>OV928042.1:9615000-12115000 GCA_931315375.2 Opisthograptis luteolata
TAGTTTTGGTGATTGATTTGAAAACAGAAGGAATGCCGCTAAATTAATCACATGGGTCGAAAACTGTAAAATGTTTCTTGAGTGAAATATGGCCCTAAAAGTAAAAACTGTCACAACTCTCCTAGGTCTCCCCTACTGTTTTAAATAAAGGACACAAAACTTCTATACGTAATGATAAGTTTTCTAAGGCAAAATAATTGGCTAATAAGATGTGACAGACATTTCTGTGTACATAATATATTATTTGCTACTTCATAAAACTTACTCTATTTTGTAAGAAACCTAATGATGTACATGTAACTTATTTGTGATTCAAGCAAATATACGAATGAGATAAAGAGAAAGGTATAATACCACATTATAATTATGTAGTTTCGTGCTTCAGGGTTTGTTGTTAGGTCATGTCAAAATATTGTACGTTATTATCAGTATAGCGTAACTACATGTATAATTTATCCAGAATATGAAAGCGGACACATATAAAAGTCAAAAACAAGCTCGTAAAATACAAGTTCGTGTATCCATCAGAAATGTAAGGTAACTGAACTGAATTAAATAACAAAAGTTCGCTAAATAACATTAAACACACAGAATCACAATTAATCATTTCCCATTCCTAAATTGTCCGATAAACGTATGGAATTTCTTCGTCACTTTCCTCCCGGAATCCCCCGGGCTTTTATCATTAGCACCAGATGACGATCGTCCCAACTTATATCTTATCTTTTATACGGAAATCCTTTGTTCCGTAATAGGTTTAGTGGCGCCTCGCCTTTAGAAAATGAGAAGATAAAAAACTTATTTGGAAAGGTCCGAGGGCTGTTAGGGTAATTAAATGTAGCGATCAAACAATTTTCCTGATGACTCAGATATGTTGGATACATCTTTATGGTTCTATAGTAATACTTAGTGACATTAAATATTGAGATTTACCTATTATAAAAACTACTATCAGTCTGTATATTAACTAATCGAAATAGTTTGTAACCTTGCATTTTACTACATTTTAACATACTTACTTTTCAATATTTCATTTAAAAAAATGGTGAACCATTTTCACAGATGAGTCAAGAATAATAGTTCTCTAAGTATTTTCAAACAGGTATAATACAAAAATCTACTCAAAAAAAATTCTGTTCAATAGTCGTCTAGCCGATGCCGCACTTGCGCAGAATAAATCTACCTATATTAAGGCTCTGGTGAAGTTAATGGAAGTTTTCGCTCGCTCTCCATAATATATACGAGATGGATATTTGACAACAATTTCATCAGTTTCTAAAACATGATGTGGTCGACAATGGTGAGCAAGGAACTACTGAAGGCAAGACTGCTGAATCTCAAGTGCAACACACATATTACTAAGGCTTGGCACTAGACGGAATGGATTCTATTTACTTTGAACTAGACTCTCTCTGGAAAGCGCAGAGTTTTCCTTCGTCCTAACCGAAAATATTTTTACACAAGTCCGCAGATCTATTAAAGATCTCGCTTCCACAGCTGACTCTAATTGTGCACTAAACGGGCCATTATCATTAACTGCCAGTAATTGGCAATTAGTGGGTTCTGCCGTATTTTCGATATAATTAGACGCATATTCGCATACCTAATACCTTCCCTATTTGAAATGGATACGCTGCAGCTTCGCTTAAGGAAACGGGTGTTTATCTATTGGGTTTTATGTGCTTATGTAGGTACAATACCTATTGAGATACTAGTAGATAAGTAGAAAGATGTTGAGATTATGATTATGTATTATGAGATAAATCTGTTAACTATCTTGACCATCTTCAAAAATCAAAAGTCAAATGTCAATTTTTCTTTATTTAATAGGATACATTGTGATGTCAAACTTAAAACTAGCTACGCCTGTTCCAACCTCCTTACGTTGGCAAAAGAACAGGCAAGAAACGCCCGGCAGGTAATTTTTTTGGCGCGATCACATTGACAATTTTATTCTTATTACAATACTTTGTATCCCTATTACGAGTTTTATAAACTGTACTCAATGTCGAGTGACGTTAAAATTTAATGTGAAAATTTTAATAATGTTAATGTGCAGTTACTACTAAAAGTGGTATTTAATACAAATATTTGACTGACTTTAGTTAATGAAACTCGTAATACAGATACAGGTTACCTCCTATGAGAGAAAACACACTGAGAAAAAAGTTCTGACTTTCCTTCTGAGTCTTTACCTTCCAAGACCGTTTCCTTCCTTATTTTGTATTAGTTTTCCTTCTGAATCACAAGTCCTTCCCTTTTGACTCAGAAGGAAAATGGTATTTCGGAAGGTCTTTTTTCTCCGTGCAGTAAGAAGTAAAAGTGAGCAACCTATCCGTAGTCTATAGCGGTGAGGGCTCAATGGTAGTGACGTCGGCTTGCGATCCGTAGGACGTGGGTTCGAATCCTACAATGAGCTTGAGCTTTTGGTGAAGGAAAACATCGTGATGAAACCATAGCTTGGTGGTAGAGTATTTTCTAGTACTCGCCTGGCTAGCTACAACCCTCTTGTTAAGAACCTTTTACCAAGCACCTATCGGTGTATTCCGGCAGCCTCACTTGAGAGCCAGTTCCCAGTCCAGGTGTAGCGTGGCGCCACCTTCGACCACATCGTCACTTAACATCAGGTGACTTGTGGTCAAACGCTACACTGTAAGTAAAAAAAAAAGTCGCACCAACACTCTCTTGACGATCAATAATTATATAATATCATAGTGTAATAGTAGGTTAGGGTGCTAAGCCCCTAAGCCGCCAACTTGTTTATTGATGACTCATATACCAATAAAGCCAATAAATATAAATATCAACCCAAATAAAATTTGTTCAAGCGTACATTGGTGTGACTCTGGGTTGTTTCTCACTGTCCCCCACTGGGGGATAGTAGAACTACCTTATTATTTATTCCCATTGGGCACCACTGGTGTTTAGTGCGACAACTCTTTTAAAACATTCCCTTTCGCCACCACTGGTGGACAACGACTCAATTTTAAAAATTTATTATCACTGTCCCTCACTGGGGACTTTCTAATATTATTTTTGTCAGTAAAAATTAACTATGTGTTGGGTAAAATGAACCATAGTCACACAAGTGTGGCAAATTGGTGTGACTGCGGATCAGTTGCAAGTTTATGCTGCGTACATTTTTCAGAAATTTATACAATGTGTTAACGCGGCAGCTAAGTATTATAGCCGAGCGCGTCTCCAAATAGCGGGGGAAGGATGGCTGGTTAAATAAGGGATGATGACGACTAACCTGGTCTTCCACTGAGGGTAGGTAAAGGAAGATGAGGGTAGGTATAATAAAAAGTGCCAATGTAAGTGGCGCGTTCACAATGTATACTTGTTATTACATGCGACTGTACTTATTTAATGAAATGCGGTAAATCGCCTTCTGTACGTCATCAAGTTATCACACAAGGCACGAGGCGGTAATGGCGTTTTATCTCTCCCTTATCTCTGCATGACGTGAATGTAATTTCCGGGAAAAGCGTCATTTCATTTTCTACGCATACCTATATTTCGCTTTACATATGTTTTATTGAAGTCACTACAGAAAAGCAAAAACGGCTTTTACTTACTATGGATTTTGTAGGAAATAATTATAATTTTAATAAAAATTGTTTAGTTCTCTCGATACAAAGTACACTGAGAAAGAAATTCTGACTTTCCTTCTGAGTCTTACCTTCCAAGACCGATTCCTTCCTTCTTTGCAATAGTTTTACTTCTGAATTACAACTCCTTCCCTTTTGACTCAGAGGGAAAACGTTATGTCAGAAGGTCTTTTTTCTCCGTGTATGCTAAGGGATGGTCACTATTATAATATAGTGTATAAACTTACTAAAGTTAGCCTGCTTTGTGGAGACTGGTGTCTGTAGGTTTATGAAAAACCTGTATTACAGGTCACTTGGATCCCACTCCATGGAAGTGCTAAGCAATAACTTTGAATACGGGAGTGAAAACAAAAAAAAGCGCAAGCATTGTTCAAACAATGTCGATTTCAAAACTCTCTGTTTCAAATAATGTTGAATACACTAAAGTAAGTTACGAACACACCTACATTATGTATACACTTTTAGAGTGGCAAAAGTCTAGAGTTATTTTAACTACATTTTAAAATCACACGTAAAATATACACTAGCTTTACGACCCGAGGGATCAGCGAGGGTTGATGTTATCCATCCAAAACGTCACTAAAACATGAAATATATTTTGCTCCTTTACTTTATATGCTCTGGGGCAGCCACATTTTATTGCCATGATGTCGATTTAACTTCTCCAATGTCAACTTAAGTGTTTGTGTGATATATGGACCTTTAGCTAACGCCCTTATGGATGGTCGCCACAGTTGTGTTAAACAGAGAAGGAAGCAATTAATATAAAAAAATATATCTAACACTATTTTGTTCTACTCTTTGCTGTAGCTTAGCTTAGGCGTAGTTTTCCATTCCTACTTCTATGGAGTTTTCAGGCAGTCTGTGTCCAAACTCTGAAATTGCTTAACGACTGCTATCACAAGACAGGAACCGGGACCGACGGCTTAACTTTCGAAGCACAGAAGCACTCAGGCAGAAAATACCACTAATGATTACTCGTCCAAGTATTGACCGCAGAGAATGTTGCCTAACCTAGTCGGTAGTGTCCCTGCCGGCGAAGCTAGCGGTCCCGGGTTCAAATCCCGGTAAGGGCAAATATATGTGTGATGAGGACGAAATTTTTACCCGAGTCTTGGATATTTCCATCTATATAAGTATTTATTTCTCTATCTAAGTATGTACATATTATATGTGTTGTCTAATACCCATACAGCACTTGAGCTAATAGGATGTCCACCACAGCTCCTCAGTCTCATCAAATCATTTCACGAGGAAATGAAAGGGTCAGATGTCTTTGATGGTAACATATCCGATCCATTTGACATGCGTAGAGGCGTGCGGCAGGGCTGCGTCTTGGCGCCTACCTTGTTTGGTATTTTCTTCTCGTTGCTCTTAAAAGCTGCGTTTGGTGTCGGCCAGCAGGGTATCCACCTTCACACGAGGACTGATGGGAAGCTGTTCAATATTTCCCTTTTAAGATCAAAGCGCTACCGCGAAGATGTTCACGTCGACAATCTTCTTTTTGCCGATGATGCTGCTTTTGTCGCATTTTCTCCCCAGAAACTTCAGTCTATGATGGACAAATTCTCGCATGCTTGTGATCTGTTTTCAATGTCAATAAATGGCAAAAAAACTGTGTTACTTACTCAAGGGTGTGCGGAAAAACCAGTAATTATGCTGGATGGCACACCGCTGGACATAGTCAACAAGTTTTGCTACTTAGGCCATGTATGTAATACCCATAACACAAGTTTCGAGCATAATTTGGGGCTAGGTCAATTTGTGTGCATTTGTTCCCGATATTTATTTATTTATTTATTATATAGGCAAGTTCTATATTTCCATCTTTATGTCGGGGTTGTGGTATTTAAGAAGATAATACTAACGTGTATTATAACTTGTTTTTATGCTCATGTTTTATTACAGTATTAATTACTTCCTACAAACAAGAGTGTGGTGAGCGTTAAAGTGGCAGTTAAAAAACTTAATTCTCCTTTACGAAGAAACAGCGAAGCATATTTTTCTTTAATTAAAACAGAAACCAAAAACAAGGCATGGTTAGGAAAAAAACGTCATTGAAAGCGTCTAATTATACAGTAACCATCTTTAACAACAAACTTTACTTATGTGGTACACATACACATTTTATTACCTGTACAGAAACCTCGTATCTCTCAATTAAAAACGCGCAATTAGGGTTACAACAGAATTAATAGAGAGAGAGAGTTGACTTCATCATTATCAGCCTTTCACGTTCCCACTGCTGGGAATCTGGCCTTCTCTCAGAGAGAGAGTACGGGCTGTAATCTACCACGCTGGCCCAGTGCGGGTTGGTAGATGTCGCATGCCCTTGAATGTTGCAGTTCTTGGGCATGCCGGTTTCCTCACGATGTTTTCCTTCACCGTTTTGAGCGATGGCAAATCCGCACATAACTTATTAAGTCATAGGTGCGGGGCCGAGAGGATCCGAACTCGGTGTCGGCGTCTTGTAAGTCACAAGCCTAACCGTTCGGCCACCATCGCTACAACTATACTACTAAGGCCCTTATTCTAGAACAACGGTCAATCGATAATCATTAGGTACTTGATCACAGATTTGACGCTGTCAGTTCATACAAATATGTCACTCAATCGCTACTCAAGCATTGATCTATACGTGAGCGTCATTCTAGACTGTCTTATGTACGCTATAGCGATACCCCACACACACATTGTGACTAACAAAGCCTCAAACGGCACTTTAGTAGTCGCCACTCGTAGCTGAAAGGCTTCCATGAATTGTTCCTTTTGTCGCGTCCCACAACGTGAATGCCAAACGATGAATTTGAATTTTATAAACATTTCACAAAAATTGCATGCAAAATTGAATTTTAAAGTGAGAGGCAAATGTGTGTTTTGTGTTTGTTTAAGCGTATGCATATAAATGTTTCAGGTGTGATACTTCCTGGTATGAACTACAAAGGTTTTTGTAAACGATACCTACATATTTGAGCATGTGTTTTCGCGTCAAAGGGGGAAAGGAAAACATTGTGAGGTACCCGGCATGTCCGAGAACCATAAAATTCAAAGACATGTGACATCTACCAAAACGCACTGTGCCAGTCTGGTAGATCACGGCCCATAATCTCTTTCTGAGAGAAGGCCAGAGGCCCAGCAGTAGTAACGTAATAAGCATGATTCTTGCGTTTAAAAAAAGATAGCGCCCACTTACAAAACAGTAGTGTTTTACTGTCTTTTCTCTACTTGTTGACAACTGCGAATGTTTGTGTGTGTGTGTGTGTGAATGTTTGTTACAACGTATCACCGTAACTACTAAACCAATTTTGATGAGAATTGGAATGGAGACAGCTTATACGCTGGATTAACACATAGGCTTTATATCCCGGAAAAAGTTTTCTGCGGGATAACGGGAACACGCGGGTGAAACCGCGGGGTGCCACTAGATATTTAATAATAATATCGTACACGCCCAAAATACCAACTCATATTTACCTACTGTTCCACAAAAAAACTCGGAAAAACTCTCTTCTCACGTGTGAAGTACAAACGTGCTACAAAACCTCTACAATTTATTTTCTGAAGCGCGTCTTTTTATTTTAATTTTGTTAATAAATTATTCAGGTGTGTCTCGCAAAAAAGATTTGGTAAAATGTACCAAGAAGACTTTTTAGGTAAGCTTTAGCACTACTTAATGAATATTTCTGGACATTTACAAGGCATTTTCTAATTGTGTTATTTCCACAAAGTATTAAGAATAAAGCTGTTATGATTTTTATATAGTGGAAGACCTTTCAATATTGACATGGAGTAAACAAAAGTAGACAAAGATCGGGCTCAGTGCTACTTTGGTAGAAGCCTATGCCCAGCGGTGGACTGAAATAGACATTTTTAATACACCAACACCTCACCTTAAGAAACTACTCAATGACGCATTCTTCAAGAGTGCGTAATGCGCAAAAGTGTGAGTGGCGTGCCGGGTTGTGTCTATTGTCACTTTTATTTCAACCTACCTCCTTTTTTCTTTTTCTTTATATTCTTAGTATTATAGATAGTTTTAGGTAGGTACATTATAACTAGTTGTGAAAACTTGTAATTAGCCTCCAGTAATTATTATTACGTTCCTAGCTGTAAGTTTTCCGGAAAATAATAAAATAAATAGGTTGACTAAGATGATGATGATGATATTGATGATGAAACGAAATTACTATCTAAAATTTTCACTAGTCATACTATGGAACTACTTCCATGTTTCTCTTATAAATAGAATCTAGCTTATATATATTTTCTGTTTCTTAAAAATTGTACCCATCTACTGTACAAACTGTCACAGACGCGCTAAACATTTTCAAGGCCCGTCCTCTCAAATATGATATGAAATATGCAAAAAGCGTACGTGGTTACCCTTCTGTGGATACGTGTCCAACAAACTTACGTAAGCGTATAGAGATACAAAAGATTATTGAATTAGAGCATCCCCTCGTAGAGAGACCCTCTACGAAATTATGTTTTACTTCTTTATGTTTCTTTGTTGTTCAGAACGGAAATTTGGTACAGATAAACTATGTATAGTCCTCAGAGTAATTCACAGAGAACTGCTATCGATTTATCGATAATTTTAAACGTGACAATACTGTTGACGGAGTGTACCTAATATTATCAGAATTAGCAAGCTGAACTGGCAGTGGGCTGGTCACATAAGCCGCAGAAGATGACGCGACGCGGTAGACGTGTTCTTAGTGGAGGCCGCGACTTGGCAAACGTGGTGTAGAACGCTCTGCGACAAGGTGGAGCGACGACTTGCAACGAGTGGCTGGCAGTAATTGGATGAGAAGAAACGAAAACTGGGCTCAATGACACCTTGGGAGATTATAGAAAACCGGCTTAAGTTTTTCTCTGTCACGGTTGGTTTTTTTGTACACATTTTCTTCAACGTTAAGATTAAAACTGACCTGACTGAAAGATACAGTACCTAAGTGTGGAGAACAACATAAAATTATCTTCCTGGGAATATACAAAACTGCAATAAAATGAGGTATCAGTGGTATACTCGAAACAATGATTAACCTTCCTTCTTCTTGTAACCCTGGTCACATCTATTTGGGGTCGGCGCAGCATGTACTCTTCTTCCACTCTCCCCTATCAGCCGTCATCGCTTCATTCACCCCCCTTTAAATTCATATTGATTCTAACACAACAATGGTTGTTGTCGCGCTCCCCCGCGATTTGAGGGAGCGGGTTTTTAATTTAGGGGGGATGCCCAAATGCAAGAGAACCACTATTAAATATCCCTGATGCAACACAGTGGGAGATCGTAATATATCGTAAGCCAACTCACCTTAGTCCAGCTCAGGACCTCGTGTGACGGCGCCGTCCTAAGTCCACCAAATTAGAACTACACACAGTTCAGGTGCAACTAGTGATTGTCCGCACACCACTGTTGAAGCCCTAGAGTGCTTGTGGCTGAGATGAAGACGATATTTCAGTGCTTGGCATGTATTATTTCACAAAATGAACGTGGGTTGAGAATCTGAATTGAGAAAACTATATCAAATAACTTTTTAATCTACCCACGTAAACTGTCAATATGTGCGTTCGGAAATAAACTAAGGAAAGCTATCAAAAAAATAATATTAAAAAATTCAAATTTCGAATTGCGCGGTTTCAACAATGGTTATACGTTTATTTTAACTCTACGAAATATTTTTCTTTACAGTATTCAAACAACGTCATGCACGAGCATATTAAATACAGGATGTCCAGTTTATTATGCAACCAACGCTTCCTCGGTAAATAAATGACAGCGGAGCTGTTGAGTTCCCCTCTACTAGGACCGCAATTTGTCCGCACGAGTTCAACTTCTCTTTAAATATATGTAAAATTTTAGATAGCACATCCTGAAACGCATCGTAAATGGAGGTAACAACGGGTTAGATTTATATGCAAATAAGTATTATCGCGAGTACCCTAAGACAAGAAAACCGGAAAGCGGTTAAAAATTGTTGTGTAAAGAAAGATTAAAAACAAGTGCATCATAATGCATTTTTTTAGACGTTGATACTTTTAGTTAAATAAATAAATAAATAATTATATATATATATATTACATTACGTAAAAAGTCATGTTTAAAATCTACGTTTTAAATTATATTTACGCACTTTTATTTACCTTTATTTCTAATATCAATAAATACTAATTAATAATTTTATTGTATCGTAGTTTTTACACATTATTTTCGTAGGATAACATTTTTTTTTAAATAAAAGACAACTGATGTTACTCGCTGATAATGTAGATGAAATTATATAGAATTCAAAAATGTTGATCTTTTACATATTGGTCATAAGTTTGCATCAGATTAAGCTGTGGATTTTTTTAAATAAATACCTACGATCACTAAAATGTAAAAGTTTCCAAGATTGGAAAAACGCTGGCGTGTGTTGCATCAAATGTGTCCTACTTTGAAAGCGACAAATTAAGCGTAAAAAATATGTGTCTCTTCGTTATTGATTCCTAAGTAGTAGCTGTACTTTTTGACGTAGCAATAGCAACATAAATAATGTAGGCTGTTTACTCAACATCCCTCATTTTCGCAAAGTAGGTGAAACTTCATCCACTTTAATACAAAGCGGCGTTCACACTAACCCATTTAAAAACTGGCTTAAGATGCTTATTGTAAAAAGAGGTTAAGTGTGCCTCAGCCGCTAGTGGCTTGTAGTGGCCCAGGGTGCTTTATATACGGCACTGGGGGCGGCTTCTTCTGTTCCCCAGATACATAGTCATCGTTGAACTCATTAGAGACGAAAATTATTAGGTCAATGATGCTCTTGGACATTCTTGACCTGCTTATCCTTCGCAGGGACATTCAGTTTTTCAATTTCAAAGTATGTTTATTAGCTTGATAATTAAGTAACAGTTCTAGAATTGACAAAAAAAAAGTGCGTTTCGTAAGCTAGTAACACTTTTATAAGAACGTATATCACTTATTATGTAACTTTGACTGAATGTTGGGTAACAAAATATTATGTAAGCTTTAGTAATAGTTTTCGCAGGGACGTTGGTTCGCTCGGTATATTCTACCGAATATTCAACGGGGACTGCTTGGAAGAACTATTCAACAATCTCATCACTTCATCACCCATCGCGGTTTAATGACCGATCATCTCGTCATCGTCATATATGCGCTCATTTTTTTCTGCATACTTGCAAAATGTTGACAGATGTTGACTCCACAGATGTTTCCGCAGTGCTACAAATTCTTTAAGGCATCGACAACGCCCCTGTCATTGTCAATGTCCATAATCGACGATGACAACTTACCACCAGGCGAGCATAAAAAGAAAAGGTAAACTTTGGTACGTCTAAACGTCGTCCTTTTTCGTTCACGTGTCACAAGTTAGTGAGGTACTTTACGAGTCAAAGAGCGACTTCACCGCAAGACACAAAAACACGTCAGTCAAAGGCACAGATAGACCCGGCGAGGGCCAAGCATTTCCTTTGCGGTACACTGACAGGCGCCTGACGACACGGTATAGATACACTACGGTACGACTCGTGTAGTCACTGTCACCTAATCTGTACTGTGCTCAAACCCGTTTTGCGGTTACTTCAGTCTACAGCCTTTGACATAATGTAGTTAGCTTGCGGTAAATATTCGGGTTTCGGGAGGTACTGGGGTCTGAAATGGTTTAGTAACCGCTCAAGGGAGCTTCTATCTTTTTTGTGGCTTGATGGTTTTATCGCGCGTTTTAGTTATGACATGGAAATCAACTATACTGTGCTATACTGTATACTGTTCTATAGCTAGTACATAGGAGTACATAATACATATAGCGAGTTTAAAATAAAAGTTATTACGATGTATTCTATTAAAATTTTAAGTCATTCTAATGCCCATCCATCAAAGTTAACAAATTGATAAAAGTAGTAGAACATATTCCAAAACTCAAGTAATAGATATTATTCTTACTTACTTAAAAATTTTGACTTTCCTTCTGAACTTTCAAGACCGATTCCTTCCTTATTTTACCTTCTGAATCAAAAGTCCTTTGTTTTTGACTCCTAAGGAAAATGTATTTCAGAAGGTCTTTTTTCTCCATGTAGTTTGCATCGCATTATGTATAAATCGCATTATGTAGAAAAATGCTTGCTCGCATTAGGTGTGTCCTAAAAACATTTTATATACGACGAGACGCTAAGGTAAACGATCACAAATTTCGTTAAATCCGAGAAAGATAAGCTGCAATACATTATGATGATGTGTGCCGTCTACACCAAGCTCGTGAGTGTATAAAGAATGAGGCAATCGCTCACTTTCTTTCGCGTTTCTAATGCTGCGTACATAGCTCCCAACTAGCTGTTCCCTGATGTTTCACACGAGTGGGCTACAGCTTATCGCGGGTGAAACCGCGGCGAATAGCTGGTAGAGTATAATTTAACATTCGTATTGAATCTGCAAATCGCATGGATGACGCGTTAAAGACGCACCATTAAAGGCCCCTTCAACCACCTGTCTAATCACTACACACCTACCAACCAAAATAAGTTACCAGCATTTGTTCCTTGGTAAAAATGAGTATGTTGACAACTACAATAAAAACATACAGCAAGCACTTTTTAAGAGGTACTAATTGGGTACTAACATGAAATGTTTCTGCGTAAATTGCTTGTAACATAATAATGATTAAAATTAATTACATTAAAATTAATATTTTATCAGTTATAATGTCATCTAGGCTTGGGCAAAAAATATTGAAATATCGATGTTTTCTCATCTCTCTATATTTCTATTTATATATAGAATCAATGTCCTGACTGACTGATATCAACGCACAATCCAAACCGCTGGTCGTAGAAACTTGAAATTCGGATGGTATGTTTGTCTTGATGCATAGGGTATACTAAAAAGGGCATAATTACTCTCTCTTTTTGCACAATTTTCTTACGATACACATTATTTTCTCGTAAAATTAATGGTTAAACGAACTTACCTTAAGTGATGTTCGACCATAATTATACTAGACGTTGCATTCGAAGATATTTATTCACTTTGTAGTTTCCTATTTATTGCACAGGGCGTTGCACATAATTTTTAGAGCTGTAAAAATAAAAATCAAATCACAAAAATATAAAGTTAACTATTAGAATTAGGTTTTATAACGGGATAATTACCATGTATTTGTTTTTGTTTGAGTTCTCGATATTTCGGCACTGTTGCAAGCGCCATGATCACGAGAATACTACAAAAAACAAAAACAAATACATGGTAATTATCCCGTTATAAAACCTAATTCTAATGATTTTGACCATGGTAGTTTAAAACAGTATATAAAGTTAACTGTTTCTGAACGATACCTTCCATGTCATAGGCAGTGCTGTCATCTCCGTCATACTTCATTCTTTCAGAGACACTTATCTCGTTTGTTAGTTGTATGGGCTTTAGTAGCTGGGTTCGGGTGGGACTATAAATATCTTCGAATGCAACGTCTAGTATAATTATGGTCGAACATCACTTAAGGTAAGTTCGTTTAACCATTAATTACACTTCGACGTTGCATTCTCGATATTTATTCACTTTGTAGATGTTTAGCGCTTTCACACAAACGAGATAGGCAGGCAGGATTCTAGATAGAAAAATAAAAAGATACATTAACACATATAAACGAAAAAAGTGGAGTGATTATCCACATTATTATGAACCTTACGTTCAACCTAAAACCAATAAGTCAATTGATAATGTAAGCCCAATTACCGTTATTAGCATTCTTGCTTGAATATATTATGAATTACCTTTGTGACCATCCTGTTGTTCATTTTATAACATGGACAGAACTCCTTATAACTAGCCGAGGTAGAAGTGTAACGGCTACTATGTGCCGCAAATACCAGTATTTGCACCAAACTATAAATGTAAGTATGTCTAATGTATATGTGACTTGAGTTGGAGCAATGGATTATCTCTTAGATGTATGAATTAATTTCTTTGATGGAGGTAGCTCTTAGGTGCCATGGCATAAAATGATAATACTCTCTCTGGATATATGTTTTCTCTGTGAGGTAAAAAAGTATAACTAGATTAGGCACCAAAGTATTTGTAGGCGAAATCAGTAATTAGTCTATTTCTAGTAAGTGCTTCTAGCCAAATATTGATTTCCATTCGTGCGACTTACTTTAATTTCGCACTCGTTGTACAGTTGACAACGCGAGGAAAAGAACAAACTTTTTGGATATGGAATCAAAAGCTTAACTCTCGTTTGGATAAAATTACTACAAGTGATTGCGTACTAGGATCTCATGTAGATACGTATTTTGAATAGCAAAGTTTAATTCCGTAAACTTCTTTTGTGAATCTTATAATTTGGTCATCTAAATAACACATTTACCTGATATTAAAACAGAAGCCGAACGGCGAGTCTGTACCTGAATGATATTCAGAGACGAGAATTTGAATCCTATTTGAGAAAATAGGAAAAAATATGGTAATACTTTGAATTATTATTATTATCCCATGTGGCTTTATTCTCGGGTCTTTGCCCGGACCTTTATTAGGCATTGGCGGAGCCGTAGCCAAAGCTAAGAGGCCACGCTAAGGGTGAAGTGTACTATTACAACAATGCTAAAAAGTTATCTGAGTTCTTATTGAAATTATTGATATCCAATTATTATCATTTCTGAAATTATTATTATTATTATTATTTTAGCCTAAGTTTAAATTATAATTAATTTTGATACCCCTTGGAAATATAACTATGTTTGGTTGATAATACCTTCGAAACCAGGATATAATGCTACCAGAGAGGGTGAAATGGATCAATCTTCTTTGGAAAAATAAAAATAATAAGAGTAACTAAAGGCCTTCTTAGGCCTATTAGCTGACCATGACTCCCGTGCAGTGGCTTGATCAAAATAATATTTCTTAAAAATACAGATAAACTAGAATAGAAGGAAGACGTAAAATAAATGAGTCTCCCAATCCAATGAATGCATTGACCATAGGGTCCATAAGGTCAGGCTATGCCAAAGGATCTCTTATCCGTAATAATATGTATATACCATCTAAAACATAAATGTGAAAAAAGTGAGACAAGTTCAATATTGTGATGGTATGTTTGGTTGTCAACTTCACATACAAAACAATTGTGGTCTAAATGGGTGCCCAGTTCTGTGAATGAATCTGAAATTTAATGAATTATAAGAAAGTGTATAACATGCATAAGTAAATATAATCATCTGCTTAGTTTTTTAATGATGTAAGTTTTTTTTTTTTTTTTTTTTTTAATATTATATGCTTCGCACAAATATTCTTGTACATAAACATCAATTTAGGGACTCCAAAAAACAGTTCGTGATTATGATCATGATAGATCACAGGCACCTGGAGCCAGGTCCCATTCAATGTTTTGGTCCTTTATTAATTAATATATATTATTTTGTACGTATATTAAGCTATCTTTGCTTAAGCTAGTGCAAGATATCTCTGAGAGTATATAAGACATCTTCATTAATGCAGACAACAGCGGTACTCTGCCCATGTTTATTCTGTTAATCCTTAGCAAAGCATTGAAGGCCAATGTAAGCTGATTTCAATTCTAATAATAAAGTATGCTAGTTGTGATTGTGTGATCCCAAAACAAAAAACTCACGTTACAAAAAAACGCCCCGCCCAATAAGGGAGGCACCTATGAAGATTTCTAGAAGGTACTTACCACTGAGTTAAAACATTATTTTTCCCAAGACGACTCTGACTTCGAGTTTGATACATTTCTCATATAAATCATTCGTAATGTTATGCAGTTTGTAATTATTCTTTCTATACAAAGAAAACTGCAGGGTAGGCTGAGAAAAGTAACCTAAGGTACAAAGGTTAAAAAGGTAAAAAGGCCCTGATTGTCAATCTGCTTAATCTGGAAAAATATTTTGTTTCGTCAGGTATTTTTAAGTTTCTTTTTTGTAAACTTTAAACACATAATATAATGACTTTTCTGTAAATATGTAGTATTTCAATGCCGAAATGTGTGTGTTTTTTGTTCCAAATCAAAATACATTTTTGCTTGTTTTAACACAAATCTTAACCTTTTGAGAAAGTTTAATGAACCCTCTAAGCAAATTTTAAATTATGGTCATTAATGTGTAGTAAGACATCAAAATAACACACAAGTAACAACAGATCTCGGTTTCTAAGATAATTACCAACTGGTACAGAAGCCAATGACAAACCAAAGGAAGTCATTGAAAATCGTAGGTTATCTTGAAGTTTTAAATTATGGATAGGAACTTAAAATTACGGTTCCTTGATGTGGACATAATGTATATAAAAAACCTTACTTGGTAAATATTAGCTGTGTGGATATCTTCCATTTTAAAGTCTTCAGTTGTTATTGTCCTTCATATTCAAAATGAACCTGATGTCTAGAGATGTAGGTAGAACGCCAGCCTTGCTAAACTTTGAATGAAGGCCAGAGCTTTCTCAAATTTTTTCTTTGTAAGAAGTTTAGTTTTTAGCATTTATTTCAATTTTCTATCCAACTGTATATATTTCGTTGTTTTGTTGTTATATAATAAAAGACAAGTGTTTTGTGTTCTTGTTTTTTGTTTATGATTTATGTCCCACAGATATAAGTCTAGAAAATGACTGGCTTGTTTTGGCCTTTATAAGGAGTTTATCCCGACTCTTTAAGTTCGTTTATAAGACTGCAGAAAATTCTAAGTTGAACCTTGGTGCCCTCCGTAAGCTAGGTCTTCAGGTATTAGGGTTTCCTTTATCGTGGTTTCTTCTGCCTTTACCATTTACACTAGGATTCTACCCCAACGTTTAGATACCTTATCATAAATCGCCCACCAAATAATTCATCTTTCCGCACTGGATCTATGAATGCATTTTGGCTATAAAAACTCTGGTGCGGCAGACATTGGCTTTTCGCTTGAGCTGGGACATGCTAGCTGCATCTGCAGTATCTGTACCTAGACCTGTCGGAATGAATGTACGGGATCTAACCCGGTTATCATCATCAGAAGACCATTGTCGCGGGTCTGGTGTCGGTGACCTTGGATGATTATGGTCGAGCTTTGTCTGATCAAGAAGATCCAGCGCCATATCAGGTTTTGTACGTATTCACGCTTCACCTATAGACTATTTGATGCAACCAGCTGCATGTGCAGTATTGAAGGTTTTAAAGTCATTGTCCGTACTCACGTTACGCCTCTTGGCTGTATGATTCAACAAGCTGCGTGTGCAGTATTGAAGGTTTTTAAAGTTATTGTACGCACTCGCGTTACTCCTTTAGACTGTATGATTCAATAAACTGCGTGTGCAGTATTGAAGGTTTTTAAAGTCATTGTACGCACTCGCGTTACTCCTCTAGACTCTATGATTCCATAAACTGCATGTGCAGTATTGAAGGTTTTTAAAGTCATTGTACGCACTCGCGTTACTCCTCTAGACTGTATGATTCCATAAACTGCATGTGCAGTATTGAAGGTTTTTAAAGTCATGGTACGCACTCACGTTACGCCTCCAGACTGTATGATTTAAAGTCATGGTACGCACTCACGTTGCGTCTCTAGACTGTATGATTTAAAGTCATTGTACGCAATCACGTTACGCCTCTAGACTGTATGTCATGGTATGCACTCATGGTACGTACTCACGTTACGTCCTATGACTGTATGATTTAAAGTCATGATACGCACTCATGGTACGCACTCACGTTACATCCTATGACTGTATGATTTAAAGTCATGGTACGCACTCATGGTACGACTCTAGACTATATGATTCAGCAAGCAGCGTGTGCAGTGTTGAAGGTTACAATACGCCACCGGAGTAACTCATTATCAGCCGAGCATCATGCAAGAAAAAAGAATGGAAAAAATCATGAATTATGTGGGTAGTTAGAAAAGAAAAACTACGCAAAAATCATGAGGAAAAAATATCAGTTATTTTTCAAAGTATGCGCCTTTTCCCTAAAAAGGAAGGGACAAAGGCAAATTTACAGATAAAACTAACACACAGTTAATGACCACGAACTAACCTTGATCGTCCGAACTAGTTGGCGAGTTTCGTATCTTGCGTTCCCAACATGTTATTTTTCGTCATTATTTGGACTTATGACGATCTTTTCTCCATAACACTGCTTTCAACTAACTTTTTCACAAAATTTCCAATAAAATAACGAATTTAATCGATAAGTCGAAGCTGCGACGCCCGCACATAAAAAAGGAATGAAGTATGACGGAGATGACAGCACTGCCTATGACATGGAAGGTATCGTTCAGAAACAGTGAACTTTATATTTTTGTGATTTGATTTTTATTTTTACAGCTCTAAAAATTATGTGCAACGCCCTGTGCAATAAATAGGAAACTACAAAGTGAATAAATATCGAGAATGCAACGTCGAAGTGTAATTGTATTTATTAAGTACAATTTTACGGCGACGGTTAAGGCGGTTCTCAAGCTTAAATAATCTGAATACTTATTTAACCTTCATTTATCCTAATAAATGTTCCTTTGTACTTATTCCTTATCATTATAGCTTTTTTACGAGTTCTTCGTATTTTTTACGACTAAAATGACCGGCAAGCTGCCGTCACTCAATAGCTTAACTTTGGAAGGACGATTTACGATACAAATTGAATTTTTAAGGCTAATAACGTAGTGTCTTTTTGCTTATAAAGTAGGTATAAACCTGGAGGCCCCCCTCTAGGTGGACCGACGACATTGTAAGAGTAGCAGGGAGCCGATGGATGCAAATGGCTAATAGGCGTTCATGGTGGCGTTTAAAGGGGGAGGCCTATGTTCAGCAGTGGACTTCTTTCGGCTGATGATGATGATAAACCTGAATCTGAACAGTACAACGACAAAAGTCGCTAAACAATAACAAATTTTCCGATTACATGCAGCATTTTAAACACAACCTTTGTCCGCATGTGTTGTGTTTTGGTCAAACGCTACTTTGTAATTTGTATAAAAATCATAAACGTGACTGATCTAAGACACATTTGAAAAATCAACTGTGATCAGCTACTTTTCTCGCTGACTGTACCTGAAAACGAAAAGTTTACTTGAGTGTTTACCGCTATTATTGTGTGCGTGTGTCGACTACTTCGTGATTCAACTCTAACGGCCTTATTACAAAAAACTAAATAAACCTTGGTTTAAACCTGGCCTAACAAGTCCAGGCTTATCTGCAGAACCATGGTCTAAATTTATCCGTATTACAAAACCTAAATAAACCGTGGTCTTCTTAGTATCGACATTTGAACCATGGTCTATAAATCAACCACAGATTGATGCAAAATTTTATTCGTTCACCATGATATCGTTCTTTTGCAACATTCCGTATGCACAGAATAGAAACCTTTTTTAATACGCTAATTATTCTTATGATGCTTAAGAGTGTTAAAAATATTTGTACCTTGGGTTTAAGATTAACCGAATAAAAACAAAAGGATGTGATTTGCAAATCGACCCGGATACATTTGTTTTTTTAGTGTGGCTTATTTCGTTTGCAATAATATGGGTATGTTTAATTAAAGATACAATTAAGAAACAAAGGAAAACTTAGCCACTCAAAATTCTCAATTTGACTGTAAGAGGACTAAAAGGCCGAAACTTTTCTTAGAAACGGGACACTTTAAGCTGAAGTTGATCCCTGAATCTCAGTTTCTATTTTTTCTAGTTTCAAAGTAGGTAATTGAAATGCAAAGTTTTGCTATTTTTAAGGTAATAAACAAAAAACTTAATCAAGTTTAATTTTTATACGAAGAGAAAACTTTACGTTGAGACTTTTTTCAAGACATAATTTACGTTATTTTTTTGTTTGTGGATAATTATCTTATTCAAATTTGTACTGCTAGTTATAAATTAAAACACTTTCAACCCACATAGGTACCTACTTGACGTTGATTTAATGTGGAGCAATACACTGGCACTTTATGTAGGAACGTTATATCCACCAAAGCTGTAACAACGCTAAAAAATAAGGTTAGGCCCTTTCTCCATTGAGGCGTAGCTCCATAGCCGCGTATTCGTCATTATACGCATAGCGTACACGCGTACGCTTGCTGCTTACATGCGAAACTCTTTTCACGGAGCGGCAACGTCGCACTGGCATCCATGCATGCACATAATGACGACGGCTGTGCTCCGGCGTATCATACCGAGCCATATCATGTACTAGCTGTTCCCCGCGGTTTCACCTGCGTGGGCTACAGCTTAATGCATACAAAGTCTCAGCCCGATCGGTTTAAAATTAACAAAGTTTCATACAAATTTTCATCCCCTTGTGGTAGAATTAATCAAAATCCTTTCTTAGCGGATGCCTACGTTATAACATCTACCTGCATGCCAAATTTCAGCCCGATCCGTCCAGTGGTTTGGGCTATGCGTTGATAGATCACTATGTCAGTCAGCCACCTTTGAGTTATATATATATTTAGATTTATTTCAATAAAACAATCTTCAAGTGGTTTTTTTTTCTTCAGCATGGTTTGTTGCAGTCTAGTGAAGTTATTTGCAGGTGAAGGCCGAAATGCCAAGAACAGTAATATACATGTGTTCATGTGTACCTTCGTGTTCGAAGAGTAGAAAGTCAAAATATCATCTTCATCATTCGGCGGCACTCCGAAAATACGAAAAAAGTACAATTTTAAAACGCTTCCTATACAAACTTTAGTACGCTGGGCTACACAAATTGCAAAGCATATTTTTTTGATGCGTATATGCATTGTCTATGGACATTCGGCCTAAGTCGTATCCGCAAAGTGGCAAATAAAAACAACATCTGTGACATCTGTCATCATTTACATGTTTGGCTATCAAAGTCAAAGCTAGGTTATTTCACTTATTACTCGAGGTCCCTTAGGTGCCCTATCCGACAGTGCTTGCCATAAAATGGAATGAATCCACTCTGCTCACTGGCTATCCATAGATGGGAAGCTCGTGCAAGATTTTATTACACATTTTACCAATTCTGATTTTAAAATTGTTTCATTATTATTTTATTAAACTATTTCAAGCCTGCATTTTTTACTATTGCAACACGCGACCATTTCACTGTCTGCTCCGTTGATAATTATGTTCATTCTTTTTTTAATAAATGTGTCGGTGATTTAGCACTCATGATCACATTGCTGTGTAAATGTATCCTGTCACGGACACGCCATTCTACGATCATGCTAATTGCATTTATGTGCCACATACTTGTAGGTACGACCCGTGACTTTGTATTTGACATTAATCTATCAGACACTTATACGAGGGTAGTTACGAAATACCGTTGTTTATCGTAATAGAATCTGGCAGTAGCATCCAATCTACATGTTTCGCGATAAAGTTCTAAAGTTAATTTAGCCGAAGGATACCAGATGTTCTTGAGATGGCGAGTTAGTTTTCCCTCGAAGAATATGAACAATAGTTATCTTTAGTGGCCAAGGAGTTTACTCAGGTGACTGAATGTTTTATATTACGCATCTGTTCCCTTGTATTCTGATCCCATTTTTTTTTTTATGAACTGTGGACGATGTGCTGTTGATGGAACATGCAATGGCTAAATAAATGTTTATGAATATCAATGCTGCATGGTACGAAGACATATATAATATCCATATATAAAGGTGACTGTTTTCATTTTGATAAAAGTAAAATTTATTGCATCTAGCAAGCTTGCCCGTTGTGATCTAGTATTAAAAAACTTAAGGTTTTTGATATGACAAGTCCTACAAGTATTCTATTTTCACGTGGGCCAAGTTTCAATTTAAGAATTTAACCTTTTTTACATCATACAGGATAGCGTTTGACTATAAGTCACCTGATGTTAAACGACAATGTGGTCGAAGGTGGCACCACGCTACGCCTGGACTCGGAACTGGCTCTCAAGTGAGGCTCCTGGAACACACTGATAGTTGCTGGGACGGATTCTTGCTAGCCAGGTAAGCAGTAGAAAATACCCTACCCTATCATGATAACTTTTTTCTGTTTAGCTTTTTTCTGTAATAATATCTCTCTGTTCATAGTGCATAATATTCAGCAAGTTTGTAAGCGTTATTGCTGCAAAGTGATATTCTGTCTGATTGCCATGTAGGGTTAATTAAAGCATTTACGCTTCTGATATTGCTCGCAGGTGTTATTACGCCACATGCAACTATTATACCTACTGCACGGTACGGGAGACGAGCATCTGTAGTCGATTTAATTGCCTCTGGGTGCTAATTGCTTACTGTTACTGTTATTTTAGTACCTATATTAAAACTGTGCCTCTTGGTCAGGAACAGGTTGTCCCGCCTATCCTAAAGGAATCTTTTTCGGAATGAAAAATTTCCTAATGCAAGGTATGAGCTAGCTTTATTCAAATTTTCACTCAAGTCCGTGTAGTCGTTTTGGCGTGAAGAAGTTACAAACATATACAACATTAGAGATAAGCACCCTGGATTAACTGTAGGCTACTTTTTTTCCAAGTAAAAGATTTCTGTAGGATAGCGGGTAAATAGCGTCAATTCAGTTGTTGATTTCACCACATAAGGTATCATCATCATCATCAACCTGTATCAGTCCACTGCTGGACATAGGTCTCTCCCAAGGTACGCCACTGAGCCCTGTCTTCGGCTCTTTATCATCCAACTACTTGTACCGCTAAATGTCAACGCGTTAGCTGTTGTCGTGTTCCGGTACCAGTGATGGAGCGCCAGTCCCTATGTGTGGTGCATACTCATCCTGTCCTGGGGACCGGTTCTATGTGTTGTAGGGGTAGTTGACGCTGAGCAGTCGTGACGGGGTGTCGCGGGGTCCAGGGAGACCCGGTGAAACGGCTGTCCGCTGGCCGCCCGCGGGTCAGTAGGGGACCCGAACCCAGGGATCACTTTTTATCTCCGCCCTGGGAGGCTGTCCCGCCAACCCGCGCATAATCCTGTAAAGTAGCTAACGTGCCGGAGTAGGAGACCGGAGTGGATCCCATTAGTTGCTTCCAGGGGGGACCGGGGGCCCTTCCGTCCCCCGCGCCACCCATTCACACCACTGTTCGTTGAAACTATCCCACTCCATGGATTCTTTCCTTTGCCCTCTGAACAGGATGAGAATGCCCCACATTTCCCAACTCAATTTTTTTCCACCCATGGCCAAAAGTAAATTTAGAAAGAGTGTATCTTCAGCGGCTTCAAATTCCACTTTTTTAGTGGACTTTTGCAACATTCGGGGACTTCATTCGAACCTCAATGCTGTTCACCACCATCTTGAAACGGCCAAGCCTGCCCTTCTCTTTTTAACTGAGACCCAAATATCCTGTCCGGCTGATACCTCGTACCTTCTTTATCCTGGGTACACGCTTGAGCACGCTTTTATGCGCCGAGCCGGGGTGTGTCTGTACATCCGGGAGGATATTTGTTGTCGCCGGCTCAATGGTCTTGAAGGACCAGATCTATCGAATCTGTGGGTTCGTATTGACTGCGGTGGCAGAACCATGATTTATGCCTGCCTCTACAGGTCTCATAGCGGTGATTCGGAGACGACAAACCTATTCGAGCACATGGCTAGAGGAGCAGACGCGGTCAATGAGCAGTACGCATCTGCAGAGTTCGTGGTTCTTGGTGATTTCAACGCTCATCACATTGAGTGGTTGGGTTCCAAAGCTACGGATCATGCAGGTCGTACTGCTCATGACTTTGCCTTAACCTATGGTCTTTCACAGTTGGTCACTGATCCTACAAGGATTCCTGACATTGAAAACCATACTCCCTCTCTGTTAGATCTGATGCTGACCTCTCATCCAGATCGCTATCAAGTGTCGGTTGAGGCGCCTCTGGGTTCTTCTGACCACTGCTTGGTACGGTCTAAGGCAGCAGCCGTGCACCAGTGTACTGCTCCTCTTGCGAGTCGTACAGTATGGCACTATCGGGCAGCTGATTGGGATGGGCTCAGAGAATTCTTCTCCTCTTACCCATGGGGGCAGCTTTGTTTCTCCTTGGATGATCTCGACATGTGTGCAGACTCCATTACTGACGTCGTGCTTCAGGGTATGGAATGCTTCATTCCAAACTCTGTAATACGCGTCGGTGGGCGGAGTCGTCCATGGTTCAATAAGTCTTGCGCTGACGAATCTCGTCAGAAGTCCGCTACTTATAGAGCCTGGACCAAAGCGCGAGCATGTAAAGATCCAAATACCGCCAAGTTGAAGAAAAAATTAAATGCTGCCTCAAGGTCTACAAAGAAGGCTATTGCCAAGGCCAGGTCTGAGCATATCGGCAGAATCGGCGATCAGTTAGCGAGTTATCCCTCTGGGAGTCGTGCTTTCTGGTCTTTAGCCAAGGCTGCCGAAGGAAACTTTTGCCGGGCCTCCTTACCTGCCCTACGAAAGCCGGATAGCACTTTGGCCCACAGTGCA
This sequence comes from Opisthograptis luteolata, assembly GCA_931315375.2. Classification (NCBI taxonomy): domain Eukaryota; kingdom Metazoa; phylum Arthropoda; class Insecta; order Lepidoptera; family Geometridae; genus Opisthograptis; species Opisthograptis luteolata. The sequence continues at coordinate 9,638,965 of OV928042.1, forward strand.
AAGGAGAAAGCCGATCTTCTGGGCATTCTCTTTGCCTCTAACTCGACTTTCGACGATGGGGGTGCCACACCACCAGTAATTAACCGATGTACGAGTTCCATGCCAGAAGTACGCTTCTCGCAGAGGGCGGTACGGAAGGAACTGTGGTCCCTTGATGTGCGCAAGTCGAGTGGGCCGGACGGCATTCCGGCTGTTGTCCTGAAGACCTGTGCTCCAGAGTTGGCTCCAGTTTTGACGCGTCTTTTCCTGCTCTCTTATTCCAAAGGACGTGTGCCATCAGCTTGGAAGGAAGCCCTTGTCCATCCGATACCCAAAGGGGGAGACCGGTCTGACCCATCCAACTACAGGCCTATAGCAATAACCTCTCTACTCTGCAAGGTTATGGAGCGAGTTGTTAATAACCAGCTCCTAGGTTACTTAGAGGATCGCCAACTGATAAGTGACCGTCAATACGGTTTCCGTCATGGCAGGTCTGCTGGCGATCTTCTGATTTACCTCACACATCGCTGGGCTGAAGCCGTCGAGAGTAGAGGGGAAGCTTTGGCTGTCAGCCTGGATATTGCCAAGGCTTTTGATCGGGTCTGGCACAGGGCGCTTCTTTCGAAGCTCCCTTCATATGGCATACCAGATGGGCTTTGCACTTGGGTCGCCAGCTTTTTGTCGGGTCGGAGTATTAAAGTCGTAATCGACGGGGTGTGCTCCGATTCCATGCCTATTAACGCTGGCGTCCCTCAAGGGTCTGTGCTGTCGCCTACGTTATTTATTCTGCATATCAATGACATGTTACAAGTTGTTGACATGCATTGCTATGCAGATGATAGCACTGGTGACGCACAATACACCGGTCGTGCAAATGCCCTTCCATCCGAGGTCAATGAGAGCAGGGCCAGACTTGTGTCTGAAGTCGAGAACTCGCTAGATCGAGTCTCGGAGTGGGGTCGACTTAACCTAGTCCATTTTAACCCCAAGAAGACACAAGTCTGCGCGTTTACAGCGAAAAAGTCTCCCTTTATGATGGCGCCGCGGTTCGAGGGGGTCCCCCTCGAGACTGCCGAGAGTATTGGAATTCTAGGCGTCGACATTTCGAAGGAAGTCCAGTTCCGTTGTCACATTGCGAGTAAGGCTGGAGTTGCATCCAAAAAGTTGGGTGTACTTAACAAAGCGAAGCGGTATTTCACGCCGAGGCAACGACTGTTGCTTTACAAAGCACAAGTCCGTCCTCACGTGGAATACTGCTCTCATCTTTGGAACGGTGCACCCAAATATCAACTCCAGTCCCTCGACGCAATCCAACGTAGAGCAATCCGAATTGTCGATGACCCCCAGCTCTCGGACCGTCTTGAGCCGCTGAGCCTTCGCAGGGACATTGGCTCGCTGTGTATATTCTACCGAATATACAACGGGGAATGCTCGGAAGAGCTATTCAATCTCATCCCTCCATCACGGTTCTACCACCGATCATCTCGTCATCGGAACAAAGCTCATCCACACATTATCGAGTCTTGGAAATCCCACACCTCGCGATTTATGCGCTCCTTTCTCCCGCATACTTGCAAAATGTGGAATGAGCTTCCCCCACAAGTGTTTCCGCTGTGCTACAGATTGCAATCCTTCAAGATGGGTGTAAAAAGAGTTCTTAAAGGTCGGCAACGCATCGGCAACTCCCCTGGTGTTGCAGATGTCCATAGGCGACGGTGACCGCTTTCCATCAGGCGGGCCGTCAGCTTGTTTGCTAATCTATTACATAAAAAAAAAAAAAAAAAAAAAATCCAACTACTGCCAGCCACTCGGCGGAAGTTGTCACTCCACCTTGTCTACAGATTAAGTATACCTACATTAATTTGTCAATCTGACCGAATAATAGAGTCGAGAGTGATAAAACGGAAAAGAAGTCAGTTTGCTTAATTCATTTACATACCATACCTATATTTTCATTCCATACCAATTTTACTTAACTTAACTTCAAAGTAAGTTACGTTTTACCAAAGCGAGGAAAATCCATGTGGAGGGGTAGCAAAAAATGGGCCGGGTTAAGCCGAATAAAGCGATGGCTTAAGACCTAAACCAGGATACTTTTAATACCTAAAGTTTAGGGATTAAAAAATATCCTGGATTAGCGGCGTTACGGTCGGGGACTGCCGTCCAGCTCGCATTTAGAACACTCCAGCTAAGATTACGATTTAATCGCTAGGTTTTACTCGCTCTCGATTGTAAAGCTTTTCAGAATGGCTCATGGGGTATCATCCCCTTGATTTATATGGGTTGAAATAAATACTTTTTTGTTATCTCTGGCTTCGTGCGGGACGGCAAATGTAAATAGTTGATGTGCAGCAGCGGCTCTTGGGTTCGTACAAAATTCCCTGAGGAAAAAGCACTTGTAGTATTTTCCGAATTACCGGGGTAACTTTCCTAAAATCTTATTTAGCCTATTATGATTTTTTTTCTCCTTTTCCTTGTTTACTTAGTTATTAACTTATAAATAAGTCTAGGGAAGCTACGGTTATAAGAATGATAGCTTCCCGACGCTGCGCTGCATGCCGCGACATTTAAAGTTTTAACGGTGAAAAATTACTATTCCTAGTGATGGACGAGATATTGCGGTTGCTTCGATTGTTAAAAATCTCCGATGATTTTCTTTCGCAGTTGAAAATGTGTGGCTTCGAGATGTTTAAGCGTACAAAAAAAAATATTTGCTTCAGTGCCAACGAATCTGGTTCTTTACGAGACTTCGTACTTGTTCCATTCCGACACGAGCGAGCGAGAGTGAGCGAAAAACATAGCGGGCGCGGCGAGTCAGCTAAAACATTCTTGTTTTCGGGGAGCAAGATAATTGAAAACCCGATTGTTATTTTGTACTGGATGCGATTTTTTTAATTGTTTAAACATTTTAGACTCGCTTTCTCAAACTAGCCTGACTTAACGAATTAAAAATAACACAATCCTATTGCCAGGATTTTTGTGTCATCAAACTGACAAGATCCGATTTGATGTAGGATATTTAGACGCAACTATTTTCAATGTTTTATGAAAGAGTTAAAAATACGATTAATTTCTTTACTTAACAAAAAAAATTACATAACAGTTACGAGGTAGTGAGAATATAAAATACTCACACATATCCAATCAACATATACCTACACTAGCATCTTATACACTAGCGACCTATCCAGACCTCTCTGGCCGGACTACAATGATCTGCACTTACATTGGTCTCGTTTTATTCCCTCTCCGCTTTTTCTTATACTTTTTTGTACGTATAGAAAGTAGGAACTAGGTTCTAAGTAGGTACTCGGACCACAGCACTCTCTCTCTAGAGGTTCTGTGGAGCTTCCTACTTAATTTTACACACGATATCTTAATCGTACTTGGGATACAGTCCACTTTTTCTTAGTGTTTTATCATAATTGCGTCATATCAGTACTTTACTAAATCGTTTGGTATATTATTGTTAAGTTTTGATTCAATTCAAGGGTATGAATTTACCAGTGGAGTGACCTTACATTTCGGGCCCTAATGCAAAATCTTTAGGTTACGTCTCATTAAAATTATTATAATAAAACTATTATGATAGTTTAGAACACATTTTCTTGCAGTTCTATATAAAATACTACGAGGTCGTTCTCTAAAAAGTGATTAGAAAATTAAAGATTCGTTTGTGGCCGGCACACCCTTGTAGCTGGGTTCCTACTCCCTATGCGCCCGCATCGGTTGCATTTACGCCACTGCGAGGTACCAAAAAATAAACAAAACAATAATAGTAAAGAAAAATATAAAACTAAAGTACAATGGTCAGACTGGGTCAGACTCATCGCCAAAACCGACCGCTTCCAGTCTCGTTTTGGATGCAGAGAACTGACGGAATGAAATTGTCATTTGAAACTGGTTTTTTGTAGGAAAATGCTGGGCTATATTCGCCGAGAGCGTTCTGGGAATGGTATATTTTAGTAGCAGTTTAATAGACAAATGGGCTGATCTATAAAGTAAATAGAGAGATCCAATGATAGCATCGAGTAACAAGATTATTCCTAAGAATATTTTGACAAATTATGGAAATTCTATCCTGTATTTCAGAATCAGTATAGTAATAAGATATGTATATCTTTATCTACATTATTTTTCCTGGGCCATTACCACCTAATTCTTTAAAGACATTTGTTAAAAAAAAGCGAGGTAACATTGCAGCGAAAATGTAATGAAATTTTCTCATTTCACTCAGTAATATAGTAATGAATTCTACATTCGCGTGAATTTGTAAAAGACAGTGAAACGAGATGTAGGCGGCAGACAATGGAATAAGATGAAAACAGTTGCTAACTTGCCTATATCAGGGATTGTGTTATTGAATGTTACTGAAAAAAATGAAAATATTATTATTAAATATTATTATTTAAATGAATTAGTTACAAAAATAAAACAGAAACAACAAATCGGTCACATTAAATTAACTACGTTGTAATAACCTAAAAATAATAAAAGTTATGTTCAAATAATTACATACATATAAAACACAATATCCCTACACAATACTTATATTATTATTAGAAATGTGAAAGTAACGGTGTCTGTCTGTCTGTCTCTTTTTCACGCCTAAACTACTGACCCGATTTAAATTAATTCTAATTTTAATTTTTTTTTTTTAATTACGGAGTACGAAGATTTATAATCTGAACCCTGAAGAAAGGATATAGGATACTTTTTATGCTAGTGGGGAACAGCTAGTTATTGATATATGTTTCGTTTAAATTTCTTCCATCATCATCATCATCATCATCAGCCTGTATCAGTCCACTGCTGGACATAGGCCTCTCCCATGATACGCCACTGAGCCCGGTCTTCGGCTTTTCTCATCCAACCACTGCCAGCCACTCGGCGCAAGTCGTCGCTCCACCTTGTCGCAGGGCGTCCTACACTATACGTTGACTTGGCAAACGTAGTGTAAATTTCTTTATCCTGCTAATTTATTTTTCAAACATTACTGACACATCGTTGATGTGAGATACGCCATAATATTGCTTTTTATGCCACCAACTGAATTCCAATGAAAATAAAAAAAATCTGAAAATGACAATGAAAATATAAAAGCTAGTTACGTTCCGCCGCCTTACTGGCGTAGAAATAGAAAATTAGGACGACGGGAATTTTCCGGGATAAAAATTGTCCCTTATCTTTTTTCAGGACCTTGACATGTGCGTTTCATGAAAATCCGTTCAGCCGTTATGGTGTTGAGTGGTAAAGATACTTGCAAAACATACATGTATATAACAAGCCGTGCAGGATTATATAGTTTAGTTCATCGCGATAAAAAGTAATCCATATCTTTCCCCGGGGTTTATACTATATTTAAACCAAATTTTATTAAAATCTGTTCAGTGGTTTATTTAGGCTATAAAAGGCAACAATTAGATAGAAGGATAAATAGAGTTACTCTTGCAATTAAAACATTATACTAAGTAGTATGGATTAGTACGATGGGTATATATGTTTTATCCACAAGACACATTTACACTCCAAATCTTTACATTAGAAGAAGAATTCTAATACATATATTATTTTCCATCAACAAAAATCTCAAAACTCCTACCGCTCGCAGTAACAGTTCCATAAAATCTTAAAATCCCATTTGAAGAGGAAACTTAAAGCAAATTTTGGTGCCAACACAAGGCTACAGTTAAAACAACAATCCCGATGAGATCCAGGTAACTATAAAAGTCTAAAAAGTCTCATTGAAACCCCCACTATCCCATCCACGTCTCTCATTACCTTGTTGGCATTGGGAGTAAAAAAAAACTCATTAAAACTTTCTCCCAGCCCGGTAGACGTACCTACTATACACGCCGCGACGGTCCGTGACGATTCTGCAGCGTAAACAAAACTTTGTCCATTTTAAAACTTGGTGAATACGTGATTTGACGTTTTTATTAACAGAGAGAAAGAGAGAGAAAGTTTTTCAGATCGATAACGGTTTAAAATAGAGACTTGGCGTGTGACCGGTCTTTTATCCGACAAAAACTGTGTTCTTAGGTTAGAAATAAAATTCAATGCATGCATTGCTTATTGCAAACGTTATACACACAGTATTTACTGCGCTGGCGCAACGTTCCTCTTTATTCGGCCAGTTCGATTCCAGTTCGGATTTGTAAATCAAACACAAAAAAACACATAAAAAAAAAAAAAAAAAAAAACACAAACAAAAAGCGCAAGCGAAAGAAGAAGTGTTATTTCAATAATGTACTACAGAACCCTTGAAGATATGAATCCAACACGTAATTATGTAGTTTATTTAGAAACCGGCTTTGAATTAGAGTGACTGCTTTTATACTTTCAAAACTATTCCGATGTTGATAGAGTTATTAACGTTTTTAATCTTCAAGTTTAAAATGATGCGAACTTGTCTAAACTCTGATCCGGCATCCGGTAAAACCACTTTAGACCACATCTCTATTAACAGTTTTGCTTTTAATTAAAGTAGCAGATGCAGACCTTTTTGTTGGTCGCAGTGAAAGGATTTTAGGTAGATACACCTGAACAATTTTTTTTGTCTTAATTTTATGGTTGAAAGTTGGATTGGCAATGATAATATCATGCTGGTAATACTAACTACTTACCAAAACAAATAGTAAACATTTGTTATCAAATACTATTCAGTACTCAATTACTAAATTACATTATCTAATTACTACTTTCAAAATTTTTAGCTTTTTTATTTCGCAAATTAATTATTGACAAAATATGGTCTCAGGTTTAGATGGACTGTATATAACATCTGACTTATTGGCTTCGACCTGAGATTACACCTGTGGTTTCCCCATTAACCTTTTTCGGGATATAAAGTAGCCCATATGTTAATCCAGGGTATAAACTATATCCATTCTAAATTTCACTCAAATCTGTTGAGCTGTTTCAACGTGAACATATCTACACTCACAATCTTTCGCGTTTAGAATATTATTGCGAAAGAGCATTAAAAAAGTAAACAGTTTTTTTGACACATCAAGAATTCATTACGAAAGAAACAAGTAGGGAACATTTTTTTGAAGACACTTGTACAAATTGCTGAAGGAAGCAGACAATTTCATACGAGCTGACGAAATATGTTCGGCTAGTACGGATTTCCAAACCGCTCGTACGCAAACCTCTGTCCATTAAAGTGTATCAAATACCTCAGTCGCGTCAATACCCACTGATGCTACAAAATGAATTACGCCTTTAAATTTGTATTATTTATTTCAATAGTTCGCGTGAATGGAAGTTTCTTTGATAGATTCAGTGGAAAAAAGGTAGACGCCGCGCAATCAAAGGCGCTGCGATTAAGAAACGCTACAGAGTGAGTTTTCTTTCATATTTTTATTCAACTTCAATTTAACCTGTAAAGACGTTCTTTGTATCAATAAGAAAAGCAATGTTTCAATCCTATCCTACTAATATTATAAATGCGAAAGTTTGTGTGTGTGTGTGTGTTTGTGAATGTTTGTTACCACGTATCACCGTAACTGCTAAACCGATTTTGATGAAATTTAGAATGGAGGTAGCTTATGCGTTATATGGTTTCCTCACGATGTATGATTACCTAATTTAATGTGAAACAGTTTATTTTTCAACATATTATTCTTTATCTGAGAACATTAAATGTGAGAATTTGTGCGAATAAAAGGCGTTCAGAGACTCTTTTTGAGACTCCCTTTTCTTTTTTTTCTTTTCTTTTCTCTTTTTGACTCTTTTTGAATATGGCGGGCCGTAGCGGGTTACGAAACTGTCGCAAAAACCCAACTTGTCCCTTTACCATTTTGTTTTTTACGCAAGAATAAAAATGAGACGAGATTTAACTCAAATGTAAGTAAGTAATCGCATGCAATGTAAGTAATTGCTCAATTTGTAAACTAATAAAGATAAAGTTTCACACTCAGAATAAGTACGTATTTAATTAGACTCGAAATTTTAGTTTTACACTCAGACTTAAAAGTTAAGTTAAGTGGTTTCACAAATTTAATTCCCTTATGCTTAAGATTTGCCTAAACGTCAATCTAAATGTCTAAATCATTAAACTTTGTTCTGAGCGAGCATGATTTAGAAGTTGGTAAAAGTTAAATAGAAAGTGCGCGAGTCGCATTGAGAAATAACTTTCAGTGAACACCGCAGTGCGTTTTAGCTATCTCGTTTAAAAGAAAATGACTGTGAAGTTTTCTTTCAATGTCAATGGATTTTATACTAGTAGTACTAGCTATTCTCCGCAGTTTCACCCGCGTGGACTACAGTTTATCGCGATAAAAAGTACCCTATGTCCTTCCTCAGGGTTCAAACTCTCTCCGTACCAAATTTCATTTAAATTGGTTCATTAGTTTAGGCGTGAAAGCGAGAAAGGCAGACAGACAGAGTTACTTTCACAGTTATAATATTAGTAGGGATAGTAGGGACTAAGTAGGACTAGTGACCTTTCTCGCAGTTTCACCCACGTAGAATTTGATATTTTGCCACACAAACTTTAATCAAATTAAGTCAATGTCAAAAAGTCATAGGAAGATAAGCCCTAAAAACTATATGTCTCTTGTGCCCGGGCCACACTAAGGTCAACGTCAAGGGAAATGTCAATGCCTATCTTCGCGATAAATATTGCGTTAATTATTAGTGCTAGTTACTATGACTACACTCTAACGGTTAACGTGAATGCACTTGAATTATCGGCTAACGTCAAACGCCAATGTGAATGCCGTTGTCAAATGTCAAACGTCAATCATCGCGCTATTGAACGGCACTTCCCGTTTTTTTTTTCAATGTAAGTTTATACGTCAATGGATGTAAGTAAATGTATATTTCTTTCATTTTTAAATTATTATGTTTTCTAATTATTTATTAACTACCATTACAAACAAAGAAAACCCTAATTTTCAGCTTAATCTGATAATCTCCACCTTCTTCATAATGGCGAAGAGGTTAAAAAAGGATTAATTTTTCTAAATGTGTTTTTTTAAAGAGATTTACTGTGGTAAATCGCTTTCGTTATTAATCCTTGTAAGTCCACAGGCGTTGTTCCATCGAGATAAGGGCGTGCACACCCCATGAAGGTAGCCGGGTTGATGGCACATGTAATAGCTACAGGGACCCAAGCAAGGGCGCCGCGAGAGGGCCATATCTGAGGTTGCTCAAACCAGACTATGCTAACAGTAAGTAAGATTAAACGCACCCTAATTAACTTTGGGGCGCTATAGTTAAGCGTATGTGCACGTCGTACGTCAATGTCCTTCAGCCCTCTTTTGCGTCGCGGGTTAAAAAGGACAGAGTTCTTCACTATAACTGTTGAGGAAGTTTAATAAGCAACTCTAAACTAGCAATAAAACAATATTTATAAAGTAGTAAAACAATATATAAATTCAAAATATAAAAGTTTAAAAAGGTTGTAACAACATTGTGGTGCTGGCCGCCAACAATAACGTTATTTATAAATCGACAAATACACTGTTTGAATTGCTAACACAAACCTTTCGGTTGTTTTTTTTTTTATTAAAGTCTTGTTGCACCCCGCGGTTTCACCCGTGTCTTGCCGTTATCCAGCAGAAACCTTTTTCCGGGATGAAAAGTAGCTTATGTGTTAATTCAGGATATAAGCTATCTCCATTCCAAATTTCATTCAGATCTGTTCAATAGTTTTTGCGTTTAAGAGTAACAAACATCCACCCATCCATACTCACAAACTTTCACGTTAATAATATTATAAATTATATACTCGTAGCAGCTTGGTTGCTAACCGAGGCTGAAATGTCAAATCTCGAGGTTTATTCTCGTTTGCTACAAAACGATGAAACGCAGAGCACGGACGCTTTTTGCGTGTGTCGTGTCGAAGTGTCGAAATGTATAAATCGTTTGGGAAAGCGCAAGTCAGCTGCACTACGCGTAACTACGAGTATTTTAGCGTTTTCAGAACAATTGATTGAATGGTAAAATACCTAATGCACATTCAGCGATAATTTCTCAATTGTACACAAGAATAGGTTAGAGATGCTTTGGAAAATCGAAAAGTTGAGTATGTTCAGTGTCTTTTGTCGTTGAAATCCTTTATTATTACGCCCAGTAGTTCTACTATTCCACTTATAGCCGGTTTCAATAACCGATCTATCCACGGTTTGACATAAATTTGACATTACTTCTATGGAGCTTATGTCAAATTTCCATCTCCAGTAGGGCAAGCCGTAGATAGATCGGTTATTGTAACCCACGTTAAGTTTACCTACATTTTCCTCTTGACAAAAAATGAACCCTCAAATCACTTTTGATTTTGCGAGAATACTGCCATATTATTTACCTACGAGTATATCCATTCCTTGACTGCGTATTTTTGTCGCCGCTTTTTCATTTATAAAAATCTTCCAGCAATATTCAATTTCAACGAGTTTTCAAGGTACCTTAAGCAATTTTCCATAACACTGTTTACCTGATGTCACTCTCGGCAGTTCACTACAGTCCATTACGTTCCAAGCAAAATGTCAATAAGCTTCTTATTTCACGGCACCTTAAATGAAACTGTACATTACTTTGTTAGGCGTACTATAGACATATTCGAGACAATTAGAGTCAATACTTTTGGCGCAGCTATATTGTCGAATCAAAATGGTTGAATCGAGGTCATGCAGCTTTCTCATACTATTCGCTTTGGGCCAAGCGTTATTTATATCTATCTCTAATAGTAATGAAGCCGAAACGTTCTCTTATTTTATTTAAAAATACTATACCTACTACCTAAAAGAAATTCCGAATATGTGAGATATAGTAAGAAAGTAAGAATTTTTCGTCAACATTGCTCGGCATATATATTTGTGCAATTAGGCTGGCTGGGTGCCTCGTTTGTTGAACGCATACATATTACAAAATTGAAAAATAATGCTTACTAGCATTAAGTTCGCCGGTTCGTTTGTGCAATAAAGAATGTGCTATCTATTAATTTATTTAATATCCACCACATGGGTCTACCGAATTAAACATAACCGAAAAACCGAATGTGTGTGTGTAGCATGCCTTATTTTAGCGCCAGGTTTGCTGCGCAAGAATGTTTTGTCGAAGCGAAAGTGATTATTTTCGACAAGTAAATAACAAAACAAGAAGATTACAAAATGCTTACCTGGATAGCGTCCTCTATTAGTATAATAGACTATTTTCAATTTTCATATTATGATGTAACTAGACTGTTTTTAATAAGGTATAATATTAATAATTCTGCATCAAAAGAGGAAAGTCACGCTAGATCGCTTTTGACTTTAATTTTAGCGTAGAGAATACTTACTAACTGAATAACTTATGAAAGGCTCTGAGACCCATCGAGAAAGCACCAGTGTATTCTATCCTGAGCGATTTCAGCCCAGTTTAGAGTTTGGAGCTCACATAGGTCCACTTCTACCGCGACTCTCCAGCGGTATCTAGGGCGTCCGACCCAGCCTATGATTACTGCGGACTATGATTACCAATTTTACAAAATCAAGTTTTATATCGACCAAGCAAGCAATCACACATGGGAAGGCCGAGTGGCCGTCGCCCGTTGGCCGTCCCAGGTATCGCTGGAAAGATGAAGTCACGAAGGATTCGCGCAAACTCCAGGTGGAGGACTGGCAGGAGGTGGCGCAGAACTGACCAAAGTGGCGTCTCTTATTATTGGAGGCAAAAACTCACTTCGGGTCGTTGCGCCATCTGAGTAAGTTTTTTAAAGTTTTATATCGTAGTGTATTTTTGAAAGCATAGTTTTTCGCACAGACCATGGTATCCGGAAGAACAAGGATGGTGAACCATTACCTTCAGCTCGCAAAGTCAGGACCACTCTGCAGACTACAGGACGCGTTGAGGATAGGAAGGTGTTCACAGCAGCTGCAGCAAACATGCTTGAGTTCATACATAGAGATATCAGCTTGCTTAATGGACCGAGTAAGATATTTTTACAAGCTTTCATTTGTATCCTGTATTGTATTGTAGTATTCCTGTCGTCACGATACAGGCTCTTTCTATTATGAAGGCCACTGATATTGTGACACTGGCTGAGGTTAGCTGATAAGACAGTTACTTACTTAATAGCTTTTAGTTTCCCTATGTACCTACAATTCTTGATTGTGTATTAAATTTTTTACATTCAAGTAACTCTACTTCAGTAATAAAGGCATGTTTTTCTACCAGTATGAGAAAATAAGTTATTTTCTTCATATTTTTACTTATCTATCTTTTACTACGCATGAAATACCTTCAAGCTTTAATATGATTATGTATGTTTTTTACTTTTTTTTCATATAATTTTTTATTCAGATTGATAAATGAACTTAAATTATATTTTCATATATATAAATTCAATCCAGAGAGACTGAAAGAAATTTATTAAATTAACTTTTGAATGTATATCACACTTAACAGTACGAAGATAAATTACAAAAAGAGAGCCCGTATTTCCAATACTGCAACAACAAAGACCCTACTTTATAAATTATTTTCACTTTGCATAAATGAAATGACTTCATTAATAAAATGGCGCCGTAACGACAAAAGTTTTAAAACCACCTGTCTTTCTTAAGAATACCCTTACCGTTCCATGAGCGATTGTTTTTGTCTCTAAGAAAACTAATGAAATCAACAAGTTCTTGATTTCAGATGACTACCTCAAGGAGCGACAGTATTGCTGTCAAGAAGCGGGCAAAGCAGATCCGCGCTGCATACCCATTAGTGTTCCAAAGGACGACCCCTATCTCAAAGTGACTGATATAACCTGTCTAAACTTCTCCAAAGCCGAAACTTTCCAAGATTCCGGCTGCACACCCGAAATAATACTTCCAGAACAGGTTAGCAACTTGCCAACTTTAGCGTTACAAACTTTATGATACGTGTGAAAATGATCCCACTTTGAACTCGCATTATATTTTCCAATATTAAAATATTCAGAGGGTGACTTAAATCGCGACTTTATCCTCGTTCGGATGTGGTCGGAATACAGAGCAACCCTCGGGCGTGCCGGTTTGAGTCAGGAATAGTTCGGAATTGATTCGCCGCGAGTTATTATGATTCGAACCAAAGTTGGGCTGTTCACCTTTGACTTTTGCATTGATATTCAAATAGTTTACATTGAAAATCAACACAGTAATATGTTAAAATTGAGTGATTGCAAAAGTTTACACTATATTAACACTTTTCAGATAAACTTCCAAACTCCACTTCTTGATTTATCAACAATATATGGAGTTGACGAAAAGTCGTTGGGAAAAATCAGAAAGGGTGAACATGGTTTGCTGGTTCTAGAAAGAAGAGGTGACAGATACGTTCCTATAAACATTAGCGGTAAACTAGATGCAACAGAAAACAGCAATGCGACTAATATAGACAGCCCGATAGTTGATAATGCTACTGCTAATATTGATGCAAATAGTGAGGGTGCAGCAACGGCGATAGATAATAATGCAACAGCAAATCGGAATATTTGCATTCAAAACAGATCAAATGAATCAATATGCTATCAGTTCGGTTAGTATTATGCTTTTATCAAGGAAGAGAACAACATAATTATTATGAACACGACACATTTCAAAGAAACATTCCAAAAAATAGTGAAATTCTTACTAAATAGATACGACGTTTTTTGCCTCAAGTATATACGATTTAATTTGTATTTAAAGGATTCCCAGAAGCAGGAAACTATAACCTAAGAACAACTACATTAGGAATATTTTTCATGCGAGAACATAACCGAATAGCGACCGCTTTGCACAAGATCAACTCCTGCTGGAAAGACGACAGGCTTTTCAAAGTAGCTCGGCAGATCAACATAGCCACTGCCGCTAACATATTTATGTATGAACTACTACCATCATTGCTTGGTACGTAATTATATTTTATACCTCTGAGTATAATAAAAAAGCACCTAATGGTACGAAAATATGACTTAATTTCTCTCGGCAGGCTACAAAAACATGTTAAACTACGGATTACTGTCCGAATATGTGGAACAAGTCTCCGTATATATGGAAGATGTACCTCCATTAATCTATGCGGAATTCGAGATTGCCCTACGGTTCTTCCATACAATGCTGGATGGTAGAATTAAGTAAGTTATAATTCAAGTTAAGTCCGCTTTCTTCGTAAATGAATAGATTTTGAATGTGTTCTTTTTCAGAAAATATACAGAAAAATATCAATACACGGGTGAGTTTTCGGTCAGCGAAACACTGTACAGACAAGCTCTGATAGAGCAAGACAAGAATTTCGAAGAAATCAACCGCGGCACTTTCTACCAGAGTGCTAGCAAAATTGACGATATTCTGGATCCTGAGGTAAAAAAAATCTTAGCATAATAAAATCTTAGATTCATTTATTAAATTATTTATTGCACTAAAGTATAAATATAAATTACTTGTGCCGGACAGAAAATATATGCAATGTTTGAAACTTTCCATGTTTGTAGTTCGAGAAACTTTATTTCTCATCAGAAATTTACATTCTACTCATGAGAAAATATTTAAATTTATACATTTGCAATTAAAACAACCAATTGGATAATTAAAACTTAGTTGGTTATGGTGTCGATTCGGTTTGCTAATAGGACAGCATTACTATTAGACCTGTCAAACTTAGTTTAGTTTTAGAGAATGCAAAACCGAATCGACATCATTGTCTATGATATTCTGATTTCTGTCTGTTCGGACTGTAGGAAAACAAAACTAGTAGAATACTAATTAATGGGTTTTAGTTGAATCCAGGCAATCCCTAGCGGATCGCTCCTTCAGACTCCTCATGACTGAAAAATCTACTTATGCCCGAAATTAATAATAATCGATCCTGATCCGTTTTTCGCGGTTTTGGATTGATATGTCATGTCAACATATGTCATTTTAGGAGTAAAGCTTGCTTGCAAATGGATTGACATATCGATCCAAAACCGCAAAAAAACGGATCAGGATCGATTATTAATTTCGGGCTTATTCATTCGTTAGTGAGTAAAAACTAGTTTCACAAGACTATATCCATCCTATCTCGCTCTGGAGAAAAATTGTAGAAAACCTTGGCATTGATTATATAATATTATTTTTCTGATTACAGATTTCTGAAAACTATGTTGGTGACTTACAAAAGGCACACGATTTGGGTGCCATAGATATTCAGAGAGGTAGAGATATGGGTATCCGCGGATACAACGATTACCGACAGCTGTGTGGACAAAAACTGGTTAAGAAGTTCGATGAGCTGATAGATGTCATGGAAGTAGAGGTAAAGTTTTTCAAAGTCAAAGGTTAATTACCTATTTATTTTCGTGAAATGTTAGGTCTTAAATTATTGTACGTAAGCTTGTTTTAAAGCCAAGACGAGCAGTTCCCTCGCCTGATGGTTATAAGCAACAATTAACAAGCTGAAAAAATATTAAAACACTACGACCGTCTCGATTTTCCCAGTAAAAAAGTGTTGTTTTTCCTCCGCTGCTCGCAAGTTCACTTCTATTTTCAGAAGATTGCATTTAAAGCATCTAGTTAGCACTTTCGTTTGCGACAGAATACAAGTACCCATTTGTTGAGCAGTTTAATTACTGCAGCTTCAAATTAATGTAGCTCGTGGGAGTAATAGTTGTGAAAGAAAACACCCCGTACATCGGCATAGCGATGCTGGCAATGATAAATTTGGCGAGATGTTTGTAAAGCTAAAGCTTTTAGGCAAATACATTTCACACTCGAGAGCATTGTCACTTTCTAGCAAAAAGCCGTGTGATAGCCTATTTGAGGGGGGAAATAAATAAACGTGCGATAAAACTTCCATCCGTAGACATTTATATATTCGCTCTGTGCCTATTTTTTTATGCAATAGAGTGATAAAACGAGCAAGCCGTGCAATATGATGGTAACGCTTGCCCATTTCAGCTCAGAGCCACGCAGAATTTTAAACTTCAACAGTTCAAAATCCAACGCATTGCGCTTGTCACTCTGATACAAAAGTTGAATATATAAAACCTCCTTGAACTCAGTAATTCCACTGGAAACATTATCTCATTATCGATCATTATTCATTACTAGTTGCGCCCCGCGGTTTCATCGCTATCCCACAGGAACTTTTTTTCCGGAATAAAAACTAGCGTATGTGTTAATCCAGGGTATAAGCTATCTCCCTCCCAAATTTCATCAAAATACATTTAGTAGTTTTTGCGTGAAAGAGCAACAAACATACATACATACATACATACACACAAACTTTTGCGTTTATAGTAGGATCAATCTGGAAACAACAATGATGGCACATTGCTGCTTGGCAGTTGTATATAACTGGCTAAGGTGTGGTACTTCCCTAGATGTACTCTGCAAACCTACTACTATTTGCTAGCTAGCATACGAGCCAGGCTGTTATTTTAGCAGAACACGACCTTACTCCCCCTTGTTAAGTAAAACGCACCTTTTTCTATAACACTGCCAATCAAAAAGAGAGTTTACGTAGAATATTACACAGACAAAGCCATGGATGCTGTAGGGTTTGCTGGTACCCCGTCTACAATACCTTACACTGGCTCGGCAATGCCCACGTATTCGCCATCCGCTCCACCGTGCACTCTCGCCCGCGGCTCTCGTGACAGTGACGTTTTAGCTAACCAATACAGTGACACACGAGACAGCGTATGTATGCTATAGCGCATACACTACATCCCTCCCTTATTTATAAATTCGGAAAGAACAAACCCCAGTTCTTTGAAGCTCATCATAACTATTATTTATAGGTCTGTAATCGACCCCTCCAAGTATCATCATTCATATTTATTTTAGCTATCAATTGTACGTATTACTAATACATATGTTACTGAGAAATCACATTGTGCAGTAACTTTTAGACTAAATATAATTTAATTATCCTACAAATCCGTTCCTAGAATCCTAGTGCATCGTCCCTACTCTCTTCAGATGAACATTCCACTTGTGCCGTTCGATGCGTTTCTATTGTACAGTGTGGGGTATTGGATCATAGTTGGAGCAGAGCTAATTTACTTTATTTGTGTTAACTATAAACTGCATAAACTATAAACTGTATCCCCTTCGGTCAAGTTCGATTCAGTAGCTTCTCTTCTTCTGACACCATACTCTCTCCCCTTTCCTCTTGAATTTTGTCCCGATCTCCTACGTAAACTCTTACATCGATCAATTTCTGTACTTTCTATTCCAGCCTATATACAGTTGTGGTTTAATCTTCATTGCGACTATAACATGAGTGCCCATCCCTCTATGTGCACCTTGATTTCTGCCCTTAAACTCAAGAGACAGTTGTGTTCTCCGGTGTGTTTATTTATTTATTGCATTATGTAAATAGTCACATACATTTGTAGCCCCACCTGTTCTACGATATTAAAATGTCCTGAATATATTTTTGTGAATAATTGTATAGTATTTGTATTGTATTGTATTGTGTAATTTCATTTCTCATTTTTGTATACATAATTATAATAGCTTCCATTTTGATATTATTATTTTATGTTTTAGTTGTATTTATATCTATCTCTAATTGTTCGTTGACAACTTCCAAAGTGTTGGCCTAAAACACATTTTTTCCAGGGTCACGCTGTCTCCAATTATCTTTGTTAATTTTTTGTAATTCGTTGTTATGCGTGAAGCTTTCTGTTTTATAGTAACTTTTCAGACATGTATAAACTGTTAGTTAATAAATAACTTCTTAATGGAGATTATAACTTGTACCAATTTAATGGAGGCATTCCTTTGAACTGCCCGACAATTTTCCCAATTGAATGGAGGTGTTGTCAACCTATTCCAATTTAATGGAGGCGTTCCTTTGAACTGCCCGACAATTTTCCCAATTTAATGGGGAGGTTTTGTCAACCCATTCCAATTTAATGGAAGCGTTCCTTTGAACTGCCCGACAATTTTCCCAATTTAATGGGGAGGTTTTGTCAACCCATTCCAATTTAATGGAGGCGCTCCTTTGAACTGCCCGACAATTTTCCCAATTTAATGGGGAGGTTTTGTCAACCCATTCCAATTTAATGGAAGCGTTCCTTTGAACTGCCCGACAATTTTCCCAATTTAATGGGGAGGTTTTGTCAACCCATTCCAATTTAATGGAAGCGTTCCTTTGAACTGCCCGACAATTTTCCCAATTTAATGGGGAGGTTTTGTCAACCCATTCCAATTTAATGGAGGCGTTCCTTTGAACTGCCCGACAATTTTCCCAATTGAATGGAGGTTTTCAAACAAGTTTAATTTAATACAGTTAGTTAGTCAGTTAGTTTTTATTCATTTGAGTTACCAGACAATAGTAAGGTACTTTTAACCCTTCCAAAAACACCGTTCAGTGCATAGACTTTGATAGAATATGAATAACGTTTTATTTAGCACTTATCAGAACGGAAATCAAAAATCAAAATCATTTATTGCATCAATATAGGTTCATAAGGCGATGTTACATAAAAGATATTGTTCTCTACCCTGATTGGGTGTGCAAAATCAAAATTTGTTAGATTAAATATTTGTGTCACTATGTATGTACTATAGTTATTAAATAAATTCATACATGATTTGGAACAACGAATAATATATTTACATTGAAATAATCAATTCAAAACATAGTTTTATCATTTACGAACTCATTAATGGAATAGTAAGCCCTATCTAGCTGAAAATCCAAAATCCTTTAATCTTCTTTTAAATATAAAGATAGAATTAGAGTTCCCAATTGTCATATGTAATTTGTTGTAGATTTTTATTCCCATTCCAATAGTTCTCGTGTGTTGCGCTCATCGCAGACCGCATGGCTTCCTGTGCGGTTTATAAGCGCAAGCTGTTTAAAGACTAACAAACCCAAATAAAATTGTATCCAACATAAA
Source organism: Opisthograptis luteolata (assembly GCA_931315375.2). Classification (NCBI taxonomy): domain Eukaryota; kingdom Metazoa; phylum Arthropoda; class Insecta; order Lepidoptera; family Geometridae; genus Opisthograptis; species Opisthograptis luteolata. The sequence continues at coordinate 9,657,779 of OV928042.1, forward strand.
TGTCGTATTGTTTACGTTCCAATCTACAAGATTCCAATCAGACACATGAGTCTATGATCTAGACTAGCGTTATGTCAGTGTCCCGAAACATCTGTCAACTTCACCTTTCAATTTGACATCAGTCATATCACGGAACTCTAAACTCAAACTATCATTGCTATTTTATTTTGATAAAACTATTTCTGTGTAAAAACAATTAAAAAGCGCGTAATTGTTGCTAAAGCTGCCGATAAACCCAGGTTGTAATCATGAGGAATGATGTACATGTATGATGTTGCCGAATTTGTATGTTTTTAAAAACCAAAATTAAGGTAAGTAACTTAGTACGTTACAGTATGAATTAATTAGATTAAAACATTACATAATCGTTAGCATAGGTCAAACCGGCAGATATAAACCCCAATGTTCAATATTAAAAGTTTTGATTTTGCCTTTCATTTATGGTCATTGTTCAGAAAATATCCGCATTGGCCATAAAGCGAGAAGACTTACCCAGAAATATAAACTACTCAATACGGTACAGAAATCAGCTAATATTACCTACCTTCAGTTCAGACCCAAGCTATATTCCTTTAGTCCGCTTGTGGTATCAACTAAAATATGTCATAAGCTTTCGGAACTTTAAAAAAACCAAATAATGTGACATGATATTTACAAGAAACTTAAGCATTTTTAACATAATAATCTTATCATTTCATTTTAAACTTCATCCTATATATAGGAATACCTAAACAACATAATTATAAAGATGTTGATTACTGGCCGTCCCCCTCTCCTTTATTTAATAATTTTCTTTAGAAGGATTAAAATATGAATCATTACAAGGTTCAACCGGCGCGACGACAACAGTTGCCGCTATGCTTAGACAGCAGTAGAGAGGTACAGTTAAAACTATGTCACATTCTTTATTATACGTTAGATATCTACACATACTACATAGCCTTCTGGAATAGGAAATACGGTTGAAGATATTTCAACACAGGTGTATGCAACCACCACCGATAGAGAGCTTAAGTGTCGTATATAGGTCTGTGCACCATCGCTCATAAAAATTGAACATAACCAACAATGCTATTCCAGTCGCACAAAGGTTCGTACGAGTAGGTAAGTATTTGGCTACATTAACTAATGAGTGGATTATCTTGGTACTAGATAAAATAAGTCTCACCCAACTTTCTACGATGTAGTACTTAGTTGCAGGTAAGTAGGTAGGTACCCAGCTTAAGGGCGTACCTCAAGCCAAATTATATTTACACATTGATCTCTAACTCTCGTCGTGGCGCTCGCTCCATGAAACAAGTAGCAATGCATGAACGCCGTCTACCGCCGAATAGGCGCAAGTACTTTATTTTTATTTGTAAATCATTAGAAGAACACCAAAAAATCAGAATTACCGTTATAATATCTTATTTGTAAATCGACATCAAAAGTTGTTCGAATTACACTCTGTGGTGGTTAAAATCACTTATATGTACCTAAGCAACGGATACAGCTGTATAGCAATAATGCATACTGTATGGCTATCCGTATTTATAATAAATTACCAGATGACTACAAAGAATTATGTTACAATAGACTCAAAACTAAATTATTTAAATTGTTAACTGACAAATGTTATATTATTACTCAGTGCAAGAGTTTATGAATGATGGGTTAATTTGACTATTTTAAATTTCTATGATTATCGCTTCTGATTTTGACACTATATATGACTTAAATACCTATTAGTCTCAAGATGACCCTTTCTTCATACAACTCCTGACATTGACCCTTTCTATTATTTTTATTTTGTCATTAATTTCCTTTGACATTGCATACTATTCTTTTTCTAAATCTATGAAATATAATATTTGTACACCGGAAACGGTAGAATATTTGAAACACTAATCACTACCATCATAAGCACAATATTCTGACAAATAAATAATTTTAATTTAATAAATAAAATGATCCTTTTTCCGTATGTATGTTTGATGCGTCTAAGATGAACAAACAGTTCTCATGATCCTTTTTTTTTTTTTTGATAAATAAAATGATCCCCCTTTCCGTACATTATGTTTAATATGTATAAGATGAACAGTTCTCTCATTATTATTATTATTTTTTTTTACCAATATGTTTTCCTCTATATTCATCTTATACACAATGGTTTCTTGCATTTTAAACGTGCATATCCCCATTAATAATAGTAAAGTGATGTAATATTCTCGCCATTCATCTACGCGGTCCAAGCATCTCGCTTTGTTTACATTGATGTTGAGTGCGGTACCACTTTGTTTACAACCCTAACTTACGCTTCTTTGCATCGAGAAGTCCAATTGTTAAATATAGCATATTTTACTTAAGTCATCGTTACAAACCATCACTTGTACTATTAATATATTTAATGGTGTTGCGTTTTGTCAATTACCTATTGATGAACACTGACGTTCGGCAGAATTAGAACAATATTTGTACGACAGGTTTATAACCTCAAAATTTACCGACATCAGATGTTTCCCTCCCGTAAGAATTTAATAGAATGAGTTACCTTGTTTTCCTTCGTCGCCACTTGTAGGGTTTGCTGGTACCCCGTCTACAATACCTTACACTGGCTCGGCAATGCCCACGTATTCGCCATCCGCTCCACCGTGCACTCTCGCCCGCGGCTCTCGTGACAGTGACGTTTTAGCTAACCAATACAGTGACACACGAGACAGCGTATGTATGCTATAGCGCATACACTACAGATGCAGTACTAGTTACTATGAGACGGATATCTTGCACATTGATTTTTTCACTTCCACTAGAGTGAAAACCTTTTAGCACTATCCGATCCTGAAGCCAAGATAAACTAGGCAACTAAGTGGAAAGATAAATCTCGTGTCAGTCTTAAGGCCATTTTGTCATCTTGAACAATATTGTTCTTCTCTTGAGTACGAAATAGTGGCCATATGTTTTTATAGATATTAAAAATAAGGTCGCTTTAGATATTAACCATATATATATGCTCTTTCCCATTGCAACTTTTCCGTTTCATTTGTAGTAAAGCAATTACCACTTGGTAAACACGGGTTCCCTACATAAACACTATCTTGCCAAATACATAAACACTAGACTACTTTATAACGTTTTTTTTTTAATTAATGAGAGCAGTACTAAAACTGAGTTAATTTACGATTTTATTTCTAGAAAATGGAAGCTCTCAAAAGGCTCTACAAAGATGTAGACGATATTGATTTACTAGCTGGTGTTATTAGTGAGAACTTTATCCACGGAACCTATGTGGGGCCCACTCTATTCTGCATTATGTCAAAGCAGCTGCAGATCCTCAGATACTCCGATAGGTTCTGGTACGAGAGAGGTGATCAGTTCCATAGCTTCAGTATAGGTATTTATTCTTTTACTATTGTAGCACCACGTTACTTTTAATGCACAAATGATACAAATAAATGAAACCTTAAGTAATGCAAAATACAGCAGTGCAGAACCACAAGTTAAATAACTTATAATATATTCGTCTCAATGATTAATGATTGAATGATTTTGGTTGTGTGAAAAATGTGATATAAGAAACTTGGAAAAGGGCGGACCCAGGTCTCCCACGTATTCCAGGAAATATGGTGACTTAAGCAGCTCCATGGTGGTTTGTGATGATCATGATGATGAAGAAGCTTCTCATTAGTCCTTTTGTTTTGTTGATCTGAACACACAGTCTCCTCAAAATGAAGAGTAGCACAGCTCCATATACCTATGTCTATTGTCTACGATGGTATTATTTAACGTAAAAATAAACAATGAAGCCACTCACAGCAAACAGAGCAGCTAAAGTACCGTCCCAAATTGCACCGCATAAATATTCCACTCTGCAAATAGTTCTAAAAAATTACAGTACAAGACTATAAAAATGAAAAAACACTCGCATTTAACAAAAGTTTTCAGGCACACTCGTTATTCACATTGCAATGGACGCTGTTGGAAATATATTGCATTCAGACGGGCTGTATTTTAAAAGTTTTATTGAAAATAAAACTGTTGCAGGTCAATTGAGCGAGATCAGAAAAACTAGTATCGCGAGATTGGCGTGCGATAATGCTGAAGGAGTCAAGTTTATACAACCGCAAGCCTTTTATAAGATCAAGCCTGGGTAAGTAGCAAAGGGTGTTCGTGATTGTTGTTACAATCTGTTGTGATCTAGCTACATTAGTCAAGTTACAACACTCCTACATCCTTTGCAAGTAGTTAGCTCAAAGCGAAAGTTTGTGTGTGTGTGAATGTTTGTTACCACGTATCACCGTAACTACTAAACCGATTTTGATGAAATTTGGAATGGGGATAACTTATACCCTGGATTAACACATAGGCTACTTTGTATCCCCGAAAAGGTTCCTGCGGAATAACGGGAAGACGCGGGTAAAACCGCGGGGCGCAACTAGTTGTAAATATGTTATACACCCCTGACTGACTGACTGTCTAATCATAAAATCTCGAAAAGCTTAAGACTTAAAATTTAAAATTTGACTTGCGCATTTTTTTTTTTTGGGTGGGCACTAGGTGCTTGTTAAGAAAATATTTTCGAAAATGCACTCCTATAGGGGGTTAAATGGTTTTGTTAACTTTCCCGCGGGTGAAGCTATTGTATAAAGTATAGGGTTTGTTGGAACCAGTTAAGGACGCTAAATTAGTTGGTCGGATGTTTTGCTCCGACTAAATTGCTACAGGAAACGTTAAGGTGGTAGTTACTGCTTTGTAGTGTACTTTAGTAGATAGAATATTAATTTATTTTTTCTACTAACAAACATTTTCATTCGTTTCCTTTAGAGTTATTTTTCTTACTGTCTTAGTTGTGTTGTGATAAAGCAGAATTGTTATAAAAATCTATTGCAATTTAATCGTCAACTACTATAAAACTCCATACATTATGTACATTGACAAATAAAACATCCCGAAAGAGGCTTCAAAGCCAATTCAGCCTTAAAATAAAACAAATTAAGTTAAGGAAGATGCGCGACGTTAGAGGCCGAAATAGCTCAACGTTCGCAATTCAAAATGTAATCAAGTGTACGCGAATAAGAGAAATAAAAGGCAGAATTTGAATATATCTAAAACAGGGACACAGGAATGGCTAACTGCCACCGCACACTCGATACTTTTGCGCAACTATCGCCGACACAGCTGCTCGTAATTGTAAAGCACTATTAGCCCAACAAGATTTCAAACTAAAACTCTCGAATATCCAGTTCCATAACGATTTTTAGTCACAAAAATTTGCTACCACTCTTATGCTGGTATTCTAAAATTATGTTCAAGTAGTAATAATAATAATAAATATCGGGGACATCTGCACACAAATTGACCTAACCCCAAATTAAGCTCGTAACCGACCGTTTGAACGCAGTTGTAAGTCATAAGACCTAGATTCGTATTTTATGATAGATACTGAAATAGTGATCGTCACTTCAATATCATCATAGAGTGTAAACCAGGCCAGTCATTTGTTTTTGAAAAGAACGCTGATGTGTCCCCAACTCACGAAATAGCATTGCAAAATCACCCAACAACATCATCAGCTCATTACGTTTCCACTGCTGAGGTACAGACCTTTCTTCTCTCAGAGAGAGAGTATGGGCCGTAGTATACCACGCTTGCCCAGTGCAGGTTGGTAGATATCACATGCCCTTGAATCTTGTGGGCCTTGGACATACCGGTTTCCTGAAGATGTTTTCTTGAGCATTTAACTTACTAGCTGTTCCTCGCGGTTTCACCCGCGTGGACTACAGTTTATCGCGATAAAAAGTAGCCTACCTCCTTTCTCAGGCTCTAGACTATCTCTGTACCAAATTTCATTTAAATCAGTTCTGTAGTTTAGGCGTGAAAGCGAGAGAGACAGACAGAGTTACTTTCGCATATATAATATTAGTATGGATTAAGGCTGAAATGAGATTAAAAATCATCCATTGTGAATTAAAAGGAGCAAGTGTGCAGAGGCTGACATAGACACCAACAACGGTTCAGATGTCAAGCATCTACCGTCTGAAGCACTAATGTATTATGAAAGTAAATGGCTGGTGGAATTTGAATGCCAAGTAACAAGATCTTCCTCTTTTAGCAAAATTAATGACTTTGTAAGTGTTTTATTAAAGCTCATTTAGGTAATAGTAGGCGAACGATTGGGAATATACGCTCGAATTTAAAAAGCTTGAAATTATTTGTTCCTAATTTTATTGTGCGATTGCCTCGCATAAGTCGCCTGATGGTAATCACGTTTGCCCATTACTGTCAGTGCAATTTTGAACTTCATCTTTTCAGAATCCTGCATGGCATTGTATTGCGCTCGTCACTAGGATATTAAACCTCTATGCCCTGTTATTTTACTGAAAACTCTGCCCTTTTATCCAGAGCAAAGCAATGTTTGCACACTATTTCTTAGCAGTTGATTAACTAACAAAACTGTGGTACTTCCAACGGACTCTACAAAAAGTCCTACTTCTTAAGGTGGTTGCTTGCGGTCAGCTAAGCACGCCAGCGTCAATAGATGGCGTTGTTGTTCTAATATAACGCATTTTATTTTATTATGAATAAACAGGTGCCTATTATTCTTTAATAATATGTTTACCGCTAATGGCGTAATATGTTTAATGTATCCAACTATATTTCAAATGTGTTTTAGTTTTCAAAACACTTTTATTTGTGCCAAACAATATCGCGGTAGTGATGTATGGCAGCAGAACTACTCACTCACACATACATACAATGGTCTTGTTGTATACGAAACTATTTGCTAATTTCGTCCTTCCTATTACTGTATAGGTTAGACCAGTGGTCGAAACTCTCAGTAGTTCTTTACTAATAACGAGGTTCCGAGTTCGATCCCAGCCTCAGGTTTTTTTGTAATTTTCTTTGATATTATTTAAATTTAATAATCACGCTAATATTACAAAGCGATTTTTTTTGCGTGAGTTGTTTTTTGTTTATTTGTGCGTCAATCTTCTCGTTGCAACGCCTGAACGGATTTGGACGAAATTTAGAATGAAGATAGCTTAGACATTGTATTACATATACTCTCTACTCTCCTACCAATAAAGACATTGGCTATTGTAATACTTTATTATGAAACAATCAGGATTATTTATTATATAGTATCAAAAAAAAAAACAGTATATCACCAATATTCTTTTTATTTACACATTCTTAAAATATTCAATAATTCATAATACTTCGTCAATAAAAAGCCCTGCTGGTCGCACAATTTTTTTCATTTTTTCCATGAACAATGTTCTGGCCACAGACTCATTGTGTTGGCCATAGGTATGCCATGTCATTGGTCACAATATTGTTTTATACAAAATGCTCTTGATGTGGTTGTGGCAGGGTGTTGTCGCTTTTCGTTTACATTTATCTGCAACAAAGATATAATTAAGGTATGTCCTAATTTGTATCACAACCTGGCCATACGAAAAACACGGATTCATGTCTACTAAAGACTACTAAAAAACAAACATGAGTTTGAAAAACTAACCATTCCAAATTGGCTGGCGGTGAGCCTGTCGCATCTATATGTACTAATAACGAGTAAGTGTATTAGTGTAAACATCATTTTCATGTTGCCCTATGGTCAGATGTTCGATTTCTTTTATTTCCTTCGTTGTTTTTTGGAAGGCTGGAAGTTTTGAGAAACATGCTTCTTTCAAATCTGTTTCCACTATTGGTTCATTTGGCTCTTGTGTCTTTGGGCCGTAATTGTGATCAGGTTTGGCCTTGGGGGCAAAAAGCCGTCTTCGGATGTATGTTTTTCGCCTTGCGTGGGATTTCTCTTTTTGAGCAATGTATTTTTTGAAGGTGTGTCCAGTGCTATGTGCTGTATGGTTTTTCCAGGAACTTTTATGCAACATAAGACCAGTTGAGTGTGTAAGTCCTGTAATAAATAGGGATACAGGTAATTTCTTTATATGGGTGTGGATAGCCAAATCCCAAAAATAAGGATTATACAAAATGGTCAAACATGTTACGACTGCAACAAGCCAATTTGGGGTTATGTTTTCATAAACCGAAAGAACTTATATGTTCATATATGTACATTTGTATTATAATTAAGTGTATTTATTTACCTTTTGAGTTCTCCGTGGTGTCGTTTAATTTCTCCTTGAACTCGTTTGCGACTTTTCCTGGGGCCAGAGTAGTGATGATTATTGTAATCTTTTTTGAAATTTTGGCTCCATGTCGGTTTCGAGAAACTTTTTTTCTTTTTTTTGTTATGGCGTCACACGTTTAGTGTAATAATATTTAGATTGAACCATTCCCCACAAATAAATATGCTCAAGACGCTCATGAAGTTTTTTACCACATTATAATAGTTGTATCATTTGATAGCCGATGGCATTTCGACAAGACTGCGTCGTTTTGACAAGTTTTGGAAATAAAAACAAAATTTTCATGTTGACAGTTCAATTGAAGCCATTTGCTGCGAAATACATCTAATCGTATGCTTGGTGTACGACACTGTCACCATTCACTCACACATTGACAAAATTAACTAATAATTTCAATCATATTTATGATGATAATCTACTATTTTATTCAGAAAATTATGATTTACCGCAAATAAAGTTCAAAATAAATGCCAATAGCTATGATTTCAGTGTTAAATTATGCTCCATTTGTCCATAAATGGAAATATTAATTTGTATGAAAATCGAACCACCTTAACTATAGGTATCACTTATGCAAAATTCCCTGACTAGAAGTGACAATTTTTTTTTCAGAATTTTTGTTAATATTTGTTACCAACATGGTAGGATGGTACAGTCAGCGACAAAAGTAGGTGATCATACTCTATATTCCAAATGCATTATAGATCAGCCATATTTTTTTTCTTCTTTCAATTTACATAGTAGCTTTTGACCATAACATAACACACCCTGATGTTAAGTGATGATTCAGTCTAAGGTTGGTGTTTAAGACGATGAATGTAATCGGAGAATTTGCTATTGTTCAGTGACTTTTGTCGTTGACTGTATATCAGACAAACTCTGAAAATGGTACTGGTAATAAAACATGATTTGACACATTGAATAAAAACATATTTCTGTTCAGCAGCAAAAAGGTTACGACTGATATTTTCCCTGTTACCTTTTCAATGTATCTTTCAGAAACATGCCGGTCCCCTGCACCCACATAGACGGACCTGACCTGACCAAGTGGCGAGATAATAGCTGTTTCAAGCACAAGTACTCACACGAGGCGACCCACGTGCCCATCACTTACATGGAACAAGGCACTGCGTCTAATTTCTCGAACTTCTTTGAAAATCTACTGTTTTATAAAGTGACTAATCAGAAAGCAGATATTGTTGAAGGCTCAGTGTGAAATTCAACACAAGCAAGGATTTTTGTAATGTTAGTTATCATGTTAGTCTTAGTACTAACAGAGAGGGTACCTTATTCTAAAATGGTTGTAAAGCAAACGTTAGAAAAATCGCTAACGCTAATTAAGACATTGTTTGCGAATAATAGCTCGAAGGCCCTCCGCGTAGACCATTTTTAATTTCCCGGTTAAGCCGTTGTTGTTTATAAATTAGATAAATTCCGGTTTGAAACTAGAAAAAATGGAGGCTCTATGCATATTTTGTAAATTAATTATATGAAAATAATATATCTAATGCTAGACCATCTGATGAGTATCATGTATATTTTGATTATATTCTCAGAGGAAAATGGTTGTAATTAACACCAGTTTGAGGCCTCGTAGCGTTACGTGAAAAGAAATTCGTAGAATTCGTCGAATTCGTATTGTCTAGAACCAAGTTATACATTTCAATGGATGCAGTGTCAGTTACCAAATTTTACGATGAAAACAGTTAGACTAGGAAAAAAGTATTAAATCTCTTTGTATATCACACTTTTCAAACGGGTTTAATCGTTATTAGGAGAGGAAAAGAAATTTTCGTTACAAAAAAATTGAAATAAAAAAACTTGTCTATAAAAATATCGCGGTCCTTATAAAATTAATTTCTTATTCAATTTATGTTTTAAGATAAAATGCTTGGGGTCAATTCTGTTCAAAAATAGAAAGATTTCATAGAATTTTAAAACAATACCCCGTGAAATTGAATTGTGTGAATAGAGTTTATTTTAAATGTTCTCGTTTTTTTAATTTGAATAGAAACCAGTTAGCTATAGAATAAGTTTACCATTCTAGTGATCGAACCTCTCTTTTAATGTTCATTTACATGAATCTTTATACTTGCCCAATAGTTGTATGACATTTATTTCAATCCATACTTACTTTACTTACTACTCATACTAGAGGATGCCCTCCTCAACAACCTCAAAATCATCACTTGATATTGCGCATTCAAACTTTTTTGTTTCCTTTTGTAGCTTACGTCTGTCCGTGACGAGTATGCATAGAAAGTTCAATTTAAGTTCAATTTAATTTAAAAATTTATTTATTTATTTATTTAGTTGATTCAGGCAAATCCGTATCAGTCCACTGCTGGACAAAGGCCTCTCCCAAGGTACGCCACTGAGCCCGGTCTTCGGCTCTTCTCATCCAACTACTGCCAGCCACTCGGCGCAAGTCGTCGCTCCACCTGGTCGCAGGGCGTCCTACACTACGTTTGCCAAGTCGCGGTCTCCACTCAAAAAAAACACTCGATTTATCTTAATTCTGTGTATATAAGTCTCAGACATTGACATCCTATGAGTACGCACAGCGGCGTACAGTTAAATTGAAAGAGATTCTTGATATTGGGTTTAATTGAAGTTTTACATATTCATAGGTTAAAATAGGCAAAATAGGCTCAGAGAGATATAGGTGGGCCTTCGTGACCGTGGATGGCTAGAATGTTCGGCGCGCACGCAGCGCGCTGGTGAGCGCGGGACGCAGACCCCTTCGGTGTGGCCCGCCCCGCATCCCGCGCATCCTACGTCGATTCGGCTGCCTTATCGTCACGTACAGTGTGCGTGAACACTATGTTATGTATAATTATAGATACATTAGACACTAAGATGTCTACCATAGCTCTTTTCTACGATATTTCAACCAAATGGAAAAATATATGACTTATATAATACTACTAGCTGTGCCTCGTGGTTTCACCTACGTAGAATACAGTTTCTCGGGATACGTCTCTCCTTTCTTAGGGGTCAAACTATCTTCACACCAAATTGCATCAAAATTTGTTCAGTTGATTAGGCATGAAAAGGCAGAGAGAGCTAATTTCGCAATTGTAGTATTAGTTTATAAGTTAAGTCATGTTGTTATAAACGGATACTACTAGTTTATCTTGCAAACTCGCCTACGGTATAAAAATCTTTTCTTAGTAAGATTTAGTGTAGGTACACAGCCAGTATTGTTAATCTAACCGTTGCAGCAAGCTCTCGAGATCTCTTACGCGCTACCTAATAAATTAAATTAATAAGAAAAAGAGTTAGTGCAACGGTTCTCATTTATTCAACGCAACCGGGGAATTGAAGTAATTTCCAGAAGGAAAATTAAAAAGAAACGAGTTTGCCTTAGCGAGCCCTTGACGTAATTACAGAACGGCTAAACAAGTTAGGTTTCTTTTTGGTAACATAATGTTGTACTTCAAGTTAGTTATTTTTTTAATTTCTTCTAGCTGGCCTTAGATAATCTCCATAAAGTACTTACTTAGTATGATAAACTAGTTGGACCCCGCGGTTTCACCCGCGTCTTCCCATTACCCCGAAATCTTTTTCCGGGATAAAACGTAGCCTATATGTTAATCTAGAGTATAAGCTATCTCCATTCCAAATTTCATCGAAATCGGTTTAGTGGTTACGGTGACACGTGGTAACAAACATTTACACACACACACACACACACACAAACTTTCGCATTTATAATATTAGTAGAATACGAAAATAATCTTTTTGTTACCTTTTCTTCCTTAAACCACTGAACTGTTCTTGAATAAATTTGGTATGTAGATAGATATTCGTAGTTTGAGCCCTGGGGAACGGGGCATAAGATACTTTTTTATTTTGCTTCTTACAGTTTAGCGTTTGACCACAAGTCACCTGATGTAAAGTGACGATATGGTCGAAAATGGCGTCACGCTACACCTGGATTGGGTACTAGTTGTCAAGGAGGGCTGCTGGAATACACCAACAGGTTCTTGGGTCATAGATTCTTAACTTGAGGGTAGTAATCTATCTTCCAAATATATATAACTCAAAGGTGACTGACTGACATAGTGATCTATCAACGCACAGCCCAAACCACGACCGACGGATCGGGCTGAAATTTGGCATGCAGGTAGATGTTATGACGTAGACATCCGCTAAAAAAGGATTATGATTCATTATACCCCCAAAGGGAATAGGGGATGAAAGTTTGTATGAAACTTTATCAATTTTAAACCGATTGGGCTGAGACTTTGCATGCATAAAGCTGTAGCCCACGCGGGTGAAACCGCGGGGAACAGCTAGTTCAAGGTATAAGTTATCTTTTTTCCAAATTTCACCCAAATCCTTTCTCCCGATAAACTGTTTCTCACGCAGGTGAAAGCGTAGAATACAGTACAGCTGGTTTTTGGCAAAGTGTTCATACTAGACAAACGGGACTAAGTACGTTAAAAAAACAAAAGTATATATAATAATACGCTCATCAACGCGACGGCTTTCGTCCACATTTGCTTCACATTATTATACTTTGAAAATACCCTCACGTAGGAAGGGGTCAAAGTGCCTCTAAAAGTCCACCGCAAGGGTCATTCATGCCTTAGGTATAATATTTATGGAACTTAGTTGACACATTTTATTTTAAGACACCGTTGAAATAGTTTCTTATATAGGTCAAAACAGGTCAACATATAGTAAGCAGCAAAGAGTCCCTGTCTTGGTAACTTTAGCAGATTTAGCACGTTATATTTTTAATCTAGGTATAACAGAGTAGGTAATTGGCAAAGTTTTAATCAAACAAAAATGCAGAGCAAGATTGTGACAAAAATTTGTTTTTGAAAGGTCAACCCGAATTGAAATGGAAACAAAGGCAGAATAACACGAAATAATGAAAAGCGCTAACAAATTAATATTGAGGAATATCGAGATTGGACGAAAATATTTGGAATTGGATTGGGGAATTTTTTAATTAGATACCTACGAAATGCGAATTTTGCTACTATTTGTGACAAAAAGTTTGTGCGCAATCTTAACGTGTTATTTAATTTTGTGTTGTTTTTCCTATGGATCTCTAAATTCAGTTAATGCAAATCAATCTAGCAATGTGGATCCTTGATCCGCGTAGAATCTGATACATAGAAACCTAATGTCCATAGCGGCACCTAGCTAACTAGGTTGGTGTACAACCGTGTGATTGTGTGGGTGTTATTATTGTTATTAATTTAAAGCAATATTTATACAGAATATTAATGAACAAGGAAAATAAGTCGTAAATTCCATTTTAATATAAAATTTAAGCCGTCCTGTCGCGCAACAGATGTGCCAAATGCCGGGTCGGCGTACGGAAGATATAACATTCATTGGAAGAAAAGCTAAGCCAGACAATACGTACATTGAATACGAAGCCTTGAACCCTGTATTGTTCGAGTTCCATCCACTACGCTTATACTATAGTATTTTTATAAGAGCGTAATCTCTTTATCATCCTCTTCAAAAGGTAGAAATAAGGAAAGTTGACTTACGTAAATTCTAAATTAGCACAAGAAATATTTGTGGCGCAGAAAAAATATACTAGAAGTTTCTGGGGTTTTGGATGATCTCAACCATCACCATCAGTTGGAAGACGTTCACTGCTGAATATACGCCTTCCCTTTTGAACGTCACAATGAACGTCTATTACCAATTGCATCTATCGGCTCCCCGCTAACCATGCGATGTCGAGTCTACCTACTGGGGAGCCTACCTGCAGAACGTCTTCCGGTTCGTGTTCGCTACTCTAGGACCTTACTTTCCATTTATGCAATTTGCTCTGCGCATTGGTAAATCGATGGTGGCCGAACGGTTAGGCGTGTGATTTACAAGTCCTCTCGGCCCCGCACCTATGACTTAATAAGTTATGTGCGGATTTGCCATCGCTCAAAACGGTGAAGGAAAACATCGTGAGGAAACCGGCATGCCCAAGAACTGTAACATTCAAGGGCATGCGACATCTACCAACCCGCACTGGGCCAGCGTGGTAGATTACAGCCCATACTCTCTGTGAGAAGGCCAGAGTCCCAGCAGTGGGAACGTAAAAAGCTGATAATGATGATTGCTAAATCAATTTGCAAATTTCGATAGCTACGAGTATGTCGCTGATTTTAACTTTTCTGTGTAATTTATCTTTATGCATTTATCACACGTAAAGAAACTCCAAACATGGCTCTCCAATCATAATTATCATAAATTCTCGTTCCCAAAGTACACAGAACTAAATATTATACCTAACTGTGCTTCTAATATGCCTATGTACATGTAGTAAATGGGGAAAGATTTTTCGAACTGCGCTGTTATAGGTGCCACAGTATAATGCCATTAGCCTTTTACGATAGGAGCCAACTTTCCTTATACATGTACCTTCCTAAAGCCATCGTCTAAACATTTCATTCAAAAATAACGCGTCCCTTCCGGAGTCTCGAGATTGAACTGCCTATTCGTACAGTTTCTACCTCTACTACAAAAATGTATTCACTTACTTTTTCGCAGTAAGAATTGTTGTCTTGTCTTCGGGAAGCGTTGGAAAATAACTAGGACAAAGTACTAAAGTATAAAGATATTTTGCGGACATACTTGTCGTGTACCTAAGCTACCGCCGAAAGGGTGAAGGGGTGCTTGCAAGGCCGCATTTTGTCAGATTGACGATTATTGGGGTCGTGAACTTGGAACGAAAGAGCTGATTTACAGCCTACCTCGTCTGAAATGTTTATTATTTCAGATACAATTTAAATATAAAGGTAGGGCCAAGGGTTTCGTTTGTGTGTGCCGAATGCTGATTACTCTGATTAGACAAGTATGTGACCGCAGTATGTAACCTTCAAAAATCTTATAGAAGATTTTAGTTTTGTATGAAAATAAGTTATCTCTATTGAAATTCAAAATTCTGGCTGATTCACTGAGATGTTAACGCACAGCCTAAATCAGAGGTGATAAAAACGTGACATTTTCAGGGTAACTTCCTTTAGTAATGTACTAGAGCACTAAGAAATGTTTTTTGGTAAATGTTCCTATCAAAATGCTCTTACCTACATTACGAGTACATTGATGCCTCACCAGTAGGTATACAATGTTATTGTTTTTTTTTTTTTTTTTTTTTTTACTATTTACAGGGTAGCGTTTGACCACAAGTCACCTGATGTTCAATGACGATGTGGTCGAAGATGGCGCCACGCTACACCTGGACTGGGAACTTGTATATTATAATGGTTGAGGAAAGTCAACCATCTATGAAAGCCTATTTAAAGCTAATCCTTTCAGCTTTATCCCATCCCTACGAGAAAGTACCATTTTCCTGCAATAATTTTGTTAAATAAAACTTTCCTATAACATGTTAATCTAGGGCCAAAACACCTATAGAGCCAAAACTCAATCGAAATCGAGTCCAATCTAAAAGCAATAAGTTTCCGATTGATACTCGTAGAAGTACCTAAGTTGAGGTTATGTGTTAGAGGTTATGTTTTTTCTAAATCCGCTTACTAAAAAACCCTTTCACCACTAACTATGAAATAATGTCTGATCTAGCAAGTTTTCCTTAAAAAAATGCTGCACATTTCTGTGAAAAAGAATACGAAGAAATACGAACCAGTTTCCGGTTAGATTCATTACTATGTTATGTATGGAAAAGCCAAACGTAGAAGAACGTGATCGGAATATATGTTATTCTTCTACAATACCTCTGTTACACATTATGTCGCGTATGTAAAACGAGAGGGTAACGAAATGCAAATACTTCGTTAGCTTCAAATTTTCTGTTTAGGTGTTTTTGATGTTATAAAATATTCTATGTCGTTCTAAATTGAAACAATGATAGCTCTCCTGCATTTTACATTCGTTGACGCTATAGGCCATTAAAAATAGAATTTAACCTCGCACAAAATTTTCGATCCTATTTTTGTTTTTTATTAGGTTTAGGGTCACTTACTGAGCATTAAATCACAAAATGCAGACAGATCCAGGTAGAGCTTCAAGCGCGACCTTGAACAAAAGTTTTTAGCTGATATCTCGGAACTATGCACTTTAGTGCAAAACTGATTGACTATCATTGTAGAAAACATAATTTCGCACCTCTTATTGCCTGTAAACCATTTTGTAAAACTTAACTTACTTAACTTAATACTTAACTTACTTTAGTGTCACTTATCATCAGGTAACTTGTGGTCAAAAGCTAAGTAAGATGCAAAAAAGTGATGAAAACAATCGTATTTTTCTATGCAATGAGGTAACGAAACGCAGTAACCGTTGGGGTAGATGTGTTCTTGAGGGGACCGCGACTTGGTAAACATAGTGTAGCCACTCAGGCGCTGCCGTCGCACGCCTTACCGTCTCTAAAGCGCTGCGCGGTCGAACATATTCACCAACCGCAAAATACCGCGGTATTGTTTTTTGATATTGTCGTTTTTACTTAGTCGATTTGTTATAATGAATATGATATTTTTAAATACACATTACCACGTTAACTTTGTCGTCATGAAATTATTACGTTCATCTGTTGTAAAATGTTTATAAATTTCCGAATAGCAAAGTAAATAACAATTCTATCAAAATAAGAATTAGATAGGTTACACGTTACTAAAAATAAATATCAATAACTAGTTATACTGTAAAACACTTCACAATTCTAAATACGAAATTCTCCACAAGTTTGTAAAGTTGTACCTAAAAAAGCAAATTGAAGCCAGTGTCTATTTTTTTTCTACATCCATAGATGTTTTTCTTTTATCCGATAGTGCTGTTCAACTAGTAATAATTTTAGTCGATTATAATCGTGTATCACGGCCAATAGTCGATTATAGAGGCTTATTTACAACACTTGTCGTTGAATCAGCTGTGGGCTTCGATCGTTACCCGCAGCCCTTTAGCGCGCGACGCGCGGGCAACCATCGAAGCCCGCATCGCCTGAGTGGGTAGGATGCCCTGCGACTCTAGGTGAAGCGACGATTTGCGCCGCGTGGCTGGCAGAAGTTGGATAACAATAGCCGAAGGCCGGCTCAGTGGTGAGAAGCCTATGTTCAACAGGGGACGCAGGCTGATGAAGACCCGGAGTCTTCATGTATCTTTATGTATAGCCATCGTCTAATTACATAATATCTTTATCAAGCCGGTTTCTCCCAGATAACTTAACCTAGCGTCTTTATGAGTTCAGTGTTCGTTTACAGCTCCAATTACAATTTTCCACAAACATTATTTTGTCTGAGAGTTAAATGGTTTTGGGGTTTTATGTGAAAATTTGTAGTTGTAATTAAGCATGAAGTGTACTTAAGAAGATGAAATGGGAGTAAAAAGTAATTTGGTTTTTTTTCATAGCCACTGGACTAGCTTTAGCCTGCATGGAACTGAAGGGTACCTCATGCCAATCTAGGAATAAAGAAAAGTTTAAAAAATCATTAAATATAAATATGAAAACATTTGCGAGTTGAAAATTGTAGACACTCTGTGAGTATTGTATTTCTTAACTTACTGATTGTATTTTGAAGTCCTTGTTTTTTATTTACCGTCAAAAAGGGATCTTTTCAAATCGACAAGCTTTTGTTTGCTTAGTTAGAATAGTAGATCATTTTTAAGCCACATTTTTTTGTATGGAATTTTGCTAAATGTTACGTAACATAATATTTATTTAGTTATGTTTTCCAATTACAGTGAAGTACAGAGAAAAATAACTGTAATTAATCCCACTTTTCAACTCGATATTCTCATCCAATAATTCCAATATCCACATCCTACGAGCGATAGCGAAAAACTAAGTAAAAACTTTTACGTTCGAATCTAGCCCACTGGTTACAAAGTGGGCAAATTGTTTGATCACATCGATTAGAGAACGAGGCTCTAGCTTGACGGAAGCTAATAGGACCTAAAAATTAGATTGGCCACTCGTCGGTGTTAATTGGCAATTAGGAGAAATGGCTCACTGTAATGGCTCAAGGCAATAAATATAGCGAATTATACTAATATTGTTACACTCATTGACAAAGTTACTTACTAAAAGTTTGTTTATTGCATTGTTAGACGAACGATGTGATTTAGAATTTCCCGCCAACCTGAAATCAAAATGGCGTCTTAATGTTGAACTGTTGTCAATATTTTCTAAACGTACGGTACCCATCGTATATATGCATTTTAAAACAACAAAGTACATTTTTGTACATTTCTGTATAGTAGAAAAAGTTTTAATTTAATTTAAAATCGTATTTCTGACTTTCTGCGCTGCGAATCGCTACCTACGTTTGATTGCAGGTCACCTGATTGACAGTGACAGTTAACTTTTTTAAATCATCGGTTTGTCTGCCTATCTACGTATGTCTGTATATTAGTTTATATGTTACCTCATCACGCTAAAGCTTGTAGTCTTAGGGGTTGGATGGATTTCGTTCCAACCAGAATAGGAAAATATTTATAGTGGCGACATTATTTTACGCTAAGCAAAATTACAACTGTTATAGGAGAAAAATTTCAGGTAGAATCGCCTATAACTTGTTACTATTCCGAGTGTACTTACAATAATTCATGTGTCCGAAGTCGGACCGTAAGCGACGCTGATCGATAACCTCTGACCAACTCGCAATTCACTTTAGACCAATCAAGAGTAGATAAAGTAAAAGGCTAACATATGTCTAGTCTTAGAGTAAAAACAAGAAAAAAAGAAAAAGACCGAAGCAAGCGTGACGGAAGCCAACTTCACTACGTAGCAACTTCAGGGCAGGGGAGAAATCGGGCTTAACAGGGATAGACGGACGTTGTGGACTCGCGTGCTAATTTTATAAATGATTCTCATTAATATTGTTAAAATCATAGATAGTTGATTTTGGTTTAATTATACTTCTTTTTTGTAACGTTTGTTGTAATTTCTTAATTCAGAAGTGGTATTCTTACACCACTGTCTGCTCTGGCTATCCTAGATTCGCGGTTATGTTAGCAAAACACGCGTGTTGTAAAAAAATAATTAATAATAATAAGTTGAGAGTTAGATATTGTAAAAATGTCTGATAAAAGTAAACCTAGGAGTCGCAAACGTGATCGTACGCCTATCCCTGGATTGGAGCATCAACTTCAAACGATAGTAGATCGTTTAAATACTTTGGAAGGTTCCAGGTACCGCAGTGTCAGCGAGGGCGGTACGACAACGCCGAGTGCGCAGCCGGCGCATGATGGCGACAGGGACACCGCGGCCCCGACGCCGACGCCGGCGACGGTCCCACCATGCGACCATGCAATTCCGGTGCTGCCGAGCGCCGTAGCGTGCGACGCAAGTACAGACTTGTCCATGCCGTGCTCGAGCATGACGCTCGCCGGTACAGATACGATTGTAAACGAGGTAACAAAAAAGCTCGAAAGTGCAATCGGCGCAATGGCGGTAAAGTCTTACGATGTTTTTATATCAAATTACGATCCTTTGTTGCACAACTTCGATTCGTGGTGTAGTGAGGTAGACCATGCAAAGCATATTAATAAATGGGAGGACCGCGAGTGCTTATCTCGTGTCGCTAATTGTCTCAAGGGTGACGCAAAATTATGGTTAAATGAGTGGGTTAGTAATGACCGTAGTTGGTCGAATTTCAAGCGTGAATGCTGCAAGTTTGAGTCTGTCTGAATCTGCCCGATGCCCGAGTGCTGTGCATGTGCATTCCAGCGCCGAGATCGCTAATTTAATTGGTTATGGGTTTTTGGTACGATAACCGAGAGGTTTGTGAGTGCAATTATTACCAAGTCGGTAAGATCAAACCTTGTCTGTATTTCAAAATTAGATCAGTCTTAGAATGATTTTGATGCGTTTTGAAGTCGATCATGTACCTGCAAGTTACATGCATTACATAAAAGTGACGGTCATCTACTTGCTTGTTGCGTTATATATAGGTAGTTCCTGAAAGAATGACGTGTGATTTGTAACGAGTGGTCAAATAATGATAGCAGCTTGTCTAGTAACTACAAGTTCGAAGCTATGTAACTTTGTACGTACTAGGTACATAGTTTAGGTACCTAACGCAAATATTTCATTTGATGTTAAGCAAACGGATTCTAACTAGCCTACATGCTAAATATGCCCCACGGTCTATGTTAAAGTTTTGGTGAAAAGTTGATGATGATCATGTATGTACCTACTCGTATGTGTGCTAAATTGCTTAATGTGCTTAAGTGTAACAATAATGAGTAATTACTTGTTGTGTTTAGGTAATTGCATAAATAGTGAAGCGTTGTTAAGTGAATTGACAAATACCTAACAATCGCAGCTGGTTTTGTATCGAATGCAAGTTCAAAGTTCTGTGACGGAATACATATTAATTTTGTAGACATCAGGAATAACTAATTTGATGTTAAGAAAACCGATTATATGACAACTACCCTACTTATGTTGTTGGATATGCCCAGGGTTGTTACGGTTACTATCTCACTTACCTACAATTACGAATAAGAATCATTTATTAATTATGTGACGAGTTCAATTAAGTGACGAGCCATTAATAGTGCTGAAAGGATTAATGTTCGTGCAGATAGTCTTGTAAACTTTTAATTCATTAATGTGAACCTGCACTAATAACACTTGTCCGTCTTGGGCCACGATGGTATGTTTCAGATCAAGCACATATGTTGGACGATCAGTAATGGTCAGATAAAGCTGAGCGGTGCAATGAAGATGCAGTGCTGCATAAGTGTTGGTGTACTGCTGGCGCTTCGCCGGAGTTTTGCTGGTGCATTGCCTGAGTACTGCTGGCTTATCGTCAGAGCCCTGCTTGCTCATCGTTGGTGCACTGCTGGCAGAGGACTGCTGGCTCACCGCCTGTGCACTGAGTACTACCAGAGAGTACTGCTGGCTCATTGCCAGAGACTGCTGGCTCACCGCCAGAGAACTGCTGGCTTATCGCCGGAGCTGCGTGCTGATGCGGCGTGCCGATGCGGCATCCCTGCTGCGCTGTGCTAGCGCATTGCTGCCGCACTGTGGGGAACAGTGGCTGCGCATCCCTGCTGCGCCGTCCTAGCGCATTGCTGCTGCACTGTGCGGAACAGTGCCTGCGCATCCCTGCTGCGCTGGAGCATGTCGATGCAACTACGCCAATGCAACCGAGCTGACGTAACGTACCTGTCGTACCTACTTACTGCGAGTGGACGTCAATGCCATCAGCGCATTGAATTTGGTGAGACCAATCCATTGTTATGTAGGTGGATCGATAGAGTAGATCGAGTGAGAGGATCGATATAGAGCGAGAGGATCTTTGTAAATCATGATCAGATTTGGCCGAGTCAGAGAGGAAAAAAGGCTTTGGTTAAGTGACTATTTCCTGGTATCATAAGGCAGATCTGGTAATTTCTGGACTTAGTTAAATATTTGGAGTTTTTAGTAGCAAGCCCGTACTTTCCACATATGACTACTGAACTACTGAAATTTATACTTACGGACACAAGTTTAGTAGGACTATCTAAGAATTTTGCAAGCACATAGAAAGAAACGCTCACACTTGAGCAGCTGTTAATGAACATTGTGACCGAATTGTCTCATACCTACAGTCTTTGTAGAATCAGAATCATTTATTCGCAACAAATTGGAGATTGAGATTGATGATTATTGAGATTGTTAATTGATGTAAAGTCTGCACAAATTACACCGATCTTTAATGTCACATAGTGTGTCTTGTATTGATGGTGTTCAATTTAATTTACACGCAAACATAAACATGTTGATAATAATAAAAACCGATGATTTTATAATAGTGATGTCGATCAACAGATTCATAAGTCACTTTCATCTACCAAGTTTGTGAGTTATATGAACAAATCGTTTCTAATAGGCCTATCATTGATTTGTTTAGCAGTAGGTATATCAAATGTGCAAGTAAAACGCTAACCATGCTCTTTCTGTAAAAAGTTGCCCATGAGATTTAGAAAGCGCTTACAGTAAGCTTGCCTAGTCATGTAATGACATAACTGACTTCATGACTGCTAAAAGTATTCACAACAAAACGCTTCTGTGCTTCGGAGGGCACGTTAAACTGTAGGTCCCAGTTGTTATCTTAGGATAGCGGTCATTGAACTACATAGGAGGCTTTCAGGTGATCTAAAAACTGACACTAGGGCAGGACACTAGACCACTAGTCTATCTGCTTACCAATACTTGATTGTGGTCCGCAATCTTCGAGATATCTCCTAGTAGTAAGAGCAGGATGATGATGTTGATAATGAGGATGATTATGATGATGGTGACACCGTAGTGATGCTGACGATAATGATGATGATGTTGGTGATGGGGATGATGATGATAATGACACTGTGATTATGCTTACAATAATGAAAATGATACTGTGGTGAGTAGCGATAAGTACAAGAACAATGAAGCAAAATGCTGAGTAACGTAGCAAGTCAAATGTAATTTTTGTGGTGAAAATTCTAAGATGCACAACACAACTATGCACAACACAACACCACACTACAACCACAACACACAACACAGCACACAACAACTACACAACACAACAACAACACACAACAACACAACTATGCACAACACAACACACAACAACTACACAACACAACAACAACACAACACAACAACAACTTGCACAACTATGTCCTAAAGAGATTTAGCAAATACCTGTTAGATAATCATGTAATCAAGGGATTGTACAAACTGAATTTTTAAGTGTTATTTGTTCGTACAGAAAAAGGATGGTCGGGAATACAAAAGTCAGGTGAAGCCGAGCGAGTACCTACAAGGTTGAGGTTCATAACAAAATGCTAGTGCCAAGTAATGTTACTTCATGGGCTACATTCCTGGGTAATTGGGTATCCCTTCGGGATAGAGTGCTTTCGAGTTGTTTTGTTTCAGAACAGTGACCAGACGTCATTGGTGCAGTGTTGGCGCACTACTGGCGCACTCCTGGCGCACTGCTGGTGCACTCCTGGGGCACTGCTAGAACACTGCTGGCGCACTGCTTGCACATGGCTGGCGCACTACAGGCGCACAGCTGGCGCATTAGTGGCGCATTGCTGTCACACTCCTGGTGCATGGCTGGTGCATGGCTGATGGAGCACATCTTTTGGGCTTGGGCCTGGCAGGCAAACTTTCAATTTTATTTTCTTTTGCTGTGGGATTGTTAAGCAGTGTGGTAATGTATCGGTGCACCCTGTGTATTCATACAGCGAGCACCCTGATGTTGGCTCTACTGACACTCGCTTGTTTTGGCATACTTTTTTTATAATTTGGGTTGGTAGTGTATGCATGGAGGAGAGAGGGCACGGAAGGACATCCATCCTACATGGTACTCCTTGCCGTGGTCGTGTACCCCGAGGGCAATACACGGGAGCACCCCGAGGGCTATGCTCAGGCGACAAACTCAGGTCACTGTCGTGCGCATCTCGAGAGCTCTGCGATGATGAAGGACATCCATCTTACATGGTACTCCTTGCTTGCTTGGGGGTTTTGAGAACACTGCTAGATTGAAGGACATCCATCCTAAATGGTACTCCTTGACGTAATTGTTTACCCTGAGACTTTTGCAAGAAGGCTCTTTGCCTTTTGTGTGTATCTCTACACGCGTGAGTATCGTCTACTCACAAGGGTGACATTTTGCCGTCTTGGATGATTCGGAAGTGATAGAGTCGCTCTCACTTTCGGTTTGCTAAACGACTGTAAAACTAATGCAAACAATGCATTCACTGTGATTTCAGTTGATAATGATGGAGTTGAAGGTAACGCAAATGAAGCTTCATCATGTGGCACCGTGAAGGGCGGATCTTCGTGTCTCTGCTACCTCATCATACGAGATTGAAGATCTTCAACAGCATCCACCTGCACACGCTGACCTATCTGCGGGCGAGGACGCGCCGCCGTCAGGAGAGGCCGTCTTAGAGTAAAAACAAGAAAAAAAGAAAAAGACCGAAGCAAGCGTGACGGAAGCCAACTTCACTACGTAGCAACTTCAGGGCAGGGGAGAAATCGGGCTTAACAGGGATAGACGGACGTTGTGGACTCGCGTGCTAATTTTATAAATGATTCTCATTAATATTGTTAAAATCATAGATAGTTGATTTTGGTTTAATTATACTTCTTTTTTGTAACGTTTGTTGTAATTTCTTAATCTAGATATAGTAGATAGAGATACATCGTCGTCGTTAGCCTATTGCTGGAAATTGGGCTTTCTCTCAGAGAGAGAATGGGCCGCATTCACCACGCTTTCGCTAGTCTAGTGACTGGCTTAGAATTTTCTTTGTATTTGGATTTGCTTGCGATGTTTTTTACGACTGTTTTGAGCAATAGGAAATCTATATAATTGTACCTACTAGTTACTTGGGCAAAGCCTCGGGCAAACAAATTGCAATCAATTTTTTTGCTTATAAATTGCATTTTTTTAATCCTGTCCAGACTTTAATTTCAATATTTTTTTACTATCAATTTTTTTACATGGTAAAGCAGTGCATTGTCTTTCTTAGTGTTAATTTTAGTATATGGCCAAAATGGAACTCAATCACGATATAGACCACTAGTGAGAGAATGGTGGTAGCCACTTATTAATTAACACGTGCACCTAACAAGGCTATATCCAGTACGAATCCCAGCTGGGTCCGGCATCTTTAGTGGATTTTTCATCGCTCATAATGGTGAAGGAAAACATCGTGAAGAAACCGGCATGTCCAAGAACCATAGTATTTAAGGAGATACTACACGCTAGTTGATTATGGTTCATACTCCCCGTTTTCTTCCTCTGAGAAATATACCGTTCATTCATCACTATTTTATAGCGATGATGGCTCAGTGGTAGTGACGTCGGCTTGCGATCCGTAGGACGTGGGTTCGAATCCTACAATGAGCTTGAGCTTTCGGTGAAGGAAAACATCGTGATGAAACCATAGCTTGGTGGTAGGGTATTTTCTAGTACTCGCCTGGCTAGCTACCACCCTCTTGTTAAGAATCTGTCGCCAAGCACCTATTGGTGTGTTCCGGCAGCCTCACTTGAGAGCCAGTTCCCAGTCCAGGTGTAGCGTGACGCCATCTTCGACCACATCGTCACTTAACATCAGGTGACTTGTGGTCAAACGCTACCCTGTCAATAGTAAAAAAAAAAAAAAAAAAATCAAATATAGTACCGTTATGAGATATGAAATCAAAAGTAATTAATTAAGCTCCACTGTGTTGTAACTATTGTACCTTTAAACCCTCAAAAATTCCACCGAATATGGCTTAAACACAGTAATTTACTTGAAATGTTCCGTAATAATCATACATTTTTAACAGACTTAACTGAAACCCAATGATATACCGAAATGTTTCATCACAATTTTAATTATAATAGCCCAGCTCTTATCACGCTGGGTGGTTTTGCAGTAAATAATGAATTTAATTCACCGTCAAACATTTCCACTGTTTTCAATACGGCCTACCGGAAAATTCGTTAAGCCGAAAACAACCGGAACCGTTGTAAAAGTATACCCACATACTCAAATTTATACATAACACACAGTGTTACCAACTCGGCATCAAGCTTTTAGGCTAGATCGCATTTAAAATAGGGTTAAATTTACCGAAAAATTTTATATATGACTAAATTGACAATTAGTAACCAAAACTACTTGATTTTTAAATGTAATTGATAACTTAGGTACCTACTGTTATTTTTGTGTAAGTTTGTCATTTTTTCACAGTGAAAGGGCGGTTTTGAGACAGATTTGAGTGAAATTTGGAATGCACATAGTTGTACCCTGGGTTAACGCATGAGCTAATTTTTATTCCGTAAAAGTTTTCAGTACAGTGCGAATACCACAGGACGTAGCTTTTACAAATAAGACACACAATTTTGGATAAGATTATATTCATTGATCACAAATGAAAAATGTTTAAAAGTTACTTCATAATAATATTTGGAAAAACACATGAATCTTTTAGATTAAACTTCGGACGGAGTCTTCATCACTCGAACACGTTTGAACGCCGTGTTACGTTTTGCAAAATTAGGGTTATGTGCATATAAATTGCGATGACAAGTTTGGGCTAGATTTTGGCTAAATGGCTAGTTTTAGCCCCGAAGTAGCAAAGTTGGTATCACTTATCACACAGTACGCAAATAGTTGGCAAATTGTCAATCGCTTCGTTTTGACTACGCGGTTTGCATACGAATCGAAACGGCACAAAGCAACAAATAAAACGTTTGCTTTTTAAACGAACTTGCCCATTGCAATTTCGGTTCTTTTATTAAACTCTTTGATTGTGCTGCGGTTTCGTTTTGGTAGCAGAACCTATTCGTTAGATCAGCTTCTCAGTTTGAGTACCACCAATGATTTTGTTACGTACCTAGTATGCGCTCATATAATGTTTAGTTTATACATCAGACTTCGACCACATCATCACTTAGCATGAAGAATGAGGTGACTTAAACGTAAATAAAAAGCTTTAGAGTGCAACTATTATTTTAGATAGAATACCAACCTGAGATTAGGCCTGTCTCTCCAGCAGTGGGAACTGGGAACGTCATTGGCCAGAGTTACCCAAACCAGATTTAATTCTCGCAACTGCCGTTTGCACATTTGAGTGTTCACGATAATGGCTAAGTGACATTATACCGTCACCGCTCGCTAATAGAATGCTGGCAATCACGAGATTGAAATCTGTATCTTGTTTGTGTGCAGTACTCTAACTACTTACGCATTTAGCAAGTTGGCGAATGATACAGAGATGTTGCTACAGTTTTTAATTTATTTAATTTCGTACAAAGTTTTAAAAATAAAGAATAATATGAAGTAAGTTATTAAGTTTGACCACTTTTCGGGTTATAAATTCAATTCCTTGATCATTTTCTTCAAGCCTAAGTAGTTTTACGTGCCTGTTAGTTTGTATAAAAACTTGACGGATTAATTTAGTCCTAAACTGAATTGTTTATCATGAACGTCGCATATGAAATTTTGAGGAAATATTTTAGTGAAATTTGATCAATTTTGGGTAGGCATTCTACGAAACATGTATTTGACCACTACCTAAACCTAACCAGATAAAAAATAACATGAAAAAAGTATTACACGTTAATACCTCCATCTCCACTCGAGAAACAAACTGACTGGTGTTGAAGCAATTAAACCTCCTTAGGACATTATATTGTTTATAGAAGACTAAAACATGTAAGTTCAAATGTTGTTCTATTTGAAATAGTAGATACTTAAAAATATAACAACATGTTTTCCTTTACATTTGACTAAAACAACACAGACAAACATCTCCAAACAGATACAATGGTCAACCATCTATTTCAGTGGGCAATCAAGATATGTTAATAGCCCTCTTTGATATTCAAAGTCGTGTGCAGACGCCCTTACTGTGCTCATCAGTGCTATCTTGACCACTATGCGGCTGACAGGGGGTAATTAACTATTGTGTGTTAGATCCCTTATGGTACAGTCAGCGATAAAAGTTGCTTTATCACGCCCAGATTTGTATCTACCAAATCAGATATGTTTTGCGTTTAAGGTTTAAAATGCATGGAAACATTGGGAAAGCGAGCATGTTTATGCGACTTTGGCTGATACGAATAGTATTACGAAGAGTTTTTATTTCATTCTATTGTACTGTACGTCTGATAAATAAAAAATATAAATGTTTTTGCATTTGACTTTTTTAATATCACATTAGGTAGTATGTGTATGTATTATATTGTATTGTATTGTTGTCCAATTAATATAAAATAAATTATGGAAATTATTCGTTCTATACAAAACATACTGTACAGTACATTGCCAATTTTTTTCGCCACTAATATTAGCCTGATGTATTTAAAATTAAATTTAACTATAACAAACTAACTCCGATGACTCAGCGACCCAAACTGTGTATTAGCCTCCGAAACAAGAGAGGGCGCACCACCGAAATTTAATCATGCGTCTCCTAAATTTTTCAATCTACGAAACATGTATGCGCCGTTTCTCACTATGACATGAGGACATGACATTTAGCAAACTCCAAGTATGTTCAGAGGTTTAGTGGTTTGTTGCAAATGGAGTGCAGTTATGAGATTACTACGTTTTGATAGCGCTTGCTAATGTAGATAGTAGAGACACGGAATATAAACTAGAACTAAAGTGGTAGAGCTATAAAGTTCATGTGCTTGAGGTCACGATGCTTTATTTGGTTATATATTTCGGTTCTGAGAGTTTTCGTTTTGGTGGACGGACTAAGAAATATTTTTTGTAGGTATATCTGGGATATTTATGATAACAAGAATTGTTTCTATTTCACATCTTTCAGGATAGCGTTTGACTAGAAGTCACTTGATATAATAATGGATTGATACTAATATAACGCTTACACTTTCCTTACACTAATGGCAGCGTATTAATTATTGGTTATCGGTTTGTTGGTTCGTCTTTCTTACACGCAGCAATGGAGCAACGGATTGACCTAATTTTTTGTTGGCTACTTTTTGTCCTGAAAAGATGCACGGTTCCTGTGGGAACCTCCGTTCGGTTTCAACCACAAAGGCAAAAAGAAAAATTGTACAACGTTTTGACTTTTACAGGCAAATCACAAGTTTGCGTTCAACATTTTGATTCCTCTTTTCCTCATGGTCAAATATATGAGGATTTTTTTCAACATTTTATGATGTAGGTAATAACAATCTATACAATCATCACGCAGTGGGTACCTGAGGACGGGCGACGTCGCCGAGGCAGCCCCGAAGAAGATGGCGTAATGACCTTGACTCATTTGAGGAGCGGTGGCCTGAGGTTGCGGGGATCGAGTAATCTGGAAAAAAAGTGGAGGACTTTTGCCCAGCAGTGGGACAGTATAGGTTAAAAAACATGCAACTGATGCAAGAGGTCTTTCAAAACACGGCTACGACAGTCATCTTCGCTCTTATCAACGTAATTAGTAAGATTCACCGTAGACAGATAGATACGTCATGGGGAACAAAAGATGATGATGACATCATTAATAAAGATTATGTCCACCAGCTTTTCCATTACCATTTTTGCTGCCAGAAACGATTCTCTTTGTTTGCCTTTGGCAAATTTTCTGCTAGTCGGGTACAATCATACACGGCACGAGTGACACCACCAGCCATGTTACCTCTACCAACAAAGCAGTAACTTCTACTACGCTACCAGTCGTCTGCTCGTCACGCAACTTAGCAATCAGGTAAAGCACGTAGGTTCGTAGGTACCTACATAACTAACTCATGCTGAGCCGCCAAACTAATGGTTCCGTAATTACCCAGGCGAGCCCCTGAAAATAGACGCAATTAGGTGGTTCGGATTAGAGATAGGATGTACTAGGTAGTACATATTAGGGAAATTTAAGATTCATCCTAATCCCTGATGTTTATCAGAAGCAAAGGAGCTAATAGTGTGGTTTGAAATGGAGGAGGCAAGGGTCCATAATTAATATAATTTAATAGTTTATCTACTTTCTCTCTCTCTTTGAGAGAAGACCAGAGTCCCAGCAGCACTAGTTTATTTAAGTTATCTGTATATAAGAAAGAAAGAAAGAAAGAAAGAATATATGTTTATTTGCAACAACAACACTCACACTGTATAAATAAATACACTTAAGAGCCAGTTCCTAGTTCAGGTGTAGCGTGGCGCCCCCTTCAACCACATCGTCTCTTAACATTATTATGACTTAAAAGTATTGCTTGTAGTCAGTGAAGGATTGGAATTAGGTGGAACGATAATTTGATATATATGGATACGGTTTAATCTCGCGAAATACCTAATTGTTGGATCTAATCCAATATGTGTCTCACCTCTAGTTCGGATTCGAATAAGCTTACAACTCTACACGAAATAATAAGTAAATGTCTACCTGCTATGATTTCAAAGCTATGTTACAGAACATTGTTAGGAAATTAATTAAACGGCATTAAACGTAGACTTAATGTTTATATCATCACAAGTATGTGACGTACCTCGTGTGGCTTATTGGATTGATAGCAGGGGGAGTTTCCTTGGTGAGCAAAAGTTCGTCAAATTCCTTCCGTCTGCAATCCTAACTGATTAATTCCTTTTTAAGCGAATATTAAGAATAATAAACACAATCACCCACAAATAGAATGATTTAATTTCGGTTTTAAGCTAATTTAGTGTATGAGGGACATTGAAAATGTTTTTTGTAAAAAAATGACTGCTTCTTTAAACAAATTTCAGTGTTTTGTTGTTTATAAACACGCACCATGTAAGCAGGTAGGTACAAGTAAATCGTAGGTAGGTAATAATATGTTAATTGGATACCTGTCAATTACTGGCACATCCACGCTCATCGTCTAGTTAACCTTTGTGTATGAACGTGTATGTCTTCTGTGCCTTTGTTATTTATGATCATTGATGCTGACAGTTTATTATTATTGAATAATTGTATATATGTGTATAATGGTGTCGATTTGGTTTTGCATTCTCTGAAACTAAACTAAGTTTGACAGGTCTAAAAGTAATGCTGTCTTTTTTTTACATTAGTGGTTAGAAAAAGACAGCAATACTATTAGACCTGTCAAACTTAGTTTAGTTTTAGAGAATGCAAAACCGAATCAACACCTGGCTTCTAACGCGTAATAGTTGCAATTTTTATCTATAGGTACAAAATTTTTAATATATTATTTTGATTGATGATTTGAGGACGGTTGACGTTGACATGCCCTGGAAAAAAGATGCCGTGGTGACCATGTCATCTAATAAAATAAATAAAATGACACTTTTCAAGAGCGGTGAATGTTTGTGGGAAGTGTGGCCGCATCTGTGGCTCCCGGATTGGCTTACTTAGACATGAGGGCAGATTTTTTTCAGACGCTACTTAATATCATCTCTTTAGATGGAAGCAGGCCAATGATGATGATTATGGTGTGTGGTTGCGGGGATCAAGATGTCAAGAAGGAAATAAGAGAGACTTCTGCCCAACAATGGTACTGTACTTAGAGGATCGTTTCTTAGACGACGCGGTAGCCGAGTTGGTAGTGACTCTGCCTTCGAAGCTAGCGGTCCTGGGTTCGAATCCCGGTGAGGGCTAATATATGTATGATGAGCACGAATATTTGTTCCTGAGTCTTGGATATTTCTATCTATATAAGTATTTATTTATCTATATAAGTATGTTTATCGTTGTCTAATACCCATAACACAAGTTTCGAGCTTAATTTGGGGCTAGGTCAATTTGTGTGCAATGGTCCCCGATATTTATTTATTTATTATTTATGTAGTGCCCATAATAACCCGCAAGTCACATGATGTAGTCTAAGGTGGTGCCATGTTTTGCTTGAACTGGGAGCTGGCTCTCAAATACACCGATAATAAGTAGCAAGCATGACAAAATTCCCTACCACCAATCAATTGTGACATGTGTATATTGAAAAGTACAGAGAATGAAGCCATATTGGATCTAGTTATAAACTCGACACTGGCTGAATCATGCACAGATTGTGAACAATTGAAGCATACATTACCGTAAACAACACGATCGCATTGAATGACCATTGTACGTATTTACTATTGATGTGGTATGAACTCTATAATAACATGTTTTGCTGAAATCACTTTAATTAGCGACTCTGTTATTTTATAACAGCGCTAGATATGTTTGTTTTGATAAACAAAGCGATTTTTATCATGAAACAGCGGCTTATAAAGGCCATTTTATTATGCGAGAATAGGTACTTATTACCTACAGTGTGGACTGTTGTGCCTATGTGTTAATCTAGGGTATAAGCTATCTCTAGTCCAAACTTCATCAAAATCGGTTTAGTCGTTACGGTGATACGTGGTAACAAACGCACACACAAACCTTTGCATTTATAATATTAGTAGGATAGGATGAAACTGGAATGCCAACAGTGCAGCATCAGTGAAATTAAAATCCTCCTGTGAAAGTATACCTTTGCTAGTTATTCAACCGGCATGCAGTAGTAAGCAGTATGCGAAAATTGCTGTGTTCCGGAATCAAGGGCAATGTGTCCAGTAAAATTACAGAGCCTATGAGGTTTATCATTTGATGTTGTTGTTGATGGTACGAGCGCAGTACCTACCTACGTTGCTGGTCAAGATTTTGAAGTGTTGAAGTTCAAAACTCTGGGTGGTACCGATATTTAACGGGTAAGAGTGACGCTCACCTTTCTATATAGTTTCGTCACTACACAGTTACAAAAAATATTTTCGAATATTTTAATTTTCGATCACTAAACTGCCTTGAATTTGATCCTTACTTTGTAGTTTTTTTAATAATATTAATAATTAAAATTATTTTAATGGCTCAATACAGACTCTAACTTGTGTGGAAGCATAGTTTGGTTTAAAATAAGGTTTTAACCAACCTTAATTGTAACACATATGAAGCACTGGTAAGACAGTGGCTGTGGCTCAAATAAAAACAAAAGAAATACAAGAGCACTCATCGACCCACTCGACTTTAACTCCTTAAACATTAACCAACAAGTAGCGGCAAGAGTAGAACTACTTTACTATCTCCTATCTTCGGACATTAAATGGTAGAGGGGAAATTTTATGCCCTGTACAGATGTCAGTAGAGAACACCGTATAGGAAGAGACATAGCGACTATTTTTGGAGAAGATTTCTCTTTTTTTGTGGATTTGAATCTGTCATTTGTTTTTTGTAGCCTTGCTGGAATACTCAAGACCAATTATTATGTAGCCTCAAGTAGCTTAACCTGATAGCTTTGATGGTACAGTCAACGACAAAAGTCGCACAAATCAAGCATTAACCACATCATCACTTAATATCAGTTGTATTATGTTGTGGACAAAATGCTACGTTGTAAGATGTAAAAAAAAATATTTACTGATCTCAAATACATTTGAAAAATCTTGTATGATCAGCTACTTTTGTCGTTGACTGTACAATCTGTTACCTGTTATTTATATATCGTTGTCTCAAGCTGAGCCTATCTGAACAACACAAAGCTCCGCTTGGGTCTTCATGCACTATGTCACCTTAAGGTATAATATATGCTTGCTTGCATTTTCTAACTATATAATATAATTATGGAACACCTTACACTAAGTTGTAGTAGCTCTAAGATCACAATCTCAACTGGCCAACTCGAGCCCCGAAATAGCTGTTTGGGGCTTAAAACACACTTAACTTTGTTTACATACCCGTTAGGTTGCCGTCTTAACACAAGCATTTTCTTACATCAGCTTAGAACACCTCAGTCGAAGTGGTCGGTAGCTCAAGAACACAATCTTGAGTAGCTAACTCGCGTCGCAAAATAACTGGCCTGAAGTTACAGTAATGTAATCTAACTTTACTTACATTTTCGTTTGTTTTTTATTCCTAACACTTGCATTTTCTTACATCAGCATAACAACTCACTCAAAGTGGTCGCTAGCTCGAGAACACAATCTCGAGTGGCTTACTCGAACCGTGAAGCAGCTAGCTTGAAGACAGTGATCTTACTTTACTTACATTTTCGTTTGTTCTTTAACCCTCACACTTGCATTTTCTTACATCAGGCAAGAACACCTCAAAGTGATCGGTAGCTCAAAGACCGTAATCTCGAGTAGCTAACTCGAACAGCAAAGTGGCTGTTTGAAGCCTATATCGCTCAACTTTGTCACTTCGGTTTTGTTACGTCTCTTTTACTGCTGACAAGTTTGATTCGGTTTTGTGATGCGATTTCAAAGTTTCGTTTAGGTTTCTTCGATTCAACCTGCAATTTTGCAAATTTTAATGTAAACTTTCGTAGTTTTGCTTCATAATTATCTAACTAATCTTACACCTTGCATTTTACTCCCTCTCTCTCTCTCTCTCTGAAAACGTTCCTGCGGGATGATGAGAAAACCATGGGTTCAACCATCTATAGAAAGCGTCAGAAATCTACGATATATGTTACTCTGTAAATCCAAAAAACCTTATAGATCGGCTTACGTCTGACTTCACCTGAGCATGCGGTCGGCAGTGAAGTGTGCTTGTTCAAAAGTTCCTCGTCGAACACAGATTGAGAGCACTGAAACAGACGTCGAATTTCCAACTGCAATCGAAGTTTTGTAATAACTACGCTCCGGATGACCATTCCATGCCATTTCAAACTCGATCCGGTTAAGGCTGCTCTAAATGTGGACAAGAATTGTTTCTCTCACTGGTATTGACAACTCATAAGGAATCTATTAAGTACTTTATATTAGTCGAGGAAGAAAAGATAAGTATAAAGAAAAATCAAGCATCGCTTCTGATCTCTAGCTCCTTTTTCTATAGGCATTTTCTAAGATAAACTGGCTAGCTACCCTCCTATCGGTGTGTTCTGGCAGTCTCATTTGAGTGCCAGTTCCCTGCCCAGGTGTAGCTTGGCGCCATCTTTGACCACATCGTCACTTAACATCAGGTGAATAGTGGGTCCAACGCTACCCTACCCTGTAAGAAGTAATAAAATATGAAAATGAAAGTGTGTCATAGAACCCGCACCCACCAGGGTTGTCGGTTCCGGATAGGTAAGTAATCCTGAAAATATCGTATTTTATCGTACTAGCGAAAAGTTTAAGCCCCTTTTCAAATACGCTACAGAGTATCGTAATACCGACGCAGAGGCAAAGTCATACTGTTCAATATACTGCGAGTATTCTTTCACAATATTTTCTATTCTCGGTATCCTTTGTGAGGCGGGATAGCACTCAAGAGTTTCAATTTTACACGGTATATGTGTCAGGTGCTACCTCGTCAACCTTTGTCGATGTACAGCAATTTTAAAATTCTATTGCTGTTGCGTATGGATAGAAAGGTTTCAAGTTTCTGATAGTGACATACTGGAGTCGTAATAAAATACATAGTTATTCCCATATGTCTAACTAGTTGCGGCCCACGGTTACACCCGCGTCTTCCCGTTATCCCGCAGGAACCTTTTTCCGGGATAGAAAGTAGCCTATGTGTTAAACCAGGGTATAAGCTATCTGCATTCTAAATTTCATTAAAATCGGTTTAGTAGTTACGGCGATATGTGGTACAAACACTCACACACACACAAACTTTCGCAATTATAGTATTAGTAGGATAAGATAAGAAGTAAGAAGTAAATATGTCATCTCTTTCGTATACTGCTGAGAGACGGGCCACCTCTACCATACGGCTTAGAGAAGTACTTTTATATAATATAACCGTAAGCTCAGTGTAAGTAATAAATTAATAGTAAAACGTTGTTCTTTTGTTTAATTGTCTTACCGAACAAATGTTTAGCTAAAGAAAAGAAAATTCTCATGTCAACGCTTATGTTTTATTTTTTATAGCTATATTCAGTACGAAGAGACTAAAACCTCACTGGTTCAGCGTTCAATATTAAATAGAACATTATTTTCATTGGTTACAACAAAGTTTAATTAAATTTGGTCTAAGAAAAATCAGCTATTCAACTGTAGGCTACAATTTGGTGATTAAAGCAACTAAAGATAGGTTTTGAAATAGTAGAATTAATTTTGCTAAGCTAGATTTATATTATAAAAATTCTCCTTATAAATAATTTCAGGGCTACCTAAATTAGAGAACTATAAAAAAATTACGTAAAATATCTAGCTTCACTAATCACGTTCGGATGAGTCTAAAGAAATCACTGAAAGACTTGGTTTAGACTTTTCTGGTAATCCCATTAACTAACTTGATTGGAATTTCTTGTAAGACACCGTTGGCGAGTCCTTACTAGCGGCAAAAGGGGTTATAAACGTGTACAATCTACCCCATCCGCATTACCTAAAACATTCTTGAGCGGACCCTCTACTACAAAATGTCAAGGTCATTGTACTCAATTCGGTACCTTCAAGGCCCTAGCCTTTACCCTAGTAAATGGTATACCTACACTCCCTTCTAATTGGAATACAACTAGCTGTTCCCCACGGTTTTACTGGAGTAGACTACAGGTTATCGCACCCATGATCCAAACTATCTCCATACCAAATTTCGTCAAGATCGTCTCAGTGGTTTAGGCGTGAAAAGGTAACAATCAGACAGAAAGAGTTACATTCGGATTTATAATATTTCAAGTGTATATAGATATAAAGATACCCATGCGTGCTTCCATGCATCTTCAGTCATATCAGCGCTGTCTTTAAGGCGAGTTGGTAGTCAAACAAGGTGTTTGCTCCCATTCTCTTCATCATCATCAGCCCTTTACGTTCCCTGTACTCCTAGGACACAAGCCTTTTCTCAGAGAGAGAGTATGAGCGTAATCTACCGCGGTGGCCCATTCCGGGTTGGTAGGTATCGCATGCCATTGAATATTGGTTTTTGGACGTGCCAGTTTCCTATTGTTTTCTCTAGACTGAAGAAAGTGGCTGCACAACTGCCTGTATAAACTACAGATCAGCCGTAACGCACAGTAAACAGTAACCAACTCTACTCTCACGCCGTTAAAACATCTAAAATTAATAATAGTCCCAGAATTTTATCATAATAATGGAGTCATTTGCATAATCTGCCACTGAATTATTCATAAACTCATCATATTGGTTTGTTGTTTCACATATTATTCGCATTTTCAATGAGAAGTGGAGGTGGTGGAGCGGCGGTTAATCATTTAATGGTTTTAATTTATTAGTTAGGTTTAGGATGGTATTTGTTACTTATAGCCCATTCATAAATAGGCCATTACCCCTTTTTCCTCATAACGTGTAGCGTAAATTATGAAAGGACAGTCCATTCATAAACTAAAAGACAAAACTTAGGGCCTTGAGAAAATTGATAAAATTACTGACTTGTGTCTTCGATCATTATGGATAACGGATTCACCTTTAGTGAACATGTTACGAGCATATTTTATGCAAACGAACATGACCCTGGGGTTTATAACTCGAACAGCTGCTCAGTTCTGGGATAGGTAGGTAAAAATATTTTCATTATGGTACGATGCATACGTTTGTAGTAAATTTGAACTTTGAATGCTATAGTGTGTGATCCGAGAGCCCAAAAGTACTGAATGATGGTGGAAAGAGTGCAGAGTGAATTCGCAAGATGTCATGCGATGCAATCAATGTCTTTATACAAAAGCGTCAATGTATTTGTAAATACGCAGAACAGTTTTACTGTCCTCTTATAATTACTATTTTATTTATTTACTTGAGAAAATCCATCGGATATGTTTGAAAAGATTTTAGCATTTTGTAAAAGCTCATAAAGTGCTAAATATTTATAGGGATTTTAAATTTGTTTCACTGAGAGAGGGCCTGTGTCCCAGCTGTGGGAATGTAATAGATAAGTCTGATGTTGATAAAACTTAGGAAAATTACACTACACTAAACACTAAAGTTGCATAAATCTTAATATAGGTATACCTACAACATCAAAACTCGAAATTATCACTTAATAAATTATAACCCGATATCAAACTTCGTACCGTGACAGCCTATAGTGACTAGCAAGTAGTATATGAACTCATTACTAATCTGTGGCACCAGGTGATTAGTCTGCGCAAAGTTTAGTGCAAACTTTAACTCGCGAACTTGATATTAATACTCTCAAATTTAGTTTAAGAACTTCGCTATCTGCGAGTTTCGAATGACTTAAAGACGCTGTAGATAAACACACCTGTGAATTTGATACGGTTTTTGATACGAACTTGTGTTGAGTGAGGTTATCAACATTGTTGGATCAAAATTGTTTGATGAGGCTATCGATTTCTGGCGATCAACTTGCCATACGGCTCAAATGACACAGAGGAACAAAACGGTCGAGCACGGGGTCAAAAGGATCTTGACTATGTACCTAACTAGCTGTTCCCCACGGCTTTACTATCTCCGTACGAAATTTTATTTAAATCGGTTCAGTAGTTTAGGCGTGAAAACGAGATAGGCAGACAGACAGTGTTACTTTCGTATTTATAATATTAAGAAGGGATTACAAAAAAGCAATGGCGACTTGACGATAACACGTGCGTCTTATATACTTAGCTTGAATTCCATTTCACCCTGTGCGAATTTGGCATCGCTCAACGATGAAGGATAAAAAATCGAAAGAAAACGGATAAGTCTAAGAACCACATTATTCAAGGGCATGTGACATCTACCAACCCGCACT
The DNA here is from genome assembly GCA_931315375.2 of Opisthograptis luteolata. Lineage (NCBI taxonomy): Eukaryota > Metazoa > Arthropoda > Insecta > Lepidoptera > Geometridae > Opisthograptis > Opisthograptis luteolata. The sequence goes on from OV928042.1 coordinate 9,695,894, forward strand.
GGGCCAACGTGATAGATTATGGACCATACTCTCTCTAAGAGAAAGTCTGTGTTCCAGCAGTAGAAACTAATGATGATAATGAATTACAAAAAGGTGTTACTTACAGGTTTACAAGATCGATGTCGATCGATGTCATCGATCAATAGAAAACTGACGTCGATCGACAATTTCTTACCATATTGTTAATCAGCCCGATGGCTCGTTATTATATCGATTTGGTATCGCGTTTCGGTTAATCGATCGTGGACAAGTTAAATCTGTGTCGTGGTTTTTTCTTTGTTCTTGTAGCCGAACGATACTGTTACCGCCTTCGTCGCGTATCGATTTCTGCGGTTACGCTTGGATACGTTACGCTATGAGTTATTATTTTCTTCCCTACCAAATTCAGTTATCTATTTACCTATATTATATGAAGGCGAAATACTACTAACTAGCATTAATCTCGAAAACTACAAGACTTGTTGGGTATCAAGTACACGCTAAGAAAGGATTTCTGTAAAGTCATCCCTTAAAGGGTCAGATAAGGTGTTAAAGTTTGAATGAAAATGACAGGTCGTTTAAATTATATTTTTAATTGTTTTTAGACAAGCATACTGAAACGGCGGAATGAATTTGGGTGTAAAGAAGAGATATAACATAGTAGTTAGTCTATATATATATAACTATGGTTGCGCCCCGCGGTTTACTCGCGTCTTCCTGTTATCCCGCAGAAAATGTCAAATAATTCGAAGCCTTCAAAGTGTATAAGGCGGGTCAGTTAAACTCAGATTTGATCACTGTCTGTTTCATAAAAAAACAGGATTATTTTACGTGACAAAGCTTATCCAAACGTAGACCTAGATAACAGGAAGGGTGACAGAGTACCGGGTACTTTACTGAGCCATAAAGGCATTCTCCATAAAAAAAAACACCGCCAGATTTATTTGCGCCAAAATATTAAACAGAAATGAAGCTATTTCAAATAACCAATATCCTAAATAAGCAGTATTTTTCCACGATACTTGCAAAAAGCCGTTTTCATAAAACAAATATTAGTATCGATGTAGATCGCGGGCTGTCAGTGTGGTTTTTTTTTACGAGGTCCGTAAAAAGCCGGGGTCGGGGAATACATTTTATTTATTTTGGAACGGAACGGAGGTCCGGTCACGTAAAGGTCGCTTGCGGAACCAAACAGAACGTACCTATGAAGGTAATGCCCAAAAAAATAGACTTCTTGACTGAGGTATGGATGCACACAGAACGGATTTAGAAAGTGACAAGTTTCTATTTTGGTAGATTTGGTACAGTTTGCTTCAAAAGTAGCTGAATGGAAACAAGTTTACAAATGTACCTATAGGTACTAGAACAGCCAAGTTTGGTGTCCGAAACACCAAGGAAAATTGGGAAAATGGACAAATTCAGCAACGATTGTTGACTGTGCCATATTAAATTGTCAACATAATATTAATGACCTGACCATGGTAGTTTAAAATAGTATACTGAATTTGTTAGTTTCTGCGTTTGCCCCACGCAATCCATACTTATAATATAAATGCTAAAGTACCTAACTCTGTTTGTTTGTCTGTTTATCGGGATGATAGTTTGAACCATAGGAAAATGATACTTTTTATCGCAATAAACTGTAGTCCGGGCGAATGAAACCGCGGGGCACAGCATTTTTACTATAATAATCACACCAAAAATAAACATACTTTTTCAAATACAGAAGCCTCGACATTTTTAAATTCGCAAAGAGCTTTGTTGACTTTCTACCTACTGCCAGAATGAAACTATTGAAGGGGCACGACGGGGTGTTAATATAGTGCATTGCTTTTTATACCAATTAAACAGATTGGTTTTTGTTGTTCTAAGCTATAGGTACTTATGTCGTCCGTTTATTACTTGTAGTATCTTTACAAAATAAATTAATGGAATTCTGTACTAACAATACTTATCCAAGCCACGTTTGATGAGTGAAATACGAAAAAAACAGTCATTATTTCCAAACGCACCACGCAGGCGGCTAGTGCTCAAAATATCATCATCATCATCATCATCAGCCTTTAACGTTCTCACTGTTAAGAGAGAGAGTTTGGTCTTTGGACCGTAATATACCACGCTGGCCCAGTGCAGGTTGGTAGTGTCGCATTCCCTTGAATGTAGTTCTTGATTTAAAATGAGCTCTATGTGATTATAGTCGTTAATTTTCGATGTTGAGTTGTTGAAGCGACGGTCCTCTGAGTTCTTTCAAAAGTGGTTAATGCTATTCCATCTTCAATTATTGCTACGCATGTTTACCATCAAAGGCAACAACTGGGTGTCTGCACACGTCAAGGCTACAAAAAGAGAACGGCTGTTACTTCTGTTACATCCAAGAATACTGATTTCGTTAGCCATGGCATTGTTGTTGAAATGTGAAAGATGTTTTTCATATAGTTTGCTTTCTTTATGAGGAACCCTTAGGCTTTTGGAATAGGTTTCGTAGAATATCTAAGTAACATATAAAAAGATTCGTTCACAGACTTCGCCTGTGAGAGTATATCAGACATGTGCCAGTTACTCTAGGCAATAGTGTGATGAATGTTTCTAGTCACATTACAAAGCATAAAGATACTCAGGATGACGAGCGCAGTAAGTTACTGCGCAGAATTTTGAACAGTTGAAAGCCTGGCTAAATTTTTACGAATGCGTTAAACCGTTTTATTTTTAAACCCTTTTAAAGTTTTGTCAAAAAATAATGTAGACTACAGAGACCAACAAAATTATTTTTTGCCGATAAAATACATCATTCACTAGTTCCTTCTAAAAGCTCAATATGAGCCTTTCTTTTAATTACTGAATATGGACCTTGTCAATCATAAATTAAACGTAAACTTTCAGCTATACACTATACAGTCTATTTTCCTTCGCACTGTTGATCAACGAACGATCAATACTTCAATCGTGTTCAATGGGTGGCACTAAACCGGTAAGAAGGCTAAGAACCCAAGCGACATTAACAAGGGTATGGTCAATGACAAAAGTCGCTGATCACGGCCACTTTTCCATTTGTCACGAGCATTTTGAAGCTGATCGCTTCTCTATATTTATTTATGCTGCGCCCCTCACAACCTTAGATTTCCCGTTATCCCACAGGCACTTTTAACCGAAACAAAAAGTTTTCTATGCTAAACCAGCTTATAGGCCATCTCCATTTCATATTTTACTCAAATCCGTTAAGCCATTTCACGGTGAAGAAGTAACAAACATATATAATTATACACACTCATAAACTTTGAGATTTTTAATATTGACTAGCTGCTCCCCGCGGTTTCACCCGAGTCTTCCCGTTATCCCGCTGGAACCTTTTTCCGGTATAAAAATTGCCTAAGTTTTAGTTCAGGGTATAAGCTATCTCCATTCCAAATTACATTCAGATCCGTTCAGTAGTTTTTATGTTTTTGGTTAGTAGTAGGGTAGGAAGTATGAAGTGCAGCTGACTGCGAAGTGTGGGGTCGCGGGTTCAATTCCCGCATTGGAACAAATATTTCGGCATTGACAAAAATAGCGCAAGAATTTGTTTCATGTCTGGGTGTTATAAATCCTCTGTCTGAACAGTTACTCTAGGGAATCTTAGTTAGAGGTCAGAGCTATGTACTATGTACTTAGATGATTGTTATGTAATCATTCCATCATTGCAATAAATTTCCCGTTTTATATTGTCAGTAAAAGTAATAAAAGACACATGTAGCCCATACATCAAATTTTACCCGCCATGTTTGGTTTATCAACTTTGTATCCGCGTTCCGCTATCTTTATGGGCAAGCTGTGAAATGCAGTATAATATATGCGATGTCTTGTCTCTCGGGAATACTTCATTGTCCGATTTCGAGCCTTCATATTTTGCACAGTGATGCATGCAATTTTCATCTCTCGACAACGAAGATTAAAGACGGTTTTGGCAAACAGAAATTGAGATAGAGCGCGAGCTTGTTGTAGACTTTTCAGTGGCGGAGCATTTTGCTTCAGCCATTGAAGAGATTTACAATGTCACGATTAAATCAATTTTTTTTTATTTTAACTATCAATGTTATTACATTAGAATTAAAAACAAAAAAAACGTGAGAGGAAGCGGGTAGATAGATACGTCTGCCCGTTATAATATCAATAACCCACAGAAACTTTTAGTATTCTCGTGATCATGGCGCTTTCAACAGTGCCGAAATATCGAGAACTCGAATAAAAACAAATACACAGTAATTATCCCGTTATAAAACCTAATTCTAATGAAATTTTTTGATTTATTTTTACTATAGAGTTAGTATTAATTTACGAATTAACAGCAATTAAACTTATAGGTACAGGTGTAATGATTGAACCATAGAAGTAGGCAGCTGTGCCCAACTGTTACAACTGCGGTTTATCCATAACCCTACAGGAACCTTTATCCAGGATAAAAAATAGTAAGTGCTCATCGAGGTTAAAAGCTATCTCCATTCCAAATTTCACTTATATCTGTTTGAGCGTGAAGAAGTTACTAAACAAACACACTATTTTACTTTTTTTTTCTATGCGTAATTTTAATGTTTTTTTTTTTAATATAAATATCCGCACGTCACTCAATAGGGTCTTGGCTGAAAAATCAGCGCTGTGGATTCGTCCAAGGCATATGCTGAGCTAAGTCCTTTTTGGGAGGTACTGCACACAGCAGCAGTGTTCGCACCATCGCATAGTTTAATGGTTTATGTATAATTTTACTGTTTTTTGTTTGTGCTTCTTTCTTTTGTTATTGTGTGCAGTTTTTCCAAATAAAATCTTTCTCTCTCTCTCTCTCTCTCTCTCACTATTAATAACTAATTAATATTAATTAGCTAACAGTATAATATAATTATATTTAAAAGCGGAATTACCAAATTATCTAAAATGAAAATGTGTTGACAAAAGTACGGGCCTCGGGCCTCGAGCTTGTAGTACAAAAACTTGATCAATTAAAAAAAAAACACACACTATTACACACTCACTCACAAACTTTTATAATATTATAATTATTAAATATAATGTTATAGTGTAACAGTGAGGCAGTGTGAAATTACAACATCAAATGATCAATGATATCAAATGCCAACTCCAATCGCTGATAACATGCGACAAAATAAATAATTTATAACGCAATAAAACCGTTATGCTTTGAGTCTTTTCCAGATTTAAATACTTAAGACTTCGAAGTATCGTACTTAACTGTGCTTTATGAGTAAAGCCCTCAGGTTACTTAGCAAAAACAGGATCGTTAGTATCGAATCGCAAAGTAAACAACTTGTTCATCGGATATTGTTTACCTGATATCTTGGATGATGCACAATTTGTTCCGACAGTATTAAAACCTACCTTAGAGCTGCAATAATTGATTCAGTCACATATTTTTCACTCTCGACGCAAAAAAGAGGCGTTATAAGTTTGACGACAAGGTCTGTCTGTGTGTGTGTGCGTGCGTGTGTGTGTGTGTCTGCCTGTCGCCCCCGACTGCCACTTACCATCATGTGAGATGTGGTCAAACGCGGGCCCATATTTGTACATAAAAAAGTTGTGCAGGAAAACTGTGGTGTGCAGCCAGTTATTTATCTACAAAAACTATTATTTTTATTACAAAACATTACATATATATCACAAAAAAAAAACATTATTACATTTACATTCTAAGCATGTGTTCATCTTTAGTGGTTTGTTTTCTATAGAGAATACCTGACTACCGTGTATCAACACAATCGTCTACGTGTGCTGCCCTCAGATTCAGATTCCGGCTATACCCCGAATGGCCATACACGGACAGCCTGTAGCAGTCAGAAATCGACTGCTTCAAGCTGCGACTTCATAGTGAACTACAGACTTTTACGTACGTACATACACGAACCGCTCGAGCAGTTGCAGTAGTTCTCTATGCAGTCGCAGCTTGAAGCAGTCGATTCCTGACTGCTTCGGGCTGTCCGTGTATGGCCATTCGGGGTATAGCCGGAATTAGAATCCGAGAGCAGCACACGTAGACGATTGTCTGTTGGTACACAAATCATGATGATCATCATGAATTGTGTTCAAATGTAAGACGTAAAAATAAAATTCATATGTTTCCACATTTTAGACTTCTTTGAATGTAAACTCTTTACCCTTTTTAAAAGAAATAGAATGTGTGTCTAATTCAAAGATTCAAAGATCTATTTGATGCTCTGCTTTGATTGGACACATATCTCAAGGTAAATACAGTGAATTCTCTTTGATCAGGTCGCTCCAACCGGCAATACTAATATGTTACATAGTTACATAATGTTACCGATACAAACAATGTCGGAGCGACAAATACAATTTCAAAGCTGGCAAAGTTATATGTTCAATGTTAGAAAATTTGTGGGCAAGCTCTTGGTCTATATAAGTATGCTATACCTACCAGGATGGTGACAGTAAAGAAAGCCTTTTTTGTTTAGAATTATTCTAATTATGCAAGTTATCCAACAAATACGAGTGCGATTACATTTCTTTATGAGATTTAGAAAAAGTACCTATGTTACATCTGTTTTCAAAGCATTGTTCATTAATGACAAGATACAATGCTGATTCTCATGAAAGCTATGATAATTTTAGGAATTGCTTACTGGTCAAAACATAGTGTTACGGCTGGTTTAAATAACCTATCTATCCACTGTTTGTCCTACTAGAGATAGAAATTTTACACAAGCTCCATAAAAAATAATGTCAAACTTTTTTCAGAAAAAGTAAGCTACCGAAGCTAGCTAAGCTAGTAAGCTAGCAAAGGGGCCAACAATCGAACAAAAAAGGCATTTAATTGGCATTTTGATGGAAAACATATTAAATAAAGTATCAATACAAGCCGCTGACACCGAGTTCGAATCGTCTCGGCCCCGCACCTATGACTTAATAAGTTATCTGCGGATTTGCCATCGCTCAAAACGGTGAAGGAAAACATCGTGAGGAAACCGGCATGTCCGAGAACTGCAACATTCAAGGGCATGCGACATCTACCAACCCGCACTGGGCCAGCGTGGTAGATTACGGCCCATACTCTCTCTCTGAGAGAAGGCCAGAGTCCCAGCAGTGGGAACGTAATAAGCTGATAATGATGATGATGAAAGTATCAATGTTCTAGTTATAAACTTATCTAAAAAGCCTCTGCTATGATGGTGCCCCGGTGCAAAGCCAAACAGAAAAGGCAGCGCTACGCTACGCCTAGATTGGGAACTGGTTCTCAAGTGAGCTACTGATCTTAAATCAAAAATGGATAATACGGTTACATGTATTTTATATAGCTATCTCTATAAACCCTGTATGAGAGATATCATATAAATACGTTGCATATGATTATGAATCGCCTTATTGCATGATTCAATCGCATGAAGTAACTACGTGAGCCAATGATTATTATTGATTTAATTTATTTGAAGCAAATTTTATGGTTTCATAGTAAAGAAAATTATGAGCGATTATTCCTTGAGTTTTGAAACTATACCCAATTCTCACGGAATAATAAAACCGAGAGAAAAGCTCCAAATAAAAATCGTCCAGTACTTAACCTTTTCATTAGGCACTGGAGATTCTTTTTTTCTTTACCAAAGAGTGGATACCTAACCGAGCATTGTTTTTCCTGACAAAAAGCCGTTTTAAAAGCTGCGGATCCAACGTTATCTCGAGAAAATGAGTTTGCCTAAAGTATTATGCAAAAATCCACTCAGTTTGTTTAATGAATTTTGCACTGTTTGTAATGTCTGCAGAGGCAAAGTTAACACGACTTCAGTGGGTGAGATAACGACTTTTTTTAATGCTGCTTTGTTTTTGCGGTATTTTAATACTTTTTATTAAATTTAGGCAGTTTAGTTCAGTGATATGATTTTGTTCAAGCTACACCACCGTTTCCGCATATCGTCCTGTAAACAACAAAATAACAATGCTTCCGGATTCGACTAGCTTAATCTATGAAGTCTTGTTTCTAGATATAGAAAACAAAAGCTTGTGCCAAAACAATTTCGCTGTGGGAGGAATTCAGCGAAGCTCTTTGAGATATCCAGTAACTCCAGTAAAGTAAGATTCCTGTTTCCTGTTCAACTAGAGAACAATTGTAGTAAATAGACAGAGAGGTACCGGCCAATATATTCACTCTTTTTTTTAATGCTGTCAAACTAACCTAAAGTAAATTAGCATATTGCTCGATTTTGAGGAGTTGTTATTAAAAACAAAAAATAGACATCCAATGAGAACGTTAAAAATCATTTATACATGTATGAAGTTGGATATCTCTGCGGCTATAGTTCAAGTAGGAAACCCGTCTAGACAGCATTTTTCAGCTTTTTTTTTCGTGACCTGCCCTCCATCGCAATGGCACTCAGACACATAATTATGACACTCAAGACTCCGTTGTATTGTGATAAGAATCTCTTGGGTATCGCCACGCAGATGAAACCACGGGGTACGGCTTATATTTAAAATTATTACAAATGTAGACTTCTAATAGAATCGTAAGCACTGTGGGTAAATATATTATGCCCGTAGCTCCTCGTCTACAGCTAGCTATTCATTAATCTTAGCCAGCAAATGGGTTCCACAGAGTTTCTTGCAATTCAGACTATTACGGATACGGAATCAAGTTGAGCAACTCCATACCTGTTACAGTTTCATAACTATGAGTTGCAGAACTTATTTATGTATTTGCAGTGTTAAGTTTTTATTAAAGTATTTGTTCTGTGTCTGGGTGTTGTGGATTCCCGATCCTCGCAGTTTCTGATACCCTAGACACAGGGAAACCTAGTTAGGGGTCAGAGCCTATGTATGTGACCACTTTTTGACTTACTTTAAACACATTTTGTCGGTAGATATTATAATATATTTTATTTTTTACACTTACACGGAACTGGTTCCGTTCGTGGCTATTAATTTACTTGTATAGAACTGTTGGACCTCGTTTACCGAAAAACGCTTGACAATCTATACGCATCTACATCGGCTTCTAAAGACAAGCGTATTCGCGCGTATAAAACGCTAGTTTGAAAGTGCCCTAAGTGGTCAGAGCGAGTTCTAAGCCGATAAAGCACAGTTCTTGAACGTGAGTCGGCTGTCATCGCCTGTTCTACACAACCGTTGGTACAAGTTGGATTGAGAATTAGTTATTTAGTTGGTGGAGTGATTTTGTTCCGTCCATTAAAGTACCACAGTGCCTTCTGACTACAATTTATTGTAACAATCTGTTGGGAGCTGCTTTTTGCGCAGTTGTGTAAAAATGAGAAATGAAACATATGCAACGGATATGCTTATCACATTTTGAGTCACTATTGGTTTTGGTTGAGAATATTTTTGTGGGAATGGCTTACGGCTGGTAATGATTTCAGCATAGCCAGCTTATTAAGGAAAATATATCTCCATATTTTATCGGTTTTTTTTAACAATCTATGTCCCCCTTGTTGTTGTATTTAGTGTAAGCAACTAATGTGAGAGTGATTTTAGCTAGCTATTTATTTCAATACAAATAACAAAATAAAAATACTTAACTAAACCGTAAAATATAAAATAAAACTATATACTTATCTAACTAAATAATACAACTACTTAATCTAATAAACTGGCCGCATTGCCGCGTTGAATGGTAATGCTTATTCATTGCCCAAAATAACGGCCGGCATTTTGGTCACGGGTAGCATCGACCAGTTGCTTCGATATAGCATTATAGCTAGCATAATTGTTTAATTGTATTAAGAGCCAAAATAATGAACGAGAGTTCGTTATTAAAATGTCCAAACAAAGATGATGGCATAAACAAACCGTTGGAACGTCATAATAAAGTGCTCTGTCGCGTTAAACCAACCAATCCATATTAATTTAACCTCCGTCTTCCCATCAATATCAACATAGTAGACAAAAGAGGTAATTGAAAATATCTCGCTTTTCATCGTCCCGCATTTTGGTTCTCCCTTTTACGACCCAATTTTTCACATCCCTTCATTTTCGCTAGCATCCTTCGATTTAATATTCCGCCTTTATGGTGGAAAATGATTTATTAGAGTTGGCAACACCCGCCAGGTGGTGATACGAGACTTTGCTCAAATTGCACCTGTTACGATGATAATGTGTCGTCTGCGTGTAATTTTTATGGGAAATTTACGGAGCATTTAGAAGGTACAGCTTTAAGGAAAGCTTTGTAGACGTAATCTGTCGCATGCACGCATATATTTAAATCATCAGTCAATATCAGAGTTTTATTATGCTATCATCATCATCATCATCAGCCAGCAGAAGTCCACTGCTGAACATAGGCCTCACCTTGAACACCACATCGAACGGTCATTAGCCATATGCATCCATTGGCCCCCTGCGACTCTTACAATGTCGTCGGTCCATCTATGCCCGAAATAAAGAATCGATCCGATCCGTTATCCGCGGTTTTGGATCGATATGCACGGAGAAAAAAGACCTTCCGTAATACTGTTTTCCTTCTGAGTCAAAAGGGAAGGAATTGTGATTTAGAAGGAAAACTGAGGTAAAATAAGGAAGGAATGGGTCTTGGAAGGAAAGACTCAGAAGGAAAGTCAGATTATTTTTCTCAGTATGTCAAGTCATAATATGACATTTTAGTAGTAATATGTCAAGCCCTAGTACTAAAATGACATTTTATGACATGACATATCGATCCAAGACAGCGGATAACGGATCGGATCGATTATTAATTTCGGGCGTTAACTTGTCCACGTTAGATTAACCAAAACGCGATGGAAATGGACTTAGATCTCTTCAATACGTCTGCATTCGGACTGAAGCGACTCTTTAAAATAATTCTCATTTTAGTATTTAATTTATGAGAATTTATAAAATATTTAAGTACCTACCTACCTTATCAATATTTCCTACTTATTTTTCAATTATTTTAGTTTTGATTTTCAAATTGTTAACAGGATCGATTATATTATTAATTTTAGGCACTAGTGGTTTTATTATGTAGCAGGTGCATATTATTATTATACTCATTTTACCATGCCATCGTAGGCCATTTCGCCGTTAAAAAGCGTAGCGGTGCGTACTCTCGTAGCCCGTACCGATGATGACGTCACGAGTCACGATATGTTCGTAGCTCAGCCCACCGCGATGATGACGTCACGCAGCTCGTCGCTCCAACCCGTTGCCCGTAGTAATGAAGTTTTCTTTGTTCACTTGCTGTCCTGAACACTATCCGCTACAGTTTTTTACATCTTGCAGTGCAGCGTTTGACCACAAGTCATTAGATATTAAATTACAATGTGGTCGAAAGTGGCACCACGCTACGCCTAGACTGAACTGGCTTTTAAGTAAGGGAAGTAAGGAGGTGCCAGAACACACCGACACGATAATCTGTTCTAAATAATTCAGTAGTTAAAATAGGTAAAAAGTTTGTTAAAGGTTTTTGACCTTTTCGCTCAGTTCATCAACCGGAGGTCTGAAAACCGTTCTCAGTGCAAAATTAAATCTATTTATAGCACGTGCAGTTTGCAGACAAATGAGTTTTACTGAACTATGAAGGGCAGGTATGTCGTAGGAATTTAATATGTTAGCACTTTTTTCATCACAAAGGCATTTTTAGTAGACTTTTTGCTATTTTGTTAATTATTTAAAAGCAAACCCTTGGGAGACCAAAAAAGTTTATTTTTACTTTAAAGTACATTTTTTTATGCATTTGATTCATTTGAGTGACGAGACGAGCAAGTCTCTGGCCTGATGGTAATTGCCACGCTTGCCTCTATACTATATTCAATGTCACTCAGAATTTTGAACTTCAACAGTTCCGAAAATCCTGCGTGACTTTTTCCAGCGATAGTAGCCTGTTGTTCAAAGATATAAGAACGCCGAACTTGTAATATTACAAGTTAAATCTTTGAACACAGTAATATTTGCACACTACTACTTGGCTGTCGAATAACATCAACCAACTATAGCAATCAAATAATTTACAAAAAACATTACATGAAACCGGCTTTACTTGGCTTAGCGTATTTATATTTCGATATTGCTAACTCTTTCGCACTCGGCAGTTCTCCACACTAGGTAGAAGAAGACAGCTATATCGCTACAAGAATACGCTACGCCAAGTAGCGCGCGGCCATCTTTTTTTTTTGGTGAAATCTCTCTTTTCATCGTATTCCCAACAAATAAAAGAAGCTTTTTCACGTTCATCAATCTTCGCTGAAATCTCCTTCACTGAATTCATTCGCAGTGAAGCCACTACATTCATATGTTACAAAACGTCCATACATAATGATGCCATGTCGCGTCGCATATTTACATACATCCTCTATAATACCAAGGCACAGTATTTTTTATGACAGTAACAAACCTTCTCAGTATAACATTATACTTCTAATACAAAACAGAGAGTATACCTAATACCTATAAGCAAAACTTACTCAATTAACCCATTGCTATCTCAATGATTTTCTTTACTGATTGAGACTGAATAGAAAAAAATAATTGCTATGCTGCGTAACTTTCCACAATAATTCCCTGTTTTATTGTAATGAAAAGGCTTCTATTGTATTCCAATCAGATAGAAAAGAGAGAGAAAGCTTTATCTAGAGACATTAAATAGCAACTAAATTTATTAAAATAAACTCCTCAGAAAGTCGCCTAGTTAGGTAGGTAGTAAGTACCACTATCAAGTTAAGAACCTGTCCCCAAGCACCCACCTTTTTCCGGCAGCTTCGCTTGAGAGCCAGTTCCCAATCCAGACTAAGCATGACGCAACCTTCTACCACCACTTCTCATCCTGTGAATTTTGGTCCAAAGTTAGGCTGTTGAAAGCAAAAAAAAAACATTGTTACTTAACATCAGATGACCATAATGGTCAAACGTTTGCTTAAAGATAAAAATCAGACACCCCTTAAAAATACTCTTAAGAAATTCTCATCAGTTTTCGTGCTAAGTAAAGTCCGTCAGTGACGGAATTTTCTGGACACTGAAAATTCCTTATCTGACACGCTTTTAGAAAATTGGGTTTAATCAGCAGATTTTGTCACCGACTATATAATATGTGTCATCATCATCATCATCATCACCATCATCAGCCGGAAAAAGTCCACAGCTGAACATAGGCCTCCCCATTTGAACGCCACCATGAACGGCTATTCGCCATTTGTATCCATCGGCTTCCTGCGACTCTTACAATTTCGTCGGTCCACCTAGTGGGAGGCCTACCTACAGAACGTCTTTCGGTTTAATATGTGTGTGTTTTTTTTTATAGTTCATTTAACTCATGCTTCTCCTAACGTAATCCTGACATTTTAGGCATTTTAAGCTTGTTGTGAGTTACATCACTGCTTTGTACAATTCCAGTGTAAGTAGGCCCGTTGTAATAGAGCAGCCGCATCTGTTGCCAGATTAATAGCGTCCACGTGACCTCTGGACGCAGCGTTTTGAACATACGCGACAGATGGGGCCTATTCTGAGTCCATAATGTTAATGGCAACCCTGCTAGTGGGCGGAATTTCTGAATTGCGTTAAATAAATCTAAGTTTTAAATTTATGGTCAGCTATGTACTGGGTCAGCATTATCCATACTAATGTTATAAATGTGAAAGTAACTCTTGTTTGTTTGTTTGTTACCTTTTTAGGCCTAAACCGCTAAAAGATAAGTGTATTCAACGCGGGTGAAACCGCGGGGTGTAGCTAGCATTTTACAAAACAAATTATTACCCACGGTTTCACCCACGTAGACTAGTTTATTTCGATTAAAAGTATCCATGTCCTTCTGCAGGGTTCGAACTATCTCCACACCAAATTTCATCAAAATCGGTTTAAGTAACAAATGAACAAACAAAGATAAAGCTGACCAAGAGGGCGGGTGGGGTTGACCTAAAGTTGTTCAAAAATCCTGCCCAATTAATATAAATTCTAATAAGATCCAAAAATCCAGGTGTAGCGTGGCCCCACTATAGCCACATCATCACTTTTTTATGTAATAGATTAGCAAACAAGCAGACGGCCCGCCTGATGGAAAGCGGTCACCGTCGCCTATGGACATCTGCAACACCAGGGGAGTTGCCGATGCGTTGGCGTTGCCGACCTTTAAGAACTCTTTTCACGCCCATCTTGAAGGATTGCAATCTGTAGCACTGCGGAAAGACTTGTGACTTTGACTAAGGCCCGTATTCTAGAATGACGCTCAAGTGTTAATCTATGCTTGAGTAGCGATTAAGTGACATATTTGTATGAAATGACAGCGTTAAATCTGTGATCATCGCTTGAGCGTCATTCTAGAACAGGTACCAGCCTTACTTTCAATTAACTTGTAGTCAAAAATCGTACAGTCAGCGACAAAAGTAGCTGATCATACTTGATTTTCCAAGTATGTTTTTTGATCAGTAATATCTAGGTTTTTCTTTACAACTTACAAGTTAGCGTTTGACCATAACACAACACAACTGATGTTTAGTGATGATGTGTTCAAAGGTTGGTGTTTACGATGATGAAGGTGATCGGAAAAGTTGCTATTGTTCAGCGACTTTTGTCGTTGACCGTACAAGCCTGGTTACTGTAAGAAGCCCTTAAACCATTCCAATCTTGTAGCGTAAGGGCACGTAGCATCGTGAAATTCAAATATTCATGGATGTTTAAATTATAACGGGTATTTAGGATGTGGAGGGCCGGCAAAGTTAGACAGCAATTATTCGAATGGGGCCACCGGCAGATGGCGCCCGGAGCAACGCTGCCTGGGTAATAACCACGGATCCACGGTTCACGAAAAACTTTGGAAATTTGATTGTAATCGTCGAGATTAAAATTGGAATGAAAGGAGTTGCCTTTAAATTAACAATTTCTTGGTTTTTTGGCTCCAACTGCAAGTTGTAGTTTGATGTTTTGCCTAAGAACTCTGCCAACAGTATAAAATATAGTTAAGTTATTTTTTTATTGAATTATATCAATTTAAAATTGAATAAAATAAAAAAACAATAAAATGTATCAGACATATACAATACACAAAATATTTTCAATATATCATATGTTACTTTCCTTTAAAAACGTCATCAGTATCCCCAAAAACTTTATTACTAAATAGACGGAGCCATTAATAAGAAATTAATGAGCGTTATTTGTGCAAAAGGTCAGAACGGCGAACCTTTCGCGAACTAAATAAAATTACCGTAAAAGTGACGAAAATATCTTCCTGACGACGCATAAATTTTCTTCAAACAGATTGTTACTTAAATCTTTTATTTCCGTTCTTAGCGATTCCTCCATCTTCATTAGTCATACTTTGGAAGATAAAATGATTTATTATGGATCTGGCGGGTTTTTTTCTTATTGGAATATGGCAGAGCAAATCACAATATGAAAACAGCAGTAAGGCATCTTAATATTTTTGTTTCGTACTTAACACGTCCGTAGGATTTTTCTCTTGCTCTATAAATGCTTGATAAGTCAGATAAAGACTGTAACTAAAGTAAATAATATGTATTTTATGATCGCACTATCTTTATAATATAATAGTTTTTAACTGTTGTCCCGGTATTCTTTACGGGGGACCGTGAGTACCTACCTACCTACCAAACCCCGGGACTCCCTGCCGGTTAGGCAATGAAAGAGGTAGGTAACTTCAAACGGTGTAATAAAAAAAACCCGGGCACGTCAGTAGGAGAATTCAGTGGGTTACAGTGGGTTCAGGCCTATACAGTGATGGTGACTCGTTTCTTTTCCCCTGGTCTTGCACTCCCCTGACGTCACGGCCGCTGCCGATGAAGGCGGCGCTCAGGTGACGACGGACAGGTTCGGAGGGAGACGATGGAGATCCGCCTCCTCTGATAAAGCCCTCCGCGCGGAAGGAAGGGAGATGTTCTAGGCAGGAACTTGAACCCTGTAATGCGCCGAAGTTACAGGCATTACTACTTGGCCATAATGTGAGCAGTGAGCACCCACGGCAACGGCCAATGATGGTAAGCGCTAAGCGTAGATGTGTTGCCGGGGATGTTCACTATCAGAACGGAGATTACAACAGTTCGGAAAAAAAGCGAAAGATGAAAGTTATGTTTTTTTTTTATAAATGTTGAAGGTAGGAAAATTAAAATATAAAAATATGTTTTTGCAATAAAAAGAAAGAAAAGGCAAAAACGCAGTTATCAAATAGCTCAATACACTATGGAGGATGACAAAAGCTGAAAATAAAAGTTAAAACAATACATGTGAATCGAAAAAAGGAGTACAATAATGAGAAGCTAACGGTTATGAAAACGTAGGTACACCACTTACCCAAATCTGGGGTCAAATTCACACACTTTATAATTTAAGGAAAACAATGTCGGGGAACGTTATGGACGCCTTCTGTCTCCGCGATTACGAGAATATTTATTTAGTGATTTTCGTAATAAAGGTCGCGGAGCAGAGAAGCGTGCGTTCGTGTCGACAGCCTGGGTTCACCTGCCGGCCAATCGTACCTCTCGCATCGGCGGCGCGGGCGCATAGCGCGAGACCGGTTCACACCAGTATTTGAACGTATTTTGAATTTAAAAAAGGTTTTCTTAATTTGATGTAACGCGTAACGTTACATTACCCCCCTCGTGTGACAAAGGGTTTTGTCTTCAAACATAACCCGTCTACTGACTAACCCTACAAATTCACTAAATCATCTTTTAAATTCCCTCCATACTAACAGACATAGAGTCATAGGTATTATTACCTTACATAGCAACTGCAGCGTCAAAATGCTGCTGACGCGTCTTTACCTAATTAAGTTACTTGTGATAATTTACACAGTGGGACCAATGCTAGTCGTAAATGTTGATTAGAGTTGGGTTTTTATAATAATTGTAAACTAATAAAAATAAATTTTTAAAATATGAAAATAAATTTGAAATAAACAAAATCCTAATAATGCAACAGTAATTATGACAAGGAATCAATTAATATTTTGTGTTTTTCAAATCTTTGATATGCCAAACACCTATATTTTTTCCGGTCATATCTTCCAAGACAAAAACAAGTGGGGATCGTTTACCAACAATGCGACACTGTAAAAATTTCGGTGCCAGCTTTTTGCTGAAGTACTTGTCTTTGTCGCTTAGTACAAAAGCGCGTTTATAAACTATGTCACCTACATTAAATTCGGCTGACTTTCTACGGGTATTATAGTGAGCAGTATTCTTTACATGTGCCCGCCATAGTGAAGCTTGCACATCATCAAATACCGATCGTAAGCAACCCCGATTTTCTGCGTACACGTCACGTGGAAGAAACAATACCTCATCACCTAAGTCATTGTTAGTATAGTGCGATCCGCATGAAACTAGTTCCCTGCCGTAAACTAAGAATGACGGCGTATACCCAGTAGCTTCGTTAACGGAATTGTTAATGGCAAACTGGACTTTGGGTATGTAAGTGTCCCATGATCTATGGTCGTTTCCGACAAACGTAGACAGACTGGTTACAATGGTTTTGTTGTAGCGTTCCACCGTATTTACTTGCGGCGTGTACTTCGGAGTGAAAAATATGTTGGGTATCTTATATTTTTTAAACAGATTGTTAGTAGCAGAACTTATAAACTGAGCGCCTTGTCTAAAAATATAGTCTGTGGTATTCCGTGAACTAAAAAGATAGATTCTTCTAGAATTTTTATGACAGCATCGGAAGTTGCACGTCGTAATGGGAAAATGTGGCAAAATTTCGAAAAACAGCATGTGACAACGAGCATGTAGCAGTTTTGTTTGCGTGTTGCTGGCATCGGACCAACAAAATCAATCGAAATCATCTGATGTGGCCTAGAACACTGTTTCGGCCGTCCCATTTCTCCCAATGTAGTGTGATTTTGTGCCTTGTAAGTCAAACAAACAGAACATTTGCTTACAAATTTTACGACATCTTGATGCATGCCGGGCCAGTAGTAATTTAGAGACAAGCGCCGGTAAGTTTTAAAAATGCCAAGATGTCCTGCTGTTGGCTCTGAGTGGTTCTCATCAATAATGGCCTCGCGAAATTCGCTAGGCACAACTTCCTTCCAGTCGAACTCCGAAGTCAATTGGGAATTTGTATTTTTAGAGAGGCGAAACAAAGAGTTATTATTTATCGAGAAATTAGGAAACTGGCTAGGGTTACTAAGACAACCGTTAAAAGTTTTTTTGTACCAAGGATCGTCAGTTTGGGCATTGGCAAGAGAAATGGCTGAGACAGGAAATGTTCTTGACAAGGCGTCAGGGATCACATTATCGACACCACGACGGTGTTTGATCACAAAATTAAATGACGATAATCTGACACCCCATCGAGCCAAACGTCCGGTTGGGTTATCTAGTGTCAAAAACCATTTTAACGCTGAGTGGTCTGTGTACACAGTGAAGGTTTGACCATTTTCCAGATAACATCGCCAGTGCTCGAGAGCTGTTAGTACTGCAAGCGTCTCTCGTTCAGTGATGCTGTAATTCTTTTCTGGACTGGTAAAAGACCGGCTCATGTAGGCGATTGGGTGTTCTTTGCCATCGACAGTTTGCGTTAACATTGCACCGACACCATAGCTACTCGCGTCAGTGTGAACCTCGAACGGTTTTGAATAGTCTGGACAAGAAAGAACAGGCGCAGAAACGAGACATTCCTTTAGAGCGTTAAATGCTGCGTCTGCCTCTGTTGTCCACTGAAAAGGAGGGGCCTTCTTACCACTGGAAGTCAGCCTATTGAGTGGACCAGCCACTGTGCTAAAGTTTGGTACGAAACGTCGATACCAAGTTGCGGTACCAAGGAAGCGTTTTAACTCCTTTCGGGTGGTGGGGGTGGGGAAATTCAGTATAGCCTCCACTTTATCTGGGTCTGTGCGCAGACCATGAGAATCAACGACATAGCCAAGATATTTGAGTTCACTTCGAAAGAAGTTGCACTTTTCGAAGTTAACGGTCAAATTTGCCATTTTCAATTTTTCTAAAACGCGTAACAAGCGTGAAACATGCTCGTCGAAACTGGAACTAATTATTATGACATCATCTAAATAAGCGAAGGTCTTAGCCTCCATATCGCTAAACAACAAATCTACAAGTCGTTGTTGCGTTGCGGGGGCATTTGTCAAACCAAACGGAGTGGTCTTAAAACGAAAAGTGCCACGGCCCGGAACGAAAAAAGCGGTCTTATCGCGGTCTGCTGGCTCTATTGGCAATTGCCAGAAGGCCTTGGACAAGTCAATACTACTTAGGTACTTTGCATCCCGAAGGTTATCTAAGATTTCGGAGACATAGGGCAAATTATAAGCATCGCGTTTAGTTACTGCGTTTAATTTTCTGCTATCTAAACAGAACCTAGGTTGCCCGTTCTTTTTAGTAACGATGAGCACGGGAGAGGACCAAGCGCTCTCGCAAGGTTCGATAACATCAAGAGAAAGCATTTCATCGACTTGACCTACCAATATATTTTGCTTTTCGGGAGACATCCTGTAGTAGCGCTGTCTTATAGGTTGCGTGTCACCAGTATCTATGCGATGACTTATTAAAGTAGTCCTACCTAAACCTCTCTCTTCAGTTGATATTGACTTAAATTGAGCAATAATATTGTCGGCTATCGCTTTTTGTGATTCAATCAAGTTATCGTATGAGTGAATTACTGGTTCATCGCAATTCACT
The DNA here is from genome assembly GCA_931315375.2 of Opisthograptis luteolata. NCBI lineage: Eukaryota > Metazoa > Arthropoda > Insecta > Lepidoptera > Geometridae > Opisthograptis > Opisthograptis luteolata. The sequence continues at coordinate 9,715,453 of OV928042.1, forward strand.
TTTATTTTTGCCAGCGATGCTACAGACATTTGTATACTACCTAAATATTTAGGGCAAATTCGGAAAGCACGCCAAAAATCTACACCTAATATAATTGACGTTTTAACTTCTGGCACCACAAAAGCTTTAATAATGTGAAACTGTCCTTCGAAAGTTACTGGTAAATTTATGTAACCAATACTCTTTAATGGTTGGCCACCAGCTGCTACCATACTGATATGGTCATTCTGGTGCAAAATACTGTCTGTTAAGTGTAAGTGAGTATTATTGCCAAGAATTGAGACCGAAGCTCCTGAATCTAGCAATGCACAAGCTTCAGTGTCGTTAATTTTAATGTTGACGTATGGCCTAGAATCGTTTAATGGTTTAGATTGCAGAATTGTAGAGATTTTGTAAGTAGAAGAGAAAGTTCTAATAAATGAAAGCCAAGATTCCCAATCTTGTTTGTCAAAATTTTTACAATTCTGCTTGTTTAGTTTTTTGAATTATGCTTATTAATTTTGCAGTCTGGACAATCGGGCGTTTTAACATCCTTCATGCCACATTTAAAACAAACAATGTCACGTGGTGCTGGACATTGACGAAGATTATGAGTGTTATTACGACACCTAGGGCAATAAGGTTCCTTATCAGTTACCTCAACCGCGTGTACATAAGATTTACTGCTATTGCCTTGGTTATTATTGTATCTATATTGATTGTTGTTATTCGAATTAATGAATTTATTTTGATCATTTGTGTTAAACTTGTATTGTTTAAAAGTAGTGTCAGATTTATTTACAGTTTTAGAGGAATCCAAAGTATAGGCAAATTCAGGAGCCAGCGTGTCTGACGTCACTTTGGGTGGCTCTTGAAAGTGAGACAGACGAGACTGTATGGTCTCATAATTACGGCACAATGAACGTAAGGTGTCTATTGATGAAATCTGTGGTGCTGCTGCTAAAGTACTAGCGTAGCACGGCCTAATATTGTGAAGAAGTATCTCCAATTGATCCGCTTCGGAAGGGGCCCTAGTCAGACGCGAGAACATTCCATTCATAATCGAGAGATAAATGGTGATGTTTTCTCTTTCTCCCTGAGTACGTGAGCGGATTTCGGAAATAAACCTATAATCGTAATCCGATTGACCAAAATCTTCTTTTAATAATACTACCAACTCTGACCAACAAGTGACCCTGTCCTTTACTGCACGAAACCAATGTAGGGCGTCGTCTTGAAAAATTTCGAAAGCATAACTCAATATTTTATGAGATGGGATGCTCCTGGCAAATATAAATTCATCTACACGCTGTATAAACGAGCGAACGCAGGTTTTACCTGTGAATTTTAATTTACCTAAATCGGCTGAGGTCCGGTCACATGACACGGAAATCACGTTTTGTATGTCCGCTATAGGTGATGTAGCATCTTTGACAGAACTAGTACTAGAGCCATAAGAAGTACTAGCGGATGGCTTTTTAGCTAAAATAGAAGATAGTTTTTTTGCAAAAATTGTGTAAGCACTTGTTACATCATCGTATTCCTTCTTAATGCTGTCAGTACGCGTTATCCTCTCGATTCGGTTATGCAAATGATTAAGCATATTTTGTGTTCTTAAAAGTGAAGAATCGCTTGGATCAGATAATTCGAGGTTAGCTTGGATTTTAGTGAGAACCTCTAAACATCCTCTAAGATCTTGCTTTACTTCTAATGGTGACTCTAAAATGTGCTCGGATGGTAAGTCAGGTGACAATTTCAAAATTTGCTTACGCAATTCTTCGACAGAGGTACCAGGAGTTGCACCTCTAATACGCACTTCATAGTCGAGTTCTGACTTTTGTAAAGACAAAAATCTGATAGGCAACATGATTTGATGGCAAAAAAAAATGATTATTTAAAAAAAATTAAAAATTATTTTCCCAGTTGGATAAGTGGTGCACTTAGAAGAAAAAAGAAACACGTTCTCCGTTCTGTTACAACAACTAATAAACGTCTGGTTTTTTTTTAATGGTTTCTAAAAAATAATTTTATGCAGAGAAAAAAAAATGAAATTTGCTACTAATGTGTACCGAACCAACCATAAAACAATATTATTTGTTCAAAACAAAACTTTGAACAATTGAAAAAAATTTCGAACGAAATTTACAAAAGCGGCATTTTAGGTGCCCAACTCAAAAATGTACAATGAAGTTTTCCACTTTTTATGCTTTTAAACGCTCTAAAACTAACAACTATTATCTATCATGAGGTATTAAATAACATACAAACGAGTAGTGGTACACCTTAGCAGCGATAAAACCAAAAATACTTATGATGGACGTTGTACAATTACACAACCACCGACAAACACAAACCACAACCAAGGAGAAAAGAAAAGAATCAACTGTATTTCCACCACGATGAGGGGCGCCAGTGTCCCGGTATTCTTTACGGGGGACCGTGAGTACCTACCTACCTACCAAACCCCGGGACTCCCTGCCGGTTAGGCAATGAAAGAGGTAGGTAACTTCAAACGGTGTAATAAAAAAAACCCGGGCACGTCAGTAGGAGAATTCAGTGGGTTACAGTGGGTTCAGGCCTATACAGTGATGGTGACTCGTTTCTTTTCCCCTGGTCTTGCACTCCCCTGACGTCACGGCCGCTGCCGATGAAGGCGGCGCTCAGGTGACGACGGACAGGTTCGGAGGGAGACGATGGAGATCCGCCTCCTCTGATAAAGCCCTCCGCGCGGAAGGAAGGGAGATGTTCTAGGCAGGAACTTGAACCCTGTAATGCGCCGAAGTTACAGGCATTACTACTTGGCCATAATGTGAGCAGTGAGCACCCACGGCAACGGCCAATGATGGTAAGCGCTAAGCGTAGATGTGTTGCCGGGGATGTTCACTATCAGAACGGAGATTACAACAGTTCGGAAAAAAAGCGAAAGATGAAAGTTATGTTTTTTTTTTATAAATGTTGAAGGTAGGAAAATTAAAATATAAAAATATGTTTTTGCAATAAAAAGAAAGAAAAGGCAAAAACGCAGTTATCAAATAGCTCAATACACTATGGAGGATGACAAAAGCTGAAAATAAAAGTTAAAACAATACATGTGAATCGAAAAAAGGAGTACAATAATGAGAAGCTAACGGTTATGAAAACGTAGGTACACCACTTACCCAAATCTGGGGTCAAATTCACACACTTTATAATTTAAGGAAAACAATGTCGGGGAACGTTATGGACGCCTTCTGTCTCCGCGATTACGAGAATATTTATTTAGTGATTTTCGTAATAAAGGTCGCGGAGCAGAGAAGCGTGCGTTCGTGTCGACAGCCTGGGTTCACCTGCCGGCCAATCGTACCTCTCGCATCGGCGGCGCGGGCGCATAGCGCGAGACCGGTTCACACCAGTATTTGAACGTATTTTGAATTTAAAAAAGGTTTTCTTAATTTGATGTAACGCGTAACGTTACACTGTGTATGATAGTTACTTCTACATTGAGCATTTTTAAATTTAGAATGGAGATAGCTTATTTATTACCTTGCTTGCTTTTTTGCCATAAAAGTTCCTGGAAAAACTGTGGATGCAACCGCGGAATGTAACTAGTATAGTTTATAAATCCCCGAACCAGAGAACTGTTTTAGGTTTCTGGAGCCTATGCCTTCTCCCATTTGTTTAAGACATATAATTGCGATACAATTTTCTAACACTAGCCACTTAGCTACGCTACTCTTTGCCTGATCTGGAGTGAGCCCATACTGTTTGTATGATAAAATTGATGGGGTTTATGCAAATTAGAGACGTATCGTATTTTCTAACTTCTCACAGGGGAATAGCATTTCTCTCGAAATAAAAATAAATTTATGTGCTGTCAGTAGATGTGTGGTTGAATTATAAAGTCATTACAACCATATTTATGGCTCTTAAAAGATACTTTTTAAAATTTTGTTTAACACCTGTATTGAAGAATTTTGAGATAATATATGTAATATGACTGGAACTGGAGTTTTTAGTAAAATTACAAAAAATAAATAGATGTAAAGTGATTTTCAATAATTTTATTTAATATAAACCGGGATATTAAACGTGCTTAGATAAACTTTGATAGATGTTTAAGTAAGACGGCGCCGGTCCAGTTAGGGAGGGGACACATTATAGGGTTTAAGCGGTAATTGTATCATTATGATAATTCAAGTAACGATGCTTTAAAATGTAATACTATTGTAGCAAAATTTATTTATTTATTACTTTACTTGCTTGATTGTGCCTGAAAGTTTTTATTAAATTGTTCAAGTCAAATGACGCGAGCCTTGCCATTGTCACATAAAGGTGTGTTTTAACAGTCTCACTTGGAAACCAGTGCCAATCCAAGTCAAACGCTACCTTATGCGAAGTAAAAAAGGCTGATGACTAATAGCATATTCAAACTATTATAAATCAACCAAATAAAAACTAAGTCAGCACGTTCAACCTATAAGTTAGTTGACATATTGAGTTGAATTGAGTTCGACATTGTTAATGCAACGGCGAAGGAGTGAAATTGGGAGTCTTCAAGTCCCGAGTGAATACGTGTTCTAGGTAAGCATGCTCTATCTATCATTCGTTAACGTCATCGATTACTATCAGGTGAGACTGTGATCAAATGCTTTCCCATTGACAATCCCTACTTAATAATATAAAGGCGAAAGTAATTCTGTCTGTCTGTCTCGCTTTCACGCCTAAACTAATAAACCGATTTAAATGAAATTTGGTACGAAGATAGTTTGAACCCTAAGGAAGGACATATAATACTTTGCATTGTGATAAGCTGTAGCCCACGCGGGTGGAACCACGGGGAACAGCTAATAAAAAATAATAATAAATTTGCTGTAACAAAATCGCTCTCGCTACATCGCCAGCTTCTTCCTATCCCACCTATTCAATCTTAGGATAGTTATTAAACCGACGCTAACTTCTAACAAAGGTTTAGTTTACTTAGGACTTGCTTGCTCTAATGGAAAGATAACATTCCACAACCGATTTTGTCCCCACGACTTTTCTTCAAAGTTCCCACACAAAAACAGAGTTTCGGTTATTATGCTCCGCTTCTCGGAATTGAAACTTTCTTCATAAATATGAGAATTTCCAATTTATTCTCAGAGTTTCACGTTTTTGTTGCTTCATTATGGGGAAGATATAAAATATTTTTGGCGTAAAATACTCTTCTGAGGGGAGATGCGAAGACAAAATATTTTCAATCAGCGTCGCGATAACAAAATGATAACAAAAGCTGAAACGGAAGAATCTGCCAGAAAACATTGTATTTACCTATTGTTAAAGCAATGGTCTTTTTTATTTAAATACCGCTTTTACGTATTTATTTCATGAAAATAAATTGTGATTATATTCGAAAATGGAGAATTTGTTCGTCAACTTTAGTAGGTAATAAAAAGGACATGTTGATTTTTTTAACCGGATGCAACCATGAATTAGCATAATTATAACAAAAAAAATTAGGCCTTTCATACATATGAAAGAAATTTCTGTATTATCTCTTTTCAGACTCACAGTCTACCCACACGATAAACTTTTGGTTTTAATAAAAATTAAAACTACGCGTAAGTTTAGTTTCAAATAGGTTGCACGTTTAATATCAAAAGCATTTAAGGCGTATCATGTTAACTTGAATTTAAGTCGGAATTACCCGCAGGTAGTTCTAGCCGTGTTTTAACAAGTTTGCGTAGAGTTACCACCAATCTGCATTTTCTTGGACAGTACAATGTGATCAATGAACGAGACTTAAGTTTGATACACCACTCAAAAGTACCGTCAACTACATAGCTGCGCTTCGCATTTTCACCCGTGATTTTGTCGTAATCTCATATTTTTCACGATAAAAAGTAGCCTTATGTGTTAATCCAGAGCATAAGCTATCTCCATTCCAAATATCACTCAAATCTGTTGAGCCATTTCAGCGTGAAGAAGAAACAAAGATAGACACTCACTCACTCATTCACCAACATTTACATTTATAATATTAGTGTGATATTTTCAAAGCCCAGTTTTTTATTCTATTTGTGTTTGATTACATTTCATCTGATAACATTGTTTTGCATGACTAATCCAAGGCCTAAACTAGTTACGTACGACTTCCTAATTGTGTGTTTATGTTCTTTAGTAAGCAATAAAGCTTTTTTCTTTTTTATCTCAGGCTTTTATATATTAATATTTTCCTTTACCAAAATGTTTTGAGTCGACGAAAAACATTCCATTCTTGTAAGTAATTATTTGTTCAAGTCTGCTTGTAATATTTCATCATCCCTATTGTTGAAGCAATGAGCTATTGAGGAATAAATAAGCAATTGTGGATAATTCAAGGCAGCGCCGAAAGGCTGAAAATTTTAGACGGCATTGTCGGAATATGGTAATGGCTGTAATGCCACGATTTACGGCCCGGAGGTAAAACAGTTCGATTCACCAAAGAGGTTAGTCCGAAGTTTTCTGAAACACGATGGTGGTAGTACAAGCGCTTTGCCGAACAACTTTTAATCGCTGCAAACTCCTTTCAAGACTCTTGAAGGATATGCGATCCAACGTTTATCTTAAATAGAATTATTTTAATTACTTTCCAAGTAGGCGGAATAGTCGAGATTCAATTAAATTACTAAAAGCTTTAGGTTTCACGCAGTATTTTGTTTTATTGAACTGTGGTTAATTACATTATGAAACATATAAAAAAATCACAAATACTTAAAAGATAAAACGGATTTAGACAAACACTTTTTCTTTACTTAATAGATCACAGTCATAGTTATGTTCTTTGAAAGAGTTTCTGCAATTAAGATAAGAAATTAATTTATTTTGACGGTCGATATTGGATGCTTTTAAATATACCTACCTAACTTAATAATAAAAATAAAATGAAATAAGATGAACACGAAAATGATTAGTAATCTAAGGTTGTTATTTATCAATAAACCTAGTTGAATTTACTACGGTATGTTCCTCCTTATGTAATTTAAAACCTCTTCGACTGAGAATTACAAACAAATAATTTGATCCGATAAATCCGATAATGGATACTCGATGTAGAGTTCTTAATTTATGTTCTGATTAAAAATACAAAATACTCAGAACTGCTACCTCTTCAAAGATGTTTCGTTTAGATGTATTTTAAAGAAAGTTTCATGTTCCTCGTTATGAGAAAAGAAAACAAACCAGCTTGTTTTAATTAAATTGGATTTTGTGATGGATCATTTTATTTGTAGGGTTTTGAACGGTATTTATGAATAAAGTTGTACTTAACCAATATATGTTTAAAAAAACACACCAATAAAACAAGCCCCCTACAAAATAGAGACGATCAATCAATCAACCATTTATTTGACAGAATACAAGTAGGTATATTTAAAGATCTTAAATAGTAATAATTGTAGGCACATTGTATTCGGTCTGCAAGCAGACGTGCAAATATTTTAGAAGCTAGGCAGTCAATAATTATAATATTAATATGTCATTTGATAGTTAAAAGTAAATTAATTTATTAAAAAAATTATACAGTTTTGAAACTAACCTAGGGATTCTGACACTAACCCGCTTTACATGGCTAAACAATGAATAACAACCCGATCTTCCGCAAAAACTCCCCTGAAATCGCTTTAATTGTGACAAAATGTACCGAAAATGATTCGGTAAACACAGAACGAGTTCCGGCCACAAACCGAATCACCAATTTATTTGCATACAACCGTTGTTGCACCCTGTAAATAACGTCACCGCAATCGCCGACAACGCATAATCACCATGATCCAATTCTGTCACGGAAGCCACTACGAATGTTACAGAGCGGACTTTAAAAGTTTTCATGGTTTTCACTAACGGGAAATGCCGTTAAATAGCGCGATGATTGACGTTTGACATAAGTGTGGCCACGAAATTTGCCAACGGCATTCACATTGGCGTTTGACATTAGCCGATAACTCAAGTGCATTCACATTGGCCGTTCAAGTGTAGCCTGTCACATAATTGCGTTAATAATAATTCACGCAATATTTATCGCGATGATAGGCACATTTCCCTTGACGTTGACTTTAGTGTGGTCCCAGCATCAGAGTGTATCTGCTGCCTCGACATTAATTGAATTTAGCTGTTCAGTATCGATAATTGAATAACTTTGTAGCAACCTTGTCTTTTTAATTGCCAGTTTATTCGCATAAAGTTCTTTGCACTTTCTTCTTGAACTTTAAAACGTGACCTCAATCGGTGACGTCACGGGAATAAAGTTTCATATCATTTTCAGATAGAGATAAAAATGTTAATATAAATCTTAGCATTGGATTTCTCAACATTTGTTACTACTTTACTATATGTAATATGTGAAGCAAAAAAACTTCATGCCGAACTTGTGTTTCCCTAACACCAAAAATATCTTTTTTTAGGCCTGAATCGCTTCTGTCAAGGAGCAAGCTATGCCCAAAAAGTTTTGAACACATTTTCCAGCACATCAAAGTTTGAAAAAGTACCACATCGTGATAATTACGCTCCAAAAATTACTTCAAACATTAAAGACATGCGCCAAAATACTTGTTGTTCTTTCACAATGTGAATTTTCGTACTCTTTCTACCAAAATGTCCTCAATGGCCTATAAGGCGGTCCCTCGGCGCCTATCGGAAGGGTTAAGCCGCTGCTTTATAACGGTTCTTTTATTTTATGTCCCTCCATTTAACTTTGACCTGCGTCACTTATTTCCTGCTTTTCTCCCTTTTTTGTGGTGCCGTGATTTTTCTAATGACGGCCGATAAATAGATTTGAAAAATTTTGGTTCTTATTATATTTATTTATTCAGCATTCTAAAGAAAAAACCTGTGTTATTTGAGTTCAGTGATTCGCTGCCAAATTGCGTAACACTCGCGCCATTTGGATCGTATTCATTTATATAGTTATGATAAGTGTTAGAATTAAGTTTTTTAACTCGATGAGTACTAGTTTTTTTTTTTGAGTCCTCGATATTTCAGCACTGTTGCAAGCGCCATGATCACGAGAATACTAAAAGTTTTTGCGGGTAGGGTAGGTTCAAATCTCGACACACAAATCTCACGGTATCGATATCCTACTATCGTACTAATATTATAAACGCGAAAGTTTGTGAGTATGGTTGTTGCTTTTTGACGCAAAATCTCCTGAACGGATTTCAGTGAAATTTAAAATGGAGATAGCTGGGTTAACACATAGGCTACTTTTTATCCCAAAAAAGGGTTCCTGCGGGAAGACGCGGATGAAACCGCGGAGCGCAACTAGTAAACCATATTTAGCCCATTTTAATACGTATTAATTTATTATTAAAATCTCAATCAATTCATAGATTACTTTTGCTTTTATCAGGTTTACCCGCAATTAAGTTTAAAATACGGGTCCGCGTATGGTATTTATTAGCATGTAAATATGCTCATCAATTAACTCTCTGTGCGGATCGTGTTTACCTCCATTTGCATAATGGAATCGGCCCCATGCAGTCCAGGATCGTGATACGTGATACAATACTGTGTTACAGTTCTTGTTTGGAAAGTGATGTACGAAAAATACTAGTAAAAAATATAAGTAGGTACCAAAAATTGCCTGGCGTTTCTTGCCTGTTCTTTTGCCGGCGTAAAGAGGTTGGAACAGGCGTAGCGTAAATTTACGTTTTAAAATGATTTCGATGGTGGCCGACAATGAGTTCAAATCCTCTCGTCCCTGCACCTATGACTTAATAAGTTATCAAAACGGTGAAGAAAATCAGCATGTCCAAGAACCACAATATTCAGGGGCATGTGGCATCTACCAACCCGCACTGGGCTAGCGTGGCAGATTACGATCCATATTCTCTCCCCGAGAGAAGGCAAGTAGCCCAGCAGTGGTGCAGCCCAGCAGTAACAAATATTTGTGCATTGAAAAAAAAAGCGCAAGTATTTGTTCTGTGTCTGGGTGTTGTGGATCCCCGATCCTCGTAGTTTCTGATACCCTAGATACAGGGAAACCTAGTTAGGGGTCAGAGCCTATGTATGTGATTGTGCGGGTATTATAAAAAAAAGAAGTTATAAAAAGAAGTGGGCATGTCGTAAATAATTATGATGATTAAAAACATTTCCTTTTTACATTTTATAGCTTTGTTTTAATATTCATAGGTAAGTATTTAATTAAGAAGCAGACATACACTTATATAAATGAGAAAGTGTGCTGTTTTTTAGTTTATCCTTATTTTACACAGCAACGAACCGATATGACTTTTGCATAGTTTATGGACCGTAGAGTGACATAAGCTACTTTTGTCCCGGAAAATGCACGGTTTCTGCGGGTTTAATTAAACATGAGAAATTGTGGGACAAAGTAAGTACATTTATAGTAGTTTAATTTGATTGATCGAATATAATTCTGAAAAAATAAGTCTTTTTTATATGGGATTTTTATACTAGATCAAAAAATCTTTCACATTAGCTGATGTAATAACATGGTCTCTATTGTTTTATTCTGATCACAGATTTAAAACTTTTTTTTATCCCCTAACGCTGTTGATTCGTTCGACTTTTTGAACAAGACTTATTATTTTTACAAAGTACTTCATTTCGTTCCACAGGGAAAATCCTCAAAATTCACTTAAATGTTTCAAATTTATTTCTTTGCTTACTGCAAATGGCTTAGGTTTAACCATTTTATTTGGAGCCTGCCCCTTTATTATTACGGCTTCCTTTTATAAAGCTCAAGGCTTTATATTTCATTTCCCAGTACCATTTAAATATTTCTGTGTTTTTCTATTCAAACCGAAATTTCGGGTTTGACACAATTTCAGTAGGTAGATTAATCAACTTTGGCGTTTACATACCGGGTGTAACTTTAGCAATAATTAATATTGCTGATTCAGTACTTATTTGTTTTCAATATTGAACAGTCCTCGTCCCTGGGATTGCTTGTTAGCTAAATCACTGTTGGTTCTCTACGAACTAACTCAGTTTCAAGTTTTGGAGAGAAGTGCAAATTGTCTCTGAACATCATTACGTCTTCGTAAATCGATTACAGACTGTATTATGTAGACTTGTAGAGTACTAGGCTGAGAGAGCGTTTGGCAAATGTGTTTTTACTCTGTTTATACTTTACAAGCTGTTCACCGCGGTTTCGCCCGCGGAGTCTATATACAATTAATCCCAATAAAAAATAACCTATAGCCTTCCACAGAGATTAAACTATCTCCATACCTTCTTTCAAGATCGGTTCATCGATTTCAGCGTGGAAAAGTAACAAACAGACAGACAGACAGTGTTACTTTCGAATTAATAATATTATGTATGAATACTTTGGGTGGTAATTAAATGTTTACGTGGAGTTTTATTTTTTATATATAACGACTGGTCCACACCGTAATGTTAATGTTTTGTTAGACAGATTATAAAATACTCGAAGCGTATATTCCTTTTGCAGTGGACCTCTGAGATTAAAATGAAAATTGGGACTAATAAAATTACGACCATTTTTCTCCGTAATATGATAGTGGAGTGGAACACATTAGAAAAAAAATGCAAATACAGTGTTTATACATTGACCTTTGTATTAAAGTTTTCGTTACTCTCAGATTGGCATAAGGTACCCCATTTTCCACATGGAGGGGGGGGGGGCGAGGGTTAAAAAGGATACATTTATTAAATGTCAGTCCGCCATCAAAGGATATAGCTACAAAACTACAGCTTCGATATATATAAATACATATACGACTATTGCACGGAACTAGGATTCATATTTTCGATATCTACTGTTTTTGCTTGCAAAATCTTACTCGCGAAATGCCGACGGATCCGGAAATTGGATACGCTTGCCCAGAAACTTACCAATTTACTTTTTACCTTGAAGAGGTTTTACTCACACATTTTTTTCATTATTCCATTTTTACCAGCCAGGGATTTGAGCACAACGAGTTGTTCAAGGAAATACAAGAGCGTGTTTCTTTTTTTAACATCCGTTTAAGTAGAAACTCTTCCTCGTCATTTTTAAAAGCTTTCACTGAGCTTGTTAGCTTCCACATGACATCCAACCATAAAATGTCGTAAAATATCGCAATGCCCCATAACGCTAAAGATTTCGTTAATCCCATTTTCCCCGTTTAAACGTAATAACACTCACATTTTATATTCTTAGCAATTTAAAAACGCGTAATGAAAGCGTTACGTAAGCAATTTATAAGAAGGGCGTTTTATGGAGCAATTTTTCAGTAATACTACGCATCACTGCACACCATTGCGTGTGATAGGAACGCCTCCCAAGAAAATGGGAAACCGTACACACAACCACCCACATGAGCCCCGAAAATCAATCTTCACGCTTATCGGAAGGGAATAAGGTCTAAAGTTTTAACGGGTTTCCGTTATGTTAGTATTGCTGTTTTTAGGTGACGTGGAAAGTATAGAGTTGTTCTTGTGTAAAATGAAAAAAAATAAGACTAGTAGGTGTTTTGGATGTTTATGGGAGAGTTTAAAGTCCCTATAGCTACTTGTGAAAGGGCTCACCTATGAAGTACCTACAGTGTCCGGCACCGAAGTAGAGGGCTGACCGACGCACTCAATTCGGGACCTACATCACAAAATCCTTGATTCCGACGTCCAGCCTCTCTACCACTGCACTATCATCGCTTTAACCTATTCTATACCACGAACCCGAGTAAACACAACATAACCAACGTGTCTGATCTTTACAATCCTCAAAAAAATTTAACTGAATTTTACATCCATACTACGCGCACTATTACATACGCGAAAGTACCTGTCTCTGTCCTTAAATCAGTTTGTTACCCTTTTACGCCTAAACCGCCGAACAGATTTTGATGAAATTTGGTATGAAGATAATTTGAACCCTGAGAAAGACCTCAGAATACTTTTTATTGCAATAAACGGTAGTCCAAGTGGGTAAAACACAGCGAGTAACGTTTACTTAATTTCTAGAATTTGAAACCTATCCGCATGGGAACCATAAAAGACTATTTATACACCGATCATAAAATTTAGAGAGAGATGGAGATTTCGATGTATATGTTACCGGAAATTTATGAAATCTAGGAATTGTATACAAATCCTAAGAAATTTTTACAATTCCGGACCTATTTAGGAAATGTGTATAATATTGTTTCAAAAACTATTTAAAAGGTACATAAATTTCCTAGGAAATGTGTCTCATATAAATTGTTTTACACATCTCCGTGCGATTTTAGGAATTACATACATTTCCTAGGAATTGTATACAATGACGGATTATATACATTACCGGTAACATATTAAATACTAAACTCAGAATAAACTGGCCCAGTTAATACGTTTAATTTCTCATGTCCATATTATCTTCAGTCATCTCCAGTAGAGTACATAACTTTATCCTCCCAAATAACTTCACCATCGCCCTCGTGAAATCAATAGAACTAGTTAGAGTGTAGGATGTCGTTAAGTGAGTTCGAGATAGCTAAATAAATTATCTACTTTGCCGAACCGCAGTCAGATCCGACTTAATTGGCAGTCACAAGTGAAGGGTCCAGTATATTTATCGGAACAGTACCTAAGCAGATCATAGCGACTTTTAAAATAACACTTACACTCACACTCCCATACCTTCACCGACACAATAAAAGGGCTAGCTAGGATATCAGATACTACGCAAATTGCGAATATCTACAATACCCAGACACAGAACAAATACCTTCTCTTTGGCGAAAACCGTATATTATTACTTTTATATTAAAAATACGTTTAGAAAGCCAATTTTAGACATGTGTAGTTCAAATAATCATAAGTACAAACGTAAAAGAATTATTTGTACCGTAGTTCATAGTTCAATTGCGTTTGATGCATTTTTACACTTCAATCTTTAATTAAAGCTTATAAACTGCTTTCCATAGAGCCTAACTTGGAAACTAAATTACTATCAAAGCTAATAATGTAGGCAACGCCTTTAGGCTTTGGATATGTTCAGGGTATAGGATGGATAAAATTAGTCTCTTCCCTTATATAAAAGATTAATTACTGACACAATGGAGGTCTTTAACTATGTATGTAATGTAGTTAAAAATAGTATAAATATAAGTACGTGATGGATTACTTTAAATCGATATAAGTATGTAAATATAAGAGAGATGAACCGCATTTTGTAATTTTTTGTATTCTACCTTGTGACGAGTCGAGCAAATCGCTTGTTACCTAATATGAAGCATCAGTCATCACGTCAAGCGTGTTCAGTGTCACCCAGAATATTAAACTTCACAACGGCCTTATTACAAAACGTGGTCTAACTAAAATCCCTGGTTTAAACCTCTATTAAACCGGGGTTTAGACAAAAATGATATTACAAAACGTGGTTTTTCGAAAAACCATAGACCAAGTCATAGTTTAACGCTAAACCTCGACGGCCCCTAGTTTATGCGATAAAACCATGGTCTAAGTCGCCTCTAAACCTTACATTCTCTTTGGTCGCCTCTGTCAAAGTTCTGTCTTTTAGGTTAGAGCATCTTTTTTATTGTGTTGTGTTTTTTAAACCGAAAATGGATATTAAAATGATCGATTTAAGTGACATTGAAGATATTGAAGCTGCTGAGTTGTTGCGAACGCCACGACAACACATAAATCGTGATCTAATCAATCTCTTCATGGAATTATTCAATGAAAATTTTAGGCGAAAATATAGGTTTAATACACGTTATGCGATGAAAATAGTGGACTTATTAAGAGAAGATCTAGCTAGAGATGCTTTATGATGCCCTGTGTCTCCAGAAATACAAGTGGTTTGTGCATTACGAAGATGTGTTTCATAGTAGGCTTGATGAAAATTAAGACATCTAAAGCTAGTTTTATCAGTGGAAAACAATGTACCTACGTGCAAATGTTAGAAGAAGGCAGTTTATTGAAAGACACTTGATTAAAATAATATATTTTAAACCTATTTTTTATTTGTTAACCCATTCTTTGCTATGCTTATTTTTCCACTATTGAGCCTTTATAATATTGGAGAAAGCTTTCGTGCTTTTGTCCTCGATTATGTGGCGTGAATGTGCAATCATCTCTCGTAGTAATATCCTATAACATAAAATTTGGTTTAGCTAATAATGGTTTCATTTATTACTAGCTGTTCCCCGCGGTTTCACACGCGTGGGCTACAGTTTATCGCAATAAAAAGTATTCTATGTCCTTCCTCAGGGTTCCAACTATCTCTGTACCAAATTTCATTTAAATCGGTTCAGTAGTTTAGACGTGAAAGCGACTACTTTCGCATTTATAATAATAATATTTAGTAGGGAATACCTAGTAGAGATAGATAAGGTTTCATCGCTCGAGAATGTTACGTTTCGTTACACGTAGGTACTCAGATCTATTATTAGTACCTTATTAATACGGCAGGTAATGTGCTTTAAACCTAAACAAAAAACTGTGTTCCATGCAAAATAACAAAGTACAAATATTTTTAACACTCTTAAGCATCATAATAATAATTAACGTATTAAAAAAGGTTTCTATTCTGTGCATACGGAACGTTGCAAAAGAACGATATCATGGTGAACGAATAAAATTTTGCATCAATCTGTGGTTGATTTATTGACCATGGTTCAAATGTCGATACTATGAAGACCACGGTTTATTTAGGTTTTGTAATACGGATAAATTAAGACCATGGTTCTGCAGATAAGCCTGGACTTGTTAGGCCAGGTTTAAACCAAGGTTTATTTAGTTTTTAGTAATAAGGCCGCAACAGTCCAAATCCTGCGCGGCAATGCCACTACGCTCGCTATGTCCTGTAATTTCACTGGAAGCATTGCCCTTTAATAAAGGCACTACCTAAATATATTAATATAGGTACATGTTAAAAGCGATCCACCATCAGTAAATTTTGATTACATTGTTATAGTTATTAACCGAAAATTCGCACCGAAATGAGCTCACGTGCCTTTTTGATAATAACAGCGTAAATAACCAACGTTCCCCCAATTAAACTCTCATAAAACTTTATCGAAAATGCAATATCCATGCGGGTTTAATCTTCGCCGACTGGTAAAAAAATAAAATGATTCCGACGAGCGGCTCGCGTTGGGCGCCATTGGCCACCAGTTAAAACGTATGTTCAACATTTGCATTTCACGTTCTGATGCCGTCATTTGTGACCGCGCTATCGTAACACACGGCGCAAATGTTTGTTAAACAAAGGGAAACAAATCTGGGAAACAAAAACGAATCATCCTACTTTTTTTTTTACTATTTACAGCGTAGCGTTTGACCACAAGTCACCTGCGGCCCTAGCCAAGATGCATTCTACAATCGTTAACGCTAATTGACAACAAGAAAAAAGTATAGGTTTGACATTCTTCAACGCTAAGTCACGTGGTCAGAAATATGTCAACCCAATACTTTTTTCTTGTTTTCTATTAGCGTCAACGATTGTAGAATGCATCTTGGCTAGGGATGATGTTAAGTGACGATGTGTTCGAAGATAGCGCCACGCTACACCTGGACTGGGTACTACTCAATATAATAAACGTGAAAGTTTGTGAGTATGGATGGATGGATGTTTGTTACTCTTTCACGCAAAAACTACTGAACGGATCTGGATGAAATTTGGAATGAAGATAGCTTATACCCTGGATTAACACATAGACTACTTTTTATCCCGGAAGAAAGTTCTTGCGGGATAACGGGAAGACGCGGGTGAAACCGCGCGGCGAAACTAGTTAATAGTAATAGCGAGTCACCTAGACATTTTTGAATGATACTGAATTGGCAGGTGCCGGAGTCTCATTCATCGGTTTTCGGCTAACAATCACTTCACAATAATAATAAAGTTTTTTTGCATTGTTGCAATTGTTCACCTCATCCTCCCTTCCCTACATTATAGTTACTTATAGAATTTTTGGCTAATATTTTAATATAAAAAAACTCAAACGTAGAAAACTGAAACTCTATGTAGTGAATCATGAAAATCCTATCTTACCTCATCAAAGCAATCATATGTTCTCCAACGAAACCAACTAGTTCGTTAAATCAGCTAAAAGACCATTTAGCCAGAATAAGTTTATAATGTGTTGTTTCGTGATAAAAACATTGTAATTGGGAGGCAACATGTATATTTAAATTACCATCATGAGGCGTTTACTTAATTTATTGGTACAAAAAAAATAATGTACGGTCTAAAAGTAAATTAACTGCCTACGTTAAGGCCGTTAATGACATGAAGGTCAGCGAGAAAATCTCATTCGACAGATGGTAAAAATAAAGTGCTCATAGAATTTATGAACGAACGTTTGATGGAAAATATATTCGAATCGGACAGACTTTCGTTTATGGCAAACTTAACTTCAGCTATTCTCTCCATAGTACTATTTACTGAAAAGTAAACATACACGGAGAAAAAAAGACCTTCCGAAATATCGTTTTCCTTCTGAGTCAAAATGGAAGGACAGAAGGAAAACTAATACAAAATAAGGAAGGAAACGGTCTTGGAAGGTAAAGACTCAGAAGGAAAGTCAGAACTTTTTTCTCAGTGTATGTTTTCTTGCAATACTTATGTGACTAATAATAAGTAAGTACTTCGGTTTTTTCCACTATATTATAGTGACCCACCCCGCAGTTTTCCCCGTGGCTTCTAGAGGCAAGTTACAACAAATTTGATAGCACATAAACCTTCTCCATAAAAACATACAAGTACACTATATTTTATAATCGTATGTCAACTTGAGAACTTTCGAAGATATAAAATTCTCAGCAAACAATCATGTATATTTTAATCATTTAAGTAAAGATGATCAATGAACAATCATTTTTTTTGTACAACATTGTTTTTATATATCTTTCACCTACCACTCTTGTACCATAAAGTTGTAAATAAACATAATACAAATATTCCATTCTACTATATCTCCAAATATTACAATTGTTATATAAATATTCCAACTTTTTCTATGATTTTTTCTTTATATTATCTAATATTTACGAAATAAGAAATAGCATCTATTACGCGGCGCTGTAAATCAGATGGGAACGTTCTCTCCTTGCCTTTTTTGCCGCTCTCAACTTGACGCCACGTATATAATGAGCATAACAATTTTATTCTAGACGCTTTAAGCACGTGCTACCTACTTTCATGCCCATTTCCCTGCTCGGTGCCTTGAAAAAGTGAGTAAGCGTGTTAAGGTAGCGTTAGATTACATACGCGTACTCGAATTTTAAAGCGCTTTTGCATTTTATACCTAATTTCGTTTTTACTTCTTAAATGTTAGTGTTCGATCCTTGCAAGCATTGTGGAGGGTAGATGGTAAAAACTCCATCAATGCTTTTTTCTACAACCGTTTAACGGTGGTAGTCAGTGTGTCATCGCGATTCGGGCTGAGTGAACGTTTTACTCAAAACCTACCGTTTCCTTCGACCACCTCCGTCGTGAATCTATTGGAGCCTCCCTTCGACCTCGTAGGGTGCTGCTTGTTTTATGAAGTTCTGGAATACAGTGAAACCGACTGCGCAGTTCGGCGAGCCTGAACTGACCGCTGCTGCTGCTCTGAGCGGGCGTGGATCAAAGGTTGGTGGAGTGTCCATATTCTCTATAAGGCTTGCAGGGATAGTTTTATTCGCCCCTCACCTAACGGCTCACGACGCACCTCATACAGTCCACTTATTGAAAATCACCTCCCCCGAGACTGTGTAGACCGCACAGTTAGCTTTTAAACAAAAATCACCGTGATAACTGACGAAGTGATTGAAGGTGGCACCACGCTACGCCGAAACATACCATACATAGGTACTTAGCTACAGATTTTTAACTTATTCTTATTATATCAGTGCAACGTATCATTGCTTTAGGTACGTATACTGAACTGACAGACTAAAAAGGTTAGTAAAATGTTTAAGCTACACTCAAAAAATAAACTCAAACAAAAAAAGCATATTTTTTGCAATTGTAATACATTTTTAGTAAAAGCGTTAAAGATTTATTTTTCTTACTCGATTTTTTTTTTGCTCTCGATTGTAGTTGAATCTTCTGAAAGCAAATGAGTATTTGCATTTCAGAAGAAGAACAATGCGTGCTCTTACAAAGGCTGAAGAGCAAATATAATTTTACTATTGAATTTTATCATACTGAATTATTGATGTCGCATAATATGAAGATGTTACAAGTGAAGGCAGATATAAAAAATTTATGAAGAAATCCGAACCTTATGATAAATATTAAATGTAGGTCTAAATAGTTTTAAAACAAAATAACTTTTGGTTTTCGCAAAACAATGATCTAACTTTTGAATTATCTTGTTTAAAAACTTTAAAATGTATAATATGAGCAGCCGAGAGAGTTCTTTATAAATATAATTATTATACATTAAGTGAAAACTATTAAAGTTTTAGTACATTCGACTGGATGACAGACAATACTGAGAAATACAAAAATTAGAATTCATATAGGTCAACCGCAAACTCTCAATTTTTCAAAATGATAAAGCAACTCTGAGCCGGGTTTTCAGGTCTTCTATCTGCCAGCCGCCTTTCACGATTCAAGGATCCATCTGGTCGGTAGCCGTCGCTTACTACGTTTACCAAAATTTAAACTCCTTGTTACAACGTAGGTTGGAAGCTACAAAATTTACGCCAGATGCGTCACCCCGGCCAAACGTACGGGTGAGTGTAGGTATACCGATGCTCAGCTAACTCGATTTACGAGAAAACTTCCCCTGTTGCTCGAATGCTGGAAACTTTACTTTAGAAATAATAAGTTACTATGCTGATGTTAAACAATATGTTGACTTTATTTTTTTTTTACTATTTACAGGGTAGCGTTTGACTACAAGTCACCTGATGTTAAGTGACGATGTGGTCGAAGATGGCGCCACGCTACACCTGGACTGGGAACTGACTCTCAAGTGAGGCTGCCGGAACACACCGATAGGTGCTTGGCGACAGATTCTTAACAAGAGGGTGGTAGCTAGCCAGGCGAGTACCAGAAAATACCCTACCACCAAGCTATGGTTTTATCACGATGTTTTCCTTCACCGTCCTACGGATCGCAAGCCGACGTCACTACCACTGAGCCATCATCGCTATAAAGTAATGACGCTGTCGCGACGTTTCACTAGGGTCTATAATAAGGCTGGTATTCTAGAATGACTCAAGTCTATGCTTAAGCAAAGATTATCGCTTGAGCGTCATTCAAGAATTTCATACAAATATGTCACTTAATCAGTACTCAAGTATTGATTTGTTAATCGTTGAGCGTTATTCTAGAATACCAATGCAATGGGGAATGCTCGGAAGAGCTATTCAATCACATCCCTCCATCACTGTTCTGCCACCGATCATCTCGTCATCGGAACAAAGCTCATGCACACATTATCGAGTCCTGGAAATCCCACACCTCGCGATTTATGCGCTCCTTTCTCCCGCATACTTGCAAAATGTGGAATGAGCTCTCCCCACACGTCTTTCCGCTGTGCTACAGAGTGCAATCCTTCAAGATGGGTGTGAAAAGAGTTCCTAAAGGTCGGCAACGCATCAGCAACTCCCCTGGTGTTGCAGATGTCCTTAGGCGACGGTGACCGCTTTCCATCAGACGGGCCGTCTGCTTGTTTGCTAATCTATTACATAAAAAAAAATATCAGCCTAAAAGGAGAAAAAAACTCAAGTAGAAACTAAAACTAGCGGTTCAGTTTTTATAGGAAAGATCCTATGTGTGACCTCACGCTATATCATGTCAAAAATACTGAGCCGCATCAGACAGGAAAAGTCAAAATTAAATGTCAACTGTGGAGGCCATTCGTTTTCCCGAGAGGGTAGAAAATATAGAATAACGAGAATGGTTGTAACACAAGTAATAAAAATATATTTAGCGAGTCCAATTGACTCTTTTATTTGCAAATTAGTGTTGTGCTATTGTTCCACAGTTGCTTCCATCAAATTGTGCAAAAAGTTTTCATTTTCATACAGCAAACGTCAACAAAACAATGTTTTAATAGGGGCATTCACTTGTTATGTTCTGCCCTTTGTAACAACAAATGCAATCAAAATTTCACGTTTTACGAACTAATAAAACAACAGAGAGTGAAAATTTATGATAAGGGGATCATAAAAATGTTGTCTACGTGTATACGAAGAGGCTTAAATTTGATTTCGCGCTCACGTTTAAGCGTAAAACATGTCTAATGTCTTTTTTATTGACAATAGATCTTCGTTTGACCAACTCACCTGAACATGGGAAGTGACTGTATAGAACGGCTGAAGATGGAGCCGAAGACTAGAAGATTCACTCTAACCTTGATAATACACGATAATTAATAAATAATGAATTGGTTAATAGTTAACAGGAAAATAGGGAAGACCCGCACTTATGAGTTGAATAAGTTATGTGCGGATTTTATCAGCTTACAGTGGCTTAACGGTTTTGATTGTTGATATAATGTGCGAAAGCAATGTAGGTTTCCAATAGGTCCGCTAAAACCCAGTTACTTTAAATGTCTAGCTTTTATATACTTTTTTGAGAAAACTTCCGGTACTTCAAAATCTTTGCTTACGCATGCCAAGCCGGGGCGGGTCGCTCGTTTCATGTAGGTAAACACAGTCCTTTTTTCGTACCTAGGTACTCGTCCCTACCATTTTTTTTTAACTTCAGCGTCCAAAGATAGATTTCTCAAAATAAATACGAATAGGAAAGCAACTTTCAGAAAGGATTTCATCGTAAGAGCAGTCTTTTGACCTTTTGATAAAATCGCCCTAACCCACTCATGTAGGACAAAACTTGATGACAAAGCCACCCACATGTTTTTTGACTTAATCCTTAGTAGGTAAAATAGGTAGTAGGTACTTACATCTCAGTTTCATATTGTTTTCAAACAATTCAGCTTGATGTAATTAAAACCAACTTTTATGAGGGCGTCTTATTAAATTGTGTTTGTAGTTATTGTGAATAAGCAGAATTCTCGGTTATAATCGCTATATTTAGGTTTTTAATTGAATAGGTAGTTTGAGTTCATCACGTTCAGTATGTGAGTGTGTGTGTGCATTATATTTCAGCAAAGAACTATGTGTGTGTCTGTGTGTAGGTATTGCAAGGTATATCCTCAAGACATACATACAGACGACTCCATACAAAAATCAAAAATTCTAATGTAACTCTATCTTTTTATTCTGTTCCCTGTCGTTGTTTAAACTGCTACACCGATCTTGAAGAATTTAGTATGGAAATAGCAACCCTGGGAAAGGACATAGGATACTTGTATCCAGAAAAACTCCTAGTAATACATAATACTTATTAGTATCCACTCTTACAAGAAATATTGAAAAGTTTATCGTTTATCTTTTTTTTTTTTTTTTTTTTTACTATTTACAGGGTAGCGTTTGACCACAAGTCGCCTGATGTTAAGTGACGATGCGGTCGAAGATGGCGTCACGCTACACCTGGACTGGGAACTGGCTCTCAAGTGAGGCTGCCGGAACACACCGATAGGTGTTTGGCGACAGATTCTTAACGAGAGGGTGGTAGCTAGCCAGGCGAGTACTAGAAAATACCCTACCACCAAGCTATGGTTTCATCACGATGTTTTCCTTCACCGAAAGCTCAAGCTCATTGCAGGATTCGAACCCACGTCCTACGGATCGCAAGCCGACGTCACTACCACTGAGCCATCATCGCTATATCTTAAAGAAAAACCATCTTACCTTACCAAATTTTTTGTGTACTGTGTTTGATTTATTAAAAGACTTTTATTAGCTTGACTTGTAACTAAATAACTAACTAATTTTTAATTCTATTTTTAAATTTTTTTTCATCTTGTTCTTCTTATACTAAATTACCGTGTACTATATTCAGAACCGAAATAACAACTTGAAATGTTTCATTGAGTAATAATACACAATTTTTACTTTGATTATGACTAGATCTACATAAACGTATAGATAGCTATGTATATAATATGTAGATATATTAACTCTTTACTAGTACACCACAATACTAAAAAAAACTAGAACAACAATAAATCTTAATATATTGTTAATGAAATGTATTCATCAAAGATTCCTTTATATTTTTAAATGCTATTTGATTGCTGCTTAATAACTAACTAAATAACATTCCCTTTCTCCATCACAGTCATAGAATAGGGGAGGGTGGAATTGAAATCAAATAAACAAGAGATTGCGTTGTTCCTACCCCGTAGAGTTCTTCAATAAATACAACCCCGCCCAAGCTTGTTTTGGGAAGTTAATTGGAATCATTTCTATGGAAATAAATCCGGGGATGAAGACAGATGTTTAAATTAAAAACTGCGATAAGTCGTTGAATTGGAGTTTCTTTTTCCTTTACTGGCTTTTGACATGTACCAATCATGAATTTTTATTTAGCGCTATCCAATTTTATCTTTGTACATAGTCTTTTTCATACTCTGAATAAATAATTTGATTGAAAAATGAAAATATTGTTCCAATAGTAGCAACAAAAGCTAAATTATTTTATTGTGAGACGGGTTTGATATGTAGGTACTAGGTACATAATTCCGGTGTAGGTGCGTGTATTTGTAAACTTCTTCTCCTATATAAAGCAAAGAGATTTAGTTTACACCCTGGGAAAGGGCATAAAATACTAACAACACAGTAGTTATAGTCCAATATACTGTTTTTTTTTTACTTTTTCCACTTGGGTAAAACCGCGGGGAAAAGCTAGTCTGATAAATGACTTGTATATTTCTTAATCCTTTGAAAGAGCCTTGTGTGGCGTTTTTATTTACGAACTTTGTGTTATTTAGATGAGCACACTTTTCTCTACTTACAAAGTTATAAGATAATAAGGCATGCGTGTCCAGGACAAACACCGAAAAAATTAATATTACAAAGTGACACACCCATTTTTATTAATATAGCGAGGCCCTGGAGAGACTCAATGCACTGTACTTAATATTTATGGGTAAAGTTTGGGAATCATGTTGTTTTGCTCGTGTAACTTTTTTAGTACTTTATACTAGCTTTTGCACGCGGGTAGAATTACCTAATAAAAACATTTCCCGTGTTACTTCGCACGTATTACCAAAGATATCTCAGCACTGTGACATAACAGAGCAATGCAACGTACTTCAGTTAAAACCTATACTGAACCACGAAAACTGCATCAAAATCCGTTAAGTAGTAAAAACATACAGTACTAATTAGTTGACATCGATTTTTCTTTTCATAAAAGCTCTCACTCACAGTGTATAAAGATATAGTAAAGAGTAGTAGTTCAGCTTCATACAAATCGGCCGCCCGCCGCCCGCGACGGTTTGAATGTGTGCGAGAGTAGCGGCGCCGTGTACGCACGTACTTTTCACGCACACAATCACAAACGAACGGGGCCGCGGCCATGCACTCAGTACGGAACGCGCCGCCTATGCATCACCGCAAGAGTAGGCAATTATCTCGTCGAGCGGCCTTAGCTAACCTACTGTTCTTACTTTACTGTGATAAAGATTTATAAAATAAGACTTAATAGACAATCGACTTGACTAGCAATAGGTATGGCATGCATGTAATAAATAATAAATAACCTCTTATACACTTCAGTAGATGTAGAAGTTACATGTGATATATTAACAACGATGTAAATTGAGATCTCTTCGGAATTGAAGCTGAGATAAACTAGTGGGGTTGAACGAACGGCGTAAGGCATTTGAACAAGAATTATTCCTAGCCATAAAATGGATCTTTCTTTCATTTTCATAAAGTTTTGCGGGTATTAAAGTGTCGGCACTTGAGGCGCGGTGGCTCCTGCAATTTGGCCTGGGGCCAGCTGTTATATTACACTGGCCGAGAAGACTACCCCTTCATTCCAACTTATTACGTTTTAATAAACGCCCCTCCACCATTTCGTGTCAGCCAGCGGAAAAAAAATATTTATACAGCCCCGCAAGATACATACTGAATATTCAGGGTAGATTTGGGTCACGAATTCGGGACTGCACCCTTTTGATGCTGTCTTTGTTAATGTCATTAATTTTAAAACAGGTATTCTCATAGTCCTACCCTCATCCTTCACCCTTTTCCCAAAATCACACTTCGTGATGGCACATTTAACCGTCAAGGCTGAAGTAATATTCGGTAGAGCTGATCATTGGAAATTTTGAGTTGTTCATTGAAGTCTTTCGCTTGACTATTTTTACTTCAAGCACCTTATCGGTGTATTCCAGCGCCACTTGAGTACCAGTTCCCAATCAATGACACCATTGACCACATCGTCACTTAAAATCAGGTTTCTTATGGTCAAACACTACCTTCTGGGTAGTAAATAAATAAAAAATAAAAATCTCAAATTAAAAATAATGAAGCGAAAGAATTTCGTAACGAAACCATAGCTTGGTGGTAGGTCTTTCTCTAGTGCTTGTATGGCCAGCTACCACCCCAAGAAGAAGAAGAAGAAGAAAGAGAGACTTTCTTCCCCAAGTTAAGAATTTGTTGCCATTAGCGGTGTGTTTCGGTGACATCGTTTGAGGGACCGTTCCCAAACGCGCCACTATGCACAGCATCGTCACTTAACATCAGTTGACATGTTGTCAAATGGTAAGTATCTTGTAAGCCAATAATGTTTATAAATCATCATTAGCTAAAAGTCTTTACCATTGAACGCCACATTGAACATCTTTACCATTTGCATAAATCGGCTACCCGGCGACTCTCCGCGCGCATTCTTCGACGATGTCGTCGGACCTACTTGTAGAAAAATGATCTGCATAACTTCTGGTTCGTGGTCGCTATCCGAGAACCTTAACTTACTTGTATAGCTTTAGGTATAAACAAAGCTGCTAAATCAAAAGCCTCTGGGCTGGGTGTGGGCTACCCACCCATATGAAGCCAGACTGCGTCACCAGTATTTCGACATACAATAGACTTGACACAGTTGATACTAATGCCCACCGGTGAAATTGTCTGTACTAAAGCTATAGATAAATCTTCAAATGCATGTTATGTTAAATTGAAATTCTATGTTGCGCCGCGGTCCGGACGAATGGCGGACGGATTTCATCAAATATATGCATGAAAACGTTTCAATAACATATTGCAACATAGAGATTTGTGAACTTTGGCTTTGGAAAGGTTTTTTCACTTTTAGAGGTGCCTAACTATTTAGCAAACTATCAACGAAAGTATTTATAGACATACTTGTACTCTTTGAAAGCTCTGCTAGGTTCATTAGTGGAAACGGAAAGAAAAGGTCTGCCTCGACTTTTTACTAGTTTTTTTTCTTCTATTTATTTACTAAAAAAATGTTAATGTCAATACAGCATTTGTAACAGAGTTCATTCCCGTAGCTGTGAACTGTAAGAGCACGTCCTAATAAATACACGTTGAAATGTTGTACAGTATAAAGTTGGCAATTAGCACGAACGAACGCTAGCGTAAGTCGTGTTATTTTGTGAAAAAGTATTAAGAAAAAAAGGTATTATTTAATGACAGGATTTATGCGAAAAATCCGACACAAAAGGCCGTATGTGCCGTATCACACGCTGGGCTTGTTCAAGCCTTTGTTTATAATCATGGAATTTGCATAAAATCCCGAAGCACGCCACTTTTTTAACGTGACGTGTATGGAAATTGGTCTTGCGAACAGTGTTTTGAAGAGAAACACGCTTTGTGCGCTTATTTTAAAATTGAATCCCGCCAACCGTTGTACTACCGGCTGATTTGAATGAGCTTCATAGGGTTGTGTCAGTCAAACGATGAAAAAGAGAATAAAATAGTTTAAAAAAACTTGCCTTTTCCATCAATAAAGTCATAGTCCGTAGTAGGAAAGTGTGGAATGGACCTGTGGTGATTTCTTCTTAGGGCTGCTCTTTTAATTTACAAATCTATGAATAAGAAATAAAACAACTAAGAACTCTTTAAAATTTTATTGAAGTAAGATTTAATACCATTCCTTTACCATCATCTATGGTATTATTTACCCCGTTTAGTATAAATTAGAATATTTTACATATTATTAATTTACCTAAAAAATACATTATTAATTAAAGATGTTCCCAGATTCTATAAGTATTGTGATGCTTCAAGCATAGCTATGCTACAGTTATTAAAGTCTGTTACTCGTGACTAGATGAGTCCGAACCTAGACCAAAATGTATTTAAATAAGAGGTGAATCAGTTAAAACTATATTCTATTATGAAAATCTAAGAGTCTAAGATGATATCTACAACGATATGATCAAGAAACAATAACATATTTTGCATTGATATGATAAGTTCTTTCAAAAATCTAATATTTACAGGTATCTTAATCGAAACAAATACTACAAAAAAATGTATGCTTAAATTAATGTCTACCGATATATCTTTTCATCATGAGGTGGCATACTTATGAAATAAGGCACCGGTGGAGGTGGTGGCGCTAAATACCGAACTGAACCAGGTCCTGTTTGCATTTTATGAGGTAAGGTAGCATTGGATAATGAGGCTGGGGGTAATGTGGCCGCGTATCCTGGCCATGGAGGGCCCCACACTGGAGGAGCACCTCCTGCTGGACTGCTTGCCAAAGGACCTCCTCTGTAAGAGTTTGAAGACATTCGCAGACGAACAATACAAATCGCAACAATCAAGATAGCGATAAAGGCAACCACTCCACCCACTATTCCTATAATCAAGTTGTCGTCGTTTGTCGATGCTACTCCTATTACAGGTGCCCCTTTCGGCTCGCCTTGAACTTTCGGTCGATCGTGTGTAGGAGCAACGGACCAAATGATATCTGGTTCAGCTGAAGTACGATGCACAAGCCGAGGCGGTGATGCGGTTGTCATACTAGATGAAGTAATTGTTGTCCTTTTCCTTGTTTCACACGTTAACTCATCATCACCTATTTCTACCAATAAAAATCCAGACAAATGATCCGGTGATTCGCACCGCACGTCGTTAACACCAACATTTGGAAGCCATCTCCTTAAAGCTCTGGCGTTACAGTCGCATTTTATAGGATTGGTATCGAGACCAAACATAGATAAATCTGCTCGTCGGTCATCTAGAGCTACAAGCAGCTGAGGTTGCAAGGTTGTCAGCTGACTGCCTCCAACATCAATGGTAATCTGAGAAGATCTGGGCAAAGGAAAGAGCAGAGCTGGTGGAAGAGTTGTCACAGAAGTGTTGCGGAATCGCACCGTAATAGCTGGAGCTTTCAATCCAGCTAACACTCCAGATGAAACGGTTTTCAATCTTGACCCTCTAATACCTAGTTCTTCGAGACGTGGATGCAGAGTTGAATGTAACTGATCTGGGCCAATATTCGTATCTTTAAGTTCAACATCTAACTTTTCCAATGCCGACAGATGCTCCAAGGCACCCTGTACATCGAAGTATCCCAATCTTGGATAACCGTATGCTCTCAATTCTACTAGATTGGATAAAGTTCTAAATGCATTTTTCTCTATTCTAGTACATTTCTCTAAATTCCTCATATCTAGTACTCGAAGTGAAGACAACCCTTCAAAGTTTCCATCCATCACCATAAGTATAGGGTTGCTAGATATATTCAAATTTTGAAGATTTTTAAGTTTTGGCCATGACATGCCAAGTGACCCAGATACATCTGTTATTTGATTGTCTGAAATATCCAAAGATTCTAGCAACGTTGTTCTAGTAAAAGTTTTTTCAGAAAACTTGGTAATATTGTTATGAGACAAGTTTAAGGTATAAAGGAACGGAGCCTCAAGTTGTCCAATAGATCTCACACCTGTTCCTGCGAGATTTAAATCTCGGACAGTTTTTGGTTCAGTGAAAACATTATTTATCGTTTTCTCTGATAGTGGATTATAAGATAGGTCAAGTTTTTTGATATTAACCATTACACTGTTTTCAGACGGAATATCTACTATTAGGTTATGCGATAAATCTACTGAAGATACAAAAAAGTACTGTTTTTGCAACGCTTTGAGCGGAAGGTGCTCAAACGAGTTCCTGCTCAATACAATTTTTTCCAGCATGTGCAATCGCGAACGTTCAAAAATATTTTCAGGCAGTTCCGTGAGTAAGTTTCCAGCCAAATTTAATACTTCCAACCTAATAAGTCCTTCAAATAGCCTATCTCCTAAACGGTCTATTTTATTATCGGACAAATCCAAGTTTTGAATTTGAGTGGAGTTGTGGAAAGCCATTTCACTTATTGTTTCAAGTTCGTTTCTTGCTAACAATATCGTTCGTAATTTTGGCAATCGAGCAAAATCGAGTTCGTCCACGTTCTTTAAAGCATTGCCAGATAAATCTACTAGTTCCAAGTATTGTAAGGTGCTTATAAGTTCTGAAGGGAAAAAGTTGAACTTGTTATTTGTTAGTATGATTTCTCGCAAACGTGGGTGTATTTTGAAAGAGGAGGGAAATAAATAACTTAACTGATTGTCGGAAAGATCAATTACTTCGAGACTTGTCCCTGTGTTGAAGAACTCTCCTTTAAACGCGCTTAATTGATTACCTCGTAGCGATAAATACTGGATCGACATTACGTTCACAAAGGCGGGTGTTCTTAGCGTAACTATGTTGTTGTACGAGAGGTCCAAGTGTGTCAGGTTCTTGAGATTTTTAAATGAGTTCTCGGAAACTTCTTGCAATAGATTATTGGATAAGTAAATTTGTTTCAGATTGTAGTTTTTGGAGAATAAATTAACGGGAAGTGCTTTCAAACCCACGTGGCTTAAATCAATACTCATCAAGGCCTGATTATGCTGAAACACATTTTGCGGGAGCACGTTAATATGCGCGTTATGACTAATGTTCAAGTGCAATAAGCTCGGAATGGATTCGAACGCGTCAACTGGTATTTCCGAAATTTGATTATCCGAAATATCCAAAAACCAAAGGCTGATGAATTTCATTTGTTCTCCTGTAAATCCCAAAATTCTGTTTTGACTCAAGGACAAAAATTGGAGCGATTGTTCTAGTCCACTGAACACTTCAGCGGCGATGGAGTTTAATAGGTTTCCGGAGAGATCCAAGTGGTTTAGCGTTTTAAAGTGATTAAAAGCAGCCGGCGGAAGTTCCCTGATAACGTTTCTGGAGAGCACTAGGGATGTGACTCGATCGGACACGGCTCTAAGTATGTCGCTAGACAAAGCCGTTACTCGGTTAAATCCTAGATGAACGGATATTAAGTTGGGTAGTCTGGATAATGCAGTTGCGGGGATTAACAAAATGTTGTTGTCTCTCAAAAGAAGTGTATGAAGACTGGTCAGGCCGTCGAAAGCGTCATCTTCAACCTGAAACAGAAATAACAAGCCCAATATATAAAATTAACTGCACATACTTTAGTCGGAACTAAGGTGAAAACTATCAATAAATTTAATGCTGTAACTTACGGTACGAAGTGAATTAACTCCCACATCCAAGTACCGCAGTTCCGTGAGACCGACAAAGGTGCCAGGTGACAGCTTTACGAGGTTATTCCTGCTTAAATCCAATACTTGCAGCGATACGAGGGAACTCAGGTGACTGTTATCAATGTTCTGAAAAAGGTATGAGAGGTAAGTTATACATAGTGTGAAGAACAAATCACGGAAAATTGTTTCTATAAATAAATATAGTTACTAATCTACCTGTCAAAGTTAGCAGTATACATGAAATACGTGAGAATATGCCCATATTATGAATAGAGTGGTACTCGTGACTTGAAGGCTCCCAAATTATAATTAACTATATTAATTTTGTGCTAAAACATTCTACTTAAGAAAAGCCGATTCAATTTTAAAGTTTTTGACTAGCTTAAACTAAAGGCAGCTTCGCAATGGCTATAAACCAAAAACATTTTGTATAGTAATGCTATATGTATAGCACAGAATATTGTTTTATGCTATACCAAATATAATTGTATTAATAAGCGATGTCGTTGTTTCGTTTATCTAGAGTAATAAATTAAGTAGGTACTTAATATGATAATTCAAATAATTGCGAGAGAACCAAATTATTCTTAGTTTTAAGATAATTTATGTTTTCTACGAAAAGTCGAGTTTGCGGTTCGACCTATTTCAAATTAAACAGCTGAAAAAATAAATAGCAGGCTGCTATATTTTAAACTGCTATTTAAATCTGCCGTTGTAAATAGCAACTTTATGTAAACCTAAACTACTTCATCAACGTCGATTTCAACCACTTAAAATGTTCGATAGCTCCAAGTTTCGCCAAATTAAAAAGTTCAACACTCACCGTGATCATATTACTGGAGAGGTTCAAATGTTTCAAAGCGACGAACGATTTCAGGGCGACCGTGGGAAAGTCCGCGATAAAGTTCTCCGATAGGTCCAATTTCTCTAAATTCTGGGCGCCTTGAAAAACGTCGCTGTTGAACTTGGAAAGTCTATTTCGACCCAAATCGAGGATTTGTAAATCACTCAGCGTAATAAACGCCCCACCCTCGATGGCTGATATCATGTTGCCGTGTAGGTCAACTTCTTCCAGTGTCTTTTGGGAGACGAATGACGCTTGACGTATCAGTGCTGGAAAAAGGTACAAAAGTTATAACGAACACGAAAAAATATCTGCCTTTATCGCTATCGTGTTTCAAAACGACACAACGTGTAGGTATAAGAAAACAAAAGGTTTCTAGTCTCTCATTCATCGTTCAGTCAATGTCAAAATACTTAATACATTTTGGATAACAAATCTCTATTTCGATTTCTAAGCGATTTTCGACGTAAAATCATAAAAAAACTCGTAATAGACAATTTGGTAATGAGTGAGTGTTTATTTTTGTCACTTCTTTACGCTCAATAATTTGGAGTGATTTGGTATGGAGCTATGGAGATAGCTTATATCTTGGATTAACATTTAGGCTACTTATTATCATGACAGATTACTGTGACCGCGAAGTAACCGCAGGGCTCAGCTGGCTAATTAAGAAAGTAACATTAAAATATTTTTTAAAAAAGGTACAGGTAGGTGATGTTGGTAAGGTTGCCTGGTAGTAATCGCTCTAATATAAGATAATGATAAGACCACGCATTGTGACACTCTTCTAGCTCTAAAGTCTTTTCCTTTTATGCTATTCTATTTTTCTGTTGTTGTAGTGAAACAATAAAGCGTTAGCTATCTACTTCTTTTTGTACAAACTCGGGTAGTTAGTAAATACTCAATTTACCTATCCTATTCTCTCGTAGGGACAGAACTCTCAGCGCTTGAGGTCCGTTCAGTGACGATGAAGGCACCAAGTTTATGTTATTGCGGTCGAGTC
The DNA here is from genome assembly GCA_931315375.2 of Opisthograptis luteolata. Classification (NCBI taxonomy): domain Eukaryota; kingdom Metazoa; phylum Arthropoda; class Insecta; order Lepidoptera; family Geometridae; genus Opisthograptis; species Opisthograptis luteolata. The sequence goes on from OV928042.1 coordinate 9,747,578, forward strand.
GTAGAATCTGAAACGGATATACGTTACATTGACGGATGAATTGTGGTGGAACAGGAAGTCATCAAAATTTATCGATAGGGTGGTTACGTTCCAATTTGAACATTCGAACCAACGAAATGTTATTCGAACACAGCGGTAGTGTAGGGCTGCCAACTTTTAAAAAACCAACCGGATATTTCAAGAAAGTAGTGAAAGACCACTTGTGGTTTTCAAGAATCAAGAATCAAGAATCATTTATTTGCAACAAATTATACATGATAAACACATTATGTAGAAATAAGAAAAAAAAAAGAAACAGAAAATGTATTGTTGCAAACCGACCTCAACTCAGCGTTGTGCTGGTCGTTTGACCAGCGCTGGTCTTCCGTTGAAGCCGCTTTTGATGACGTCACTGGCATGAAGGTATTTTTAAATAACTAGGTAATAAAACAAATACATACATATCATATATCGTTTTCATATCTTTAATGAAAAAGGACAGAACTGCATAGACTATATTCTACACCTGTCATGTCAATCAATATCAATCGTGTCACAGTGTAACTCGATTGGATGTGAATCGTTGGAAATCCACCCGTAGGTAGGTATTCTAGGATAAGATTTATAAAATCTCTTTTTATGAAAGTTTTTTTGCTCTGGTTTTCAGATAAAACCTTGACATAATATATGTATTAGAAATTACTTTTACGTTTAACACTAATTTTACCAAATCGACTGATAAATAATTTCGCTTAAATCTCCACAAACACCCTATCAGAAAAAAAAACGCATACGACACAAGCATTACCAAAGGAGTGCGAGATTTTTTTTCCAAATGTTCCGGTCCAAAATACGTTCGTGAATCTCGCACGGACGGATTTCGCACCCACTCCGACTAATCCGGAAATATACGATGGCAACCCGGAGCCCGGAGATGTACACTTCAAACCCGGACTATCCGGGTCGAAGTCGGGAGGGTTGGCAGCCCTGTACAGTCTATTCGGAAATTCTTTTGGGACTAACTGGAACAAGAATCATGAGACTGGCATCTTGGTAAACTGTAGAGTATCCGTTCCGGAAGCCAAACCAGATGTCTCAGCTCAGCTAAAATGCAATGAAAAGATTGCACTGCGGATTCTTAAAAATAAGAGATCTAACCAAAGCCTTTCGGTACAAATACAAATTAAAATAAAATGTTTTATAGTAGGATACAATATGTAATCACTTTAAAACGTCAAGCTTAGCCACGCCAGTTTCAACCGCATTACACCGGTAAAAAAAAACAGGCTAAGCAGGCCAATTTGAGGCATGATCACATAAGGATTTTCTTTGAAAAATTAGCTTAGCTACATGGATAATAGAAATAAACTATTGAACAGTATTTAATGTATGGTAAACAACTGAAACTCATGCTTTCTCACGGAGAGAGAAAGTATTTGCCATAATTTACCAAGCAGGCCTTCTGTGGCTTGGTATGCAGATCTACATGATCTTATACTAACATATGACGTCATATATGAATTACCTATACACGGAGAAAAAAGACCTTCCGAAATACCGTTTTCCTTCTAAGTCAAAAGGGAAGGACTTGTGATTCAGAAGGAAAACTAAGGTAAAATAAGGAAGGAATCGGTCTTGGAAGGTAAGACTCAGAAGGAAAGTCAAAATTTTTTCTCAGTGTACTTAAAGGTATGACGTCATATGTTAGTATATGACGTTCATTAATTTATTAACCTCACCTTAAGCACATCACAGCCAATCAGCAGTCCTTCCTCAACACCCCTGATGCTGTTGCCACTAAGGTCCAACTCCTCAAGTGCCGGCAGGTTGTGAAGCTCAGCCGTTGAGAATATAGGGTTCAGGTTGTCTCCCAGCAGGTTGTCAGCCAGGACTATCTTGGAGATGTTCCCTTTGACTCCAGCGAGAAGACGGTCCGGTAGCCTGCGCAGACTGTTGTGCGAGAAGTCCAACTCTTTGAGGGGTAGACCGTATGAGGAGAATATCTGAAAATTTGATGAATTAACACTTTATCTCTGCATGATTAAATTGCGTTTTTACTATACTCGACCATTTAATTTCTTCATAGTTTAATTAAATTTAATGTAACTTGAATTTATTTATGCGCTTGTTTTTATCAAAGACTTGTAATTAAGTTGTCATACATAAATACGAGTAAATACGAAAGTAACTCTGTCTGTCTGTTTGGTATCTACTCACGCCTAATCTGCAGACCAAATCTATAAAGATAATTTAAACCTTGGGAAAGGGGAAACAAAGAATATTTTTATCGTAATAAACTGTAGTCCACTCGGATGAAAGAACGGGAAACAGCTAGTTATTAATAAAAGCCTAAATTATTTGATGCAAGTCATTAAATAAATCAATAGAGTAAGCAAATGCAGGCCTATAAATGACTAGTTGCACCCCGCGGTTTCACCCGCGTCTTCCTGTTATCCCGTCGGAACCTTTTTCCGCGATAAAAAGTAGCCTATGTGTTAATCCAGGGAATAAGCTATCTCCATTTCAAGTTTCATGAAAATCACACACACACACCCAAACTTTCGCATTTATAATATTAAAGTAGGATACAAAAAGTTGCTCTATCTTATTCTGGATCCTATGTATTGTATATCATAACATTTCTGTTCATTACTGTTCAGTCAATGGTACTTCGTATATACGTTACCATAGCGTGACATAATTAAAAAGAGCGTCGACGCCGCACAAAAGACAAAACGTGACATCATTTCCACAAAAAGCCTGCCATGCCTTTGGCTCTAAAAGGGGTTAAAAGCGTTAGCTCATTACGTTGCTTTAAACCAGTAGCTAGCTAACCACCACGCTTTTGTTTTAAAACTACCCGATAATTATGATGAGCTAAAATTATTTCGGCATATTAATAATGCACTGAACTAAAACCTGGAGTACCGTTTTGTCGCTTTATCAAGCAACTATAAGGTCATATTCTTTCATTAAAAAATCCATTTTTTAATGAAATAAAGTGGCAAACAAGCAGTCGTCCCACCTGATGGTAAGCGGTCACCATCGCCTATGGACATTTGCAACATTAGGGGCGTTGCCGATGCGTTGCAGACTCTTAGGAACTCTTTTAACACCCATCCATCCTTTTTTTGTACCATTATCGTTCTCCATGTCCTATGTTCAGTAGCCATATTTGGCAATCAAAATATCCCTAAGTTTCATAACTCCTTGTACTAACAGACTCAAGTCTACAGTCTAACTGTAATAAGCTTTACTACGCTAGACTGGTAACCTCGAGTCCAGTAATAGCACCTCAAAGACATGCCGTCTTTGTTAGCAAACTCTCAACCAAGAGTCCACGGGATAATGTATTCGTGATCATAAGTTCGCAAGTGGTGACCTCTGTCAATCGAGTGGTAGTCTCCATTCAGAGAATAGAATCGCTCCAAAAGTTCTCAGAACTTTGCTTGTTGAGGAAGGTCAAGAGGCACAACGTAATATCGTATTGGGAATATTAGAACTTTTAGTAACCATAAATTTATTAGTTAAAATCAAATATTTTTAACTCTGTTTTCAGAAATGAGTCAAATGAGACATGGAACATTTTTTTTTGTTTGTGCTGACCACAGTTACTGTGTCTGTCCCTCTGTCTAACCATAATTTAGTAATCAATCCAGGTGTAGCGTGGCGCCACCTTCGCCCACATCGTTACTTAATTTTAGGTGACTAGTAGTCAAACGCTACCCTATAATAAGTAAAAAATATCATGCTTAAACTACAGAAGAGATCTTGACGAAATTTGGTAAATAGATAGGTTGAACCTTGGAGAAGGGTTAAAATCGTGGGCACAGCTAGTACAAAACGTATGGTTATATGCCGATTGACTAGGCTAAAAAGTATAAAAACATGTGCCTGCAGAAATACGAGTTTCGACAAACATACGGCATCAAACTCTGCCAAACCACTTCATCCACTACATCTCTATATTCGCATGTTATTTACCCATAGTTTAGAATCTGCAATATCGTTCGTAGAAGTGATAATGTTCTGCCATAACTCTGCCGAAACATGCACCCAACTATAAATTTTGGCACAATAAGGACGCGGGATGTTCCAAATGAGGCGGGTAACACCTATCCCGCATCGATTACACAATAAATTGACTGAATTTCGTTGAATTTCGTCCAAATTGATTGTACAGTCAACGACAAAATTGCTGAACAATAACATATTTCTGATTACCTTCATCATTTTATACACACACCTTTGACCGCATTATCACATAACATCAGGTGTGTTGTGTTACGCTACATTGTAAGTTGTACAAAAAACCAAACATTCCTGATCTAAAACACATTTGGAAAATCGGTTATGATCAGCTACTTTTGTCGCTCACTGTACTACGGCAGTTGTTTGGTAAACATCTGTGTATTGTTTGGAATGCAATAGAACTCCCGATAGGTACGAGATATTTCCATGGAATATTTGAGTTTTGTGAAACTAATTCAAGCTAGTTTCTAGGAATTTGTATTGATCGTTAGCTATTTTCACGTAATACCTACTTCTGTTATCGGCTTAATCCAATTATAGGGTGAAATAGTTTCACCTTAGGAATATTATTACAAAAGATGAAATTTTACCGATAACGAGTGGGCTTCACCGTGGCCTATTTACTCGTAACAGTTACGTCGTTTTATTTTGTTTGGTCTATCTGCCTCCGCTTGGAAAATAGAAAATAACCCCGTTCTATTTATTGCGAATATTGCTAACTGAACTCTTAAGTAAAAATTAGAGCAAAAAGCTTTTATTTCTACTACAAACTAACATTAATAGAGTTGAGTACTTGTGATTTATACTAATTAGTATTTGCAGTCGTCGTCTCTACAGCGTAGACCTCCCCTAAAACATCTATAGGTATCTAAAAATATCCTTTTATCATTTACTTTGCTCTGTGGAGTACAGACCAAAATCCTATACGGATAGTAAATGGTAAGTAACTTTAATTTCAACTATTCACAGTTTTGCAATATCTTCCAAACGAAATGCGGGATTGAAATCAAACTTGGCCAATAAAATGTAACAGTTTGCCAAGTTTGATTCCAAATCTCATAGATTAACAATCTAAGCGATGCTAGACAAACTATTAATAGCATATTTATAGGGAATACAATTTTATCTTCTAAAATTAAAGCAATAAAAATAAATGGTTGGTATTAATGTCTTGTAAAGATCTGCGTTTATAACCTAACGTTCTGATTTTTTAATGTAATAGTTTGGCACAAACAAACAGATCCGTTGATGGTAAGCGGTTACCGTCGCCTATAGAGATTATTGCAACATCATCACCGTTGCCGATGCGTTGCTGACCTTTCAAATCCCTTTTCACACCCATCTTGAACAACTGCAATTTGCACTACATTTTTTTTTCGTTTTCTGTAACGCTATCGTATTTAGCCAAGTCATCTTCAAGACGGATATTCAATTCGCACTTCTAATACTATTTAGGTGATCCAAAGCAATCAGTCCACGCGTTCCGTCCGCTGGCTTCGTTATCAGATCATGAAATCGCGTGCAGCGAATAGAAATCTGTAGCTGTTCCGACGCAGCGCTGCTCATCGGCGGTTATGTGAATGTATCAGTTATACAGTAGCATGCATGACAAGTTCAAAAATAAAGATTTAGAAAGAGTCACATCCTTGGAACAAGTCTAACTGAACGAATCAACACTCGGATGAGACTTCAGGCTTGACTTGCCGCTGTGAAGGTAGATTTTTAATCTCAGTATGTATTTATTTTATTGTTCTAGTTTTAAACTTCTTTGTATTGTGGTATACCAATACAGAGTTAATCTATCTACGCCAATACTTAGAAGAATACTTTACCTATGTTTCTTTTACCTTTGATAGAAAATGCTTATATACAAAGAAGAAAGATTTCTCGTTATCATTGATAATTACATAGTACTGCCTACTAATAATTTTCCCAATTACCTAGTACAGTCAGCGACAAAAATAGCTGATCGTTCTCGATTTTCCAAATGTGTTTTAGATCAGTTATTATTAATGTTTTTTTTTTAATTTTACATGTTATCATTTTGACCACAACATAACACCCCTAATTTTAGTCGATGATGAGGTCAAAAATTGGTGTATAAAATGTTGAGGATAATATAAAAAAGTGTAATTGTTCAGCGACTTTTGTCGTTGACTGTACCAATTGTGATAATATGCAGAGAGATGGAATAGCAACTTTTCACATTTTTTTTCTTCTCTGAAGGTTCTGTACCTATAGGTATGATTCCAATATCAGACTATTTAAAGATAGGTAGTAATTTAGTTTAGAATCTACATATAGTTACTGAAGCTGCTTTTTATCAAACTACATGATACATTTTGACAAGTAATTATTTAGTTAAAGCCAAAAACTACTTGATTACAACTTCTAAAAGTACTTAGGTAAACAATTGTGTCTGTTTCGAAGCTTTAGATAGGCTACCTACAACAATAGGTTGAAATTGAACAGTTACGTGTTTCAAGTGTTTATCATAACAGTATACCTAGTAGCAATAACAGAAAACAAAATTTATCCCGGAAAAAGGTTCCTGCGTGATAACGGGAAGACGCGGGTGAAACCGCGTTGCTCAAATAGTAAAAATTAAATTAAACGCACCTGTGTTGGCAAAGCTTGCTGCCCCGCCCATTTCTGACTGAACGATATGATAGGCGCACCGTAAGGCAACGGTGGGTAGTCGCCAGCGAACACCACCCGGTCGCAGTTCATCAGGATCCTCAGCTGGAGCTGTCTATCCACTTGTACCCGACACCGGCAAGGGTACCGCAGGTCGTCGTTGAGCTCTGAACACGGAACCCATTGCTGCTGGCTGAGGATGCAGGGCAGTGTGAAAAGGAGGAGAAACAGCCACATTGTGCTCTGTAACAAGAGAAAGGAGTGTGTTAAAATGTGAAATAGTTTGTGTGTATGTAAAATTTATCTGGATTTATTTATAGTGAGTTTTGGGAAGCGGTATACAGTTGGGGCACATTATGGTTAGGTTTATAGCGATGATAACTCAGTGGTAGTTACGTCAGCTTGCGATCCGTTTCAGCTTTTGTTGAAGGAAAACATCGTGAGGAAACCATATCTTGATAGTAGTCTTTTCTAGTAATCCACTGGCTAGCTACCACCCTCATGTTAAGAATCTGTCGCTAAGCACCTATCGGTGTGTTCCGGCAGTCTCACTTGTGAGCCAGTTCCCAATCCAGGTATAGCGTGATACCTCCTTTGACCACATCGTCACTAAACACCAGGTGACTTGTGGTCAAACGCTACCCTAATCGTACTAAACTAAAGTTTTTTTTCTTTGCTTATTAATAGCAGAGCTTTTGTCAGTGGAGCATTTTCATCCCCGTCTTACTTAGATAAAAAATAGACACTTTTGCAAATATAGATTTTAACTAGGATTCTATAGAAAGTACAAGCACTCCAGTTTCTCAAAACCTAGACAGCAATAACAATACAATATTTATATACGTTGAAGAAAGTTCCAAAAGTGTAAAGTAAACAAACAAAGAGTCAACAAGATAGCGCGTCGCGTATTAAACTGATGATATGACAGCCCTTGTTTTCCGTAGAGATATCCAATACAATAAATGTATCTGCGAAGAACATCTAGACGACTCGTAAACGGTGTCGTCGTAAGCAGCAATTTACGATCGGTTCTTTGTTTATGCTACACAAAGATACGACACACAGATCGGTAAAATGATAGAGGCGTAATACAGGACCGCCTCTGTCAACACATCAGTGAAATATCACTTATGTAAATTATTACAAAACCGACCAATTGTCAAAATACTGCCATTCACAAGCGTTGGCAGTACCTAAGGTATTTATCAGAATAATTATAAAATTATTAGTTTAAACAATTAATTTAGCGTCGCCAGTCGCCACCCTTATTCTTCAAAAAGTTGTCAAACTTGTTAATTAGCTAAAATAATTTTATCATTATATTTTTATCATTTGATGTCCTATGCTTCATGCGTGTAAATCCACGGGGCACAGATAGTATAAGAAATGGGTTGGGTACGGGGGCCGTCGGCGTTCTATACGAAGAGCGAAAAAACAAATGACATTCTACTTCGCATTTGTCTGGATTGCCAACGATTTGTACGAAGTTTTAAACTTATCTTAGAACAAGTTTTCTAGATAAGTTCTATCAATCAATTTCCATATTGTTAAGTTCTCTACTTTTCTGTGCAATATCAGAAAAGTTGCGACGAGCATGAATTTTTCAGACAACCTAAAGTATAAAAATACTTCAAGTTTCGTGACGTTGTCAATGTACATGTACATTGTACAATGTACATCCTGCAGTTTGGTAACTTTTCAAAGCTGTTCTTTGATCTCGAGTTTGAAAGATGTTATTATAAAAGTATTGAAATACGTGAACGATGTATGAATGTCGTTTATTGGCAAGGGAATGCTAAATAAAATATATACATTCTACTCGTCGTCGTATTTACTTTACAGTAGGTAAGTTTTTTACCTAATGAAGTAGGAATTACATAATTATTCTAATAAAATAGAATTTTTCTAATAAAATCTAAATGATTTGATTATAAAAAAACCTACACAAACACAAACATAATCAGACCTCTTACTAGGATTCTAGGGTATCAGAAACTTCATGGATCAAGGAAACTAAGACACGAATCAAATTTAAAAGAACGGTGGATAATGCTGCGGGTAGTATTTATTACTTTAATTAATCACGGAATAAAATAAAAAATACCAGTGCTTTATTTCCAATGCAAAAAAAATTGTCCCGTAGCAGGAATCGAAACCGCGACCTGACACGTCGCAGTCGGCTCGAATAGCGCCATTTTGTTGCACCGAGCAATAAGAGCGTATGTATGGATACGACCGTGAACATATTTGTTACAAGTTGTGCCCTGTGGCTTCACCCGCGTCCTTCCGTTATCCCGCAGGAACCTTTTTTCAGGATAGCCTATGTGTTAATCCAGGGTATAAGCTATCTCCATTCCAAATTTCATCAAAATCGGTTCAGTAGTTACGGTGATACGTGGTAACAAACATTCACACACACAAACTTTCGCATTTATAATATTAAGTAGGATTATTAATCAAACGTCTACATAAAATTGAGCATAACTCCAGAGTAGAGTCCCTGAGGAAATCTAGAGAAGAACATTGCACTGTATAAAACACCTTGCATACCTTTTATTCAAACAATTTCTTAATGCACTTCCCTCGACAATTTTTAAAATTAATAAATGCTGTCTGAACAATATCCACGCCGCTTGCTACAACCCCTACTTAAAAAGCTCCACAGGGAAAAAGTTCGTGTTCTGGTTAAATCGAGTGGCGAGCGAATACCGAATGGCTAAATTATTAAAGATAGTCGATTTATGTGGAAAGTTCCGGGGATCGTGTTCGAAACTAGTGGTAGTTATAGAAAAAGTAACTTATCTTCATATAGACGAAACAAAATCTATACTTCCTTTTTTTATCGAGTACCAGACTGTAGATATACGCCCGAAGTTAATAATCGATCCTGATCCGTTTTCGCGGTTTTGGATTGATATGTCATGTTGAGCTTGACATATCGATGTATCATGATATATCGAAGCGACTGGTCGATGCTACCCGTGACCAAAATGCTGGCCGTTATTTTGCGTAAAGAATAAGCATTGCCGTTCAACGCGGCAATGCAGCCAGCATTTTGGGAACGTTGCCAACTGGTAGTGGTTTATTAGATTAAGTAGTTTGTTTAGTTTGATAGGTAGTTTTATTTTACATTTTAAGGTTTAATTAAGTGTTCTTATTTTGTTATTTATATCCTACTTCTCCTATATGATAATAAATACTTTGACATATCGATCCAAAACCGCGAAAAACATATCAGGATCGATTATTAATTTCGGGCGATAGAGGCGTCCTTGGATATTTTACGATAAAATAATTGATTTTAGTACACGCTAGTACGAAAAAACAAAATAAGAAGATATAATCTGAGGTACAATGTGATTTTAAATAGCAAATAAGAAACTCCCTGTCACACATTGCTGTGGAGGAAATAAACGTCTTAAACTAATTATTCTACATTTTTTCTAGAAGGTTTTGCTACTTGATCTTACATTGTAATAAACTCGCTAAAAATAATCAGAATAGACAACCGGACAATAATCACAAAATGATCTAAAATATGGTTTAAAACAATGTTTCTAATGATAAAATTGTATTATCAATCAATTGCAGTCACAGAGAATTATTTTCATACCTCCTATCCCCTTCACCCGCAAGAAAGTTGGTACCCTTAATTGACCCTATTTGGGATAAATTTTGGAAAATCATTTTTTACAAAAATCCGTATGCTAAATTTCTACTTTGTAGATCTTGTAGATTCAAAGGTAAGTCAGTCAGTGGTATATATAGTGCTTTTATATATAACTAGTTGCACCCCGCGGTTTCACCCGCGTTTTCTCGTATCCCGTAGGACCCTTTTCCTGAATAAAAAGTATCATAAGGCTGTCTCCTGGTTCTAAGCTACCTCCCTACCAATTTTCAGCCAAATCGGTTCTAAAATTGTAAATAGTGTAATTATCAAGACTTTCTTTTATATATATATAGATAGATTGGTTATGATTGTTTGTGTTCAGTCAGCTCTCATCCTCCCAACCATCACCAACTTCCCGATTTATTCGAACTTTTGATTCCGCATTCCGAATCTCTCCATGAACTTTTGGTAATGCCAGAGAATCGTACACGGATTTATTACGAGGCCACTTCCGATACTCGTTATTTATTAGGTTCACTTTGTTGACCTTTGCGGTTAGTTATTCTATTTTGTTTACCCCGTTACTAGTAAATTTATTATTACATATTAGCCCTACAATCTACATTTAAGATTAAGGTCTCTTTGCAGGCTGTATTCGGGTAAATAGCAATTTTTTTTTTTATGTAATAGATTAGCAAACAAGCTGACGGCCCGCCTGATGGAAAGCGGTCACCGTCGCCTATGGACATCCGCAACACCAGGGGAGTTGCCGATGCGTTGCCGACCTTTAAGAACTCTTTTTACACCCATCTTGAAGGATTGCAATCTGTAGCACAGCGGAAACACTTGTGGGGGAAGCTCATTCCACATTTTGCAAGTATGCGGGAGAAAGGAGCGCATAAATCGCGAGGTGTGGGATTTCCAAGACTCGATAATGTGTGGATGAGCTTTGTTCCGATGACGAGATGATCGGTGGTAGAACCGTGATGGAGGGATGAGATTGAATAGCTCTTCTGAGCATTCCCCGTTGTATATTCGGTAGAATATACACAGCGAGCCAATGTCCCTGCGAAGGCTCAGCGGCTCAAGACGGTCCGAGAGCTGGGTACCTGTGGACCTGTGCATAGCATAGATAAATAATAAATGATTAATCCCAACTTCTCTATTATAATATTATAAATGTGAAAGTAATTCTGTCTGTCTGTCTGTCTGTCTGTTATGGTTTCACGCCTAAACAACAGAACCGATTTAAATAAAATTTGCTACAGATATAGTCTAGAGCCTGAGGAAGGCTATTTTTTATGGTTGAAGATGGTGCCACGCTACACCTGGATTGGGACCTGGGTCTCAAGTGGGGCTGCCGGAACACACCAATTGGTGCTTGGCGACAGATAGCTTAACTTGAGGGTGGTAGGTAGGCAGGCGAGCACTAGAAAATGCCCTTCCCCGAAAGCTCAAGCTCTATCTTAGAAATCTGCCAATCTCCAGTCACCTTTGCCCTCATTGTCACTTAAGGTCAAACTTTAACTTGTAAGATTAAAACCAAAAGCATAAATAAATAAAAAATTGTAACACTAAGGTACACAATACATTCTAGGCGTAGGGTTCGATCATTGCTCCTTTCAAGCGTTGATCCCGTATATCATATTTGTCCCTTACCTATAACATTCTGGCAGTTTCCTTCCTGAACAAACACCGCAGAGCTTTAGATAATCGATGTTTAATTTCCAGCAACGGGGTAAACAGCGCGACAGAGTCGAACCAGACTTCCTTGAGAGCTCACTTCGATACCGCCGCGGGCGTTTGTACAGATTTTCGACAAAGACTATAACAGCTCTCAGATGTATCCTTTAATAAAATGCCTATTTTAATCTTCACTTACTCGACAAGCCCATAATGGGGAAGAAAGGTTCTCGAGTGGCGACCACGAGCCGGAAGACGTTCTATTGGTAGGCCCCCCACTTGGTGGACCGAAGACATTGTAAGAGTTGCGGGGAGCAGTAAGATGCAAATGGCTAAAAGCCGTTCATGGTGGCATTCAAACGGAGAGACTTATGTTCAGCAGTGGACGTCTTCCCGCTTCTTCTTCTTCCATCGTACGTGGGGATTATAGCAAATCCCCCCCTATGAATTGCAACCATGTAAAAAAGGCCCCAGTCCAAATAAATGTTTCTGATAAATCCATAAATACAGGAAATGCTAGTTATGTGCTATGATGTGTATGGTTGCGTGGGCCTTATTGTTTTGTTAATATTTTGCTTATATTTGCATTTTCTAGTGCTCGCCTAGACGACCGCCCTGGAGTTAAAAATATGCTGCCGGTCCCTTCAGTTATTACCGTTTTCTCCTTATGTAGTTCCAAAAAAGTGAACCATCTGTGCTTGATTGTTAATTCTTGTTCTGTGCCTACACAGCACCGCACAAAACAAAGACTATAACTCAGTAGAACAGACACGCAACAAATCTTCTGCCCGGGTAGGTCACATCGCAACATTGCTGTGCAACACATAGACCGGGAGCGGCGGGTTCATTATTTTTTTATATAAATTTAACTTTGTTTATGATTGGACTAGCAACCCACCCCGATTTCGCACGGATATAGGCAAATAGTTTATGTGCTGCGGCGCAATCTATTGGACAGAATAAAAAAAATCTCTATGAAAAAATTACATTATGTACCTACTCGTACTTATATTATGTTCTTTTTCAAACTGTATTGAAGTCTAATAATCTCAAGCAGATATACCATCATCTACTCAAACTTTAATATTATAAATGTGAAAGTAATTTCGCATGTCTGTTGGTTTGTTACCTTTTCACGCTTAAGCTACTGGACAAGTGTTGCCCCCTACTAGTGCTGCCTCTGACGGATCTTTTTAAAGCTTCGGAGGAAACATGCTAATTGCGAACTGTTCTAGTGAATGTTCAGACCAGTTGCTCCCGACATATTACGAACAACTTCGCGTGAAACCGACCAATAAGCGAGCCAAATATGCTGGGCACGAGCCAAATTGCAACATTAGGCTAATATTTTGACATTTTGCGTTAATGTACGTACTTTTATGCAAAATGAAGTGAAAAACCCACTTGCAACCGCGTTGCAATTGCAGAAAAGAATCTCTAAATAAGCGAAACTACTCTTAACCAGCGCTAATCACACAACGCTGAATTGAGGCCGGTTTGTAGCAACTTAGGTTATGATATTTCTATGTAGGTCTTAGTATGGCAAATGTTAAATGTTAATACAATTTGCATAAAATACATCAGTGAATATAATAAAAAGTCAATCGATCAAAAACCAAACACAACTTGCATGAAACATATACAATAGGTAGTTGTGATTTAACTTGCGTAATAGTTGCGTAACTTGTGATTATAACAAAAAAATTATACGTAAAGATATGAATAAATTACAAATAAACCTAAAAACTAACTCATAACGCTTAATAATAGCGTGTCATAACACACTTTCACTCTCATTTGTTGTAAAAAATCATTAAATGCACTGGCTAGCTCTAACCATATTGCTATTAGATAACAAATGTGTATGAGAGCATGAATTTGATAAATCTATCTAATCTTAAGAGGACGCCGTGATAAACAATGAATCTGAAATCATCTCCATACAAAAACGCAAGCGAGCTGACTAATGCCGTAAGTTCGTATGCGCCAAAAAGGATTATTTTCGTTTAAAATGAAAACTATCGTTAATTTTAGTTTTCTGTAGTTCTTTGAAGAATGTGTATATATACCATACAAAAAAAAATTCAACTCTTAAATCGGTTTTGTATGCCTGTAAAATGAAAATCTTTTGTTTTTTAGAGGGCAGTTTTCGATCATTGATGTTTACTATGAAAGTTAATCAATCGTGTTATCCTTCCGACAATTTGATATCAAAAACATGATCTTTAATGCACATAAATATTAGCTCTGTATGTTTTGTAATTGCTGAGAAAAAAGGAAATCCCTGCAGCCAATATTGCTAATTCCTCGTCTTAATATTATAAATGCGAAAACAACTGTATATCTGTCTGTTTATTACCTTTTCATGCCTAAACTGCTTTATGGATATCTAATATTATTCCGACAATAAGACACACTTCCTGGCCAAGCACGTTGAAACCTTATAAGCCACAACGACCGTAATTTAAATTATTTATTATACAATTATTAATTTCATTTAAAAAGTCGTAGTCTATGGAATAAAAATAATGGTTTCTTAATATTCTGTAACTAATTGTAAAGAGTAAGCCTCCCAACCTTGCGGAATCCACTGGGCAATCTTCTTTGACCGCGTAACTCAAAAACAAAGTTAATGTAACCTGAAAATATCAAATAATCATATTTTGAGCTGAAGCTTCCAAAAGCCTACGGTCCGAGGCTCTAGAGATAAACTATTTAGTAAATGACGCATTCATTCCCAACATTACTGGTCGTTGCCCAACGATCGATTGTTTCTTCACTGTCGATGAACTAGAGATCGCGTATTAGAGTTGTTTCTTAACAATCCCATCACTGGATATATTCGTTTACTGATACTATTGTGTTATCTAACCTATTACCCGGTTATAGTCAAATATTTTACGTCTCACTCGTTCCAGCGACTTGAAATGGCATCGATTCGATATCTTGTCGCTACGAAACGTAACTTGTATTTCCTAATATTCGACTAATACCTTGGTATCTTATTACGAGTACAGAATTTTCAAATTAGGTACCTATTATTAATGAATGATATACTCTTGCATTATTTTACCTATACCCATTACGATTATATTAGTGACATCTTGACGACAAATAAGCTATCGATCGACAACATAGTAATATTCAAAAAATATAAGTATGCCTATCTCTAAATGGACTAACAGTTTTTGCAGCATCTATTTATAGGCTTGCGGGAAAGTTACCCAAGCATTTCCCACAATAGATGTGTGTTATTAACATCTTTATAGAGCTAAACGCTATATTATAAATCATCGTTTTATGCCCGCATTGTTTTGCGACGGCAATATTATCATTCTGCGGTTGTACACCACAATCTATTATCCCATACAGGCCGTAACATTTGAGCGCCGCGACGACGCTATCATAATAAAAATTTTATAACCCATATCCTTGCTACGAACCTATAACGACAGATGCTATTGTTATTCAGAGATTATATTATGAAATTGAGCACTTTCATATTTTATAAGGCAATTTCATGATAAAACTGGAGTTCACACAGGAACTCAAGACTCATTACGGTAGTTACACATTGACAAAAATGACGTTCACATACCAACACCATAAAGACTCATTTAAGTACGCCACGTTTTCTTCCCAGTTTCATTATTTAACAATCACCATAATCTGCATTCTAAAGTTTGCAGTGAAGCTTTTTTTCTTTAATTGAATTTCATGAATAAGTCGATTAGGTAAAGCTGTAGAGAGCAAACTGCAAATTAAATGAAGAAAAATATTCAAAATAGTGGCTTTAAGGGTTCTAAAAACTTAAATCGGCAAGGTCTGTTGCGATATTAACATTTTTACGGACTTTGATTTAAGTAGAACTATAACGAAGTGCCTAAGAATCAAGTCGATGAATAAGGTTCAAAATCTTCGGATTGAAGACCGAAGTACTACTAGGTCATAAATAAATAATGCAGGACAGAAGGCACGTGTTATTACGGATATTAATACTTATCTAAACAGTGTATTCATCCAACCAACCAGCAACTAGGTTTTGTCATAATTATACTAGACACTAAACCTTATATGCCACCATCCACGTAATGTAGTGATTTGTCCGATAAAAAAAAGAAAAAGAAAGAAAGGTCGGGATTTGCGGCGTAAAGTGTCGCAGAGTCACTTCGTAGAATAAACTCTAGTGTCACGTCACCGCACCACTTCAAGCTTTTAAAGGTAGAGAGATTTACAAGGAATTTTAAAAAATCCTTTCGTACGTGTCTATGTTACGAAAAGGACATAACAAGCGGTGGTTTAGGTCCTACGCATTAACGTACAAAGGGTCTGTACGTTGATATGTAAATGAGTCAGTCGGGCAAAACGATCAGTTTTTAAATCTATCTTCTTCTTCTCTTATTTAAGAGCATCCAGTTCTGTTCTTGGCCATCCTTTTGACCTCTTTGTACGACATGACGTCAATTCTTTCTTTGACTTGGTCTATGTATGTTGTGCTCGGTCTTTCCTTCTAAAATTTTTCTTCATAACGCACCAAGTAGCCAAACTTTCCTCTTCTTATCTCTACTGTTGTTAATAACGTTTTTAAATCCATACTTGTTCAAAAATGCAAAAACCGGAACATCACTAGTTGAGTGACTGACTGATTAATCATGAGACCTACGAAACTAAAATTTAACTTAAGCATTCTTCCAGGGTATCTAGAATTCTAGATGCTCGCTATTAAAGTACATACATAACAAAAGAAGGAGTGTTATTGTTACGAATAAAACTATATTTTATTTTATTATTTATTATTAGAACTGCTCATTATCTTTTAAAATAAGACCTTGCAATTATTTGTATTAAATTGTATTTCAATGATTCTAACAAATAAATATTTCAACAGAACAGCTAATTAATTTGTACTTGAAGTTTGCATTGTTCTGCTGCAATGTCAGTGCGGTAATGATTAGATATATGTATGTTTGAACATCATTAGTGAAGCAATTGAATTGAATCATTGATTTTGTGCGTAATTGGCCATGTTTGTGATATCTGTCTATCATCAAACCATCTGGACTACAATAAAGTTATTGAATTGTGTGAAAGCAACGGTTTGCGGTTCAATTTCGTGATGAAACGTGTTTTATATAGGTATGTAGGTAGACAATTTAAATTATTCGCAACGTGGCTTTATGTATCATTTCTTTTAATAATTTTTAGTTATTGTTTTTATCTTAGCAATATTTACTGTCATTAATCAATTAATTAAGCAAGGTTTTAAAGAATTTACAGATACTTTTTAGATTCTTAATTTTTAAACTCAATTACGAAACAAGAAAATGTCGCAAAAACTTAATTTCAACCGTTTAAATTGTTTAATCTAACTAAACTAGTTTAATCAGAATAAAATACACAAGTTCATCCACAAATTTGTCACAAATTGTTTCAGTTGGTTCCAGTAACCTTCGAGACTTTATCTTATTAAAAACTTTGCCCTTTGTTCATTCATTCTCTTGAGAAAAATTGCATACCTCTAGTCTTATAAGCAATTTGACGACATGCTTGTCGTTTTATAAGAATTAGTTGAAGCTTGGTAGGTACTTGAAATTGCAACTTCGTGTTTTATGACATAAGTACCTGCTTAATGTATCTTGTAGAACGTTCATTCTAGTTTCTTCGTGGAGCTTTTATAATATGTACCTTTATTTACTAAAAGTGTTATGTACTCGTATTATCGGTTTTGGTTATTGCTTTACAAAATTATTTCTATCTTGGGCCACACAAAGACCGTTTTCGTGGTAACTTAGATATGAAAGCATCATACTAAAATATTATATTATTTAATTTATATAATAATTTACATATCAAATTTGTAATTTTTAAGACTGTTACATAAATAAAGTGAAATTTTCTTACATTTAATATAAACATCCTACACTCCTTTCTGTGCTTAACGGATTCCATACAAACATGCACTTAAAAAAATCTACGACTTTATACAGTACGATTTCCAATAAAGAAATATGAAATAGATTTCACATGTGCTGGGAATTTTTAAAAACTTGTTTCAGGTACAAATTATTTAGCCCAATTAGTCGCTGACTTCTGTTACAGAAACACTTTTTTTGCTCCCAAATAGAATATTTTAGGCCTAACCTCTATACCTGCTGAAAATATAATTAATAAAACATTTTAATCCCAGATTTACCGACGGGGTTGTATATTTTCCACACGTTTTAATCACGGCGCATTGTGAAAACGTAAAATGATCGATGGTGGAGCTTTACAATCACAATAAATCAACGCTCATACAGCGATTGCAATCAAAAATGTGCCTGTATGATAGACTTCAACAGCTTCTGTAATATTTTTAACAAACACCTACAATATGGAAATAGCAATCGCTATGGATGAGAGAGCTTGAAACGGAGCAATCACATTTTAAGTTGAGGCCATTTGAGAATTTGAGAACCCCCTTATAAGTAAAATGCCATTTCTAAAATAAGCAATGGCTTGTTACCTCTATGATTCAACTAGGATTTTTCCTTTGTTCAGGATAGCGTTTGACCACAAGACACCTGACCTGTGACGATGTGGTCGAAGATACACACTACACCTGGATTAGGAACTAGCTAACAAGTGGGGCTCGGAACCGATAGATGCTTGGCAATAGATTATTAACTTGAGGGCTAGCTACCACGAAGTGAGCACTAGAAAATACCCTACCACAATTCTATAGGGTTTCATCACGATGTCTTGCTTCACTGAAAGTTTAAGCTCATTATTAAATTTCAATGCACAACGTACAACAGATCGCAAGCCAACGTCACTATCATCGCTTCAAAGTTCGTACTCATATATATTCTGTGGAGCTGCTTTAATTATCATCACCGCCCTTTTCAATCAAATGTTGGACACAGGCGTCTTCCGCTTCCTGTATATTTCAGGCAATGATTCTCGGAATACAACCGGTATGACCCACGAGGCCGTGACCCGACCAATATCAGCACACAATATGTGCAGGCTTCAACGCTGAGAATGCCTGCGAATCGAGTTATGATCACGGGTGTATTGTTTCGGGCTATTGAATTGACGTAACGCTGTCCTGTTATATATACGTATGTAGTAGCTTCCTTGTTAACCGTTCTGTGTACGCGTATATACAGGAAATACAGGGCGATCCATTGATATGTCATGCAACTATCCAAATAGTGTATCATGATTAAATAGGGGAGAGAAACGTTAACAGTTTTTCTTTTCATAACAGTATTATCAAAGAATAGTAATTACGAAAGATGATTATTTAGTTTCGCCCGTATTTTATGGCTTTGATTAAAGTTTTAAGACGTATTTTTAGAGTTTTCAAAAAGGAAAAGAAACCCTTTTAGGAATCGCTTTGTTGCCCATCTGTCTGTCTGTCAAAAACCTTTTTCTCAAGAATGTGTTGAAATAATTATCAAGTAGGTACTAAGGTTTACGATTCCATAGAGCTTTATCTCACTGCCAGGACACTGCCACAGACCTTGTCTCAGTATGGAGCCGAGATGGGTTTCGAACTCGATATCGGTGCCTTGTAAGGCGCACGCGTTACCGTCTAGCCACAAACGCTCGCCAGTGGCGTATGTGTTGATAAATTATATATTCGCCAAGATAATTAAGTTATAACATGTAAAATTTCAAGTTCCTACGAGATGACCTCATCAACATTAATTTATTAGCAAAGGTATTATGCGAAAGGTATTTGACCTGAGATGAAATATGCTAATAAACTACTCTGACGACTCTACGACTTGAATATTTATCTTGCGTATGAAACAGTTATTTTCATTATGAACTTTTATTTAAGTATTTATATATATGTTGGAAACTAGTATTGGCTAATAATAACTACATAAATCCACTGTATTGTATATTGTGGAAGTAAGTGTGATAATTATAATGAAAAAGCACGCACGCTTATTTAGCTATTACCTAAACGTATGGCCATAAAGGACGACTTTACAAGCTAGTGCGTTGAATACATAGTTTTATAGCGAATGAACTATTATTTTCGATTCAAATTCAATCAAGAAATGTTATGCAAATAAATCTGTGGCCTTGTATATAATTAATTCTAAGTACTAGCACGTACGGCGTCTAGAGAGAGCTTTCGAAATGAGCTCTTCTACGGATGCATTATGAAAACGTACACTTGATGAAAAAACTTTTAATTAATTTTCTTCTATATACAGCTGCTACTAGCAAAAAGTGCCTCTACTCGAAACACCTTCTCTGCAACGCCGCTACCGTTAGATACCTACCAAGAGTAGATATAAGAATAAATAGATTTTTTTAAGCGATGATGGCTCTGTGGTAGTGACGTCGGCTTGCGATCCGTAGGACGTGGGTTCGAACAATGACAATGAGCTTGAGCTTCGGTGAAGGAAAACGTCGTGATGAAACCATAGCTTGGTGGTAGGGTATTTTCTAGTACTCGCTTGGCTAGCTACCACCCTCTTGTTAAGAATCTGTCGCCAAGCACCTATCGGTGTGTTCCGGCAGCCACACTTGAGAGCCAGTTCCCAGTCCAGGTGTAGAATGACGCCATCTTCGACCACATCGTCACTTAACATCAGGTGACTTGTGGTCAAACGCTACCCTGTAAAAAGTAAAAATAAATAAATAAAGGAATTACTCTTTATTGGTGCACCACAATACAAAGAACCTTAAAACAAGACTCATATTAAAAAATTAAAAAAAATTCGACATCTTGGACTGATTGTCATCAAACATAGCTAAAAACACTCGTCCGTAACTCACCTTGCATACAAAAAAAAACTAAATTGAAATCGCTTCATCCGTTCGCGAGCTACGGTGCCACAGACAGACAGACAGACATGTCAAACTTATACTCGTAACACCCCTCTTTTTGCGTCGGGGGTTAATAAAACAGAGCGAACAACCTCCTTCCTTCTTTATGCCAGCAGCCTGTGTAAAAAGTGGTAGCTTTTTCAACACAGATTTTTGCAGACTGATCTATATTCTCTTTGGATTGATCTTTCGTCAGTTCAATTAATTATGAACTCTATTTCAGTGAACGAAGCCCCACCGTACCGGTAAGTAAACGGTACGGGCAGATTGCATTACACTATGAAAGGTCTGTTTTTATCAGCAGACACAGAACGTCTCAGCAACCTGCCGTGGCAGATTGAGGATGAATAAGACCGCCTTTTGTAACACTTACCATTAAGTTATTTGTTGATTTACTGTATTGTAGTGTAGATTCCATTAAAGAGGTATTCTAATCTATCTATCTAATACGCCACTGCCTGCAGCTACTCTGTATAGATACACATTAGATGATAAAGTGCTATGAACCGATACAATTACATATGCATCGGGCGTAGGCTGTCTGTTCACGTATTGCTGTCTTCAATAATACAATATGCCCACAAACATATATGTATTATGAAGGAGATAGGTCTGTTGCACGGCAATATACGAGATCGAAGCGTTCAGTTCAGATAGAAGCCAATGAATCGTTCAATCGCATAAATCGACTATCACTTGGTGTAAGCTTAGTTTGCGCATAATATATACATTACATATTAGGTTAGCAAGGCTAAGTTACCGCTGTTTTTTTTTTCGTGCTCGCCTTGTGGCTGGGCCAATATATCATCTCATCATCATCATCATCATAAAAAATTAGACTTAACAAAAATTAAGAAAAAAAAAGTTTGTTCTTGTTTGTTTTTTATACATATATAGTCATTAAATCATTCAATAGAGGATGTTTTTTTCTACCGGAATCTATGAATTAATTACATATTTTTGTTTGAATTAATCTATGTTATTTTTTAGATAAATGAGGAATTACATGACTTGCTGACTTTGTATTTACTTTCACAACATACATCATCATCATCCTATTATATAGGCCGTAATCTAACAAAACATACATAGATATAAAAACATTACGGTAATGGGTATGCACAGCACGATTCAATAATAACAATTGAACAGTCAGCCACATCACCAAACAAGTTAAAGTATTGGTGCAAGCATAACTGCCGTAATAGTTTAGAAAGCAATTAACCAATTGCTCAACTTTGCCTTACAATCGACTCTATCGGTAACATGTGCACAAACTGCCGTTCTACGTTAGATATTACATTAAAAACACAGATAAAATAATAGTTACTGGGAGTTACCGCAAGGCATTTCACCGATTCGTTGTTTCGGGTCGAGTGAAAACGTATTGCAGCTCAAACCTACCGTAAATGGATTTATCTCTGAGTCCCTGAGCTTTTGTGTCCTAAACGCTATATTTTTATCTACTGAGTAAATATACCTTTAGCTTGATTAAATAAACATTGGACTGCTTCGACATATTTTATTAAGCGCTAGAAACATATAAATCGTAACAAATATTTAGTGACAATCTGTTATCCGCAGTTTTACCCGCGTGGGCTTCAGTTTATCGTGAAAAAAAGTCTTTTTTCAGGCTATAGACAATATCTGTCCCAAATTTTATAAAAATCGGTTCAGCAGTTTAAACGTGAAAGACAAACAGACAGACAGAGTTACTTTCGCATTTATGTATAATATTAAGTAGGGATTATTTGACATCTTTGACCACAAATCGGCAGTGCGGTGTGGTCGAAAGAACTAAATGGCTCTCAAGTAACGCTGCAGGAACATACGAAAATAAAAGGTCTACAAATATAGTTTTAGTTTTCATATTTATCAACTAGAACCTTCAAATAAGTTAAAGATTGAGAGTTTGACAAAGCTGTCAACGTCTTATTTGAGGCGGAAATAATAATTAATCTCATATTAATTTAATGTCCGCAAAATGGGTAGAATAATCGGAGCGGAATAATTTTAATTCGATTAATAAAATGATTGAGCGCCCGTTTATTCGGTCGTCATCTGTCAGGGCTGTATTTATCAAACTCCTTTTTAAATTCTAATGTGATTCATAAAATAATTTCGTTTATTAGTTAGTAACGATCCGTCCCGGTTTTGCATGGATAGGCAAAGACCGTTTGACAGACTGAAGTTCTCTTAAAACCATTACAAACCTATAAAAAGAGGGGGGGGGGAATTAAAGACCGAGGATTATGTTCAGCAATGGACGTATTTTGGATGATGATGATGGTTTAAGCTACCACCAATATTTTTGAAAAACATTTTGTTCATTTATATCTAACTCTCTTGTTACCAACTTCAATGTCACTTTAGTTTCCATACAAATTCACGAAAAAAAAACGCAAAACTATATTTATAAGCTATTTGCTTTTACTCAAAAAGCTCACATACGAGTAAGTTTATCAGAAAGATAAACTGTAGTTCTGTTATTAAAAAGTATACATTCATTTTCACTTCAAAAATCTCGATGTGCAAAATATAAAAGTGACTATTCGATAACTTTTTTGCGCAAGCAAAAAGAAAATGCAAAAACGTTGAGTAACCACAAAATAACAGAAAAAAGCGTTTTAAAAATTCCTTTGGCGAATTCGTGCTACTAGGAGAGCTGGGTTTGATGGAGGTGTCGTTGCACTTGTTTTTCAAAGCTACCAGGAGCCACTTTTCATTTGACCTAGTCATAACTGAAGGACTTTGTGGCAGGCGCGTGTAGGATTTTTTAAGCAAATATCGGTTATTTTCATTGAATATAATTAACATAACTGCTGGCATAACTTTAACCGTTGAACGTCACATTAAGAAGTTACTTATGAGTAAGGAGTAGGAGTTAGTTAAGCGCTTTATCTACGAAAAATCATTCACGGTAATTAGTATTATACTTGCAACGAAAACTACTTGATGGTGAGTTCTCTTGATATGAGTTGCACCTATTTTACAGCTTGAGAAGATTTTTTTAATGAACTCATTTGTGTTACTAGTTATTTACAGAATTTTTGACATTGCTCTTATGTCAGTCCCACGTAACTACTAAATCTATATAAAAGTCGATACAGAAAGTAGAAAGATACGAGTACGTAAAAAAAAGTTGATTCAATGGCTCACCGGTCCTGAAAGCGACGCACGGCTTTACCTAAAAGCTTTCACGCTGGCAGCTAGCCAACACCCTCTCTAATCCGTAATTACCATTCGTTAACACACAAAACAAAATTTGCAATTAGAATAAACACCAAAAATTTAATGTTTTTCGATGCAAAACACCAAGCGGTCGGTACAAAGCGGTGCGAAAAGTTTTATAAAAAAGTAAAACCGACGTTTAAGTCAGATTAATTTTTTACATTTGAAGCTAGGGTCCCACGGTCTGTTTTCCAACGGATCAGACCAAGGCGGGCAGCGCACCATAGGATACCTGTAACCGTCTGTCGTGCTGGAGTCCTAAGGTTAATTTTTTTACCAACAAATCAAGCAGAGCTAGACCGGACGACGCGCCGTGGGAACACTCCACCCCGCCCGTGCTCATCTGTGGGGGCCCGTCGTCGTCTGATGCTAAAGTACAGAAAAAATGTGAAAAGGGTTCCGTAATTCGACCTTGAACTTAAAAGTATTGGCAAAGTTCAGTCTAGCCGAAGAACGCCGTTACCTAATAAATTATGGATACGAGTAAAGTTGCGAAAGAGACAGCGCGATCGATCGAGATTTTTAATGGCGTAGAAAGACAAACCAGGTACTTTTTCTGTGGACGTGTATCTTGAATTAGCAATAATTAGTCACGTGGGAGCTTAGATGAGACTAATGATTGTATTAGGTACGCAGAAGAATGAGTTTAAATTAATTAATTTCTTGCTTGAACTTTTAACTTAGGGTGGGCAACCGACCGCGGTCGACCGGTCGATCGCAAGAGGTTTAAGGTCACTCGTGAGCGATAGGTGGGTGGTTCTTACAATAAATATACATACCTTGATATGTAACCAAATCCCTGGCCGACCAACCGACACCAAATTCAGATATCTCTTAGTTAGGGAAACATACGCGTTAAATAATTTTTTATGCTTTTAATGCCTTTACATAAAATATTCGCTGATAGTTGTAACTCAACCCCCACCTGTAGCACCAACGTATGTCTTTTGGACAACACGTTAATGACATTTCATGAATACAAACAGACTTTTGTTGGTAAGACGTGACTATCTGGTGAATCCGTAGATGAAAATACAACGCAAGTACACATCGTATACGTAACGAAAATAACGTCTTATATCTCGGCTTCGGCGAAGAAAATTGAAACAAGATTCTGATACGCAGATGTAAAACTAGTAAAGAACGGAACATATTGAAGCTGGAGAACATATTGGAAACGTAAAACAGTGTGTGGAGTGCAGCAGGGGTAGGGTGAATGGATAACACATGGAAAATTTATCGATACATTTTCAGCAGCAATATTACCTACTACCAAAAAAACTTGACACTATGACGTGATACACAGAGTTTTAAAATGTTAGGTAGCACACGGTAGCAGATAGTTAAGATTTGGTAGCAAAAAGTAAGGTAGCGTAAATTATCACAATGCTACATCAGGTTAATAAACTGATAGTAACTTTTTTTTAAATCCTCCATGGTAGCGTTTGACCACAATTCACCCGATGTTAAGTGACGATGTGATCGAAGGTTGCGTCACTCTACGCCCTGGACTAGGAACTGGATTTCAAGGGCTGCCAGAACACACCGTTAGGTGCTGTATAAAGCACGATTGTCACACCCGAATCCACCCGCACAATATTATCCTCATCATCATGAACCGGAAGAAGTCCACTTCTAAACATAGGCCATCTCCTTTAAACGCCACCATGAACTGCTATTAGCCATTTGTATCCATCGGCTCCGCACGACTTTTATGATGTCGCTGATCCACCTAGTAGGGGGCATAACTACAGAACGTCTGCGGGATCTTGGTCGCCACTCGAGATTGGTCACTTTTTACATTTAGCCAGTTTAGAATGTAAACCAAACCTTCTTCTAGTTTCCATTCACCGGGGTGGAGGGTTTATTGAATTCTTATCGTCGCGTGTATCATACGGGACTATCGAAGCGGCCGTCTCGTCCCGGATATTGCGATACATACCGGTGCCGATTGCATGACACTTCGCAGTAGTGTTTCAATTGACTTTTCACTGCAGCACGCGCGCCTTGTTAGGATTACTGTTGAGTGCTATTTATAAACTCAGGTCTTGTACAACGAACACGTGCTACCTATTTATGTGCTGTTAAAAATCCCCGGAGAGCTTACCTGGGCGCAGCGAAGCGTGGAAGCAATGATGACATATCTAGGTATCTAGACTCTTATATTATTATTTGAAGTTGCCTTCGATCACCTCGTAGGTGACCTAAGATGAAACGTTATTCTGTAAAAAGTAAACTAGATATCAAAAGCTATGTTTGGAGCAGATGGATGCAGTTTTCACAATGTTACACGGAGAAACATTTGATTTTTTGTTTTGTATCGTTCAAATTAAATTATTAAACTATTGAATCGGTCTTGATGGAAGATCGATCTTAGTGTAGAGATTGTTTGAACCCTGAGGGCATAGGTTACTTTTTATCGCGATAAAGTGTAGTCAACGCGTGTGAAACCACTAGCTTTTCAATCAATATAAACAAAACTCTTAGTAGAAGTCAGTATTCTAAAACTCACGCACTCGGCTAAAAAAAATGTATACATATACAATACATATATATAAATACATATATATTTACATAATATCTTAAGAAGTTATACTACCAACCATAGCTTGGTGGTAGGGTATTTTCTAGTGCTCGCCTGGCTAGCTACCACCCTCTTGTTAAGAATCTGTCGCCAAGCACCTATCGGTGTGTTCCGGCAGCCTCACTTGAGAGCCAGTTCCCAGTCCAGGTGTAGCGTGGCGCCATCTTCGACCACATCTTCACTTAACATCAGGTGACTTGTGGTCAAACGCTACCCTGTAAATAGTAAAAAAAAAAAAAAAAATTAACTAAGTATCTATGTATCAATCCCATTTGGCTAGGTGATAAAAGTAGGTGTCTCCATATATTACATTTATGTCTCTTACAATAAGCTTTTTAGACCACCAAAGTAGTAGTTGCCGGAGTCCGTGCCGTGCCAAGACTATGAGAAACGTGATAGCTTGTAAGCTCGAAACCTATTTTTGTCGGAAAATATCGCAGTGTAGGTACTTTCAAATATTCATATGCACCCATAAAAAGATATTCTTCTAATCTATATAAATAAAAGTGTAAATGTTCGTTCCTTCAAAATCTTGAATATCGAAAAGTTCTACACCGATTTTTCTGAAAGTTGCCACATACTCGTATAGATGTATTTTTTTTATGAAGACGGTTTTTATGCTTTCCACTTTGTTGTAATTCGCCTATTTCCACTTATTAAAAATTATTAGAAAATGTAATGTTTGTACTTACAAACATAACATAACATTTATAACATTTATACTTATAAAGCTTCTGTCCATCAAAAGTTGTCTGTTAGAAATTACTCCAAGCAATAACCGGTCATTGTGACACAAGGTCTAAAATATTTCCTTATATTATGTTGTTCTTCTTTCTGTTCTTGTGGTGAAACAATAAAGCGTTATCTATCTATCTGTACAAAGTTTAATATCTATATTATTAGCTTTGCATCACCACACTCAAAGCTGATTATTAATAGGACTTGCCGTCGCTCAAAACGGTGAAGTAAAAAATTACCTCTCATCGATTCACATTTCCCTTTTCAAAGGCTTTATACGGAAATGCGGATATCTTCATTAAATTTTTATGCGAAAATAATTGTGACATTAATTACTTCGTTTTAAACAGGGCTTCATTTACGTAGGTCAGAAGAAATTAATCATTTCGAATGAAATAAATTGAGAAAGGGTCGGAGAGGGTGTTCTATAATAATGATTCCAATTAAGGTTGTAATGTTTGGGGCCTTTGAAAACTGTAATTCGTTATGTAATAATGGTATGATAACAATGGTTTTCAATAATAACATGGGCAGGTGTTTCTGTTTCATGTGTGTTTCTTTTTGTACTATCAAAATGATTATAATAAGGTAATTAAACGTAACTGTATTATTTAATACTAGTTGCGCCCGCGTCTTCCCTATATCCCGCAGGAACCTTTTTCCGGGATAAAAAGTAGCCTATGTGTTAATCCAGGGTATAAGCCATCTCCATTCCAAATTTCATTCTGATCCGTTTAGTAGTTTTTGCGTGAAAGAGTAACAAACATCCATTCATCCATACATACAAACTTTCGCGTTGATATTAGTAGTACATATTAAATACTAGCGACACGCCCCAGCTTCGCACGGGTGGACAAAGATTTTGACAACCGGGTTTTCTAGTTATCTCAAACTGTTTATCCAACGTAAGCTGATAAAGCGGTATCATTTTTCTCTGAATTGTCTCATAAATATCGTCACTTCTTTCTGAAAACTTACACCTTATCTGAATAAAACACAGCCTATTAAACTAAGAAATTATGTAGCTTCCTAATTAGTGCAACATTTTTTGGAATCGGTTCAGTAGTTTTATGAGATATTATTTAATTTGTGTTTTCGCATTTTCACTAAACTATAAACTAAAAAAAATATTATCAGCATCTTCCAAGTGAAAACCTATCAGCGGCCATTTCCGATTTTTGTCTCAAACTGTAAATCAATATGAAGGCGAATAGGGTCCGATAAGGGTACCAAACGTCTTGATGGCGACTCTACACCGCCGAGGGTAATTTACTACCCGACGATAACGAAAACGGCGAAAAAAGCACACAATAATCGTTATAAATCGATTCTTGTAGCTTATTCGTACTGAGCACGATTTGTGGTCTGCAAAAAAGTATTTTTACATATGGAGATAGCTGTTTAATCTTTTCTTTTTTAATCAAGATTAACGCAAAAAAACTATTTAGTGATACGATGTTGGATGCCGGGATGAAAACCATGGGTTAAGCCTCACTTAAGAGTCGGTTGCCAAAACCGGTATAGCGTGGCGCCACCTTCGATTAGACCTTTTGTTAAATAGCGTGCATAGAGCATCGTCGACGTCATCAAATGTCTACGTATGAGAGGAAAATATAGCAGAACGTACAAAAACCTGTATATAATAATAATAATAATTTACGGTGTAGGTTTAAGTTTTTTAAAGTAATTTTATCAATTAATGTAAAAAACTTTTACCTAAAAAGACAAATAAGTGAAGTGAATAATAATTTATTTTGTTTCAGAAACTTCTTCCATACATAATCATTTATAAAATCAAATACATTAAAACAAAATATACATAGGTATATAAAATCACATTAAAATCAAATAAAAATAAAATGGAATTAATCAAAAATTAAATGAAAATGTAAAAATTATTTAATTATATTACATATTAAAATTAAAATGATACCTTAAGGAGCCGGAGTGCATCTGGAGTGTTCTATGCGATCTTTAATCCAGTAGGGGAGGCCGGGGTTCGACGTTCCGATTTTGGAGTCGGAGGCAATATAAATGTAATAGAAATGTTTAAAGTCAACGATTCCTATATAAAATGGTGCATAATTTATCCTTGTTTCAAATTGTAAACTTAAGTTCTTTGAAATAAGCATATATTATTGCTCAGGACATTTTTTCTGTAAAAAGTCGACAAGGAACAACTCGCCCCACAAAGGGGCTGGTTGTTCCTCAGCTGAGGTAAGTTGTTCCGCTTATCAACTCCAGTCCCTAATAATGTAGTATTAGTTGGAAAGGTATTACATAAAATAAATTAGGTATATGTAATTGAATATTTATTAGTTTTATTTAGAAAAGTACAAAATTTTAATGTTTTTTACAAACTTGGCAACAAAATTAAAAAATGTGATGAACATAACTGCAAACATATAATAATAACAAGCATTAACTACCAGTTAATGGTGTAGTACAACCTAATTAATAGATTTAAGAATAATAAACATTTTTAATATTACTCAATCAACTTTGACAAACGTTTGCTTGTCAAAAAAAAACAAAATTATTTCTTTTAATGAAAACACAAAAAATAACAAATTTTAACATTTCGAGTTATAGTTTCTTAATTCAGTCTTATAGCAATGACTTTACTGAGATCAATAATCTAAACTTATAACCTACTCTGTAAAAACAGATTCATTTCAGTAACTTAAAAAAAATTATTCAGAGTCGTCGTTTGAATTACAATTTTGACAAACATAAGAATGAACATCTTCAGATTTCAGGCATTTTGAATGAGCCCAATTCTTACACATGACGCATTCAATCCATTGTTCAATGTGGAATATAAATCGCAACATATTAGACAATACCATTCCATGGTCTCTTCTTCACTATCACTTCCATAATTATCTTCTTGCAGTAGTTTCCTCGGAACAACTAGCCCCCCACCAGAGGAACTTGGAACCCCAAATTCCATTTTCTAAAGTAACATCCAATTATGATAGAATACGTTTGAAAAAGCCAAAAACGATATCAAAAAGTTAATCACTGTAGTTTGCTCGACAGATAATAGCAAGTAACACACAAATAGCTAGAAAATTGATTAAAATAGACCAAAAAGTATGATGACGAAAAAATTTACTTACGTGATGTTTGAGTGTCACCAATCGACTACCACGCTAACACGCGGGCAGACCGTCACTAAAATGACTGACGCAATGGCGCGATGATATGACGTTTCGCGATGCACTTCACACTTATTGCTATCTCTTTTCTTCGCGGAGCTATTTCCATCGGAACAACCTGCCCCCGGCACTTTGAACCCCGGCCTCCCCTACCTAAAGATAGGGAAGTCCAGACTTACTCTTCCTGCTATGTGAGTATGTATATAAGTATGTACAGTCAACGACAAAAGTCGCTGAGCAAAAACAAATTTTCCGATTCTCTTTATCATCTTAAACACCAACAATCACTTAAAATCATGTGTGTTGTGTTATGGTCAAACGAAACCCTGTAAGTTGTAAGGAAAAAACAAATATTACTGATCTAATACGCATTTCGAAAATCTAGTCTGATCAGCTACTTTTGTCGTTGACTGTACCTACCTAAAGAATGCAGACCTTTACCTAACTCTACCTTCAAATTAAACGATTAAAACTCGTCTACCCGACCAACTTTTATATGCACCTACCGTGAGTTAACAAAACGTCTTAAGTTAAACTCAAGTCTCAAGTAAGTAGTCTCTTAATTAACCATCGTTTACCTGAGCTGGCTTTAATGATAGAGCACGAGACATTTACAACTTGGAAGTTGGTTCGAGTTGAATTATTTAATGTGATTAATAACGAAGTTGGAACGCTAATTGGTTACAGCCCTGCTATTATGTTGCTTTGAAATCCTTAAACGAAGCATAAGAGCATTTAAAAGTTATTATAATTATCTTTATTTCTGAAAATATACACACCTACAAGCTTTAAAAGAAAATTTCATAAAACCATTGGAAAATTTTGCATTTTAGGTTTGCAACTATTTATTATAAAGCTTGCTGAATTTATTTTAGATTTATATTTGTTTATGGCCTTGCCTGATGTACATAATAAAGATACCTATATGAATGTAAGAAATACAAAGTATACTTTTTAGTTTAGTTTTATGTTATGTATTTTTTTTTTTTTTTTTTTTTTACAACTAACTAGGCTAGCGTTTGACCACGATCTCACCTGATGGAAAGCGACGATGTGGTCGAAGGTGTAGCACGCTTGCCCAGTAAATACCTATTCACTCTTGTCTTGAACACCCCCGGGTTGTATCTTTCGGGAAACACTGACCAAGGCAGGGCATTCCACTCTTTTGCAGTTCTAATCAAAAAAGTTGACGCAAACCTGTTCGTGCGTATCGGTGGTATTTCCACGATGAAAGGATGGCGCTTATCGGAACGCCTGGTCGTTCGGTAATGGAATGGTGCTGGGGGAATAAGGTCGTGCAGTTCTTGTGCACACTCTCCGTAGTGAAGTCTATAAAAAACCGATAAACTTGCCACTACACGCCGATGAGCCAGACTCTGGAGCCTAGAGTTCACCAAGAAGTCGTCATTAATTAATCTTTTGGCACGTCGCTCTATTGAGTCCAAAGCAGCCAGCTGATACTTGGCAGACCCGTCCCAAAGGTGGCAGCAGTACTCCATACACGAACGGACCTGAGCTTGGTATAGGTTTAAAAGCTGTCCCGGTGTGAAGTACCGCCTAACCCTTGATAGTATGCCAAGCTTTTTCGCTGCTACTTTAGCTTTGGATTCAATGAAAGAGCCGAAGTTGAGATTGGACGTCAGTGAAACACCCAGAAGCTCCAGATGGCTGCTAATCGGTAAAGACACACCACGGAAAGACGGAGACAAGTTAAGTGGGCTCTTTTTTGAGGAGAATAAACACGCCTGAGTTTTGGCAGCATTAAACCCAACCAAGTTAGCGTCACCCCAATCGGACACGGCTTCCAAAGTTGAGTTCAAACGCTGAACCATGGCCTCACTTAAAAGTAGGACGTCGTCACTCCTGGCCTGAGCACTGGATGTGAATCTCTCAACAACAGTACTGTCATCTGCATACCCAAAGGTACCGGGTTTAAGCAGGTCGTTAATGTGCAGTAAAAAAAGTGTTGCTGAGAGAACCGACCCCTGAGGTACACCGGCATTGATAGCCAATTGGTCCGACGAGCAGCCGTCAAGGACTACTCGAAGTGACCGTTCTCTCAGGAAGTCGGACACCCAAGTGCACAGTCCAGGAGGGAGTCCGTAAGAAGTCAGCTTACTTAAAAGACTTTCATGCCAAACCCGATCAAACGCCTTAGAGATATCCAGAGAGACAGCGAGTGCCTCTCCGTGCATCTCAACAGCTTCGCTCAATATGTGTGTGGCATACGCTAGAAGGTCACCAGTAGACCGGTTTCGGCGAAATCCGTATTGCCGGTCACTTAAGAGATCGTGACCCTCTAGGTATGCCATAAGCCTGTTATTGATAACTCGCTCCATACTCTTGCAGAGCAGGGAAGTTATCGAGATGGGCCTATAATTTGAGGGTTCAGCACGACTACCTTTCTTCGGCACTGGCTGCACGTTGGCAACCTTCCAACTCCTGGGGACTTTTCCTGTGTCAAGAGAGAGGCGATACAGGCGTGTTAGAACGGGAGATAACTCTGGTGCACAGTTCTTGAGCACTATTGCAGGTATACCATCTGGACCACTGGCTTTAGTCACATCTAGAGCACGAAGCGTCTTGAGTACCTCTTTCTGACGAATGCGTATCTCGGGCATGGAAACCCCGCAATGAGGTAGACAAGGAGGACTCCTGCCTGTGGTGTCTAGACGCGACGCTTCTGCGAAGAGGTTGGCAAATAAGTTGGCCTTCTCCTCAGCAGTGTGAGCCAGTGACCCATCTGGTTTAAGCAGTGGAGGCAACGAGGAGCGACAGAAGTTCGCTTCAACCGATTTTGCCAGGGACCAAAAAGCTTTACTCCCCGCAGGGTATGATGCTAGTTTGGTCCCAATTCGGCTAACGTGGTATGTATGTAGATATGCATGTTGTGTATTCGTACCCTCACTAATACTTGTATATTTACACAAGATGTTTTGTGTACTTTAACATAATAATTTTAAAATCATACCGTTATCTAAAAGTATGTATTTTGAATCTGTAAAAAGAAGACCGTTTCGAATTATTCACTGAGGTGCTTTCAAATCGAAATAAATTCGGTTTTATCGAAAGCAACAAGAGGCAATTTCCCTTTTATTGCTGCGTACATAGAAAAAATATGTGAATCACATCGGCATAAATCTTTAAACCCGTTTTTTTTTATTCTTATCTGCCTCTGTCAAAAGAAATATGTATGCAAATCAACGCCCGAGCTGGCATATGTTTGTTTAGTAAAACTATATTGATTTATTTATAAAATAGTTACTAAGCTTAGGTACAGTTACGGCGGTGTGGTGGTAGCCAAAAGGGCACCCTTTTACTTTATGACAAGAGCAACCTCGGCCCATTTTTTGTCCCAATTCTAACAGTCGCACAGTACGGCCCGTGAGCTGTGGAACCGTGGAATGTCTAGCGTTTACTTCACGGGACATAAAGCTTTTATGGAGATACACGGTCGTCCCATGGGCCAATTTATTCTATGGCCGGCCCGCACTACCAGCTGACATATGCCCCAGACATATACTTTATTCAGGGAGACATTTCCGCGGGCCAAGTGCCTTAGATGCCGATCCTGCCATTCATTACTCTTTGCTAGTTTATCGCACCTTTTCTTCATCGTTGCTTTTGAATTGGCCATTTCAAGAAGCGGTCATTTTAAGAAGGCGTAATTTCAAGAAGAAGTGATATTCTTAATTGTGCTCCTGTCTATGTTTTGTCGACGCAACGTTTTCATTTGACCACAAGTTACCTGATTTTAAATGACAATGTGATCGAAGGCAAGCAAGCACAAGAGCGCTCTTGAAAATGTTACTAAAGGTCACCCATCTGAGCAGATGACCAATTGACCAGGTGGAGTGTTGTTGAAACTTGGTTGATTTGTTGATCCGTTGTGTACGACCAGAAAAGTTTCGCCACGAGAGTTTTTTTAAATACAGGAGGTAAAATCTACCAGCAAAAGCATCATCAACATAATAAAGCCGCTTGTTTCCGACGCCGACCGCGGACTAACTAGAACAAGCTTAGGTGCTCACCATTCCAAAGTCAATTTTAAAGTTATTTGCATATTTCTTGTTTTCCGGACGAGATTGGTTCGGTATCGGCGTCGATACTCCAATATTCATTAGGTGGATAGCGATCAGTTAGTTAACTTGGCTTTAGGTAAAAATTAAACGGATTTTTCTCGGCTTAGGTTGGGTAGGGACTTAGAACTTCGTGAAAATTACGCTGAATTTATATAGGAAGTTTAATTTTATCTGATAACGTCCTGGATTGGTGGTTTTGTGCAAAGCTTTTTTTATGTCTTCATTATAATGATTTAATCATCGGCTGAAACATGCGAGCACGTATTTCTATCTCCTAGCATCACCAAATGTGTTTACTTATGTAAAATGCAGTTAACCATAAAATCCAATCATAGATTTTCCAAATCCACGACAAAATTTCAGAATAAACTACTCCTCTGTTTGTTTTTTCAGAGGAGCAGATCAACGACATCGCAAAAGCAATCTCTTTAATCAAATCAGCTCGATTGTTTTCGAAATCCGTAACCCCGAACAGAAAACTAACATCAAAGCGTAAGTAAGCAATCCAGGCGACATCAGAAAAGCTATGAATTTAAATCAAGTGGAACCTCATCAAAGTTGGTGACGGCCCGTAGGCGCTTCCAAACTCATTTTCATATTACACCCGCTCCGCGATGCGCGCGTCGGATTAGGCAAAACTTTAATGCCCTTTTCGCTTACGTTGTTTTTTCTATCCAGAGCTCTTTTAATTATAAAACTGTGGCTTGGCAAACGTAGTGTGGGACGGCCTCCGACTTTGTATGAAGCGTCGACTTGCGCCGAGTGCTTGGCTAACAGAAGTTGGAAGAGAAGAGCTGAAGACCAGGCTCAGTGACGTATCTTGGGAGAGGACGCAAGTATCTAACAGTGGACTTACAGATGATGATGATAAGGCAATCAGGTCACTTGAAACAGATAGTAAGAGCTTATCCTTACAATAATTGCAGTGCGACTCAAGTTGGCATTGCAAAATTCTGGATGATTGCACTACGCCCTTCATCATATCACATGATTCCACTAAAGAAAATATTTCTTTATATTCAAAACTGAAAAGTAAAAAGCCATTTCTATACCTAGAGAATTTTTTAATGTACAAAAATAATGTGATTGAGCGCGAAGCCGACCCTACACAATCGTTCTAGAAAACAGAAATGAAATTGGAAGGAAAACAAAAAAAACAAACTCAACTCTACCTTTTCGTAAAAATAGATTTCATATAACGCAGATTTACATTGAAATCGTTATCCACACTTTGCGTAGTCTCGTAACTGATACATTTTTCTCGTATCTAATTTTATTTTGCGAATTCCGGAAATAATTGCCGAGTCCATTCTAAAAGGAACTCTATCCCTTGCTCTCTCGCTTTCTGATTACAAGCTCAGATTGCATTTCCGATAGACTCACGAACATTTCCCAAGAAGTTTCTCGGAACTAGAAGCTTCGTTACTTGATCGGTATATTGGAAAAATATGCCTAGATATTTTATTTTTGATGTTTTGTGCTTATCGAATAACGGGTTTTAAAACTGGCTAGTTCAGATATTCTTTTAATAAGTGTGGCTTACCTAATTAATTAGTTTGTGGAACAAAATCAAGTTTTTTAACGTTTAATATTTTTGTTTTTCTTTACATCAGTTTAGCGTTTGATCACAACAATCACAAGTCATCAAAGTGTGTATCGATGTGGTCGAAGGTGTACCTGGATTAGAAACTATGAAAAACAAATCAAAGTATGTTGCTTTATACACAAGTGGTCACCTAAAATCTAGATAAATAGAAAAAAAAAAGAAAATTTGCATTGTAACTTTGATGTAGATTTAAAAAAAAAGTGACAACCTATTATCATAGATTTCAATTAATTTTCAAGGGTATTGGAAACCCAAACAGGTAGTTATTTTTCGTTCCAACATAAACAAGATAGTATGAAAACCTTTTTTGTTCAGTAGGCTAAGCACGAATATTTCGACAGTTCGTATTGCAAACGTACCTATCGTATTTACGTTAGCATCAAAGTGACGTCACCCTCCGTAAAAAAGTTTCGTCGAAAAACTTAAAAGCTAGATCGAAAAGAGAATAATTATAGTCACTACGTGCTAGCGCTATTCTCCTTCCACGTTTGAAAACGAAGAAATAATCTATGAAAATAACTCTGGGCACAGTTTTCTGGAGGAATATCAATAGTTTTTGAACGAAGTCGTAATACATTTTTTTGAACTGATTTGATATCTAGTGGTTAAATGCACAAACCAATATTCAATAGACTTTTTCAAACTGCCATGGTCATATAAAATTTGGTTTGAAATGGGATATTTACCATGAGGTTAATTTTGTTTGAGTTCTCGATATTTCGGCGCTATTGTAAGCGCTGCATGATCGCGAAAATACTGACAAGAAATATATTTCATACATACCTCACTCTCAATTGGGTACTATTAAAGATTTTTTGTAATTACTTTTACAATTTTCCTAAAATCCTTACTGGAAGGAATCTGTCGCTAGTAAGGATTTTCAGGATAAACTTCCGTTAGCCAGCCTTCGACATTTATGTTCATCCTTGCGAATTTTGCAGAAAGCATTTAGGAAAAAGTATAAGTTGAAATTCTTATCCCTTGAAGTTACGCCAACGTAACGATATGATGGAAGTATATATGTTCGTTTTAGGTCCTGTTAGTCCATTGTTAAAATTCTTATAGGTAATAAAATATTTTTTTTTACGTAACGATAAGAAAGAACACTTTCATGGTAGAGAGTTGGGCTTGCTCTATAATAATTATAGAAACAACCTACATATTTGAGGTTCTCGTGAAATTAAGCAAATAGCTATGTATTTGTGTATGTATGTATGTAGGGCTGTAGGTAAAACATTTCCAAATAAGTATTTGGGTTTTACGTAACAATAACCTTAGGCAAAATTTCAGTAAGCAAAAAAAAAATATTATAGGAACGAAATGCTTTTTATTTCATTTGTATGAATATGAAAAGAATTTATTGCTTTAGCTTATATGTAGTGCCTACAGGGAAAAAGGAGAAGACATATTAGTAGAGCAGTTTTATTAATACATCAAGTAAGGAATAAGAGATTATCAAATTTAATATGTATTCCGTGGTGAAGGCATTCACCATCGCGTATTTAGACTTTACAAGCTGCCTTAAATTTACTCTAGCGGTTTTCCCGTTATTCCGTTGGAACCTTTTCCGGGATAAAAAGTAGCCTATGTGTTAATCAAAAGTATACCTATCCATATTTTTTAGAACTTCAAATATTGGCGCCTTATTTATTACAGATCATTCTTGCTATTCTTACTCTGTGGATCATTCCGTGCATGACGTTGACGTTGATTAATCATAGCCTAAAATGTCAACAGCGCCCTCTATCTCTCTTGCCCTTATCGTGATTACGTGTAATAAGACTAATAAGTTAATTTTCCCTTTTCCCGTAAATTAAACTAGTCATAATTACAAAAGTTCGTTTAATTATCTATATTCCACTCAAATTAATTGAGGCGTCCCAGTGTGAAGAAGTAACAAACAGTAAGCTCTCACAATCTATCGCATTCAATAACAATATTTTCAAGTTGACCCACAATCTTACATTGTGCAAAAAAGCCTTGGAAAGAATCGGTACATTTTCCTGCCATCGATCTTCAGCTATACATTCACGAAGCTGTCACCAGTTCCATTGTGCACTTGACAGGTTAAAAGTGAGGCGTCTATTTGCCGCTGCGCCTATAAAAATCGAAATCCGACAGATATGGCACGTCAGTCTTGAAAGCGGGAGCGGAAACGGTGGTTTTTATATGACGCGATTACATAGTAGGTAATAGGTATCTTGTCATAGTATACTGTAATGTAATATTACTTAAATCAAACCTTGCCGCCAGATGACAGTTATCGTAAGAACAGCAGTTGTTTATGATGTGTCCTAGACAAAGTATGACTCGGGTGTTGGTAAATTAAACTGTATCGTAGCGGTTTTGGTGGCTAGTTGGCTACTGTTTGGCGCCCAACGTGGGGCCCAAACCCAAGACCTTGAGATATACAGTCTCATACTCTATCGACTGAGCTAGCTGGGCCTGTAGGGTGAACCATAGCACAAATATTATTAAAAAACAAATTATTAGTCATTTCTTTGATACATTTTTGAAATTACATTATATTTAATTGAGCAGTTTCAGTATGAAGAAGTAACAAACCCACTTACTCACAAAGTTGTACATTTAGGAATGTAATATGAGTGTGATATCAAAGTGAATTTCATTCACTTGCGTCCGCTCGGTTTAAAGAGAAAATGGTAGATAGTACTCATATAGGTCGGAATATCGCGTCGTGTGTCGTGAATGGACCTCATCAGAGAGAGGAAAGAGGGTAAAGGTTTATTGAGTGAGTGCACGAGCCAGATAGCTACCGTGCATTGCATTGCTTCAAACGAAATCTACAACCGATTGTAGTCTATTGCTTCGTTTTACGTGAAAATCCTGAACGATTGCATTCTTTGATAGTGAGGCTTTGACGGTGCCTTGATAAACAGCAGCAGCTTAATCTATAATATCAAAATAAGGAAGATTACGAGATAACTTTAACATGTGCTGATTTCCCATAGGTCAAAACAGTGAAGGAAAGCATCGTGAGGAAACCAGTATGTTCAAAAACCACAACATTCAAGAGCATCTAACAACCCGCACTGGGCCAGCGGGATTACGACCCATACTCTCTGAAGCTCTCGGCTCTCTGATGATGATTATTGTGATGAGAAAATAACATGTGACTTTCCAAATTAAAGAATTTGCTGGAATACTTTATATTCACCGTAACTTACTCTGAAGAAATTTAGCAATTGCATTACAAATATATCTTCAACAAATCCAGACAGCGGTTTTTACAACCCCAGTGGCATTTGCGAGGCAAATCCAATACCACTACACGAATACGTTACGCGAACCAAAGTGCGGACTTCCAATAAAGTTACCGAATCCTATTTAGGTACGTAGACAACAAAATCGACTCCAAATATGATCAAGAATTTAAAAACTGTACAATACACAGTCACAGCAAGCTGAAACCAATCTCAAATTTTACAAGTGTTGTATTAGAAAATAGTTTCAAGCCCCGTTCGTACACGTGTCTCGTTAGACTCCGCACACTCGGCGGTACGTGACCGGGCGGACGCGACGCGACGTTGA
Organism: Opisthograptis luteolata; assembly: GCA_931315375.2. Classification (NCBI taxonomy): domain Eukaryota; kingdom Metazoa; phylum Arthropoda; class Insecta; order Lepidoptera; family Geometridae; genus Opisthograptis; species Opisthograptis luteolata. The sequence continues at coordinate 9,787,308 of OV928042.1, forward strand.
ATTTAATATTTGTAAAGTCAGCACTCTTACGGAGATTCACGTTTTTGAATGAACTTGAAGATTTAAACGCTGTGTACAATGCGAAATAGGAGAAAATGTGCAGCAAATTTAAAATTTGCAAGAGTTCGGCAACTCTCCTGGTATTGCAAATGTTCATAAGTGACGGTGACCGCTTTCTGTCAGGCGGTGTCTGCTTGTTTGCCACTCTATTACATATTCACTAATTCGACTACTCCCATTAGTCGGCGTGAAGCAAGTGGTGGTGATTGGGACTATTTACTTTTACGTTTACTATTTACTTTTTGGGACTATTACTATTAGACACAAACGACAAATATATGAACGCACGGACTGTCTTGTATTTTATTTCCCACAGAGAAAATATACCTAAAGCCAATCTCACATCTTAAACTGGCGCCCAATGTGGGGCCTATGAACGAAGTGTACGCAGTGAACTACGCGATAAAATTTTAAATTTAAAAATTCTCTGTACAAACCTTAGGCTTGAGAATGAAAGAAAATACTTTGAATAAACGCATTAATAACACGTTCTTCATTTGAAACAGGTATATAATAAAATATCGAACATTTATTACCGTTGCATATAACAAAGTAAAATATTAATTATGTATTCCTATACCAATTTTAAAAACGGTACTTCACAGAAAATATTAATTCGTAGCATAAAACAAAGTTTACAATACTAATAACGTAACAACGAGCCTCAAAAATGTTTGTTCTGTGTAAAGTTTTCTTTATATTATTTTTTCATGGAACGCTTAAAGATAAACAGTAACGTGTAACCTCTGTTATTAATGCTTTGTTATTATAGAGAAAACAAATGAAATAACGTATACATAACCGTGCTCTATCATGTCTACATCTTAAGAAAATGGAATATAAATCGAATAATCGCAATCTTGAAGCTACACACCAAGAGTATCTTAATTGATCACCCCTATAATATTAATTGGTCGTAATTTTTAACATTCTCTGTTACGCATTTTATCTCACTTTTAATCACATGCGAGATCTTAATTGAAGATTTATTAAAGGTCTACTTTATACATTTATGCTTCAACATGGTATATAAAAGCTGTTTGAATTCCAATACTGGCACAGTTTTGTTAAAAAACAAGTCCCTCGACCGTTCAATCAAAGAGCACTGTGAATTCGTATTCAGTAATGAAAATAGGAGAACACTATTGTGAAGTTTGAATGCATTGCTTACAGGGATGTCATAACATAGAATTCTATCTATAAAACATTTTTCAGTACTTTACTAAATACACCACGTAGGTTCTATACAAAATAACCTACAAATGTTATAATCATTCATTTATTTACACAACATTTATTGGTTTAGCTTGAGCCATAAGTTGGCAGAACTTGATTGACAGCAAGTTAGCTTCTAAGTAAAGGTATGATACAGCTGTATCTTATACTAGACAGAACCTTTGTTAGTTACAAGAATAGAAATATGAAGAAGATATTACAAAAGTATCACGTTTATATAAACTCAGGTGACGTGACAGTGCAATCAACGAGAACGGAGCATCCGTCACGGCGTAGCGCGAGTTATTCGATCTCACTAGCTCATGATAGACACGTCAGAAAGTCGCAACACTGGTGTCGATTCGGTTTAGCATTCTCTAAACCTAAACTAAGTTTGACAGGTCCAATAGTAATGCTGTCCTTTTTTGCTATAGTGGTTAAAAAAAGACAACGATACGATTAGACCTGTCAAACTTAGTTTAGTTTTAGAGAATGCAAAACCGAATCGACACTATTATCATGAAATTTCATCTGAACTTAATAGTAACTTTATATTTTACGTAACATTTAGTTTAATAACCAAATAAGGTACCTATCGATAAGAATCCTACTAATATTATAAATGCGAAAGCTTGTGTTTGTACGTATCACCGTAACTACTAAACCGATTTTGATGAAATTTGGCATGGAGATAGCTTATACCCTGGATTAACACATATGCTATTTTTTGCCAGAAAATGGTTCCTGCGGAATAATGGGAAGACGCGGGTGATAGCGCGGGGCGCAACGAGTAACCAAATAAGTCATCGATAAGAATAGTATATTTAAAACAATAGCTGTTCCCCGCGTCAAGTAAAGTTTATCGCAATAAAAAGTACTTATATCTTAAGTCCTTCTCCATTATTGACACTTTACACTATCCACACTTCATTAAGATCGGTTCAGCGGTTTAGGCGTGAAAAGGTAACAAGGAAATAAACACTACAAAGACAAAGCATAAAAATATTAGTATGGAAAATGTGCTTTTTTTATACATCATACAGAATAGCGTTTGAACACAAACAAATCCCCTGATGTTAAATGACAATGGTCGAAGGTGGCGCCTCGCTGCACCAGGAGTTTAAGCGAACTCCAATCATCAAATGCATTTTATTTTTTCGAAAAACATGAAATAATTTCCGTCACTAAAGTCAGGCCAAGTGACAGTTCAATCAGAGATCACCGTGCTCCCATTCACGTCACGTCACGTGTCCGCCGTCGAATCGGTCACGCTCGCAACAACGGAAACAGCACAACACTATTGCGAGCTTTTAACGTAAACGTAATTACAAAAATGGTAGCCGTCGAAATATGGCGAAAAGTTGGCTTGCAGCTGCAGCTATAGAAAGGAATTCGCCTGCCTACCAAAAAGGTATTAAATAGACAGATCATATTACTCAATTTTTTTATTTTCAATCCGCAGTGTAGTACACTGTACACGCAGATAGTGGTGGGGGCATTCACTAGGTGACCACCGTCGAGGACGGACGTGCCACGCTGCTGCGTGTATACGACAACTACCGTATCATGATTCAAGTGTTTAATTTGAGCATTCTACTCCACACGCAGTAATTTTTTTTTTACTTTTTACTGAGAAAGCAGGGGGGAGCATTTGGCCAGGAGTCGCCTGATGTAGTCAAAGGTGGCGCCACCTGGATTGGGAACTGGCTCTCAAGTGGAACTGCCGGAACACACCGATATGTGTTTGGCGACAAGGGTGGTAACTAGGTAGACGAGCACACAAAAATGCTCTATGAACAAGTTATGGTTTCATCATAATGTAATTCTAACTAGCGACATACCTCGGCTTCGCGTGAGTATAGGCATAATGAAATGTAACCTGCATGTGATAATCAGAGATAGTGTAGTTAACAGTGAAATCATTTTCAACATCGTCAAGTTTTAGAATTACAGCAAACTTTATCTACTTCTTTATAATATTGAAGTATAGATTTAGTACAGATAAAAAACGTGACCATTCAAAGGATTAGAACGTTACGCCAGAGAACCCCGCTAAAAATAAAAATATAAACATATATTGTATACACTGGGGTATCAAGGCTCGCGTTATTGCTTTGAAATGCAACACTGCATTGGGATTCCTGTTTTATATCGCTTTGAGAGCGGCGATATAAAGCGTAGTCGCACACTGAAACAGTTACTATACAATTGAGCTGTTTAACGGCTTACCTTTGTGTGTGCAGCCCGCTTGGATAAATCTGAAACAGAACAGAATAGAATCAGTATACATGTTTATTTGCAACAATAACACAAGGTAACAAATGGTTACACATAACTAACTGCCCTACGGGAAAAAAGAAAATTCGTTCCTTCACTTTTTGGCTTGATCTGTCGCCAAGCACCTATCGGTGTGTTCCGGCAGCCTCACTTAAGAGCCAGCTCCCAATTCAGGTGTAGTGTGACGCCACCTTCGACTACATCGCCACTTAAGATCAGGTGACTTGTGGTCTAAAGCTACACTGTAAGTAATAAAAAAAAGTGTGCTGAAGTATTTTTAACCGACTTCCAAAAAAGGAGAAGGTTCTCAATACGGATGTTTGTTTTTTTATGTATGTTCGGGCACAACTCCGTAAAATATAGACGGTTTTGCAAAAATATTTTTTTGTTGTTAAGAAGATATTTCAAAGGTGGTCCGGTCCCATGATAAGGAAATCAGGGTTTGGTGATGGCAGACCAGAGAAACCGAAGGGAACCTAAAGTCGGTTTTTGTTTTGTTAAAAATTTAACTTGTAAATGTACCTATTATGTATCATGATAAAGTTTTAAGATATATTGCAACACTATGTCAGCTTTAGAGCAGACTAAAAACTCTGATACGAATTGGCCATTACCCTATCTGGTAACCCACACTGGGCCCGCGTGGTAGATTATGGTCCTAACTCTTTTTCTCTGCATGACTAAAGGGCATTCTGAGAAGGCACGTGTCTCGGCATGCAGTGGGAACGTAATAGGCTGATGATTATGTTGAAAAAGGGTACTCCTTTCTTCTCTGGGCCTTGTGTCCTCCCAGAAATAAATTTTGAATCCACCCTTGATAGTGTATTACGTTTCGTAAACTATATTTTGAGAGATAAAACTAAAACATTGCCGTTATTTGATAATATGATATTCCATACCATCAAAAATAAGGAAAATCAAGCAAGACAACCTCCATGAGGAAAGCGCCGACGAAACCACAACGAACCAAACTTCTCTCGTCGAACTGATGCAAAGTCGACTCAATCACGACTCGAACAGCTAAATAGGTTACGGAAGTTACGCGCACAATTAAATTTTGCGGGGATTCTGCAGATTGACGAGCTAATATTAATAAATAACGACGCAGGGTAAATAAAACAATCAGAAATACAGGCTCAAAACATAAACAGCCATAATCTATAATCTATATACATGGTGACGCTGTGAACAGTAACAATTCGAAACCAAGGTCATCTTAAAAATTTAAAAAGTAATTCTAAATCGATATTTGCTAAAAAAAATCAATTATTTCGAGAAAATAATCATAAACACATAAGGGTCAATGACATGACACGAAAACGCGTGGCAGGCGGGAATGAGATAGCGAGATAGTTTTTCTCTTACTTACGCTTACAATGCTATAGAGATAGATAGACTCCACATTTCAATACTATGTTATGATTTATGACAGACCATCACTTTTATATCAGTCTAATTGTGATAGGGTGAGATTAGAACACTAAATATAAATTCCCATTTATAAGCAGCACTGTAGGTAGTGTAGGTACTACTATTACAGTAATGAAACCGAGATATGCAAATTAATTAAACGCAGTTAAAAATTCCTTCACTCGCACGAAAGTAATTTAGCGACGCCATTGCGTAATCTCTACTCATCTTTAATGTAAAAAAACGTTGAAAATTCAGTTCGGGACATTCCGGCTGTAATTAAGACCGCTTAAGGTTTGGATACAAACGTACTTACTTGGCTTGAAAAATGTTCTTACTTTTGTTTAGCTATAGTGCTTGTCTGGTTACCTAAGGTACCATTCTAAAATGACGTCACCCAGCAAAGATCGGTATGTCCCGGTAGACCTGAAATCCAGTTCTCGGTCCAGCCGTCATCAATTTGTGGTCAAAAAAAGGTCTAACAAAAACAATATTTTAACCTACTGTTATTGCAAAAGGCAACGCGTTTAAATCTCCGATTCAAACAACGTCCAGCAATAGCTTTCCACCGTCTCCTCTCATCCGTTTCTAGTAGCATACATCAATAAAACATAACTCACACAAATGCATTATTCACGATCAAAATCAAATGAGATACTTGACACTTTCGTTGGGGACAAAGAATGGATCGTTTACAACTGTCACAGACATTCTACTCTCGTGCACCGCACTTATCGTCTTCTGTTCTGGCTCTTCTAGGGTTGCCCCTTCACCAGGAGGATCAACTTTTGTTTTTGAATTTGAGTTGTTTATAACTTTCACGCGGTTTTGTCAACAATATATTTGAATTGGTAGAAATTAAAAATCAAAAAAATATCCTAATAAAGTGGTTGTTCTTGTCGAAAAGGCCTGCGTTTATCCGCAATTACCTATGCCTAATGTTAATTAACCTTGAAGATTCCCAAATTGTAGTGTTCGGACAATGCCGATTTTAATAGTCTTGTAGCACTTGCTTAGTTAAATAATAGCTAGATGACACTTGAGATACAGTGTAAAAAAAAATTGGTTGTCTGTAAAGTCGGTTTACTGACGATAGTTGAAAGTGACAACGTCGATTGTGCTTCTTTGTCGCTCGTTCCGCGCTCTCGCTTGCACTTCAAGCCTTACATGGAACGCCTTAGAGCGAGGTAACGCCGTAGAGCGAGGTAACGCCGCAGAGCGAGGTAACGCCGCATGAGTCATGTTTTTTCGTGCGTGCAGCCGGCTCTATCGAATTATAAGACGTTGTCGCGTCAAAAATTAAATCAAAAATAATATCAGAAGAGAGAGGAGAGAGAGAAAGACTTTATTTAAGAAAACTGCACACAATAATTAATTAACTAGTAATACAGAGAAGCTTGTAAGCAACAAGAAGAAATAATAAACAACTATCAAACTATATAGGCAGTACAAAGACTCAATTATGTATTCAACCTTACAGTTGAATTTAGTCGAAAGGCAATTAAAAATTAGTTACGGTGACCCTTACGAGTGAAAGCTCCATGGGGTAAATGCATAGTAAATAAAGACTATTGTTTTTACACTCGTAACTTTATCTGCTCTTTGCCTTTGTAAATAGAAATATCATTGGCTTGGCCATAGAGTTCTTTTGGGGAGGGAGTAATGAGGTTTTAAAATGCTTTATAGTGGCCTTAACAATTTCTATTGCGAACTCAACTTAGCAACTTGATTATGAGGCAACATTTTTTTATAAATGTTAGCTTTTTTTCAAAAGTTTCGTTTTTTGTTGTCCTACAAATGATGACGGCCGTGATAGCTAACATCATGACTAAAATAGCGAACAAGGCTAGCGGTTTGTGGTCAGAACAGAATTCAGCGGGAATAGATTTGGTTACCGACATAATGAAATATGGTTGATTACGTTTTCATCATTATCAGTCTTTTACGTTCCCACTACTGGGACTCTGGCCTTCTCTCAGAGAGAGAGAGTATGGGCTGTAATTGAACTACTTTGTAATACTTATTGCATGTACCACGCATATATAAAAGATACACATATTGAGAACGTATATATAATATAGTAAGTAGTACATAATCTACATGCTATGTAGATACATAGAATTTGATACCACAAAGACGAAGGCGTGCAAACAGGAGCATGTCATCTCTGGTTGTAATTAGTGTTCATTACGATTATTATTATTTGACTCAATATTGTACTTACGTAACCATTAATTACTGAAAGCAAATAATCGTCAATTACATTTGATCTCAATAGTTTTATTTGAATTTAATACTACTAATGAAAATGGTGATCATAAATAGCCTATAGTGTTTTTTGGCAACATCAGTGCATCATCATGAAACTTGTAATTTAGAAACGTCTGGTCAACTTGTGACGTAAAGTAACGACAGATATTAAATAGGAAGTACGTTTGGCAATCTTAGTCAACACTGCCTATTTTTTACAATACGTCTGCATGTCTGAATAGACCCTGGAAATACCTCCGCCTGCTAAGCTTATCACCCCAGGTTTGTATCTAGTTTGGTACCTACTCTTTGCCAATTAACTTGCAATGCAAAGTAAACTATACTTATTACAATCATAGAATAAATAGTTTACCAAAACCGTAAATAGGAACGGTGGAGGAAAACATCGTATGGAAACCGGCATGCCCAAGAACCAGGATATTCAAAGGCCCATACTCTCTCTGAGAGAAGGTCTCTGTCCCAGCTGTGGGAAATAATAGGCTGATACAAAGCTTACCAAAATTCCAAATTCATAACATGTTCATTGTAAGATACAAACAACGTGGAATCACTTTAAAACGTCAATCTTAACTTTAATAGTATGACGTCAATCTTAAAACTAGTAACACCCGCCAAGTAATTTCTTTTGGCATTATCATCATCACATTTTAAATATTTTTGTTATTGCTTTTTACTAACTGATGATTAAATCGGAGAAAATTCATTATAATCCCAAGTTATATAATAATCACTAGGTACCAACTTGAGCACAGATTTGACTCAGTCAATTCATACAATTTTTTTTCTTTTTAATTCTATTTTTTACCATATTATGGTATGCCAGTTCACACAAATATGTCTTCTTCTTAATCGGTAGCTACTCAAGCACTAATCAACACTTGAGCGTCATTCTAAAATACGACGAAATCATAGAGATGATTAGTGCAATGAAAACTAAATTATGTTACAAGCTACAATCACAGATGAAATAACTTAGCGAAACCGTTAACAGGAAGTGTTAGGCATTACGATAACCGTGTTTGGCATACAAAGCCTACCTTAGACACGATTAGTCCATTCCGATTCGCAGTCTTAATAGGATAGGACAAGGATTATGTGGGTACGGATTACTCTGGGTAAATCTCATTTGGCTTATAGCATTCGGCCGGAAAATTCCAAAATTCGAGCGGACCCGCCAGCGCCCCCTGGTGAATAGTTTATGATACGTTTGCAACTTGAATATACAATATGTACAGTGTATTCGTTATCATGTTTTGGAAATTATTTTGATTCTGTCGGTAAAGTATAGACTTTATTATGAAAACTATATACGGCTAACGCAGGTCGCAATGATATCAGTATGGCACTTGGCCTTTTTTTACTACCTACTTACAGAATAGCGTTTGACCACAAGTCACCTGATGAGGTCGAAGGTGACGTCACGATACACCTGGATTTGGAACTGGCTCTCAAGTGAGGTTGCCGGAACACCCGCTTGGAGACAGATTCTTAACCACCGAGCTATGGTTTTATTACGATGTTGTCCTTTACCGAAACCTCAAGCCCATTGTAGGATTCGAACCCACGTCTTACGGATCGCATGCCAACGTCACTACCCTTGAATCGTCATCGCTATAGATTGGCTGCAATTTGTACTTATTTTTGTTTTGGAGACTATGATTTACTAGCCGTAAGAAATGTTATGAGAGAATGTGGAACAAATCCAAGTCAGTAATCACCTGCACATAGCTGTCCTTACTGGCAATTAAACCTTTACCCATCCGGGAAAGACCACTCAAGATGCACCTGTAGGTACATATTTCTAGAAATGCACACGCTATACACACTTTACAATAATAAACCTTATCTCCTATCAGTAAAAGCCAATATATGTTGAATCTCACTGTAATAACTGTCCTATAACAGTTAGCACTTATTTGTACTTTATCCCGTGGCAGTAAAGATGTGTATTTAAAATGTTAAGAGAAACTGACTCGTAGAAACAAGGGCTTTTCTAACTTCTACATCATTATAAACTTTACTACCTTGACATAGAGATTGAAATGACTCTTCGTACAGACCTTACCGTTCACTTGCACTTCTAAGAAGAATTGAGACGGCCGTCCTTAAAACCGTGTTGAGCTAAAGAGTCACCGAGATCTGGTCCCGTTGTATGACCTTGATTGAAACGGTGAGTATACTTGAGTAGCCACGGCAGTGACCACAGTAATTCTCTGAACCTGTTGTGGTGACAAATAATGCCACTTTCATAAGAAATAAGGTTTTATTTAATTACAACGTTTTTTTTAATTAGAACACAAGAAGGCCTATTTGTAACGCTTAATCATCAATGTAGTTATAGGTAATTCGATTTGTAAATTAACTGCAAATACGAATAGGTATGTGCAACCCGGAAATGCTGAACAATATAACTTCAAAATGTGTGTTTGTGCTGTTTCTTCTGTTGATAAGGAAGTAAGGAATAGATCGTACTGGAACGCCTGCAATTTCGTTCGGTGATTGCAATGATACTTACTGTAGAATTGTAGCACTGGATATCCGCATAGCATAAACTAATCACAATTTCGAAAAAACTTACCTACACAGTGATATATCCAACATTGTATTATCAGTTATCGCAATAACGAAGTCGATGTTAAAACAACAACCGGTGACTGCAAACATTTCGCAAGCTTGTCTGTTGAATCTATTTTTGAAGACAACACAGCTACTATGAAATTGATTTTTTCTTTAGTCGTTTTGGTATTTCCCGCTGTTTCACAGCGCCATACTGTGTTATCTATTTTGTGACAGCACTACAGTTTACCGGCCGGTTTCAATAACCGGTGTGCGCTACTAGAGATAGCAAATTGACATTACTTCTATGGAGCTTATGTCAAATTTCTATCCTCAGTAGGGAAACCGTGAATAGATAGGTTATTGAAACCGGCCGTACAACAGCGATATTGTCAAAGCCACTGTTAAAGCGAAAAGAAAAGAAAAACACATGCTGACTTTCAATTTTCCGATGTCATCAATGTTCATACATTTCTCGTGAACATTGTAACAATGTACAATGGAAATATTTCATAATCATCAGTCTATTACTCATTACCCATCTGTTTAATTAATGGGTTTTTAAAACACTTTTATCAAACGCTGCCGTGAGAAAACTAAAAAAAAAGTATTTGCTCTAAATATAGGGTAACTTGTGTTGAACTTTATTGACCCCTAATTTAATTTAACGTGTATTGTTACAGGAGGAACCAAATTATTTGGAAATAAATGTCGACGTTATATTTATTTGTCTTTCTACCAAAATCGCTAAATAGCTCTGAAGCACAAGAACTTTGAACAAATGCGCCTGTAATGTCTAATTTAAATAGCAAAACACTTGGTTCCCTTCTAAAGCCCCTAATATTTGAAAGGAAATAAAGATTCCACCGTTTATAAAATACAAATCTGTGTACACGAACCCAATGAGCTAATTTAATTTTGGCTTCTGCAATTATAATTAAATTTATCTTTTGAATGTCTCAATTTCATTTCGGTATTCGCCCTTCCTAAAATTTAACTAGTACCAGAAACAGGATAGTAGTTGGTTTCGCTTAGTGTCAATTTTCAACTGATGTCAAAAACATATATTCTGACTAGCTGTTCCCCGCGGTTTCACCCGCGTGGGCTACAGCTTTATGCATGCAAAGTCTCAGCTAGATCGGTTTAAAATTGACAAAGTTTTATACAAACTTTCATCCCCTATTTTATCCCCTTGGGGGTAGAAATAATCAAAATCCTTTCTTAGCGGATGCCTACGTCATAACATCTACCTGCATGCCAAATTTCAGCCCGATCCGACCTGTGGTTTGGGCTGTGCGTTGATAGATCACTATGTCAGTCAGACAGGTTTTTTACCGGGAACACCTCATTTCTGGTCAATGTGAATGTTGGAGGAAACTATATACTAGGTAAGGTATATTATTTCTGACAAAGATATATTATGCAAACTTGTGAAACTATGGTCAACTAAAGGGTATTTATAAATTCAGAGCATTTGATTGCAGCACCGCATTAGGCGCTAGTGCACAATACTGCACAATGCTTGCTTGGTTTGCCTTCCCAATTTAGTTGAAGATCAAGCAGGGTAATTTGTTCCCCTATATGTTTTTTCACATTCGTCCTCTTGTACATTTACTCAACAAAAAGAAAACGCTAGAGTGTCATTGATAAATTAACGAATCGGTGAAAATATCTTTTACATTTATACATATAAAATAAAATAAATTAAGGAAGTAGTAGTGCACTAATGCATATATTGTGTATATGCACATGTACCTACACATACACAGTTGGTATAAAGGGTTCTCGACACCTTCAAAAAACTAATACTATATCAATTCAATAAAACCCTAATTTATTAAAATTAATAGTTAATTTTAATCAAAACTATGATTGTGCCGTCAAAAAAACTATTACCTACTAATAGGGTTACCATTACAAATTTTAAAAGTCCCGAGAAGAAGCTGGAAATTAAACAAAAAGCCAAACATAAGTAACAGAATGAAGTTATTAGAGCACCTAGGGGAATTAATCGCGGAAGGGGATCTTAGGCTACTTTGAACCCAGCGCAGCGGTGGTAATTGGCCAAACCGCGTCTGTTGGAGACGAACGGCGATTGTCCGAATACGATTTGTTCGACTGCAGTCATTCGAATAAGCCGATTACATTGTCGTGCCAAAAACGGGTCATTCCCAACCCAATTATAGTGTTGTGCTTTAAAGTGTGGGAATTGTTATTATACCTATTTTAATTACTGGATCTTGTAAGCTTATTCTTTTACTGGACTAGCGGATCCTAGACAAGCTGCCCATGTCATTTATAATGGCATGTAATTATGTAATACGTAGTTTAACAATGAAGCATATTTGCCAAGAAAAAGTCCTAGATGGCAAAGTGGTCTCTTAATTTTGATCCTTAAACCATTAATTCAACCATCACTTATGATGAGTGATGAAGTGATCGATGATATACAGATACTTATTACTTACACCACTATCTCACAAAAATACGTAATCTCAGTACCTAAGCCTATTTCTGTTTCGAATTCACGCCCTAGTTCAAAACTATGTTAGCTCTTATTGCCTCATTTCATTTTCGAGTACCGTAATGTAAATCACTTGGTTCAGTAAACTCACGAACAATCGCTCGACGTTGTAAAGTTTTTACTTTCATGCCACTTTAGTTATACCGTACGTTTAATTTGTTTCCGTAAATCATAAGTTTTTGTGTTTATTTTTAGAGATGTCATGGCAAACTACTATCTATCTATCTCTCTTGCTCTTTTATTCTTTCCCTAGCTCTCTCTCTCTCTGATAGAAATCTTGTTGAGCTTCCAAAGGAGACGTAATAGGCTCAATAGAATGACATTTGTTTGCATTTACTGGTCTAGGGTTGATATCCTAGAATGGCGCTCAAGCGATAATCACTACTTATGCACAGATTTGAATCTGTCATTTTATACAAACATGTCTCTCAATCGCTACTAAAATATTGATCAATGCTTGAGCGGTAGAGCTTCATTCTGGAATACCAGTCTAGGACAGCACTTGAATGGATTTGAGTTAGAATCATCTTCATTATTGGATGCATCTGTTGCCAGTTCAGTTGTGTCAAGATTTGTACATTCTGTACAAACAGATTTGTTTTTTCTGCAATGAGCTTCTCGATTTCACATCATTCAAAATTTCAAACGGCGAACGAAACAGTGTTGTTATTTTAATAACGGTTTAAGCGCACGCTGCCAGAGGCAATGAAATCCGGCCAAGTTTCATTACCAGCCGGTTCAAAGCTCAACATGAGCACGGTGGAACGCAGTGATTCAAATTCAAACAAAATACTTCCTGATGCGCAAGCTTGAAGAGTTTTTTATGTTACCGTGACGAGACGAGCAAGTAGATCACCTGATGACATGCTTCACCCATGTCCAGTTCTGAGTCCCTAAAATTTTGAACTTCAAAAATTCAAAATCCTTCGGGGTTACGCACTGTCGCTCATCAACCTGAGATATTAAACATAAAGAAAATTTCAAGAAGATTTGTAAGCGTGACAATAAAATATCAACAAATTCCAAAAAAAATATTTTATGAAAGATGTGTCAAGTTTCAGAACAGATCATAAATAATAAGCCTTTGTCAAGAAGGAATAAATAAGAAAGCACTTTATCAAGAATTGACAAGACACTAGAATAAAATCAATCATTAGATTTCAAAACCCCCGAGCGTTCTAGGTATAATATAGTTAAAAAAATACCGCTCAAGATGGATAAGCAGCCTTGCCAACGTCCCACATTGTAGACAAGCTTCAATACTGGCCAGATGTTCTGCAGTAAAAGTGTCGATATGAAACCGGTTCGATCAGTCCTTGACGACTCCTGAGTCAGTATCAACTTGTTTGGCGGAATAGTTTTCGTTACATATCTAGGTAGTAATTAATACTTCGAAGCTGGTTGTTGTAAAGAATGCTGTAAATAACACCACCCGTCTCCTGGGCTATCTAAAAGTAGTCTGAAAGAGATTACTCCAAGTGATACGACTGCCCATTGTACTGAATTCCCACGAGAAGCAGCAGAAAAAGATACGCAGAATAATTGGTCATTTGTACTAGCTCAGCGAACGAATTTGATAGCATTATTTTCAATTAATCATGATCTTATACTAAAGCTTAAGACATCCACAAAAGCTTCACTGATTATATGGTAAGGAATCGACATAGAATGGGCTCACATCAATCTCAAACACAGCTGATGAGAGACGCTATCATCCAAACGCGCCTTTATTATTCAGAATAGAACAAGTCCCGGCAAATATGCCCGTTGCCTGCGGGAACCAACTCTAAGTAGGTAGAGAGCAACGGGATAAATAAATGACTCCACTGTTTAATATCTAAAGTAAAAAAAAAAAGTATAAATGAGTTTTATCTTTGCCATCTGTAGTAGAGATTTCAAATTGACCATTTATGTTAATTTTAAATAGGTTCCGCATGATTCTAGTGAATAAAACTTGATGAAAATGGATCAAACCATCTATATTAATCTGTAATACCTTATTCTAAACATTACTACCATCTGGAATGTAGACTATGCACAAAGAGCAAAAATGAATGATTTCCTCCGGCTAAGTTGAACGATAACATACACAAAATTACTGTCAACGGTTCGATGAGAGGAGCCAAAGATCGGGTGTACTTTGAGAGAGACATATGTACAACTGAAATTGACTGATTATGTTGATGATGATGAATCTAGGAATAGAATGGAAAAGACAAAACACGGTGTGACTGTTCCTAAGTTCCATCAACTAATGAAGTAAATGTTTCGACCACGACTCCCTGCCTACAGAGAGCTACTTCGGGACCTTACGAACCCAGTCGCAACTGTATTACACAGCTTTCGATATTTTTTCCGGGATTTATTACCCGGGCCGCGGGATTTACAGCTTTGACCGAAATGCTTACCCACAGCATTTTGTTAGCTTTTTATTGGCAATTTGTTACCTTGTGTATCTTTTTGGGATTCGCGATACACCCCACAAATTGAACTTTTGACGGCATCTTTGATTTATTTATTGTATTGCCTGTTAATAGACTGGCCGGAAGTTGGTTTTAGTGTTTGAAAGAGGTGTAAAATCCCTTTTAAAGCTCTGGCTAGAGAAAGCTGAAGCTATATAACAAAACGTAAAAGCAAATTGATATTGTGCGGTTAAAGGATAGAATAACATTAAAAGTCAGTTAAATGAAGAAATATAATATTACATATCCAAAGCGTATTCTGTAACAATTTATAACACGTCCATACTGGCAATAAAGCTATCTATAATAGTCTGTGCTATATAATAAGTAATATAAGAACCAGATTCTTTCATGAGTCATAAACAGTTATGTCTGCTCCGAGGACGACCGGTTTCCGAATTTTAAATCCGGTAAACCAGACTTGCGGAAATTTTATTCAAATACACATTTTATTTGTACCTATGTCAGACTTCGAGAATTCCAATAGATGTTGTTTATCATATTATTATGTCATAATATTTATATAGCGTCATTTTTTCCATTGAAATCCAAAAATTTCTTGTTGGGAGTAACACTATTATTATAACTGCGAAAGTGTTTATTCTTTGTATGTATGTTCACTAAAACGCTTTTGTTATGTTTTGTTCCCAAAAAAGGTGGTTTTAAACCCAAAATAACATTTTATCAAAAAATCGTAACTTTGTATGGGAATAGCTAGGTGGTACGAAGTTCATCGGGTATCATCATCAGCCGAAAGAAGTCCACTACTGAACATAGGCCTCCCCTTTGTACGCCACCATGAACGTCATTAGTCATTTAGCATCCATCGGCTCCCTGCGACTCTTACAATGTCGTCGGTCCACCTACTACCTACCTACAAAACATCATTAGGTTTGTGGTTGCCACTCGGTAACATCGGGTCATTTTAGTTTATGCTATAATAAAAATACGTAATATATTTTTTAATTATCTGATCTGACTCATCTGACAGATTTCAGAAGGTACACATCTTTATTATATCTCTATATTTATAAAAGAAAGTCGTGTTAGTTACACTACTTATAACTCAAGAACGGCTGAACCGATTTGGATGAAAATTGGTGGGGAGGTAGCTTAGGACCAGGAAACGGACATAGGATACTTTTATCCCGGAAAAGGTTCCTACCGGGTGAAACCGCGGGGCGCAGCTAGTTTTATAAAAAGTGTTTTAAAAAAGACACTGAGTGACACATACCAAAGCTCACCCACACATTTATCTATATGAACAAGCATACCTACAATTGTAATAAAATTGACATCAGCATCCCGAACAACGACTGCAGTACCACCATCATCCGGGCATTCACATTTGCGGTGAATGCGGTGTAGACAAGAGAATGTTGTATCTGCAGTAAGATATTTCACTCTCCAAGTGATACTAAGTAAACTTAGTGGTGAAATGTACGTATCTACATACGTTTATAGCATTTGACGTAGCTAGACGTTTTAGCAAAGGTGACATGTAGCTTAGCTCCTGTAATTTTGATTGAGCATGAATGCTCTATGAATGCTTATGCTCATTTCTCTATGATTCCGATTTTTTTTATTACAAACAACTCGCCCTGCAGCTATCAGCTATTAAGTTATAAACTTTTGAACAGATCTTGTCTGCTACACAATTAGATTTAAAATTTCACAAAGCATGACTGCAGATGAATTATTTCCCCCTCCCCATAAAGAAGTGGAGAGCCTCGTAATGAAAAGCAGTGACCCTCCGGTTGTTCACATCTGCCGCAGACTGGTGATATATTAGAACATTATCTGCATAAAGTTATGAATAAAATGTCTCAAATGCAGTATAAAACTGCGGGCAGATGAATAACTGAAATACTAGAAATCCCACGTTGACAGTATTGTTTTAGAAATATACATCTGTGGGATCCGAGGTATTTGAAATAGAATTTGCAGTTGCGTCGTATTGTGTTTGTCAGCAAATGTGTAAATCATTTTTATTTCGATATTGGTTTTGAATGGAAATTGTATTAGATGTTTTTTTACCCAGTACTGCGTTACAGTAGGTTTTACACAGAACACTTTTACACAGAAGAATGAATACGCTTATTGCTTCAAGTATTTTGAAAGAAGAGTCTTTATTGTAGACCATTTATAGTACCTAACTTTTATAAACTACATACTAGCTGCGATCCGTACTTAGTTACACTCGCGGTTTTTCCATTTTAATCTTTTTTTCGGATTAAAAATACCCAATGGGATAGAAGCTATCTCCATTCCAAATTTCACTCAAATCCGTTAAGCCGTTTCAGGGAGGAAGTAACAAACATTCACACCCAATTGAGTACTTAAACTTTTGCACATGTAATACTAGCTGTTACCCGTGGTTTCACCCGCGTAGGCTTATCATAGTTTATCCTAATATTCTTTTCCAGCATATTATAATCTATCTCTTTGTCACATTTTATTACGGTCCGTTTAGCCGTTTAGTCGAGAAAACGTAACATACACAAACAAACAAATAGTGTTACTCTCTCATTGTAAATTGTAATATTTAGTATGGATTAGTTTGTATTGTGATTACTGGGTTGACATCCAAGAAAAAATAACAAAACCATGGTCTATAAAAGACAAGCACACCGTAGCTTTGGGAGGTAAGTACATTATGTCTTATCGTAAGTGTATGGGTAATCTGGAAGATAACAACATCCAAATATTCTCGTATCTTCGTACCTTTACGGGTGAAACAACCATAATGCCAGATAATAACCCCTATTCCTATTTCTAAAACCGTCGGAGCACTTAGATTGTATAAACTGCCATGTGGTCGTTAACCTTTATGTAACGACGCGATATGATGAAAACATAACAGTATGTTCAATTTTGTGAAGTGTATTTACAAGGCATAACACTTGTATTATAGTGTTTGTTATCATATTTTTACTTGCAGTTATTGCGGTACTATTTTACTTTGTATACTAGCTGTGTCCCGCAGTTTCACCCGCCTGGACTACAGTTTGTCGCGATGAAAAGCATCTATGTAATTCCCCAGGACTTAAAGTACCTTTTTACCAAATTTCATCCATTTTTTGCGCAGAACCCTAATCCCTTTCTAACTAAAAAGTAGCCAAAGTTACTCCTTTCAACATCATTTATCTACCAGTGAAAATCCAGTGAAAATCGGCCCAGCTGTTTCGGAAATTAGCGAGAAGCATTAATAAGACAAATGGGCAAAAATACTGAAAATGTTTTTTAAAATAGTATCATATATCTCTATACACGCACTTTCATACGCATTTAGTGAAAAACTGTTATTTTTACTTTACAAATAGATACTTCAATTTTATTCATTTGTAAGTGTGCGTCCAGGCTGAACGCGCGGTGGCTAGGGCCTAAAGACTGCGACCTACGCCGCACCGCGGCTTTGCCATGGTGAAAGTTTATTTTTTTCATTTACGTAGCCAAAATATATTATACGGAATTGCTATGTTCCGATTCCATTTAGCAAAGCAACAAAAAATCAACACACATTTTTTGTTCTCCCAAAACAGGCACCGTCAAGACCGCCAAGAAGCTATTTTTGCTATCATTCATCTTGTTGGCGTATGTTCGCACTTCAGACGCGAGATCGATATGAGATTAGATCGCATCGGTCGCCGGACATTGATCGATAGATCGGAATCGGACTGGGCCGAGAAATGTTTTCAGGATCGGGATTTCACCGATCAAAACAGCGCCCATGCTGAAATTGGTACTCGTGGGGAGGGTAGAAACAAAAACAAACCTGGACTCTTATTCGCTATGAGTATCACGATTCCTTGCCAATAACTTGTGACGTCATTACTAGTGTTGCTGAACTATCGATAGTAAACTATCGATAGTTTTCATCTGAAAAGGCGATAGGCTATCGATAGGCCTATCATACTATCGATAGCTTAAAATGAGAAAATACTATCGAATATAAAAAAACAAGCGGCAGCGAAGCATAAACTATCGATAGTATCGAAGCATAAACTATCGATGGTATTGATACATACTATTGATCGCTATCGATAGTATTGCCTTGTTTTAAGCTATCGATAGTATCGATAATCGATAGTGTTACGATTGGTTGGCTATCAATAAACTATCGATTTAATTAACTATCGATAGTCGACTCTTATAGTTACAATAAATTTTGTCGGTGATAAGTGCCGACTTCAGCAAACTAGAAGTAGAAAATATCTAGCTTTTCCTGGTGGTTTCAGCCGTATGTAGCCCAGGAACCTTTTCCGGAATGAAAAGTAGCCCATGTGTTAATCCTGGGTAAAAGCTATCTCCATTCCAAATTTCACTTAAATCTGTTGCGTTTGCGTATAGTAATCAGCGTATAGAAGCAACAAACATGCACACTCGCTCACTCACTGAGAAGTAAAAAGACAGACAATTTGCGTGGATAGTAATAATGTGTAATTTATATGTCTCATTGGGAATGACATTAAGTGCTGAGATATCTTAGATAGCGCTTATAAATAATTATATGCGAAGGCACGTGGGTGGAACCGTGGGCTAAAGAATGATATTTTTAGATTCTTCCATTGTGGATATTATCCAAGAAAAGGCCTTTTTACAATACACAACAAAAACACAAAGGGATACCTAGAAAATAAATAATCGAATAGTTATTAGGTCTGTAAGTTATGGAACCAAAGAAATCCTTTGAGAAGAAATCGTGTTTAAATTGAAATCGTGTATATAGATATTCCAAAGTTATATTTATAAGTACCTACTGCGCCCCGCGGTTTCACCTACGTCTTCCCGTTCCGTATCACTTCCCGCTTCCCGCAGGTGTTAATCCAGGGTATTAGCTATCTCCATTCCAAATTTCATCAAAAACGGTTTAGTAGTTACGGTGATACGTGGTAACAAACATTCACACACACACACACAATCTCGCACTTTATGATTAAAAAAAAAACAGTTTATTGTCAATATAACATACAGACCTAGGTTCCATGATATTAGTAGAGTAGGATAGGATTCCTAGGTATACGGAGCGGGTCGTCATTCCAATCCGTGATTACACTGTTTCTATCTAACGGCGTTACAGAATCAGTGAGTCAGTGGTGAGCGTAAATGTCTATTTTGATCACTAGACGTTTATAATATTTAATTTTCTGTAAACTAACTAAACAAGGTGTCGATTCGGTTTTGCATTCTCTAAAACTAAACTAAGTTTGACAGGTCTAATAGTAATGCTGTCCTTTTTTTACTTCAGTGGTTAGAAAAAGACAGCAATACTATTAGACTTGTCAAATTTAGTTTAGTTTAAGAGAATGCAAAACCGAATCGACACCATTGACTAATTAAAGTCCACTGAACCTAAATAACTTTGACAAAGGCAAAATATTCCACTGTCCTTTTAGTTTTTTCGTCAGCAACAGTTATTATCGTGTGAGTCTGGGGTCAAAACGCTTGCCATTACTAATAAAAAAAATATAATAGAAGCTACGCTCAACTCAAGTCTAATTTACTCTCTCCTCTACCCACTTTTGCATATTCTACGCCCGGGGTGTGGCAAAACATTATTTGCTGAGCAAAGATTGAGGGTGCGTCCCCAAAGCGCGTTTGCAGTGTTAGCTCGGTCAACATCATTGTGCATAATCGTCTTTCTTACTTTTTGCCGTGTACTCGTACGTGATGGGGTAGACCGCAAAATACTTGCCCACTTACGAGGGAAATGATATAGGTGTACATAACTATGGAAGTCTTTAATCAGGGTATGACTATAATAAAGACAAACACTGAGACTATAGCCCGTTTCATGGAGAGCTTTGTGGGTGAAAGCCTTTTGGACAATATTGGCGGGCCTTACCGCAAAACATCATTTCATTTATTCATAAATACAATATTGTTTACAGCTTATAAGCCACGACACAACACATCAAACATGACTAATTAATTAATCATCATACATCTCTATCGTTTATTTAATGTTTGTAAGAGATGTTATATATTATGCATTGCGGTGCGTCCCATCCACACTCTTGTAGAAGTAATACGCGTATTATAATTTACTTGCCTTTTTAACTTATTGTATATTAGTCGCATTATCTAAAACTAAAACTAACTAAGATGGTGCAATGACCCAAAGTGAGTCTTGGCCTTCGATAATAAAAGACTCCACTTCGGTCTGTCCTACGCCACCTGCTGCCAGTCCTTCACCTGGAGTTCGCGAAAATCCTCTGTAACTTTGTCTTTTCAGCGATACCTGGGTCGCAAATATAGCTAATATAATATATCTAAGAAATGTGCTTACTTAGATAACTACTGTAATTCAGATTACTACTTGATATTGGATTACTTCGAATGAAGAATTGAAGATTCAGACAAATAGTTACAATGGTAGTGTAAAATAATAAAGTATACGAAGCAAAAACGAATTAACCCAATAAGAGCTTATAATAACTCAAACAGATAACTGAAAGCCTTAACCGAAGACCTTAGTAGGTAATTTATTAGTCTATGTAAACCTCAAATACAATTTATCAGTCGTTTAAATTCTAGACAAAGATTCAGCGCCGGCGGGCCACTAAAATCTTCATTTCAAAGGCAGTGAAAAATCGCTCCGATTTATAACACTATGTTAATACAAAATACTTGGTAAAGGTTATCTGCAAATGCCGTAGGCAGATTTAATAAATTTGCAAAAGTTTTAAGAGCCTGAGCAACTACAGTCTTTCATCATTTATACATATCCATGAGGTAACTCAATGAACGGTTTTTTACCATTGATATAATACATAGACTTCGTGATTCCTGGCTTATTTACTAACTTATCAACTCACAGTTTCAATGCATGATGTTTGCATTGCCTTACAGGTATTCATTTTTCAGAGTGAAGCTTACTGGAGTTAAAGCTAATAAAAAGGAAATTAAAGTTCGGAGAAATATCAACTTCCACTGAGAGCTAAGTCACAGGGCGGTTCACTGTAGTAGAAACATCATCTCAACAACATTTAGAGAAACTCGTAGATGCTCGTCTTTCTATTGAAATCCACGCAATATTCATTTGAAACAAAAAGTGTCATTCTGTAATACTTATTGTGATCTGTCTCTGCAGTTCTATAAAGACTAGGTATTCCTAGGTATACCAACCACAATAACTTCCTCATCAAAGAATTTTGCGACGTGTTTGCGTCTCGACCCAATATTGGAAAAGTTTTAGAGTTCCATCTATAAATGCCTGTTGCTATATCAGTCTCAAGAGCCTTGAGCAGTCTATGTTGTGAAATAATATAGTCGAAATTAAGGATGAAATTACCTACCAAGTCTGTACATGTAATGTTACATAGAGGGTTACAGCGCCGCACCGTATTGCAAACAATATAAAAATTACAAATCCCGCCCGTGGTCATGTCTTAGACTACAAGTAAATTATATATAACCGGAATATTACAAGTTTATTTCTGTTAAAGTGGAGAGTGTGATCTTTGAAACAAAGGCAGTTTAATTTACATATTAACTCATGAACGTTATCTGTGACTACCTAAAAGCATACGATTCCAAAAAACCGACATCCTAATTCAATGTGCACAGGCTATTGCTCGTCTACGTTACAGTGAATCCGATGCCAAATAGCTAACCATTGATTTTAACGTTGTATAACCAATGAACGGATCCTGCAAATAGCTACTAGGAATGAGAATCTAGTTTAAACTAGAACTCCTAGTCCAGAATCCAGATATCCGTAACATACGGAACTCAAGTGTAGGCACAGGAGTCAAGTTTTTGCACCGGCGCCGGCGCGGGCGCACCTACATTCACTTGAACATAAATGGAAGGAGTGACAGTTCCAACAGAGATTGAATGTTGATTGTCCAGTTGCTTGCCATCGTTCTGAATTACTATTAAACATTGTTAGAACAACCGGAGATATAAACAGTGTCATAGTTTTCACGGCCAAATTGATTTCCGCAAATCGAATTATGTAACGCTATAACTGCAATATAAGATTACAAGACTACTGAACGGTTCTGTTATAGAAAAGGAGAAATTCTCTGCCAATTTTATTACGTGATTAGACAGTGATTTTCTACACGCTCGTAAGGTTAATTGTAGGTACACAATCATTATGCGTGTAACTTAACTACACATGAATGAACTAGCTAAGTTTAGCAATCACTCAAAGCGTAAAACCTATTTTTTATAAGTAAATATAGACATGTCGTTAAACAGAAAACTAAACAGAAAGCCTTACGTAAATATTACACGCATACACTCTTTCATTTACCTACCAGTTTATGAGCTTTCCCTCCGCCTGTTTCCTAACTCATTTTCTTCGCTCCACTCAGAAAATTTCGATTTACATTTAGCCTCTGGGAAGGCAGAAGCCAAATATTCGTCAAGTTTATCGCGTAAACAAAATTTAATATTCCTATATCAATTTCAAAGCAGAAGTAGTAGGACATCTTACTAAAATTAATTGAATCTCACCAAGTGATAGGACGGAGTGCCGGCGACTACAGATTCAACGATTTCGCCTATTGTCTTCCACAAAGGAACCATTCAGCTAATTGTGCCACATGCTTTTGTACAAACTGGGAGAGAAAAAGATGATTGCCGCGAAAATAATACAAGATATCTCGGCCAAAGAGAGATGGGTACTCACTGAGATTGCCTCGTATATTTGGGACTCTTAATTTGATGAGGAGAATGTAAAAACGGCATTAGATTATTTTGGGGGCGTGCGAGAGGCGTTCTGAGGCGCGGGGTAAGGACGACCACGATTTATATTGCTCCAGATGAGATTATGGTATGACGGAGCCATAAAACATTAGAATGCTAAGCCCGGCTGCTTTATTTGAACTTTTCTTTGAAGCCATGGTACTGACCTCATTAACTTTAATAAAGTAGAACGGTTCCTAACCTAGTTAGATTAGAACCTCTTTACCTTTTTTTAATATTTTGTATTAGGCAGTGTGTTTGTCTACGCTTTTTTTCACGTCTTTGTGCTTGTTTTAACAACCACTGTCGTTAAGCCATTATGTTTTATTTTGCGTCCGCTTAAAATTATAGTCGGATAGTTTGCTAGAATTTGACCTCGATTTCAGCAATCGCATCTAGATGAAATGGGGCTATTGTCTGATTCAAGCCAATCAGGATTATGTCGATAGCTATCACCGTTTCTATCTCGACGTCTCCTGCTGCAATTCCAAATTTTCTCCCTTCCAATTTTTCCGCCTCCGACGTTCGTCTGGGTTTAATCACAATAATAAATTACATATCAGGCTCGTATCAGGTTTGAATAGTTTGCTATACGGTTTTTACAGTGCTTTTGTTGACTACGTCTTACTATAAGCTCTTTTTAACGCTATTTTAAGGTTTTCTTGTTCACCGAACTACAGAAACATCTGGCTGATTATCTCATATTCTACTAAGTAATAAAATGTAATGCTACGCAGCTATATGCCTCCTATAAAATGACTGCTACATAGACACAAATGAGCTAGGTTGGCTGACATTGTTGGTAACCTAATTCATTCAAACTACACTGGCTTTTAAACCCTCTTCAGTCACTAATAGAAATTCCAACAATGAGCGAACGTCTATTTAGAAGGAAAAACGAAGAATTATTATCGGAAATATTCTATAGTGGAACAACCATTTAAACATTTAAACCCTATCTAAAAGAAATAAAATTGAAGCAGAATTTAAGAACGGGTAAAACGAGAACTTGTAAGGGTGAATTTGAGATATGTGAAAAGACAGGTGGCAGATTAACAAAGTTGTTCAAAAGCACCATCGTAATTAAATTTATGGGGTTGGCTTACTTAATTGTTTTAATTAAAAAGGTAAGGTATTTGAGTGAAAGCTCTCAAAATACACATACCACATAAATACTAAACCAAATTCTAAATTAATAAGTTATAAACTTAAATCTAGCTCCATACCTACGCTTCACTACGTTCCAGTCTCCGTACACCGGCAAAATAACAGTCAAGAAGTCAGTCGCTCGCTAAGTTTGTATTTTTTGGGGCGCGATCATATTTCAACATTTTTATATTAATCTTTGTTCTATACCAAAACAGATCAGTCTCCGAACAGATTTTCAATCAGATGTATTATTTCTATAGATACCTTTACTTAACTCTACCTTTACGTCCTATATAAGATTATAACCATTCACATAGTGTACCGTACGTTATTTTGTAGTTTGTCGTTTTGTCGTTTACTTTAACATCACATTCATGCTCTACTTTTGCATCTTGTTAGCAAATAGCTGTTTACAGTTATAAAAGCCTTAATGGTGCGATGTTATCCACCTTTGTTGTCTCTTTTAATATGATAACTAAACCTTATGCTATGAAAGTGGAACCTACTACGACTTGTCTTCTCTCTGTCTACTCTTTGTATATTTGGGGTGAGATCTGCGCTAAACGTGCGCTGGAGATCATAACATCAGGGTCTTTAACCGCTATGACTATCAAGATTCCATGCCAATAACGTATGATGCCATAAGTCATTAGTTGTTAGTGCTTCCGCGGTCCACGGAGGTAACGTAACGCGCCCGCGTTACGTGCTTAGATGGTCATAGTGAATAAGGGCCCAGATGGAGTCTTTTATATACCTAAGTAATAACATCAAAGGCTTATAAATTTCGTACTCGCTCAATTCAGATGCTATTTACTTTTGTATATTATTCGTAAAATATGAAGTCTACGTGAATCAAAATAATTGGACTAAATACGTATTATAAATTAATAAGCACAGGGCGTGAAAAGACAAAAGAAAATATCGCATGAGACACGGCGACGTTCCCAACGAATCTACTTAAAGCCAAAACATTATCTAATTTAATACATCATAAAATCATCTCTAACATCTCAAGGTAACAAACAATCTTGATAAAACTCTCTCCGAATTTTCAATAAAATATCTACATCAATTTTTCCCAGGTCTCTTCGATTGAACGAACGATACAACATAATTTACCTACAGTCACTTCGCCTTACATTTAAACGTCTTTGTGCCGAAACTTGAAGTCTTCCAAATCAGTTCGTTATCGGACAATTTCGCTAAATTGTAGGAGTTTCATAAACTTAGCTGTCTGAAAGAGAACAAAAAAATTCATAAACTTCTACATAGGCACAAAGCTTCTTTAGAAGCTTTCTTTTTTTTTTTTTTTTATTCAAGAGCGGAATCTAAATATATATATATAACTCAAAGGTGACTGACTGACTGACATAGTGATCTATCAACGCACAGCCCAAACCACTGGACGGATCGGGCTGAAATTTTGCATGCAGGTAGATGTTATGACGTAGGCATCCGCTAAGAAAAGATTTTGATTAATTCTAGCCACAAAGGGATAAAATAGGGAATGAAACTTTGTATGAAACTTTGTCAATTTTAAACCGATCGGGCTGAGACTTTGCATGCATAAAGCTGTAGCCCACGCGGGTGAAACCGCGGGGAACAGCTAGTAAGACGTAATAAGCCTCTATGAAATACTAGCTGTTCCCCGTGGTTTCACCTGCGTGGGCTATAGATAATCGGGATAAAAAGTAGCCTGTCCAATCTCAGGCTTTAGACTATCTTTGAATCGAAATTCATTTAAATCGGTTCAGTAGTTTAGGCGTGAAAGACAGGCAGAGAGACAGACAGACAGAGTTACTTTTGCATTTAGAATATTAGTAGGGATATACATATACGGCTAGGTAAAGGAATGTAGATACTTCTTCCCACAAAGTTTTGTGAAACATTTGAATTGAAATTAGAGGAGCAAGAGTATACAAAGTTTGACAGCGTCGAGCAATGATTACTCATGTGACATCAAGGCAACCCTTGTCTCCAACAAATTAAATATCTCGACATATTAATTACACAAAGTGTTTTACAATTTTGGTTACCGGTAGCGTACACCTCACCTATCCAAAGTTTTGAAACAAGTACGGGCAACGACAAAAGTCGCTGAACAATAAGAAATTCCCCTTCCAGAAGTAGCGTGATGGCACCTTCGACCACATCGTCACTTAGCATCAAGTGACTTGTGATTAACGGGTAGCGTAGTAGCGTACACCTCACCTATCCAAAGTTTTGAAACAAGTACGGGCAACGACAAAAGTCGCTGAACAATAACAAATTACCTATCCGGGAGTAGCGTGATGCCACCTTCAACCGTCACTTAGCATCAGATGACTTGTGATCAAACGCTACCCTGTAAAGTAATAAAAAAAATCGATTATCTACCTACTGATGCTGATGAGCGATGGTGGCCGAACGGTTAGGCGTGCGACTTACAAGACGCCCACACCGAGTTCGAATCCTCTCGGCCCCGCACCTATGACTCAATAAGTTATGTGCGGTTTTGCCATCGCTCAAAACGGTGAAGGAAAACATCGTGAGGAAACCGGCATGCCCAAGAACTGCAACATTCAAGGGCATGCGACATCTGCCAACCCGCACTGGGCCAGCGTGGTAGATTACAGCCCGTACTCTCTCTCTCTCTGAGAGAAGGCCAGAGTCCCAAAAGTGGGAACGTGAAAGGCTGATAATGATGATTATTATGATAATGATGATCTACCTACATTATCTTAAAACACCAACCTTTGACGTCATCACCACTTAACATCTGTGTAGTGTTATAGTCACACGCTACGTAGTAATAAAGCTGTAGAAAAAACAAACAAAACTGGAAAACTGAGAGTGATAGCTACTTTTGTCGCTGTCTGTACCTATGAGCGTCTTCGGAACAGTTGTCATGTACATTACAGATTTATTATATAAAAGTTACGTTCGCTTGAGCATTATGCTAATGTACTTATGTTTGTCATATTATGGCATACACATCATCTTCTGTTATTTAAGAGCAGAACTCTCGTAGGTGGAGTACTTTCCATCCCGTTCTGTTATCGGCTATCCTTTTGACCTCTTGGTTGAACATGAGGTCAATCCTTTCTTTGACTTGTTCTATGTATGTTCTTCACGGTCTACCACTCCTTCTCGTCCTTTCTCATTTCTCCTACTTTTCCATAGGTAAGCATAATGTTAATTGAAGTCTCTATTTTCATTTACACTATAAACATAATAAATCAAAGTTCGAAGCTCTGTCTTCCATAGTTATAGCATTTCAATTGTATCGGAAACGTGTTGACCGTCGAAATACTGTTTACCAATTAGTCCGCAACGACTAGTGGGTCGATTGAGCGGTTAATTACTACACAAATTAGATGAACTGGTTATGGATGACATTTGAATTGTAATCAGAAACATTGCTGTGAAAATTGTTAGTTTATAGACTGTATTTGGGTGACTTTTTAATTCAGCAACGTAATTTTATTTGCAGCAATGTTTTTTAAGAATTCTTGTGCTAGTTATATAGGTAGTATCTGTAGGAAGTAGGAACCTATAGATACTATAAAGTAATATTTTGCTGAATAGATAGAGTCGATGGTAAAAAGAAATGGTGAAAATAGTTAAGACTATATTTTATTCTATTGAACTCTGAGTTTGAGTTGTGAACTTCTTCTTCCTCTGTTGATACCAAACAAACTAAGGCAATGTGAGTGAGGAAAGTAAACGTTAAATAAACTAAACTTTTAATGAGACAGGTAAGAAATACCACTGACTTTATGCAGTGCTTCGAAAATACGCTCGTTGGAAAAGACAGTACCAAAAAATGCCGCAGCAAATAAATGTCAACTCCAAACTCCACAGAAATGTGTTACAAAAGTAGTGAGGAGGCAAGATGATTATATTATAGTAGTAATATTAAATATTTCTTTAAAACATCTGCTCTATATTGATTAGAAAAATAAAATAAACACCTGGTTAAAAACAGATGTTAAAATGTGCCCACCGGATAGCCAGTTCTAATCCAGGGTGCAACGTGACACCATCTTCGACCACATCGTCATCTAAAAGAACATGTATGAGAGGGAATATAATATATTATATTATTTGTATCGCGATATATTTAAAAATCTGAATTCTAATCCAGGGTGTAGCGTGGCGCCACCTTCGACCACGTCGTCATCTAAAAGAACGTGTAGGTATGAGAGGGGAAAAAAATATAATTTTATCGCGATATATTTCAAAATCTGTAGATAATAATTATAATGTCGAAAGGTACCAATAAAAACCCTATTGTACTACTAGTACATAAGTCTTCATCGCAGTTTTAATGAATGACTTAAACCAACCGGAATCTTCAAAGATCCCACGATGGATTTCTAGACAACGAATAGGTAAATGGAGGCAATTTATATTAAAAAGAATTAGATTTCTCATGTACTTCGTGAGACTGAATGCCTTTTGATAAGTCTGGCTGATAAAGTTTTGTAACGGAATTTAATAATGGGGGTGAAACCACTATTTTCATCTACAGATGAGATCCAGTAAATCGATTTCTTATAGTGGGTTTTTCTTTATTGAATTCGTTAAGATGAAGGAATAATATGTCATTTTGTAATATAATTCTGTTTCTTATTAATTCCTTTTGATTCTACAAGTTAGCGTGACCTCCAATCATTTATATCTTTGTAACGAAATCTCATAGATAAAGTGAAGGAAGTTCTTGTAAGCTACTGTTATAAAAGCGTTTTAATTTTTAGATTTTAAATCATATCGAAATGTTATCTAATGGGAAAGTCAGCGAAAAAATCTTTCTAAACACAACCTAATTTCCATGAGAATTATCTTGAACATCAAAAATATTGCTCACACTTTTAGAAAATTGGACGTGATTTGCTAATTTAGTCTCGGACTGTTCCATCTGACGTTAGAAGTTACCCACAAGTTTATAGAATAAGTTTGTAAAGGCCTTGGCACAGGCTACAAACGGCATACATAAAAGGCATTTACTACGTGCCAATAAGTACCTATTACATGAAAAGAATGGCCGACATTTTACCAGCATTTAGCACTAACGAGCCAAGGTCAACGTTTGAACCGCATCTCACGTGTTGCAATGCGTCGAATATAAAGTAGGTGTTTTTCGTGAATAGATGCCAAGTTTTGGACTTACAACAGCAACGGTAATGATGTTATTTTTTAATGTCATTACTTTTACTGAGATGCCTGGAATACAAGCGCTGGACTTACCTTAACTTTAGTCCTACTGTTATTTATTATAAATGCGAAAGTTTATGCGTGTGTGTGTAAATGTTCGTTACCACGTATCGCCGTTCCTACTAAACCGATTTTGATGAAATTTGGAATGGATATAGCTTATAAACTGGATTAACACATAGTCTACTTTTTATCCCGGAAATAGGTACCTGCGGGATAACGGTAAAACGCGGGTAAAACCGCAGGGCGCAATTAGTTGTTTATATAAATAATAAGGTGCGCCCAGCTGTTTCACCCTGGTCGACTACACTTTATCGCGATAAAAAATATCCATTGACCTTTTCTCAGACCTACCAAATATACCTACACAGAACATTTTTAAAAAAATCGGTCAAGGCTTTTCGGAGGAGTTCGATAACAAACACTGCGTGTGACACTAGATTTGTATATATTAGATTAGAAATATATTCTGTAAACCTAGATGAAATATTAGATATTTACATTATATTTGATTACCATAGTACAATGTGTTTTTATTTTATTTTATTTATTCTTGGACATTTATTACTTCAAACTAAAAATAATATACCATAACAAAGAAATAAAAACAAATAAATCTAAACTAATAACTAAAATACATTATTAAAAGAAGTCCCTTTAGGCAAGGTACCGAAGATACTGGCAGCGTTCCCCCTTTGAATGGCTAGATAAATTTTTCTTTTATTTATTTATGTAAGTAATCCAACGACGCTCCAGTTAGTAACAAATTAATCATTCATCAACATTACGCTGTGTGATATTTGGCGGGTCCGTAGATGAAACCTGTTAGTTCACATTGTTAATTATAAAGTAACAGGTGAAATTACCGAGTATTTGACATTTAGGCAATACTTTTCACAAGCAAAAGTCAGCCCACTCAGAACCAGTTCCCAGTCCATTTGTAGCGTGGCCATGGCACCACCTTCGTCACCAACTCACCATACATCGTCGTCACCGATTGCGGTCAAACGTTACTGTCAAACACGTATATATAAAAAGAATATGGATAAACAAGTAAGTATTTTGGCTGATGATGATGATGATGATGCCTTAGGTACATAAATTCTTACCACGCTTCTGTAGGTCACATAACATGTAACAAGACTACGCCTTAAGCGGCATCAGCGGCAAAAGTTGCTGATCATGACCAATTTTCCAAATGTGTACCAGTTTGTGCATTTTTGGTATTAGGAATGTTTAAGAATGTGTACCAGTTTGTGCATTTTTGGTATTAGGAATGTTAAATCGGAAAATTGAGTATGTTCAGCGACTTTTCTCATAGACCTTACCTACACATAGACGTACCGTGCACGTTGCTACGAATAAGTACCTTCTTACACAAGTTACGTTTTTTTCATAACAGCTATATAACTAGCATGAACTTGCGCAAAGAATAAGGAATAAACCGAAATCAGTGGTCTAGAAAGCACTCGTTTCAGATAGACCTCGCGATACTTATAACACAAGTACCAAATAAATTTCCCTCGACAAAGAAGCTTTTGATACGGAATTCAGTCTTATCTGAGTGGCAACAAAAGTGTTTTTCTTATCTATTTCGCAAAAATAATTCAAATATTGTGACTGAAACGTTTTTTTTATTCTAGATTGTTAAGTATTTTTGTATGTTTTTGGATCCTTTATATATTTCTGTAAGTAGTTTTAGAAACAAGTGGTATACGAACGTAGATATAGCTTTTACTAAATTATGTTGTAGGTGCCTAAGTTACTGGCAATATGAAATTGGTTCAATAACATGATTAATCAGACGACAATTACATTTATTTTTGTTAACTGTGTTCCGTACCTATTTAACAATAACAAAATACTCTAGGAGTCTTTATAGGCGGTACTTGACTCTTCCCCCAAAAACTTTATTCGGAAGAACAATTCAATATTTTTTAATTTAATTGGCACTTAGCAAAGAACATTTATTTTTTATCTATATACTATAGAGTAAATTAAGAAACTTTCTTGATTAAAATATACCTGGTTTGCGAAAAACTTATCCTTGCAACGAGAACTTTGTCGGGTCACTATTTTTTTACTATCACAGCGAGCAGAACTAGAAATTCAAAAGAAATAAGTTAGCAAGAACTAAGTACTTACAGTCACTTCAACAAATAACTCAAACCTACAATCCGACCGGACTCCAAGAACTTTCCCGCATTTTCTCAACTTAAAAAGAGTATTTCGCAACATATTTCTTTTACAAGTACTAAGCAAGACGGTGAGTCGTACAATTTGTTCACGCACGTTGCTATCAAGTCATGCGCTTGTAATTGTGATCTGTGGAAAATTGTGATCTCATCTTTTTTCGTAGTTACATCGTTTTTCGTAGTGACTGGTGAGACCGCCCGCCTTACGACAAACGCTGTTGTACTCAAGTCTACTTAGTATATAAATTCGTAAGTATGTTTGCATTTTTTTACTTATTTACTACTGCTTTCAATAAAAAATTACAGAAAGGCCTTTTGTCTAAGGAATAACATAGACCTTTAATGATCATCATCAGCCGTAAAAAGTCGACTATTGAACATAGGCTTCCCCCTCTGAACGCTACCATCAACGGCTATTAGCCATTAGCATCGGGTCCCTGCGACTCTTGCAATATCGTCCATCGACCTACTTACTGAAAATCTTCCGGTTTAGATCTTTACCACAGAATAAAGAGGCCTTTACAAGGGGAAAATTGAAGATCCCGCGCAGAAGAACGAGAAAATATTCTACCGCCGCCGTACATCGTGGCAATTTGTAGGCTGCTTGATAGTTTGTACGTAAGTAGTTGCCTACTCTTGAGTTAAAGTATCACTTGAAAGCACGCTTGACTGAGTTGAGACGATAAACCACTTTGGAGACCGGTGTAGGACTCGTACTGTCAACCGTAACAGGAAATATATCGCCCGAAAAATATTAACGCCTAACTTGAAGTTCTAGAAACTTCTCGTTATTGACACCCCTGGCATAATACCAACAGGAAAAAAGCCTAAGACACAGAATAGATAAAAATAAGTACCTACTAATTTTTTTGAATTGACATTGGACATTGAAAAATGATGCTAAGATATTCTTCTACGCGCACATATTAGTCGTACGAGAAATACTATGTAATTGAAGAAGCTGAAATGCTAGTTTTGAACAATACATGAGACCCATGAAGTAGGTAGGTATTAATTTTATAAAACAGTTTGGATATTGGTAATGTTTTGAGTCAAATATACTTGAACCAGATCATTAGTGCTCTCGTGATCATGTCGTAAAAACACCAGTGCCGAAATATCGAGAACGCAAACTAAAACAAATGCATGGTAAATACCCCGTTATGAAATGTTATTGACCATGGCACTTTCAAAATGTATAGGTCTAACGATGTCTTAGTTCAAATTTTCCCGGAAAAAGTATAGGTTATATATATAGCTTATATTTATATAGACTCTGTGGTCTACACTACCTATCTGCAAAAATTCAACAGATCGGTGCAAACGCGTGGTCGTGAAAGAAAGATAAGTAAACAGACAACGTTTCACTAATACTCGTATATATAGAATAGGGATTAGGGATAAGTAAATACAGATTAAGCTCTATAAAGTTGCCGGTAAGCTCTACAGTCGGCTGAATACAGATTGATAAAATTAAATTAGTTTTCACTGAGATGTTGTTACAGTGTGTTGTTACGTTTGTAGAGCTAAAAGGTTGTTTGAAAACGATAGCTCTAGAAATATAACATCTGTAATTTCTGAAACGGTCCATGGTATAAAGGGAATCTTGGCAACTATATAAATATGTGGTGGTTGTTATCTAAACATATTGAACTCAAAGGTACACAGACTGACATCGCACAGCCCAAACCACTGGACGGATCGGGCTGAAATTTGGCATGCAGGTAGATGTTAAGACGTAGGCATCCGCTAAGAAAGGATTTTGATTAATTTTACCCCCAAGGGTATAAAATAGGGGATGAAAGTTTGTATGAAACTGAGTCAATTTTAAACCGATCGGGCTGAGACTTTGCATGCATAGAGCTGTAGGCCACGCGGGTGAAACCGCGGGGAACGGCTAGTTAGATATATATATCCTACTAATATTATAAATGCAAAAGTTTGTGTGTATGTGAGTGTGTGTGTGTGTGTGTGTGTGTGTGTGTGTGTGTGTGTGTGTGTGTGTGTGTGTGTGTGTGTGTGTGTGTGTGTGTGTGTGTTACCACGTATCACCGTAAATAATGGGAAGACGCGGGTGAAACCGCGGGGCGCAGCTAGTGTACCTACTATATGTTTGGGAACGTGATATATGACCATTTTTGATTTATATTCAAAACCAATCGTTCACAGCTGAGCAGACTGAACTATTCTTAAGTTTGAATTATTCAAGTTGGTTTTGGAAATTATTTCAAAGTTATAGTTGTAGCCTTGAAGGTATTATTTTAGCAAGATGTCTAATAATTTGAGTGACTCCTAAGAGACTGGTGAAATGCCTTCTTGCAAGTGTTTAAATATTCTCTCTCGAAAGCCTGTGGACTAAGCAAGTAAGCAAGTACATCCATTTACGTTGTGAAGACTCCCCTGGTGAGCCTTTTTGCTAACGTCATATTGACACTTAAAATTTAGTATCTTAATGAAGTGGCTTGTTTCTTTTTGAACTACCTACTTTTATTAAACGGGTTCTAGTCAGGTCCTTATTAATATAATTGTTGCTAATGTACAGTAGCAAATTTGAAAAACTTAACACATGCGTTTTGTTTTACTTCTATACCGTTTGATGTAGTAGTTAGTTTTAGGTTTTAAAGTGATCACAATGTATCCTATTGAATAAAAAACTTTTGACTTTGACCACAAGACAATGTGATCGAAGGTGGCGCCACGTAACTCCTGTACTGGAACCGAGGTATAACAGGTGACTTTAAAATATTTTAATATTTATATTTTAAAAACTGATCAGAGTTTTTTTAAACTCTGCCTGCACCTACAGTTTTACGTTTTATATCTAATGAAACGTTTCATAACTAGTGCTGAGAAACAACAATTAATGTCGTAACACGAGTACAAAGATATCAACAGCTTTCTTCAAGAAGAAATGCACTCTCTTTTGTAAAATAATTTATCTAAAATCTCTTATCATTTCTTCGTCGCTGAGATTTGTGCTCAGCTATTAACATTATTATGGTTAAAAAGCGGAACTTACTCTCTGGAATGCTATATTTTATGATTATGGGCTCGGTTCTTGATGCGCGGTAGTAATTTGAGGTACAGACAGAGCGATCAGCGCCTAACCCTGCTTCATTTTTTTTTAGTCCATTTTAGATTCCTACCCTCAACTAAAATGAACCTTTTATGATCATGTAGGAAATACCAGTGGACTTCAGAAATAGCATTGTTCTAAAATAACGGTATCAGTGTCGATTTTAATGCAGTGCATTTTCTAAAAGTAAACTATGTTTGACAAGTCAAAAATTACTGCTCTCCTTTTCTGACCGGGAAGTTAAGAAAAGGACTGCATTATAAGACCTGTCAAATTTAGTCTAGTTTCAGTTATTTTTTTACCAATGTCAATAAAAAGAAAAACAAAACCAAAACACATCACCAAACTAAATGTTTAAAATCGATGATGCCCGCATAAACGTTTTCCAACATCTGTCACAATTTACAGCAATGCCGTTACACTTTCATTGAAGACAGATATTTTTAACCACAGAGGTTTGCGTTCTAACTGCATAGGCATGTCAACTATGTAAAACATTTACACGGTACCATCGCGACCTGCGCACACGCATCGTCTCTGGACAGCTGTACATGTAATTAGTTGGGCCGACTGCTATCTTTACGGTACTGCCAAGCTACTAGCCAATCCGACATGGTCTTTACAACACGAGGGTTAGGTGAATTCATGTCGGTGTAATGGTATTTGTACGTATTTGTGGTATGCATAAATAGGTATAGGTGGGACTCGCAGGTGAAGCGAATATAGCTCAGGGGGCCTGGCAAAGATGCAAACGTTTCTTCTTCTATAATCTTTAACGCCTTGTGACGTTTGAGCTTCTCATAATGCATCTTGGCTACCATTTTCCTTGGGATGTAGCGATAACCGATCGTCATTGTAGACGTTTGTTCTGAGCACGTGACTTAACGTTGAAATAATTGTCATTCCCATACATTTCTTTGTTTTCTATTAGCGTTAGTGATGATTGTAGAATGAATCTTGATTCTTGGCTAGGGGATTAGTGGTGTGGTAGTTACGTTGGCTTGCGTACCGTGAGTCATGGGTTCGGAATCTACAATAAGCTTGAGCTTTCGGAAGTGGAAAACATCGAGATGGTGATTTCTGGTGCTCGCCTAACTAGCTACCATCTTCAAGTCTAAAATCTGTCGCTAAGCACCTATTGCAGCATCCGGCAACCTCTCAGTTTCCTATCCAGACATAGCGTGGTGCCCCCATGGATCACACCGTCACATAACATCACGTGATTTATGATCAAACACTCGGTCATTTCCTTGTAAGATGTACAATTAGGTAGTGTAGGTAGGTTTTTGTCAATATATAAATCTATTAAAACACTTATATACCCGAAAATTTCCTAACAGAAGAACAGTTACAAAAACCCTACAAATAATGGAGATTAAAAATAATTAATGTTAAGTATTTAATTTTTATATTCAATCATAAAATATAACATCAATGGAGAATCAGGTTCTGTTCCGAAAGCCACAGAAGATACAACAGTTTGTATAGGCCGTAACGGTACCAGCGATTTCTTGCCACGATTATGTGGATTATAATAAGTATCTATAATGACTGCTCTTAGCTATGTAGCATCGAATTGCGCGTTCGAAATAAAATAGAACCAGAACGGGAGAAAATTATGTGCGTTGGAGCTACTTTACAATATTAAAAACATGTTTTTAGGCTCTATCTTCTTTAAAACTAGTACCTACTTAAACAATCATCTAATATTATGACGTGGGTTTCCTTGAAATGTTGGGATAGGTACCTACCTATATCTGAGTAGGTATATCTATCTGGACTGCTCTATCATCATTTATAAGTCAGACTCGGGTCTTTTCACAAACACATTAGTATCAAAATATGATATGGATTCATATCGGAGGCCTTCGGCAGCCTGCGACAAGAACTTCGTGAAGTTTTGGAATAGAATAGAATAATTATATAATTTTTTAGTTAATACCTTCTCAGTTAAAAGTTTTTTTTAATTAAGGTAAAGGAAGAGGAGGAGGAGGAGGTAAAGATCCAAACTCCAAACAAAAAAAAACTTGGTTCTAATTATTAATAATTATACCTAGGTTTAGCTTATAGAAGTATTTCTAACATATCATACTTTGTTGAGTAAGAATTTCTACAAGTCAAACCGGGGCCGGGACCTGAGGAAAAACAATCAATGTGTACGTAATCAACCGGTACTGAGCATTGGGCATCCGCAATTAAATACTAAAAGAAAGTAAGAAAGTGAGCGCAAAAAGCATACACTTCATGCTATCATGCTACTGCCACAAACGTATACCTAACAGTTACATACTCAGTGGGTAGGTGTGTTCCGGCAGTCCCACTTGATAGTCAGTTCCTAATCCAGGTGTAACGTGGTGCCATCTGTTACCACATCATCTCTTAACATCTGATGGTTTGCCCCACGCTGCCTTGCACTGCAAGAAGTAATAAAAACACAGTACCACAGTGTCCACAGTAAGTCGTACTGTATCTGTGCTGTTGTTGCTGTTTACACTTTAGCTATTGTTATTTGATCTCGCTCCAATTTAATCAATTAGTAATACGAGTGACCGTCGCCCGGTCGGCCGTCCCAGATATCGCTGGTGAGACGAAGTCACGAAGGATATGCGCGAGCTCCAGGTGGAGGACTGGCAGGAGGTGGCGTCTTTTGTTATCGGAGGCCAAGACTCGCTTCGGGTCGTTGAGCCATTTCAGTTAGTTAGTTTTAGTAATACGATAATTTTTTTAAATGTGATGGTGCCCAGGTTTTTCTTGCCAGTTCTATTCTTTTTTTACCGTCAGAAAGGGAGGTTCTGAAATCAATGCGTAAATAAGTATATTCCTTCACTCAGAGAGAGAGTATACATCGTATTTTTATAAAATAATGACCTCATCACGTATAACATTTTTATAGGGTAGTCCCATTTCCCCATTTGTTACAATAAATGGTACCTGGGATACTTGAACGTCACCCGTGATATTTATCTCCCGCACGGTCCAAAGAGAAACCACGTGTCAACGTACTAAGGAAACTTATCACGGCGTGTCACTCGTACTTACTTTCGTGTGAAACGTGCGACGTGACATTGTCTTAGCGTAGGTATCATCCATTTGCGCAAATAAATGCGAAGATTTGTTATGGTACACCGTACATAATACTTAAAATATACAACCAGACGGTCAGTTTTTCATAATTGCATATATATGTGCTTACGAAAATGAAATTCAAATAAGAACGGCCGATTACACCTTATTACACAATGTTATTTGACAATATGACAATGATTACTAAAATCTACCTTAGTTTTTCAATACATTAATGTACCTATCATTGTCCAGTATTATATAACGTACCTAAGTGCAATATGGGTAGATACTAGATAGATATATGGAAAATTTGACTCGGTCTGACTCTTAACATAATTACAATGGTAATGCGAGCGGCTTTTATTAAAGTTTTACCCATCCTGATGCGGTCGGGTACATTCAGAAATTACGGAATGATGCAACTTGCGGAAATTATAGTTTCATAATGGTGCTCTTAAGAACCTCTGTGTACACTACGTAGTACGTACTGTGTTGAGGTCGTTAAAATATTCATTTATTTATTACTAGCTGTTCCCCGTGGTTTCACCCGCGTGTGATAATTTATCAAGATTAAAAATATCCCATGTCCTTCTCCATTATTCACACTATCTCCATGCTAAATTTGATCAAGATCGGGTCAGCCGTTCAGTCGTGAAAAAGTAACAAAAATATTAAAGTTTCGTTTGTCTTGATGGATGTGTGGTGTAAGGGTGCACTCAGAAAGGTTTTTTGAAAATTCCATTTAGGGTCAAATGAATGTATTAAAGTTTAAATATATTTTAAAAAATAACAACGCCAAATCACCAGCACCTAAGTATAGGAGAAAATGTGATAATGTATGAAACCCAACACCTTTTGCTCCCCTGTACCTTGTAGGTACTACTCTACATAATATCAAAGTACTATGTGTAGTTCTGTGTGTGTGTGTGTGTGTATGTGTGTTAGGTATCGTCTTCATCTGTATTTAGGCCAGGAAGTTGCCAAGTAAATGTTTCAACTCTGGCCACTTATAACAACCTAGAGTCTTGTAAAATGCATAAGAAAACTTGTAGAAGCCAAAATGCTCTCACAACATAATTTCCGCCAATATTTACACAAAGTAAATTCATTTATTCAAGCACACCGATGTCAGAGCGCTTTAACGAACAACTTGAGCAAAATTTAAACAATTCCTCGGAAAACGCTTTCCAGTTAAGATATTTATTCATATCGAAAAGTGCTCGTTTTAAATTCAAAATGTCGGTTTCCAACTTACCTGTACTTTGCTGTTCCTTCACACTTTTGTAACTTCTTCGAAACGTCGGTTCCCAACTCTTCTATAACTCACAAGCTTCCACTTTGACGCTCAGACACGATAAATAATCACCTCGCCGGTATGAAAACATGAAATCTCCATAATTCGCAACATTTCACAAATCACATTGAACTCGCGAAGAGTTGAGAGCTTGTAAAAGGTCGTATTGATAAAAGTTCGCTGGCGCACCTCCGC
Source organism: Opisthograptis luteolata (assembly GCA_931315375.2). Lineage (NCBI taxonomy): Eukaryota > Metazoa > Arthropoda > Insecta > Lepidoptera > Geometridae > Opisthograptis > Opisthograptis luteolata. Next base: position 9,826,951 of record OV928042.1, read on the forward strand.
GTGCCGTAATGGGTCAGGTAAAAACTTTGAGGCGAACTTTTGGAATTGAGTTACGGCGGAATTCGCACTTAAAGTTTGGTTATTGGACGTGTTCGAAACTTCAAAAGGTTTGGTTGGAGGGATGTTCGCGTGCGCGGGCGCAGTGAGGAATGCGCGCTGCGGACTAGGAGGGCAGAGACCTCGTAGCGTGTTGCGACGGCGCCGACTGCCGGTGCCTCTCCGCTTGTACCGTTGCTCCGACACTCTCAGGGTGGGAGCGAGGTCGCTACAACCAGGCTTTGACATTTCTAACTTATTTTGTTACTTCATTTCGATGTCATGACTCGCTTTTGTTGTTATCGTACGCGTAGATAGCGAACAAAAGCATTTGGCTCACGATTTGCTGCAATTCGCGTGCTGACGTGATAGCGAGCTGTTTGGTGGGGTAGAACAACACCACTACGTTTTCTTTATCTTATCATCAACGAATGAAGTCGTTGGTACGCGCTCTTTGCCAGCTATAATACGGGTGCGAAAACCCAAAAAGTGTTTAAGTATGTAAGTCACACGAACGTCGTCACACCAAGACATGAATTCGTAAGATACTCGCGAGGTAGTGTGCCGAGAGTAAAATCGGTTTATCCGAGTACTTTTCCAGCATTAGCGACGATTTTCGTTGGGGTTGTTCATCTACGAAATTTCTCTACTTAGGTACTAAATATAAATAACGAGACAAAGAGCAAAATATCGCTTAAAGCTAGTACAAAGGATCTTGCCTGACGAGAGCTTTTTATTCAATTTTTTTTCCATACCAGCGAGAATAACTTATGTAAGAAGCAAATTAAAGGAAAACTGAAGGCACTAAAGGAATGATAAATTAGTAGACATGAATATCTTTCTAAATCATTCAGACATTTGGAATTGCTCAAATAGAAAATATATGAGAATTCTAAACAAAGTAAACATAAGAAATCTTTTATGTAAAAAACTCTCTTTTTGGAACCTTATTTTCTTTTCTTTTTGAGTAAAATGTTTACACACAACAATACCTAATAGAAAGCATCGTAGATACGAAAGAATAAATGTAGATGATATACCTAAATGAAGCCTTAAAAATGATCCGTGCTCTATAGAAGAGCAATTGGTAACAACAAACAAATAGGATCGGTCGTAAATCAGAGTGGTCCAAAATATTTACGTTGTACCTACCTTACGAACTTCTGTTTAAGTTTGCTCTAAGTGATGGATCGACCGTCACACGTGGCTCTGACACGTTTTATATTATTTTTTCAATATAGTAGTGCCGAGTCGAAGCCATTATTTTTTCAAAGAAACAGCTACTAAGATCGATGCGACGCGCGAAGGTGTCAAGTTAAACCTAGCTACCCGATGTTGCTACCTTGGTAGTTGCTATACATTTCCAGGTTAAAAGTTTTCGCATCAATCAGTCTTCCTACATTAAAGTTACGCCTTCAATTTCAAGGAAAGTTGGTGTTGAATGGAGGAAAACTTAAAATCATAACTTCCTAACACGCTGCGTAATAAATAGGTAAAAACACGGCCCTAAATAGAGTGGAAGCAAACTCAAGATATAAAAAAAACACATAGAACCATAGCTGAACCCATAGTCCTAAATGGAAAACATTGCGGTATATGAAACTTCTCATCATCATCATCATCATCAGGTACTGCTGGACATTATAGGCCTCTCCCAAGGTACGCCACTGAGCCCAGTCTTCAGCTCTTCTAATCCGACCAGCCCCTTGAGGCAAGACATCGCTCCACCTAGTCGCAGGGCGTCCTACACTACGTTTGCCAAGTCGAGATCTCTACTCAAGAACACGTCTACCCCAACGTTTCTCAGTTCTGCGGCTTTTGAACAGCGCACTGCCACTACAGCTTGCTAATAAGAAACTTCTAGTAGAGCGGTCCAATTCCCGAGCCATAACTCGTACTATCGTATGCGCTCTGTCTATAAGATTAACGGGCAATGAAACTAGGCAATTTTGGGGCACTAGGTGCTTAGCTCTTCGCATTGTGTGCTCACCCGATTAGTTTCTGAACGAGGCTGTAAATCTAGTCGTTATGAGAGTATTACCGACTTACCCTTACTGGCAGGCTGGGGTGAGTTCTTTAAGGTCCTACAGGCTTCGCATTCTTGTATAGGCTCTACATTATACATATTATGATGTAGGGTAGTCTACCTCTCAAAAATAACATATGTAGGTATATAAATTGTAATACTCTTTTAGAAATTAATAGAAGATGTTAACTCTTATTGTTGTCGTAGGTACGCACGGGTTAAGTGACGATGTCGTCGAAGGTGACGCCACGTTACACCTGGATTGGGAATCCTTATAACACAACCTACCTACATAAAATTGAATAAAATTTGTCTTACTATACAAGTCGGGCTACAAACCTTAAAAAAAATAGATGTTAACGCGGCAGCTAAGTATTATAGCCGAGCGCGTCTCCAAATAGCAGGTGAAGGATGGCTGGTTAAATAAGGGATGATGACGACTAACCTGGTCTTCCACTGGCACTGTACAAGGCACACTACAATCACCTCGGGTTGGGGTTCCTCCTTGTAGGTGGCTCGGTCTCCAAATAGGAAGTTCCAGCCTTGGAGCGCTTCTTCACGGCTTCTTCAGGTTTATCTCTTCACCAGAGCGGGCTTCAATATGGATGGTAAGTGGACTGTATTTGCGGCGCGGCGCGGAAGCGATATTTGAAAGCGGAGCGGTAGTCGCAGCGGACGAGGGTCGATCGCAGACTACTTGTCGCGGCAAGCAGCTGCTTGTCAGTTCGTATGTGACGACACAGGTCGTCGTCGAAAAATATAAGGGAAAGATGAGGGTAGGTATAATAAAAAGTGCCAACGTAAGTGGCGCGAACAATAGAAGATATCGACATAACAGTAGATGATCTTGTCACTAAAAGCGATCTCTTCCAGGCAACCTTCGCATGAAGAGGATTTATCGAAGTGGTAAGTCTGTAATAGAGACGAGGATATGCCAACTGCAATTGTGTATACTTACAAGTAGATAAATGCAACATCATAAAAAAATAAGCAAATAAAGCTGGCACAATTTTTCAAAATGGTGACCGTTTCCAAGTTTGTTCCTTAGGTACATTTACCTTTCCCCCGTCGGCGTTGGCCAGCTAGTCAAAGACACTCATTAGGACGCCTGTTGTTTATAAAATTATCATTCCTACAGCAGCTGCTCATTCTGCTAATGAGCTACGCTTTCGCGGCTCTTAGCATTTCTTTCACGCGTGTCTCGGCGTGAGATAGAGAGAGAACCAGCGTCATTATGGATGCAAATTCCTGACGCTACTTAGTAGTCCGCGGACGGAGACGAGCCGTGAGAAAATGGACGCCACCACGACTCACTCATGCGAAAATTAGTTTTCACAAAAAGTTTGTAACCACATAGATACATAGCTTCAATGTTCAAGGCACTTGTAAAACCTAGGTACGGTGGCAGCGGTTTCATATCTAAATTACATCTTACTAAGTAGGTACAAAATAAATGCGAAAGTTGCACTCGAAGTAGTTATATAGGATTAGAATCTCCTAAAAGGATCCTACATCCTACATCCTACAATCGAGCATTTTTTTTTTTTGAGACAATGTGAAAATAGTATCTAAATAACTTCTCCAAAACACTGGAATAATGTGTCATATTGATGGATTTTATCCATTAACTCCTACTATATTATTAATTTTAATGAAATATATAATTATGTACATATATTTTTTAATTAATATTATAAATGCGAAAGTACATAACTCTGCTTGTCAGTCTGTCTCGCTTTCATGCCTAAACTACTGAGCTAATTTAAATGAAATTTGTTACGGAGATATTTTGAACCCTGAGAAAGGGCATAGGATACTTTTTATCGCGATAAACTGTAGCCCACGCGGGTGAAACCACGGCGAACAGCTAGTTAACTACCTATATTATGTGTTCATAAACATGTACGAGTGTATCGATTTAGCATTGTGAAAAGTGATTTTTCTATTTGAATCCAAAATTCCAAGTGCCACTACTTTACTAACTATACCTATCATGGAGTAAGAATAGTGAAACTATACTATTCACAATAAGCCCATCCCCTTTGATTATGACGTTCCCGGCTTGTAGCTGAGTCACTCACATCACGTTGCAACAAAAAACACTTAGAATAATTAATTTTTATGCTCTACGTTTGGCTACATAAAACGTGCCAATCCATTACTAAAAAAAAGTAAAAGTAACGAACTCAATGTCAATGTCATAAACACAATTGCTGTCAATGTCACACAGCACAGCTGTAAAAATGTTGTTTTCGAGATAAACGTCAAAGTTTTTATAAAAACCTATGATGAATGTTTGAATTTTAAATATTTTGATATAATTATTATGATTTCATAAAAACAAAAGAGGTGGTGAATATATTCGGTTTCAAGTTCATTGTGAATTTTATACATAAATAAACTGCAAGAAAGCATTCAAATGACAATTTTTGTTATCTTTTGGAGGCAGTGAGGCCAGTGAGCAAGGGGAAAGGAGGAAAACTGAAACCAAATTCATTTTATATTAGCAACATTAGTACGATAACAAAATAGAAAATGTCGGCGTTACTCACTGCAGATTGGTTCCAGTTGGACTCTTACTACAGGTAATTCCTAATAACTACATAGTATTTTTTCCGAACTAAATTACTTTTTTGCATTAGTAAGTTTTCTTCTTGATATAGCAACCTTTTCATATACGATAAAATAGACCTAAAGAAATGCATTTAAAAATAAAAAGTAAAGTAAGTAATAAATTGACAATGGCCCATGAATAGAGATGTACCTAATAATATTAATAATAAAATATGTTCACTAAAACTGTTTTCTTCTACTTCTATAGGAAGTTTGATCTGTACACAATGAACTGGCTGATGGATGAAGGGTTAGAGAACATGATAGTTAGCGGTGCGGCATATGGAGGTCCGATAGCTGTAGTAAGGGATAGAAAAAAGTTTGTTAAGATTTCAACTGCCAAACCTGTTATCACCATTTATAACTGTGCTGGGAATGTTATATCCAAGATTCTGGTGAGTTGCATACTCCAAATTATATTTGCATCTCTTAATCCGGCATTTCACTAGTTTGGCATGTCCAATAATCTGGCATCATCTACCTGCACCCCTGTCACTGCTCTCTATGTCTGCTCTGCATACATGCTACGGCATCAGTGCAACTAAAAACTTGAACTATGAACTTTTATATACAATCTAGTAGTAGCCGGACTAGCGATACTACTGTCCTTGTATCATGAAAATAAGCAGCTAGAATACTAAGTCGAATTTATTCAATTGTTTTGTTTGAGTACTCTAAAAACGAGTTTACTATGTTTCTTTTGCTTAATTGTGCTTATGCTGCCTAATTACCTATACAAAGAGTTTATATATACCACTTTGTTACTTAATACTGACGCAGATATACAAATTTTTACCATGAGGTTTTCCCCGCTCACAAACTTTCGCATTTTGATATATGTGTGATGTATTGTGTGATGAGAATCAAGCCCATAATAATTATTCTATTAGTACATACTTTTTATTTGACTTGCAATAAATGTTTACAAATACATAAATTTTTATCTTACAGTGGAATAATGGTATTCTGGTCCACATGGGCTGGTCGGATGGTGAACAGTTGCTTTGCATCCAGGACACTGGTGATATCCTCATCTATGACATGTTCGGTGCTTACCAGAAGACTATTAATATGGGCCCGGAAGCTAGAGTCACAAAGGTAACTGTATTACAAGCACCCTGTATTACAAGTTTCACCAACTAGACTCGCTCGCTATGGGGTATTGTAAAATTTTTGTTTTAGGAAATTGGCCCCTGATGGTGTCAAATGATATTAATGTTTGCATTGAAAGATATCTATACAGTTGATTCTGGGGTATAGTAATTTTTTTTGGGAGTTGTTTTAGATACTATAATCTCATTATGCAAATTTCATGACATTTAGCACAGTCACATTATGAGAATAACCATTACAAATAGTCGACTTATATCACATATACAAACAAAGCTATCAGAAATTAAATTTATTTTTATATTTCTAAACTTCCTGTGCCCTGCGGTTTTACTCGCCTGGAAATTCCTACAGGGTAGCGTTTGACAACAACTAACCTGATGTTAAGTGACGATGTGGTCGAGGATGGTGCCACGCTACACCTGGACTGGGAACTGGCTCTCAAGTGGGGCTGCCGGAACACACCGATAGGTGCTTGGCGACAGATTCTTAACAAGAGTGTGGTAGCTAGCCAGGCGAGTACTAGAAAATACCCTACCACCAAGCTATGGTTTCATCACGATGTTTTCCTTCACCGAAAGCTCAAGCTCATTGTAGGATTCGAACCCACGTCCTACGGATCGCAAGCCGACGTCACTACCACTGAGCCATCATTGCTATAAAATACTTCTTACAGGGTATCATTTGATCTGATGTTATGCGACGGTGCTCTAATGTACTACATAATTATATATATTTTTAACTACTAGAGTCTTCATTCTTGTTTATTCCTAAAATTATAATATTCCGTTTCAGGTCTGTAAAGCCCAACTGTTTCCCAACCCTCATGGAGTGGGTGTCGGAGTCATCACCACCTCAAACAGAATGTTTCTGATGAGCAATGTCTCGGAGCCTAAAGTCAGATCCGCGCCTGATATACCAAGTAAGATACCACATTTAGAATATCGAGTATGTTCAGCTACTTTTGTCGCTGACTGTACTTACTACTTATGAATGTAGAAATTTTGATCAGGGAAGCTGCAATTAAACCTTACATTCTCTTTGGCTGCAATGAGTTTCTTTAAATCACATACTTACATAAAGAATTATTTCAGCTACAGAATTAGCAGAAACATTTTAATTACATTATTGTTAAAAATCTCTTGATTTCAGGAGCAAATGAGCCCATATCGTCATGGTGTGTCCTAAGTTTTGGATTCCTTGTATGTCGTGACAAAGAAATTTACAAATGTCAGCTCGGAGAAACGAGAGCAATAGCCATGGTAAGTACCATATTATTATTTATTATTCTTTTTTATTTAATACAGTGGCTAACAACCAGACGGCCCGCCTGATAACCCATAACTCGGCCGATATAAGTCCACTGCGGAACATAGGCCTCCACCTTTGAACGCTTCCAAGAACGGCTATTAGACATTTGTAACCATTGGTATCGGCTTCTTTTACAATATTATTCGTCTGCTTAGTGGGGGCCTACCTATTGAACGTCTTCTGAACTCATTAGGGTGGTAGGGCACTTTCTAGTACTCGCCTGGCTAGCTGCCACCTTCAAGTTAAGAATCTGTCGCCAAGCACCTATCAGTGTGTTCTGGCAGCCTCACTTGAGAGCCAGTTTCCGACCCAGGTGTAGCGTGACGCCATCTTCGACCACAACGTCACCATCAGATGACTTGTGGTCAAACGCTACCCTGTAAGCAGTAAAAAGAAAACTCGTTCCTTATATTCCAGACTCCAGATATCAAGAACCCCTACACTCAAATCCTGTCGATAGTGGCGTCACAGAACGGCAAGCACGTAGCTCTCTTCACAGACTCAGGGTTTCTCTGGATCGGCTCGTCGGACTTCAAGAACAATTACTGCGAGATAGACACCGGGTACATCAAACTGCCGAAAGAAATGATGTGGTGAGTTTTATAAATAAGTAACTGAGGTGGCGCAACGAGCAAGTGAGCCTAGCCTCCTATAATAAAAGACTCCAATTTGGTCTGTGCGGCGAAAAGTTCGATGTGGTGCAATGAGTGACGGCCGATGTACTGCAATGAGTAAACAGCCGACTGCGAGGTCTAGAAAAAAAATAGGAAACTTTTTATTGCAATAAAGTGTAGTGAAACCACAGGACGCAACTAGTATACAATATAGACGCAATTTCTTTTCTCAGGTGCGGTTCCGAAGCGATCATAACCCACTGGGATGACATGATGTGCCTCTACGGTACTAAGGGCGCCTCCTCATCGTTTCCCTACGACGGACCGTTCCACCTCATCCAAGAAATGGACTGTGTGAGGGTAGTCTCCGAACTAGCCCATGAGCTGGTGCAGAAGATACCTCATGTCGTGGAGAAGATATTCAGGATCAATAGCAAGGCTGCCGGGTCGTACCTGGTGGAAGCTTCGAGGCAGTTCCAGGTAAAATCATCATAACCACAGGTGACTTCTGGTCAAACATCAAAAACAAAAAATATATATTGGGATCCAGCCAGGCGAACACTAGGATATGCCCAACCAGCAAGCTAGGGTTTCGATGTTTTCCTTCACCGAAAGCTCAAGATCATTGTAGGATTCGAACCCACGACCTACGGATCGCAAATCGTCGCCACTACCACTGAACTATAAAAGAAGAAAAGTTAAGAATCTGTCGCCAAGCACCTATCGGTGTGTTCGGCCACACTTGAGACCCAGTTCCCATGCCAGGCGTAGCGTGACGCCACCTACGACTACATCGTCACTTTACATCAGGTGTCTTGTGGCCAAACGCTCCCCTGTAACAAGTAGAAAAAAAGCTATCTCTTAAAGAAATATGTTTGTTGTCTTCCAGAAAAGGAACCACAGAGCTGATGAGTACATCCGCCTAGTAAAGCCCGACCTACAAATTGCAGTGCAAAATTGCATCGAAGCGGCTGCCTTCGAATTCAACCCGGATGTACAGAAGATGCTCATCCGAGCCGCGCAGTTCGGGAAAGGGTTCATAATGGACCCTGAACTAACGAACTTGTATGTGACCACCTGCAGGTGGTTGAGGGTTCTGAACGCTGTGAGGGACCCTAAAGTGGCGATTCCTTTGACTCATGTACAGTATCCTTTTGAAAAGAGTTGGTGTACTAATGTATACAGTACTTCTTCTTAGATACTTGACGAGTAATACACGAATGACCGACTGTGAAAAATACCGCATCGAAATCAGGCCATCCCTTTGAGACCTACGATGCCACAGACACACACACACACAAACAAACAGAAAGACATCGACGTCAAACTTATAACACCCCTCTTTTTGCGTCGGTGGTTAAAAAGAGGTTCGCTCTGTATTTTCTACCGAATATACAATGGCGATTGCTCGAAAGAGCTAAGTACTCAATCTCATCTTTCCATCACGGTTCTATCACCGTTCATTTCATCATCTGAAAAAAGCTCATCCCTACACAATCGAGCCTTGAAATTCCCACACGAAATATCCTCTCCTTTCTCCCGTATACTTGCAAAATGTGGAACAAGCTTCATCCACAAGACTTTTCGCAGTGCCACAAATTGTAGTCTTCCAAGATGAGTGTGAAAAGAGTTCTTAAGGGTCGGCAACGCCCCTGGTGTTGCAAATGTCTGTCTAAAGGTGACAGTGACGGCTAACCATCAGGTAGACCGTCTGCTAGTATGCAAATCTATTTCATTAAAAAAAACTAGCTACCAGGAGTAGCTAGGATACTGTTCCAACCTTCTTATGCCGGCAAAAGAACAGGCGCGATCATATTTATTGCATGCTTGATTGCCACTCAAACTATAAAAAAGTCCGTAAGTTCTTTAACCGCACTGCAGAATGAGTCACCTAAACGAGCGGGTGCTCCTTGATCGCCTGATATGGCGGCGCTTGCACTGCCTCGCCACGCACATCGCCTCCTACCTGCAGATGAGAGACGGCCGGACGAGAGTGTTGTCACATTGGGCGTGCTATAAGGTACCTAATAATGAATGAGTCATATAAACGAGCGGGTGCTCCTTGATCGCCTGATATGGCGGCGCTTGCACTGCCTCGCCACGCACATCGCCTCCTACCTGCAGATGAGAGACGGCCGGACGAGAGTGTTGTCGCACTGGGCGTGCTATAAGGTACTAAAGATAAGGTTGATTTAATTAATATACGAGATACCTATCGGATATAGATATATCATCACACTAATCTTACTTCCTTCTAATAATTATTATAAATGTGAAAGTTTGTGAGTAAGAAGGAATGGATCTGGATGGAATTTTGATACAGATTTATAATCTGGAATAGCATATAGGCCACGTTTTATCCCGGAATAAGGTTCCAGCGAAATGAGGATACCGCGGGGGGCAGCTAGTATTGTAAATACGAAAGTTTGTGTGTATGTTTGTTACTTCTTCACGCATAAACGACTCAACGGATTTGAGTGAAATTTTGTTTGGAGATTAGAATTTGAAAGAACATTGGCCACTTTTCATACTGCCCTGGACCTGACGGCAATATATTTTGTATGAAAATTTTCGTTTCTGTCAATGGCACTTGACAGTGACAATCAATTTGCTAGTACATAGATCAAAAAGATTAGTTTTTGTTCATGTTTGGTAAATAATGTTGATTTTAATGACTTCATTAAAGTAGGACTGAACGACTTCCAAAGCGTGAAACGGAATGACAAAGAAAATGTAGAGTGCGTTCAAAACATCCAAACATCGTGTAAGTGAAAAAATGTCCTAAAAAACTCCGAAATAAAAAAATCAATATCTTTTTTATATTAATAGGCAAAAAATTACAATTTTTATCGTATAAGATCGTTTTCATACAACCTTGGGTCCGTTTTGGCCAATGTTCTTTAATTAGGCGAATTAGGCCAGCCGTTCTCTAGTTATGAGCTTAGCAACGCATTTAGCCATTCATTTTTATCTCCATAGATAATATTAAGTTATTAGCTACCTAATACCATTCCCTGTGATGTTGAAGGTAACACAACCGCATTTAGACAACGAGAGCGCCGCGAGAGAGATCGGCGAGAAACTTCGCAACGTGCCCGGGATATCGTATACCACTATTGCGATGAAAGCTGCTGAAAAGGGCAGGAAAGCGCTCGCTATCAAAGTAAGTAACAATTACCGTCTTGGGGTGCCCATCTGCAAAGCATCATTCGTTCGTTCGATTGAACCACGAGCCATCTAACAAAAGCAAGGAAGGAGAGAGCCGCCCGCGCCTCCTTTCACAGGTCACCGATCTTGGTTCATGAGCGGGTTTGCGCACCGACTTTCAATAAACTAATTAAACGGGTCGAAAGAACCGGGTCCTTTCCTAAACGGGTCAGTATTGATCTGGCTCTCTAAAGTTGAACGAACTCCACATATCTATCCCCCTTTCAACGCCACCATGAACGGCAATTAGCCATTTGGCATCCATCGGCTTCCTTCCTACTCTTACAATGTCGTCGGTCCACCTAGTAGCCTACCTACAGAACGTCTTCCAATTCGTCTTCGCCACTCGAGAACCTCAATTAAATATAATTCCCATTTTCAGATATTAGAATACGAGAGCCACAGCAAACTGCAAGTGCCGTTGCTTTTGTCCCTTGGTGAGGGGTCCAACGCTTTGATGAAGGCGACCGCGAGCGGAGACACCGACTTGATCTACATTGTCCTTCTGCATCTCAAGGAGAAGATGGGAACGCACGAATTTGAGGTATTACAAGTTATGTTTTTTATGTCTCACATTCATGGACATAGGGGAATAGACTTGTGGATTCCCTGCATTACAATTTCTACAAGAAAATGCTGTTTCCAATGCAGTTTTAATCCATAAATCAGTTGTTCCCAAAGTTGACTGGACCGCGACTCATCTAACAAAAAGATCTAAATTAAGGACTTACCTCTTGGTTTTCATGAAGGAAAAAGGGGCATAACTACGAATGAATGAATGAAGGACTGTTTAGACAAGAAAAAAACATTTAATTCCGATCCAAAATGTTGATGTTTAATTATAATGCTATTTTAATGAGAAGGGTGCATTTTTTTCTATTTCAAAAAGGAGGAGATCAATAATTCCCCTGGTTTTTCTTATGTGTGTTCGCGGATAACTTCTTTGATTATGAACCGTCCTTATAGCCGTCACCGTCAGTTGTCCGTTGGCCAGGTCGGTCGATCTGTCGTCGTTTTTAGGCCACCCACAATATTCCCATACCAAACTACTTCTTACATAATTAATATATATCCACAGCTCACAATACGAAGTTTCCCGCTTGCAAACGCGCTCTACATCAAATACTGCGCCAGCCACAATCGCGAAGCGTTGCGGCAAGTGTACGAGCAACTCGACGATTTCCACGGACAAGCGACTACCCATATCCGAGATGCTATAGATGAGACCAACCCGGGCAGTATCGAGGCGTCGCTCATATCAGCTAGAGATTGTTACAAAAAGGGGAAAAACGATTTAGGTAAGGTATTTTGAGTTTTAACTCAAGGTAGGTAGGGTCTCATTTAAACATTTCGGCAAAGATAAGCGACGATTCGAGAGAATAGACACGAGTAAAGGGAAAAATTATTAAGTGAAACTTTCATCATCATCCTATTACGTTCCCACTGCTGGGACTGGTCTTCTCTCGAAGGGAGAGAATATGGTCCATAATCTATCACGAAGGCCCAGTGCAGGTTGGTAGATGTCGCATGCTCTTGAATGTTGCCCTTGTAGTCAAACTTTTTGGCTTTAAATTCAAATAATGTAAAAATGTTCCATGAAAATATTTTAGTACTTGACACTGGATAAATGCACTAAACGTGAGATGCCAGAATGAAATACTAATTTAAAAGAATGTTAACATAAATAAATAGAAATCTGTGTTTGTTGGACTCTTCATTTGCCCTTCTTTCACTCAACAAAAGAGCTACGCATCGACGTAATTTTTTCTATAGTGATAGTTTATGTGCCAGAGAGTGAAAGAGTCTACTTTTTAATCCGGATAAATGCATGTTTCTTGTGGAAATTTTCACGCGATTGAAACAGCTTTTTTTATGCAACGAGCAAGTCGTTGATGGTAGGCATCGTGCTTGCCAGTGCTCACTAGTATAGTAATATTATATTCCAGGTGTATCAATATGCGAGGAAGCCCGCAAGCTATGCAAGCAGCAGTCCAGCCTGCAGGAAACGTACGGCGAGAGCTTCGTAGGTCTGTCCCTCCACAACACTGTGAAGAAGCTGCTGGACAACGGGGAAGTTAAACAGGCTGATAAACTGCGCTCCGAGTATAAAATGCCTGATAGGAGGTGAGATCTTCATCATCATCATCATTAGCCGGAAGATGTCCACTGCTACACATAGGCCTACCCCTTTGAACGCTACCACACTGCCACTGTAATTAGAAGCCATTCATTAATTACGTATGGATGATTTTGGCGATTTTTGACCCCCTCTCCTCACGTAAGGGTAGGTGGTACATACGATTCAATTTACAGAGTAAATTTTCCAATTTTTCTTTTTTTTGCGCACCTTATTCAATACATTTAAATAACAGTCAAGCCGTTCTCAAGTCATGCGCTTACCACAGAACAGGTTTTTTTTATGATGGATAATTACGTGTCGCAATAAATAAGTGCAGCATGAAAATCGACCAAAGGAAGTTGGTGGGGCCTATTTTGTCATGGAAATTTCCTCAAAGCAATGTACCTAACTGCTACATTTGTTAGAATAATAACAATAGGTTGACGATTGAAATTCACTCTAAAGACAGTTGGTATAAAACTTCCATTCCATTTCAGATACTGGTGGCTCCGCATTCTAACCTTAGCCGAGAGCGACGACTGGCCCGAGCTGGACCGATTCTCAAAATCGAAGAAGTCTCCCGTTGGGTACGAACCGTTCGTCGACGCTTGCCTCAAGTACAACCAGAAAGACGAAGCGCTCAAGTACCTGCCCCGGTGCAGGGACGAGATTAAAGTTAAATATTATGTCAAAGCTGGGTAAGTAAAGATTATACTAGCTGCATCTCGTAGTTACACCCGAGGACTTCCCGTTACCCGTAGGAACCTATTTCCGGGACAAACAGTAGCCTATGTGTTAATCCAGAGTATAAACTATCCCTATTCCAAATTTCACTCAAATCTGTTGAGCCATTGAAGCGTAAAGAAGTAACAAACATACACACTTACAAACTTTCCATCCCACCCAGCTTCGCACAAGTGTAGCTTAGTTTAGTGTGTTTCGGCGACTTTGTTGCAAATTATTGTTCAAAATCCGTTACGTGGGAAATAATTAGGGTGAAACCAAACGAGCGTAATTTTGTGAGTCGTGAGTCGCAGATTTCGGTAGCATAAATTCTGCTGCATTCGGTTTCATACAAAAAGGCAGGTGCCACACGACGACGCAAAATGAGTTGTCTGCCGACTCAATGCGCGTAGACTCGACCGAATTTCGGTCGTGGTGAGGGAAGGGCAAATAGAGTATGAAACTCATATCAGACTCTGACTATTGAGTGGGTTTACCCAGCTTCTTTTTCTGGCTTCCTCTTCGTGTGTATATTTACACAATATTCTTATGGATCCATCGTGCTCGACGATACGAACAGCCCGTACCAACGCTTAATACTGAATAAATAAATTAAGTTCGTCGGGCAACTCAACGGAAATTCAGTTGAACGTAAAATTAGTGACCGAAAATACGCGACTCACAAAATTACGCTCGTTTGGTTTCACCCTAATGTTGCGAAATTTAAAAAAATATTAAACGACCGACGCGACGGCGCAAACTTTGCCAATCTGATGTTAACCGGCAAATGTTACCCATAACGTATGACATTGACGCTTAAGAACCATCACCACCTTGAAAGTCTTTATTTCTGCAATCCAGTTGTAATTTCATGTTTTCAACATTTTCCCATCACGTTTTCAGATTCTACGACGAAGCAGCGCGGGTCGCGTTCGAACAAAAGGACAAGGACGCGCTTCTCTTCGTCCATAACAAGTGTCCAGTGAGTTATACCTCGAAACGCGAAGAAATTGAAGCTCTGCTAGAACAATTAGCTACCAGGAAGTAACGTGTTTTTCTATAAGAGGAATTTACTAAGAAAATGAGTCATACATTTGTAACTAAGACTTAAAAGAATGTCATTAAAAAGTGTAAAAATTATGTAGGTTTTAAGAGCATATTTGTTTTAGTAAAAAGATTTACCTATCAGCTTTAGCGTCGAAAAATTATTTTGTTCCTAAGAAGTTATAGGACCTTAATAATTAAGATACATATTATAATTTGATTATTTATAGTTTTGTACTGTGATATATCGTATTCCAAATTGTATATAAAGGAAAATGTATTACAGTTAAAATAAAAAGTCAAATGTAGCTGTTTGTTTTATTGTGAAGATGAATTCTATGAACATACAACACATTTATTAGGTCTAATAATCAAGACACATTTCTCATATGAAATTTCATTTTTTTTTTATCTTTTGGTGGTCATATTATACTTTATAATCAGTAGGTATATTTTAACACACAGTATAATAATATTTAATACATAAATATTCCTTTAATAACACCACACAGTAAATGAATTTACGGGTTAAGTACACATCCACAACTCAACAAATAAAATGATAATATTTGTCGTACAGATAATAAAACCGAATTTTTTTGCTCCCATTGTAACTGAATCACGCCGAAATAGCTGAATAGTTTGGTTGAGATTTGATATGAAAAAATATTACCATGCAGGATGATGCAGTCAGGGGCCAAATGTAACCGCTGAACGCAGCTAGTTTTTAAGAGGACGCCGTGATAAACAATGAATCTGAAATCAGCTCCATACAAAAACGCAAGCGAGCTGACTAATGCCGTAACGTCGTATGCGTCAAAAAAAAAAGGTTTTTTCGTTTAAAATGTAAGCTGTCGTTAATTTTATAGAACCAAACCTGTAGTTCTTTGAAGAATGGGTATATATCATACAAAAAACAAATTCAACTCTTAAATCGGTCTGTAAAATTAAAATCTTTTTTTTAGAGGGCAGTTTTCGATCATTGTTTCTCTGCTATGAAAGTTAACCAATCGTGTTATCCTTCTGACAATTTGATGTCAAAAACATGATCTTTAATGTACATAAATATTAGCTCTGTATGTTTTGTAATTACTGAGAAAAAAAGGAGATCCCTGCAGCCAATATTGCCAATTCTTCATCTTAAATAATGAAAATGCCACCTTACCCGTAATTTCAATTAATGCAGTAGTATCAGCTACACTCCGCTTAATAATAATTTACAGTTCACACTAATGAAACTTATACAAACACATTGTGATGATACAGTTCACTGTACGAATATTATAGAATACACACATGAGGAAATATGCAGCTAAACATAGATGTCAAGAATTATCACCCACTGTAAAAAATTAACAGCTAACGCAACTTGCACATGAAATAAAATAAAATGAATTAATTTATGACTATGTAGTGTTTTTTTTTATGTAACATCTGTTCGGCTACATATTTCTTTAGACATATTAGTTATGTTTTAATAATGGCAATATAAAAACAAACAAAAATGTTATTTTTTCCTTCTTGGAAGGCCTGTACAAATATCGAGTTACAGTACAAATCGTTTCTACCCTCCTCATCCAACAATTTCAAAATTGGTCTTATAATTGACTAACCACAGATCTCGAATGTTCTAGTTTATATCCAATCACTTTCTCAATCTCAATCGGTACCTAGGTACAATAAAAATATTAAACATATTTTTAACTTCTCTTTCAATCCCTGTAATTTCTTTACAATGCTGTCGTAGATAGTAGTAAAAAAAACAATTTTCCTTGACAGCTCAGCAGTTATATTATGATAAAAATGTCTTTCCATGCAAATAAATTAAAAGGACAACATATTCAAGTCAGTCTTAAATTAATATACGATACGAGTCTGTAGACAAATTGTTAAACACAAAATGAGCAGTTTAATACTAAAAATAAATTAATATATTAGCAAACATTTTAAACAATAAGAACATAACATTAATTATAATCACACAATGTGAGTAACATGTAATAATTTTCTAAAATGAGGCCAAAAGCTTTGTTATATAGGCAATTTAATATATGAATAACGATTATGATTCAGATATATATTTTATTTTAATAGCTTTTGCATTCAGCGTGTCCAATGTCCATATTATAATATTTTGAGATATAACGAGGACGGATGTTACAATGTAGGTTTGAAAATTAAAAGGCCATAAACACAATGAACGTGGTGTTTCACTGCGTGCTAAGAAAACGTTCACCATAAAAATCACACCGACGAATATGGCGTGGATCACCCACGAGGCCAAAACGTGGAGTGTGGTAGCCGTGAACTAGTGAACCGCTGTCGCTGGTTCATTGTGCTCGATGCCTACCTAATTACTCGTCTTCCTAAATAATTACAATAGGTATATTTTTAAATAATATCGACTAGCTAAGTATATCGCGATTACCCAGATGTAATGCGAATAAATATATGAAAACAGTGCGACGTACTTTTTATTTCTTGTATACATTATGTACATACAA
Organism: Opisthograptis luteolata; assembly: GCA_931315375.2. Lineage (NCBI taxonomy): Eukaryota > Metazoa > Arthropoda > Insecta > Lepidoptera > Geometridae > Opisthograptis > Opisthograptis luteolata. The sequence continues at coordinate 9,844,258 of OV928042.1, forward strand.
GTACCAACCATCTTAAAATTTTTAACTGTTTAAACTATGGTAAAAATATTTTTTCAACTCAATTTGTGAATCTTTTGGGTGAGCTCATATACAGAAGACAATTACGCGCTTAAAAATCAGATGGCCCAACCACTCCAGTTCGTTGAATAAAATGAGTAGGTAGGTCTATGCAATACAATCTCTGCCTTCATCACTTTACACGTCATACCTATCATACTTTTAATCCAAATATCACACGCTTTTATCCATTAAGCACCGATTCTAAACACCAAATAATTTAGCTTCCTTCAAACACACATCATTATCGCGCTTATTTATCTCTCTTATCCAACCCATTTTAGCACCTTACCCATTATTCCAATATAAGGTATTGTAAGTTCAAATTAAATAGAAAAGTCACTTCTCAAGTTCCAATAACCACGAGTGTAAATAAACAAAATATTGAATAGCCTATTTACGTGCGCACAAATTCAATATCTGTTTAGGGATCTATTCAATTTGATCTTGATTATTTTTATGTACTTAGTCTAATTTAAAATTTGGATTCCATGCAAAATCAAGTTATGTTTGAACAGCTTTCAAAGCAGATTATTCAAATCTGTGAAATGTGAAGGGAGAAATTGTTTCTAGAATATACATTTGGTAAAGTTATTTATTTTAACTAAGAGTTCTATAAACTATTATCGCTGGCCCGTTTAGCAACAACTGCACGAATTTCTTATGACACTTGTGATTCTGGCATGGTACATCTTAAATATTTTATCTTTGGCGTATGAACCAATATACTACTACTCAGAGCAAATCTATAAGTATTTTACTTACTTTTTTGCTTTCGATGACAGTATAACGGTTGGTGCAAATCGAACGAAGCTCAACACAGCGAGCGTTATATTAAAAGGGATTACACGAAAACGCACGTGTGAGATTTAACATCTCAGCATGACGAGCGCAGTATATTGCCGCTTAGAATTTTAAACTGTTGAAGTTTCAAAATTCTGTATTGGCACTGAACTATAATAGGCAAGCGTGCACAAAAAGGCAAGAGACATGCTCGCTTAAAAAATAAAAGAAAAAAGAAGCTATGTATGCGAGCACATTTTCTGGAACCTGCTGACGCGTTGGCGATGCATTTGTGAATAAGGAATTGAAATTCGCACGATTTGCGCCTACCTTATTGGCTTTAAAATAATACTGTTGGTAGAAACACTTCTATCTCTCAACCCTTATTTTATGTCTAAGAAATTCGTGCTAAAATATAATCAAATTTAAATTTATCACACCTCTTATTAAGTTACATACATAAAACATTACAAAACAAACGCGCACATTAGCTACACATGAAGTAAGACACGTACAATTCAAATCACCACCAGCCTATACTAGCTACCTAAGTATTTAATACAATGATCGATTAGGTACAGTACAAAGCATTTTTTTTTACTTTTTCTAATTATATCACATTTAGATATCGAGTAATTTACAAAAACGAACGTCGTGAAAATTATTACATTACGTGGAATTTAAAAAAGAGGCTCAATTTAATACACGATCGTCGTACTTGCCTACTGCTTGTTACAATTTATCTGCATGCAGTGCATAAATTAGCCCCAAAGCAAGTCAAATATTCTTAAGTACTTACGTATAAAATATGATTGCAATAATGGCACAGAGAGGAATAGGTAATTTATGCAGACATTAGTACCCAATAATCTATTAGAATATTCATATTATATTAAGTATCATCTAACAAACTTCATACCACGTATCAAGCTTCGCGACACCTTATAACAACAAATGTAGGATTACACGAAATGAGGGGTACTTTTAAACACTGCTACAACATACGATATATATATATTAAGTATATACTTAAACCACTAAAGATAGGCTGATACAAAAATCAGCCTTACTAATGAGACATCTAGATCAAAAAGTCAGTATTCAATAACACACACATATATCAAGAGTGCTATTATGGTTACTGATGTTAGAGATATTTTACAGATCACTTGACTCTACAAAAAGCTCCCTTTTCCAAAGATCAAACAAAACAACATCGCAAATAAAATGTTTTACATATAAAACAATATAAATATAACGCAACAAACAAATTAAAATAACATAACTTTGGAAAATAATATCCATACGTGAAGGTGCGATGGAATAGTTTGTGCAACTAACTAAAAAGCATGCTCCAAGCATAATACACCTTCAAATAAAATCTAGCATAAACGAACTTTTTTTTTCTATTTTTTTGTAGGAACTGTTCGTAACTAAGGCTAAATTATAATGACTAAATTCGTGAGTGCCGGTTGTAGAGTGAGTTTAGAGCTCATGGGCATAAGCAAACGGTTGGTTCTGAACGGTCACCTTGGGCGAACGATCGAACTTCTTCTCGGTGGAGCCGGGAATAGAGTTGGGGCTGACGATGGCGGCATGACGAATCTGATTGGCACCTACGATGGTCAGATTCTGTTTGGGAATGGTGAAAGCCGCGTTGTTCTTCAGCGTGTCGTAGATACGGACCAGTTTGTTGCCGTCGATGGTGTCGGTGGAGCGAGCAGGCGATGCTGTCACCACCAGCCCTGGCATCTTGACGTGGATTCTAGCTGACTCGGCTTGGGGAGCCAACGGGACGGCGGTAGCGCCGGCTGTGACAGTTGTCATGGACGTGGATAGCTGAGATACACTTACGTGGTTGATGGAAGCGTGATTCTTGAGGCCTTGAGCCGTCTTATAGCTTTTGCCGCACTGGCATTTGTAAGCCTTTTTTACCCTGGAATATTTTAAACCATTAATAACTATTTACTATCGCATAAGTTTAAACATTAACTAAGGTAACTACATTTATAAATATAATAGCGTAATGAATCGCTAATATAACTAGCTAAATATACCTATAGAATAATGAAATAGTAAATGACACCAACTAATGAATTTCGCCTATAAATAACAGAACTAGACAACGTCTTACGATACCTACATGAAATTAGATAGTGGCAAGGTAATACTATCCAGTTTGCTAGCTACATTCCAATATATACTTACATCCTACCTATCTATGTACTTAACTAAGACTATAACAAAATATAAATTAATCTCAATGTACCCATTTCTTCCAGAAATATTGCTGGGCAGTCAAACGTTTCTTGGGGGCCCGGTAATACTTTTTATTGTAATGATCAGCGGCCAAAGCAGGATATTTTCTATGGGTCAAAATCGTAGAAGAATAAATCAGCCGGGAAAAACCTTAGCATACCTTCAGCTGTTTCCTTAAAAATAACACTGCTATAGCAGCGCATGTATGTGCTGCTGTGCTGTACATAGGTACTTAATTGATACCCATTACTCACTTGCCATCCTTTTTGTGCCCGTTCTTAGAGTGGTACTTGATGCCATTGACATTCTTGTAGCGCTTCTTGCATCCTGGCACTGGGCAAGCGAACGGCTTCTCTTGGGCGGCAGGGCCTAGAGCTCCAGACAGAGCGTTTGGATTCATCCTGCAATTTTGCATAAGATAGAATCTTAAAACACCTTTCCAAATCCTCTTAAAATTCTTGTCATCAGGTTATAGATCACTGCTGGATGCAAGCATCTATGTCTGAAGATCGAGCATAGTGGTCTGTCACTCTCTGTTCAAGTATCTCTAGATATTATTACTTTACGAAGGTTATTTGCACGCAGTCTTGGCTACAAGGTAATCACGCTCTAGATACAGAGGAAATCACATTCAATAACTCTGCTTCTCAATGATAAGTCTAAATAAAAAGTTATTTGGCTGAAGACATAATTTTATATTATATTCTTAACAAAAACCTGAACACCCTAAAGAAAATCGTCACAGTTAAAAAGCCTTGACATTTATTAAACTAAGCTCAATATTTAATTCATGCAAACATGGTTGAAGGACTAAAAATAATAGCAGCCAAAAACTATCTGGACAGTATGATGATGATTATAGAGTTATATTTCCGGTAAAACCAATAACTACTTTATGATATTCATTACTAATCTGCCGTCATCATTATTGAGCGGTTCACTGTCGCGCGCATTCATTGGCAGTGAATCATTGCGGATCACAGTCCACAACTGGCTCGCGCTACTAGACGCAAACACTGTACAGTTGCGCGAGCGGTGCAATGTACATAATCTTTCCCATGTTGGGGTAATGAGAAAGTGCGCCTTCTTTTGAAAGAACGAAAAAATATACATATATACTACCTGATACCCGCGACTTCGTCCATGTGGTATACATTATTTCTTCAACTATTGTATACATACCTATCTGTTTAATTAATTACAGTTTTTAACTATCCCATGGAACTCTTTAATTTACCGGGATCAAACGATCCTATTTGGTGACCAGGGATATAAGCAACCACTATACAAAATTTCATTTAAATCGGTCCAGTTATTTCGGAGATTAGCCCGTACAAACAGACAGTAAAACAGAGAAACAAAAAATTTGAAAAAACTAATTTAGTTTTAACTTCTTACATCGCCTGACTCGGTTTTTAGCATATTTTTTCATTGTACAGAATTTCGACCCGTACAGTTTTATTATATTATGTGGGTAGTACATAATTAAATCGATTTTTTTGATGCGAAAGCCGCTGCACCAATCTTGATGAAATTTAGTTTGCGATAAACTATAGTCCATCCGGTTGAAAACAGCTAAGAAGGTATAAAATTAATAAACCGTTTCTATCTCATCATCATCATCATCATCAGACCGTGTCAGTCCACTGCTGGACATAGGCCTCTCCCAAGCCCAAGGCACGCCACTGAGCCCGGTCTTCGGCTCTTCTCATCCAACTACTCCCAACCACTGGGCGCAAGTTGTCGCTCCATCTTGTCGCAGGGCGTCCTACACTACGTTTGCCAAGTCGTGTCTCTACTCAAAAACACGTCTACCCCAACGGTTATCGGTTCTGTGGGTTATATGACCAGCCCACTGCCACTTCAGCTTGCTAATTCTGTGAGCTATGTCGTTTCTATCTATGACCATAGAAGTTAAAACTTACTTGACTCCATAACGTAAGATGTAATCGGGGCTGTACTCATCCGCGGTGGTCCACGAGTCATTGCTGTCATCGGACAGGCTCATCGTTTCATCTTCGTCCATTTCGCTGCCTGAACATTATAGAAATGTTATCATTGTATCTGCAGTGAAGCAACGCACGCGATAAAAAGGCACTATATAATAATATGATTATGACTTTGCTTTGTCTGTGAATACCCAACCCCGAATCATTTTTCCGAACCGGGGCAGAAAATTGATAGCGGCACCCCTATCTCCAGCGTTTGGTATAAATTACTTTAAAAAAACTCATAAATATGGTTGACCTTTTTCGTGAATGGAACAGAACCCTTTAATAAATTTGTGCTAAGCGTTTAGTTAATTTTTATTTTTAATCATTGTTATGACTTTTGGCACCCCCTGAAACTGCCACCCGAGGCAGCCCCGGTTCATGAACACACTGTATTCTAACGAGGATTTCGCAAACTCTCTTTGAGTTATACAAAAAAATAAAAATGTCTGGTAGAAATTTCTATATCTAAAGCTATTTATTGTAATACTACATCTAAGTATTTTCTTTCTATGTTGTTGTTGTTGTTGTTGTGGTGTGACAACAAGAGTTATGTCTCTAAATCGTATAAAATATAACCCAACACTATATAGAGCGTCACGAGTCTTATTATTAATAATATTCTAACTAGCTTATTTTAGCTTAAGCTTAAGTTAAATCATTCTAAATTTAGGGTCTGCACTAAATATCGCATAATATAAAGCCAGCCAAAACCCCGATTTCCCAGTAATAAGAACGTGGTAGGCTGATCACGGTGACCCTGGCGAGACAGCGGGACGTACCAGTGGGAGTGGTGCTGCGGACCGAAGGCTCCCTGGGGACTGACAGCAGCCGCCGACGTGGCTCGGGCGCCGGCGGCGCATTCTGGATTTCGCGTCTCGACTCCGCAGAGTAAAACCGCAACACATAGCTCATCGGGACACACGCCGGCTGAGACGCTTCGCTCTGCTCAAGCACGGCAGGATCATCATCTAAAAAGTATTGATGCATGCCACTAACATACTCGATTTTACAATTTTTCTTTGCGAGCGACCCCGGTTCAGCACTCGGTCGGTACGATCAGCTGTTTCAGCTCAAACATCAATGTTTACATAGTGCGATGCGCTAGAAACTTGAAGTAACAGACGCTATTGCTTCTTGGCACGCTACATACGTAAATAAAATAAATTTGAGAGCAGCATTAATTAAAAATAGGAAAATCCTGAGCGAACACTTTTGTATTTCACGCGAAAATACACTGCAATGATGACAACCTAACGAAATTGATAAGGCGTAAATAGGGAGGATCACCAATTATAATTCTGGGTTAGCTCCTACACAAGATAATTACATGATCATTTCATACTTACCGATATGAATATCTTCGATGTGTCCAATGAGATCAAACAGACCCGTAAATTTGATTCCACAACCTCTGTAGGTACAGATGTTCGTCATGAACAGCGCCATGTTGTCGGACAATGAGTGATATTGCTAATGGACTAGTCAACTTCACAACTATGCGTACTGTGGTCACTCTGTTATCAATTCAATAAAACCGATGATCAAGTGTTTGTTTTTTTATGAAACCCTCATTAAAATACATTTTTTTAATTTTGTGCGACTTAGAGACCCTTTAGGTTACTATATCAAATAGACTGACAATAAAAAGTGCGCTATGGACTTGCTGTCGCGCATCTGATCAATAGTTGGCTGCGCCGATCGGAAGCTGCGAAATTTTAGCCAATAATAAAGCCGCATTTGTGCTCTGTCTCGCTCTAGCGGTCCTCTGTCTCCACCATTGTGAATTTGATTGAACATTCCAAAGGCCGGTCTCCTCCTTTTCGGTGTTCTTTGGTAAGTGCGGTAAAATAGCGAATAAAACTAATCGTGGAAAAGTGTTGAAATTACAAGCCATCATCAAACGAAAAGTGATAATACTGACGACCACGGCTATATAGTGTGTGATAGTGCGAATATTTATTTGTGATTTCGTAAGTTGTCATAAAAAGACATATCAGCTCCCCAATTCGTCCATTTTACTTCGACGTCCTAACTTCTATGGTGGTAATATACAATACGCCAATCTCGACGTAAAATTGTGTGTATAGTGATACTGTTGAAGATAGGTTTTACGTAAGAGTGTTAGTTTATCGATCCAAGTCTCCGTTACGTAGTCCCGTAAATTACGTAACATAAGCGGTTCGTCGGTCAAACTGTCAAGTCTTGAAGTTTGTTCCTATCGACTCCCGCAGTAGTCGCCGGTTCCGCGCACAGTTCACTCATCCAGACCTCCGGTTTCTTTCAGTTGTCGCTCGCCGCACCCTAAAATACACAAAATGCTGTCTGCTGCCAGACTGATCGCCCCTGCAGCCAGGTCTGCCGTAAGTACCAATGATTTCTTTGATACAAGACTTCGTTATAAATATTAATCATCTGCAAGGTCGTAACATCAGTGATATTTTCGCCCTCCTATACCAGTTCACTAAAATAGTTCTTGCTCTGAATTACAGATCCAATAATAATTCAATAATACTTGAGTATACTATAAATCATGGTTCCTGATAGGATTAGTTCACTCTAACCTTAACTTTGGGTATTACATAATCCGAGATTGAATCAGCTGTCATGTTAAAAATCAGCTGTTTATGCTACAAATTCAAGACAGCTGTGAATAGGAAGTACATATTCCAACAAATTTAATACATCGGTGCTTTTAAGCATGCAGCAATTAATTTTAGGGTGTTAACATTTTCTTCAAGTTCTGCAATTACACAGTGAATTGAATGTGGTTACAGATCTTCTGCAATGCAGCGTTGGTGCGACCACTTGCAGCAGTCCCCACACAGTCACAGCTTGTGCCTGCGGCCCCCGCCCAGCTCTCAGCAGTGCGCTCCTTCCAGACCACCTCGGTCACAAAGGACATTGACTCTGCTGCCAAATTCATTGGTGCTGGTGCAGCGACAGTGGGAGTAGCTGGATCTGGTATGTTTAATCAACATTTAATCAAGTTTGCATTTTTGTTTTGTCTGCATTGTGCATGTTGTGTTCAACTAATTGGTTGCTTGAATGTTTAACATCCTAATCAATTACACTTCTTACTAATCCAAAAGTCATATCTATACAAAATGGAGGTTCTCAGGGAGTGGTATGATTGCATAACACTTATTGATTTTTCTCTGGAAGGGGTTGACCTACTTACATAAGGGTTGCAAGTTGCAAGGTTCAATGCACTTTGAGGAAGTGTATTGTTAACACATCTTCTTTGATAACTACAAAGAACTTACCTATTTTATGGACTACAAAGATAACAATATTAGTAGATTCTTTTATATGAGAAATTTAATTGACTAACATTAGAGTATATGATGTCAAAAGAGAATAAAGAACTATTCTGATAAAATCAGAATAAAATGCAAACAGTATAAGCACTTTTTGTTAAGATCCTTAAAAAAATTTATTCTAATTCGAAGTTTACTGTTGTCCATCCTCGCATGTTAATCCATATTGCTTACTAACCTAACCCATGCACTAACCTAAGCTACATTATGTCCCTGCAGGTATTGGTATTGGAATGGTGTTTGGATGCTTGATCATTGGCTACGCACGCAATCCCTCATTGAAGCAGCAGATTTTCTCATATGCAATTCTAGGATTTGCACTATCAGAGGCTATGGGCCTTTTTTGTTTAATGATTGCATTCTTAATGTTGTTTGCTTTCTAGTATCACATTATACCTTGTTTAATAGGAATGATTACTGTGGGTTTATAATCATAATTCATATTTGATTTTATAGAATGTTTTTGGGAGCTTATTTTCTTACCATTTGATTTTATAATATAATTAATGATCACAGGAAAGCATATTGAAGGTGAGATGGATTCTGTGGCTCTTTAGTAGTTAGAGATATAGTTTGCTTCTTTATTTTAATAATATCTTTCTGTTTTGTAGAGCGCAGTAGATTTATTGTGATGACAATATATGTTTCCGTTTCTGGTCATTTAACTATGTGAGTACTAATGAAGTTGTTTGTATTTCAGGAGCGGGTATCGGAACAGTGTTCGGCTCCCTGATCATTGGCTACGCCAGGAACCCCTCTCTCAAGCAGCAGCTGTTCTCATACGCTATCCTGGGCTTCGCCCTGTCCGAGGCTATGGGTCTCTTCTGTCTTATGATGGCGTTCCTTCTGCTGTTCGCTTTCTAAGCTCTTTTACGTTTAAGAACACTACTACTGCCATCCCACACGATGAGGTTTCAGTGTATACTATCTGGAGTGGACGGCCACGGAATCGAATGTGTGAAACCTCATCCACATAGTGATGCAAGGACAGATGTGTAAAGTGTTACACTTTCCAGTGTGTTATCATCAGGAATGCAATTTATTTAATTATGTAGTATAATAAATCTGAAAATAAAATGTTAAACAACATTTTTGATGCTACAGTTATTTCAATTCCTGATTAATTTTTTTTGTAGACTGATTCTCTTATTCTCTATCATGTTAAATCATTAACAAGAATCGGTGATGATATAATAAATCAGCCAGTGATTGCGTTTTGCGTGAATATTGTCATCGACTTTTGGAATGCTAAGTGTTATCCTGTTCGAGAATGTTGGCATCTGTACTGTACATTTTTAGGGCGATTAAATGATACAACCAAAACCATGGGTGTTTTGTCTCCTTCTGAAATCTACACTTTAGCTACATTAGATAAGATTATTAACAATTTAGAAACTTCTTATAAAACTTCGTTTCGCTATTCACTAGCAGAAGAGCTGGCGCGAAGACATACCAATAACTCGCGAATCGAGCTTCCTTTGGTCAGTTCTGATTGCAGTAGTCGACTTGATGGTCTTGAAGGGCCAAAAAGAGATCACTGATTGTTCACAAAAAAGAAGCAACCGCTACAAACGCGAAAGGTGCACAAGATGTCTTATAAAAAAAAAGCGACGCAAGGAAACTAACATTTATTGCACAAAATGCAATGTTTCTTTGTGCGTTGAACTGTGCTGGAAAGAATATCACACAGTTATAGATTAGTCTGAATAATTTTGACAATTCAACATAATAATATGACTGTGGTTTTTCTCCATCTTAAAACTATTTTGTAACTGCATATTTTTTTCTTTTTCTCAAAAAGGTAATAAGTAATGCTGTAAAATGTGTAATATGATTTTGTTTACGAAATAATATATTTATCGGTCGGTATGCACATACAACTAAGATTATTTATATTTGGTGCTTGTATTGGTAGACTAAGATGTTGAGAAAGGGTTCTAATTCAGAATTTTATAAGGTAGTAAATTTCCTAAGTAGGTAAGTAAGTACGTAAAAATTCAAAAACCAGTTGCGATAAAATAAATTAAAATTGTTTATTTCAGACCTTGTGTACACAAAGCACAGTTACGAAAATCATAAGATGAGGTTAGCATAGACATAATTTTTAAAACTGCAAAACTTATAAAATGCAATGTCTTAGGCTTACTCTCTGATATTATACCTTCTGATATATTGTGCTTCTACAGAGCACTGGTGGCAGAATCAAAAACAAAATCTCAAAACAACACGGTTTTCTTAAAGTTTTAACCAGCCTGTACGTGTACATGGGTAGCAATGCGTTGCCGGAACGTGGATCCGCGCTTGAAAATCGCCGGCACACAAGGCATTTTGCGGTTATCTGGGTCTGGCATATGAAAGGGTCATAGCCTGTATCAGTCCACTGCTGGACATAGGCCTCTGCCATGATACGCCACTGAGCCCGGTCTTCGGCTTTTCTCATCCAACCACTGCCAGCAAGTCGTCGCTCCACCTTGTCGCAGGGCGTCCTACACTACGTTTGCCAAGTCGCGGTCTCCACTCAAGAACACAAAAGAAAGGTTAACCAAGCAAATAAGCAGCATTTAGTAGCGATAGGTAGTAGCTTACATCTCTTATGAATCACAGATGTGTACTTTTTCGTATTCGTATCTCCATCACACACATGGTCCGATAAATTATCTAACGAAGTACTGGTAGGACAAAATTGTACTCGTTTCCAGTGCAGTATACTTGTTCGTCAATTAGATATCGATCAAATAATGGAAAGCTAAAAAACTTTCATATGATAGTCCTACTTTAATCCTAACCATCGCCAGTGGTGTGCCAGTCCGCGGGGGTCATTCGAGAAGAATAAACCCTACTTGAGAAGGGTAGTTTCTCCCACTTTATAAGTTGATTCTATTCAACTATTGCGGGTACATAATATTAGGAACTCTTATTTACAACTTAACGGGAAAGAAATTAAAACAAAAGTTATATCAACAAGTTTATTTGTAAATGTTTTTGTAATAAAACCATCTAAGCGGATACCCCTGTACAAAAAAAAATTTTGAAAAATAGTGCGTGAAATTTATAGGTAAACTCTTAAGTTTTAGAATAATGAAGTTACATGATAATTGCTAAACGTTACTAGGCATTTATAATGCGCTATTTAGATAAAGAAGCTATTTTGAAGTCAAAATGAATGCAATCCAAAATGTTAATAAATTTATTCGGAATGCGCTCACTTTGGTTTCCTGCTAAGTACCCAATACTTGGCGCATCAGAAGTTTCAAACAGTAATGAGGATAGCAAATAACCCAAAACATTCAAAGAATGTGCCAATTTCGGGTTAATATGCCAAGGCGTTAAATAAGCCTGCGGAGCTTCTGATATTCAAAACATTGAGTACAAAGCTTACAAAATTTAAACGTGTATAAACCACCGCTTTCGTCTCACTTCATTGAAGCATAATCAATGTAATATACTCTAACATTGCATGATTTTGGTGTTAACTTCTAGTTGTACATGATTTACAATAATTTCTCAGTCATATCTTCAACATTTTTGTACCAAAACCACTAGGTTTAGGATTCATTCCTAAAATTACAACACTACACATTCAACATCTATTTTGGGAAGTTACACAAAATTAAAGTATACTAAGATGAAAATACAAAACAGGGTTAACAATATAGCAGTACTATTTCTTTTAATGTTATCAAACAATAAGTTGTAAAACAGCTTTACAAGTAATTTTCCTTATCCTACATAGAAAAACAAAATTAAGGCATTTTCCGTCACATTTTAATCAAACAACTATTTTCGAATTTAAAACTGCACATCACTGATGAATCGAGTCCTTGAAAGCTCACAGCATAGTATACTATTTAATTAATATTGTAATGCATTCAGATTATTTTTTCTCGAGATCAACACTCATTAAAATTATTTGGTCCAAGTTACTAAATTAGAAAACGGTTTCATGGACTCGAATCAAAAGATGACATCTTACACAATATTTTTGGCTCAACATTTTTCACCACATGTCCATAACTTTACAACACATCACCATTTATATCTTCTTTTACGAACTAGTCTTGATATTTTAATTATATTACAGTTTTTTTTTTATATAAATACTATTGTAGATATAATTAGATAGCTTCAGTTTCGAACTGATTGCCCCTAAAAATAGTAATAGGTCCATATGTTTCATGCTGCTCTATTTTTAACACTTGATGTTTTTTGAGGACAAGTAAACTGTAGAACTTCTGCGCCACCTGAAAAAGAAAAAGAAACTAAAATAGTTACTCCTTTACAGTGAAGAATTACACAAGCCAAGCGCTAGTAAATAAAAAATGCGCAAAAAAAAAAAATGCAAATGTGTGTAATGCGCTATTAATTATTCTACAAGTCTATAAATTAGATTTTTTTTTCTAGTACTGCATGAACGCATTTGACCTTTCTCGTTTTCGTAGCAATCGTGCTCCATTGACCGCGTCACTTACAATCGCGAGAATCTGTGGTCGATAACCGATGGGGAAGAAAGGAGCAGGAAGACGTTCTGTAGGTAGGGCCCCCACTAGGTGGACCGAAGACATCGTAAGAGTCGCAGGGAGCCGATGGATGCAGTGGACTTCATCATCAGCCAGAACAGTGGAATGTTCCGGCTGATAATGAAATGGTCGAAAGCAAATCGGTAAGACATACCTGTTTCCTGTTATTGTGCCTTGGCGCGAGGTCTGCGAAGGACAGCTGTAGCCCGGCGGCGATTTTCGGCCGCATCACCGCAAACAGCTGTGCGGCGCGCCGGTTTAGCACTCGCTCCTCAAACTGCTCGTCCGTCTCGCCTGCCTCGCGTTCACCCTCCTCAGCCTAAAAAGGAAAAGTAATCGATATTTCGACAAGGGGTTAAATACAGTTATTTTATGAAAACATTTGCCCATGGTCCACCCAGGTGGAATCAATTGGTGAATCACGGAAAAGCTCCAGTTGCTATAACTGTAAATACACTATTATTAGGTTACACTCTGCGGTTTACCCGATATCCTGCAGCACCTTTTTCCGCCAATAGGGTCTCCAAGTAGGTTTCATGAAAGGCTGCTCAGCCCTTACTTTGCTTATTGGTATATTAGACAAACTTTCAGGTTTATAATCGTAGGTTCTTTTCTTTAACTTTTATCGCTGGTCTATTCGTTTCTTGAAATGTTTGGAAAATAAAAGAGCATGTTCTTCTAAATAAATGTATGTACGATTTATTCAGATGTAATATACTTACGTTTTCAGGCGTTTGCGGTAAATCGTAGTCGTGTTGTGGACTGTGATGACCCTGATGATCGTCGTATCCTAAGTTTGTCAACTGCATACCATCCTAAAAAAGGCAAAGATGTTATCATAATGTGTGACAGTACACGTTTATCCTAATGTGGAATAAAAGGGAAGCTTTCAGAACAGACTGGCCATTAAACAGTGGTATTAATAAACAGTAACGACACACGACAGTAACAGTAACATAGTGTAGGACGCCCTGCGACAAGGTGGAGCGACGACTTGCGCCGAGTGGCTGGCAGTAGTTGGATGAGAAGAGCCGAAGACCGGGCTCAGTGGCGTACCTTGGGAGAGGCCTGTGTCCAGCAGTGGACTAATACGGGCTGATGATGATGATGATTAATAAACAAGATGTTAGGTAAGAGTTTAAAAAACTAGCTGCATAATCAAAAAATTCGCTCTATATTGTGGTATGCCAATAAAGAGGGATATTTACAGATAGATGGCTCCATGATAGAGTCTGGTTTGACAAGCTTGCTGAAGAGAGAGCGAGGCGACTCGTCCGCGATTCCAATCCAACAAATGATAATCACACCTCCACTGTGTGGACGAGCGATAAAAAATATTGTCTACTAGTTGTTCCCCGCGGTTACACCCGCGTGGGCTACAGTTTATCGCGATAAATAGTATCCCCTCAGGGTTCAAATTATATCTGTACCAAATTTCATTTAGATCAGTTCAGTAGTTTAGGCGTGAAAGCGTAAACTACAAAATGAAATTTGGTACAGAGAGACGAGGTTAATTTCGCAATCTAAATATATATAACTCAAAGGCGACTGACTGACATAGTGATCTATCAACGCACAGCCCAAACCACTGGACGGATCGGGCTGAAATTCGGTATGCAGATAGATGTTATGACGTAGGCATCCGCTAAGAAAGGATTTTGATTAATTCTACCCCCAAAGGGATAAAATAGGGTATGAAACTTTGTCAATTTTAAATCGATCGGGCTGAGACTTTGCATGCATAAGGCTGTGTAGCCCACGCGGGTGAAACCACGGGGAACAGCTAGTTATAATATAAGTAGGGATTGTAAGGTTGGTCACTTACCCGGTAGTGGTCCGAAAGTCGCGGCGCGAGCGTATCGATAGGTGCGGCGGAGGGAGCCCCCACTTGAGGCATCATCGGCGTGCGCTCCGCTCCGTGCAATAACGCCGGGTGCGCCGAACCTTCACACAACATGCCGTATTACTTACTAGATAAATACTAATTGTTCAATTACATTATCTTCAGAATAACATTATTAATTTGAAGTTTTTGTTACATGTTTGTTACTTCTTCACGCTGAAATTGCTCAACGGAATTGAGCGTAATTTGGAATAGACTCTATCCTGAAGTAACATAGGCTATTTTTAAACAAAGATAAAAATAATCTGCTAAATGAATAATGATAGAAAAGGCAAGTATATTCCAGTTCCAAAAATAACTCACCCGGAGTGAGACAGCCATGTTGTAGACCCGTCGGCGTCATTCCTCCATGATGCAGGCCCGCGGGTGTCATGCCTCCGTGTTGCAAACCGCCGGGCGTCATTCCACCGTGTTGCAAACCCACTGGCGTCATTCCACCGTGTTGCAAGCCAACTGGCGTCATTCCACCGTGTTGCAAACCGACTGGCGTCATCCCGCCATGTTGCAAACCGGCGGGCGTCATTCCACCGTGTTGCAAGCCAGCAGGAGTCATTCCTCCGTGTTGTAGACCCGCTGGAGTCATGCCACCGTGCTGTAAGCCTGCTGGCGTCATTCCTCCGTGTTGTAAGCCTACAGGCGTCATGCCACCATGAGCCAGACCGGCGGGTGTCATTCCTCCGTGCTGTAGACCCGCTGGAGTCATACCACCGTGTTGTAAGCCTGCTGGCGTCATTCCTCCGTGCTGCAAGCCTACGGGTGTCATGCCGCCGTGATCTAGCCCTCCTGAAAAGACAAACTTGTATATTAAAACGGTCACTCTCTTCTCGTCTATAATCTATATTTTTTTATTGTATAAAAGAAAGTCGTGTTAGTTACACCATTTATAACTCAAAAACGGCTGAACCGATTTGGCTAAAAATTGGTGGGGAGGTAGCTTAGAACCAGGAAACGGACATAGGATACTTTTTATCCCGGAAAAGGTTCCTACGGGATATCGGGAAGACGCGGGTGAAACCGCGGGTCGCAGCTAGTTTATGAAAAAATTGCTCCATCTCGTCGCAAAAATAAAAAACTACCTCCACCAGATTTTTCATCGGCAAACTTCTAATAAATTCCACACCTAGAGACATCTATAGTTCATTTTCATTTCATTTCATTTATTCCAAAACAAATAAATTTTATATTGGAAATTAACATTACTAAATTATAATATTACACACAACACACACCAACACACAAGACATAGTATTTCAATAGTGAGAAGAACATGCACATTACCTGGCGTCATCCCACCATGGTGGAGGCCGGCGGGAGTCATGCCGCCGTCCAGGCCTAGGCCAGGAGTCATACCGCCTGGCGTCATGCCTGTGTAGCGAAAGCATTCTACATTACTACAGAGAAGGAAAGCAGTCTAAAGCAGTGACTAGAGAAAGATCTTCGAAGCACCATGAATCTCGAAGGTAACGAATACTTAACGTCTTACAGCGTTTGACTTGTCAATTTTAACAAAACTTCCGTGGGAATGTCAAGTTGGAGATTCATGAGATGTTTTGAAGGTTATCTTAGTTTCTATAGGGTAGCGTTTGACCACAAGTCACTCGATGTCAAGTGACGATGTGGTCGAAAGTGGCGCCACGCTACTTTCGACCACATCGTCACTGCAAAAGGAACTGACTCTCAAGTGGGCTGCTGAAACACACCAATAGGTGCTTGGCGGCAGATTCTTAACTTGAAAGGCGAGCATTTGAAAATGCCCTACCACCAAGTGTAAATAAGCAAACTAGTTTATGCTAAGAGCTCTAGAAGATTTTGTTAAAGTCCATCTAAAACTAAGCTAGACCCTGTATCTAAGAACCGCGCCGTAAATAACAGTTTTGGACACGAAGCGCTCTAATAGTGGCAGGTTGTCGAAGCAGCTTTACAGCCCGTTTAGATTGGGAAATGTTGGTCACAATAATCGAGCTCGTACCTCCGTGATGTAAATGTGCTGGCGTCATTCCACTGGCCGCTAGACCCAGGTCGATCGGGTGGTCTCCGTGGTGTAACCCTGCTGGTGTCATACCGCCGTGTTGGAGGCCGCCTGAAACACGAACATTATTATTTATTAGCTTAATATAATCGAGTGTAAAGAACGAAGGCAACGCTATATCATAATGCTACCAAGGTTTTTGTTCTAATCTAAAACAAGCGCATATCACGTGGTTTAACCAATTTCCCTAATTTTTTAAAATGTTTGGTGCTGTTTTGCCGAATAAGATTTTTAGGGAAAATTTGTAACTGTTTTCCCGGGTAGGTAACTACTATAATTTTATTTTTAAATATACAAACATTAATAATGTTATAAATGCAAAAGTTTGTGAGTGTGAGAGTCTGTTTGTTTGTGACTTTTTCATGATAAAACGACTCAACGGATTGAAGTAAAATTTGGAATGCAGATGATTATTATACCCTTGATTAACAAATAAACTGAGTAGCTGAGATGGCAAAGTGACCTCCGATATCAAAATACCCCACTTCGGTCTGTCCTGCGCCATCTCCTGTTAGTTCTCCACCTGAAGTCCTGGATTAACACATAGGCTACTTTTTATCTTGGATAAAAAAAATCTGGCAACTAGGTTACTCTTTATCCTAGAAAAGGGTTGGGAAAATTGGAAAACCGTGGCGATAATGTACCTGGTGTAAGAGCCCCGTGGGGCAGTGCGCCGGGCGTGATGCCGCCTTGCAGCAGCGTGCCGGGCGTCAGAGGACCCAGCCCGCCCGGCGTCAGCGGCGGGCCTAGCGTGCTCAGCATACCTGCACGAACGCACGTTCAATTTCAATCATTTATTGCATACATATATTGGTTTGTATACATGAGATCTTAGTGGTTAAGATTAGCGAACATATGGACCCAAGGGTATTATAGCAATGTAGGAGCGGACCGATCCATTCTAGTCATTTTGTGAAGTCGTCATTGAGGAAGTCAATTATGCTGTAGTAGCATTTGTCGGTTAAAAACGTTTTCAAGTGATTAAAAATACATGATCTTTTTCTTCAGATTTCAATTTGTTGATGTTCAATTTTAATTTTAATGTTGCCAACTCACTTGTATACAAACTTACACGCTACCACATACAAGCGCGGATCCAAAGTTGTGGGCACTGCGAGCATACCCACAACCCTAATGAGAAGTTTACCGACTATTTTTTTTTCAATAAAAAAGCAAAGGGATCGTAGAATTACTTAAAATTTTCGCGCTTGCTTCTCACGCGTTTTTTAACAATTACAGTTAATTACAATTATTATTATTATTATTTCCTTTGTAGAATGCAGGTGTATTTTCTAGTCAAAATAGTTAGTGACTAATTCAAATGGGGGAAGTCATAACTCGTTTCTCGAGGGGACAAAAGAGAAATTTGGAGATAGGAGCCTTTCTTGACTAGACCTCGACTATGTGACTTATTAAAATTATGGGTGACACTAAACTGTAATGAGAAAGCATAACGCTTACCTTCCAAGAGCAATAAGTTACAATAAAAAAACTAAAAGTCGTTTTCTTTTCATTCTTTCTTCAAAACATCTGTGAAGTTACATGTGGATAATATGACATTTTATCACGATAAACTTTATTGTGCGTAGGGGAAACCGCGGAGCACAGCTAGTTGCTAAATATACATATATAAGTAAAAAAATTGTACAAAAAATGTGTCCGTACCCTCGGTACCTGGCGTGTGCGGCGGTTCCACGTCGTCGACCCTCGGCGTCTGCGGCTCCTCGGGCTCCGCGGGGCGCTCCTCTACGCGTGCACCATACCACAATGTTAGTCGTGAGTTCATGACATGTTATAAGCGAGTGAACAGGTGATGCCGTAACCGTGAGATTGTTGGACGATGCGGTAGCAGAGTTGGTAGTATCCCTGCCTGCGAAGCTAGCGGTCTCGGGTTCGAATCCCGGTAAGGGCAAATATATGTGTGTGATGAGCACGAATATTGTACCTGAGTCTTGGATATTTCTATCTATATAAGTATGTATGTCGTTGTCTAGTACCCATAACAGAAGTTTCGAGCTTAATTTGGGGCTAGGTCAATTTGTGTGCAATTGTCCCCAATATTTATTTATTAATGGGACCCTATTACCAAGACTCCGCTGTCCGTCCGTCCGTCTGTCACCAGGTTGTATCTTATGAACAGTGATAGTTGAAATTTTCACAGACAATGTATTTCTGTTGCCGCTACAACAACAAATACTAAAAAACAGAATAAAATAAAGATTCAAGGGGGCATCCATACAACATACGTGATTTTTTTTACAGTTTTTATAGATTGGCACTTTGCCGGTTATTTTATGTAAATGGGTGTCTAATAAGCATACGGCCCGCCTGATAGTATACGGTATCTATACTAATATTATAAAGCTGCAGAGTTTGTTTGTTTGTTTGTTTGTTTGTTTGTTTGTTTGTTTGAACGCGCTAATCTCAGGAACTACTGATCCGATTTGAAAAATTCTTTCAGTGTTAGATAGCTCATTTATCGAGGAAGGCTATAGGCTATATATTATATCCAAAAAATTTAGGGATCCGTAAGAAAATTGCTATTTTGCAACCCAAGGTGTGAAATCGAAAACCTATTTTTGCGTGCGCTGCAAAAACTATTGACACTAGAACAAAATAATGTACTATGGGTTTGTAGGTCTCATTAAGATCTACAAAAAAGTCCGCGAGAGCATATGTCTAACTATTATAGTTATGCCGCAATAAGTAATATTTTATTTTAAAAATTTAAAATTTAATGCCGCCTCTAGAAAAGGCTCTTTATTTGTATCTTGGTATTAATCCTTATCAAAATAAATTACTTCTTATTCAAAACTGCTTCAATGCCTTTATAAAATTTTTTGAATCATTCAATTTGGACATTCCAGTCGAAAGATATTACGTGTTTAAAAATGTAAGTAGTAGTAGAGAAATAAACCCGCCGCACCCCAGCGCAACGGGAAACGCGGCGAGATGAGGGAGAATCTATGAAATAGGTAAAGTGCGGTCGCGAACCAGGAAGACCTTTAACAGCACGATTCAAACGAGTGGTCCGAAAAAAATTAACCTAGAATTAAAATAGGATAATGGATACCTACAGCAGGTAACGCGGTGAGGGGGCATCGAAGTGCGGGAATAATTTTGGTGTAAACGGAATATATACGCTTTCACGCCTAAACTACTGAACCGATTTAAATGAAATTTGTTATAGAGATAGTTTGAGCCCTGGGAAAGGACGTAGGATACTTTTTATCGCGATAAACTGTAGCCCACGCGGGTGAAACCGCGAGGAACAGCTAGTTCATTTATATGTTGCCCAAGAATTATTGCCGGATGAATAGTACATTCATGATTAGGTACAGTCACCAGTCACAACATTACTTATTTCATTATATTTGACTACAAACAATATTATGTTATGTTAAAATGAACCTTACGACGAAATTAGAAAGCAGTGAAAGTTATGTTACAATTAAATGAACACTTGATGCACAGTGAGCATTATGATTTTATTATGTTGCAATGGCATAATGGCGATTTACACAGTTCATCCCTATTCAAGAGTAAAAAAATATTAATAAAAACATCTTTTTTAGTTTCCGTACAACTCATGATGCTATTTTGACAATGTTGTACATTATAGATAGATAAAATATTAGCCACTACTTAAGAAGAATTTTTCCTTTTGCTGCTTAGCATTTTCGAAAATGCTTAGTGAATATAGCTATGGTTTTCACAGCTTTAATTAATTTTAATATAGTTAACAAAAAATAGTTAATCAAAATCGGTTCAGTACATCTGAGCAAACTGACAAAAATGTACCCCGAGAAACAACGGAGACGCGAACGGAGTTGCTAGAAATAGACCGTGTAATATCGCCTTTGAGAAAGTTAGAAATGAATACACAATTTGAGTGTGCATGAAGTAGCATGTTATATGTGAAAATATGACAGAATTGTAGATGAGAATGCATACAAGATTGGATTTTATACATACCGACTGATGGTTCGTATTCCTGTGGCACTGGTGTAGGGGGTTCTAACTCAGCCGGTGTGGGGGCTGGCGTTTCTGCTACTTGGATAGACTGAAAATTATAACAAGTTTTGTGAGAAGTTACGGACTTTTTTTTAACCTATACTGTTTCACTCCTCGGCAAAGGCCTCCCCCATTTCCTTCTACATTATCTCGATCCTCCGCAACCTCAAATAAAACGAAACTTGTTTGGTAGTCAGTAAAATTACTGGGATACGCCCAGTAATAAAAACAAAAAGACTAAAAACTAATGTTTATTTTGATAACTGCAATTAGTTTTGATAAATTACGATGTTTATGCTTGTAATACACAGGGGCGTGGCCAAGGTAACTCTCGCAAATGTATGAAAACTTGTATTACCTCTTCATGTTTGCGTTTCTTGCCGCCTCGTCTTGGCGCGCTGGGTTCCGCTGGTTCTGGCGACTTCGCCTCGCCCGCATCTTCTATCTCGCTACGAAGGGTCATGTTCCGCTGGTATTTCTAAAACAAACGAATTTAGTCTTTATATTTGCATTTAACCAAGTCTATAGTAGGCTGTGACGTCATGGGCGATCCCATAAAAGGTTTCGGGACTATTTGAACGACCGTAACGTGTTATCAGAGGATAAAGATGCGCGCTGAGATGTTTTACCTAATTAAAAAAAATTAATAACCTATAGAGATAGGTGCTAGGGCATTTTCTAGTGCCTGGCTAGCTACCAACCTCATGTTAAGAATCTTTCGCCAAGCACCTATCCAATAGGTCCTATCGGTGTGTGTTTGACAGCCCCACTTGAGAGTCGGCTCCAAATCCAGGTATAGCGTAGCGCCTTCGACCACACCGTCACTTCGAAAGTCGAAAACACCTTTTTCTTTTGTTTCACCTGGCTCTTGGTTCTTTGCATCACAAGCGCATACCTTGAACAGCACTCGCGAAGGTATCGGCCTCGCCGGCAGAGTGAACAGCTTCTCCACTCCACCCGTCTCCTTCCAGTGCATCAGTCGTCGTGTAGGCGGCGCCAAGTCTAACGTAGTCACGATGTCCGATGTGTTGCTCAGCTGATTCTTCATTTCTTCTCCGGATATGTTCTTAACTTCGTCGACGATCAGCTTGCGCTTGCGTTTCGCTTTTGTAATGCCTGATTGGAACGGAAATAATATTAATTGAAGTTATATGGATGTATGAGACATTCACACTATGTCCAATTAGACTACCTGTATAAAACAAAAGGAAAAAAAAAGTTTGCTGATACCCTTCATCATTATCATCAGCCGGAAGGAGTCCACTGCTCAACATAGGCCTCTCCATTTGAATGCCACCATGAACGGCCATTAGCCATTTGCATCCATCAGCTCCTTGCGTCTCTTACAATGTGGCCAGTCCACCTATACAGAACATCTTCCGGTTCGTGTTCGCTAATCGAGAACCTTACTTTCCCCATCGGTTATTATTATAGGTCAGTCGAGCGAAGTGACACTTCAATTTGCACATTCAGAGAGCTACCCTTACAGCTTTGTTACCCTTAGAGGTGAAACTATACTACTATACATATACCAAAGCATTGCATAGTAAAGTCCTCTATAGTAGAGCAGAGCTTAGATCCTCAGCTCTTTACAAAATTTGGCAAAAGAGCATACATACCTCTTAGCACAGTATGGTCAACCGGCGCCAGCGCGAAGGATTCTTCTTCATTCTGCAGCAATGTAGTGTTATCAGCCGGCGCTGGCTCGGGCTCCGGTACCGGCGCCTCCTCCGCCGGCCCCGGGACAGGCTCATCCACTTCCTGTGTAACAAAAGACCGTAGTTTTTGGTACTAGACCTTTGAAGACCAACTTGGTACTCTGAATCACTAGAACTAAGTGGATGTATTGAATAAGTTTAGCTTTATGTATTTTTTTACATCTGAGGTTTAGTTTGACCACGATCTCACCTGATAGAAAGCGACGATGATGTCGAAGGTGTAGTAAATACCTTTTTACTTTTGGCTTGAACATCCCTAGGTTGTACCGGAAACACCGACCATGGCAGAACATTTCACTCTTGCATACTAGACTTTTATCTTTTTTTTCAGCTCTATAGACCATAGTCACACAAATGGACTATTTACACTAATGTTTGAATTTCTAAGAGCTTTGTTATGTATTAGAAAATGACTGGTAAAATTAAGTACCAGTATGACACTGAATTGGTAAACATTTAACAAAATCAGCATCATGAATTCATGACATACTACAGAATTTAGCAACCCTTTCAGATTTTAAAACAGAGCATCATAAAAGGAAAGTTTATAGATAGAGCTAGTGTTACAATGGGCAGTCTTATGTACTACATATTAAGTGCCCAGTATTCAGTAGTTAACCGTTGAGGTAGACGTGTTCTTGAGTGGAGACCGCGACTTGGCAAACGTAGTGTAGGACGCCCTGCGACTAGGTGGAGCAACGACTTGCGCCGAGTGGCTGGCAGTAGTTGGAATAGAAGACTCAGCGGCGTAAAGGCCTATGTCCAGCAGTGGACTAATACGGGCTGATGATGATGATTCAGTACCATTTTATGCTCCTTATGGACCTTATCCTACTAATATTATAAACGTGAAAGCTTGTGAGTATGGATGGATGGATGTTTGTTACTCTTTCACGCAAAAACTACAGAACGGATCTGAATGAAATTTGGAATGGAGATAGCTTATACCCTGGATTAACAAATAGGCTACTTTTTTTGCGGGATAACGGGAAGACGCGGGTGAAACCGCGCGGTGCAACTTATGTCAGAATAGAGAGTAGATTTTTACCATAGGCCCGACAGAGGGTGGACGCGGCACGGCAGGCGGCGGCATGAGGTCGGGCTCAGGCTGCGGGGGACCGACCGAGGGCGGAGGGGATCCGCCCCAGCTGCAATAGAATAAATACAACAAATAAGATAGTGCACATTTATCAGAGTCATTCAGTACGCGCCCAATAAATAAGGAGTTTGGAACATGCATAGATGGAAAGTCTTTTGACTACAGTCTCACGATGGAGCATGCTTACCTAGAAGATACCTATTTACTTGTGACTTGAAGACTCCCAAATTTATCGAGAAACAAAGACGCTGGCAAGGGCTTCCACTTATTCAAAATCAAAAGTTTTAAAAACGAGACTCTATTAGTTACTAAGACTCCGCTGTCCGTCCGTCTGACACCAGGATGTATCTCATGAACCGTGATAGTAAGACAGTTGAAATTTTCACAGACGATGTTTTTCTGTTTCCGCTATAACAACAAATACTAAAAAACAGAATAAATAGATATGTATTTAAGGTGGCTCCCATACATGATGTTTCAAACAAAGTGCGTGTGTCCTACTTATATAATTTTTATTTTTGAACTTGTGTATCTCCCACCTGTGTTGCGGCGAGTTGCCCGCATCGTAGTGGTCGCCCATATCGTCGTCGGAGTCGGGCGCGTCCGCGGCGGCGGTGGCTGCGTCCCCGCCCGGCTCGCCTGCGCCGCCGCTGACGCCCGCGTCGATCTCCGCCTGCAGCGACTGCGGCTGCGCGGGGCCCGCGCCAGGCGTGGCGCCCGCGCCGCCGCCGCCGCCGGACACCTCGCCGAACAAGTCACCTTCGAATAACCCGCCGGCGTCTGTTGAACGCGACTATTGGTTAGCGTCTTGACTCTTGACATATCTCTATCTTTCTTATAAAAATGAATCCCTATTTCCCTTGGTCACGGCATCACGCGTGAACGGCTGGACCGATTTCGCTAATTCCGTTTTTGTTGTGTTTGTTATTGCGAGAAGGTTCTTATGAAGGAAAAAAATTATTGCGATAAACTGCAGTCCACGCGGGTGAAACCGCGGGGAGCAGCTAGTTACTACTAAAATGACATATCGATCCAAAACCGCGGATAACGGATCAGGATCGATATGTTTGGGGCGTAGGTTGCGTTCGCGTGATCGGAAAATGTATGTTAGTGTTATGGACTTTTAACGGATTTAAATGTTTGTATAGAATTTGTTTCCCTGTAATTATTCTTTTTTTTTTACTTACAGGTGTTTGACTACAAGTCACCTGATATTAAGTGAAGATAATAACATGGTCTAAAGTGGTGTAACGATACACCTGGATTGGGAACTGGTTCTCAAGTGAGATTTGCTTTAGGTTAATTTACGTTACACATTATTATAAAACTAGCTGAGCCTCGCAGTTTTCTATATAATATTAGTGTGAAGTGTGACGCTTTTTGGATATATGCTACAACAAGTCCATTACAACCACTCACGTGCAAAGCCAGCTAAGTCCCAAATAGCCTCTTTTAAATCACGTCCAAAGTCGGCTACGTCCGTTAGTCTCTCTTAACTACGTATAAAGTTAGCAACATCCTCGATAGTGCCTCTAAACTCACGTCCAAAGTTGGCTACGTCCCCAATAGTCTCTCTAAACTCACGTTCAAAGTTGAATACATCACTATTAGTCCCTTTAAACTCACGTCTAAAGTCGGCTACGTTCCCGATACTCGAGTGCAAAGTTTGCAACATCCCAATAGTCCCAACGCCCAATGTCGGCTACGTCCCCGATAGTCTCACTAAAGTCACGTCCAAAGTTGGCTACGTCCTCGATAGTCTCTAAAGTCACGTCCAAAGTTGGCTACATCCCCAATAGTGTCTCTAAACTTACGTCCAAAGTTGGCTACATCCCCAATAGTTTCTCTTAACTTACGTCCAAAGTCGGCTACGTCCCCGATAGTCCCACCGAAGCCATCATCCATAGGCGCATGAGGCGCGGCCTCCATGCGCCTCTCGTGGGAATCGGGCAGCGTCGGCCCGGCCGCGCTGGTGCCAGCCTCCTCGCCCTGCTTGCCGCCCAGTTCCAGAGACGACCCATCCGCAAAAAGCATGTTGCTCTGCAATTTTTTTTTAATTTACATCCATTGAAAGACATTTTTGTATGACAAACACCAAGTATGTCATGCTTCACTTCTTTATTGTTGTAGTGGTAAAGCTCTTTGGCAGAGTCTATCTGAGGAAGTACCACACCTTGCTAGTCATTAAACCACCGCTTATAGGTCACATCTAGTTAGGATGTATCCTATGTATGCGGGACTGCATTGCATCAACATCTCGATGTGATCACCATCATTGATAGTTTCACAATAAACTTTACTAGTGTTAAATTTATCACTATAATTATTCAAGCAGTTAACATTATAGCATAGCAAGAACAATCGGAATCTAAAAATAATCTAAGTAAACACAGTAGAATATCTAGACTTAGTAAAGTCACGCTTGTTATAAACAAACATACCTGTTCCATCCCATCTTCATTTCCAATGTGCTCGCGCATTATATCAGGGTTGTCTGTGTCAAAGCCCATGTCTCCGAAACCATCATCGTGGGTCACCAGGTTCAGAGAGCCGTAGTCCTCTCTCATCGTGATCTCCTCTGCGCGAGACTGATTTAGTGAGAACTGAGCTTCAATGTCCACTTCACTGCAAATAAAATGCTCAACGGATGAGTATAATTTGATTGTTATAAGATTGTTCAGAATTTGTAATGTATAATGAAAAAGTTTTATAGTCTACGCAATTCTTCTTTCTTGACAGTGGTGGTTTTTTTTTTACTAACACTTTTTTTTATAACTTACTTTATTTACATTGGATGCATTGAAAATAATCTAACAACTATTTTTATGATGGTCACATATTAGTTGAACAACAGAAAATCTTATCCTATGAACACATTCTTGCAGGCTCATTTGCAGTTACTCTTCAGCAAACTGTATGTACTGTGTTACAACAGTAGGTAGAAACAATAACTTACATTTATAGTTTTTATAGACATTATCAGATAATTGCTTACTTCAACTCTGGCATTGCAGTGTCAAAATCATGAAACACCTCCGGTAAAGTGATAGCATTCATAGCAGCTTCCCTGTGCTCTTCTGGCAAATCTACCATGCCAGGCCTAAAGGCCATCTGAAATGGAAGAGTAAAATTTTGAATTCTGAATTGTACCAAATTATTTTTATCCAGGTTTTTGTTGTAACCTCTACACCATTTGCTTGACTGGTAATTTATACGCACAAACATAGAACTCAATAAGTTCAAAGAGTCTTGAAGTAGCAGATTTAAAATTATTAATAAATAATTTAAATTTGATTTTATTTGAAATCATTTTTGTCTTGTAATTAAAGTATTTTTCCTAATTTAAAAGAAAACTAGAAGAATTAAAACATAAATTGTAAAATGATATTGTTTGCAGTTCACATGATCTTTGAGACCAGTAAATATCATTTATTTTAAAGACATCAAACGATAATTAGATCAGTGAGAATTGACTACAGATATTTGATACCTGATTTTAATTATTATTATAGTTTGAGTTCAGGAATTTTGCTGGGGTTTAACCTGAACCTTTCAGACTATTTTGGTTTCAAAATATCGTCGGCTAGCAAACAAGACCGCGCAAGTCAAATTTTGCAACTTTTTAGGCGAGACATAAAACTGTTTTACTTGTATGTATGTGAAAATGCTTGGAACTGGCAGGTTCATAGAAGCGCACATCAAAACTGCATCTAATGGCATTAAAATGTCAAAACAACAAAGTTTTGACTTGTGCAGTGCTGTTTGCTAGCCGACGATATGTGATTTGAACCAACTAATAAAATACAAAAAACAGGTTTAACGCAGACTGAATCTTGTCATTTGATGTCAAGACTTCAAGCGATTAGAACAATAAATAACAAGGTTTTATACATACAACCAGTGTTATTAAAAATAAGCGGCAGATCTGAGCACTCCGACTCCTGTGTTCCAGCAGTAATATTATGTCCTTGGCGGTAGATGGTTTGGTTGGCGTATATATCTCTTTTTATTTACGAGGTGTAGTGTTTGACCACAAGTCATCTGATAGTGATGTGATCGAAGATGGCACAAAATCTAAACATTTCCTGGACATTTGAGAGGACTTTCTCTCTCCTTTATGCAGATACCAGACATCTATAGTTTTACCGATATCTGTAAATATCATTAGATGTCTAATGTAGATACCAACCTTTATTTTGACGAATGCTTCATTACAGTCTTGGAGCAGGTATTTCGCTTTCCTGGAGTAGATCCTCACCACTCCAAGCAACAGATGGCCCGAAGTTCGTAAGGCCATCTTCACTTTAGGTTTCAAAATACCATCTACAGACTTCTCGATGTTAGTTTCAAATACGTGGGCTTTCGTGAGCTTCTTGTCCCAATGTGCCGCCAGCCAAATCTTGGCTAGCGGGCCCTTTTTGGCCAGCACAAAGTGTGCGTAAAACATTGTTGGTATTCACTTTATCCGACCCAGTTTCATGAAACTTATTCTGAAAATGGTTAATCTAGTTTAGATTCTGCGAAACACACAAAACATGAATAAAAGACGATCTAATTGCAACGACCACTTTGGCGCCTAATCTAACCAACTGCATTTATTTGGACTTGACAACGAATGTGTAGTATGTTTAGATAAGTGGCTAATTAAATTAATATTTCGTCTTATAGTTTATATAAAATCTATTGACTTTACCCGAATATTTGTCACAATTCACAGATTTCACCTTTCACGCACAACGTAAACATGACAACAATTACGCTTTCAAGATGGCGGCAGAACATGTGGTGCTGCCACTTTATATAATATAAAATACCTAGGTAAAATCCAAAAATATTAATGCATTAAATGTTGGGGACTTTTTGGCGGCAATTGAACTGTCAACATCAAGATTTTGTTTTTATTTCCAAAATTTGTGTTTCTTCAAGTGATAATGTGTAATATTGGTGGAACCATTATGTATTCGTTAATGTGTACGAGTGTGGGAAATTGAAATAAAGTTGTGAAAGTGACTTTTCTAGTTGCTCCAAAAAAGTCCGAGTAAAATTTAAGTAAAGTGCCACTACTATCATCTTTTGCCCGGTTTGCTGCTGGGTCCCATCATCTCATCATTCATCATCATCATCATCATTAATACTTGATTCTACTCTTTGAATTAGAAATATATATTAATACTTGACACTGGCAAATACACTAATCGTGTGACGCCATATAAAAAAATAATAATAAATATATGATATGGGTATTATTCCATTTTGATATCTTTTGCACAAACTTTTATACGTTGATTTTTTTTCTAGCAAATATTGGTATTGATGCCTTCTCTCTGTTTCATCTGATAAGTGTCCAAGTATTACATAGCCCATTAAACTATCCATTATGCACTATGTGTCAGTTATTCCTTAAATCCCTATATATAATTGTATTATCCTTAGTAATCCCTTTATAATCAATAATAATATATAGTTTTTATTACTGTTCATAATACATTTATAAATAAATTTGGCATGTAATTTTATTTGATTTCTTTTGACATTTATGCGTTTGACTTTGTTTCACGATATGCTATTATTACAATTTGCTTAGCATTTCATGGTATCTAATCAATCAGTTATTCAATTACTAATATTATTATCTTCATTTTCTATATTAATTTGTTTTATGCATGTATTTTGTATGCCATTAATGGTGAAACACGCTGAACAATGAACCACTTGTCGTCTGATTTTTATCCGTGTTTCGTACAAATGAACTATTTCATTTCATTTCGTTTCGTTTCGTTTCATTTCATTTCATTTCACATATACTATGATATCTCGCATGTAAAATTACAGTAGCCTAGCACTGCCATGAAATGACAATGCTAGCAATAATTTCCCTGCCTACAACCACCAATCGCCACTAGTCTTCGGAAACTTTTCGTGCTGGCAGCACTGCTTATAGCAGACGGAAAAACCGTTGTTTTCGTCCAAAAACCGTTTGTAAGTCTTGGTTCACAGATGAGATAATAAGTAATATAGACTAATTAACTTTTTTGTATTTATTGATTTTTGGGGAGTAAATAATAATACAAAAAGAAATACAAACATTGGCTTTTTAATACGTATAAACCAGAGAGATTAAACAAGAAAGATGTGATGCTGATTGCCATAGAAGTAGGAATGAATAATCTATATTATAATAAAATTCTTCAACTTCATCTCGACTTTTTATTTAAATGGCTTCTGCGGCGTAACCACAATTTTGCCAATGTCGCGTTTATAATTCTTTATCTATGCTGATTACTGACAAGTGACAGCTGTGCTGTCAGTTGTCAGTGTCATCATCGACCAATACAGCTCGTCGAGTCGTCGCATAACGCTACTCCATTTTTGATTTTTCAAATAGTTCTCTTTTCCGGTTTGCCTGTGGAACACGCGAGACGTAGGTTACTTTTAATCCTAAAATATTATGAGATATCCTCAATTTTTTATCTATTCGATTATAAAATAAGTGAAAATTAAGCGTGAAGTTGTTAATGTACCGTGTATTTTATAAATTAATGCTCTTATTTCAGTGATTCAACGTGATGTTCGCAATGCGTGTAAATTCGCTCCATTTCCATTTGTGGCCAGACCGATGATGTGACTTCTGATCAATGCATTGATTTTGTTGCTAGGTCTGCCACAGGGTCTTCAAGATGGGCGCGTACAGATATATACAGGAGTTATATAGGAAAAAGTTGAGCGATGTTATGCGTTTCCTCCTGCGTGTAAGAGTATGGCAGTATCGGCAGCTCACCCGCATGCATCGCGCTCCCAGGCCAACTAGGCCCGACAAGGCGAGGAGACTGGGATACCGCGCCAAGC
Organism: Opisthograptis luteolata; assembly: GCA_931315375.2. NCBI lineage: Eukaryota > Metazoa > Arthropoda > Insecta > Lepidoptera > Geometridae > Opisthograptis > Opisthograptis luteolata. Next base: position 9,874,794 of record OV928042.1, read on the forward strand.
AAGGTGAGTCTATTTACTTGAAGAATTGGTTAATTTGTTATCCTATCTCATGTTATTTTCTCGAAGCAACTTGCTAAGTGCATACTCGAATTAAACGGCTATTATTTGGAGCAGCGTATCTATATTTCTATATAACTTTGACAGTGTGTGATTTGCTGTGCTCAACTGTTCATTCCCCATGTTTACTCTGATTTTCTGTTTGTAGGTTATGTTATCTTCAGAATCCGCGTGCGCCGTGGTGGCCGCAAACGCCCAGTGGCTAAGGGTGCCACCTATGGCAAACCCAAGAGCCATGGTGTCAACCAGCTGAAGCCCACTCGCAACCTGCAGTCCATTGCTGAGGTAAGAATCCATGCCCATTGTAAATAAATTAAAGTTGTTGAAGAACTTCATCATATAGTTATTCTGATGTTTATTTTTAATTGGCGAGCAGTTTGAGACTGATGTGCCCATATCATGCGGTGTTAAACTATAGCAATGTCTTTAAATTCATTTAATCATATAGCAAGGAAGTATAGTTTGCTCGTACCCAGTTGTCTAGCTTTTAATTTTTTATGAATTTTAAATGAATTTATTGAATATTCAGATATCGTCTGGTAGTCTGTTCCAGTTGTGCTCCAATCAGGAAACAACAAACCCTACTTTGGAATCTTCATTAACCTATTATTCAGATCCAAAAATTTGTTTAACCCATCAAAATCATAATAATATATAATTAAAGTAATAAAATTATGTTTATATGTAAATAACTTCCTTTTCTACATTAACAGGAGCGTGTTGGTCGCCGCTGTGGTGGTCTACGTGTGCTGAATTCATACTGGGTAGCCCAGGACTCTTCGTACAAATACTTCGAAGTTATCTTAGTGGATCCTTCACACAAGGTAAAATATAACCTCAAGATATCTACGACATTAAAAACCTTCAAAATGATGAACACTCATGCACCAATCTGAAAGGTTTTGCAGAAAACTCACCTACCTTATAATCTGATTACCCCAAAACTTTTCTTTGACACAAACTCAATTACCAGTTGTTCTATAACGTGAATATTTTTGTGACAGGCCATCCGTCGTGATCCCAAGATCAACTGGATAGTGAATGCCGTTCACAAGCATCGTGAGATGCGCGGTCTGACATCAGCTGGTCGCAGCTCTCGTGGTTTAGGCAAGGGCCATCGCTTCTCGCAGACCACCGGAGGCTCCCGCCGCGCTGCTTGGCTCCGCAAGAACACTCTCCAACTCCGTCGCAAGCGATAAACAAAGAGAACAAGATGCCATTGACTTTCTATTTGTTTTTGTTGTCATTCTCTAATGGAAAGCCAGTGGATAATAAATTTTACAAAACTCAAAACCTTTTTTTACTCTATTTTATTAGAAAAGGAAGGGATTTTCTGTAAGTATTGTAATGTTGTAGTTTATTTCTTTGGGTTGTTTTATTTAGTTTTTTTGCATTATGTGTTTTTCTGTGCAGGTTCTGATGAAGGTGCTGTCATCCTGTTTTATATTAGGTAGGTATTTTCATAATACATTTTCAGCAGCACAATATTATTTATTGCTAATTATCTATTTAATGATGATACAATGCAATATGAAATGTGCAAACCATGTTTACCACGCATTTAAAACTTCCTTGGATGGCTGAACATAAAACTTGAAATGAACAAAGCCAAGTCTTTCAAGATTATTCTAACAACGCACTTTTTTTCTGTTACAGATTACCTGGCAGATGTCCCTCGAAGCATTATTCATGCAGGTAACTATCATGTACATAATTATTATTATAAATCTATTCATCAATACAAGCTTATCGCAAGTTATTGCATCAGGACAATTTGTTTTGTCCAAATTCATCTTTCAAACTTGTTAAAATGTTTATGATTAATGAGACTTTGAATTTGGAAAGATTAAATGTTCTTGTCTAGGTGAGGTTCTTGATTACTACCAACACGGTCAATGGACCTCAATCCGACATGATACAAAACCAATTACTATTGGAGGTCTTATAACAACTTTGCCTTTTTGAGCCTTAAAACTCATAAATTTTTTCTCTTTTTCAGATGTTGCTTCGAGGGGTTAACTTTATGAATTTATTATATTGGATAATTTTTTTTGGAAATAAAAGAAATTACGACTCGTACATATATGTATTTTTAAATATCCACATCCCATAGAAAATTAGTACATATCACGTAGGTAGGGTAGGTGAGGGGTCGAAAACCCTTGAATGAGTTACGGTATAGTTTATTTAGCGTCGTGATATATGACAGCAGGCAAGTAGGGTACGCCTTATACGGGGCGTGCCGTATCTCAACAATGCATTCAAACTAGCTTTCTTCTATAAACTCAATAAGTAGGTAGTTTGTCCGTGATATACCAAAATCAACGGCAACAAGTTTTAGGTGTAAAAAATAGTTACCTATGTAAAAAAATAGTTTATAATAACCAAAATAGATGGCGCTGTTGATCTATAAAAAAATATCTGTATCGCCGACCTATAGCCAGCCAGACTAATAAAGTAATCTACTAAAGTTTTCATTTGTGTACGTAAGTCATGATCATCAAGCCTTTGCGAGTAAAAACAGTTTGTGCAGTAACATTAGCGGCCTCTGGCGAATTTGGCGAAAAATATCAATTAGTTGTTTTGGGAAAGTTAGCTCTGCAGCAGCGGCGGAGAATAACAACGGTAGTAATTTCCCTACATTATCCGTTCCTGCGACAAAACTGCGGATATATTGGAACTAGGCTTGCTCGATTAGACAGAATTTGGCTGTCTGAAGCCAGTGTAAGCTGATGATGAGCCATCACATTTTCCTCGGACTTGTTTTACCAATATCTTAATTTCTGACTGAAAACAATTAAACATAGCCGACACAACAATTAAACATAGACACTCAGGAAATTGCAGCTTCTTATAGTACGTACAATTTATCTTGGCAGCTCTGAAGTTGGCGCTGATTCCTGCGCAGTAGCATATTTTAGGAACCAAATGGTGGCAAGAGGCGGGGTGCGCGGGGCGGTGGTATAGGCTAGAGACGCGCCTTACGTAAAACCAATTAATCCTATAGACGATCAAGTATCGTAATCGATTAGTTACATTTCGAGTTCATCCATTTTAATGTATAGGAGATATTTAACTAAGTAAATGAACTATGAAGTGAATTTTATCGTTAATAATTGAGTTTAAGTCGTTAATTATAAAAGAAATGTGCAGTAACATATTGTTTTTTCTGTTAAAAGTCGTTTACTTAAATTTTAGATATCTAATAAAGATTTCCAGAGTAACGACTGTTTGAGAACATTTATTATAAAATCGAATGAAAATGTCTTTTTATTACTTAATTTTAATCGATTCGGATAATAATCGATTAAACAACACCCACAAGCACGCACATTGCACATCTCTTTTTGTTAACTTCGCAAACTTCGTGATTGTTCGGCAATACTCGGTACGAGGTATTATGTCTCACTCACACTTCAGCATTGTTTTGGTGTTCGTGTCGCTATCTCTGTCTTGACACACAGTCGGTTACAAAAAGGTTTGGTTGTGTTTATTTTTCGTTGTTATTAATTATTATTGTTGATAGTTATTATTGATATTAATGTTTGGGGTTCGTGGGTTTTTAATTAAAGATTAGGCAATTAGAGAAACTACATTTATTGTGCACCAGACAACGGTCGGGCCAAGAACGCGGGAAAAAGTAAAGTGACACATGACCATAGATAACTTATAAGACTAAACATAAACTACTGGTTAATACATAGACAATTACACAACATGCCCTTTTTTAATAAAACAAATAAATTTTGAAGTTGACAGAAGCTAATTGACTGATTATGACTTTGACAGATAAAAGACTTTGACTTAGTGACTTTGACGTTTACAATACATATAAATTCCTAACCTTACTTTGATTTACAAAGAAGTGCTAGTGAAACATTTAATTAAATTATTGAAATTATACATTAAATTATCAGTGAATGTCAGAAATTAATAAATGTCAGTGAAATACAATTATGGAGCATGTTGGACGATTTACAATTATAATATATGTCATTTTATGTGAATTATTACATTTGTCAATAAACATTTTTACAAGTCAAGTTTACTTGTTTTCTTTAACAATCGTCCCTTAGAACTATAACTTTTTGAACTTTCAGCTGTATTCATAGCATTGTCAGGTAAGACTGGATTTACAATAATACTCTGAGGTGACATATCTTGATTTACAATCATCTGTGGTGAAGGACTAAAGTTATCATATTCATTATAGTCATGTAGACTTTCAGGAGACAATATATTTTCAACATTTACAAATTCTGGAGACTGTAAAGCATTTTGTGACATGTTAGACTGACTTGAGTCAAATGATTGAAAAGAATCAGAATCATTACATTCTGTTGGACTAGACTGTGTGAAAATAAATATACAATCATCCTCATCATCTTCCTCCTCCTCGTAATGAGACTTTTGAAATGATTTAGACTGTACACACTCATATTGACTTGACTCAGGTTCACAAAATTTTACTTTCTTATTTGTGACTGTTTTCTTATGATTAGACTTATAATTAAAACGAATATGTTGACAATTTCTTCTATAAGTTACATTATTATAATCTTTGACAATATATGACCTAGGGAATCTAGTTTTAGAGACTATAGTTCCTTTTGTCCAAATGATGTCTTTTGGATTTTTCTTGAAAAATATCTGGTCGTCAATTTGAAAATCTGGGAAGGTCTTGGAATTTTTGTTATAATACAATCTTGTTTTGTCTAAATTACTCTGCTTATTTTGACAATGTTCAGAATGTTTGACAATTTTAGGTCTTAAGTTAATTACTTTAGTAGGTAATTTCGTTCTTAAGTTTCTAGACATTAATAACTGAGCAGGTGAACTAAGGTTTCCTCTCTGAGAATTCCTATATTGTAATAGACCTATGTATGCATCTTCCCCAGACTCATCACTTTTTCTAAATATGTTTTTTACTGTTTTTACAGAGACTTCAGCCAGACCATTTGACTGTGGATAGTGTGGACTTGAGACAATATGTTCTATGTCCCAATCAGACAAAAAGTTTTTAAACTCTTTTGAGTTGTAAGGTGGACCTCCATCACTTACTAATTGCATAGGAATGCCATGTCGTGCGAAAATTGACTTTAAATGAGAAATGACGTTTTTACCACGAAAATCATTGTTTAAATTTGCTATTTCAATGTAATTAGAATAATAATCTACGACAAGTAAGTATTTTTTGCCTTTGTAATCAAATAAATCCGTAGCTAATTTCTGCCAAGGAAATATAGGTTGTTCATGACTCAACATTGGTTGTTTGCTTTTGTTTGTAGAATAAATAGCACATGTTTCGCATTGCCTGACTTTATTTTCAATATCCTGATTAATGTTAGGCCAATAGACTGTACCTCTGGCTAGGCTTTTTGTCTTTTCCATGCCTTGGTGACCCTCATGTAAAATACTTAGAATTTCTGATCGCATAGAAGTAGGTATTATGACTGAGTTGTTTTTGAAAATTATTTCATTAACAACATGAATTTCCTCTTTGATATTCCAATAAGGTAAGACTAATTTATCACATCGTTCTTTGCAATTAGGCCATCCTTGTTTGTAATATTCTACAAGTTTTTGTGAAATTGCATCTTGACTAGTATGACTTGTGATTTTACTAAGTTTTTCAGGAGAAATTGCTAAGTTAGACGTCAATAAGTTAACTTGAATTTCAATATTTTTATCTAAGTCTTCTAGACTGACTAATTCCTGATTTATATTTGTGTCTTTGACTGGTGCTCGTGACAAAGTATCTGAGATATACATTTCAGAACCTTTTGTATAAGTGACAATTAAATGATAGGCTTGCAAAGTTATCATCATTCGTTGTAGTCTTGTAGGGACTTCTGCTAATGGCTTTTTGAAAAGGGTGACTAGTGGTTGATGATCAGTTTCCACATAGACTGGTTTACCATATAAGTACTGATGAAATTTCTTACATCCAAATACTATAGCATAAAGTTCTTTTTCTATCTGAGCATAATTTATTTGACTTTTGTTTAATGACTTAGAAGCATAAGCTATGGGATGCTTGTCGTGCAATATTACTGCGCCTACAGCCTTCTGTGATGCGTCGACTGACAATCTTATAGACTTTTTCATATCATAATGGACTAAGACTGGAGACTTACATAATAATGATTTTAATCTGAGAACTTGTTTCTCATGTTGATCTAACCATTGCCATGCATTTTGCTTTTTTAATAACTCTCTCAGAATAGCAGTTTCTTCTGCCAGATTCTGTATGTAGGAGCCTAAATAATTTATCATTCCTAAGAACCTTTGTAGTTCTTTGACATTAGTAGGACTAGGCATCTTTGAAATTGCTTCAATTTTTGACTGATCAGGAGAAACTCCTTCCTTATTGAAAATATGACCCACATATCTTATTTCAGACATACCGAATTGACATTTTGACTTATTAAATTTTAGATTGACTTTGGCAGCACGTTTGAATAATAATTCAAGTCTCTCGTTATGTTCCTGCACTGTGGATCCATAAACGAGTACATCGTCGACAAATATGACTATACCTGGTAGATCACCAAATAATTGACTCATTGTACGATGAAAAATTTCACCACTGGAATTTATTCCATATGGCAGTCTTAAGAATTTGTACCTTCCGTAAGGTGTGTTGAATGTACAGAGGTCACTGCTCTCTGCATCTAATGGAATAGCCCAATAGCCTGAACTAGCATCTAATTTCGAAAATATAGAAGCGCCTGCTACCTTTGATCTTAGGTCATCAAATGTAGGATACGGATAATATGGTCTCTTAATGGCTTCATTTAAATTTCTTGGATCAAGACAGACTCTTAACTTTCCATTTTGTTTTTCGACTAAGACTATAGAATTTACCCATTTTGTTGGCTTATCGACTTTTTCTATGACTTTTAATTGTTCCATACTTTTTAATTCATCTTTAAGACGAGACTCTAATGAATAAGGTATTCTACGGACCGGACAGACTTTAGGTAGAACATTCTGATCAATGTCTAAATGAGCTTTGTATGGTAGACATCCTAAGCCTTCAAATGTATTTGAGTACTTAGAAACAATGGCTTGTACTGACCTTTCATTTCTTTTTTCCTGGACACCGAATATTCTTTTGACTATACCCAGTTTTTCACATGATTTCCATCCAATTATTGTCGTGCATTCACATTCGACAACAATGAAGTACAATTTTGTTGACAGACCATTTTCAAATTCACAATTAAGTATACAGGTTCCTAAATTTGGTACTAATTGTCCTGAAAAAGAAAATATTTTATTATTTGTCCTTAGAATTTTGACATAAGAATATGAATTGTTCCTTATCTTGTCTAGTGTCTGTTTGCTAATAACATTTGTATCTGCGCCTGTGTCTATTTGACATTTAATATCGTAATTGTTACACTTTACCCTGATTGACCAATCTTTTTTGTCGGTTTCACTCACTGAGTTAATTATATGTTCGACGGACTCTTGACGTTGACTTGGTTCTTGAGCAATACTCCTTACTCGTTGCCGGTTATTGCTGTTGACAGGCTTGTTTTTGAAAAAACAATATTGAGCAAAATGGTTCAATTTCTTGCAGTGATTGCAAGTCTTGCCTTCTGCTGGACATTTATATATGTGCACTTGGCCACATCTTTTACATTGTTTGTTAGACGGAGACTTGTTTCTCTGTTGGAATGACTGACTAGTATTATGATTATATCTTGCCTTTGACTGTGATCGCTGTCGATCTGTATTTTGTTGAGACTGTGACCTGACTGCTTGTATAGCGTTTTGACTTGTAGTATCATTTTGAATTAATTTATTTGACCTTTCTTGTGACAATTCCATACTTTTGGCTATTGACATTGCTCTTTCAGTCGTCAAATTTTCTTCTTGGAGTAGTCTTTCTTTGATGTTTTGGTTTGTCATACCAATAACTATCATGTCTTTTATTAATGACTCTTTTAGGTCATTGAAATTACATGTCTTTGCCAAATTATTTAATGTCGTCAAGTATTCGTCTATAGACTCGTCAGATTTTTGCCTTCTCGTAAAGAAATTATATCTTTCGACTGTTATATTAGTATGTGGACTGAATTTAAGGTCAAATTTTTTGAGAATTGTCGTTATGTCAGTGGTCGTCCTATCGATATTGAAACTGTTAAATATGTCAATACCTTCATCGCCCATGGCGTTTAGAAGAATTGCTGTCTGCTTCGCTTGCGAACATTTCTGCAGTTCGTTGGCGTCGGCGAATATTTCAAACCGTAACTTCCATCTCCTCCATGACTCAGCAGCATTACCGTTACCGACCAATTTCAGCGGCTTAATTTGCGAGACGACGACTTTGTCAGACATTATGTATAGTTAATTATGACTGTTAGAACACTTCTGACACCATGTTTGGGGTTCGTGGGTTTTTAATTAAAGATTAGGCAATTAGAGAAACTACATTTATTGTGCACCAGACAACGGTCGGGCCAAGAACGCGGGAAAAAGTAAAGTGACACATGACCATAGATAACTTATAAGACTAAACATAAACTACTGGTTAATACATAGACAATTACACAACAATTAAGTTTTTTGTTTAAGTGTTAAGTTAATTTTAATTGCTTATTTTCAAGTGTTAGTGGGTACTTATTTCGCCAAATATGCCGCCAAAGCATAGTAGTGTTTTAAATTGCCAGACGAGAAAATATGTTTATTATTTAACTCAGTACATGAAAGACGAGAAAGGCAAAGGCGTAATTATACTCATGCTTTGTCCTCGAGATTAGCAATAAAGTTTACTTGTAGTAGACACAGGGTGTCGCCAATCTGCACTGTATTTGAGATTTTTTTTTTTTTTTTTTCGTGTTGGTATCACCACCTGCAATCTTCATTACACTTTTAGTGCTCCGCCAGTCCGCACGCGTCAAATTGTGCTGCGCATTTTTTTGCTCCAATACTTCCAAAACCAATAGGGGGAAACGTACTCGTGTTGTTTCCAAGGACTAAGAGTCCAAATCTAATAAAATTAGAAAGTTGGAACAAATGCTGATGCGCACACGACGCAGAGATCGACATAGAGGAACGTCAAGATCGTCGAGGAGGCTGTCGTCGGACACTTCGAGATCATCATCACGCTTGAGCTCCACATCGCGGTCGCCGCCACGAGTTCGCGCCGGCGCCATAGAGGCGTTGCCCTTGGACTTTTAAAGTTAAAAATCTCAGGTACCCACAAATTCGTTTTGAATTAGTATTACGGCTTATTTACAGGCTTGTAACCTAAACAGGAGATGGTTGTGTTTTTACGTTATAATATAGTACTGCGGGTAGTCTGTGGGGCTATCACTTTGCTATAATTAACGTAGTTAAGCAAAAGTGGTGATGCGGGCATTCTCTGGGGATGTCACTTAACTGCTGATGCTGACGTTTATGACACATCTTATAACAGCAATAAATTACTAATGCGGTCAGCTATTAGGGCTGTCACTTTATTAATAATTGCAAAAGTATTAATTTGGGAATGCGGGCATTCTTTGGGGATGTCACTTAACCAAAATATACTATTTACATATATTTCACTTGGGATTTAGTCACTCCAGGTGTACCAAAAGCATCGACCAGGGCCACATGGTCACATGCAAAAGTATTGATTTGGGAATGCGGGCATTCTTTGGGGATGTCACTTAACCAAAATATACTATTTACATATATTTCACTTGGGATTTAGTCACTTCAGGTGTACCAAAAGTATTGACCAGGGCCACATGGTCACATGCAAAAGTATTGATTTGGGAATGCGGGCATTCTTTGGGGATGTCACTTAACCAAAATATACTATTTACATATATTTCACTTGGGATTTAGTCACTGCAGGTGTACCAAAAGTATTGACCAGGGCCACATGGTCACATGCAAAAGTATTGATTTGGGAATGCGGGCATTCTTTGGGGATGTCACTTAACCAAAATATACTATTTATATATATTTCACTTGGGATTTAGTCACTCCAGGTGTACCAGAAGCTTCGACCGAGGCCACATGGTGACAGGCATAATATGTATTAATTTGGGAATGCGGGCATTCTTTGGGGATGTCACTTAACCAAAATATACTATTTATATATATTTCAGATAATTTAGTCACCCCAGATGTACCAAGGACCATTGACCAGGGTCACCACCGCCTCCGCCATCACGCCGTTGCCTTTCACAAGCGCGGCTGTTGCTGCTGAGTTTGCTCTCAGCTAGCGTTGTCGCCTCCCGGGCATATCAGCACCAGGCACCAGTGCCGGAAACGATCTGCTACTGCTTGTTTCAGACTTGACTACGGCTATTGATGATGAACTCCTTTTAATTAGGAGATTGTCTCTCTAGGGCAAGGCCTTACGGTGAACACTTTCAACCAGACCTTGCTATCCGTCTACAGCATATAGCTAGGATGGATTTGCCAAAACATATTCGCAAGGACCTCACAGATAAGTATTTAAACTATACTTTGATTGAAGCACCCACTCTCGACCTGGACGTGGTAGTTACTGTCAACATCACTCATGTCATTGGCATCAAAGAATATTGCCCATATCAAAATATCGATAGACGCTATTAAGTTCATGGGCGACAGCAAAAACACTGATTCAATAATTCGAACGAGTAGCATACTGTAATTGCCTTAGAGGTCGCGACGCGACAAAGATTAATAAAGTCTTTATTTAGTGAAGGTTTAGCTGAAACATTAAAGGCTGACAAAATTATATCTACATATATCGGGAGCGGGTATGAAAACAACCGCCGCAAAAGAGCCTACCTACAAATGCCCTGCCAGCTCAGTGAAGCCGTCGCCAGGTTCAGTGCAGTATCACAGCCGCAACCACCGTTAGACACGGTAAAATATGCCGGTATGCTTTCATACTTTTGCGATCAATAGTCACTCATTACGCGTGAGTCGCGTGACAGTATGTTTTTATGATGGGTAGATATCAAATATCTTTTTCTCGTCCAGTAGAACAAACAAATGTTCTTGCGAAAAGAGCGCTTTCCGCTATGGCAAGACTTTAGCACGAACTTTCGATTCGTGATCTTTTAACAATAGGCTTCCTTACGGAGTGTCAACCCTGCCAGGGTCAATTTTTTGTCACCCAAATGTGTTGTGATAAAACCTAACGGCAAAAACCAACATTTGCCATATTGAATTTAAAATCAACAAACTAATTTACGATGCTTCTCACTTGAAGATCTGCGAACAGCCTTAAGACTTGTTTCCAAGGATTGTTTTATGAGTACAGTACGGTACAGTACGCTTACATGATCACTCCTAAATATCTCAGAGTCTCAGAGTTTAATTTAATGAAAAAATAATTGAACTAAATGGTTTACCTTTTGGCCTAAGTACTGCCCCTTTTTTGTCTTGGCGAAGTTTAGGACTACCAGTTGACAGTTGACTGACATCTTGCGGTCATTTATCAGCAATGTATATTTATATTATTATGCCACTATTGTTATCTAATAGTCTAGAATCATGTTTGGCAAACATTAACGTCACAACTAAAACTTTTAAAGGCTTATTTTTAAAGCTGAAAAGAATGACCTGTCACCTTTTTATGTAAATGTCTAGGCTTCATAAACAACTCTCATAATTTACAAGTCTTCTTACCTCAAGAAAAGGTTACAAGAATCAAAACAGAAATCAACAAGTTTCGTAGTTTTAAAAAACACGGCAAGGTTAGAGGATTCACTCGTTTAGTGGTACAACTGATCTCCGCCTGTCCCGTCGTTTAATACAGTTGTTTGCGAAGGAACTAAAGGGATGTAAATATTTAAGTCTAAAATATGAAGAAAATTATGAAAATTACAGGAGTTTAACATCGTCCATTTTGCCAGCTCTTGTGGGGTGCTCACATGCGATCATTCACCCTTTAAATGTCGTTAAACAAAACGACTTTAATTCCTAAGTTTATGGCGATACCTCAACTATGGGATGGAGAGCTGCCGGTAGTAGGGAACGTGCTAGTGGTATGTGGACGAAAAGTAAATGTTTACTTTTTGAACTTAAAATCTTTGCGTAATTACAACTTCCAAATTCTTTTACGGATTGTCAATATGGCTATTTCGTAAATAAATCGCATGGAAAGTGTTCAGCTCCCCCACCTCACAAAGGTTACTCGAGAAATCTGGTAGCGGTGTGAGGAACGTAATCTAATTGTGTTTGCCCCTACATTAGTTCAGTTAAAAATGATGTCAAGGATGTGCAGAATCACGATGCGTCCATCCAGATATTGAATAGGACTAGTTAGAGAGACGAGACGCTTTTACAATAGATGCATTTACAATTGCCTGGTCAGATCTTTGTTTCTACAGTTTTCTACCCTTTTTCCGCTATTCTGAAGGCATTAAGGAAAATAGTTGATGACAAGGCTAAGGGAATCATGGTTGACCATTTTGGCAACTATGGTATTCTTTATTTTGTCTTCTTATTTCAGAACCATTAATTGGTCTTTAAGCCCTCTGACACGTTCATCATTTTCCATTCCAGCAATCAAGATGTGCTCTGGTTGCCGGGATGTTATCAGGCCGCCAGTTTAGGAAAAAGGTTTCTGATAACACTTTAAATCAGTATGACACATGTCTTAAAAGGTGGTTCATATTTTTCAAAACCAATAAAATTCATTTATATGTGGGATACTATAATGTTTTTACTGCAAACATATGCGTGCAAAATACAGAACTTTAAATAGTTCTAAGTCAGCGCTTTCTCTTGTTCTTGGCCAAGAAATAGACAATGATGATCATATCAAGCGTTTCTTTAAGGTTGCTTTTTAGATTACGGCCACCATTGCCCAAATATAACATCGCATGGGGCACATCTATTGTACCCAACTCCTTAACAAGCTGGTACCCTAACCAGAAATTAATTACATTTAGAAAATTATTAATAAAATTAGCAACTTTACTCCTGTTGAGAAAACGAAAAAGAACATAAGAGTTCAAACTATAATTAACATTATATAATAACTATTATAACTAGAATTAACATAAAAAATATTGAATTCTTACCAAATAAGATTAATATTAAAATAACTGACTTGATAAAATCCTCCCGTCCTGAAACATCACAGTCTGTGTTGTTTTTTTTCCTACTTTTCATGAACTCCAGAAATATGTTTTGTTGTTAGTTGGTACATTGAGCTATGATCCTTATGTGACACAAACCTTGCGTAGTGATGATAATTTAATAAGTATTGGAAACCCTTATTGTTCCATAATATCTCAGACATTGAGCAGATGGATAAAATTAACAGTTGTGTAATAGATGTATTCATCGTTACGCCCATAGCACAACTCTTAGAATAGAGCGGTAGCTCCAAAAACGTTTGATACATATTTGGATAGAAAATATAATTAAGATTGCTAATAATGATTATTCTTTTGCAAGAAATATCATAACTGTTCAATTAGGTTATTATATATACCTACTTTAAAAAGAGTATTATGTTTATAGTATTATTATGTACTTAAGCTATATTTCAATTTACTCTCTCTGAATGTTGATATTTTCACTCTCAACATCTACAAGTAAACTTTATTGCTAATCTCGAGGACAAAGCATGAGTATAATTAATGATTAAACGAACTTACCTGTACGTGAAGTTCTATCATAATTATACGAGGGCTTTGTCCGAAGAGATTAGCACCCCACCCACCCCATTTAGCATTATCCCGAGTAATGAAGTAGTACTATTAATGTATCGTTGGGTAGAGGTTATTATATCAACTCACCTAATATAGTATACATTCAAATATCAACATTTAATTTTATAAAAAAGATAATAATACTATAAATATACGTATGCTCTAAACTAAATGAAGATTGCAGGTGGTGATACCAACACGAAAAAAAAAAAAAAAAAATCTCAAATACAGTGCAGATTGGCGACACCCTGTGTCTACTACAAGTAAACTTTATTGCTAATCTCTTCGGACAAAGCCCTCGTATAATTATGATAGAACTTCACGTACAGGTAAGTTCGTTTAATCATTAAAAGATGTAGATAACGTTTATAAGAGTTGCTAACGCAACTGGTGTGTCTCAACGCACAATACATCGGATCGCAAAGGAGAGCAATGTTTTGGGATTAATTTCAATATTCCGCACGCCTGGTAAAAAAAGGTCTAGTTCAAGACCTATTACTAATGTAGATAATTTTGACCAAGATGTAATATATAAAGATGCATTCACAACTTCCACACCTCACATGGTATGGAAGAGGCCGACGAGTTTATATTTGGGATTTCCCCCATCAGGGACAGTGATTAGTTACAGTGTTATAAATTTTAAACTTTATGATACAGTTTAAAAACTATCTAATATATAAAATTCTCGTGTCACAGTTTTCGTTGCCATACTCCTCCGAAACGGCTTGACCGATTTTGATGAAATTTTGTGTGCATATCGGGAAGGTCTGAGAATCGGCCAACATCTATTTTTTATATCAATTTTTTATCGAGTAAAATGTAGTCATAGTCTACTTAATCTATGATGTAGTCCACGCGGGTGAAACCGCGGGGCGCAGCTAGTATTGTATAAATACGTAAATAATGCCTGCGTTTGAGTTATCAAATCTGTTATCGAAATGCGTTTTCTGATCGTATATTTGTTTATCTGGCAATATAACTTTTCTTCGCGAAAGTACATGCGCAAAAGTTAACAGAGCCTATGTTCAGAGCTGCCAAGATAAATTGTACGTACTATAGTAATGAATTCTTGGAATCTTTTTAGAATATCTGGTTTGAGATAATAATTTCTCAAAAGAACCTAATTTATTACTATTTGGTTAGGTTAGCCATATAGCATGTAGATTTATTAGTAGAGATATCGATAAATGAGAAACGGGACATAGTGCTAACTTTACTATTAGGTATGTACGAAAACAGAAAAAACAGATTAAGATTAATTTAAAACTTTATTTTAATAATTCTATGACCATAAAAGTAAATAACAATAAAAAAAACTACCGTAGAAAACACTGAATACACTAATTTGAATGTGTTTTGTGTTACAAAATAAAAGATGAGTACCTTTTTTTTACTATTTACAGGGTAGCGTTTGACCACAAGTCACCTGATGTTAAGTGACGATGTGGTCGAAGATGGCGCTACGCTACGCTACCTGGACTGAGAACTGGCTCTCAAGTGAGGCTGCCAGAACACACCGATAGGTGCTTGGCGACAGATTCTTAACAAGAGGGTGGTAGCTAGCCAGTTGTAACCCAGTTATAAAATAATGACAATCTGAACCTCACAATATCCTAGGCAGTTAAAGTTAGGGTAAAATAAATGAAGTGTCAATCAGTATGTTACGCGCTTACATCTAAATAATTTAATTATAAAACATACAAATTTAGGTTTAATTAATTTTATTATTTACATTTTGAGACCAGTGACTAATTAGACATGAAATTTTAAAGTATATCTTTAATGACGAAATAGCAGATCAGATAACATGGGTACAGAAATATACTACTACGTACAAGTCTGTTATCTAAAACTGGCACGTCCAACAAACAGAGTGTTCTTCAGTCTGTGAATGAGCTCAAGACATGACGTCGTACTTCAGCATCATGAAAAGGCTCTTTGTTTGACTATATTGTGGGAGAGCACGCGGCCAAGGTAATGAACATAACAGACATTGGTGTCGATTC
This sequence comes from Opisthograptis luteolata, assembly GCA_931315375.2. Taxonomy (NCBI): domain Eukaryota; kingdom Metazoa; phylum Arthropoda; class Insecta; order Lepidoptera; family Geometridae; genus Opisthograptis; species Opisthograptis luteolata. The sequence goes on from OV928042.1 coordinate 9,890,527, forward strand.
GGTTTTGCATTCTCTAAAATTGAACTAAGTTTGACAGGTCTAGAAGTAATGCTGTCCTTTTTTACTTCAGCGGTTAGAAAAAGACAGCAATACTAGTAGACCTGTCAAACTTAGTTTAGTTTTAGAGAATGTAAAACCGAATCGACACCATTGTTATAGTTTTATTTTGACTACTGTATAATAAAATTGCTTGGTGAGTACTGAGTACTGTAACGTGCCAGCTTTACATAACCGACCTATACAAGTAGGTACAAAGCACTGGCGAAAACATGAAAAAATATATAAGACAAAATTAAATTAAGTGTTCAGTTGGGTACGATTTACAAAAAAACATGTGTGCTAGACTTGTAATTTACCTGTTATCATTTTTCGCATAATTTGATCCATTTCATCGATAATTTTGTGTAGAAAGTTTAACAGTTCTAACAAATTTTCACTTGATGCCTAAAGTACAGCAATTATAAAATGACTAAATATCGAACGAGCTACAATATTGTGTGGCTTGGTGCTTTGGGCCAAAGACCATAAATTGTGACATATGTACTGTACTTTGGCACCAAATCAGTTATGTACAATTATTTCGGTTCTAAACACAGTTTATTGCGTGTATAGAAACCCAATAAAGAGTAGAAAACAATACAATATGACCTGCATAGTATTATTATACGGTTGTTAATAACTTTTCACACAAACTCTATAATGGAACTAACACAAGTGCTGATACATTTTGTACGAGTTATAAATTACAATGGATCATTGATACTATTGAACATTATGTACCTATCAGTATCACAAATATGACTTGAAATCCAATCTCGATAGAAATGTTCTAAAGGATACTTTATGTAGTGTTAGAGTTTTTACTTTAATATTGATTTTTAGAACATTACATATAAAATTCGATTTCAAACAACACTAGAGTTCATTTATATTAGGTACAGATAACGACATCTGGTACTTAAGTTGACAGAGAAATTGCTATATACGAGGAACACAGTAACTCGTCTCAAACATAGTACCTCTACATAGTTATGGCCATACAATTAAGTTTCGCTCGAGTTTTGCGTCCTCATCACAGCACCAACCATTACTGAGGGCTACTTATTTAGAGAAGACGAAGTGATTTTTCCAGCTTAGAAGTTATTGATAATTTTAATTATCAGTTTTGTTTGATGCCGTCTCATAGGAAAGGGCGTGGCCAGGTGGGGGGCAAGACTTTATAAATCGTAGGTAAAATAAATACAATTTGCCAAGTTACCAAGTAGTATAAGAAAATTTTAACTAAATCAATATTTTCGCGTGTTTTGCGAATTTCTGACCTTTGACCTTCACTTGCGTAGTCACACAGGGACGGCAAAACTTTTAGACCTGTTAGTTTAGTTTAAAAAATGCACATCAGAATCGGTACCACTAAACGACCTGGCATTGGATACTTTACTGAACGCCTGCCTCCCTTAGCGACGTCCTTGCTCATAGAGTCACAGGTAATCTCTGCCAACGTAAGTACACGAAACGTCTAGTTGTTGGGCACGGGTTGGGGCTGTCGCCTGTCGAAATGGAATGTGTCGGAGAGGTAGAGGCCGAAGATCGCTACGCTGTAGAAAACTGTGAGGCCGAATAGAGCAACGCTCGCGCTCGCGGTGAACATATTCGAGTATTCGCACCTGAATCAAACGGTTCATGGTTCAGCCACGTTCGCATTGTTAACATTATTGTGGAATGAATAATGATTTGACAAACAAACACATTTTTTTTAATATTCGTTCTTTCTGTAAGGCTAAAGCCATAACGACCATACCACCTAGTCTGATGTATGTTTTTTTGGCATAATTTAATATTTTAGGTCGATGCGGAAATGACATCAAACTATCACAAAATTGGCGGTATATCAGAAATTTAAACGATTTTATAGCATGTCACAGAAATATATATTAAAATCGTTATGCTATGTACCTTTATTAAAGCTATTCTGTGCTTTTCTATTTGTTAGTAATTTAATCTTTTTTCTCCAAAAAGTCAATATCTTTCAACGCATCATCGATATGATCAAGTTTCCTATTAAAAATCGCACAAATTAGTTGTAGATGTGTTTTCCAATATGTTTGGCAAGTCATTTCACAAAACCGTTATCAATGTAACAGGGCCTTGGGCGTAGAATGAATTGGATTCATTCGGGAAAAAAACATGCACAAAAGTTTTAAACTAAAAAGTAATAATTAGTCAAGCGTGAATAAAATAGAAGCAGAGCATGTGAGGGAGACGCCGACCAAGATGTAATATATAAAGATGCATTCACAACTTCCACACCTCACATGGTATGGAAGAGGCCGACGAGTTTATATTTGGGATTTCCCCCATCAGGGACAGTGATTAGTTACAGTGTTATAAATTTTAAACTTTATGATACAGTTTAAAAACTATCTAATATATAAAATTCTCGTGTCACAGTTTTCGTTGCCATACTCCTCCGAAACGGCTTGACCGATTTTGATGAAATTTTGTGTGCATATCGGGAAGGTCTGAGAATCGGCCAACATCTATTTTTTATATCAATTTTTTATCGAGTAAAATGTAGTCATAGTCTACTTAATCTATGATGTAGTCCACGCGGGTGAAACCGCGGGGCGCAGCTAGTATTGTATAAATACGTAAATAATGCCTGCGTTTGAGTTATCAAATCTGTTATCGAAATGCGTTTTCTGATCGTATATTTGTTTATCTGGCAATATAACTTTTCTTCGCGAAAGTACATGCGCAAAAGTTAACAGAGCCTATGTTCAGAGCTGCCAAGATAAATTGTACGTACTATAGTAATGAATTCTTGGAATCTTTTTAGAATATCTGGTTTGAGATAATAATTTCTCAAAAGAACCTAATTTATTACTATTTGGTTAGGTTAGCCATATAGCATGTAGATTTATTAGTAGAGATATCGATAAATGAGAAACGGGACATAGTGCTAACTTTACTATTAGGTATGTACGAAAACAGAAAAAACAGATTAAGATTAATTTAAAACTTTATTTTAATAATTCTATGACCATAAAAGTAAATAACAATAAAAAAAACTACCGTAGAAAACACTGAATACACTAATTTGAATGTGTTTTGTGTTACAAAATAAAAGATGAGTACCTTTTTTTTACTATTTACAGGGTAGCGTTTGACCACAAGTCACCTGATGTTAAGTGACGATGTGGTCGAAGATGGCGCTACGCTACGCTACCTGGACTGAGAACTGGCTCTCAAGTGAGGCTGCCAGAACACACCGATAGGTGCTTGGCGACAGATTCTTAACAAGAGGGTGGTAGCTAGCCAGTTGTAACCCAGTTATAAAATAATGACAATCTGAACCTCACAATATCCTAGGCAGTTAAAGTTAGGGTAAAATAAATGAAGTGTCAATCAGTATGTTACGCGCTTACATCTAAATAATTTAATTATAAAACATACAAATTTAGGTTTAATTAATTTTATTATTTACATTTTGAGACCAGTGACTAATTAGACATGAAATTTTAAAGTATATCTTTAATGACGAAATAGCAGATCAGATAACATGGGTACAGAAATATACTACTACGTACAAGTCTGTTATCTAAAACTGGCACGTCCAACAAACAGAGTGTTCTTCAGTCTGTGAATGAGCTCAAGACATGACGTCGTACTTCAGCATCATGAAAAGGCTCTTTGTTTGACTATATTGTGGGAGAGCACGCGGCCAAGGTAATGAACATAACAGACATTGGTGTCGATTCGGTTTTGCATTCTCTAAAATTGAACTAAGTTTGACAGGTCTAGAAGTAATGCTGTCCTTTTTTACTTCAGCGGTTAGAAAAAGACAGCAATACTAGTAGACCTGTCAAACTTAGTTTAGTTTTAGAGAATGTAAAACCGAATCGACACCATTGTTATAGTTTTATTTTGACTACTGTATAATAAAATTGCTTGGTGAGTACTGAGTACTGTAACGTGCCAGCTTTACATAACCGACCTATACAAGTAGGTACAAAGCACTGGCGAAAACATGAAAAAATATATAAGACAAAATTAAATTAAGTGTTCAGTTGGGTACGATTTACAAAAAAACATGTGTGCTAGACTTGTAATTTACCTGTTATCATTTTTCGCATAATTTGATCCATTTCATCGATAATTTTGTGTAGAAAGTTTAACAGTTCTAACAAATTTTCACTTGATGCCTAAAGTACAGCAATTATAAAATGACTAAATATCGAACGAGCTACAATATTGTGTGGCTTGGTGCTTTGGGCCAAAGACCATAAATTGTGACATATGTACTGTACTTTGGCACCAAATCAGTTATGTACAATTATTTCGGTTCTAAACACAGTTTATTGCGTGTATAGAAACCCAATAAAGAGTAGAAAACAATACAATATGACCTGCATAGTATTATTATACGGTTGTTAATAACTTTTCACACAAACTCTATAATGGAACTAACACAAGTGCTGATACATTTTGTACGAGTTATAAATTACAATGGATCATTGATACTATTGAACATTATGTACCTATCAGTATCACAAATATGACTTGAAATCCAATCTCGATAGAAATGTTCTAAAGGATACTTTATGTAGTGTTAGAGTTTTTACTTTAATATTGATTTTTAGAACATTACATATAAAATTCGATTTCAAACAACACTAGAGTTCATTTATATTAGGTACAGATAACGACATCTGGTACTTAAGTTGACAGAGAAATTGCTATATACGAGGAACACAGTAACTCGTCTCAAACATAGTACCTCTACATAGTTATGGCCATACAATTAAGTTTCGCTCGAGTTTTGCGTCCTCATCACAGCACCAACCATTACTGAGGGCTACTTATTTAGAGAAGACGAAGTGATTTTTCCAGCTTAGAAGTTATTGATAATTTTAATTATCAGTTTTGTTTGATGCCGTCTCATAGGAAAGGGCGTGGCCAGGTGGGGGGCAAGACTTTATAAATCGTAGGTAAAATAAATACAATTTGCCAAGTTACCAAGTAGTATAAGAAAATTTTAACTAAATCAATATTTTCGCGTGTTTTGCGAATTTCTGACCTTTGACCTTCACTTGCGTAGTCACACAGGGACGGCAAAACTTTTAGACCTGTTAGTTTAGTTTAAAAAATGCACATCAGAATCGGTACCACTAAACGACCTGGCATTGGATACTTTACTGAACGCCTGCCTCCCTTAGCGACGTCCTTGCTCATAGAGTCACAGGTAATCTCTGCCAACGTAAGTACACGAAACGTCTAGTTGTTGGGCACGGGTTGGGGCTGTCGCCTGTCGAAATGGAATGTGTCGGAGAGGTAGAGGCCGAAGATCGCTACGCTGTAGAAAACTGTGAGGCCGAATAGAGCAACGCTCGCGCTCGCGGTGAACATATTCGAGTATTCGCACCTGAATCAAACGGTTCATGGTTCAGCCACGTTCGCATTGTTAACATTATTGTGGAATGAATAATGATTTGACAAACAAACACATTTTTTTTAATATTCGTTCTTTCTGTAAGGCTAAAGCCATAACGACCATACCACCTAGTCTGATGTATGTTTTTTTGGCATAATTTAATATTTTAGGTCGATGCGGAAATGACATCAAACTATCACAAAATTGGCGGTATATCAGAAATTTAAACGATTTTATAGCATGTCACAGAAATATATATTAAAATCGTTATGCTATGTACCTTTATTAAAGCTATTCTGTGCTTTTCTATTTGTTAGTAATTTAATCTTTTTTCTCCAAAAAGTCAATATCTTTCAACGCATCATCGATATGATCAAGTTTCCTATTAAAAATCGCACAAATTAGTTGTAGATGTGTTTTCCAATATGTTTGGCAAGTCATTTCACAAAACCGTTATCAATGTAACAGGGCCTTGGGCGTAGAATGAATTGGATTCATTCGGGAAAAAAACATGCACAAAAGTTTTAAACTAAAAAGTAATAATTAGTCAAGCGTGAATAAAATAGAAGCAGAGCATGTGAGGGAGACGCCGACCAAGATGTAATATATAAAGATGCATTCACAACTTCCACACCTCACATGGTATGGAAGAGGCCGACGAGTTTATATTTGGGATTTCCCCCATCAGGGACAGTGATTAGTTACAGTGTTATAAATTTTAAACTTTATGATACAGTTTAAAAACTATCTAATATATAAAATTCTCGTGTCACAGTTTTCGTTGCCATACTCCTCCGAAACGGCTTGACCGATTTTGATGAAATTTTGTGTGCATATCGGGAAGGTCTGAGAATCGGCCAACATCTATTTTTTATATCAATTTTTTATCGAGTAAAATGTAGTCATAGTCTACTTAATCTATGATGTAGTCCACGCGGGTGAAACCGCGGGGCGCAGCTAGTATTGTATAAATACGTAAATAATGCCTGCGTTTGAGTTATCAAATCTGTTATCGAAATGCGTTTTCTGATCGTATATTTGTTTATCTGGCAATATAACTTTTCTTCGCGAAAGTACATGCGCAAAAGTTAACAGAGCCTATGTTCAGAGCTGCCAAGATAAATTGTACGTACTATAGTAATGAATTCTTGGAATCTTTTTAGAATATCTGGTTTGAGATAATAATTTCTCAAAAGAACCTAATTTATTACTATTTGGTTAGGTTAGCCATATAGCATGTAGATTTATTAGTAGAGATATCGATAAATGAGAAACGGGACATAGTGCTAACTTTACTATTAGGTATGTACGAAAACAGAAAAAACAGATTAAGATTAATTTAAAACTTTATTTTAATAATTCTATGACCATAAAAGTAAATAACAATAAAAAAAACTACCGTAGAAAACACTGAATACACTAATTTGAATGTGTTTTGTGTTACAAAATAAAAGATGAGTACCTTTTTTTTACTATTTACAGGGTAGCGTTTGACCACAAGTCACCTGATGTTAAGTGACGATGTGGTCGAAGATGGCGCTACGCTACGCTACCTGGACTGAGAACTGGCTCTCAAGTGAGGCTGCCAGAACACACCGATAGGTGCTTGGCGACAGATTCTTAACAAGAGGGTGGTAGCTAGCCAGTTGTAACCCAGTTATAAAATAATGACAATCTGAACCTCACAATATCCTAGGCAGTTAAAGTTAGGGTAAAATAAATGAAGTGTCAATCAGTATGTTACGCGCTTACATCTAAATAATTTAATTATAAAACATACAAATTTAGGTTTAATTAATTTTATTATTTACATTTTGAGACCAGTGACTAATTAGACATGAAATTTTAAAGTATATCTTTAATGACGAAATAGCAGATCAGATAACATGGGTACAGAAATATACTACTACGTACAAGTCTGTTATCTAAAACTGGCACGTCCAACAAACAGAGTGTTCTTCAGTCTGTGAATGAGCTCAAGACATGACGTCGTACTTCAGCATCATGAAAAGGCTCTTTGTTTGACTATATTGTGGGAGAGCACGCGGCCAAGGTAATGAACATAACAGACATTGGTGTCGATTCGGTTTTGCATTCTCTAAAATTGAACTAAGTTTGACAGGTCTAGAAGTAATGCTGTCCTTTTTTACTTCAGCGGTTAGAAAAAGACAGCAATACTAGTAGACCTGTCAAACTTAGTTTAGTTTTAGAGAATGTAAAACCGAATCGACACCATTGTTATAGTTTTATTTTGACTACTGTATAATAAAATTGCTTGGTGAGTACTGAGTACTGTAACGTGCCAGCTTTACATAACCGACCTATACAAGTAGGTACAAAGCACTGGCGAAAACATGAAAAAATATATAAGACAAAATTAAATTAAGTGTTCAGTTGGGTACGATTTACAAAAAAACATGTGTGCTAGACTTGTAATTTACCTGTTATCATTTTTCGCATAATTTGATCCATTTCATCGATAATTTTGTGTAGAAAGTTTAACAGTTCTAACAAATTTTCACTTGATGCCTAAAGTACAGCAATTATAAAATGACTAAATATCGAACGAGCTACAATATTGTGTGGCTTGGTGCTTTGGGCCAAAGACCATAAATTGTGACATATGTACTGTACTTTGGCACCAAATCAGTTATGTACAATTATTTCGGTTCTAAACACAGTTTATTGCGTGTATAGAAACCCAATAAAGAGTAGAAAACAATACAATATGACCTGCATAGTATTATTATACGGTTGTTAATAACTTTTCACACAAACTCTATAATGGAACTAACACAAGTGCTGATACATTTTGTACGAGTTATAAATTACAATGGATCATTGATACTATTGAACATTATGTACCTATCAGTATCACAAATATGACTTGAAATCCAATCTCGATAGAAATGTTCTAAAGGATACTTTATGTAGTGTTAGAGTTTTTACTTTAATATTGATTTTTAGAACATTACATATAAAATTCGATTTCAAACAACACTAGAGTTCATTTATATTAGGTACAGATAACGACATCTGGTACTTAAGTTGACAGAGAAATTGCTATATACGAGGAACACAGTAACTCGTCTCAAACATAGTACCTCTACATAGTTATGGCCATACAATTAAGTTTCGCTCGAGTTTTGCGTCCTCATCACAGCACCAACCATTACTGAGGGCTACTTATTTAGAGAAGACGAAGTGATTTTTCCAGCTTAGAAGTTATTGATAATTTTAATTATCAGTTTTGTTTGATGCCGTCTCATAGGAAAGGGCGTGGCCAGGTGGGGGGCAAGACTTTATAAATCGTAGGTAAAATAAATACAATTTGCCAAGTTACCAAGTAGTATAAGAAAATTTTAACTAAATCAATATTTTCGCGTGTTTTGCGAATTTCTGACCTTTGACCTTCACTTGCGTAGTCACACAGGGACGGCAAAACTTTTAGACCTGTTAGTTTAGTTTAAAAAATGCACATCAGAATCGGTACCACTAAACGACCTGGCATTGGATACTTTACTGAACGCCTGCCTCCCTTAGCGACGTCCTTGCTCATAGAGTCACAGGTAATCTCTGCCAACGTAAGTACACGAAACGTCTAGTTGTTGGGCACGGGTTGGGGCTGTCGCCTGTCGAAATGGAATGTGTCGGAGAGGTAGAGGCCGAAGATCGCTACGCTGTAGAAAACTGTGAGGCCGAATAGAGCAACGCTCGCGCTCGCGGTGAACATATTCGAGTATTCGCACCTGAATCAAACGGTTCATGGTTCAGCCACGTTCGCATTGTTAACATTATTGTGGAATGAATAATGATTTGACAAACAAACACATTTTTTTTAATATTCGTTCTTTCTGTAAGGCTAAAGCCATAACGACCATACCACCTAGTCTGATGTATGTTTTTTTGGCATAATTTAATATTTTAGGTCGATGCGGAAATGACATCAAACTATCACAAAATTGGCGGTATATCAGAAATTTAAACGATTTTATAGCATGTCACAGAAATATATATTAAAATCGTTATGCTATGTACCTTTATTAAAGCTATTCTGTGCTTTTCTATTTGTTAGTAATTTAATCTTTTTTCTCCAAAAAGTCAATATCTTTCAACGCATCATCGATATGATCAAGTTTCCTATTAAAAATCGCACAAATTAGTTGTAGATGTGTTTTCCAATATGTTTGGCAAGTCATTTCACAAAACCGTTATCAATGTAACAGGGCCTTGGGCGTAGAATGAATTGGATTCATTCGGGAAAAAAACATGCACAAAAGTTTTAAACTAAAAAGTAATAATTAGTCAAGCGTGAATAAAATAGAAGCAGAGCATGTGAGGGAGACGCCGACCAAGATGTAATATATAAAGATGCATTCACAACTTCCACACCTCACATGGTATGGAAGAGGCCGACGAGTTTATATTTGGGATTTCCCCCATCAGGGACAGTGATTAGTTACAGTGTTATAAATTTTAAACTTTATGATACAGTTTAAAAACTATCTAATATATAAAATTCTCGTGTCACAGTTTTCGTTGCCATACTCCTCCGAAACGGCTTGACCGATTTTGATGAAATTTTGTGTGCATATCGGGAAGGTCTGAGAATCGGCCAACATCTATTTTTTATATCAATTTTTTATCGAGTAAAATGTAGTCATAGTCTACTTAATCTATGATGTAGTCCACGCGGGTGAAACCGCGGGGCGCAGCTAGTATTGTATAAATACGTAAATAATGCCTGCGTTTGAGTTATCAAATCTGTTATCGAAATGCGTTTTCTGATCGTATATTTGTTTATCTGGCAATATAACTTTTCTTCGCGAAAGTACATGCGCAAAAGTTAACAGAGCCTATGTTCAGAGCTGCCAAGATAAATTGTACGTACTATAGTAATGAATTCTTGGAATCTTTTTAGAATATCTGGTTTGAGATAATAATTTCTCAAAAGAACCTAATTTATTACTATTTGGTTAGGTTAGCCATATAGCATGTAGATTTATTAGTAGAGATATCGATAAATGAGAAACGGGACATAGTGCTAACTTTACTATTAGGTATGTACGAAAACAGAAAAAACAGATTAAGATTAATTTAAAACTTTATTTTAATAATTCTATGACCATAAAAGTAAATAACAATAAAAAAAACTACCGTAGAAAACACTGAATACACTAATTTGAATGTGTTTTGTGTTACAAAATAAAAGATGAGTACCTTTTTTTTACTATTTACAGGGTAGCGTTTGACCACAAGTCACCTGATGTTAAGTGACGATGTGGTCGAAGATGGCGCTACGCTACGCTACCTGGACTGAGAACTGGCTCTCAAGTGAGGCTGCCAGAACACACCGATAGGTGCTTGGCGACAGATTCTTAACAAGAGGGTGGTAGCTAGCCAGTTGTAACCCAGTTATAAAATAATGACAATCTGAACCTCACAATATCCTAGGCAGTTAAAGTTAGGGTAAAATAAATGAAGTGTCAATCAGTATGTTACGCGCTTACATCTAAATAATTTAATTATAAAACATACAAATTTAGGTTTAATTAATTTTATTATTTACATTTTGAGACCAGTGACTAATTAGACATGAAATTTTAAAGTATATCTTTAATGACGAAATAGCAGATCAGATAACATGGGTACAGAAATATACTACTACGTACAAGTCTGTTATCTAAAACTGGCACGTCCAACAAACAGAGTGTTCTTCAGTCTGTGAATGAGCTCAAGACATGACGTCGTACTTCAGCATCATGAAAAGGCTCTTTGTTTGACTATATTGTGGGAGAGCACGCGGCCAAGGTAATGAACATAACAGACATTGGTGTCGATTCGGTTTTGCATTCTCTAAAATTGAACTAAGTTTGACAGGTCTAGAAGTAATGCTGTCCTTTTTTACTTCAGCGGTTAGAAAAAGACAGCAATACTAGTAGACCTGTCAAACTTAGTTTAGTTTTAGAGAATGTAAAACCGAATCGACACCATTGTTATAGTTTTATTTTGACTACTGTATAATAAAATTGCTTGGTGAGTACTGAGTACTGTAACGTGCCAGCTTTACATAACCGACCTATACAAGTAGGTACAAAGCACTGGCGAAAACATGAAAAAATATATAAGACAAAATTAAATTAAGTGTTCAGTTGGGTACGATTTACAAAAAAACATGTGTGCTAGACTTGTAATTTACCTGTTATCATTTTTCGCATAATTTGATCCATTTCATCGATAATTTTGTGTAGAAAGTTTAACAGTTCTAACAAATTTTCACTTGATGCCTAAAGTACAGCAATTATAAAATGACTAAATATCGAACGAGCTACAATATTGTGTGGCTTGGTGCTTTGGGCCAAAGACCATAAATTGTGACATATGTACTGTACTTTGGCACCAAATCAGTTATGTACAATTATTTCGGTTCTAAACACAGTTTATTGCGTGTATAGAAACCCAATAAAGAGTAGAAAACAATACAATATGACCTGCATAGTATTATTATACGGTTGTTAATAACTTTTCACACAAACTCTATAATGGAACTAACACAAGTGCTGATACATTTTGTACGAGTTATAAATTACAATGGATCATTGATACTATTGAACATTATGTACCTATCAGTATCACAAATATGACTTGAAATCCAATCTCGATAGAAATGTTCTAAAGGATACTTTATGTAGTGTTAGAGTTTTTACTTTAATATTGATTTTTAGAACATTACATATAAAATTCGATTTCAAACAACACTAGAGTTCATTTATATTAGGTACAGATAACGACATCTGGTACTTAAGTTGACAGAGAAATTGCTATATACGAGGAACACAGTAACTCGTCTCAAACATAGTACCTCTACATAGTTATGGCCATACAATTAAGTTTCGCTCGAGTTTTGCGTCCTCATCACAGCACCAACCATTACTGAGGGCTACTTATTTAGAGAAGACGAAGTGATTTTTCCAGCTTAGAAGTTATTGATAATTTTAATTATCAGTTTTGTTTGATGCCGTCTCATAGGAAAGGGCGTGGCCAGGTGGGGGGCAAGACTTTATAAATCGTAGGTAAAATAAATACAATTTGCCAAGTTACCAAGTAGTATAAGAAAATTTTAACTAAATCAATATTTTCGCGTGTTTTGCGAATTTCTGACCTTTGACCTTCACTTGCGTAGTCACACAGGGACGGCAAAACTTTTAGACCTGTTAGTTTAGTTTAAAAAATGCACATCAGAATCGGTACCACTAAACGACCTGGCATTGGATACTTTACTGAACGCCTGCCTCCCTTAGCGACGTCCTTGCTCATAGAGTCACAGGTAATCTCTGCCAACGTAAGTACACGAAACGTCTAGTTGTTGGGCACGGGTTGGGGCTGTCGCCTGTCGAAATGGAATGTGTCGGAGAGGTAGAGGCCGAAGATCGCTACGCTGTAGAAAACTGTGAGGCCGAATAGAGCAACGCTCGCGCTCGCGGTGAACATATTCGAGTATTCGCACCTGAATCAAACGGTTCATGGTTCAGCCACGTTCGCATTGTTAACATTATTGTGGAATGAATAATGATTTGACAAACAAACACATTTTTTTTAATATTCGTTCTTTCTGTAAGGCTAAAGCCATAACGACCATACCACCTAGTCTGATGTATGTTTTTTTGGCATAATTTAATATTTTAGGTCGATGCGGAAATGACATCAAACTATCACAAAATTGGCGGTATATCAGAAATTTAAACGATTTTATAGCATGTCACAGAAATATATATTAAAATCGTTATGCTATGTACCTTTATTAAAGCTATTCTGTGCTTTTCTATTTGTTAGTAATTTAATCTTTTTTCTCCAAAAAGTCAATATCTTTCAACGCATCATCGATATGATCAAGTTTCCTATTAAAAATCGCACAAATTAGTTGTAGATGTGTTTTCCAATATGTTTGGCAAGTCATTTCACAAAACCGTTATCAATGTAACAGGGCCTTGGGCGTAGAATGAATTGGATTCATTCGGGAAAAAAACATGCACAAAAGTTTTAAACTAAAAAGTAATAATTAGTCAAGCGTGAATAAAATAGAAGCAGAGCATGTGAGGGAGACGCCGACCAAGATGTAATATATAAAGATGCATTCACAACTTCCACACCTCACATGGTATGGAAGAGGCCGACGAGTTTATATTTGGGATTTCCCCCATCAGGGACAGTGATTAGTTACAGTGTTATAAATTTTAAACTTTATGATACAGTTTAAAAACTATCTAATATATAAAATTCTCGTGTCACAGTTTTCGTTGCCATACTCCTCCGAAACGGCTTGACCGATTTTGATGAAATTTTGTGTGCATATCGGGAAGGTCTGAGAATCGGCCAACATCTATTTTTTATATCAATTTTTTATCGAGTAAAATGTAGTCATAGTCTACTTAATCTATGATGTAGTCCACGCGGGTGAAACCGCGGGGCGCAGCTAGTATTGTATAAATACGTAAATAATGCCTGCGTTTGAGTTATCAAATCTGTTATCGAAATGCGTTTTCTGATCGTATATTTGTTTATCTGGCAATATAACTTTTCTTCGCGAAAGTACATGCGCAAAAGTTAACAGAGCCTATGTTCAGAGCTGCCAAGATAAATTGTACGTACTATAGTAATGAATTCTTGGAATCTTTTTAGAATATCTGGTTTGAGATAATAATTTCTCAAAAGAACCTAATTTATTACTATTTGGTTAGGTTAGCCATATAGCATGTAGATTTATTAGTAGAGATATCGATAAATGAGAAACGGGACATAGTGCTAACTTTACTATTAGGTATGTACGAAAACAGAAAAAACAGATTAAGATTAATTTAAAACTTTATTTTAATAATTCTATGACCATAAAAGTAAATAACAATAAAAAAAACTACCGTAGAAAACACTGAATACACTAATTTGAATGTGTTTTGTGTTACAAAATAAAAGATGAGTACCTTTTTTTTACTATTTACAGGGTAGCGTTTGACCACAAGTCACCTGATGTTAAGTGACGATGTGGTCGAAGATGGCGCTACGCTACGCTACCTGGACTGAGAACTGGCTCTCAAGTGAGGCTGCCAGAACACACCGATAGGTGCTTGGCGACAGATTCTTAACAAGAGGGTGGTAGCTAGCCAGTTGTAACCCAGTTATAAAATAATGACAATCTGAACCTCACAATATCCTAGGCAGTTAAAGTTAGGGTAAAATAAATGAAGTGTCAATCAGTATGTTACGCGCTTACATCTAAATAATTTAATTATAAAACATACAAATTTAGGTTTAATTAATTTTATTATTTACATTTTGAGACCAGTGACTAATTAGACATGAAATTTTAAAGTATATCTTTAATGACGAAATAGCAGATCAGATAACATGGGTACAGAAATATACTACTACGTACAAGTCTGTTATCTAAAACTGGCACGTCCAACAAACAGAGTGTTCTTCAGTCTGTGAATGAGCTCAAGACATGACGTCGTACTTCAGCATCATGAAAAGGCTCTTTGTTTGACTATATTGTGGGAGAGCACGCGGCCAAGGTAATGAACATAACAGACATTGGTGTCGATTCGGTTTTGCATTCTCTAAAATTGAACTAAGTTTGACAGGTCTAGAAGTAATGCTGTCCTTTTTTACTTCAGCGGTTAGAAAAAGACAGCAATACTAGTAGACCTGTCAAACTTAGTTTAGTTTTAGAGAATGTAAAACCGAATCGACACCATTGTTATAGTTTTATTTTGACTACTGTATAATAAAATTGCTTGGTGAGTACTGAGTACTGTAACGTGCCAGCTTTACATAACCGACCTATACAAGTAGGTACAAAGCACTGGCGAAAACATGAAAAAATATATAAGACAAAATTAAATTAAGTGTTCAGTTGGGTACGATTTACAAAAAAACATGTGTGCTAGACTTGTAATTTACCTGTTATCATTTTTCGCATAATTTGATCCATTTCATCGATAATTTTGTGTAGAAAGTTTAACAGTTCTAACAAATTTTCACTTGATGCCTAAAGTACAGCAATTATAAAATGACTAAATATCGAACGAGCTACAATATTGTGTGGCTTGGTGCTTTGGGCCAAAGACCATAAATTGTGACATATGTACTGTACTTTGGCACCAAATCAGTTATGTACAATTATTTCGGTTCTAAACACAGTTTATTGCGTGTATAGAAACCCAATAAAGAGTAGAAAACAATACAATATGACCTGCATAGTATTATTATACGGTTGTTAATAACTTTTCACACAAACTCTATAATGGAACTAACACAAGTGCTGATACATTTTGTACGAGTTATAAATTACAATGGATCATTGATACTATTGAACATTATGTACCTATCAGTATCACAAATATGACTTGAAATCCAATCTCGATAGAAATGTTCTAAAGGATACTTTATGTAGTGTTAGAGTTTTTACTTTAATATTGATTTTTAGAACATTACATATAAAATTCGATTTCAAACAACACTAGAGTTCATTTATATTAGGTACAGATAACGACATCTGGTACTTAAGTTGACAGAGAAATTGCTATATACGAGGAACACAGTAACTCGTCTCAAACATAGTACCTCTACATAGTTATGGCCATACAATTAAGTTTCGCTCGAGTTTTGCGTCCTCATCACAGCACCAACCATTACTGAGGGCTACTTATTTAGAGAAGACGAAGTGATTTTTCCAGCTTAGAAGTTATTGATAATTTTAATTATCAGTTTTGTTTGATGCCGTCTCATAGGAAAGGGCGTGGCCAGGTGGGGGGCAAGACTTTATAAATCGTAGGTAAAATAAATACAATTTGCCAAGTTACCAAGTAGTATAAGAAAATTTTAACTAAATCAATATTTTCGCGTGTTTTGCGAATTTCTGACCTTTGACCTTCACTTGCGTAGTCACACAGGGACGGCAAAACTTTTAGACCTGTTAGTTTAGTTTAAAAAATGCACATCAGAATCGGTACCACTAAACGACCTGGCATTGGATACTTTACTGAACGCCTGCCTCCCTTAGCGACGTCCTTGCTCATAGAGTCACAGGTAATCTCTGCCAACGTAAGTACACGAAACGTCTAGTTGTTGGGCACGGGTTGGGGCTGTCGCCTGTCGAAATGGAATGTGTCGGAGAGGTAGAGGCCGAAGATCGCTACGCTGTAGAAAACTGTGAGGCCGAATAGAGCAACGCTCGCGCTCGCGGTGAACATATTCGAGTATTCGCACCTGAATCAAACGGTTCATGGTTCAGCCACGTTCGCATTGTTAACATTATTGTGGAATGAATAATGATTTGACAAACAAACACATTTTTTTTAATATTCGTTCTTTCTGTAAGGCTAAAGCCATAACGACCATACCACCTAGTCTGATGTATGTTTTTTTGGCATAATTTAATATTTTAGGTCGATGCGGAAATGACATCAAACTATCACAAAATTGGCGGTATATCAGAAATTTAAACGATTTTATAGCATGTCACAGAAATATATATTAAAATCGTTATGCTATGTACCTTTATTAAAGCTATTCTGTGCTTTTCTATTTGTTAGTAATTTAATCTTTTTTCTCCAAAAAGTCAATATCTTTCAACGCATCATCGATATGATCAAGTTTCCTATTAAAAATCGCACAAATTAGTTGTAGATGTGTTTTCCAATATGTTTGGCAAGTCATTTCACAAAACCGTTATCAATGTAACAGGGCCTTGGGCGTAGAATGAATTGGATTCATTCGGGAAAAAAACATGCACAAAAGTTTTAAACTAAAAAGTAATAATTAGTCAAGCGTGAATAAAATAGAAGCAGAGCATGTGAGGGAGACGCCAGGAGCCAAATAAACTGGAAATATTAACAAATTAAACGAATATTAGCATGAAACAATAAACAAAGGTTTCGTCAAATGTTTTCAATTACAACAATATTGTGTTGTAATTACGAGTTCTGTAATAATTTTGAACGATCGCGACGGGTTTCGGCCTCCCACACAATGAATTGCGAAATGAAATTCAAAAAGACTCTTGACGTTGATACCTAAATAACATAAACACATTTGATTAAATAAGTTTAAATTTCATATCGCAGTAAAATGAGTTAGTTAGTCTAATAATGTTTATATTAGTGTAGCATAATTTATTAAAATAACTATATATTAATGTTATTTTATATTACAGCTATTTAGAACTATATCAAGTTTATTACCAAGACTGTTCAGATAGACATTTCATTCTAAAGTAAATTGTAATACAAAATACCTAATATTGAAGAAGTAATACATAAATTAAACCGTCCTGTTTATTTATTTTGGACAAGAATATTGTTAGACACTGTACATTATGTAGTACATAAACTTATAACAATGTATTATATTAACATAATGTATTGTTAAGCTAATAAAATTATTGTATTCTAAAAACTACAGATACGTCATAATATAATTGTGTTAAAAAATGCATACAACATATAAATAAATAAACAATGACAGAACAGCGACAGAATCTCAACATGAGGGTGGTAGATAGCCAGGAGAGAACTAGAAAATGCCCTACCACCAAGCTATAGTTTCATCACGAAGTTTACCTTCACCGAAAGCTGAAGCTCATTGTAGGACCTACGGGTTGCAAGCCGACGTCACTACCACTGAGGCATCATCGCTTAAAAGGGGGCGTCCATTAATCACGTGAGGTGATTTTGGTGATTTCTCGAATCACTTTCCCCTTTTGGTGAGATTCGGCTCGATTCTCCTCCTCCCCTAATATCGTGATAACGTAATACGTGAGATTTTTCTTAATGTGTGTCTTTAGTGTAATTACACTGCGTTACATTGTTAGTTAGTTACAAGTGAAGCTAATAAAAGTGCTTTTAAAAAGAACATAATTTGCTTAATTATTTTTTTTTTTAGTTTGGTATAATTCTACACTGTTTCTTTTGAGGGAAAAAATAAGTGATATTTGCGTTGAGTGAGATTCGGCTCGATTCCCACACCAAAACGCCCCACGTACTCAACGGACGCCCCCAAAGGTGTTCCCGTTTTAAAGTGATCACAATGAACGTTATATCTTACTAAATAAGTTATATACTTGTACTAGCTGTTCCCCGCGGTTTCACCCGCGTGGTCTATAGCTTTATGCATGCAAAGTCTCAGCCCGATCGATTTAAAATTGACAAAGTTTCATACAAACTTCCATCCCCCATTTTATCCCCTTGGGGGTAGAATTAATCAAAATCCTTTCTTGGCGGATGCCTACGTCATAATATCTACCTGCATGCCAAATTTCAGCCCGATCCGTCTAGTGGTTTGGGCTGTGCTTTGATAGATCACTATGTCAGTCAGTCAGTTACCTTTGAGTTATATATATTTAGATGTATGTGTATGTTTCAGTTGGAGGACGGTTAGCGGTGGCGCGGACGCTGTGGCACGGTGAGTACGTACCTGAAGAACCAGACGACGGTGAGCGCCACGGAGACCAGCGTCATGAGGATGTTCTCGAGGTCCCAGGCGCGCTCGGGCGCCGCGCGGCCCATCTCGTGCGCCAGGGTCGGGTCGCCGCTGCGGTCCTCGCTCGCGCCGCGCTGCCGGTCAATAACACGTCGTAGTCAATACCTTGTATGCATGTTCGTGTACACGAAGAAAAAAGACCTTCCGAAATACCGTTTTCCTTTAGAGCCAAAAAGGAAGGACTTGTTTTTCAGAAGGAAAACTAAGGTAAAATAACGAAAGAATCGGTTTCGGAAGATAAAGAGTCAGAAGGAAAGTCAGATTATTTTTCTCAGTGTATGTATGAGTCGAGTATTACGTAGGCACTAAAGAGGGGCGTTGCTATGTTTAATCGCGGGCGCCAGGGTCGGGTCGCCGCTGCGGTCCTCGCTCGCGCCGCACTGGCGTACAATAACACGTTGTAGTCAATACCTTGTATGCATGTTCTTGTATGTTTGATTCAAGTATTACGTGGGCACTAAAGAGGGGCTTTGATATGTTTATTCGCGGGCGCTAACTGCGCCGCCGCTCTCTTCGATCACGCCGCACTGGTGTACAATAACACGTCGTAGTAAGTAGCTTGTATGTATGTATGTGCTAGTTGGGTATGTTGTGGCATAGAATATTGTGCCTGAAGTGTTGTTCCTACAAATGTTGTGGCAGAGATTGTGTCTTGAAATGTTGTGGCTGAAGTCCGAATTATGGTTACTTAGAATGTTGTAACAGAATCTCGTGTCTCGAAATGTTGTTCCCTCGAATGTGGTAGATTGATTGCTGTTTCATAGAAAGTTGTGCCCTTAAATTTTTTGTGGTCGCCTCGTCGATGAGCAATGTAGCTTGTAGTATGTTAGCACCAGGGCCGGTTTAACCATTAGGCAGAATAGGCAACTGCCTAGGGGCCCCGCAGCGACTAGGGGCCCGGTGCACGCAACAAGAAAAAAGAAAATAAGTATTCATCGAACAAAAATGTTGGTTGATAATATATCGCCTTTCAAAAATACGCGCAGTTTCCTTTCACTTGTGTTTACTATGAAGGCATTAAAAAAAATTTTAAAATGTAAGAAAAGCGACCCTGAGAATGGTATTGCCTAGGGGCCCTGACAGGGTTAATCCGGCCCTGGTTAGCACGTAGTGTACCTGCACGGGCAGACGGCGCGGGTGCACGAGGCAGTGCACGACGGCGCGGTGGTGCAGGCCCAGCGCGCGCAGCGTGGCCGCCTCGTCGCCGAGCAATGTAGCTTGTAGTAAGCACGTAGTGTACCTGCACGGGCGGACGGCGCGGGTGCACGAGGCAGTGCACGACGGCGCGGTGGTGCAGGCCCAGCGCGCGCAGCGTGGCCGCCTCGTCGCCGAGCAATGTAGCTTGTAGTAAGCACGTAGTGTACCTGCACGGGCGGACGGCGCGGGTGCACGAGGCAGTGCACGACGGCGCGGTGGTGCAGGCCCAGCGCGCGCAGCGTGGCCGCCTCGTCGCCGAGCAATGTAGCTTGTAGTAAGCACGTAGTGTACCTGCACGGGCGGACGGCGCGGGTGCACGAGGCAGTGCACGACGGCGCGGTGGTGCAGGCCCAGCGCGCGCAGCGTGGCCGCCTCGTCGCCGAGCAATGTAGCTTGTAGTAAGCACGTAGTGTACCTGCACGGGCGGACGGCGCGGGTGCACGAGGCAGTGCACGACGGCGCGGTGGTGCAGGCCCAGCGCGCGCAGCGTGGCCGCCTCGTCGCCGAGCAATGTAGCTTGTAGTAAGCACGTAGTGTACCTGCACGGGCGGACGGCGCGGGTGCACGAGGCAGTGCACGACGGCGCGGTGGTGCAGGCCCAGCGCGCGCAGCGTGGCCGCCTCGTCGCCGAGCAATGTAGCTTGTAGTAAGCACGTAGTGTACCTGCACGGGCGGACGGCGCGGGTGCACGAGGCAGTGCACGACGGCGCGGTGGTGCAGGCCCAGCGCGCGCAGCGTGGCCGCCTCGTCGCCGAGCAATGTAGCTTGTAGTAAGCACGTAGTGTACCTGCACGGGCGGACGGCGCGGGTGCACGAGGCAGTGCACG
This sequence comes from Opisthograptis luteolata, assembly GCA_931315375.2. NCBI lineage: Eukaryota > Metazoa > Arthropoda > Insecta > Lepidoptera > Geometridae > Opisthograptis > Opisthograptis luteolata. The sequence continues at coordinate 9,911,518 of OV928042.1, forward strand.
ACGGCGCGGTGGTGCAGGCCCAGCGCGCGCAGCGTGGCCGCCTCGTCGCCGAGCAATGTAGCTTGTAGTAAGCACGTAGTGTACCTGCACGGGCGGACGGCGCGGGTGCACGAGGCAGTGCACGACGGCGCGGTGGTGCAGGCCCAGCGCGCGCAGCGTGGCCGCCTCGTCGCCGAGCAATGTAGCTTGTAGTAAGCACGTAGTGTACCTGCACGGGCGGACGGCGCGGGTGCACGAGGCAGTGCACGACGGCGCGGTGGTGCAGGCCCAGCGCGCGCAGCGTGGCCGCCTCGTCGCCGAGCAATGTAGCTTGTAGTAAGCACGTAGTGTACCTGCACGGGCGGACGGCGCGGGTGCACGAGGCAGTGCACGACGGCGCGGTGGTGCAGGCCCAGCGCGCGCAGCGTGGCCGCCTCGTCGCCGAGCACGCGCCCGTTGTAGATGAGGCGCACGCGGCACTCGGCCAGCTCGTTGGAGAAGTGCCGCCTGGGAACAAGAGGCGCGTTTATGGATCACGACACGGGTTGAAATAGAATGAAAATACAATTTCGTCATACTTGCTTGTTTGTAATGTGACTTTTAAAAAGCATTTAGGTTCATAATTGAGCTCAATAGATGTACATTCATGATTTTTCTTTATCCAACACTTATGAAAATATTGCGTTGGTGGTCACGGTCTCTCATCCAATTAGTGACCGCAGAGAAAGTGGCTTAAATTAGTTGATCAGGAACGACTAGGCAAGCTCCACTACGAGCGCTTGCAAGTTATTCACATTTCACACAATGACAACCTACTCACCATTTAAAATCCTTGAGCAGCTCATCGAGGCTTCCCTCCACTTCCTTCAAAGTATCGTTCAAGTACTTCAGTCTGATGAGAATCTTTCTGTCGTCCGCTTGGTCGTCGGTATTTTGTATGGCCAACTGGTCGCCTTCCGCGCTGCGAGCTATGGTAGCCTCTTCAGGGGTGGTTGGTGGAGCGGACTCTTCTTCTTTCTTCTCTTTTTTTCCCTTGCATCTCGCTCGGAGCGAAGTCGGGTTCGAATCGTTTGCTGTAAAAAGGAACGACAAATTTTTCTAGAGCATTTAGACACCGAGTTGACAACGCTATTGCCATTGTCGGCTCACGTATTAGCCATCTGGTGATTGTGATGGACGGATAGGAAAGACCTATTTTGCGACACTGTACCATGTTTATAGTATGTCCCTACGCACTTTTGCGCTTTTCGTCATTGATGGGGCTTTCAAAGGTCTTCTTCCGGCTGATGATGATAAACTTACTTTGTATATGTTTTACTAAAATTATGATCACTGCACAAATGAAAAAAATGATTAAATATTTAATTTTTTTACTATTTTCGGAGTAGTGTTTGACCACAAGTCACCTGATGTTAAGTGATGATGTGGTCGAAGGTGGAGTCACGCTACACCTGGATTAGAGGCGGGCTCTCAAGTGAGACTGCCAGAATACAACTCTTCTTAACTTAAGGGTGGTAACTAGCCAGGCGAGTTCTAAAAAATACCATACCACCAAGCTATGCATGGTTTTATCACGATGTTTCCTTCACTGAAAGCTCAAGTTCAAATTAACTTAAGAGTTACCATGAGTTCTGCTGAACACGTCACCATTACTAGTGACGTCGGCTTCCATCGCGCTGACGATGCTGTCCATCTCTCTAATCTGCGCGTTGCTCGCCGGCTCGTTCTCTTCCGGGGCTCCGGTTCTGTCAGTCGGCGGTTCAGTGGCGGTTTGGGATGTGCGCATCGGAGATACTATAAAGTTAAATTTATAAAAAAAAACTAGCTGTTCCCCGCGGTTTTACCCACGTGGGCTGGGGTTTATTGCGATAAAAAGTAGCCTATGTCTTTCCTCAGGCTTTAGAACAGCCTTTCCCAAAGTGGGCGATAACGCCCCCTAGTCGGTGCTGCAGGCATAAAGGAGGGCGTTGTGTAGAGCCTTAATGGGGGCGCTTAAAAATAATTTAATCTCCATGTGGGCAGTATATAGAAAAAATAAGTTTGGAAACCCCTGCTTCTAGACTATCTCTGTACTAACATTTAAATCGGTTTATGCCCGAAATTACTAATCGATCCTGATCCGTTATTCGCGGTTTCGGATCGATATGTCATGACATAATATGTAATTTTAGTAGTAATACGTCAAGCCCTAGTACTACAATTACATATTATGACATGACATATCGATCCAAAACCGCGGATAACGGATCAGGATCGAGTTTAGACGTGAAGGCGTGACAGACAGACAGAGTTACTTTCGCATTTATAACATTAGTAGGGAAGTACGGATTACGGCCGATGTGACGCAATGAGCGAATATCGTCACTTAGCATCAAGTGACCAAAAATGATACTTCAACTAACACTTGACTGTCCTATAGAAACAAATATCAACAAGTAAATAAAGAGATCCACGTACAGTTGACTCGTCTATAGAAATGCAGGCGGTGGTTATCCAACAAAGCCATGTCGGCATCGACTATGCTGTCCATCTCTTGCAGAGGCACCACATCGTCGCGGCTGCTCGGCGAGCTGCTGTCAATAGCGGTGGTAGGAGACACGGTCACTGAAAACAAACAACCTTGGTGGTAGAGCATTTTGTAGTGCTCGCCTGGCTAGCTACCCTCAAGAAACTGTCGCCTAACCCCTATCGGTGTGTTCCGGCAGACCCACTTGAGAACCAGTTTTCAATCCAGGTTTTTCAATTTTATATAATATGTATTTTAATAATTTAACATTACATTTGCACGCCTGCTTGCAGGCTGAATACATTGGCCTATGTCTATTTTTTAAGATCTTTTGTAATTTTATGTATTCTAGCAAATAAACAAGTTGATTTGATTTGGCGTGGCGCCCCCTTCGACTTGTGGTTAAACGGGTTAAAAAAATTCAAACTAGTTAAACTTCAGATAGCTAAATCGGCTATTTGTATTTTTGAAGCGATGATGGCCTAGTGACGTCGGCTTACGATTCGTAGGTCGTGGGCTCGAATGATACACGGCCGGTTTGACATAAATTTGACAATACTTCTATACTTCTAGCTTATCTCAATTTTCCATCTCCATCTCCAAATCGTAGATAGATCAGTTATTGGAACCGGCCTACAGTGAGCTTAAGCTTGCGCCGGCAGCAACCCACCGGGTTAATACCCAACGTCCATGCTACCGGCATAATGTGTGAACCTTTAGTATGTATTTTAACAATGGAATAAATAAATACCTATTTCGTTTTGGCGGGTCAATTGATGCCAAAAATAAAGTTGGCAATGTTTATAAAAAAGTACATATTTTCTCAACTCTGTTGACATGGACTTTGCCATTCCATTTAAATTATTTCTCTTATTTTTATCATTATCATTTTGTTATTGATCCAATTAATTATTCACTTGTCACTTGATAGAATGTGTTAATGGGGTCAAAAACAACAAATCCTAGCTTATAAGAAATATTGTATACCACAACCCCGCCTTAGCAAGAGAAAAACAATATGTCTAGTTTTTGCGGTGCTCAAGTAATTAACAATGAAAAAAAAATAATTGCGTTACGATGTAGCGTTGTGCAATCAGGAGTCGAATAACATGTTATAAAGTAAAATGAGTCACATATAAAGTCAAACACAACATGTACCGATGACTCAAAAATGGTTATCCACAATTCGACACGTGTTTATACATTTTATATTTTAACCAATCGTTGACAACGATGGTTCAGATATGATAATGAGAATATGTTCTATTTAAAGTCGAATTTAGATGAATATCATTACTATTATCAAAATCCAGTTGTGCGTGAGACGGTCGATCGCGAGCTTTTTTTAGAATCGAGCGGAAAAAAAAAGAAAAATAATTATGCAGCTATTTAGGTTTCAGTTTCGCGCTCGTTTTTTATTCGATTAAAAAGTAGGTAGGTATGTTGTAAACTTGTATGGGCAAAAATAATTCTACATCGAATTGAGAAAGGTCACTAGTCTAATTTGATAAGCATTAGCATAATTGCACAATACAACTAATAGAACGGAATACATAGGCGTTTTCAGATCTTTACGCAAACGAATTCATATACGAAATCGATTTATAGACCATGATATTTAGGCGCTCAAGTGTTAATCAATTTTTGAGTTGAGTAGCGATTAAGACGAGGAATTGGCAATATTGGCTGCAGGGATCTCCTTCTTTCTCAGCAATTACAAAACATACACAGCTAATATTTATGTACATTAAAGATCATGTTTTTGACATCAAATTGCCAGAAGGATAACACGATTGGTTAACTTTCATAGCAGACAAACAATGATCGAAAACTGCCCTCTAAAAAAAAGATTTTCATTTTACAGGCATACAAAACCGATTTAAGAGTTGATTCATTTCTTTTGTATGGTATATACACATTCTTAAAAAAACTACAGATTTAGTTCTATAAAATTAACGATAGTTTTCATTTTAAACGAAAAAAACCCTTTTTTTTGGCGCATACGACCTTACGACATTAGTCAGCTCGCTTGCGTTTTGTATGGAGCTGATTTCAGATTCATTGTTTATCACGGCGTCCTCTTAAGTGACATATTTGTATGAACTGACAGCGTCAAATCTGTGCTCATGTACTGATTATCGCAAGAGCGTCATTCTATACCAGAACTATTTACGGTTTTATTAGCGAAACACTGAATTGTAACATTTGGATTCGTTAAATCAACTATTGTTTGGTACCGCATGCGCTCGTCAAAAGTACGTAAAGAGATTTTGCAAGGTCGAGAATCGAGATACAGGTTTTGTGAAATCTGTTTGTCCAGTTGCGATTTCATCGATACGAAACTTTCTGACTGAAATTGGACTTTAGATGCGTTTTCATAACGTTGGAAATATAGAAAGGTCATATCCACCAAACAAAATCCCTACTGTCTGTCTGTCTTTAACGCCTAAACTACTTACGATTCAAATGTTGGTATGTACAGAGATAGTCTAAAGCCTGAGAAAGGACATAGGCTACTTTTTATCGCGATAAACTGTAGCCCACGCGAAATCGCGGGGAACAGCTAGTATGACATATTTACCCTTTCAACAAAATATCGACGATATATCGGACGCCTGTCTAGAATGGGAGTATATTAAAATAAAATATAATACCTGTTTCAGTAGTCGCTTGTGCAGACGAGTTGGATTGTCGATTCGTGTACACCATCGTCGGAGGTGGAGCTGCGTATTGTAATGAGACACGTAATATAGTCATTATCATTTTAACGTCAAGTATTTTAATTTACAAATACATTGCGTAAACATACTATAGTTTGCGTGCGGCGGTCTCTTTTAAGACAGCTGAAACTATAGACATAAGTAGGTACAGTCAACGACAAAAGTCGCTGAACAATAACACAGTTTCCGATTACCGTCATCATCTTAAACACCAATCTTTGACCACATCGTCACTTAAAATCAGGTGTTTTATGTTGTGATCTAAACGCTTCCTTGTAAAATGTAAAAAAAAAACAATCATCAGATCAGCTACTTTTGTCGCTGACTGTACGCGGATCTACAACACGCATACACTGAACAAATACTTGTTTTATACTTCTTTTTTAAAATGCACATCTGTTTGTGTTGTAGCGGGAATCGATCCCGCGATCTCACGCTCCGCAGTTGGCTGGCAGCTCATCCATCGATCGTCGACAATACAAACTTAGCAGCAGGGCTTTTTGGCGACAGTAAAATTTTATTTTTAATTCCAAAACTCGTAGTTCCTTGTGTGATATTATTTGGTATTATTGGTGGTTCGTTAACCTTTATGTGTTCGTTAATGTGTATGAGTATCGAAATAATTAAGAATGCTATTAGTGACACTTCTAGTTACCCCAAAAAGTCTGTGTAGAGTTTAAGTGAAGTGCCACTATTTTAACTAAACACAAAGGAGACTATCCTATTTGGCTCGGCTTGTAACTGGGTCACATCACCTCATCATCATCATCTAAATGCACAAATTGCACGAACCGAGTGAAGTAATAACCCTACTAATATTATAAATGCGAAAGTAACTGTCGGTCTGTCTGTCTCGCTTTCAAGACTTAACTTTTTTTTTTTAATAATAATGCCCGCACAATCACAAACATAGGCTCTGACCCCTAACTAGGTTTCCCTGTATCTAGGGTATCAGAAACTACGAGGATCGGGGATCCACAACACCCAGACACAGAACAAATACTTGCGCTTTTTTTTCAATGCACAAATATTTGTCCTGTAGCGGGAATCGAACCCGCGACCTCACGCTTCACAGTCGGCTATCCGCCCATTGCGCCACATCGGTCGTCAAGTACTGAACAGATTTAATGAAATTTGGTACAGACGTAGTCTGGAGTCTGAGAAAGGACATAGGCCACTTTTTACAGCAATAACCTGTATCTCACGCGGATGAAACCGCAGAGAATAGCTAGTAAAACATAAAAAAACACTTACCACCAGTACGAATGCTGAGAGTTACGGGGTGGTGTTGGTGAGTGTGCGAGCGCATCAGCAGAACGGTCCTGTACCGGTCCGGGCTCGCGTTTGTCGACCACCAGGCCAGTGCAGCCACCGCGATCACGATGACAACGGCTGCAAAATGGACCACTTCATCCCCTATGCCGTCGATCAGCGGCATTTTGGATCTGGAACCAAAAACTATTTTTTTTGAGGGTTCCGTACCTCAAACGGGACAACGGAACCTTTATAGGATTACATTGTTGTCAGTCTGTCTGTCTATCAACGCGCTTCTTCTCAAAAGAGCATCGTATCAAGATGAAATCGTCTCTATGGTCTCATTCAGCTGTGAAATAATCAAACTTGTAATTATTATTCAACACTAACAAAATATATGACCGTTCATGTTGCATATATTGCAATTTCACAAGGGAATCAAAAGCAATTGGGTACTTCCTGTCCGAGAGAGAGTATCTCTTACACACCTTAACATTATTCATGCAGCTCAAATAGTCAAGGATTTAGAATAAAAACAACTTTTAAAAATAGCTTTCTTTTCACCAAACTTTCACTAATCAGAATTCTAAACTGCTAACAACTTGTTTAGGATGCATTGTTGAGGAAAGTTGGTGAGCAATAAACCAGCTCTTTTGACCATAGATCATCGATAATATAATTATGAAGACAAGCAATTTTTGAAACTGCGCTGACAACCTAAACAGCTACCTTGATAATATTGTAATATTGATTAGAAATCACAGAGAGAGTTCGAATCAAAATATGTTTATTTATTCCATGTCACCACTTTATGAAAGTATTAATTTACTATGATTCTAACAAATGATTGCAATTTAAGCATGAAATGCTGAATCCATATGCCATTCTAAGCTTTTATTGGAACATGAATTTGTCAACTAAGGTACAAAATATATTTGCAATTTGCCAAACCAACAGGTACCAAGGTCAGCAAATAGGTATAAGTTAAATTGATCAACATATATAAGAATACCTACCTGTCAGACGGCTCATATAACTAGACACATATTGTGCCTATACATTTTTCTAGACTCTAGACCGAAACTGTGTGTTGGCTACACATAGGAAATGTCTCCCAGTAAGGTGCCACAATCCAACTTTTGGTTAAAAACTACTGCTAGTCTTTCGTTTCGTATCAATAAAAGTATAGAGAGCGACTCCGTTCATTAGTATTATTTTCTCCTTCAAATCTTTTGTAGGTATAAATCCACCGTTCTCTGCGAAGAGAGCTACGTCGCTTACACCAAGGTCATTGGGTATAAAAACAATGGTATTACCTCTAGTTACTTCCACACAGCGCAGTTTTATTTCACTATATCACGGGCAGTTAGCGTAATCAGCAGCAACTATTTACGAGGAACCCTAATAGACCTCCCCGTAAAACAGCATTTCGTGAGTTCTCATGCAGCACAGCAGTTTAATACATACGACTATATTAATTTATACACGCACGCCACAATAAGAGACGAATATATGGTAGTAAAATTACGTTTTAGGCTTTGAAAATTTCAATAACTAAACCAGATTATCTGACGAAAAATACACAATTGACGAATTATCTGACAATCAAGACGTCAAATGATGAAATTTGACGACTGACACTACTGACAGTGAAACTGTCAGTGCTGTTACGTCAACAAACCAGACCACAGGTAAAATAGCACAATCCCAGAACTGAAAAGGCAGAGCGTCGCGTCGAGGTCGAACGCGACGCGAAGGTTTCTGCAGGACGAAGCTACGTAATGATCTTCTAGACTCTAGAAGATGGTTAAGTCATCTAGAGTCTAGAATAAGTGTCAGTCCGGCAATCTTAGCCTGCTGCAACCTCAAAAAAAATTCAAAAAAATTTCTCATGCAGCACACTATTTCTTATTTCTCTGAGGCTACGACTGTGACTACGACAGATCACCTTCCCCACGCCAAACTTTCAACTTCAACCAATTAAACGTAATATACTTACTTTAATTTATTGATTAGGACTGTTACGTTTAAAACATTTTATTGTAATCATCATACTTAACGTTTTTTTAAGCAAAAAAATTATTTTGTATGTTAATATGTACTGAATCCATATCATAACATAATTTTAATATGTAGGTGGTACCTACGTCATTTGTAACAAACATGAGTAATAATTTTTTTTTTATCAAACGCTCAAATTAAGTACTTAGTTGTCAACTAACACTTAGCGGTGTGTTCCGACTTCCGGCCGCATCACTTGAGTGCGAATTCTCCACCATCGACCACATCGTCACTTTAGGTATCTGTATGTTCTGTCTCATTTCAGATCCATCTAAATTGCATCATCTGCTTCCTCTGACGTAAGCAAACAGTGCATACAATATACCATATTACTTAGAGCTATAGGTACAATAAGTAGGTACCACATACATACATCTAAATTATACGAATAGGCTTATGTAGATAAAAATCACCTATACCTGCCTGCCTAGTGCCTGTTTTAATAGTAAGTATTTCATTCAGTTCTAGTATCTTAGGCTAGGTTTAATATAATAAACTAATATTACGTAAAAACAACAAAATACTGTTCAAAACATTAAATGGAAGACAGAGACAGAACTATAGTAACTTATAAAACAGCGGGAGATATGACTATTTCCAGCAGATGAAGTTGCGCCTTACTAATCATTACGCTCCATTTCACGAACTTAGATCTTAAAAAGGCACAATCAAATTCTAATACTGTTATGGATATCTGGGGAAATTTTAAAAATAAACAAGACAATTTTCATAAAACTTTTTATTTAAAATCTCCACGTTTACACTTTTAATAACGCGTGAATAGGAACGTATTTCATATTGCGTCAGCCTAGCATAGAGCCAAAAGTGAGAAAAAAGACATCGTCATTCGCCATTCCAGGCGCGCGCGATTTGCTATTGACTAAAGAAGTTTCTCGTTCTCGTGTTTAGCTCGACACTTTGACTGCAACCCTCAAACTGTTAAAATCTATTAATTTTTCTCTCGCTTTATCTTGAGTGAATCATTTTAAATATTCGATTTTATCGTAACGTAAGCAACGTCATTCAATATTATTCCATACAGGATATCTCGTAAGATTTTCCTTCAAGTTTTATCACATCTGTATTTTGGCTGCCGATACATTATTTTATTTTTATCTTTGGTCTTAATAACTTTGTTAAGACCTCTTTCAAATAAATTTAGGGTAAAAAAAATTACGCTGATTGAAACAGGAGTGAGATTCGAAGAATATTATTAATATGAGCTGCGTTTTTAACCAACAACCAAATATATTTGCCACGATTTATTACGAGCCCGTTAATATTACTAATTTAGCCAACAAGCAGTTAGTTTTGCGCCGAATTAATCACTGTTGTCAGAGAAAAGACAAAATTAAAAAGTTTAAGACTTCCGTTTCTAGAAGACATATCAAAATGTAAGTACCTAACAATAATTATACTATTTACATATTACTATTCATTTGTTTGTATTTAGAATTTTAGATGCACATGCACACTATTCAAGGCGGTTACATCAAAAATGACAACAATATTTGCAAATAAAACGTTTGAAATAATTTTAGATGCATTCGTTTCACACAACCTTACATATCATGCAATTTGTTGAGATGATCGGTAAATAAGTACCTGATACCTATTTTTTACCTATTTTTTAGAATTTACCGTTTAGCTATGTAGAGTTTAGTTTGCGAATTTAGTAACGCAAATTAGACAAAGCCAGTGATCAAATTTTTATCATAACTTTTACATAGATGCTTTCGATTATAAAATGTTCTAATGAAAATGCCTTCAAAGTTTTAATAATCATGTATAATATTAATCTACTACACAGTAGATAAGGTGCCGAAGCCCAACGCTGATACGCTGGCAATCTGTCATTCGTGACATGATTACGGTACGATGACTGACTGCAGTTTGCATTTTGAATTAAATAGTTACAAACGTACTATGATACTAACTACGAGTAAATAAGCATTTTTCGTAAATACCAAAAAAATATCGGGAGATTTAGAACCAACTTCAGAATTCAGAGGTGCCGACGCAAACACTAGTGGAACCAAGCATTGGAAAGTGGCAGCAACCGGCCTGAGCCCCATTATATTTAATTATTCGGCGAACGTGAGTCAGTAATGAATTTACATACATGGATTCAACTAACTATGTAGTATTCAAGAAAGCATGCTGCAAGAATTTTAAACTGAGTTGGGAAACAAACTTAAAATTTTCCTTAAAGGAGAAAGTATCTTCATTTTCCTCGTAGAAAGTTAATTCTTTATATGTGCTACGTATATTTACGAATTCTAAGTAAGCAGTACTTATTTATGGAACCTCTGGTCAAAAATATGAAGCAGTGAATACGTTGCAAGAAGTTACATTGTAACACCATTTTTGCACCAGTCGAGTATAGCTTGTCTAAGTTTTAGACTTATACTGCTGACTTAATACTACTTTATTCATATTTTCCTGATATTATTAACGGTTCATTCAATTCACTAAACTTCACACCCCAAACTATCCTTTTTTTAATGCAACGAGATAAAAAAGTCGCTCGCCTGATAGTTAGCTAGCCCATTACACTTTACTTTCATTCAGAATTTTGAACTTGAACTGTTCTAAATCTTGCTCGTCGCCGTGAGGTATAAGATACTAAATATCTTTATGCTCTTTAATTTCACGGGAAACATCGTCCTTCAATCCAAAAAACAGTATATTTGCATAATACTGCGTGGCTTGCTTGCTACGGCTTAGTAACTGGCAAAAACGTGGTACTTCTCCACGCGGACTCTGCAAAAGAATCCTGCCACTAAAATGAGACACTCGTCGTTGCTATGCCAAATTTTAGTTCTGATGCATGTCCCACTGGGCTGACAAACATAAAAATATCGATTCCATTTTCCCTTCTACAAGGAGCATTAAAAATATTAATTAAATAATATGTTTTTAATATTTTACATTGCTTCATTAACTCGAATCACGACATCGCACACCTAAGTGTTGTTATCAATGCGTGCAATTCTTGCAAATCATCTTTATCTAGTTTATCAGTGACGTAAGCAGACGCCAGGCTAACTGTGTGTCCTCGACAGAGGCCCCGGTGGGTTAACATGTTAACGATTAGGTATGGAGAGTGGTGAGTTTTTCATTCCACAGTAACTCTAACTTTGAGGCTCTTTGTTTTATTTTGAAACGTGTTCGCTTGGGTTAATTACCCGACGGATATTTGGTTAGGTCCTATATACTCGTATTCGTACTTTATGACCAGAGATACTTTGAACGAAGAATTGACTAAGTTATTATTTTGGATACACTTAGATAATATTATACCCAAATTGGATACCCAAATCTATGATTTTGAGAATCTTTGTTTTCTTGGTAATTCGGAACTTACAAAGGGTTTCTCTTTCTCATGCTTAGATAACATAGGTCCCCAGCCCATTCCAACTTAAAATTGAGGTGCCTATTATTATGGCTTATCACTGCGTCGACGTCCGATGGTCGATAAATATTCCTTGAAAGCGTGGAAGTTGATATATCTGTCTATCTAAATATTAATGTCCCATTTGAACCCCTTTCTTATTGCACCCTTACATTACGAAAGGAAGTTATTCTGCAAGTTTCGTTTTGTGCATTGTACTTATGTCTGTGAATGAGTCCGGGCATTGAATTTTACATAACATATAGGTAGCGCAGTTTGGTATTTGTACACTTTTGTGCATAAATTATATCGTCTACGGAACCATACATTGAGCGTAGTCTAACACGATTTTTAGGTTTTTCCTTGGCATGACTCATTTTACCTTGCCTGACATGACATGGAACTGTAGGTAGATGGTACGTAGCTAGGTTGAATAACCTATTACCCATTCATGTGTTTCCACTATCCTGGAACAATTTTCGTTCCTTTGTTGTACATTTTCGAGTCAAATTTCCTATCCAAGTAGGTATGAAAATGAATTGTTATTGTAAAATTGTTAGACACCTATCGAATCTTTTCTACATTGATTATTATACATAGTAAGTAGTCGATACGCCGAAACAATAACAATGACTAAAGTACTTCGATGACGTCTTGTTTTCTTATTACAGTATATTAAACTCAAATAATACTTATTGATCGAGTTTCCTTTAGTTTTAATTTGCTTAAGGTAACTTTTTCTGTTAAGTATTACAAAGAGAAAATAATGAATGGTATGAATCATCTAGAAGAACATAATCCGCAAATTTCGCCTTGCGTAAATCCCCACAAACAACTAACTACACCTATCCATACTATGAATTCGTATATTATGTAGACTTGTGAGTCGCGTGACTCTAGACATTCTTGCAATCCAATTGGCTTAAAAATGAACGTCATGTCAGCGGGGCCAATAGCGGACGAGCAAAGCTATTTTTAGAACGCAAAATGTTCATTGGTGGGGATTGAGGAAAATTGTAGAAGCTACCATTGGCGATGAAGTTGCACAACATTTTCTGTGATCGCACGGAGTGCACGTGTATACACGACGACTTTATGAGTCATTATTAGTCTGATTAAACGCGTCGAAAGTAATAGCGCAACTTCAAAGCGACTGGAAGCTGAATATTTTATTTCTTTTTTCTGTGGGACAAGTGCACTTGTCCTTGAAAGCAACTGGAGCTGTTACACGAATATACTTTAGCAAGGTATGTGACCTTTTTCAAGATCTCTGATCACGGAAAATAGTTAATAATATTGCGCAAGATTTAACTTTGATATTAAAAAAAATATATTTGAAGTCGTTGCTAATAACTATTATATCATTAGATGAGATAAAAAGCCGGTATACCTACAAGGAAGGTAGTTAGTTACGTTTATTGCGCAATACATTTTTGGTCTGATTCATATCTAAGCATTTAATGAATTTTGTACTGGATTACAACTTAGTTATTCGAGACAACTTTTTTATTAAGCTCTGGCTTTGGTCTAGTCATTTTTTAAATAATTTGGGGATTAGTGTTACCTATGTGACTTTGCTAACGACACACGTGTTTGAACCTGTCGCGACATGTTTGTTGAACTGTTGGTCACGTTGCCGTCATTCGCGGAGCGAGCTCACAGCTCTGTCTCGAAACAACACGATCACGATCACAATACGTGTATATTATAGGTTTCTAAAATATTTTTAACTTCGAGCTTTGACTACAGCACCTACGTTTTGCAATGACGTTGTTAGTTTCTTATATTTCTACCATGAATATATAGATACCTACATATTATAATTATTGTACAATGGGTCTTTGTCTCATTAATATTTTTTTTTACTAATTTTCCTGTTAGATGTTATCGTATTAGTTTTCTGGAAACGATCAACCTACTCATGAATATTTTGGGGTAATGCCAACTTCTCGAAAGAAGTTGTTTGTATTACAAGGGCCGCCGGCTTCCACTAACTCCCTTTTATAAGTTAAAATTGATTATTTAAGCAGGTGGCTCCATCGACTTTAATTATCATACTCGTTTATCAAATGACGATAATCGTTAAAATTATACTAATGTGTCTAATATATATATTATAATCATGCAGTGTAGGTAGAGACTAGACAAAATAAGTGCTTTTATTACCACTCTATTCTTAAGGTCAGAGTTCGTTGGTTTTCCGTATATTAATTGACCAATGATTGGGTTCTTTTACATTGGAAGTTTCGATTTCAAGGTCTTCTTATATATGAGGTCTTAGATATTGTGGTGGTAGTTATAGATTGGGAACTAGGGAGGGAAGACGATAGTCTTACTCTTTAGACATTAAATACATTGGTTGATAATTATAAATCATTACCTAACTAGGGTGTTTTCTTGTTGCAGGCCTACTGTCGAGAAAGTTACTTGGTTGGCTGTCTAAAGAGCTAAGATTTCTATAGGAGCTCAAGAAGAGTTCAAACAAGTAAGTAACCCGTTCTCCCTACTCTTCCAAACAGTTATCTGTTCACAGGTCCTGCAGAGGTTCAGGAAAAATACATATTGCAGCGAGAAGAAATGTTTAAAAACAATAATGTTCAAATTTTAGGAAGTACTTCCTTAGGTCCCTCTTAAAACGTTACACTTTTTTTTTTTAAATTCCTAGACATCCTTAGGTCTCTTTTGAATAGTTTTCTTCTAAGTTTTGTGAGCATAAAAATAACTAATGTCTCAATTTTAATGTCAACATCTTATGTCCGATAGATATTTACATTCTAACAGTCATGAAACTAGGAATATTTACAATGATTTTCTAACTTCTGTAGAGCGTTAATAACAGTGACATTTTCTGCTTGCATTTCATTCACGCTTTCACTAAAGAACCATTAATACGCAAATTCAACATCTCAAATCATGTCTCCTAGAAAAAAAAAAGTATAAATAATGTAGATTGCCATTTATTTAACAATAAAAACATGATTATTACGACTCCCTAAAAATGATATCTATGACACCGAGATAAGTCCAAGTAGCAACGCGAATATAGATAGCAAATAAGCAAGGGCAGCGGTTTGTAGATTCAATGGCCATTATACCAATAATGAAAAAACAAGTCCAGCTAAAATGTTACATAACTATTGGATTGGTTTTTCATTCACCAAAACTTTCTATCGAAACAGGTCTGTAACTTTCATTAGCTTTCTGAAATAAATAAAGTTTATTGTAATTTAGAATTAATTAAGTTATACTTAGTCCTAGCTTTTTTATTTTCTGACGTAAGTTAACTAAGTATATTTTAACTGTAGACATAGATATCATTAATGTAATAATAATTAGAGTAAGAAGAAGGGAGTTTAGCATAAATTCTAAAATTAGTATGGGCACTTCACAATCTAAAAAGGTAACCACAGACCGGAAACTACTCTTCCTTGCTAGCAATTTTCGATGGGATAAACATGATATGAATTGAGATGATTATGACAAGTAAACCATTATCAGGGCAGGTGACAAGACAACATTATGTTGATTGCATAACATACAATTGAGTCAATGGCAACAGTTAATAAGAACTAAAATCATGACGAGTATATTACAAAAGAAATAACTATTTCTTTATTTAAATATATTTTTATAGCTATTTGTGCAATCATCATTCCTTCGACTACTTGTATATATTATACACAACTTCATACTAATATCTATTTTAATAATTATACATTTGCATTAATTAATGTATCTATCAGTTTCAAGGTTCTGTTCAGACATTCTGACCTTTACGTAGGTGTCAGACTTAAATTAAAATATCTCGAGTTCCTTCGTAGGGATATCTCATTTAGAGAAATTAAAAATATCTATTACGCCTCATTAAAACATTGCGTATTAACTTGAATTATTAGATAATGACTTTATAACGATGATTACTTCGTTACAAGGTGATCTCTATGTAATTTTCCTCATATATACATACCTATATCCTACTGACCAACTACCCACCCGCCCACCTCATATTTTTCTTATTCCAAACGTCCCACATCGCTTCATACGAATATGCACATTATGTTACGTCGTATCATTTTTGTTTGTAGTTCTATTCAAAATGGTTGCTCAAAAAATCACCTGTCCGAGTCGGAGCGACGATATCGGAAATCGATACACCGATTCAAACACCAAAAGATATGGTTTTTTCGCAAACGAGTCTCAAGACTCAAAGTATTTTGAAAGTGGTAGAAATAGATCGTTTAAAGCCCGGAAAGAGTCAGCAGGTGAACGGTTCAACCGGAGTGGTTACCGACGGATACACGTTAGCGGAAGCAATGCCTCCTTCGCCTGTGGCCACCACCAGCTTTGCAGAGGTAAGTCCTGGTCCCAGCACGCGTGAGTACTACATACATAATTGCTATTATTAATTATAATATTAAGTTACTAGTTCTCATTTCATTTTTGAACTATAACTAACATGTTGCTAATCTGTTTTCAGGGTTATTTGAAACCGGAGCCGCTGTACGACGCCAAAATGTTCCACGATTCGGACTCAGAGTTCTTCCAAGATCTGGTCCAGTGGTGCTCCACTCCCGCCAAGGAAGAACAAGTACAAACCATTGGTGAGTATAATGAATACATAGAAATACATCTATTTTAATACGTTGTATAGCTCAAGGACTTCAATTAACTTGTTCAAATATACAGTCAACCAATTTTCATAATATCTTCTTTAGGCAACATGTGAATTTAATTATCTTCATTATCTAATCTATATTTATTTACAGATTCCAAGAAAACCGAAGAAAGGGCACACACCATTGACACACCACATACACCATTCTCGCCGCAAGGCTGGGATGCATTCGACACTAACTCTCCATACACTCAAGCAGGCTTTTATAACACAACACCTGTGGACCCACTTTCACCAAATGTGGAAGGGTTCACACAATTCGATAACAAATACTTAGGTTTACAAGAACTAGAAAAAGAAAATAGTATTCAGTTCCAAGAACAATTTTTAGATATTAGCAGTCTGCCAGTCGTTATTGGAGAGATGGAGTTAGAGAAAGTCCCCGAAGCACATCCGTGGCCTGTCACACCACAAGTCGGGTGGACT
This sequence comes from Opisthograptis luteolata, assembly GCA_931315375.2. Taxonomy (NCBI): domain Eukaryota; kingdom Metazoa; phylum Arthropoda; class Insecta; order Lepidoptera; family Geometridae; genus Opisthograptis; species Opisthograptis luteolata. Next base: position 9,928,533 of record OV928042.1, read on the forward strand.
AACATTATTGACACAGACTACACAAAACCTTACACCACACACAAAACCTTGCCTTTCATCGACCAAGAGGACTCACTGGACTTAAGATATGTATCAGTAACGCCGCGGGAAGTGGAGACTAACAATGTAGTAGTATCCGAGTATGTAGTCAAGGACAATGGGATTAATATGGGAGTTTTGCAAGAATCAGAGTTGCACGGGAGAAGCGGAGGGTTGTCAGTGGACGTGGCAGCGCGAGCTTCGAACTGGCCGAACGAGATCGTCAGCACGCCTGAAATTCTGTCCTATGTGGAACAGTTAGAAAAAGAAAAATGCTCACAGATTATGGTTAGTGTTTGATACATAATTATGGAAAACTAAGTAGGTATGTCAGTAGTTACATTAAAAAGATTTAATTAAACCTTGTTCTTCATTGTTACAGAAAACTAAACAACTTTGGCCAGTTCAAGAAACATCAGAAGCTATGGAGACGAGCATGAAAATGGACGTCCCATCTACGGCTGATTACGAACCTATCACTCCTAAAAGCGAATCTCACGTGGAGTCTGATCTAGACGACGCCCAGTCGCATTCAAACAAAAGAAAGCACCGCGACAGCGAAGATTCAGATGAAACATACACACCTTATGCTGAACAAACAACTAGGCAGTATAGGAGAAAGAAGTCCAACGTTCCCATTAAGGAAATGATCCTCGCGCTGGAAGGGTCACAGCAGCTGACGAAGGCGCGAAGAGGACGCCCTCCCAAGAGACGGGAGAGCACTGTATCTTCGGTGTGTAGTGTAGATGAAAATTCATCATCTGCATCGACACATGAGACGAAGTACAGAGAATTAAGAGATAAAAATAATGAGGCATCAAAAAGATCAAGAATGAACAAAAAACTCAAGGAGCTGCAGATGGAACAATTAGCAACAGAATTAGAAGAAAAAAATAAGAAATTACAAGTAAAAGCAGACATTTTAGAAGATATGACAAAACGATTAAAAGATGCACTAATGACAGCTATTTTACAAAAATGAATAAACTTAATCTAGCTCTCATTGTGAAAAGTGAGCTTAGCGCCTTGAGTTTTTTGTCTCAATACATTATAGAGTAATCTATATTCAGAGATAACGCCATTTTATTTGTTTTATATGGCCGAATATTAATGTCTTTAACATGTTGTAAGTCAGATTTGTACATACACAGTAAGATTTTAATATTTAATTATTTCTATGAGGGTGATACCATTATGAATGCATTGAAATGTTATGTAGAACATCAATATGGATTTGACAACTTATTTCTTAAGATGTAGTTTTTAATTGTCTTTAATTTGTTAGACATAATTATAATATCGTTGAAGTATTTCCTGATACATTTGTTTATGGAACTCTATTTAACAACCTTTGAGGTTACAAGCATCTATTGCATTTTGTATGCAAAATTTTATAATGGTTTGATTGTACTGTCCTGTTGTTTATAAAATTAAGATTCTACAAAATAAATGCATAATCTAATCTTATGCTTAATGATAAGTTTTAATATTACTAAAATGTAGTAATTGCATGGTTATGATTGTTAAATTTTTTCTTATAATATGTTATATTGAAGATTTTTTTTATGTTAAATTAAATGTTTTAAAATAGTTTTATATTATACTGTTGTTTTATTTAATTTCATTATTAGAAATGCTTGAATGGAAATATATAGGTCAACGTCAACAGAGCTTCAAACACAGGCCAAATAATTATTGCTTTGTCTCTAAAATTGTTAAAAATGGATAAATAGACAGATTAACTCTTTATAGCACCATAATACAAAAAAGTAGAAAGATATTAAAACTTAACAGTGTTTTTAACTAACTTTGGATGGTCCATTTATCGAGGAAGGCTATAGGCTATATTTTATTTCCAAAAAAATTAGGGATCCGTAAGAAAATTGCTATTTTGTAACCCAAGGTGTGAAATCGAAAACCTATTTTGGAGTGCGCTGCAAAAACTATTAACACTAGAACAAAATAATGTATTACGGGTTTGTAGGTCCCATTAAGACCTACAAAAAAGTCCGCGAGAGCATATGTCTAACTATTATAGTTATGCCACAATAAGTGATCTTTTATTTTAAAAATTTAATTTTTAATGACGCCGGTAGAAAAGGCTCTTTATTTGTATCTTGGTATTAATCCTTATCAAAATAAATAACTTTTTATTCAAAACTGCTTCAATGCCTTTATATAACTTTTTGAATCATTCAATTCGGACATTCCATTCGAAAGATATCACGAGTTTAAAAAAGTAAGTAGTAGTTGAAAAATAAACTCGCCGCACCGCAGCGCAGCGGGAAACGCGGTGAGGTGAGGGGGGCACCGGGAGAATCTATGAAATAGGTAAAGTGCGGTCGCGGACCAGGAAGACCTTTAACTGCGCGGTTCAAATGTGCGGTCCAAGAAAAATTTACTTAGAATTAAAATAGGATAATGGGTACCTACAGCAGGTATCGCGGTGAGGGGGCACCGATGTGCGGGATTAATTTTGGAGTATACGGAATATATACGCTTTTGCGCCTAAACTACTGAACCGATTTAAATGAAATTTGGTCTAGAGATAATTTGTGCCCCGGGGAAGGACATAGGATACTTTTTATCGTGATAAACTGTAGCCCACGCGGGTGAAACCGCAGGGAACAGCTAGTTACTCATAGAGGTACCTACTAGCAATGCGATAGTTATCGGCCCCTTAGGTTGGCGCTTCAAATCCAACGGCCAGCTTGGTCTCATCTTGTCAATTTATATAAAATAATCTACAGGTTGACATCTTTCTTGCGGTTATTTATGTACCGCACTTGCTACAGAAAGTTCATTTCATGCCAAATAATTATCTTTGGTCGTTCCATGGCTTGGCAACAAGTAAAATAAACAAATAATGTGGGTAGGTACTTACAAAATGCCTTACAATTTCCGGTGCATTTCTTGTCACTTCCTTTTTCTCATTGTTTCGATCAATGATTCTAGGCAATAATTTAGGTGCTTACAACAATAATATTGAGGTGAAAATGTAGGATCGGCCACCGAGCTGAGATCAAGAGCGTAGTTTTGATGATTCTACTTCAGTGTTTCGCGAGCGATGCCGAAAGAGCCGTCATCAGCTAAGGTAATATCAGATTTAATTCAATGTTTTTTGTGCTTTCAACTTTCAGCCACCTATTTTTCATTTCGTTTCCAAGGTTTTTTACATAAATCACTTCAGTATTCATTATTTCAGTTGGTTTGGTACTTTGGAGAGTAGCCGATTTCAAAATTTTTACCATAGGTGCAGAATTTATGTGACAGAAAGACAGAAATGTCATCACAGTAATGTCAGGCATTCAGGCAATGTCAATGCCAAGATTGTCAAATCAAATTACAGGGAAGGGTACAAGGACGTTTACAGTTGCAAGTTGCAAACGTAGTCTACTTAAATCTATGTTGCAAAACTTGCAAACAATGAATATGGATACAGAATAGAACCATAGTCTACTTAATCTATGAATAGAACCTCAATGGTAACGTAACGGTGAAGTTATTTTTGCAGTTAGAAAAAACGATATAATAAATACATTAAAATAGTATGTATTTATAGTATAAATACATAATAAAAACTAGCGGACCGCTCCGGCTTCGCACGGGTATAGAAATTTCAAAATTAAAAATTGTAATACACACACACATAAATCCTTCCTCCCGTACGGCCCGTACCCCCGTGCGTGACGCCTACATGCATAAGGCTACCACGCAACTTTTTTCTACTATGTACTTACATTTTTAAACTCGTGTTATCTTTCGAATAGAATGTCCGAATTGAATGATTCAAAAATTTATATAAAGGTAGCAGTTTTGATTAAGAAGTAGTTTATTTTGATAAGGATCATCATCATCATTATCAGCCTTTCACGTTCCCACTGCTGGGACTCTGGCCTTCTCTCAGAGAGAGAGTATGGGCTGTAATCTACCACGCTGGCCCAGTGCGGGTTGGTAGATATCGCATGCCCTTGAACGTTGTGGTTCTTGGGCATGCCGGTTTCCTCACGATGTTTTCCTTCACCGTTTTGAGCGATGGCAAATCCGCACATAACTTATTGAGTCATAGGTGCGGGGCCGAGAGGATTCGAACTCGGTGTCGGCGTCTTGTAAGTCGCACGCCTGACCGTTCGGCCACCGTCGCGATAAGGATACCAAGATACAAATAAAGAGCCTTTTCTAGGGGCGGAATTAAAATTAAAATTTTAATATATAAGTTCGCTTATTGTGGCATAAATAGTTAGACATATGCTCTCGCAGACTTTTTTGTCACCCGTATAACATTATTTTGTTCTATTGTCAATAGTTTTTGCAGCGCACGCAAAATTAGGTTTTAGGTTTCACACCTTGTGTTACAAAATAGCAATTTTCTTACGGATCCTAAATTCTTTTGATCTTAAATATAATATAATAGCCTATGTCCGTCACAGATAGTGTAGCTTTACAACAGTGAAATATTTTTCAAATCGGTTCAGTAGTTTCGGAGCTTAATCGATGCAAACAAACAATCAAATCTTTCCTCTTTATAATATTAGTGTAGGATTGTATTCGAAGTTCGAACGAGTGTGCCTGATTCACGTCCTATAACTATAGCCTTCCTTTCCAAAACAAATTAGTCTCAAATATTTTTTGTTTGTGGATTATACTTTTCAGACCACATCGTGACTGTAAGAAGTAATAAAATATAAACTACAATGGGGTTTTTTTATTCCTCTATGGGGCTGGGGATAGGAAACAAAACATACATGTAGTAGATATAATGTATATACAGTATGATGTTCCAGTTGAAATTCAGATGGCGCTTCAAACTTCAAACAGTTACGCATAAAAAACCCTCAAGAGCTCTTTTCCCTATACTTTCTGTAAATGTCTACGCCCCCTAAGAACATAATTATTATTATTGGTTGAAATAGAACCTTAGCCGAGTAGGATTACGCCCGTAGGGAGTTTTTTTTTTCTATACGATACTCGTAATAAATTGGATTTTTATATAAAGGTAGGTAGGTATAGGTTTTGGTGACGATTGTAACTAAAAATTAATAAAACAAATGCATGTGGCTGTAAAAAGATAATTTATTTTATAATTCACAATTAGATAGAACAATGTACCAAACAAAATCCGTGATACAAATTACATTTTAATACGTCAAATGGACGCGTTTCAAAATTTTGTGACCTTAGCCCTGATCGCAATAATTGGGAGGTACTTACGTAAGCCAGCATCATTATTACGATTGAGGCAGGCACTAACAGTAGAATGCACACTTGCAATGCATAACATTGCCCTGTAATATCGTACATCGATTTGATTACTATAAAGAATTTGAGTGTAAAGATAAATAATACAAATTAACATTCTAATAATAACCTATATCAACTAAATATTTAACACAAAGAAAATATTCTAGAATAAAGAAATTAGATTCCCCATGGTGGTATCACATTACCGCACTGAATGTAATGCTCTTATAAAAACTAAATTAAATACAAATCGCAAAATTATTTATGGTAAGGGTAGGTAATGAAATAATATGCATTAAAAAATAAAAATGGAGAGCACCTGAACCAACCAGATTGCAGATTGTAAGGATTAGCATCCTCATAATCGTACCTACATCATGTAACAAACCCATAGAAAAATTTACACCAATCAGTTCAATAATGGTCACAATAATGAGCCCCAGTCTCTACTGTTAATTTCTTTAGAAACCTCATATTAGTGAATGGATTATACTTAGGAATATTGTTTCAATGTAACAGAAGAAAGACAGTAAAGACTGGGGCCTCATCCGGAGCAATGTGAGCATATAGCAACCCTAATATACACGTATATCCACACAGCACTAACAACTAATCAGTTCTATTACATAGCACTATGTAAGATCGTCTCGGTGCTTTAAAGAGTCTCACTACACGTTAGACACTTGATACTCGTTAATTTACACTTTACACTCGAGGACACTGAATATTTTTAGTGCACACCAAAGATCCTTGAGTGTTAATCGGATGCTGCGTCGTCGGCGTCTTCAAGGAAGCTGAACTTATTTGATGCCACGAAATTCTGTGAAAACAACATGACATTTTTTTTAAATCTATTTGTATTTCGATCTTAGCTCAAAGCAGCAGTCAATGGCATTACTGAAACATCTTCACAATAGAACATATCTTTTATTTGTAATATTATCTCATTTTATTCGTAAAGACTATTGTCCAGTATTATGTTTTTTATCTTATTAATTTACATGATAAAAATAAATGTAGGTAAACAGCGACCGCGCCAAGAATATATAGCAAGAAACGGTGTCTAGTTAACCTTATTTCATCTAGCACATTGTCACATGGAGTAACAACAACAATCAGGACATTCATAGGTCTTGAATTTTGTTTTATGTGCAGCAAAAAGAATTGATAGAAAAGATGAATATAATTAATATATTAAAATCATACCGGTTTCTCCTGTTCTTTCAACTTAGGCAGCGGTTTCTCTTCGTCATCATCACGGCGGTCGCGCGAGCGACTAGGGCGGTCGCGTCCGTTACGTTCATCGTCCGGCTGGTTGCGATCACGTTCGCGCGGCTGATCGCGTTCTCGCGGCTGTTCGCGGTCACGCGACTGAGCGCGATCGCGCGAATGGGCGCGGTCGCGAGACTGAACGCGTTCGCGCGACTTGTCTCTGTCGCGGGAGTCGGGGCGACGACGTTCACGCGAATCCTCTCGCCCGCGAGAGTAGTCGCGTCGCTCTCGGGAACCGTCTCTCTCCCGAGATGGGTCGCGGCGCCGCTCGTCCGAGTGATCTCGCCTGTCGCGATCATCACGGCGCCCTCTGTCGTCGCTGCGGTGACTACCATCGCGACGCCCCCTGTCATCGCTGCGGTGACTACCATCGCGGCGCCCCCTATCCTCGCTACGGTGACTACCGTCGCGACGCCCCCTGTCGTCGCTGCGTGGGCCATCGTCGCGGCGGTCTCTATCATCTCTGTAAACGGGGCGATCTTTATCGTCCTTGGAATAGTCACGCCTCTCTCTGTCGTCCTTCGAGTAATCCCGTCTGTCTCTGTCGTTGCGTCTGTCTTTGTCATCCTTGGAATAGTCGCGCCGGTCTCTGTTGTAGCTTCGAGAGTCTGTCGGGCGATCGTCTGTGAAAGGGAAGTTGGGTTAACAAAGGGTAAATATACTACATATCAGACTAGAATTATGGACGTAAACGTTATATGTATCTTACCACGCCTAGCGCCAGCGCGACGGTCATCGTAATGGTCATTCTGGAAGCAATAAATTATATTTAGTATCTAGGAAGTTATAAAGTAGAATTTATGTTAAACCTGGAATTGGGTACTGACACGTCGTGATCCCCATCGATCCTTCTCTTCAGCTGCACGTCTAGCTTCTTCCTCCTGTTTACGAAGCCGTTCTTCTATTTCACGTTCTCTGTAAAATTGATTGAATATTACGAACTAATAATATGTATATTATAAGCTGCATTTATATTTGTAATTGGTAAAATGCATGACAAAAAAAAGCAGCTTTTAAAATGTGGGTGTAGAGCGACCGTATCGCGCAAAGAAGCAAGATACGGTGTCATGTTAACCCTGTTTAATCTAGCACACTGTCTCAATGAGTAACAACAATAATCAAGACATGGATTGGCCTTGATTTTTGCTTTATGTGCACATAAATTTGTTTACATACCAGACGTCATCCCCTCATGAAGGAGACCACTCCACAGTAAATCATGCAGTACAGATAAAAGGCAAACATTTCACACAGGCCGTACTTTTATAATAATATGTTCAACAAACTAATGCAAGGATTAAGTTCCAGAATAATCTACCCTCCTTAAACTATTTACAGACTAATTTCTAAGCAATATATAATATATCCACTCACTTAGCAGCAGTGTCAACTGGTTTGGCAGCACCAAACACCTTCTCCGCAGGTACGGGCTTGGGTTTCTCTGGCTGCTTCTCATCCTTATCTAAGGGGGCTCCGTCTGCAGGCTTTGTGGGAACCTCGGCGTCACGAGGCACTGTACGCGGCAGTAGGTTAAGCTTAGGCCGCTCGCGGGGTTTTCCGTCTACAAGAATAAAACAGGTAGATAGATAACGCTTTGTTTCACCACAACTACAAAAAATAGGCTATATAAAAGGAAATCGCGATGATGATGGCCGAACGGTAACGAGTGCGACTTACAAGGCGCCAACACTGAGTTCGAATCCTCTCGCACCTATGACTTAATAAGTTACGTGCGGATTTACCATCGCTCAAAACGGTGAAGGAAACCGGTATGTCCAAGAACTGCAACATTCAAGGGCTTGCGACATCTACTAACCCGCAAGGGGCCCGCGTGCTAGTTTACGGCCCTCTCTCCCTGAGAGAAGGCCTGAGTCCCAGCAGTGGGGACGTGAAAAGGCTGATGATGATGAAAAGGGAAGCGCGTAGGCTGCTATTCTAGAATGACGCGCAAGTGTAGACCAATACTTTTGTATGAAATGACAGGGCCATATCTGTGCTTATGTCGTTTTTTTTTTTTTTTTTTTACTCTTTACTGGGTAGCGTTTGACCACAAGTCATCTGATGTTAAGTGACGATGTGGTCGAAGATGGCGCCACGCTACACCTGGACTGGGAACTGGCTCTCAAGTGAGGCTGCCGGAACACACCGATAGGTGCTTGGCGACAGATTCTTAACAAGAGGGTGGTAGCTAGCCAGGCGAGTACAGAAAATACCCTACCACCAAGCGAAAATTACTTAAATTAATTATTTAAATTACGATTACTGCTTGAGCGTCATTTAGTACACCAGCCAATGTGCGGTCTTACAAACAGTACAGTTATAAAAGCTAAAACAGAACAGTAGCCCTAGTACAAGTTTTGAAAACGATAAAAGTTTCGTAAACGTCGACGTTTACCACCGCCGACTTGTCAAAATGGCAACTCGATCTGCTTACATTCAAAAAGTAACTCAATAACATTGTTGGAATATGATTATAACGATTTAAAATAACCCGTATTAACGATTTCAGTTCCTCCCAGTCTCGGTAAGATTCGTTGAAAAAAATATGTATGGATGGAAACGAAAACTTTTATAGTTTTTGTTAACTATCAAAACCTGTACTAGAGGTACAGTAAACAGTTCAAAAGCTTACATTATAAATCACTGTGAGTGTATATATTTGTTACTTCTTCATGCTGAAACTGATCAACGGATTTGAGTGAAATTTGGAATGTAGATAGCTTATGTACACTTAGGCTACTTATTATCCCGACAAAATACATGGTGCCTGTGGGAATCTCCACGCGGGTGTAACCGCGGAGCACATCTAGTGAATGAACTGAATGTATTTACCATCTCTCGGCGGCGGGTCGCGGTCTCGGTCACGGTCGCCGAAACTTCTCCCACCGAATCCTCTGCCTTCTCGACTTCTAGAAATAAAACATGGTTCACTTTATAAATAAAATACAACACATGGTGCTTCATTGTTTGAGGATAGCAGCCTCAAAATTATGTTTTTATTTTATTTACTCAGGCTTGTAGGCATCATCAGCACATTACATTCCCACTGCAACAACACAGGCCATCTTTCAGAGGGATTGTATGGGCCATAATCCACTACGCGTGTCCATTGCGACATGGAGGATAGGTTAGTTGCCAGCCCTCGCTAGCTAGATCTCGTTGTATTTAGGCTTAATGCTTCCAATTATAATCGTCAATTTTGATATTGTATCTGATTTTGTGACATACCCATATCCACCTTCGCGCCCTCCATCGCGTTCAGCGGTGCGGAACCCGTCTCGCCCACCGTAGCCACGCTGCTCTCTGCCACTAAAAACAAATAAAAATGAGGCAAACTTTTTCATTCAATAGCAATTTATCAATACTGTGTACGTTTTTCTAGATCTGTTTTAATAAGCTGTTTTTGCAAGTCGAACACATAAGTATGCATACAAAATTAAATGAACTTGAATATACAAAGCATAAACTGCCATACTATTTATAGCATAAAGTGTACAGAGAATTTCACGTGATCATTATCACAACACCTTCTCCAATAGTATAGTTTGAGAACAAAGATCAGCCTAGTGGGACAATGTTAAACCGGGATCGGTATGGACCCAAGAACAATACAGAAGAGAAGATAAATATGATCAGAAATATGACTGTCGACAAACAGATAATGTGACACATGATGAAAAGCGGTGAACTCACCGGTCTTCGCCGAATCGATCGCGTCCGAACGAATCGCGGCCGCCGTAAGGCGTCCGTGCAGGCTCAGGCGCCGCCGCCGGCCGGTCGCCATCGCGCCATCCTCCCGGTCTGTTATCCGCACTCGCTAAAAACACATAATAGTTTGTTATGTGCTCTATCCATCTAAAATGTAACGTACATTGAATCAAATCACTCAGTTGTATCTGTAGATAGGCCGAGCAAGCCCGAGACTAGTCTGAATTGAGTTACGACTGCGCGTCGCGTCACATATTGAACTAAAACAGCTGGTCGCGGGGGACTTCCAAGAGCTTTAAGGGCAGAGTCTCGTCCAATCGGAGTCCTCAACGAAGCCCTGAAGCTCGCGTTTCTGGTGCCCCCACCGTCGCTATGGGCAACGCCCCCGTCTAGAGAGTGTTTAGTGCCAAACAATGCACTGTCGACCTTTACTCAGACCTTCCCGAGATGGGAGGGAGTAACTAGGATCACCAGTTCACCACATTACGCCCGAAATTAATAATCGATCCTGATCCGTTATCCGCGGTTTTGGATCCATATGTTATGTCATAACCAAAAAGATGTAATCTTATCATCTATAAATAATTTCTAATAATTTGGAAGGAAATGTGATGATCCATGTACTCTGTAGGTGCATCCCAAGTGTAACATTAGAGCTTGCTCTGCACTACTTACAAATAACTAAAATCATCATTGTGATAGTTCGGCTTTTGCCAATGTGTTTATTTATATCATATCGATAAATATATGCTATCTTAATTACTGTCTAACCCACAAATTAACGGACTAAGTGACAAAGTTCTCTCATATTATACAACTCGCACCAAATTTCATCAAAAGTTTTTGTGTGATAAACATCCATCCATCTATGCTACAAAATTTCCTATTTATAATATTAGCATGATTGTATGTGTATAGTTACAGTCTCTCTCCCGGTCGGGCGGGCGGTCGCGGCGCTCCTCGCGCTCCATAGTGCGTGGGGCGCGGGCCTGCGGGTCGGGCGCAGCGCGCGGCCCGGAGCGCCAGTCGCCCATCGTGCGTTCGGGATCATACTCTCTGAATAAACAAAGCAACAAACACATTCTCTCACCTTCATTGATGAACCAAAGATGGATGTCAGATCATTCGTTCAAAAGCGTCCTAACCATAAGAGGGATAATCGCTTGGTTGTGTGTGTGACACTGACAGTTGAAAATGCTGATAATTGTGGCACGCAAAATTATGCTGTATGTTATTGGCATAAAGTAAAATGTCTTAGTTTCGTTTATAATGTTATAAATATACATACATAATATAACATACCTATACAAGGGGCTAACTCAGCCACTTTTCTCCTCACGTTTGCATAAGATTTTAATAAGTAAATTGATTTTTTGTAAACATGTCCTTTTGTCACTAGTAATATATTGTTTGCGTGATTTTCTGTAACTGTTAATTACTTTTTGTGAAAATAAATTTATCTTTATCTTATCTTTATCTAATAAAAATTAGGTTTGAAGAGTATTATTTTATCTTTAATTTTTATGAAACATTCTTCGCACGTATGTGCTTATGAGCAGCGAAATCCGGTCTCTAATGAAATACGGGCGAAATCCGGTCTAAGCTCTTAAAATCCGGTCAAACCGAATTTATCCGGTCAGATGGTAGCCATATACGGGGGGGAGTTGCGGTAGTGGCGCGGTGCAGGAGGGGGTTTTGACGTAAGACCTAGAGACAGGCGAGTGGGGTTCGCCCCCGCACCGCTCTTTCCTAACCTACTCAATTATGTGCTATACCCGTGTAGTTTGTAGTTGCTACCCTAAAGGTCGTCTCGTTTTAAATTTAAGATGCGAGAAACGAATTTAATTTGATTTTAAACCTAATTGAGTTTTAAGAGATTACTAGCTGTTTCCAGCGGTTTCTCCCGTGGACAACACTTTATCGCGATAAAAAGTACCCTATGTGCTTCCACAGCATCCAACTTATCCCCATACTAAATTTCACTAATATCGGTCAAGCCATTTACGAGAAGTGTTACGAACACACGCACACCGAAATTTTAAATGTAAAGAAGATACGAGATTTCTCTTGCACATACATAATCACGACAAAAACAAATCCTTTCGAAATGGATAAGGCCTTGAAGAGACGCAAGTCGTATTCATAAATTGCTCTGAATGCCATGAATTCGTTACCCCCATGTTATGCTCAACGGTTTATATGTTAAATATGTAGTAGCTTTATGAGGTCACAGTGGGGTTCTCATGTTCTCAACACAGAAGCAATAACTTCAATAAATGCCGTTTGTTATTTAACAAGGATGTGTCCTCCAAAAGGACCCCATTATAAGCAAGTATAGTTGCCCAATATAAAACAGGGAGGGAACAAACTGGTTATATTGAATCACCACAATGACCCAGTTCAGAACAAACATTCTGAACTGGGTCAACATCATGCTGTTTTATTAGATGAACCAAAGAGTGTAATCAATACTAACTGCGCCTCACGGTTTTACCTGCGTGAACTACAGTTTATCGCGATAAAAAGTATCCTACGTCCTTCCCCTGGGTCCAAACTATATTCATACCAAATATCATCACGATCGGTTCGGCGGTTTAGGCGTGAAAAGGTGTCAATATAGAAGGACAGAGTGTATTTTTAAAGTACAGTAAATAAACCACTTGGCATAGCAATTGATGTTATAGTACAGTCAGCACCAAAAGTATCTGAACAATAACAAATTTTCCGATTGTCTTTATCATCTTACGTCCGAAATTAATAATCAATCCTGATCCATTATCCGCGGTTTTGGATCGATATGTCATGTCATAACATGTCATTTTAGTAGAAATCTGTCAAGCCCTAGCACTAAAATGACATTATGACAAAGCCATTTACAAAAAAGTTGAGTTGAGTTGACATTATGACATGACATATCGATCCAAAACCGCGGATAACGGATCGGATCGATTATTAATTTCGGGCGTTAAACAGCAACCTTCGACCGAACCATCACTTAACATCGTGAGTGTTATATAGTGGTGAAAAGCTACAATGTGAATTGTAAAACAAAAGCATACATTATTCATCAAATACACGTTTTAAAAATCGAGTATGTTTAGCTACTATTGTCGCTGACTGTACCACTGAGCTTTTATCGTTAAAATGTTCTTTCATCATCTAATAAATAGGTATTTAAATATACCTACATGGTTGAGTATTAAAGACCCAAAGAACCGACCCGAGTTCTGGGGGTCAAAATACAAAATAAAATACATATTTTGACAGTTTTGCAATATTTGTAGTTTGCAATATATAATATATCACGACGCGAGAATTGGGCCCCTGGCATTTAAGTTGAACGTCGAAGTTATCGTCGTGTATTGATAAACAATAAAACGGAATAACCCTTTATATCACAAATTAACTGGATTACATGAGAGTCTAATACTTTATAGCTGTTTACAACAGTCAAATTAACATTCAGTATCAGACAAGCAACATGTTACGTAATAAATTGTGGCGAGTACGACATTTATCTACCTCTCCTCATAAAAGCGATATTTTTCATTTTGTTATTAGTATTAGACTATAGGTGAGCATTTGACCCGTCTCTTCTGAGGGTAAGTTATGATGGAGTATGCTTGCATAAAAGATACCTATTTTTGACCTGAGCGGTCAGATCAAAGATATAAGTTATCGGACACATGGACGCTGGCAGTGTGTTCCACTCTTTCGCCGTTCGCATTATTAAAGTAGAAGTGAAAAGTTTTGTGTGGATTGGGGGAATTTTAACCATGTAGGGATGTCGAGTTTCCGTAAGTCTTGTAGTCGTCTAATGAGATTATGTAGTTCCATCGCATACTCTCCAAAATGTAACCTATGAAAGACCGATAGGCTAGCAACTTTACGGCGGTGTTCAAGGCTCTGAAGCCTCACCTAAACCCTAATGCATTAAGTTAGATTGTTAGACAAACTCTCCTCTCAAAACTTCAAGCTTACATGAGATTAAGTGAAACAATTGTTTTACCTGTCCCTGTCGGATCTTCCCATGCCACCTCTTCCCATGCGACGATCACTGTCTTGCGTCGCCACTTCTATTCTTATCCTTCTGCCGCTTATTGTCTGCGACACAAAAGGTAAACATATTCACGAAGATGACAATAAGACCCTTTACAAATTATTCAAAGTAGCTATTTATTTTCGCCGAGCATTGTCTACCGCACATAGGGGCTGACCCGTTTTTCAATAGCAACTATAAAGATTACTTCAGGTAGGGTTGTTATCAGGAGCATTTGTTTTCTCGGGATAACAGATAACTGTCTCATTCTTTTGCTATTTCAATGAAACAGATGTGTAGGAAACTTTTCGAACGTACGCAGGGACTTGCCAAGGAGGAGGATCAGGGTGCTTAGAAACTTACCAGATCTGCAATATTCATAGCGCTCACGAGACTCTCCCTGTCTTCGAAATCGACATAACCAAATCCTTTGAGCCGATCGCCTTCACGGGGCAATCTCAAGTTGGTAATCTGTTGGCAAAACAGCAATGAAAAAAAAAGAACAATTTTTTATATACTATAACTAATTATTCTAATCTCATCTGATAGGTGATGGCTGTGATTTCATTCCTACATTACAAAAGCTTCTAGTAATTAGCACTCTTATTAACTAAGTACCGCTTAGTTAATGGTGACATCAGGGAAGGTTAATTAGGCATGCTTATTCAGGAATGTAAATATTTTTTTCATCTTGTTTAGTTATGAGCACTATGCCTTTACTGGGAACTGGGACTTAAATGAGGCTGTAGGAACACACCAAACAAACAGCAAATGAAAATTACCCTATATTCTCCATGGTTCTAACTAAGTCCATACCATATTTCATCAAAAGAGAAAGAGACTTTCAGAGTATGGATCATGCTGAGACTCATTAAGTCAGTATTTCCAGTGAAAATAAATTATTATCAGAGTAGTACTGTATCTTAGCTGAATGCCAGATACCTGTAAATAAATGAAAGCTTACCTTAAGCCCCTCAAAGAGCTCAGTGATAGCGCTTTCATCCACATCGTAGGGCAGATTGGATATGTGAGCGATGTACGGCGGACGGCGCGGTATCGACTCGTCGTCAACGGCCATCCCGCCGCGCGCCGCTCGCGACGCAGACGGCAGCACCACGGGCGCCCGAGTGCGGGTGCCGTAGCCATAGTTCTCGGCTGGCAACAAATATGTACATTAGCCTCTAATATTACAATCGAGTCTCCACCTCAACACCCCGTCTGAACCATCGACACGTTTCTCGATTGTTCCGAGTCCACTGACTCGCCGCTGCGTTCTTCGCTTCGCCGACTCGCGCAACCGTTTATGTTTGCGATGTGTAGGCATTACCGACGACGATTATTTCTTTTCGGCTGTTCAAACATCTCGGACTCTCAGCCAGTATTACAAGTATTGGTCTATGCTTGAGTGACATTCTAGAATACCAACCTTAAAGTCCACTACGAGAGAAAACCATCAAGATGTTTGAATGAAACAATTGATTAATGCCTGAAATTAATAATCGATCTTGATCCGTTATCCGCTGTCTTGGATCGATAGGTCATGTCATATTACTACTAAAATGACATATCGATCCCAAACCGCGGATAACGGATCAAGATCGATTATTAATTTCGGGCGTTAAGAGATCTTGGACTCGCCCATCGTTAGTTAGGGTAAAATGAAGCTGTTATACCAATGATAGGAATGCTCCAGAATAACACTAATAGTTGTAATAAAGTCTCTGCTCTATTTTTTGGTCTGACTTAACTTAAAAGCCGGTGATGAAGGGCAAAAGAATGTTCAGACATGTCTGGCATATTTATCTTTAAAAGGTATTGTTTTGTGATATCATAATGTAAGCAGCCGAGATAAAAACTCTTTATAGAGTAGATTTTAAGTGTTTTCAGACCAGAAAAACTAAGTAATAGTAGACTAGTTGACCATATAAAGTGGTTTTTTAAAGTTAGTATAAATGTTAACAATCAGTCAGAAATATTAGTGGATAAGACATTATATTGCTATATTGTTTCTATGTATCAGAGATATATTTTTGTTGAACTAGTAGGTAATAGCCATGTTTACAAATCACACAGCATTCAAATTTTAGTTCTCTTTTACGCTATTATTTGCTAGTATTTTACTCGTCATAATGATTTCACAAAACCTTTTCATTTGCCTCAATTTATCATAATCATAAAAATACATAAAATATACTCTGCAGGCTTGTGTTTGCAATATCACCAGATGATAAGCTACAATGTAATCGATGATAGAGCACACTTTCTTAGAAAATACTTGTTTACATGCAATTTTGGCTTTACAATTAGGAAATTGTCTTCGGCAAGGAGTTCCACTTCTTAGCCAAATGTAATGTAGACCCTCAGCAAAATTAGGGAGCTGGCCAATGAAAGACTAGTCTGAATTGAGTTGTGGCCGAAGCCATCTCGTAGATTGTGCTAAAACAGCTGGTCATAGGGGTTTCCAACAGTGACAGCGCTTACGCCTCTCCCCTGCCCCACAGGTAAGGTGTCACAGGCTCAACGCTACACCGGTTTTTCTGGTTCCCCCATCTTCCCTTTGAGGGAAGCATCCGGCTAGAAAGTATTTTATAAACACATAGACCTTTCCTCAGACCTTCCCGGGGTGGATGGAGTGACCGAGCACTCTGCATGTACACCCCAAGTACGAGATTAACATTGGCAAGCCATTACCCTTTCTATCATCATTGGGTCTTACTTCAGCATAATAACACGGTATAAGACAAAGAAAGGAACAAAATATTGCACTTACTTTCTTCATCTACGGATGCCGCCCAATTATTTGTAGTTGGGATAGTTGTCGGCTCCGCAAGTATGTCTGTAAGGTTGCCTTTGATCCATTTTGCCTTTTTTGATTTCTTGCCTGTAAAATACCACAATGATAAAATTCAGTAAAATGTATTCAGACGACGTTGAAGGACAGGACATGTTAATTGCAAAAGTGGGAGAATTCATGAATAATGATGACGCATAGCAAGTGAACGACCTAGTCCGATTTTGGAAAGCGGTTGTTTCGCGAGCAGATCGAAACCACAAAATGAATTGCAGCGTCTGTGCTGTATTCTAACTAGTCTTACCTGCCCAAAAATCTTACAAATACTATAAGTTATAATACTACTAAATAAATGTAGAAATATATAGCTAGAATAAGTTCAGAAATGTGGCCACGCGGTAAATCAAAACGTCCGCAAGGGTGAAACGATGACACGTTTGCATTATTAGGTAATAATAAAGGGCTTCTAATTAATGCAGTTGATTGAAGGTTCAGTAATTATAGATATTGGTATGCAAATATGTGAAAAAATGTACGAAATAACAGCAAAAGTTAAGATTTTTTAGCATGACAAAATTCACAGAACTAACCTGAAGCGGCCATATTACAAGGCTGGGATCAGTGTTGCCACTGACTGATCTTAAATTACCCCCATTTTAATGCCAAATGCTATAATAGATTGCTATTGTAAAAAAATGTTTTTTTCCCATCTTTACCAAATGGCTTTCATTGAGGACCCCCTTGAAATGTATTATGAGAAACGTCCTCGTTTGAGCATTTTATACAAACCATAGACTACAGCCATCATAAGGATTGCTTGCTTAAGCGCTAAATATTTTATCTTTCACATGGTGGAATGCTTCTTTGGTTAATGTATAGAATATAGTATCTTCAGCAGTTTCAGTACTTCTAGTTTTATTTACTAAAAACATAGAGCTGTCAAATTTATATAAAATAATATTATGTTGCAATAAGATGTTTTATGACAGCTGTTTTCTAAACAAAACGTAGTTTCTAAATTATGGATTGGTGAGCTATATAACCACGACTATCCTTTTTGTTCACATATGTAATTTTTTTAATGAACACAGCCAAGGCTTCGGAAATTTGGAACCCATAAAGCCAAACACGGTTCAATGGCAGCAGGCCAGAAATAAAAGATATTTTTGTCTGTCGGCCAAACATAAGTAAATTAAATGCATATTGTACATTATATAGAACAAATAAATGAATGAGCTTATAATATTGCCATCAAGTCATCAATCAGACAAAACCATCTGTTGGTTGTTAATTCCACTTTTCGTGTGGAATATTTTGTGTTATTGTATTTTTCAATATTTTTTTATCCTCCCTTAATATGTCGTGTTTTTTCTTAATAGCAACACACATCACCAACTTGTCTATGGAAATAAAGCTACCTTCACACTTTCATGGCTAAAAATCCGCTGCCTTTCATAGTTAAAAAAATTTATAAAAAAAAAAATGTTACGTCTGTGTTGCCCACATCCTTGGTGCTGCCATTTATTGCCCGTAGCGCATACATAGTGCTAGTTTTTTTACATTTAAATTGGCCAAGCCAAGTGCGAGTCTAAAAGATCTCTACCGATGGGTAATGGGAATGGGAATGTTGTAGAGCCTGCCCGGGGCGAGTCCATGCTGCGTCACCTTGGTTGATATACGCCCGAATTTATAATCGATCCTGAATTCCTGATCCGTTATCCACGGTTTTGGATCGATATGTCATTTTAGTAGTATTATGTTAAGCCCTAGTACTAAAATGACAAATTATGACATGACATATCGACCCAAAACCGCGGATAACGGATCAGGATCGATTATTAATTTCCGCGTAAGTCTTACGTTCACACAGTGCATTATTAATCTAAGTAATTAATGCTATTCATCAATACGCCATCTTGTCGATGATCTTGTAATAATTCATTCACACTTCTATGTTTTTGTCGGGGGCTTTTGAAAACCAACCGCTCTGATTAATATACCTAGTATAGCATAGAATAAAAAGGGCCATACCTCGGAATTATATTATTATTAAACATTTGTAAGTATTTATTATAATACCTACGAACTACCTACCTAATAGGTATACCCTAATCTCTTCCGAGTCGGGGCGAACTCGTTTTTTTTCGGCATGTAATGTTCGACGATTGCTTGCCTGATAAATATAGGTCAAGGAATCAATTTAATGCAAATAGCGAATTTATGGTATCCAAATTGGAAACAATAAAACAATCGCATGCTGCCATTATTGGGAACATAAAGCCAGAGCGCCAAGTACCTAGATCTAGATTAAGACTAATATTTAAGACGCACGCATGAGCAACCTTGAAAAGGTGACTTTTTAAGTCCTCAGTCTGGCATTCTCTTCTCAAATGCCAGTTATTTAATAATTCGCTTCGTTTAAATCTGCGATTTTTCTATAGGCTTTTCCGTTTGGCTCTCTTCATCTGGCTTTTCGCTAACATTTCTATAAATGCATTGCACTACAAGTACCTACACAATAATCCCAGACAGTCAGACAGATATGTTATATATATAACATATAGGTGCAAACTGCCACTGCAACAACTGCAACTGCAAATGTCACAAAAAAGGTATAAACCAATTCGAAGAGCGCAGTTTAAATGTAAACGCACGGAAACAATGGCGGCAACAGCGTCTGGGTTGGGTGGTAGGATGGTCGCGTCATAGGGTAGCAGTCAGGTAGCAACTGTGAGGTAATCTGCGGCCCGGTTCAAGCTTCGTGGCGACTATATTCCGCGGTGATGGAGAGGCGAGGCGAGGGCACTGCGGTGGGTGACTGGGCTAGCGCCGCCGCCGCCCGCAGCCCCAGACGTGATGATCCGAGTCCGCGATAGATGGCATTCAGCCCGAGCGCACCTACCGTGCGGACGCGTCACGCGCTACCCGACAACGCGACGTTCGCTCACCAACCGTCTCATCTCATGTTTTATTTAGACCAGCACTAACTAAATCTAAAGTCGTAGTGTTCGTATTGAAAACGTTAGACGGTGCCAGTGATAAGGAGGCGTACGATGTGATTAGTGTTGTGTTTATGTTTGCGATGTGCGGTACAGTGTAGTCGTGGGTTGTATTGTTTATAATGGGGTATGCGTCAAATGGAGCCGGGCGCGGGGCGCACGAGGCGCTCCTGGCCCGCCAGGACGCGGAGCTGCGCCTCATGGAGGCTATGAAGCGTAGCCTCCATGCCAAGATGAAGAGCGACCGGGAGTACGCGCTGGCGCTCTCCGCCGCCGCGGCGCAAGGCCAGAAGATGGACAAGTGCGAAGAACTTAACGGTAAGGATCTTGCGCGAAGCACTTTTTATAGTCTATGATATGAGATTGCAATCAACAGTAACGGCTTTTGTTATGGTTTGAAACGTGAAATATCTACCTACCCTCGTAATTTTATGTTAAGTGTAGATAGAAGAATTTGAAAAGAAAATATAAAACTCGATATGAATATTCTTTAGTATGATTATAAAAACTTAATATGACTAATATAAGCTTAAAACTTAGCATTTATAATTCATTTAATTATAAGGTTCTACTGTTTATGAGATTTTAGGTAGAAAAGTAACTGTAACTGAAATCTTTATCAGAGGTAGTGAAACAGGGAACAGCTGATAAAAACAAGTAGGTAGATAGGTACATAGACTGTAGTGCTTGTAGGCAGGAATGCTTATGTTCGTGTTCTACAAATACTAGAATACTGATCTCACTTAGAAAAACTTTTCTACGAAATCGTAATCATTTATAGCTTTGACTGACACAAGTCTGAATGATGCATTGTCCAAAAGCATAGGCCTTGAGCTTTGGGGTTTATCGGATCTAGACAACTAATAAAAACAAGACAAAATGGAAGGATCCTGAGTTAGTGAGCTCCGCCCATACTATACCTTTTGCCTTTTGTAGAACTGATCTTAATTGTATACTTCCTTACGTGTTTTTAATTAATATGTCATCAGAATTCGATGGGGGTCTCATTTATAGATTGATGCTGAAATCATATTACTTATACATAAAGTATTGTTTCAGAAAACTGAAAGTGTCACACATACTACTTACATTCAATGACAGATAGGTACAAACGTTGACGACAGAACATATTTCGAAGATCTTTCGTCTTTAATTTGCAAGATCATGTTGATTGCGCTTCAATAACCGTTGAGTTAAAAAATTAGACGGCAGTTCTTTCGCTAGATTTAGATTGAACTGCTTTCAATTTAACTGAACCGTGTAATTTGGCCAAAGACCATTCCTAATAATAGTAATATCCGTCTTCTTGAAACAGTCTTGTCTTGTTCAGGGTCATTGATAGCGTCAGCGTGGCGGACCATGACTGAAGAGTGGGATAATACAAGCAAGCAGATCAGGTCCAATGCTGAGGCCCTGGAGTCTCGCGCCCTGGACCGTCTCACTACCCTCATGAGTGAACGGAGGAAATCCAGGAAGGCATACCAAGAGGACCATACCAAGATAGCTTCGCAATTCACACAGGTATGTTGGCAGATACATTATCACGGAGTATGTTCAGCCTATTACGTTCGCACTGCTGAGACTCTGGACTTTTCTCGGAGAGAGAGTGTATGGGCCGTAATCTTCACTGGCCCAGTGCGGGTTAGTAGATGACGGATGCCCTTGAATGTTGTGGTTCTTGGACATGTTGTACTTATTATATTGCCAGAATAAATATTAGACTGCAGCAACGTCCGGCATCCGTGCGTCTTATATTTGGAGTATTTCATGAAATTACGTAACTGCTTTAAAGCAAAATTTCCTTTATTGATGTATGGATGCAGGTGAAGTATCGACAGAAAATAGGAACTGTGAATAGGTACCATTTTTTGCTGATAGCATTGGGTAGCAATGACCGTCTCTTGCTAAAAATGGTCGCTTTATTAAATGTCGTTTAGCAAAGAAATCATTAAATAACTTTAAATTACTTGCAGACATAGTAACAAGACTAAGTGGCTAGGTACTATCCATGATTGCAGAAATGTGACTTGCTATTTTTTGCATCAGACATCTAAAGATAAATAAAATAAAGATAGATCTGTTGCAAGAATAGAAACTTTGAAGTGAATTTGATTGCTTTATAGAATTAACCGATTAGAATTAACTAACGCGAATGTTTGGTGTTGATTGGTACGAAGTATGAACAAAGGAGTGACGACAACCTAAAAAGGTGGGGTGAGGTGAGGTCAAGTGACGTGTAACGGGATGTTAGACTTTGAATGAAAAGATCGTTTGCCAATCAACATAAAACATTCATAATTAATACGTTTTATGCAATATACTCTGATAAAGACGGAAATGGGATGTCCTATAGGTCTACCAGAATCTGATGGCAAAAAAAAGTTTAATGAATAGCGATTTTCATATGGCAACGAAAAAAATGACGTGGTTGTATATGGTATGGTTTTGCTTCAAATTAGTAGGAATGACAAGTCATGATACTTTGGTTTATTGAATCTTTCGTGTGAACTGAAGAAGCTTTCTCTCGAATAGGGATCGATGAATGGCGAAAATCTTGTGAACATGTAATAAAAATTGAAAATCAGTTCATAGAACAAGATCGATTGAGATGCAGGAGGAAAGGTTTATCATAAATACTGCGTCTTCCTCTTCCGTTGAAGACTTTTTTATGGATGTGCAGTATTTGGAACCATTTTCAAGTTCTGATAGCCTTTAATTAATTAATAAACTCATGGACATAGTAATTGGGGTTTTCATCTAAATTTCCAACCCCACATTCGCCACAGTAGGATTTTCAAAAATTATCCTTGATCATTGGATAAATTTTTATATTTGCATGATGTATCACACACAGGATCAACCACTATAAGGAAAAAGAAGTATCAAAACGTTTTACTCCGATTTCCCCCAGTATTGCTAGCGTCAATTTCTTTTTTCCCTTTTTGCCATCAGATTCTTGTAGACCTATAGTTTATAAAGGTGTGAATCCATTTACGTAAGATAAATCAACTAAAAACTTGGTCTCTGACTTAATTTAGATATTTTTCAAAATAAACAATTTATGTTCTCCAATTTTATCTCCCGGGTAACACCTAAGTATTGCCTACCTAACCTATTCAGCTTTCGGAGAGTCAGATTTAGATAAGAAATTCTGACCACAATCCGCTTGGCACTATGGGCTATTTCCATGTTAATGTTAATGAACCTACGAGAAATCGTGTTAGGCATGGTCATAATTCCTTACGGTTTTATCACCACCGGTATCACCGTATCCGATCACGTCCTGCTTCGATAACTCCATCTGACTCATTCAATATAATGCATGTTGTTTTCTTTTACCCACACACGAGACAAGATACATCTAGTATGACAACTTCGCTGATATCCCTAGCTCCCATTGAAAGAACTACCACTTCGAACCAAAGTGGTCTATCATAAGTTCAGGGGTTTGTTTTTGTTGTAAGAGCTCTAGGTAGTAAACTGGAAGTAAAGCTTAGTGCGCCGTTTTCATGTTTGTTTCATTATTCTCGGCTAAAGCGACGGCGCGACCCGTTATGGCGCGACCGGTTCGGCTCGTAGTTCCTCGTCCATTTCCTATCACTGATCTACTCCCAGCCAGCGCCTGCTCTACATAATTAGGTCTGAGCGAACGGTGCAAATGAAACAACTGTGTCGAGGCCAGTTTACTGCCGCACGTCAACCAATACTCCAATAAGACCCCGATGTGGGCTAATCGATCTTATCTGACGTAGCAAATGACTTACGGTACTCGGAGCCAATAGTGACACGCCATCATCATCGCAGATAATTCTCAATGCAATCATTCGAACTTTACGCATGATTGTTTAAACACTGACGCGGATTGAAACTGGGAGAGACTCAGCTGACTTTCGTAATTTTCGTATTACAATTTCGCAGTTCTAAGTTCTGGTTGAACCTAAACCTGTTTACCGATGTTATGATTTCAAAATACTCGGATATCGTTATGGACAGACATCTCGGTACAACGATCGGGCTCGGTGCCAATTTTTTCCCATGTGGATATAACAAACGGTATTGGCGCCATTCGAACATACACACGACATGTGTTAAAACTTTATCTGTTTATAGTTTAGAGGTGCCCTATTTCTCGATCTTTTGATTTATGTTTTCTGCGAATTCCTGGTTGTTTTGCTTCTGAAACATTTAAAATGTAATGTGTGTGGCTAGTTAAGCAAATGTTCGAAAGTTTGTGAAGACACAAGCGTTCTGTATTAGTGTGAAACGGCAGGAAGGACATTTGTATGCCGGAGAATGCACTTCGGCTAATGAATGACTGACATTAGGCTCCACAGTAACGACTCGTGGAATGCGTGGGCCCATCCGAAGAATTACAATAGACACTTTGATGAGACAACGACCGGCGGCGCGGGCGGCACAAAATTTTACTCGACAGGCAATCCAACGTAAAGCTTATGTAACATTGTCCTCGAACAAAGGCAATCACGTAATGTTCTTGATCTAAAAGCCGCTTTACGACTTTTGTCTCCTATAGGTTTTGAGAGTTCTTATTTATGGATACTAGTTTATGATATGTACTTAGCTAAGACATTCAAATTTCAAAATAAAACCGTAGCAAAAATGTGTTGTCTAACCTCATTTGGATGATCGATCAGTAAACAAAAGCCTGTGCACAACAGGATGCACTGTAAAGCTAAACGATCCATCTTGTATTTCGTTCTCTTGTTGCTTCACATTAGTGCTCTAGAAAGGGATATAAAATATAATTTCGTGATTTGAGCGTGGTCGTGTTGAAATGAGGTTCTGAAGCTCTCCAGTGGGATTGGTCGTGGCACCTGTCACCGTTCATTGGCCTACGCCTGTGTTGCGGGCGCGTGCGTTGCAATTCGCAGCCGATTTCAGCGCTACCTTTATTTTTGGCATTATTTCCAATCAATAAATGTGAAAGTGGTGACTAAGCGTACCTAAATCACAACTAATTTATGGACATGGCAGTTTAATTTTAGGTTGTTTTATATATTTTCCGAGGCTGTGAGTTACCTATCGATTTCATTAATAAAATCATGCTCACCTTCGTAATTTCATTGCCCAAGTAGGTAAATTATTAGTCATTAAGGTTGTTGATGTTGAAACTTGTAGACGTAATCCAAATTCGGTAGAAACGTTGAACGCTAATACTATCTCCACTCTACTTAGCTCTGCCGGAACCGGACGTACCTACCTACATAACAATTATTCCAGATAGATTCTCCACTCCACTTGACGCGTAAATCTAGAACCAATCGTGTCAGTTCGTGTTTGCGTTGCTAAGTAAATAAAGCGCGAAACTGGGGCGAAATAATCTCGACGCCATCGTTTCTACTCCGATGTTCCGTTTACGTGACCGTTAAATACAATCCTCCTGACCGACTTCGGACTAAAACACTTATTTAGCTTTTTTTATGTGTGTGAGTGACAAGACGAGCAAGTCACTCGTCGAATAGTAAGCGCTGCGCTTGTCCTTTCAGTTCAGCGCGACAATTAATCTTTTATTTAAGGTTGACTTAAAAAGGGCAAACCACTTTATGCTCTTGATTAATTTAAATGAGATAAAAATATCCCTTGTCCTATTCCAAGACCTAAAGTAACGTCCACGATTCTCTCAGAATTTTTATCACAAGCGAAGCTATTTAAAAGGATCGGATGGCTCCGGAAATTACCTCTTAGGTACATCCAAACCCACAAACATCTTTACCTCTTTATAATACGAGTACATACAAGTATAGATTATGTTTCCAAATTGTGACAAGCAATAAAATATAGATGACATTATCTGGATTAATTAAATCTATTAGCAGCCAGATTTTCGTAAGAAAGCGGCGGAGTTAGTTAAACAGCTTTTAGCGAACGCGCAGTTTCATTGGCAAGTGGCCATGATTGTGACTTCATCACACATTTGCGGCGATATACTTCCAACCAGTTAACGATCATCACTTCCACTACAATAGAAATAATGATGAGTCAACGTGCTACGAAAGCACGAGAAGATAACTGAAGTTTCGATGAAGGAGCTTAGATAATCCGGTAGGAAACGTAAAGTCAATCAGTATAATGTATAAATGTGGATTGATCATCATCAGCCGGAAGAAGTCCACTGCTGAACATAGGCCTCCCCTTTGAACGCCACCATGAACGTCTATTAGCCATTTGCATCCATCGGCTCCCTGTGACTCTTCCAATGTCGTCGGTCCACCTAGTAAAGGGCCTACCTACAGAACGTCTTCCGGTTCGTAGTCACCACTCGAGAACCTTTCTTCCTCTTCAGTTATCGATCGATTGATGATGATGATAAGCAATGCGACAGTAAAAGGTTCCGAAGTCTACACGATGTTTATCGAGCTCCTCAATACCTTACCATAGGCATAGTTAACACACTTCACAATATTAGATTTGATTGTTTAGCATCAGTATTTTAGTTTGCTCATGTGTGTGGTTTTGTTACCACTTGACTCCTTAATGCCTGCACTGATTTTCATACAATTTGGAATCTAGTCGTTTTAGGTCATGGACATAAAGTTATTATTCCATAAAAATTTAGGGTTCCAAAGGGGCGAAAAGCATGGATGTAACCACCGGGCACAATAAGCTTTGAGAATATGGTATAGTACTATAGCGTAATGCATAAAATGTGACCGAAAATAATCATAAACCTACAATGTGCTTGATTTTAGACCGTGACATTTAAAAAGAATGCCTGAGACCATAATGTTATCGTCAAGATACGTAAGTAGAAACATATACATATTTAGTATCTACACACAGCTCGATTATCTGCGGGAAGTAAGGACTTATTGACTCAGCATTGGAATGCAATAGATAACACTGCTTTGTCAAGTGTACAATATGGTAGTGACAATAGTGAATAGGTCAAACAGAAACTAGACCATTTTTATTCCCGGAACTATAATAAAATCACATCATGAAGGTTAGTATGTACTACAAGTCACGAAGAACTTATTTATTTGAATCGTAAAAATAAAGAAGTACCACAAAAAAAATGTAAAGGTGATCTCATGGTTGTTTTATCAGTAAACTATAAGCGAAAAGTAGATTGTATTACAAGGGATCAAAATAGTATTTTCGTGGCGAGGTGTAGCAAAATTGACGTCATTTTGAAGGAAAACCATAGGCATTTAAGGCAGCATTGTAAAATTTGTAGGTATCGAACAACAATTTAATGTTCACCTATTGAATACAACGTCATAGAAATTCTAACAACTAGAAGCTTACCTCATATTATGCAGATAGATAGATACTATGCCAAAAATCTTCATAATAATTCACATTTTGCAAACTCCTAATATTTAACATTATTGGTTGCGCCTCGTGTTTACATCCACGGTTAACTAACTTCACAACGAATTTTGATTCGATTTTCACCATCAATTCATATTTTTTCACCAAAGGATTTCATAAAGTTATTATGTGATATATGTGGTTAAAAAAAAATTGCAACCAAAGCACCAAAAAATAAATTGACATTCACATTTTTCCACTCTTTTTTTTTTAAATTATACCTGTGCGGGGTTGGTTATATAGTATTTATAATATTAGTGTTATTAGTATTTGTGTTTAGTGTTATCATCATTTACACTATCTCCAACAGTAATTGTTACAAGAAGATTTTTAAAAGCGCTTTGATGCCACGTAGCATTTGTTGCTGCACGACACGTCACATATTGCTTCCTAGCAAGTTCCCGGCGGTCTACCTCATTCCTGCAACCAAACTGGCCACCAAGCTCACCTGCTGTCTGCAGTTTGACGGCATTAAATTAGATAACTGCCAAGTGCCATGTACTTTCACTGATCGCGACGGCATCGGCATCACTTTCTCCACGTCCTAGCCGTCCGCGCCGCCCGCCCGTCCCACTAATAACGATTCGATTGTTGCGTAACAATGCGATAGAATCGATACGAGAAATCTATTCGGTTGTTAGGAATACTTTTAACAATTAAAGTAAGCAGTCACTCGAAAGGGAGCGCCATTCTATCTGCAAAGTTGGGCAGCTCAGTATAAATTATAGGGACGCGTGGTACATAGAAATAGTGCTCACAATAAGGCTGTGAAACAGAAGTGGCAACAGAAATATATCATCTTTTTTTCAACTGTCTAAATATCATGGTTCTTGATTTACAGCCTGGTGAAAGACGAACAGAACGGACGGACAGCTGAGTCTTAGTAATAGGGTCCCCTTTTCCCCTTTGGATACGGATTCCTAAAATTGGGAGTAATGAACCCCAAATCAGAAGCTTGCTCTTGTAATCTCCGCTTTAATCGGCCCGTCGTCGTAGACATAGATATGTATATAGATCAACTCCACCCGCCCACAGTTCCTCGCCAATTACCGCATGCAGAGCAGACACGTCCTATTGGCACCAATTCAAATATTTCACCAGAAAAATACTCCTGACACTAATGTAACATGACGTAACGGATTTCCGAATATCGATAGAGGAAGACGTGGCATTTGTGTTTTTTATTTTGCTTTTATGTTGCGTACTACTGATACTATTCGATGCCTACTTGGCTCCGCTACATGAATCAATTTAAAAATATGTACCTATTTCCATGGGAGTCTAACCTAATGAGAATGTATGTTGTGTATGTGTCTCGCGACAAGCTTTTATATATCTAATAAATTGTGTAATGACGTTACGAGTTGATAAAAAAACTTTAAAATGAAATTATGTTATTCTTTTTATCACATTTAAATAAATGCCTGTTTTTATAATTTTAATTTCTATATAATCTTTTATTTAAATATTGATATGACACAACTTTTTAGTTCTTTCACAAATGATGATCTCTACTCTGTGTTTACTCTTCACTGCAAACAAAATTTCTGTCACTGGATCGATTACAGTTATTGGAAACGTTTTTGTCTATTTGTAAACTAATGTTATTGGCTAAATCACACGTTGTATCTTTCACCTTTATGTCACTATCACTATCGTTCGTAATTCTTCCATAGTTATGTTGCACATCAATAGAACAGTTATTACCGATCATGACAACACTTCCGAAGTTCTTTTCTATCTTGATCTGTTTGTTTTGACCGATGATTTTCAGTTTATGGTTATTCTCTGACATTTCCATCGTCAGATTGTTCTCGAGCAGCCGATACTTCTTCATTTTTTATACAGTTTATGTATGTATTTTTTAATAAGTCACAAGTCACTTGATGTTAAGTGTCGTGAGTGGCTTTCGACTTTCTGCCAGGTGAACTGTCACTGAAGAACTGGTCGATGCTTTTTGATGAAGCATTAATTCATCCTACAGAACACACGGATGATGATCCAAGATGTTGACTGCTTAGAAACGTGTTTGGTACTGCGAATAGGGTCAGTATACATCATTTATACGTTTTGGAAAATACAAGTTATCTTCTGAATCCCCGTCAAAATGTATCTTTATAGACTCAGAGTACATTAAAGAAAGCTAGGCGATATAGCTGTGAGTCGTTTGCGTGTTTCGCATTCTATCGTTCTACAAATTGACCAAATCAGTTTCAAGTTAAATTTTGGCAGTCTTTACGGAGTGTTAAAACTCTATTAAATAAAATTATAGGTTGGTAATCAATATCAAATAGCACGGAGTTCAAGAGCGATTTTACGGATCATTTCCACAGTTTTCTCTCGCTCTAGTACTTCTTATTACGTACAATCTGGTTTATAACGCTTCAACTGTCATATTAAAATTCAAAATCAATAAAGTTCAATAACAATAACGAATTCATACATATTTATATGTGTACCTACTACCATATGTTCGTATATATTTGTACCACCATAGTTTTTAGGATATTGTTAACTAAGTGTATTGTATTGTATTTATATTATAATTATATTATTCATTCAACCACCGTAAACTGTTTCATCAATTTTATGGCCGCTTCTTTATAAATGTGAGTCTACACTGCGATCTCTTTAAGCAGCATTAATGCACATATTTACACAACATTGTTAGCAGTGATGGTAGCGATATCATCTTAATGTAACAAGTAAACTGCAATAAGTAAGTAACCTTTTACATTTTGTTATGTTCTCACGATCCTTTGTTACCTCGCGCCGCGCCCGAGAGCCATTGCACAATTGCAATTCCTAAGCGTTAAATATGATCGATTACATTGAACTGGCCAAAATACTAAAAGTGTATTTGGAATACATGGTGAATTGACTTACATAGGAACAGTTAAGTTCTATAAATTCTAGCTGATTTCCTGATACAATTGGCTCTCACTTCTAACCCTGAACGCAATGCCATCGAAACAAAACTCGTGTATTTCCAATTAAATGTAGTCTGGCGTACGTGATTTAGGTTTCTGTGATAGCGTCTAGTTCCACTGAAAAACATCCTGGTTTTATTCTCGAAATAACACACATAATGCACCTTAAATCCGGTAAGTTTTAAGCAGATGCCTAATGTAAATGCCGCGCCTAACCAATAAACTGCGAATTGGTTTGTTGGAACCTAAAATTAAGCCATATTGGAGTCGTAGCGATCGATCGCCAATCTTTATCGTTTTGTGTTTATCACGCACAGTTTCTGTTGCAGCGAGCACCATAAATTACCAAGTCCTTTGTTGACGCTGCCGCCATTTTAATTTGGTCTCGAATCTCGAACACAGGTCGTTTTGGTCCGATTTGTATCGCTTTTCGTGGTAATCGCCAGTTAGACATCGGACCTGTTATTTGCCCTTACCCGCTTTCCGAACTTGAAATACCCACTCGTTAAGTCGTTATATTGTGAGCCGATACATATGCAACGGATTACTGAATGTAATGTTTTAAAACGGCAACGTATATTTCAATAAGAAATTCCGCACTAAGTACCTAAGCTAGAGCGAGACTTGGGTACTTCGTTTTAAGGACAATAAAGATCTATGAAAGACAAAATGGGAAAACACTTAGTAACCCTACTCGAATAATATATTTATCAATTAAGAGATGCACAGAAATAGACATAACAGCAAGACCGCACACGTAAATAATTGATGTCGGTAGGTTTGCGTTGTCCTTTTTTATTGCATGGTGTGCAGTGCAGATACCTACTTCTACTAATGCCCCAAAGCTGACTGCGTGAATGGAGATTGGGCATAGGAAAATAGGGCATTGAATCTTGCAAAGGTTCTCCCCGACAATTTAATTACGACGCTATCGCAAATCAAACAAAATCAAACGACTTTCCGTATTGTAATGCGTCACCGATATAAATGTAACAATTTAATTATTATAGATAGCGCGTAGCAAAATCGATGGTTTTAAAATTGAAAATAATAAAAATATGGCCTTCGATTTGTATTCACGTCTACATCAGTACCTAACACGAACAAATTTTAACGCGATAAAAAACGTCTGATTGGTTAATCTTGTCTGTTCTTCAACAGAGTTCTATTTCTGTGTCGTTTAGCGTTCGCTTAGCAAGAAGCACATGCTACGAGATTCAGGACTCTAATTGTAATAAATATAATAAACTAGTGGTTTCACCCGTGTGGCCTTCAGTTTATCGCGATAAAAAAACGATTTTAGATTCCCGATTTCTCTGGGAGGGCCATCATCTGATCTTAGTTTCCTTATCATGGTATCACCACTGGGATAATATCTCCTTTCCTAAAAAAAAATAATCATCAAATTCATAAACGATGAAGTTATCTTCGAACACACATAAAAATGTATATTCGGTTGAATTGTAAAACCTCTTCCTATTTTTGAAGTGAGTTAAAAAGTAAACGGAACGAAAGCTAAAAAGAGTAATTTGAAAAGAGGACAGTCTGTAAACATTTTAGAAGAGCAGAAAAAATTGCACACCATGTTAATATAGGTACCTAACCTTTAATAAAATGTCCATAACATGGCGCGAGCGGACAAATTGGCCGTTCAATCGGTCGGCAGCGTTCTCTGGCTAGCGGCCCATGCGCGCTGAGTTCTGAGAATTAGATGTCGCATCATCATCGCTCCAAATAAGTTCGTTGCACTGTCTCCTTGGATGCGAGAACGCCTCAATTCGCCTCGCATAACCTCGCAGTTAGTTTTAGAAGTATGCATCTAAACTACGGTTTAATAAACCGATCCTAAGTATTTAGGTTTATTATTTATTTGACTAAATTACGTTACACATACATGTTTTTTTTATTAAATGGACGATTGACGAAACGATGCTAAAATGTAGGTTAGTTTAGAGCAACTCTGTATAGTTCATGAAGACTTAAGTATATTACTGCTAATTATTGGGTATTCATGTCTTACCTTTTCTTGACTTCTATTTTACTCGTATGTGATTATTCCAGTTTGAAATAGAGTAACTTCAAAGCTTGAAGCAATTACTGTTTTAAACTACCATGGTCAAAATCATTAGAATTAGGTTTTATAACGGGATAATTACCATGTATTTGTTTTTGTTTGAGTTCTCGATATTTCGGCACTGTTGCAAGCGCCATGATCACGAGAATACTAAAAGTTTTTGAGGGTAGGATTGTTGATGTTATAACGGGCAGACGTATCTATCTACCCGCTTCCTCACACGTTTTTTGCTTACGATGACATTACCATTTTCACACAAGTCACGTCAGTTTTGAAGCAATTAATGCTGCTTTTCATTGATGGCTACTTTTTTTTATCGAAGAACCGAAGTATAAAATGTTGAATATCAAATCATAATTTAATATGAATGTGAATATTGAATTTTGTTGTTGGTTTTCTTAATTAGGTACCCAATGCTAAACAGAGGTTTCTAAACATCATTGTAAAGCTCTTTGTTATGTTACGCAATATGCAAAAATACCAATTACTTAACATAAATATTGTTTATTCAAAGACACGCGAGTTATTGCATTTGTAATGCCGCATTTAAATTGTAAATCAACAAGCTAAATTCATGAGTTCTATTGGACTTCAATGGTTAAAAAACAAAGTAACCTGTATAAAAACAGTAGGGGAGGCCAGGGTTCAAAGTGCCGGGGGCAGGTTGTTCCGATGGAAATAGCTCCGCGAAGAAAAGAGATAGCAATAAGTGTGAAGTGCATCGCGAAACGTCATATCATCGCGCCATTGCGTCAGTCATTTTAGTGACGGTCTGCCCGCGTGTTAGCGTGGTAGTCGATTGGTGACACTCAAACATCACGTAAGTAAATTTTTTCGTCATCATACTTTTTGGTCTATTTTAATCAATTTTCTAGCTATTTGTGTGTTACTTGCTATTATCTGTCGAGCTAACTACAGTGATTAACTTTTTAATATCGTTTTTGGCTTTTTCAAACGTATTCTATCATAATTGGATTTTACTTTAGAAAATGGAATTTGGGGTTCCAAGTTCCTCTGGTGGGGGGCTAGTTGTTCCGAGGAAACTACTGCAAGAAGATAATTATGGAAGTGATAGTGAAGAAGAGACCATGGAATGGTATTGTCTAATATGTTGCGATTTATATTCCACATTGAACAATGGATTGAATGCGTCATGTGTAAGAATTGGGCTCATTTTTTTTAAGTTACTGAAATGAATCTGTTTTTACAGAGTAGGTTATAAGTTTAGATTATTGATCTCAGTAAAGTCATTGCTATAAGACTGAATTAAGAAACTATAACTCGAAATGTTAAAATTTGTTATTTTTTGTGTTTTCATTAAAAGAAATAATTTTGTTTTTTTTGACAAACAAACGTTTGTCAAAGTTAATTGAGTAATATTAAAAATGTTTATTATTCTTAAATCTATTAATTAGGTTGTACTACACCATTAACTGGTAGTTAATGCTTGTTATTATTATATGTTTGCAGTTATGTTCATCACATTTTTTAATTTTGTTGAAAAGTTTGTAAAAAACATTAAATTTTTGTACTTTTCTAAATAAAACTAATAAATATTCAATTACATATACCTAATTTATTTTATATAATACCTTTCCAACTAATACTACATTATTAGGGACTGGAGTTGATAAGCGGAACAACTTACCTCAGCTGAGGAACAACCAGCCCCTTTGTGGGGCGAGTTGTTCCTTGTCGACTTTTTACAGAAAAAATATCCTGAGCAATAATATATGCTTATTTCAAAGAACTTAAGTTTACAATTTGAAACAAGGATAAATTATGCACCATTTTATATAGGAATCGTTGACTTTAAACATTTCTATTACATTTATATTGCCTCCGACTCCAAAATCGGAACGTCGAACCCCGGCCTCCCCTAGTTCTTAAGCATGCTAATTTACATCAGTATACTTAACCTTAGGGACCGTGATGGTTATAATGATAATGAAGTAGATTGGTAGGTAGTAGGAACTCAAGCGATCGCCATGGTAGCAAATATGTATAGCTAATAAAGTGAAATATAACTAACTGAACTACATATAAAACTGTATCGATGACAGAGCTGTCTTAGTTCTGTGTTATAAAATTTATTAAGTATATTCCGATAACACGTGCAAAACAGTCACAACAACAGTCATTGGTTGCGGTTTTGACGCAAACGCATTATAATAAATTGAGCAATACGAATACGACACCACTGCGCCCATGCTTTGTCGGCGGAACCTACGTTCAAAAGAAATAAAACTTTCATATAAATGTTAGTCCATCGTTTGACCGACGACCGGACGAAATTTCACGGCGACAGCATTTTAGTTCCACATTCATTTTGTGACGTGCAAAAAAAACTGTGCACATTGATTTTCACCAAAAAAGACGACATCACCGGAGACCGAAGATCTGGCAGCTACCTGGGCCAAAGAATTAGTCTAGCCATTCAAAGGGGGAACGCTGCCAGTATCTTCGGTACCTTGCCTAAAGGGACTTCTTTTAATAATGTATTTTAGTTATTAGTTTAGATTTATTTGTTTTTATTTCTTTGTTATTTTTAGTTTGAAGTAATAAATTATACAACATACAAATGTAATTAAATAAAATAGTGTTTTCACCAAATAATTTGGACGAGCAATGAAGCTCCAGACAGAGATGTCATCAGTGCAGATTCAGATGTAGTTTAAATCTGATTTGCTGTCTGCTACAATAATGTGGTGTCAACCTTAAGATTTACATCTCGAGACTAAGTACAGAAACAAATTAGCAACGGCTTTGTAATGCTTATCTAAATAAAGCTGCTATTGTTATGTTATGAATGATGTAACCAATGTTGTGAATTTTCATTACAATTCACGTGATATAATTTAAACATTTCACTGTAATCTAGGTCATGAGAGAACACCGGCGCAAGACTGAATTAATTTGAGTAAAAGTGGAACATTTTGTTCCAACTTACATTATAGAGGAAAGATGAATTAAATGGTTAATGAGTTTTATGACCCAGTTCTCGGAATACTTTGTAATGAGCGTGCGATTAGGTTAATAATTCTGTAGGTAATTTTTCACACAAAGTTTCACACGAAAGATTAGAGAAGGATACTAAAGGCTGGTTTATTAATAATTGTTAACTAGTAAAGTAACTAGTAAATTCAAGTAGGAAGTGACAAATAGTTTTTATACATTTTTAGGTATATTAAACTTTGACTAGGTATGGATAAAAAACTGGGCATATGTTGAATTTTTGATAGGGACTATTATATTATATCCAAGCTTTTCGTCAGTTTAGCATTTGATGGAAAAATATAGGAGTCTATAGGAGCTGTTGCATACCAGCCAAGCTCCAATTTAGAGTTCAAATGTGGGGTCAATTGACTTCCTTCGAGATTGCCATCGCCTAATTGCTCAGGCGAGAATTGAGATCGTTTTGCTACTGAGATCATTCGTAATTTTATGTCAAGGCGTCATTCAGTTGTTGAAAATATATAATTACGTATTCATATTGATCTACGAGGAAGTACAATTTTGGCATTATCAAACTTTTTTGTTTGTGTAATGAGATCATCTATTATAATTATTCGACTATATAGGTAAGATAGCTATAGTTTCAAACCCGATTTTCTGGCCAACCATTAAGTTGTAACTTATCACATCGTACGTAAGAATATTAAAAAGAAATAGCATAACCGGTTTAGGATTTACATAGGCCCCTAAACTACTTCCTTTTTAATAGCTGTGTAATTATTGATAGATGTGAGGTATATACAAAAATTGGTCTTTTCAATAAGTCGTCAATCTTCAACGGTTAACAATTTATTTATATTTTACGATATTTCACACGACGCAACACAATGAGCTTCCACAGTAAAACGTTAGACAACACTGTTCAGGTACCTCCGAACTCGACACAAAAAAACTAAATTGACAGCCAGCGTCCAACATAATATATTAATGAAAAGATGGGATAGAAAAAAGATATTAGAAATTCGAATTTTAAAAGGCGGCGCGTTCAAGCAACCGTGCCGTGCGCTGGAGTTTATTTTGTTTGAGTGCTCGAAAAAGAAAACAAAAGTAGTGGCCGATCTTTTCTCCTATTTGCCTCTGACCTCGGTTCTTATTGACAATGGCTGTCAGAATGAAATATGGCGCGCTGCTAACGAAAAAGAGATTAAGTGGACGATATTATTCCTCATCTAGTGTGGTTATCGGTGAGGCGGCGGCACCGGCACTGTTTGGAGTTTCAAACGATCTATTCTTTTTCTAATCACCTGCTAAGCTGTGACGAAGGTTGAATGTTTTCTTAACATATATATTATCATATCATACTATCAACTAGTCCCATCCCAACCATCTGTTATGTAGATATTCTTATGTACGATATGGTATTCTATAGTGTCAATCTGAATAATATTTTGTCAAATGAGGTCTTCAAGTACATATCGTCCGCAACAATATACAATCAAAAAAAGAAAGACTCCAAAAGCATAATTTATCATATCTCATTCAGCACGTGCAAAATTGGCAAACATAAGATAGATAACTTTGTCTGGTGGAAGGCAACTCGAATGTGTGATGTGCGAGACGTTATCACACGCAATCAGTCGCTAGTAGCGAACGGTGTAACATAACGAACAAGCTGATGGTGTTGGCGCCTGTTCGCCACGTGAAGTGGTGAGGGGGGTGGGGAGGGTGGGGTGCGGGGCAGGGTCCCGACGGTAATGAAGCGCGTGTGGCGGAGGGCAGACACAATAGCTTGCCGCCGCCCGCCGCTGAGCCTTCTCAGAACCGGTCCATCCAAGCTCGGGCTGCTCTGCCGAATTTCGCGTCGACCACCCATCGGTCGGTTCACTCCCGATACTTATCGCGTCCGTATTTACGACTAGAAACACCAGCCGGTACGGTCCTCGGGCGGCGGAATCCCGTCGGGAAGTAATATTATGCGAACGATAGGATTGAACTACCTCTACTGCTTTGAGTGTATTCCGTGTGGTTCAATCTCTCTAGTTCTGCTTCTATTGATGAACAAATGCTGTAAATATATTGCACATTGTGGTTTCCTCAATTGCAATATTACTTTTATTCTTATCAAAGCTACATTTAGAAGCATTCATGAATTTTTATACACAGAGGATTCATAGGACAAAGAAAGCTTAAGTATTAGAGCAGTAATCTGCCTCATACCTACTTGTTGTCAATAATATTAAGTTCATAGATGATGCTAATCTATCTTTGCATCAATAGTTGTTATTGTGTCATACTCATAACCACCGTTTTTAGTCACAATTATTATCTCTGCTTCTTTTTCCCGAATGTCGTAAGAGTCTTTGGTCTCGACTAAATTTATTATGATGTCAAAAGTTTTTAATTGGCCGTGAACATAGCAAATTGGAAATCTGTCTGGGCCTTCTTGTCATTTTCCTGTCAGGTTACTTCACACAAGAAAGGTTTGAGAAGATCAGCTAAATGTAATTTCGATGGAGGAGAGTTCAAGAGACGGATAAATTATTCCCTCGTTACTTATTAGGAAGCGAGCTGGTCAAGTCAATAAATTAAAAAAACTGAGTGACGTATACGAACTAGTTTATTGCCTTGCCGCAGCGACATAATAACTAGATGACGCATCTACCGAAATACCTATTTTACGAATAAATTACGATATCTTGGAAAGTGCTGAATAGCTGAATGTTGAGATAATTTGATAATCTTACCAGCTATAAATTGTTCGTTTACACACAATATCAGAACGAAATGTTTTACAGTTGTTATTGCTGTTTCTATTAATTTCTCGTCTTCGTTCTTTGTCGAATCAATGAATTTATAAAGTGATTGTGAATTGATATATATGATATGCAACCTTAAGAGGAAAGTTTGTTTGTGAGTGTGAAGTTAGTAAGCTCCGGAGCTGAGATCATATTTTGAAAACTCTATCAATGTTAGAAAGGTACATTATCCCCGCGTGTCATGGGCCATAGCCATGTTTCATTGTCATAAAAATTCTGTTTGAATCTCCACGCAGGGAAACCGCACGGTACAGCTATGCTAATTAGGATAAATAATGGTGTTTACTAAACAGATTTCGTGATAGGTAGTACTGAGCCAATCGCATGGTAACGAACGAACAACTGTACCTTCTAGGGAAAGTTAACTTTCTGAATACTGATAGATTAAAAGTAAAAGTCCGATGTGTTCGATGTTAGCCTTCTCGGCGTAGGTACGTAATGCCACCATAGTTTTTATAGAGGTAGGTATTAAGTATCATATGGTGTATTCATAGAGAGTAAATGTTACATGTTACATCAGTATGTTACATTACATGGTATGTTCGGAATATTAACAGTTAAACACTCTAGGTTGTGTAGTATATTAGCGAGGGTAGTCGGCATACCCTCACTCTATATTATGACAGCAATAAATGTCAGTGTTCAACCAACTAGCGTGTGTTTCACTTCAGGATGGAGTAAGTTGGATATTACAAGATCAAGCTGAATATTCGAGTTCAAAAAAGAAGGAAGTTCTAAATTAATCTGTAATTCTGTACATATATATATTGTTGACCCTGTATCTGTCCATACATACAAAAGGGTTAAATGGGATAATAATATGAAAGTTTGTATGGAAAATGTAAACTTCCACGTGTGACGCCGCGGGGTACGACAGGTCGCTATTACAAAACATGCAGACGAATATGAAAAAATTAGAATACAGTTGCGCCTATTGTAAACGAACTCACTAGAAATTCTGAAGTGTTATCATTCACGTATGTTTTACTTTATACGTCAGTTGATTACCATATCAATGAATCTACGTCACCGACCGCACATTTTCAATGTTTATTTTCAACTCAAAGCAAAAGAAACACACGCACTTTTACATATTTGCTAATACATACTTTTAAAAACAATAATGAGTGTTGTTGCATTTCTGTATTGATCGTTAAAACATGACAGAACAATACAATAAAAGTTACATTAGCTACAGCTACAGTACGTAATAAACCCTTAAACAAACTAATAAATATGGTTTTTATAGTTTTATTATGTTGAATAGGTGAAGATTACTTTCCATTAAGGAAATGAGTAAACAATTGCAGTAAGCCTGCACAAGTGCAAGCCTAGAGGTAAACATCGACCTAGTTCGGAGCCGTAAACCGATACCACCGCGTTGTTTTATTTCTCGTCTGGCATACTATCGTCATCACACTTTGATATACTTCATCTACCATTTTAATCAGACCCTCGAGGGTTGTCTAAATTACCATTTACACCTTTATCTTTATCATTAAGTTTGCTATTTGAAGTGTCTACTTGTGATGGTTTACCGATAACATGGAGTTTGCTTAGCTGTGTAAATAAAGTCGTTTGGTAGCGCCCGTGCGATACCAAGAACTTTAAGTTTACTGTACTTAAATTATATTTATCTTTGTTATTTCCATTAAATCGCTGGAGGATGTGAAGTTTGATAATAATGTTTACTGATATTCTTCGACGAACTATAACTATATGTGCATGATGTATGAATGGAATGGTTTCGTCTTTTTAATTATTTTAATGTCGGTTTCAATAACCGATCTATCCACAATTTGCCCTACTAGAGATAAAAATTTGACATTACTTCTATGGCGCTTGTGTCAAACTTTTATCTCCGTGGATAGATAGGTTATTGAAACTGGCTGTTAAAAGAAGTCTACAATCTTTTTTTGAGAAGGAGGACGAAGGAAGAAAGGAGGTAAAACCGTTTGTGTACATCCTTTTTGTAGTCGTACCTAACTTTAATACCACCAAGCAGGTATTATTGTGCTGTAGACCACCTAAGACGTCACAAAGGGCCCCTAGTTGCGCGTCGTTAGCATTAGTTTAGGTAGGAGTAGGACCCACGTCGCCGCGTACGGCCGACGGCGAACGTGTAGGCATGTTGTGTGTCAAGTCAATGTCCTTACAGCGAGGTTACATGGGTCCTTTGGAGTTTTGTGGCCCTTACCTTACAGTATTTTGTTTACATCTACTTACAGCACGACAAATTACAGCGATTAGTCAACTGAATGACTGTTATTCAAATAACTACGCACAATTCGTAATTAGTGATAGGAAAATTCTCTGGACGTGTTCTGATTCCTTCCTGTCTCGTTTCGCTGGTTTCCTTGAAGTTTTTCAAGACACGTGTCCACTTCTTGTTTTGATTCTGTCAGGTTAGAAACATAAGCTTTCCCACCCAGCCCTGGTAGATAAAAAGTGGGATTGCTTACCCACAATTCCGCCCCAGGGTTGGTTAGTGGAATCAACTATTCCACAGGGCGAAACACACACTATGAAGCATAAAACATCAGTGATACTTAGTATAAAACACGTATTGTTATCTCTTTTGCATAAACAAATTTGTGGTGACGTAGTCATCCGCTTAGCAACCAAAACTGCATGAGGTGAACAGGAAAATTACGCTACCTGGATAAGGTCCCTCAGGAAATTGCAACAAATGTGCGTCCGCGCATAATAGAGGTGGTTGTAATTGGTATGCAGCCCGTGGGAACGAGGCGAGACCCTGAGGCGGTGAGGGTGAAGACTAGAATGACCCCCGCTCCCGATGAATGAACCCATTGTTGCTACGGCTATTAACTCGGTTACGAATACCGTGGTAATGGAGAAAGTTGATGGAAATAATGGAAAGCCTTGCTGTTCTGAAAATGACTTTACAAACTATGCTTAAACACACAAGTTTTAAGAAGTATCTCGTTGTAGAATAGAACTATTCTGCGCAAGTCTTATAGGATACCATCGGGATAGCATCATCTTATTTTGTTTAAGATTGGTACTTTGGTACTAAACCAACCTCACTTGCTGTGTTTATATAATACATATCTGACATGCTACGATGTTCACATGTTTGATTTACTTATATATATCCGTGACGGCTATAGCTGACTCCTTTTTACTAATTGTGAAGTAAAAGCTGTTGCCGTTCAAATCCAAGTAACTAAAAGCAAATATAAACGATCGGTGGTTATTGCAATTAAATAAAATGAGACTAAATATTATGATTTGTTGCCAGTTGCCGCTAACGGGAGATACCAAAGCACTAGACACATCGCATGTTTTTACGCCGTACGGTCTCAGCGCAGGTAAATCAGTAGGTACATGTTTCGGGGACTCGGTCGATCGATTCTCGAGAACTTGAATTGCTTGCCTCATACGCATAACTCATAACAAAGCACAAACATCAGAGCCAGCCAATAGTGTCAAGTTGATCAGCAAGCTTGCACGTGCGTAGGTACTGGCAACGGCGACTTGCTGACTGGTGAAAGCAGCGCAGGGCCGCGCCGCACCTTGCATCGCTGAGACGGCTTGCCAGAAGCCTGCCCGTTTATTGCAACCGATGATGCGTGTACCTTACCTTCTGAGATTTCTACGGCAATGGCTTTCCCGAGCGATTGGTAAAGGTA
Organism: Opisthograptis luteolata; assembly: GCA_931315375.2. NCBI lineage: Eukaryota > Metazoa > Arthropoda > Insecta > Lepidoptera > Geometridae > Opisthograptis > Opisthograptis luteolata. The sequence goes on from OV928042.1 coordinate 9,970,385, forward strand.
TTTACAACAGATAAACAAAAAACGCATTGTAACGAAATGTAAAAGCCAGATTTTTATGCTATCAAGGAAATAGTAATTACAATAAATATTAAATCACATTTACAAGTGTGTCTGAAGAACATATACAGTTCACACCGCGTTCCGTTTTTGGCGCAGGAAGGAAATGATTTACGACTAAACCGTTGAACCGATCTAGATGAAATTTAGTACCTTAGGAGATAGTGTGGACAATAGGGAAGAACATAGAATACTTTTTATCGCAATAAACAGTGGAGAAACCGCAGGAAACAGCTAGTTTATATCAATATCGTTGCTAATAACTTTGATAACTTTTATAAAGATCGCACGCTTAAAAAATGAAATGAAGAGCTTTTCTGTCGTGAACATTAGTTAGTTGTAGTTTGCTGTTATACCAAGCAGCAAGAGTATACATTTAAGAGCGAATAGGAGAACTTAATAAAGCAACTTAATTATCGTGTAAAAATAAGCTGCAATCCGTTTAGGTCTAGATTGCTGTTGGATCACATTTATGAAATTGCACATAAGGTTGACATTTCAATTCGTTCACTTCTAGAAAGCTGCGCACGGTGTTCCTTTTAGATAGTAGAAATACGAGATTGAGCATAATTCTCACGGGATCGAGTCAAACTAGTTTTGCAAGTGGCTACTCACCAGTGGATAGAGATTTAGAGACACGTCTTTGTTTTGAGCAAAAATATTAGGTAGGTAGTGGGTAATATCTCTAAGCCTTTTTATGATAATTTTAACCATATAGGTAACTATTATCACAGAGTGCCCATGCATTAATCTTGTCTTAGGTCACTATCGTTTTGTAAGTTTCTTAATTTTTTTTAAGTTTTTTTCACACGGGTAAGCAAATCGGCGGGCGGGTCTTGAGTTCATACAAAAATCCCATAGAAAATAGCAGTTTTTTTTTATGTAATAGCAAACCGGCAGACGGCTTGTTTGATGGTAAGCGTTCACCGTCGCCCATGGATATTTGCAACACTAGGGGCGTTGTCATTTTACAACCTTTCTCAATTTTTCCGGTGATTAAAAAAAAAATCATACGCATCTTGTCCCAACAAAAAATCGGCCGAAGCCATCAAGCGTTTTCGAGTTATTGCGAAACTAACGAAAATCAAAGATGAAGAAGAAGAAAGAGGATGTAACTAGTAATTAGATATTAAATTAAACTAATTGTATGGCTAGATCCTTTTCTAGCTATCTAATGTCTGTAAACATGAATGGCAGCGACAATAATCCAAGTCCTGCATAATTTCACTTGCATAAAACATTATTATGCGACACGCCACTCGCCCGAGGGCCATTCCACCATATCCCTTCGTATTTGTACCTATGCAAGAACGTGTTCTACAACTTACCACCAGGCACATAATGCCGAAGGATAAGAGTTTCATGAACTGTATTACATCGAAATAAGGATCACAACTGCACGAAAGCTCTTTGCTCTGTCCGAAGATAAAGCCCACTGTGACTCATAGTCGATATGACCAATTAAAAAATATCAATTCGTAAACGCATTTCCTTCGAAATGTATCATAAATTGATATTCTATGGCATGCAATTGGAGATGTTTATTTCTGTTGCAACGACTGTTTTCTACATTGATCATTTCATTAGCAAATGTATTTATTAAACTCTATTGTAACGGTTTCTTATAAAAATATTCAATCTGGCCGTCACTTTAGAATAGAAATCACAAAATCACCTTGAAACATTGTAAACAGGCATTTACAGAATTTAGAATGCAAATATCAAGAGTTAGTTAAATAACATTCCTTCTTGGCGCTCTGGTACTGTATTTATAAATTGTCACAAAACAGTTTGGTCGTTTCCACGAAAAACGCTTTCTTGTCAGCAGCGGCACGGTCAAAGAGGCTCGTTGATGCGATCTCAACTCGAATTACTGCTCCGGATTTGCCTTTGCTTGGCCCAACGTTTCTCATACAAACCGGTACCCAGTTGAACTGAAGGCTAATATTGCGGGAAAGAATGATCGATGGCACAATAAGCCATTTGGAAGACTGTAGCCAGCGCTAAACCTGCATTGGTTATTTTCTCACGACCAACGCCTCTTGCTGACGCTTCCTGGAAGTTCAACGAAATAAAACGAGCTGTATAAGCGTTGTCTAATATGGTGCTTTTTAGAAGCCTCATTGTTTGCCAGTCACTAACAAATTGCTCACAATTGTATTGAATAAAGACATAAAGGCATACAAGATTTCTAAGCCACATTAGTATTAATTCCTAATGAATAGTTCTAATTTAGTCTAACGGTAGAGCGCGATTAATCGTTTGTCAATACAATATTCATAGCACGTATCTAAGTCTTATGATGGTCAGTAATGTCAAAGTCCTAGGCTTGGTTCGTTGACTTGTCTTCATTGATTAAAAGCAGGTGGGATTATTTCATTCTGTCTGACATCGACATAGGAACTGGTCATAAAAATCATTGTATTGCATAATTCATCAGGACCTAATGTAGTAGTTGCTAGTGGTTAGTATAGATCATTGAAGATCTGTTGTTCTTCATTAAATTCTACTCGATGTCACGGAGTAAAGAGTAGCATATATAATATCAAGTATCTATCTACGTCGAGTAGTTCTAATAATGAGTATTATTTTGCAATGTATGGCGCAAGTTAATAAATTCCAAATGAGGTGTGTCGATTGGATTGTGATTCTCGACACAGAAATGATGAAAATGGCAAGCTCGCGCGAGTACCGACGCCGACGGAACGATGTGGGTCAACGGTGACGATGACAATAGAATTGTGTTTATAAATGTCTCCGACGCATTCTTAGCTCTACGTTTTCATAGTAACATGGTTTTTTATATTTATAAATCTGCATTTGTTGAGTGATACTAAAGAAGTAACGAATCCACAGATATATGAAACGAATAAGACAGCACTTTACGCGCTGATCAAGTAAATTTAAACTAAAACCTTTTAAATGTAAATGAAGACACTTGTTTTAAATTTAATACTACCTAGCATGATGTGACGGTCCACATAAAAATGAGGTGGTACATTGTAATTGTAAACACCGTTCTTGGTAGTACCGTTACTTCGTCTCCTTCCGTAATTTTCATAAGCGACATTGTTACTTTCTGCTTTTGTTCGAGAAACTTTACCATGATTGTAAATTATTGCAATTCCAACATCTTTATGGGTTTTTCGCCTTACACAATCTCATTGCAATGCTGCAAACTTTCTCTCTCTACTGTTATTATTAGCAATTACATGGGTAACAAAAAATTGCATCCATACATTATTATTAATGACATACCTAGTATGCAGAATACATAGAGGTTTCACTAAGTGTACATAGTTATTATCTATATGAGTTTGGAGTTTCTAAAAGCGCTCATGTTTGCTAGTGAAAAGGATATTGACATTTTCATCCGATGATTTTAGTAAAACTTCTGATGCTCTTGACACACGTGCGTTTTATATTATTTAAATTAGACAGGATCCAATGCTGATCGAAATGGATAGACTAGTGAATATAATAAGAGTGAGAGTGGTCGTGTCAATGAACTGTAAGCTGTTAGCGGTTTACCACAGGGCTCTCTGCTGGGTCCACGCTTTACGGTCCTTTTGTTTGTATGCTCTTAGCGCGATGGAGTTTTATAGCCAAAGTTATATTACACTGGCTGGGCTAAATTGAATTCAGAGAACATGAATAATACTTATTCATTTTAAAACACTTTTTAATGAATGCATATGCACACTATTATTGACTTAGGTATACATTTATTTACTGTTTGTTAATGCTATTTGTCGACTTCTGCAATTAATTACATACTATGTAGTAGGAAGAGAACTAATTAATAATTAAATATACTTCCCTTTCTGTGGTCTGGTCTATGGTAATTTATTTACTAAAATATGTATAAAATAAACTACTACATCATAAAACATCGTCATAGTTTTTTCGTTCTGATGATTTGTTACAGCCACAATATTTTTAAATTTAATTATTCTCTTTACTCCCAAGTCACACTCAAGTCACGGATTTATTGAAGGTACTCAGCTAACAGCACTTTAAAAAGGACGTCAAGAGCGCTCTTGAAAGCGGAGTTTGATTAATTAATCAATATTTACGAACTCAGCCAATCTCAAGTCAAGATCGCTCTCAAGAACTGAGATCGATTTATTAATACTTACCTCAGATTTCGTCATTACTAACTCGTGGTTTTGCTCTACCACTTTTCAATTAAAATATCTTTATCAAAAACTTTGGTTATAATAAATTTATTGTATCACAATTAATTCATAATGTGTATTTGATTTGCCTTAGTTTGACTTCTTGGTGATTCATCATAAAGTTTAAAGTGAATTATGGAGTTGGTACCTTTTTATTTTTTTATTGAGTAGTTTTACCGCAGTGGAAGTTTTTACACTTTTTTTTAACTCGAATCGTTTCAAAAGGCAGTATCAGTGACTCACCTTACATGACTTTTTATCTTGTACCTACTATCACATAAATATATAATCTACTAGATACACTGCTTCTTTGCAATTCAAAGCATTTCCGGTCCGCCTCATTTTGCAATCGATCGAAGTCGAAAGCTTGGAATACGAATGGTTTTTGAAGTGAAGTAGGTACCTGCACTTACAATAGTTATAACCTGTAAATTAAGGATAGAATAATATGTACCCAGCTATTATAAAGTTTGCTACATTAACACATGCCTGTTAGTTAATTATATACTTTATTTGCAATTACGCAATAGACTACATATTTGTCAAAACGTTGTAGGCGTAGATAAATATTCAAGTGATGTCAATATTTAGCCATGAGCGTGACTCAAAAGTCTACACAGGTTTCACTAAATGGTTTTTGAGACACTGTGACAGATTTCATAGCATAGCATAGCATGGCATCTATTTTCTACTCGCATTTGCTGACTACACAGAAAAAAATCCTGACATTCCTACCGTGTCGCGCCTTCCAACCGATCCTTTCGAAATGAAACTTTCTCCTCCCTTAGTTAGGTAAATTTAAAGGTACCTACATTTCTTTCCGAGTCAAAAGGAAAGGAAATTCCTTCTGTATTTCCGAAGGTAATTTTTCGTCCATGTATGGCTTCCCTCGCCACTTTCCACGGAAAGTGACTATCTCAATTTTTTTCACTACAACATATGTATTATAAAACAAAGTCTTCCGACCCGTCCGTCTGTCTGTCTGTTCGCGATAAACTCAAAAACTACGGCACCAATTGTCATGTTCTTTTCACTAAAGGATAGAGTGGTTCTCAAGGAAGGTTTAGTATAATTTGTCAAGATTTTGTATACATTGGCTGAATGATATTTTTGATAATGATATTTATAATGATATTCGTGTCGGTAAAAAATAAGCCGCCTGGGAGCTTTCAACGAAATTGCTGCCTTTGGGATTTAACAAAATGATATAATAATATGGTGGAATTGTGTATTTTATATAGGTCTACAGAGAAGTCCGCGATCCTTTAGGCATCGTTTTCGTTGAAAGCTCCCAGAAGCTCATCTTTGATTCTTCTCTTCGGGCTCAGTGGCGTAACTTGAGAGACCTCTATCCAGCAGTGGACACAGGCGGATGGTAATGAAAATTATGATGACTATTATATGAGAGACTAAACATTCGGCGTGAAAAACTTAAAACGAATGAACCCTAATATGTATAAAATAAATTAGTACCTGCATTTGAACATTTTTTGCTCCGTTTCATTCAAATACGGCACGGTAATTTGAGATTAGCATTTAATAGCTAGTAATGACAGATGTACAAAAACTATACAAAGGGGCTCTGGCGCCGCGCCGTGCTAATAGCGAATAGTCGTCGTTAACTCTTTATTTAATTATCAGTTCCATCTATAAAGATGGTCGTGGGAAACTTTCCTGCCTCACCTAGATTCTGTGCACTTGATTTCTCATATAATAGAAGTTTGTTCAGATAATGTAACCATGTTTGTTAATGTATTTTTCAGTTTTAACGTGAACATTATTGTTAGCGACGCAACTTAGATTTATGTTTATAATTAGAAATTGTAATAAAGATTAGGATAGCATGTAGGTAGTTAGTCCCGCAACTAGCAGAATAGAAAGAGACAACCGATAGGGATAGCGATACCATCGAATTGTTAGAAAGAGATAGCTGTACGCGCCGACAGAGACAACAATACCACCCGTCACGGTGACGCCATTGGTCCAACGGCCGAGAGAGGCGGTCTCCTGTCGCCGCTAGTTGCGAGACCTTTAGACGATATATAAGCGAGACATTTTTGCGAGAAATTTGTAGTAGTTCGCCAGCAGTTCACGAGTAAGCAAGAAATATACGGAGCCTTGAAGTCAGAACCAGTATTTTCCTTCTGCCCGCCGGCAAGAATCCTTCAATATACAGTCCACTACAGCCCGGTCTCCCTAGACCCCAGGGATTACCTACAATTCCTGGTGCTTCGAGCCGGATCAAGGGATTACCTACAATTCCTAGTCCTTCGAGCAGCCGGATCAAGGGATCATCAAGAAGGAAAATGCCAATCGTACGTTCCAGATCGCCCGTCAAGACGCGATCGGGACGCACCGACGACGAGGAGAATTCCGCCGAAACGGCGACTACCACCGACTGGTCCATCAACGCGCCGGCTGAAACAAGCACTTCTGCCTCGACGTCCACCGCAGCAACAGCAGCCAACAACGGAACAGCTCCGCTCGTGCATTCCGCCGCCGTGTCGGTAGCGCCCCGTGGCGCTGCCCCGCCTTCGGTTTCCACCGCTGGAATGCCGGCGCCCGTGCGCTCCGCCGCGACCAACCCCGCCGCGACAGACGCTTACGGTATGAGCGCTCCCGCGTCAGTTACGATGCCGATTCGTACTCGCGCCGCCGCCGCTGCCGCCGCTGCATCGACACGGACGTCTCAGCAGGCGCATACCGCAGCCGATATGCAGGCACCCGCGAATTCGCCGCGTCATACCACCCCAGTAGACGCCGCGTATACCGCTAGACCCGGAGCCAGCGATGCCACATTGACCGCTGGTGCTTCCGCCGCCGCAACTTCGACTGCAACGCGCCAGAGAAAAAAGCCGAGCATGAAAAAGAAGGACATTGGAGGAAATCAAGTTCCACCGTTAGCGCCTTCAGAAGCGAGCATGAAAAAGAAGGACATTGGAGGAAATCAAGTTCCACCGTCAGCGCCTTCAGAAGCCAACATGCAACCGAAGAACATTGGAGGAAACCAAGTTCCACCGTACGCGTCTTCGGGAAAATGTGGTCCTCGCAGAACAGTAGTTCCGGGATCAGTCAAGTCATCAAGATTAACTTCGTTGGAAGCAAACAGAAGACTGATTCAATGCCAGATAGAAGAAGCCCGTCTCAACACCATCCTCGCTCAGAATGACGTAGAAATCGCCAATTGTTATCAGTCCGAAGATCAATTGAGCGCGGAATTAGAAATCGAACGATCTACGCAAGTAGAGCAATGGGTGGAGCAGACAGCTACCTATATGGAAGAACCACTGCAAAATAATGTGTTGGAACCAATGCAAGACAACGCATTGAGAAATGATCTAAGAGAGCTGACTGAAGCTATCAAGATCAACAACACTAAACAACGAGAGCCTGCCGTACCGCACACGTCGTTCAGTTACACGGAATTGCCCATCTTTAATGGGGCACATGAAGATTGGCTGCCTTTCAAGAGAGCATACAAAGACAGCTCAAGATATTTCAACGACGTGCAGAACATGGCTCGCCTGAGAAAAGTGGTACTTGGACCGGCTTATCAATCTGTGAGATGTCTAATGTCTATCACCTGCGACCCCGAAGAAGTGATGGATTCACTAGAAGAAAATTTTGGAAGGCCGGAGCAGCTCGTCCAAACAGAACTCGAGAAAATCAAGCAACTCCCGAAACTCGGAGACTCGCCCAAGGATTTGTGCTACCTCGCTAGCTGCGTCAAAAACGCAGTGACAACGATACGTGCCCTAGACGAACCTGAGTACTTGTACTCATCGGAATTCTGCAGAAGCATCGTGGCGAAGCTATCACCGATTCAGTGTCCCAGATGGCTCGACTTCGAATCAAAGTGCGCCAAAGGCCCTGAATTAGTCAAGCTGAGGGACTTCCTGAGCGCCGAAGCTAAGCTGTATAGAAAAATCGTGCCCGTAGACGTGAGCAAGAAAAAAGAAAACGCAAAATATCCCGTTCACTCGACCCACGAAGGCGACAAAGCCACAAATGAGCCATCCACATCATCGAAGAAGCTTTGCGTGAATTGCGAAGAAGCACATTGGGTAACGGAATGCACGAAATTCCGTGAAGCCACCGTCGACGCTAGATGGGAAATAGCGAAACAGAAGCACCTCTGCTTCAGATGCCTACGTCGACGACATGCAAGAAACAACTGCAGAGGTCAAGGCTGCAAGAAATGCAAGCGTCCGCATCACACAATGTTGCACTCGGAACGAACGACAGCACCAGTGCAACGAGAAAAGCAGGACCTCTCACCGTGTCATCAAACCACGGAAGAAAACTTAACGCACGTGGTGAAGTCCGTGTACGCTGCTACCGATGGGAAGAAAGTTTATTTGAAAATGATCCCAGTCGACGTCTACGGTCCCAAAGGCTCGGCGCGCATTCTCGCCTTGCTAGACGAAGGATCGACCGTCTCACTGATCGATGCCGACATCGCGGCAAAGATCGGAGCCACTGGGAAGGAAGAATCCCTCACGCTAGAAACCGTCGGTGGCAAACTTATTGAGAAAAAGGACTCACAGCGGATGGACCTCAAGATCAAAGGAGCGCATCGCAGAGACAAGAGAGTTCTCAAAGGCGCCCGCACCGTAGAAAACTTGAAGTTATCACCGCAGTATGTCGGCAAAGAAGCCGTCGAGAAATGCAAGCACTTGCAAAACATGAAAAACGAGCTACTCTACGATCGAGAGAGACCAGCATTACTCATCGGGCAAGACAACTGGGAACTGATCGTTTCCAGGAAGATTCTGAAGGGTGAACCAGACGAACCAGTCGCTTCACTCACCGGCCTGGGCTGGGTGCTACATGGCTACCGCACCGGATACGCTTCACCGGTAAACTTCGTCAACCACTGCCGACAAGCAAGTGACGAAGACCAGATGGACGAGATGATCAAACGACACTTTGATCTAGAAGCGATCGGCATACAGCCAAGACGCCCAAGCAATGACGCCGACGGAAGAGCCCTGGCGGTCCTCGAAGCAACTTCGAGGCGTCAACCCGATGGAAGATTTGAATCTGGTCTTCTGTGGAAAACGGACAACGAAACACTACCGAACAACTATGTCCAGGCCCACAGTCGATTGACGGGCATCGAGAGAAAGCTCGACAAGAACGCAACATTGAAGGAGGAATACGGAAGGCAATTGAAACACCTGCTTGCCAGTGGGTACGCCGAAGAAGCGCCAGCCGACTCCACGCCGGGCAGGACTTTCTACCTGCCACACTTCGCAGTGGTGCATCCCATAAAGAAAAAGACCCGCATTGTGTTCGACGCCGCAGCAAGATTTGAAGGAAAGAGCTTGAACGACGCCCTGCTCCCAGGACCCGACCTACTCCAATCACTATTTGGAGTACTTCTCAGATTCAGAGAAGGGCCCGTAGCAGTGGTAGCTGACATAAAGGAGATGTTCCTGCAGATCCGCATTCGTGACGAAGACCGCGACAGTCTGAGGTACCTGTGGAGAGGTGAAGATCGGCACGAGAAGCCGAAAGAATACAGAATGACGTCTGTCATATTTGGAGCAGCGTCATCGCCCGCCACAGCTATTTTCGTCAAGAACCTGAACGCCAAGGAACATGAGAAGGAACATCCTGAAGCAGCCAGAGCGATCGTTCATAACCATAATATGGACGATTACCTTCAGAGCTTTACAAACACCGAAGAAGCAGCACGAACAGCGCAAGCGGTCGACAAAGTCCACAAGGCAGCCGGTTTCGAGCTGAGACAGTGGGCCAGCAACGACAAAGAGGCACTGCGTCAAGTAGCGAAGCACGAAGAATCGCCGAACGAAGTACGGCTCGGCAATGAAGAAGAGAAAACGCTCGGTTTACGATGGCTCGTAAACGAAGATGCACTGGCCTTCAACATAGGCCTGAGAAACACGCCGAGCGACATCGCTGACGGAAACCGAGCACCAACGAAAAGAGAAGTCACGAGCGCAGTCATGTCTACGTTCGATCCCATGGGACTCGTCGCACCAGTCTTGATAAAAGGAAAAAGACTGATCCAAGACATTTGGAGAGCCGGAACGCAGTGGGACGAGACCATCAACGAAGAATCTCAACAACTATGGCTGGAATACATCGAAGACGTACAGATGCTGAATCAACTGAAGGTCCCCAGATGTCTATCGACATCAGAAAGAAAAGGACAGCTTCACACCTTCGTCGACGCTAGCGAGACCGCATACGCAGCAGCTACGTACTGGAGGACAACGACCGCCTCCGGTGAAGTCAACGTCGCGCTCGTAGCAGGAAAAGCCAGAGTGACACCACTCAAATCGGTGTCTTTCCCGCGCCTTGAGCTGCAAGCTGCACTTCTGGGAGCGAGACTGGCTGCTACGATCGCAGAAGAAACCGACTTAGACATCACCGAGAGAGTCTACTGGTCCGACTCCAGTACCGTACTTCAGTGGATGAAGTCCGATCCGCGACGGTTCAAACCGTTCGTCGCTCATCGTCTCGCTGAGCTCGAGGACCTCACAAAGTCACCTGAATGGAGATGGGTCCCAACAAAGCAAAATCCTGCAGATGATGCGACCAGAGAAGTGCCCAGGGACTTCAGTCACGCGTCGAGATGGTTCTGCGGCCCCGAGTTCCTGTACCGGCCAGAGTCAGAGTGGCCTACGAAAAAGTTTTGGAAGACCGAACTCACTGGGGAAGAAAAGAAGCCAGCTACAGTTGCCACCGTTACGACGAGCCGAGAACATGACCTACCAGACCCGGAAAGATCCCCAAGCTGGACGCGCCTGCTTCGTGCGACAGCCAGAGTCTTTATGTTCAAAGACTTGTGCAAGAAAAAGAGATTCGCCACGGCCGCTGCGCGAGGTGACACCAAGTGGAAGCCATACCACAAGAAAAATAAGGAAGAAATCTTTCGTCCTCACAAAACGAAGGAAACGAAAAGATGGCTACGAGAGTACCTACCCACTCTCATGCTACGAAATCTCAACGGAAGAAGTTCTACGGATCCAGAGAAAGGTGACGTCGCAATTATCGCCGATGCGTCCCTACCCCGGAACACATGGCCACGAGGGGAAGTCGTCAAGACCTACGTCGGCCCCGACGGCAGAACGAGAGTCGTGGACGTCCGGACGACGGGAGGAGTGCTGAGGCGGCCTACTTCGCGCCTCATCATCGTCGTGCCAGCAGCGTCGCGACCTGAGTTAGGAGTGCACGATAAATCGTGCACTGGGGGGGAAATTGTTAGCGACGCAACTTAGATTTATGTTTATAATTAGAAATTGTAATAAAGATTAGGATAGCATGTAGGTAGTTAGTCCCGCAACTAGCAGAATAGAAAGAGACAACCGATAGGGATAGCGATACCATCGAATTGTTAGAAAGAGATAGCTGTACGCGCCGACAGAGACAACAATACCACCCGTCACGGTGACGCCATTGGTCCAACGGCCGAGAGAGGCGGTCTCCTGTCGCCGCTAGTTGCGAGACCTTTAGACGATATATAAGCGAGACATTTTTGCGAGAAATTTGTAGTAGTTCGCCAGCAGTTCACCAGTAAGCAAGAAATATACGGAGCCTTGAAGTCAGAACCAGTATTTTCCTTCTGCCCGCCGGCAAGAATCCTTCAATATACAGTCCACTACAGCCCGGTCTCCCTAGACCCCAGGGATTACCTACAATTCCTGGTGCTTCGAGCCGGATCAAGGGATTACCTACAATTATTATCAGGTAAATGATTTTTGATTGGTAATTAGGTACCTACCATAACTCCTGGGTTTATTTTGTATCAATCTTGTATGTTTTGTAAGACAAAACAGCAGTATTCACGGGTATACATTTCATGAAATGTTTCCTCAAATAAAAATAGACGTGTTATTGTAACTAACTCAGTGTAGTTAAAAATATACGCTAAGGAGCGGTTACGTGCGTAGGCCCGATTAGTAGAGTCGATAACTGCGTTAAACAAAAACGCTACACCCTCTACGGGATAAAGATTTGCATTGAATAAAAGTGCAGGTTTTCACTTACCTATTTGTTCCGTGTTCCCAAGCCTCATAGTGTCTAGGTACAAGGAAATATTATTTATGGGTCAGAACACTGGACCAGCGAACGTGATGAATTATGACCACTCCTCTCTCTGGGAGTAGGCCTGCAGTGGCAAAGTAATAGGGCACATCATGATAACACAAACAAGAACTGTTGTCAGACAAATGGGCGGAGTACCCGAAGTGATAGTGTAGGCGTAATGATTATTACTTCGCTGAAACATTGTTAGTTGCTAAACTAGTTATTTGAAATCTCTGAAATCAGGTTACAAAGATTGTTTTGGAACAGGATGGTTCACTTGCTGAACAGTTCGTTTTGATTTTCCTGGATGATACCGTGCGTCACAGTTTTGAGTCTTAACTGCTGCTACTGGGCGGCAGCTCGCATCTCGCTTACCTGTATAGGTAGAGATCGAGGGATGAGTAGGTGATTGCACCAAATGGTTGTGTTGAGTAGGTGATGGCACCAAATGATTGTGTTGACTAGGTGGACCTACCTACTATTCAATGAAGGCGCTAACGAATTTACTTTACGAGCCACTTGCACAGTTACCATTAGTTACCTAGTACTTGTAAATCACTATTTCGTCACAGTGTATGCAAGCTACAAGCTCCTAAGTCCTCTTGCTTCTACTGTGATTGCTTTTTATCCTATTTACTTATGCCCTCGCAGACTGAGCCAAGGGCAAATAAGCTATTGCTAATAATGCTAAAAAATTACTACAAAACATTTGTTTTTGTACGCATGATGAATGCGGAAGCAAAACGCTTCGTGCATATAGGCGGCGTATCCATCATAATAATTATATTGATGGCGTTTTGCCGGTTGTCTGGATGACCGTTGATGGAATGGAGATGAAGGAATTAAATTGCCTAACTCTTGGAAACTCTCTGCGCGCTGAATAGTGATAGGTACCTACCTAGATATCATTTAATATTTATATTTTCTTCTTTTCAGTTGTCCGAAGAAGTGACGAGGAAGCAGAGCGAATACCAAAAATGCCTGGAGTCATACAAGCAGATGCGGACAAAGTTCGAGGAGAACTACCTAAAATGTAAGTGTAAGTTTATGTCCTTTTTATAAGCATGCGTAGATTTGCTTATGTTATGACGACGTTCACGAGTTTGGTAATTTGTATGGAGATTAAAGGTAATTACGTAGGTGAGTCCTTAAACGATTTTCATTTTGTAAATGAGCCTTCGACTTCCGTATGCATGTGTTACAAGATAATAATATATTTACTATTTAAAACTATACCATGGTCAACAAAATTAGACTTAGCTTTCGAAACGGGATAAATACATGGTATTTGTTTTACCATGTGGTATGTACTTACCTATTTGTAGAAAAAGCACTTGTCATAGCTCGCGATTGGATACCGCGAGTTTTGTGTGTCGAAATTAGTATCAAGTTGCGAGTGACTAGGGTGAAAACGGTAATGCCATCATACGCAAAAAACGTGAGAGGAAGCGGGTAGATAGATATGTCTGCCCGTTATAATATCAACAATGGGACTTTTTTGGCGGCAATCGAATTGTCAACGTGAAAATTTTGTTTTTATTTCCAAAACTCCTGTTTCTTCGAGGGATAATGTGTAATATTGGTGAATTATTAACCATTATGTGTTAGTTAATGTGTACGAGTGCGGGAAATTGAAATAAATTTGTGAAAGTGACTTTTCGAGTTGCTCCAAAAAAGTCCGTGTAAAGTTTAAGTAAAGCGCCACTACTTTACTGAAACACTAACCTCATCCCTTCATCTCATCATCATCATCATTTTATCATATAGACTTGATTCAACTCTCTGAGTTTGAAATATTTTATACTTGACACTGGCAAATACACTTATCGTGTGACGCCATAAAAAAAATAAAAAAATAACAATCCTACCCGCAAAAACTTTTAGTATTCTCGTGATCACGGCGCTTGCAACAGTGCCGAATTATCGAGAACTCAAACAAAAACAAATATGTACATGGTAATTATCCCGTTTCAAAACCTAATTCTAACAATACAATATATTTAGCAATCATCAGCCTTCGAACAATACCTTATTGATATTTCGACAAAAAGTCCAAATTAAATTTTTTCGTTCCAGGTCCGACGAGTAGAGGCGGCAGAAAGCTAGATGAGACCAGAGACAAGTACGGGAAGGCTTGCAGGAGACTGCACCGGGCCCACAACGAGTATGTGCTGCTGTTGGCGGAGGCGACCGAGTGCGAGCGCGCGCTCAGGACTGCGGCGCTGCCGACACTGCTTGACCAGCAGAGGCGGCAAGGGGAAGCCACTGCGTCCTCGTGGTGAGTGTCCTACTGGGTACAAGTAAAAGGAAAAAATGATAGAGGCAAGAAAGCGTGCACGACAACTACGAGAGTCCATGAGAACGAAAGTTACGGAAGCTGTTAAAAATTTTCCGAAACCTTTTCCACAAAACACACATTGACTTTGTAAATACAGCACCCGGCAAACAAGTTGAGCGAGAAGTTACGTGGAAGGGAAAATTTACGCATGTGCACTTCCGTTTGAGTTCGTATTTGGATGCTAACGTGACGTGAACACAGCGCGGGAAGCTGATTAACCAATTAGGCGCAAGCGTTCGGCGAACTCCCCCTTCGATCAACCTAAGCGATCTAAAAATTGTTTCTGCGCAGCCAAGGTCATTAGCTCAACTTGTTTGCCGGCCACTGTAAATCATTTCGGCTGATGCTGAGCATGGATTTTCCCAATTTCTCTTCACCTCTCATAGGCCTTCAATGGACTGACTATACGGTTCAAATAATTAGAATTGTTATTTTCAGGAAAGGCATCCTTCTCGAAGTGGTGCAACGGGGTGACTTCAGCACAGACAAATTTAGAGAAATCCAAACCAAAATCGAAACTACAGTCCAGAACTTAAGGCCTCAAGATGAATACAAAGAATTTATAGAAAAGTACAAGTAAGTATGTCACTAAGATGCGCGGTGGTGGCCAAACGGTAACGCGTGCGCCTTACAAGGCGCCGACATCGAATTCGAATCATCTCGTTCCCGCACAAGTTAACAAGTTAGTGACTTAACAAGTTATGTGTGTAATTACCATCGCTCAAAACGGTGAAGGAAAACATCGTCAGGAAACTGACATGTCCAAGAATCACAACATTCTAGGGCATGCGACATCTACCAACGTACCAACCCAGCGTGGTAGATTACCGCTCATACTCTCTCTCTAAGAGAAGGCCAGTATCCCAGCAGTGGTAACGTTATAGGCTGATGATGATGACGAGACTATGCTACCTTCTTCAAGGAAATTACATAATGTCAAAAGGTTCGTATGGCCATAACGATTCACAATTGTTAATTAACTTCCCAGATCACCTCCCTCAACGCCCGTTACGTTCACATTCGACGAGAGCCTAGTCGAAGACACCAGCGGGAAGCTGCAGCCAAACCAGCTGACCGTCGACAACCTCACCGTGGAGTGGCTCAAGGAAAAGCTAATAGAGCTGGAGACCACACTACAGGACAATAGGGAAAAACAGACCGCGCTGCAGGGGCCGGAGATCATAGGGAATGGCGTCTGCAAGAATAACAACACGGGGATCGCGAATGGAGTCAACGGGATCGACAGGTATGGATACCTTTATGTTAAGTACGGACGGGGTCAGAATTTCAGTAGCAGTGTCAAAAAGCAATAGCATGAAAGAAAATCAGGCATATATGACCTTCTTCTCAAAGCGATTTCTTACGTAGAAAGCGAAAAAAGTAGCTAGCTGCTCACGACCAATTTTCCAAAAGTACCAGATTGGCTATTTTTGGCGTTAGAGATGCTTAGAAAAGTTGAGTATGTTCAGCTACTTTTGACGTTGACCCTAAGTGTGTATATGAACCAATCAGAAAGAGCGCAGTTACTGGTCGCACACATTCACATCACACACACAGAGATACGCGGCATGCCTACCGTGCATACGACTGTGAACGTTGAGGTGCTACTGCAATATTGCCCTCTTACTGTACAACTAAGTTATCAGAAAAGTGGGTTATAACGACTGCCAAAGCAGTTCAATAATAATAAAAACAACAAGGAAATCGTTATTTTTAAGGTTCAGTTCATATTTTTTGATAGGTATAACAAGCTTGCCTTGACAAATAGAGGTCAATGGTAATCATCTATGCAGACTCAGATTTCATTAGTAAACAATGTTTACCTACGCAAGCCATTTCTTCATTTCAAAGTTTATTTCCTCGTAAATAACGCAAAACCGTGAGTCATTATAGGCAAGTCATCTTTGTGCTTAATTTATTCCGTTTAAGTTTATTGATTGGTTCCGAAAAGTAAGTGTGAGAACAGCGACAACAACAATACTAGGTAGTCCTGACAAAGTAGGAATTGTACCGGCAATTTCAACATAATTGTAGGCTTCTCACAATTAACCACATAGGTAACTCAGCGTGAAATGGTGCGATAGACTGGGCAATGAAAGTGGCAAGAGAGTAGGAATACCTTTACCATATATAAATAATAGACTTGTGTTTCTACTGAAACGTTATGAAAGTAGATAGCAAATTTTTTATTGATTTCATCTCCTCTAGGCATTCGCCGCCACCGATACCAGTGACGACATCGGAACCAATTAAGCTGCTCGAACTTCGAGTGGCGGAACGCAAATGTGCCAAACAAGCCGAGATGATCAGGTCAGCGCTGGCAGAGCTCGGATGCGAGGAAGCACCCAGCGGGTGCCCAGACCTCTCCAATGAAACTGTCGGCGTGGACAGCCTAGACGGAAGCTCGCCTGATCACCAGGTACGTGCAGTGTCGAAATGAGACCAGCTTAATATGAGTAATTGGATCTAATTATGCGGTGTTCTTCTAAGTTCCAATGTAATTTGTTTCTTTTCTGTGTTTCCGGATTTAGTGAGTGATCAAATCTTAACCTTAAAATAAGACATCAACGCGCTATAATGTCACGTAAGTGGTATTTGGTATAGACATAAAAACTGTAATCCATTATCAGGATCGGTCGTCGATTGGTTCAAAAGCGTCAATGGATGCGCTGCGGTTGCATCTCCATTCAGTTATACCTCCGAAGCCGTTCTTCAGATTCTTCACGAGGCCCTTCAGACGCAAATCCGCTCCCTCCAGCCCAGCCTTACCTCCAAAGACCTACAGAAGCAGCAGCGTGGGGCCCTCAGACTCGGTAAAAGTGCTGACTCTCCGAAAAAAACGGATCAGAGTCTTGAAACGACGCTTGCGTAAACGTATGGATGTCTATGTGAAATGTCGTGTGCAGCATAAAACACTGTTCAAGAAAAGGAGGAAGACCCATGTCGCTCTCGATAATTATTCTAACAGTGTGGTGAGTGCCACTAACCGAAGATTAAACTTCCCACGCATGGCATGGTTCTCGCATGAAGCTCTAACGCGGCGTTTTAGAGCACTTTATTCAGTTCAAACTCGGCGTCATTCAGAACGTGTTATGGCTAATTTTAGCGCAAGTTTCAGCGTCACTGCACCGCACGAACTTCTGACGGGAATAAGCTTTCATACAAATTGAAAATAGCACAACCGGCTCTTTCTTACTAAAACTCAATTTCAAAATCAAGGTGACGCCGCTTGGGCTCTTCCAGAAATGTATCAGTGTTTACGCCTCTGTGTACGCATCGGTCGCGAGATTTGCGTCAAGTTCATCGTGTTTTTTAGGATATTTCTTTCGAGTGGCGAAATAAAAAGATAGTAAAGTAATGATCATGTGTTCCGTGGATGTTTGAAGAGTTTTCGCGGTGGAAAAATGGATCCGTTCGCCATGTATATAACACACGCGGACTTGCCGCCTCCCTTCGTAATCCCGCGGAGAAGGAAACGATTGAAGCAACTGCAACTTGAACTTGAGCAGGAATACGTATGTCGCGGCTTAGCTGTTACGTGTGATTAGTTAATAATACATTAGGTATATGAGTTATCGTGTGTGTTTGCGACCTTCTCTGATTGGCGTGAAAATGTTAGTAGCACGCACTTAATTTGTGTAGATATTTGTTGTGTGTGTTTGGTTTTATTTTGTAGTTTCTTTAATACTGCACTGCGTTAAATTGCAATCTTTTCTAAAACCAACTTGATATGAAAGTAATTTCGCATATTTTTGACTTCTCTTTTCACCGTCCAGGTGAGCGTGAGCGAGACAGAGCGTACCTTGGTGGAGCAGGAGTGGTTCCACGGCGTGCTGCCCCGCGAGGAGGTAGTGCGGCTGCTGCGAGCTGACGGGGACTACCTGGTGCGGGAGACGACGAGGAACCATGCGCGGCAACTAGTCCTGTCCGTGTGCTGGGGACAGCATAAACACTTCATTGTGCAGACCACTCCAGAGGTGAGTGTTCTTATCTTCATTTGGTAAAGCGGAAGCGCGCGTGAAATGATTCCACGTGCTATGCTACGTTGGCTTCGAGACAGCTCCAACAGTGTCCTCAAAATGATTGATTGTGGTGTCCAGAATAATCATAGGTATTGTCACGGGCAAAACTGAATTATGAATTATACCAACAGTAACATAGGCTCAAGGTTTTTTTACACACATCAAAATGGATTTTATCCGAGCTAAATGTTTAATTAAGTATTCTAAATCTGAATAAAAAATGGTTTTTTTTTTCTTAGGCTAATTTCTGAACACTATAAAATAATATAATAATATCTATAATATCGTCCTTGTCATGGGATCACTACAGATCTTGTGTTTCCATTTTACTGATCTTAGGATTACAGTCAGCGTGCTTTATTATAGAGAACTGCCTACTTTACTAATGAACCAAGTTAAAGTGGTTGGTTAGTGGTGATTTCATAGCGATTCTTCCACGTTCCAGGGCCATTATAGGTTCGAAGGCGCGGCGTTCCCTTCGGTGGCTGAGCTCATAGCGTGGCAGCGAACTAGCGGAGTGCCAGTGACGGCCAGGTCCGGAGCGCTGCTGCGGCGAGCGGTGCCCAGAGAGAACTGGGAGCTCAACAATGATGACGTACAGCTTTTGGACAAGATTGGACGGGTGAGGCTTCTTATCTTTTCTTGTGGTTTACGTCTGAAGGAAAGGTTTCTGCAATGGATTGCAATGCAGTGCATGCAGTGGTGCAGGTATTGCAAGCAGGCAAAATAATAAGTCGGATAATTGGTATACCTACGTTCCGGCCGGATAGTGATTTAATTATCATCACGAGCCGGAAAAAGTCCACTGCTTAACATAGCCACCACGCTTGTAATAACGGCTATTAGACATTTGCAAATATACTTATAATACATGGTTATTTAGTAGGATGCATGACTGTGATCACTTTAAAATGTCGGCACTCTAGAACCTTAAAAAAGTGAAAGTGCATTGCAAATTTTTATCCCAGCTCGGTTCCTGGAATCTGCTAGTAGCTTATAATTGTACCTCCCTCAGGGTAATTTCGGTGACGTATACAAAGCGCGGCTGAAGACAACGAGCCAAGAGGTAGCGGTGAAGACATGCCGGGTGGCGCTGCCGGAGGAACAGAAGAGAACCTTCCTGCAAGAGGGACGGATACTGAAGCAGTACCAGCATCCGAACATAGTGCGGCTGATCGGGATCGCGGTGCAAAAGCAACCCATCATGATCGTCATGGAACTTGTTTCAGGTAGGAACCGGCTTTTTTGTCGACGCACGTTTGTTAAGCGTTTTAGTTTTAAAATTGATGGTGAATTTGATTGGATCTATGAGAATTTGAATTGGAATTATGAGAACAGAGAACTAGGTGTTCCCGCGGTTTCACCCGCGTGGGCTACAGTTTATCGCGATAAAATGGAGCTTAATCCTTTCTCAGGCTCTAGACTACCTCTGTACTAGACAGAGTTATTTTCGCATTTATAATATTAGTAGGGAGTAGGGATAATACATTCTTAAGTCCCAATCACATCTAGGGTTCGTTAAAGTTACGCGATTGGCCAGCGCAGAAGCATTTTCCACGTGGCATTCACGAGAGGAACATGCGATCCATATGACGAACATCCTTATGACGAACTAAGACTTTTTTGCTGACGTCAATGATAGTCTAACTACCGTACCTAACTCTACTCAATCGCTACTCGATAAATCGAAAACAACATCATTTAAAAGGAAGGTTCAATAACGCAATCACTCAGACAGATACGATAGAAATGACGCGATGTTCCAAAGTTGATGGGTTAGTCAATAAATTGTGTTATAAATGTAGAAAGCCGTGGGAGGGTTAAACAGCGCACCTAGTTTCGGCGCCGGCGCAGACAGTACGATAAAATAATATTTATTTACATTTCTATGCGATCCAGGATTGAGACTGGATATTTTAGTCTTTAAATAATTCCAGACTAAAATGTATGGCGAGATCGGTAGTAGGTGTCCAAATTGTTATCATATAAGTTGTTTGAAATTTAGTTCTGCCAATCAAGACTAGATGGCGCTAGCGTCGCCCGTCAGAAATCCTGCATCGCGCAAGCGTTTGGTTCACGATATTCTACTAAATAAGTGACTGGTGGCGCCATAGTGGGAACTTTCGGTTCACATCATTTGTTACCATACGTAATAAATACAGTTTGCACATGACCACTTCGTGTTTTATTTGCACCAAGTGTGACATGGTCCTACGAGCTCGGATGCACTAGTCAAAAAAAGACTAGTCGACGAATCGTTCTACGGTGGCGTAGTAATCTGTGGGGATTCCACTGAAGCGCCCAGCACTCTGGTACCAGAGAGTGTGTCATCACTACTTTTGCGGAAGTAGTCAAGTTGGGAGTCTGTTACCCGTGGCCGGCGCGAGAGGGCGCTGCGTGTTGGATCCTGCTTCGTGAAGTCAATCGGTACCAGTGAACGGCGCCAGGGGGCGCTGCGAGAGCCGGAACAAATTCGTCGAAGAATACCGTGGAGTGAAGTGGTAAAGTGCGATATAACTGTGAGTACATTTAAATTATACAGTCCATTCAAGAATATAGAGTCAAGTGAATTTAGTAGAGACAATAATTTAATATAGAGTTTAATTGTAGAGTCAGGATTTAGAAAAATTTGCATTTAGTTGTTTGTTAATTGTATAGCTAGGACTTAGAATAATTTGTGCATGTTAGTTAAGAAAAGTGGTTGAGACGGGGAACCTATGCCCGATTTTTAAATTTTTGTAACTTTCAAACACTTGTAAAATTTTTGGCAATTTTTGAGACTTCGAAAATTTCTTAAAATTTCAACTTTTAAAATTTGTTGTTTAATTCATAATAATGGAAGCTTTGTACAAGTTGCAACATCATAAGAGATGTCTAATTGAAAAGGCTAGAGTAAATTTAAAGAAATCGCCTAAAGATCGAATCACTCGTTCCTATATAGAAACAAGATTAGAATCACTTGAAAACTTGTGGAGTGGTTTTATTGCTACGAATGATACCATCATTAAAACAGCGACAGATGCGCAAGAAAAAGATAGGTACTTTACGGATGATTTCTATGAAATAACTGAAGAGTTGTACATTGTTTATAAAAGTGAATTGAAAGATGCGTTGGAAAGTTTTCGTTCTGTACCAGGGCAAAGTGGTCCAGTAGGTCAAGTCAAATCCACTAAAAATGATACTATCAAACTGCCAAAAATAAGTATTCCATCATTTTCGGGCCAGTACGCGGAATGGCCAACTTTTAAAGATTTGTTCGATTCGTTAATCGACAAAAATGATTCTTTGGATCATGTGCAGCGTATGCACTATTTGAAAGGCTTGTTGACAGGCGAGGCCGAACAACTTGTCCGCCACATTCCTGTCACATCATCTAACTATAAGGAATGTTGGTCAATGCTTAAGGGCAGGTATGATAATAAAAGATTTTTGTCAAATTGCTTATTAAGGCGTCTGTTAAGTCAAACAAATGTATCAGAAACTTCAAGTGCTATCAAATGCTTGTTAGACACAACTATGGAGTGTCTCAATGGCCTTAAAAATATCGGAATTGATGTGAGTTCATGGGACATCATAGTAATTTATTTAATTAGCGCAAAATTAGATCCCGAGTCACGCAAGCAATGGGAAACGCAGATCAGCACTTTAGATGAACTGCCCACGCTCTGCCAATTCAGAGATTTTCTAGAAGCCAGATTTCGAGCACTTGAATTTTTAGATACTAAGTCCAGCAAGCCGAAACCAAATGTTTATGTAAACAATAAACCAAGGGCTCATCATGTTGTTAATACTGACAGCAATGTTAATGTCAGTAACCCTTGTCAATTTTGTAACGAAAGTCATAAAATTATGAACTGTAAACTTTTTGCAAAGGAGAGTCCCGATTCGCGTCACTCATTCATTCAAACCAAGGGTATGTGTTTCAACTGTTTGGGGTCAAACCACTCAGTTAAATATTGTCGCTCAAACTCATCGTGTCGCATATGTAAGCGAAAGCACCATTCGTTGCTTCACCCTAACTCTGTCTCAGGCACAACCGCTTGTAATAATACAACGGTTGATGTAAAATCAGCAGTTTCTACTGTTCAGGCAGCGTTATCAAGCGGTGAACCATCAACATCAAATGTTACATCTCATTTCTCCACAGAGTCAGTAGGTACGCAAGTTTTATTGGCCACAGCACTTGTCAAAGCACAGACAAGGCAAGGCTCATCACAGCTGCTGAGAGTGTTATTGGATCAAGGATCCCAGGCATCATTCATAACTGAATCAGCAGTGCAATTGCTTGGACTCAGAAAGACGCCGGCTAGGTCGGTTATTTCAGGCGTAGGTGGTGAGAAAAGCACTTTAGCTTCAGATTACACTGTCACATTGACTGTTCACTCACCCCTAGACTCTAAGTTCAGGCTCCAAGTTCATGCGTACGTGTTAGGTAACATAACATCACTCTTGCCATCGGAGAAAATTATGCAGTGCAACTGGCCAGAGCTGAACGCTATCAGGTTAGCAGATCCCGAATTTCACACACCAAACAAGATCGACGTTTTGCTTGGTGCTGAAATTTATGGCCAGGTTTTAAGAGAAGGACTGATTCAAGGTCCACCGGGCTTACCAATAGCCCAAAACACAGCATTCGGTTGGATTTTATCTGGGAAGATTAATTCAACCAGCAATACAGTCAGTTGTCATCATGTTGTCTTGAGTACTACGAATCAAACTGATGACAACGCGCTCCTGAAACAATTTTGGGAGATAGAGTCCGTCATCCCTGGAACAAAAAAGAAGATTCTTTCAGAAGAAGAAGTACAATGTGAAAGGATTTATGATCAAACCACTCGTAGAGATGCAGACGGTCGATACGAAGTGAAGCTTCCTTTCCGTGATGATGATCCACAATGCCAGTACGGTAACAGTAGAGACCTCGCGATCAAACGGTTTCTGCTTCTTGAATCCCGGTTTAAGAAGAATAGAGATCTTGCGATACGCTATGCCGAAGTATTTCAAGAATACATCGACCTTGGACATGTCGAACGCGTACCAGATAATGATCCTAAAACATCTTTAGCGGTTTACTTACCACATCACGCTGTCGTACGCGAAGACAAATCGACGACCAAGGTTCGGATAGTTTTCGATGCTTCGATGAAAGGGTTGAACAGTGTGTCTCTCAATGATGATCTGATGGTGGGTCCCACGTTGCAATTGCCGCTACGTCACATCATTATGAGGTGGAGAATGCACCCCATAAGTCTCTGTGCTGACATTGTAAAAATGTACAGACAGGTGAAGGTGGCTTCTGAAGATGTTGATTTTCAGAGAGTAGTATGGCGCAGCAACCCCGAATCTGAAATAGAAGAATATAAGTTACTCAGAGTTACGTTTGGTACAGCATCAGCACCTTACCTCGCAGTGAAGACTCTTCAGCAAATCGCAGTCGACGAAGGAGCACGGTGTCCCGAAGTATCTGAAAAAATAAAAAAGGATTTTTACGTAGATGATCTGATGACAGGTTGTCAGACAGTACAAGAAGGAATGAAGATACGTAAGGAAATGACAGAAATACTTACCAAAGGAGGATTCCAGTTGCAGAAGTGGGTGAGTAGCTGTAAAGAGTTAAATGGGAAAGTTTCAGAGGAAGGTAGGGACAGGAAGTTTAAAAAGGATCAGGAAAAGGGAAGTAAAGATATTAAAACGGATGAGGTGATGAAAATTCTAGGAATTTCTTGGGATCGTGAGTTCGATGTGTTCAAATACGCTGTTAATCTTCCGCCGCAGCAAACTCCGATCACGAAAAGAAGAGTCATCTCGGATATTTCTCGCCTGTTTGATCCGCTGGGTTGGGCAGCACCTTGTGTTGTCACTTCAAAAATATTCATTCAAAAGCTTTGGCTTTCAGGATTAGGTTGGGATGAGGAGTTAACACCGGAATTAATGACAGAATGGCAAACTTACCGTGATAATTTGATAGAGACGAGTAGGTTCTGTGTACCTAGATGGGTAAACATGAAATCAGACGACGTGGCTGTGGAGCTTCATGGTTTCAGCGACGCGTCACTAGCAGCTTACTCGGCAGTCGTATATCTTCGTGTTGTAGACGTCCAAAGAGAGATCCAGGTTAGTTTAATCACGTCACGCACGAAGGTAGCACCTGTAAAACAGCAATCTATTCCTCGGTTAGAGTTGATGGGAGCGGTGTTGTTATCTGAATTGATCACTGAAGTAGCTGAAGTCATGAAGATTCCACATAGCAATGTTTGTCTATGGACAGACTCAACAGTCGTCTTGGCGTGGTTGAGTGGCCATCCAAGCCGCTGGACTACTTTTGTTGGGAATCGAGTTTTAACAATTCTAACTCTTTTTGACAATACACACTGGGCTCATGTCCAGTCTTCTCACAATCCAGCTGATATAGCCTCGAGAGGAGTAACTCCGCAAGAATTAGCAGGTAATGTTTTGTGGGCTCAGGGACCAACGTGGCTGAAAAATGAGACAATCGAATACTCAAGACCCAAGTCGATTGCCACAAGCATGGAAAAGAGAGCAGTTAAAACCCATGTTGTCACTGAGAACGCACAGGAAGATCCCATATGGACAAAGTTTTCAACATTGCAAAGGCTAGTGAGAGTTATTGCTTATTGCAGAAGAGTTATGAAATGGAAGAAACAAGATCATGGAAAGAAAAGGTATAAAGCATATTTACAAAAGGAAGAAATAGAAGAAGCAATGAAAGTATGTATAAAATATGTACAAAATCAAGAATTTAGAGAAGAAACGGGATAATTTTCCATGATTATTTGTCTTAGCGAGAATATTGTGTGGCGTTCAGATACAGAACTCCACGTGTTTGTCTATGACAACTATTAACGAGACATTGACTCGACAGTTTTGACACCTTGACGGAGAACAATTGAAGATAGTTTGTCAATTCTCCACGCGCCCGGCACTGCCGCTACAAGATATATTTTCTGCGTGCTCAGATCTAATATTGTTACCACCACATAACCAATGTGAATACGTGAATATACAGAAGACCATAGTTATATACACCTACACCATCGTTTGATTGAAGTGAACCATATCACCCATCATCCAACCACCTGCGAAGCTCAACATATATAGTATACCTAAATATATGGATAAATAGATATGTGGTGCTCACGCGCCATATACCTAAAATTGTTTAGTTTTGTTGCCTGCGTGTAACAAGGTTAAGCCCTCACCTCACGGTGGGCGGTCATGTTTGTAGTAAGGACATTAACAGATGTCCTTGGTGGGCGGTATGTCCAAATTGTTATCATATAAGTTGTTTGAAATTTAGTTCTGCCAATCAAGACTAGATGGCGCTAGCGTCGCCCGTCAGAAATCCTGCATCGCGCAAGCGTTTGGTTCACGATATTCTACTAAATAAGTGACTGGTGGCGCCATAGTGGGAACTTTCGGTTCACATCATTTGTTACCATACGTAATAAATACAGTTTGCACATGACCACTTCGTGTTTTATTTGCACCAAGTGTGACAGTAGGTTTACGTTTAATATGGGTTCCATTCTAGAATAGGAAGCTTATCTTGATCCGTCAATAGTTGACGTCATCAATATTTTACGACCTACCTACCTAGATTTGAAGTTTTTTGTATGCAACTAGATGACGAACAACCAAATGGTCGATAACAAAGTTATTTTAAACATGGCCAGGCATTTATCTCTCTCTCACCTTTTTACGCCAGCAAAAGAACAGGCAAGAAACGAAACGAAATAGGTGATTTTTTGGGCGCGATCAACACATTTAAAATTTGGTACTTAATACAAGACACAGTTGATGCAATTGGACTTTTGTTCGTTACAATCCCAAGTTATTTTTTCATCTAAATAGTTCGATATTTTATAATAAGCTTTACTAATAAGATAAGCTAGGCCCTTATACTGTAGGTAGGTATGACTTTACCTCGAAATCAATACTAACGGAAACTCTCAAACACTTCCAGGCGGCTCCCTCCTTACGTTTCTCCGCACGCGAGCGTCAACTCTCAGCAGCCGCTCGCTGCTAGCCATGTGCCGGGACGCGGCCGCCGGCATGCGCTACCTCGAGTCCAAGAACTGCATCCACCGCGACCTGGCCGCCAGGAACTGCCTCATTGGAGACGACAACATCGTCAAGATATCAGACTTCGGCATGTCCAGGGAGGAAGAGGAGTATATCGTGTCGGGAGGGATGAAGCAGATCCCGATCAAGTGGACTGCTCCGGAAGCTCTCAATTTTGGTAAGTTACAAATCTTACCGACCGACCGACGCTGGGTTGCAAATGGCTAACAGCCGTTGGTGGTGTCGTTCAAAGGCCCTATGTTCAGCAGTGGACTTGTTCCGGCAGATGATGATGACAAAACTTATAAACCTATTACCCTTTATTGGGCAAATCAATTGATTTTAGACGTTTACTGTTATGAATGCTGTACCTACGTGTTAGGAACAGCACCATTCCCAGTGAATGAGCATGAAGGAGTCGATACGACAATCAGAGGGATGAGCATTTCTATTTTTAATTAACCTTATAGCACCCAGTGTGGGTATGTCAGCTCTGTGTCTGAGAGAATGTCTGATAGTGCTAAGTCCCAGAACTGATGCATCATCTGCAATACTATCTTAACCGTTTATCTATTATTCTGTAGGTAAATACACGTCTCTGTGCGACGTGTGGAGCTACGGAGTGCTGATGTGGGAGATATTCTCAAAGGGCGACACTCCTTACGCAGGAATGAGTAATTCGCGGGCTAGGGAGAAAATTGATACAGGTAATATGAACTTTTGTAAGAACTAAGATTATAAATGACAGGCTTTCTTAAAAGGAATTGTGGATGCCATTCATGTTCTGGAAGAAATTTGTGTTTCCATTTTACTGAATTAATTCCAGAGTTACTAGACGGATTGTGCTGATGACTTCCTTTATCCCAACAAAAGTAAATTGGATTTAGTTTCTGTGATCGTTAAAGATGGCGCATGACACGCGACTTTTGGAGACATTTGCCCAACAGTGAGATAAAGATTTTATCATCCCCCATGATTTAGCAGTATTTTGAAAGCACTCGCTCACCCTTTTTGGGTGTGTTCCGTCAATCTAACTTGAGAGGCCGTTCCTAATACAGGCGTAGGTTTATGGCACCACCTTCGACCACAACATCGCTTAGCGTCACTTGGCTCGAGGTCAAACGACATTTACAACTTTTAGTCTAAAGCTAAATCTTGTTTAGGATTCCGTATGCCTGCCCCAGAAGGCTGTTCCGAGGATGTATACGCGCTGATGCTGCGCTGCTGGGAGTACGAGCCAGAGAAGCGGCCGCCCTTCCAACAGGTCTATACCCTCATCGATAACATTTACAATAGGTAACACAAACACAGTAGCAAAGAAAGGACGCGTGGATAGCGGTCTGCTTACCAAAATCAATACGCATTTTTGGCAATCTGTAAAGACTTCGCCAAATAGAACACGAGCTTAACGGCCAGCGCTAGCAGTACGCAACCTTCTGCCTTCTGTTTGACAGTATTATACCGTAGTAAAACACGATTCGACGCTATATAGCGCGGCGTCGGGCTAGAGCGCTTTGACGCGCGCAAGTAGGTACACATTCTATTTGGCGAAGCCTTTTTTAGCGTTGAATCGAAAACGGTGAAACAATATATAAAAAATTATTAATGTCAGCTCTGTGAACTATTATTATAATTACAATTTGATTCAACTTTCTAAAAGTCAAACAAATACCTAATTTAGGTCCGGATCCGTGTCAAGTATCTTTTTTGTAAACATGCAGACGATTTTCATTCCCAAATTTTTTCGTCTTAGATTTGTCAGTGAAATTATACAGCAACAATAGTTTGTTGATGAATATTTGATAATTGAAATGTGTATAGAATAGATAATTTCCATTTATATAAAAAATAAAGGGTTACTGTGCAGTTGATTACCTTTAAATATAATCAATAAGTTTATTATAAGTATGTGTACCTAATATTTGAATCTAAAGTACATTTACGCGTTTGACTCTTAATGATGTTAGACGTATAATTTAAGAAACAATAAGGAGAGATTGAAAGTGTTTTGTATTAGTTTAGTAACTTGTTGTTTAGTATTATTGGAATGCGTCACTAACGAAAATGTTGATCTCTTTCAAATGGTACTTTTTAGCAAGTAGGTTCGTAGTGAGGTTCAGAATATAGCGGTTTATCAGTTTTGGACTGTGCATTTTATCCAGTACAATAATAATTTTGTTTCGCAGTAACGATGGGTTTTTTAAACTGTAAATCTTTAAGTTAGTTTACTTATGAGATTGTGAATATCATTAATGTATGTAATAATTTAATTATAAATTTATCGAGATTTTATGTATGTACCTATCTACTCAAAATATTAGGTATTGTGCTTCCATAACAGAGTGCTATGTGAGATGTTTGAATAACTAGTAATAAATTATGTGACAATATCAAATATATGTTGTGATATATTATGTGCTTCAGATCCAAGAATTATAATTAATATTATATTTATATTTCAGTGAATATATTTTTTCAAATATAATTATTTTGTATAACTATTATATTTTTAGTAGATATATTTCTTGCCTAGTGTATATCCATGAATGTTGAATAAACATAACACAAAGTGAGATATCAAATGTTAAAATAGGTATCTTAACTGTTTAATTAAATCAGCGTTAAAAGTTATTGTAAATAATTTTCATACGTCATTATTAAAGTGCCACACAATTTTTGGAATAACTTCGGAGTTTTTTCTTTTATAACCCCTTGACTTTATAAAAGTACTAGTGGAACGCCCCGGCTTCGCTCGGGTAATAACCCAAATTTTTTAAATTATAATACACACACACAAACCCTTCCTCCCGTACGGCCCGTGCCCCAATGACGCCTACATAGCATAAGGTGCTGCCTAGCTAGCGGAGCAGAGTGAGCGGCTACCACCCAACATTTTTCGTGTGATATCTTTCGAATGGAATGTCAAAATTGAATAATTTAAAAAGTTATATTAAGGTATTGAAGCAGACTTGAATATAAAGTAATTTATTTTGATAAGGATTAATACCAAGATACAAATAGAGAGCCTTTTCTAGAGGCAGCATTTCAATTAAATTTTTAAATAAAAGAAGTCTTATTGTGGAATAACTATAATAGTTAGACATATGCTGTCGCGACACTTTTTGTAAATAATAATGTGTTCTACAAAGTCATAGTACTTACATTATATTATTCTATCTTCAATGTTTTCGCAGCGCACGCGATGTAAAGAATATTTTAGGTAATTTTTTTTACACCTTGGGTCACATTATTGTAGTTTTAGTAAGGATCCCTATTTTTTTTTTTTGAAAATAGAATATAACCTATGTCCGCCGCAGATAGTGTAGCTTTCCAACACCGAAAGATTTTTGCAAATCGGTTCAGTAGTTTCGGAGCCTATTCGATGTAAACAAACAAACAAACAATCAAATCTTTCCTCTTTATAACATTAAGTATAGATATACAAAACACTGTTTTGACCAGATTTTGAGATTATGAAAGGTTTAGCGACAGTAGAAAAAATTCTTACTAGCTTTCTTTGTATCAAGGGTATCAGATATTACGTTGTACAATAACAAATACTTGCTTTTTTTCAATGCACGTCCTGTAGCATGAATCGAACCCGCTACCTCACAATTCGCGGTCGTCCTCCTATTACACCACATTTGTAAAACAAACAGCCGGCGGGCCACGAGCTTTGCGTCTCTAGGATCGTTACATAGTTAAACCAACACGCGATCCTAGACGCAAAGCTCGTGGCCCGCGACGCTAACCAACCGCGCTAATAAAAGCGTCACTGCAAAACCTGCCTAAAACCACTCAGACTCACGCCTGCAGTACTAGGGCTTGACATATTACTACTAAAATGACATGTTATGACATGACATATCGATCCAAAACCGCGGATAACGTATCAGGATCGATTATTAATTTTGGGCGTAAAATAACGGAGCGCTTGGAATCCACACAAAACGTTTAAATAATATAATACTTAACATATTTATTTACAACCATACAGTAGTATTTACAAGTACAACTTGATCAGTTCGTCGCTAACAGCAGAGGGCGTCAACACACCTATATCAGTAAAAAGCAGAGTTATAAACACTGGAGGGGTGTAGTCAACTAAGGGGTGCTCTTTCGACAGGTCCTGGCTGGATTTGAGCACGCTGGAGAGGTATTTGAACTCGTTGGGCAGATCTTGTTGGTTGAGAGGGTATATGCGCGAGAATTTGAAGCTTTCAGTCAGGACCAACACTGGCTTCTTGAGTTCTAGAGCTGCCATACCTATGGAGTACGTGCCAATCTGTGAACAAGAGATAATGTATTAGCTAAAAATAATAATTAATGGAAAACGTAAGTATTTGATCCGTGTCTGGCCCCCAATCTACTTAGTTTCTGGTACCGTACAAGGAATTCCAGTTAGGGACCAGAGGTATACACATAACTACGGATAGCCCAGTTGATAAAGGGATGCAACGGCATATATAAATTTAAAAAGAAATCAAAAAGAAAAAGAAAAAATTAGATATGAATTAATGATACTAAAGATAAAAGTGTAGCAAAGAAGGGTAACTGCAGACCACTTTCCACCCCAAAATCAAATAATATGTCTATCGCCAAACATCTATCGGTTTCGTCACCCTTACTCGAAGGTCAGTTCCCAACCCAGTTGTAGCGTCGCGCTACCTTTATCCACATCATCAATTAACACTAGGTAACCTGTGAAAAGAAGTGAAAAAATAATAAAGATCACCTTATTAATAATGCCGCCGCTTTCCGTGACGCCCTCTGCTCCGATCATGACGAAGTCAACCTGCTCCATGATGTATCCCACGGACGCGTCCAGGATGAGGGTGGCGTCGATACCGGCTTCTATCAGCTGCTTGTGCATGCGGACCCTGAGGATGACAGTGTTGTTAGGCCTATCATCCTCATTCATTCATTCATTCATCCTTGTCTGTGGTAAAGGCAGTTAGGCATGTGCTGAAGTCCTACTTCAGTTTTATTGTCCACTAGCAGTACTGGCATGTCCAAGAACCACAACGTTCAATGGCGTGCGGTGTCTATCAACCCGCACTGGGCTAGTGTGGTAGATTACGGCCCTAACTCTCTCTCTCTGAGAGAAGGTCAGAGTCCCAGCAGTGGGAACGTAATAATAATGATGATGATGGTACCCCGCAGTTACACCCGCGTTGACTAAAAACTATCCTATTTCTTTCCCCAGGGTTCAAACTATATCCATAACAAATGTCATTAAGACAGTGTAGGCCTGAAAAGGTAAATAAACGGACAGAAAGTATTTATAATAAGTATGGATAGTTGCCTTTTACAAGGTGCGGTTACTGAATTTGAAACCCATCTCGACCTTGCCCCTGATTTTAGTAAGTTATGTTCAGATTTTCCATTATTCAAAACGGTGAAGGAAAACATTTTTACGAAACCAGCATGTTCTAGGACCACAACATTGAAGAGCTTGCAACATTTACGAAACTGTACTGGGCCAGCGTGGAAGGCCCATACTCTGGCACTGTGTGCAAGTAGTAGGAACGTAATAAAATCATGTTAGATATAAAACACAATTTAGGTGTTCCGGTAAAATGTGGAACATTGAATTGCCCTTTCAAGTGAAGATTAGTGAAGATTGGCTGCGTTTAAAATTATTCAACGCTGCTACTTACCCGCTGTTGTCTGGACTGGACATTGTAACAAATACTTGGAATATCTTATTTGCTTTTGCTGCTTCTAACATTGCTTGTAACACCACTCTTGATCTTGAGTGTGTTAAAATTTTCTGTAACACAATTATCATATCTTTAAACTAGCAACCCGCTCCGCCTTCGCACAGGTGCAATGTAGATTGGCAATCAAATGAAATTAAATGAATGACACTAATATGGGGCAGTATAAATATAAATAAATAAATATCGGGGACAATTGCACATAAATTGACCAAGCCCAAATTAAGCTTGAAACTTGTGTTATGGGTACTAGACAACGATACATACTTATATAGAGAAATAAATACTTATATAGATAGAAATATCCAAGACTCAGGTACAAACATTCGTGCTCATCACACATATATTTGCCTTTACCGGGATTCGAACCCTGGACCGCTAGCTTCGCAGGCAGGGACTACCAGCTCAGCATATCACAAATATTTGAATTTTTCGGCTTTTCTGTGGTATAATATGTATGCATTATACACATAAACCTTCCTCTTGAATCACTCTATCTATTGCTGAAAACTATAAAAATAAGTTGCATAAATTTAAAGATCTAAGCATAAATAAGGACAGACAGTGGGAAGCAACTTTGTTTTATACTATGTAGTGATTGACTTCCCACTTGTAATTTATTGTGCAAATAATAGTTGAATTAAAAATTCGACTTACACTTCCAACTCTAATAAATGACATGGATTGTCTGGCTATCTTTGCCCTAGCTTCCATTAGGGTGTCAAGGAATATGCGGCCACGCTGGAGCATGATCTGCTCACATTCTTCAAAGGACTGTAATAAAAAGAAAGTTTGTATATCATTAAAGTAGTTACGCCCCGCGGTTTCACCCGCGTCTGACTGCTTTCCTCTCCCCTTCACCTACGCAGGTACCGGATATTTATAGAATAACAGGGATCATATTTTTGCATTACTAGACTCTAAATTTAAAAATTTTAATTAGTTTAATGGCTTTGTAAGGCTCACGCACATTAGGGTGTGCTGCATTACAACATCTCACATAGGCTCGTTTTT
The DNA here is from genome assembly GCA_931315375.2 of Opisthograptis luteolata. Classification (NCBI taxonomy): domain Eukaryota; kingdom Metazoa; phylum Arthropoda; class Insecta; order Lepidoptera; family Geometridae; genus Opisthograptis; species Opisthograptis luteolata. The sequence goes on from OV928042.1 coordinate 10,003,854, forward strand.
ATCCAAAAAAAATGGGGGATCACAGGTATAACTGCAGAGCGCAGCTAAGCACTCTAAAATATTATAAAAGCTTCAGCACTTTTCAGTGTCAGAAATAAGGTGACTGACCTTAGTATCAAGTTTGGCGAAGGTGATGAACCTCATGAACAGTTCACATCCGGATGAGATCGCCGTGACAGGCTGGTCACAGTGTCGCATTGCATCTACAGCAAGCTGCAGATTCAAGTCCAGCTCTCGAACTGTTGCCACTGAGATACATTAACTTAACATAAAGATATCTATTGATTTAAAAAATAAATCAGTGTTTAATATTAGGATAACACGAAATATTATTATATAACAACAAAATATATAAAATTAAACTAAATACTAAAAAACAAATGCACAGAATATTATTATAACTAAATACTTGAAACATATTGGAGTTACATTAATGGATTATTTAAATTCTCATTAGAGTGAGAATAAAGAGGATTTTTCACGAGCGCAGCTGCAATCGGTGACAAAACTTTTGATGCTTATTGATTTCTCTACTACTAAGCAAACGGATATAGATGTTTCTATCCTCATTTATCGAAATTAATTGGTCAAATTTGAAACAAATCAATCGCCACAGCTGCGATAACAGGGCCTGCATGCATGTTGCAATAGTGACAATGTTTGCAACACAGTCAATATTTACCTTTATAGTTCTCTATAACAGTCAAGAGGGTTCTAATAGCTGCAACGCCTGCTGATACATCCTCCTCTTCCTTTAGGATCTTGAGGAATATCTCCTGAACCTCTGTAAACGTAAGAGCAACAGGTTTTAGCGAGTACAGCCCGCATTTGAATTAAAGTATATACTTTTTAGCTGTTTCTTACCTTCTTTTTTCATTGTTTTTTCAGTTGATAGCGGAAAAATCCTAAACTAATTATAAAACAAAAATAATTTTGTTTACGTGCTGAACCTAACCTCAAATTGAATCCATTGAATAATGAAATATGAATAATCAGAATAATGAATTGACATTTGAAAATGACATTGACAACTAGAAGTTGGACAAAGAATTAGTCTAGCCATCCAAAGGGGGAACGCTGCCAGTATAATATCTTCGGTACCATGCCTAAAGGGACTTCTTTTCATAATATATTTTAGTTATTAGTTTAGGTTTATTTGTTTTTATTTTATTGTTATAATAGTATATAAGTATGTAGGTATATTGTAATGTTACGGAGCTGAATAAATTATATAATACCTATATATATGTTAAAACTAGAAGTTAAACGTCTGACTTCGTGCTATGTCAATGTCACTGTCATCAGTGTCATGAAGTCTCCTGAAAGCTCTGAATGTCAGATTTAGAATCTCAACTCAATGTCAGTGACATCACAGGAGACCGAAGAGCTGGCAGCTACCTCGGACAAAGAATTAGTCTAGCCATCCAAAGGGGGAACGCTGCCAGTATCTTCGGTACCTTGCCTAAAGGGACTTCTTTTAATAATGTATTTTAGTTATTAGTTTAGGTTTATTTGTTTTTATTTCTTTGTTATGGTATATTATTTTTAGTTTGAAGTAATAAATCAGTACATGTCAGTGATATGTCATGTTGAAGTGACAGACATAGCGGGAACAGACCCACAGACAAAGAATCAGGGGCAAATTCAAATTCAAATTCAAAAATATATTTATTCAATAGGATACATTGTGATCACTTTAAAATGTCAACTTAAAACTAGCTACGCCTGTTCCAACCTCCTTACGCCGGCAAAAGAACAGGCAAGAAACTCCCGGCAGGTAATTTTTTTGGGCGATCACATTGACAATTTTATTCTTATTACTAATTGATTGAATTGGAGCAAGTTCACTAAAAACCCAAGCTTTATTTTGAATTTGAATTATGAATTTGAAAAAAAAATTGAATATGACAAAGGTAGGGAAAGAGGCCCCCAGAACAGCATTGCCTAGAGGCCCTGACAGCGTTAATCCAGCCCTGAGACTACCTAAGTATTTATTTCATAAATGCGTCCGAGAAATTGGGGTAATATAACGATTTATTTTACAGGGTAACGTTAGGTTTGATCGCCAGTCACATGTAATGAGGTTGAAGGAGGCTGCCGGAACACACCGATAGGTGTTTGGTGGTTGCTATCCAGGCGAGCATTTGGAAATGCCATACCATTTTTAATTTCTATTTCATCATCACATTATTGTGTAGCATCTAAATAAGCACCTAGGATTCTGTGACTTAAGTAGGTAATTTTTACAATAATCTAAGATTGTAAAACAATATAGTCTTGTACCTACCACTGTACTAGAATATGTTTTATCATGGTACAGTGCCATATACCTATCTGATCCAGTGACAGTGGTGCTGTCATTGAGTCTTTTCGCTCTAATCGGACCAGCTAAGTTTGTGGCACTGGACAACATAGGTACCTAAATGTAGATACCCACAAAACTTTACATAAAAAGAAATTATCTCTAACTACCTACATAATTGAATAACCGAAAACATCGATGTTAACAAGTAAAATCTCAAAAGAAACTTCTCGAGTTTTCACCACTTTTCCGTGATGGTGGCTAAAGGAAATGGCGGGTGTTGGCAGCGCAAACATAGTAAGATTACCGAGGGAAAGTCATGGCCACCAAGCAAGCGGCTACAACTGCAGCTATAACTTAAAGTGTTGCTTACCGTTGAATGACCAACACGTCTTTGTCATTCCTTGTTTACATTTACGCCGAGCGAAGGAAGTGCTATCCGATACCACTGGCATCAATCGTGTTAAGTTAATTCTTGGACGTCATGGGAAACTCTGCATCTTTAAAGTTGAACGAAAAGAGGCGCTGGCAGTAAGTGATTATTTATTTGTTTCCATATTTTACCCAGGTTTGCAGTAATAGCATAGCTGATTTATAAATGGCATCTAGACGTTTGTTTTGAATTTTATACACGTATGAAGGGTTACAAATAGGTCTGTATATCTAACGATATCAGTGTCAGTTAGGCTTAATGATTAATTCATTTAATATTTATGATTGTGCTGGTGTGACTTCCTTATAAGGAAACGACAAGTTTACTAATTCATCGTTTTGAATTATATAGTGCGCTGCCAACGGTATCGGTTTGATCGTATGTTCTTTCGAAATTCGATGCATAAAATTAATTAGTAATAATAACGAACACCAGTAGCTTATCAAAAGCTTATAGCTAATAGCTTTTATACGTAAATAGTTTATAATATTATTAATTTAATATCTAAAGCAAAGTAGACTTGCTACGATAGCATATAAATATTAGAATGTAAATAACTTATCCAAAGGATACCTATCTCAATTTTTTTTCATACTTTTTATTTTATTGAGCTTTGGTGATAGCCGGACGTTGAAGTGTGTCCCTTACAATGCGTCGATACCGAGTTCGAATGCCATTTTGGCCCACACTTACGTGCAGATTTCCTATGGCATAAAACTGCGAAGGAAAATATCTTGAGGAAACTGGCATGTCTAAGAACCACAATATTCGAGAGCGTCATTTACCAACCCGCATTGGGCCAGCGTGGTGCATATGGCTTATAGTCTATCTGAGGGAAGGCCTGGGTCCCAACAATAGGCACAAATAGCAATACGTTCGGTAAAAAAGTAGGTGTTTATTACTTTTAAATATCAATTAGTTTGGTCTGAGTATTCAAGATTTCAAATCGACCAACGGTATCGTAAATTTTTATAGGTACAGTTTTGTAGAGGAACAATAAAAACTAAATTAATTACTTATCCCATTTACACAACACACGCACAGAATAAATGTTGCAAAGTGAGTATGTAGGGTGAACACACTAACTAAACTTAAAACAGTAGTTAAACAACTTTAACTTAAAGGAGGTTTTATTTATTGGGTCACTTTTGGGGTACATAGAATTATACCTCTGGGAAAGGGACTAAAATTATAGTTGTGGTAAAATGTGCGCCGTAATGAGAACTGAAATAAGTAAGTACCTACACCTTTTAAGTTAGTGTAAATCACGGAAGTTAATAAAAAAAACCTATTAAATATCATTAAAAAAATAAACCGGAAACAAGCACTACCGGTCGCAACTTCTGCGTATAAAAATAAACTATATATATATATATATTACTTACAGTACGAATTTATATCGTAGTCTCTAGCTAGTTAAATTGGCTACTAGACTATAATATAAGAAGTTTACAATTTAATTAAATATAAGTAATAGAGCGATAGTGACCTAACGTTTACGCGTGCACCTTACAAGGCGTGGATACCGAGTTCGAATCTTCTCGGCCCATTGGATTTACCATCGCTGAAAACTGTGAAGGGAAACATCGTGAGGAAAACGGCATGTCCGAGAACCACAACCTTCGGCATGCGACATCTACCAACCCGCACTGGGCCAGCGTGGTAGGGCAGGGTCTCAGTAGTGGGAACGTAAGAGGCTGATGATGTAAAATCGCTTGGCCAGGTACATTAGGTACGAGTCGTACGACCCTCTTTTTATAGAACCAACATCAAGTTGTATTTCTATGCTGTGTTACGACACACAACTAATTTCTCGACTCTACAATGACAGATGACTAATCTCTTCATTCAGGCACATGTGACAGAAGTATATAGACATGATTAATGTATGTACAACCATTATAATTCGCGGAGCACGTCATGTTTTAATGTCGACTAAGAAAGCCTTGCGCGCCTTTTGCCTTGGATTCGTTGTTTATGAGCCGTAAAAATGTCTATAGTTTCTTGCAGACATGTTAATTAGCGGAACTTTTTATTTATTTTATCGCATAGGGTAGAGTCGCAGAACTGTTTTTATATTACTCTCGTGTTAGTAGAATTTATTTAATAAATTCTCCTTGATGAAAATAGTAAACTAGGTATATGAAAACAGTATCATACTTAGCCATCTACCGTAGCGAGGGTTCTGCGATTTCCACTAGAGAGACAAAGAAGTGAGCTAATTTTCCTAAAATCGAAATAATCCGTAGAGAGGGATATGGTTTTTTTCAATAATAATAATATTTTAACCATTTTCTCCTATTCTATGAAATAAATACCTTCTTGTACCTAAATTAATTCGATGAAATAACAATGTAATCGAGCTATTTTTTGCAAATATATACTTCTCAGTTTTCGACATGACGTTATGATTTAGATGGAGATGTTACATGATATATTTGACCTGGTGACCTGTAGGACAGGTTTTTCAAAACCTATTTCAGGCACCAGCTCCTCATACAGTTAGATATCATCTTGTCAATCTTGCTTGTACCTATTTGTACCTATTTGTGTAATTTTCTAGTTGTGAGGAGTAATAAATATATTTTGATTGATTGATTGATATTTAAAATGGTATTTCTGTTGCCTACACAAAAGGACCTCCCTATTTGTGTGTATATATAGCATAACAGGATTGAGTTACATTGTAACTCTGAACTTTCTCTATATTATTATAATAGCCTGTTCGTTATTTATTCGCTTTCACACTTATATGTGTGGTCGCAATAGAAGTCACAATTACACTTATGACATCGATTTAGAATAAGTGCAACAAACGATTGCCTAGATAACTTGTATCTTTGGCATCTAGATTTTTATATCTATTTCCAAGTAAGGTTCAATAGGATATTTATTTGTTTGCTGAATTTAGAGTTTTTAAGGTTCGTGTTGCTGTCATAGTGTTGCCACATCGCCTACTGTCGGATGATAGGTATTAACAGGCGTTTTTGTCTGCCATGCAAATTAACTTTGAATGACGGGATTTTAGGTGGGTAATTATTTGTACCTTGAATTTTAGAATCTCTTCATAACTCTAGAGTGGTGGTATTACCTTTTAAAGAACAATGGCCAAAACGGACCCAAGGTCGTATGAAAACGATTTATATACGATAATTTTTTTAATTTTTTGCCTGTTAAGATATTTATACAAACGATATTTTAAAGAAAGTGTAGAAAAAAAGATAAAGATTTTCTTAGGACATTTTTAACTTACACAATGCTTGGATGTTTTGAACGCGCTCCGCATTTTCTTTTTCATTTCGTTTCACGCTTTGGGAGTCGGTCCTTCTTAAATTAAGTCATTAAAATCAACATCGATCATTTACCAAATATGAACAAAAACTAAGTGCCATTGACAGAAACGAAAATTTTCATATAAAATATATTGCGTTCAGGTCCAGGGCAGTATGAAAAGTGGCCTATGTTCTTTCGTTTTATCTAGCAGGTAAGAAAATAATGTCAGTTATTCTAGTGTGGAAATGTTCCGCAATAGCTGCGCATGCAATTCGCTCTTGCAATCGTATTCGCTAGAGAAAGGATATTATGTATCTAGTACCTACCTATGCATAAAACGTGTACCTCCGCTAAACTAGTTATTTATTTATTTACTAAAACAAACTTTATGTGGAAATATTTAATAGGACTAAATGGATGCAGATAAGCAATAATGTGTTAACCCTCATAAACTTGGTTTTGAGAAAATGGCGTCTTAAGATTTGAAACCAATTCTTAAATAGTTTGTTTGAAAAAATATGTGCCTACTATTATCTTCTTTGTTTAATAAAAAGAATAATGGATTAGAAATAGATTACTATTACAAAAAGACAACAAAGTAGTATATTCTTCCAAAAAAATGAGGTAATTTCATATTGCAAAATATGGAACACACTGTAATATTCGAAACATCAAATTAAGGAACATAACACTGTTTTGCTAAATGCCAGTACCATGATTGAATGACAATGAATGCATGTTGAGGAACATAAATGAATATTGATAAATGCATGTTATCATTTATATAGTTTCGCAAATTGTTTTAAAAGTAAAACTCGGATATTAAGTTAAACTTTTATTAATATGAAAAATACAAAAACAAACTTTTTAAACAAGTTATTCTTCAAACAGAAACAGAACAGAAATAGAAGAAACAGAATTGAACATTAGATATTTTTCTTCTTCTTCCAAGAAATATTTTTTTTTCCTGAGAATCATGTTTTTTCTACAAAATATTATATTAAATGTTTATTTAACAACTTATATTATTTTACAAAAGTCACGTACATGTTTAAGAGCTTGTTTATTGAGATCTTTAGTTATTATAAAGTATATTTATATAAAATTAACTTGTAAATTACAATAAAAAGTTTTGGTCTGGTCGACAAATTTTCTCTTGTGTCCTTGTTTAGGTCTGCCATTGTATGATGATGACGGCTGTTCAGAATCATTGTCGTTGATTTCGGGTATATAATCAGGGTCTTCAGTGTTGATACAATTATTCTTATTAGTGGAATTTATAACATTAACAGTGGCTTCTACATGTTCTTCATCAATAGTTGGGCGAGGGTGACTTTATTCAATAGGACTAGAAATATTTTCATTCGATTCTTATCATGAATTAATGACAAGAATCGAATGAAAATATAATATAATATATATCATCATCTTGTCATGCATTTGTACTATTTTTCATAATTTGTTTCAGCTAATATCTCAAGTTATTCATTTTTATTTTATTTTTATCTTCTTCACATACTTTGGAAAAAATTTCTCTGTAAAAATCTGTAACTATTTCGTTTGGACCTTATTATTATTTAGTTCATCATTTAAAAACTGCAGTCTTCTTTCGTCAATGGACGAGAATAAAAGGTTGATTGCATCTGATGAGGTTGAGGGAATTATCTCCGTATCATTACATGTACTACTAGATATTGCAAGATTGACCAGTAATTTTATTCTCCCATTAATCTTGGCGGTGACATCTCTCTACAACAAAATAGAATAACACTTTTTGATTGGGATTATCAGATCTACGAATAAAAAAGGGTTTTTCAATACAATATCAAGATACTTAACATATAAACTTTCTCACATAGAAAGCTAACCAACATTCAGTAATAATATGTCAAGCACTTTAAACTGTACTGTAAGCTTCGTTAAGTGCCCTTTCATTTTTAGCAATAATGAGTTATGTGATTTATTGTATTTATTTGTGACCAAAAGTTACAGCAAATCAATCTGATCGGACCAAATTATATTATTTTAGCATAAAAAAGAACTTTAAAGTTGCCATATACCTACACAATTATTTAATTAATGATTCCTTGTCTAATTTAAACCGGCAACAAACCCTCTAAATGAATTACTCATGAAAATCTTAATATAACAATAATTACAGACTTACCTTGATGTCTCCAACATAGATTGCTTACAGTTCACTAAAACATGGGGTTATTGAAGTAATTTAGTACTTAAAATGGGGATATAACTTTACAATTTCATTATTTAGGAAAAGCTCGTTGTTTGACTGACATTTAGCAACACTGTGTCAAGCCTCATAACACATTTTTCGTGACGACAAATGTCACTATTTTGAATTTCGACGATGTTATGGAACTTAAAGGATTATTGATAAATATTGTACACGTGATTTACGATTTGTTTTATGATAAAAATCCATTTTTTACGTACTTTTATGTTTTAGATGACTTGAAACACTTTTGTAGAATGTTAAATACGTTATGCATTATAAAAATACATCAAAACCTGTGAATTTCACTTTTTGTGGGTTGACACATTATTGCTTATCTGCATCCAAATGATATTATACATACATATAATGTTAGTGACTCCACCGCGTTTGTAATATTGTACTTTTAGTTAGTTTATAATAGTTTAATACATATCTGGACCTTTCTTCAATACCTTCTACACTATCAAAGACATGTTTTAATTCTATTCTACCAAATTGCCAATCAAGTTATTTGGTATAATGCCTTCACTAAAGACAATTTTTTTTCCGTTCTTTTTCTCTCCTCAGCTCGCGCTGTTAATCAACCAATTACTTAGGTAGGTACTACGCATTTAATTAGAGTCACGTACCTAGGCGATAGTCCGTGATAGTGGTATCGGTCCCTCATGCGAGATGTGCCCTTGGCTTGAACTCGACCCCGGAGTCCGAGGAGGCAGAAGGCAATGTAGGCATGCATGTGTCGTGGATTGTGACGTCTCGCCATGACGGCTTATCGCTTCCTCAACAAGCTGACAACGTTGCTACGCTTTGACTAATCTTCTCTCGTCTATATTTTGGTCTGCATATATATAGCCACCAACAATAGTGTTCTAAAAATCCTACTGACTCTATTTAAATCATCCATCGCAGACGTATAAGGCTAAGAAAATACGGGGAAATAGAGAAAAAAATAGACTGTGTGATAGTAGGAATTAGGATGGGTCAGTGACATTGTAGATTTAATACCTTCCTTTATTTCTTAGACGGTAGCGTTTGACTGCAAGCCTCTGCAGCAGTACCTACAGTTAGGCTGCCACAATACACCGATAGGTGCTTAGCGACAAATTAGCTAGCCAGGCTATTATAGCGCAGGTCTTAAATTCCTATACAGTGAGCTTGAGCCTTCGGTAATGACGAACAAGTTCCTAATCCAGGTGTAGCGCTAAACAGCCAGTCTCCTTCTACATTTAGCGCCGGTTTTATAAACGTCCGTATGTTAAACGTCATACCTAATTTCAGTAAATTTAAACTTTTTGTCAAATTTTAGTATGGAAAATTCGACAATGGTGTCGAACTTAGTTTAGTTTTAGAGAATGAAAAACCGAATCGACACCATAATGTCAAATTTACCGAAATTTGGATGTTTATAAAATTGGGCCTTAGCATGTTTACTATATACTCGACACAGGTGTGAAAGATAAAGTTGTCATTAATGTTACGAATGTGGCGGCAGACAGCGTGGCTTAGATAATGATTGCTCAACACTGGCGCACTGACATTGCTGATGGCAACCTTACCGAGATGTAGGGCATTGTCATTGTCGACTCACGTCTCAGTATGTGACCTATGACTGCGAGTTCTTTCGCGTAATTTCAGCCTAACTAAAAATAAAGGTTTTTCAAAAAAGTTTTAAAGAGGAATACCTTTTGCTGTATATCATCTAAGATAAACACAACAAAATTATTATAGGTTACAGTTATCTAATACCATTAAACGATGTATATATACATAATCTGAATCTCGAAAACGGCTCCAACGATTTTCATGAAATTTAGTATGCATGGTAAATTTAATAATAATGGTTTAGGGGGCGATAAATCGATTTAGCTAGATTAAATTTTTAGAAAACGGCGTTTTATCTGTGTTTTCAGGCAATGAGAAACCAAGCAAAGGTCTGTACTATTCTTCTGGTTACTTTAACGATTACCTTTACAGAGAGAAATAATTGAAATGAACCCTAATCTAATAACTTTTAGGTTGATTTAATTGTATCTGCCTTATGATGAAATAAAATTACGTAGGTATACAAAAAAAATTACGTAATATTAATACTAGATTGTTTATTAACATTTTTAACTATATTTGGATTCGTGCGATAAAACAAGTAATAAATATAATTAAACTGCGAGTACATAATAATATGTATGTAGCGGTCACGCGTTCCCACTTTATTTCTTTTGCAGCCACGTGATAGATGTAGGCATATTCATTACTAAACATAATTTTATGTTTTGATAAGTGCAAGTTGATATGAGAAGACATCGCAGACTCCGAATGCTTTAGTTGACATTCAGAGCTCGTTGGAGCACCTTTAGAGCTCCAACTCCCACAAACACATTAGTCAAAATAAACACAACAACAAAAATAACAAAATCCTTTTCCATAGAAAGCATTAAAACCTGTTTTCTCGAAAAATAAAAAGTATTTTATCTGTGATTATTGATCTCTGTTCCTTGTTTTGAAAATGGAATTCTTATCGCGCAAAGTCAAGTCCAACGGTCAAATTGACTCACGTCAGGTGAATGGCGCGGGCGACGCGCGGAAAAATAATAGGTAAGGTTTTTGAAGTTTATAATTTGTAGATTGGTTTGTACCTGAATGGTATAATTGGAGCCCTTTTCATGAAACAGGGCCCTTATTGGCTATCACTATCTCACGTAAACGTGGGCGCGCTAAGTTGTCTGCGTGGAATGAACACTAAAGCCATCACACGTTGCAAAGAATCTTGATAGTCATACGGCCGTTTCCAATAACCGTTCTATCCACAGTTTGCCCTACTAGAGATAGAAATTTAATATTAATTCTATGGAGCTTATGTCAAACTTTTATCTCCAGGAGGGCCAACCGTGGATAGATCGGTTATTGGGAACGGCCGATAGGGAATAAGGTCCCAGATCAGGGAATTATTGCTTATCGCTCCTCGATCGTATAGGACCTATATCATAGGAATCAGAACTATACGATAAGTAAATCAAGGTAGTTATAATTAGGTATTATCGTCGTAGTTTACATTGTAATTCGCCTGTTTTCGTATTCTTTACTAGTGGTAGAGTTCTTATATCACTTCAATATATTCTTTGTAGCCGTCTCCAGGTATTTGAGGGAAGTCCTCGCTGGGAACAATAATTGGTAAGCATTTACCAAATACAGGCAGTATTTAAAAGTATAGACTATATTTAGTAGGAAGAGCAGAACCTCTTAATTTAAGTAGGTGCTTATGATATTAAGAGTAAAGATAATACCTAATCTATAGAAGAAGGTACCTTATCTTTGGGCCCAAAGTATATAATTATAGCACCGACTTTTTGTGGGTGTGATTGATACCTGCAGTGTTAATGTATTCAAGCTTTCAGACTTATCATAGCAAAGTGACAATATTTGTAGAAAATAAGTAAAATTTGGATTACCAATAGACATCTTTTTATGCATAGATAATGGTAAAACACAGTTACTTACGTTAAAGTAACGTACAAATATAGATATAGGTACCCTAGTTATAATAGAGGTATTTTTTTATTCCTTGGTACCTTGGTATGTACCGTATGTAAAAGAGGAACATCTCTTTGATAGTTTTAGTTAGAGTATTTCCTTGACTATGTTTTTATGGACTTGTTTGTCCGTTAGTTGAGCGAATTTTTTAAACATTAATTTTAAAAGATTAGCATTAAAATTGTTTTAAATAGGTACTTATTAAAAAACATCTTGGACGAAGAATGTACAGCGCTTAAAGTAAATGTATTATAGATTTTTAATAGCGATGATAAGAGTGATAAGTATTGCCGATTATTGTGGCAAACATTGATTCACAGTCAAAAGTCGAAAGTCATGTTTGGCTCACGCCACCATCGCGGTGCCTGGTGCCCACCACCCGTTCACTCGCATGACGAAATTTTTATTGTGTCATCATCATCCTAGGTCATACAGGTTTTTAAACACTTTTATTAGCTTCACTTGTAACTTACTAACTTTTATAGCGATTATGGCTCAATGGTAGTGATATCGGTTTGCGATCTGTAGGACGTGGGTTTCGGTGAAGGAAAACATCGTGATGAAACCATAGCTTGGTGGTAGAGTACTTACTGACTACTTCTAATTGTCATGTTTTTTTGTCTATAGCTTCACATGGTTTGTGCATTTAGCAAGTGCCAAGTATTAATTTTTTATGTAAATGATGATGAAAAGATGATTACGTGTGACCCAACTATACAAGCCGCGCCAAGCACGGTAGCTCCAAGTAGTGGTAACACCAGTACTTTACTCAAAACAAACATCAAAAACAGCTTATAGGCATTCTGGCTGTTTGGTTTTCTTTATTTATAGATCTGGGGCAAAATGATCGAAACTTTGCAAAAAGAGGGCGCTTCGCACATTTTTTTTCAATATCATATAAACACACACATATTACATTAAATTTTTTGCATGTTTCCTTCGGCTATTCGGCTGTTATATATAATGTAAATTAAATTAAAATTAAATTTGATATCCTGAACTAGACTAAGACTTTCCCTTCAGTTATCTAGTAAAATAGTAACAGCTATACGTACTTATTTTCAGAGGCAACTCTATGACGTGCCCTTGCGCGGCACACTGCAAGACGTGCCCCTCGCAAGCTTTGCTTAGGTAGGCCGTAGCCGCCGCTCCCAGCTGTAGCCTCGTAGCCGTAGCATTTCGTAGAACCAGGACCAGTTATCGTAGCACATTTACAATTAATTATTAATTTGTTTAATTACGATCTATTCCTCGTAGACATTTTCCAGGTAGAGACACTTTTGAAAGTGATTCGCTTTCATGCCTATAAAATAGGTACTCTTCTTAAAATCAAAAGTGCCTCTACGGAAAATGTTTGTCTATGTCTACGCAGAATAAATCTTATTTTCATTTCTTCGGGATATAAAGTAATGTCACAGAATAACTCTCTACAAATAACATCCATCAAGTGCTCTGTTGCTGCAGAAGGACAAACCAACAAACACACTTTCGCATGTGAGGATTATTCTCGTAGTAAATTTCCAAATGCATCTCCTGAAAAACAGATCATCCGCGTTAACACGTTGCCGCAAAAGCGCTTTGTTCTGAATAATAGTTCATTTATTATTATGTTTAAACCCAGAATAGAAGTTAGTTATGCAGTTTTATGCTCATTGCAATTTTCCTGTTTTCTTGCGGTAAAAACTATGATGGTCCTCTATAAGTTCCTATAATGGTATTACACAATATGCAATTCCGCTTAACTGCTTTAGCGGGAAAGCCAGGCATACAAATAAACAGATATCGTCACCTACTTTGTGTTAGGTACTAGTCTATATAATTATACGGACGGGTTTCAAAAATATAACACACAGTAGGTAGAAGAGAGGTAGGTACATTCTTACTACGAGATATAGGGACGTATTCGTAAAAAATGCAAATGGGTCAGAAATGTAAAGAATTGCTATCTCCGAGAGATAGACCGTTTATGGAAAATTCCCGTTTCCCTCTACAATAGAGGCAGAAGAATAAATCATTCAGCAAAAACGAGCAGGGTACGGGTTTTCTATTCCTTTGACTCGTAATATTATAATGTTTGTGAGAGTGATGATAATGAGAAGATGTAAATAATTGGAGAATTTGTTACGAAAAATTTACCTAATTGTTAAAGTATCTAAAGTACGAGTATGTTAATTGCTAGTATTGCTACATAAATCTTACTGATCAAAGCTACAATGTTGTGTGGATGGTACCTACTGTCAATGGCCGCACCAGCCAGTCATTACCCCCATAATATACCCGTTTTTCCCCCGAAGGGAATAAAACGGTTATTTAGGTCTCAGCCGAAAGGCTTGACCCAGTGAGATTACCCTCTTGAACATCAGCGCCATCTAGTGGGTTTTAGTGTCATTTCAGGTGGTTTGACAGATGTCAACACGTTGTCTCTGGCTAGAGTGGTGGGGGGCAGCGCGGCAAGGCGCGTGAGGCGCCATTTTACATTCAGTAAAGCTTGAAATTGAGGCGAGTTATAAGCTGGCAAGAAATTATATTTGGGTCAAGCCTTTCGGCTGAGACCTAAATAACCGTTTTATTCCCTTCGGGGGAAAAACGGGTATATTTAGGTGTCGAGCCTTCAGGCTTGACCCAGTGAGATGTTTAATATCTGCCGGCGCTGACACCCTGGCGTACTGTGATACTAATCCGGTAGGAAAAGGGGTCTAAGTTTTAAAAAAAAAAGAAAACAATAGTAATTATAATAATCAACAGTGCACCTTATGATGCTTATATTATTAACAATTCTTTACAATGCCGTAAACACTTCTGACATTGAAAATTCCGTGTTAGGATTTTTAGGTCCTACTTCCTTAAAATAGTGCTTTAAGAACGTGGAGGAGCTACGCCAGTTTCCTTTCCTTAATACTTCGTCCAAATCAAGGTTCTTTTGGGACCAGTTATGGGTTGCAACAGCAGATCTAAAGCTACCGGGGGAGCAATTGATATTGGCCTGTTTCAGGATAAGTCTAAGCCATCCTGCGATTATTGATCTCGACGCAGCTTTGACTTTACCTCTGGTCGTGATGAAAAGATTTGTTAAATTCGGATCGGCCCCACGCCTTAGTTTTGATGTTTGGATCAACACTGGTATCCAAAAACATAGGTCGAACTTAGGGTCGTTATTTTTAGATAGGCACCAACCCGACTGTCGATATTTGGCACTGTCGGTTTTTGATCCAAAAATCGGCCATATGACTATCTCGTCTCTTGTAATTTGGCAATGATCAAGATCTATGTGTAGTAACGTTAGGTCATGGATACGTCGTCCTGTCGCAAGGAGTAATAAGGTTGCTACGTGCTGAGAGACTTGAAACACATTTGTATCATCAATGTTTCTCTGTGAGATCCACTTCGTGAGGTCATCGACATTCCATGTGCGAGCACCATGGCTAGGCGGGTTTTTCAGCATGATTGCTTTAATTACCTTCTTAACCACAGGGTGACTACTAAGTGATTCCTTTGATGGGTTGGTAAAGGTCGCAACGACTGATTTATGTACTAGGATAGTCCTAGGGGCGAGTTTTCGAATCTCATGAAGGTAGATGATGTATCTTGCCAAGTCATTTGGTCTTGGAGTTGATGACGAGATGTTGTTATCCTTGGTCCACTGAAGCCAAGCTTTCCAGGCCGGTTTGTAGGTTTTTAAAGTAGACTGTCTCCAAGCTGATTGCAGTAAGTTTCGTTCGGATTCGTCCCAGCCTGCTATTTCATTGGTCCAGCCCGTATCTTCCAGACCTCTAAAGACAGGTTCCGTATGTCTCGAGGTGGAAGGTTCGTTCGAAGGTCCCGAAGATGATCTTTGAGGTTCTTGATTCGGTAAGGTGGCTGTACTGCTCGCCTTTTTATTTCTGGTTTCCAATGAGCCTTCTCCCAGTTCGGTACTATTATTAAATAGTGGCCGCAGGAAAGGTTCAAATGTTGGAGAACTTGTGGGATCAGAGCTGGTGGTGGGAAGATCCAGGCCAGTTTGAACTTCCATGGTCTGCTGAAAGCGTCCGAGTATTCGCTGGTGGTGTCTCTCAGGTCTTCGCTCACATATCTCGGAACAACTGTGGAGGCTTTCGTTGCAAAGAGGTCTATCTCCGGGGTTCCCATCTTTTGGAATATTGACGTTTGAGTTTGTATATCCAGGTGCCACTCCTGGTGTGACTTTAGTCTTGATAGGCTGTCCGCGAGACCGTTGTACCTGCCTGGTAAGTATTTCGGTATTATGCTGATTTCGTGTGAATGGGCCAAGTTTAAGATTTTTGAGGTTATTTCGAGGAGTTTCCGCGATTTCGTTCCTCCTTGCTTCCTTATGTAGGCAGCTGCTGTGCGGTTGTCGGTTTGGAAAATAACCGTCTTCCCGTGAAGTTGTTTCCATTCTTTTTGTAAGACTTCGAAAAACGTCCACAACTCCTTTTGATTGCAGTGCCAAGCATTTTGAAAGGTGTTCCAGTATCCTGATAGCCTTTTGTTGTTTACTATTGCTCCCCATCCGAGGTCTGACGCATCCGTCGTTACGAAAGCAGATGGCGCAGCGATTTGGAGAGTTGATGACCTTGTTATGTTTTGGAGCCACCACAGTAGCTCTTCTCTTACCAACTTTGGTAGCTGGAACGTTTTGTTTCTTTGCATGTCTGGAAGTGGTTTTGCGGCGATTTGTATGGATCTGCAATGGAGAGAACCCAATGGTACCACGTTAGAGGCAAAGTTCAGTGTACCTAGGAGGCGTTTAGCGTGCATCCAGTCCCATGTGTCTTTTCTCAGGGTTTTTGTTATGAAATCACGAATATGTACTATTTTTGACTCGGGTAAGCTTTTCCTATTTTTATCGGAATCCCATAGAAGGCCCAGGTACTCCATTTGTAGCTTTGGGTACAAAATAGATTTGGTTAAATTAACGTGCCAGCCTAGATGTTTTAGGAACTCTACTGTCCATTGTGCCTGTGTAAACAGCGACTCAGCGTTCTGATTTAAGAGTAAAAAGTCATCTAAGTACACTACAGTTCTAATGCCTCTTTCACGTAATAGTAATGCTACCCAATTTGATAATTTACTGAAGATTGATGGAGCACTTGAGAGGCCAAAAGGTAAGCAATTCATATTATAGACTCTCTCTTTAAAGATGAAAGATAGATATCTTCTGTGCGAGTTTGATATTGGGATGTGATAGTAGGCATTTGAAATATCGATTTTCACCATGAAGTCTCCTTTTCGAATCGTTTGAGATATTTGTCTAAGACTGATTAATCGAAACTTTTGAGGGGAAACATACAAATTTAGTCCTTTTAGATTAATAATCAGTCTGTGGGATCCATTAGATTTTTCCCTTAGAAAAATTGGTGATAAATAACCATGATCATACTTATTTAATGAAATGGCTCCCATTTGTAGCAGATGTGATATTTGTTGTGACATCGCTTTTGAAAACTTGGTGTTAAACCTTTCCCCTTTTGCATTTAATTTTGTTAAGGAGGTCATGGGAGGTTTTTTAGTAAAGGGTATTCGATAGCCCTTCAAAACCTTAATTAATGTGTTTGGTGCGTTTAATGATTCCCACAGGCTGATTTTTTGTTGTAACTGACCTCCGCAAAAATAACTAACCTTAGAAATTCTTTCCTCCTCCTTGGGGAGTTTTGGGTTTGTTGCTAACCCTTTGTTGTTGTTTACCAGAGGGACGAAAATTTTTTGAGTCATGAAATGGCTTTTTCTGTTGGTATTTTACGGATTCCCGCGGTGTTTTAGAGTTTCTCGTGGTTGCTTTCTTTGCTGTTTTAAAATTGGTCTTCTTTGGGAAGAACTTATGTGCCCCCCCCTGGTCTTTGACTGCTTCCGCAATTTTCTCTTCGGAGAAAAGGTGCGTGTCCGAAGGAGGGATATCGTGTAAGATACCGCTCAAGATCTTATTGGCTGGTTTATAAGTTTCGCGACGAGTCTGTATGACCTCAGCCCTTCTGCCACATGTGTATTGGAGGAGATTATCAGAGGTTTTCCGGAAGGAACAACCAGGTGCTAAAAAATTTTCTTGCAACTCACGTCGGGTTTGCGGGCTCAGGTTTTTGCATGTGTCCTGAAAAGCTTTCCTCTGTAACAGCAGTCCATATGATATGGCGCCTAGAGTGAAATCATTTTTCTCTAGGTGTGCCAGAGAAGGCCAGGCCGGGGTGTTTGCGGCGAGTAGGCTATTTACCTTCAGTGCTCCGAAAACTGGAGAGACATGGAACATTTTCTGCACGTCCGCATAACGTACGTTTTTCCAGCCTTCGTCACCCAGTCGCTGACACTTGCGGCCTTGCTCAGCTAGTTGTGGGTCTGCCTTGGCTAGCTTTGGTTCTGCTTCTATTGTGGTTGGCGCGAAATCGCAGTCGAATGTATTTGAGGTTTTTGCGGACATCAACTCAGCCAACTTCCTCTGGGCCTCAGTTATTTGCGATGTTAACAACTCTTCAGATTCGCAACACTCTTGTGGGGCACTGTTTGGTCGTGATGACGTTGCACACAGTGAAGGAGGTTGGAAGTCTTCATCGACCCTGGTGCTACTTGAGATCGATTCGAGCGACTCATCTAGTGCTGGTAATGACGATTCGTTTCTGTCGTTTGATAGGTTTCTGACTCGTTCAGTTATCCCTTCCATTGCTTTTGTCTGTTCCGTCATCACCTGCATCATCTTTTCCATCATGGCCCATTGCATATCTACGTTTCTTTTTTCAGAATCTAAGCGGCTCACTTTAGAAGCGACCGAGCTGGCAGGCGATGTGGAGCCACGTTTTCTGTGTGAGCTTGAGCTACCAGAGGCTATGTCTCTCGAAGTGAGTTTGGGTTTAAGAATCTTCACTGTGGTCATAAATTGTTCATATGACCCATGGTGGACCCTTTCAGCAATACTGTGCGGGGCATATAGTAAAGCACGACCCAAGGGCCAATTTATCAGCTTCCTTTTGATTGCTCGATATTTTTTCTCGGACAGAGAGGGCTCTGTCGGGGTAAAAGCTTTTGCTAGCTCCCCAGTCGGGATGGCGAATCTTAGCTTCGCTTCAACTTTGGGTGATATGCTTTCTCCGAATAGATCTGCGTAGGAGAGGTCTTGTGCTTCCCACGACTTCCAATCTTGAGGAAAGTTATCCTCTAGAATATTTATGAGACGTTGGTGGAACTCCCAGTCCTCTTGTGGTACTGGTCGACTACAGAGGTCGGACATACACGTTGACGCCATGATCTGCAATAAGAAAGACAGTTGTACGTCATCTGCCCCGGAAACAATGTCTCGCCTCTCGTTGGCGAGAAGATATCGCTTTGACTCTGATGAGACCATTTTTTGGTACGACGGGTCATACCGGAATTGTCTCGATGGGTTGATTTGTCTGGACAAATCGATTAATACGTCAGGTCGCATTGCTTGATACGTCGGGGCGCATCGCTTGGTACGTCAGGTCGCATCGCTTGATACGTCAGGTCGCATCGATTGATACGTCAGGTCCCATTGGTGGATACGTCGGGTCGCCTCGGTCGACACTTTGTGTCTATTGCATCCAAAAGGATGTGCAGCGATTCGTACTCAGTGACACAAGTGGTCGTGTGATTCGGTACTACTGGTCGTATCGATTGATACGACGCGACAAGCACGCGAGGTGCCGATGCCAGTGGAAACGACTCGAGAATGAGTGTTGGTGCATTCTATATGTCATGAAAAAAGGATTTACTGTCGTTCATTGCGAGACGACAAGAAGGATATCACATATAAGTGAATCCAATCCACATGCCGAGGCGACATTACATAGAACATATATTCATAGCACCTATTGTTGTTTGTGAATCTTTTCCTTAACAAACTAAGGAGATTCACACCTAAAATAAGATAAATAAATAAAATTCATACCTTTGGTTTAAGGTAGACACTACTGACGACGCCGAAATTCAAAAGCGTACTGAATGTAAAATGGCGCCTCACGCGCCTTGCCGCGCTGCCCCCCACCACTCTAGCCAGAGACAACGTGTTGACATCTGTCAAACCACCTGAAATGACACTAAAACCCACTAGATGGCGCTGATGTTCAAGAGGGTAATCTCACTGGGTCAAGCCTGAAGGCTCGACACCTAAATAAAGGACTAGTTCGTTAATACTCAAAAAATCGATTAAATCTGTGGTGTGAAAGAGGATTTTCCATCATAAATTTAATAAAAATAGGGATTTTCCTGTTAAAATATAACGGCATAATTCACGAGCAGACGAGTTTAAGAATGGTTTAACACTAAAAAATACGGGTCAAACTTGCGCAAAGCAGAAAAAACTCAATAGCTTCGTTAACGTAGTGAAATCTACGCGCAATACCGAACATACCTACGTAAAAACTTTGATATCGACTCATTTGTTTTCGATAACCGCAAATTAAATAGGTCACATTCGTTATTAATACGATAAATAATTACTAGCAACTTGTAATATTCCCACGGTCGCTCGAGGTCGAGGACCCAGCGCCATCTGTTATCGTTTGGCGGCAACCGCAACGTGCGGTTCGTATCTGTGCTATCACTGAAAAGTTTTTCCGCTTTCCCAGGAGCGAGAGCGCGATGAGCCCGGCGCCCCCCGCTCACAGAGACAAAAGCGGCACTTCGCTCGGAGTCGGCAAACAGTCGCTGCCAGCCAGCGGAGCGAACTACACGTCAGACATGGACCGCGATCGCATCGGAATATGGGGCTCCGGCGACGGCCAGGCCACCAGCCGCG
Source organism: Opisthograptis luteolata (assembly GCA_931315375.2). NCBI lineage: Eukaryota > Metazoa > Arthropoda > Insecta > Lepidoptera > Geometridae > Opisthograptis > Opisthograptis luteolata. The sequence goes on from OV928042.1 coordinate 10,024,366, forward strand.
TTTCCGGCCTCGACCGCCTGAAGCACCCCGGCCTTAACAAGGTAAGGAAATGTGCTCGAATGACAGCTGACAGATCGATGACCGCGTAATTCGGTTAGGTCATGGTTGCACGCGAGCTACGGAAGTGTTTGTTGTAAGTTGTAACTATGGTCATCGGCTTGATTCCGAGTGCTGCAGTTCAGGTTGGAGGTGTCGGCTTCCGGCCACAGCTATTGTGATTATGCAAATGTCTGTTTTGAAACTCGCCACCGCGGGCGACAAAGTTCACGTGGTGTCAACAAACTTCTCGCCGGAACTTTGTGTGTATTGTTTTGCGAAACAACAGCTGTTTATTAGTACACACCCACTAGAACCACTCCTTAATAATTAAAACTGAATAAACTTGCTAATTGTTACACTAAACTGCCTTACCTACTTAGAGAAGTAAATTCTCTTTAACTAGCATTCAGTTGTTATTTTTAGTATTGGTTTTGACAGATTTTAGCTCTAATTAGCGATAATTGAGCGTCTCTGAGCGCGGCAGTTAATATTGTTCTATTAGTGACTGAGTATTTAGGTATGTAATAAATCTTGTCAAGCCGGAAAAAAATTAAAATCAATAAGCAACTCTTTTGGCTTACATCATTGCTAACAATATCGGTTTAGGATTATCAAAAAGGAAGGAACTAGTAAGATGTAACTAGATCGGATTTCCGCATACTTAAGTGTAGTTTTTGATATACATTCAATGAAGATTCGGAACGATAGATAACAGATTTTTTTAGCTTATTCTTTGTGAAAACTATCTCAAACGGATGTCTGAACGTTTAAAAAGTCCACATTTATATTATAAAATTTATATACCATAATGCTCATGTAAAGTAATAAGGTAAGCAAGCTGATCATGCACTTTCTCGATAGGTATCTATAAATTACCTATAATCTTAAATATTTTTATCGTGAAAATTTTTCTTTTACAATCTTAACAACATTGCATCTGTGTTGCATAATAAAACTCTTATCAATGACGTATTTACCGCGCTATAGGTTTATTTATCATTAACTAACGTGTCGTGTGCGTAAACATATACGAGGAAGTTTTCCGATGGACAGTAGGTAGGTATATCTCTCAAGTGGAAAAGATTCAATTATTATTTCCAGGTGTGAAAAGACACTGCGGCTTCATGGACAACTTGCGTCACAAAACTAACGAATTAGCGAACAAATGACAAAATTAAGCCTGGTTAATTTACTAAAGGTCGGGTTTCAATAGATTCATCCCGCAGACGACAGAGGGACTGAGATACCTCATACCTCCTCAGGCAATCTGAGTGTGATAGCAAAAAAAAATATATAAACGTAATCTACAAAATAATTGTAAAAAATGACAAAAAAATGTATTATGGCAGCCTTTGTTATGATTATGATTGATTCATGTTTCAAATAGATTTACAGAGAAACTAGCTGTTCCCCGCGGTTTCACCCGCGTGGGCTACAGTTTATCGCGATAAAAAGTATCCCGTCCTTCTTCAGGGTTCAAGCTATCTCCGTACCAAATCGGGTCAGTAGTTTGGGCGTGTAATCGAGACAGACATACAGAGTTAATTTCGTATTTAAAATATTAGCAACATAAGTGATTTAGATTTACCTCGAATTTCAACTTAATCTCGGAGTCCTACATCTTAATGGAACTGGGACCCACATAAACAACTCAAAATGCATTAAAACTAGCGTCTTTAACCTATTTGCAAATCGCAGCCGTCAGACATCGTTACGGTTCACAATAAATAAAAAAAAACGAAGTAGTTTTGAAGAACGAGGGGTCGCGACAGCGAGACATGGGGCGGCTTTAAAGGGGATGGTACAAAGCATTGCCTAACTATAGCTACTACACCATCAACTTCCCACTGTGAATATGTTATGAATGTTGACGTCATTGTGTTGACGTCAGATTTAAATGTGCGGATAGAAAAAGGATTATATTTTGCGCGACAAATTGGTTTTTAAAAAGGCATTTTTTAATGATGAGGAAATCCTCGTCTCTCGCTGTGCTAAAAACATAATAAAGAATTTATGTATTAGAATAATATATTAGAATTTATCAATTATATCACATTAATATTATAAATGCGAAAGTTGGTGAGTGTTAGTTTATCTCGGTTCCTACAGGATAACGGAAAAGTCGCGGGTGTAATTGCGGAGCGTAGCTAGTCGATAATAATCCTTTCAAGGGCCAGAGAGTGATATAGGCTTTTATCCCGGAAAATGCACGGTTCTTGTAGGAATTTCCACGTAGCTGAAACAGCGGGACAGAGACAGTGTATTTTATACATTTAATTGAGAGGTTTACTAATAATGCCATGTATGTGTCTAAAGCTACATCACGGTAAATAATACTTTGCTAATTGCAAAACAAACAATGTTTCATGATTTCCTCGTACAAATTAAATTAAATTTATCGGCTACAAATGCACAATCTGGGTACAATAATTACAATAATAAAGAGGTAAAATTTGCTGGTAAACGTTGTTGCTCATAAATATTGTGATTCTTGAACATGCCGATTTCCTCAAGATTCCTTGACTGTGAGCGGTGGAAAATCCACATAGAACTTGGTGCGGGGTTGAGATGGGATTCAAACTCGTATTGGTGCATTAAAGCACACATTTACCTTTTCCGAAGATAGAATGGCGTACTTTGGGAGAGGCCTAACGCCTATGTCCAGCAGTAGACTGATACAGGCTGATTATGATGATGATGGTGATGATGATGATGTGTTACCTTTTGACCATCACCACTCAACTCGCACTGGGTTGAGTATGGCCCATAGCCTCATACTCTCTCTCTCACTCTCGCTCTATGTGAGACACAGACCTTGTACCGACCTACCTTGTAGGTACCACCTATGTTACGGAAAAAAAGTAGTGAAGAAAAAAAAAGTTGTGTAAAACGAAAAGAAAAAGAGTAGAAAATAGAAAGAAGAAGAAAGAGAAAAGGAAGAAGTGGAGGAGGGAAGAAGTAAGAGAGAGTAGAAAAGTAGTGTAGTGAAGTATATCTGAAACTACTGATCAGATTCTGAAAATTATTTCACTGTTAGAAAGCTACAATGAGCCAGTTGTCTATTATCCTTGTTGTATACTCCTTTGGTAACTAATAACTATACCTACGTTAGTAACTATAGGTAATACATTCAGCTAATACCTTCTGCAAAAGCGATTCTGTCAACATTTCTGTCCGGAGCACTCTTATGCGATCGATCGATTTGTCCCGAGACCACTTGGTTGTGTGCGTGACATATCGGTCTAGCACAAATATTGTATTCGGAATATTGTCGATAAGGCCGTGTAGTGGAAACAAAGAGTACCTACCTACGTACCTAAATTCTAATATCTATACATTTATGTCATTTATAACAAAGGATTAGTTTCAGCATTTATAACACAAGAACAGCTGGACCTATTGTTATGATTTTAAATTTGATGGATTCCGTCCCAAATATACATAAATATTAAAACATAGGAAAATTCAAGAAGAATAAGTCCCGTGAAAAAAGATTGTTTATTGATGAAACTTGGAGTGGAGATTGGGCATTACATACCTAGTACTTTTTATTGCGATAAACAATAGTCTACGTGGGTGAATCCGAGGGGCACAGCTAGTTATAAATATAGATATAAATAAAGGTAAATAATGTAATAAATCAATTTTAGTTCCGAGTTCAGTTCCCAATTAAGTTGTTACTTATTTATCTTATTGGTAATTAACCTACATCCGTTGTACTAGGTCGTTAAGGATTTTTCCGATGTAGTGGAACATATGTTTACAGATTATAAATTACTTTTTGTGCCCGCAGTTTCAATGTATTTTCTGAGAGAAATAGTTTACGGAGTAAAATTATATAGATATTTTTTACAAAGACTTCATCGTCTTCACGTTAGTTAATGCAAACATAAATAACTAAGGCATTCTTGAAACATGAAGGTCCTCATCTATCTGGAAAGATCACTGAACACATTTCAATATGGTTTTCAGAATTTTAAACACTGATTTTGGTGCGGATTTTGGGACTAAAGTATTATATTTTCGGAACCATGTCGCATTGCACCGTGATAACGAATTGCTCTGATGTTATTGATAACGCTTAGGTATACTAAGCCGCGCGGAAAATGCTGGTTGCGGGATTGATAATCGCTGCACGGGCTGCTTTGTTATTGTATACTCTATTTTCTCAACTACCTAACAAGTACCTTCGATAAGCTACAATGAGCTTGAGCTTTCGGTGAAGGAAAACATCACGATTAAACCATAGCTTGGTGGTAGGGTATTTTCTAGTACTCGCCTGGTTAGCTACCATCTTCTTCTTAAGAATCTGTCGCCAAGCACCTGTCGGTGTGTTCCGGCAGCCTCACTTTAGAGCCAGTCCCCAGTCTAGGTGTAGCGTGGCGCCACCTTCGACCACATTGTCACTTAACATCAGGTGACGTGTGGTCAAACGCTACCCTTTAAATAGAAAAAAATAAATAAAGTACCTTTCCAGTGAAGGTGTGTACTTACGAACTGTCATTTCAGTGTACGGAGAGTTTGAAAGCTCGTCACGTTTTGGGCCAGGCTCTTGTGCACGTTTTTTAACTCGTGCGGAAGATGTGATTTACTTACCGTGTAATTCGTGTAAATAAAGTTGTGAGAGTGGGTGTTTTCGTCTACAACACTCGCAACGTAAATCGTTAACTGTAACAGTTATACATAGGTTTAGCTTTCATGGTCGTTAACTTTCTACTTCGAAGGAGTTTGGAGTATTGATTCTACTTTCACGCCTTTCCATTACTAAAGTACCTACCTACCTTTAATCATCATCATAACCGTAATCACACTATAGTAACTTTAGATGCAAAAGTTTGTAAGTGATGTTTGTTACTTCTTCACGCTTAAATAACTGAACAGATTTGTATGGAATGTGAAATGGAAATAATTTATACTCGGGATTAACGCATAGGCTACTTTTAATCCCGGAAAAGGGTTGTTACGAACCTTGGGTGTAACCGCGGTGCGCAGTTAGTTATTCATTAATGCCCGAAATTAATAAAATCGATCCTGATCCGTTATCCACGGTTTTGGATCGATATGTCATAATACATAATATGTCATTTTAGTACTAGGGCTTGACATATTACTACTAAAATGACGTATTATGACATGACATATCGATCCAAAACGGCGGATAACGGATCAGGATCTATTGCTTATTAATTTCGGGCGTGAATGACTAGTGTTTTATTCCGTAACCGTCAATATTTCCATCCTTGATTTCGGAGCCCAATGCGTAATTCGGTAAAAGCCATTCCAATTCATAAATGTACATTGTTGGAATATTCATAAGCTTAAATTATTCGTAAATTTTCGTATTGATTAATTTCCATGGTCGTCAGACTTAATTCTTATCCCTGTGGAGGCGTCGGGTATTCGGTGCCTCGGGTTAATTACACCCAGCTCCCGGTACCTTTGCGAACGGATCCAGGCTTAAGCGCTGGATGGATGGGTGCCAATTTAAAACTCTACTTTATCGAATACGTAGGTACCAAAAATTCATTAATATATATTGGTAGTAAAGTAGATACTTATAAGTTTCATAGATAGAAAACGCTTTATTGTTTCACCATATCAACAAAAATTTGAACAACATAAAAGGGAAGCTCTTAGAGCTTGTTACAATAATAATAACGCCCATAGAATCAGTAGGTACATAACTCTGACCCCTATCTAGGACTATCTGTATTTAGGGCATCAGGAACTAAAACTACGCGGATCGAGAATCCACAAATACAAGATTCGGAACAAATATAATATACCTACTCTTTTTTTTAATGCACAAATATTTGACGCGTAGCGAGAATCCGCGACCTCATGGGCTGTCATCGTTATTTCATAAAGTCCAGATTTTCATATAAACAAACTAATAAACCCTACACGTATATACCTCAAATCTGTATATCAATAGAAGTAGGTACCTATTTACTAGGAATGAGGTCGACGTCAACTATTATTAGCGCTATGTAGTTAGTATTCAGGCCAGATTTTCAGGATATCAGTCGTGACCTCCCAACGCTAATGGCGCAAATAACGTTTCCGAGTGGGGATAGAATCTGGTAGAGAAGGGAAAAAAACTTGTAAGTTATGTTGTATTTTTGGTTCTCTGGACCACAAATATCCTGTAAATGATTCAATGTTCGCCTAATTTTCAATATTTTTACACATTAGCTACTTATATGACATTCGCTTCTGATTTTTGACTAAAGAGCTCTTATTGTCGGTGGAGCATTTTCCACTTGTTTGGTTCGCTGCCATAATTTCCTTCTTTCTTTGATTTGGTATTTGTATACCACGTCAGTTTCCTTTACATATTACCTACTAGCTGTTCCCCACGGTTTCACCCGCGTGGGCTACAGATTACCGCAATAAAAGTAGCCTATGTCCTTTCTCAGGCTATCGACTATCTCTGTACTAAATTTCATCTAAATCCGTTCAGTAGTTTAGTCATGAAAGACAGACAGACAAAGTTACTTTCGCATTTATAATATTAGTAGGAAGTAGGGATTTATAACAAAGACCCGAGCTACAAAGGTCTGGAAACAATAAAATCCCGTCCGCTGGAAACCTAGCTTTATTGGCATACTAATAAAATTCCTTTTACCCACTCGTATTCGCTTTTGACATTGAAGATCGAAAGCAATAATAAAATTCCGCCCGTTCGTTATTTCGGAACTTTCTTCGTTTCTGTCAATGGACACAATACCTACTAGCCGAGCACTGAAAGATTTCAGTTATTTGCAGTGCCTATTTATCTGTGAATGTTCAAATAGATACTTAGTTTTGAATAATTACAAAATAATATATTTTAGTTAAAGATTATTAATTGCTGTTTACTGCGGTTTCACCAACATTGACTACATTTTATTGCAACAAAAAGTACCCCATGTCCTTTTCTTTCCTTTCCGTCCCAGGGATTAAACTACATATGTATCTCCATCCATCATCAAGATCAGTTCAGCGGTAAAGGTAACAAAGAAATAGAGTTACTTTCACATTCAAATATATTTTTTTCGTGAGTGTTTCACAAGTTTTCTTATTACCCATGAAATTTGGGGCAAAATCGCTATGGTCAGCCATTCTATTATAAATGGTGTAAATAACTCAAGTTTTTTTTGTAAAGGTTTTTAGTTAGATTAGCATTCAACTATACCTATTCTTGCTGTTAATTTACATAATTTGGGACGCACTTGTGCGTATTGGTGGTTGTTTCGTGTCCTTGAATTATTTTAGATATTCTACCGATTTAATAAAGATATCATCCTTTTGACGTTTGAAACCGCGGGGTACAGCTACACTAATATTATAAACGTGAAAGTTTGTGAGTATGGGTGGAGGGATGGGTGATGGGTGGATGGATTGAAGGATGGATGTATGTTTGTTACTCTTTCACGCAAAAACTACTGAACGGATCTGAATGAAATTTGGAATGGAGATAGCTTATACTCTGGATTAACACATAGGCTACTTTTTATCCCGGGAAAACGTTCCTGCGGGATAACGGGAAGACGCGTGTGACACCGCGCGGTGCAACTCGTAGTTACAATAAATCCCTAAACACACAGCTGCTTCAATTAAGCCATATTGCCCTAAAGCCCTAGTAGAGCGCTTCGGGTAAATATTGTGATTACAAGCGGCACTTGTGAGTGGGATTACCGCCCATGTTGCCGTAGAGACGAGATAGGCGATTCTATCAGATAGGCTATAAAGCTATTTTCACAACGTTCGGAGAGCAAAATAAAACCGAATGACTTTTATAATCTAATCAAAGAAATCAATAACATAATCAATATCACATATCATAAAACAACTTGGTATTAAATGAAGATAACCAAGTGTTTAAAACAACATATTTTTTTAACATGAAATATTTTTCTACATAAACTAACCAATCTACATTTTAATATAACCTAATTTACATTGTAGAAATTTATTCAATAAAAGTTTTTAACAGCAATTTTTATATTAAAATTCATCAAAATAAAAAAAAACTAGAATCTTCTCCATTCATCGAATATAATTATTCCTGTTTCGTGTTTTCGCTTTTTGTATTAATGATGTGACTATGACGTGATGATTAAAAACGTTGTTTTTCTGAGCTTAGATCTCAGTATGTACTATAAATTACTTACGAACCATTTGCTCACCATCAAAGCTGTCTTCACTTAGTAGACTTTCTCGGTCGGTATCTCTCTGGAAACTCGGCCTAATGTGGAAAGCCTTGTCACTTGTCACCGTTATTATGATTGAAGGCATCATCATTTCCTCGTCGGCACGTCGCCATGGGTACCCGATAACCGCACCATCGTCTATCTAAGCTTAGGGACGGCGACGGCACCGACGACGCCAGTGCGTTAATTACGTTATTAGTGTCGAACTGCTGGCTCCGGTGCTAATTAGGGCCAAAGACAGACTAGTGTGATATTAGTGCAAAGCCTTTGTTTCCGCGCAGTGTGTTGTAAATTGATGGTTTGCAGAGGTTTTATACGTGTTATTTTGGTTTAAAACAAGAAAATAGGTTTCATTAGCTCATCCTTGATAATATTTATTTTTTGTTAGTTTTTATCACATCGCGTAAACAATTTTCACAAAGATTTTTGATCTTATCAAATCAATCGTAACCATCGTTCACGTACATTAATTTAATTTCATTGCTGGGTAAAATACAAAATATGTATTATTTTTGTTCTATTTTTTATGTAGGTAAACAAGTCATGACATAAAACCAACTTTATGGGATAACGTGACTTTATAAACAAAATCACGAACAAAAGGAAATTTTATGTTTACTCACTGTGTGTGTAATGAATTTTTTAAATATTATTTTATCTTGTTTGTTTTTAGGCAAGTATTAAATTATATAAAGCAACTTAAGGCCATATAAAATAGGAGCGAGGCAGCACATTATGCATGCTAAAACTTTATTTTTTTACTACGTATATTGATTAGTTGATTACACACGGGTATAATAATATGTTGCGAGTATTTGTTCCAACCTCATAGGTGATTGTGTGCAAATGTTCGTAGAGCAGCCTTGTACCTTGATCCCAATAAGTCTAGTCTAGTCGTCCTATGTCCTAGGTCAGCGGCCTGTAGCCCAACGTTCCGCATATCCTCGCTTCAGACTTTCATACTAACGTAGTTGATTGTAAGGATTGGAAGATTGTATCCAAGTTGAATTGTTATCAGTGTTCTAAAAAGGCATAATGTAGACACAGTTTTTTTGCCTATTTGTAGTATCATTAAGGGTCATAATAGTAACTATTTAATGATATGATACGAGTAGGTACATAAATAATATGTAAGTAAGTATATACTCATAGTTTTTTTCATAACTGTTGCCATCAGCTTCAGTCACATATATGTTACAGAATACATATCTGCACTTTATGTAACAGCGCGATGAGCCATATCAGTTTTTAAGTTGACACTTACAATATCAAATCTACATGAACATCTGTTCAGTATGTTTTTTTTTTATACAATGAGTTGATAACAATGAAGCAACTGAACAGGCAGAAAGACTCACAATTATTTACTTCTATTATCGTGTTCAGTTCTTTGATAAAAAGTAAGAATAAGTTAATAACTTAATAAGTAAATATCTGGTAAACGAATAACAAGCACGAATATTTTAAAATAAAAACGTTCACCTCTTTTTAGCTCACGGGTCATTGCTACAAGAAACTGGATTAAATTTTATGCTTGTTGAATTTTCAGGTAAAACAAGTTTTCAGGTCGCGATTTCGTCAGCATAATGAAATTAATTCAATATTATTACAGAAGTTTTCAGAATGTTTGTTCATTCAGTCCTTAAACTCTGAGAATTTAATTACAGATCCTTGAGACTGTAATTGCTGGCACCCATTATTCAATTTATGGCAGGGCTGCTATACATTTTCCGGTTGAAAGGCTTCCGTATTGCGTATTTCTTAATTCTTACAATTTACCTACTGCGAGTACGTAGTTAGCAGTTATTTTTTATAGAGACTATCTAAGTTTGTTGACTTACTAAGTTTGTGTCAGATTACTAAAGTTAAAGCAAATTTTGCTCTTATTTCTTACAGGGTAGCATTTGACCACAAGTCACCTGATGGTACGTGAATAGGTAGGTGGTCGTGTGTAGTGTCACGCTTAAAAAAATAATATTTACTTAGTTACCTTATTCAGCTGAAAATTATTTGACAAATGTAATAAGGTCGCGTTTGTGTGCTGTAAGAACTTAACTCGATCATGTTTTGTGCAAATAAAACATCATTTCTTATCCTCGCTCTAAAAACGTAACCTTAACGTTGAGCATTATTTTTCTTTTTTGTAGCCGTGTCCTGGTTAAGTGGCCATTCCCCAAAATAAACATAAATAACAGCTTGACTCACATGAATACTGAAATTTTCGGGGCGTAAAAATCAACAATTCACTACTCAAACGGCCTACTTTGTTTTCGGGATATATGCGAGTAGTTTTCTCCAGAGGGAAATAATATGTAAGGTAAAGTGTTTGGAGATTCTATGAATTTTTTAGTATCTTCGTTATGATGAAACTAAAGTAAGTACCTAAAGTGTACACAATCATGTAGGTACGTGATCGAATGCTAGTAATTAAATTAGCTCTGAAAAACAATATGTACTATAGATATTCATCCTACTAATATTATAAACGCGAAAGTTTGTGAGTATGCATGCATGTTTGTTGCTCTTTCACGCAAAAACTACTGAATGGATTTTGATGAAATTTAGAATGGAGTTAGCTTATACCCTGGATTAAGCACATACCTACTTTTTATCCCGGAAAAAGGTTCCTGTGGGATAACGGGGGGTAATTTATATAATACCGCCTCAATAGAAGTTTACTATTCTTTATAGAAATTGTAGCTGGTTGTACGTAAGGCATTTAGTGAATTTTATAATGCTTGACTGGCTTGCCCTCAAGTTAAGAATCGGTCGCCCAAGCACTTATCCGTGTGTTCCGGAAGTATCTGGTACCTACTAGAGTGTCAGTTTCCAACCTAGGTGTAGCGTAGCACCACCTTTGACCACATGACCAATCCTCACTCCACATCAGGTGACTGGTAGTAAAAACATACTCAGTAAAAAGGAAAAATAAATATTATCTCTCACTCATAGGTATAGAAATCTCGTGTTCTGCTTACTACCAAAAACAAATTAATCACGTCCACAGCGCAAGATCAATATGGTTTACCAAACCACAAACCTCATTAGTGACATTACCTACTCTAAAAGCAATTACGCTAAATGAACAACTACTTAATTCGATTCTTATCCTCTAGAACCTAATGAATCGAATCCCCTTCTCCAGTATACGACGTTGGTTACATCATTTGGTGCCGGTCGACCACTTGCCAAGGTGAAGGCCGAGGTGTGACGCGACACACCTTCTTTGCTGCTGATTATGCAAAATCAATTTAGAAAGTGACGTTTTTTTTATTTTATCAACTCGCTCCCTCATCAATCAATCAATCATCATCTGCCTATTACATTCCCACTGCTGGGACTCTGGCCTTTTATCAAAGAGATTGTACGGAGCGTAATCTACAAACTCAATTTTATTCCTATCCAGCTTTTTTGTATGCCGCGCCCCGCGGATTCACCCGCGTGGACTACGTTTTATCGCGATAAAAAAACTTGAGGGGTATAAAAAAAAGGGTATACGACCTATTCTCAGACCTACCGAATATACAAAAAGCTGTTTTGAAGGAGTTCGGTTACTAACACTGTGACACGAGAATATTATAAATAAGTATTTATAGATTAGCTCTTCTTTTTGTTTTACCTACAGTAATTTTTCTTGTGTAGGAATCATGATCCAGCAGATTGTAGATAAAATTAATGGTTAAACGAACTTACCTTAAGTGATGTTCGACCATAATTATACTAGACGTTGCATTCGAAGATATTTATTCACTTTGTAGTAATCCTATTTATTGCACAAGGCGTCGCACATAATTTTTAGAGCTGTAAAAATAAAAATCAAATCACAAAAATATAAAATTCACTGTTTCTGAACGATACCTTCCATGTCATAGGCAGTGCTGTCATCTCCGTCATACTTCATTCTTTCAGAGACACTTATCTCGTTTGTTTGTTGTATGGGCTTTAGTAGCTGGGTTCGGGTGGGACTATAAATATCTTCGAATGCAACGTCTAGTATAATTATGGTCGAACATCACTTAAGGTAAGTTCGTTTAACCATTAATTACACTTCGACGTTGCATTCTCGATATTTATTCACTTTGTAGATGTTTAGCGCTTTCACACAAACGAGATAGGCAGGCAGGATTCTAGATAGAAAAATAAAAAGATACATTAACACATATAAACGAAAAAAGTGGAGTGATTATCCACATCATTATGAACCTTACGTTCAACCTAAAACCAATAAATCAATTGATAATGTAAGCCCAATTACCGTTATTAGCATTCTTGCTTGAATATATTATGAATTACCTTTGTGAATGCAATACTAATAAGCTTCCTGACCATCCTGTTGTTCATTTTATAACATGGACAGAACTCCTTATAACTAGCCGAGGTAGAAGTGTAGCGGCTACTATGTGCTGCAGATACCAGTATTTGCACCAAACTATAAATGTAAGTATGTCTAATGTATATGTGACTTGTGGTAGGAGCAATGGATTATCTCTTAGATGTATGAATTAATTTCTTTGATGGAGGTAGCTCTTAGGTGCCATGACATCTATCTAAACTGATAATACTTTCGTTTCGTGAGGTAAAAAAGTATAACTAGATTAGGCACCAAAGTATTTTATTTGTAGGTGAAATCAGTAATTAGTCTTTATTTCTAGTAAGTGCTTCTAGCCAAATATTAATTTCCATTCGTGCGACTTACTTTAATTTCGCACTCATTGTATAGTTGACAACGCGAGGAAAGACACAAACTTTTTGGATATGGAATCAAAAGCTTTACTCTCGTTTGGATAAAATTACTACAAGTGATTGAGTACTAGGATCTCATGTAGATACGTATTTTGAATAGCAAAGTTTAATTCCGTAAACTTCTTTTGTGAATCCTATAATTTGGTCATCTAAATAACACATTTACCTGATATTAAAACAAAAGCCGAACGGCGAGTCTGTACCTGAATGATATTCAGAGACGAGAATTTGAATCCTATTTGAGAAAATAGGAAAAATTATGTAATACTTTGAATTATTATTATTATCCTATGTGGGTTTATTCTCGGGTCTTTGCCCGGACCTTTATTAGGCATTGGCGGAGCCGTAGCCAAAGCTAAGACGCCACGCTAAGGGTGAAGTGTACTATTAACACAATGCTAAAAAGTTATCGGAGTTCTTATTGAAATTATTGATATCCAATTATTATTATTTCTGAAATTATTTTTTTTTTTTTTTTTTTTTAGTCTAAGTTTAAATTATAATTAATTTTGATACCCCTTGGAAATATAACTATGTTTGGTTGATAATACCTTCGAAACCAGGATATAATGCTACCAGAGAGGGTGAAATGGATCAATCTTCTTTGGAAAAATAAAAATAATAAGAGTAACTAAAGGCCTTCTTAGGCCTATTAGCTGCCCATGACTCCCGTGCAGTGGCTTGATCAAAATAATATTTCTTAAAAATACAGATAAACTAGAATAGAAGGAAGACGTAAAATAAATGAGTTTCCCAATCCAATGAATGCATTGACCATAGGGCCCATAAGGTCAGGCTATGCCAAAGGATCTCTTATCCGTAATAATATGTATATACCACCTAAAACGTAAATGTGAAAAAATGTGAGACAAGTTCAACATTGTGATGGTATGTTTGGTTGTTAACTTCACATACAAAACAATTGTGGTCTAAATGGGTGCCCAGTTCTGTGAATGAATCTGAAATTTAATGAATTATAAGAAAGTACATAACATGCATAAGTAAATATAATCATCTGCTTAGTTTTTCTTTTTTTTTTTTTTTTTAGTTTTTTTTTTTTTTTTTTTTATATTATATGCTTCGCACAAATATTCTTGTACATAAACGTCAATTTAGGGACTCCAAAAAACAGTTCGTGATTATGATCACGATAGATCACAGGCACCTGGAGCCAGGTCCCATTCAATGTTTTGGTCATTTATTAGTTAATATATATTATTTTGTACGTATATTAAGCTATCTTTGCTTAAGCTAGTGCCAGATATCTCTGAGAGTATATAAGACATCTTCATTAATGCAGACAATAGCGGTCACTCTGCCCATGTTTATTCTGTTAATTCTTAGCAAAGCAATGAAGGCCAATGTAAGCTGATTTCAATTCTAATAATAAAGTATGCTAGTTTTGATTGTGTGATACCAAAAAAAAAACTCACGTTACAAAAAACACCCCGCCCAATAAGGGAGGCACCTATGAAGATTTCTAGAAGGTACTTACCACTGAGTTAAAACATTATTTTTCCCAAGACGACTCTGACTTCGAGTTTGATACATTTCTCATATAAATCATTCGTAATGTTATGCAGTTTGTAATTTTTCTTTCTATACAAAGGAAACTGCAGGGTAGGCTGAGAAAAGTAACCTAAGGTATTAACAAAGGTAAAAAAGGTAAAAAGGCCCTGATTGTCAATCTGCTTAATCTGGAAAAATATTTTGTTTCGTCAGGTATTTTTAAGTTTCTTTTTGTAAACTTTAAACACATATAATGACTATTCTGTAAATCTACATATTTCAATGCCGAAATGTGTTTGTTTTTTGTTCCAAATCAAAATACATCTTCGCTTGTTTTAACACAAATCTTAACCTTTTGAGAAAGTTTAATGAACCCTCCAAGCAAATTTTAAATTATGGTCATTAATGTGTAGTAAGACATCAAAATAACACACAAGTAACAACAGATCTCGGTTTCTAAGATAATTACCAACTGGTAGAGAAGCCAATGACAAACCAAAGTCATTGAAAATCGTAGGTTATCTTGAAGTTTTAAATTATGGATAGGAACTTAAAATTACGGTTCCTTGATGTGGACATAATGTATATAAAAAACCTTACTTGGTAAATATTAGCTGTGTGAATATCTTCCATTTTAAAGTCTTCAGTTGTTATTGTCCTTCATATTCAAAATGAACCTGATGTCTAGAGATGTAGGTAGAACGCCAGCCTTGCTAAACTTTGAATGAAGGCCAGAGCTTTCTAAAATTTTTTCTTTGTAAGAAGTTTAGTTTTTAGCATTTATTTCAATTTTCTATCCAACTGCATATATTTCGTTGCTTTGTTGTTATATAATAAAAGATAAGTGTTTTGTGTTCTTGTTTTTTGTTTATGATTTATGTCCCACAGATATACGTCTAGAAAATGACTGGCTTGTTTTAGCCTTTATAAGGGGTTTATCCCGACGCTTTAAGATCGTGTATAAGACTGCAGAAAATTCTAAGTTGAACCTTGGTGCCTTCCGTAAGCTAGGTCTTCAGGTATTAGGGTTTCCTTTATCGTGGTTTCTTCTGCCTTTACCATTTACACTAGGATTCTACCCAAACGTTTAGATACCTTATCATAAATCGCCCATCAAATAATTCATCTTTCCGTACTGGATCTATGAATGCATTTTGGCTATAAAAACTCTGGTGCGGCAGACATGGCTTTTCGCTTGAGCTCGGACATGCTAGCTGCATCTGCAGTATCTGTACCTAGACCTGTCGGAATGAATGTACGGGATCTAACCCGGTTATCATCATCAGAAGACCATTGTCGCGGGTCTGGTGTCGGTGACCTTGGATGATTATGGTCGAGCTTTGCCTGGTCAAGAAGATCCAGCGCCATATCAGGTTTTGTACGTATTCACGCTTCACCTATAGACTATTTGATTCAACCAGCTGCATGTGCAGTATTGAAGGTTTTAAAGTCATTGTCCATACTCACGTTACGCCTCTTGGCTGTATGATTCAACAAGCTGCGTGTGCAGTATTGAAGGTTTTAAAGTCATTGTCCGTACTCACGTTACGCCTCTTGGCTGTATGATTCAACAAGCTGCGTGTGCAGTATTGAAGGTTTTTAAAGTTATTGTACGCACTCGCGTTACTCCTTTAGACTGTATGATTCAATAAACTGCGTGTGCAGTATTGAAGGTTTTTAAAGTCATTGTACGCACTCGCGTTACTCCTCTAGACTGTATGATTCCATAAACTGCATGTGCAGTATTGAAGGTTTTTAAAGTCATGGTACGCACTCACGTTACGCCTCCAGACTGTATGATTTAAAGTCATGGTACGCACTCACGTTGCGTCTCTAGACTATATGATTTAAAGTCATTGTACGCAATCACGTTACGCCTCTAGACTGTATGTCATGGTATGCACTCATGGTACGCACTCACGTTACGTCCTATGACTGTATGATTTAAAGTCATGATACGCACTCATGGTACGCACTCACGTTACATCCTATGACTGTATGATTTAAAGTCATGGTACGCACTCATGGTACGACTCTAGACTATATGATTCAGCAAGCAGCGTGTGCAGTGTTGAAGGTTACAATACGCCATCGGAGTAACTCATTATCAGCCGAGCATCATGCAAGAAAAAAGAATGGAAAAAAAATCATGAATTATGTGGGTAGTTAGAAAAGAAAAACTACGCAAAAATCATGAGGAAAAAATATCAGTTATTTTCCAAAGTATGCGCCTTTTCCCTAAAAAGGAAGGGGCAAAGGCAAATTTACAGATAAAACTAACACACAGTTAATGACCACGAACTAACCTTGATCGTCCGAACTAGTTGCCGAGTTTCGTATCTTGCGTTCCCAACATGTTATTTTTCGTCATTATTTGGACTTATGACGATCTTTTCTCCATAACACTGCTTTCAACTAACTTTTTCACAAAATTTCCAATAAAATAACGAATTTAATCGATAAGTCGAAGCTGCGACGCCCGCACATAAAAAAGGAAGTATGACGGAGATGACAGCACTGCCTATGACATGGAAGGTATCGTTCAGAAACAGTGAATTTTATATTTTTGTGATTTGATTTTTATTTTTACAGCTCTAAAAATTATGTGCGACGCCTTGTGCAATAAATAGGATTACTACAAAGTGAATAAATATCGAGAATGCAACGTCGAAGTGTAATTATGTACCAACTCTTGTTTCTAAATTGTTTGAGATTCAGGTAAACCAAATCTGTCAAATACACGTGTAATTATGTACCCGGATTTCGCAACGTCTCATCCATCAAAATCAGACCATACGAACTCTCAGCTTTCGTTGTGAATTAGTTACAGTATAGCTATAAACAATTTGTATCTACGGTTAGTATTCCAGTCGTATTGATGCTTTATGGTATGAATGATATCGCAACGGATTCCGTTTGCTGTTCATTAATAAATACGCACCTTGCTGAAGTATCGATCGCCACTGCAGCAGGCTTTTTCCAATAAATATAGATACCTGATACCTATACCCTGGAGTATATCGGTTCTTTACGGACAGGAAACGATCATCCGTATTTTATTTTAGTTAGCCGACGACCGCGAACCAATGGCGCTGGAAATTATCAAGAAACTGCCGCAATTTTCTGAGATGTTGTACAATGGTGGACAATTTTAAAGATTGCCTTTTAAACGTTAGCTATTAGAGTGCGATAGCTTTTGTTTTCGATGAGAAAACTTCTGTTGTTAAAAAAAAGACTGTAATCATTCTTATGTCACATCATTGAATAAATTGGCCTCTAGAGGGGAATGAGAGAGATTTTCTTTTCAGATAGTAATGAAGTATCGTTTAAATCGAAGTTAGGAAAAAGTGATTTCTTGTGCGTGTTTGTGCCGATATGGAGAGGGACTGGTGGCAGTTGACGCCTCGGAGGGAAATGCACTCGGTGCCGGAGTGTCTGCTAGCGTCTGACTCACGGGTTTGTTCATTGTTATTACATACGCCTATTTACCTTACTAATTGGATAATTGGCATTCTCTAGCAGAGCTGTATAACGAGAAATTCATTTTTAATTTTTTATTCATATAGCGATGAAGGCTCAGTGGTAGTGTTGTCGGCTTGCGATCCGTAGGACGTGAGCTCGAATCCTACAATGAGCTTGAGCTTTCGGTGAAGGAAAACATCGTGATGAAACCATAGCCTGGTGGTAGGGTATTTTCTAGTACTCGCCTGGCTAGCTACAACCCTCTTGTTAGGAATCTGTCGCCAAGCACCTATCGGTGTGTTTCGGCAGCCTCACTTGAGAGTCAGTTCCCAGTCCAGGTGTAGCGTGGCGCCATCTTCGACCACATCGTCACTTAGCATCAGGTGACTTGTGGTCCAACGCTACCCTGTAAACAGTAAAAAAAAATGCAAAATGCAATGAATTATTTATATAGGTATGTCTAATACCCGTCATTTATATTTCTCTCGTAGGTATATAAGTTGGTGTACTTAATTCCATTAACATAAACTTCACGAATTTAAATCGTCGCTTACAGCCTCAAGTTTATTGGCAAAGATTTATAATTTATGTATTTCAAAGAGGACAGAGTCCGCAAAATAGACCGCATTTCCGCCGTTCTTGGGAGCTTTTAGGAGCTTTACGGATGAGGTAGCGGTTCAGAATTGCGTTTTAATTTGCGAGGGGCGGAAAACCCTGTCTTTGTGACCGGTCCCAGTGGAGGTCTCGCCCTGTTTGATACTGTTTAAACTGTTTTCGAGGTAATACGGCTCTTCTCGTCATTAAAATCATGACTCACTTTGTTTACTTACAAAGTGTGACGCGAGACTAAAATTTTCCCCGATTTGCTAACGTGATGAAATCAGTAGCTGTTAGTTATCGGTGTGTCACAGCAGCCTTGCTTGAGAACCAGTTCCCAATCAAGAGGTGTCATCACCTTCAACCACAATGTCCTGTGGTCAAAAGCTATTACGCTACCCTATATTATGATATTACAAAGATGACGTATTTTGAATATTTAGGAACTAATAAATTACTTGTATTTGTAGATTTCGTACAAATATTAGTTTTTCAGTTATACTGAAAATGAAAATAGTACCTAGAGCTCTTTTTATGCGAACTCCATAGACAAACTACACCGACGGAAGACTTACTCGTTTTACTTTTTCGATCTAAACATACAATTATGTGATATACAATAATTGCAAGTGCGAATTGTAACTTTGTATAGCAGTGATAGTAGAAAAATAGTCATCTTTACGATGAAAATTCAATCAAACTTGAACCGTATAATGAGAGCAATACGAGTGTATTGAATTGCAAATGTGTTGGTGGCACAAGGCCACCAGTCGGTCACCTTCGTTGCGTCACCGCAGCTGACTGCCACTCGGATCCAGTGCTCATTTCCTGCGCGGACCGTTGCTCTTTTGAGCTGAATATCTTATTAATGAACTTTCAGTCGGCTCCTTTACTGTATCAGAGAACTAATCGGAACTCGAAAGTAGCTTGAGAATAATAAGAATTTACTTTTTTGTACCAAACTTTTTTTTTACTCCAAATAAGTTTAAAACAATATTAAAATATAGAAATAATAATTCAGGATATAGTACTTACTTTGTAAGTGCAACCGATGCATAAACTTATGCCTTGTGTCTAAACAATTCTACTCATCAAACTACGCTATTTAACGTAAAAATATTCCATTTTAAAACTACTTACTTCATACTCGTATGTACCTTACCTACATAACGGCGGAAATACTAAACAATCTAGGCAGCTACAATCTAGCACAGAACAATAGTCCAATTTGTGGGTGCAACAGTGCAATGGACTTTTTATTGAGTTATTTTGAAATAAGGAAGGAATATACCTATTATGTACTATGTAGTTCGGAGTAGCGTTTACAAGCAAGGTGCTTTTAAAAAATTTCAATCAAGAACATCGAATATAAAAATTTAAATTGTGTTGTAAACATTTCAGGCTATGTATTTTTACTGCATTTAAAAACTGATTTTAATGATTGTAGAGTACTTATGTATAATATTTAGGCAGACTTTGTGAGATGTAAAGACGAAATAATATAATCTTGGCTTAACGTCCCATCTATATAAGAGTCACCGAGATGACTGGTCTAACGCAGAAGGTACTATTTTTATTAGGTTTCGGAATTTCCGTTATTCCGCATTGACTACTGATGGTTTCTTGTCCCTCTTTAAACTATGTACCAACATTTTTGCACATTGCTTCTGTATTGCCTAATCTGTAAGCTACAATAACATTGTATGTTGCAAGTCCTCTTTGGCATACAACTCATGCAAGTCGTGCAACCAGACCATTAAAATGAAATTATTATATTTACTTAAGTATTTGTTTTGCTATGTATTTTCGTAATTAAGAAATGCTATTATAAAATAGTCACTGTTAGTTGGGTAGGTACTTATTTTTATTTTTTTATTTCCCAGGGCATGGCGTTCACGATCGAAGAGCGGCAGACGCTCGGCATCCACGGCCTGCTGCCGGCCAGGGTCAAGAGTCAGGAGGAGCAGGTGCAGCTGTGCAAGTTGTCCATCGAGCGATACGAGAACCCGCTCAACAAGTACATCTACTTGATGGGATTGCTTGTAAGTACAACTATGTGAGCTGTTTTAAAGATATCTGACACCTAAATAGACTAAATATTTTATTAATATCTGATCGAGGAATGTATTATGGGTGTAGTAAATAAACTATATTTTCTTCTTTACCTATCTGCCCACACAAAAATATTCTCAATGTAACAGGTAATAAAACAAGATATCAAAGTAAACATTTTATAAGAGACTTCTTCGAACATTTTGATGAGAATGTATTTACAGGCATCAAATTACTCACCATACTGATTATACCCACTAACATTGATCTTAATATTTGGGACAAAAATGACGACTACGAGTAGTACCGTAGGAACTACTTTCGCCTAACGTTAAGGACGGAAAAGTTTCTCGTAAAGTTACAGACAGAGCCTTTGATGGATATCTAACAAGAGGATAAACCGAAGATTTACTCCGAGTTGATTCAAGAGATACCGAAGTTTGATAGAAAAGAAAAATTAGGTACTTATCTTATAAGTACTTTTCGTCGTAAATCAACGAAAATGTCAGAGGAATTATTTTGTTATCGTTTGGGAAGTTTTTCTTGGAGTTTACTTTAGGTCTCTTGGGAACATGAACCCTAACTACATTAATTCGCTTATATTGTGGGGTAAATATACTAACCTATATTAATGAAAACTCTATTCTGCTATCAAAAACATTATTAGATACTTAGTAATAGATAAGTATATTGCAGTTTTGTGCTCTGGCTATTTTAGATACGCGATAAGATATGGTATATTTATACTGTCGAGTAAGGTTACATACATTGATTGAAGTTTGTTGTAATGCTTTAGGAAATTATGAATATTGCGATCTGCAGAAGTAGGTACATTTTTTAAATCTTACATGTAGTAGGTAAGGTAATAAAAATAAATTCAGATCTTGCTTACTGATCATTGCATAAAAATCAAATACCTATAGAAAGTTGTCAAGACAATAAAAATAAATCTGAAAGCTAGTTGTGTACTTTACAGGTTCAACGATGCCTGAGCCACCCTGAAGAATAGGTTCATAACGGTTCATTACAAATAGCATTTTGTAGATTAGTTTCTTTATTTCTTACCTACAGGGTATCAAATTCGTTGTAATAGAGAGAAAGAAAAGCGTTTCTTGTTGTTGATATAACTATTATAAAACGTATGGTTCTTGCGAGGAACAAAGCGTTGATGGTGGTGGAGTATATTTACTAACACACTATCATATCACATTAATGTTATAAATGCGAAATTTTACGAGTAAATGAGTGAGTGAGTACCTACGTATGTTTGTTACTTCTTCACTAAGATATGTGTGAAATTTGGAAGGAAGATATCGCCCTGCGGATTAGTGGGAAAACCGCGGGTGTAACCGGTGGGCAGTTAGTGAAACATAGCGTAAGGTGAGTGGAAGGTGATATACGGTGAGAGGGTAACGTCAAGCGTGGTTCCTGCCATCATGACGAGGCCGTACGCCGCGAGCTGTGTTTGACCTACGATTAAGTGCTCGTTTGTAGGTACCTATCCACACTCGATAACATGACTTTATCGTGCAGTCAATCTGCATAAGGGTGAGGTCATTCTTGGGTAAAGCCAATGGCTTGGTAAGATTTAATAAATTCGGAAAAATGCTCTCAACCAGTACATACACTCGTTGCATAATTTAAACCCTAAAGCCATCGAGCTACGTTACAATTTTATCGTTTCCACAGCTAGGGTTACCTACTCATTCTACAATCGTGCACATAAAACTACGTAACTAACGCACGATGGTGATAAATTTTCTTCCCTGTTTAGGTGATAGCAAAGACACATACATTAAAAAAAATCTGGTAAAATTTTTAAACGTCTCGAAAACGAAGTCAACTTTCCTGGCCTTCGGTTTCCAGGATTTTCAGCCGAAAACGAAAACAAAGTTTCGGTCGGTGCGCAAGGGTCAGAATTGCGGAAAATACGCAAGAATTACTGCCCGCCCACAACCGTCCTGTCTAAATAGAGTTCCTCAATTCCAGGACCGCAATGAGCACCTGTTCTACCGGTTCGTGGGCGAGAACGTGGCGGAGATGATGCCCCTGGTGTACACGCCGACCGTGGGGCTCGCCTGCCAGAAGTTCGGGCTGGTCTACCGCCGCCCCCGGGGGCTCTTCATCACCATCCACGACAAGGGACACGTCTACGATATCTTGAAGAACTGGTACGGATAGATTTTGTGATTATGTAGTTTATATATTTAAGTTTATTATTACTTTTGTGTTTATTTTGTCATCTGGCATGCTTTTGGAAATTTCGGTTTGATCACCTACTTTTGTTGCTGACCTGCAATTTCTTCGGCTGCCAACCCAGTGTATGTATTGTATAATGCTGTTTTGTGGTTAGTGGAAGATTTTTGAACGAATACAATTTTTCCTTAGAGTATCGGAGCTCAGCGCATCAAAATCTAGTAGGCAAATGAACAATTCAGATTGTTAAGGATAGGGTAATTATTTATTTATTTATTTTATTTAGTATGTAGGTAGTAATAGGCGAGCATCTTGAGGACGATGTGCATATAACATGCTGTGTTGAATTATAGCAATGTTCAAAAGTTCAGTGAGGAAGCATTTATTGAAGATGCCGCCGACACAACGTCTTCTGGTAGTCTATTAATTCGTTTGTTAATTTGTGACAAGACGATGTGATGTCTAAAATAATTTGTAACAGGCCCGAAACAGATGTCCGCGCCATCGTGGTGACTGACGGCGAGCGCATCCTGGGCCTGGGAGACCTGGGCGCGTGCGGGATGGGCATCCCGGTGGGCAAGCTGTCTCTGTACACGGCGCTCGCCGGCATCAAGCCGCACCAGTGCTTACCCATCACTTTGGGTAAGTTACCAGAACACAGTAAACATCATCATCATCATCATCCGGAAGAAGTCCACTGCTGTACATTTCCCTTTGAACGCCACCAGGCCACTGCTGAACAATACCAAGGCCTCCCCCTTTGAACGCCACCATGAACGGATATTTTCCTATTCATATAAAGGGAATTACGATAATCCCCACGCAGAAGACACTAATCCAATAATAAGACAACCCATCTTGTTTTCATTCTTTCCTTTTTTTCTTGGACTATGTTAGTGGCATACCACGGTACGCATTTCCGAGGAAACACATAACGGCCATCGCTCAAAACGGTGAAAAAAAGATCGTGAGGAAACCGGCATGTTATTCAAGGGCATGCGGCATCTACCAACCCGCACTGTGGGCCCGCGTGGTAGATTACGATAGATTCTTAGATTAGATCCGATGCCCATACTCTCTCTCTGAGAGAAGGCCAGAGTCCCAGAAGTGGAAACGTGAAAGGCTGATGATGACATAACGGCCGGAATATGACGGATGTGAAACGGCCGTCAAAAGTGACAAACATATCGACATGAATTCTATAATATCGCGGCATTGTTTTTGTGTGTGCTCTCTTTCAAGTTCTCCATACCACCACTCAAACACCTTTAGCTGAGTGAATACCTCAAAACACACCTTGTCGCGAACGGATAAAGCGATCACAATTTAGTTTTTTTTATTTGAAAGATGAGTTACGGGCGAGTGTTTTTAGCTTTTTGATGAAAATCGGTCCAAGAGTCGGGGGTTTTTAAATTTATTTAGATAATAATAAATTAATTAATCAAGAACGTAATTATAACAACTTGCAGACGTGGGCACGAACAACGAGACCATGTTAGAAGACCCGCTGTACATCGGCCTGCGGCACAGGCGCGTCCGCGGGCAGCCGTACGACGAGTTCATCGAAGAGTTCATGCAGGCCGTGGTGCGCCGCTTCGGACAGAACTGCCTCATACAATTCGAGGACTTCGGGAACGCAAACGCTTTCAGGCTCCTCGAGAAGTACCGCGGCAAGTGAGTGTGGTATTGACTAGTTAGACGTATGACTGGGAGCGTTTTTTAACCGACTTCAAAAAAGGAAGAGGTGCGTATTTCAACCTCATTATTTTTTTATGTTTGTTACTTTAGAACTTTCGACTGGATGAACCGATTTTGATGATTCTTTTTTA
This sequence comes from Opisthograptis luteolata, assembly GCA_931315375.2. NCBI lineage: Eukaryota > Metazoa > Arthropoda > Insecta > Lepidoptera > Geometridae > Opisthograptis > Opisthograptis luteolata. The sequence continues at coordinate 10,048,988 of OV928042.1, forward strand.
TTTGAAAGCTGGTGCTTCCCGTGTGGTCCCATTTCAATTTGGTCCAGTTCTGACAATGGCATTCCATGTGAAAACCTTTGAAGTCCTTTTTTTTCGTTTTTATGGCTTCACACGATTAGTGCATTTGCCAGTGTCAAGTATTAAATGTAACAATTATTACTGATGAGATGATGTGACCCAGCTACAAGCAGGCAAAAAGGATAGTCCCTTTTGTTTTAACTAATGTAGTGGCACTTTGATTAAACTTTACCCGTGTTTGGAGCAACTAGAAAAGTTACTTTTTTCAAAATTTCTTACACTCGTACACATAAGGGCCTCCCCCTTTAACGTCACCATGAACGGCTACAAGCCTTTGCATCGGCTCCCTACGACTCTTACAATATCGTCGGTCCACCCTACCTACAGAACGTCTTCCGGTTCGTGGTCGCCACTCAAGAACCTTTCTTCCCCATCGGTTGTCGCTTCGTCGAGCGATGTGCCCTACCCATTGGCCACATACTTGTGTTTTATTTGTTTGTGTGTTGTCGTTAGGTACTGCACGTTCAACGACGACATCCAGGGCACGGCGGCGGTGGCGGTGGCGGGGCTGTTAGCCAGCCTGCGGGTCACCGGCAAGAAGCTCTCTGAGAACGTGATCGTGTTCCAGGGCGCCGGAGAGGCAAGTTTACACTTGCTACGTTTACTTGTCGCTGTTCAACGCGGTTTGATTTAGTTTCGCAGCTCTTCAACCAGGGCCGGATTAACCAATAGGCTGAGTAGGCAACTGCGGGGCCCCATGTCTACTAGGGGCCCCTAACACCAACCAAGAAAAAATTAATTAAAAAAAACTAAAAGAAACTTTTCCATTGCGTTGTGATTGAAAAATGTATTTTAAAAAGTAGGTAAGAAAAGGGTAGAGAAAAAGGGCTCCGAGAATTGCATTGTTTAGGGGCCCTGATAGGGTTAATCCGGCCCTAAATTCAACAATTAACTACGAATACATATCTGCTATGTGATAGGTAGGTATCTACGTACGTATCTGATCTTGTAGCACCTTGTAGTCGAGTCTCCGACCCAAGTGAAATTCAAGACTTATCGATAACAAAATTAAGTCCATTTAAAACGAATTCATATTAAAGAGCTTAGTATAAGTAAAAGACTACCTACTTAGATGACACAAAGCGTGGAATTCTAGTGAACTTGTTCCATTTCAATTTTATAAACGTCCGTTAGTATGTCATACAAAATTACGGTAAATTTAAACTTGTGGTTAAACTTTCCGTACCAAGATCAAACTTACCGAAATTTGGTATGTCATTTAAGTTACGGACGTTTATAATACCGGCCTCAAGTCACTGTGGCCGAAATCGGTTAGGTTGACATCGTAATTGACATCGGAGTCTGTTGTCAGGCGTCGCTGGGCATCGCGCAGCTGTGCGTGATGGCGATGCAGGCGGAGGGCGCGAGCGAGGCGGAGGCGAAGGCGCGCATCTGGATGGTGGACTCGAAGGGGCTCATCGTGCGGGACCGGCCCGAGGGCGGCCTCACCGTGCACAAGGAGAAGTTCGCCAAGGACCACGCGCCCGTCCGCACGCTCAAGGAGGTCGTCGAAACGGCGAAGCCTTCTGTTCTTATTGGTAAGTCTCTTTTTAACCGACTGCGATAGGTTATGTTTTTCGAGTGTACGTGTGTGTGTATAATTATTGCTTTGGCACGACGTGTAGCCTTAATGGATTGACGGATTTTAACATACGAGGTGTCATTAGATTCGTCTTTATTGTGGGAGTGACTTAAGGCCGAAATTAATAATCGAACCTGATCCGTTATCCGCGGTTTTGGATCGATCCAAAACCGCGGATATCGGATCAGGATCGATTTTTAATATCGGGCGTTAGGGTACTTTATTTTTACGCGGGGCACAGCTTGTTTTAAATTATAGCATCTTATTGAATTCCCTTAACGTATGTAGGCGCAGCGGCGATCGGCGGCGCTTTCACAGCTGATATCCTTCGCAAGATGGGCGAGCTGAACGACCGGCCCGTCATCTTCGCGCTGTCCAACCCCACCAGCAAGGCGGAGTGCACCGCCGAGGAGGCCTACTCTAACACCGATGTGAGTAGTAAGAAAATTGAAAAAAACCTTCATGCCAGTAATGCCATTTAAAATAACGGTTTCAACGGAAGACCAGCGCTAGTCAAACGACCAGCATAATGAGTTGAGGCCGGTTTGCAATAATACATTTTTTATATTACCACTGCAATTGTATTAAAATATGTTCATGTTCTTGTTGCAAATAAATTATTCTATTCTAACGGGGAGCCACACGCACTCACGCAAAGCTGTTTGTAGATGGCGTTTTGAACTTTGTTTACGTCTTTGAGTCAATTTGGGTGTTTGTCAAGTATAGGTATATATCAAGTCCTACTAGATGTATCAAATGTTGTTTAATGATGTTGATGATGTGACCCAGCTACAAGCTGGGCCAAAGAGTCCCCTTTGTGTAGGTAAAGTAGTGGCACTTTACTTATTACACGGACTTTTTGTAGCAACTAGAAAAGTCACTTTTAAAAACTTCATTTCAATTTCCTACACACTAACGAACACGTAATGGTGAAAAAAATCCATCATTTCACCGGAAAAAACACAACTTTGCAAATAAAATTTAAAAAAATCATCATGTTTCATATTCAGGGTGTAAAATTTAATTAAGGTTGAATTACTTTACTTAAGAACAAAGGGTACCTACTAACCTCTTTGGTCTAGCTTGTAGCTGGGTCACAGCATCATCATTAATATATTTTGATACTTACTTGACACTGGCCAATACACTAATAGTGTGAAGCAAATATTAAAAAAAGAAATAAAAAACAAAATGTCTGCCGTCCGTTTCCAGGAGCGCGCGATCTTCGCGTCCGGCTCGCCGTTCCCCGAGTACCGCACCAAGGACGGGCGCGTGCTGCAGCCCGGACAGGGGAACAACTCGTACATCTTCCCCGGCCTCGCGCTCGGCATCATCTGCGCCGGTATCGTCGACATCTCCGAGGACTTCATGCTGCTGGCTGCCGAGGTGAGCGGACAGACTAGGCTCGCCACCTTATTTTTTTATAAAATATTTTTATTTTAGTTACAGGGTAGCGTTTGCCACAAGTCACCTGTTGTTATGCGATGTGGTCGAATGTGGTCAAGTCGGGTTGTTTCTCAAAAACTTACAATAATATAATTATTATACATAAGTAGAAAAAATAGTACACTTTTATTTTTTCATTTGTATTTATTATTACTCTGCGCTACATATGGCCATTCAGTTTCAATTATTATTTTTAAAATAGGTAATTATTGTAATCTGAAATTCCCCATGCAATGCTACGGGTGCTTTCCATTCCAGTCATAGGTACTACTCATAGTCATAGGTATTACTCTCCTTTTCCAGGCGTTAGCCGAAATCGTGACGCAAAAAGACCTGGACCAAGGCGGTCTGTACCCGCCCCTCGAGCAGATCAAGAACTGCTCAGTCAAGATCGCCAAGAAAATCGTCGAACACGCCTACGAATGTGGTAAGTGATTATAGAATCTAACAAATAAATAATTGTACGTTTCCTACAATTATGCTCACGTCCCAGCTTTAGATGACCGACCCTTACAAATAGGTGTTTCAACTCTGGTCATTTTTTTTGAATACTATTGAGATGTGTACTATGTGTGTACTTTTTTAAAAACAATCATCAACTAAAACGTGATCATCAATTCTACCCAGCAAAACTTTTAGTACTCTCGTGAGCATGGCGCTTGCAACGGTGCCGAAATATCGGGAACTTTAAATAAATACATAGATATCGGGGGACCATTGCACACAAATTGACCTAGCCCCAAATTAAGCTCGAAACTTGTGTTATAGGAACTAGAAAACGATATACATATTTATTTAGAGAAATAAATACCTAAATAGATAGAAATATCCAAGACTCAGGAACAAATATTCGTGCTCATCACATATATTTACCCTTACCGGGATTCGAACCCGGGACCGCTAGCTTCGTAGGCAAGGTTACTACCAACTCTGCTACCGCGTTGTCAAACGAGTAAATATCCTTTTTCAAAACCTTATTCTAATATAGAGATACTGTTGTCGCAGGTAAAGCGTCAGTGCAGCCGCGACCGTTGGACGTGGAGGCGTTCATCCGCGCACAGATGTACAACGTGGAGTACAGCGGGGCAGTGCCGCCAGTATACTCGTGGCCGGCAGAGGGGCTGCGCTCTGAAATGGCCTAGATTAGCCGGCCCACTGTAAGGGGTGCGGGCGGCGGGGTGGGTTGGTTCAGAACCTCTTCAGATGGAAAAATATATAGTTTAAAAAAACTAAAAAAAACACTTTAAAAACGCACTGAAAAATATAAAATAATTAAATTGACTTGTATTAGTTACGATATAATGGTTAATGCAAAAAGTGTGGAGCGCTTTTTGGTTGTGTGTATTTTTATTTACCCAGTAAAAGAAGCGCTCCACACTTTTTGAATTAACCATTATATCGTAACTAATACAAGTCAATTTAATTATTTTATATTTTTCAGTGCGTTTTTAAAGTGTTTTTTTTAGTTTTTTTAAACTATATATTTTTATTTTGTTACTTTTTAGTCTTTTGTTACCAAGTCCAATCTATTTGACTCATCAAGACGAATCATATGAGCCCAAACACGAGGGGTTTGCTAGTAGCCACTGCAGAGATCCCCTATCCACCTTCCGGTTGCATCATCAGACCCTCGTCACCAAGTGCAATTTATTTGACTCATCAAGACGAATCATATGAGCCCAAACACGAGGGGTTTGCTAGTAGCCACTGCAGAGATCCCCTACCCACCTTCCGGTTGCATCATCAGACCCTCGTCACCAAGTCCAATCTATTGCACTCATCAAGACGATTCATATGAGTCCAAACACGAGGGGTTTACTAGAAGCCATTGCAGAGATCCCCTACCCACCTTCCGGCTGCATCATCAGATCAGGTCGATGATACCAAATTATTGCATTGTCACCGAGATTACATACACATACAAAGTTTCAAGTCGATACGACAATTAGAAGTAGGTGAAAATTGACTTCTAAGATTTGATTACATTGTTAGTTAGTTAGTTAGTTAGTTAGTTAGTTAGTTAGTTAGTTAGTTAGTTACAAGTCAAGCTAATAAAAGTGTTTTAAAAACGTGCACGGTCCAGCAAATGTCACCAACGGTCGATGTATTGAAAATGTATGAATAGCCAGCCATAGGGTGAACGCGTACTAGATTACGTTGGACGTGAAGAATTGGTTGTATGAAATCTATTGCAACCTCCAACTACCGTTATACGCGTTGCGTTTCTTCAAAAAAGTTTTACCAAGTCCCAAAAAGAAATATATGCATCAGTAACGAACATTTTTTTTACATTTAGTTTGAAGAAGCTTATGCATACTAAATGCTAACATAAATATTTGTCTGCAATAAATAATTGAGTATTAATCTCTTTTTGATTCTCGTCGGTTAAAATTGTTTTTTTTTTATTTATTTATTTTTATAAATAGTGGGCCGCGTTTAGCGTTTTCTAGTATACATTTACCTTCAAGTAAAGTTACGGTATTGTAATTTGACTAATTTATCGTAGCTAAGATAATAATTAGCGCCCAGGGCAAGATTCTGTGTTACATTGTCCGGTAGAAATCGGTCTAAGCGGTGAACCCACCCGTTGTACTATCCCTAATACCATAGAATTATAAGACCTAATACGATGTAATCGTTACATTTTTGTATTGTATCGTAGTTTTCTGAGAAGAAGTCTTGAATCAACCCAAATGACCGCCAATTTGTGATTTGGAAAGTGATAGAGGGGTGACTCCGGCCAACACTGACGCGACGTAGGTATATCAATCATGCCATTGTTTTCTTAGCTTTTTTGGCAGTTATACACAAGCCTTTTCTAATAAAACTCGTCATCATTGGTATAGAAATCTGAATTTGTGATGTTATTTTGACGTGAATATTTTAATAATATTTAGATCTTCAACAGCTACCGTTGTGGTTGATTATTTATTTTATACCATGTTAATGTATTCAATTGTAATAACTATGAACAAAATTGTTTTAGAATGCAAATAGAACATAAATGGATAATTTTCGTAAGGAAATTGATACTTGATGTTTGTAAATTTAAAATTGCCTAATTATAGTAATCCTTAGCTATGTATGTCTTGTTGCAAAATGCTAAGAGTTATATTATACAATTATTATTATCTAAATGCTTGTGAAACCTTTGTTTTGTGATATGAAAGTTGTAGCATATCTACAATGACTAATATTAACGAATAAGCATTTAACGTCTTGTCCAATTAAGATCGCTACATAATTTATACTATTTATTCATCATTCCAAAGTAATGTACGAATAGATTCATGTTATGGTATTTAAAATTGGTAATCTCAATGTAATCTTGTTATCAGCATCATAATTAAATTCCATTTCATTGAAGTTCCTTGAAATTCTAGAGTAAGTTATAAATATTAAGCTCACTTAACATACATGTGTGGTATTTATATTATGTGAATTTGAAATAAACGAATAATGTATGGATGTAATATTGTTTTAATATCTCAAAAAATATTAGGAGGTACTATCTAAAAGATTTATATAATTTGTCTAGGCTAGGCCTACGTCGAACAAAAGCGCGTGGTTTAGTTACCTGCCGAGCGGGAAGATAAAGGCGGCACTTCAGTTGGCGTGGCGTATTCGCATAGCGCGTTTTTACACATTCTGTTTTGGCTAGTACACAAACTACTGTACCTAGTTTTCAACTTTAGGCGTCCAGATCGCCAATTGCATAATTATATTGTATGTACTTTGAAATCTTGGATGTTACTAACAGAATAATTCACAAATGTACATGAGCAGTTTCCTCTGGATGCGTTCTAGCCTTGTAAACAATGGAAATGCTTATCTTCTACCTAGTAGTAGGAAACAACAACTGCTGTGCGAATAAGTTATGTCAACTGTAGTGCCGACATTACTAGCTGCGAATTCCGTCCAATTTTACTATGGTCCAGCCAGTCTGCACGTTTTTATCTTTTGCTCTTTGGTAGAATTAAAAAAAAATTCTAAGTAAAATATTTAGTCTATTCAGTACAAACAAAGTATCATTACAAGGTTTACGTTTTACATAGCTTAAAAAGTTCCTAGATTTTCGCGTAAGCTTATACAGAATACTTAAATATAATTATGTACAAAGACCTATTTACCGTTTAGGATCGTGATCGTAGGTAAAATCTAAACAAAACAAATCATAGAGACTGACAGTCTATATTCAAAATAATATTTATAAATACAAATTGAGAAGTACCGATTCACAACAAAATATTACCTAGATTAGAGCGTTCGACAAAATAATTATCACTTATCACTTCATGTCCAGTCCATCTGTACAATTTTACACGGTGGTCGGGCGAGGCGCCCGGCCCGCGAGTGGCGCTACCGGCCGCGGCGCGCCCTCGTTGGGCGTGCCGCTCGTGCCGCCGGCTTGGCAGCTCGTGCCGCCGGTTTGGCAGCTCGTGCCGTCGGCTTCGCAGCTCTTGCCGTCGGCTTGACAGCTCTTGCCGTCGGCTTGACAGCTCTTGCCGTCGGCTTGACAGCTGGTGCCGCCGGGCTGGCCGCTCGCGCCGCCGGCTTGGCCGCGGGTCGCGCGGCCCGCTTGCGCTCAGCGACGCTCACCTGCTCAGAGAATGCGACCGCTCGCGGGACGTCGAGCTCTCACCGTTGCACCGTGCGCGGTCATTGCCTGCAATACACAACCGAAATGTTACAGACAGAAAATCGGATGATGCACTTACGTTTGTAATGATTTCATTGTAAGCTTCAGACTAAAATTGTTAAAACGAACATAATACCGTACTTCTTTAAAGTAAACTACGAAATAAAATTTTGAAAAGAATAGAAGCATTTTTATTGCTTTCCACTCGCAACCGCAAGCAGTCAACACGAGGAGACAAGGTGTGGTGTATAGAGTACATTTACCTTCAAGTAAAGTTACGGTATTGTAATTTGACTAATTTATCGTAGCTAAGATAATAATTAGCGCCCAGGGCAAGATTCTGTGTTACATTGTCCGGTAGAAATCGGTCTAAGCGGTGAACCCACCCGTTGTACTATCCCTAATACCATAGAATTATAAGACCTAATACGATGTAATCGTTACATTTTTGTATTGTATCGTAGTTTTCTGAGAAGAAGTCTTGAATCAACCCAAATGACCGCCAATTTGTGATTTGGAAAGTGATAGAGGGGTGACTCCGGCCAACACTGACGCGACGTAGGTATATCAATCATGCCATTGTTTTCTTAGCTTTTTTGGCAGTTATACACAAGCCTTTTCTAATAAAACTCGTCATCATTGGTATAGAAATCTGAATTTGTGATGTTATTTTGACGTGAATATTTTAATAATATTTAGATCTTCAACAGCTACCGTTGTGGTTGATTATTTATTTTATACCATGTTAATGTATTCAATTGTAATAACTATGAACAAAATTGTTTTAGAATGCAAATAGAACATAAATGGATAATTTTCGTAAGGAAATTGATACTTGATGTTTGTAAATTTAAAATTGCCTAATTATAGTAATCCTTAGCTATGTATGTCTTGTTGCAAAATGCTAAGAGTTATATTATACAATTATTATTATCTAAATGCTTGTGAAACCTTTGTTTTGTGATATGAAAGTTGTAGCATATCTACAATGACTAATATTAACGAATAAGCATTTAACGTCTTGTCCAATTAAGATCGCTACATAATTTATACTATTTATTCATCATTCCAAAGTAATGTACGAATAGATTCATGTTATGGTATTTAAAATTGGTAATCTCAATGTAATCTTGTTATCAGCATCATAATTAAATTCCATTTCATTGAAGTTCCTTGAAATTCTAGAGTAAGTTATAAATATTAAGCTCACTTAACATACATGTGTGGTATTTATATTATGTGAATTTGAAATAAACGAATAATGTATGGATGTAATATTGTTTTAATATCTCAAAAAATATTAGGAGGTACTATCTAAAAGATTTATATAATTTGTCTAGGCTAGGCCTACGTCGAACAAAAGCGCGTGGTTTAGTTACCTGCCGAGCGGGAAGATAAAGGCGGCACTTCAGTTGGCGTGGCGTATTCGCATAGCGCGTTTTTACACATTCTGTTTTGGCTAGTACACAAACTACTGTACCTAGTTTTCAACTTTAGGCGTCCAGATCGCCAATTGCATAATTATATTGTATGTACTTTGAAATCTTGGATGTTACTAACAGAATAATTCACAAATGTACATGAGCAGTTTCCTCTGGATGCGTTCTAGCCTTGTAAACAATGGAAATGCTTATCTTCTACCTAGTAGTAGGAAACAACAACTGCTGTGCGAATAAGTTATGTCAACTGTAGTGCCGACATTACTAGCTGCGAATTCCGTCCAATTTTACTATGGTCCAGCCAGTCTGCACGTTTTTATCTTTTGCTCTTTGGTAGAATTAAAAAAAAATTCTAAGTAAAATATTTAGTCTATTCAGTACAAACAAAGTATCATTACAAGGTTTACGTTTTACATAGCTTAAAAAGTTCCTAGATTTTCGCGTAAGCTTATACAGAATACTTAAATATAATTATGTACAAAGACCTATTTACCGTTTAGGATCGTGATCGTAGGTAAAATCTAAACAAAACAAATCATAGAGACTGACAGTCTATATTCAAAATAATATTTATAAATACAAATTGAGAAGTACCGATTCACAACAAAATATTACCTAGATTAGAGCGTTCGACAAAATAATTATCACTTATCACTTCATGTCCAGTCCATCTGTACAATTTTACACGGTGGTCGGGCGAGGCGCCCGGCCCGCGAGTGGCGCTACCGGCCGCGGCGCGCCCTCGTTGGGCGTGCCGCTCGTGCCGCCGGCTTGGCAGCTCGTGCCGCCGGTTTGGCAGCTCGTGCCGTCGGCTTCGCAGCTCTTGCCGTCGGCTTGACAGCTCTTGCCGTCGGCTTGACAGCTCTTGCCGTCGGCTTGACAGCTGGTGCCGCCGGGCTGGCCGCTCGCGCCGCCGGCTTGGCCGCGGGTCGCGCGGCCCGCTTGCGCTCAGCGACGCTCACCTGCTCAGAGAATGCGACCGCTCGCGGGACGTCGAGCTCTCACCGTTGCACCGTGCGCGGTCATTGCCTGCAATACACAACCGAAATGTTACAGACAGAAAATCGGATGATGCACTTACGTTTGTAATGATTTCATTGTAAGCTTCAGACTAAAATTGTTAAAACGAACATAATACCGTACTTCTTTAAAGTAAACTACGAAATAAAATTTTGAAAAGAATAGAAGCATTTTTATTGCTTTCCACTCGCAACCGCAAGCAGTCAACACGAGGAGACAAGGTGTGGAACTCCTTATCAAAGTTTATATTTCCTGATAGCTATTTAATCAGACAGGTACTTTCTACGCATGCGTGCTATACCGTCAAACGCATCATCAATGAACATCAGTCAAATGCAGGCCTATTTGCAATTAAAAATAAATCGAAATTAGCATAAATACAGTTCAAAATTATTAAATTATGATTAGTGATGCAAGCAAATCTCGTTAGTCGAAATAAACACGACGATCACAAAACGTTTAAATTATGCCAATTTACGAGATTTGACTGGCATCATAATTACAAAACGACAAAATCATACTATGTAAACAAAACAGACTAGTAACGAAAGCCAAATAAAATAAATGGCAAAACCAAAATCAAATTGTCAATCAAACAATCGTCATCGTCGCAGAATGAGTTTCGATTTGTAAAAGTAAGAAAAAAGCTCTCAAAAAGCATCTAACGTTAAATAAGGCCTGACCTAAGGAATGCTGGCCTTGTAAACTGGTGTCCTATAACAAAAGATAACATTTTATTGTACGTTATAAGACACATAATTATAATACATGATCACACACAATGTCGTTGCCACACTTCCAAATTTTAGCGATGCTAGTATACTACGACACTACCACAAGTTAGTAAAAACTTGATTAAATTAGGAGTGAGATTCAAGTCATCGCGGCAACAAGTTTATAGATTAGGAGTGAGATTCAAGTCATCGCGGCAACAAGTTTATAGAGGGACGTGGCAGATATTTAGCGTCGTTGCCAACGCGGCTTTTCGTTTGTAATAGAAAGTAGCTACTCTTGTCTCATCGGTCCTCAGTCATCATTCTTCTGTCGGTACAAACATTCTCTACGCCAAGGTCAGGGTCTACCTATGAAAGATTTACTACTGGTTTCATGTCAATGTCGCCCTTGCTCCTGTTGTTATAAATACATGCCCTTAGTAGTACTATGCTACTTCTATTACGCAACAGTTACTAAATCATTCCTGTATAGAGATATTTTTGAAAAACTATACTATTGGATTGCACAAATACTTATTTCAGAATTTTTGTACCACTGTCGAGTTGTGTAACACTACTAATAAACTGACGAGTTCAAGTAACTAATCTATCATCACTATTCATCACACAGTGCTAACTGTTAATCGATATTTGTTTGATTGATTTCTCAGAGGACGTACGATACCCTTTTTTAAAACACTTTTATTTATAATTCTGTCGTGTATCTATAAGAGTATTTCGCGACAGCATCTGCACTATTGGTTTCTACATTATCTAGAACAAATTTTCCGAAAGATAACTTTATCATTTTCAACGTTATGTTGATTAATAAACAGTGTGTGTGTATGAGCACTAACCGAGCCTCTGGTGCGGCGGCAGCTTGTTGAAGAAGGGATGCTTGAGCGCGTCCCGCAGCGTGACGCGCTGCGAGGGCTCGTACTCCAGCATGCGCGCGATCAGGTCGAACAGCTGCCGCGCCTCCTCGCCGTTGCTGGACAGGTACCTCTGCAATTGCAATAAAACACACACGATAGTTTTATTGAGCGATGGTGGCCGAACGGTAACGAGTGCTACTTATGCTGGGGCCACACTAACGGGAAATGCCGTTCAATGGCGCGATGATTGACGTTTGACATAAGTGTGGCCACGACATTGGACAACGGCATTCACATTGGCGTTTGACGTTAGCCGATAATTCAAGTGCATTCACGTTGACCGTCCAAGTGTAGCCACTCACATAATTGCGTTAATAATTAACGCAATATTTATCGCGAAGATAGGCATTGAAATTTCCCTTGACGTTGACTAAGGTCACTAAGGTGTGGCCCGGGAATTACAAGGCGCCGACACCGAGTTCGAATCCTCTCGGCCCCGCACTTATGACTAAGTCTTGTTATGTGTGGATTTATCATCGCTCAAAACGGCGAAGGAAAACATCGTGAGGAAACCGGCGTGTCTAAGAACCGCAACATTCAAGGGCATGCGACATCTACCAACACGCACTGGGCCTGCGTGGTAGATTACGGACGTACTCCCTGAGAGAAGGCCGGAGTCCCAGCAGTGGGAACGTATAGGCTGCTGATGATGAAGACGCACGATACCTTCAACACTGTTGCGACAGTTCATAGCACACGTAGATCAACATCGTACCGTACAGTCTATCCATCGAGTTTAGTGCCATGACTTTTAAGTTAGTTCCAATTTTGACCACAGATAAGTTTTGGCAATATCCTCAACTTTCTTAGTTATAACCAGCTCTCTACTGTTGTTGCATGACATTTGAGGTGTTTAACAATTTTATTACTGTGAATGCGTTGAGAGAGCGATGTTGTACGTTTTGCGTTATAACTTACACGTTATGGCACACATATACAACTGTTTTTGAAGGAACATGTTTATAAAAAAAAAAAATAACACATAACATTTTTCTCTAAAGATAATGTATAATACAAACCACATCGGTTGCTGCGGTCGCTGATCTAGCAATAAACTGAGTACTTTTATTTCATAGCTAAAAGAACAATACAACAATAAAACAATTCTAATTTTACTAATACAGGAAAACAAAGCTTGGAATGGAGGAAGCAGAAATAATGAGCAAAACAAACATTTTCTGCAAGAATTAAATCAATTTATGTAGCGCAACTATCGCGCTCGGATCACATTTACGTAATTCTATAATATGCAATGCGAACCTCGTAAAGCAAGTAGAAACTCACAAACAGATGCACGTGATAAACCTACATAGCTACACCGGTTATACCTATAACTTAAGGTTTCACTGCATTGAAAAGTGAAAGTGTTCAAGTTAGTCACATCGTCACTATTACATAATGCCACCATCTTGTTGTAAAAATAAATCCAAGGTGAAGAAGAAAACTGCGAACAGCAATTGCGTTTGCCAAAAGGCTAGCCGTAAACATAATTTACGACAAACTACCGCAATAGTTGATACACAACTCGCGTTATTTGCTCTCGGATAACTTACCAATAATGGCTTGCAGTTTTCTCTTACGTATCTGCCCGCAGATGATTTTTCATCCCAGTCTAATTTGCCGTGATAGAAGTATTTTGTTCTAGTTTTACGTGCCATTCTGAAACGAAAAATTATTGTTACATCTATGAAATCTAGTTATTTGCTATAAATAAGCATGTAAAGTAATGTATGTATTTGCATAAATAAATTGTAAAACATTAAAACTAGTTCTAATGTAATAGACGTAAGGAAGTAAAAATAGTAATTTATAGTAATATTGTTAGCTATAGAGGAAAAGACCTTGATTGAGAACAAGTTGCTACAACATAACTGGACTTTTTTAGAATCATTATGATCTTTTACTACATTTTGGTATATATATATGTACAAACGGTGGTTTTATGTGAAATAACAAAGCGAATACATTACACATACCGGGTATATTAGGTATTATTGAATTATTCATGTTTTCAACAACTAGGAAACTAGTCAATATAATGGTTACCATAATTGCTCTGTGTAATGATTAAAACATAACGCCCCAAGGTTTTGAGAGTTGTTTATAGGTCTGTACGTGTAAAATGCAGGTTGCGCTTTTAACTGAAAGGATGCACATCAGTACATCTAAATCCAATAGTTGTCTCTGTGTAAAACTTTAGGCAGCATATTATAGTATGATTAGTGAAAAAGCGCACTGAATTTTTTTTACTTTAAACCTATGATTGCAGTAGTTACGTTAAGTCGACTAAACGCTCAAACATGATTCTTAGTAATTATAATTATTAAGGCCTCATTGTAAATTTTCATTGTCAAACCTAAAATGTTAAATATAAACAATGGTTATAAACAATGAAGATATTGTTTGTGTCAATCATTTTTTCTGTATCACATATTTTTCTGTATTATTCCAGTTAGGATTCATTATATATATCGTGGGAGCCTCTAAAGATTGAAATCGACTTCAAATTCGTGGGTCATGCATTAAAATACTAATTGCCCTGGCCGATGGTTGAGACGAATCTCAAAAATTCTCATGCAAACACTGTCAATCAAATAGATCAATGACCGCCGATCTCCACTCCGTAGCCTTTATATGAAATTACGTCAGGAAATGGATAATTTAAACCTTTTAACCGACAATATTCATCGAATCTCCGAGTCATTCGCATTTTTCAATATATGTATTATTATGTATAAATAATTAAGTAACATAATTCATGTGGTCTGTACGTGTGGGAAAGACATGTACGGGTGGATAGGAAACGGCATTAACTTTCTCCCTGCCTCCGAAGGCGTAACGCGTACGAAATGGACTGACTGTCTGCTATCTGAGGTACAATAGTGTGGGCCTCTCTCGCTTACCTGTAGGGAATGGGTCCGAGGATCCTCTCCATCATGGCGAGGTGCTCGCGGTTGTCGTGCGTCTGGAACAGTGTGATGCCGAGATACAGCTCGAACATGATGCAGCCGATCGACCACACGTCGCACGGCTGCGACCATCCCAGCTCTGCAATACACACGTACATCACGAATTATTACACTTATCATACACTAGCGCACCGACTTCGCTTCGCAAGGGTAGGGCGAATATAAGATAGGCAGTAAGTGTATGATACTCGGCGATAGTGTAGCTTCCTAACAGTGAAAACATTTTCAATACCGGATCAGAGCTATGGAGATTACCACGTACATGCAAACTCACAACTTTGCCTATTTAAAATATTGGTATAGGATGGATACTTCTTATCCAGAGAGATAAGTCGCAACGCGTGATGTGAAATATGAAAAAAGCAAACTGTTCACAGGTATAGAGGTATTTTTCATACGTCTATAGGTTTGAGTTTGGCTACCATTTCACCTGATGATAAAACGTGATGATATGCACGCAATTATAGAATGGCTGGCTCTATAGATGAGGCCGCCGGAACACACTTGTTAAACGAGCTAATTGTTTAGCGACTATAAACATCCAACCACCATGCTCCAATTCAATCAATTAGTAATAAGAATAAAATTGTCAATGTGATCGCGCCAAAAAAATTACCTGTCGGGCGTTTCTTGCCTGTTCTTTTGCCGGCGTAAGGAGGTGGAACAGGCGTAGCTAGTTTTAAGTTGACGTTTTAAAGTGATCACAATGTATCCTATTGAATAAATATATTTTTGATTTTGATTTTTCATGCAAAATATAGTTATCCTCATACTTATATCAATGCGAAAGCGTTTTGTCGGTTTGTCTATAACTGCCACCCGGTGTAAAATACTTAACATCAAATACAGACTCAACAAACTAGCGATTAAGTAGTTACAGATCTAACTAGCTAGTCTATCCGACTGGTTTTTAATGAACGTGGGTGCGTCTAAACTAAATACTAAACTTGGGATGTGGTTCAACAAGATAGGCAGCAATTGTCCATGACTTCACGAATTATACAACTAGTCGAAACTTCGAATGAAGCTGAGGTTTATACTGTTTCCCGCAGAGACTTTATAACAGACACGGTGTCTGTCTGTTAGTCTGTGTTACTCTGAGGAATTTATCTCTATACCAAGTTGTATTCAATCCTTTAGGCAGTTTCTGCGTAATTCAGCAGCAAACAAACAAATTCTGCTGCTGCAATAATTCGTCGTCAAATCGTCCGTTACATATTAAATGCACAGAAAGTATAGCCATAAATGTAACACAATGACCTACGCAGCATTATCAACAGGAAACAGAGAGGTTTATGGGTCATTGGTCACTCCACACCACATAATACTGGGAAGGAAATATTCCGATGAGAGATAGCCGCACAACCGTCCCGTTGTAGCTAAACAACTAACGTAATTCGTGCGTAGAATGAGTTCACGACGATAGTTTATCGGTGCAACGCTCGTCAACATTCAACAATCGAAAAGACGTCAGCGCGCATTAAGATTAAAGTTACATGGTTAATTCAATAATATGTTATTAAGTAATCTATTAGAACTAGAATAAATTAAAGAAAAATACGTGCTTATAGAAAATTCACATCTACAAGTTTCTGGTAGCCTAGACACGAGGATACCTAGTTACCTCGTGTCCTACCTAGCGGGTCAGCTATTATTCATTATTATTATTGTTTTAGTCAAATTATAAAGGAAAATAATCCATACTGACAACGCAATGCAGCTCAAAAATTCATGCCTTATCAAACGGTCTGAATCCAGTTTCATCGTCGCTTCTTCCGCAATAATTAACTACAAATTGAGGAGTAATTAAACCCTTTAGTCACATAGCACTACAACTGCGTTGCTTTGTCCCTCGATTAATTTGTTCTAATACAGCCAAGTACATTTATTGTTTACCTAATATGACTTCCGGCGCTCTGTAATGCCTGGTGGAGACGATAGTGCTGTGATGTTCGTGGTCAAAGGTAGCGCTGCCGAAATCTATCAGTCTCACGTCCGTGCGCTTCACTCTCAACTGGTCATGGGTCTGAAATAGATACAAAAGATTTCATTGATTCATCGTCATGGACAGAATATTGAATAATATCAAAGAGCTATAAAGATTTGAAATTTGGGGCAAAAATATAAATTCGCTAGTGAAGCTACGAGACGAGTCATATTTATTTTCAATACGTGGCGGCGATACAAGAATGTGGCGATGACACATGTACAGTACTGTATTGAACATAATTTTCTATTGTTGTCCAGCCCTAATTTCACAGGTGAGTGACCCAAACAACATAATTAGTTTGGGAAATAAACATTTATTTTAAGATAGCAGGGCAATATATGATAAGGTTATTAAGATCTGTGAAAACAATAAAAAAATGTTGATAAATGTTTATTAGATTGATTATATTATCATTCAGTGTCGCAATGTTGGCAAAATGTTTTTGAAGTAGATGACTAGAAAACTGACTGGTTTTCCACCATACTTCCAGTTTTTGTAACCACTAGTTTACTACCTGTTAGAAATTATGGATCACAGCAGTAAACATGTGAAGCGGTAACGACTTTCTACCAACTCGCATATATTGGATAAGTAGCTTTATTTTTACTCAAGAACTTACAAAATAGCGACCGGCCCCGGTTTCGTACGGGCAGGAAAATACAAATAATACATGGCATAATGTTACTTGGACATAATGTTCGTTTTAGATATTACCTCCAAAAAACATTAAAACTTACATACATAGACGCTACTTGACATAATATTTTAGTGTAGATTTCTACATTTTCGTCCACACAAACTATCAAGTTTGCCACACATAGAGTTTTGAAGAGCTACACAGTATACATAATACACTAGGCAGTAGATCAGTTCTCCCAGACATTTATCTGCTTGATAATTACCGGGCTAGTTATCAAACCGTCCCTTCGTGACCCGTTAAAATAAGGCTCCCACCTCATGCTTTGTTGGTATATTAGATACTCACTTTCTTAGAAGGGTTATATACAGAGACGACTTCGTAGTCGCTGTCGACGAACAGTATGTTCTCCGGCTTGAGATCCGTGTGCGTGAGCTTGTTGTCGTGCAGGAACAGCACGCTGTAGATGAGCTGGTACGCGATGTGCCGCACCTGCTCCAGCGGGTACGGCTGGTAGTTGTTATCTTTCTGTAAGCGCAACGGGGGAATTATCACACACTTTTCTTAACTGCTACCATTTTACAGGGACTTAGGTACACTAAGCCTAACTAAGCTTTCTAAACCATGTTATTACAATTTCTTTTTTCTTCCTGCTTTTTTTGCAACTGAGTGGACGCGCCAGATGCTCGCCTGTTGATAAGGGTTAGGCTTGCCTATTACAGTTCAGTGCCCCATAGAATTTTGCAACACTTCCTACATTTAAGATAACCAACATAATTTTTTTAATTGCTATTCCGATATGTACTAATTCCGAATTTCTTCAATGTTAGCAAGCGTTGTCGTATTGTTATCATACGCAAACCAATCAAGAGGTAATGGAATGCATCATCGAAACACAAACTTCCTCTCGAGAACTATGCATTTCATTTCCAATTCATTTAATATTTCTTTCAATATAAAAGTATGAGTCAATAACCAAGGTCTGCACGTTTAGTCATAATTCGCTTAAGGGAGCAATAAAACATTACTCACCAGGAAGTCAAATACGCTTTGTCCGAGCATCTCGAACGCGATGCACATGTGTCCGTGGTACTCGAACCAGTCTAACATCTTAACACATAAGCTGAAAAAGAAACAACATACTTGTTAAAATTTTGCACGATTTAATTCCGCAATCAAGGGCGCACGCGCACAATATAGATTTTATATTAATGTTAGAATCGAGCGGCAGACGTTATTTTTGTTTGGAGTTGACATCGAGTTCTTCGTTGGCCGAGTGCCAGGCAGGAGCCATAACGTCGCATATAAACGTGCAAGGTCAAATATTGTTACAGTCGTCGAGCCGACCTGCCTCCATTATCAACAATGATACCGCGGCCGCGTTACAGCGACGATTACTTAACAATACTCACTTTTTACAGTCAGGATCTAGCTCAGCCAGCTTCTCTAATACGTTAATCTCGAGTTTCGCAGCCTCTCTGTACTTCTCAACGTTTTTAATAATCTTCAGAGCCATTCTGTGCTCCCTGTAAACATACAATTGAATGATCAATATGACGCGATCGTTGCAGACCGGAATTTTCTTGCAGTTAGTATGGAAAGTAGACGCGTTACTATAAACAAATGGAAATAGAGGTGAATAATTGACGTAAAGCGCGCACTGCCAACAATGTGTGTCATCATCCGCGGGCGCGCGCAAGTGTGAACGACACCGCCCAACTAATACAAATAAATTCATATTTATAAACTATTTTTTTTCGTGTGTTTCTGTACCTGCTAATATAATTTTATCATGAAAAGCCGTAAAGTTTAAATCAGTTCACAGAAGATTATATAAACAGCGACGGCAATGACGTTCAAAAGCGTCATTATAATATTCTGTGTTATAAGGGCAAATGCACGACTATCACGCCAGTGTCATATCGGGGGTCGTGTCTGTGCATCAAACGTTAGAGATTGCGATTGTGCTATGTGGTAGGTACTTACATTTCCAAGTCCTTCACCTCGACCACTTTGCCGAAGGTGCCCTCACCGAGCGTGTCGATGATTTTGTCTGCAATCAAACCGACACAATTAGTCAACTGTAACGCTAGACAAAGTCATGATGGAGTCCGACCGACATTCGTTCGGTATTTACATAAAGCCAAGGAAGTATTTTTTTCTATGAGGACATTTTTGCTTATTGTTGGCCAATGAACAGAGCTCCAACATGACTTGCGAGAATGCAGTTGTGGCAATGAACTGACTTAGATATCGACATATTTGATCTCGTTAAGGTAAATTATAACTGCAAATTAAAAATTGAAACAATAAAATAAAATCTTCATGTAGTCGATTCACTGAACTGTAAAGGACGAATCTCAAGAGAATGATAATTTGCTCTTGGGCTTCTGGCTGTCGGAATGAGATATTGTCGAGTGTACGTGCGATCAACTCGTACTTGGAAATGAACATTGTATGGTGTGTGAGTGTGGTGTGTAGTGCATGTAGTTATGCGAGTGTGTATATGTATGTGTGTGTGTGGTGTATGTATAGTGTAAGTTCGATAGTTATGGTACACGAACATCGGGCTCCCATGACATATCCGGGCCAGTAGACCAGATGTCCGTCCTTGTCGTCCTTGACGGAGGAGCGTGCCCGGGAGCTCTGCACGCGCCAACGCGTCGTCCGCCGCAGGAGGTCGGGAGAGCGCCGCAACAGCATACGCAGCACACGCCATCACGCCACACGCACCACCACGCCACATGCCACGGAGAGCGCCACGTTCGCCACGACCCGAGTAGTGTTGTACCCAACAATCAGACAATGGAACGGTTGCCCGTCAGACAAGCGACATTTGGTATTGGAGTGTCGTACATGCTGTTAAGAGGGCGGACGGGTGGTGGAGGCGCGGACGGGCCGCGGGCGTCCGAGCCGGCGCTCGGCCGCCCGCCACCGCCCACCGCGCCGGGACCGGGACGGCGGGACGGGACTTGCCGGGATGGGATCCGATCTTCAACCAACACTCGTATTGCACTCCACTCTTGCATAGTCTTTCGCACAGATATAGGAAAGTGTCCACCCGAACCTCTCTTTACAATAACATTACTATTTATACTAACATTGGCTGGTATTGATCTGACAGAACTTTGTTTATGTTTAGGTCTACAAAATATCTTTACACATAAGAAACACATGTTAGCGTTAAAAACACGCATAAAAAAACTTAATACATGCACTATCATAGCACTGTTTTTGTTAATTTAAGCCTCAACAATAAAATAACTCACTGTTGGTTTCATTATACTGATCTTATTTTGTAAATAATATACCCTCAAAAAAAAAATAATCTCGGTAAATCATTTCAACGTCAATGTCATGATATTTTTTAAGAATCCTACCGTACGCTATCAAAAAATACATACGCTGAAACATTACGTTTGTTTCGCGTTCGTGTAATACATCATCTAATTTAAAGTACCTCCATTATGTCCACATTTTAAAATACATTTCACGGTTGCAATGTCATTTGACAATCAACGAAGAATAATAGGGTAACGTAAGTATTATATTTGTACATTGTTTATAAAATCAATAAATAAAGAGCACGGACCAGGTGTTTGTTAGCGGCACACAGAGGCGGTTGGTTAGCTTGTGCTTACAGGCGGCGTGGCCGCGCGGCGCAGGTGGTGGCGCGGCCGCTGCGGGCGCGTGCGGCTGCGCAGCTCGGGCGGCAGCACCACCACGTCCCCTACGACGAGGGGCTCCGGCTTCCGGGCCACTATAGGCACGCTCGGTACGTCCTTTACATCCTTGTCCGCCATTCGCCCGTACATTTCGTCCAGATGCGCGTACTTCATTATCAATCCCTGTATCTCTTGCCGTTTTGTCTCACGATCGCTTAGTATTCTGTCACCGACCGGAGTCTTATCGTCGTCTTCGTCACTCGAAGGGAAATAGATCTGTTTCTGCCCACCTCTTTCTCTGACGGGGGACGAAGCTGGTGTTTTTGTTGTTATTTTTGAATTTAGTTCTTTTGCAGCCTGCAGAGGTGAAATCAAATCCCGGCTTCCTTGTTGGGTGCTTATTAAATCGATAGGGCGCAAAGTCAATTTCGCTATTTTTCTTTCGTTTTCACTTTTGTCTGCTCTGAGCGACCTGCGCTGGTGGCGCCTATAGATACTGTCTCTGTCTTTTCCGTAGTGCGTTCGCCCGTCTTTAAGGGCTACATCAAACCCATTTTTAAATAATTCGTCCTTATCTTTTTGTTTCTGTGAAGATAGTCTACGATCCGATGTATTTCTAAAAGGGGTTTTATCACGAGTTTTTTCACGAGTGTAGTTATTTCCTCTGAAGGAATTTTCACCAAATACGGCAGTCGTTAAACTTCTCATTAATCCACCTCTGGGAAGAGAAGGTTCCGGTTCTAATGTTTTATCGCGATCTTCTTTTTCCTTTCGAGCTCTTTCTTTTTTCTGAACTGCTATTCTATCTAAAACTGACGAGTATTTGTCCTCTAAGCGGCTTCGAGTACTTCCTAAGAATATCGCGCCTTCGATATTATTATTGGCTTCTTTCAGAGGATATCGTTTAGTGAACGGTGATGATTTATTATCTTTCATGTGCGCTCTGCGGAATGAGTCAGTGCGGGTGAGAGCGCTAATGCTGGCGGCTGAATGCAAAGGTGATATGTCGATGCGGGATTTAGTTGCGCCACCCAGGTAACCGTACGCGCGGTCGTCGTTCAACTTCCTCACGGTCGGCACACTCACGCCGGAAGTAAGGGACGTGTACGGCGAGATGTGTCTGTTGTTCTCGTAACGTCGAATGTTCGACAAGGCGGAACTTTTATTTGCAAGGAATTTGTCGTCAAACCGCGACCGTGTGGCAGACATCTTTGCGTCGGTGGGTATTTCAGTCTTTTCAGAAGGTCCTCGTCGCGTCAACCTGTTGATGAAGCTGGAATAGCCATCGGACAGCAGCTGAGTCACACTGGTCGTAGATGATCGGTTGTAACGTTGACGCCGTGGGCTTGTCGTGCCGTTTCCTGTCGTGTGTATACTAGCCATAATATTTGATTCAGTAGAATTTTAGAATACTAGGTGTTTACTAATTTATCCCGGATTTATCACATATTTTAAAATCATCATTAATTTCACGATATACACTGTCAGCTAAAGCATGTCCACAATTTTCACTTATTTACACGGCGTAATGGTGCACCACCGGACGTTAGACTGGTGCTATCTCGAGATTGAGAGCGTACCTAAGACCGAGCGAATTTCAGAAAGATCACTAGCGCAACCGAGTGCGGCCGTCGGTGCCAAGTAATGGTCGCGGACTAAAAATATCGGCAACCCGTGGGAGCGCCCTCCCGCGCACTCCGGAGGTGCCCGTCGCGAACACATTTCTTCGCATTACACTTCATTACCTACCTATTTGATTTTTTGTAATTACCTACCTGTGAACTAATTAAACGGGAAATTGCCAGAATATATAAATATGATTAGATTTAAATGTTAAGATGGCGCATTCCTATTCAGTTCCATGAATAAATAAAATAGCTAACACCTATAATTTCTCTCGTCTGCTATTATCGTACCCGCTGACATCAGCGCCAGACGTGCACACGTAGTATGTTTATGATTCGCAAATCCTGTCTGTTTATAAACAGTCAGATTTGTGACTTATTGATTTGCAAAGTAGCCGTGGTAGGGTGATATGATTTGTAACGTCTGTAACTCTCTTCGAGCGACGAGGTAGCCAAGACAGTTCTGTCAATAAGCGGTAGGTAAAATGAGGTCAGTGGAGCGAGTGCGAGCGGTGAACATGAACAATGCCGAACAGCCGCTAGCGCACGCGGCCGAAACGCAAGGCGCCCATCTCAAAGTTAAACGTACGCGACGCCATGCGTTACTGGTTACACCATAGGTCAACTTTTATCTTTGTCACTGATGACAACCGTGTGTTATCACTACAGAGTCGGGACTGTGGTAACCAGCTGATGCCGGCACAACCGCAGCCATGAGATATTATGTTGATAGCTCATATCAGACACGACCACTATACGTGACGTCTTGCGTGTTTATCGAACTACTGTAATTACATAAAGAACTTTATAAGTTTACTTCACATATTACTTGCTTGATGCCCTTTTTATTTCAATATAATTATTCCTTTTACATCGGCAGTATTCCTATTTGTGCCCACAATAATGTACATGGGGACTATGACTATACCATTCTCTCCACGAATATCCTTCATTCCGTGAGTGTTTGACAAAACTTTGTTTTTAGAACATACAATATGACTACTTTATATATATTTTAATGTTTTGGTGTGTTGTCGTCAATACATGACATGAATATGGAAACATAGTAGATGTTTTTCGATAAGTATTTTTATGACAGAAACATGTGTTTCTTTTTTCATCTTTACACAGATGGTTAATTTTAATTGATAAAATAGTAATGAAAAAATTAAAATACGCACCCCTGTAAATAAACAATATTCGTTAACTGACAGAGGATAGTTAAAATCAACGAAGTCTTGTATAGCTCTTAACAAATTGAACGCTTTCATTCTATACACTGTTATGTACAAGGTAAACACTACAAAAAACACTGATGCTATTGATTTGTCGACACTATTATCAATGGGACACATTAACACTACTATGGAAAGAGAACTATTTGATTGCATTGCAGTAGTTCTTAGTAAAAACGTAAGAGTGTTCGTCAAACAGCTGTTAATACGTTAGGAGCTAGCCCGGTAACTCAACAAGGGGCACTGACAGGTAAAAGACCCTCGCCTTGTTGGCCCTGCCGCCATTTTGGTCCCCGCTCTAGCAGAATACAACAATAATAATACAAGCGAAAACTTAGTAATGAAATAAAACTTGATCCGGAATTATGGACAAATAATGCGATGTTTAAGCAGCTGGTTTACTTTTTACAATAATTTGTTAGTAACTGGATCAGTTAGTTATAAGTATTTATTTAAAATATAAAAGAATGTTTCCTTTGAATAATCTTTACTATCATCAAGATCTAAAGTACTGTCCCTCCCACGACAGTCTTTAATTTCTATTCTACCCTGTATGTATTAACTATCATCATAAATGTTAGGATTAGGATGCACAGTTATCGGTTCATTGCTCTAAAACATAATGCCAACATCAACATAGCAAAGAAGATAAAAATGTGTACATAATAAATCAAGGTTAGCTCTAAGTTTGAGCAGAACAGTGAGTTACATGAACTATCGAGGCTCGCAAAACATTACACGATGGAACAAGATAGAGGAAAAGTTACTAGGTTTCGATGTACTTTAAAAACTGACCTTGCCCACGAGTCGACTACAAGCACCGTCCACATCGAATAGGATCTCGGCGAAGACGGAGAGCAGTTTCGAAACATCGTGCCACTTGCACCTGTGCTCCTTGAGAAACCGCTTGTAAAGCTCATAAAAGGAGGTAAACCGAAGGGGCAGCCGCGGGCGGTCGTGCTTCACTGATATTTCTGTCATTATGCACTTCGTATAATGAACTATTATGGCATTAAGTATACAGTTAAGAATGTGTGGTATAAACACCCGCCTCGCGTTAGGGGCGGGCGGGCTCGCGGCCGGTTGTTACACAACTGCGAGCGATACGCCACTATAGCGTGCACGAGTGTTCACAGAATGACCAACAACAGCACTCCTGACACGATGAAAAATATTTTAACTACATACATTCACAAATGTATAAAAAATTACGATGACTCAATGATAAGAAACGTTAGTAACCGCGCTGAACAAAGTCTGAGACAAAACTAAGAGAATGGTCCGCAATGTAGCACTTCAATTAACGACGGCAAATGGAATAAACAGTGTAACCGAGCTTTCAGTTAAAACAGGATATATCCGCGTCCAACTGATTCGTCGTACTGGTCACATCAGTGCCTACATGACTGAAGTAAAAGCTGATACTTTTTTCATAGATTTACTTTTTGGTTTGTAATCTTTATGAGTAATGAGTTTTCAACAAATGAGTGAAGCTCCTTGTTTCGTGATTTATCTCTGTCTATCATCATTTTATCTTAGTGTATTCAAGTTTATGTTATAAATTGTAGCGGATTTACATTTTATCAGCAATGAACATAATTACATGATACTTAGATATGTTTGGCTGAGTTTGCACTCTCGATCTGAAAAATATAGGTAGTTTCGATAACGATAAAATAAAGGCAAATAAGGATAAAGGCTTTTAGCCAACCGTGAAGAGAATGCGGCGATTGAGGCAACACAAGCAATACCGGCAAGGTCGGCCGGAAGGAACTGGGCATTACCAAATAGATAGGTGCGCTAAACCACTGGCGTACCGCATTTATCAGACCATATCTTGGCCGCGTCGTCCACAAGCACGCCACACCAGGCAATATTAATGTTATGCGATAGCAATACATCTGAACAATGAACTTGGCCTCCAAATTCCAAACATAAGATGTCAACAAATAGGCACAATTCTTAGAGTTTCCTAATTTTCTACGGCTACTCAAAATAGCTATTTAGCTATAGCCTACGTGTTTTAAATTATTGAAAAAACGGAGTGCGTAAAATTTATCAAAGTATGTATAATTAGTTTTAATAAGTCACTTGTAGTTAGAATAGTTTGAAATAGTGTTGCTATTTTGTAAATAAAATCTAACATATCATTAGAGTAACAGTTATTTTAATTTACATTATCTAGTATTTAAGGAATGTAAAGATTTTGTAAAGCTAGCGAAGTCCGACTCGAGCCGGTTTCAATGAGACAAATTAATAGGTATTTCAAACAACGATATTGAAGCGTTGCCGCATGTACATAATAATATGTACGTCTCTATTCTTTATTACTCTCGATTAGGCAAATGCAGCTAGTAAAATAGACAAACATAATACATATGTTCATCGTAGTACAACGTTTAATATGTAAGCCGCGATGAGTTCTGTATAGAATAATTTCGGATATTTTGTTCTTTATATCTGTCCGTACATTATATAAATATATGTGTACCAGTTTTAATCCATCATAAGTCGTATCGTCAAATGAGTTTGTAGTACATTATACCTGCAAAGAATGTCTTTCTCCTAGGTGAAGGTGATCAACGCGATACTATTTCTGTGCGCATGCGTCGTATGTTTATAGCAGAATTTGCAACACGTGGCGCCATCTAGTTTTTGCCATCAGAATCGCATACTTTCGTGCCAGCTGCGTAACTCTATTTCGGTCTTTGATCTTATTCTTTTTACATTTTCTGTACCAAATAAATATTAAAATACATTAT
The DNA here is from genome assembly GCA_931315375.2 of Opisthograptis luteolata. Taxonomy (NCBI): domain Eukaryota; kingdom Metazoa; phylum Arthropoda; class Insecta; order Lepidoptera; family Geometridae; genus Opisthograptis; species Opisthograptis luteolata. Next base: position 10,075,723 of record OV928042.1, read on the forward strand.
GCGTTTATGAATTTAGATCTCTCAATATTTTGTACATTAATAGGTAGTTTGAAAAGTATTTTTTACTACATATAAATATATTATTATAAACAGAACGCCAGTTAGTTATTATTGTGATTCATTTCTACGCAATTATTGTTATTATTCACGGACATAAGCAAAGGTATAATAATTACTATAAATATTACCGTTAAATCACACCTAAATACTTTTTAGTTCTAGAAATGGATTAAGCAGAGGCCCAAAGACTAAAGACCAGTTCAATCCTTGACCTAATATCATGCTAAAATAGATGCGCAGTGCTCCCGATGCGCTGGCAGTGGCAGCCAGCGCTTTGCGAGTTGTTTTAATATCAAAACAGAATTCATTCAACTTCTATGTAACTTTAAACTCAATCAATTAATAATTATTATTAATATAATGTGTTGGCTGACCTCGACTTCCTTTGGCTGCTTCTCAAGTTTAAGCTGGGATGCTTGCACTGGCGGAGCTGGTTGGGACGGCGCAAACGAACATGATGGCTGGGGTTCATTAGCGACTTGTTGGTTTCCTAATACTTGTGGTTGAGACGGAGGTTTCTGGCTCTTCTCGAAAGCAGGTCTACTTTCTAATTTCTGGACCCGAATCTGCGGTGGAGGGACTGCGTTTACCGGTTTGTGACTAGAGGATGGTTTACGAGGCAGCCACGATGGCGGTACTGCGGGTGGATGTGGATGCGGTACTTGTTGTACCGTTTTTACCTCGCCCATGTCATAAATAACTTTATCATTTTTTTCTAAAGGTTTTGAAGTATTCTCATCTGAAATAGTATTAGTTTGAGTGTTTTGTTGATTGATAGCATCTTCTTTTTGTTGCAGTGCGTCGGTTGCCTTCTCAGTGTTACACTCTACAGTTGGTACAGGTACAGGTGGCGGTAAGCTGTCAGGAATTGGAATGGACGGTAACTGGCTCAGAGGTAATTGAGACGTAGTTTTACACTTGTCCTCGTCGTTGCTTATAGCTTTTTTTTCAACTTCTGTTATCTTTTCTGCCTTAGTCTCTTGTATATCGGTAGGAAGTGCTGGTGATAATTCATCTCTACTTTCAGAATAATCGGTACTATCAAGACGCGAATGTTCGTCAAGACTTTGTACGAGATCAAGAGCGGACGCTTCTTGATAATCAGTGGAACATGGAGACGTGTCAGCGCTTGTGTCGTCAACGCCATCCGGCATTTGTAAACTTTTACTATCAGGAACAAAAGCCAAACTAGACGTAACATCGTTGGAAATATCCGCATTTAATGATTCTTCAGAATGTGTGGACGATTCTTTAACCATAAAAGAGTCAATAACACTATTTTTCTCATCTTCACTATCAACATTACTCACTAAAACTGATGATACATCTAATGCTACATCATTCGTTTCAAGATTTTCATTGTTATCACTACCTATATTAACATTAGCTAATGGACTATCTTGCTGTACCTGACTTGCATCAGCATTTGCTATTTGAGTTTGTTCTACTTCGGGTAGGTTCATGTAAGTTGGTATAGCGTAATCCAAATCTGTTAACGGCATATAACTGATGCCGTCTTGATCACCGATTGGATTTTCATAATGTGGAGAATAATACTGGAAGCCGGTGCTGTCACTGCAATATGCAGACCAAGGATCGTTTGCAGGAATCAGGGGCAATCCATCATAGTACAATCCTGTATTTAAGTCTCTGTCAATCAAGTACTCTGGTTTGTATTCCCAGGTCGGCACAAACGCGTCTTCAAAAGCTAAATAGTTTTCTGGTAGCATTAACACGGTCGGATTCAATTGTGTCGCTTCCAAGGCGTAAGATCCATCGTAGAATGGGTTGTTTAGTACAAGTTGAGGATGTTCTAGAGGAGCTATATCCACAGTCACTTCGGCTTCAACAAACAATCCATATTTCGATAGATCTGGTTCAGATCGCCTGTGCCGGAAAGCTTGCGAGTCGATGTCGATGTCCAAGTGTGGTATATAAATATCCGCAATATCGAAACTATGCGTCCTTCGTAAATAGTTTTCCGGTGGTAACTGATATTCAGTATTTTCTGTTTTTAGCACTACATTCTCAACTTGACCATCAAAACTTCCATCACATGTCGGCACACCCACGTTGTTTATTTCGCATAACGCATCCTCATCGTTTGTTTGAATACGAGTTTCGAGCAATGCGCTAAAAGCAGGGACGTCAGCCACGGCGTCATTGGGCAGCAGCACTACGTGCGGCAGCGCAGGAGGGGGTTCACTGAAGAGCAAGTTGTTGGGCGGAGCACGGGGCGGCTGTGCAGCCATGGCTCAAGCAGCGGCCGCCCGTAGCCCGATGCGGCGGACTACGATTTCGTTTCGGCAAGGGAGACGCGCCAGGCGGCCGGCTGAGCTTTGCGACTGACTGAAGGCGTACGAAGTGACGAAGGCGAACACAAATAGAACGGGCGCAAGCGCGAGGAGGTCGCCTTCTCTCGCGCACATCTTCACGGGCGAAGGCGCACGCGCACGCGCATTCACAAGCCAAACCCGTCCCGCACGTTATCCCAAACAGGCACGCTGACGTTTATGCTTTATTCTGGTTCCGCACTTTGCATTCGCCAAGTACACGATAATACAGAAGTGAGCAACAGACAGGTTTTCGGGTGAACACTTGTAATGCCGAGTGTTGGATTTTAAATTCACATCATTCATACATCAGTCTAAAGTTATAAAACGGAACGGAAAACTGACCTGTTCAGTGGATCGGGGTGATGACTCTTCACGGTGGTGCCTCCTCCGTCTATGTGAAGTAGGCGAACGCCGGTGGTGAGATCGCTTGGAGCGTTCATTTCTCCGTCTCCACGAGTGCTCCGAGCTGTGAAATCATTCATCGGTAGGCTATAGGGTTAGTCGCTAAGGGAGAATAGTGAAGTTTGCAACAAACGTTTAGGTGAGGTGTGGATGTGCACAAGGTTTGGTTTCAAGATGTGTTACTAACGTTGGAGATGGTTGGTAGTCGTAATGTGGGTCTACCAGGAGCGCGAGATGCTCCGACGGTGGTAAGCAGCAGGCGCGTAGCAGCGCCTGCACGGCGCTCCAGCCTCGTTGCCCCGTGCCTACGGTTTGTTGCCGTCTTATAGGTACCTAACTACCTATCTTACGAGTTCGACGGTATTACACAAATATTTCAATTGGCATCATTAAGCCAGTGCTTTCAACCTGAAACTACAACCATAACCTTTTACGGTTTATTCAAGGTCATATTTATATACAGCGTCGCGCTTAGCTACAAGTTGCAAAGTAGTAAATGATAAGAGATAAAATATGGAACGTGGATCCGGAAGACGTAGCGGTTGTTATGTCACGACTAGTAAGTAGGCACAGCGAGAGGACCCACCGCGGGCTGCGGTCGCGGACGCACTGCCAGCGTCGCCACGCGCCGCTTGCGCACAAGATACTTAGTGAAGTAAAACGACAACACAATCAAACAGTCGCTTCAAAACAGCCACCGTCACAACCGAACAATCAAAGCCTCCACGTCATTTCCAGTATATAATATTACGGTAAATTGACGAGACCGTGAAAAACTCAATGATAATTTAAGCCGTCTCGAGCCATTTAAATGATAATTACTCTTACTATTGAAACAATGAATCTATTTTGTTTCGTTTGTAGAATAATTAACAATGAACAGCATTTCATTTCATAACTTACCAGCAGACTCTCAGACCTAGACAATCTGTTAGGACAGTAGTACTTGGGATCCTTGACAGGCTTCCACCTCTTGTTGCCATCACAAGTAGTATCATAGCGAAGAAAATAATTTCGAATCAATTCATGGACAGGCATGAATGAGTATAGCACATTCCAACACACGCAAATACAAACACAGCAACTGAGTGACAGAACTGAGAAAGCGCAAGGGACAAGGTACACTACTAATACAATTAAGATCTCAGATAATTGGTTTACCTAGTCGCACTGCACAATGTATGGATAAGTAAGTACAATACTAAAAATATATTTTAATTAGATGGTACCATAGGTACCATTTCTAAAATAATGGTAACATTACCTGCTAACCTTTGGATATTCGATGCTTTATTTGGGATTAATAAGACCCCTGATAGTTTGGAAGTTATTTTCCTCGTCGGATCTTTAACATCTATGCCCGTCATAGTTATCAGATCAGATTTTGACTTTAATATAAGGTAACATAGTATTATTAAATACAAATCAAAACTGAAGTTCGTATACTTATTGTGTCGCAGCAATTCGAAAACACTTCATACGTGCTGAAAAATGTTTACTTTGCAAGATATTTGCAAACACATTGTATGAAGAGATAACGTCTACTCGGTGAAAAAAATATGCGAAAATGCATTTAAGATATTAGTATTTCTATGCGTGGAACACAAAAGTGAAACTCATAAACTCCAAGTGACAGAAAAATCAGGTCTCTGTCAACGAGACCCGATTTGTGTGCTGTGTATATATTGACGTAAAAAGAGATGGACGTAGTGTCTAATGCAAATGTGACAAGAAATGAGGTTGAGTGAGTACTTGAGCTAACCTATAAACGAGGTTTCGTGTAATAAGGCAATAAGGTTTCGGGTTAATGTATCTCATATGCTATATTGGTTAACATCACAATCTTATGCAGCTTCCACTGACCGTGTAACTGTTTTCTTTTTATGACGGTTTTATAATACTGAAATGTGAAATTAAAAGTTTTTGCATACGCAAGCTACTGTTAGTTGCTAAAAAACTCATCTTTAAATATTGGGTATTAAAAACTATTCCACGCTGACGGCTCTATTTATCATATTTTGGATGTACACAATTTATTTTGCAAGGCCTTGTTATGCTTTGTAAATTCACATCAAAAGGGAGATGTCCAAAAACGAATTCAGAACACAGAATATTCATTCAAGTTAGCGGTCATTAAAAAACCTATTAGCATATGTCGTGGAAAACTTTCGGAAAGCACATATAATAAATTGCCAGCTGAAGTTTTACCACCCGATGCATATTTAGGTAGGACAAGTTCCTTGAGAGCAGAGGCTGCGCGGGCGGTTACGATGTGTGTCAAGCTTAATGTCACATTGTTTAGCGGCACCACTCGACGACAGGTTGAACTTGAACACGCGTGATTGTTTCAAACTAGACCTTCGTGTGTTCGCATTTATTGGATAAGCATAAATATTGTATTTATCATTCGTGTTATGTCGTATTGAAAATAATAAATGCACAAATTGGCATCGAGTTTTATCGTCAACTAGCTGTGGCCCGCGGTGTAACCGCGTGATCTAGTTTATCGCGATAAAAAATACCTTATTATATCCCTTCCCAGGATTCAACATATCTTCCAAACAAACTTCATCAGGATCTGTTTAGCATCTTAGGCTTGAAAAGGTTACATCAGACAGAGAGACAAATATAGCATTTATGATATTAGAGTATCTAAATTAATTTGAATAGATAGTAAGAAAATCAACGTCGTAAGTAATTGCGAGCGAACTTTATTAGTTTAACAGGCAATTTAATAAAAACATTGTCTTCCTTTTCGAATTCGCAATATGTATCGTTAACTTTCAAAACACTGTACAAACCAATTTTCTAAAAGGATTTGTTTGTGTTTGCGTATTTTGTAATATTACAGTTATGACACTATAGACAGTGGATGCTCAACAATGAGACAGCAGCGTGGGTTAATAGTAGTAATGTGTCGTAATAGTACTTTTTGAAACCAGACAAGAGCTACATAATCATTAGGTGTACTAAGAGACAGATGAGTTTGCAGTCGTCATCAGTGAAAGTAACGACTCACAAATCTTTACAAATTAACAATAGACCAGAAGTAAAAAGCTAATAGTTATTAATGTTCTCATTTTGAAAGTGACATCGGACTAAGTAACATAGCACAAAGGATGTTTGATTACAGAATGTGTGTGTAACAATTACACAACGAGTTATTTAAGGAAGCTAGTTTATAGTGGTAACTGGTATGAATGCTCAACAAAGCGACGCACGTCATTTGACGTCGTCGCGTCGATGTGGTCGCGATTAACAATCACCGGAAAATTCACTTTCGACATTCGACGACACTATCGATTCCCAGCCTCGTGTAGGTCCGCAATAGAATACATATGAGAAAGCTTTACTGGAACCGGCTCTAAAAACCCAAAAAGACCGGTAAAAACGTCATCTTTTTGGTAACACGGGATGTTTATGAGCACAGTCATCTTGCATTATCATAATAATATATTATGTGAGATAATTTGTAAATTTTCGTCAAATCTTTCCTTTTAGTTAAATGTTAAAATCTGTATTCTAGGGTTTTAATGGCGGCAAATCAAGGTGGTTTTTAAAGGTGAAAGTAAACATGGAGGTAATTCGCGACTCGTGTCGTGTTTATGTAGTCGCAACGAACGCTTTCGGTTGCGCGCACCAACTGTCACATGGTACTTGGTACCAGACACTTGTCAATATTGGTAGAAACTGTGAGAAAGTTCATTTGAATACCATATTTGGCCATGCGACAATCGCCACAGTTTTACAACTTTAGAATGTAGGATATGAGTCGATTGAGGTTCAGCACATTATTTAAAGTTATTAATGGTTTCACTCGACATATTATTGACCCTCAACGAGCAAGTCATTAAGTAAATTTTATACATATAAGGCTAATGAAAAAGCAATGAAGGAAAACATTAATTTGTAATGCGGCCAACGTTCAAGTAACAACGGAGTTCACACAACGGTTCACTATATTTAGAAAAATCGAACACGTGTATCGGATTGAATCATCTCATCTGTTTATTCGTTGTTAGGTATTTCTTATATCGCACATTTCTTAACAACACTTTCATCAGCCATATACATAGCGAAGTTAATTTATAGCCTTCAAGATTTTCACTTGCAAAGTAAATTGACAGTGAAAGTGTAGATTAATGAGGAAATCAGTATAAACGACAAGGTGTGCAAAGGTCAGAAAATCGGAGCGAGAGTGGAACGCCGGCGCACAATGAGCATAATCGCTAGTTCTGTGGCTGCAGTCAGCATTGAGCACGCTGCTGGTTGGCGCTGTTACGAAACCGAAAGCGACAGCTGCAACGTGACGCGCACGCTTGCTGGTCAACAAAACAAACTATCATTTATCATCAACAAACAAATAATAAAGGCAAACTTGCAAATTTTCTTCCCAATTGCAATGAGTTTAATAGGAAGAAAACTAATGCAAAATGTTAGACAAGGCCGTATCGGATGAACGATTATTAAGAACCGTGTCAAAGCTGTAACCTCCACTAAAACCGTTCGCTCGTTGACACCGCTTTTATTTGTCGGGTCAATGACAACGAACATTGGCAAATATTTAATTTTAGGGAGGACCCTTAAGTTGGTCATACATATTTAACGTATTTTGAAAAAACAGTGATGTATGTTTTGCATGGTCTTGAAAAGGCGTGCAATGTTTTGGCATAAACACAAAGAGACAAAGTATACGTACTCATAATAGTACATTTGATATGTGTCGAACAAATATAGAAAACAAGAGAAAACATCATCATAATAATCATCTTCAATCTATGACGTTCTCTGCAGGAACTCAGACCTACGATGTTTTTTTTCATTTACTCAAGTGCATATAAATTGATGGATAACTTTCTTAGTTACCAATTTTGTAATTTATGTACTAAAGTTTATAATATATGTTTTTTTTTCATATCCAGGTGTTCTTTTTGGCACAGAGAAAACGAAATTACTGCAACGAATTGTCGATAATGCAATTACTTATAGAAAATAATAATAAATAATAGGCGAATTGTAATTACGTCATAACGCCTACCTAGTTGACAAATCCTTTGCAAGCACTAACCAGGACAGGACCTTGAAACATTCACTGTGAGCGCTATCAAGACGAATCTTTTGAGCTATGGCGGACCCGAGCGCCCACGAGTTCAGATACCAAAATAATTGTAAACTACATTGTTCATTTTATGATTTACATAGGGTAGCCAGTCCCAACCCTAAATTGAGTTGTACTGTCGTGGACATTGTTTGGTTTGCGAGTAATTAAAGGAAAAGACGTAGGGAAACATGTTTGCGCAATTATTATCCTTAGAATATAGTAATTGGAACAACCCAAAATATGCAATGAATAACTTAATTCGCAAATGTGAATGGCTTAATTATGGAAAAGATATCACACATAATATGATAATTGAACTCTCTTGATTACGTTCCGCATAATGGACCTCCGAATTCTAAAACCATAAAAAAATGAAGGAAGGACATTGCCAAAACACGATTGGCCGTTTGAGCCAATGATTACCGCGATTCTCGCATTGAAGCCAAACGGCGATAATGAGCGAAGACATTAAGCAACCCGCACCAGGCTGGATAAAGCGCAGCAAAGGTGAGTCACGGCAACTTAAGCAACCTCTTTGCACAACCAGCCACGGCTATAGCAGCCACTGTCATACCGCATAACATTTTTTCAAACAAATGTTTTTGCGGAGGCGATTATCAAAATTGCGAACACTGGAGGTCAGGGTCAGCTCAAAGTAAGCCACTAAACAATGAAACTAATTTTTTTTGCTTTGAATTAATGAGATTCGTACATTAGGAGTAGGTACACAAGCCGTGGGCAAAAATAACGGTACACGTTACAACGCTGCGAATTTTGAAAAAGATATATGACGAAGTGACTTACCATATTTCAACTCTATTACCACGCGTTAAGATCACAAATAGACAAGGATACAACACATAAAATTTCCTTGTATAGAATTTCTTTCCAAATACAGTAACGATTACGGTAAGAGTAAGAAGCTAGAAATCCAATTTGCTCAGATGATGTATACTGCAGTAATTGTTTCGACAAAAGTCATAAAAGAGAAAGATTGCAGGAATGTAATTTATGTTGCAAGGAATTAGGTGAACTCGTTTCGTATTTGCTAAAGTAATAATTACATCCTGGCTTCAAACTGGTCCTGATATAAAGTAAGTTAGATATCCGGAGCTAAGTTTAATGTAACAGCCCGGGCCCGCTGCGTTTAGACCGGATCAGTAGCGAGGTAGCGAGCGAGTCGATGCACCCAAGACATCGCAAGAACCCTAGGTTTTTTCCTATTTATAGGCCCGCCAAGTTGGTTAGCAACGTCTTTACGGCGGAGTTTACAAGATCATGCTGAAAATTGATGTTATAACAACCTTTTCTGTACCTGTCATCGATAAAATACCTAAGCGTTTAGTGGCTTTAACAGTTTCTTTCCAAATCGTTTAATAACAAGAACTACAACCCCAAATTTCTACTCTAATATAGCCTATGGATATCAATATCGCATTAGTAGTTACAATTACAAAGAAAAATGGTTGAGAATAACTTTAATTTTTAGCTTAATATCCAAGCCTGTCTCATAACCGGGCGCTGTCTATTTTCTGAATTCGGAACAGGTCACATAATAATTAATTTGAACGCACACTCGACAAGGAAAACGTTGTTGCATTATGATAATGAGGAAGGACATTGGTTAGTAGGCAAGTAGAAAATGAAATAGTCTGTAAAACTGGACATAGGGGGTACATACGACACGCTCCACTCGTGGTCGCGCATGTTCTTCTGGAAAGCGGCGGACTTAGGCGTCCAGGAGTCTACCCCGCGGTAGAGCGCCGGCAGCTCGCCCACCTTCACCTCGAGCCGCTCGGCGAGCCGCTGCTCCACCACCGCCTTGGGTCCGCTAGTCAGCGGTCGTTGCGGATCCTTCACGCTGCGAACATCCGAGCAGTTGTACCCGTTCATTTTCTCTCCATTGCAAGACGTCACGCTTTTCGGGCTATCTGTGCTGAGTAATTTGCTCTTAACGGTATCCGCCTTACTGTAACTTTTATATTGCACTGATTCTGTTCCGTTCGCTGTTCGCGAATACTTCAAAGAATCGTAAGTGTCGCCGTTCAGGCTACTGTATTCGATGTGGTTTAGATTGATGTCTCTGCCGAGTCGTTTAGACGCCAGGTCGTACCCATTTCGTTTGGAATAACGTTCCTCGTGACTTTGATTGAGAAAATTATTTTCGAAGCTAGTTTTACATTTAGGAACATTGCTTAGATAGTCGCTATAGCCTAAATCTTTACTATGTAAGCCTTTATCACAGCCTTTTTTGAGAGTCTCTTGAATATCTATACCATTCCCGTTCACTCGACTGTAGCTGAAGCTGGCCGGCTGTCCGCTGTCATTTCTATGCTCGATTGCGTCTACTCGTTCTGCATCCTTGCTTTCGAATTCGTGTTTGACGAGAGCAACGCGTGATACGTCACCGTTGCCGCGCTGCGGTTTACCATTAAAATTCGCGGTCATTATGCCAGCTCTGCTCTGTTCATTGGGAACGGTCCAGGTGTCGTGCTTCTGTTTTTCGTTACTCTTTGAAGACCATGCTTTGGCAAGTGCTGCCTTGAGCGCCTCCCGCCGTTCATGCACGCTAACCCTTGGGTACTCGTGGATAGGAACGATGGCGGGCGCATATAGAGTCGACCGCGGCGTAGCTCGCGTTATGCGGAAACTTCTGAACTCCCTGTTGAACTCCGAACTCAAAGAATAAGCCGGTATTCTCGAAGTCACCATTTTGAGATCAAAATTTTGCCGTCTAATTTAAAGTTTAAACTACCACTAATAATTTATTTTAGCACAGAGTACACTGAACACATATCGACTCTACCTGAAAAATATGAACAAAATGCGAAAATGTATCGAACCGAACGTTTGCGTGTGATTATATGACAACAAAAGGCTTTATTTTAGTGTGTCAGTATCGATGCACGGAATGGATATGCGGCGGCGGCTGTGGGCCGCGACCTTCGCGGTGGGCGGTGGCGGCGGGACAACGCACTGGTCAACGAACCAGGGCGGTTCGTAGCACGCCGTCTCCGCTCAGCCTGACGACTTGCATAACACGCTCAAGAGCCCTACCGTATTTCTTATGCAGTTATTCTGCCAATCGCGGCGACCGCTCATACATAATCAACACCGGCGAGCAAAAACAAAATGAATGCGACGAGTTAATATTAATGAACGTTGCTCAGTGATAGAAGAATCTATTAAAGTAAACCATGGTGATAAGACGTCACTTGTTCGTTAGCCTGTTTTGTGGAGCAGTTACGCCGTATAAGTGCAACAAGTGTCGCCTTGGTGACATCCCAATATGGGTAGAGCCGCTGCCATATGGCCAGCGCCCGATACATCCTAGCTAGGCGGTCCCACCAGCTGCATCCACACAAGCACAGCCACTATACACACAAGTTTTCTAGGCCAATATTTAGAGGCTTTACAATTTATAAACCAATACGCGTGCTTGTCTTTGTACGATTTTATGTAGTCTATCCCGAATACTTTTGAATGCATACGATGCTTGAATACCTATACGCTAAATATGTACTAACAAGCACAAAACAAGATAGATAACGAGACACTAATGTTGACAAATGTATTAAACAGAGTTATTGTTTTGTTATTAAGTAACACGGAAAGAACAATCGGTACATGGTTCTGTTAAGACACGTTCGGTTCGACACATTTTGAGCACTTTAATTTTCAGATCAGCGAATTTCCTCTCGGGACTGTTTCCTGAAAAGGGTGGAAATCACCGAGTGGCATATATCACCGGTGGGTACAACAACTAGGAGACCACCATATGTCACATGATCATGATACGTGTGCGGCGGGTGCTATCGGAGCGATCGCGGTGTAAGGAGAGCAAGCACCGGAAACGAGTGCGTGCGAGAGACGGGTGGCGCGGCGCGGGACCGGTCGGGTCGAGCATACCTTCTCGTTGCGCGCGCGAGAACTGCGTGCGGTGTGCGTGCACCGCTGCGACTAAACTGACTGAAGGGAAGCAACGCGGGCCGCGGCCGCCGCGAGGACCCCACCGCCGCCGCCGCCTCTCTCCTGCCACCACTAGTGACTAACGCGAGAACACTACGGGTTGAAACGCAGGAGCACTGACCTTCGCTACGACAAAGCCCACATACTAGCTCTGCTGCTGACTGCCGAGTTCGAGTGCCGCCTGCATCCAACACAGTGCAATACTCCAATTGCTTTAGCAAAGCAATAATGGCAATTTTAATACATTTCATAGTATCACTGAATAGTAGTAGGTAAAACCAAACAACGTCGAGAAAGAAAAACAAGAAACAAAACTTCCTTATACAGTGCCTAAATAATTAACAGGAGTACTCGAAATGAGTTTTGGCGCTCATTCAAGATTCACTTTCTTAATAATACGTAGCTTTTGTATGTGCCTCAGAAGAAAAAGGCGAAACTGTACAAATACGACATAAGAAAACTATATTTCTGTAACTATTATTTTACTAAACTAGACAGATACATAGCTCATGCTACTTTTCAATTGAGCGTAAAGCATTTTGCTACAACCGCAAGTAGGAAAGTACACCCGTCAATACAAATTGTCTACAACACCTCTTTGGTAATTTACTGCTAGCCACAAAAAAGATATGAAAGTTTACCGCAGACGGCAGATAGTTTGTTTATCGCGAAGCGTGATAATCAATTCTAACATCTAAAACACAATAAACGACAGCGTGTTTGCGGAAAGAAAATAACAACACGTCTCTAACATAAGTTTAGTATTAATTACTAAAAGTTAAGACAAACTAAAAACCGATCAAGTGTGAGTCGAACTCAAGTGGAGAGGGATCCGTATCATTCCATTTTCCATGGGAACTTTAAAGACAGGGTCTTTGTTTAGTTTGTCATGAAAGAGGTTTCGCTAACTATGATTTCAAGAAAATTTGTCTCATTCTCGGGGATAAGAAGCGTGAATACTCGATTTTCTTTAATATCCTATAGACTATGCGTTAACATAAAAGGATTCCTTGTTTTTATTGAATGTAAGAAACGGTGTAAAACAGTTGTATTATTTTACCTTGTGGACGGCACTGTGACTGGTAGTGCCGGAGTGCCCAACGAGAACTGTAGTGCCTCCGCCTGCTGAGCATAGTGTCCCATGTTCTAAATCCTGGCCGGGACAAACATTTTGTATGATAAGCGTAAATGTTTGTTCTCGGTTCTGGGACGTCTGTGTTGTGTTGAATGTTGATGTGCATTCGTGCCGCCCGCGACATCGGGAATCATCTTATTGCAGTGTGTAAACGTTAAAGTTGAATATTAAACAGCACCTCACCGTAAACGTTTGTTGCAAGACAAGTCAAGTGCATATTTACCTGAAACAAAAATATACAATTTATTGATACTATACGCTAATGAACCTTGGCCGTAAAGAATAAATAAATATGTATTACAAAAAAGAAATCATGTACACTTCAAGCCAACCGAGGTAGTGAAGGTCGCCAGTTTCAAAACACTGCATTAACTGAACATTTTAATGTATGCATTTGGGCCACTGACAATACCAAATAATTCACAAACTCATTCATATAGCTACCACCAATATAGACAATTCGTTAATATTCTATCGACTATGATGAATGTCAAATTTATTTTTGATTATATTACTGTCCTAGAAGTAGGTAAAAACGCTCAGTGTTATGAGTTTCTTTGATTTATTTTTTTCAATCTTACTGTAGCTTGTTTCTATCTGATCATCATCATTAATTCATTACACGCTGGTCGGGTACAGGTTGGTAGATGTCGTATGCCTTTGAAAATCATGGTTCTTAGACGTACCGTTTTCTAGAATTATGACAAATTCATACAAAACTTATTGAGTTATAGATGCGGGGCAAGATGGGATTTGAACTTGGTATCGGCGCACGTGTTACCGTTCGGCCACCAACGCTCACAAATCACGATATGATATCTATTACGAAAACAATATCAGTTTAGCAAGTAACTTTAACTATAAAATCGTTGTATAATATCTTCTACTATAACGATATTGGTTCACCCTAAAATCACCGATAAGGCAATGAAAATATTGTAATAAGTGCTCTGTAATATAATCGAATATTGAGACAAGAAAAGGCTCATTTAATATTTATTTATGTGTGAAACAAACGTGACCTAGAACATATCGCTTATTCAGTGGTAATGTGTGTCACTGCCAAGAATTACGGAGTTGCATGAATTTATCCCCTTTAGGGCTTTAAGCTCTAATTTAGCTTGACAGGGTTCTAACCATAGCCACACCTACATTAATATTATAAAGAGAAGTTTGTTTAAATGTAAATAATATATGTATGTTAGTAGAGAGTAATGTCTGCAACCCAGTCCCGGTGTCCCATAATCAAATAGGCTGTTTTATTGCGATGAAAAATTAGTTTCGAGTACGAAAACATTTTGTAAATGAAGTCGAGGTAGAATGAGGAGATTAGATGTTTGGACGTGTGCTCACCAAACTGTTTTATATAAATAAACACAGTGTCTTGCATAAATACTGGTGCTTAGTAACTCTATTACAAGGTCTGCAATGTTATATCGTGAATTTTAACGTTTTTGAGAAAACTTCAGACTGTCATAATAATCTTTGCCTACCCGTGCGAAGCCGGGGGGTCGCTAATCAGAAGTAATGACGTAGAAATAACTGGAAATATAATATGATTAACTTTCCTCAAGAGATTTGTTTTTTCATTTGGAAAGTTTGCAGCTACAGAAAAATGCTAAATACCTAGTGAATCATCATGTTAAGGTTGTTTTACCTAAACAACCGTTAGGATACGATCCTTGCCTCCTACACGGCAATTGCTTGTAAAAACCCTCGATATCAATCCGTTACATGCCAGTGATGAAAATCTTAACATGCAAATTGATGAGACATACATACACACATACGTGTGGAGCAACAAAAAGTGTAGTCGACCTAGGATTGTAGGTGACTACGTCAGTCTGTACAATTGGTGGCGCGTAAATGACTGCAAAAAATGATGGCCCGGAGGCGGCTGCGAGAAGCCAACAAACGGAGAGGTCTAATGACCCACATGGTTCATTACTGGGCCGCCAGATAGACGAACGAAAGAAAAATCGGTCAACACTCATTACTTCTGCGAACCACGTGCTCTCCGCAAACAAAGAGAAACTTCACGATGTTACTTAAAAATATTAGCGGTAAGACTCGTATGTTTAAGTCTGTGTAGATGATTGTTTTACAGAAAAAATCATGAATCAGGAAACATTAGGCTGTATAAGGTTTCTTCCAAATGAGTATGCGCATCAATAGCGTTAATCACCCACAAAAAAAACACACTTCGTGTACAAACATTTTAGACCAGTTCTAAGCTGGCCATGGTGAATTAATACGATACCATAAATGGTTCTCCCACGGAAATCTGATCCGGCGAACACGAGTTCAACACAATCTTAACAATCTATCAAAATAGTAGCCATAAATAGACTTCCTGGAGCTATGGGATTCTTCACCACCATTTAATAGAGTTGCGTGCCCTGTACTGTCGAGAAAACATGTCTTTGCACTCCTTATGGCGGAGATTTAACTGAAAATCAGGGTACAACTGTTTTCCTCTGTAACTACATTTGATAAGTAGGATAGGAAAGCCGTGGGTTTAACATTAAATAATTTTTATAGGTTTTATATATTTATCGAAATAAATATGCAATTTATCCCGCACTTTTCTTTTCTAAAAATAATAACGAACTTTTTAAAACAACCAGTAATTATATATATATATTACAATACTAACCAGACCTTTGAACAATTTTTGACATATTATAGTGGCTTGAGTATTATTTAATGTATTATCTTTATTTTTGTACATTACTTCCAGATCGACATGAACTATCCATTGTCACCTGCGGGGTGAAGCTACCGAGACCGAGAGCTTAATTTAGCTTAATTCAGCGAAATACGAGAAAATGCGTTGTGTAAACATGTGTGTAATGATGGATCAATTGAGGTTGTCTCGTTTCTCGCTAATTACTGTACATTAGCTGGAGGCGGGGAGTAGTGTTAAAACATAGCGCAATAATAACTGAGTCAAAAGTAACGGTCCTCATTAATCATCGAGGTCAGTATCGGTCAAATACCAAGTATATTTTACCTACATCTCTGAACAATATTAGTTATTGATTCATCATCATTGGGTTACTAGGCTCCATAGCCTACTTGCGACCACTCATCATCAATCAGAACGGTTAAATGAACAACAGAGCACGACGAAATTAATTACACATTGTTAGAGATAGCGAATAGAACATCGCATACTTTATACACGTCAAAACAAATGTAGCGATATAAGAAAAATACTACCTGTCCACCTTTAAAACCCTTTAAAAAAGACTTTATATTTTTTCTCCTATTTCTTATACCTACGTCAAAATGTTATTATCATTACTAGATTCCTAACTCAGATCAATACTTAATCGAACCGGACATAGTCAATCATAGACATAATAACTCCAACAACGGCTATGGCTCCCTGGGAACAGCTCCGATTTATGAACCCAAATAAAACAAAATCTATCGAATCGAGCATAAAATTACACGAGACGTTTAATCATTTTTTACCTTTATTCAGACAAGCGGGGCAGGAGAAATCAGTCCATCGACCTGCGTAAAAAGCGCCTTTCCCACAAAGACTCGCCAGTGGGGCTTCTCGGAAGCACAACAAAGATCCTGTACGTTTTGTGACTCAACGCCTCCGGTAGAGCCTCGCTTCCAGACAATAAAAAGAATGTGTTTCTGTTGTGTTTTAACTAACCATCGTTTGAAGAAAATCTCCGAGCAAAGATTGTTACGTTTCAAAACAGACAGGGCCCTAGATTCAACTTTTAACATACTCTCGTGTGACTGTTATGTTATAAAATTAAGTCAATATTTTGTAGAAAAGATATTCTCCCTTCGAAGATGCTTCATAAAAGTTCGATTTTATCAACTACCAATCGCATACGTGCATCTTTTCCTCGAGATATATGTAAACAGTAGATTGAACTCTACATACACGCGACCGCGACTGGTCTTTTTCCTGCTCACTATCTACTCAGGCATCTGAAAGTTTAAAAGAGTATGCTTCTTGGCCAGAAATCGTTATTACGGTCGTATTATCATGGTGATAGTGATAAATGGCAAGTCCCTATAGAAAACCAAATAAAAGATATAGGTAGTAAACTCCATAAGACGGACTGCCGTCACCAGTCTTATTAATGGGATAAGAGAAATGTGGTCAGTGACCACTCGGCGAGCCACGAGGCTGCAATTGGGGCAGAAAGTGGTATTACAGAGCTATACAGTTGGATTCGCCGAAGAGGCGCGTAGGTGTCGCCAGCCGCATTATAGCGCTCGCCATCCTTCATACAAGAAATTGCTTGTTCCCATAATTTGTATTCGGGGTCACATTTATGATCTGCGATTAGAAAGGAGTCTGCAATTGTATTGCGATAAACACACTAAATCGTGTTATGATTGAGGTAGAATTATTAATGTTTTAACCAATATTTAGGGCAAAGAACGCATTTGCTACGAGTCTCAACCAAACTAAATAATAATAATATGTATGTACCTATGCTTCTGACCGATACTGGAAAAGTTTTGAATATTATGCACATTACTGGATGGTTGTTAGTAATGACGCAAAAAATGAATAACACAAGATCATCTTTCCACTATTGTACATTTAAATAGCATTATTGGCATACCTAGTAAGACGTTGCAATTATCTCGGCACGTACTAATTGAACAGTCATTAACACCTGAACTTGAATGACTCAGAAAAAAAACATAATGCTGGTACTTGTCGCGTTCGACACACGGAAGCACGTAAATAATTCGTCGTGAAGAAGGTTAAACCGTGAAACGATTGACGTTGCTTTCTGACACGTCATTTTACTGGTTCAAGCACTTAGCAATAAATCTGTGGTAGCCGCGGGCTCCAAATGGAAACATTCGATTGTAAACATTTCTTTTGATAAAAGGGAAATCGTGTCGCGTCTACAGATAAGTGGTAATGTGCAACGGTACGGATGCTGATCAGTATCAAGGTCGGTCGGGGGGCGTCGGCACAGCAGCGTAGAAGCTTGAAACCAAAAGTGATCACAGTTCACGCGGGAAGCGGAGATTGCGTAAAGCAGAGCTTTGTTTGCCCACGCGCCTTTTGCGCACTAATGCAATCAAAACCAAACCTGGAGATAGCAACTTCGAACAAAACTGCAATGACGATGGTAACAATAACAATGGCTTTTTATTACAGCTTTATCTTGTGGATATATTGGGAATTTAATAAAATTACATTAGTAAAAAGAACTTCCTATATATATATACTTATGTTGTACGTACCAATTCGTATTTCTTTTATAAAATTAAAACTGGATTCATTTAAGTACACAAAAAATTGTCTAACGCCCACAACTCAATCACAAAATCATTTTAAGTGGCATGTATTTCACTCTATAGGATGACTTCAAAATGTGGGCCACTATAAAGATGTTCGTCTCAAAAAATTGCTATCGTTTATATGTCAATTATAGTTATTGAAAAACATGAATTAAGTACCGTAATAATTATAATTTGCATAAAACCTTTACAATAAGATATAATTCTTATATTCAGAATAAATAATTCGATCCATTTATAATCGTAAACTTTTGCACTAAGAGAAAAACCATAGACAAAGTATTATATACGCGTTGAAAATATTTTTATCACCCTATAAAGTTATACTTATGATTTAAAAGTAAATCGGCTTACAACGAATGAACTGGCCGCCACTGGTTAAATACTTCCGTGAACGAACAATTTACCAAAAGCTCGTTCGCAGTGTTTTAGTGCGACGCCTTCGACGATATCGAACAATACGTGGGCGGCCGATGCATTGCCGATCCTTAAACGGAAACCTTGTTTACCTACTTGTCTTCCCTTTAGGATAGCCAATATCGATGCTCGACAAGGTCTCCTGTCATTATACTCGTTCTCGTTTAGCGAGGAATCTTATCTCTCACTTTAATAAGCACACGCAAGCCGGCGCGGCGGCATATTGGTTCCTCAGTCCTTCACAAAAATGATTCAATTCGTTTCCGTAATCGTGACTCGCGCCTACCGGTGCCGACTGCCGCCTCGCCTGACCCGTGTAAACAAAGTGATGAGTGCATACAGCACTCTATGTACTTACCAACGATTCGTTTCCAAAAAGGAAACAAATGATTAAATTTGCATATTCAACTAAGTGCTGCCACTGTTTTTCTTTATTTAGCAACGTAGGTTAGACAAACTTGTCATTAGAAGCGAACTTGCATATCATGGAATAAATTACAGATTAGGATTAAGTATAATCCGTTGTTGAACACATATGAAAAGAAGATAATGTTTTTATTATAATGTAGGAAGCAGGCTTCAATGATGGTCAATGTCAATGTTAATAGCTAACGCACCTTAACACGCAATGCGCATGTATGTACAAAAAGGCTTACCTATGTACGTTTTATCTTTTGAATTTTGAACAATCTGAACTTGAAGCGACGAAACCCAAACAACTTCGAAATTGTAGATCATTATCAAAGAACTCAATTTGCACTTTCTCCGGTGGACAAAGAAGTAAACTTCAATCGAGGCAAATTAAGTTCTCGAGACAATAAAATGTTCGTGACAATTTGGGTTAACGTGATCATTTTCCACGGATGACTCACACTACGTTAACTGTTTTCGGTCTAGGTTCGCACTTGCTCCAATTCCCTACATCTTTCATATCATATTTCATTCAAATTTGTCGTGTGAACTGTGTTTTGTAGTTATTGTGAAGCCTTCTTACTAGGTCGCGTACCTACTCGCCTGAAGATAGTTTTTCAGTTACTTTCCTCGCCGTGAATCATAACATAAACAACTACCTAATTCTGTTTTGGAAGTCTATGCGACCTATTAAGTGGCGATAAACAAAGCCCACCCACGCACTCACTAAACAATACGGATAGTAATACAGACTAGTATGTATCAACCGGTTCCATGAAGCAAGATATGTATAACGGATTTAGGTACTTATTCAACACACGCATAAATTATTCGGTACATTCGATTAACGCTCATATGAATACAATGCCGATGCTTATCGGCTGTTTTCGAATTTAACAGATTTCGAAATTAGCTCCTCTGTTAACATTTAAAAAACATCGATGATTAATTTAATTATAATAAATTATGGAAGTACCTTTTATCTTCCGCTCCGAATGCATAGGAAATCATAAACAGGTTCATTTACATCAAAATGAATGTTTGTTACGTCAGACAATTTATTGGCAGAGGAAGACATCGAAGTGATAAAACGATTCCGTGAAATGGAGAGTATTAATTAAGCAATGTTTTTAATAAACAGTCAAACAGGTCCATGGCAAGTAGCTTTCACTAGACGCCTACCGCAGGCGAGCGTCCAACCAACCCAAACCCACAATACTGGTTTAATGTAAGAAAACTTTAAGTGGTGTCTTCTAAGAAACGCCCACATTGAATTATCTGAATACCCCTAATTATTTTATCTACTAATTTATGAATTCTATTTCGCAATTTGATTGACTTAGCAATAGTGAAAGTGAAAAGATGTCACGGTTTATAATTTCGAGAGAAAGGCTCTTTTGGATACTGTAATATGCAATTATATTATGTACCTACTGTGTAACATGCAAGCATATTTTACTTATATTTACAGTTAAAAACTGTAAAATTGTTCAAAACATTTTCGAGTTAATTTTAAGCAATAAACAGCAAAGCAGAGATTAAACAGCTGGCTCTTAATTGTCGTTCTCGCACGCGCTGCGAGTACTTTCTATATAGAGTTAGTGCGTTCCACAATCAACAATCACATTATTATACTTTTTGTCTATAGGTGCGCGATTAGTAAGAGTAAATGCAGCTTGCTCTAGATTTTTTTCCCGGCTGTAACATACTTTTTAACTGTCTATCGATTGTTCGAACACTTATTGTTCAACTAGCATTACTAGCACCTTCGTTTGTACGTAATCGGTAGTCTTACACTAACAAAGGGAGGAATAGTAATATACCTGCAGGTGACTGTCGACTTGTCAGTTTATCATCATATAACATATACGTATATAAATACACCTACTTATGTAGAACCCATTAGAGTAAACGTTGTACGCTCAACTAAGTACTCATTTGAGCGTGATCGATTTATGAAAGATGCACTCATGTGTGGTAAGTAGTGACCGTAGATGGGAAAATATAAAAATAACCCTTTTAAGTAATTAAAAATATGATTATGGTGCAATATTGTACGTAGGTACGTTCAGTAAGCCTACACTCGCTTTCGTCTCCCAATATGGGTATAGCAATAACGATGAGTAATGAATAGAGAGCTGCTTTAATTCGCGCCGCGCGCTGCCTGCGCCCACGCGCTCGGTACAGCGCGCATCCACTCGGAACAATGCTTACTGGTTTACTTTCTCAATTGACTCACACTAGCTCATTGCATACGTCTAGCTACACAAACTGAAGTGATAATACGAGTCTAGGAATCTCACGAAGCAACAAAGTTATTTACTTTCAATAGCATATTATTGGCAAAGCAGAGATGATCAGAAAGTCTCGCTGAGGCAGTAAGGGTCGTACAAAGAAATTCCAAGTACATTGTCTACAAATAGAGATATAAGTACGAATGAACAAAGCAATGATATAACGAAATAAATTAAACCACAAAGAGCCTTGTAATGGCCGGAATGGCCCTGGAAAGACGCAGTGTACTTAAATTGAACAATTGACGCGTATCCAAAGGAAACGTTGGACTAACTTTGTTTATAATTTGGTAGCTGTACCGCACGGTTTCACCCGCGTGGAGATACGTATGATATGTTTATTACCATAAAGCCTATTAACACTAAATAGCGAAGATTATTATTAACAGTGAAAGAATTTTCGGATTCATATTGTTGATTTCGGACAGCATTTAACCTCACAAATAAATTATACCTCTTTATAATTTTGGTATTAAGATAGGGATAAACGAATTTCTGAGAAATCTATACATAAATATAGGAAAATAACGAAACCATGACTAATTTTAAATGCATGTTTCAATGATACATTCCAACTCGTTTTATTATTGCAATGAATTCTTTAATCAATAAAAGTGTACAGAACAGGTGTCTTCGAAAAGAGTTTTATACTAAGTCGTGAAGTCTAGTTTCTTCCTATTGAACTACAAAAAGCCATGCAAGTGGCGAGCGCATAACATGTTACAGTGTAAGTATGCGCAAGCGCACAAATGCGCTAATGAACGCGTGTCGCGCCGCTGACCCCCGACCCACGCGGGTTCGACGGCCGCACGCGTCCCTCGTACATTCCTCCCTCCCCTCTCCACTCAGGCCCTTCCAACCAGGACGATGGTAGACATTTATCAGTACTGTTTAATCAGCATTCTTGTTTACACTTGTCAATATAACTGTCAATCACAAACATCAATAATGATACAAATTACGAACGAGCATGCATATACCACCCTCATTATGTAGGTACACCCCGTTTTCCTTTACGCTACTACAATATCTGCTTATTATACAAGTCTATCATACTAAAGTAAAGAATATATGGTATCAAACAGCAAAAGAATTCACGCAAATCTATTAAATGTATAATATTCGAGCTTTCCTTTCCCCCGTCCACAGACACATTTATTACTACTGTCAAGCTTTCGTTCAGACGTACATAATTTGAAGAGAAAAAAATTTGCTATTTCATATCACTGTAAACGTTAGTTGCTTTTTGCAAGAGGCAGCGCGTTGAAGTCTTTTAAATGAAATAAAAAAAGTGCCAAGTATCCAGGACTGCCATTCAATGATAAAAACAAGCTGTGAGTGGTGAGCGAGCGATACAGGAACACCTGCCAGTAATTATACGACAACGGATGTGAGCAGTTAAAAAACTGAACCTGTCATCCGCCGCGCCTAGTGAAACTAACCCTGAGTTACTGCGCCCATGATGAGTGATAATGTTTGTGATTTATGGAAATGTTTAGAATACATACTTACACAAAAATATTTTACTTCAGATGAAAAGCTTTCCACTTTGGCAAAAGGCTAAGGGCATACATCCGATACGTGTATCGGACCGGCATAGTAGTGTAGGCAGGGTGCAGACGTCACATGCTGCATGGAGTACGTATAAGACAAGTAATAAAGAGATCATGTTGTGAATTAGCCAATTGTCTACAATTGTGTTAACGAATGAGTTGAAAAACGGAGATATACTGCGCAATTGAGATTAGATTTGGTAACCATTAACAACTAAGGTTAAACTTTTTTTATAAACTAGAAAATGTACCTTGTAAGAATAAGAGTGAAGAGTTCGCATAAAGCTAACAGCCAGGACATAGGCGAAGACAGTTTGATACAAGTCCTTTGCGAGTGTGAGGGGTCGAGCAGAAAGGTGCGTGTTTCGCGTTCGGCGCGGGAGTCGGGAGTCAACGCACCTGGGGACCGGTTCGCTAA
The DNA here is from genome assembly GCA_931315375.2 of Opisthograptis luteolata. NCBI lineage: Eukaryota > Metazoa > Arthropoda > Insecta > Lepidoptera > Geometridae > Opisthograptis > Opisthograptis luteolata. The sequence continues at coordinate 10,099,120 of OV928042.1, forward strand.
TCGATCCAGAGCCGCGGCCGCGCTCCCGTCTGCACCTCAAGCTAACGGCTCCTTCCACCATCCGAGATCTGATAACGTGGGTTAAGACCGTCGCTAAAGCTTTCAACGCGGATGGTTTGCAGTCCTGGGATTGGATGAAAAATTGAAGGGGAACTGGACTGGTTATCAGTGCGGGGTGCGTACGGTAAATATGTATTCGGATTTCGCTTGCAAATGGCATTTTTAATTTTAGAATGTATGGACCACGAAAAGGGAAAACTGCCGTGTTCTACATAAGTAGTAAACAACGGTCGGAGAAGGGAAAGAAACTACGCAGCTATTTTATCAGTTACGACATCACATTATGGATGTCTACCATAACCTGTTTCGTTTTGTTACTAAGCCAGTTTATACATAATTATCTGATTCGATAGCAGTTGTTGGCACATTCGTCTCCCTCAGTCCACTGAGCCGATAAGTACGGCAGCTCCGAGCGTGCACACTGCGCTTCTCGTGAACCCGTCTAACCCGTACGCGCACCTGTACCACTTAGTTAACTAAATATCCGCTGAAGCTAATAAAGCGATTCCATGCTATTTACCCAAAAACAACTTTATTTAAAGTATACCTGTTACGAGCATGTCGTAATCATATAAACGCGTTCACGTAACTTCTAACCGGCACGTATTAGTTTACGAGTGTGGCTCGGTTGTGTAATATCATTTCCACTCAGGAACTAATAAGTAATATTTATGTGACGTTTAGCTCGGAGGGGCAGCGGCCAGTCGTAATACTGGCATTTTCTCCGAATCAATTGAAATGTCAGTGCTAATGGTACCATTCTGGGGACGTGACAATAGTGCCATTGTTTCGCGGTGCATATTATGATTAGACATTTGTTGCAACAATCGACGTAGGTAGTGGCCGAGATATCGATAAACCATCCCTAGTGTGTGAAATAATCGTCATAAACAAACGATTTCTTTTCGCTAGAATTAAACTAATAGTTTTATGCAGAAGTCATTTATTTTACTAGAGGAGTTGGCCTACAAATACTGACGGCAAATAGATAAACAGTCCTATATTTTCCATAATAGCTACAATGATTTACTAACGCAACCAAGTAGGGCCCGAAGATAGTGATTTATTGGATTTTACGGCGAATAATGTATACGAGACGATTGAATCAAAATCATAATTTATTACCATCAATCCTTTCACCCGTTTATGATCATGACATTACAGTTACATTTAGTTGATATCGTATTTATCGAATGAAGCGCGTTGCCAATAAATAGGTCTAAGACAAAACAGATTAAAACCGTCGACGTGCAACGATTTGGCACCGAATAATAATCTAATATTAGAAAAGTATGTAGCAAAGTAAAATTTGCGTAGTCAAAGCTACAATTTAGTAGCGTGATAAATCGCAAGCAGCTCTCACTAAACGGTCGTTGATTCCGTCACATGTGCCCGAATCGTGCACAATAGCCGCAGCGACGCAGGCAGCCGGAATAAATAAGTCTTCATAATAAACACATCCACGACACCAATTCCACAGTTTCCACACAGCATCGCGCGCTCTAAAAATCTGTTACAGTGTAAATGCCCTGAAATCCACACTAACGTTATAAATGTAAAAATAACTCTGTTTGTTTGTTTGTTACCTTTTCAGAACTAAACAGCAGAACGGATCTTGCTGATATTTGGTGAGGAGAGATCTAATAGTTCGAACTTTGTAAAGAATTTAGGCTATTTTATCGCGATAAAAAATAGTCCACGTGGATGAAACCGCGGGGCGCAGCTAGTTCCATATAAATGAACCGTGTATAAGTGTTTCTCGATTGTAATCTATGTGTTTGCCCCGCTCTTCATTAACGATTCAATTCAGCTTTAAAGAAACCGGGCCTGGGATTATGTAATCTAGTGCGGTAAACGTGAAACAGAGCGTCAAATTTTTTAATGCTGCGTTAAATCATAGTTCATATATCGAACGTCAACAATACAATGCGACACGTCTGCATGCAGAACGCAACATATAGAAAACGAGCTTCGCTTGGAGCAACATCCGAGGCCAGATGTCGACTGTATTTAAACAGGATATGATAAATTGATGAGTGGCGACCTCACCATCGTAATCCGATACGTTAGTAAGGAAATAATTTTCTTTAATGATCATTACCTTGGGCCAGTGTCAAAATTATGAAGTCGTGTGACATGATGAGCTCAGGAAGAACCATGCTCTTTTTTATAAGAGAACGTTTATTAGCGGTTCGTGAGGTTTGCATTGTTAAATGCAAATTCGATGTCACGTTTTAATAAATCCCAGCCTAGCTTAATAACGTATGTAGGAAATGTGTGAGGGCACGAATGTGCTACACGCTGATGGGAGGTATAAATCGTCAATCGGATTTTATCGGATGTCTTGTACAGCTACGAGGCATAAATCCCCGAGAGGGCCGGCAACGGTGTACGGGTGTCGGTGGCTACGTTCCGCTTCGCAACATGGAAAGCGTTTGTGGCCGAGATCGACGCAAGCTGAAGCAGATAAATCTCGTGCAATATGAGCTGTTCCCCGCCGGTAACCTAGTGAAATTCACGATTCAGCAAATCGCATTACTACTAACGCAATATACCTGTCTGAGATTATAGCTTAGAAATATGTGGAGAAAGTAACAAAATATTTTAATTAACATGTCTATCTCATTATGTCTAGTTGCTGCGCTAGTTAGCGAGACACGAACTAACTCTATGACTCAAACTAATTTAATGAAATTGTTCTAAGATCGCGCTGGGTAATTGTAAAATGATGGCGTGAAGTTTTGCAAAAAAGCTCGACGTGGGTCGCAGCTGCACCTACCTACTGCACTTCTAGTTTTACTGTGTCAAGAACAACGCCTGTCGCCCCCACCCCGCGCGGCCCGCGCCCTGCGTCCCACCATTTGTCACCTGAATACAACAACAGTCTTGCGACAATTGGTACGCAATCGCACTTGCGGTCTTAGAAATTGCGTTTTTCACAAAAATAACAATGCCGCTTAGATACTTCCTCATTTGGCAATCTTCCCACAAAGCGCAATAACCACGACACTTGGTTAAAGGTGCCAAACATGAAGAACAAAAATTGTAATCCAATTTGTGAAGATGACGTGTGTCCCGTTCGCCAAAACCGAAATCACGTATTGCCCGCTCACAGATAAAATAAAGATTACCGTTTTAGTAAACGACCTTTCAGAGGTCCTTGGCATACAATCGTTGCGAAAGACAAGAAAATGAAAATATATCGACACGTTCATGCGCCAACGTTGCAGTACACGAATAAAAAAAAACCTGGCGAGTACTAAAAGCGACGTAAGTACGTATGTGATAGCGTTCAATAAGATACGAAAACATGAGACTTGTGATTTCAATCGTTGTTAACAACAGTTCGATACGAGCTGCTGTATTTCTTTAGTCAGGCCTGCTTGCAGTGGACTTGAAAAATCATTATTACCACGAGTTAGGTGCAATTTGCAGGCAACATAGCAATTACTGTCGCCAGCCCTTTGAACAAAATATCAATTTATTGCCCACAGTATCGAATCCATTGCATTATAAATGCATTTCAAGCTTTGTGAAGCAGAACACTTGGTACAATAAAGTTCAGTGGCCCCTTGGGCAAATACATTTTTGCAATGCTATGTTGTACTAGAACCGCCGCAGTTCATACGTCCATCTATAAAATATTATATTTCAGGTTTTTTTTTTAAATACTGTGCATGGAAAGTTGAAATTAGTGATGGATACTTATATCAATTTGACCAAAAACGAGTAGCAAACATAATAAAATGGATCAAAAATTAAATAACAGTGGTTGTCGAACCACTAAACCTACTGACAAAAAGAGGAGATGATCTGTACCCAAATACACCACATCGTGGGATAACTTATGATACGATCGACATCCTGTCGATGAACACGATAGGTAGATCGGTAATATATACTGGTCCATAATACCTACGCCTTCGGATGAATAAGGCACTCGCGGTCGCCGCGCCGGGGAATGCAATAACGAAACTGGATTCCAGACCACTTCTGCACCACAGTTCAGGCCAACTTTGTAGTTGCGAATTTTACTATCTGCTCACTTTCAAGATATTTCAAAGAACAAAGATTAATACAATCGTACCGCAGTACCGTGCACTAATTTAACCTAGTATTGTTAAAACACTTTTATTAGCTTGACTTGTAACTAACTAACTAACAATGTAATCAAATCTTAGAAGTCAATTTTCACCTACTTCTAATTGTCGTATCGACTTGAAACTTTGTATGTGTATGTAATCTCGGTGACAATGCAATAATTTGGTATCATCGACCTGATCTGATGATGTATCCGGAAGGTGGGTAAGGCATCTCTACGCTGGCTACTAGTAAACCCCTCGTGTTTGGGCTCACATGAATCGTCTTGATGAGTACAATAGATTGGACTTGGTGACGAGGGTCTGATGATGCAGCCGGAAGGTGGGTAGAGGATCTCTGCAGTGGCTACTAGTAAACCCCTCGTGTTTGGGCTCATATGATTCGTCTTGATGAGTCCAATAGATTGAACTTGGTGACGAGGGTCTGATGATGCAGCCAGAAGGTGCGTAGGGGATCTCTGCAGTGGCTACTAGTAAACCCCTCGAGTTTGGGCTCATATGATTCCTTTTGATGAGTCAGATAGATTGGACTTGGTAACAAAAGACTAAAAAGTAAAAAAATAAAAATATATAGTTTAACAAACTAAAAAAAACACTTTAAAAACGCACTCAAAAATATAAAATAATTAAATTGACTTGTATTAGTTACGATATAATGGTTAATTCAAAAAGTGTGGAGTGCTTCTTTTACTGGGTAAATAAAAGTACACACAACCAAAAAGCGCTCCACACTTTTTGAATTAACCATTATATCGTAACTAATACAAGTCAATTTAATTATTTTATATTTTTGAGTGCGTTTTTAAAGTGTTTTTTTTAGTTTTTTAATTTTTGTTTAAAACTCGGTAAAAAAGAAATGTACTAAATTGACTGAGACCAAAGTGAATGGGCAACGAACCCTCGAACCAGTACGAATTGTCAATAGGGGAATGACTAGTATAACGGGTCTATATAGTGGCAGCTGGGTCAAAAGTTACTTTTCACAATGACGGTTATGTTTATGATGCTAAATAAGCACCCTCTGCCCAAAACATAGTAAGTAAGAGCAGTAAACACCAATTAAAAAATCTTGTACAGTTTTAACTGCTCATTCTATTCGTTTTTCATCCCAAGACGAACAAATGACTCAGTATAACGGATTTTCATATAAAACAATGAAATGAAAATATTTATTCACAGCCTTGGGTGAATAATTCGTGGCTCTTCGGAAAGTAAAACTTGGTTAATAGGGTAAGACAATAACCATTATACGATACGAATGTCAATGTTAGCGTGAATGTATAAAAAAGTCAAGTGCGTTCCCACGAAGCGAAACACTACGAAGGCCGCCACGCCGGTTTAATCAGACATGTGTGTGACAGCATAACCATAGTTTATTTTATATTGCCAATTTGTACAAGAACCACCTACTTAATCTTACAATTATTGATTGGCACTTCTTGACAACAAAAGGAAGCCGCCGCGCTCAGACGCCTCGTCGCGTCGATACGACCATTTTTATGTTTGTGAAATTACTTATTTATCTTTGTTCAGAGGGCTGTCTACATAAATTCCATTGGGACCTTGCGCAAGTTTGTTCGGATGATCTCCGACATTCAGCAACACGCTTTTATGACTTCATTGTATACAAAAGTTAAAGATAACTTTAATATATTTAAAGTATCAGTAATGGCGATGAATCGTCAAAATTAAAATTGATTAATGACAGTGTTTAGTTTTTTTTTCTGAGAAGATCCATGTTTCCTTAAAATATAATGAAGTTTTCTCAGGCAAGCAGGGTCGAACGAGCGCGATTTAGGTTTCCAAGAGAGGTGCTCTTAGCGGGCCCTAATCCGCAGATACCGTTTGCTAACCCGCTACCGACCACCGTTATTTTAGCTTCATGAAAGTAGGCACTAAACCTAGCATGGGAAGCGTCCACATATTGTAGCAGTTGGCAATTTTCCGCTATCTTGCATCGCACTGGGCAAGTTTTGACCACGACCTGATGGGAAGTGACGACACGGTCGAAAGTGCAGAACGATTGGCTTGTAACTATTAATTTTCGAGTTGAATGCATCCAGATTACAATTTTCCAGGAAATCCAATCAGTTTCCAATTTTCCTGTTCTTTAGGTGTCGGCAGAGCGGTGCACTTCTTATGAACGATTAATACAATGAATGCTTAGTGCATATTTCGATGGGGAAGCGTTTTGCCGAAGCTCTAGTTGATTGGTGACTCGAGGAATAATTTATAACTATACTAGTTGCGCCCCGCGGTTTCACCCGCGTCTTCCCGTTATCCCGCAGGAACCTTTTTTCGGGATAAAAAGTAGCCATGTGTTAGTCCAGGGTATAAGCTATCTCCATTCCAAATTTCATTCAGATCCGTACAGTAGTTTTTGCGTGAAAGAGTGAAAAACAAACATACATCCATCCATCCATCCATCGATGGGTGTTTGGCAACAGATTCTAATAATCTAAACTTACAGAGTCTTACGGTTTACACATAAATGTGTGAATAGTGTCACATTATGTTTCTCTAACAACTGAATTTGCTGTAAATATTACAACCGATTAAAGTTTAAGCATCAAAATATTTTGAAAATAATGAATAATCTGTTAAACTTGAACCCGAGCGGAACTAAATTATAGCACCTACAACCAAATATAAATGGTCATCAACAACTTGTTTCGTTTTTATGATTTGATGGCTATCGTTAATTTCGCATATAGGTAGATATTTGCTTGGTAACAAATTAGTTAAAATCTTGAAACTGCCATATTGAATTCCAATCTTTTCTATGATGCATCATTAGTTCATTACATTATATTATTCCATATACATATTATTAAAATAAATTATTTCATTTCATGCCCTTTTTTGGACCAAAAAGTGAATTCTGCCCATACTCTATCCCAGAACCAGAGTCCCAGTGTGAACATAATAAGCTTATGAACTATCCTTCCCGTTTCGTTGAATAAAAATGGGTTAATTTATTTTTGGTGAGGGGATGATAATAGTATTTTGATAGCAAGTAAATTCGTTTCACTATGTGAAACAATTTGATGGCAATATTTAGTACACCAGCGCCATCTAGGCATTACACGAAGAACTTGTGGAGCTTGCGTCTAATTCGACTTACAACTGACGTAGCTGAAAATCAAGCTGATACCATTGTTCTCCACTAGATGGCGCTACCAACTTAAGTATTGCGCACATCTCATGAACATTCACCCAACCATATTAAATTGTTTGTAGACGATTATTTGGGTCAGCCTTCGATCGCTCTGGATACGACAGGAATCAAAACAACGGCAATCATTTAACTCGGAGGCAGAAGTATTACATGCAAACATTATAACACGGGTGCAAAGCATACCTGTCACGTTCCTTGGACCTGCTCCTCTTCCTGTAGGTGCCCTCAGCGGAGCCATCGTCTAGTCTCCGCCGCTTGGCCTCGTAAGACCTAGACCGGGAGCGCGAGTGGGACGCATAATGCTTCCTGCGTGTCCGCGGCATCTGAAACCAGACCAAAGAATTCACATACATACAATAAGTTGACACTAAAGCAAGCTGGACGAACCCTGTGATCTGGAAAGCAGTAATGTTAGCATTTTAGCGTCGTGATAAGCTATCCGTACCGAGGATTTTCAGTATTCATGACAGGTTCAATGTTATGTAGGTCATTAAAGTCCATTGATGTTAAAACTGGCATAACCACCATTTACAAACAATAATAAGAACAGATTTAGATGCTAAAACACGATGTTGAAGTAGCTAAACAAAAAACATGAACCTGTCAAGCTCAAAATGGAAACTCAAGAGGAAAGCTGCAGAAAGTAGGTCAAATAGCTTTCCCACGGCAACCTAAAAATATTAACATTGCTGTTTGAAACAAGAGCAGCTTTGTGTACCATAAGCATGGCCAATACTGTATGCTGTGAAAGCCTTTTTATACATAGTAGTTAATCAATGTGGAAATTAACAACTTTGTAATTTTTTTACAACTTTTATATTCATATTTGGATTTTATTTCAATGTGCAAAGGACTTCTATGACCAAGCATAGGGTTAGAAAATTAAGTAAATGTGTGAAAACTGTATGACATTGCAGTGGAGTGGATCACATCAATGTATAACAGAAAATGTCTACATGAGATATTATTCAGTTAACGTTTTTATGACAAATCTACATGATCAATCATGGCCTGGCTCGACATAAGGAACCTCTTTGGGCCTTTGGGACTGTCTATTGATATAGGCCATAGTCACAGGTAGCTAGAATATTACCTGATTTAATTTATAGAGATTTCCTAACTAGTAAAATAGAAGTTGACGGAAAAATTCAAAATAAAAATGATGACAGTAAAACATGGAAACATTAACTCCCGAAATTAATAATCGATCCTGATCCGTTATCTGCGGTTTTGGATCGAGGTACCTTCATAAACAGTTTAAGCTAGTAATCATAATGCAATCTCAACATTGAAAGAAATAATTGATTATATTGGTTTAGAAATGTAATGGTAGTTCTAATGACATTAATGAATGACACAGAATCATTTATCATTCAACATTTAGAATCGAGATCAGGTTTTAAATCAAGAATGTTTACATCATGTAACCTACAACATTTGCCTGTCACAAGTAATTATTATGATTTGGATGAATTAATCTTGTTATTATACCTAAACAGAATCATGATGGCTCAGCGGTAATGAGTCGTACAATGAGTTTGAGCCTTCAGTAAAGAAAAACATTGTGATGAAACCATAGCTTGGAGGTAGAGCATTTTTTAGTGTTTGCCTGGCTAGCTACAACCCCACAAGTTAAAATCTATCATCATGCACTTATTGTTCCCAGTGTGTTCCCAGTTCTAGTGTGGGGCCACCGTCAACTTCATCGTCACTTAACATCAGGTAACTGCTACCCTGTAAAAAGTAAATAAGAAAAACTAAACAAAAGCATTAAAATTAAGAGTAATGGTAAAGTTGGTAATATTACAATGAAATCAAGATGTATAAGCCATTCCACGATAAAACCATGCTGATTATGACAGTCAAAAACAACTAAAACATTTAAATGTGAATCAGAATGGCAATATATGAATATCTAGATATGGATTCCATTTTACAGTAGACTACAAATAAAATTGTCTTATCTGTTAATAAAATCCATATCTACTAAGCTAAACAAGGCGCTAATAAATAAATTTATGCAAAAAAAATTTTTTGACAGTCATACAATAGAAGGAAAGTACATCCAGTACTTCCACTTACCATAAAAAGATACCAAAACTCGTATCCAAGAGGTTAAAGCTGAAAAACATAAACTTTTTAGACCATTGATCTTTGGTCAAAAGTGCTTTGCATTATCAAATTTCAAACCAACGTGCATTTAAGCTTGATGAACTGAGAGTGAATATAGATACTGGCTTGAATTCTAAAACAGAACATAATGGACCATTGTAAACAGAATGTGAACATTTCTGCCATGACACAGAATAAATACTAACATTCCTAAGTGTTTGAAATTAATTCATTGTGGTAATTGATTTGTGTATCAAAGTGAATGACTATAGAAAGACCTACCAATATTGTTATTATTTAGCAACTGGTGCTTAGTTATATAAATTATGCTAGCAGTGCTGAATTGCCAAAGCATTCCAGCCCGAGGATGCTCTTCAGGAGACAGACTCAAACACAATTAATATTATTGACATGTAGTGATGGAACAGTAATCAATATTATAATAAGATGTGTAATTGTTTGTTATAATTCATAAATCACAGCAAAACGTGTGCAAAGGGGGCAAAGACTTTTACTTCTACTATGTTGTTAGGACAGATGTGTTTGCTATTCTAATCAATAATTATGGTACATAGATAGGTTTATCATCTCATTAGTTAGCCAAAAAATGTAGGCATCCCGATTTACAAGAATCAAAATAGAGTTAAAATTGGACTCAGGTCAGGTTGCAGCTACAACACAATCAAAATAGGAAAATATGTAATAAGCAAAAAGTGACCTTATATCTTACACTACAAATTCCTACTCTATATATAAGAAAGATCAATGAAGAGGATTATTCAGGGCATTTTCGAAAACTTTATATGCATTGTCTCATGTGGCCTATGCAGAAATGTCAAAATCTATTTACATTTTACAAATTGACGCCATGTTGGTTTTATTACGATTCATAGGAGCCCTATGCTGTTGGAAAGTAAAACAAATTACTTACCCTCAGTTCACGTAAGTATTTCAATTTACACCAAAGTAGTTGAGTAAAATTGGTAAGACAGTTCCAAGTTCGCGATGCAGAGCCCTGAATAATGCTGCTTCGCAATAAAGGCCCGAACATCGATCCGAATCCAAGAACGAAGCTGCTTTGCTTGTTTGTTGGTTTGCTTGATTGGTTGGTTGGTTTGGTGAACGCACGCAGTGCGATGGCGTAAACTGCACATAAGTTTATCAACCGTATCAATTATTTTTTTAGTGAAGCATTTTTAGTAACATAATTAAATATTTTACATTTAATAATTAACATAAAAAATTAAAATACATAAATATTCAAAAATTAACACCATTTAAGATGATTGGAACTACTCAAAGTAAAGTCATTCAAGAACCGGAACCGAACCAGGAAGAATAGAGGCAACTAAATCTACCAACATGATAAACGTTAAAGATGCGTTCATAATTTATTATTTCTATAATAGTGCATGATAAACGCGCACGTCTTGTACATCTGCTGCAATCATCTACCTGCCTGCGTAATTATTTACCTGGGCCTGTGCACCTTTACTAATTTATTTATTGCATGTAAATGTATTAAGTGTGTAAGCGACGCGTATAACATAAAACGCACCTGAACCATGAATATAGTTCGTGAATTAATTTAAAATTATTGTCGTGCTGTATTTACAGTCTATGTTATTGAGTTATTTGAATTGCTTTGCTAATGTTGCTTTGCTTTTGCAAGCTTATTTTCAAGAACAGGTTACACAAGACAAAAAAGTTAGAACGTTTTTTTACATATAATTAAGTGATTTTTTCTCTACGCTTTTTCAATGAAAGAGTGAATGAATGATATATTAGATTGTCTTTTGTAATCTATGGCTTACAAGGATGTTGCATAGGCTTTTGTATTTGTTCTATGGTCGAAGGCTAATCGGAACGGAAGTCGATCGATGGCGGGAAAAGATTTGATTTTTGAGTATTTGGCAGTTTGACGTTTGACACGCGTTTCAAATGTTTATTTTTAGAATGGCAAATTGTGTTCACGGTAGTCGGTACTACTCTCGATAAGTGGGATTATTATGAATTATCTTACTACGGGTAAGTACTGACTAACGGCCCTTCCCAATAACCGATCTATCCACGGTTTGCCCTACTAGAGATAGAAATTTGACATTACTTCTACGGCGCTAGTGTGAAATTTCTATCTTTAGTAGGGCAAACCCGCAAACTGTGGATAGATAGGTTATTGGGAACGGCCGTTACTGAGTACCGATCGTTAACGTAGTTTGAATGGTAACAGTTTTCAATACTATAAAAAGAAAATGTTGTTAGATTAAAATATAAATTAACACAAAACCACACTGATAAAAATAATCTAACTTTCCTTCTGAGTCTTAACCTTCCAAGACCGATTCCTTCCTTATTTTACCTTAGTTTTCCTTCTGAATTATTACATAAAACATACACATTACGCCCCTTAACAATAGGAATCTATACTAATATTATAAAGCTGCAGAGTTTGTTTGTTTGTTTGTTTGTTTGTTTGTTTGAACGCGCTAATCTCAGGAACTACTGGTCCGATTTGAAAAATTCTTTCAGTGTTGGATAGTTCATTTATCGAGGAAGGCTATAGGCTATATTTTATTTCCAAAAAAATTAGGTATCCGTAAGAAAATTGCTATTTTGCAACCCAAGGTGTGAAAACGAAAAACTATTTTTGCGTGCGCTGCAAAAACTATTGACACTAGAACAAAATAATGTATTGCGGGTTTGTAGGTCTCATTAAGATCTACAAAAAAGTCCGCAAGAGCATATGTCTAACTATTATAGTTATGCCACAATAAGTGATCTTTTATTTTAAAAATTTAATTGTTGATGCCGCCGCTAGAAAAGGCTCTTTATTTGTATCTTGGTATTAATCCTTATCAAAATAAATTACTTTTTATTCAAAACTGCTTCAATGCCTTAATATAACTTTTTGAATCATTCAATTCGGACATTCCGTTCGAAAGATATCACGAGTTTAAAAATGTAAGTAGTAGTAGAAAAATAAAACCGCCGCACCGCAGCGCAGCGGGAAACGCGGTCAGGTGAGCGGGGCACCGGGAGAATCTATGACATAGGTAAAGTGCGGTCGCGGACCAGGAAGACCTTTAACTGCGCGATTCAAACGTGCGGTCCAAGAAAAATTAACTTAGAATTAAAATAGGATAATGGGTACGTACAGCAGGTAACGCGTTGAGGGGGCGCCGAAGTGCGGGAATAATTTTGGAGTATACGGAATATATACGCTATCGCGCCTAAACTACTGAACCGATTTAAATGAAATTTGGTATAGAGATAATTTGAGCCCCGGGGAAGGGACATAGGATACTTTTTATCGCGATAAACTGTAGCCCACGCGGGTGAAACCGCGAGGAACAGCTAGTGTTACATAAAGTACGTTTAAGAAGTAAATTAAATAGGAAATGACGATTTCGAGTTACATCTATCTGACTTACAATTATTACGTGTTCAGTTGGCCCAAACATTCTACAGCAGTTTACGGGTAAAACACACAGTTGCATAATAATATGTAAGGGATTCCTGACACTTAGTACAGCTGCTTCGTGGCTTTCGCATTTTGCCGATGAAAGTAATGGTTTCATAAAGCGAGGAGAACATTACCTGCAAGTGCATAGGGTCACCGTAGGGGAAGAAGGGAGTGATGGAAAACTACCGTTTCTTGATGAGCGGGTTGTTCGTAAATCTGATATCTCATACGACGACGGTACATATGAAAAGTCGCACACGGATTGTTACTTGACAACAGATAGGCATCACCGTCCGTCACAGCTGGGCTGGATTTCGTGCCAAATGCCCTGCCACTTACATGTATGCATGGCGGATATGGCGATAATGGCTCAGTGGTAGTGACGTCGGCTTGCGATCCGTAGGACGTGAGTTCGAATCCTACAATGAGCTTAAGCTTTTGGTGAAGGAAAAACATCGTGATGAAACTATAGCTTGGTGGTAGGGTATTTTCTATTATACTCGCCTGGCTAGCTACCACCCTCTTGTTAAGAATCTGTCGCCAAGCACCAATCGGTGTGTTCCGGCAGCCTCACTTGAGAGCCAGTTCCCAGTCCAGGTGTAGCGTGGCGCCATCTTCGACCACATCGTCACTTAACATCAGGTGACTTGTGGTCAAACGCTACCCTGTAAATAGTTAAACAAAACAAAGCATGCTGAGCTATTCCATTCAAAACCTTGGTGCTGATCAAAGTAAAGTGGCATAGTATTTTATGCCGAGGGAGTGCCTGTTCGATCTTCAAATCACAAATTCGTCCACGCGTGGAATACTGCTCTTAGCTTTAGAACGGTGCACCTAAATATCAACGCGTCTTTGGACGCCCTACCATCCGCCGCCCACGCAGCCACGCTGCGTTGCACACTGTACAAGCATATCGCGAATTAAATTGACTGACAATAAGCGATATATACGCATTGATGCTTTGATACCTTGGTCAAGTTATGGGGAACTGATTATGTATACCTAGTAGACGTAAGATACATACAGTGGCACGAACGAAGCCACATGAAGCACTTCGTATAAGGAAAATCTTTGCAAAATACTTGACCTCATCTTGACTACTTAATAGAAATATGGGGATGTGCAGCCAGAACTATTTTGACTATGATTCAGATTGCTCAGAATAAAATTATTAAAATACTTTTTAATTACGACTTCCTGGAATCAACGGAAAAAATCTACAGAGAAACTAAACTTTTGAGTATTAGGCAGATATATACTTTGAACACATGTACTTTAATAAGAAAAATAATTAACAAGGATATACACTCCGAAATATTATTCAAAACAAACATAGAAATTAATAAATTGAATACAAGAAATGCTCATAATATATATTTGCCATACCCTAGAACTAATTACGGGAAAAGAACAATCTTGTACGAGGGAGCACAACTATATAATAAACTACCAAAAGCAATCAAAGGCGCAAAATCATTAAACTCATATAAAAAACTTTTAAAACTCCACATTTTGAGTGACCAATCATCACTTGCACTTCTATAGTCTTCATAATCTTTGGCCAGACTTGCGATGATTGTTTGTTTAGTTTTTACTTACCTACCCTACTTAATAATTGTTTTTAGTTGTAACGCCTGCATGCTCTAAGGCAAAAATGTACCCTACTTTATAATTATTTTTATGTTTCTCTAATAAGTGAACTATGTTATTTTGAGAAATAAATGTCTTAAACCAGAAAATAGGCGTATTTAGCGTGATTTTCTATAGTAAATATTAGTGAACTGATAGTCGATCACTCTTCCGCTCAGTCCAGGTCAACATGTGAACTAGGCGAAAGTGTATGGGAGAGAGTAGGCCGACCTTCTGGCGGGAATCAGCTGATTGGGATTGCGCACTGCGCAAATCTGCGGGGTGCGGGGCGGGCTTCGATGCACGGCGGCGCTCGCAGGCCCGGCCAGTCGCGCGCTCCCGCCGCGGCCGACGAGCCCGCGTCCCGACCGCTCGGCGTCCGCACCCTCGCGCGCCCTGCCACCCCACGCTGACAGAAACCTACAAGTCGCATCGGACGCACCGCCGCCGCGCCCTCCCACCTCACCAAAAACTGTGATAACCGTACAAAAAGCCGGCAATGCGGGCGGGAAACGCAGCACGCCGGGCCGCGACGCAGCCTCTCTTCTCACGAAGCATCGCCACCTCGCTGTTATGAGAGCCGACGATACGTGTACAAAAATGTTCGACATGTCAATTCAGGAAGTGAACGGTAAAGGGCCTAAGAAGAGAAAAAAGTCTCTGGAGGCGGTGTGCGATGGCGAGGGTCGGGAGCGGGCGGACGCGGCCGCGGGCCCGGAGCGCGAGGAGGCGCAGGCTGCCGCGGCGGCGGCGGCCGGCGTGCGGCTGCTGCACTGGCGGGACATGCCGCGCCACCTGCAGTTCAACCCCTACGTGCTCACCGGCTACCGGCCGCTGCAGTCCTGGGCAGGCTGCGTGCTCAGCCTCTTCTACTTCCACAACGAGACCATTAACATACTCACACATGGTAATACTGCACACCTTATGCCTAACCTGAGCTTTCATAATAATTCTCCTTGCAGATTTTTTATATTTCTCGTAATTTCCTTTGTCCATGCAGACAAAGAGAAATATTAGACCTACCTTATCTCCTTGTGTTCAAAAGTTCTTTTGGATACATACCTACACTCTTGCTTCTTCTTCTTATGAAGCTGGTAATTGTAACTTAGGTATCTATTAGACGCCTAAAACCTAATGTATGTGCCTGTAACTTATTGTGATTTTTAGGATAATGTTATGGTTTTATATAACCTACTATATTATATAATATTTATTCTTCGAGCAGGAAAATTCGGCCTCACATATTGTTCTGTAGGCAAAGTTAAATGAAATGTTACAACTTTCAACAAATACGAAATTATTAGGAATTTACCATTATTTTAATTCTAATATTATGAGATAAATATTTGCACCATCGCATACATCACGAGAACCTCTCGTGCTACGCGCTGCCGCCGTCGGCGTAGCATTAGCTACGGCATTCGTAGTGGTAGTAGGATGCGATCCTTATACATTTCTTTTAACAAAAGTGGAACACCATTATTGTGATGAAAAGGACATTCAATTAAATTGTGATATTTTAATCGTAACACAACTTTTTAAATTACGAGTAAATGTACTAAAATATTGAGTAGGGAAAAAAAGAATGCTACCAAATTTGTTTTAACTAATGCTGGGGCCACACTAACGGGAAACGCCGTTAAATAGCGCGATGATTGACGTTTGATATATGTGTGGCCACGACATTGGACAATGGCATTCACATTGGCGTTTGACGTTAGCCGATAATTTAAGTGCATTCACATTGACCTTTCAAGTGTAGCCACTCACATAATTGCGTTAATAATTAACGCAATATTTATCGCGAAGATAGGTATTGACATTTCCCTTGACGTTGACCTTAGTGTGGGCATAAGAATAAACATAAAAAAAACAACAAAAACAAAAAAAAAACAAACATAAAAAATTCTAGTGAAATATACACGAAGAAGTAAGTATAGTCGTGTTTTGTTGGATCGATCCCACCCAGCGAAACAAGCCAGTGCAACTGCTGAATAACAATAAAACACAAATTGTATCCATCAGGTTACTTAATATGCAATGCAAAAATGAATAACGAATATATTATATTCTCATTTGGTTTTACCAAAATTTACGGTAGTATAACATGGAAAGCACAACTTGAAAGATTTGCAAATCTAGACATATTCTTATACTTAATATCATTAAAAACAAATACATGTATTTTAAATACGAAACCTGTACTGGGATATATTTATACTTTACGCCTGAACGAATTTTCATGAAATGTATCACCTACTAGCTGCGCCTCGCGGTTTCATCCGCGTCTTTCCGTTATCTCGTAGGAACCTTTCCCGGGATAAAAAGTAATCTATGTCCGTCTTCTGGTTCTAAGCTACCTCCCCACCACTTTTCAGCCAAATCGGTTCATCCGTTCTCGAGTTATAAGTGTTGTAACTAACATGACTTTGCTTTATATACGAGTACTTTATATACGAGTCGTATATAGATGGTCATTTTAGGCACATGAATCTTTTTATCCAGGTAAAATGCAGTTCCCGTAGAAAAGCAGGAAAACCGCAAATAAAAATGTAGGTCGCAGCTAGTACCTTTACAAAAAACAGGGCTTCCCAAAATTGTTTTATTCATTAGTAAACGAAACCTTAAAGAATGAAAAACAATTTGCTAGCCCCCGGCCGTGTAAGTAAGAAGGGCCAGATAACTCCCGACCCTCAACGGTGTGGGCGCTTCTAGAGAGCCACTTCTACAAGATGAAATGGCACACATTAAAACATAAAAAAACACAAAATACACAAGACACACAAAATGACTAGAATGGATGGGTCCGTTTCTGCATTGCTATACCCTATTCGGGTCCATAATTATGTTCGCTAATCTTAACCACTAAGATCTCATGTATGAATGCAATAAATTATTGAAATTGAAATCGAGAACGTACCAAAATTTTAACAAGCAAAACATTTAAATTTTAAATTCTTAACAATTCAGTTAGTAAAACTATAAGAAACCGAATTAAGAAGACTCAGAGACTAAATAGACTAAATGATTACCAAATTTCGGTAAATTTGATCTTATTGTCAAATTTTCCGTGCTAATGCTAAATAAATCGGCCCTAATTAACACATCATACGAGCGTGCGTATACACATTAGAATTTTGTGTCTCCTAGACGTCTGTCTGTTCATCGGGCAGTTTCAGATATGAAAATATAATAAGGACATGTGATAACGCACCCATTCTTCTCCACAGCGCGTCATAAAAGAACGCAAATATAGGCATGGGAATGTAAACAGATTCCGTTTTCTTAGGTTCGACCAATAATAATAATTGTGCAAAGCGGAATATAATGGAAGCGAGTGGAACTGTGTGTGTGCGAGAGAAAGAGAGTGTGTGAGTGTGTTTGAGTGTGCAAAGTAGGGCGTGTGGAGTGTGATTTTTTTTGTATTATACCTCACTCTTACCTAGCTTTGATCTAAAAGTGAGCAAGCGCGTTACCCATCGCGCGCAAAGCCTAGTTTTCAAATTTAGATGCAACATAGCATAGGTACATATAGGAATCATTTGTTTCTGTTTATAATCCTTTCATACATTCCTCGATTCAACAGGAACTAATTTATATAGTTCAGTTTCTTATTTTCTTGAGGCATGATCGGTTGCTCTATATTATTAGTATTATTTAGTTCACCGATGGGCAATATGCCAAAACATACACAATAGCTTTTTAGGTTAAGGCTGTATTCATTACTTTCTTATTGTTCAAGAGAAAGAGCCGTTTGGTTTACCTCTAGTTCAAAGGGAGGCTATCAACAAAATCATTATTTTGTATTTTTATTGAAGCGTATTATAAACTAAGCATGTTTCTTTATAAACTACACAGAAATTGCACCAAATACATTTCTTTATCCTATGTTCGTGTGTGTGTGTTATACACACATACACGGAACTATAGTCAGCGTTGCATTATTTAGCGTAGTTGCATTATTTAGTCATCACCCGGCCTCTACCCGCAAGATGATCCCACCCCTAAATTAAGTACCCCATAGGTACAACGCTTCGCTAATCAAAAATTAAAAGGGAAACCTGGGCTTATCCGCAGGCACGCAGGAATATTTTCTAATTTTTATAAGTAAGTTATTACAACGAATATTCCTATGGTTTTACTGACATATTTATAACAGGTTTTCTTGCTAGAATAGATCGATCTGGGGCTATGGGTGCAACAGACGACTGCGAAGCGTGAGGTTGCAGCTTCAAACCCCGCTACGGGAGTTACGGGACATATTTGTGCATTGATATTATAAATAACGCAGGTGTTTTTCCAGGGCCAATCCAGGTGTAGTGTGCCGACCATATCGTCAATTTAACATCATGTGATTTGTGATCAACTGTAAGATGAAAAAAAGGGCCTCGGTTTTTGTAATTCCCCGATCCACACTGACTTTATAAAGTGATATTTCTGATTAAATACATTTGGACCAGAGTTAAATCGTGCCGCCATCGTTTTTACGGATTACTAAGTAACAACAACCTAGTCTCAGATGATATCTACGTCATGAAGCCCACAAAGTAAACTAGCTCCATCAAATAGTTCGAGGAACCATTAACATACAATGTGTCACTGAACTGCACATTGAAAAAGGTAATTTATTGCCCTTGAAGGCTTAATAG
Source organism: Opisthograptis luteolata (assembly GCA_931315375.2). NCBI lineage: Eukaryota > Metazoa > Arthropoda > Insecta > Lepidoptera > Geometridae > Opisthograptis > Opisthograptis luteolata. The sequence continues at coordinate 10,118,311 of OV928042.1, forward strand.
CGGTAGGCACTGTGCGGGGCGTTTCTAGGAAATTTATTGCTTTTCTAGCGACGGCGACACGTGATATATTAGAAGCAGGTATTGCTTAGTTTAGATTCTGTACACGAGTTAAGTTAAACATCGCCGCAACTATTACACATAAATAGTAATAGTGCATAATATTATAATATGCCTGTGTGTACTATTACTACTGTTATGCACTAAAGTTGTATGTAAGTATTTTTACTTCTTATTCATTTTCTCTCCCAGTGGCACGCATCGACCATATATTTTCCTCATAAGTAAATATGTAATGTACGGCGAGTCGGTGACATAAACTAAGAGGCAATTTATTTTGGCAATTTACAGATAATTTTTGGAGGATGAGGTTGTCGCTTTCGTAATTGGCATAAAACAAATGACGTCAGACTGTTTTAAAACACGAGATTTGAACACAACATACCTACATGAATACGATGGGCGTGAAAAGAGTTCTTAAGGGTCAGCAACTCCCCTGGTGTTGCAAATATCCATAGGCAACCGTGACCGCTTACCATCAGGTGGGCCGTCTGCTTGTTGGCCACTCTAGTACATTAAAAAAACCTAATATTCATGTATTCTCCTATACAGTATCCTCAAACAATTTCTGTCACAAACACAAACAAAATGAAACGACTAAGTGGGGTGGATTCTCGCGCTCACTACCTATAATTGAAATCCGATTGCATTGATTTAAGCAATCGTCGGCTTGATAGATGCCGGAAATTTGCTAACTTGTGCCGAAGCCGAATCCGACTTCCATTCGTTATATGCCGGTCGATAGATAGCTATGCTACACTTCTGAAAATGGCTGGGGAACCATTGATCATTACGGTTGAGAATTGAGATACTCTGGTCTGGACGCTCATTACCTGGTAGAAGAAGGGTCAGTGAACAATTTAGGGACTTTCCAACGATTTTAATTGACCACAATCACACTAATATTATAAATGCGAGAGTTTGTGACATGTCTATGTTTGTTTTAATCCTTCACGATCCTTGATCTAAAATTGTATAATATACTAGCTGACCCAGCGAACTTCGTACCGCCAATAAAAGTCACCTTTTAAACCTTCCCTGAACTTCCACAAATATTTCAAGATCAAAATTATCCAAATCGGTCCAGCCATTCTCGAGTTTTAGCGAGACTAACGAACAGCATTTGATTTTTATGTATAAGAATACCAAAATACCAACTAATACCGGTATAATTTATGTAACTACCAAATATGGGTCAACAAACTCTACCAAACATTGTGTGCCAAATGTTAAGTCTAATTGTAAATACTGAGAATAAAAAGAACCGCGAACAACAGATAAAAACCGAATTCTCACTGTCAGGGCTCCCTTTACATTCAGAATATTGAAAAGCATTACCGTTGACAATAGCGTCCACTTTATAATTTACAAATATGAAACCGGAACGTTAAAATATGCAAGAGACCGGTACTGCAACGTCCAGAGCATTTATAATTCAGTGACAAAATCCATTAGCTTCGTTCCATCAAACAAAGCGCATGCATTCGTTGAGTCATTGTTAGTTAAATTTTATTCTGTTGGGCATGAAAAACCTTTTTTGCACTAAAAACGGTGTACTAAAAACCTTACAGCGTAGGGGTGTTTTTCGTCAACGAAATGACAAGATCCCATTCTTTACATTTTTTGCAAAGAAAAGCCGCGGGTATTTCTCGTGCAACCTTCACCTTATATAACACGACGCTTGGCGCTTACATGTAAGGAAGCAACGTCGCGAAGCCAGCTTTTATCTTAGGAACACCGCCGTAGAAAAGCTATAAATTGTCGTAGAACAGAAAACAAGAATATATTATAGTAAGAAAGAAGGATATATATGACTTTCACGTGTTAGTATTTCCTATAGTATACTAGCGACTTCGTTACTTGTTGTTAACGATAATGCAGCATTTTTATGTCACAGCACATATAAAAATAAGTGTATTTGACATACTTAACATTAAAGGTAAGAAAAAAACTGACAAAAACTATGTAAGATTTCAGTGACCTCTATTCACATCCCAAAATAGAACCCCGAATATTTTCTCAAACATATCTTCGCAGGAATAGCTCAGTTACAGATTTATACAAAAATAGCGACTCACTCCGCGTCTTTGCTCAAAATATCGATACTTCTTTGGAAGGTTGACGTATTTCCATAACAAATTAAAACCCAATTTGAACTTCTTATAAGATGGTTTTAAAAAATCCTTTCTCGTGTTAAAGGTACATTTTGAACTCTCTTATATACATATATAATTCACGTGTGGGGCTTTGAGTTCCCTATATTATCCAGGAACCGTAGGTACAGAACATTTCATCTATCTATACATAACCATATCGTTATCTCCTAAATCCTTAACTAGCTATTTGCTAGTGACAAATTAACCAACTTAATACAGCTCAAAATGAAAAACTCGGGCGTAGCTCTAGCTTTCACGGATCCAATAACTCACGTAGATAAACTAGTTCGCCCCGTGACTTTACGCTATAAAAAGCAGAGCTCTAAACGCCAATAAAACCAATCAAGTAGAAACTGATGGAAAGGTGGATATTTGGCGAATATTAGCGTATTTGGGTAAACTTAGACTTAAGGGTGGGTTACACCATAATCATAGGCAAATTTATCGTTAAAATTAACTGTAGCGTTATAACTTTAATCACGAACTACATATAACTAAAACGTGTTGCTGTTGCACCATTAAGGAGTAAGTACTTGACAGCTTTTTGACTGAACCTATTAACTTTAACCGGTCAGATATGGGTAGTTCTAGGGTTAGCGTTAAATTACGTCGTAATTTTAAACATTGTTGGTCCTGCACATTTTTGCTTATTAGAGATTTAACTGCAGGTTTGACGATGGTGCAACCCAGCCTAAGATGGGGAAAGGGGGCCTGGTCCCCCCAAGCCCTCCTATATTACGTTCGAAAGACTTGTTAACGAGCATACTAATTTGTATAGTGCAAAGTGTCTAATTGACACAGCTCACGATAAGTCACCTGCGTTATAATGACGGCCAAGGCTACTGCCTTGACTCACACTATCTAGTACATTATGTTTTTATAAATCAATAGAAATGTTTGCAAAGAAATTATTCGTACCGTCGCAATATGATTTTTTGTGAAAATTTGAACACAAAAGTTTTTAGAAAGGTCAAGAAAATGTTGAGATGTATGTAGGGGTTTATAGGAGATCATTTTCAAAAATATTGCACAGATATGTACAAAATTAATTTAAAATACACGTTTTCGTGTATGTGCTAGTAATGTATCTCAGAAACGGCTTGACCGATTTTCGCGATTTGAACCATGGATGACATAGAATACCTCCTACCTACTTTACTTTTTTATGTACTTTTTATCGCGATAGTAAATATGTAACGATTGATGTCGTCATTTATTTATGAAATTGATAAACCTTCCAACAGCTTTTGACCAATCACAATCAAAATTGGTGCATATTTTATTATGTAATTTATTTTTTCCGTGGAGACAGTTTTATGCACTTTGTTGTACCTAACTTGCCACTAGAGGACGTGGGCGACACTGCGGGGTGGTTTCACATACATCGAAAAGTCAAAACATGTCATACTGTCGTTAATAGATAATTCAAAACAAATAATAAACACGTTGGTAGAGTAAAATTAAGGATATCGCCTTCCTTATGTCATTAGGAAGATGCCTCAGACACCTGGATTGTATGATAAGACGCGTTAACGCGAGCACATGCGGGTTTACTCAAAACGTTAACAAGTTCTATATCAGACAGGCTGAATTACCTACCTACCTGTTATCACGGGCAATTAAGAAGGCATTGTGACGATTTAAAAAGAAATATCAGTTATTTCAAGCGTAAATGTGTTGTGCTATTAAACGAAAGAAAGATAAATTAGTACAATTTATCTTGCTTTATCGTATTATATGTAGCAACAAGTTTGGTTATCTTAAGAAATTGGTTAAACCGAATTGTAAAGGTTATGGAACGATCCTATTGATTGCAAATAACACCTATTACGTCGAAGGAGTTTAAATTAATAGATGAAATAACTGAAGTCGTAATAGCCGTAGCGCGAAGCCATGAGCTGCAACCTCTACGGGTAGCCTGCATGGCGACGGCATGGCTACAGTTTCTGTCGCTTCAGGGAGCCGTGCCGCGACACCCTGCGACCGTGCTACCGGCGGCGCCGTCGCGTCGGCGACTGCGTAGGTATATGTAGTACTACATCTATTCTGTGGCATGGGCCCGCGTTATCGCCAGTCCCGTTGATCCTCACAACTGCGTTACGCCCAACAAAGGTTGCGAACTTGGGATATTATTAGGCTAACTTTAGCCTACCTTTATAAAAATAACCAAGGCGATATCAATATCCTTACATATCAGACTTTTATAACAGAGAGGCCTGGCTTCTCACGAGTAGGCAAAGATTTTTACAACTGATTTTCTCATAACCGTTAAGAACCTAGATATTTAACGTTTTTAAGTTTTTTATACTTACAAATACTTGCATTTCTTAAATATACACGTTACATCAACTCTAGTCCTACCGTAGCGTTGTAAGCTGATAAAGCAGCCAATTGTCTCATTATTCACCGACTTGTTTTACACATATCGTGATTTTTAACTGAAAACTCTACTGTATCAGAATAAAACATAACCGATCCATAGATCAGTAGTTTAGGAGATAATATCCTAACAAACAAACAAACAAATTTTACCTCATTATAGTACTAGTGTAGATCAGATTTCGTACTCAAATAGGTATGTGACTTTATACTGTCGAGTATAAACATAAATAGTAGCTCAAATAGTATAATATATACCTACTTATATTACATAAAAAATAGCTAATAAATTAGGAATGTACGAGCTATGCTTTGCTTAGGTAAACTAGGTAAATTAGGTATGTGACTTTATACTGTCGAGTATAAACATAAATAGTAGCTCAAATAGTATAATATATACCTACTTATATTACATATAAAATAGCTAATAAATTAGGAATGTACGAGTACAGAAGCAACTAAATCAGTACTTAAAATAAGTAGGTAAGTGAATATATAAATAATAATACTATTTAAGCAACAAATTGTATCAAGAAGATTTCAATTCCAGCAAATTGGATTGGAGATTGGTTGTTGGAAATGGGCACATGAAACTCAAGATTGAATTTTAACCTATACATACTTTAGTATGGAGTAAGTGCTGAAGCGGTGATAGCCAGAGGTAGTGCCATCGACTTGCGCCTTACAAACCCAACCTAATTTTATCATATACATACAGTAGGTATATCATCATCTTATAAATGCCTGTGTATAAATGTGTTTGTTCCCTCTTAGGAATGGAGATAGTTTATACGCTGTATTACACGCTTTTTATTCCAAAAAAGGTTCCTACGGGATAACGGGAACGGCGCAGGTAGTAAAACATCCCTTTTAAAAAATATATTAAACTCTTTTCCTTATTATTTACTAACGAAGTTTTCCCTAAGTCGCAAATATAGGGACCTACGCAGTTTTTAACGTCCCCATGGACCATGGCCGTCGTAACAGAGTAGAAATGAGTAGCGCTATAAATTCGTCTTATAGGACTATAGAATATACTGGTATAAACAACGTATTACAATACAACCCTACGATCTAATAGTTCTCCCTCCATTCGATGCCAGCAGTCCGGCAATTAATCTGTTATTCCGATAGCAGCATAAAGAACAATTTGAAAAACTTAAGAAACAATGGCAACATAAATTCGAAAATATGGGTCAGCCAAGTCAGTTACGTAATAGCACTTAGCAGAAGAAAAGTAAAATACAGCTGCACTCGGCTTTCGTTTTGGCTGAGGGCATCGCTTCGCGATAGAGCAGACTTTTAGGCGGCTACAATAACCGAGCTCAATTGTTATATTAGTTCAAATTTAACGCAAGGGGCAGTCAGAAAGAATACACTATAGCGTCAACTACACCTACAGCCAGTTTCAATAACCTAACTATCTACGGATAAAAGTCAAAAGTCAATTTTTCTTTATTCAATAGGATACATTGTGATCACTTTAAAACGTCAAACTTAAAACAAGCTACGCCTGTTCCAACCTCATTACGCCGGCAAAAGAACAGGCAAGAAACGCCCGGCAGGTAATTTTTTTGGCGACATTACTTACTTCTATGGAGTTTGTGTCAAATTTCTATCTCCAGTAGGGCAAACCGTGGATAGATACGTTATTGAAACCGGCCGTTACGAGTACAGGACCACAATCTTATCTGGCCCCGGTGGCCAAAATTTGAAATAACGATGATTGTGTCTAGATAGCGAAAAGTAAAAGGAATAAAATAAAATAAATAAAAAATCAATTTATTGCCACTACACAGAGAATTATCCTAGGTTCCAGTTATACTTCTCTAATTAATTGTAGGGCAATAGGGCTGTTTCAGCATGTGCTGCATTCCCATAACGATTATTATGTGAGCGCAGCGCTGTTTTTCAAACAACCCTATGCTCGGACAGATTTTCGCCGATTAAATTAGTTACAAAAAAAAGCGGTATATTTCCGGGGTTTCTTATATAATAGCATTACCTATTGTAAATACTAAAACTAATACGGGTACGTTTACATGATTAACATCGAAAAAGGGTGCAGATGTATGTGTGTGTTTGTGTGTCTGTGTGTGTGTGTGTGTGTGTGTACGTGTGCGTGTGTGTGAGTTTGTGTGAGTGTGTATGTTTGCATGTTGTGTTAGTGTATAATTAAAAAGGAATATCGCTTGTCAGCTCTAACAATGTGTTTTGAAGGTTGCTTCGAAATTGTGCTTTTGTCGAACAAGTAAATTAATTTTTAGTCTTATTTTATAATTACTAGCACTCATTTTTTTCCTTAGAGGTGGTAAACTGGATGACAGCGTGGTAGATTACAGCCCATACTCTCTGTCTCTGAGAGAAGCCCTGAGTCCCAGCAGTGGGAACGTAAAAGGCTGATGATGATGAATATCTGGTTGAATACTCCCACCAACTGCAAACGAAGTACATCAGTACCTACTTAGTAATTAATGCCTCAGGCGTTGTCTATGAATATCCGTTAGAATATCCGCAGTTTACGTATCTACCTACGATCTGAAAATTTGTTATAGAACCTAGATGATAGACTGAATATAGGTTGTTACTACAGAAGTTTTGTCAGCAAGATATTGCCCCGGATATTGTAGTCTTTCCTACGAAACATTTGATTTTATGTTTCTGTTACGTAGATACTGCTGAATAATGGAACTTCCTGCCACCTTCACCTAGTTTTGACAACTTGAACCGCTCAAATATTTGTGTTCTACTGTCAGATGAGTTCATGATTGTACAATTTAAGAATATTAATCGAAATCCTCGATCATAATCAGACTACTCAGCAAAAAATTATGCGTCCAATAAGAAGAACGCAGTTCGTCACTATGAAATGTTTTAATGTAGAATCGCGCCCTACTTGTCAAGGTATTGCGCCTCCAAAACCCTTGAATGAAAGCATAGCAGTTGAATATAATCTTGTGTTTGTTCCAGGGGTGTCCCTCGTGTACATGATGATGGTGCTGCCAGGGTTGCTGCCGTGGGGTGGTGGCGGCTCTTGGTTCCTGTCGCTGTGCCACCTGCTGGGAGCCATGGCCCCCTGGTGTGGCTCTTTCCTATACCACTTGTTCATGAACCACGACCGTGGTGAAAGCCTATACCACCGCCTGCTGCAACTCGACATGCTTGGCATTTGGGTCAGCCAGAGTATAGGTAAGTTATGAAGGTCTTTAGCATGTGCACGGCACAAAGCGCGGTAAAAGCGCTTTTTTCAGACGACTTTGTAACCGTTGAAACTAGTTTCATGAAACAATTCTTGTTCACAATATTTTTGTTAACGTGAGTAATGTAACTTCATGAAAAAATACTAATAATTTATTATGATGATGACTATAAAAAATTGCTTTCAACCTTTGTTATATAAAAGTCTCTTTTATTTGCCCGTGTCTATATTCAGATTCGATTCAAAGTTTAACAAATCCAAGCGTAAACGTTTGACTCGTTAATTCTGCTTTATTTAGGTAAGTAAATGTTGGTATAATTTTACTCATTCCAGTTGTTTCTGGTACAGAGTATTTAAATACCCTTTGCCCGCATATCCACCAGAGACGCTAAGCATTGTTTGAATTGGTACCCTAGTCTAAAATGCCAAGGGAAAGTTGTTGAAAACGAATAAAAGACCATATTACGTATGGCTAGTAATACGTGCCGAGAAAGGTCCGAATACTTAGTGGAATTCATAAAGGGCAGTTATAAAATCACAAGCTATGGCAATATTCCTTTGACAACATTCGTAGGATAGCAGAATAAACAATCATCCACCCACATAGAGGGTGAGAATACGTGAAGGGGTGATCATATTTGTTTATGTTTAGGTACCTACACTTCAATTCGTTTTACGTCTAAAATAGGCAGTGGATTTCATAACACAATGAATGTCTTTTTGAGACAAAGGTCGACTACGACTGACGACACAATGACATACATACTTCTATTTAGCGTTTAACGTTGTTCTACGAAATATTCTGGCTTCATTCATTTTTGACGCCTAATCCAAGCAATCAGACGATTCTTGCGGAAAGCAAGAATGAAGCAAGAAGAAGAAGGAAAGCAAGAATCAGACGATTCTTGCTTTCCTTCTTAATGATTAAGATTTTGATATGGCTCCCAACTATACTTCGCATCTACTATAAGTAATAAGTGGTTCGTAAGTGCCTAGATTTATATTGACATGTTGTTTTAACAACCTCTCTGGAACGCACCACATTGTGGCATAACATTTGAAAAGCCTTAAAAAGTCAAAGGCATTTCCTAAATACAAGCTCAAAATTTTACCGGCGTTTCACGGATCTCGTGCGGGATCAAAGCCAAATAAATACATTCATGTCAATGTCAAAAGGCTGCGTCGGTCACGCGACGTTGACACATAATAAGTGGAAATTCGACCGTTCGCATATTTTCCGTGAATACGGTTCGTTCGTATTTTATCGTCGGGATCAAGGAGGCATTTCTTTACTTACCACTACTTTTTTCTACATAGGAAGTATTTTTGGCAGTATTGGCATCTGATTTGCAACTCCGAAAAGTGTACATCACGCAATCATCCTTTGCGTAAACAAATGAAGCGTCACAAGCCCCTATAGTAAGTAGCAAGCCTTAGAGGTAGCAAGTAGCAAAGTAAATCGAAAAACATAAACTAAGCTTTTGAAGCACATAATTAGGGTTCATCGTTACTTTTATTACGTATCACGTACCCAGGAGAGCGATATCTATCAACTATCTCCAGAACTGAAACGAATAGCATGTTGAAAAAAAACCCAATTCTAATAAGAATTATAAATTTTTGACATAATTCATTTTTGTTTTTTCACTCAAAATTTTCAAAATTTTAGGCCTAATTTTCAGTAGCATAACCCCGCAGAGTAGGTACGACAAGACGCCTCTTAACTACGATTTATTTTTCATTTTGTAGTAGATTAGATGGTTGGTGTAAAATTATATTAGTCATCGATACAGTGTCGGCGACGCTTATTGCACGGTAACCTGGCCGACATCCGGCCGCCCGCCCGCCCTCCGCTCCCGACCGCTATAACGCGATTATAACGACTCACGGGGAATTCCATTTGCAAATTTGGAATATAAAGCTGTCTTTATTCAGAAATTAACTTACCAGGTTCTCGACAGCAGCACTTCGTTTGTTTTGCTTATTAAATGCGCAGCTATTTTTACGCTCGCTCGTTCTCGGAGCGGTTCTCGGTATACCTATAAATGTAGGTATAACATCACTTTATTCGAAGCAACCTTTTTTAAATGTTGTTTAGAGAAAACATAAATTTAAACGCTGTTTCTTTCTACTTTTTACCGATTAACGTTGGACTACAAGCCACCGGATTTTAATGTGGTCAAAGCTGGCGCCACGCTACACCTGGATCAGGAACTTTTACAAAGTAAAGATAACTTAAGCAAATTTAATTTTTTAGTTAACTATTTATAAAGTGTCGGTGCATTATGAATTTATTAGAGGCACCGACCGGCGCCGCGCCGCCGTGTCATCGTTGGTCGACGTCGGTCAAGAGGCCCTTAAATTTTCATAGCTGTATGCATTTTAAAACATTGGGACTAATGGGGCGACAGTCAGCAGTCAGCACACCTGCATATTTTATATGTACATATTCTAAGAAAAACTCCTAACTGTTCGGACGACTCACAATAACCAACACAATATGTAGGTAATTATGTACATTTCCATGTATTTTCTTAAAGAGAACGAGTATACATCAGCATTCCCTAATGCGTGTTGTTTGTCCTTGTCCTTGTTCTGTGCGATATTGTGTATGTCAAAAATAAATAAAAAAAATAAATACATTTTCATTCATTTATATACCTACGAAAAATCAAAATACTCAACAACTACAAAAACAAATACATGATGTGAACAACCATTCGAACGTTACATTAACTAATCATACAAATAATATAAATAGGTATTTGTAGCGGTACCTAATTTATGCGCGTCGCGTATTGCAAACCACACGGAAAACTCTGAGCATTAATTAAATCCCAGATAGTGCGGGCGTACGGTTAACGCCGCAGATTATGCCGTTGTTGCTATTTACAATAATGCCTCATTTGCGTCAGCCGACGCGCGTCGCATTTTGCCCCATTTGTTGCAATGTCAGGGTGAATATACAAATAGGCTCCAATCCTACAATGAACTTTTTGTGAAGAAAACCATAGCTTGCTGAAAGCATTTTCTAATGCTCGCCTTGCACGCCTCAAGTCAGGAATCTTTCGTCAAACATCTATCAGTGATTCATTTGAGCATCAGTTGAGAACCAGTAATCAATTCAGGTGCAGAGTGGCATCAGCTGCGACTATATAGGTACAGTCTTGCAGTTATACGCGAGATCTAAAATCTTACATTGGCACCATGTGCAATGAAATGAAATGAAGTTATTTCTCATTTATGATGCTTTAAAATAGCGTTTTAAATTATGGAACGGAAAATTTGAACTGCGGAGTCTACGAGCTATATACGAGCACAATTTGAGCTCGTGTTTCCTCGAAAGGCATTTTTAGCCAAGCTACTGTCGCAGTGTTACGTCGTGGAATTTTTGGATAGAGGTGTCGACTTCTCGAAAAATATGCTAGGTATTTTCTTAGATTTTTGTTATGTTAAAATCTCACTCATATAGGAACTAAAGTGATCACAATGTATCCTATTGAATAAAGAAAAATTGACATTTGACTTTTAAACTCGTAAAAGGCAGACGTAAGGTAAGGTAAGGTTGCGAAACTTGCAAAGTTCTCGATAACTACCTACTTAGTAAGATAATCTTTGTTAGTAAGTTCCTCGGAGCCTTGAGCAGATCAGCTCGCAGTTCAAACAAGCTCAGCTGTAATAATAGTACAGTTGATAGAGTAAATACTCGATGCGACTAAACTTACATTGTGACTGGGACGCTTCTACAGGAAGTAAGTCTCGATATACAAAGGACTCCTATCTTCCATAGAATTTTTAAATGTAAAATTTCTTAATTTCCTAATGACGTTTGAGACTTCCTGGATTGTGATTTCTTCTGAGATAGAGTATTAGCCATGATCTAAATTTACTCTATATTATACCCTAAATTTCAATAGAAAATATAGGTAGTGTAACTAACTACCTACGATATTTTTATTTATGCGTAAAAGTAACATGATTGTTATAAATACTCGTATTATATAAATTATGACTAGAAATTTTATTTTCAGACGATACTCGAATAAAATAGGCTTGTAAACAATTAAATAAATGTCGGAGGACAATTGCACACAAATAGACCTAGACTCAAATTAAGCTCGAAACTTGTGTAATGTGTCAAAGTACAACGGAGAACTCGAAGTGACCGACGCGTGCGGGCGCGCAAGCGAGCCGCTTTCACATCTTCCATAAGCGGGTAGACACACAAAGTTGGTGGCGAGATATTTTCCAACTACCTCAACTGTGCAAGGATCGAACAGTACTTTTGTTCCGATATCTAATCCCTGTAGTAACTAATACGTCCAATGTAATAGTCACGCTGTACTGTAGCACCTTGTGTCTGTTGTCTGGCTGTAGTTGGACAAGGTACGTGAGGTCAAGTGCAATGTCATGGGCCCGGAGACGTAGCGTGCTCCCACTCGAGAAGAGAGGGGAGACGGAAGGTACCTCCGACGCGGCCCGGAAAATGCCGCCATTTTAACAGTTTCACCTTGAGTGTTATGTAACGAACGTCTTACTTAAACCATAGCGAATTCATAAAAGCGAAACAGGAAAATTAATTTGAAACAAAAAAACGTAGCAATTCGTGAGCTCGTGACCGAAATCATCAAATATCATTTTTAATATGTTATGTCCACAACCAAATCACGTCAGAAGGAAACTAATGATAATAATTTGAAGTTGTTATTGCTTGATACGACACCGAATCAAATTCTTTTTTAATACTTAGATACTAATATTTTGTCTTATTTACAATAAATGATTTTTGGCCGATTGGCGCACTAATTTTACGACACATTTCAGTAGGTACATAACATCTCAGAAAATATGAAAGTAACAATAATAAAATTAAATGTTTTTTCTTTTTTACTAGATTTTTACGATACTAGAATTTCCAAAATACATTGTTATTATTGTTAGTTACCTCGCACTCTCATATATCTTATTTATTCTTATCCTACTTATATTTTTTGCATAAACAATAATTGGGTAATACCAGAGGTCAGTATTTTCATTGATATGCCACGGTATAAAAAGTTATTGCCAAACTCCAAAATAATAGGCACACACACTCCAAACCACCAAGCACCGATATTTAAGTTGTGATTGGGTATCATCGTGCACACTAAATTTTATGATCACAGATTAATTCATATTGTGATAGGGCTCGGTTTTTGTACTATCAACGTTATATAAAACCCAAATTTTTTTGAACCTATAATTATGTCCATTAACTTTGAAACTAGCAATTTCAATGGCAATTTTTATTTTTACAGTTATTAAGTTAGTATAAGATTATAAATATATTATGGAATATAATCTACCACGCTGGCACAGTGCTGCTTGGTTGATGTTACATGCTCTTGTATGTTGTGGTTCTTGATGTTTTCTTTCACCTGTTTGTTCCGTTTTGAGCGATCGAAATTCAACACGTAACTTATTAAAGGTGCGGATTGAAATAGGATTAAAACCCGAGTTTTACCGATACCTAAATCGGCGCTTCGTAAGCCGCACGTGTTACCGCTATGCCACCATCGAGCGTTTTTTAATACAAAAGGAAGAGGTTCTTAAGCCGACGTTTACATATATACATACCTATATATCTATTCTCTTTGATTACCCCAGAAAACTTCTTTCTTTTCTTACGAAATGTAAAGGTTAAAACGAAAAAAAAGGTAAGGGTTTATGACAGAGTGTATAAAGGTATTGAAATTCTAAGAACGGAAACGAAATCATCATAATCAAATAACCCATCTACCTAATTGCCAGATTAAATCGATTAAATTACAGATCTCTGATAAAGGGTTTTTCTTTTACAAATTACTAAAACCTACACCTTTCATTATTTCAACTGTCATTGTTTGATTTGTACGGAAATAGCTCAAGTTCATAGGTTTTATATAACCCAACAACTAAATAACTATTTGAATATTTTCTTTTCAAATTACTTCACTATAATAGGCTTCACTAGTGTATTTCTACAATGCTAACATTATTTTAGTCAATAATAATGCAGGTCTCCATCGCAACCAAGTGTTTTTACTATGACAACAAAAACTGCAGAACAGAAGAAATGTAAACGAATCGACCCACGGTGGTGTCAGTGGGCTTTTCCCAAGCAAACTGGGGTGGGATTAGGGCTGCCACTAGTTAGTGAATAGTTATGCAGACATAGCAGCAAGAGAACTTAATTTCTACAATAAAGTTTTTAAAACTCACTAATAATTAACGTACTAATAATAAACACTAACTACGCGACTAAAGCTTCACACTAAAAATAATTATTACCTACTAATATTTTCCAGAAAATCAACTAAAGACACGGACGGTCAACAGTTGTGTTCTTGTTTAATGAAACCAACGCCCGCAAAACTCACTTCCTGTCCTTCTTGTCCTGTTCTTGTCGCCATCTTCCACCACATCGTCACTTACAATCAGGTGACTTGTGGTCAAACGTTACCCAGTAAAAAGTTAAAAAATAATCCCTAAGAACAACGGCACAGCTACCTTGCTCCATCCTACTAATATTATAAACGTGAATGTTTGTGAGTGGATGTACGGATATATGGATGACTGGATGTATGGTAATTGTTACTCTTTCACGCAAAAACTACTGAACGGATTTGAGTGAAATTTTGACTGGAGATAGCTTATACCCTGTGGGATAACCAATAATAGTCTCTATCTCTACACTTGAAAGCTGCAAAACACGAGAGCGTAGACGATAAATATAACTTACTAAAAGACTAAAGCTGTACACGACTACACGAGCAGCCGACAACCCTAGAGTGGCGCCGCGCGGTCCCGGGTAGCGCGGCGCAGTCTACGAAATGTCAGTAGGCCGGCTCCAACTGGGTCACCTTATTAGGGAGTGCAGCCAGCGCACCATCCTCCGCTCTCAGCCGGGACTTCATGACTTGATACCGTGCCACCTCTAATTAAACGCTTTCATGCTATTAATGGCCCTTGGACTTTGCATACGGCCACGACGAGAATCGTGACCCACGACTCTCTCAGTCTGAAGAAAAGCTGGGTGATATCATACTCATATTATAAATGTGAAAGATTGTGAGGATGAATGGATGGAAATATGGATTGATTAATGGATGGATGGATAATTGAATGGACAAATTCCTCTTTCACGCAAAAACTACAGAACGGAGCTGGATGAAATTTGCAATGGATAAGCTATAAGAAGACTCGGGCGAAACCGCGCATTTAGTTATTGTATAATTATTAAAAGATCTAACTGTAACTACTAGATGTGTAGATATATAATGTATGTAACTATGTAAACATCGTGTATTTTATTGCTAGCACATACGTGATCAATACCCGTTGAAAGCGTATCTCATTTGAAATCTGTAATTTATTCGTTCTCAGTCAATATTGTATTGAATACCAAATGAAGGCTAACTTTTCACGAGCATCCAAGTTTGCAACTCAACATTAAAGGTTCATTATTTATTATTAATACAAACAACAACTTGCAAACTTTTGGAGAAATTCAAAGTCGTATTACACGGTCATTTTTGTCGGGGTGTAAATAAATAGGGTAACTTATATTATAGTGAAGTTAATCAGAAACTTTAGGGTAGTGTAAGTATTTAACAACGTTAACTAAACAAAAGGACGTGCTCTGCGATGAAATCTAATTTCCAAAGTGGCAGCACCCTCTGAGGATTAGCTGGATTTGATTTCAGGCTAAAATTATAACGAATAAGTCCTTTTTACCGCAACGCTTACAGACCGCAAGGCTAATGAGATTAAGATCTGGAAACATCTTTTTCGGGCCAACAAACTCCCAAAGTTAAAAGAGAGAATAATAGATTACAAAGATTACAAATTTGTGTTTAGCTTAGTGCGTTTTTTTAATAAGTTTCATCTCGTTTGACACGCGGACACGGTATCGGTCGGCGGTCTTGTAGCTAATGCCAATTATGCGATAGTTATATTATGATATGTGGATGAGATGATTCAGTGACCGCCGACTAGTGTTCATCCGTAACGAAACAAAGAAACTCTACCCTTAGCACAAGTTTTGAAAACGATAAAAGTTTTCGTAACGTCAACGTTTACCACCGCCAACCGCTTGTCAAAGTGGCAACTCGTACCTACTGCCTGTTGATGACCAATTAACTAAATTCAATGCTAAATGGAAATAAACCAATACGCAAAAAACAAGTTACCAGTTCAATCGTCTTTCAATTAAAAGTTATCTAACCAATCGTACCTACTTCCTACTAATAAATTGGAAAGTGTGTTCATTGATTTTACCTTTCCTTCATAAGCAACGGATCGAAATGATATTTTTCTTTTTAACCGACGAAACATCGGAGGAGGTTCTCAAGACGACGCGTATATTTTTTTTTATGTATGACCACGCATAACTTTTTATCCCGAATTTTTTTTACGAATATACTGTGAGAATATTCATGGAAGTGAGCAAGTAAATTTTGTAAACGACCATATATAAATAACGATTGATTGAATTACTATTCACGTAATCAAGTTTTATTTTCATTGTTTTGTTTTATTGGATGGGTAACTTTTTTCTGCGGGTTGAAATATTGTACCTAATTATAGCTAGGGATAATAACACACAATATTCACGTTTTTTACAGAGCAGACAATAATTAAAGCTTGCATATGTAGAAGTATAAAAGTATACCTACAAAATATACGTGCTGCACGGTTCGTTGTTTAACAACCAGGAACCTTGTTTAATTAGAATAAAATATGATTTGCTTAGTCAATAGTTATTTATTCAATAGCATACAATGTGATTACTTTAAAACGTCAAACTTAAAACTAGCTACGCCTGTTCCAACCTCCTTACGTCGGCAAAAGAACAGACAAGAAACGCCCGGCACGCAAATTTTTTGGCGCGATCACGTTGACAATTTTATTCTTATTACTAATTGATTGACTGACCTGACTTTATTCTTACATACAAACCAAACCTATTGTAGGTATAGGTTTCCACACTAGTAATTCATGTGGCCTATATACTCGTAGTTGGCAGCAGTTCTGCAAGTTGCTACTGTGTCTCTAGGAAATATCGATGTGACTGAACTGCACTCAACATCCAAAGTAATCAACAGCCTTTCGAAGGCTTCTAAACAAGTTGCTTCTAACCCACCCATTAGCAAATTAGAAGATCAATGCTATAATATATAGAAGACCACCATGTACTCTATTTTTAGTGAATAAATCATTTCATTTCATTTTATGAGCAAGCATCTGCAAAGAAATTTTGTAGAATTGCATTTCCATCAAATCACAGTCCAGCGATCTGCCGTCAATTTGATATGCAACACGACATATTTTGATGAAACTTTGTTTTTGCCATTTTAGGTAGAATTATAACAGATAGCTTAGTACACACGTAATGCGCTACAAAACAATTCGTCGTCGAGACGTTTCTATCACTTCTACAAATAACTAAAAACCACTTTCTCCTCGCTAAGCCACTACAACATTAAGTTGCTTTTCATTGCATCTTTTAGCAGGCGGTAACGAAGGGCGTGCGGCGAAGTTGGGCGGCAGGCATCGGCACGAAACGGGCTGTTATGAAATATTTAGAATTTCTTTTGCCTTTTCTATTAAGATAGCTAGCCTATTAGCGACTAGTATCTCACCTAATCAAAAACGAAGTAGGTCAAAATTTGGGTAAATTTGGGTGTGTAACCTTGCTGATTTCAAGTGATATTTTCATGTCATAGACAAAATTGGTTTGGATCCGTTTGAATTTCATCACACTGATATTATAAATGCGAAAGTTTGTGAGTGAGTGAGTGAGTGCGTATGTTTGTTACTTCTTCACGCTAAAACGACTCATCGGATTTGAGTAGAATTTGGAATGGAAATAGCTTATATCGGCTACTTTTAAACCCGGTGGGATAATGGGAATACCTCAGATGTAATCGCGGGGTGCAGCTAGTTAACAATATTTTCACAGTTTGATTCAGCACTTCACTGTGTATGTCCTAGCTTACAATAAAGCTATTCATATATTAGCTGCAAATTATTTTGTAGCATGCAGATTAGATTTTTAAAAACCTGTGAGCTTTTTCAATTTCGTCTAGAATTTACAGATCAAGTCTTAGGCACCTTATGTGGATGGTTGTCGTAGGCCCCCGGAGTGGAGCGGCAGCGTTATCGCGTGGTGCAGGTTCCGCACATGTTTTATGACAGGTTTATGATTGTAATAACGGTTTGCTGCGACCGCAACCACTTGCAGTCAGCGTTGGCATACGTAGTTATTCAATAACACCTTCCGTTTGAAATGTAAAATCGTAAGTGCTCTTTGCGAGGCACTTTCATAAACAGATTTGGTTCCCTTTTTTAATATACACTAACACACTGTTGACATGTGATACATGTCAGCAGAACATGAATATGCTAAAAGACCTAAAGTAGAACACCTATTTTAATCAATAATAAAATAAAACGAATAATAATTATTGATTTTTTTAATGAGAAACTCTACTTACCCTAAATAGCTCTGAAATTAGGCAGAGATGCACGTAGACAAGTGGCTGAGGAGTGGCTCAGTTCAAGAGATCCCCGACTTTATTGGAGGCCCATCGACGCTTTGAGATTTTTCCCTTTCTACCACTCGGCTCGATAGCCCTCAGCTTTGTACATTTGTAAATGGTGTGCTTATCTTCGCTGAAACTTTTAATGCGGCTTCCTGCGCGTCTCCAGTCGAAGAAGAACTACTTCTGAATACAAATGGGCTGCTCTTCTCTTCGTCGCGGAGACGCAATACTTATTATAATGCGGTTTTGGCCATGTCAGTGAGGAAGTAGGGCAATTTAGTTTTGTTAAAGATTCGTGATGTTCTTGAGATCGTTAACTCGTGACATAAAAACGACAGTTTTCCAACATAACATTAACATATTGGATAAAAGACGCGCGTGTGGTTATTGTGAGCCGACCTTTGATCGAAGAATACGGACCTAAATGTTGGAGCGCTAAGCAATCAAGTTATACATAATCACTATAGGTCGGGGCACAACACTGGGCATGGCGGAGGTACTCTTAGGCGATGACGTCAGAGCAGAGGTCACCGTCAACATCATTTATTAGATTAAATACGACTTCGCAAAATCGCATGATTGGAAGGGCTACAAGAAACGAGGTAAAGGCCGTTTTGACTTATAAAAATCTAACTGGTCAGTTTAGTTAAGATTAGGTAATCTTTAAATTAGATATGTTGTTTTTCAGTAAGACTCTGACCTATCTTTGAAATAGGTTTATTTTGTAGACTAAGTAAAGCTTATCTGGAGGCATAGCTGATGATGCCTACGGCATAGTTGAAAAGAGGCTAACTACTTTGTTTATTCTTGATCGCAACTTAATCTCTACACTAAACATGATTAGGAGTCTCAAACTCATATTTTATCTCTCAATATTAATTTCTAGAAAACTTAATTAATCTCTTGAGCTTGTGAGATCGCTATTCGCACCTAACATTTTAAGATACATTACTTTTTTCATTCCTTCTTTTTACTCGATTTAATTTCATTTTTACTAAACATATTTTTTATGTATTTTCATTGTTTTTATAGGATTTTCTTCTTGCTAAAAGTAGCACTCAGTTTCTACAACCGTTCAACTATTCAAGGTTCTTAGAGCTGAACCAATCGAAACTTTGAAATGAGCTGTCGGATACATAACTAAACCAAGTTAGATTATCTAAATTGGATAGTGTTTTATTTCACAAGGCCAAGCAGGCAATCATTTCCTAGCAAATTTTCTTTAGCCCTAGACCTACTTTACATTGCCCTTTCGTTATTTACCTTTGTTTAATTTTCTTATATTTATTTAGCACGGTTATGTTATTTAATTAATTAACAAATTTTGAAAAAAAGACATCAACGCGCGCGCACTTATTGAATTTATTGGCAGTATAAATACTGTGTTCATATAAATAAATAAATTAAATACTTAGAGGCTTCCTTTGATAGTGTTAGTAAGTATTATTTTACTATATGTAGTATGTTTACTTTATTATTCGACTACCATGTGAGATGGTCAAACTCTATACGAAAACGAAACAAACGAAAAACGATATGAAATATAAGGAAACGACAATTCTAAAATGTGACACTTCTTTTGGACAACCAAGTGTGCAATAGCATACATGCTTGGCGATAAGGCTTTTTATATTATATTTTCTCTCTTCAGTTTTGCGACGGAACTGAAGCTTATCCAAACTCGCTATCTCTCCTGCCTTGAACTTCATCCGCCGCATTCAATTACTCAGTTGTGCTGTCAAGCCGAGAGCTTTAATATCTCGCTTTGCAGACAACTGCTATGTGTGACGATTCACATTTCTTCGCTTTAAGACCGCCTCGCCTTTCAAACAAGGCGTTTGATGCTTTGAGTGTCTTACTGAGATGTGTATTTCATCTCTAGCAAGTCGTAGAAATAATTATGGAATACACGTTCATTAGTGTTCGTAGCTAAACTCGAACTGGCGCCTGTGGCGGGCAGACAGGAGGGGGTCTATTATTATAAGATACTGGATCGTGACGCATGCAGCGCTACGACCTGATATCCAAAAATAGTTAGGTAGCTATCATTTATTAGTACTTCATTATCATAATTTTGAAGTATGTTTACTTACAAATATAGCTTTAGTATTTGAAATAAACGATGTGCATTACAATTAACAATTAATAACCTTATTATATTAAAGGTGCGAATCCTACTAATATTAAAAATGTGAAAGTTTATGAGGATGGATGGATGGATGTTTGTTACTGTTTTACGCTAAAATCACTGAACGGATATAAGTGAAATTTGGATAGCTTATACCCTGGGTTAAGACACGGGCTACTTTTTATCCCGGAAAAGGCGACATAACGGGAAGACGCGGTGAAACAGCAGGGCACTGCTACTAATAAATAAAAATAGAAATACAGAAGCATTCTCAGCTCCAATGGTCTAAGTGTTAAAGCCAAGGGTACAATTTAGTAAAAGTGCACATTCTTCACAGTCACACCCTTCAGCCCACACTAACGTTGCCTCTTAGCGAGGCCTGTACTTGCGGCACTTATGAGGGGGCCCATTTAGTGCGAGGCAAGCGTCGAGGTAACGACGCGCGCTTCATAACCTAATCAAATATTTCACTTCGCTTCGCACAGGTAAGCAAAGATTTCGACTTCAATCATAGCCTATGCCACAGAAAAAATATTTTTCAATCTTAGATTAGTAATACCAGAGACTACAAATATGCATAGAATTGAATTTTATCGCTTTAGAATATTACTGAAGATGAGACTCAACGCTAAACTTGGCATAAACTCAACACTACGTTACGTTATTTCTCACAAAATAATACTAGTTCAAAAATGCTTAGTACTTATTGACTAGAAGTTTTTGAATTAAAACGTACAGTCTAGTGCAAACCATTTAAAGCCCGGCATTTAAAATAGCAACCGAATTGTAGCAAAACTGCGCCACATAAACGTGCTAAAGTTTTAGAAGTGCTAGGGGTATAGCTCGGGAGTTTCACAAAGGAGAAAAAGCCTGTGTTCTCTAAATTTACAGCTCTTGTAATGCGAAAACTTTCACAAGAATGTGGTACGAACAGTCTCATTGTCTAGGGATCTGTGGGGCAATTATAACTGGAGGGAACGAGCAGCCAGCTTTACGAGTAACTCCATGTTGGATACCGTTTCGAATAATAGTTATTAAGCTATTAAGCAGAATATTACGAGAATTTATACAATACAGAAGACATATAGAATTACTTTAAAGTAATAATTTCGTAGAATAAAACTGTCTATTGAATAAAATTTAAACTGTCCTGACGCATGATGATTCAGTGATGTATAAACGGAGAGCCTAAATCATTTGGTCTTAAAACATGGCATTTCCAAGGTAACTTCTTTTGGCAATGTAGGGAGGGGTGCACTAAAAAAGATATTTTTTAATTACTTCATAAGGGGGTTAAATAGTACTCCTCAAACTAAGTTTGTGATCAGTTTCAAGCGTCAAACTAGAAACCAGTTAATAGACAAGAAACGCCCGGCGAGTAATTTTTTGTGCGCGATGTCCTTAATTCTAATATTTTAATCATTGGTATATTAAATTTTGTTTGCAAAACTATCAATTTCCACTTGGGCCAAGCCGTGCGAACAAGTCGGTAGTATTCTATGCAATTGTACAATTAAGTCTGCAACATTCTCTCTACAATAATATAAATGTACGTCGTAACAAAATATAATATTGGAATTACAAGTCTTGTAATGTTCGTGTAATGGAGCCTGGCCTGCGGCTGACGTTTCTCGGTCCGTTAGCTCCAGTGACTCCAGCATTACACATATTATATCAGGGCAGCGGCGCAGTAGGCAGCGCTCGGCCCAGATTAGATCCCCGCTTGTGTTACAGAAGATACCTAATCTCAGCCATAATAGGCTTAGTGTGGAAGTTATGATAGCAGCTGCAGCCATTGCTATCTCGGCTCTACGTAATGTCATACAATTCTAAGATGCCAGTATTGCCAGTTGTCTGAAATGGAGCAGAGTTCAGTTTAATACAAGACACACAGAGATTACAGTTTAGATAGGATTCTTTCATGAAGATAATTATAAAACAGTAAGGCTCATGTTTTAGTAATAACACTCAAGTGTTGATCAATACTTGAGTAGCGATAAAAGGCTGATTTCAATAACCGATCTATCCACGGTTTTTCATACTAGGGATAGAAATTTGACCTAAGCCTCATATAGAAGTACCTAATGTCAAATTTCTATCTCTAGTTGGAAAAGTAGATAGATCGGTTATTGAAACCGGCATTAAGTGACATATTTGTATAAAATGACAGACTCAAATCAGTGCTTAAGTCTTGGAGAAAAGGTTTAAGTAGTTATTATCGCTTTAGCGTCATTCTAAAATACCAGCCTTAATCTACTTTATGGCACCAACACTAACCAGTTAGTTTTCAAACTGTAGTTACGTAACAAGAGTAATAAAAGTGGAAGCGTTGGAGAGAGATGTCTGCAACGTGGCCCTTTGTGCTTGAGACGTTACATTACAGGTTAGGGACCCGAAACGCATTTGCCTATTGAAAACATCATAAGAAGATGAAACGTGTCTTTGATCTTCTGACTTTGAATACGCACAGCATCTTTCACAAAATTTTATTCACGTTTCTTTGTAGAGTAGGCCCTCGTCTCTGAACGTAACGGGAAGTGGTATATTCCCCGGAGATTGGATGGGACACAGCTAAAATATGAAAACTGTATAGAAATAGACAAACAAACGAAAATTTTCTAAGCAACGCTGACAAAACTGAAAATCCAAGCAAAATCGAGGTACTGAAGCTATGAATATTTTATATCCGTGGAACTAAATCCGAACGAGCTCTCGAAAAGTAGGCCACGTTACTGCGAGCTGGGCTACAGATATTGCATTATTTTTCAAGTTGTTGTTTAAATTACACGAATATGTTTTGGTAGTAGGCATTCGTGCAACGCAGTCGTTAAAAACCTATTAATCACAATAAATGTAACGGTCCTATTGGTTGCCCTAGTGACTAATGATTCAGATACTGAACAATATCGTAACAATCCCCGCAAATGGAGTTAGCTACTGTGAAAGTAGGAACATGAAAAATGGAGGAAGTTTCGGACAACTTTTCACGGAGTTTTCCCTTTAAGACGGATTTCATGGAGGTTAACAGATTTTTAAAGTAGCTGGCCGCTTTTGCCTCTAAATTTTTTAGGGCTGATACTTAATTAATGGTTCTTCAAACAAAAGAGAACATTTAATGAGTGTTTAAGATAATCATGAAATCACCTCCAAAATGGACAAGGCTCTCTTGTATGCATATAACTGTAATCATTTACATTTTTTACGGAAGGTAAACGTACTGCTGTATCATGGATATTACTTTATATGTATTTTCTTGGTTATTTATTCCATAACAGTTACAGAGAAAATGGTTGTTATTAATTTTTAGCTTGATCTTGTAATCGCCTTAAAACTAGCTTTTTTCCCCTGTAATAATCATCTTGTTACGTTATGTAACGCCGATTTAACTAACATAACTGAATTGATGGCTAGATACCTAAACCACTTCCTATATAACAATTAGGCTGAACTCTGATTTGCAAGGCATAGCAAACCAGCCACTAGAAGACCAAGCCAAAAACCAATGCACAATCCAAACTAGGACGATGCAAGGTGCTGGTATGTAGTACATGTGAATACTTGTACAACTCCCGTGTTTGTTCCAGGAGCGATCCCGATGGTGACCGCGACGGTATACTGTGCGCCCACGCTGCTGCGATACGGCGCACTCGCAGTCTACTGCCTCGGCAGCCTCCTGGGTCTTTATAAGGTAACTTAAGACCAGGAGTCACCGTCACAGACGGGGAGTTTTCACTACTTTCCACGGTGTGTCGTCCGGTCTGGTGCGGCTTGATTTGTTGAAAAAATGACCATTGGACACCATTGGTGAATTCATAATTCAGATAATTCAAATGCATATATCTCATTCATCAACAGGGAACAGGCACAGAGCCACAGAACATAAGTAGGCAATCTGAATTTATAGCGATAAAAATGTCTTTATAGTTATAAATTCAGTTTGAAACGATTCGAATCGTTCTGCACTACCTATTCACTATAACCAAATAAAGTAAACGCGACACGTGTCGGCGAGGTGGAGCGAAGGGAAGCTAGCTTCCCTTGGGTGCTACGCATTGTATTTTATTTTTCAAACTTTTTCAATATCTTATGCGGCATTTGCCTATGACTTCAAAAAGTTATGTGTGGATTTTCCATCGCTCCAAATAAATGGTGAAGGAAAACATCGTGAGGAAACCGACATGTCCAAAAAGCTCGACATGCTAGGTCATGTTACATCTATCTACCAGAGTGAGGGCCAGCGTTATAGTTATGGCCCAATCTCTCTGAGAGAAGGCCTGTGTCCCAGCTGTGGGAACGTATTAGTGATGATGATTTTCCAAGATTTTTGAAGTGAAAACTTCTATAGCGGCGTTGGGATTTTCTTTGGGATGGGTAAAAAATGTTAAAACTCATGTCAGGACACGTGACCTGATCGAAAATCCGTAAGGAAATTCGGAGGGAGAGTAGACCGCCGCGCCGGCGCCGGCACAGCGTAGGAGAGGAAGTCATATCCCCCTCTCTTTCTCCCGCGCAGCAAAAATGTATGCCTGCTCCTGCGCGCAGAGCGCTTGCAGTTTTCACTTGTGCCGGCACTCCCGGAGTGCAACCCGTTTTTTTATTTTATTCGTTTTTTCGCAGGCGATGCGGGCATGGTCCCCGTGGGAGCGACGGTTGTGTTTCGCGGCGCCCTTTTGCATGAGACTGCTGCTAGCAGGCGCTAGGGCGGCGCGCGTCGGCGGGGGCGACCCGCAAGCCATACTGCACGTCTTCTTACAGGTCAGACCATTCGTTGTGGGCTACTGCACCAATAGATTTTGTACATTACATTTAACAGTCAACTGATTCGATATTTGGACTTTTTTATATTTCTTTTAAGGTAGCGTTTGACCGCAAGTACCTACCTAACCTGATGGAGTGACGATGTGGTCAAAGGTAGTGCCACGCTGCACCTAAGTCGGGAACTACTTGTGTTTTTTTTTATGTATTTAATATAGTGGCAAACCATTTGACATACCGGCTGATGCTAAACGATCACCGTCACCTATGTTCATTTGCAACACCAGGAGCGTTGCCAATGCGTTGCCGGCGCTTTTCACTTATATTTTTGTATTATAATTACCTAGTTTAGTTTAGTTTAGTTTTTTTTTAGACGACGCGGTAGCCGAGTTGGTAGTATCCCTGCCTGCGAAGCTAGCGGTCCCGGGTTCGAATCCCGGTAAGGGCAAATATATGTGTGATGAGCACGAATATTTGTACCTGAGTCTTGGATATTTCTATCTATATAAGTATTTATTTCTCTATATAAGTATGTATATCGTTGTCTAGTACCCATAATACAAGTTTCGAGCTTAATTTGGGGCTAGCTCAATTTGTGTGCAATTGTCCCAATATTAATTTTTTTTTTTTTATTTAGTTTATTTATTCAATTTTATTAATAATTCACCTATATAAGGTTTACCACTATGTTGTTCACTCTCCATATTTTAATTATCCCATTATTATCCGCGAAGACCTACAATTGGCGCCCTGATTTTATAAGTAACTTTATAAACATGTATATATAAGCTGTTGGTCTTCCATTAGCAAATAAATATAATATAAAGAGTCCTACAAATTCTAGTAGGAATGGTTTTGTCAGTAAAATATATTTAATTTTATAGGTATCAGTATTTCACGGTTAATTAATTGGAACCACGTAATGTTTCGTATTTACGTCGTTTTTTTCTTGGTACACAATGACTACTACATAAAATCCGATTGAACGACAAACAAAAGCCACTAATGGGAGTAATGAAGTGTGCTAATTAGAAAAGAGCTAGGCAGTGGACTGCCGAGTGGGGAAATATCGACTACAATGTCCTGGGGAACGTGATTGTACAATACATACAATATGTGTAGTAGAGTAGGTACTACGAGTATTAAACTTTTAGAAGTACTGATGAATCATACCATCATACTAATATAATAAATGCGAAAGTTTGTGTGCATGTGTGTGTATGTGTGCGTGTGAATGTGTGTGACCACGTATCACCGTAACTAACTACTAAACCGATTTTGATGAAATTTGGAATGGACAAAACTGTATGCTACTTTTTATCCCGGAAAAAAAAAAGTTATTGCTTATGTGCCTGCAACGTTGGCCCACATCATAGAATAGATAAAGTACTGCCGCGGCCGGACATGGCAACCGTCCAGGCACTGCAGCCTGCAGCTGCAATGGACGCTCGTTATTTATCGCCCTCTCCTTTATTGCTTCTCTCTAGGTAAATAAGAAATCCTACCAATGATGAGTCGAGCCTAGTGCATTCCGGATTCTGAATAACAAACGCCATATTACAAAGACTGCAAGATTCATTTTGAATAAGATCAATGCTGTAGAATCCATTTCTTCTAAATATTGTTTTAAACTACCACGGTCCATAATATTATTCGAATTAGGCTTTGAAACGGTATAATTACCATGTTTTGTTTTTCGTTTCAAAACCTAATTCCATTTCTTCTCTATAAAAATGTGTTTTGCTGGTTTTTTTTCCGCCTGATGGTCTTTCACCTTCGCTTTTACATTTGCAACACTAGCAAAAAACCTTTCATTTTTTCTTGAATTTTCCAATATTCCAATGACTTTATCAAAAAAAATCTATTTCAACAATCCTTTTCTTGAAAATTATGTGCACAACAAAAAAACTCAAATCGGTGTACCTACCCGTTTTTGAGTTTTAGCGCGAGTAACGAACAGCAATTGCCTTTTTTTTGATTGTCTTCAGACGATTAGTGTATTTGCCAGTGTCAAGTATTAAACCTTCCAGTGAGCAGAATCAAGTATTAATGATGGTGATGATGATGATGAGATGATGGAACCCAGCAACAGGTCGGGTCAAAGATAGTGTTTAAGTAAAATAGTGGCACTTTACATAAACTTTACACGGTCTTTTTTGGAGCAACTAGAAAAGTCACTTTCACAACTCTATTCCAATTTCCCACACTCGTACACATTAACGAACACATAATGGTTAATAATCCACCAATATCACTCCACCATTATCACTCAAAGAAACACAAGTTTAGGAAATAAAACAAAATTTTCATATCGACTGTTCAATTACCGCCAAAAAAGTCCAAGCAATTAACTTTTTTATAAAAAAGAAGATAGGGTTGCTATCTATAGGTTCAGTATACGAGTATGTATGATGCAGGTAGACTAAATAGGTTTACAGGTAGGTACTTGTATTTAGTTACGTCACGCGGGAACTCCGCAATTTGGATCATGTAATCAGTCATTCGTGATACGATACAATTATTATTGTTTATTAAATCCTCTATCGTGCGATGGCTACACATAATGGTCACTTTTTATCGCGCCAGCCATCTAATGGAAACCAATCATTTGAGTAGGCATACCTATAATAGGTCTTATTATAGATGAGCAGTAAAACTGATACAACTCACATTGATTTATTTTAGAGGTTTACAAGTCTCTAGGTATGTAATGTTACACACTTTATTCATCATATGGGAAGTATTAGTAATTAGACGATGACCGATGTAACTTTTTTCATCATTTGTCATCACTCATCAGCCTTTACGTTCCCACTCACGCTGGCCTAGTGCGGGTTAGTAGATTTTGCATGCCCTTGAATGTTTTGGTTCTTGGACATGCCGGTTTGCTCACGAGGTTTTCTTTTACCGTTTTTGAGCGAGGGTAAATCCGATGTAACTTACTGTCTGTAAAATCGAGGTTAGTCTTATACATGACTGGCTATCAGAGGTAAGTTTAGCAAAACTGCGGAAAGAGTCGTTAGGTAGGTATATGATGGCTACAGTGATATATGTTGTAGTATGTATTATGTGTAATTATGATACTTACCTACTTAGGTACTATCTCTAACTTATTATTACTTTGTTCGTGGTTACAAGGCTTGAGTTGATTCATCAATCTTATTTAAACCCTGACAGTATGTATTTAAATATAAACACTGTAACTAAAGACTAAATAAAGGCTTATTCATACTTAAGTACCTATCACCTATAGGTCTGCTATAGAGTTATCTGTAGTCTGTAAAATGTACAAGGAAGCGTTTCGATGACTCAAGTTCTTTATGTTTTACTTCATTCATTAAAAAACGTAATGGGTAAAACCTAATTTCATCGTTTCCTTATCAACATGTAACGTCTCCAAAATATTCTCGGAAGCATGGTTTTTAATAATCAATAATAATATAATCAAATGATAGGGGGGAAAGTCCCGTGTTGTTTTTCCCCAATACAAGGTGAGACCAAAATAATTAAATTAATATTAAATAATTATGTCTAGGGAAGTACTCTAGCAACTTTACTCACGTGTCTTCGCAATCCCAACCACTCTTGATGGTGAGCGTTAACATATATATATATACAACTGCATGGAAAGATATTGCTCGAAACCTTTATAAGTCCGTTCAGAAATGTGTTCGAAGAGGCGAGCTGTAGAGACACGTTTATAGTACAAATTTCACCTCCATAATCAACGCAAACTCACAGATTTGTCAGGTGACAGGCCTCTGACTTCATAATCTAAAGTGACAGCAAAATCCTTCCGAACGTATGTATACTCGTATTTCAGGGGGACCCGATCTTGTACTACTTAATAGAAGGCCGGTTTCTCGATTTTCCGGTTCATTGATAAATTAAAGGTTTCCTTCCTACAAAGGCTTGGTAATACGAATAGGAAAGGCAATGGACAAACCGTATCCCGGTCCATAATAACACTTAACTCATATCCATTAACACAAGCTGAATAACGAAGAAACTTGTGGAGGTCTGGAGGCACCAGGCTTTCTGGGAAAACAACCAATAACTTTATCAAAGGCTAGAAGTAATATTATATCTACGGTTCCCGTTGAAATGTGAAACGCGTAAAATGAATCTAGCGTCCCTTTGAATGGGAACACAATGGCACGCACGACACGAGTTGGCATGTTGCCAAATGGCACTGTGACCGCCTGGCGGCGGCATCACGGTCCAACGACATAACTTGATAAAACAATATGTTAGACGTGAAAATTACTTCATTTTGACAATCCTCGATGATTGATTTTTCATCTATCCAAAATATCCTGGCCAAAGGCGAGGCGAGCTTCGCGCATTCAGTTCATGAATTGGTGAAATGATAAGTTGCAATGCTAATAATCAGGGTAAAATAGAAACTTACCCAAAGCTTGCAGAATAACTATATCGAATATCTCACATTTGGTAGTTATTGAGAAGTTATGTTCTTGGTTAAATGTAGAGTGTTAGATTATAGAACATTCGATCAATATTAACCACCGGCTAGTGAAAAAACTTTCCAGTGCGATAATATCAAGTACTATCGCATTAGATAATTTTTAGATCATAGAAGTACGTACTTCACTGATATATATATATTCCAACGCAAATATAAAAGGTTTAAAACGGCGTATCATGACGAGCATGAGTATCGCCAACTAAATAATCCGCATAACACTGGCCTTTGTAAAGTTGCGTCCCGGGCCCGGCTCCCGGCTCCCGACAGGGCCGCATCGTAGAGAATAATAAATGGATCCGCGGACCCTCTCCGGCGCGATAATCATTCTTGAGGCTCAACATGCCGCTGAGAACCCTTTGTGCTGACCCTAGCCGTGGATCGATGCGTAAAGCTGCGTACGGATAGCGCGTTCCTGATTTACGCGTAGTCGGGATACGTTCCCCACGCGTACATCGGTTCTCGTTCGCATTCTACAAAAGTATACGCGCGCGTAGCTGCAAGTATGGATATGACGTTCCACGACACGCGTAACCGACTACGCGTAACTCAGGAACGCGCTATCCGTACGCAGCTTAACAATTGCTTTAAACTGTGGCGGGACCGTAGAATACTAATGTACAGAAAAAGGCCTGCGCCCCTTTTTCATGAAGCTACAAGTTTCATTTATAACAAGCTTAAAACAGCAGCACTTGCATAGAGAGGGTTCAAGTAATGGGGTATGTCTGTAAATACCTGTTTAGGGTTTGCAGCGTGACAAATATTCAGTACGTCATTGATGTGTCGATTTCATTAATATCAAAAAGTAAAGTTTATAAAGGCTTTTGCGTGTTTCTAACTGTACTCTTAAGATTTATATAGTACATTTACCTGTAGCGCAATTATTGTAATGTAGGCAATAGGATTATAAGCGTAACCGCATTATATGGATAGTTAAGTAGAAATGAGTCGTGATTGTGAGGCTTCCTCTACATGCTGTAGAAACATATCCAGTGTCAAAGTAATTCACTTAAAGGTCAACTATTGACTGATTAATTGACCGGCTCCAATAATTATATGTACATAGGCGAAGTTACTGAGATTAATATATGACATTGAGGTTTTCACGGCTATCGACGGGACATTATTATTTTTATCACATGTTGATGTCATGCTAGCCGGTCACAGAATGCTTTGATTTTATTTGTTCTTAAAAATCACAAACAAACAAAATCAGAGCTACATAGGCCAAGGACGGAAGTTATCTTCATGTACGAGTATGTTTAAAAAAATAAGTGTGTTCTTCGGAAATAAGTATGTAGTTATTTTGTCGGAAAAGATAACAGACTAATAACATATTATTATTATTATTATTTTAGTCCTCTAAATAACCGAAGAGTTGAACGAGCGTACCTTTTTAAACTAGCATCGTACGAACAGAAAATATTAGGTATCGTAAGTATAGAGCGTAGATTTCGATTTACGTATCAGGCAGAGCACAGAGGCTGGTTTTAGATTGAAATATGATTGCACCGTACGTTATCGCTTGTTAAGTAAAGTTAAGTTAAGTTAAATTTCTTAAGTTGTTCATTGACAATCGATGTGTAACTGCAAAGCGCTAGATCGCGGATTCAATTCTCGCTACGAGGCGATAAATTGTGCATTGAAAAAATACTGCAAGTATTTGTTCCGTGTCTGGGTTTATAGATTGCTGATCCACATAGTTTCTGTGATAATTTAGATACAGGAAATCCTGGTTAGGGGTCAGGAGGTTATATATTATATGATTGTGTGGGCGTTATTGTTATTATTTTATTTATTTGTTATTTAATAATAGTAAAAAACGATCTTTATCTACAAAACCTTGGCTTTATTCCAATATGTATATTACAGTAAACAACTCCTTAACAAACTCTTCTTAATATAGTCAAAGCTCAACGACACGACCCTCGCTTATGCAATATGCACCCCAAATGGGTCCCCTTTTTCCCACCTTTTCCATAGCACGCGTCATCTTTATGACATGTGACAATGACAGTCCGGGAACATGTCAAAGCACAGATAAACGAAAGACTACGTTCTAAATTTTCTAACGTTATTGATGTAGCTAAGTTGTATTTATGGTGATGCAGGACGCCGTGTCGCTGGGCGGCGGCGTGATCGGCGCCATGCACATCCCGGAGAAGTGGTTCCCGGGCACGGTGGACCGGTGCCTTAACTCGCACAACATCATGCACGTGCTGGTCGTCCTCGCCGTCTACTCCATGCACCAGGTCAGCTACATAGCATATGACATCCACATCCATCCATCCATCCATCCTTCCTTACCTCATCATCATCAGCCTTTTACGTTCCCACTGCTGGGACTCTGGCCTTCTCTCAGAGAGAGAGTCATCATCACAATCATCATCATAAGCCTGTATCAGTCCACTGCTAGACATAGGCCTCTCCCATGATACGCCACTGAGCCCGGTCTTCGACTCTTCCCATCCAACTACTGCCAGCCACTCGGCAAAAGAGAGTATGGGCCGTAATCTACCACGCTGGCCCAAAGCGGGTTGGTAGATATCGCATGCCCTTGAATGTTACAGTTCTTGGAGATGCCGGTTTCCTCACGATGTTTCCCTTCACCGTTTTTTGAGCGATGGCAAATCCGCACATAACTTATTAAGTCATAGATGCGGGGTCGAGAGGATTCGAACTCGGTGTCCGTGCCTTATGCATGTCTTCCTATTTCTCCAGAAAAATGTTCGTACGTGACAACATGTTCTTCACTGTGTTCCACTCAATTGCACAGTAACCTGTACAATTTTTTAATGAGGCTTTGACATTTGCTAGCGGACATAATGACGACCGTCACTATTTATACGAAAAAAAAAACAATTGAAGGATTCACTGAGTGTGAACTCAAAATTCAATAAAATGATTAGTTGATTAATTAGACAACATTGTAAGAATGCAAGAGAGCTTAGGTACATGATTTGTGTCCTGATGAGAGTTTCTACTAATACGTGGCTTAATTAAATCGTTCTAATTTGTTTTGTTTTGTTAGTCATACATTCCATCTGTCTACTTCTATTCTTCAATTTTACTATCCTCCGTACGTTTTTTTCTCTCGGAGTCATGCAAGGACTTTTGAGAAGCATTAGTTCCAATATCGCCAGCACTTTCTGTGGTTAAAAGTACATTTTTAAACAGGCCCTTTTTTATTTCACTTAAGATTACAGTGTTACTACAACATATAGGAAGTATATGTTCTGAATAGGTTCTAACCGTTCGACTTCGGCTTTTTCAGGTGACGACACGCGACCTGGAATGGATGTCTCGCGTGGACTGCCGCGCCCCGCTGCGCCACCTATGACGCCATCCGGGATGATGCCTCCACTCCTCGCTTGTCCTCCTAATCACTAACAACTTCGCATGAGATACGCTCATGGTGCTATTGCACGCCATGGGCATATCACAAACGAAGCGGGGAAAAGACAAACACAAACTAGTGTCCAGTGATCGCCGAGCTCGTTCTTACTTTCATATAACATTCTTATCCCGTCACGCAATCGTAGCGACTCACACAATGAGTCAAATATGCTAGAAAAACTATTTCGTCCGCACTATAATTCTAAGGTTTCCTTCTAATGACGCAATCAAATAAACAAACGAAGAAAATATCTAGATACTCGAAATTCTGCTCTACTTTGATGAATAGGTAGAGTATAAGTTTTGTGACCTGGTAAATGTACTCCATATGAAAATGGTAAAATAATGAGCACAGCTAAGTGCTATTATGAGTTGTTCAAACATTTATAAAAGGGTGTCCAAACAATCTGATAAGCGATTATGGGTTAAATATTAGATAAAACTCTGATGTCATATTAGAATTCCAGGTTATTATTTAGTAGCGACAATGCAAACAACGGCCGATGCGGCCATTGCCACTTTGCTGACGATAATTAGTGATAGTTAGGCTATATAGCGAAATATTCAATTTTCCAATTTTGCACTTTTTCATGCGTTCGGTAATACGTATGATGAACATATCCGCAGATTTGCCGTTCCTAAGCACGGGTACAGCACCTACGCATAAAGTTCAAATGTTACAATACTAATTAATCAAAACATAGGAATAGTGATAGGTAAGCACGAGACACGCCGTCTTTAATGTTTTCAGGGATCACGCTAGTACAGTCAACGACAAAAGTCGCTGAACAATCACTCTTTTTTTTATTATCCTCATCATCTTTGACACCAATTTTTTACCTCATCATCACCTAAAATCAGGTGTGTTATGTTGTGGTTAAAATGATACCATGTACAATGTAAAAAAATAACAATAATAATTACTGATTTGAAACACATTTGGAAAATCGAGAACGATGAGCTACTTTTGTCGCTGACTGTACTGTCTAGGCGAAATTATTTTTTATTTCACCGTTAATTCCGAATTCGCTGGTTTCGCTGGATTCTCTACATCAGTTAACACACCGTTACCTACGTAATTCAGTCGTGTGTTTAGTTCTTGAAATATTAATAGCAGAAAAGTTAAAGATAAGTATTGCAATTCAATAAGATGGATAAATGACGACATGATGCGGGACGGCAGCGGATGACGTAGATGCGTCACGCGTTTCGTTTAAACGCGAGTACAATGGGTGAATGAATTCCGACATATAATGTGGAACCGAGGATAGCTTAGTAAGTTACAGCGATGTGACAGTTTTTGGAGGTCCCGCTTCATGGTCGTGAACATATGTTTGCTTACCATGCGTAAGTGTTTAAAATACATATAATGTTAGAGGTGACCAAGCCTTCCAGTACGTTCGGTATTAAATAATAACGTTAATAACTAATATTAGTGATATCTGCAAGTAGCATTTCACATTGTGGTGGTATAGCACCAGTGGTGGAGACTAGGTACCTACGGCAGATTTAGGAACCTTATTTAACTTTTGACACTTATTGTTAACTCTTGAAAGCAATGAATAGCGGTATACTTGTATCACCAAAATTCAACTGACTGCCTTATTAGCTCAGAAATATACAAACACAGAAAGCTATTTACTGTGCAATTTCAACTAACTTGCTTAAAAAAATAAACGAGGCACTGACAAATTTGTAGAGGGCGGCAAAAATTTCACAGCCTATCAGTATAATATCGCATTTTCCCAGTGGAAAATGCGTAAATCCGCCACTGTTAAAGTACCTAGGTTAGGCGGCGCTTTGTGATTCTCGGAAACGTTACAATACTCTAAGTACCTCCGTAAATCTAGGTATTCGGTGAGTGAAGCGTGCAATTGGATTGTGACAAATCAAAGTAAACAAATTGTCACAAGTTGACAATACCGCGCGGCCTACCGATTAGATTTGTCACAATTCTAGCTTCGTCACTACTGCGACATACGCAGTACATTCGTTAGTTTATTCCATTAAGTATATATAGAACCATTTACAATAACTAGATCGTTAGAAGTTTAGATAGAGCTCCGTTAATTAATAGCTGAAGTGATTAGTGAGATAAGTTATCGAATTAGAAAAGTTATCAACGCAAACGAATATTTTTAGTAGGCTTGTAAGTTAAATAATTACTATTAAAAGATAATCCTACATGGTACTCATGAGAGAGAGAGGTCTTGCATATTACACCCTCTTGACAGTTTTTTTCCAGCAAAATTAGGATTTTATTCACTGTAATATCGTCTCAAAAAATTCTCGCAAATTATTCTAAAATCTCACCAATCAATGAATAAATAAATAATTATGCCTTAAACCTTGCTTTTCGTAGTCTTTCTATCGAACTATCTAATATTACATTTCTCTAAGTAGTATAATTTAACTATGCTAATTGAAATCACACTAATTCACACTAATATTATAAATGCGAAAGTTTGTGAGTGAGTGAGTGTGTGTGTTTGTTATGTCTTCACGCCGTAACGGCTGAACGGATTTGAATGAAATTGGGAATGGAGATAGCTTTCTCGCATGTTACACTGGATCAAAACAGAATTTATGTCCTAAAAATGGTTCCCGAGGCATAATAATTGAAAACTGCGAGTGTAACCGCGAGCTAGTATATAATAATTAAGCTAATTGCCTGTTTATTTTCAAGAAACAAAACACTTGCATTTGATAACTACATTTTAAAAATCGACGTTAACGACTTGCAATTTAAAATAATAGGTATTATATTCTATTTAAATATCGCTACCTCCTGTAATATATTTCCGCACTACTTCTCTTCGAGATCCTCGTTTGTATAAGCCTAATTGCGAACTGTATATCGCTACTGAGCGGTATATTTGTATATTTTTATACTCTTGATGTCGTGTGCTCTTCCGCTTTTAGGACTGAAGGTACCGTCGCGATAGCGGTGACGGTCCGATCTATGCAAAGCGAGATGAAATTATTGAGGGCTATTCTAATAACTTTTCTGAGTGACTACCTACCTTAAAACAAGGTCTGCAATAAGATACACAAATTCATATATGTGCTTTATGAACTAAGGAAAACTTCTGCGCGGCAAACCGTGCTTTCCGCTTACTATGGTTACGTATATTCAGTTTTAAGTTATGGCCTTATTCTCTGGGGTAACTCGACGGATATTCAGAAAGCATTTATGGCCCAAAAAAAATGTATTCGCGCGATAGCTGGAATTCGCCCTTGGGAATCCTGTAAACCCTTTTTTAAGGAATTTAAAATATTAACCTTGCCTTGTATGTATATATTGGAATGCGCTAAGTTTGTTAGAGAAAACCCTCACCTATTTACAACAGCTCAAGAGTTCTACTTAAGAAACACAAGGTGTCCCAATAGAATTGTTTTGCCTAGAGCACCTAAAACTGCATTGTATTTAAGAAATTCATATTCCATGTGTGGTCGTATCTATAATGCCCTGCCTAATGATATTAAAGACATGCCTAAAAATAAATTTTTATGGAAACTTAAATTATGGTTAACCGCAAATGCATTTTATTCCATTACCGAACTCATCGAATAATTTTATAATTTTAAATTTTCTTTGACATTCTTACAATTAATTATATTAATACACCTATTATTACTGTTATATTATTGGAATATTGTTTTGAACTAGGATACTTTGACCATTTAAAAAATGTTTTGTTTTGGAGTACGTGTCACTAATGTTATTGATTGTTCGTTTTTTTTTTATATCCCTACTAAATATTTGCATGTCACTATTATTAGTTCTGACTAAGTATTTTGGATCGTCATCTTTTTTTTTAAGATCATGAATATATGTTACTACCAATACTTAAAGCAAATAAATCATTTCATTTCATTTCATTTCATTTCATTTCATTTCATTTCATTTCATTTCATTTCATTTAAATATGTATCGATAGATACTGGTGTCGATTCGGTTTTGCATTCCCTAAAACTAAACTGAGTTTGACAGGTCTAATAGTATTGCTGTCTTTTTCCAACCACTGAAGTAAAAAAGACAGCATTACTCTCTTAGACCTGTCAAACTTAGTTTAGTTTTAGAGAATGCAACACCGAATCGACATCAATGTCACCGCCATCGTAACATTTTTAAGGACTTCCCTACGCTACCCAGACTCGCGAAACTTATTAGATATTAGAATTAGGTTTAAAAACGGGAAATCTAACATTTATTTGTTTTTGTTTTAGATTCTCTATATTAACAAAACAAACACATGGTACATATTCCGTTTCAAAACCATATTCTAATGTTAATGACCATTGCAGCTTAAAAAAGTTTATTAGATATTAACTACGAAAGTGATCTCTGCTAATCATTCTGTAGGTCTGTCCATAAGCTAGTATTACTATAGGTTGCATAGTTAGATAGTTGACGAGCAATAATATTATTAGGAAACTATTTGTCACGTAATTTGACAAATTAAGTGTAGTCAAATCAGTGACGGGACATGTTAGTTCGTTTTAGAGTCAACTACACTATAAAATAACAAGAAAATATCAATAAATAAATTGTTGACAGTGATGTGTGCGCCGCGCCTTACGGTGGGTTTAAACTTTAGTGTCTAGTGCCTACTTTTGTAAAAGTTCAATGGTTTCATTATTTATTACGAGCGACGTAGTATTTTAGATGAAACCAAGTGTACTTGAATCCGAGGTGTTAAGAGTTAGTAGATACCAAAACATAATGAACGCAATATGTCAGCAGTTCAGAAGCAGCCCTCCGAGCTAATTAGTAAACGTACGAGTATATAATTATAATATGCACATTTTGCGTGCATCCGTTCATCCCCTTTTAATGACATCAGTGCACCATTGATGTGGAATGAGCAATTCTCTTTTGATATCAAAGATTTATTTTTATGAAGAGAAAACAATTTCTCTTTATAAACTAAATTGGTACAACAATATATTTTTCGGCAATACCTCAAGTATTTATGATATACCTATCTATTTTGCTGTAATTTCTTAAAATACTGAAAACTATGCAAACTCATTGAATTAATTAAATCATAATATTTATACTCACCGAATTGATTAATATTTTCATAAATTTAAAATGAAGTCGCGTTCTAAACAGTTTTTGACAAAGTTGGTACTTAGCTTGATATTATTTCTAATTTAGTCATGTTTTTGCACTTTCGCCATTATTCTACCAAAGGCACGAAATGGTATTGTACAAATGTAATTAAATTAGGCTTATAAATAAAGAGCAAATACTTTAGTGATAATAATTCTGAGCAATACATAACAGTATTTGTAATGATAGTTAAGTTATTGTTTGAAATTGAGTTTGTCGGCGGCGGCGGAGCGGTGCCAGTCCTCACTTGGGATTAAGTGAAAAATTGTAGACGTTGAAGAGATTATTAAAGTTTATTTGAATTCAATTAGTGGTTTTATTTCATACCATACATTTCCCACTATAACCCTTTAGGGAAGCACTTATTTTATAGTCGATGATTTAATTCAAAGCGCACGTGGAACTTGCTTATATATTATTTAACGTCACTATATACTTGGATGGGTGCCACGAGTGTCATGCTTCCGTGCTTTGGAGGGCACGTTAAGCCATCGGTCCCGGTTGTCTCGAAATTAATAATCGATCCTGATCTGCTACCCGCGGGTTTGTATCGATATGTCACGTCATAATATAATATGTCATTTTAGTAGTAATATGTCAAGCCCTATTACTAACATGACATATCGATCCAAAACTGCGGATAACGGATCAGGATTGATTATTAACTTCGGGCGTTAGTATAGCAATCATTAGGTCATGTCGGAGGCCTTCGGGCGGTCTGAATACCTAGGGATGGCCACTAGCCTAGCGGCAAATTCTCAATAGAGGATTCATCAAGATGGCATTTTCTTAATTTTAATTGGAGGTAAGATAACGCATAGCCCACACAATCCGCACACACACCTTTGCTCCAAACCAGTCAAGTAACCTTGAAGCAACTTGAATCTTTGAACACAACAACTAAAGTAAAAAGTATTAATAGCATTTGATGAACGCGTCGTCGTCGTTGTTGTGACTTGTGACAATACCTGTTATCGGTTAAAAACGAAAATCCAAACTATAATATAACAGTAACTGGGTCTGTCTGTCTATCCCTTTCATGAAATCTTGATGAAGTTTGGTATGGAAATACTTTGAACCTTGGGGAAGATAATAGGATAATTTTAATCGCGACAAACTCTAACCCCAGCGTGTGAAGCTGCGGGCAAAAGCTAGTCATAATATAAGTTATTGGGTAGGTACTACGGTAATGTCAGGATTATTAAATCTTCCCACAGTGAGAGTGATTATGGGCCGTTATCGCTCTGGAACAGTGTGGGTGTTTGATAGATAGATACCTTTGAGAATTATTTGAATATAACCTATCATATGCTTGTATCCTCACAATGGTTTCTTTTACATTATACTTACGACGTAGTATCAAAAATTCATTTAACCCAAATGCTTAGCAGGTACTTCGGAATAAATGATTATACCTTTTTACTTTATCCACATTGAACATGTATATGGATAATGTATGTCGGAAGCTGTAAATAATTAAATTATCCATCGGTTTTATCCAACCTTACACAAACGATGCTAGTTGTAAGGCTGAGGAGACGATTGACGCAAGACGCAGCCCGCATACCTACTGCATGTGATAAACTTTTATTATGTGTACATGTGCCTTCATTATACCAGCAGGACAAAACTCCTGACGATACTGATGTTATTACGATCAAATACTTACCTACTTGCATACACATGCCTATTCCTCCATACTACTAATAATAAAAACGTGAAAATTTGTAAGGATGGATGTATGTATGGATGTATGGATGTTTGTTACTCTTTCACGCATAAACTACTGCACGGATTTGAGTGAAATTTGGATGGAGATAGCTTAATACCCTGGATAAATACATAGACTACATTTTATCCCGGAAAAAAGTTCCTGCGTGATAGCTGGAAGACGCGGGTTAACCGCAGGGTGCAGCTGCAGCTGCTGAAGAAAGGCCTTTCGAAATACCGTTTTCCTTCTGAGTCAAAAGGGAAGGAATTGTGATTTAGAAGGAAAACTAAGGTAAAATAAGGAAGGAATCGGTCTTGGAAGGGATCAGATTATTTTTCTCAGTGTGGTTGGTTATATGGCTGCTTGTTTCTGAATATAGTTTTTGACCATTTAGTAAGCTTCACTATGCAGCATGATGTTGATTCTACGAGAACTTCTGGCCCTATTCGTAGCCAGAACCTAAGCGTAATCGGTTTGATAATACCTAACATTATTTATTATAGTTTTTGTTATCAGATGAAACTTAGATGCGTTGTGTGAAGGGGTAGGTTACTATAAACGCCTATAGAATCTATAGATACATAATTTAGTACTTACTGTACATAATGTGTAGTCCACTCCAAGATGTGAGTATAACGGTCAATTTCAAACACGAATGTAACCATTTCCTAGCCTCAGAGCTTGTTCTTTTTAGCTGGAGGAGAAAAAAGTGTTTTAAAAAAGGAGGAGATTCTTAAGTCGACGCGAACACTTGTTTTGTTTTTTGTTCCGTCGCCTTGTATAAATTTATTACCTACTCTTGGATGGGTCAAGTGCACACAAAATGGATGACCACCTCGCTTGATATTATGAGTGCTCACTCCACTAGATTTCTGAGTTACATACATCGATATGTTCTAATCATCATCATCAACCTTTTACGTTCCCTCTGCTGGGACTCTGGCCTTCTCTCAGAGAGAGAGTATGGGCCGTTATCTACCACGCTGGCCCAGTGCGGGTTGGTAGATGATGATGATGTTATAATAAATTAGTTACATTTTATTATCAGCCAGCTTTTTTTATTTCCATGAAGTAATGAAGTAAAAACAATGTCTAAAGATTTCCATATTGTAAAAGAAAAATAGTATTAGGTACACGTTGCAACGTAATTGCAGAAAAACCCCAGCAGATCATGTATTATTAACATTAAAATTTCCTTATAAGTATAATATGTTTCTATCTACATAGTAATAACCTACATAAGTAGGTGAAATAAATACTGCGACATTATTAAGTACATCATTTAAAACTATTTAAAACTTTTTTTTTCATTTATTTAACAACAGGCAAATTATTTTGGTGTGACCTACCTACATAAATGTTGGACAGGTTTGGTCTAACGGGAGTAGAAGCGGAGCTAAAACATATTTTTGTCTAACATACTATTTTTAATTTAAGCGTAGCTGCAGGTACTTGTATATCAAAGAGTTCTGCAAATGAAAATTAATATTTACCTACATATCTTAAATTCGAAATGTGCAATATGATCAGGTCTTAGAGATTAGCAGTCTGGAAAAATAAAAATTTAAATCGATCTGTTACAGCATGAGAAAATTCCTCACCATTGTGATGTTTTACCTTTAGAAAAATCTTCAATTCACTACAACTGCACAACGTTAAATTTAGCAACCTACTTACCGAATTTACCTACTAGGCCAGAGATGGCGAACCTTTAATAAGGTCATGAGGTTGCAGTCAAGGAATCTTGAAGTAAAAAAAGGACTATCAACTGTAAAATCGTTACTTGCAGCAAAATATCTGTTGCTGTTCCAGCACAATGAACTCTGTTACTATGACTTTAAATGTAGACAAAAGGATAAAATGATTCCATTTCAAATAGAAAATATTGTTTGATATATTTTGTCAGGTGGCTTCAATGGCACCCATGCCAATGGTTCGCCATCGCTGTACTGCCCCAAGAGCCCTACACAAGGTCAGCGATGCCAAAACGCTGACACATTACCCTGCAATCGTTCAAGCGCGTAATCTCGCCGAGTGTAGCAGCATCATATATAGTGGCGTGCGGCCGACGCCGGAACAGTCACCCAAGATGTCTCCCGGCGGCAGTCCTCAGTTGTTCTCAGTGTTGCTGCTAGCGGCGGCGGTGCTCGCGCGTCCTGGGGACAACGATATTACGATACCTAGCAAACAAAGTGAGTCCTTCTAATCCTTTTGTTGGTTAAAAAGTTTATTATTTTTAAAGAAAGTGAATCGTTTTTATGCTTAACCTATTTTTTAAATGTGAAGTAAACGTTTTTTAAGTGTGATTTTAGTAAGTTAAGTAAAAATGGAACATTATTAAGTAAATTATTGTGTGGTTCAATTTTGTGCTCAGTAACTTACATTTTGGCGCGTTATTTTTTATTTATTTCTAAGTTTATCAGATTTTGTTAATCTAATTGGATTTGCTTAGCCACATATCTGGCTTCTTATTGATAACGTGAACTACATTTCTGATAATGAGTGCAAATGGTATACCGTCTAATTAAAATACAGTAACAACCATACCTACCTGTAATTCAAAGGTTTGTTTTTGAAGCTTACCTATACCTACATTGCAGTTATTTCCATTGTACGTCGCGCCTTTGATCAATTTGTTTTGAAAATAAATCGGTAATTTGTAACACATATAAACGTTATAAAAAACAATTCTTAACAATAGTTTTTCCCGTTGACAAGTACTAACTTTATGAATAGGTACAGTGGGGTAAATAAGTGTCGTACTTACGATATTCTATTGTTTTGCATTGTATACTGTAGGTAGTAAGTAGGTACAGCCAGTATCGTAAGTTGCTGTTCACCGATGTTTGGTATTCTAGGATGAATATTGGGCGAGTTCAGTAACTTTTGTTGTTCATGACCAAAACCTACATGACAGGGGAAAAAATAAATTCAAATATGTACTTACCTTCCTCACATGTCTTTACATGAAGGTGTCTACATAATAAATAGACTTTATTTATTCTGTGACGTAGATAGCAGAATATTTTTTCTTGATTTATTCCCAACTTTGCGTGTGTTCCGGTTTCTGCGTGGTGTGTGTGTTCTTGTGAATCTGAATTGAATTAATTGATTTTGACTTGTTTGTTTTTATTGTAAGGTGACTTGACCGAGAGCATTCTTGGCTATCCCCCGTTACAAGCACTGCAGCTATGTTATAATAATACATTATTACAAGACATATAGCTCCGCATAGCTCCATATACACATTTATCAGTAAGAACCTGCAGG
This sequence comes from Opisthograptis luteolata, assembly GCA_931315375.2. NCBI lineage: Eukaryota > Metazoa > Arthropoda > Insecta > Lepidoptera > Geometridae > Opisthograptis > Opisthograptis luteolata. The sequence goes on from OV928042.1 coordinate 10,161,529, forward strand.
AGCCCACAGACGGTAGTTATGTTATCGTAAACCTAATATTATAGCTGCCGTCTGTGCCAGGGGTATGATTGTCGTGAGGTTTTGAATTTTAATAATCTTAATTCTAAGCGGCGGAATAAACCCGGACTAAAAGACGAATTAGCTCAAATTTTTAAGAGACTAGAGAGTATTCTGCCCTGTCTTGGCATGAGCAGGCTAGTAAAAATAAACCAACGAAGGACATTGTCCACTTGTATGGGCATTATGGCCTGGCGTGGACAGTAATTTTAAGTATAATTATGATGCAGGCTTAATAGCTTATGTCAGTTGGTAACACAATATAATAATAACTTTGTATCAGAATGTCTGGTAAGGCAAGATCATGATGGACGGAGAGTTTTATGCAATAAAACTAAGTTATTTTCATTTGTATTCTATTTTCCACTTTTGGATCACTAGTTCCAGAGATGACCTCATTCAAACTTACATACCTACATACTTTACTTAAATACCAACAATATTTCGTTATTATTGTGTAAGAAAATCGAAAAACGGTTGCCTCGGTTAAACTATTGATACCGACTATCTCGGTAACCCCGTTTTGCACTTGACCCTTTACTTATTATTGTTAACAATATATGCATGCGTAGTAATAAAATATATAAATCAACGAGTTTAATTCCCGGCCAGGGAATGAATATTTATTTATATATACTTTAGCACATAATATTGTACAAGAAAGAGTTGTCCTAGAATTTCCTGGTTATCTATTTTTCCCAAATCTCACGATGGCGTTACACTCGCGGGGCTTTTTGGACACCTTGGTCGTCGATATGGAATTGGAACTGGATTGGAAACTAGCTCACAAATGTTGAGGATTGTTGAGGCTCATTCCTTCGAGTACTTTTCGCTATTTCTCATAGTTTCGGATTTGGGCCATCCACTCCGAACTCAAAACTCACCTGTGCCCAACATAACAAATGTCTAGATTTTACATTATATAACACGGTTCACTGAGCTCCACAGATTTTCCCGAATTTACTCGAAAATATATACCTATTTTACTACTGGCTTAATAATATATTTCGTATCGAGAAAGCTAGAACAAATACGCTATTGCTACAGTTATTTAGATAAAAATTTTATGTTTAATAACATAATACACTCGTCATCATCATAATTATTATATGTATGTCAAATAAAATAGTTGACAATAGTTAATAATAGTACTTACTTACCTACATTCCATACTAAATTATTACAATAGCATTTTATCTATATACTTATCTACCTATTACCTATTTATTTATAAGAGGCTTTGCACCGAGTAACTAATAAACAACGTAGTACAGCCTAACGGCCGGTTTCAATAACCTATCTATCAACGGTTTGCCCTACTGTATTAGTGTATTTGCCAGTGTCAAGTATAAAATATTTCAAACTCAGAGAGTTGAATCAAGTTTAAATGATGATGGTGATGATGATGATGAGATGATGGGATGAGGATAGTGTTTAAGTAAAGTAGTGGCGCTTTACTTAAACTTTACACGGACTTTTTTGGAGCAACTAGAAAAGTCACTTTCACAACTTTATTTCAATTTCCCACACTCGTACACATTAACGAACACATAATGGTTAATAATCCACCAATATTACACATTATCCCTCGAAGAAACGCAAGTTTTGGAAATAAAAACAAAATTTTCACGTTGACAACTCAATTGCCGCCAAAAAAGTCCCATAGGTTATTGAAACTGGCCGTAAACCGCTGGACGTTAGGACTTGAAGGTAGCCTCCTTTGGCAGTGTGGCGGTGCAACAAGAAAGATCTTTCGATAAGGAGGTCAAATGGGATACTAAAGTTTTTAAGGAAAAAAAACAAAATCCACGCGGGTGAAACTGGGTGAAAACCAATTCATTGAAAAACAGGAATTGGTTGCGTCTTGTCTCGATGCGAAACTGTACCACTGTTTTTTTATTACTATTAGATACTTATAGCTACTAATATAACGATACGACACACCTCTAGGTATATAACGTGATCCATTGGACATAGAAAATTGGACTCAATATCCATGCTTCCGCTAATACACCAAAACATTCAAGGGCGTGCGATATCACTGGGCCAGCGTGGTAGATTACGGTCCATTCTCTCTGAGAGAAGGCCAGAGTCCCAGCAGTGCGAACGTGATAGGCTGATGATGATGTGCTAATAATGCATAATATTATAAGAGTTCGTTGCATATAAGTATTAAAAAAACGTATGATAGATAGGAACTGATATCATCTACAGTGCTATCAATTTTGCAATGCTAAACCACTTATATCTGTGACCACTGACAACAGTTTAGCAACATTATATAAGCCACTTGCATTGTAAACTTTACCTGAACTCATTTTATTGAATCGAAACTTTTTTTACGAACTGTGGTGATTTTGCTCCTTTTTTACGAGTTTAGACACCGTTCACGAAATTGCTGACCAATACTTCTATACCTACATTAGCAAAAAATCGTGTCAACTAATTATGTTACAGATAGGTACAAAAAGTTTCGAAAAAGGTTGTTAACAACGTTTTAGACATTCTATTATTGTAAGTAATAACATGTAAGACCGCCGAAATTAAATATATCACCACATAGCTCGTAGGTCTTCCATGGGTACAGTACAATCCCTACTAATATTATAATAATCTGTCTGTCTGCTACACTTTCACGCCTAAACTACTGAACCGATTTAAATGAAAATTGGAATAAAGATAGTCTAAAGCTTGAGAAAGGACATAGGCTACCTTTTATCGCAATAAACTGTAGCCCACCCGAGTGAAACCGCAGGAAACAGCTAGTATAAAACAAAGCTTGCAACTTCCTTAAGTGTGCAGTGCAACTAACAACTTGTAATAAAACACCGCCACGTGCAAGCCCCTTGTAGTGTCTAAACCAAACATCTCTAATTATTTTTTAACTTTTACTGGGTACCGTTTGACCACAAGTCACCAGAATAAGTGATGAGGTGGTCGAAGGTGGCATCACGCTACACCGGGATAGGGTACTGGCTCTCAAATGAGGCTGCCGGAACACAACGATAAGTCCTTGACGACTGTTACTTAACTTGACTTCTTTCATAATCCCATGCAAACAATTTGAATTCCAGATGTAGCTGAGAGCAGCAAAGCAGCATTGTTAGAAGAAACAAAGCCTGCTGTAGAATTCAAGGCAGTTAATGAGAGATACCCTCATGCTTTGCTTTACGGAGGCACCTGTGGAGGCACTATCATCAGCCCCACCTGGGTCCTTACAGCTGGCCACTGGTATGTGAATCACACACATTTTACGTAGCGTTGAACCATTAATCACACGACGTTGTGACGATGTGTCTGTTATAATTCCTAATCCTAATTGAGATAGGATGTCCTCTGTAAATCCGATGGGGCTTTTTAGCTTACATTTTACCGTACCTACGATTAGTGCAAACAAAAAAGCAAATTATGTAAAAAAAACCTGAAGTACAAAAAAATAGAACTAGGTACCTGTCGTTCTATGATAGGTTGTGGTTGTACAGCTCACAAAGAATGCAAGTTACAATAAAATGTTTTCTTTGTCGAGTCACCGTAAACTGCGAACAAAGACATTGTCTTAGCACTTCCTAAGTATTTTTTAAGATTGCAAGGTGTTGCAAAGTGGAAGTGGAGGAGAGCGATGGCTGGCACATGCGTCAACTCGTGAACGGGTGCTGCTTGTGGGGTCTGGTCTGCTTTGGTTGTGATCCCGTAACCCGTTAATATTCCTGTTTCCATATCCCAATGTGCACAACCAACTAACAGAAATTCTAGAAGTATAGCTTATTATAAAATATCGGATATTACTATACTATTTATATTATGACAAAAAGCTTGGGATTGTGGTGAACTTGCTCCAATTCAATCAATTAGTAATAAGAATAAAGTTGTCAATGTGATCGCGGCAAAAAAATTACTTGCCGGGCGTTTCTTGCCTGTTCTTTTGCCGGCGTAAGGAGGTTGGAACAGGCGTAGCCAGTTTTAAGTTTGACGTTTGAAAGTGATCACAATGTATCCTATTGAATAAAGTACAGTTGAATTTTGAATTAGAATTTTGAATTTTGAAGTTTTTTAGAGCGAACTTTTGAAAATCTTCATATTGAGATTGAATGATAAATCAATTAATTGTAATTAACTCCAACTTTAAATAAGTACGTAAAAAATGACTTGATACGTGATTTTTTTACGTTCAACTTTATAAAAAAGTTTATTACATATTCGTACTATAGCTATAGCTATGATAATAACTTACAAAGAAGTTTATAACATATAAACGTATGCAATTATCGTTTACTATACGTTGGTTACAGATCTTTGTATGAAGGTAACAAACATACAAAGATCTGACTAAATAACACCGAAAGATTAAAGAGAAGAGGAAAATTGTTACAGACAGACTAGAATATTGGGGAAATAAATATCGGGGACAATAATTGCACACAAATTGACCTAGCCCCAAATTAAACTTGTGTTATGGGTACTAGACTACGGAGAAAAGGGAAAACACGGGTGTAACCCACGAATGGGTTACCCCTTGTTTGTTTATTATTGCACAATACAATTTAAAAAAAAGTTAAATCTATCAACAGACAATATATTAAAGCAGATAGTAGCACATAATACCAATTTGCTTGCACCAAAATCAACGAAGGAAAAAGCTGATTATAAGAAAACCCTTCACGTTTTTCCTCTTAAGAAATAAATACCAATGATCTACGACTGCGTCAATATGCACAAAAGAACTGATTGTATTATTATTATAATAAGTATAATATTTTTTCCTGTTACATGTACAGTCGGCGACAAAAGTAGCTGATCATACTCGAGTTTCCGTTTTAGATCAATAATGTTTGTTTTTTCCTTACAACTTACAAGGTTGCGTTTGACCATAACACAACACACATGATGTTAAGTGATAATTCGGTCGAAGGTTGGTGTTTAAAATGATAAAAGAAAATCAGAAAAATTGTTTTTGTTCAGCGACTTTTGTCGTTGACTGTACCTGCTTGGACGTGTTGTGGTCAATGAGCCAGTTTTATTCATTTCATCATCACCCACATTTATATTCTAATCTAAATATTGTCTGTAAACAACTCGTGATAAATAAAATTACTTATGCGTATAACTGTAGGGTACCTAACCTACCTATGATTTAGGTATGATGCCGGGGGTCCACAATCGTCTAGCGAAAACCTAGTACAGTCAACGACAAATTATATTTGACTTCCTGGGACCCAATTTTCGCGGCGTGAAATATCGCAATAACTGTCAAAATTGAACAACATTTTTTTTTTGGGCGGAGTGTAGAAGTGTCGCTAGTTTACGTAACATGAGGGTCTAAAATTCGGTAGGTAGAAGCCACGCCCGACCGTTTATCCAGTCACAATCGGCAATTCAAATGTGCTTCCAACCGAATCCCCAAAAATGATCAACCGTCTACAATGACTAGACGGCAATTACGATAGACATAATGAAGCTACGAGTTGAATTAATACTAGTCGAATTTGTTTGCCATAGCAATCTGACCTACCTAGTAGTTAAATATGTTAGGTTTACCGACAAATATGCCCGTTGTCTGCTAATACCAAATTGATTCATCGTTTTATTCGTATAATTTATCTAAAACACCCTTGGTTTCAATTTGTAAAGAATTACTAAGCACAATATTAGTCAAATGCTACTAACCCACCGCGACTTCCTATTCAGAAAATAAAATATTTTTGGAATCAATTATACTTAGAACCTGGTAGATTTTTGTGGTACGGGTATAGGAACCTCTACCTACGCAAAGTGGCCTAGGAAACTGCGAGCAAGGAATTACTTATGTGCAGGGAAGCGGGGTGTTTATTCGCAGTAGGCCTCAGGCACAGAGCAAGTCGGATTATAGACTCGCTCACGATCGATACATTGCATTCCTACAAAGGAGACGATTACAAAATGATGCCTCAACCAAGTTACCCAAGACAGTACAGTCGCTTCCTTTGCTTTTTCATTGAGCAAAAACAGTCAGAATATACATATGATATTTAATGAGGTATTGTGTTTTTGTTGCAGCACCCTGTTCAGCAGTAGGCGGCGCGTGCTGGCCGGGACCAACAACACAGAGGATGGCTCGGGCGTCACGCGCCGCGTGAAACGGCTCGTCATACATCCACTCTTCACTGTCGGGCCCTACTGGCTAAATGCTGACCAGTTCAATATCAAACAGGTTACTACTGCCCTTGCACTTCATTATTGCGTAGACCTTCGGACACATTGGTACAATTTCCACATTTGTTTTTTTTTTGCATTGACAGTACAAGTTTGTACAATTTTTAGTGAGTCATTTTCCATATTTGTTCAAATAATAAATTCAAAACATGCTACTTCAAGATAAGTACATCAAATATAACTTAAACAGTGTAATAGAGAGAGAGAGAGAGACTTTATTTGGGAAAACTGCACACATTATCCAGATAAAGATATGCACAAAAAAACAGTGACATTAGGTATACTTAAGTCATTAATATTTATGTGTTGGTGCGAACATTGCTGCTAGTACCTATGCTAAATCTTATTCCACTAAAAGTATCTGAGATAGTGGCCAGAACAGACACATGCCTTTTCTGAATAATATAAACATCTTAATCTGTTCCAGGTTGCGGCTCGCTGGGACTTCCTGCTTGTCGAATTATCTGAGCCGCTACCTCTGGACGGCAAGACCATGGCTGCGGCAACCCTAAATGAGGAAGCTGCGCTCCCGGCTGGTCTGGACGTCGATTACGCCGGTTACGGGACTGAACACCATGGAGTAAGTTATTGAGTTGACGTCTAAGATAAATTAATGGTCTGTAGTAGTAAGAGACAGAGCAGAGCGGAGCGGAACTAACTGCTTGTGAAGTTATCGAAACATCTTTGCACCAAAGAGCTACCATTAAGTAAGTAGTACTAAGTATTGTGTTTTAATATTTCTATCTCCGCCCAGGGTACAATGCGCAGTACGATGCACGGCATGGAGCTGTCCATCCAAAGCGACGAGACGTGTCAGACATTGCAAGAGTACAACCCTCAAGACATGCTGTGCGCGAAGGGACGCCCGCCCCGATTCGACTCCGCGTGTAATGTAAGTATTACATTATGCTCAAGTGTCAAACAATTTTAGGATGGCGCTGAAAACGCTCTCAATAGCGTTTTTTGGAATATAACTACCGTGAGTTCCCCTCAGCTCATCTCTAAAACGAAATAAATCGCTTCGCCCCACGTTTAGGTGCGGAATCTGAGCAGTGGGGAATACTCGGTTTCTCACGGATCAACTGAATTGCTCTCAACTGGGGCACTGGTGTTTTCAAGTGTTGCTTTGTTCTGACAGCAACTTGGAACAAAACACGGATTTAGAATCATCATCATCAGCCGGAAGAAGTCCACTGCAAAACATAGGCCTCCCCTTTTGAACGCTCCTTATGAGCGGCTTGATATTCAACCAGTTTTAAAGAGTTTAAAAACTAGGACGAAAAGGTCAGCAACGCATCGGCATCGCCCCTAGAGTTGGAAATGTCCATAGGCGACGGTGACCATCATGCGAACCGTCCGCGTTGGCTTTTTTGCACGTCAGCGACTAGACGTGACGACAGGCTGCGGCCGACAATTTTCATATACATAATAATATGTATTTTGCTCAAAGTTCCGCACACTTGGCATCAGAGTCGCGGAGTCGCGACAAGATAGGTTCGCGCGCGTTTGCTACTTGTCGCCGCGTCTAGTCGCTCTGTGCATACCCACACACGACGTCAGTCTACCCAGCAAAACAAAGGGACAACAAAAACTGATGCCCGTTATTTTCCCCCAGGGCGACAGCGGCAGCGGACTGGTGGACCACAGCGGGCGGCTGGTGGGCGTGGCGTCGTGGGTCGAGAACGACGCGCACGAGTGCCGCAACGGAGCGCTGGTCTACTTCTCGCGCGTCTCCGCTGTGCGCGATTGGATCAGACAAGTCACCAAAGTTTAACGCACCTAGAGTAGTTACTTAGTTTAAAACAGACGCGCGCCCTAACACTCGGGACTTCATCAAAACGTGATTTGTCAATTTTGTTTATTTTACGGCTCAAGGTAGGTGTGAACATAAGATTAGCCGGTTAAACTTAGGTAAGAACATCTCCTCAAAAGCCGGCTAATCTTAAGTTCATGTTCACGTCTACCGCAACATATAAGTACACAAATTAGAGTAGTGTCCAAACTCGTAGATGTGATAAGGATAGACCGGTATATATCATAGGGTGTATGATGCAACGCGATTCTTGTATTTGTTCTCTCCCCAAGTTAAATGTAATAAATAATGTATATCACGCTCAAGAGTCAAAGGTTAGTGAAGCGCGTCACTTTGTTCCATAATTAATAAGACTTTGTCCAACTTACCACTTTTTCTTACTTAATAAGGCTCAATTTTGAAAAACTTGAAAAGTTTAACTTGCTTTAATTAAGTAATAAAGTAGTAAATATTTAAATTATAAGATAGGTGAAGCCTTGACTCCTGAAATAGTGTTTACACTAGTACAGAAATTTATGGACTCATTAGAATGTATGACACACTAATTATGTAAATAAATTCAAACAAAAACCTTGCATTTATCGGCAGTAACCTGTCACTCTCCAGCCCATAAACTATCTTTATGCAAAAAATACTTTTATCTGTAGCTGTGTGAAAAGGTAAACAATCACTTCGCATTTACAATATTAGTGAAAGTGATTAAATAGGCATAATTGAAACAAATTTTAATTTTCTCTCTACATAGTGATTAAGTTGTGATGACGATTTTTCCTAGTCAAGTGTACATGTGGTAATATTTAGAACGTCTTGCGACATAGTACTTCTTAAATTCAGAATCTCCTGCTAATTTCACACGACGCGTAACTGCTGCCTTTCGTTTCTATGTTAGAGATATCAGCAGAAAGAGATATGAGCAGATTTATCAGAAGATTGTGAAACTGGAACTGAATGTACTTAATTTTAATATACACATATTAGAAGGCAAGTGCATTTGAAAAGTTGTCGCGAACCGTTCAGCCTCACTTGAGAACTAGTTGCCAATCCGGGCGTAGGATGGCGCCACCATCGACCACAACGTCACTTAACACCATGGTCAATAAAACACTACCCTGTAGTAAGTTGTAGAATAATTATGTACAATTTTGGTTGTGACAAAATTACTAAACAAATTTCAGGTTACAAAAACTGTAAAATAGTGTTACTAGTAAAGTGATTATATTATTATATAAAAGTTACAGAATATGATATGCATTCTTATTTATTTATTAATCCTACACACATTCGTGAAGGAAAGGAATTTGTGAGCAGAATACCAATAAAACGAGGTTTATGTTCCTGAAAATTTAATGACTTTAATAGAAGATAACTAAATTAAAACAGCAAAATGGAAGAAAATCATTCATATTAACATCTTCCGTCCGATTATGATCAAGCAAAACGACCGAAATTAATCAATGACCTAACAAAATATACAACAAAAGTCATTAAATAATTAAGTCCAATGAATCAGTTAGTCTACCGTGGACAACGACCGAAGCGATACATGGATATTATTGATTCAACTCACCACTAAAATGAACAAGTTACATAATACAACTTACAATTTTGAATAATATTGTGATTAAAAGAAAAAAAGCTAAATAATTCTTTCCTACTTATATAATGTGTAATAATATAAAGTGTCGACTACTTAATAATATAACTATCCATATGCTTACTTCAAAATTTTCACACAAAGAGCGGAGCGGAGGGCGCGCGCGCCGTGGCGGTACGACATATGCGACGCTGCGAGGCGCCGCGGGGCGCCGCAGCGGCAACACGCGCGCCTTACGCCGTAACACACCACAATCTCTCTAAACACTATGTCACTTATGTTGAATGTTAGACGAAAATAAAGCGACAACTTCCCAAACCAAATTACAGTATACTAACAATTTTAGACATTTCGATCCAGTAGTGAGTGTGAGGGCGTGCGCGCCGCGACCGCACATCCGCCGCAGACCACGCGACAGTCACGCGGCAGTCGCGAGTCAGTCGCGCGGCGATCAAGCAACTGTCGCGAGACATACGCGCGGCGATCGAGCGACTGTCGCGCCGCGCCGTCTTGCTCCGTGAGCGTTAGCTTACGATTGTTATTCCGATAACAAAGCGCACTATATCCTCGGGTGGAACAATAACAATGTAGCTTTTTTTGGAGTTTTAATTTTTTACAATATATAGGATTTGTCTCTATAATTAATTATATCTAATATTTACAACGGAGGTGAACGGACGATCTTCGAACTCCACTCGTCATCCTCGAAAATAATCCTGAATCCTACCCAAAAACGAACGTATCTACAACTTTTAATATAAATTTAAAAGTAAAACTCTCGCCACAAATAAAATCTAAACTACGGATCGAGTCTGCGTGTCGTATTTCGTAAGGTCGATAGTGATCGCTGTGAAGCGACGGTCGCGATTGAAATAGGAGGTCGCGGCGCGCGGCGCGCGGTCCCCAGTCAACTGTACAATGCATCGAAATAAGAGACACAAACTCGATCGATATATTTATTTAGAGTAAACGAGGCGGGGGGCGGGGGCGCGGCGCGGGCGGCGGCGGCGGCTCATATCTTGTGTATCTTCTGCGAGACGACGACGGGGTTGTTGCGCCGGATCTCCTGCGCGCCGAGCTCCCGGTAGTCGAACGAGCAGTCGTGCTTGTCGCTGTACCGGTGCACGGCGCAGAACAGCCCGCCGCACCGACACTCGAACCCTGCAACCAACACCACCTGCCTTACACGACGCACTAGCCTACACATCTGTCAACACTCCATGGTGATACAAACAGAATGAGAAACGTATACACATTTCTTTTTATTGCACCGCTACCAATCTGGTTTGGAATGCGCCAATGTAAGTAAAAAGTATGGCAAGGGAGTCATTGTAAGCGATAATATAATTAGATGTAGATAAAGAGTTCTATTTCCTACGTGATAGTATGATATGCGTGTATAATACATGTATTTGCAACATAATCTTTTCATTCTGTTAAATGTTATTCGCCGCCATATTGTACATGTAAGCAGTCTGCATCTCTTAACTGCAATGGCATTAATCTTAATACACCATTGAATTTTTTTCTTACATTATATTAATGCAGATTGTGTTGATGCTCTAGATAAATAAATAAATAAATTACTACGCGAGTAACTTAATAAGGTAGTTAAAAAATTATTCATTATATCGTTCAATAACAAAAAAACAACCAAAAATATGATAGATAGCCTAGTCTTATAACTCAAGGAGTATTCGTAAACTTTTTCGTCACATGTATAAATCTCAAGTATTATAAAAGTCTATAAACTTTAACGTTTGAAAAACATTAAAATGTTTTAATATTGCAAAATGAGTGACGTCGTCATACCAAGGGAAGGGGTCGAGGACGGGCTCCAAAAACAATTGAATTCGTGTGACGTAATTTCAGATGACCATACTCAAAGAGAGCGGCCTCTGTCCCAGCTCGGTGGGAATAAATACGCCGTAGATGATGTGACGTGGGTATAACACAAGAAGCGCTCCTTACCTGTGAGTCCAACCTTCTTGCGGCACACGGCGCACCGATTCTTTTTCTTCTTGTCCTTGCTAGGGTCCTTCTCGTCCGCGTCCGACTCGGAGGTGCCGGCGCTTGCGCTTGTCCCCGCTCCGCTCTCCTCTTCCAATTTCTGGAATCAATATCACAGATTATGTTAGTATAATAGTCATACTTTCATCGCTTCAAAGTAATTACTGTGTGCTACTACAGACAGATCTACTAGATTTGTGTTCTAGTATAAATTATTTTTTTTCTTTATGGAGCTGGTACTGCAGCGAGGCTATGCTTAATAATAAATATTGAATAGGTTATGTATGTCGGTTATGAATAACAAATAGCTCGAACGTTAACCAAGTCTAAAGTATCAACATAATCGCGACTCGCCTTAGTGACTGGCAATTGATGCTGAGAGCAATCATATATTGATTACGTAATGCACAAGGTAAAATAAATTCGTTTCCGAGGCATAATACTTTTTAATGATAAAGGGAAATGCCCGACGACTAGTATTATCATCGCCCCTAAAGAAACAGGTCGGCTACGAACGCCGGGCGCGATGACGTCACTGTGAGTACACGTAAACACCGAGTGAATCACCCTCTACGGGACAAAACCAACCCTTTTTAGGTTCCTCTTGCTGCCATCCTGAATAGAAGGACGCGGTTCAGAGGGGGCAGAGAATATTTCGTTTATTTTGACGTCATTTTCAGAAACGACGGGTGCCTCTCCGATTGTTTCATTTTGGCTCTCGTGTATTTCAACTTTCTTTACTTTTAATGCGTCGGAGATGGCACCCTGCGCTAGGTTAGGTTTCGCGTCGAGCTCGGCCTTGTCTTTGGTTCCGTCGGGCTTGGGCAGCGGGGTGCTGTCGTTTATACCGAGCGACTGACGTTTGTTCTCGAAACTCTTTGAGCGCGACACTCCAATACCCTGTTCCAGCGCGGAACTTTGGCCGTTGTTGCTGGATTTACTGTTACGCCGTAAAGCTTTTTTAAAAATCCTCTTCCCCTTCGATTCTTTTTTGTTAGGGTCATTTTCCATTATTCAGACTTTGTGTTTATTTTTCAGATTGGACATTTTGACTGAAACGAAAATTTTATTTCTCCAATTATGTTATTTTATCTCTAAAATACGGTTGCAAAGTTTAACACTGAATCTAAATATTTATTTATACGAAACATTTGTAACGAGATGAGAAATGAGTATCGTAAACACTTTACCAGTTTCTATGTAAAGGTGCCCCTCATCGCGAGTCACTGACTTGGGGACTAAAGATCCGTAAAAAATTACATATTAAAACTCACTAACAAACAAAGCTTTGATTAAAATATCGAAATATAAAACGAACGGGTTATAAAACATTCAAAGAAAGTGTTTACGGTTGTTTGTTGTATAAGTACAAAATGTCATCTTGACAATATTCCTATTTTAAAAAGACATTTTTGGCTGCCAGGAATTCAAATTGTTGTATGTACACTTTTTGTTGTGAGCATGAAGGCCAACACACTCTAGTGTTTCAATATAATTATGCTGAAAGTGGTGTAATTAATTGTATTTTATTGCACCTAGTCGTCAGAGATCCCCAGAGCGTTAAACCAGCCGGCGGCCAGCACGAAATATCAGTACAACGATAACAACTAAATGTAGAAATAAAAGCTGTAGTACAAATTCCACTGGTATAAAATTTCTGTTGACTATTCCCCAGTAAAACTGGTAATGCTGGATTTAGTAAGGGTTACCGTTATTCAAAAAACTAATATAATATTATAGATAGAGAAACAAATATGTGAAAGGATTCGTCTCTTTTCATCTCTGAATACAACGGTTTTATGCGTTTTGATCGGGGTTATTCCCTTAATATGTATTTTTGAAATCGACAAAGTTTTGCAAGACGAAAGCAGTCTAATATATAAGGGCCACGCTTAATGTCCCATCACAAAGTGCCACCGTGTCTATATACCACGCATATTAAATCCATTAAAACTATTCTATGTACATATTGTAATTCATGTTACAGTGTTAGATTTAAATACTATACCCGTCATACTGCAATAGTATATTAAAATTAAACGTGTTATCCTTATCACTCAAGTACGTACACTACGAGTACAGTGCGCACAAACAACAAGTACCTACGCAACAAACAATGGCAGGGTTCAAATAACACAAGCTCACTGCTTACCTGTGACGCGATCAGATCCGGAATTATCCATACGCCACCGTTCACAATCAGAATTAATTAGTAACAATGATTATAAAAATACTAGCTATGCTGCAAAGTAGTATCACTTTGTATATACTACTGTGTCAATAAATGCCTTTGATTGATTGATTGAATGCTGTGTCCCGCAGTTCCACCCATGTGGACTACAGTTTATGGCGATAAAAAGTATCCTATGTCCTTCCCCAGGAAAATTATTTCAATACAAAATTTCATCACGACACGTTCAGCGGTTTAGGGGTGAAAAGGTAAAAGCAACATATAGAGAGTTGCTTTCCCATTTATAAGTGGGTAATTTAACTTTATCATCATCATCAACAGCCTGTATCAGTCCACTGCTGGACATAGGCCTCTCCCAAGGTACGCCACTGAGCCCAGTCTTCAGCTCTTCTCATCCAACTACTGCCAGCCACTCGGCGCAAATCGTCGCTCCACCTGGTCGCAGGACGTCCTACACTATGTTTGCCGAGTCGCGGTCTCCACTCGAGAACACGTCTACCCCAACGGTTATCGGTTCTGCGGCTTATATGACCAGCCCACTGCCACTTCAGCTTGCTAATTCTATGAGCTATGTCGGTGACCTTAGTTCTCTGACGGATCACCTCATTTCTGATTCGATTTAACTTTATAGGTGTTATCATTTCACATCGATGACTAAAGCATACGTTACGGAAGCCGACATGATTTTTTATTTTTTTTACTATTTACAGGGTAGCGTTTGACCACAAGTCACCTGATGTTAAGTGACGATGTGGTCGAAGATGGCGCCACGCTACACCTGGACTGGGAACTGGCTCTCAAGTGAGGCTGCCGGAACACACCGATAGGTGCTTGGCGACAGATTCTTAACAAGAGGGTGGTAGCTAGCCAGGCGAGTACTAGAAAATATCCTACCACCAAGCAAATGCAAAAATGATGAGGGTTCTTTGCTAATTCAATACGACAACAAAAAACTGCTTATTATTATCTGGATAATTTTATCAATGCATTTTCTTTGTACCCATGTTGTTTGTTCCCCATTGAGCATTATATTTATACCATATCTAAATTACTTATCCATATTAATAATAATCACAGCACAATATGTTTGTGCTCCGCGTAGATGCAGAGGATACGAAAATCTATTTCCATTTTCTATTTCACGTTGTTTTTCAAACTTATTATTGTTTTCTAGAAACAACAGAACAACACCAATCGCATTGAAAACAGTTTACCTTCAAACGGGTTCATTAAGTGCATTTGCATCGTTACAATGCTGATAAACAAGTTTTTTACTTATTTATTTAAACATGCGATGATATGGAATAAAATAAAACTGTAACAGGGTCAGTGCTGACTGCTGTATATTGAATATGATTTTGAACTATTAACCGCGATCTACTAATTAAGAGGGTAATGAAACCAAATCTGTAGATTTTATATGGATTGTTTGAATTTTTTTTATTTTTTTGTTTTTCGGCGTGATATATTATCACTTTCGATAAATATCGCAATAACTGTTAAAATATGTATTGAATTTTCACGCCGCGAGAATTGGGCCCCTGATCTGCAGATACATATGACCGCGGGTCCCTGATTCGTAACTAATAATATAAATGTAAGTTTGTTTGTTGGTTCGTCGTTCTTTCTCGCAGTAACGCACGCACAATATGACAAGGGACCTAATAATCAGTCATTGCTTTTGTTATCCTGTATTAAAATACTTGATAATAGAATATTTCTCATACTGGGCAACGGAGGAAGAACTAACGTCGTTTACAAATGATATAGGCTATTTTTATCCCGGAAAAATATCTTCCAAGCGGGTGAGACCGCGGGTCACAGCTTGTATGAAACAAAAACCTAAATTCATATTTCGTGCCAAATCTGGTTTGGTAATAACGCTCTTACGCATCAAACTTGATTTTTCCTAGGCCTTGTATCGCATCATCATTATCAGCCTTTCACGTTCCCACTGCTGGGACTCCGGCCTTCTCTCAGAGAGAGAGTATGGCTGTAATCTACCACGCTGGCCCAGTATCGCATATTATGGTAGTAATAGCGCTGTAATACATTTGTATACAAGTAGTGCTAGAGAGGAATCGTTTTCTATGACCAATGCCATTTTATGTAGGTGTAATTAACATTTGGGAAAAGCTATGGCCATGATGATAGTAACTAACCTAGGGTTGCCAACTGCAGTTGCAGTAGTGCGCAAAATACAACAGATATTATTACGCAGGTTGTTTTCCACTTCATTATCAACGTGTTAATTTCATACCAACAATAAAGATACTTTCACTGCATATTCATCTGTTATTTAATCTAATATGTATGAAGATATATTCATTCTGTTACCTATAAGGAAATTAATCGACTTATTCTTTAGTTAGTTGCGATAACATACATGAAGGCCAGACCTTAGTATAGAACTGAAATGTTACAATATAACGGCAACAGAGTTATTGCGACAGGCAGTGACGTCAGCGTTCGTGTGATACGTCTAATTTGTGCAAATTGGTATATTAGAACACCGTTTCACTTTGCTTGTGCGAAAATTCTAGAGCTATCTATGGAGACGGTCAAAGAAGCTCGAGGCAAGTACGTAAATAAAGAGCCGTCGAGCGTCGTTGATTATTTCTTAATTTTTTTTAATGGCTTTAATAGATTAGTATATTTAGCCAGTGTCAAATAATTATTAGAT
Organism: Opisthograptis luteolata; assembly: GCA_931315375.2. Classification (NCBI taxonomy): domain Eukaryota; kingdom Metazoa; phylum Arthropoda; class Insecta; order Lepidoptera; family Geometridae; genus Opisthograptis; species Opisthograptis luteolata. Next base: position 10,178,066 of record OV928042.1, read on the forward strand.
GTATCAAATGATGATGATGATGATGAGATGATGTGACCCAGCTACAAACCGGGCTAAAGAGAATAGTCCCCTTTGCGTGTAGTGGGCACTTTACTGAAATTTTACATGAACTTTTTGGAGCAACTAGAAAAGTCAAACCACTTTATTTCAATTTCCTACACACGTACACATTAACGAACATGATGGTTAATAATCCACCAATATCACACATTACCACTCAAAGATTTAGAACTAAAAATAATTTTTTCATGTTGACAATTCAATTGCCGCCAAAAAGCCGCCGTTGATTGTTCTAAATAGCTTTTATATATGTGACATTGGTGTTAATCACTGAGCAGTCGGCAACCCTAACGCCGATGCTAGTGTGTGCGTGCGATGGTACCGTGGGCCGGGTGACGCATGGAGAGCGTGTGTGTTGGTTGTCGTTTGAAAGACCAGCACAACGCTGAGATGAGGCCGGTTTGCAACATTCATCTTTTGTAGTTACTACATAATGCATTATGTTTTTGCACTAGGTGAACCGACATTGTAAGAGTCGCAGGGAGCCGATGGATGCAAATGGCTATTAGCCGTTCATGGTGGCGTTCAAGGAGGGAGGCCTATGTTCAGCAGTGGACTTCTTCCGGCTGATGATGATGATGCATTTAGTTTTGTTTTAAGTATTTTTGTATAATTTGTTTCAAATAAATGATTCATTGGCTTTATTATTTTAAGCGTGTATATCGTTGTCTAGTACCCGGAACACAAGCTTCGAGCTTAATTTGGGGCTAGGTCAATTTGTGCGCAAGGGTCCCTGATATTTATTTATGTATTCTTATTATGTGAACAAGTGTGCCCTCACGTCTGTGTGCGCCTGCGGCGAGGCGGGCAGGCTGGGCACGGTGGGCGCGGCGGCGGCGAGCGGCGTCGCGGCGGCCGCGGGCACGAACGGCGCAGACACGGGGGACGGCGTCGTCGCGGGCGGCTGCTGTTTCTTCTTTAGCGCCTCCTGGAATCACGAAATAATCAATATTACCATCTTGAGCAAAACATTGTTGTTTGTAAAACCCTTCTGGATTTATGTTAGGAACTGCTTCGTTGACAAAAATGATAAAAGCATTCGGGAGGAGGTGTTCGCGGATAACTTCGTCGTTTATAAACCGATTTTGATTATTCTTTTTTTGCTAGAAAGGAGATATCCCAAGGGTGGTACCATGATAAGGGAACGAGGATCTGATGATGGCATCTCAGAGAAATAGACGGGCACATTTTTTTACTATTTAGTATCTAAAGTCGGTTTTTTTTTTGTTAAAAATTATTGTATCACTGGTACTTTCTTTGCGTTTTTTGTCTGCTGTTTTGCTGGCGTAGCTTGTTTTTATGCCTAACATTTTAAAGTGATCACATGTTGTTGTATGCAACTAAAAAACACATTTTGATTATTGCAAGTGCTAAAGGCTCCTTATTCATCAATCGCAAATCGCAAACGATGAAATGCGCAAGAAATTTACGATCTTCAAAAACATTTTAGAAAGTCTACGAACTACATTTATTACGTGTTTGTATTCAACGCAGGGACATCTGGGGAAAACCTTACATCAAAGGCTGATGGCAAATTTGTATTGTTGGAAAAAACTTTACGTGGGAAGCCACAACAACCTACACGCGTGATTATACTAATTAGGTAGTATCGATAACTTTTATTGATGAGAAGAGCATGTCGCTCGCCTGATCGTAGCGTTGCGCTTGCCCATTACAGTTCTAGAACGTATACTCATTTGGGCAGAAAAACTGCGTGGAGCTTGACCCCATAGCATTAGTACATACGAGTAAATAGATAAATAACTAGGTACGTCGATATTATATCATCGAACTAGCATTTCTCACGCGCCTACGTAAGCATTCACACGGATATATCTCAGTTCTCAGCACTGTGATGTAAAACTTACGCTATCGATCACCAAAAATGGCATCTAATTATAAGTTTTGGCGTATTAGATCCAGTTAGGATGGAAACTAATTGCACATGAATGGGATTTACGGAGGTGAAGATGGACCATCATCTAGATACTTTAGGTCCTCAGTACATTTGTTTCCGCGCTAAAGTATAAATCACTTGAGAGCCAGTACCTACACTTGGTGTAGCGTGGTGCATACTTCGACCACATCGTTTTATGGTCAAACACTCAAAAATGTGTTCATTTGGTGGGATACAACATTTTAGATGACCTTAAATAAGACTTAAACGAGCTACGCCTGTTCCAACCTCCTTACACCAGCAAAAGATCAGGCAAGAAACGCCGAGCAGGTATTTTTTTGGGAACGATCACGTTTACAATGTTTTTCTTGTTACTAACTGATTGAATAAACCATGTTCCAAGATTTTTTGACATCCCTGTATACCCATTTTTGTACCGGTAAGACATAAAAGATGGTCCCGTAGGTATGTCCGTTTTCTCGCGACGTTTTTCCTTCACCGTTTTTGAATAATGAAAAAAGTATTTGGCCGTCATAGGATTCAAACTCGGTATCGACTACGCTGAAGGCGCACGCGTTACCTTGCGACCACTGCTTTACTTCCTACGCATCTTTAACACGTGCCTATATCAGATTGAATTATGTTACGTTACGAGTACCATATTCAATATTGTTCCCTACCGAAAAGGAACCTTCCAGGAACTTAGGATTTGCCCCAGAGCGTTTATTTATAGTTTAGCCAAACAAAGTTGGTGGGATTTCAACTTACAACAAAACTGACCTTAATTTGAGTCACATCACCTTTTTGTACCAACGCCAAATACGTTCTTCCCACAAATTTACAACTGTACAGATACATATTACGTGAAAGACGCGAAGGAGGCGGAGTAATAGCACAGAAGACATCTACTGTGGTAATGGCATATAAAATTGAGCCAATCTGCGCTCTCGTCGCGCGCGCTCACGGGTCGCGTGTGAGAGGGATGCCTACCAGGCTCCGCTTGCCTCTCTAGACGCCAGCTAGCTATGGTCTTGAATTAATAGCACTTGTCAAGCCGCGTTAGCGATACTCTGCTGTGTAAGTCATCCATCGCATACAAAGATACCTTTTAAATCATTTGTATTTATAATGTTGCCCTAAACACTGCGCAATAGTACCATTGCAAGTTTATGAACAAACGTCGCTAGAAACTATATCCGCAAGAAAACAGTTTTCCTTAAGCTCGTGGAGTGAGTTTTGACGAGGGCAAGCTCGGCTTTTATTAGAAACTAGCTTCGCAACGCGGTTTCACGCACGTGGACTACAGATATCCCTACCAAATATTACCAAAATCTGTTCAGCAGTTAGGCATGAAAAGGGTATAAAGCCAAGACTTTAATCTCAGCCCTGAGCATTTCAGTAATCACGACTCTTTTAAATGTAATCCATGCATGATGCGCGCACTAGCAATGTCTCGTTCTCTTCTTTCCCAATATCTAACATAAACCAGAAATGCATTTATGATGCACTAGCTGTTCCTCGCGGTTTCACCCGCGTGGGCTACAGTTTATCGCGATAAAAAGTATCCTATGTCCCTTCCCCGGGGCTCAAATTATCTCTATACCAAATTTCATTTAAATCGGTTCAGTAGTTTAGGCGCGATAGCGTATATATTCCGTATACATACTCCAAAATTATTCCCGCACTTCGGTGCCCCCTCAACGCGTTACCTGCTGCCTATTTCAATTCTAAGTTAATTTTTCTTGGACCGCACGTTTGAACCGCGCAGTTAAAGGTCTTCCTGGTCCGCGACCGCACTTTACCTATTTCATAGATTCTCCCTCACCTCACCGCGTTTCCCGCTGCGCTGCGGTGCGGCAGTTTTATTTTTCTACTACTACTTACATTTTTAAACTCGTGATATCTTTCGAATGGAATGTCCGAACTGAATGATTCAAAAAGTTATATAAAGGCATTGAATCAGTTTTGAATAAGAAGTAATTTATTTTGATAAGGATTAATACCAGGATACAAATAAAGAGCCTTTTCTAGCGGCGGCATTAAAAATTATTATTTTAAAATAAAAGATCACTTATTGTGGCATAACTATAATAGTTAAGACATATGCTCTCGCGGACTTTTTTGTAGATCTAAATGAGACCTACAAACCCGTAATACATTATTTTGTTCTAGTGTCAATAGTTTTTGCAGCGCACGCAAAAATAGGTTTTCTATTTTACACCTTGAGTTGCAAAATAGCAATTTTCTTACGGATCCCTAATTTTTTTGGAAATAAAATATAGCCTATAGCCTTCCTCGATAAATGGACTATCCAACACTGAAAGAATTTTTCAACTCGGACCAGTAGTTCCTGAGATTAGCGCGTTCAAACAAACAAACAAACTCTGCAGCTTTATAATATTAGTATAGATTAGCAATCACGCCTCACCTTCAAAATACAAACAACCAGCAAAGCATTGTGGATCTGAGGACAATAATATTGTTCTATAACCACTAACCCCAACTGGGCTAGAGGTGTCCTCTGCATACCAGAAGTTCAGTAGGTCATGGTGCACATCGAAATAAGTAGTAGAAATGATACTAACATCTTGTCAAGCGAAGGCCTAATTACTGGTGAACAACGTCGAACAATTACAACAGTCAAAACAAATTCACTGAGTAAGCCATCGAATGAAAGTTAAACCGCAATGATACTGTTGTTAGCTGTTTCTATGGCTATAAAAATTGCGCCACGAAGGCGACGTGGTGACGTCGACGACACAATAGATCAAACAAGCGCACCTGGATACAGTGAGTCATGCAACATCGTGTGGGACCAACCAATGTCACCCGGGCTAAGCAGGTCGGTGATCGATCATCAATAGTAAGTAGTGCCACAGCACAGTTCCACCCACACCATGCCTGTTTCTTACTATACCACTTACAATGAGTTATTCACTTGAAAGCGTTTTAACGTCACGTGTAGAAATTGACAGGAGGTTAAGAGCTGTCAACAGTCGCAACGACATACTTCTCTACATTTTACTGGTGATTTATACGAGTAAAGCCTGTTCAAGTGCCGATGCAAGTCTTAGTCAACCATCTTCGCTTTTCATCAGGCGGTGTGAAGTGAGCTAAAGTAGTAACTTTTTTTTTACTGGAAATAGGCATGCATTTGACCGCCTTCCCGCCTGTTGCCAAGCGTAGATGCGGTCGACGGTGTAACACGCATACCTAAAAGGTAACCGCTTCACTCTTGCTTTGAAGATCCCCAAATTGTAACTTCTCCCGTTCCTATATTTGTGGGTAAAAATGTAAATCGTTTACCTTAAAACATACTGAGCAGAGTCCATCTGTGGAGGGGTTTCCGTAGAAGCCGCAGCCCGACCGGCACAGCGCCTCCATCGGATTTGATTCACGCTCCATTGTTCCGCACTATAATTTCACTCGAGTTCAACAACGAGTCTATCACTTGACGTTAACACTAGTAAAGTACGATTGCACTAACAGTTATTGCACTTGTTTGTCGTTACACAGAGTGTCCCACAACGACCGGTGAGCGGCGCGATGCACTTGAACGTTATAATTTAGACTTGATTTATCTTCTGGCTTGCCGTATCCGCGGTAAGTGGCTTTCCTTGCCGACGAGCTATCTGTTCCTCTTATGTCAGGATCTCAGCGGTCCCTGAAACAAACAAACAAGCTCTTATCAAACAGATAAACAACTATTGATAGTTTCGTTCGTTTTTTCAAGTGATTCGCTTTGAATAAAACGAATGTAATGCACGCTGCACGGTTAAATAAAAAGAAAAACATTTTGAAAGCGATAATACATCAGCTCGGCAGCGTGTCGATGTCGTGCTCGAATGTGCGCAGATTATTTCACTAGAAAGTGATATTAGGTGTAGAATATGATTTCGTTGGAGTGGAAGCAGAACATAATATGCATAACGACGGGTTTGCGTAACAAGAGAGAGCTATAGAGCTAAGTAGAACGCGCCCGCGAAACAGCACCCGCGCGGGCCGCGCCCCGCGCCAAGGTCGCCCCTGCTGCCTAGGTACCAACCTACGAACAACTTTGCTAATATTTGGTGACAAAAATCAAATTGATATTGCGAGATGCCTTTGCGCTGCCCTCGAACAGACTAAATAGTATGAAGGTCATCATTATAGTTTGCAAATTCTTAACGCTCTTTTCCTACCAAAATCGACGCAGAGTTAGGATTCAAGGATATGATGTCAGAAACCAAACAGAGTGGGTAAGACTGTGTAGAATCAGGCTCATCAGGTTACAATTACAAGGTAACAAGATAGCGGTAGGCGTATACCGCTATTCGATTACTTCAGTTGGACTTCGATGCAAAATATGTACATTGGACGTAAACAGTGTAACAAAGAAATACCTAGATTCTATATTCGCCTGCTAACGAATATAATGTAGCAATAGTGGGTGGGTAAATAAATGGAATGTATCGCGTCCAGTGGTCGTTTATTACAACTGGTGCAAGTGGAGAGCGGTCGGGTCGTTAGCACACGGGCGCAAGAGAGCAGTTGGGGAGTCATCGACCGGCCCGCACGCAGGGGGTGCGATGCGCCCGCGCCGCGCCCACCCGACACCCGGCCGAGCGACGCGACATAAGTGCATATTATAAAAGTATACGAAATCTAATGACATTTCGTTAAAGCGCCTCTAGTGGGCGACTCAGTTCAAAGACCGCTCACAATTTAAGCGTCAATAGGGAAAAGTCATTTTGTTCTCGCGAATCTCGAAATTCGCCACGACATAGATGTTCTTGACAATTAACAAAAGCAAGCGCTACAAATTCAGCGCTTTCATCTATACTCTTATTACGTGATGAGTTGATGACTAAGGTACTGTTGCTGACCGAGAAGCGTACTCGCTAATTACTGACAAGTTTTTTGCTCTCTACCAACGCAATTTTTGCCTCTAGTTTTAGTTTAAGCACGTATCATTATTAACTCCAGCAGATATTTGCTGGTAAATAATTTAAAGTCAAGTAGGTAATACTGATACCAAATAAGTGTGCCAAGGCGATCATCAGCCTATTCAACCAGTTGGAAACGTGATGTTCAATTATAGCATTACGATAATGGCGATGCCTGGCTTGCGTTGCCAAATTAACATTACCTTTGCTAGCCGCGTGTCGAACGCTACGTAGTTCAGTTACACCTATCTATCATAGTCATATCCAAAAAAAAAACATCAAATAGGAATACAGAAAGTCGTTTACGATAACTTTATTTATGGCAACATTACTGTGAGTACGTCATCTTCTAGCGTATCGAATCGTAATTTCCATTGTTGGTAAAATGATTAGGAATGCTCAGGGACGATAAGCTATTTGAGTGATAGACAAATCGTCATGGCATGTTCGAGCGAGTGCGAGGTGAGGTGATCGTGAGCACGGGGTCGGGCTCGGACGAGTGTCAGTGGCGGGGCAGAGCGCGACGACGACGCGACGACGCGGCGGCTGTGCCCCGCTGACCCACTTGTCGAGTTCGCTACGCAATTCGAGCGCGCGATCCGCCTCGGTCTGCATCCACAGCACACACACACTTAGGCCGAACTGCGATTTGGTTTCTAAACGTATGTGCGCAAATTCGCACTCACACTGCGACGTATAGATGAAATGATGACGTCATAATCGTTGTCACCGGCGTCACCGCCCAGCTCGCTACACGACAAACCAGCCGGTTACGTGTGCCAACTGCGGCGGCAAGCCAGCATGCTGACAGGCATGTAAACTTCCAGAGATAGCAAGCTAAACTTGAAAGTGGTGACTCGAAAAGTACAGGCCAACAGGGGTGCTAATTAACCCCCGCAAAGTTCTTAGGGTTAAGTAAATCATAAAAGTCGAACATCGTTTGATATGTGAACAAATGTCCAATAGCAATATTAATTACTGGGTAATTTGTAGCTAGGTATGCTTGTAGCGCTTTTAAGTGAATCCCGTTTTAACAAAAATAATATTTGTTGTGCAGTAAGTAAATAGGCTTATTTTAAGTTTAAGAAACGTTGTGATTTGTTATTATTGGGCATTATCTAGTAAATTAAATTAAAAATAATATTTAAAACATTAGATTTAATTGTACAACATTATTTCACATAACTCAATTCAAAAGCGAAATCACACTAAATCCTAACATTTCAGTTTTTGATTCGTCTGTCGTGTTCATTAAAAATGGCCTAGATCTAGATAAATTAAACCCTGTCAGTAATAAATATCCTTGCATTACTTCGAATAAAGTTATGAAATAACAACATGAAGACTGACGACTCAACAGAAACGTATAACTCTTAAGAAATTAAAATTGAGGCTACCTCCCACGACCCGAATATGTAGGTCGAGACAGCGGCTATTGGTATAGACCTATACTATACTATAGAGGTATGGAACGCATGAAAACCATCATTCATTTTAGTTTCACTATAGATAGGTGCAGTGCTCGATTTTCGCCTGGCTGAGACAAAATACAGGTCTGACCACTCGACCAACGGTATCTGTAACGGTACGAGACACAAAAATCGTGCACTGCTGAGGAAATCCCTCCAAAAATCAGGCGCACCCAAACAATTCTAGTTAACTTTTCCATCTGACTTGAGAATATATGAAAGTTAAAATTATTAGAACTTTAATGCCTAATGTTTTATTTCACTTCGCATAAAACCATCAAAGTAGAAAATAAGAAGAACATAAGAATAGTAAAATGAAAATTAACAAAGATCACAACTTTGGGCATTTAAATAATAAAGAAACTACATAATTATAATCATGATAAAGAAAGTTCTTTGTTACAGATTCTGACCTGTTTAGCAATGCAATTTATAACCACAACAAAGGGAACCGACGCAACAGAAAAGACCGAAAACCCACCGCGAGCATATTATAGAACAACCAAAGAAATACAAGCAAATTCTAGCTAAGACAGAAATAAATAATTTTGTTATCAAACAAAAACAACCTGCCTGACAACACAAGGACTTGTAGAAACTAGGTCCGGTCGCAACGAAAACGACGCAGATCGTACACGATTTATTTTCCTGGCAAAGATTTTGCATTAAAAAATTAGAATGGCAATAAAATGGCATCTATACGCAGATAAACAAGTGCGTGTTAGCGGAAACGTCACTTACCTAAAATAGACCGACCAGGGTCTTCAGGTTAACCTTCCGCGTGGTTTTGTAACGTATTGTAACCAGGAAACGAGCACGTCATGTTATTTACTCTTCACCTGATCATGATAATGGGATGGCAGGAAGCGACCGTGAGACGGTAGGACAATGACATCAGGGTTTGAAGGAAGAATTTGCGTCACGGACTACACAATGACGCGGCGACAATCGAGCAACACGCACGGTAAGATGGCCGCCCGACGCAGTGTCAGCTGATCGCGCTCACGCAGCGCAGCTGTGCTGTGCTAGCGGTGACTGTGCTCTCGCATCTCCGCGAGAAGCGTCAAGCGACCCAACATGTGTCTGTCTCGTTCGTTTCGCGCGACCACAATGGACGTGCTCACTCATTGTTTGAACACAATGCTCATTGCTTAGCTCGCTGCAGATTTTGCTAATAGATATTACATTTTTGCGAAAACCTTCAAACCTATTTTCGTATGTAATTCATTTATTTTTATTAAATGTTAAATGTCATGTACGTTAAGGTAAGGGTAATGCAAAGGCTGTTAGTTGGATTATTATTTTTATTTATTTGATCATTTTAATTATTAATTGCACCTCGATGTTGTCAATTGTTCGCATTAGTTGTCATATTAAAAAGTTGAAAAACATTGTAAACATTTTAGCATTACACATAAAATACATTGACCCTAAGCAATTATTTTTGAATACATTTAAATTTATTGACAGGAAGATCTTGATTAAAGTACTTCAACAGATGGTTGAAAACACGAATACTAGTCACATGGCACTTTTATCATAAATCTTGATAGTCTTCGTCAGCTTATTTTTTAATGTTACGGAATTTAGTCAATTTACAAGAAAGTATATTATTAATAATCTCATTATAATATTTTGATATGGTAAGACAATCGTAAACTTCATATTTGTGTTGTTGCTTTATCTGCAAAAAGTACGCAGTAGTTAAGTACATGAGGCGACGTATTACATTAACGTAGATTAGGAATATCAATGTGTACAAAAACCAATGTACAAGCTTAGATGGTGCGAGAGCTTCAGCAGTGCATTCGTTGTTCGTTCGTTGGACAGCAAGGTCTATATGTTTCAAGATCATTTTTATATTGGTACATTTTTTGACGAGATGCCTGATTTTTCTCTTATTCTACGACAATATGAACATTTTATACACATTTCTCCTTTATAATCTGTAAAAGCACTATCTTCATTGTTGTCTGATTCATTATGAAATCAAGAACCATTAACTTTTAAATAAAGGAATCGACCGGAGACTTAAATGCGCAGCACACATTTAATTTTAGAAAACAATAATAGTAAACCACAATTACATTGACCAAATATGAAAGAAAACGACATTCTAGGATCGAAATAAATTGATATTTCACACAACACAAAGCAATACTATAATGAGGAAATTATCACGAATCTCAATGACTCGACAAGAAACGTGACTTTACAAAATAACAACACCCATACAGCATTTGGAATACATACTTGTGAATAGAAACCTGAATTATTATTTATAATTATGGCTAATTCAGAAACTGCAGGCTTATTCCAATACATTCGACAACGATTCAGATTCTGACCCATTTCTGATCTCATTCTTTTGTCATTTCTATCAAGGAAATAGAGGAAAAAAACTTCGAATCCATGCTGAAAGTGACATTCCGAGAGTTGTGAATAGAAGCCCAGAACAAAGACTTCAAGTAATTACTACAAGTAAACTAAGTTTAATACTAGATGATCATTGATCAGTGACTCAAATTATTATTGATGGTCCAATGATGACGATAATGCTACATACATGCTACTCAACAATTTTATCAATATACAAATATTAGATTATCATTACGCTATCATAAATGTTGTTGGGACTTTTTCAATTTAAACGCAAATGACGAAAAACTTCAAAAAGAATAAATGTTGTTGTCAAGTTTTGACTTTGTTTGTACCCTACGCTTGGGCAAGATAGCCCCATCTTGCATAGCTAAAATTCGATTGTTATTAAGTGCCTAGGTTCATAGATTTTACAAATTGCAAGAAAGTTCAGAACACGTGAGGACGTTGACCTTCTGACACCAAGGTCAGAGCGGCGGCCTTCACACAGCCTCGGCTAGCGGACGCACAAGCTCCCTTCGGACACATCTCGAAACACAGACACACACACAACACTAGTAAATCCAAGCACGATGATATTACCTTCAAGTGGGAACTTGAGCCCATGGCCACGTAGAAACCACGCTCGAAAGCGCTTCAAAGTCACAATAACTTTTATCACAGACACTTTCGATGTTGCGAGAGACACGAGAACTAATTGGCACTATTATCCGACTAGATAAGGTGTATTAGTCGCATCTGAAGAACAAAACTGTACTGTAATCGTATTGTAAGCGTGTCAGCCTCGGTAGCACGAGCTCCGACGCGCGCGGCGAACAGACGAGAACTGAGTCGGGGTGAGCCACTCTGTTGGCGAGTGGAGCGGTCGGCCGCGTCGCGCCTGCCTAAAACTATTCGCGTCATCCATTCTACACGCGCACGCACCCACTAACACAAACAAGCCACTGGTCGCTAGCTGATAAACACATGTCCGACCGACCCGACCAGCCACAGCCAGCGGCACATACCACCACACAAGCATTTTTAATCATATCACTCCTATGCTTCGTTGATTCAGCCCACAGTGTCGTAACAAATAGCAGTTTCAATTCAACTAGAAAGCTGTCTAACTCTAATTACTGGTGTGCATGTCTTCTGTTGTTTATAAGAGTCCGGAATCATCTCCGACCTGGACTCCGGTGAATGTTTTGTCCAATGGGATCGATGACTCATACAATCATGTTTGTTTGTGAAATTGTGACTATGATGACACTCACATGACACATGGCTTTCACAGAAGTGTAAAATTGAATTGAATTGTTTAAAACGAATATCAATTAATACAAGTCGTAGTAAAAGTTAACGGCAATTAGTTAATTTTTTTAGGCGATTAAGGAAATAGTTACAAAAGGAGGTTAATTCATTCATACCAGTTTAATTAATAGCAAAAAGTGTAGCTTTGAAGACTTATCCGTAACACAGTCCTGATGATGAAAGAAAATTTGTTCGCCTGATGTGTAAACTTGTGTGGTGTGTACTGTATCATATAATACATACATTTCATTTTGCTATAATCCTTTACGGTAGACATTCTACATTGTTCCTGGTATGCGGATATGAGTTAGATGAGGATTCAAGTTTATAACAATTGTTGGACTTGCTGAAGTACTGATCGTCACGAAACTGACGCGAAAACTCAAATGATCACCAATAATTTAATTTGAATAATTTAAAAGGCAATATGTAATTACATTGAGGCTGGGTGTTTTACAAATCATTTTGGGATGGACCTAGATGGAAGGTCACAAATCCACGACGTAGGCAATGATTAGTTCAGAAAAAAGAGAATAATCACAAATTATAAGGAAAACCACATACAGAGAAACTAATTTAAGAATTAATGAATTGAATTACCGGCAACTCGCGAATAGTTACTAGGAAGTACGTATTTATTTAATGAATCAGAAGTGAGATATCACACAATGTTTCGAATAAATTTGGTGCGTAAAACATTTCATTTAACAACAATGGGTGTGAACGATGTTATTGAACTTTTGCTGCGTCCAAAACTTCAAACATCTTACAGGAAGGTTAGGAAGGTACAGTGCACTCTGGGACGAAAGTGAAAGCACCAATAAAAATCAATATTTTAATGTCGACAGCCGTTCAGTCTGCTCATAGGCGAAAGCGTAGTGATTTGCAGAGCATTACAGGTGCTTCGACTATTGTTCATGTCGATCATTGACTCGCAATCGCAACCAAAACACAGAAGGTGCGCAGTTCTGCGCATTTATGCGTCGTCATTTACGCGAGGTTTTATTATAATGACGAACAAGTCTTGGTCTCATGTACACAAACAAAGCCATGCGAACTGCGATGCGATGCGACGGTGGCGGTGGCGGCGGGAGGAGGAGGCCACGGGCGACGACAGTCGCAGGCCGCAGACAATATCGCGACGAGCCGAGTCGTCGATCTCCCCGAATTAGTCCTGGGCCAGGGCGGTGACCTCCGCACCGAGCTTCACGCGCTCACCGCGCCACCGCCGTTTTACAAAATACACGAAATATATGCATCCATAAAGGTGGCTTTAGATTTATTAAACCGAATTCAGTTTCATTTAGACCAGTCGCACTTGAAGTGATCCGCGAAGCTATAGTAAAAATCTATATCGAATAAGACTTGTTGTGCGAGTCGCACTCCCAAGTGAGAGTCAGTCTAGTAGCAGAGGGAATATTACCTCCAAACAGTTGCTTGTCCATGACAAGATAGAAATGTCATCAAATGGTAACACTAAAAGGTTTAGAACCACTGATTGACAAACACTATGCGAGTTACTTGAATTAGTCACTCCAATCCAGTAAAACCTTAAAATTGTTAATGATTGGTGCTAAACCGGAGAGCGTTTGCGATTTAGCACGCTAACTCATTTATTTAGAGCAGCAGAGCCTACACGACGAATCTAAAACTATTGTTTTAACTAGCCTAAGAGTTTTTACACCATTCTAAATTTGGGGTCTAAGGTCCGATAGCCAAATGAAGTCATCAATATTTTCTGGTTCCGTTTCAGCCAACTGTATAGCAAGTGGTTTTAACATCTCTATAATGTTACTATGCAAAGCAATATGTAGCAGAAGTCGACCTACGGCCGGTATTGGTCATAGTTAACGACATCGTCGTAAAGCCCATGATGGCATAACAGAACTTGGACATACCGACGAAATTCACTTTTGCATTCTCTATTACAGTCATCATACTCATTTCATGTTTCATGACATGCATAACAATCGATGTAATTAAAATGGTTTTTCAAGGAAAAATCATATGAAATACTTTTTCTGCGGAGTGAACTCCGGATGCCGTATAAGGATTCTACGATTTGACATGACTCACCAATAAATTGGTATAGTAAAAGAGACTGTGTCAAGATTTTGACTTTTGAATTAAAAATAATAATTGATTCATTTATACGTAAAGCTACATTATAATCGTGTTCCTCTATTCAGTTTTATTATTTTTTAATTTATTATGATATTATACGGACATGAGTTTTACTTCCGTATCTGTTCCGTACTTGGCCCTAAAAGTTCCGGTCCGACCTGTTGATGGCTGATACGGAATCATGACTTGTGGATTTGTCCTTTATGACTGATTTGGAATCAAACCATAATACACGTTTCATTCGCAGTTAAATAGTCTCAAAATAGTTTTAATCTGGTCTGTGTCTAACCACATCATCAGAGTCAGAATAAAAGACACATAGAAAGGTTCAGAAACAGTAAATATTATGAGTGTATAGACTAGACAACAAGACAAGTAAGGTCGCCGATACTGACCCAGAAAAAACAAGGACTCTTTCCCCTGATAGAGCAAATGAAAAAAACTCTTACGATGATACTCTTAAATGATATGATTAGATGCAATGCGAATTAAACTTTTGCGCATCATGTTTAGATACTTTGAACAAAATTCTTACGAATTTTGCTTGATTGAAGTGTCGTTTAAAACAAAAGCCATAAAGTTTATTTTGTGAACCGCACTCTTTTGCTTGTTTAGATAATTAAGTTTCACTTGTTTCCCAAATAGATGGGAAATCAACTTCGGACAGTAAGATACACAACGACACAAACATAATCGAAACTATGACTAATTCCGTACCTTTCATTGTTTAAATTATACGCAGGAGTACAAGAGAAACAAAGACACAAAGACCAGGGTAAGAAAATTAAGCAATAAAGGTCAATGAAATACGAGCACGTGGCACCAAGAGTAATCGCACTGCTGGCTGTGGCGCACACACGTCACGTGCCCTCACAACACTTCAGTGCTTCAGTCGCTAGTTTATTTGGCACGCGCTATATTGGCGGCTGTAAATACGTAGGTGAGGATATTTTTTGTTAATTCGGTCAATTTTTATTTGTATTGAAGTACACGTTAAACAATGAACTTTGTCTCCTGCTGAAATAAACTTTCGAGAATATTTCAGACTTCAATTGAAGGTAATCCACTAATCAGGTACCGAGTTGGTATTCGACCTCACTAACACATTCAACATTGTCATAGGTGTCGCGTGCGGTACGAAGCACGCCAATACACATACAGCGTATGATAAAATGTTGATGATCAAATGAAGGCCGCGAAACGAATATTCTTACTGACTTGCTAACATCGTCGAAAGAGGTTTTTTTATAAGGAAACTCAAGTATAAAACAATTTTAAAATTAATAAATTGTATCATCTAAAAAGCCAGGGCAATACAAGCGAACTAGAAAACATATATTAAGTAACCATAAATAAACTAATTAATGATGTCCCCTGCTAATAAGACATGAGACAAAAGTATTAATGAATATGAAGCCATGTGAACAATCATTTCTGTTATGTTGATTAGTAATCGATTAATAATGCCGTCTAGGTCTACACGCTAAATCTACTACAGTGAACATTACATACCTGGTGCTGGAAAAGGGAGTTCCGTACCAAACAAATGTCTTTCCAAGTGCGCAGGCCCGTCAGCTCACAAGCAGGCGACACCACGTCTGTGCGGTTCAGAGCAGCATCCACCGGCATCACAATGAATGGTTACACCACCTGTTAGTGACAGTGAGACATGTAGCTCTCTTTTCACTAGCTTGTAGATTTTCAAGAGGGCATAATTAATACTAAAAAATCATGAAAATGTGAAAAGGCAATCAATGGACCGGACCTAGCTTTTTAAGGCCCAAACCGCACTAGAGTGAAACTAGTAGGCGACTGAGGAGGTATCCTCATGCCGATCTGGGAGTAAAGAAAACGAGAAAAATTGCTAAAAACAATCAAGGCAATACTTGCGAAAAATCGCTCGAAGACCCCCAGAGTAGTGTATTTTCGGATTGTAACGACAAGTCCTTATTATTAAAACTTATAAAATAGGAGAAAAAAGTTGAAACAACTAAATTCCTATTTTTACGTTATGTAGAATATGTATCATTTTTTACATGGAATATTTACCATCCCTGCACGCCCCTAGCAATAAAAACTAAACGTTAAAATATTTTTTCCAATTTTTTACGATTTGTAATTTATTTTCAGTGTTTATAACAGGATTTATTTCTGTACTTTTAATTGTAAATATTGCCACAGTAATTTATTAAAATTACGCGGATTTTGCGGAAACAATAATCAACACAGATTTTCGATATTTCAGAAAACTACTTATAGATGGCAATACATATGTGTCATTAATGAAAACATTGATGCGAAAATTATACTAGACACGGAACTATCCCGTGCAGCTACTAAGCTGCATTGCGAATATTGTGATAGTAGTTAAGCTTTGAATCAAGATAGGGAGATCTCTCGATGTCTCAGTGGTATGCTTTGATCATAATTTTCCAAGGTTCATTGCAAAAGTTCTCAAGACTATCTTGCCTTCGAGCATTTCCTGGTTTAATTCGTATGCTGAACTATGCATGCCTACTATATATTTTGATTTCATATATTTTAGGTGACATCCTTCAAATAGTAATTTTTTTTATTCAGTCGTGTGCGGTATCGTTAAAAAGGTCAAATAAATTGGCAGTTGTAAAAAACGCTTCTTCCGTTCACGAATTATTAAAATATCATTCTTAGTAATTTTTAGTAGCCTAAATATTTTAGCTAAGACGGTGTTTATTGTGCTAGCTATAACACGCGCGGGAATCGCGAGAAAGTATAAACTGGCATCGACAAAACAGGGGCGGGCGCCGGCGGTCAACATGTTTTTCTACCCTTGCGCGAAGCCGAAGAAAGCGACTGGTAAATAAATCATAAAAAAAAGTACTATTGGGCATAGACCAGGAGAATTGTTAAAAACTGATTTAATTTAGGTTAGACTCAGAATGCCTACTACAAAGTATAGTAAGTATAGTAAATTTCTATCTCTAACGTTGATATAAGTAGTTAGGGGATATTTACACCAGTAGTGTGGTAGTGCTGCTACTCACTCACCACACTAGTCTTTCAAAATAGGCTTTACTTAACTTATTAGTTTTAAGTTTGACCTTTTAAAGAGATCACATGTTGCATCCCACTAAATAAATATATTTTGAATTTGGATTGCCTCCATTTTACACACATTACTTAAAAATGAGTTATTTTGTGTTTGTGTGTAACCAAAAATTTTATATACATGAGCATTGAGCATGTTTTACTTCAATGTTAAAATCTTTAGAAGTTGTATAAAAAAGTTATTGATGTTATTATAAAAGTTTGTAAAGTATTTATAGGTTTTGAGACTTCAGGCTTTAGGGTTTTTTTGTGGCTGTGGTGGTTTCATTTGAGACTACACTATTAGAAACATACCTATACAATCTAAATAATCAGAAATGAATTAAAACAAAAGGGCCATTAAAACTACTAAACTGCAAAAAAAACTTAGACTGAGTTCAAAGCATAAACACTAATCACAACCAAATTTAAGATACAAAACTATTTATAACTTCATGATCAATAAACTAGGCTGAATACAGCCCCTGTTTTTTTATTTCTTTCAGGATATTCATACAAACAATATTATATGAAATGACCATAAAAGGCTTATGCAACGGATAAAGCTTACAATAAGATCTACCCTAGAAATGTATTATACATAATATGTGTTCTAGAAATTAAAAGCAAGCTGTGGTAAGTACATAAAGGTATTAAAATCATTAGATCAATTTCTACATTCATAACTACAAAAAGTACTATATACATATTCAAACTTACTTTTAAATTATCAATTCTAGCTTCTTTCTTCTTGATATCATGGTGGTATTTTGTTAGAGCGCTATCTCACCTATTTAAACTGGGGGTTACAGACAGTCCTCTATGCAAAGGATGCATGGAGGCTGAGAAAATGGCCACGCTTGTGCTCCTGGAGTGAACCAGCGTGGCGGAACAGCGAGTGACCTGCCTCTGGCCACTGGGGACGCCACAGGAGGTCTACGCCGGCGTTAGCGAGCTGCTGACCTTCCTGGAGGACATTGGGCGGCTGGTCTAACGCACACCACCCCTCTCACGCAAAAAGGACCAATATGTGGCCTAGTTGCGGAAAAGAGCCCGTGTACCAAGTACCATTATCAAGTAGAGCGCTATCTATTTTCAACTATTTATCTTGCCATTAACCGCGGCTGATAACAAGCTAGCAGAGTTATCAGCGCCTTCACTAGGTATCTGAATGGACCTAACAAATAAAGTGGGTTATGTACTTATATTCATATCTATGCCACTACAATTGAGTAAGATATTAAAATAATTTATTTTTGAAACTAGAACTGCTAAATTTTTTTATAATGTCGGTAGAAATAGTAATAAAAACGGGAAAAAATCTTTACAAACCACTGTTTAAGAGTATTTTGTTTTAGGGTTTATTCATTCAAGTTACTTTAAGTTTTTTACAATGATAGTAAAGAAGTGTAGCACCCATTTACAACATAATGCAGAAACCATTATAAATGCATAAATTCTAATTGTGCAATGAATAGCATTTATGGTAAATACCAAGTATATTCTTGATTTGCATCAGAGGACACATAAAACTTATGTACCTAAGACTAGTCATCAGGTACCAAATCATTATAAACTTTATAATCAGAAAGTTTTATTGCAATTTGCAATCTTGAGATAAGTGTTTATTTTGGATTTATAGTGTTTTCTAGAACCTAAGTATAAACTGGGAAATTAACATAGAGCAGACTTTAATGTTTGTTTTGAATAAATTACTTTACGTTTAACAATAGAAATACATATATCAAAATTAAACAAAAGAAACTACTTTGCCTGGTAGCTTTGGTACTGATGTTACACTGTACATCTTCCCTATCAAAAACTATGTATTTACCTAGATGTTGAGAAGATTAACAAGGACCAATAAAAAGCAACTAGCACAAAAAAGGGCCACGCCACTTAGAAAAAAATATTTTACAGGAAGTACTTTTATGGTACAATAAATCAGTTGGTTACCTACACAAACACATACGATTTTACGTACATGCGTTAATATGATTAGTAGGTTAGCTTACGCAATGTTACATTTTGCACATGAGGGTTACAGATGTGATAGAAAGAAACTTCGATGAAACGCCTTCCATGGTGGGGTATCATGCAAAAAATGCGTACCAATTTTATGCTTGGTGCGTAATTAACTGAGGTACAGTTGGTGACTCCAGCTAATAAGCTTGCTGGTGTATTCACTAAACTGTTCAAAACAGGGTAAATAAGCCAGAATACTGGAGGAACAAAGAAATTATTGAAGAATTTAGTAATTGGCAGTCACGAAGAAAATGGCGTCATATCACTAGTCACGGAACAAGGTACAATTTCGTCATACGAATACACGTTTCACGATCACAAACAGGCACCACAATTGGATTAAAACATGCAGTTTGTACTATTCTGTTCATAAAATTACTCACTTTGAATAAAAATTCCAAAGAAAATCATCCGAAAACTCAAAAGATTGATGACAAGGCACTCCACTCACCGTTTGCAAAACCAGACTGACGAAATCACGTGACCAAAAATGTGACCAGAGTAAACAACTAATTTTATCTTAGTAGATTTTTAATGCAAACATCTTTACAAATAAAATAAGAAATATATCATTATATGTATCTATATCTACAATAACAATATACCTCATGAATGTCTTTCTTTATAGACAATAATTTATATAAGATTATCAATTATACCATTAAAATGGGGTGTGGACTGTGTGGAGTTGTGGAGTAGTCTGAAACCATAATTTATGAAATAGAAAAATTTTGTCTTCAATTTTAAACACTGATTACTACAAAAGTACAGTATCCTACTAGTTTTCAAAAGTGATTAACGTTACTGATTGTTTAACTAATCCTGGGTTACCCCACTTGCGCGCACCTTTTAGATCAGAGTTGTAATAATCATTATTTGATTAATTGATCGAGATATTTCAAGACCTCTTCAATAACAAACAATTTCATTATCTATAGCATACTAGATGCGCCCCGTGGTTTCACTTGCGTCTTAGTGTTAACCCAGGTTATAAACTATCTCCATTCCAAACATCAAAATCTGTTTAGTAGTTACGGTGACACGTGGTAATAATCATTCACACACACACACACACACACACAAACTACTGCATTTATAATATTAGTAGGATAGGATTATACCATATTATTGACTTTAGGAAATTAAGTGCAGTGACAGTTGAGTTCCCATTTTCATCAAATTCCCATTGCTGGGAAATAAATATTTATTATTTCGAGCTTTTCAATGTCAATGTCGTTTACAATGAACAAATACGATGCATGTATGGCTATATTCGCTATTCAATTCAACTACGTTTTTCTACTGTCAGAAAATCTCCCATTAATTATTTTTTAAATAGTAGTTTTAGTGGCTTACTGGCAGCACAAGACGACGCTTGCAATAAAAAAACTACCTGCACTGCACTGCATGTATGGAATATGGATACACTTCTTGACTTCTATAATCTGTGATATGATACTGCATACATATATACGTACCATTACGTACCATTATACGTGCCATTACGTGCAGGCTGGTGCTTACGAAGCAATGATACAAAGAAAGAAAATATAGACGGCAGATAGATTCCTTGTAGATAATAGATATGTTATACTCCCAACGTGCACTGCATTGAATCAAAATTCGATCTTGTAACGTGGTCTAATCTATTCCTACAATCGTACCATAAACGGTTTCATGGCTACACATGACTAGGTTTTTGCTTTATTGTACCCAACTGGAAGACAAATTAGTCCATCTTTTCTGCAAAATAGTCCTCTCATCCTACCGTATCTTTCTTCTACCAAAATATGTTTTTTGAAACGTCGCGCGTACGTGGACTTGACATAACAAACTCGCACTTAATTTCTCCTATCGAGGACTCAGGGTAAACAGACTTACCTACTTACACTTACAGCTGATTCAGTCCAAGAATAAAATTAAGTTGTTACAAAACATGAGATAGGTACAAATAATTTTGTAGAGTACCTTCAGTTCTCAAACTTCTCAGCTCCTCTGCTCAAGTGCTCTCCTTTTTCATCTAGGACGATTTTTCATTTTCCATCTGGCAATCCTGCACACGCATCATTGGCAGATTGAGATTGAGACACACGAGCACGCTAAAAATTGACATTACGATGACGTGTATGACACACGTCATGATGACAATTTTAGGGTTGCCCCTTGTAAAAATGCCCGAAACTCTCATTATAATTTTATTATTTTTTTTGTGACTGAATGTAACTAATTAATTAATGCTGAGATGAGTCTCTGTTACTCGAAATAAGTGATTATTATTATTCATTTAGAAATATTTTTGTCTTAAAAATATGCAGCTTTGTCCAGTCAAATAAGGTTTTCACCAGAAACTTCGTTAACTCAGTTCAGCTGTCAGAAAAAATTTCCTTCAAATAGAATTGATAGTCGTAGCGCAGCCGTGCACGGCTGGTTTTTAGGGTATGTATTGGGGGAAAATTTTGGGGCTGGCAGCACTGGCAATTGGCATTTGACAGATTTGAGTAATTTGAGATGATTTGAATTTGACTTAGATGGTCTTCTCCGCTACCGATCATATTTTTGTCCACCGATCAATCTCCATCGTTTATTTTCTACCATCCTACGCGACATTGGCGAAATTGTGGCAATCCCGCAGAAGCCATTTACAAAAAGTTGAAGTTGAAGTTGATTTGAATTTGACACTTCTGATTCTGACAGTTGGCGGAACCGCGGACGGCAGAACGCGGAACACATCAACAGACAAAACTCACAGAAAAACCGAACCAAATTCGTATATTCGTCTGAACTTGTGTAATTATTTTGTAAACTTGTTGTCACGGTTACTTACTGAAAGACACAATGCCTACAATATCTGTTAAACGCGATTCGTTATTCGCGGCTCTTGGAAAAACGTACAGTTAGTATTGTTATATCAAATTTTGCAGTATACATTGCGGCAAAAGAAGAATCTTATCAAACAACACTCACACTCTCTTACTTTTTCAGCCGACGACGAGTTCCAACACTTGTGCTTTGAATTCGGCCTAGAACTTGATGAAGTCGTAAGTACACATTTCATAGTCCAGGTCTTTGAATCCAGGTATAATAATCGAATAGAACGCTATTGGAGGTTAATCACTGACAGTCATAGGCATGAGCATGAGATTATTTTAACCCATAGTGCTATCCGTATCATCTGCCAATAGAAATACATTTTTGACATCTGGTTGTCTGCATGCAGGCATACTATGCCACATGTGAATCATACCCCTCTGACACCATACAATCAAGCTAAGCCCTTGACTTACAAGTGTCCCAGGGTTGGTACCTGTCCTGTCCAGGGCGTCTTCAGATAGTTAATTGCAGATGACCTACAATAAACATGGTCTCATACTGTCACCAACATGCTGACATTATGTTTTTACTCTTGCTGTATCAACTGTGATAGTTATCTGTTTGTTTAAGTGTCTTCTTCTGTAGAAATAGCTGCGCCGATAAAATAGTGCACCTCATTATTATTTTTTTAATACAGGGGATTTTTGGTATGTTCGGCTTATTGGGTTATAAATAGAAAAAAAACATGAAATAAAGAATTTCGTAAAGGGAATATACATTGTCGATGATACTGCAATACCGCGTAACAAACAGTGGCGGATACCGCGTAAGTACAAAAGTAGCAAATTTAACATTTCCCGCTTGTGGGCAATTTGTACTGATTGGCTCCAATGACTTTTGACAGACTTGTAAATATCCAATCAGAAAGCGACAAAATCATAGCATGTCGATTTAAAAAACAAAGAATTTGATTTTTTAGTTATTCTGTAAAAAATGCCTCGCACTTGTTACGCGGTATCCGGCACTGTTTGCTATGTGGTATCCGCCACTGTTTGCTACGCGGTATTGCAGTATCATCGACGATGTGGTGAGAGAGGCACAGGCGGAATGTGCCAGATTATTTATTTGAAGAACTGAATTAGTGAAGGGCCACATTCGTGAGACTACTGTATTTTTTTGTAAAACACCTTTAATACATATTACAGACTACAGAGAAGCAAATGTTGATGAAGGAGCAAGGTGATCAGGCTGGCAGTGGAGTTTCAGAAGAGATACTGTACCGGATAGACATTCCAGCCAATAGATATGACCTGCTGTGTCTAGAAGGTTTAGTTGACGGCCTTTTAGTATTTCTAGGAAAGTAAGTACATTGTAACAGATTAAAGTCTATACCCATAACTAACTAAGCTTGGTTTGTGTAAGGACTAAAATTCTGGTTTTATGTTTCGCCTAGACTACATTGGGCGTCTGCCACGTTCTTAAGAATGCAATTAACTACTACAACTGATAAAATAGACCCAATGTAATTTCTACAATGTTTTATATTTTTATACAATATAATATACTTATCAAGCCCTAGTACTAAAATTACATATTATGACATGACATATCGATCCAAAACCGCAGATAACGGATCAGGATTGACTATTAATTTCGGGCGTAAGTGACGAGTGAGTGAGTATCTTGATCAAGATGAAAACAAAATAGATTTTTATATATACATATATTTAATTTGGTATTAAATAGACCCTATAAAAAAATTTCAGAAAAGATCCTCCACAGTACAACCTTACGAAGTACGAAGACTGCCACTCTTTGCATTTAACACCTGCAACTGCCCAAATAAGGCCCTACGCAGTTGCGGCTGTGCTCAAGGGTGTCACCTTCACCAAGGAGTCTTATGATAGCTTCATTGATTTGCAGGTAAACTTTATGAGTAACAAAATGCTCTAACCGTTAGTGAAACATTGAATATGCTTAGTAGAATTTGTAGAAATAAGGTACTTACTTAATACCTTAACGTTAAGTAGCCTATGTTACCTTCCGGCCCATAAACTATCTCTATGCAAAAAATTATGTCAATCCATTGTTTAGTTACGCTGTGAAAAAAAGACAAAATAACACACTTTTGCATTTATACATATTAGTGTGAGGATAGACCTCATTTTTATACTTTTAACCAACACCCCTACCTGCCTGCTTATACCTGCTCATAACATACAGTTGCACTGCAACCCAGAATTTTCATTCCAAGACCTTTCCACCGTGATTCATCAGTTTTAAGTCTTATAAGCCCAGGAATTTCACTACATGGCCTAATATCTGAAACTGAAAAGGTAACTGCCCAAACATACTTTAACAAAAGTAATATTCCTGCAAACTGGTAGAGCTCTTATAAATTGCGTAATGTTATGTTTCCAGGACAAACTCCATCAGAACATTGCCCGTAAAAGGACACTGGTGGCAATAGGCACTCATGACCTGGACACTATCAAGGGTCCATTTGTTTACGATGCTCTTCCACCAAGTCAGATCAAATTTAAGGCTCTCAATCAACAACAAGAAATGACTGCACCAGAACTTATGGAACTGTATTCTGTAAGTATCTTGTCATGTACAACTAGGGAATTGAAGTAATAAGAAGAAGACTAATTGTAAGGATAGAGCCCCTAAAGCCTGTAGCCCCAAAGAGCATGTAAAAAGTAATCTATTTTAGTATCATAGCTTTTCGCTAGATGGCACTATTATCAATTTAATGCTCAAATGTCACAAACACAAAACCTAAATTGTACATAACTAATACCCAAGTGTAATGTCAATAAAACAACTGTATAATAATAATAAGTAAATAATTTATGAATTTATACTTTTCCAGAGTCACGCTCAACTGAAACAGTACCTAGGCATTATCAAAGACAGTCCAGTATACCCCATAATCAGGGACAAAAACGGTGTGGTGTTGTCTATGCCTCCTATCATCAATGGAGACCATTCCAAAATCACGCTCAATACAAAAAACGTCTTCATTGAATGCACTGCAACTGATTTGACTAAGGTAAGCAGACCATGGCTGGGTGTGAAAACAGGTTTGAATCTACCGCGTCATCATCGTCTATTACGTTCCCACTGCCGTGACTGGACTTCTCTCAACGAGAAAGAGAGAGCCGTAATACCACTCTGTTCCAGAGTGGGTTGTTAGATGACGCATGCTCTTGAACGTTGTGGTTCTTGTACTGGACATGTCGGTTTACAGACGGGTGTCATCAAGTTGTTTATACTTTTTTTTAAATTTCTTTGTGTATATTATCAAGAAAAATTGGTACACAAAGTCGCCACTACAGGCGCTCTGTATTACTTCATACAAAAAAGAGTTTACGCGCCTGTGATAGAACCTCTCGCAAAATCTCACACTGGGGCCACTGTAGTGCCCTAGTTTGACTGGGCCCTTCTAATATATCTTGTCTACTACGACTTCATAAGCTTGTTGAACCGGAATATCCTAACTCAAAAAATGAGTTTTGTCCAGCTAGATCGGCAATCCGTCACACTGTGCACTGGTTTGATTTGATGTATCTAGCATTATATTTTGATTTCAGGCAATCGTAGTTTTGGACACGGTGGTGGCGATGTTTTCCAAATACTGCGCGCAGCCGTACACAGTAGAGACATGTAAAGTATACGCTCCCGATGGCACATATGAGCTTTACCCCAAGTTGAAGTACAGGCAAGAGGTCATCCATATAGAAAAGGCGAAACAATGTGTCGGAATTAGGTGAGAAGATGTGGTTATGCTTATTACTTGACTACTAGGGAATTGCGTGTAACTGCAATGAATGATACCAACGGTAATTTTGTCATAATTTCAGTGTAGTGCTCATAGGATAACGGTCACTAGTCAGTACAGTCACTTTAGACTATGCAGGTCTTTGGGCGGTCAGAAAACTGACAGTAGGGCTGTTTAATGCTGTATGATACACTATAGTATGATAGAAGAATACCACCCGTGTGTGATTCTACGTGTCGTGGCGCCACCGTCGACCACATCGTCACTAAACATCAGGTGACTTGTGGTCAAATGCTACCATCCCTGCCAAAATTATAAATACAAAAGTAACTCTGTCTGTCTGTCTCGCTTTCACGCCTAAACTACTGAACCGATTTAAATGAAATTTGGTACGGAGATAGTTTGAACCCTGAAGAAGGACATAGGATACTTTTTATCTTATCGCGATAAACTGTAGCCCACGCGGTTGTAACCGCGGGGACCAGATAGTGAATAGAATAGAATAGAATAATCATTTATTGAAGAATGTGGTATATCAACATGGTAAAAAAAAAACAGTATTAAAAGCGCTTAACACATTCTACCACTACAGTGGTGTGCAATAATATAAACATAAATACATCATTAAATAATTACATTAACATTTTTTTTTTAAATTACATTCTATTTATTACAGGTTAATTAATTAATTGCATGCATGATAATGATTATTTAATGTCAAATATAGATTTAAAAAATAATAACAATAATATAGAAAAAAAAAAACAAAAAATCAATTCAAAATTATGTCAAATAATAAATTTCAGATATATATTAAAAAAATGAAGTCCGAAAGTCATGGAAGCAAAATAATGATTACGATTTAATTCTTAATTATTAATCCTTATAGCACATATATTCGTTTAGATCATAAAAACATTTTTCAAGCAGCCATTGAGTCAATTTTCGCTTAAACATAATTAAAGGTAGATCCTTGAAAATGTTAGGCAATTGATTATATACTTTGATGGCATTCACAAAAGCATTCCTTCTGTACAGTTCTAGTTTACACTGTGGAAGGTGGAGTTTATATTTATATCTTGTATCTCTGTTGACAACTTGAGATTGGAGTTGAAAATATTGAGGATACTGCTTGACAAAAACACAAAGTTCCCTTATGTACATGCAAACCAGTGGTAAAATGCGAAGTCTTTTGAAAAGTGGCTTGCAGCTGTCCATGAACCAGGCGCCGCAAATAGCTCGCACACATTTCTTCTGAACCCGAAAGGCTTTTACAATTTCAACCGAGTTCCCCCATAGCAAGAGTCCGTACAAAAGCACCGAGGACACGTAGCCGTGGTACGCACTGAGAGCGGCTTCAGTGGATACTGTCGACCGTAACCGTTTAATAGCGAACACGAACCGATCGAGTTTATCGCAGACACAGTCTACATGCCTTTTCCAATCGCAGTTCTGGTCGAGGGTCAAACCTAAGAATTTTGTAGAGCTGACTTCTTCAATTTTGTTATTATCGTGTCGTATATCTAAATCTAATGGTTTTTTTCTGCAGGTCTGAAATTGGACCATCTTAGTTTTTGCCACGTTTACTTTTAAATTGTTGATGTTAAGCCATTTTATTATCTTTGACAGCGTTACTGTTATTTCACTCTCGTAAGTACTTTTGTTTTCGCATTTAACAATAACAGTTGTGTCATCAGCAAACAAAATTGTTTTGTGATTCGTGACGTTTGGAAGATCATTTATATAGAGCAGAAATAGAAATGGACCCAATACGCTACCTTGTGGCACCCCATAATAATTACCCTGAAACTTAGATCTACTCTTAATTTTCTTACATTCTTGAATTTTAGCTATTTCTACACATTGATTTCGATCAGATAAGTAACTTTTAACCCAATCGTTTGCTTTTCCTCTGATACCGCATTTATCTAGTTTAAATAGAAGTAACTTATGGTCTACGAAATCAAAAGCTTTACTCATGTCGAGAAATATTGCTGTTACTGGCTTGTGTTCGTTAATAGCCTCTGCAATAGTCTTTATTAGGTTAAAACATGCAAGAGATGTGGTACTGTTTTTACGAAATCCAAATTGTTCTTGACTTAATATATCCTGACTTGTGACAAAATCATAGAGTCGCTTTAACATAACCTTTTCAAATACCTTCGAAAATACCGGTATCAATGTAACTGGTCGATAGTTGCTCATGTCTGTTACTTCTCCTTTTTTATATAAGGGTTTAACTATAGATTTCTTAAGTAACTCTGGAAAAACACCTTCCTCGAGTGACATATTTACTAGATAGCATAAAGGTTCGCAGATGAATTCAGCGCAAAGTTTAATCATTTTAGTGTTTATTCCATCTATTCCTACAGAGTTAGTGTTGTTGAGCTTATTAATTATTCCTAATATTTCATTAGGATTGGTTGGTCGTAAAAATATTGTTTTCAAGTTATTACTGTCCATAGTTTTGTTAATATCATCAATGTCAAATTTAAAATTAGTGCCATTAGTCAAATTTATATAATAATCATTAAAAGCTTCACAAATATCAATTGGTTCTGTATATACAAGATTATTGTGTAGTATCTTTTCGATGTCTGTATTTATTTTAATGTCACCAATATTACTATTTATAATGTCCCAAACAGCTTTACATTTATTTTTCTTATTATATATGTATTTTTTATTTTGTAGTTCCCGTGATTTATGTATACATTTTTTTAGTATCCTATTGTATATTTTATATGTTTTATTATTATTTCTTCTAGTTGAACCGAGTTGTTTATGTTTCAAGTATAAGTATCTTTTCCTAACACAAGATTTCTTTAATCCTTTTGTTAACCATAAAGTATTACTTTTCCTAGTACTTTTCCTAACAGTAAAAACAGGGAAACATAATAGAAAAAATAGCTCAAACAATCCGTGAAATTCTTGAAAAGCGTCATTCAAATTAGTTTTTTCATAAATGTCCGAGAATGATAGTGATGAAATACATTTACAGAAATTAGCAATATTTTGCTTACTAAAATCCCTGACTTCTTCGTACCAACAAATCAATTTGTGTTTTTTATTAGTCTTTATAGTTAAAGTTTGACCTGTTTCGTGGTCAGAGAGACCCAAGTGATGCACTTCGGCTTGTACTTGCTTTTCGTTGCTAGCAAATTGATCAAGACACGCTAACTGCCTCGTTGGTGACATAATATGCAATTGCATATTGAAATTTTTTAATAAATTTATTAGTTCTTGGCAACTTTTGCTGGGGCTTAATGTGTTTAGATTCCAGTCACCACAAATAATTATTTTAAAAGATCTTTTGGTGACCCTTAATAGCAGTTGTTCTAGCTTTTCTAGAAAAACCTTGGGGTTACTATCCGGGGTTCGGTAAATACATATAATTATGATTTTTTGTGACTTCAGCTCTATGCCAGCACACTCAAAACTATAATTACAAACCAAGTCACTTACATTACCGAGGGCTCTACAGTCTAGGCAGTTTTTTGCTAATATAGAAGAGCCTCCTCGTTTAGAGTTACGAGAATAAGACGCAATCAGTTTATAACCGGGTATCTTCAGTAATTGCTCACTACCTTTTTTTATAAAAGTCTCAGTTAAACAAACTACATCTATTTCTTTACAGTTCTCAGAGAACTCCGATAATACAAATATAATATCCTCAGTTTTATTGATAGCTCCCGCGATATTTTGATGCAATATAGTTATATAACATTCAGTTTTAGGAACGAAAAAACGTTTTTTTAGATTTTTTATCAGAACTTGTGTCTTTTGAAAAGTAGTAAGGTATTGTACCTTTTTTATACGTAATAGCTAAATTATTTTCAACGTTCTTCAGCTTGGTCAAGCTCGGTTGAACTTGCCTATGTTCCAAAACAATCTGGGTGAAATCATTTTTGTTTTGGATCAAGTCCTGTCTACTAGCCTCTGGTGCATACTCAACATTCCCATGGAACCTTGTTGAAATAAAACTGGTACTTCTTTTCTTTGTATTTTGATGTTTTATGAGTGCCAACAAATCTGTCTCTACATGCAACTTAAAACTTAATATTTTAGTAAAATGCCTAGGATTATTTAAAAATATATGTCTACATCTTGTTTTGATAAACTGGCAATTTCTGTAGGTTTCTAACAATAACTGTATTTTTTCATTTAACAACCGTTCATTTAAATATCGGTTATATTCGACATTGATAACAAAAACACTGCAATTTCTTAAAAGGTAGAGTATGTTACCTAGATCTGAGATTATTTTGTAAGGGTTTTTATCGTTTGAGCCAACCGCTAAAATCACAATATCATCATATTTCAATGATTTGCTCAACTCTTCGCAAGATTTGAGAATTTCACAGCTTCTAGCTCCTGGTTTAATCACACCGAAGACGTCGTAGGTACTGTCATTTTTCTTACTTCGGTCTATGCATATTTGAGCGGCTAAGCCTCGGGCTTGTTCGTCCCCCAATATCAAAATTTTCTTTTTTTCAATACTAGTGGCGCCATCTGTCGAGCCGCATTTTTTAATAGTTTGATCTTTATGCTCTTCTGGTTTTGCTGATGATAGTTCGCTGACTTCCAAATTGATAGCGGCAGACTGATTTTGAGCCATAGGTAATGGTAATTTCTGGAGTTTTAGGTCTGGTTGGGTGAGACCTTGAGCGCGGCTTTTCGGCGTTTCAGTAAAATAAATGTTCCCAGAGTTATTAATAGGCGAAAGACGAGGTATTCTCATCCGAATATTTGTTAGCCTCTTTAATGTCGGTGTTATAGATTTCTTGTACGGGGTAGCAGCTGCTGGGGTGCTTGGGATCGGGACTGAGCTGCACGATACATTTTTTAAAAATTGTATCTGTTTATCCTTTTCTGTCAATTCTTTTTTAAGGTGTTTACACTCTATGTTAAGATTTGCTATCTCCTCATGAGCAGTGGTGTTTTCGCTCTGTAACATTTTGACTTCATGTTTTAACTCTTGAATCTCTGCCAGATAGTTCTTGGATGGCATGGGAACACTTTTCGTTGAAAAGTCTAGTCCTTCCGATAGAGTAGAACTAAGAAAATTATCTTCCAATGATAACCGTGACATGTCTATCTCTGAATGTCTCCTTCTCAATGGCAGGGGCTTCCTTATAGTGATGTTATTGAAACTATCCATGATGTAAACGTACGTTTGGTTATAACGCCCTCTATCGTCGAGTAGTTCGTCTACGGAGTTGTTAGATCGTGCAGACTGCGATAGCAATAAAATCAGCGCACGAACACCTGTTGATGCGCATTAAACCTAGTCCGCTAGATGGCAGTAGTTTCTATGGATCACTCAGTGTAAAGGTTTTGAATTATTGTTTTGTACACAATTATATTCAGAATTTAGCCTTTTATATGCTTAATCTACTCACTGTTTCCATGCTCTAGTTGTTGTTGCAAAATTAGGGCCTTTTTTGCTGTTTGCAGAGGTTTCTTCGTCAAAATGTCAAAATGATCACTGCCGTATTTGAATGACGATTTCTTTGAAATATCCACACTTATATGGTGAGATAACACTAGTGGTGATGAACTGAATCACGATTTGGATATTACTCATAAATTTACTGTTTAAATAGCAACAATTTTAATTATTACGATTTATAAATTAACCAACTGCAAATTTGTATGTTTACTTGTAGGGTAGTGTGAGAAATAAAAATAAAAATAAATTGTTTTCAGTGAAGATGGCTCCAAACTCGCAGCGCTGCTAACCCGGATGTGCCTGTCCGCTCAGCAGGAGGATTCGCTACTGCGAGTGCGCGTACCGCCCACGAGGCATGACGTCATACACGCCTGTGACTTGTACGAGGATATTGCTATTGCATACGGGTATGAATATGATAAGGACAATACAAGTACTATTTAATTTAGGGTGAAACCAAACGAGCGTAATTTTGTGAGTCGTGAGTCGCAGAATTTCGGCAGTTGGTGCCATACAACGACGCGAAAATGAGAGTTGAAAATTCAGTTAAACGTAAAATGAGCGACCGAAAATTACGCTCATTTGATTTCACCCTTACTGGCATGTAAAAAAAAACTTTTTATCCTGCTAAACAATCCTACACCCTTGACTTGTATCGAGTGGTTGGAAGAGAAGAGCCGAAAACCGGGCTCAGTGCCGTACGTTGGGAGAGGTCTGTGTCCAGCGGTGGACTGATACAGGTTTATGATGAAGATGAATACATAGTTCTAGCAACTGAAACACGTCAGCCTCTTGACTATTGAGTGGGTTTACCCAGCTTCTTTTTCTGGCCTCTTTGTAAGTACACAATATTTTTAATGGATCCATCGTGCTCGACGACACGAACAGCCTGTACCAACGCTCAATCTTATATAAAAAAATCAATTGCTGTTCGTTAGTCTCGCTAAAACTCGAGAACGGCTGGACCGATTTGGATAATTTAGATCTTGAAATATTTGTGGAAGTTCAGGGAAGGTTTAAAAGGTGACTTTTATTGGCGATACGAAGTTTGCAGGGTACGCTAGTCTTATATATAAAAATCAATTGC
Organism: Opisthograptis luteolata; assembly: GCA_931315375.2. Lineage (NCBI taxonomy): Eukaryota > Metazoa > Arthropoda > Insecta > Lepidoptera > Geometridae > Opisthograptis > Opisthograptis luteolata. The sequence continues at coordinate 10,210,438 of OV928042.1, forward strand.
TGTTCGTTAGTCTCGCTAAAACTCGAGATTGGCTGGACCGATTTGGCTTATTTTGATCTTGAAATATTTGTGGAAGTTCAGGGAAGGCTTAAATGGTGACTTTTATTGGCGATACGAAGTTCGCTGAGTCAGCTAGTCTTAAATATAAAAATCAATTGCTGTTCGTTAGTCTCGCTAAAACTCGAGAATGGCTAGACCGATTTGGATAATTGTGATCTTGAAATATTTGTGGAAGTTCAGGGAAGGTTTAAAAGGTGACTTTTATTAGCGATACGAAGTTCGCCGGGTCAGCTAGTACTGAATAAATAAATTAAGTTCGTCTGGCAACTGAACAGAAATTCAGTTGAACGTAAAATGAGTGACTGAAAATACGCGACTCGCGACTCACAAAATTACGCTCGTTTGGTTTCACCTTTAAAGTTAGTATAACATTAAAGGTGAAACCAACTTATAACTTGTTATCAAGATACAACCGCATCGAGCCGCGGCGGCGCGCGGGCGCGGCGGGCGGCGCGCAGCACCCGCGCAACAAGCTGGCGGAGCAGCTTCGGCTCGAGTGCGCACACGCGGGCTTCACGGAGGCGCTCACCTTCACGCTCGTTAGTACGCTTCCTATATGTATTGTATTTGGCTTGGTGGTAAGGCATTTTCCAGTGCTCGTCTGGCTAGCTACAAGCACCTATCTGTGTGTTCCGGCAGCCTTGCTTGAGAGCCAGTTCCCTGTCCAGGTGTAGCGTGGCGCCATCTTCGACCACATCGTAACTTAACATCAGGTGACTTGTGGTCAAACGTGTAAGTGTGTAAGTAGTAAAAAAAAAACGTATAAAGACACTGTGCAGAAAACACTTCTTTTTTTTTACTGAAAATGGAGGAGGTTCTAAGTCGACGCGTATATATTTTTTTTTTTCTGTACGACCATGCATAACTTTTTACAGAGTAGTCAGATTTAGATATTTGTTTTTTTTTAATATTGGAAAGGGTAACCGCCGATAATCTGAAAAGCAAAAAATAATTAATCTGTTTTATTTAAGTAAGTTCTTAAACTAATGCAAGTATGCCTAAGTAATTGAGGTTGGTGCCATTGGTGCCAAACAACGGCACACGTCGTTGCGAGTAGTTGTGCGGACTGCGCAGATTGGAATGTTAAAATAAATTAATGATCTTTGTTTATTGATTGTTTGGCGCTGACTCAAAATTACTTACGATATACTTGCCTTAGCCTAAGAACTTAGTTATTAATAAGGTTAAATACCATATAAATAATACAGGTTTATTATTTTCAGTTTTTTCAGCGGTTTAAAAGTTTATGTTGAAAAGTTGAAGCCCTTTCCACATTTTGCAAGTTGATAAATATTTCCTGACAACCTCTATTCCGCAGTGTTCGAGGAAAGACGTAGAAACGACCGAGGGGAAAAAAATCGAAGACATTCCAGCAGTCCACATCTCCAACCCCAAGACCCTGGAGTTCCAGGTGATCCGCACGCTGCTACTGCCCGGCCTGCTAAAGACCATCGCGGCGAACAAGAAGATGCCGCTGCCTCTTAAACTGTTCGAGATTAGCGACGTTGTGCTGCGAGACGAGACCGCAGGTGAATAGTTAATCCCACCAAAAACACAAATGTGAAAATGAGAGCCAAGTTCAAGTAATTCAACTGATCAATGAGGTTACTATGATATAAATTTATCATCATCGCCTGCCTCCATCTACAAGAGATAATATAATTAAGTAGCGTCCGATAAACATCTGCCGTAAGTCGATCCGGGAGTCACAGATGCGGTCACATTTTCCACAGATATGTTGTTACGACGAGAGTGGTAATATCATATGTATACCATGAATATTTCTCAGCTGTTAACCTATCTTTTTTCTTATTCAGAAATGAATGCCCGCAATGAGCGCAGACTATGCGCCGTGTATTGTGGTAGGGCTGCCGGCTTTCAATATGTCCACGGACTTTTGGACCGAATCATGGCGCTGCTGAGGCAACCATGGAGTAAGGAGAACGGCTACTACTTGCGTCAGTGCAAAGGTATGTGAACGATTACTTTCTGCAGCCCTGGACCACATTTCAAATTTACACGGACCCTTGTCTGACACACGTGTCACGGACCCCTAAGGGGACCATGGATCCCACTTTAAGAAACCCTGCTCTAGATGCATGCTGAGTCGATGCCGTTGAGACGACTCTAAAGTTTTTTAGTCTTTATATGTTGCAATGGACTTCTATTACTTAATTTGTGATGGAAGTCGGAACTCGATATTGTTTAATATGGACGATTTTGAATTTAGTAGACTACCAAAAGTATTAAAATATATCAAATAGGTCATTGCGGGCGGAGCATAGATTCATATTGAGCAGCAGTGCCAGATTTATATTTTTTATGAGTGTAGGCCACTTTTTTTCCTCCGCCCTATGTACATACCTTTCTAAATTAATAATTTTCCATTTATAGTTTTCTACATTTAGAATGCCAAGTTAAATAAAACCAGTGAACGTGTTTGACTTTTATCGTCTGACATCGAGTGACCGTCCTCTGAAATCTGCCGCCCCTAGGCCGCGGCCTATACGGCCTATTTATAAATCCAGGACTGTTGAGCAGACTTGGGCCCCTGTTCAGTGTTGATCTGAAAAAGTTTCGTTCCAGTTTGAATGTCGCTAAATTACTGTCAGTATGTATTGTTGATCGATTCCCACGGCGATTCGAATTATTATTCGTATTTCAGTTACGAATATGTGAAGTCAAGGCCACAGATACCACGTCTGCACTTTAATACGCCTAAACGCGAATTATACACTGCACTGTTGGAATGTGCAATCATAAGCGGTGTTGTAACATTGTCATTATTTAGGTTTATTTGTGTCAACTTCCTATACATAGAAACCCTGACCCAGCCTTGGCTCGTCACCTACATTATATTCTATACGACGACATAACCGCTTGTGTGCGCATAAATTATTATCGGGTTGTAGTATATGCAAATCATTAGTAGGTAACTAGGTACTCTCCATTGCGGTCACAGTTGGAAATAACACTAAAATAATGATGTGATTTAAAATACTTAATTCAGATTCGCTGAAGCGGCAATATAGAGAAAAACTGCACTTGTGTTCTATGAGTCCCGTTCTATGGGCATCAAAGTATTGCCAGTGTAGCTAGTTTGCCGCCGACAGTTTCTCTTATGATACCGGATAGCGGCCAATTTTAATAACCTATCTAACCACGGTTGCACTTTTGTTGCACTAGAGATAGAAATAATAATTTGACATTACTTCTATGGAGCTTACGTCAATATTCTTCAATCGACAGATTCCGTCGACGATTGAGCATGCCTAAATATCCAGCTTACACCAACAACGGGACCTCAGCTAGTATTTGTACTCCAGTTGGAGATCAACCCTGATGCTGGAATTTCTGGGCGGTCGAAGGTTTCCGTTATGACTTTACGAGTGTAAAATAATGCGTAGCGTAGCGCTAGGCACCTTTTAATCACTTAATCTTACGTGACTTGTGGTTAGACGCTACTCTGAAAGATGTTAAAAAGTCGTTAGCTTAAGTGCCTGCGAATGAACGCGGTGGAAAGGCATTCCAGTCTAGTCAAGTTCGAAAACTTGATTTGAGGTGTTTATCCCTACTAATATAATAAATGCGAAAGCAAAAACTCTGTCTGTCTTTCACGCCTAAACTACAGAACCGATTTAAATGAAATTTGGTACAGAGATAATTTAGAGCCTGAGAAAGGACATAGGCAACTTTTTTTCGCGATAAACTGTAGCACACGCGGGTGTAACCGCGGGGAACAGCTAGTACCTCTATATCTACACTATGTACACATGCCCCCATGGTTTGCAGACGGGGCGTACTTCCCTGGGCGCTGTGCCGAGGTGGTGTTCCGCGGGCAGCCGGTCGGGCGCGTGGGCGTCGTGCACCCCGACGTGCTGGCCGCCTTCGACCTCGCCAACCCCTGCGCCGCGCTCGAAATCAACATCGACCCTTTCCTTTGAGACTATCTTAAAACAAGAGACGCATCTGTCATCGCGGCGTTAACATACCCATTAATATATTATCTTTTTAAATTGTCTTAAAAAGGCTGACTGAGACTGTATGCTACTTAACAATTTTAGAAAGTGTATAAATTCATAACCATCAAGAATACTCTATTAAAGATAGATGACACATTATTTAAAGAACCTGTTCAATTTCATGTAGTGGGTCCATGAAATGATAACGAAAAGTTATATATTATATCAAGAACTTGCTGAAACTGATCAGTTAGTAGAGGAGTAGATAACCAAATCATTGGCCATGTCATCCTCGTTGTGGGGCTAGAATGTTCTATCGGCGCGACGATGGCGTCTCTAGTGATGACTCTAGCATTTTGAAAACAAGCTAAATCACATAGGCAATAAGAATGTTATCACTTATTACATATTTATTAAAAGATTTTTATTACTCACTATTGTGTATAATTTATCACTCTTTCTTATCTGCTAATCACGGCACTTCCCATTCCTGAATTGTATTTACCTATTCTAATCACGATCAAAATACTGATAACTGATTAAATACTGTGATACGACACTAAACATTATAAGGATATAAATAAAAAGTATGCACATGTCACAAACAATATGTTAAACACATTTATTTTTAACATAAATAAAACAGCACAAAAACTTATTACACTAAGTAGATAATACAATATGTTGTCCACATAAAAGAGAGCTGTTCGTGCGATTTATAACATGGGCCCCAGAGAATCTTTAAGAATTAAGTTTAAAGAAACCAAAATAATGACAGTTATTTGTCAATATATTTATGAAAATGTAATGTACATACGGAAAAATTTAAATAGCTTCAAAAAGAGAAGTGATTATCACAATTTTAATACTAGAAACAAAGATAAAATTGCTGTACCCACCACTAGGCTCCATAAAGTTAGCAACTCGTTCAAAGGTCAATGTGTACGCTTTTTCAACAAAATCCCAAGTGAAATTCAAGACTTGTCTATAACAAAATTTCAAATTCGTATAAAGAGAAATCTCATTAGTAAAGCTTATTATAAAATATCGGACTATCTAGATGACAAACAAGCTTGGGATTGTAGTTAATCTATCTATCTTTCTTTCTATCTATCTATTCTCCCTATTTCCCCTATTCTAACCATTTTCGGTAAACAGCCAAAACAGTCATGCTCACGAAAGTGACTTTGCTTGCAGCGGCGTCATGTGTCGGGTCGCCCTCTTCCCTCTCATATGGTCGAGGAGAGCGATGGCTGGCACATGCGTCAACTCGTGAACGGGTGCTGCTTGTGGGGTCTGGTCTGCTTTGGTTGTGATCCCGCAACTCGTTAATATTCATGTTCCCATATCCCAATGTGTACAACCAAACAAGAGAAATCTTATTATTAGTAAAGCTAAATAAAAAATATCGGACTATTAGATGACAAAAAAAAAAAGCTTGGGATTTTAGTGAACTTGCTCCAATTCAATCAATTAGTAATAAGAATAAAATTGTCAATGTGATCGCGCCAAAAAAATTACCTGCCGGGCGTTTCTTGCCTGTTCTTTTGCCGGCGTAAGGAGGTTGGAACAGGCGTAGCTAGTTTTAAGTTGACGTTTTAAAGTGATCACAATGTATCCTATTGAATAAACATATTTTTGATTTTGATTTTGATTTTAAATGTTTGTTAAATTCCGCAAAAATCATAGATTCATTGAAAATAAAGATTTGTATACAGGCAGTTGGATCACATTTGTATATTTCAGAAGAAGCTAGAACGCAAAACCATAAAGTGGTCAAACAAAGCTTGTGCACATTTAGAAGAACGGAAGTCACCATTGCCACAGATGAAAAGAAAAATTGAGTTGTAAAAATGATTTTAATTAAGGCCCGAGTAATAGGTAAATGAAAGTAATATTTTCATATTTTGTGTGTGTTTGTTACTGTAACATTACTACAAAATGTATTAAGGCACTTTATATTCAATTGACCATTCAATGCTATGACAGGTAATATGGCCAGCATCCTTTCCGCAATACATAATAATCTACTTTGTAGATTTCACATCTTTTATAATACTTCATTTCTTAAATAAATACTGAATTAAAATCTAATCAAGAGGTTCAATTATACATCCCATGCCATGTCACAACCGGTGCTTATTCTGTTTCGCATAATTATATGTAAGTATAGGTAATAACAAACATCTTGATTTAACATAAAAAAGTCAATATAATGCAGGTTTCTTATTTTATACATAGAATAAATTCTTTGAGGTAAAATTAATTCAGAACATTTGTTGAGCTCTTAGCCCATTAGTTGCATACAGTATTTTCTACATTTAAATGTTAACCAAATTATTAGCAATTAATTCCTGATGACAATATGTTCACAGAGCTTTACTGTAATTAATTGTAAAATAAACAGATTGAACTGTTTGAATGACTGATCTAAGCTGCAACCAGAACAATTACATTTACGTACTCTACAATTAGCTAATCAAGTAGCAGTTGTATTTTGAACATTCTTTCCAACTCTGATTTTTGGAAATCCCTACCTATGATGAATGGGCAGAGGTAGAATGACAATTCTTTTAAATTTGGTGCACTTGAATTGATTGCCTTTGCAACTTGTACGGTCACATGCAGGCATCTCGAAAGACTCAGGTAGGTCAGATTGTGAAATGTGTTATTGGAAAAGTATGCAAGTAAAGCATTTGTTGAGAAATACCCATGACGCAACTTCAGTGAATGCAAATTCTTTAATCTATACAAGTGCTGTAAGCTAGAGTCAAACAGAGTTTTACAAGTCATAATGTGTAGGACTTGCAGTGCTTTGCAGTTGGATATGAAACGAATTATATCATCATTTAATGTGTCTCCATATATGTGTAGAGCTCGCAATGTGGACTGTTTGGCCATCAATAGAGATTCTAGAAATTCAGCAGGGATGTTCTTCATTTTTTCCATGTTTATACTGACTAAGTGGTTGCACTGCATCATGCTGTAGAGGCTACTGTGGGTCAACGCAAAGTTGGACAGAATTAGAGTCTCCAAATACTTCAGGTTTTCAAAAGGCAAGTGGTACACAAAGTTGCCATTGGCATTCTCAGGGCTATGAACTATAAGAGAGTTTCTGAAACTCAAAAACTTCAAATTTGGCCAGTGACCTAAGTCATCAAAAATACAACTGTCCACTTGGGATATGCTTATTTCTAAATGAGTCAAATTGGGGCAATAGTTAATTAATGAAGCCCTGATTTGAGAATACAATTTGAAATACTGTAATTTGACATTTTTCAAATACCTAGACACAAAAGGCACAATGTTTTCACTTATTCTCACATAGTTCTTCATGCATACAATCAAGCGTGTGTTATCCCAAACACACGGAGTCAAGCAGAGCTGTTGCCATCTCATACAAACTTTTGCAACAGACAAAAGAGACTCAAAATCTATCATGGAAAAAATGTAAATAAGTATTTCATTTGGCAGGTCATTTATCGTTAGCTCACGGGCACATAGTTGCGGGTCAGTCATCTCTAGGTGCACCATTCTGGACTACAGCCTTATGCACTTCCGTGGTTCTGCAAACATGATACACTTCTGTATTTCCTCTAACAATCCACAGGACACCAAGACACTAGCCATAAAAGTCGACCACCTTTAACTATTTTTATTGATATTTAAATTGCCATATAAACAGTTGGACAAAGAATATTAATTTAACCCAGTAAGGTCATGAACCTTGGACAACTATAACAAGTAACAGAATCTTTCATAATAAGCACACATATGAAACAGTAGCTTTAGAAACTAAGCGTTGTTTTTACCTTAGAATTACCTTGCTTCCTATTCGAGAAAATTGTAATGTTTGCTTTAGTTCAATCATAATTTTTGGAACTAATATTCACGGGTATTCACTATATTAGCACTACGTCACATACTTTTGAAAGTAAGGATCATCATGGTGAAATATATTAGTGATCATAAAAAGTGGAAAAATTTAGTGAAATATATTTTTTTATGAACATTAAAAATAACTCATCTCAAATTCTATTTTCGTATGACGTTTTACGTGTTTTGAAGTTGTTTGTTTGACATTTTACTTGCTTGACTTGACGTTTGGTTTGACGCTTTGACAGCTTCAGCTTAACTGTTTTTTTTATTTGTGTAGGTTATAGTCATAACGATCATACCGCCTTGTCTGAGATAGGTTGTTATTTTGAATTCATGTAACTTTATAATACTTATTACTGACGCTCTGTAGGTAATTATAATACATATTTAAAAATTATGTTACTGTCGCTATGCCTGTGCCGTGGCACGGTAGTTCATGATAACATAATATGATGCAACGCAGGGTGATTTTATTAACAAATATATTTATTCCGATCCGTAGTACCCGTTTCCGTACTCGAAAATATATACACATTTTAATAAAACAGTAGTTACTTTTTATTCCTATACCGGACGATCAAACTGTCTGATCCTGAACTCTAAAGACAGCGTTCACTAAGAGGTTTTGAGGGTCCTAGATTACATCACATATTGTTACTATATTTTAATAGAGATATTGAGGTTTGGGAGAGGCCCAGCATTAAACTATAACAGGCTGATTATGATGATTATTTATATCATTTTAATTTTAAATTTAATAAACAGAATCTTAGGTCTGTGCAGATAACGTAACAGTGAACCAGTGCTTTAGCACCAAAATCCATGGAGAAAAAGGAGGATTACGTTTGTATAGAGAAAACTCGCCGGGTGTCCTCTTAAATACACTTACAGAATAGGTGGCAAATATGCGGAAGCTGGTGTAGATGGAGAGTTTTGGCCTGGTGCTTGAGAATTTACATTAGGTGGAAGATAACCGGCTGGTGAGGGAGCAGGTGCGAAAGGTCTAGGAGTAGCATTGGGAGCAGGTAGCGGTGACGGAGCACGGCCCGGTGGGGCCGGTGGTATGTAACTAGCACTCGTACCAGACCCAGTGCTGGATTGTACACCAGTATTTACTGAAGGTAGTGATGATGGAGCACGATCAGGTGGTATGTAATTGGAACTTGGACCGGACCCTATGCCGGTTTGTCCGCCTATATTTACAGAAGGACCGCTAGGGGCTAGCGATGCAGGAGAGTTCGACTGACTTATCGGTGGAAGGTATTGATCTAATAGTGGAGCGACAGGCCCAGAACCTCTTGAGGCGGCACCTCCAGCTCCAGTTTCTGACGAAATAGACCCAGATGCAATAGAATTCGAGTATCCCCCACCGGCCCCACCAGAGGGAGGAGGCAAATATTCTGGAGCATTAGTGGAAGCATCGACTGTTGAAGTTGCTCCTGAGCCTGCCTGATTGTTCGTTGGAGCGTTATACGCATAACCAGAAGCTGACCCAGAATTTTCTGCAGCTTGAGATGAACCTGCATTAATTGTTTGAGTAGAACCTACACTTGAAGGTTGATAAGCGTTTGATGATGGAGCTTTTCCAGCTGATGGCGCATTGTCCGTTGGAGCGTTATACGCATAACCAGAAGCTGAGCCAGAATTTATTGCAGCTTGTGATGAACCTGTATTAATTGTTTGAGTAGAACCTACACTTGAAGATTGATAAGCGTTCGATGATGGAGCTGTTCCAGCTGATGGTGCATTGTAACCGTAGCCTGAAGAGCTAGATGACTGAACGGATCCCGAATTAGTCTGTGCCGAGCCAGTAGCCGAGATGGCCTGAGTTCCTGCTGGAGCTGCGTTTTGAGCTCCGTAGTTGTAGCCGCCTGATGCGGTGCCAGCTGAAGCGGTAGCCGCGCTGCCGGCTGTGGCCCCAGAAGAACCGCCGATGTTGCCCCCGATGCCACCCGCAGCCGGCGCCGGTGCTGGGTATGCGTAATACATCATTTGCGCCTGTGTCCTGTCAACAGCAGGTGCTTGAGTAGACACACTTGGCGGAGGCCTCGTGGGGAGATCGAACGATACACTGGGCTTGTCGTACACGTACCCGGTTTGTTTCCTGACGCGGATGACCTCCGACATGAACAACTCCTGTGCATCCGGCTGCAGTGAAGCTGGCCGCCCACTGGACATTACTACTAGGTATAACAAAAGACTGGCGTATATTAAGTTTCTCATTTTACGTTAATTTTACTATAAACAAGCGCAACGACAACTCACTGAGTACAAAAAGTCGTGCTTGGCTATGTTTACCACTATTTATAACCAGTTAGGATTCGAGGAAGCTCTAGGTACACCACGGATATTATGAAACTACAAGAGGTACTTCCACTGTTAACCCTGAGTAAGCCGCGTTGCTGGCAACAAAATATATCGTAAGCCTAAAGTTATCTAAAAAGGATAAATAAAACTATAGGTCATGATATCTATGATCATAGGTACAAGGAACGTAAAAACAAAACAGAACAAAACTGTTATCAAGATAGGCGTAGGCATTTATTCTGTGATTATATAGCTCATTACAGCGATAGTGGTCGAACGGTAACGCATGCGACTTACAAGGCGCTGGCACCGAGTTCGAATCCTCTCGGCCCCGCACCTATGACTTGATAAGTTATGTGCGGATTTGCCATCGCTCCAAACGGTGAAGGAAAACATCGTGAGGAAACCGGCATGTCCAAGAACTGCAACATTCAAGGCATGCGACATCTACCAACCCGCACTGGGCCAGCGTGGTAAATTACGGTCCATACTCTCTCTCTCTCGAAAGCCAGGCCAGAAGGCCTCTCGAAGGCCAGAGTCCCAGCAGTGGGAACGTGAAAGGCTGATGATAGCTGAGTAGGTATGGAAGATTTTCGCCGTCTGCAGACCAAGAGTTTATTTTGTTACAAAACCTACATTGCCCACAGGAGCTGTCGTTGAAATAAATCTTCTTTCATCTTCTGCATTAAAGACCAGAGCTCCTGTCGGTTAAGCATTTTCCATCTTTTTCGGTCCTAAGCTATCTTTTTGTCTCTTGGTTTTACTGTATTAGCTGAACGACTTCAATCCATTCTTTGATTTGGTCTATGTAAGAAGAGTCCTTAATTTTAATTTAATTATTTTTTTATCTAAGGTAGGTTCTATGTACACTTTTTCAATTTCTCGTAGTGAATCTATCATCATAGGCTGTTGGGTTAAATGTAGTTATGTAGGTACCTAAGTAAACATCTATGCCTACGTAGAAATTCATTAAAGTAAGATGTCATTATGCGGTTTAGCTAAATTATAGTTTCATCATTACTTTATTCAAATTAGATGTGAAACGAACACCATGTCAAGGCTGTTTAATTTGTTTTATAATTTCCAACAAAAGAGTAGTAAGTAATTAAAGTAGATACTAAATCTGAAAGAGTTAGAAATAGAGTGTAGGTAGACTAGGTGCTTCAAAAAGGGAAAAAATTGAATTTTAATTAACCAAGCAAAGGCAAGGCAAACCTCGTAAAGGTAAACGATGAATATAAAACGCCATACCCTGATATGACCAACGCGTAGGATGGGGATTAGGGAGTACGGACTCTACGGACCTTACTAAGTAGTGGTGCAACATAAGCATCTCGCAGAAGATACTTTATGGCGTGATCTGAGGATTTGGCTCGTGTATAAGTATATTCTACTGATTTATTGATATCTGTTCTGTTAATATAAAAGCGAAAGTAACTCTCTCTGTCCCTTTGTCAATATGTTACCTTACGTCTCTAAACTGCTGAACAAAATCTTGATGAAATTTGTTATGGAGATGGAGAGTTGGTCCCTGGACGTAGCTCCTACCCCACATCCCAGGGCCAAACTATCTGTTACCTTTTCCAAACCAATTTACAACGAGATCTATTCAGTGGTTTAGACATGAAAAAGTAACAAACAGAGAGGAGTTGCGTACGTAAAAAAAAGCTTGGGATTTTAGTGAACTTGCTCCAATTCAATCAATTAGTAAGAATAAAATTGTCAATGTGATCGCGCCAAAAAAATTACCTGCCGGGCGTTTCTTGCCTGTTCTTTTGCAGGCGTAAGGAGGTTGGAACAGGCGTAGCTAGTTTTAAGTTTGACGTTTTAAAGTGATCACAATGTATCCTATTGAATAAAGTACTATTGACTACGCATTTTTAACATTTGTGTAGATAATTGTGGACAAAGGATTAAAGATTTTGTGAGATCGCGAATATTCCTAATCAGAACTGCTGCAGGTGAGGCGTGCATTGAAACATCGATAGGATTATTTGTAGGTCTTTAATTCTCATTAACATGTTCTAAGCTAAGATTATGTAGGCTTGCATGCCGCAAGTGAAAGGCGGCTGTCCCAGCAGCCGACCTCCTACAAGTAGTACCGGTTGTCGAGCCGCTCATTCCACACCACTGGATTGTTACCAATAAGGTAAGCTAAACTTAATTAGATTTTTCATATCGAATTATTGATAAACATTCCTAATTTAATGAACTAACTAATACAGGGTACTTACAACAGTTATTGATCATTTAAAGTGGTAGTTATACGTATACGTATTTATGATTATTTCAGAGACAGAATGGTGCTAAAGCTGTACGCAGTGTCTGATGGCCCTCCGTCGCTGTCCGTGCGGCAGGCCCTGGCGTTTCTCGAAGTACCCTTTGAGCTCGTGAACGTGAACTTCGGAGCTGGGGATCATATGACTGAGGAGTATGCCAAGGTAGGCTTTTCAAGAACTTAATAATGCCCGTGATGGTCATGCCACTATCAAAATTGCCTCTTGGTGCCGCTCCGATTTTTGAATGAAGAGTTATTCGCCTTTTTTTATAAAACTGGAGGACCGAACAACCTTATATGTAGATGACCTAATGTTTCATATTCTTACGGCCGTTCCCAAAATCCGTTCTATCCACGGTTTGTCCTGCTGCAGATAGAAATTCGACACAAGCTCCATAGAAGTAATGTCAAATTTCTATCTATAGAAGGGCAAACCATGGATAGATTGGTTATTGGGAACCGCCGTTATTGGTTCCATATATCCGGCATACCTTATACCATAAATTCTTCTAGGTAAAGATCCAAACTTTGATAGATTGTTAAACTTGATTTCATGTGTCAAATTATATGTAGGTACTTTATTTCATGTGCCAAATCAATACTGATCGAGCAAAAAAAACATATCTAAATAAACTACGCAATGAGGAATACTAGCTATGTAAACCCGTCTCGTTCCTAATTTCAGATGAACCCGCAGAAAGAAATCCCAGTGCTGGATGACGATGGCTTCTTCCTAAGCGAAAGCAACGCTATCCTGCAGTACATCTGTGATAAATACAAACCTGGTAACCCTCTATACCCTCAAGATCCGAAAACAAGGTGAGCTAATAAGTGAATCAACGATTATTTTAGTAGACTATAATTATGAGGAAATACTTTGCTTTGCTATCTACTTCTCGGTAGGCACTTTTGTACATTGAAAAACAAAAACAAATCGAATTGAATCCAGGCAGACAATTTTATAACATTTCGTAGTCCACTCAAATATGTATTGTATCCATATTTTACAGGGCCATCGTGAATCACCGACTCTGCTTCAATTTAGCCTCTTACTACGCCAATATCTCTGCCTATACTGTAAGTACCTATGATAACAATAGAATTCTGTTCTTTATAAAAATACTTTTGTTTTTGGGTTTAAGAATAATTATGTTATTTATACTTTAGATGGCCCCAATTTTCTTTGACTACGCGCGTACGCCACTCGGCTTGAAAAAGGTCCACATCGCCCTCGACGTGTTTAACACCTACTTGACCCGTTTGGGAACATCCTACGCGGCGGGCAACCACCTCACCATCGCTGACTTCCAACTCATCAACTCCACGATGACATTGGAAGCTATCGACTTTGATTTCTCCAAATACACTAAGGTAAATAAGCAAATGCCTATAGCTGTAGCCAACTAGTCACAGACTCGGACGTGCCAAGGTCTAGATTGCTTTATTGCTTTCGAGATTTTGAACACCTACCTAAAGAACTATGTAATTAAAGTAGAGATCACTGAATTCAAATCAGCTGCTAGTTGTATAACTTTTGTCTTTTAGTAGTTGTTGTGTGTTTTTTTTTGTTTGTTGGTTACTGATATTAGGCTGGGAAACTATTGAAATATTTGGAAGGAGAGAGTTTCAGAGTTCACTAGCTTGCCTCAATTTGAAGTCTCATCATGCTGTGACATAAAAATGCTCAGCTATGTATGAAGTCACATGACAAATGTAAACGAGGTCATTGTGACTAATGCACAAGCAGAGCCCTTGGAAAAAATCCAGTAGGTGCTTATACTATCACTGCTGATAAAAAGGAAAAATAATAATAAGGTACTTACATGACATATATTTTCAATAGTTATTACAAAACAAAATTCTTAACAGGTAAAGGTATGGTATGACCATTTTAAAAAGGAGTATCCGGAACTGTGGAAGATATCTGAAGATGCTATGAAAGAGATCCAGCACTTCGCGGCTAACCCTCCCGACCTGACGCACATGGAACACCCCATCCACCCTATCCGGAAGGTCAACCACTAGTGGTGGAGTCCCACAACTCTTATTTATATCAGTAGTAAGCTGGAGACGCATCTCATCAAGTAGTGGTGGCAAGAGTTTGAACAGCAATTGCTGTGGAGTGAACACTGAAACAAAATACAATATTAAGTAAAGTTTTTTGTACGCAATTAATTATTTTCATAAAACAAGTGACATGTACTTTTCCCTTGCATTTTCATTGCATTGTCAGTTTTACGACCACTATTAAAAGATAGAGCAAAAAAACGAAAATAAAACGTCTGAAAACAAAGATAAATTGGTGGCACAGTTTTTAAGCTTCAACTTCATCATCATCAGCCTGTGTCAGTCCACTGATGGACGTAGGTCTCTCTCAAGGTACGCCACCGAATCCAGTCCGCACTACTGGACGTTGAAGTTATCCCAAAATATCGGACGTTTTAGAAGTTTGTGCCTAAAAACTTTCGGAGTTTGTTTTAGCCTCAGTATCGTTTATTTATTTTTTAACAGTGACTGCGAATATAATCATAATAGTAAAACCACTCCGTGTATGTAATTCTGTGCCCTTAATTAATATTATAATAGTTATTAAATAAAGTGAAAACACTTACAAATTCTCCGACCTTAGCGCACTTTTTATCTGACTCGAGAGTATCAACGCCTATTGGCATAAACAATGATGTCAGTGACATAGCATCGATGTCCGTTCCTTGCGGAACATCTTTCTGAGAGGCTTCTTCATCCTCAGTGCCAACATTGGCCTCCCTGAGATTGCAGTTGACATAACCCACGATTAAAACAACAAGGAAAAAAGACAAAGCCACCGTTGTTTGGGTCATCGTGACAAGAATAGTAATGTGGTACAATCGGAATCCTGGGCTGGTTGGTACTTATAAGGTGAGGTATGTGACGACATTCACTTGTACACACTGCACAATATCGACGCTCAAAAAAAAAGATTCCTTTAAAATGTTACTTTTCACAAATTTCTAATTGTTAAATGTCTCCATCGCCTACTTTTCCGGATCTAGCCTTTATTCTACGCTAAATATAATAACAATCATTCAAAGTTTTTTATTAATGGTAATGACTTTTATAATTTATAGGTAATATTTTGAATTTTGAATTTTTTTACATATTTCATAGCATCATTTTAATAAATCCATTGTATAATTTCAGCATGTCTTCGTCAGTGATACCTAAATTACAGGTAAGTATCATCTTTGAAATATTGTATCACAGTAAGTTAGGATAGAAAACTAACTAAGATAAAATATGCAAATTTTGACAAAAACGTTACATGCACACTTTTTCCTTCGACCCGTCGATGCGCATACATATTACATAGGTAGCTGCCCGCCCGCATAGACAGGAGAAACTGCTCAGCAGATGATAACGCACGCTGAGTGCTTTGAGGTAAACAAAACTGGAGTACCTACTACCTATCTATATACCTAACAGGATTAAGGAAAAAAGTTATAATTTACCTAGTTACCTACTACTGTAGGATAACTAGGATAGGACATGCCTAATTAGGTAAGAATGTATTAAATAATTTAGGAAGTTCTATATCATTATTTTCTATGTTTTAACTTTTTATGAAAGGTTATGGTAAGTCCTGGGTGCGAGCCCAACAACAAGTTTGAGCGTTCGGTGAAGGAAAACATCGTGATGAAACCATAGCTTGGTGCTAGGACATTTTGTAGTGCTCGTGTGGCTAGCAATAGCGCCAAGCACCCATCGGTGTCTTCCGGCGATCTCACTTGAGAGCCAGTGTAGCGTGGTGCTATCTTCGACCATATCGCCACTGACTTGTGGTCAAAAGCTACCTTTATGAACATAGAAAAATAAAATTGGTTCCATCCTAATCGTAGATCCTAATTAGCTTTTAAGCTATTGGGATTTTCATCAGGTAGAATATTTTGATGTCGAGTGAGGGATTTTGTGTTCTTAGCGTATATCTGTGCCTACTGCCTTCCTACCTACTGCATAATATTGTGGAAGTTGTTCGTAGAAAGTTACATCTCGATTATTACTTATCTACTACAGCGTTCAATCACCATAAGTTGAAATAAATACTTGTTGTTTCCCTGTACCTCGTAACATCAGAGAAATGGTACCAGAAGGAAGGCAAAGGTATGTATGAATAGGTAAACAGAACAGCTGTTGCTATTCAAAAAAAACCTGAAGTAAATGCATGACAAAATATATTTATCAACTTAAGAACCTAAATATCGACGACATGGTCTTAAAAATCAAACGGAATGCCCATAATATTCCGCTTCGGGGTAGTTCTCCTAGGAGGAGCAGTTTGCCTTTGTCCTCCAAACACATTTCCCAACACATTGGGGACTGGCTTTTGACCTTGGCTATTCTTTTCCGTTCCTGATACTAATGGTAATTGCCCATTCTGTCCTTGTAATAATGGAAGTCCGTTTTGTCCATTACCTAATGGTAATTGCCCATTCTGTCCTTGTAATAATGGAAGTCCCTTTTGTCCATTACCTAATGGTAACTGTCCAACTAATGGTACTCCTCCAATTGGTCCAAGTGTTTCAAGTAGATTGTTGATCAGGTTTTTGCACAGAGCACCGGTCAGTCGGTCGCCCATGTTGCCCCAGATTCCCATTTGGCAAAATCTGTTAAAAATAATATTAATTATATACTTACCTAGTATTACAATTTATAACGCAAGATACCTAATTATGTATCATGCTAATTAATGTTACATTTAATAATTATATAATTAATAAAACTAATAGCTGTAAAACAAGCAAAAAAAAAATTCTTTAGATAGGTACTCCATGAACATGTTAAGTTACATCATCATCACATTATTTAGATGCCTACATATTAAGAGCGTTTGATCACAAATTTCCAGATGTTATGTGACAATGTGGTGAAGGCAGTGGCCACGCTACGTCTGGACTGGGATCTGGCAATCAAGTGAGGCTGCCGGAACACAATACATGTTAGGTGTTTGGTGACAGATTCTTAACTTGATAACAAAATTATCACGTTACTAGCTGTTCCCCGCGGTTTCATCCGCGTGGGCTACAATTTATCTCGATAAAAAGTATCCTACGTCCTTTCTCAGGGTTCAAACTATCTCGGTACCAAATTTCATTTAAATCGGTTCAGTAGTTAAGGAGTGAAAGCGGGACAGACAGACAGAGTTAATTTCGCATTTATAATATTAAATTAGGGATTAGTAAGGATTTGTCACCTGACCAAAATTGGTGATGGCGAACTAAGGTCAGCAAATATTACCTGAAATCCTTTTCCACAGAGATCTTATCAGTGATCTTTAGGAATTGATCATTATTTTTCGAGAATGGCAGCATGCCCAAGAAGTTGTTGCCCTTCTTGATGTCCTCCTTGCTAGAATTGTGCACGAACTTGACGACGAGGTTGACGAAAGTGTCCCGGGCGCGCGCATCCGTGCCTGACACTTCGCCCCCCACTGGTTTACCGTTCTCGTCCAGCGGCTCGAAGAGGTAAGCAAGTTCGTCGCCGTGCGCAGGCCCCTTCATCTTAGAGCCTTCGGGCATGTCGTTGGATTGCTCTAACCAATTTGAAACAATATAATGAATATTATGTAAAATCAAAACACAAGACGATAGTGGTGTAGTTGAGGCAACGACGAATTTCGCTAAACAACAACAAATTTTCCAATTACCTTCATCATCTAAAACACCAACCTTTGACTGCATACCTATTCAGGGTGTGTTGTGGTCAAACACTACTTCGTAAGTTGAAAGAAAAACCCAAATAGTATTACCAAATATTGATCTGAAACACAGTAGGAATCTTGAGCAATCTATATAGGGCTTGAAAGTTAGGATTAGCGATACAATTCCTCGATCTTGACTTCAGGAATTTGTCCCGCGTAGGTACTGAATAAAATATGGTTTAAGATTCTTGGCACTGAAATGCTCATGGGCCAGCGTGGCGGCGTAAGGTTGCCATCTTGTAAGTGGTTCTGCGTGTAGATGGACTAGCGTATCACGTAGGTTTATTTTTACTACTTACAGGGTAGCGTTTGACCACAAGTCACCTGATGTTAATTAAGTGACGATGTGGTCGAAGATGGCGTCACGCTACACCTGGATTGGGTACTGGCTCCCAAGTGCGGCTGCCGGAACACACCGACAGGTATTTGGCTACAGATTCTTAACTTGAGGGTGACTCCTAGCAAGAGTAAGAAATAAAACCTAACCTATACCACAGTTTTACAATTGACTATTACACTAACCAGCAAGTGGCACTCCCGGCAGAAAGTGGGATCCCTTGCTGAGGTTTCCGACATGCTCGAAGCTGTAGAGGAAGGCGTCGCCGCCGCTGCCCCACGCGTTCACAGTTTGGTAAGCAGGGAAGTTGAATAGGGCATCTCCTGGAGGCACATTACAAAAACGTTAGTGAAGTCAAGCAATATGTACCTACTCAACTTCTCAATTGCCCTTAATTCTGACAACTGCTGTATTGTACACACTACACACACAGCCAGTCTTTCAAATACATATTCATTTACGGCAGTTATTAATAACCTGTCCATCCACGGTTTGCCTTAATGTCAAAAATCTAAAATCGGTGCGCTCCTACATTGCTATACCCTATTCGGGTCCATATGCTCACTAATTATAACCACTAAGAGCATATGTATACTAACATATGAATGCAATAAATGATTGATTTTATTTGATTTGATTTTGTATCCCTAGTAGGGCACAGATAGGTATCAATTTCCAGCGTTATTCTACTATCAGTCATTCGTCACCAATCATCGTCCATCACATCACACATAAACTCAGGTAGGCAATAAAAATAATAATTCCCATAACAATCTATACATATAATAAATCTGTAACTCATCACTGTCTGTACATTGAAGATAAATGAGAAAAACTTTTACTGGGGGCCTTTATTAACGCAATAGAACCCAAAACAATGGTTTTTAGAATTTTTGTCTGTTTGTCTGTATGTCTGTTTGTCTGTTTGTCTGTTTGTCTGTTTGTTTGTGCACGCTAATCTCAGAAACGGCTTAACCGATTTGAATGCGGTTTTCATTAATATATTGTGGTTTTCTCCACTTAACATATAGTGTTTGTTTTATTTCAATCGGTTCATAAATAAAAAAGTTATATCAGTTTAAAGCATCACGTCGGAAATTTGGTCGAGTCGATTAGATTATTGTAGCCCGGATAGCATATAGGTTCCTTTTTAACCCGGAAAAGGATTCTTGCGGGATAGTAGGGAATACCATGGGTGTAAATGCGAACCGCAGCTACCCCTATCACCATCCCCATCCCCACATTTATGAAAATGCGAAAGTGTGTTTTTCTGTTGGTTTGTTCGGCTTTCACGGCGTAACAAAACAACGAATCAGGGTATTATTTTGCATAAAGATAGTTTATGCGCCGGAGAGTAATATAGGCTACTTTTATCCCGGAATAATGCATGGGTTCCGTGGGAAAATCTAACATAACGAAATTTTTCGAAATCTTTTACATGGTTGCTAGGCATCATTCTGTTGAATTGTTTACATGTCAGGAAGAATATTATTGGCATGACAATTATTGGTGTGGATACACACGTAATAATTTATCGTAGCGATGTATCTGTTCTAATTGCTAACCGATCTCCGGTTATATCGAAAGTGTGCCTGAAAAATCGTTGTAGAATTTCTGGTTTGCGCAGATGAGCGACGGCAGTAACATTTTCTGTTCGATAAATCATTGTTGATCGACTTGACCGTATTTGCATAATTTTGATGGTAGCGTGTGTTTTGCTGCAATAAAACTGACGTCGGACACGGGCAAACAAAAAGGACCTCTTTGTAAGACGCGTCCGCGCGAAAATTGAAAGAAGAAAAATATTAGAACATTTTATACAGAGCTACAAAAACGAAAATCAAAAGATGATTGTGATTAGTGATGTTCGAAATCAAAAATCAACACACTGTAATAAAATAATATAGAGCCATCTATTTAATCCTAAGTTAGTGATTACACTATACGCTCTAATCAAACCCAAGACGTTTAAATTTGTAACGATATATCGTTACGTGTGTAGCAGACATGATCTTATTATACCTTATTTACTTAGAACTACTTGGTATTGACGTTAATGTTGCGGGCTACAATAAGGGTAAGCGTATGTTGAGACGCAGGCGACGGAAGCGCATGGCATAGTCCATGAGCGATGCTGTAAATTACACAGATACACTGTAATAAAGTACAAAAAACTGGTATCAAGAACAGTATTCAAGTTGACGAATAAACTGGGTTTAATATTAAACTTATACAACATTTAATCACTTTAAAAAGACAAACTAATAACTAGCTACGTCTGTTCTAACTTTCTTGCACCAGCAAAAGAAAAGGCAAGCAACGACCGGCAGGTACTTTTCTGGTGATTTTCTCTTTTTTTTCTGGCGCGATAACGTTTACTATTTCGGAGGAGGCTATTTACCATCCTATAGATTTTTATTCAGTATTAGTGTTAGATTATGAAATGAATGAGTTATTGTTAGTTACAGTTTATAATAGCGTTGCTTCTATGTCTTCATGCTTTTTTAAAATACGTGTTATGTATAAACGTGTGATATAAATACTATCCTACGCATTGATTAATACGCACTAACTTTATTTAGAAAAAAATAGTAATTGTTACCGCAAAAAGAAAAAAGAAACATCGTATGCTGATCTTTGCTTATGCATATATATTACAAAAAATCAGCGCTGCCCCGCACTGCATCGATTGGGTCTCAATATACGCTTAGCCTAAAGATTTGGACACGTGGGAACTTGGGAAGCACAGAGTTTGCATAGATTTGTTTTTTTTTCATGAAATAGTTTCGATATGTAGTAGAAAAAGTATTAATGGTGTGGATATATAGACCCAGAGCCTACGACAGCCAGACCTTCGTTTTTTAATGTAAAAGCTGAAAGTTTTTCTGTGCATGCCCCCTATATAGTACAGGTAAGAACATCCTGCGAATATAGAGTTTGGTTTGTGGTTACTTGGGCAGATAACAGGAAGTGCAGGTATATAAATTAGTACCCTAAATTCGTTAAAGTATAAAGCTCAATTTTTTTATATCTTCTTCGGGATAGCTTCAGAAATTCATCTGGCTGAAATTTGGTACAGGAATAGATAATAGGACGGAATAATATATAGGATACTTTTTATTCCTGGAATAGGTTCTCATGGGTTGCGGGAACTGGATCAAAATTTCTTGATTACTTTTGGTCGCGATAACCGACATCCACGCGGGCGAAGCTGCGGGCACCAGCTAGTATACAATATACCATAACGAATCATGCTTTAGATTAAAAACTAGGGTGAGAGTAAAAAGCGAAGGGTGCAGAATGCAGACAAAGGGTCCGGACTCCGGTCCACATTGTAATAATAATATGTACTTTATGGTTCCTGTAAATTCGTAACTGCCAAATGCACAAAATCAGGTAGAGAAACTTCTCTTGAATATTGAACCAACTTGATCTGGCTGTTTTCTGTGTGGTGTGGCTGACGAATTGAAAACATAGATACCTCTACCTACTAGCTATTTTAGAAGCTACGAGTTCTCAATTTCTAACGTCTACATATTGCAAAGCAAATTTCCACAAGAAAATAATTCATAATTGTAGATAGATTAACTACATAGTACAAAGCAGTCGATCCCAGCTAGGTATATCAGTCGTAAAGACATGTCTGGGGCCTTCAACCAGCCTACAAACTCCACCAACAGAGTCTGCAACTCACTTAAACAGTTACTATTTGACACCATTATTAAAGTATCCATTAGGTACAATCTAAAAGTATTATGTACCTTACCTACTAAGAATAAAATTGTATTTTCTCTAGTAAAACCCTGTATAACATTTTTAGCTTTTGGCCGCAACTTAACTCGCGCGGAAGTGGACTGTCTCTCTTTAACTACATATTTTATAGTAATTATCTTAATACATAGCTATATTTCGGAGGAAAATCACCTGTAGCCTCTGCTATCTGCGAGAGTCCATCGACGGCATTTCGCGAGGTATCAAACAGCGTCTGGTAGTAGTCTGACAGCGGCAACACCTGGTTGACAGCCGAGGTCAAAGGGAGTAAGCCCTCCACTCCTTGCACCACTGACTGCAGCCCGCCGATCAAATCCTTCTTTATGAAGTCACTGGCGGACTGCAGTTGATTGGTCAGGAACTTGTTGTATTTGCCTGAAATGAAAATATCGCCGCTTGAGATGTATGTGGTTTCGATGGGATATTTATCGACAAAGCATACCGACTTTAAGCAGACCAGTTTAAGATGCAGAACTGCGTTAGGTATAAGAAGCGAAAATACAATGCGTTATGTCATGTCTTACCATACACAGCCCTGGAGGTTTCTGCAGAGGTGACGCCTGTAAGAAGAGGAACTCGCTTCTCCTTCTTTTTAAGCGAATCAGCTGGAGCCTCCACAACCAGTGGTGGCAGTGATCGTAGGTCGTCGTCACCTTCAACGCGGGCTCCCGCACCTTCCGATAAATAATTTGTTGTAAGTATTATATGGGTAAGAAATACAAACTAATGTATGTAGTCATTTTACCTGATCTCCCCGAAATATCATCTAAGAATCGAGTTGTATCCACTGCGTCCATATTTATATCCACATCAGCCTGAGAAAGAAATTAAATTGGTTTGAATGAAAATGATCGAAAACAGATTCTACTCTATGTAGATAACTAGATAACGTACTGTTTTAAACTACCATGGTCAAAATCACTACTACTACCACTACTATTACTAGATAACGTGTAAATAGAAGATATACATATATCTCCGAAACTTACCAACACCAGCTTTTCAACTGGCATCTTTCTAAGGCACATGACGAGTCTCTCAGCTGGTTTGGATGGGCAGCCAGTGTGGTTGGCGAGCTTCTCCGCGTGCTTTTCAGGGTCTGCTCTCACGGCTCCGGGAGACAGAGGAGTGCCTGACAGAGCTGCCACGCCCGTGGCGCTACGCCCTTCGGGAGATAGGGCCAGCAATGATGCTGCGCTCCCGCCTGAACCTTGACCCATCAGTACCACGCGGTCTTTGTCTCCACCAAAAAACTCGATGTACTCGTTTATCTTCAAATAAAATATAAATGTTTAGGGTAAGTAGATATAGGCAAGTAAGCAGGTAGTTATTCAGAAAGCACAGTATTCTGTAGCATAGTGATTAGTGATAAGTAGGCTCCGTATAAGTATTCATTGTCAGAAGGTAACTCAACAAAATGACCCGATCACCGAAGAGCGCCAGTTGCAGATAGGATGCGACAATAGAAAAAAGCTTGAAATGGACTTACCCAAACCATAGCGGTATGTAAATCGAAGAGTCCAAGGTTTCCGGCTGCGTCTCTTGTACCTGTGCTGAGATATCCCAGGGATCCCAGCCGGTACTGCGCAGTTACTATGATTGTATCCTTCTGGGCAAAATGCTGGCCCTGTAACGAATTCCGTACCAGTGTCAGTCAGTTTAAGCAAACAAGTTAGTAAGTAAAGTTAAGGGATAATTTACCCCATAAGCGTTTGTAGATCCACTTCTGTAATTGCCACCGTGAATGAAGAATACTACTGGACATCCTGTGAAACAAATTCATTTTTTTTATCATCATATTTACCTTTCAAAGATTTTTCTGAGGAAAATCTGTTATTACCTCTTTCTTCTCCAGGCATTTTCGGTGCAAAGACGTTTAGGCACAGGCAGTCTTCATCCCCTATGATTCTCCGGGGCATGTAGGGGTCGGGCTGTGGACACGGGAAGCACTGCTTGGTGGCTGTCAGCTCGCCAGACAAAAGCCGCCGCGTGGCCCGCTGGAATCGGCGAGGACCCAACGGAGGTTCTGCATATCTGAAATTAAGAAGTTTACCTGATAGGTTAACTTCGAACCGGAAGACGCTCTGTGGATAGGCGGACCGATGACATTGTAAGAGTCGCAGGGAGCCGATGGATACAAATGGCTAATAGCGTTCACGGTGGCGTTCAAAGGGGGAGGCCTATGTTCAGCAGTGGACTTCTTCCGGCTGATGATGATGACCACCTGATAGATGTAAATGACAGGAAGAACTACACTGGACGTTAATCCAAACACTGTAGTACTTAAGAGAAATGGCTTCAAAATGTGGTAAGTAGTATCTGATCCACTTTTGTGCTTATTTTAACTACATAAGTGAGAATCATGATAATCTTTGCCTTTGATTTAGGCATAACGATGACCTAAATAAGGTACATAAAGCTTGTCAATGTTTTATATGATTGCTCTTTTAAAGTAGGTACATTAACACTACAATTATCGAAAAAAACTTCAGTTTGGAATTGTATTATTTTGACACTGCAAAGCGCTAACACCGGGACTTTTTATCAGAGTATCCGCTTAGCTGTACTTGAAAATATACCTAACCTTCATAAAAACTATGATTTATACCTAAACCCCCCCCCCCCCCCTCCTTAGTCCTACAATGAGTGACGATGTGGTCGAAAATGGCGCCATGCTACACCTGACTTAGGAACTGGCTGTCAAGTGGGGTTGCCGACTGCTGGAGCACACTGATAGGTGCTTGGCGACAGATTCTTAACTTGAGAGTGATAGGTAGCCAGACGAGCACTAGAAAAAGCCTTACCACCAAGCTATGGTTTCATCAGGACGCGCGATGTTTTCCTTCACCGAAAGCTCAAGCTTTTTTTATGTAATGGCAAACAAGCAGACGGCCCGCTTCATGGAAAGCTGTCACCTATAGACATTTGCAACACCAGGGGAGTTGCCGATGCATTACCGACTCTATTCACATCCAACTATAAAGCTCAAAAAAAATCTTATTAAGCTCGTTGTAAGACTCGAATCCACGACCTGCGGATCGCAAACCGACGTCACTACCACTGAGCCATCATCACTTGAAAATGCTTTGTATATTATGTACCTGATTCCATAGAAGCTATAGTATCCCAGTTTATCGTCTTTAACGCCTTCAAGGCGCGCGCTGCGGCCGCGTCGCTGCACGAACACCACGGCCGCGTCGGGTTCAGGGGGCGAAGCTGGCTCCCCGCCCACCACCGCCGCCGCCGGGGCCAGCCAGCACCCCAGGACCAGGAGGACGACAAACCAAGAACGCGACCAAGCCATCACTAACACCGCATATCCCGTTCCCGTGGACATGTCCTTGCCGCCGGAAATCGCATCGCATCGCCTCCCACGCGCGACAATATTAAAGTCTAATCTCTATTTCATAAGTACTAATACGAAAAAAAGATTATTTATATAAGCGACAATATTATTTTTGGCCCTAAATTCTAAATGAGCATTTTCGTACAGGAATACCGGAACCCTATAAAAGATCATTTCCGGCTGATGATCATGATGAATATGATGACCCTTCTCAGCACCAACGCGATTTTTATCGCCATAACAGCATTAAAGCCGTTCATTCAGTTTTGTACGAAAATTCTAATTAATAAAAGTGTTTTAAAAAGACAGCAATGCTATTAGACCTGTCAAACTTAGTTTAGTTT
Organism: Opisthograptis luteolata; assembly: GCA_931315375.2. NCBI lineage: Eukaryota > Metazoa > Arthropoda > Insecta > Lepidoptera > Geometridae > Opisthograptis > Opisthograptis luteolata. The sequence goes on from OV928042.1 coordinate 10,236,456, forward strand.
TATAGAGAATTCAAAACCGAATCGACATTCGAAACCATTGTCATTCGAGTTACAGCTGCGGGGCCCATACATAGCGATGATGGCTCAGTGGTAGTGACGTCGGCTTGCGATCCGTAGGACGTGGGTTCGAATCCTACAATGAGCTTGAGCTTTCGGTGAAAGAAAACATCGTGATGAAACCATAGCTTGGTGGTAGGGTATTTTCTAGTACTCGCCTGGCTAGCTACCACCCTCTTGTTAAGAATCTGTCGCCAAGCACCTATCGGTGTGTTCCGGCAGCCTCACTTGAGAGCCAGTTCCCAGTCCAGGTGTAGCGTGGCGCCATCTTCGACCACATCGTCACTTAACATCAGGTGACGTGAGGTCAAACACTACCCTGAAAATAGTAAAAAAAAAAAAAACATAACACGCGTCATCGTTTTGGACTAGGTACACCCGCGTGAGCTACAGTTTATCGCGATAAAAAGTACCTATCCTATGTCCTTCCTCAGGGTTCAGACTATTTCCGTTCTTACCAAAATTCATTAAAATCGGTTCAGTAGTTTAGGCCTGAAAAACAGACAGACAGAGTTACTTTCGCATTTATGACTTTAGAAGTGGTTACGTAAAAATAAAGGTATACCAAAACAGCCAAAAATACATCCCGATGACGTCAATGTCGATATAGGACTTTTTTTTCTGTAGCTCTCAATCTCAATCTGCTAAAGGCGTTTTTTCACTGCAGTGCGCCCACTTCTTTATCACTTCAAACTTCACAGAAAAGGCGTTTTATAAACGCAAGGCAGTGCGCGCTAGCCCTTATGGTATCATGAATGAAATGACATTTCGACGGCAGCGAGGAACAAACGGCTATCTTCAAAATCACCTTGTATTTAGGAGAGCGTTTTTAAGTCAAATACATAATAATACATACTATGTAATAATTTCTACAAGAACTAAGCTAGCTCCAACAATTTTGCTATGGTTAATTAATTCGGCATTTCAAAGAAAATAGTCAAGGTCAGTTGCCTGATAATTTTTTTTTCGAAATACGACAGGTGTATGGTTACGAGGAATTCGCCGAAGAACCAAAGTCACCGACATAGCTCTCAGAATTTGCAAGTTGAAGTGGCAATGGGCAGGCCACATCGCTCGACGAACCGATAACCGATGGGGAAGAAAGGTTCTCGAGTGGCGACCACGAACCGGAAGACGTTCTGTAGGTAGGCCCCCCACTAGATGGACCGACGACATTGGAAGAGTCGCAGGGAGCCGATGGATGCAAATGGCTAATAGCCGTTCATGGTGGCGTTTAAGGGGGGAGGCCTATGTTCAGCAGTGGACTTCTTCCGGCTGATGATGATGATGATGAATGATGATGATTTGTCTATCACATCAAATAATAGGTACCAATCAATTAACTGAGTTACATAACTGTCTTATTAATATGTTCGCTTCTACGTAGGGCTTCCTAATAACCGATTCCCAAAATATTATTACACCTTAAAGAGTGACAGATAATATTTTTTGTACTTTCTTTTGATTAATAAACTAATATTACAAAGTTTAATTCTTTATTTAAAGAGCCTTTTCGCACATGCGAATATGCCGCTCTAGTTACAAAGTTTGATATTTTAGAACATGCCAATTAAAGTTGTAGAAATAATTAAGTTCGCAAGTTTACCACACCACCCGAGAATAGACGGTCATTTAGCTGATATCTTTGTTCATGACACGCGACGCGCCGAATTGCATGTCGCACAGACGGACAATAATTGTAGATGTGTGTGTGTGTGTATGTGTGTGTAGATAAATGTTTACTTACTTCCATAATAATTATTCAATTATGCAAAAATAACGATTTGCGCAAAAATGCAGTTGTCTTTTTCTTCTTTTTCGTCCTAATAACGCCGCGACGCGCCACGTAGGTACCTAATTCCCTATTATTACTGCCTAACCTACTAATTTACCTACTTTGAATGTTAAATAGGTTTGATTTCCAAAACGAAGCTCTTATTCTATCATCAATCTCGAATCATCATTCACGTAGACGACCATCTATTTAATATGTACATTGTTGACCAATGTTAGATAATGAAATCTAACCACTGAAGTAAAAAGTGTTTTAATAAAAATATATAGTTTAAAAAACTAAAAAAAACACTTTAAAAACGCACTCAAAAATATAAAATAATTAAATTGACTTGTATTAGTTACGATTTTACGCGCTTTTTGGTTGTGTGTACTTTAATTTACCCAGTAAAAGAAGCGCTCCACACTTTTTGAATCAACCATTACATATATCGTAACTAATACAAGTCAATTTAATTATTTTATATTTTTGAGTGCGTTTTTTAAGTGTTTTTTTTTAGTTTTTTAAGCTATATATTTTTATTTTTTTTACTTTTTATTCTTTTGTACCAAGTCCAATCTATCGGACTCATCAAAAGGAATCATATGAGCCCAAACTCGAGGGGTGTACTAGTAGCCACTGCAGAGATCCCCTACCCACCATCTGGCTGCATCATCAGACCCTCGTCACCAAGTTCAATCTATTGGACTCATCAAGACGAATCATATGAGCCCAAACACGAGGGGTTTACTAGTAGCCACTGCAGAGATCCCCTACCCACCTTCCGGTTGCATCATCAGACCCTCGTCACCAAGTGCAATCTATTGTACTCATCAAGACGATTCATATGAGCCCAAACACGAGGGGTTTACTAGTAGCCAGCGAAGAGATGCCCTACCCACCTTCCGGCTGCATCATCAGATCAGGTCGATGATACCAAATTATTGCATTGTCACCGAGATTACATACACATACAAAGTTTCAAGTCAATACGACAATTAGAAGTGGGTGAAAATTGACTTCTAAGATTTGATTACATTGTTAGTTAGTTAGTTAGTTAGTTAGTTAGTTAGTTAGTTAGTTAGTTAGTTAGTTAGTTAGTTAGTTAGTTAGTTAGTTAGTTAGTTAGTTAGTTACAGGTCAAGCTAATAAAAGTGTTTTAATAATAAAAATAGGAGAGCATTCATTACTTTTAGACCTGTCAAACTTAGTTTAGTTTTATCGACAATTCGACACCAATAAATACTTTACTTTAAAAAATATATGCGGAAGCACAGAACATAACATAATATAACTACTGTGTATATAATATATACCTTGTAGTACGTCATACCTACAGTATAATGCCTAGATATTAGACACGTTACATAATAAATAGGTTTGCAGTTTATCAAAATCAGTCGTTCTGCCAGGTAGGAATTAAAATTTTAAACTATCCTTTCCTCAATAGGTAATTTTGAACTTAATGTTGAACATAATTTTGAACACAATTTTCTAGAGCATTGATCGATTTCGTCAACTCAACGTCAAGATTATCATCACGTTCAAAATAACGCGCGTTACGGTTAAAATAATCGCTCGTGCGAAAAATCCTTATTTTGCTATGAAATAAACTGCACATAAAATGTGCAGTTTTTGATGTATTGCAACACTAAATAAAGTCATTGCTGTGTGATTATCAACTCTAAACTCGTTAGCTAAAGTTGAATTTCATAAAATACAAAATGAAAGGAATTCTACATGTATGTATCTCTTTCTAGGAAGTTTTGTTTCATTCTAAAACAGAAGGAACCTTGTGAGGTCTTGTCAAGTCTTGTCGTATATTAGACCTTTAGGGCCCGATTTTAGAAACATCCGTAAGTTGTCATACCAAATTTCGGTAAATTTGACTTTATATTAAAGTTTATTGTCGAATTTTCCATACTAAAATTTGACAAAACGTTTTAATTTACTGATATATGGCATTACATTTAACTTATGAAAATTTATAAAACCGGTGCTTAGGAGGTCCATATAGAAGTGTATCATGCATTTGGGTAAGGATGCGTAATACTTATTTATTAATTTGGTAATAGGCGAGCATGCTGTTATGAATTATAATAATATGCATTTGTCATTTTAGAACTAGGGCTTAACAGATTACTACCAAAATGACATATTATGACATGACATATCGACCCAAAACCGCGGATAACAGATCAGGAGCCATTATTAATTTCGGGCGTTGGATGACAAAAAGCTTGTGATTGTAGTGAACTTGCTCCAATTCAATCAATTAGTAGTAAGATTAAAATTGTAAATGTGATCGCACCCCAAAAATACCCACCGGGTATTTCTTGCCTGTTCTTTTGCCGGTGTAAGGAGTTTGGAAGAGGCGTTGTAAGTGTCCTATTAAGTGAAGATTTTTTTGATCGATGGATATCAGGCTGGATCCGGCTGGACTGAAAATGACACCAGATTGCAATCCCTAATTTAGATGGATAACAAAGCTATTATTGTAGTGTATGCGCTATAGCATACATACGCTGTCTCGTGTGCTCCTGTATGGATTAACAAAACGTCATTGTCACTGTCACGAAAGCCGCGGGCGAGTGTGGCGGGTGAACGGTGAGGCGGATAACTAATTACAAGTAATTAGAATACATGGGCATTGCCGAGCCAGTGAAGTGTAGTGTACGGGGTATACAAAGCATACCCTACAATTATAATATACACAGATTTACCTATTATAAAAAAAAACAAAGAAAACAATCAGTTTTACACGTGTCTTTTAAATTATTTCTCATAGAATTATAAGACACAGAAGGAGAGTCGGCTGAAGCGGATGGCAGCAATTTCTAATCGGGCAGATATGCCCGATTACGTTTCCCGTCACGTCAGTAGTCACGATGAAGTCTCACAGCGAATAGCTCCGGCAATTTTATTTAAATATGCCTTCCTGGGCAGTAAAAGGGTGTCACAACGCATCTCACAACAAAGATAAGAATAAAAAAATCACACTTCACACGTAAGTACTATTTGGCAACGTATTATTTTACGTAAAACATTCGTTAAAACAGAAAAATAATTTGTAAACAAACAGGCGCCATTACTCTAAGAAATGTTGTCAGCTATGGGAAAAATATTTACCCCTTCTAAGATTCCATCCGTAGTATAAAGAGCATTGACAATAAACCTATACAAGGTCGTCATGTTTATCTGTCTGTCTGTCCGTTGGTCTAAATTTTTTATAGACTACTTCTGCAGTTATTAACGTATAATGTGCATGAAATTGTGCAAAGTAATTGTATTCGATTTAAGATTTATTATAATTATATATTGTTATCGTTTTTCAGGGCATTTTGCAACATGCAATGAAGTGCAAGCTTCAAATGAGCCTGTTAGTAATAATAGACAGCATGAAAATCGGTGCAGTAGTTTTTGAATTTATCGCAAACAGACAGACAGACAGACAGACGCGGAGGAGGACCATGTTTTATAATATGTAGTGATTAACAATTATATTAACTATAAAGTAATTGCCCAGTCAATAATTCTCATAATACACAGATTTGTATAGAATTTTTGATTCATATAAATAAATTTTCGTTACAGATATCTCAAGAGTACGACACGGAATTAAAAACTATTTTTGACTCCCCTTGAAGGTCTGATCTACGGAAACAACTAGCCAAAAAATCTTGCTTCAACGTAAACAATAATAATGTCCAAGATTATTGTCTGACGACTTACTTCTGAATACAACCTACATAATAATTTATATGAATAATATCCAAACAAATATTACATAACTCAAAGTTGGAACAAGTGTACCAATTTCCTCATATTTTGGGGTAAATGTCAATAATGTCATGTAATGTCTATTCACTTGCAACATTATTCGGCCGTGTGTGTGCGTGCCGGTGAATGTAAGTACGTGAGGTACGCGCTAACGCACACACTTGATCTTTTGTTGCAGCGATACTGAGCGGAACTATGCATGAAACTCACCTTCTTTGTCTTATAATTCTATGTTATTTCTGTTGTGTTATGAATGAATGACGGTTAGGTACGTTCGCCAAATATTACTTTGTATTACTAGTCATTAGCAATGGCCACACATTAAGACACCTATTAAATGCGTATTTATCCCATTATTAATCCACTGCTATTTTGCAAAAACGACGCAAACGAGAACATGTGATTTGGATTTTTCCACGTATTTTCAAGGTTCTCTAACGGAGTGTTTTAAGGGTACCACCTAAATAAGGAATTTTTTGATTGACCGTTATTGATTCTTAAAATACAACCAATAAGCGACGTGAATTATATTGGAATCCTAAAATGTGACTACTTGCTGGCAAAATAATTTCCTATTTTCACAGAATTTTTCAGTGAGTTTGGTACAGATAGTCATGTTATATGGTGTATGTAAATTACATAGTACACCATAACAACACACCTCAGGTAAATGTTACGTAACACACTGGAACACTGGTAAGTGCAGGTATATAAGTATTTTTGCTTGATAAACCGATAACTGATCATGAAAGGTTCTCGAGTGGCAACCAAAGTGGAAGACCGGAAGACGCTCTGTAGGTAATTAGTTATCTGGACCAACGACATTGTTGGTATGTAAGAGTCACAGGGAGCCGATGGATGCAAATGGCTAGTAGCTATTCGTGGTGGCGTTCAAAGGGGGAGGCTATGATCAGCAATGGACTTCTTTCGGCTGATGATGATCAGTGTAGAGTTTGCTGGTACACTGTCTACAATACCTTGCATTGGCTCGACAATGCCCACGTATTCGCCATCAGCTCCACCTCCTAAGTCCTTAAAAGTCAGCAACGCATCGGCAACTCCCCTGGTGTTGCAAATTTCCATAGGCGATGGTGACCACTTACAATCAAGCGGGCCGTCTGCCTGTTTGCCCATCTTTTACATAAAAAAAACCATGCACTCTCGCCCGCTGCACTCATGACATTGACGTTTTAGCTAACCAATACAGGAACACACGACACAGCGTATGTATGCTATTAGCGCATACACTACAGTAAGTATGTTTATATTTATTTACTTTGTCTTCCTTTTAGTGCTTGTCAATACTTGACAAGAACATTCTCATAAAAATTACTTAGGGTCCCTGTTAGGTTGTAGTTTTGTATAATCTAAGGTGCACCGTGCAACCCTCATAAACAATATAATAACAATTTACGTTTGTCGAAAAGATATACGTACCAATGTTGAGGACGTTTTTTTGTTAGCAACTTTGACTGAAAAACATTATATTAATATATTTCGAACGTAGTAAAACAAAATATAAAAATAATTAAAAACGTGTACCAGCTCACTGTGTACACAGCAAACCCTACCAGTGTCTTAAGTCCCGATGTTTGGAAAAACGGATCTGGCAACACTATGACCAAATGTTACAGGCGTAAGTACTCCAATATACTTTGCACATAAGCAAGGCTTTGATGCAATACTTGTTCGTAAAAGATGACGCTTGATGAAACCCAGCTGCTTGTATGTTAAATCAACAATAGTGTCGATATGATCAACTAATAATATCAATAATCTATACTATAACATATAATTTTTTGAATTATTCAATTCGGACATTCCATTCGAAAGATATCACGAGTTTAAAAATGTAAGTAGTAGTAGAAAAATAAACCCGCTGCACCGCAGTGCCACGGGTAACGCGGTGAGGACCGAAGGCGGGAGAATATTCTATGAAATAGGTAAACTGCGGTCGCAATTTACGAACCAGGAAGACCTTTAGCTGCGCGGTTCAAACGCGCGGTCAAAAAAAAATAGAATTAAAATAGGATAATGGATACAGCAGGAAACGCGGTGAGGGGCACCGAAGTGCAGGAATAATTTTGGAGTATACAGAATATATACGCTTTCGCGCCTAAACTACTGAACCGATTTTAATGAAATTTGGTATAGAGATAATTTGAGCCCCAGGGAAGGACATAGGATACTTTTTATCGCGATAAACTGTAGCCCACGCGGGTGAAACCACAGGGAACAGCTAGTTCAAAATTTGGACCAATTACCCCCCTTTTTCTCTCACATTCCCCGACCCCACTCCTCCCCCTCTCCAACTACATTTATTTTAATATTTAGAGCAGTAATAAATAGGTTAAATTGGTTATACCAAAGTGTGTCACCAGCTGCAGAACGGCTTTGGACATTGTTATCTGAGGAAAAACAGCATGACCTTACAAGAAATAAAATATATATGTTGTGAACCTGTATTGCAAGGACTATAGTGCCTGCAGTTGGCATGTATTGCCTGTGCCACAGACAGGTACCTTATGTATGTTTTAATCAATGATCAATGGCGATCCTATTATCCTACTTAGGTACTTACCTACTTAGACACCTAGTAATATTATGAATGCAAAAGTTTGTGTGTGTGTGTGTGTAAATGTTTGTTACCACGTTATCACTGTACCTACAAAACTGATTTTGATAAAATTTGGAATGGAGATAGCTCATACCTTGGATTAACATAGGCTACTTTTTATCCCGGAAAAACGTGTTCCGTGGAATGGGGTCACATTGATTAATTTTTGGGATTAATCCCAAAAAGATTCAATGACTGATTTCCATGCACTTAAGTGCGCGTTTTTAGCGCAAAAATACCAAAAAAATGCTCATAGATGGGATGATTACTAGAATTCTACATATGAAATAAAAAAATTAAATACTTTATACTTGAGGTCAATTTGATAACCGTGTTTTTTATAATAGAATCTTTAACCCCAAAATAAAACCCATTTTTTTAAAAATCCTCCATAAACTTAGTAATGTGGGGCTTATGTTATTATAGGGTTCACTTTGATTTTCTGTATGTGCTGGTTTTTTTTACTAGTTATATTAGAAAATAACCTTTAAATAAAACAAATTTATGTCTCCTTAGATTTTTTTTAAATAAACCATTATTAAATTATGTTCATTTCTCTTCGTTAAATGAAAAAACTGGCTGACCACCAGCAGATCTCCATTGCAACCGTATAAATTGATTGTATAGCTTAAAATGGAATGTGATACTCCAATGATGCAGCATTTATGGAAAGGATACCGTCGGCGACCTTTTTGAGTGCTTTTTCTAGCGATTCATCGGTATAATTTTTATACTTTCTTGTATCTAGTTTCTTCTTATATGAGCGCACCATTTTTCATTATGACCCTAAAAATAGCTTGGCGTTAAATTGATAGTTAATAGAAAAGTCATACAGTAAGTAAGAAATCAAAAACTTCAGGGGGCTATTTTGACAATCAATGTCGCCTCGTCTCACGTATCAGTCACCTCTAGCACTAAATACATGAATACCGTTAAAGATGGCCGCTGAAACGAAAAAACAAAAACACTCTCGTTATAACTTCTAAGCATACTATTATAGAGAAAAAAAAACTTGTGCCTAAATTCAACGGTTTTGTTTGTACATTCAAAGTTATTGGATTCAAAGGAGACGGCTCATTTCTGCCCCAAGTCGTTTCAAGTTTATGTACTTAATTTTCCCAGGAAACCTAAAAAAGTAATTTAATTAAAATAACATATAATTAAATAATGCAAACTGTACAATCGATATTAACGTGCCAAGAGGGGATTGCAAATTGGTGTGATTAAAAAATACTTTAACACCACTCAATCGCCCCAAACCATGGTTGCCCATAACTTGACGGCCGCCGCGTTTTCGTTCAAAACCGTATTTTATCTGTTTACTTTGTAAGGAAGTTGCGTGAATGATGACGCTAGATAGAGCTGTACTAAATTAGGCATATTCAATTAAGGAATAAGCCAAACAAAACATTTGAAACGAAAAAAAAGTGATAAGGACGGATATTCTGTCAATTTCTGTCAAGGTTTTCAAGGATATGTCACTGTAATTTGTTTCATTGTGTTATTTTATTTAACGTTTTAGTTGATATCTTTTAAACCCCGCTATGCAGAATAAAAACATTAACGGTTCCTCAATAGATATTAAAAATCCTATACAATGATCCAATTTTGGTCGATTCTTCTGCAGTTTTGCTGTGGGGCAAATGTCCATGGAAAATGGGCCGTCTCCTTTCTTACCTGTTTTCAACTTCAAATTCAATATATTTTTTCTCCGCACTGATAAACTTTAGCTTAATGAGGCCGACTAACAAACGGCTTAAAACATCAGAGAAGCCAATACAAATTAAAAATTAAGGCACATTCGATTCAACTGGAAAATATTTAAAGAAATATAACCAAACATGCCTTTTACTTTCAACTTTGCCTCTTACTTCGAAAGTCACCCCATTCCACGTTTCCTGCGGGCCTTGGGAAGATGAGGGTGAAACCACGGGGCGCAACTATAGTCGTATTTTTAATTAGACGAAGCCAACTGACAGTAGCTAATGTCACTTTGTAAAATAATGTTGCGAAATTCAAAGTAATAGTGATGCGTTCAGTTCTCGTTCAATCAGATGAATGAACAATGAGTGTAATATATAATCATTTCATTTCAAACTATAAAAGAATATTATGCATTCATTAAGCAGTTTGTTCAATCATTCGCCTTGTCACAACACTATTATTATTTCATCAAATCTGACAATACAGTAAGCGTCAGTTCAGTTGACTTCGTCTAATTAAAAATACGGCTATAGTTAGTTTTATTAACGATTAATGGGATATATCTACATAAAAAAATAAAAACACAACTAAACCTTAGGATATCAAATAAAGTTACCTAACAAACTAAACGATGATGATCTAAAACACGCACATAAATAGGATTACCTCTCTAGGATGAACACAAAACCTACCTGGTTAGCGTAGTTGGCTACCACTTACATTACTTAGTCAAAATACTTCAATAAATGAAGATTAAGGTTATTTATTTGATCTAAATTTTTATTAGGTACAATTTTTATGTGTTTTTCTGTGTGATAGTCGTGCAATTTTTTTCTTTATTTTTCACAATATACAATTTTTTTATATAAATGAGAAAGTGTCTAAAAATAATATATAACGTTTTCGTGCAATTTGTTGCCGTGACATGGTCACTGTGACGACACAGCTTACGTCGCGTTTGCGTCATCATACTTTGAACGGCTTTCAAACTGGGCGGACGCGGGGAAGAACAAATAGTGCTGTGCAAATCATTAGGAACATATTTTCAAATGTTTCTAATATCAGAATAATAAGTACAAACAGTGTAGGATAGGTATGTTTCTTGTTAATCGAGTGTTTATGGTTTATTGTTCTCATTGTTTAAATTGTTACTAATTGAATCGTCATTTCAGGTTCTTCAAGGGGTCTCCGCCATCATGGCGTCGGACGAACAGTTTTCATTATGTTGGAACAACTTCCACGCGAATATGTCAGCAGGCTTTCACGGCCTGCTGTCGCGTGGAGATCTCGTAGATGTAACTTTGGCTGCCGAAGGCAGATTACTACAAGCACACAAATTAGTACTATCAGTATGTTCGCCCTATTTTCAAGAAATGTTCAAAATGAACCCAACTCAACATCCAATAGGTAAGTTACACAATCTCTCCGAAAAGGTCTTTGATCTAGTTCCTACTGATGCACGTACTAACATGTTATTTCTTTGTTTCAGTATTTTTAAAAGATGTTAGTCATTCAGCATTAAGAGACTTATTACAGTTTATGTACCAAGGTGAAGTTAATGTTAAGCAAGAAGAGTTAGCGTCGTTTATTAGTACCGCGGAACAGCTTCAAGTGAAAGGTTTAACCGGCAATCAAAACGAAGAAAGTTCCACGCCATCCAAACCAAAGCCGACCTCTAGGCCAGGCCCAAGGTCGTCACAACAAAGGCAATCTGTTATGACTAAGTTAGAGACTGATTTAGATTCTAAGCCCTCCTCGACTCCAGTAGCAGTTAAGCGACCAAATAGGCCATCAATAGCATCAAATAATTCGTCATCTTCACAAAGTGGACCCGCGAAACGGAAATGTGTCGACCCGTTAGAAGCCGGACCTTCGGGTTCGGCTAAAGAAGAGTTCGTTACGATACCCGACGAAGATGAAAACAACGCTGTGGCACCCAAAATGGAACCCGAATTTGTCAATGAAAGTATGTGGGATGAAGACGAAGCGGATACAAATAATGATGAGACAAATTTCGGGGAAGATGATTCGAATATGGAAATGACTGGTAGGTACTTGTTCTACTTAATCCACTGTCCCCGATGGCCTGGTCTTGTTTCGATGGTTAATTAATTTTCTTTGTTTACAGGTTTTGATGGTTCTACTACTGGTGATGGCAATATTACTGGAGGTGAAGGTGGAGCTGTAGGCGACGCACAAGGTAGGTTTGCCATCTCCTGTTCCAGGGACGGGTTGTATGCTGTTCTGGATCATATGAACCGTCTCTCGTTCAACTCCCATGATCACATCGCGTCGCGGTTACAATGTTCTCTCGTTCTCGTATGGTGATCATGTGGGTTTCTAGCGTAGAAATGAAATTTGTAAGTTAGTGTAAGTAGTCGTTGTAGTTTAGTAACCATAGGTAGTTTTCGTGGTAAAGGGCCTGTAAGGTAATTATTCTAAGATTTTATCTTGGAGTAATTTCTTTCAGGCAAATTGGTATATGTAACTTAATGGTAACCGGTAAGGTAAATGGTTAACCGGTAAGGTAAATGGTTAACCGGCAAGGTAATAAATAGGTAAATGGTTAACCGGCAAGGTAATAAATAGGTAACTGGTTGACCGGCAAGGTAATAAATAGGTAACTGGTTGACCGGTAAGGTAAAGGTAACGGTAACTGGTTGACCGGTAAGGTAAAGGTAACGGTAACTGGTTGACCGGTAAGGTAAAGGTAACGGTAACGGTAACTGGTTGACCGGTAAGGTAAAGGTAACTGGTTGACAGGTAAGGTAATAAGTAACTTTATGGTAACTGTAACTGGTTGACCGGTAAGGTATTAAGGTTAGGTTAGACTTGTTTATATTCGTTGGTGCAATATAATTTTGGTTTGATTGTAAACCGCTTCCAGATATACGGGATGTGTTAGTCTGTCATAGTATGCGGCAGGCTAACAAAGCTTTTATTTTTAGTTTGCGTCGTGGGGTTGGAATGAGTACGGAAGTTATTATTGACTGCTGTTGGTATGACGATCTTCGTTGGTATGTACTGGTCTCTTCACTAAACCGCTTTTCCTAATCGATCTATCCTCGGTTGCCCTAATTAATTTGAACATAGCTTCTAGAAAGCCTGTCAAATTTCGATCTATTTAACCACTGCCAACCGTGGATAGATCTGTTCTATGGAACTGCCTTAACTAGGTACATACCTACCTACGCAATGCAGGCGATAGCGATACTATCGTTAGTTGCCCGCGAATAATATTCGATACTATCGATAGTATTGCTGCTCGTAAATTAACTAGGTGTAGGTACGTATCGATAGATCATTCTAGACTATAGTCTGCCAATTTGCAATTTTAAACAATACCTACCTACTGTAACACAATCGATACCATCGATAGTTTTATTCCCAAGCAACAAAACTATTGATAGGTACCATCGATTGAGATTGGTTGGCTATTGATTAGTAGGTAGTCTAATATCGATCAGCAATATTAGTGGAATGAATGACTGTTATAGCACGTATATGTACATAATGTCATTTGCAAGGATTCTTGATTGTCATTGCGAATAAGCTCGGGGTAATTTCTGGAAGTCTCCGATACGTTCTATTTACGAGCAGCGATACTAAAGTGTGTGCTGCTCATAAATTGTCAAAAACTAGAAAAAAAAAGTTGGTTACTACTACTTGCTGAATTAATCACAATGATAAATCTGCGAGACAGTTAAAATAATTCCTAACCTCCACTAAAACGACTAGCGGTGGTTAGAGGATAATTTTGTCCCAACAGCCACCACCACTGGTGACAGTTTCAGTTGGGGTCGTTAATTATTCATTTTTCATGTCCTAACTGGAGGTTCGAACCAACACACTAGTGGCGGCAGTTGTATCTGTAACGGAGAGTCGTTGGGAATAAACGAATTACGCAGGTAACGCCGGTCAGTACAAAGGTAGGTACCTACGCAAGGTTGGTGATTCCTCGCGCTCAACTAGCATTTCTAAAAAAGCTCTCTTGTGTGGCACTGTCCACTTCGTGTACGAATATGAAAAGTATAAATGAGACATCGGTCACTAACATCCACTGGCCACTGCCCACTAATAACTTTCTGATAGGTACCTACGTATTTGTAACATATAAAAGGTAGTCGCAATCAAAAATCGAGAATTTAGATGTCGGGGGACGCACATAGGTACATACTGTAAGAAAAATCGATTAGAACTAAGCTCCCGCACAAAACTGCGGCGCGATGCGATGCATTCGAGGGAGCTCGCAGATATTTGCGATGCGATGCGAATTCGCAGTTTTGTGTGGGATGTGGTTGTGGGAGGCCTTAAGCAGGGGACATTAACATTACGTAGGTATGATTCAGACGTGGGGTATCCCTACGCCTTATGAGCATTTCAGGGTTTAGTTGATACACATTAACTAAAACAGGTACTAACCACTCGTCCACCAGGTTAAGATGAATTAGTTTATATTTTTGGCCGGTTTTTGAATTTTAGTAAAGAGCGTATAACTCAGTCAATAAAAAATATATACCCTGGGATTTCAAAAATTGGTTTTATAAAAAGTACCCTCGAACTGATCAGATACCGACATAGAATTTAAAATGTATGGTTAACAGTCACACGTGTAACCCACTGATGTCCCTCATGTTGAAGCGCTCCCGACCCGTACGAGACAAAAGTTGCTGACCACGACCAATTTTCCAAATGATCCAAGAAAATGCGAGGGTAAATTGATGTACCTACCTTTAAAACTAGCTCTAGTATAATGATGTTACAAAATATAAAACAGTTCTCCATATTCTACCCTGATGGGTCAGCAAAATCACCATTCGTTAGATAATAAGATTTATGCCACTACGTTATTACAACCATTATGTACTCGAAATAAATTAAGGTACTTAATTAGTACTTTACACCTATCAAAGAAATATCAGTTGCTCATATTTAACCTCAATGTCCACACGTCATAAACTAGATGGCGCTACCAGTTACAATTCAGAGGAACTTTGACGTGTTTTATACCGAATGAAATGAATGTGAAGAGCTAAGAAGTGTTTTAACAAGAACGGTCTGCGTTATAATGTAGTTTCTATTATATTCTACTACCATTGTTACCATACATTTATAATATAAATCTATGATTGTTACTGTACTAAATGATAATATTAAGCTGCGTCCCGTGGCTTTACCTTTATTCTACATGAACTTTTTCCGACATAAAAAGTAGTAGGTAATATCTCGATTCCAAATTACAAACAAATCCGTGAGCTGCTTCAGCGTGAAGAAGTTAAATCAAAATCTCTCACATTTTTGCAATATTAGTGTGATATTATGATGGTGTGATTTTACTATCTAGGTATCTACCGTTATTTTAATGGAGCTTTGGAAAAGTGGAGCTATTATTATTAAGCTGAAAAATAAACAAAGTAAACAGGTAAGTATGTAAGATTGTATCTCAAGTAATATAATAGAGTGGCGCCTACTACCTATCTAGTATCATCCTAGGTACCTATTAGCGAGGCCGTGGCCCTGTACCCCTAGTACAGGTTTTGATAGTTTACAAAAACTATAAAAGTTTTCGTTTCCATCCATACATATTTTTTTCAGCGAATCTTACTGAGACTTGGAGGAACTGAAATCGTTAATACGGGTTATTTTAAATCCTTATAATCATATTCCAACAATGTTATTGAGTTACATTTTGAATTTAAGCTGATCGAGTTGCCACTTTGACAAGTCGGCGGTGGTAAAAGTCGACGTTTACGAAAACTTTTATCGTTTTCAAAACTTGTACTAAGGGTACTGAAGCAGGACTACCATCAGTTGCGTCGATTACTCCTGCATATTCTATAATATATTACATACTTAAAATACATATAATATGAAAAGCGAAATACGTATACGTATTCTCGTCATCATGGCGCTTGCAACAGTGCCGAAATATCGAGAACTCAAACAAAAACAAATACATGGTAATTATCCCGTTATAAAACCTAATTTTAAATCACGAAATTTTGAAAACTACATACAATAAATGACATGTTGCACTCTTCATGGTTACTAGGTAAGTACTAATAGGTATTCTACTATATATTATTATAAGTTCACTAGCTGCGCCCCGCGGTTTCACCCGCGTGGACTACATTTAACTCGATAAAAAATTAATATAAAAAATAGATTATGGCCGATTCTCAGACCTTCCCGATATGCACACAAAATTTCATCAAAATCGGTCAAGCCGTTTCGGAGGAGTATGGCAACGAAAACTGTGACACGAGAATTTTATACAAGCACGAGGAATTGCAGCGTGGGCGGAGCCGAGTGTGTGGGTAGGTAAAGTACTAGACAGGTAATATTAAAAAGTTGACATAAACATTTAATTAAATTATGCAGTTGTATAGATTCTTGAATATATAAATACCTATTCAATATATGTGTAGGTAGATAAACTAACATTATTATTATAAATCCATAGTACATATATCCGTACTAAAAATATACAGTAAATAACTTAAGAAATGAAACTCATCTTCCTACTAAGCACAAAAAGTAAAAGTACTTACATACGTACTACGTAGGTATAATTTTGTGCTAAACATACAAATAAACCTGATTTAAATCACTGCCTGAAGATAGCGTGTCCAGGAAACTGACGACGTTACCTCTTTGGATAGCCAGGGTGATTCGTTGAACGAGGTAAGCGCCAGCCCTCTGGTCCGAGGCGTCAACGAGGCAATCCGTACCTACTTATACAAGCACTTTAGTATTAAATAAATAAATAAATAACACCCACACAATCACATAGTCCTGACCCTAGTATTTCCTGTATCTAGGGTATCAGATACTACGCTGATCGGAGATCCACAACCTACCATATTTTTACTCCCAACTACTAACTTACTACTGCTGGTTAGCACAAATGATTATTTAACCAACCAGTGGCTGGAGCCTGGATGACATAAAGCGAATAAAGTTTGTACAATTAATTAAGTAATTATACCTAGAAAAATATATTGCTCTTTTATTACTTAACCGATTTTAAGTGACGATGTAGTCGACGGTGGCGCCACGCTACGCTTGAATTGGGAAATGGCTAGGGGCGTCTAGGGTGACATGAGGTTGCCAGAACAAGAATTTCGTTAACTTGACTATATTACTATATGTATAGGAACTAACGTATCTAGCTAGTCTAGCTGAAGCCAGGCGAGCACTAGAACAAATCCTCTAGTAGCAGTAATTTGGCACTACCTAACTATGGTTTCATCTCGATGTTTTTATCCACCGATAGATAACTCGCGATGATACTGCAATGAGGAATCGAAAATAGAATCGGAATTTACTGAAAACAATATTCCAAATGAGTTAGTGTTAGACGATAGGCCTTAAATTAAGAATGGTTTAGGTAAAGGCTCCTAGATCCTAGGCCAGTTAGAAGTAGAACAATAATACCTACCTAGTTACCTACTCATTAGATCGTGTTAGAAAGAGAGTCTTCTATTTAAATCTATTCTATTTCCTCCATGACTGAAATCTTAGCATAAGGACAACTGAAAAATTACCAATATACTAAAATGTCTATTTTTACCTACATATTATTACTTTTTGTAAAAACAGTCTATAAATAAAGTTACATCAATCTAAAATACCTAAACGTAACTACAACATTTTGCAATTCTAAATATAATCCAAGAACAGAATAACTACATACAACAAGAGACCAATTCAAGCAAGATAAGTATCACTGTAGGTCTGCAGAGCTGCTTGCTCATCTCTATGTTGTTATCGTTTCAGTTGATCCATATATTTCTGCGTGGAACGGAACGTAATTCCGTTATTTGTGGTCATCCGTCTCGTTACGCCGTGAATCTATGGTCCCTTGCGTTTGTGTCATTCGGTGATTGTTTACTATTTTGGGAATTATTTCAGGCTTTTAGTATTTGATGAATAATATCTCAAATGCATTGATGGACTGTTGGGAGCGAGTGTTGTAAGACTTTCGTTTTACAAAATGTGCCGTAATTGTGAGACTTTCAAATACATGTTCTCTGGTCGTGTTTACGTGAATTCCACAAATTGTTTCGTGATGTCGAAGTGATACTGGTGTGAAAGTTGAATAAAAAGTGTTGTTATTGCTGAATATTCATACGGTATGTGGAGTGGAGTTTTCCTAATGCGAGTTCCGAGTATTGGGGAAAGTAACACGACACAAAAATGAATGCAGGTTGTCAACGAAAGTACCAGGTACACTGTTATTTTTTCTCTAGCCTATTGCATTAAGATACTTTAAAGTGCAGTTAACAGCTTTCAGTGACCTAAGGAGGTACAAAAATCAGGAATTTACACCTATCTACGCCTTTAACTTGTCAGCTTGTAAACATAACCTACAAATATTTGAAATGCTATTCCTAGCAATGCGTCCCTTATTGCTAAGTAATTGGTTCAATTTTACATTAAATATGATAGGAGCTAGTTGTCTTCTTAGTCATTTGTATGTGTAAACATATAGTTAGCTAAAAATCATCGCTTCTTGTTTACAGTTAGTTTTGTATCAAGGGATTGTTAGAACTTCATAAAACCTCTAAACTATAGACACATACAAGTTGTTTTTCTTTGATCAGTCCTATCTGATATAAAGATCAAATAAGTTTTTACCATGTAAAGCTATCAAATCTATGTAGGATTTTTGTCGTATAATAGGATAACAAACAATTGCATGCAGGCATTCTCTCCGGGTGCATTGCTAAGATTCCTATGATATCAGAATTAGTCCTTAGTGTGTATTTGTGCAAAGATAGAATCATGCATTTTGCATTTGGTTCTTAAATATACAGTATGGAATGAAAAACACTAGGTAGGTCAATGATGATTGTGTGTGTTTGCACGCAGCATTTAACTGTACCCAATGAATTTTTTAGATTCAATTACTTTCTAAATGTTTTATTAAATTGATAACCCTATTGTCTAAACAAATTTTTGTGGACAATACTAACCAAACATGAAGACAAACAAAAATGAACATTTGGAAGCAATGATGGTTTAGTGGTAGTGATGTCAACCTACAACCCATAGGTTGTGAGTTTGGTTTTTTGATAAAGGAAGACATTCAAAACATTGATACAAAACTATAATATAGCTTATTAGGGTATTCTCTAGTAATCACCTGGCTAACTACCACTCTCTAGAAAACTATAATATAGCTTATTAGGGTATTCTCTAGTAATCACCTGGCTAACTACCACTCTCTAGTTAAGAATCTGTCACCAAGCACCTGTTGGTATGTTCTGATAGCCTTTTTGAGAGCCTGCCTCCAATTCAGGAGTAGCGTGGTGCCACCTTCAACCACAAATTCAATAATTGCATACACCACACAGGCCACATTGTAAAAAACACGCATCTCTGTTGTTAATTTCATGTTTGAAAGAGATGTAGTAATATGTTGCAGCGCAGCCCGCCCTAATGTGTCCGAGCCTTTATCACTCCAAATAGTAAAAATGATGCTATGTTAGGATACTGACATGTCAATGCACCTGTAAATTCAAAGGTGCTTGCTATATTGTTCAATTTGACTCTTCTACTAAATTCAGGGGTGCTCATTATCTTGTTCAATATAAGTATTGAGTAGGTACCAATCCGCACTGGGCAGGATGGTAGGATGCAATCTACCACCCATACATAATACATAGTTGCATGATTTCTCTCTGAGACAAGACCTGGGTCCCAGCGGTAAAACATATTGGCTGACGATTATGACTTGTGGTCCATAATAAAATTTTCATGATAATCTCCACCTTATAGTGAAGTAAAGGACGTCCTGTAGGCAAAATGAACCATCCTACTTATACTATAAATGTGAAAGTTTGTATGGATGGATGGATGGATGGATGTTTGTTACTCTTTCAGGCAAAAACTACTGAACGGATCTGAATGAAATTTGGAATGAAGATTAGCTTATACCCGGAGTTAACACATAGGCTACTTTTTATCCCGGAAAAAGGTTCATGTGGGATAACAGGGAGACGCTGGTAAAACCGCGGGGCGCAACTAGTATAAAATAGATAATGAGCCTTACAAACATGAGTTATCTGCCTGTGGCTTTGCTCATGTGAAATTTGAACGTTTTCCAGGATTCATAATTATTCATACAAACTTTAACAACCCTAAGAAGGGGATGATTTTCAAAAAGTCCTTCCTTGGTGCACCCCTAAACCCCACAATCTCTCTTTCATAATATAGGTTTACTGTCCAGGCTGTGCCAATAAAAGTAGCCTTATGATATCTTATGATTGCTTGGTTCCTATTAATATTAAGGGTGGTAAGACCTCTCAGAAATGTTGCTTGCGCTAGGGATGGGTTTATCTTCCTACCTAGTTTGCAGAATATTATTATTAAATTAGATTTATTCATTATTATACAGACCCGTTGTTTAAATGTTAAATGAGTTTTTGTATTCAAAACAATGAACAATATAAAAACAGGAAGTCTGGATTGTTATAAAACTTTATGTTTTGAAGTATTAAATAGCAACACAGATAAAAGCCATTACTTACATATAGGTTAACACCGTTTTAGGTGACTATTCTCATGTGATGAGTACAGTCCACACCTGAGTAACTGAGTGTAAAAGCTGCAGAAAGAGTTGTGTATATGCTTATCGCGCTGGACTTTCAAATGAGGTCAGAACTCAAGCTTGAATTTGCTGCTTGGTTTTTAAAAGATCAGACCGGACGGTGCACGTTGAACACACCCTGCCCGTGGCCGCCTGATGTTGTGTGTGCTCGTCTGATTGTTCCTAAGGTTCATTTTTCTACAAAAACCGCGCGAAACCAGACGACCCACCGTGGGACCGGTTTGTCCATCTTCGCCGTATCTGTGCGTCCTGTTCTTTAGTCTTTTCTTTTCATGAAACCTGATTACACCAATATACGCCTGAAACAAAAGAAGAGTGTTCTAAGGGTAATGCACCAGTGCCTAAAAGGGTAAAACTAATATTGTCAGCTGGTTGGCTACTGACATGTGGGATCTGCGTGAATCACGTAGGTTATCTGAGAAGGTTAATGGAGCATAGTGGCCAGACGTCCTGCTTTTAGTAGAACAGTCCCGCTTTGTAGCTATGCGTCCCGATGTCCCCGAAATCCTCGAAAATGGCTCGCTTTGACGAAACGTGAACGACATCATCCGTGAATAAAAGAGCGCCAAAGCGGTACATACATATTTACTTAAAATAAGTTAAATTGATGTCTTTCCAACTCTGAAGGGAATAATTATGGTCTGCATACTACGCAAACTTGCTGCAAAAGAAGTGACTTCATTCAAAATATTGTTCCACTAGTTTTGGTGATTATTGCTCAGTGGTAGAGACGTCGACTTGCGACTCCGTAGTTCGTGGGTTCGAACCCTTCAATGTGGTGGAGCTTTCGGTGAAGGAAAACATCTTGATGAAACCATAGCTTGGTGGTAGGGCATTTTCTAGTGCTCAACTGGCTGTAATATACTTTTTCGGTTTTGCAAATTTTTTCCGGAAAAAATGAGATGATGCATCTCCTAAGATCACAAATTCTTTGGAAGCGAAAGACGCTTTTGCGTAATTGAGTAATTAATAAATATCTAATTGAGTAATCAATACAATGTGTACTTCAATACATTTTTTTATCGTAATATTTGTTGATTAATTTTAAGTGCCAAAGCATTAATTTCTCATTATAATTAATGCGTGTCGGCGTGTTTTTTGCTTTTTTTTTGTAGCTTAGAATCTGACGAACAGTGAAAATATTCTTTCCTTAACCATTGACAGTAATATCTAAATTAATAAGTTGATGGAGGTGGTATGTTTGTGCCGTTTAGGATATTGACGCTTGTCTCAGCATCGGGTGGCTCGTGGGATCCAGAACACGCGTGACGTTATGCTGGCCAACATTTTCGCTAGAGTCAGCGTCATCTTCGAGTAGAGCGACTTGAACACAGCGTTGGACATCAAAGAATACTTAATCTTATTGTTTTTTTTTGCTGCCACTGCTGGGGTGCTGATCAAAGATCTCCCCTTCTTTCCAAGTATCACGATCGTCTGCATTATTAATGTTTATAATTAAATTATTTACATTATTCTATATACTTTATTGATTGTTTATTTTTTGTCATTGAGTACGCTCATATGGTTAATTTATTATTCGGTGAATAATATTCTACACATGTGTGTTTTTAATGAATTGTAATTATGGTAACTGTTTGACATTAAAAGAATGATTGAATTTGGCATAAATAAATTTATATTATCAGAAAATGTGTCTGGTTAATTTATTTATATTCTGTTATTTTCTTAATTTACTTGCCTAGTATTATTTGGTGGAGTTACCAAATTGTACTTATTATTATTTTTATTTAGTTCTAGGCACCATAGGTTCCACCGGAAAGGGCGAGATCCACTTCATTCAGACGAAAAGTGGTCATCTACAGTTAATACACGAACCGTACATATTTGTGACGGACAGTGTACGAAGTGGTCGGACTTTCTGGAGGTGCATGGAATACGGGAAACGGTGTCGTGCTCGAATTACATCTAAGAACAATGTGCTAAAAGTGACCAACCCGGTACATAATCACCTCGAGAACCACTTGCAGAAGATTTCGCGGAAGTATGAATTAGGAGAGGTAGTTACTTGCCCTTCGGTTTAGGGTCATCACAAAGTCTTTGGCGCTGTTCGCTCCGAATATTGTTTGATAACACATTTTGTACGTACATGAAACTCGTTAAATGACCAACTATTTATTAACATCGAATAATAAAATTGCTATAAAACTTGATTTCTTTAAACGATAATATTAACACAAATTACACTTCAGAAAATTCTAATTGATAAAGGCCACATATTAAATTCACAGTCATATTACCTGTCAGATATTTTGTTATGTATAATTTTCTGTTAGGAAAAATCATGATTGTATACTTACTAAGTACCAGAAATTTTATTTTTATGGACTAACCAGAGAAGAAATGATGAAAACAGTTTTTTCAAATTGATCTGCCTAATTTTTGTGATGAAATATAGTATTAAGACCAGTCGTAAGATAGCAATAAAGATGTCAATTTTATGAACTAGTTATTTTAATTAGTAACCGAGCGATGACTTATTCAATTCCGGTGGTGGTAAGATGCAGCTTTCAGAATTTGCAATTTGAAGTGGCAATGGGCAGGCCACATCGCTCGACGAACTGATAACTGATGGGGAAGAAAGGTCCTCGAGTGGCGACCACGAATCGGAAGACGTTCTGTAGGTAGGCCTCTCGCTAGGTGGCCCGACGACATTTTAAGAGTCGCAGGGAGCCGATGGCGTTCAAAGAGGTATATGTTAAGCAGTGGACTTCTTCCGGCTGATGATGAAGATGTAGTTAGGCGTATGTGTGTGAGGTTGTGATTCGTGCGGAGTGGTTCCGTAGAGCTGGAGGTGCGGTACTCGGTGACGCAGCGCGGCGCGCCGGCGCTGCTGGTGGGCGGGTTCGGGTACGTGGCGCGCAAGCGGCGCGGCGCGCGCGTCTACTGGACGTGCCGCGCGCGCCGGCTCGGCTGTCCGGCGCGCGCGCTCACCAGCGACGGGCACCTGCTCGCGCACACCGCCTACCACAACCACGAGCCGCACAAGCCGGTCCTACACGAACACGCGCGCATCGAGAGCCTCATCGAAACTATAACGGCGAACAAATAAACAGCAATTGTAATGAACGCCACGCAATGTTTTATTGACACGGAACTTTTTAATGTCAACCAGCTAGGCAGTTTGAAATTAGGCTCAATCGGCTTTTTGTTTTTGTGAGATTAAGTCTTTCGACTGAAAAATTACAAATACTTAACATGCGTCATGCAGTGGAAATTTTAGATCTGTTTGTCAGAGAATAACCGCGACGTAAAAAAACACGATCACATAGAAATATCGTAATATTTATCATCTAAAATAGACAACTTTTATGAAACATTAAAAAGGCACGTTATTATATTAGGTGCTTTCATTGTTGCAAACACAATAACACCCTTGAAAGCTTGATTTCGGCTTAACTACAAAATATGAGAATTTTATAAGTAGCGTTCTCACTGTAACAGGCGTTATTTATACTAAATTTAACCAGTGTAATTACTAATTACATAGTTACCGAGTAGCAATGAGTGAACTAACAGAATGAGACAAAACGTCATGGCTCTAAACGCACGCTTTGGGCTTTGGGTTGTCGGTATGCGGTTGCGTATAGTGATGGAGCTTATTTTGCAGTGGAGTTCGTGATATCTAACCGAGGGCGGAGGCACATGCGACTCGGCGGGTTCTCGTTTTACGCGGAGAAAGTGTTCCCGGAAAAGAGTAAAGTGCGATGGCGGTGTACGCGGCGCACTTGCCGTGCGTACGCGCACACGCTGCACGACCGCATATTCGCGCTCAGCAACAACCACTCGCACGAGCCGCCGGGCTCCGCCGCGCTCGCTGCCGCCCAGCGCTCCCTGGCGCAGGCGGCCTTCGCGGCATCCGCTGTCAAGGCGGTCCTAGACGACGAATCCGCTGTGAAACGGTGAAGGAAAACATCGTGAGGAAACCGACATGTCCAAGTACCACACATTCAAAGGCATGCGACATTTGCAAAGCCAGCGTGGTAGATTGCGGCCCTTACTCTCTTTTTGAGAGAAGGCTGGAATTTCAGCAGTGGGAAAGTAATAGGCTGATGATGTGACGTTGCAGGCGAAGGCGCGCCCGGCTTATAACCTTGTTAGTACTAGGAACAGTTAACTAGACTGCTCACAGTGTTACCAGACTACGACCTTCTGTGAGCCAACGAATTGCAATGCAAGTAGCCGTGTTGTGGCTCATTTTACGTTGCAATTTGCTGACACGGATTGTAACAACAAATTTGGTAGTCATATTGCAGCATGAGTAGGCTACTCAACAACGCCTTACAATTTTTCCAGCAACGGTTTTAATTTACACAGTAAAGTACTTTCTAGCACGACCATCGTATTTCCAAGATATAGAGTTTAAATTGCAAAATACTGGTGCAAAATAATATTAAATCTAAACTAGTATTATATCTATCGCCAAGCACCTACCGTGTGTTCCGGCCGTCTCACTTGGGAGCCATTTCCCAGTCCTGATGTAAATTGGCGCCATGTTTGACCACAACGTCACTTAACATCTCAAGCTACCCTGTAAGTATTAACAAAATAACTATTTCATACCATCTATATAGTACAGATATATATAAGAAAAACAATAATGGTCGTGCTACGAAGTATCACATGGTAAATCGATAACAAAACTGTGTAACTAATATAATATAAACTAATATAATATAGGTAAGTATACTCAACACGCAGGTTGTAATTGTAGCTATTAATTAATAAAGTGTTTTATGACAAGCATGCGGTTAATAAGGGCGATGGTGGTGGGAAGTTGTATCGTAATAGCCATGATGAATTTGGTACTGGAATTTTAAAAGATGCTAGTATTTAGATACCTCATGATATATCCCTAAGATCTAGCCATAACACCGCACCACGTGTTGTGAATTTTTAATTTAGACTGTTATTTTGTGATCCATAGTTTTGTAACGTGATAGCACATTCTTATGATTTTCCTACCTAATACAAAAAGGTGCTAAGTAGGTAATTTGTTAAATTGAATCGTCAGTGTTTGTCAACTGACCATGTTGCAATTTCGCTGCAATCATCAGCAATTTGCATTTTTACATAATATGTTGAGTGTACTCAACGAAATTTACATACTGAGTAATTTCAGTACACACAACGGTCAACATACGTTTATGGTAGAGTAAAGTAGATAGACAAACTTTATTAAAGGTTGATATTTCATTGCTAAGTTAAAAGCTATCCGACTGATAAATTATAAACCAACGAAATGTAAAAAACATAAAATATATGAATTGGTAATTCTACACGCAAAATTCAGTCTTCTTGTTACTATTGTGTTTTTCAATGGATAAGTTTTGAATAGCAGGATTGAAATATCGCCCATTAAACTAAAAGTCATCGATGAATATTCAGCAAAAAAGCGTTGCAACTAATAAGTTGCAAACAAATAGATGCCGTGTCTATTACATACTTATAAAACGCATAATGTTTTGTGTTGATTCATTAAATAACTCGAGTGGTGCTGTCTGTCCTGTATCAATCAAAGTACTAATCGTTTGATGTATAATAAATAATTATATAGGAAATTACTCATTTCTATTCAAAATAATATTAGAAAAACAATTTTTGTATGAATTTCTAGTTAAATAAGTAAATGATGTCCAAATCCACCAACGGACCCGGTTTCTTTTAACACTAAGTTTGATGGCTCTTTTTTTTGGTCGTAGTATTACTATTCTGAGTAGAAAAAGATGCTTTCTTTCCAGCTACGATACTTAATGCCAGGTTCTTTCCAATATCTTAACAAAAGTTGATCAGGATCCGACGCTAAGCTCCTACATCCTTTCTGCTAAGGATCATAAAATATGCGTGTGGCCATAATTAGTGGACCGCAAATAAACTAGTCAAAAATTATATAATGATCTCAATAATGTTGGTAGATAAAAGGGAAAATTTAGTTATGTACATATTAACTGTTTTTACAAAATAGGTTGTATCCATACGATATTATGAGTATCCTCTCTAGATTATAATATACAATGTAAATCGTAGCAATAATTAATCGTATAGGAAAAAAAGCAATAATATAATGTACCATTTTCAAGTTAAGTTCAAATTATTTATTTATATATCAATTAAGTTTTAATGTCAAGAAATAATGTTTGCATTGAAATATCAATTGATCTCGTCAGATGATACTATATTTTTATGTGTCGTGAAAATTCTAACATTTTCCAAACAATGCGGACAAAATATATCGAAATGTAAATGAACTTGCGTAGTTTTAGTATTCCGGTATTTCGGGTGGTGATAGACAGCATGTGTCCGCATATAAAATTAAACCTGCATGCTATCTCGAAGCGAGCTTAGGTTTCTTTGCAGCCTGAGTGTCGAACGATATGATTGAGTGATGTGTATGTTTATAGAGAGCCAAGTAGCGCGGCTGAGTGTGGGCCCCGGCGGGCGGCCGCGGCTGTGGGTGCGCGGGCGCAGCTTCTACGCGGCGCACACGATGCGCTCGGGCGTGGTGCGTTGGCGGTGCACCATGGGCGGGTGCGGGTGCAAGGCGTACACGCAGAAGGGCCAGCTGCACAAGCTGGTGGGCGAGCACAACCACACGGGCCGCTGCGGCCGCCGGCAGCCCGCCAAACCCTACGCCTTCCAACAGCGGATCGCTCCAGCCCCACCTACACCTTTGCTGGTCCCCCGACTGACCACTACAGATTTTGACAATTTCGATCCCAGTGCTTGGGTTGTCCGCTACTGAATTTCATAATATGTCTGTTGATAGTGATAGAACAGTGCTGTGTACAGTCAACTACAGAAGTCGCTGAACAATAACACATTTTACGTTTGCAGTCATCATCATAAACACTTTTGACCACATCATCACTTAAAATCAGGTGGGTTAAGTTGTGGTCAAAACGCTACATTGTAAAATTTAAGAATACCCAAGCATTACCGATCTACGTATATATAACACATTTGGGAAATCAAGTATGTTCAGCTACTTTTATCGCTGACTGTACATATGATTTGTCGTTCGCTCATTGTTCTATCACACGTATGTCAAATAAAGCAATATATGTAAAAGTAACTTGTACCCAGCCGGTCCATTTTGGTCGGCAGTTTTGGACGTTTAGGTGTAAGTATTCGAAAATTACCTCATAGATTTATAATTACAATATGTATTGTGTGGAGGTGACGCGTGACGTGAAATGTTAGACGCATGGCCGTGTGTCTGTGATTCAGTATCGTACATTTTTCACCTGTATGGATACTTAGTAAAAGGTACCTCAGACTGTAAAAATACTATCATAATTATGTTTATGTGCCAAAAGGTCTAGTCGCAATATTAAACTATAGGTATTATTTTGTTAAGTTACTATAAAAAAATGTGATATATATTTTATACGTGAAACCAAAATCATGATCTCAAACTTTATACTGTAGAAAATTGAAACCAAATGTAATTGTAATATAACTAGTGTATTCGTTTCAGTAAAATTAGGAATAACCCTGTTTAAATAATACCTTCGTATTTAGATAAAACATTAGATAGATTTAACCTTTTTTGTATTAATGTGGGTCTTCCCTTAGCGATATACACATGCGTATTGTGTGTAATAATTTATTTTAAAAATATCTTTAAAAAAATGCAGACCATGGTTCTGTAAATATTTTGCTCATATTCTATCTATGTCATGCCAAATTTTATTGTGTGCCAAGTATTTGCTCATTTTGTTAGTGTTCTCATTGAGAGCAAGTATTTTGATCCTTTAATATCCTCGTAAAGGTTCTAAAATTTTGAATATAGTTAATATTAGTTGCGAAGATGCGATGCGAACAGGTATGTGTTGATTACATCGTGCAATGTGTCAAGAATGTGAATAAAATTTAAACCATTTTGAAACTTGTTTTATTTCACATTTTTCATTCAAAATAAACAATGTATTTTACTCAAACGTTTTATTTCATTTCCGAATCCTCTCAAGTGTGGCCCACAAGATCGGTAACATATTAAAAGGTACGACGAGTTGAGCCAATATCGTCTCTCGTCATATCCTTCTCTGAATTAGAAGTAGCTATTTTTTCACTGCATGCTAGATGCAAGTTTCCCACAGAAGTTTCTCAGGATCTCTGTTGTTACAACCGAGCAGCTTTTGTGGGTGCTTGCTTACTGAGACTGTGTTCGTCATTTTCCGTACTGACTGATATGTTTGTGATGCAGCGCGCTTCATCCGCGCCGGCAAGGGGCGGCTGCTGCTGCACCGCGGCTACACGTTCCGGCTGAAGAACAACTTGGCGCACGGGCGCAAGCAGTGGTACTGTTCGTCGCGGCTCACGTCGCGCTGCCTCGCCGACGTCAACACCGAGGGGCCCGAGGGCCACGAGCGCATCGTGCGCTCGCGTTACGCACACAACCACGCGCCGCCCAACGTGCGCCGCTTCGCCGACGGGCGCTACGTGGTGCGCACGCCGCACCAGAGCGGGCACCGCGCGCCCGCGCCGCTCGACCCGCACCACCAGCTGCTGCAGCTGCAGCACGCGCTCGCGCTGTACGCCGCCACCGCGCACGCCAGCGCCACCGCCAACGCCGGCGCCGGCGGGGGCGCCGCCGCCGCGCCCGCCACCACTACCGCGCACGTCTCGCCGCCGCCGCAGCACACCAACCAGGCCAAGCCGCTGCTCGTCGACACGCCCTGCAAGGAGGAGAACTGAGAACCGTTCTCTTCCCGAACGATCGAAACGATTTTAACGATGTACCTACCGTTACGACTTGACTATGACAATGATAACGTTCGAGTATTCGATATTTTCTGAAAGCCTATTGGCGTGCGAAATTATAGCATAATTTATTTAGATGTAACAATTAGCGTAATCGATGTTCGATGGGATGAGTTTAATTAGGATTCGGCGATGGTTATTGTTGGTTATTCGATATCAGTAATGTGAATGTAATAGTGTCTTGTATTGGATGTTTCGGTGACCAGTGAGGAAGGAGAGGCCGGCGTGCGGATGGACGCCGCGCGGTAGCTTAGGTAAGGATCGCGCCTTGGGGATGGAGGTCCGCGTTATCCGTATAGGTGTGGGATATTTATCGAATCGAATAGGTTTAGTAAGAATGCTAATAATGTGTAAGGACTTCTGAATGTATAATGGTGTCAGCTCGTATCGATGTCAGGCTTTAGGCAGTTGGTTATTATCTGGAATAGGGCCGCTTGTAGCGTTTGGTTTAATGTATCGACCCGTGCAGATTTACCCGGAAACAGCGCTAGGCGGAGAGCCGGTCAGTCGTCAGGCGGGATGCAGAACGGAGCTAGTCACAAGTCGACTCGGATTGCACAGGAGAGGCCGGCGGCGCGCGAGTGCCGCCGGCGACGTGTCGGTGACTGATTGTTAAGAATTCGTTCCGAAGTAAGCAATACGGTGTCCCCTGGACTGTACTTAGAGTTACTTAATTTATTTTGAGAATGTTGACTTTACAATTTTCGGATACTTTTTGCTATTTAGACATTTAGACGTCCGCCTCTTTAATCTTTAAGAATTATACCAGTAGTAATGGAAATTGTCCAAAGTTCACGGTGTCTTCGAGCACGCGCTCGACCAGATCGAGTCGCCGCTTTTGTCGATGTTGTGCTCTTTAGGATCGGTTTTAAGTACTTAAAGCTCAATCATCTACCTCTTCACTTTTTATACGGGTTTTACATATTAGTTTAAATTATACAATTTATATACAAGAATGAATACTCAGAAACTTTACTCGAGTAAGGTGTTGTTAGGCTAAGGATAGGTTAGGCTAGGACGGCGCGCCGGGGCGGCCGCGGCCGCGCAGGGTCCGGCGCGCGGTCGCATTACCTCTAACTAATATGATTATCGAAATTCATCTACCTCTTTAATTAGTTTTAAAATTACTTGTATACATGAGCGTTCGCTGTTGACGAATTTTTAATTAGAACGGATAGGCTCTGTTTGAGACTGTTGGCTGAATATATTTTATGAATAATTGTTTGTGGCTACTTTGTTGCTCGTCTTAACATTGCGTTTAAGATGAGGAGCGGCTTTTGTATGTACTACCTACTCTGATTTAAGTACAAATTTTATTACATACTATACCTAATTGTTATTTAGATTAACTTGAGTTCTTTCGAGATCTAGTGTGCGTGTGAATGTATTTTATTATTTAGGTGTGATTTTAGATCGTGTCAAATTGTAAGGGTTTGATCGGTGGTGGTCGGGCGACTGGCGCCATTCCGCCAGTAGTAGCTTCAGAGGAGGCGGGCCGGTTGGCTAATGGAATTGCAACGAATAACCTAGACGCTTCTTCTGGAACGGCATCTACTCTATGGTCGTATCAGCGCGCCTGGCCACCATTATAATTGTTGCATTTAGGACCGTTTGACACTTTCTATTGTACCTGATGACTATCTAAGCCAAATAAAATAGGCGTTCCAAATTTGTATGAAACCGTGGCGACAGCTGGAATAACCGTTGCATAATATGGTGTAAGTTTAATGTATAATATATAATTTAGAGAGATGACAATATTCGTCAATTATAAAATACGATTGTACTTCTTAGTTGAAATTAAGTAATAATGTAAGACTTTCATGATCTGTGTAAATATTGATTTTATGCGGACGTTTTAATGAAATTTCAGAAATCATGTTTGTAATGTGTTTAATTTGAATACGATGTCGTAGTAACTGTATAAGTGTTTGGTGATGTCGTTAATTATTGTGAATCTCGTAGGGAATGCACGACGCGCGCTCTGCCGCCGCGCTCGTGTCGGCGTCGCCACGGCTCCATGGGCACAAACGCCAGTTTTTACTCTATTCGACTTATCTACCTCATTCGCTGTTAACTACTCATATTATACAAGTCTTATAATATATGAATTACGGTAATTTCATACCTACTTAAATTAAATCATTACTTAAATATTATATCATAAGGTTTTTTTAGTTGAGTACGGGGTACGTTTGTGAAATCAAATTAAATTGTACTTATGAGTAACCGCTAGTTTCATTTCACCCTTGTTGATTCGGGTTATTGTGGTGGGTATCCAAAGGTAAAAGGTGATTCGCTCGATTTGTTTCCTGTTGTCTGACTTTTGTTTGCTCTTCAGGTATAACATTTCTGAAGTCGCGGCGCGGGAAAGTGATAATGATGGTGAACACGTTCCCATTCTGCGAGGAATCCAAATTGAGGGATAAGGTGATATGGCGGTGCACGTCGAAGAAGACGAACTGCAAAGCGCGGATACATATGTTGGGGCAGAGCGTGGTAGCGGTGAAGGGTATGCACAACCACCCCCCGCGGGCCCTGTGCCTGCCGGCGCGGCGGCAGGGCGGCGGGTCGCGCAAGGCGCTCGACAGCGGCCCGCTGCCGCCGCTCAACGCTGTCCCGCTGCCCGCCGCAGCCGCAAATCTAGAAGCGCTTACTGCACCTCTTGAATATGACTAACATGAGATCATACTATTCGAAAACTCACTGTACTCGTTACTGTATCATTCGCAGCCAAACACCGATCGTCAGAACGCAATTGGTTGCGTTACGATTGTAACACACTCGTAGCGTTTTCTCAGTCGCTATTGCGTTCTATTCGTTAAGATTATGCAAGCATGGCAATGCCTGTGTTGAAGATATAAATAAGTATGTACTATTATTAAAATGCATACAGATTGACGATGGGTGAAAAAATTGTCTATGAGATGTATTGCAAATATTAGGGTTTTCCATTCCATTGTGACATACCACCGCCGTTTTGATGATTTGCAGTTCATGGACATACCTACGTATTATTACATACCTACTGGTGCTTACGGTAGTAGGTGGTAGTTTTTATATTTTAGAAATTACTAATAGTAATAGCATCATTATGCACATTTTTGACAAGTTTATCATAGGTTTTATATGAAAATGATGTAAAAGGAATATCTTTATAAATATTGAAAAGAAGCATTTTTATATAGGAATATATGAATTAGATATCAACGCACTGCAATTAATGTCAAGTTGTGATAAGAGACAATACTTTAGATTTAACAAAAAATATAAAATGTTTTTGAATATCTTTTTTAACATTTCAATGTACTTATATGGATATTAAATTAATGTTAGGAGCTCAACATTATTATATATATACAATGTTGATATTCGGCTGATATTTTGTAAATAAAAGACGTGCCTTCTGTTGGGACCATTTTGTCAATTAATATAATTGATGTACTGAACATTCCTTATAAAATTTAGCTGGACTTTACAATGTCATTTTGATATTATTATTGAATTATTGTGTAAGATTTGAAAAGACAGTTACGTTTATATGAAGAGTATTACTCCTTAAGATATCATTAAAAAATTATGTTATAGCGGGTGTTTTATTTTACCCCTCTACCCTTAATTTAAATAAATTTATATAAAACGCATGCTCACTCGCACGGGGTGCTTCCCGAGCGGTTCGCTGTCGATAACACTAACAGTCGGGGGAAAAAGGGTTTCGTTTTTTCAATTTTTGAGAACCGGGAATTTTTTTATCACGATTGTCAACAGCATTGGAGACAGAGGTGTAACCAGCTGGGAAGCACCTGTCGCACGCAATGGACACTTAACTTGCCGATTGAATATTTGAATCATTCATGCAACATCTATAACGCTTTCGTGGATTGAAAACGCGTGATATCATTTGATTTTTGTATGCACCTTCAAATATTGCAGTCGTGAGCAGTAAACCAACGAGGTATTGCCACGATCGTTAATTGTGCAGTGTGTGCGATAATTTGCTTTCAATGTTACACTAAATAATTTTTAGACAGCCGGTGAACAAAGGTTTGTTGTTGCGATAGGTGAAGAAGAAGAAAAACTGTATTCAGGAGGCGTCACGACGTTCCGTTTTAAGCGTGCGTCGCGACGGCAAGAGTCGTTGATATTCTCCGGCAAGTTCTCGTTCGTGAAGGAATGCGACTACCCCAACGGCAAAGAACGCTGGAAATGCAACCACGCCTCCGGCAACTGTCCAGCGAACCTTTACACCGAGGACGGCGACGTCGTGCTTATACTAGACAGGCACACTCATAGGTAAACTATACTTCTCGGACTAACGCGCGCGCATATTTTGAATGCAAGATGAAAATCCCAAAAACCGAAAAAAAACGAAAACAATGTTAAAACAATAAATGCACGTTCGTCATTATCACTTTCATATCAGAAGATACCCTATTACTGCTTGGATTCATGCTTTCTATCAGAAAAG
Organism: Opisthograptis luteolata; assembly: GCA_931315375.2. Taxonomy (NCBI): domain Eukaryota; kingdom Metazoa; phylum Arthropoda; class Insecta; order Lepidoptera; family Geometridae; genus Opisthograptis; species Opisthograptis luteolata. The sequence goes on from OV928042.1 coordinate 10,270,252, forward strand.
GTATGGGATGGCCATAGTGAACAACGCTCACCCAGTGCTGGTTTACAGGTGTCATATAATGCCTTAGTATTATTGTGTGGTGGTTGGAAGCCCCAGTTTACTCACTAAGTTTTCTTTAACCAGTTGAGCATATAGACCATAATTTTCTCCTGAATTTTGAAATAATATATATCGGTTTTTGGGATTGATGATATAAAAATAGTAAACGGTAAAATTTGTTCTTTGAACTATGCATGTATATCATAATCAGTCAAATAAATGTTTATTAATATAGTAGATACATGTATCTCATAAATAATATAATCATTCGTAAATGTTTATACTAGAACATACGTTTCAACTTCTTATTTATTCTCGATATCGATGTTATTCTAGAAGTTTTTAGACGATACCTACTCACCGTTAATCAACTAGATTATGGTATAACAACTATTTTGTGTATCTATCTAATATCTAGTTCATTGGTATTAATATTTAAGAAATAGAGTCAAAATACTTTGTGTAGTAGCTAAACATTCATAATAACCGATAAATAAATAAATCGATGTTTTTTGTAATTTATCATAATAATAATAAGCAAATTGAAAAAGTATATCGTTTAGAGGAATATTTATTAATTTATTTAGTAATAAGGAACGCTTGAGGTTTAGAAAAGCAGATGGAAGATGGAGAGCTCTACTCGTGAGTAAGATACAGGGATGAATGGTGAAAGCAGGAATCTTGTTAGACATAAATTTTATTAAGTACATAATGTAATTAACATATCTAATTGTATCTAGTCACTCGATGAGTTTTGGACACAAGTAATGACGTCTAATTATGCATTTATTGCCATCAGTATTTAACCAAAGTAGTTTGATTGTATTAGTATTACGTGTGTTATACAAACACGAGGTTATATTTTTATTATTTTAATTTATTAGAAAATGTCGTTTCATTGCATTTTTAATTTTTCATAGTATTTATTAGATTTAATGTGTGTAGTTATCTTTCTATGTCAAATCCTCTGAGGAGTCTTTATTTTTGATTATATTGTAGCTTTAATAAATATTTAATGTCTCTTTGTTTGTTTTACACCAACCTTTTTTTGTTAGTTTACAATTTTATATAGTAGCAACATACTCTTTGTTACTTGTGGTTTTGTAGGCCCATCAGCTGCGTACATTCCGTCCGTGAAAGGTAAGAGGTCGCTGGTGGTGCATGGGTTCGCCTTCCACGAGTCCATCCCAACGTACTGGCGCTGCTCCCGTGGCAAGAGGTTCGGCTGCAAGGCTAAAGCGCGCACCAACAAGCGCGGCGAGCTGCTCTCCTACACCACCCTGCACAACCACGAGAAACCCAAGTTCTACCAGAAAACTCTCAAAAAGATGGTCCATTTAGACCTCCCTTATTAATGTGAGGTGACAATGACAATCTTGTGTTCATATCGAAGGATTTGATTTAATATCATTTTATTGTTACTACATTGTTTTCTGTAAAACAAACATGTTTTTTTTTTGTTCTTCCATGTTATTGTTTTTCGGCTACAACGGTTAATTGAGTTTTTCCTGATTATTGTTCTTTAGTTAGATATTAAACAGAATTGTTCTTTTACAGAAGCCTTTTTCCTGCCGTCACGTGCCGGAAAATCGGTTTTAATATTTCGGAAGAACAAATTCTGGGTGAACAATCAGTACCGGGACAAGTTAAACTGGGCATGCAGAGACAAGGATATACGAGGTTGCCTGTGCCGGGTGCAAACTACCATGAACGGCCGTTTCATCAAGGTGAAAGGCGGCCACAACCACGAACCTAACTTTACTCCTGAGAACTTTCAAGCTCCTATTGTCTCCGAGAAGAAACTCGGCCACTGGCAGTCGTCGGTCTGCAGCGACGGATGGAAAATCGGTAGCTAGAAGCGAGCCAAGCCATCCATACTGCGTGGGTGGCTTCGCAAGGCTGTGAGAAAAGAAAGACGTTATTTAAACATTTGTGTTATTAGTGATAAAAACAATTCGCATTCCGGGACCAATGGTTGATGTCGGTATTTGTGTGTTGTTTACGTAAGTACCATATAGGTACCAATCATTTACTTTTTCATATATTCATTTCTGCCTAATTATGTGTTTAGCGACCCGCACTGGGCCAGCGTGGTAGATTACAGCCCATACTCTCTCACTCTGAGAGAAGGCCAGAGCCCCATCAGTGGGAACGTGAAAGGCTGATAATGATGTGTTTAGATTAGATGCGTTCTCAAGCAGCGTTAAAGCCTGGCTCGGTCTACGGGCGGGCCGCACCGCAACACAGCATGCATCTCTGTCGTTAATTTTATGTTTGAAAGAGATGTAGTAATGTGTTGCGGTGCGGCCCGCCCTAATAATTAATATTGTTCGTCTACTTAAACAACTTGTTTGTTACTATAATATACAAAAGCAAGTTTTTTAAAATAAATTAAAAGCAAGTTTTAAGCCCCTCTCAATGATAATGACTTTGATCGTTTTTCGCTATAAACTACTATCATTATATTTTAAAATTTAGAGGGCACCAGCAATATTTTTTTCGCAAATATGGCAGTTCTTTTACGTATTTGATACTATCAGATAGAGACGAGGAATACCCTCAGTGTCCGCGTGGTGAGTCTACTGAGTGAGACTCGGGCCTTAATGATAAGCCTTTATTCCGAAACTTGTATGTTGTTTTTTTTATTTAATTAAAAAGTGGCAACTGTAAAAAAATATTTCTGAATAAAGGCTTATCATATTATTATGAGACCGGGTCTCATTCCTTAAGTGTAGACAAAAATATAAACAAATAATTTCGATTTTGTCCATAGAGGATGTTATCGATGAGTTCATAGGTGAAATTACCCAATCATATTCAGTTAGGTAAGTATAGTGTACTTACTTACCTAATTATGTATGTATGAATCATAAACATTATTTGAGTTTTAGAAAGATAAAATGTTTAAGACTGAAATATTTTTTGATATGACACTCAAAATTACTCATTGAAAATACACTTTTTGTACTTGCATTGTGATTTGTGTGTATGCCGATGTACCTACTCTTTACGCAATGTCAGAAATTATGATATGACTCACAAAAAATTATTATTTTTATTAATTCTTCTAATCACAATTAAAAATATTTTACCTTTTCATGTGAATTAATGCATTTTAATAATGATACTCATTAGGTTAATATTTTACATAATATTAATTAATATACATTTGCAGTAAAATACAATAAAGAAGACATTCCGTAAGATCATTCTATTTGTGTGTTTACTATAGTTGAATTCCATATAAATTGTAATGTTTATCAAATTTTAAGTGTTTATGTACGATACTACAATGACATTATTATAATAATTAATAAATAAACAATATTATAAAACCGCTATAAATTATGCTTTGTTGGTTGAGTTAGGGCTACTAAACTAATATTGCATTTTTAGTCCATGGTATTGCATTTAAACATTATTTTATTAATAGTAAAGAATTGCAGCTGACAATGTAATCTCAATAAGTTTTACTGTAAAATCACTAAATATTAGTTGATTTGTCTACATGACGCTTTAGTTTTTAGCTCTCGATATTGAATATACTGTATTTTTGTACGTTGTGGTTTCATTGAAGCGGTAGAGTTCGGGTACTGTTCGGTCCAAACGGCTAGCAATTAGTACGGTAGCAAACAGTGTGTTTGCAGTGTACTGGAGCGTGTCGCGGCTCGGCAACCCGGTGCTGGTGTTGGACGGGCAGCGGTTCCGGCGCGTGGGCCGGCAGCCGCAGCGGCACGCAGCGGCCGTCGCAGGCAGCGCCCGCACCACCTGGCTCTGCATCAAGTCGGACACGGGCTGCCGCTCCTTCGTCGTGACCCTGCACGGGCACGTCGTCGCCAAGGGCTTTCAACACGACCACAACCTAAAGAAACGTGATCGGAACTCGATTACTAAACTTATCTTGGAAAATAAGAATGATAACAGAGCCCAAGGCTGTGATCAGAAATTTTGATAGGTATCTGTGATGAGTCATGAGTCGTGTGATTATTTTGTGTAGGTAAGAAAGTGGCAGAGGATGCGATGATAGCTCTGGTAGTGATGGTGAATTGCGAGTTGCGACCCGTAACTTGTGTACTGGAATGAGCTCGAGCTTTCGGTGAAGAAAAACATCGTAATGTAACCATAACTTGGTCGTAGGAAATTTTCTAGTGCTCGCCTATATGGTTTGAGAATCAATCGCCAAGAACCTATCAGCGTGTTTCGATAGCCTCACTTGAGAGCCAGTTCCCAGTCCAGGCCATCTTTGATCACATCGTCACTTATTATCAGGGGACTTGTGGCCAAACGCTATCCTGTAAGATGTAAAAAAGAACTTATTTATTAATGTAGAAGCAATTAACGCTTCGGTCCCTAGTCGTAATGGCTGTTCGAACTTAAACCCTAATCATTTTAATAGAAATGATAAATTGATATAACTAGATATTCATGTTTAACGTGAGTGTAGTTCTATAAGGGCTTTTATGTAGATATAGATATAGATGGACATACCAATGGGTATAAAAAGGCTCGATTTTTATATTATAGATAGATTATTATTGTGTTCTCAAGATTTATTATTTCGATCCCTGTAAAATCCTCTGTGCAAAATCAAAGTATCATAGCAAGTGTTAGTAAGTTATTTAGAGTAAAACGATTACAAATCCCACAAATTAGTATGTACATGTTTCCGAACAAAAGCCCTGCAACTGCGTGATTTTATTATTAGAACTGGGGGAAAATTGATTGGTACCTACTACCTTAACAGCAGATGTATCAGGATCCTCAAATTGAGAAGATGGCAATGAAGGACAAATAAGAAGCAGAGCTCGTCAAAGATTAGTTTTTCAAATTCCAAAGAAGAAAGAACCAATACCGGAAATGTATTTATTATGTGTTTACAACTGAAAATAAAATGTGGATTATTATAATAAAAAAAATCATAAGTTAAATAAATCGTAAGTTTTCAGACAGGTATAACATTTAAAATTACGTAGAATATTGTTATTGTCAGAGAGTTAAGCAAAAATGTTTAAAATAGTCAAAAAAATAAATCAGACAATAAATAATCATCGTTATTGAAAATAAAAACCAGTCATGCCTGCTTTGTATTATTTTACCATAGTAGATTACAAGTTTGTACAATCCAAGGGCCTCTCTATGGAACAAACGATAGATCATAAGTATTAATACACATGAAATGTAGAGCGCACCGTAAACAATGTCTTATCTCTGAGCCTCACAAGAATCCATCTTTTGAGACATGGTTACTAACGACGCATGTACAGTTGCAGTACCTGCGCCGGCGCAGCCCGAAACGCCGCCGACGCTGGGGTTGCCGTTTCCGTTCCCGTGCTTCCCGGGCCAGTTCCGCTACTGCCTGAGCAAGCGCGGCAAGCCGGCCATCGAGGTGGGCGCGCACCGGTTCTGCTTCAACGGACGCGCTGCCAGCGGGAAAGTATGGTGGCGGTGCTCGCGGAACCCTCGCTGCCGCGCCGCGGTGCACACCTTCGGCTTGCGAGTCGTGCAGATGAACAGCGCGCATACTTGCGGTGTACGCGCCACGCCACTCAGACCCATGTTCTAAACGTGCCGCCGCTATGTGACGCAGCACGTGCACTGGTTTCCGGTCTAGCGGTGTGCAATCATGGCTGTCATAAGCGAACCATTTGCTAATACTGATGATCGATTATGAATCAGTAACTTACTATTTTTTGTATTCGAATAACGTTAGGCACTAATCGGTATTACTAAACCTGGATTAGCTCTACACCCGTCATAGGTAAGTTGCCGCGTTGCGCACGCTGCACCATATACCTACTTACTACAAGTTGTATATAAATAAATAAAATAACTTGACAACGAATCGATCATCAAATTAGTTACTAAAATACTACTAAATAGGTACAACTACTTACTATTAAATTAGTAACTAAATTAATTCAGTAATTACTAATGGTTATAATCCAGATATCTCGAGACATTTTCATAATCGAATGATTTCTTTAGTATGTACCTAATACCTATGTCATAATCGCCCACCGCTAGTTTCCACGGCAGCTTGTAGCGATGTCACTGACGGCGTTACAGTAATTCGTTCAGATTTATATGCTGTAACCGTGCAGGCTGCGTAGCGCCGATGCGGTCTGACCTTTAGCGCACCCTCGTAAGGAGACTCTGGGCAGTCTTCGAGTCAATTTTGTCGATGTTTACTAGCGACCACCTGCTCTCGATATGTTGTTGGTTGTTCGGCACGGATATTGATCTCAATTGGAATCTCTACGATAGATGGAATAACGAAATGTAACTTTGGATGGATTCAAGTTTCTAGGAAAGTAGTGAATATGCTCTTGTGCCTTCCAGCCGGTGGTCGACGAGTAAAACAACATGTATACGCTTTTAACTATTTCATGTATACGAACGAAGAGAGTTTTGCAAACTATAGTTTGCTCATTTATTGTCTTTCTCCAAAGAGATTATAACGATGTATACTATCTATATTATATTAAGTAGATACCTAACCACTTTTGAATGGTAGATATTTTTGCGCTGTGTAAAAGTATACGATTATATTACGTAATAGAATAGATCTAGTAAGGATCGTCGCCCGTGACTTGAAGTTGTGGAGACATTATTTTTTGATACAAGTAGGTGGTTCTTATTACATCACATGTTTCAAATTATATTATTTGATACAAGTTTGACGGATCATTTTACTATGTTGTGATGATTCGTTATCTAAAGTTTTAGAGAGATTTGTAGCGCTAAAACAACGTTAGTGAATAATAGATAGGAAAATTAGGGAAAGTAAGTACAACCTAAAGTAAGTCTATACCTATGCCTTTAATGGTCCGGTTTTATTCAGTAAGTAATGTCTCAATCTTTCCAAGGACTCAAGGATGTATGACGCAATAGCAACCAATTTTAAAATACGTGATTTATTCGTCAAAACATGATATTGAGCTAGGTACAAAGTTACATTAAGAAATAATTGACGTTCCCCGTGCTTTCACCCTCGTGAGAATCTCACAGGATTTTGATCACAATATCACAGCCTATGATACTTAGGGATATTGTAGCTTTTGTTTTAAGAAGTTTAATCAGATATAAGGAAACTTAATTATCAAAATAAAAACACTAAACTGAACCTTAAATTATTAATATAAAATAAAACTACCTATCAAACAAAACAATAAAACTACTAAGCATTTTAACAGTGAAGAGAGATTATCTCGTGCATACAAACTCACAAACAAACTTTACCTCGTTATAATATTAGTATAGATTATATTATAGCTGATGTCATAGATGACGTCGTACCCTCGTGCAATATGTCTCGATTCAGTTCTTCCTGTTGGCGGCGGTCCTAATAGTTGTAGTTAACTGTACAAAGTGATAGTTCTCTTATGATATCCTAAGTATTTTTATACATTAATTTTTACATTATTTTTTTACGATTTTATTCGTGGATTTTGTACATAATGAAGCGATTGTTGGATGGAGCGCGGAGCGGCCGGCTCCAGGGGATTCGGTTGCGTCGGTGGAGACACCTCGGTTTTGTTGTCAAGAGAACGCTTAGACAAATGATTGTTGAAACATTAAAACGAAGTCATGAATGTATACGATTAGGCATATAAAATACTTGTTAACGTAGGCATTTGCATTTATTGAACAATTTACTCTTATTATAATAATACTCATTGTATACGTTATAGTTTTAAGATATTATCTTTATGTTAGTGAGATTTACTTGTTTCATATTTACAATTTTTTCTAGATTTTTCAATTACTCACATTATTATATTATTATATTTTAAATATTATTTCGGTAAAAGTTGGTGGTACTTAAAAAATGGCTAGTACAGTCTTGATTATATTTTCACAAAAGATTAATTATTATTGGACTATGTTAACCTGTTTTCAATGTTTACCATATTTTATGTTAGTTTTTATGTTGTTTAGCACCAGTGGTTTCTACCACATGTATACGATTTCTGTGTTAACCTTCGAAGTATTATTTTTGAAGTATTATTTTTGTCATGTGATAAGATATTATATTGCTCTTATTGTTTAGTCCTGAAAGTATTATGGAAATAACGGTAGCTATAAGCGACAGTCGTCGGTCTGAGAATGTAACGCTGTGTAGAGAACTACGGTAGATGGAAATGTATAGGTACAAAGAAACGATTATATTGCGCTGACTATAACACCGGGCCTTTCATTGCAACATCGTGTTCCATCTTCTATCAATCTGGAAATACATTATAGAAATTGAACCTTATGTTAATAAAATATTCCAGTTTTGAAATAGCAATATTTCAGAGCCATCTGGAAGTAATAACCATCGAGATTACTAATACAAAAATTATCTACGAGGTTTTGTAAACGTTATTCCGTGGAGTGAAAATTAATTCAGGTAGGTACTTATTCTATTTCTTTGATGCATCATTAACATAATTAAGGGCTTTGAAGGCACCAGCACTGCATGGCACGGAACTGGTATGATTATATTATTGATGTAATAGATCTCTGGGAAGTGTGTCGAGCAACGCTAGCGCATTCCAAACGTCAAGTGGTATTGGTACGCGATCTAACTGGGCGGTTGTTGCAGGTTGGTTTTACATCCGGTCGGCGCGCGGCGGTCTGCACCTCGTGGCCCACGGGCACATATTCTATGAGGATGGAGGGTCGCACCCGCGCCGCGTCACCTGGCGCTGTGCTAGGTCCTACCAGAAGGCAGAGCGGTGTCAGGTAGCGCTGTGCCTGCGCGACGGACGGCTGGTCTACTTCCGCGGCTCGCACAACCACCCGGCCACGTACAACCCCGCCAAGCACGAGTCGAGGAGGTTCGAGGTTGACCCCCTGGGCAAGTACAAAATCGTGCCCGGGATGACGATGCGCAGGATCGTGCCCGCCGGACCGGCGCCCGCGCCTCTCTTGCCGCCCGCCCCACACGCGGCGCTCATCATATAGGCCTGGCGCGACCTCCTCGTGCGCGTTTTCCTCGAAGGTAGACAATGACCGCGCACGTGGAGAGTCGCAAACACACAAATGCACGCCCACTCACACACACACACACATAAACACACGCTCACACACACACACACACACACACACACACACACACACACAGAAATACACGCCCACATATACACGCTCAGACACACACACACACGCACAGGCATAAAACCACTTCGGGGTGCTGTTCAGTCGCAGAGCTTCAGAACTATAGCATCCTTTTTAGAATGCCGCTAATTCTCGTTCTGCGCTGCGAAATTAAGGCCTTATTATTTTTATATTATATAGTTATGCCTAAATCAATGCAATTCCGTTTGTTTTAGACTAGTGTGTATATTGTTATGACAACTCGTTCGGCGTAGTTGTGGATACGAATTATGAGGACCAAGTCGCCTTGGTCTCGTTTGTCGTTAGTCATTTGGCATTTATTTGTTTTAGTGTAGTGATGTAAGTATATAATACTCATTGTAGTATAATGTTATGTTAAGTAATTTATTTATAAAATATTGATATATCTTCCAAAGCAATTAGGTAATCTTCCATGTGGCTAATCATATTATTGTGATTTTTTTTATTACTTTGTTATGAATTTACAATTTACATGTTATGTTTGTTTTTTTTCGAATCGCTTAGGATCTGAATTAGTAATGATGTAATCCATTATATTTATATTTAATTTATTTTTTACATATGTTTTTCACATATGAAAGTAACATAAGGCAATTAAATAATTAGGTGGCTCTAGAAACGCTTTACGGTCGCCTTGTACAGCCCAAAACGGCTGATATTAAGTACTGTTTACTAGTTTATAAGAAAATTGATAAAACTACAGTCATTGTATAACGTGAATGTGCAATATTCTCTTACCAAAAATGTTTAGAAATTATGTATACAAAACTGTATAGCTTTAATTATAGCGTAGTCGTCTTGTTGATGCTTTTTTATAAAATTCTATTTATTGACCGCGATGTAGGAAGCGGCACGACTGATAGCGGATGATACTAAATACTCCAATATTTATCTGATATATAATTTATATATAGTGGTAGCGTAGCGTACTGTAGAGTCAACAGTGTACCAGCTTATGAATCAAAGTAATACGAGCGATAGTTTTGTATTAGATCTTATACACATAACGACCATGGTAGCTGTAAATCGTATGTAGACTTGAAATTAACTGTACTGTAGAGTAATGAACATGTAGATCACGATAGCCCGGATTCTGTAGTCAGTTTAATAACGTTCTGGTCTTCCGATTGTGGTGGGAGTTGAGAACAATTCTCATAGATTATGAAGTCCCATTACGATTTCGTTTGAAGTTCTATTTTAGGTAGATATATTTAAACCGATTTAATAGATAATATTATTCCACCGTAAACGAAATAACAGTTTGTATTATGTACATTTTAGTCAATAGCAATAGCGTTGTGGCCCTTTTTAATTTCCAGCCTGATCTATAAACGTGTATACGATGAACATTCTTTTAATCTCTCCTGAATCCCAAATCGTAAGCACATAGATATATTTATATAAACATAACATAATTATATGAACACTAGCGTAAATTTTCGTAATCAACGTGTGTTTAAATATTAATAGACGCAACGCTAATCATTTATTGAATTGGTTTCTTCGTCTTGTAGGCATTCCCAAATCATTACTAAGGAACCGGTTAAATAAATGATTGGAAACTGAAGTGTTATATGCTAAAGCCCTTTTAGCTTAAATACTATCAATATTGATTTTATTTCATTTTGAACTTTTGAGTTCAATCAACAAAACATGTACCTAAGTACAAAAAAATTGTAGGATTGCTAGTCTGAGATTGTTCTTTGACTATCAGTCTGATTGCAATGATCTTTGGTCCAAACTTTTAAGCCCGATTAGTAGGTAGGTAGGACCTTAGCACGTGGAGATCAAATATATTACTACATTTGAGCACCCAATCGTAAATTAGACCCACAGAAATTTTAGGCTTCAATTGTCAAGATAGTGTATTATCTATTCACAGCCTAGGTAGGTAGGTAGCTTTTTGAGTGCTGGGCTCGAATTTGATTATTTGGCCCGATAAATTGCTAAGCCAGCAACGACTCCGTTGAGTGTTGATTGTAAGTTTCTAATTTCTTTGGTGCCCGACCGAGCACTCGTGAATTGTGAACTTACAAGGCACGAGTGAAAGGTTATGTGTCAGTAGTAGCGGGTGAGCCAGACAACGAGGGTCAGCTGCTGCGGATAGGAGCGCACTGGTACCGGCTGGACGGCAGGTACCGGCAACGTCGCCGCCGCTGGACCTGCGCGAGCGACTGCCCGGCGCGTCTCCACACCGAGGGCAAGCGCATCGTTTTCGCGGACCTTAGGCACTGCTGCAAGGACCAACACCAAACCATCTGATCCAGTCTCCCTTTGAATCTTATATTACGGGTCAAAATACTCTGTTGGATTGAGTTTTTAAGACTTTATGCTGTTAAAATCAAGTCCACCGCTGATTCTGTTCAGACATCAGTATTTTATTTTAACGCGTTGTTTTTTTTATTACTTTTAAAGTGTTGCATTACATTGTTTAGAAATCAACGAAGTATTTATTCTCTTTCATTCATTACCACGCCTCTAGCTAATGTTAATATTCTGACTAATACCACCGAAACATTACAGTTAAGATGATATACTCAAATAACGGGTACCCGAAGTTGTTGCTGAACGGTTACGTTTACCGTCCGCACAACGCATACCGCAACAAGGAGCGCATGCTTTGGTACTGCGCCGGCCGCCACCGCCACCGCTGCAACGCCAAGCTGCGTACCTTCAATCGCGAGATTCTTGACGCCTCCGGAAATCACAACCATGAGCCATGACAGATTTCAAGCGGCGTGGATTCACGGCCGCGACATTCTACCGCTACTCAGACTTCGGCTAGCGTTAAAAACACGCGCCGAGCATATAATGGAACAAAGGCTTCTCGGCTTGCGATTCAGGTGTCGCCGGCTATCTCCGCCGTTCAGCCAACCTCTATGCTAGACGAAGCCCGTGCCTCGTCAGACCAGTCTGAAACCCACGCTACCACAAGGTACTTGAGCGAATTGTTTCGGCTCTACGGCGATAGACTTAAGAGAGGCTAATGCTAATGGTCTCCGGTCGACATAATAAACCTGCAATGGTACATTTTACTCCTTACTTTTCTTGTTTATTTCTACTGGATGTTGGATGACGTTCGTGTAGAAATTCTAGGAAAAGCGGATCCAAAGTTTGTCTCTCGATCTGGTGATGTTCCTCTTATATTATGTGTCTTCCAATTATATTTTTTCAGACTTGTTTTATTTATAGTATAGTGTAAATTTAGGTAAATTAAACTTATTCATATAGCAATATTGTTACTTAATACATTTTACGAGCTCTTGTTAAATTTCGTTTTCACGTGATTAAGCTCAAATATCACGCTAGTCTGTTCTGTATGATATAGGTAGGTAGTGTTTGTACAGTTTAGTGTGTCCATTAACTACTAGTAATTCTCCTTTCATTGTATTTTCCTATTGTATTTGTACAAATATAACGACGTGCCGAATTTTTGTAGATTATGTTTCGTCACATTAGATTTGTTGACATATTTAGGGCTCTAAGTTATTAGTTATAATAATTGATTATAATATATTTATTTTATCGTATTTACTCTTGATTTTATTACAATTTCGTCAAGTAGGTATATAAGCAAAATCTATATAGAGTAAAAAATGGAAATCAAACAACAAAATCAACAGTAGGTCAGTGGCATGTCGGTTGAACAGAGAACTGCTTGTCCACTTTTTCATAGCCCAGCTTCGTTCTTAAAGCTTGAGCAATCTTTGTATTTTACGACGCCGACGTGTAGATTCTTCTAAGGACTAATTTCTGTCAGGTCTTAACTAAAATTTAAATGCTGAGCGTACATCATGTTGTATACTGGTGGTGACACTTCGGCCTAAGGATCGGATCGTTTTCGAAGAATCACATTCATACTATAAAATTAAAAGGTACAGTTTAAGAACTGTAACACCTTACTCTGTAACGATATACACTGGTGAACTTGTGTCTTTGTGTAGAATTAATAATTGTACTATATGTAGAATAGAGAGCGAATACATCTTCAGTAGTTCGTGACAGTAACAATGCGGAACGCTAACATCAGAGCTGGTAAAAACATCTTGTCTCACAAACAGACTGCAAAGTTACTCTCATGAAAACGACACCTTCGCATTGTCCTTGATACTGGTATTTCGTTGAGTAGTAAGAGTAAGTAGTTAAACGTAGATTTCCGTTATCGCTGTTGATGGATTTGATGGTTGACGCAGTGCCGGCTATATACGTGCCATCGAGGACGGGCAAGTCGCTGCTGGTGCACGACAACTACACGTATTATCTGAAGAATCAGCAGGCGCACGGACGCAAGCAGTGGTACTGCTCGTCGCGCGACATGGCGGGGTGCCGCGCGGACGTGATCACTGCGCCCGCGCAGACCGGCCCCGGCGATGTTCTCTTCCTGGTGCGTGGACGTCACATCCACGCACCCCCTAGTTACTACTTCACCCCGGACGGCAAGTATGTCCGGAAGAAAGATGTGTATCAACGGTACAGGTAGCGATTCACATTCAATTTAGTCGTAAGCATATTTTTTTTTACTTTTTGTCAATCATTTTATTAATTTTTATTTTTTTTGCGAATCACATTTTTTTATGATTGTTATTGTAATTTTTTTTTGATGTTTTCATGTGATAATGTTAGTTGGTATTGTGCTGTTGTATGATGTAAAAAATATACGTCCAAAAGTTCCTAAAATCATATGTCGTAGCGATTATACTAAAGATAAAGACGACGAAGTATTTTTTATATGCAATTCTAAAGGTACTTAAGTATGCATGAATTGAGTTTTTTACCTGTTGCGATGTGATCGATTGTTATATTATTACGATGTGAATTGATTCTAACAAGTCAATTAGTGGTTGTTGTACTGCCCACTTCAAATGACTTGTTTCGAGTTTTCGACGGACCTATCGTGTTAGAAACGTTTCTGTTGACTTTGCCTTACTATTATTTTGGACGAAATACTCTATATTATTAGAATATTAAACGGTATGAATGAAAGCTGTTTGTTTTCCTGGGGCCGGGGCGAGGTATTGGCTAATGGCGTTGTTTAGGTAGCAGTTAGTACGCACGGGCCGCGCTGTATTTGGGGGGTGAGATGAGGGTGCTGCGTAGTGCGTAGGCTTCCGGGTGATCCAGGGAAACGGGGGGTGAGGGGTGCGCCGGGGGATGTTATGTAAGTACTTACGTCACGTGTGCGTACGGCCTATGACGTACATGCCTTCCGTAAATAGCACGTGGTAACGAAATGTTTGTAAATAACAAAATTGGGAAATGAACACGCCCCGGATTGTTTTTTATTCTAAACTGATTTTGTTGTATTAAGCGTTTTATGTATTTTATAAAATAGCTGGGTAACCTAGGCAACTGATTGCGATTGGTACCTACGTGATGTGATGCAAAAATGTTCTAAGCAATACTGCGTATTTAAAAACTAGGTATGATAAAATCTAGACTTGTAATTAAGTAGGTAATAAAATTATTTAGACATCTGACATTAACCTACATTTAGAAAAAGAATAGTTGCACGTTTACCTACTTAAAATATAAGTATTTATATACTTACTAATATTCTATATTTCTATAATATTATTTTATTGTATATTAAATATACTATAAAACACGATAACGCAATAAAACTGTACTAGTATTTATAATTTTTCATATAAAGTTATTCCCCACGGCTCACTATATCGGCTAAAACAAAATTCAACATCAGAAATAAAAATAATAAGCCGAATACGCGGCGACGCAATACAGAGTTATCAATTCTCATAGCTGTAACATCCGCGTATCTATTCGAGACTCGAGAGGTCATGAATTGCGCAGTTGTGACGGATCAATACCAGCTACAAAGTTATGAAAGAACTTCGGCAGGGCACGGGGAATCGTATGGGCGTTCCCTCCATCTCGCGCTATAGCCTAGTTACGCCCTGAATGCCCTAATTTCGGCTTGCCTACTACGTTCCGTTTCACGCAGCGCGCGTCCGCCGCGTCTGTGTGCTCACAAACACAAACAACTGCGTAGTTGTACGCATTACTACGCTTCCACGTTTTCGTGTTTACGTCGAACCGATACCGGCGAGTCGTTGTACCTTATTTATAGATACACATTCAGACAACTAGATAGAGCGTCTTGCGTAGTAAATAAACGTGCCCACTGAGCTCATTCAATCGGCTCATTATGTTTGTATTAATTGACTTAGGAGGTTTGGTTAATTTAACCTGCCATTATGTATCTAGGCACTTCTTTTTTTTTAAATTAGGTATCTACTGATATAATTTACTTACTTTATTAGTGTGATGAAGTAATTGAGTCTAAACCGACGTTAAACACAAAGTTTGTACCTATAACAATAAAATTAGTAAGTGACACAATGTGGATGTCTTAATTGCATTCATAAAGCGATTTGTCGAAGGGACGTCCGAGTGGAGTTCTTAATTGGCGTAACAGGTTCTCGGATGTTAATCGTGTTTACATTACGGCGAGTTGTCATGACAAGAGGGTAGCTTGGCAACCGCGGCCTGGCGGGTGGGAGCCAGCACCACGCGCCACCGCCGCGCCCGCGAGACATGCGCGCGGCGCCATAGCATCCTGGTGATGGTGCCCCCAATCGATAATGCCCCAGAATCTCTCCGGCCCCTCTCTCCTCTCCCGTTCTACCCACCTACCATGCCATGCCTGTCAAATTATAACATCCCATTGTAGTAATAAGGTCGTTTTTACATCTCCGCTTCCGCTAATGTATCCGTCATGCTTAATAGCGGCTATAAAAAAACTTTTTTGACGCAGACATTGTTTCTTTGTAGTGCTTTTATGTTTGGAAATGTTGAGTTTCTCGGATTTGTTACGAGATTTAGGTACTTTGTATTGTTTATTACTATTTGGCTACGATTTGGGTAATATTTAAGAACTTTAAATATTTAAAATTATTATATGTTTTACGTCGGTATATATATATCTACTTATAATTATTTATGTTTCATGTAACATTTGCCTAGGGATTTGGAATTTCCGGTAATTTTCTGTTCCCGGGACACAGGAATATCACATCACATATCACATCATATATCACATCATATATCACATATCACATATCACATCCGGGTATTTCCGGGAAAAGGGATTGTATAATTATAATAGAATATGAAATTTACTAGAAAACGGTTTGCGGTTTCAGATGAAAACGCAGTTACGCAATTTTATTCATAGCCTTAATAAAACGATCTCTCTTCATTGTATACCGTCATTACCTTACACTTTAATAACTGAAATACCGAAAGTTTTTATCTACGATTTAAGAAATTTTTTTACTACATTTTTACGTGGCACGTGGTAAAATATCTATTGTTATTTGTAGATAATTTCGGTCCCAATTTCAATTAGCGAATAAGATGCACTGTCTAGGTCAATTGTATTCGTCCCTCACCCAAGACTATAAGATTGAAAGCGGTGCGGTGATAGCCAGTAACATTAGGGTAAAGCTCTCTCATTCACTCTGCCGCCGGGCCACTACCCTGCATGCGTCGGTAGGCCTATCCTATACCTTGCCATACGGTTACAAAGCACAGGAAATCAAAAATGCTCTATTACAAAATTATTAATCATATATCTTTTGGAAACTCAACATTCTCGATGCTGTTCCCGGGATCAGAAACGCAATGATCCCCGGGAATTCCTGGGATCGAGAACCTGAACTTTACGTGAATCTTGAATTCGCCGAAGAATTTTTAATAGAACACAGATATTATTCAATAGCCTTTGAATTCTACAATTAGCTAAAAAAAATGTCGTCCCTGCAGCGATGTATGATACTAGTAGGTATTAGGTAGATATTTGGTAAAACATGTTAAAGAATGCGATTTTATAATACACGAAAAAAATAGAGTTGATGTTGCTTTAGGTGCCACGATCGTTCTCATGGAACAGATTTTAAATCTATATCTTATATTTATAAAAGAAAGTCGTGTTAGTTACACTACTTATAACTCGAGAACGGCTGAACCGATTTGACTGAAAATTGGTGGGGAGGTAGCTCAGGACCAGGAAACGGACATAAGATACTTTTAATTTCGGAAAAGGTTTCTACGGGACAACGGGAAGCAGCTTGTAGTTTATATGAAAACAGAGCCACGTGGTTAAAAAATAATTAAATGGCTTGAAGTGTATTGCGATTATCATTATCGGAACAATTCTACTAAAATATTGGCTATTCATACAATATTAGAACAAGGATATTTTGTCGCTGCGGCGACGCCCTAAAGCAGGAAGAATAATGTAAACCCTTTCATGTTTATTCCTACAGCCTATAGATGTACCTAGAAAGTAATTTGTTGTTCCAATTTTACACATAAAATCGTATTAACGGCGAGTAACATAAATTGAACTCTAGATATATTAAGAGCCGGTTTTATAAACGTCCGTAAGTTAAATGTCAAACCATATTTCGTAAAATTTGTTCTTATTGTCCAATTTTCCGCGCTAAAATTTGACAACAAAATCAAATTTGCTGAAATTTGGTATGACATTTAACTTACGGATGTTTATAACATCGGCACTTATGTAACTTATTGGCAAATTTTAGCACGGAAAATTTGACAATAAGATCATATTTACCGAAATAAACACACACACACACATGGTACATTTAACTTAAGGACGACGTTAAAACCGGCCCTAAATATAAAACGGAGACCGCTCTACTCTCATATAGGTAAAATACATTTTTGCAATCCTCAATGTATGTATTATGTATGTATTTAAAAGGTATGTTTAGTGCCTTGTTTTAGTTATATATGTATAACATTATTACACCTAACATAATGAACTATTCTGGTAGGCATACAATATGAAATACTGTAGCAATATAATAATCCTCTTCGAATGCTGTATGTTGCAAAAAATCCTAGATAATGAATTATAGAAGAGTACTTAGGGGGTTCGAAAACTATTACCTATGTTCATTGTAGAGCTTAGCAAAGTCGAGTTACGGTAGAGATCGAAAAATTCTTGAATAGGTATTGTGGATACCCCATTCGCATTGTTTCTGTTACCTCAGATACAGGTAGGGAATCTTAGATAACAGTCAGAGCCTATGTATGTAAGCGTGTAGGCGTTATTATTATTCATGTTATTATTGCAGGTCGACCTAAGCAAAAATCTAAATGCTTGTTCAAGTATTTATTCAACAGAGGAGCGGAAGGATGAATAAGAAAGTAGGAAATTTTGGAGCTCCGGATGAGATCGGTTTTTCAAAATGTAGGCGACCACATGCCGGAAGAACTTTGAGGTTTTAAAGTGATCGATCACATGTGGTAGCATACTTATAAAAAAATATATTGACGTGATTTGATTTTAAATGGAAACGTAAAAAAATGTAGACTTTGTAGAAAGCAAGGAAAAAAATACGATGCCGGTACATACATACAGATGTGCCTTTATGTGCTTCAAACTCTTTAATTGAGGTTGAGATTTTTATTTATTTTCTTTCATTAAAATTTTATGACAGATCTCAAGTTTTTATTAATATTATCAAAACTTTTAGGTACATTTAGAATCTGATTCAACATTCCCTCTCAGTGCAATAGGTTTTGACGCTTCCTGGGTCCAGATATTGGCAAGTGTGTCCAGATATTGGCAAATGTGTCTTGCTATTTGGTCAATTTTAACAACTTTAAGGGTAATAAGGTCCTTCGGCTATAACTTTATTGAACTTAATTCCTTTCATTTTCATAAACTCGTATTAAAAAGTGCTATTGATAAGCCACATAGTTTTAAATATCGCCATCATCATCCATCCATCCATCATCATTGTATGCCTCGTCATGGCTCGGCAACTCGAAGGTCTGTGGTGACCCGAGATGCTGCGTGCGTGACGTGCGATATGTAGGAGATGTGGATGGTTGGCAGGTGGTAGCTGGGAGTCGAGCTCGTGGCGCGTGCGGGTGCAGTGGGTGACGGTGCAGCGGCGCTCGCTCTCGCTGGTGCACGCGCCCTCGTGTTGCGTCACCGCCTTCGCCCGCCTCCGCTGCGACTGCCAGCTGCGAAGGCGACCACCAAAATGACAAAGATGACTTCCTCAAAAACTACACACTAGTCATTCTTCACCTACGCCTTCTATTTCTAAACGCGTTGCTAAAGCACCAGCACTTGATTTGAGAGGTTTCCCGTTCACGATGTAGGTCCACTTTCGTATATCAACCGATCTGAAAATGTATTGTGATTGTTTGTGATCCAAATATTGTGATTTTGTATTAAGTAGTTTCGAGAGTAAGCTGATCTCATCCAGTGTATTTATATTACGACTATAATACGATATAATAACGGTTATTTTTATTATCTAAGGTATCTTTAATTATGCTAAATCGGCGCAAATGGTAAACAATATTTTCCAATCGTAAAGAGCCCTCATTGTTCATTTTATTTTTAGGGGTTATGAACAAGGGTCAAACAAAACAGACATTCTGTTTTTAGTATAAACCCTCAAATAGCTCGTATTACGTACCTACGAGGCATGCCTCCAATTCAATGGAAATAATTTGATACGCGAAATAAGCTGGTCGCATAACTCGCATAGTCTTAGTAGGTATGGGAGATAGATAATAAACCTAACACTAGGCTGAAACAAGGGATCTCGAATTTTGCAGCGCTATTACACAATTATAATTATTATTGTAGAGCCAAGCTCCACCGAGACTGTAACGAAAAAGTATTAGAAACAATAAATCATATTCACTAGAAAAGTTTACAACTGCCTTTCATTGTAACGTTGATAAAGAACTGTTAATTGGGTGTCCTTTTAACTAGCAATTTGTTGGTTATAAGGTGAGGCGCGCTACTTGGCGACGACGAGAGGCGCGAGGCTCTTGTATTACCAAGGAAACACTTATTTCATGAACTCGAGAAAGAAGCAGGACAAGGCCCGCCTGCTGTGGTACTGTTCCTCGCGCAAGTCCCGCTGCTGCCCCGCCTCTATCCTGACCCTGAACGACCGGGTGCTGGGTCTACCGCCAGTCCACACGCACCCGCCTAAACTATCACTTGCCTATTGCAACGACTATGCTGACGACGAAGTACTAGGCGTACACGCTTTCTTGCAGATAGAACAGAATTGTGACTGATCATGTGATCACACTCTATCTACATCTTGATGTTTTCTAAAAGAAAAAAAACTAAACTAAAATCTGTTTTCAGCGAGATTTCTTAGTTAAAAGTATGAAATGAAGAATTTGAAACAAGTGATTTCTAATTCCAGTGCCAAATTTTGCCAAAATAATATATTCCATTCCATTCCATTTTATATATTGTTAGGATATTTATTTTGATAAGCCAAAGGCGATCCTCAGTAAACAAATACTTAGGAACAAATATGGATGAGATACCTACCTCATAAAAATAGAATTTTTAATCCGCCACACTGACAAAGTATATCAAAAAACATGTTCCACCAAGTAATTACTTTGATCACAGCGCGTAACCGAAGTAAACAAACGAAGGAACTACATATAATTGTATATGTATCTACTTGTGATTGACCCGTGAACCGAGTGATCATAATATCAGTATTATATTTTGTATATAAGTAACTTATTTATAAATTTAGTTAGTTATCGTCTAGATTACATTCTAAATCGTACAAAACATATGCTAGTCAAAATGTTCGGTTTCCAAATTTAATTTTACATTGTGCCATTTAAAAAAGTTAAGGTTAGGTAATTTTAATGTTATTGCATAAATTTTATCATCTAATTTTCAATGGTGCCATTGATGTTGTTGTTTTTAAGTTTTTTTTAATTGATTCTAGTCAATCGGTTGTTACTATAGTAAGGTTACAATGAGTACAAAGTAAAAAATATGAACGTTAACGTTAACAAGTATTCAGTGTGTTACAAAGATGTTTGTGTCTGTGCCAAAGCGCTACTAAAATAAATGTTTCAAAATAAGCATGGGAATATTTCTCTAGTTGATAATCTCGCATTCTTGGTAGCACACACCGACATTGATTTCTACCTGCTCTTTCTGGGAACTAAAAAAAGAAGGTCTAGACGTCCTGCCTCTTAATGCTTTTTCTATTTAAAAGCGTTTTTGTGGAATACTTTGATTGCTTTCAATGCTAGCGCCAGGTGCAGGTAGAGCACAGGCCGATCATTCAAATACTACTTTATTTTTTTGATGCTAAGATACCTTTTCATTTTAGCTCACCGAGGCATTGAAATCGGTTACTTTTTTTTCGCTAACCCTCGATCTATAATGCTGTCGCATTGTGTTTAAGCCGAGGTACGCTTGTTACTAACTGTTGATAAGGTTTAAAAATGTAGGTAGGTACGAGCACATTCTATTCATCGGTAGCGTAATTTCATTTCACTGTTCCCTGCTTTATAATATGGTAATTTGAATAAGTATAGGGTTACTGAGTGGGATAATGTTGAAAACCGGTACGGCTTAGCCACAGCCGGACGGGATTGTTAAGTTTATATGTTTTGTTGGAGATTTTGAGTCCTATTATTACTTTTGGTAAATAAGTTTGTTATCTCGCAAAGGTACAGAGTGCTCAACAAGTTTGTAACTTGCAAAAACGTTGTACTTAAGTATTATTTAAACCTCACAATACTCAAATTCGCCTTTTCTCGTATTCTTTACATCATTTATAATGTAAAGATTATAAATAGTGAAGACTAAAAACAAAAGCTTGTTAAAACTACCTATATGGTAAAACATTATTATTTGCAGGTGTGATAGTTAATAATCGAGATTGAATTTTAGGGAATGACAGGGATTAAATCCGTCTCCTTCATATTTTGTTGTACCTACGTAACAATCAGTGTATGCTGTAAGAGTTAGGTTAGGTTTATATTAAATGGCTAAAATGAAATGTACGCCAAAGCATCCTGTCCAGCATTCCGTCACATATCTAACTTTCGCTAATCAGTGAACGCACCTTCTCATCACCTGTATTCATTGAATCTAGATCGGTGCTTACGAAAACCATTGGTATGAAGTGGAAAAGTTTTTGGTCACGGCTCTACCACCAACCGCGTGTCTGAGTAGACACCTGGCGCACTCGGTCAACCATTCCGGTTACCGTTGCCGACAAACTGGATCTAATCACTACTTGGACTACCCACAATATCCACTGTGTTCAATGCACTATGTAGCTATGTTCCTTTTTGTTTTATTTTTATGGATAGCGGCTATTTTTATGTAGGTAGTCTTGTGCCCGAAATTAATAATCGATCCTGATCCGTTATCCGCGTTTTTGGATCGATATGTCATGTCATATGTCATTTTAGTAGTAATATGTCAAGCCTTAGTACTAAAATGACATATTATGACATGACATATCGATCCAAAACCGCATCAGGATCGATTATTAATTTCGGGCGTTAGAGATAACTTCGTCTTTGATTAATGTTTTTGTTCATGTTGAAAACTAAATTGACATGTCGACATGTTACCAGAAATCAAGGTTTTGTTCTGAAAAGATCTCAACAAATTAGAATAAATAGTACTTACTGTGCCGGTCAAGATCTCTTCATAATAAGAGACTGTCATACAAAAGCAAGAATATGGTTAGCATAGTTTCTTTACTATAACTATTGGCGACTGTTTTGATTTTAGAGTAAGATGACGTGATCATTGATCAACTAAGTACTTCTTATTATTCGTCTTATGATTGCAGCAGCACCTTCACTGACCGTGACATTTTTGTTCTAGAATACAATATGGTTGGCCATAGCGAGATGCAGGTGGCTCTAGGTCTTGCAGAGTTTACAAAACCGATGAGAGAAGCAATTGATAAAATTTTTAGAGGAAAACCAATTAGAGAAGTGTCCAAAATAGCAAACATTCCATACACTACTTTATACAGATATTATAAAAAAGCAATGAAATCTTTAGAAAAGCAATTGTTCTAGTGAACGCCAAAGTAGATACTTATTTATAATACAAAATAGAGTAACTAATAACTTATTTAAAGTATACTACGAAACAGTTAAGAAAAATACACGAATAAAAAGAGAAGATGGTACTATTATTTTGGTAATAGACTATTTGGTTTACTTACTATTTTTCAGTGGACCTTTTAAAACTTGCGTTAGCAGAATAAATATTGTACCTCAGTAAAATATTTAGGAATGGTTAAACAGTCAAGACTAGAAAAGGATTGCTGCAGCCGATAAAAATTATTGCTAAGTTTTGGTGACAGACCTTTCAACTTGAGGGTTAGCTAGGGCGAGGACTAGAAAGTATTCTGGCTTATACACGATGTTTTCCTTCGCCGAGAGCTCAAGCTTGGCCAGTGGTAGATGTTTATGTACTATGGAGGTAGTTATTTGCTGATGATGGGTCCCAAGTTTTGTGTCCATAATACTCAGCTCTTTGTCTCGTAGCTTATTGCATGTCATGTTGATCGATCGAATCTTTGCTATAGGCAAATGTAGCCACTTAGATTTATAACTGGACCACAGATTGGACGAATTCTTTTTCCTGTTTACTTCACAAACGTGTAAGTACTTACGGTTCGTCGATACATACGTATGGTTATTTTTGATGATTCATAGGGTTTTTGCTAGAAACAGGTTATTGTACCTAGAGAGTAGAGACGGTAGGTAGAGAAGATTAACTAGTGGAAAAGTACAATTAATTACATATATGCCATTGAAAAAGGCATGAAATTCATTCAGCATTTTAAATTAAAATAAATTGCATGCCAATGGGTAGGTATATTTAAATAGAATACCTTTCTAGAATCGTCTACGAACGCACTAGGTACCTATTACTAATAAACTGAACAACTTTTCAGTTAACTACCCGAAATACTATTTTACTATAATATATCTTAATTTATAATCATTTTGTAACTTAAAAACTCTTGTTTTAGTACCATACTTTTTTGTTCATACTTCAAGTACAATGCTAATAAGGTAGATTGTAGAAGTGTACCGTTTTATTTATTCTCTAATGAGCAACGAATAATCAAGTATTCAGCATACTTTGTGCACGTTTTTAATATTGAAACTCTTGATTTCAGAAGAGGAAAATAAAATGAAACCTTTTGAACTTTTTGTTCCAAACAATTGATTAATTAGAACGTCGGAGAGTTAAAAGTAGGAGGTATTAAGTGGATTTCGAAATAAATGAGGTGCCTAATTTACTAAGTGTAAGCAAAGTCACTTATGTGTTTTCTTAAGGATAATTTTCGGTAATATTTGTTCCTTTTTTCTCAACATGAAATAGAAGTAACAAACACGAATATTATAATGATGTGTCCAAAAGAAGATAAACAAGTTCTAGGGCAAGTGAGCAAGCGATGCATGTCTGCATACCTGATTACTGCGAGTGGTTTTTGTTAGTGCCGGCCTAAGCCTCGATCGATATCTTCAAGTTAACGGTAAACTGCATTTTTGAACAGCCACTAACTGTACTATAGACGATGGAATCGAGACCTACCTACCTCTAATTATTGTGCCTCATACATTTGGTTAATTTTTTTGTTTATTTCATTTGTTTATTGGATTGCACAGCTATTTATTTATAAGATAAACTTTAATTAACGTAGGTTTTAGTAGTACGTTTCAAATACATGTACCTAATCTAAGTACCTGAACAACATTTAATAGAACATACATTTCTCTATCAACAGTTTATAGGTAGAACCTGTGTGAAGAACTAATTTTATTTTTCGTCTTAGACCGTTTTGTATCATCCGTAGGCATGCTAAGTTATAGTTAACTATAAGTAAAAAAATTGAGAAAAAAAAATGGACATACCAAATTTTTTTCTGTTTTTGTCTATTGTTAACTCTGACTTCACCTATGGTTTACATTTTACCTGCCTATGTTAAAAGATTAACTTTTCCACACTCTTCAATTAAAACAATTATCTCCTAACATGAGCAACGAAAATGAAACAGAACTGGTTTGGGTATACCACGCCAGCGCGCTGTCTATAAGATTTCGGTATCATACTTTAAACCTATAGAATACAGGCCCTCGTATCATTTGGGAATCGCGTTGAAAGGGCACGTAGCGCCCTCGGTCGTCTTTGTTTGGAAAATATGTATTACGTTCCTATGGGAAGCAATCATGACACCAAGCGATTGTGATGTTTTCGAAAGCTGCTCACAGATGTCGTTAGCTGCATTTCTAAGACGAAATTTCGTTTTATTTTAAGGTTTAATTTTTGTTGGTGGATTGGGATGATGTTTCATGATGGGCAAAAATTATGAAATTCATGCTGCCTTATGCAGCTCGGACACCGATTAATTCAGAGAAATGTATTTATCATGTTTTATCTTATTATATATTCTTGTATTGTCTGAAGCTTTAAATAGATGGCGTTACTGGTATTCCTATGCGGAGACTAGGCAGTTAATAATTTTTCTGAATATTCCAGTTTGTATATAATTAATTAATTTGATAATTGACGATGCAGATCGTCAATTAGTGATTGGTATTTTAAACACTTACAAAATCCGTTCTCTAAAGTTTCTGAACAAAGATTTGTGGATTCTACTGGGGTCTTAGTCATAGCTCTTGGTCTCAAGGTATCGGTAGCCAGCCGTCTAAAAATCCAATAAAAAAAAATTAAGCGTCGTCAATTGTTTCTAAACAGTAAGCTTTATATTACCTTTCAGCTGCTGTGTTCGCGATGTCGCGGCGGGGGAACCCCATGATCATCCACCGCGGTATGAACTTCATCCGGGAGAAGACCCACGGCCGGAAGACCAGGTGGGTCTGCGGCAAGAAGCGGCGCATGCACTGCAACGCTACCATCACCACAGTGGAAGACGTCATCGTCAAGACTTATGGGTACCATAACCATGTGTCGTTATGATTAATGCCTTTTCAACTTTTTGTTCTAATGATAATGAATGATATGACGTTGGAACAAAAAGTTGGTAATGTTGGTGTCAAACTCAACCCTTGTAGAAAGGTTTAGCAGACTTACGGGGATAACAAGTCGTGATATAAACCTCTACCTAGTAAAAGTAGCGTCTGTAGGACATCCTTCGGCCATTTGAAAGTTAGGTTTGGTTATGATGATCCCTATTAATATTATTAATGCGAAAGTAACTCTGTCTCGCTTTCACGCCTAAATTACCGAACCGATTTAAATGAAATTTGGTATGGAGATAGTTTGAACCCTGAGGAAGGACATAGGATACTTTTTATCGCGATAAACTGTAGCCCACGCGGGTGAAACCGCGGTGAACGGCTATTAGGAATATAATGCTAAAAGTGACTGGAAGCAGTTGAAATGGAGTGGATCGAAGACGAGCTCTGTGGCGGACTGATAGAGAGGCTTTTGTCAGCGGCCTGACTGATACAGACTAATTAGGATATTTTTAATGGAATATTATTTCAGAACATTTGTTCACTGTATAAATGAGTAGTTGTCAACGTTAGTTATTTTTTCCAAGTAGTATACAGAATTGTAGGAATGTGGTGGTGGGTAGAATTGAGATGTAGTGTGTTCATATTGTTACGTACTACATTACATATTGTTGTGTACTAAAAGAAAACTGTTACCTAATGCCTGTAAATAGCAACAATAAAATTAAATATCATATCAACTCTACAGAGCTATAAAAGTTTGAAAAGTATTTTTGAATTTTTATTTAGGAATTTACTTACTGTTATTAAGTATTTGAGATACCTAGACGTATGTAAGTAAATGTTGTGTTTTTGGTATTATGAATGGATTTTATTTTAGTCAACGTGATGTGTAGGTACTTATTACGGTACAATTTTTGCAAAAATATTATATTTATTAATTATGTAGATATTATGTAATCATATACCTACCTCATGTGTCTTAATTTTAAAGAGCACGTAAAACTTAATGAACAATTATAAATATTAATGTGACTATAATAAATATTTTTTTTAAATACTGTTAATATAATGTGGATTGAATTAGTTATACGCTATTAATTAATTGCGTACTTTTACGAATTGCATTGTACAAATAAGTTTAAATATTAAATTCAGATACTGAATTAAAAGTTAATTTGTATTAAGTAGATATACGTATGTGATAATTTATATAAAGTATGTAAAAAAATAGTTTTGCATGCTTACCATGTTAATAGGTGTATATATATAAAGGAGATTAAAAGTTTATTTTTATACCTATCTAACTTTATTTTAATTTTAATCTCTAATTTTTTTAATTTATTTTGATAACAAATAAGTCTGTATGTGCGTCATGACTGGAATGGCCTGGACTGGGAACTGGCTCCTATTTAAGGCAGCCGGGACAGTGATAGCGGCGCTTGGCGACACATTTCACGAAAAGCGTTGGTTAGAGAAGGCACCCGTTTATATTTCAGACGAAGCAGTAAGAAAGGAGCGGCCCAGACTGTTCTCATTCTACGACTTGGAGATAGCACTGCACCATTGCTCCAACGATTAGCCATTTTTCACTTTAGGAAACAAATATTAGGTGGAGGCCGTCAAAGGTGTTACAAAAAACTCAAAATAATTCCGATTTGGAAGTACACCGTCATTTTTAGCCATTTTAGTGACAATGAAGAGCTTTCTAAACTTTATTGAATACGCTTCTAACATGATAAGTGGTAGAGGAGCTTCTTAGCGTTTGTCCACAAGCCACATGATTTCAAGTGACAATACGATGTGATCGAAAGTAAGCCATACACGCCTGTATTGGGATTTGAAACTGCAGGCAATGAGAAGCAGAGACCTATTTTTGGTCAAAAGTTGCCTTGTCTGAACGCTAGAGTAAAGTGATCGTTCTTAAAGCATTGCTTCTATATTATGTGGTTTGGCGTTATGGTTAGAACAAGAGCTGAGCTTTATGGTCGCTTGGTGCAAAATAAATTTTGGTCTTAGCTCTTTTCAGTCCTATCTAATATACCTTTTTTGAAAGTTATAAATTATGTAGTTTCTAGATAGAACTTTGTAATCTAGCAAAATGGACTTAGGCATGAAGCGAACGTTTAATATAATTAATACTCATTTGGAGCTCGTATCTCGTTTATAAATGAGCTGTGGTGATTCGTATCGATTTAATTAATATAACCAGTTGAGTCTTCCAGCTTGTGCCTGTGATCGATTGTTAAATTATGTATGTTTATAGTAGAAGTTTAGAGAAATAGAAATGAACAAGGCTACGATTAAATAAATGTAAGTTCCTATCACAGAATTTAGTTCCTATAATAAGCCAGGACCTAATAAGACTTGTAACCTCTTTAAGAGGTCATGTTAAAATAACATATATATTATGATACTTAATAAGTAGATATTATAAGAATTAGCTCGAGCTTGCAAAGCCAATACCTGTACCAGGGTTTAAAGGGTGAAAACAGCCTTAGTTGGGTGACGTTTTAATGTCAAATGTATTTTAAGAGCTTGCCGTACCATTAGCACTTACCAGAGCGCTCCTATTATATCTTTCTTTCCAAATCATAGCCGCTTTTATAATAAGTTTTGTATAATTTTGTATGGCAGCTTGTCAGACTTAAAATTGCTCTTCTTTGGAATTTCCAAACCGGTAATTTTTTTGCACTTTTGTTTTCTTGAATACCATGATGATGATCTTCTAGAACAAGGGTTCCCAAACCTTTTTGTCTACTGCCCACTTTGAGAATAAATTATTTTTTACCGCTTCCATTAAGCCTTCAAAACGCCCCATTTTTTTCTGGGTCGCTTACCACCCGTTAGGCCACAAGGGGCGTTATTGCCCACTTTGGGAAAGGCTGTTCTAGAAGGCCATCGATATTATATATAACGATATGCGATAAGATAAGCCATCATGTAACCTCATTTATTTATTGTTGTGTAGTTATGTGTATATTAATAATGCGTTGTGATTTTATATAAATTGTTAGCAACATCGGTGACGATGCGTTACATATTCCTGCCATATAATTCCTGTCAATAAATATTTTTTTTTACAGAAATATGCAATTAATAAATAACGTATTTTATTGATGAAAATAATATAGCTAATAATAACTAGTACTCATACATTTTTTTTATTGTAAAACTTATATAAAACTGATTTTAAACAGAACTCTAATGATTTAGGTATTTTATTAGCATGTATCAGGTATCTAGTACGTACCCATAACACAAGTTTCGAGCTTAATTTGGGGCTAGGTTAATTTGTGTCTAATGGTCCCCTGATATTTATTTATTTATCTGTTCCCACACAACCCCGATTATGTTTGATTTGTTATTTTGTTAGGCAGCACTAATGTATTCTTTTTTGTGCAAGACAGCGATGGGAAACCAGAGTATCTAATGAATCGCTTTTGTGGGCATGCATTGCATCATCTACCAGTCCGCGCTGAGTCTGCGTGTTAGGTATATCATTCGAGAATATCTAGGTCCCAGGAATAGACACTTAAGCGGCAAATTAAGATCGTCGAAAACGTAAGTAGAGGTGTGAAGTAGAGTATCCTTCCTTACTCCATCATAAATAAACATAACAAATAAAAATGACTTTCTTTAAAGGTTGCCTTTTAATAATCCCTACTATCCTACTTCCTATCCTACTAATATTATAAATGCGAAAGTTTGTGTGTTTGAATATTTGTTACCACGTATAACAGTAACTACTATACCCATTTCGATCAAATTTGGAATGGAGATAGCTTATATACCTTATTTTTTATCTCGGAAGATTCCTGCGTTATAACTGAAAGACGCGGGTGAAACCGCAGGGCGCAACTAGTTAAGAATATAATCAATCGCCATTCGGTATTTCAGACAATGGTACCTTGATACCGTCCCGCGTTGGTAAGAAGCAACTTCTGATGCTGGATGGCTACACGTTTTGGCAGAAGAACTACTCCGTGTACTGGTACTGCTCGTCGAAGGCGACCAAGGATTGTCCGGCGATGGTGAAGAGGTTCGACGACGGCTCGGTGGAGCGAGTCCGGGGCAACCATACCCACAAGCAGCCGCACTACATTTTTGTGAATGGAAATTATTTCAAACTGTAATTGTCAAGGTGCGTACGCATAGGGCGTTCCTGAGTTAAGAGAGATGCCATACGGGCGCTGCCGCTGCGCTGCGACGTCGCAACGCAGTGACTTCAACGCAATGAGTGCCACACGAGCGCTGCAACGACGCAACGCAACGCGGCTTTCTCCGACGTCGCAGCGTCGACGTAGATGTAGGTGTATTTATGTATTGTGTGTAGTCTTTGAACGACAATGGAGTCAGCTTCGACATTCTACAAAATACTGCGTCGTCGCACCGCAGCACCCCTTTCCGCCTCGTCTCCCTCACTCCTTGTGCGTTGCGCGAGCGTTGTTTCGACGCACGTTGTTTCAGCTGTTGGGCAGATTTTTATGTAGAACTACGGAGCGTCAACGCTGCGACGTCGCAGACGACGCATCGCAGCGGCAGCGCCCGTGTGGCATCCCTCTTACGCGTAGTCGGGATACGTTATCCACGCGTATATTGGTTCGCAAGTATGGATATGGCGTTCCACGACACTCGTAACCGACTACGCGTAACTCAGGAACGCGCTATCCGTACGCAGCTTAAAACTTATCTACCTACTAGATTACTTTACAATATATTTCTATACGCTACTTTATTTTTTGCTAACAGTAAATGCATCGTTGCTGGGCGTATTTAAAATAATTCCATAGAACACATCTTTTTTTATTTTTGCAGATAACGGAATTTTGATACCTACGCGTCGTGGTAAAAAGCAGCTTTTGGTCTTAGATGACTTCAGTTTTTGTCAGAAGAACTACGGTGTCAATTGGTACTGTTCTTCCAAGCTCTCCAAAAACTGCCCGGCCAAAGTGAAACGCTTCGAAGATGGCTCCATCCAACGCATCTGTGTCAGTCACAATCATGAGCCGCCGCAGTACTTCGTCTCAAATGGACAATATACTAAGTTGTAACAAAAGGAACAACACATTCATTATATAAGCCGAGCTATCAGTATAGGTACACCCTTTGAGATCACTCTCGTGTCTGTCTGTCACACCTTATTTTTTCAGAATCGTCCTAGTCCATGTTTCCTTTATGTTATCTTCTTAAGTCAGATTACTTAGTACCTAATACATTATTGTTAAAATGTTAAATAACACACTGATATTGATTTATTTGTTGAAATAATTTTAGCTATATGTTTAGATTACTGTGAGCGTCTGTAATCTTTTCAATATGTTGTACCTACCTTTTTATGTATTGTTGTGTTATTATTTTTGTGATGATTAATATTAATTTATGTGAATCCTTTTTGACTCGTTATATTTTTGAGTAACTATTGTGTAATGGGTGTAAATGGCATGCCGTTCCTAATACAATAATGAAATACATATATATATATATACAAATACAAATTAAATGTTGTTAACTCAAGTAGATGTTTTATTGGTGCTGTTTTTTTCGGTGCATTACATATTATTTAGTTTATAGACACTAGTTAACTCACAATTAAGTCTCGTTTTAAAAACGTGGCCCACTGTGTTTATTTATCTATGACGATAACGATCGTTCAACTCAATTTTATTGATACATGGAAGACCTCGATCAAAGCTGCCTGATTTAATTCAGCCGCCTTTGACCACATCGTCATTTAACATCAGGTGACTTATAAATAGGCTATCCTGTAAATAGTAAGAAAAAAGACATTTGTCCACAGTCGAAGTTTAAGATCATGACATCGACTGTCGACATCTTAGCGTAGGAACAAATGTTGTATGTACTGGATATACCTTAAAAAGTTTTAGATAGGTATCCTAAATGCTTATATATACGATACGCGTTACAATGTCGCCAGTTATCGCCAGCTTTGGTCCTAAAGGCGCTGAGCTGGCTCAAGCTTTAGTAATTCTTATTCTAATAAGTAAATTTTTTTTTTTCAATTATATAGTACAAGCAACAGCACACAAGCTAACTTATTACTTTTTTTGCAGGGGAGGATGATTCTGAGCAACAGCGACCTGCAGACAATGCTGCAGCAGAAGGTGCAAGCGTAAACGCAGAAAGTTGCGAAAACTTGATGCTGGGAGAAAACAAGGATTCGGCTTCTGAACAACGATCTCCTGAGAATGACGCGCAACTGCAAGAAAGCGATGATTTCGGGTCATCGCCTTCTTTAGTTGTTAGAGCTATAAATAGTGAAGTACACACACGAGTAAACGCTGACCATGAGTCACAATTTCCTATACAATGTGCTACACAAAATGTTAACGCAGATGAGAGCAATAATGGTGACTCCCGAAATAACGATGTATCTGCGCCTCAGCCTTCTACAAGCGGTGGAGCAGGACAAGTTGACACGCGAATTGGTGACGCGTGTGTGTCTGGGAAACCTCAAAATTCTACAAAAGTCAAACATTTATATGATAGTAGGGCCAAAATAAAAGTTGGTCGGAAACCATTTCATAAAAACCTACATACCTTGGTTGCTAATCAACGGAGTACTCGCCCAAGGGTACAAACAATACAGGACCGAGAATCAAATGAAGTACCAAGAGTAGGCCCACACGATTCAAATGTTATTAGCCAAACTATAACAAATATAAATCCTCAAACTAGATCTACGGAAGATCCCCAGAGAGCGATGAATGTTAGGCATACTACACCGAGCGTTAACCCACAGAGAACTAATAATATTGAGCATTCTGGATCTACAATAAATCCACGGCGAGAAAATAATGTTGGGCAAACTATATTGAGTGTAGACCCACAGAGAAATAACAATTCTGAGCAACCTGGACCTTCAGTGCAATCACAGCGAGCAAATAACGTTGGGCAAACTATACCTAATGTATCAAACTCTAATGGACCAAGACTCCCAAGAATAAACCCACCAGGAACAAATAATGTTACGCAAAATATAGCTATATTAGAGCCATATAACTTTAGGCAACCTGTACCAAGTACATCAAACTTAAATGGACAGGCAGCCCCAAGAATAAACCAACATGGGACAAATAGTTTTACGCAAAATGTACCAATACCACCCACGACCCATAGCAATATATTAGACCCATATAATCTTGGGCCAACTATAGGCCCTATAAATGGCACACAGCAACGGCCCGGTTCGCAAAACACTCCGTGGAACTCAGAATGGCTCTACGAAACATATGCAAATATGAACCCGATTGCTGGCCCAAGTTCTCAAATGGTTCCATTCCCTCCATTCGCGGGGATGTCGGGAATAGGCTCTCAGATTCCGCCACACGGCACCTACCTTTGTTGTTGTTACCTCTTCCAACGACACAACGGGGGTATTTCAGGCCCGCGTTTCCCACATGGTTCTCCTCCGCGTCAGGAGGTTAACGGAGACCCCCACAGTTCCAGGAATACTAATCCGCCTCCACGTCAGGAGGTTAACGGAGGCCCCCACAGTTCCAGGAATACTAATCCGCCTCCGCGTCAGGAGGTTAACGGAGACCCCAACAGTTCCAGGAATACTAATCCGGTAGAGCAAAGTGCGCCAAGACAAAATCATAATGATTCATCGTCAGAATTACAATCCGAAGGATCTCCTACAGATCCGTCCAGAATGCAGAACAGCACTCACGAACGATAAATGTTTATTTAGGCTTTCACGAACGGCTGAGGAGAGTTAAGTAGCTACTTATCAACTGATAAACGTTGAGTAACCGCGAATAGGTAGTAGAGGTATTGGACTTCAAATGTCAGAGAATCGCAGTCTGAGTCATCTAAAGTGCCCAAACACAGACAGCCACGAAAGAAATTAGTACGTCCACCGTAATATATAGGACTAAATGTAAAACTTTCTAGTAACTATTAATCTAGTAACTATTAATCTAGTAACTATATTAATCTAGTAACTTTCTAGTAACTATATTACTATTAATGAAATTAAATATAATAATTACCGTTCAATCAAAAATGATCATATATAGTCCTTAAGTAATTCATGAATGTATAACTCTTTTATGGGCTTACGTTATAATCTTAATGCTTGATATATTCGTGATCAATATTTACTGTTCATAGTCATAGGCTGCCTGTATGCAATCGTAATAATTTCTATATACATAGGTACGCTATAATCTTAATATTATATTGGTCGTGGTCAGTATTCATAGGCTGCTCCCATAATATACGACTATATATATATATATATATATAACCATAAAAGCGTGTTAAATGCAGCGCTGCGCTTTCCAGTAGAGCATGGCCTAAGTTGTCACCTGCTACTCTTTTCTAATCTATTCTTACATTATCATGCCATACTTGGATATGCAACATAAAAAATAAAAATATAATAAAAAAAAACACTGTTTATGTATATATATTCGTACTGTTGTTTGTAACACTCGGTCGACGTAAAAGAGTAAATAATCGTGGTGGGAGTAATTAATTGGGAGAAGCGTGCGTCTCTGCCCTCTGGTGTGGTACCTCAGCGTTGTTAGGCACTGAGGTAATTAATTATAATTAATTAGCCTTAATAAAACAGATGTTATTTTACATCATCTAGGTATATATAAGTAAACGACCACGCATGTGGCTGGTCACATTTTTGCGATTTTAAGAATAATCAATAAATTTATTTTCAATTATGCGAAACACGTTTGAATACGTTTATATTTTTATTGCATTTAAAACAAGTGAACGTTGTCTAGTCATATTGTTACGTAATCTTCATGGTTAGACATACTAGTTTAGTAAAAGGTAATTTATGTTTACTAATAGTGTATTCTTGTAATAACCAACCCTAATGAACTTATACTCTTATACTCATAATCTTAAGAAGTAGACTCCGTGATTAAGCCGAAAGTTAATGTTAATTGCAATGCAACCATTTTTCTCAGTGATTGTAATTGAAATAAATCAATAGTAAAATGCATGAACCTAACTGAAATATCTACATTATATAAAGCTGAGGGTATCCTTTAAAAATGTGGCTTCATGCATTTGCTATTTTTGTATAAATAAGAACAAAATCATCATCGATAAACAAAGAGAATAAGATTGATTGATTGATTAAGATTTTGTTAAAAGATTTGTAAGAGATTCTCGGAACTTGACTCTCTCGGACTTGAAACGAATTATGTAGGTTAACAAATGGCATTTGCATGTAGCAAACTGGATATAGTATTAATTAAATAGTGTTCATATTGTTATTGATTGTTATTGAGCTCATTATATTCAAATTAATTCTGTGGTAGAGCTACATGACTCATGTAACATGAGTAGTATGTGTAATAAACTGATTCTAATGTGTATTTCATGTCTGTTAAAATTTTCTAGGTCTATAGCAACAACGTCGTCTAGTCATATTGTTAGTGTTGTTGATACGTAATCTCTATGTTAAGAATTACTAGTTTCGTGACTCAGTAGTTGAAAAATTAATGAATATTTACTTACGTGTTTAAATAACTTTTCGTAAAACTATCATAATATACCATATTTCATAATGACTGTATTCTTGTAGTAACTATACCTTTATAAACTTGTACTAGGAGGTAGACTCCGTGATTAAGCCGAAAGTTAATGTTAATTGCAACCATTTATCTCTGTAATTGTAATTGAAATAATTAAATACCTGAAATATCTACATTCTACATTATATGAAGTTTTATTCTTTAAAAATATGGCTTCACGCATTTGCTATTTTTGTTAAGTAACAAAACTATCATCGATATAAGATTTGTAAGAGATTCTCGGAATTTGACTCTCTTGGACTTGAAACGAATTATGTAGGATAACAAACGATATTTGCATGATATTAAGATATTACAGCGTAATGGTGCATCTTAAGGTTTTTCAAGTAATCAAAATTTTACTTATAATATAAAATACATACTATAAATACTCTCTTGTTTATCTAGTCTGAGATACTGTAGCAAACTGGATATCCCTTAAATGCATGATTTTATGCGTGATTTTATTTTTAGACCGAGAAAAAATATATTTTGGAGCCATGAAAAAAAAAAAATAAAAAAAATTGTTGCCACTCGATTAAATATATCACCATGATAGTGATAATCCTGCAACAGCATGCATTGAACTCATACTAATAATTTTAGGTCGTTTGAATGGTATGTTGCAGTTTTACTACTTTATGCATTTAAGGGATATAAAATGCCATTAATAATTTAATTGATTGTAGTAGAGCTTATTATATTAAAATTCCTTCTGTAGTGGAGCTATATTATTGTATGTGTAGTAAACTGATTATGATGTGTATTTCATGTCTGTTAAAATTTTCTAGAATTTGACCCAAATAAATTTTTGTCTTATTATGATGCATATGTTATATATGTATGTATCTTGTCGTTTTCATTCACCATACTTACGAAAAGGTATTGAAATTAAAAAAGCTAAAGCTAACATATTAGCTAGCATTATTAATATATAATATATATTGTAAATAGAATTGCAATATTAATATATAACTACCGTCCACTAAATCACACAATCATATCATGACACTTGATATTATAAATACGAAAGTTTGGTTGTATCTTATAAGGTTTTAGATATCTTAAATGCTTATATACGCGTTACTATTTTGGCAGTAATCGCCAGTTTTGGTCTTGAAGAGGCTAAGGTGGCTTAAGCTTTAGTTATTTTTCTTCTAATAAGTAAATAATAATGTTGTTTTTTTCAATTAAATAATACAAGCAACAGCACACAATCTAACTTACTACTTTTTTTTGCAGGGGATGGTGATTCTGAGCAACAGCGTCCTGCAGACAATGCTGCAGCAGATGGTGCAAGCGTAAACGCGGAAAGTAGCGAAAAACTGATGCTGGAAGAAATCAAGGATTCGGATTCTGAACAAAGATCTCCTGAGAATGACGTAAATTTACAAGAAAACGATGATTGCGGGACATCGACTTCTTTAGTTGCTGCAAAAGCTGACCTTGAGGCACGATTTCCTATAAAATGTGCTTCACAAGATGTTAACGCAGAGGAGGGCGAAAACTTTGACTCTCGAAGTAGCTATGATTCTGCGCCACAGCTTTCTATAAATGGTGAAGTCGCGAAGTATACACAAGTGAACAGGCAAAGTAACGTGTTTGTGTTTCTGCGTTGTAGACTCCGCAAATCTCAATTTCCTACAAAAGTCAAACATTTATCAGACGGTAGGGTCAAACGAATACTAAGTACGAAAATATTTCAAAAAAACATGCATAGTTTCATTGCTAATCATCTGAGTAATCCACGACCTACTCGCTTTAGGATGCAAGCAATACAAGGCCAAGAATCAAGTTTAGTACCCAGAGCAGATCCACTCAATTCAAATGTTATTATACAAACTATAACAATAATAGATCCTCAACGATCAAATAATTTTGATGAAACTAGACCTATGGTGGATTCACAGGAAACAGTTAATGTTAATCATACTGGACCTATAATAAGTCTTCAGGGATCAATTAATTTTGGGCATACCATACCGAGCGTAACCCCACCGAGAAATAATAATTTTGATCATTCTGAACCCACAATAAATACACAGCAAGCAAATTATATTGGGCAAACTAGACCAGCGGTAGATCCCCAGGGAGCAATTAATATTGAGCATACTAGACCTATAATTCATAATCAGGGATCAAATAATGTTGGGCATACTATACTGAGTGTAAACCCACAGA
Source organism: Opisthograptis luteolata (assembly GCA_931315375.2). Lineage (NCBI taxonomy): Eukaryota > Metazoa > Arthropoda > Insecta > Lepidoptera > Geometridae > Opisthograptis > Opisthograptis luteolata. The sequence goes on from OV928042.1 coordinate 10,307,976, forward strand.
GAACTAATAATTTTGAACATTCTGGACCTACAATAAACCTACAGCGAGCAAATGATGTTGGGCAAACTAGACCTGTTGTAGATCCTCAGGGAGCAATTAATATGGAGCTTACTAGACCTATAATAGATAATCAGGGATCAATTAATGTTGAGCATACTATACCGAGTGTAAACCCACAGAGAACTAATAATTTTGAACATTCTGGACCTACAATAAACCTACAGAGAGCAAATGATGTTGGGCAAACTAGACCTGTTGTAGATCCTCAGGGAGTAATTAATATGGAGCTTACTAGACCTATAATAGATAATCAGGGATCAATTAATGTTGAGCATACTATACCGAGTGTAAAACCACAGAGAACTCTAAATTTTGAGCATTCTGGACCTACAATAAACATACAGCGAGCAAATGATGTTGAGCAAACTAGACCTGTGGTTGATCCTCAGGGAGCAATCAATATGGAGCTAACTAGACCTATAATAGATAATCAGGGATCAATTAATGTTGGGCATACTATACCGAGTGTAAACCCACAAAGAACTAATAATTTTGACCATTCTGGACCTACAATAAACACACAGGGAGCAAACGTTGTTAGGCAAACTAGACCTGTGGTAGATCCTCAGGGAGCAATTAATATGGAGCTAACTAGACATTTATTAAATCTTCAGAGATCAAGTAATGTTGGGAATACTATACCAAGCCTAAACCCGCTGATAATTAATAATTTCGAGCAACCCAGACCTATAATTTATTCACAGGGAGAAAATAACATTGGACAAACTGTGCCTAATGTATTAAACTATAATGGACAAGGAGTTCTAAGAATAAACCCACAAGAGACAAATATTTTTACGCAAAACATACCATTATTAGGCGCATATCATTTTGGGCAAACTATACCAAATGCATCAAACATTAATGGACAAGGAGTGCCAACAATAAACCCACTAGAGACATATAATTTTACGCAGAACATACCAATATTAGGCCCATATAATTTTGGGCAAACTATACCAAATGCTTCAAACATTAATGGACAAAGAGTGCCAACAATAAACCCACTAGAGACAAATAATTTTACGCAGAACATACCAATATTAGGCCCATATAATTTTGGGCAAACTATAGCAAATGCATCAAACAATAATGGACAAAGAGTGCCAACAATAAACCCACAAGAGACAAATAATTTTACGCCAAACATACCAATATTAGGCCCATATAATTTTGGGCAAACTGGCACCATAAATGGCACACAGCAGCGGCCCGGTTGGCACAACACTCCTTGGAACTCTGAATGGCTCTACAAAACCTATGCAAATATGAACCCGATTGGAGGTCCAAGGCCTCAAAATGTTCCATCCGCTCCAGACATGGGGATGTCGGGAATAGGGTCACAGATTGAGCCACATGGCACCTACCGTTGTTGTTGTCACCTCTTCCAACGAAACAACGGGGGTATTTCAGACTCGCGTTTCTCACATGCTCCGTCTCAGGAGGTTAACGAAGACCTCCACAGTTCCAGGAGTACTAATCCGGTAGAGCAAAGTGCGCCAAGACAAAATCATAATAATTCATCGTCAGAATTACAATCCGAAGGATCTCCTACAGATCCATCCAGAATGCAGAGGCAAAATCATGATGGTCCATCTACAGAATCAGAACCCCAAGAATCTCCTAAAAAACCTGAACATGACCTTCTTTCAAAATTTCTGATGAACTTACAGGCACGGCTGAGGAGAGTTGAGCATATACTGAACGATGAGCAACAGCAAATAGTTGCCCGACGTGTTCGGACTTTATATGAAATAGAATCTGAGTTTGAGGAATCTGAATCTATACCAAGGGCTCATACGGGACCCGTCCGGAGATTACAACCTCAGCTACGAACTACACACATTGAGCAAGATTCAATAAACTTTCAGCAACGTCCTAGGGACATAGTGCAGCGAACCACACGTAGCCATAGTATTGAAGAAAGAAACGTTCAACACCAGCTGGCAAATGAAAGGCAGTGGGTGATGGACGTAGATCAGGCAGAAAGGCCGCAAAATCTTGTACGTCGCTCAGTAAACAGAGTACAACCACTGATAATTCAAGAGCAACGACCGATTAACGTTATGCAACGTCCGATAAATAATACTGGTCAAAATAATAGTGCCAATTAATTTTAGGCAATAGGGTCGGTAAATATAATAATAATAAATAATTTATAGACCGTTATTATTATGCTGTTAAACGGCGGACAATGGTTGGGATATGTTTGCACCATGTATTGTTAACTTTGAACAACGGCGGGAAAATGTTTAGCATTCGGTGATAAGACTTAAGCACTACCATTGCGTCTCATCATAGTCATAATCCAATCTGTCGAAAGCGAAACAGTCTGCCAGTTACGTCTCTGGCATCAATAGACCGTATAGGCATCAGGCACTAGGCATAGTATACAATAAGGTATTTTTACTCCATTTGTGAAAAATTCTAAAAACATATTATTGAGATAGCGTAGGAAAGCAAAGAAAGCAAGAAAGCAAAGGAAATCGATAGTTTCAGTTCATAAAATAGCAAGCTAAATTTTAAAATTGAATTCAAAAGTTTCAGCTATTTAAATCTGTTTAAAAATACCATTGATACCATTTAAATAGCAGTCGCCATGTTATTACGTCATACGGATAGGTAAACATAAGAAGTGTTATCTGTCTACTATCATCCTACCTTTTGTTTACATATCCGACTGACGTCATGACCACAGAGCAAGCAATATGGCGTCAACTGCGACTAGCGTTTTCGTCAACTTACGCGCGAAATTCGAAAATGCAAAATTTTAAATGCATTTTTATGGCACATAACGATTGAATAAAAAATTTGTTAATTTTTCAGTTGTTCACTAGTACTATAAAATCTATTTGAGACACTTTTTAAAAATGGGTGTAATACCCTATTATAAATATTCCTTCTGTTATGATATAGTATAGAGACCAATCTGTGTTTAAAGTTAAAGACTACTAAACTTATTCGCATTATTTAACAAATGCGATTTTAGAAAAATAAAAGGGAAAAAGTTACCAAAACTGTCTAGTCATATCGTTGTAACTTGTTAATTATTTCGTTATTCATGTAAACATTTTTAGTGTTACTAATTAAATTAAATGTAATGTATACAGTTCATTCCAAAATTGGTGATGATGATGATGAGTATCAAAGCGCTGCATAGTTGTAAAATGTGGACATTATATCATCTGAGAGTAAGTAAAATATTGAATACGACGTGTACGGTGAACGGATGTTATGTTTCAACATATTGTTATTGCATCTAACTAAAGCAACTACGTTGTCTAGTCATTTTGTTAGTATTGTTGTTACGTACCTAAACGTATTTCTAGTCTCGTGACCTATTTATTAGTTAAAAAAAAGATATTTTCTTACGTGTTTAAATAACTTATCATAAAACACAAAATAAGTATATCATATTTCATAATGATTGTATTCTTGTAATAACTATATAACTTTACAAGCGTATGCTAATAATTTTAAGACGAGGAATTTCCAGGGATCTCCTTTTTTCTCAGCAATTACAAAACATACAAAGCTAATATTTATGTACATCAAAGATCATGTTTTTGACATCAAATTGTCGGAAGGATAACACAATTGGTTAACTTTCATAGCAGAGAAACAAAGATGGAACACTGCCCTCTAAAAAAAGAGATTTTTATTTTACAGGCATAGGTACAAAACCGATTTAAGAGTTGATTTTTTTTGTATGGTATATACACATTCTTCCAAGAACTACAGATTTAGTTCTATAAAATTAACGAGAGTTTTCATTTTAAACGAAAACAACCTTTTTTTTGTCGCATACGACCTTACGGCATTATTAAGCTCGCTTGCGTTTTTGTATGGAGCTGATTTCAGATTCATTGTTTATCACGGCGTCCTCTTAAGAGGAAGACTCCGTGATTTAGCCGAAAGACGTAGTACTTAGAAGTACATATATATATTCTGTGGTTAAGGTTAACTACAAACATTTTTCTCTATAATTGTAATCGAAATAAATAGACAGTAAAATGCATGAACTTATCTGAAATATCTACATGATATAGAGCTGAGGGAATCCTTTAAAAATATGGCTTCACGCATTAGCTATTTCTGTATAGTAACAAAAACATCAATAAACTGTTTAATATAAGATTTCTAAGAGATTCTCGGAATTTGACTCTCTCTTACTTGAAACGGATTATATTATAGGGCAGTGACCTAATGACAAACGGCATAATATTAAAATATTACGTAATGGTACATCTAAGGGTTTTCGGTGTATTAAACAATTTTTTTTTTAAATATTATCTATTCTGGGAAACTAGTAAACTAGATATATTATTCCATAAATAAATTGTATTGATTGTAGTGTGGCTCATTATATTAAAATTAATAAGGTGGTAGGACTATGTGATTAGTATGTGTATTATGTAGATAATATTTATGTGTCTTTTAAAATTGTAGATTTAATATGTTTGACTTTATGTGTTTATATACTCTATGTAGTTTAAATCTTCTGGGATTATGATGCATATAATATTATATAATGCATATATATAATATATGTATCTTACTGTTTTATTCACGTTTTTTTAACGTTTTCTAGTCATATTGTTACGTAATCTTAATGTTTGTATTGATAGTTTATACGTGTTTAAAAAAAACTTTTATAAATTATTTATCGTCGATATTTCCTAATGTAACCATTATTCTCTGTAATTGTAATCAAAATAAATAAACGGAAAAATTAATAAACCAACATTAGTTAAATAAAGCATAGTGTGCTTGCTCCTTTATAAAACGGCTTCACGCATTAGCTATTTTCGTTTAATATCGAAAACATTATCGATAAACTGTTGATTATTAGATTTGTAAGAGATTCTCGGAAATTAAAACTCTCGGACTTGAAACGAATTATAGAGTTGCATGATATTAAATTGTATCGTAATAAAAAAAACTACTTTGTGAAATATTGAACTTCTAGTCGCAAAACTGTAGCAAACTGGTTATAATATTCCGTAAATAATGTTATTGATTGTAGTAGAGCTTATTATATTAAAATACATCTGTGGTAGAGCTATTTCATTAACTCATTAGTATGTGTAGTAAAATGATTATGATGTGTATTTCAAGTATGTATGTTAAAATTTTACTCAATTGACCTTATCATAATGTATAATCAAAATAAAATTTTGTCGTATTATGATGCATATATTATATGTATCTTGTTGTTTTTCTTCACCATACTTACGAAAAGGTAGAGAATAAATATTATTATTGAAATTAAAAAGCTAAAGCTATATAATTACAATGTTAATATAACTAACGTCCATTAAATCACACAATCGTAATATTAACCGTACCGCGACTGTACCACGGAATGTAAAAATTAACGCTGGTCCGGTCGACTGTACTACCGAAAAGATTTTAAATGTACAGCGCAGAATGCTGATAATAAAACATATTTGAAGGTAGTTAAAGAACAAAAAAATATAAAAATTTAAAATACTAATAAAACAACATAACGAAATGTGAAAAGTAAAAGTGAGAGGACTGTGTGAGTGTAGTGTAGTTGTGTGAGTGAATTGTTACGCGGGCGTAGTGTACTTAGTGAGTGGGCATGTGTTGGTAAAAATGAGTTGAAATGAGGATTTGAATGAAAAGTTTAATAGAGCTTATCAATACTTTGGATTTTGACGTGACAACGTCTTATAATTCGATAGAGCCGGCTGCACGCACAAAAAAACATGACTCATGCGGCGTTACCTCGCTCTGCGGCGTTACCTCGCTCTGAGGCGTTCCATGTAAGGCTTGAAGTGCAAGCGAGAGCGCGGAACGAGCGACAAAGAAGCACAATTGGCCAATCGACGTTGTCACGTTCAACTATCGTCAGTAAACCGACTTTACAGACAACCAATTTTTTTTACTTTAAAAAGGTTTCTGCGAGATAACGGAAAATTGCGGGTGTAACCGCGGAGCACAGCTATGTATACCTAGTAAGGTTTAACCGAATCACCAATATTAGTGGAAACCGAGTGTGTATATAAGTATATAGAAAACAGAACGTTGTTTATGATGCGATTTTGTAGTGATCTTAAATTAATGTTCAAACGCCAGGAATTATGACGACCTATGTGGCGCACAGGCGACTGCGAAGCGTGAGGCCGCGGATTCGATTCCCGCAACAGGACAACAATTTGTGTATCGAAAAAAATGCAAATATTTGTTTTGTGTCTGGGTGTTGTGTCCTGATCCGCTTGTGTTTGATACCCTAGATACAAGGAGTCCTAGTTAGGGATCAGAGCTATATATGTGATTTTGTGGGCGTTATCAAATACCTTTAAACGAGCAATTCTTGTATGTATCTATATACGTTGGTTTTCCAATATAAATTACAAAATAAAAACACTTAACTAAATCTTAAAATATAAAATAAAACTACCTATCAAAGTAAACAATACAACTACTTAATCTAATAAACCACTACCTACCAGTTGGCAACGTTCCCAAAATGCTGGCTGCATTGCCGCGTTGTATGGCGATGCTTATCCGTATATAATGATATATGTACATGTACATACCTTATTAATATATTATATAAATAATAATATGTAATCTGAATCTCGGAAACGGCTCCAACGATTTTCATGAAATTAAGTATGCTGGGGGTTTCGGGGGCGATAAATCGATCTAGCTAGGTTTCATTTTTAGAAAACCTGTATCGATTTATCAACTTAAACAAAAACTGAAAAATCAAAATCAAAATCAAAAATATGTTTATTCAATAGGATACATTGTGATCACTTTAAAACGTCAACTTAAAACTAGCTACGCCTGTTCCAACCTCCTTACGCCGGCAAAAGAACAGACAAGAAACGCCCGGCAGGTAATTTTTTTGGCGCGATCACATTGACAATTTTATTCTTATTACTAATTGATTGAATTGGAGCAAGTTCACTAAAATCCCAAGCTTTTTTTTTTTGTCATCTAATAGTCCGATATTTTTTATTTAGCTTTACTAATAATAAGATTTCTCTTGTTTGGTTGTACACATTGGGATATGGGAACATGAATATTAACGAGTTGCGGGATCACTGGAACACTGAAAAATTATGTCTCTTCCTGACATCTATCGGCGAGCAGTAATAGTACTATTTTTCGTACTTGATAATAGATGGCGTTGTTCAGCAACACTAAAACAATTTTATAAAAAAAAAAACAATTTAACAAAGAAAAACCGAGCAAAGCTCAGTCATCCAGATATTTATTATACTTCGTGACAAGAGAATGAAGCACCATCGGTTTGCTAGGCAGCTGTACTAAAGCACGCGTGTGTTCCAGACGTGCAGTTCATCCCGACGGAGAAGGGCAAGTACATCTTGGTGCTGCGCGGGTTTACCTACTCGCAGGTGGGCGGGAGGTTCTTCTACTGCTCGTCTAAGCACATGGGATGCCGCGCGCGCGTGCGAATGCTCTCCGGCAAGTTGGTGCCATCCGGCGACGCGCACAACCACGCGCCGCCGTCGCACGCGCGCTGCGGGAACGGCGCCTTCGTGCAACTTCGGCCGCGCTCGCAGGTCGCCACTCTCCCCTCTCCGCTGAGTTCCCTCACCCCCGCCGCCCTCGCGCTCCACGCTCTCAATTTTCCACGGATATTGCCCAAAACGGACCTCTGGGCTAGACTGCCCAATCCAGAAGTAAAAAAAGACTTGTAGTCTTTGAAGGCTTTGTTCTGGGTCGATTTGTGGCTGCTTCAGAGTGGTTTCTCGTTAAAGGCTGAATCTACATGATCCACTGACGCAGAGGGAGCGCGAAAATGATTGTTCTCTCGATATTGGAATATTTCCTTTTTAGAAATAATACAAAGTAAAGGGTGTTCGTTTGTAAGCGCATTACTTGAGAACGGCTGGACCGAATTGGCAACTTGTTTTTTTATATTTGCAATAATCCGAATAAGGATTTTAAGGAAATAAAAATTGTAATAGTTACCCGGAAATTGGAAAAAACTGAAAGTGCTTTTCTCTAAGTGATTTTTGTATGAACTGATTTTTGTTTAGTTTAGCCTACCCCTGCGAAGCCGGGGCGGATCGCTAGTGTTTTAATAGTTATCTATTGGTTTGCAAGTTGTTCCCTCTATCTGCATTGTCGGCCTTATTAAGGCGAAGATTACGCTGGATAAGGTGAAAATTAGGAGATAGTTACAAACAAATTTCGCTGTAAAAGTAATCGAAAAAAAACTTAACCGTTTCTTTACATGACATGTAGCTCAGGTTCTTCCTTTCAATGCAAAAAAAAACCTTCTTTTGTAGTCAAACGATTTTTCCTGTCCTTTTGATAACAAGTACCTATTTACTTAAAAGGACTTTGTACGATCTGTAAATTGAAAAGTCCGGAGGGTTATTGAGCTAGTTTTTACAAATATTCCCTTCATCGTTTTTTGTTAATGTTTTTTGTTACACCCAGGGGGCATGAGGTAGCCCCTCAGTCGCCTGCGGTGAAGCTACTGAGACCTTAGGTCGTAATATTAATCCAGACTCCGGAGGCAATGCCGCTATGTGCCGCGCCTTAAGTGCGCTCCTATTTAAGTTGTCCTAATTACAACGAGCAATATATATAATTATGATACAGTTAGTTTTATAAAAGCTAATATTAAATGTTTCTTACATATGTTGATCGATCTCTAAAATGTATAATTAATATTAAGTTTCGCTTATGGTGATATCTCAACGCGATACGTAATTCGGTGATATTTTTAGCTAGGCAATAATTGTGAGCCTTATTTTATTGTGTTATAGTTCTAATTAAGATGTTATTTCCTAAATATTTTAGTTGTATGAAAAATCCTATTTTTACTATAGACGCCTATCTACATGAATTATATTCTGCTTAAATAGCGAAGTCGTTTTTCTCAAAAACCTAGTAGTCCTTTACGTATATCTTGAAAACATTTCAAACGCTGATCGTCGGTCCTGTTATATTATTCCTTTAAATGTGGCGTTTTATTTTTGTACTGATTGCGCTGAACATTAGGATCGATCAAGCGAGCACGCACCACGTCAGACTGCTACAGGCAAAGTGTACCTACCCACAATGCGCCATCCGGTCTGGTGTGATCTCAGTATCCGTTGGAAAAACAGGCCGTGGAGCCCCAGCATTAGACTCTCGCAGATAGAAACATATTGAACAGCTACGCACCGACGCGACGCCAACGTCGCGTCGGTTCCGTGCTGACGTGTGCCTGCGAAACCTGCCGAGGGCCGTAGACAGTAAGTACTAGCACAGTAAAGTATGAACAGTAGGTTAGCTAAGGCCGCTCGACGAGTTAATTGTCTACTCTTGCGGTGATGCATAGGCGGGCTTAGGCGGCGCGTTCCGTACTGAGTGCATGGCCGCGGCCCCGTTCGTTTGTGATTGTGTGCGTGAAAAGTGCGTGCGTACACGGCGCCGCTACTCTCGCACACATTCAAACCGGCGGCGGCCGATTTGTATGAAGCTGAACTACTACTCTTTACTATGGTACTAGACACTAGACACTCTCGTTTTGTTTAGGGATAGTAAAACCCGAGCTATTGAATAATGGCGTAGACCTAATAATATATGAAGATCATTATAACTTCCAAGGTTTTCCAATAGAGACGGGCATTGTTGATAGTGGCGGCAAATAGCGCTGTTAACAGCCAATCAGCTTTGACGTTGACACTTCACATGTCATAGAAACATTGCTGTGACGTTTATTCTCGGGCTGTAAATGTGTGTTCATAGTTAGTCATGCAACCTTTGATACAAGAAAAACCCAAACTCCAGTCGGACTCTGCTTTCAGAGAGAGTATGGGCCTTAATCTACCACGATAACCCAGTGTGGGTTAGTATGTCGCATGCCCTTGAATGTTGCAGTGGACATGCCGGTTTCCTCACGATGTTTTCCTTCAACCGTTTTTTGAGCAATGGCAAATCCGCACATAACTCATAGGTGCGGGGCCGAGAGGATTCGAACTTAATGTCGGCGCAGGTAAGCCTAATTAATTAATTAATGTTACTAATATTATAAACGTGAAAGTTTGTGAGTATAGGTGGATGGATGGAAGGATGTTTGTTTGTTACTCTTTCACGCAAAAACTATTGAACGGAGCTGAATGAAATTGGGAATAGACATAGCTTATACCCTGGATTAACACATAGACTACTTTTTATCCGGGAAAAGGTTCCTGCGGGATAACGGGAAGACGCGGGTGAAACCGCGGGGCGCAACTAGTTAATTTTTTTTTTTTTTTTACTTTAAATAGGTATGCGTTTGACCGCCATCCCGCCTGTTGCCAAGCGTAGATGCGGTCGACGGTGTAACACGCATACCTAGAAGGTACCTGTTCACTCTTGCCTTGAAGATCCCCAAATTGTTAAGTAAAATACGTTGAGTTTTCGCGTTTGGATATTTATCTATGTGGAAATGGGTGTAAGGTTTAGGCATATAGTATCGTTTCCGTTTTTAAAAACTTAAGACTAGAGTTTTCATTTAGGTTTTCCTGTAATTGAGGCCCTCTACTTCATTTTTTTTTTCAACTTTTAGTCTTAATGATTTCGGGAGAATGCTTTCGTATACATTAACTCTATTTATGTACAAAAGAGTACACATTTCTAAAAGAGTAGTTAAACTGTGACAGACGGACAGACAGACTCACACACGAAAGTGAATTTTATAAGGGTTCCGTAAGTTCCGTTGTTTCATCCGATGTACATACTGAACCCTATAATATGTAGTATTCAAGTATTAAATTTAGCTCCAGATGTTATTCTGATTTAAACACTCGTTACTATACAGTGTCTTATAGATAACTAGCTGTTCCCCGCGGCTTCACCCACGTAGACTACAGTTTATTGCGAAAAAATCCTACGTCTTTCCCCAGGGTTTAAACTATCTCTCCTTGTCAACATCAAGATCGGTTCATTGTTTCCAAGTTTATCCGAAACAAAAAAAAAAATCATTTGTTCTTTTCATATGCAAGTAAAGATAATATAGATGGAAGAATCGATAAATTTTAGAAACTCAGTTCTCTCGTCTCACTTTCAGGCGAGGCTCAGCTTTTCAAAACTGCTCGAGGAGCGGTCGGCGTGAAGTTCCAAGGTCGCAAGTTCTACAAGAACTACGTAGGGGGCGGCGGCAATGTGTCGTGGACGTGTCGCAACCGCAGGTGCAGAGCACGCATCAGGACCAAGGAACAGCAAGTGGTGGCCTTCGTCGGGAGACACGTCGAAGACTGTCCAATACTGAACTAATACGCGGAGGTGAAAGTCAGTTTTAAACATATGACAGAATCAGTATCAACCTCCTGTACTATAAACTCGTTGGTGGCCTGCTACCTCTGCCTTCGTTTTGGGTCCAGTGAAATTACAGGGCATAAAGATTTATGGCCAGTTTCAATAACCACGGTTTGTCCTATAGAGATAGAAATTTGACATTACTTCTACGAGGTTTAATAAATTAAACAACCTTTTGTAATTATTAAAGTTTAATTAATTACTTTTTAATTTACGGGAAAAGGGAACATCAATTTCTCACGCTAAGGGCTTTAGGTCAAGAGAGACAGAGAGCGCTGTTGACATTTTTAGCTATGATTATTCAATACGTCAATGTCATGCACGACATGATCCACAGAGTAACAACTAGCAAGAATGATCTGTTATATAAATAAGGCGCCTATATTTGAAATTCTAACAAGGCTTATGTTAAATTTCTATCCCTAGTATGACAAACCGTGGATAGATAGGTGATTGATACCGGCCTTTAGCATCTAATATCTCAGGGTAACGAGCGCAGTGCATTGTCGCGTAAGATTTTGAACAGCTGAACTTCAAAATTCTGAGTGTCTCTGAACTGTAATGGGCAAGCGTGACCGTTTACCATCAGGGGAGCGACTTGCTCATCTCATCATTCAGATGGATAAACATATATGTAGGTATATGTAGTTGGGTAACGCCCGAAATTAATAATCGATCCTGATCCGTTATCCGCGGTTTTGGATCGATATGTCATGTCATAATAAATGTCATTTTAGTACTAGGGCTTGACATGTTACTGCTAAAATGACATATTATGACATGACATATCGATCCAAAACCGCGGATAATGAATCAGGTTCGATTATTAATTTCGGGCGTAAATGAGTCTTATACCTGGATTGCGCTTTTATACACTGCTTTAAAAATCCATTTACTAACATTTTCTTTTATTAAAAACCAGCTTATTTTTGCGCAACTCCGACTGCTTAGGCCGTCGCACTCTCTGATTCTATATTTTCTCATCCTCTACATAAACGAAATAGTCACAAATTTATGGGATATAATCTCCAGTTTCTTTAAAAATGGTTTGGTTAGTTTTCCCATCTGGAGGGGTTCAAAATATGAATTATCTACCCATTTGTAGCAAGAAATGAATTGAAATTAATGCGCTTGGCTTGACTTTAACTCCTTTGGTTTGGCTTCTAAATTTAATGCGACTCAATACTAAGTGACAAACTTCATGTACCCACTTGATACTTTAAGGTGCACAATTCATCAGAACGGGAATATATACTAGGCTCCTGGTATATGACGGCCACAGATTCTCCAGGAACTACCAGAAGGGCAGCAAGATATCGTGGAAATGCAACAAATCTGCGTGCAATGCTCGCATACACACATACGACGATGTCATCATTGCAATGAAGAACGAACACATACACGATTAAGTTAAAAACAAAAATAAATGAAAACAATCTTTCTATGTCTCTATAATTAAAAATAATTCAAAAATGTCTTATCCCTCCGATTGAAATGAGCACAGATACGAAAAGGCAACTGTCAACTACTGAGAGGTTCCATCGAACTCTTTTTTTCGTTTAGTAATTGTATCAGCCACATGCATTATATGTTTAACGTTACGAGTATATTCTAATCATATGTGAAACCCGAATGAAAGTTCGCTAGCAAGATTTAATACTAGTTAGAGACCTAAATGGAGAGTTAGTGTTGTGAAATTTTATAAAATAGCTGATCTCACATTTATTTCATACTTCCCGCAATTTTTTGATTTTCTATTTGTCTTCTCGCTCATCATCCCGTTTCATTTCACTTACCATTATGTGGCCCTTTGTTACAAATAAAAAATAATATTTATATAGACCGAGAATGTTATTGATATGACGCGTACGTTAATTTCAGGTTTGTCTTAAAGCATATTCATAAATCGTTTATGAATATGCTCGGACAGCCGCAGTTCTGCAGTGTTCCGCACTGCTTCTGCAGACCAATCCCATCAGCCACGGCCTGAAGAACCACCGTGCAACCCAAAGAATGCCAAGCCCACCTCTTGACCTTCAAGGAAAACTTAATCATATATATATATATCCCTTACATAACCATTGATTGTACATGTAGTCGCACCATGTTCCATTTAACTTCATTTATTTTGTTTATTTTTTCTTTACTTTTTCTTATTGTCTTTATATGCAAACTTGTCTTTCCAGCAAGGTTCTCCGATAATTTAAGGAAAAAGTTATGAATTAATCAATGGTTCCTTTCAATTCAAATGTTTATAAATATTAGTTACACCAGTGAACAATTGATTTGGTATTAATGAATTGTTGTTTAACGTGAAACACATAATAAGTTAGCGTAAAATCGTTAAAACATTTTCATTTTTTACGACATATAAGTATGCAATACATATACATACTGAATTAACTATTATAGACTTGTTACAAAGGATGGAGAATGCTTTGTTTAAACATCGAGAACCTTGCGGAACAGACATTACAAGACAAAAGAACATTGGAAACATGATGCGTTCTGTATTTTGTTTCAGGTACTGTAACCGGGTGTTCTCAAAATCGTGAAGCCGTAACTGTAGAGAAAAGTACCTTTGATCATCGTTTTTCATACGTTTTTCATTTTGAAGGCTATTGGAATCGATAAATGATAAAAGGTTTCCAGTGAAATTAGAGGACATAAACAGATCATCGAGGTAACTAGGGCAGTGCATTGCCGCGTATAATTATGAACTTTTGAAGTTGAAAATTCTGGTTGGCACTGTGTACTGTGATGGGCAAGTGTGATCCTTATCAACGGGCGAGCGACTTGATCTTAAAACGCTTACTAATCCAAGAGGTATCTTGATAAAACTGAAGGTATAAAAACTGGTAACGGTAAAGGTAACGAAAGGTATATAAAAGGTACTACATACTACATGGTGTATAAAATCTGTTTTACTTACAGCTGGAGTTAAGCAGTGAGCTCTGATGGCGCTTTGTGTGGAAACGGTGCAGCCTCTCAGTCAGACATCACTTGATGATGGTGTGAAGGATCTGTGTCAAGGCAAGCGATGAAACACCCGCATGGTTATTGAAAGTGAAACGCTTAAGTAGAATGTTTATCATAGAGTTATCTTCAAAGGGCTGGGTTTCAGTAGCCATGACCTGTAAGCGACTGTAGGGGTATAATATGAATTTTATGTATTTATGTTTTATGAATGGTCGTCACCTTGTGTGAATCTTAATAAAAAAGTATAAAATATTTCAAATATTTGCTTCCGGTGTTGTTATTTAAAGTTCTTAAATTAGCAGCAGTGGTAAATATTTGCTTCTACCGAATTACTTTTGGCTTATCCCAATTCCCTTTATTATAAAGTGTCTCTGTGGTTCCCTTGACGTAGATTTTATCTTCAGAAGATTACTGAGAGGTATACTTACTAACAAAAGGTACAATTTCAGTGCGTCGTCCGGATCCCCTTCAATTCGTGACGACTAAGTTCGGGAATCCCACTATCCTGTGGGGTAACTACCGTTTCATAAAGAAGCTCACCCGAAGGACCAAAACCTGGTGGGAGTGCACCGCGAGGAAGTCCTCCCAGTGCAGGTGCATGGCAGTAACCGTTGACGACAGGCTGGTGAAGCTCAACGGATGGCATAACCATTAACACCTTTACCATCATTATCATCATCAGCCGGAAGAAGTTCACTGCTGAACATAGGCCTCCCTTTGAACGCCATTTGCATCCCTGCGACTCTTACAATGTCGTCGGTCCTTCTAGCCTACCTACAGACCGTCTTCCGGCTCGTGTTCGCCACTCGAGAACCTTTCTTTCCCATCGGTTCAGACATGCTCAATGTCTGCAGATGAAAACGAACCTTAATACGTCTTTAAGCGGTCCTCGATCCAAATATATAGCTGGCGTGAGAATCAGGGCTGATCTAGAAGGTAGAGTAGCTATAAATACATATTAATAGAAGATTTTGGAGAAAGGCACTGAAAACCTTTTACTCGTAATTATTATACATGTATAGACATAATGTTATATTAGAACTCAATTTAGGTGACTATATTTATTTGTTTATTTGAACTCAACCACAATTAAAAACGTTGTTTTAGATTTGTTTCGATTACTTTTTATAGGGATTCTAATAACTTTTTTTGCAGCTATAAAGTTGTGAGGGTGTACCTCACGCGCAATATTTCACTATGAACTTTTTCTATTTTTCGAGTCATTTAGCAATTTTGCGTTTATCAACGAATGTGGTTAGTTGTTTACTTGAGTAAGCGTATTTCATATTTTAGCTAAGTAATGGGAAGGTAGTTTTAATATGTTTCGTTCAGCTTATAATTCTAAAAGTATTGGAAGTAGTATTTAACAATTTCATTCAAGAGACATTCCATTGAATCTGCTTATGATACTAATTGTTCGTTCTGAAAAAGTTTAGTCTCTTACATTGAATTAGTTCAGCTGATGTAGAAAATATCAATTTTTTTTGGAATTGAAGAAATGATCATGTTATGAATTAATGTTTAATTATAATTAAAGGTACAGAATAAGAAGTTAATATATAGGTACAACTAATTCTAATAAGCTATAGGAAAAAGTTATACGTGCATACATATTAGTTTAGGCCGTCTTAGGATAGTTCAAGAGATGTATCTCTTGAACTATCCTAAGACGGCCTAAACTTCTAAAGCTATTTCAAACTATCCCTAAAGTCCTGCAACGTCCGATAAAATTCTGGGTACATTACTTCTCTGGAAAGCGAGGCTTGTCCTCTGTTCAAAATACAGGCCAGCATTCTGATCACGAGTGGATTCCATTCCTATATAAAATGATTCCTTTGTACTACCCGCTTTATTGTCTCATGCCATGAGTAGATAGGTACAGTCAGCAACAAAAGTAGCTGATCATACTAGATTTCCTAAATGTGTTTTAGATCAGTATGGCGTGGGTTTTCTTTACATTTTACAAGGTAGCGCTCTAACGACAACATAACACACCTGATTTTAAGTGATGATGTGGTCAAAGGTTGATTGGTGTTTAAGATGATGCCGGTAATCGGAAATTGTGTTAATGTTGAGCGACTTTTGTCGTTGGCTGTAATCTTTGCATCTATGAGCAAACATTGGCAGATAACTTACTTCAATAATCGCACTAGTATTAGTAATGTACAAGTTTGTTGAAATGACTCGAATGGATTTGAGTGAAATTTGAAAAAGTGAAATACTTCGTTTCTTAGAATAGCAAGTGTAACCGCGGGACGCAGCTATAGTTCGATTATAATGTAAGAAGCATACTTCTACTTGTCCATTTTACCCCACGTCCTAGTTGATAAGTTCGACAGCAAAATTAGTCGTGCAACCAAACAATTTTATTTTGGTCGACTATTTGCAAGGCAGTGCATGCGGTTTGAATTTTGATAAGTGAGTTGTTTGGTCGCACGACAATGTGTCGTATTTGTATTCATCATCACCAGCCTGTATCAGTCCACTTCTGGACATAGACCTCTCCCATGATACGAGCTCGGTCTTCGGCTTTTCTCATCCAACCACTGCTAGCCACTCGGTGCAAGTCGTATTCGTATTGCAAATAGCCAAGTTCCTACTACGCGTAGGTGTGTCAACAGTTCTCTTCTTCAATTGTTTGTTGATATCTTATGACACTTATGATAATTTTTTATCATAGATACATACATACATATGAATTATAATTAATAAGTATAAGACACGTAGAGGGTGTAATATGGGTAAAATAAGATTAAATATATAAATAATCTTTTGTTGTAATAAATATAGGAATGCTATGAAAAATTAGAACATGTTGTTCATGCAACTTTTGTGTACTTTTTGTAAAAATTTAGCTTGTAGATGTTATTGTCGGTACTCGGTATAGTAATGTAGCTAATTTAATTTATTTCAGAAATATGTTTATGTGTGGATGTATGTTATAGATTTATTTTTTACCTACGTCTTACTAAATAAATCTATGGCATGTACGTACTCGTATAGACATAGATCTATTAATTATTAAATGTTTGCGATATTTACGCAGTGAATATAATAAATATCTTAAAATTTATCTTTGTTTTACTTCAATCACCAGAGCGTTTTATACATAACTGGCCAAACATCCTTTAGTAAATATAACTCTAGAACTTATTCTAGAAATTATAGAAGTATGTGTAAGCTAATATTGTCCATGAAACATATTCGTAACTAATCTTTACTTCGCTGATCTGGTACTAAAGGAATCCTGTTCCTTCCAGAGCCGAAATTCGACCTCTCCCAGCGCGGCAACCTGGTGATCCAGATTGGGGAGTGGCGCTTCAACAAGCACGCGTGCTGGGGCTCGAAGGTACGGTGGACGTGTATCAAGAAGAAGAACGGCTGCAACGCCGCCATCACCACTGTCAACGACATCATTGTGAAGACACTGGGCAAACATAATCACTAACACTCTGCTGCTGAAAGCCATCAAAACCACGAGTGATAAAACACTTTGATGCGCTTGAGCTGTATCAAGAATAACGGTTGCAACGCCGCCATCACCCCTGTCAACGACATCATTGTGAAGACTCTGGGCAAACACAATCACTAACACTGCTGCTGAACGCCGTCTGAAGCTCGAGTGATGAAACTCTTTGATGGGCTTGAGCTGCATCAAGAAGAATGGCTGCAACGCTGCCATCACCACTGTCAACAACATCATTGGGTGGCACAATCACTAACACTCTGCTGTTGAACGCCGTACGAAGCACGAGTGATGAAACTCAACTTTTTCTTTGGATGGCCTCTGCGGCGTTACCACAATTTTGCCTGAGCTTGCTTGAGCTTGAGCTGCATCAAGGAGCCCGGTTGCAACGTCCGTCGTCGACGTCGCTGTCAAAACTTTTTCATCATAATATACTCATAAACAAGGGCCGATCGTAAGCTGTCACCGTTGCCTATGAACATTTGCAACACCAAGAGCGTTGCAGATGCGTTGCCAACCCCTAAGAACTCTTTTCACACTCATCTTGAAAGACTGCAATGTGTAGCACTGCGGAAAGAATTGTGGAGGATGCTCGTTCCACATTTTGCATGTATGGAGGAGAAAAGAAAACTGGACAAACAATAACAAGCTAAGAATGCTGTGCTGAAGAATCTTCTTTTGGAATTTATATCCAGTATTTTCGTTTAAGTTATCAATCAATCCTCCTGATACTTTTGGCGATTTAGTTAATTTAGAAGACCGCTGTTGATTGAGATCATGGTGAAAAAGAAGAACAGTTTGATTCTTTCGCTAAGGATTGTAGTAAGTATTTTGGAATAGTAAGTCTTTTATTACGTAGCAACCACCTGTTTTAAGGGCATAGAAAAGATTGAGACCGCATAGAGTAGTTGGACGATTGTGTAAAAGTACGACTTTTTGGTACAATGAGTGAGCAGCTGGTAGGTACCTGTAGAGTAACAATTAAGTGGCGAAAATATTAACATGTTACGCTCTCTCGAAATAGGAAGCTCTTGTCATTTTCCAGTACAAAATAAGTAGGTACGTAGGCAAGCAAGTTATTATTGAGTTTTCTCAAACCTTTTTACTTTGATATGGATATGGAAAGTGTGTGCTAAGTTGGAATATTTTAAAATAACATAAAATTAGATAGTGTGAGTGATCGGATGATGATTTAATCGGATGATGAATGTAGCGATTTTGTCTTAAAGTGTTAAGCGTGTTAAAAGCACGTTATGGCCAAAGGTCGCATTTATCTCTCGCTTCCTTACAAACATATATACGAGTATAGTCATCCAATCAGTTGTGAAATTATGTCCAATTTTGTTGGGATGGTACTCAAAGAATGGTCTTCCAAACTAAGGACAAAAAATTAGAATTAGGTTTTATAACGGGATAATTACCATGTATTTGTTTTTGTTTGAGTTCTCGATATTTCGGCACTGTTGCAAGCGCCATGATCACGAGAATACAAATGTTAAAAAAATGTTGTTAATGTCAATGTTTTTGACCATGGTAGTTTAAAACAGTATAAGGACAAAAAAATATTATTTCTTAAAAGAGAGAGATTTTCAAAATCACAAATTATGACATTATTCAAAGATACAACAAAAATATTGTCGGTCAGCGATGTTACACTATAGTCTACTCAAGCCAGTGTTGGTAGAGTAAACTACATACTTGTTTAAGCGAGAACTGTTCTAGTTTCATCCAAAGTTAGCACAATATGGCAACTTCGGGTAAACTTGTGTTTAGGTAAAGTAAGTTGTTCTGACCTCATGTCAGTAGTAGATTACAGCGAAGTATATTATAACTGCTTGTTTACTGAACTTACATAATACACCAATAATATAGACTCGCCATATTATGACATGACATATCGATCCAAAACCGCGGATAACGGATCAGGGTCGATTATTAATTTCAAGCATTTATCGTTCCAGCGATACCTCCAATCGGTCGAGTCTCGATCACCGATCATTGTATCCAATTTTCTTGTCGAAAATCTGTCCGAGCATAGGGGTAGTTTGAAAAACAGCGCTGCGCTCATATTATTAATAATAATAATATTTTATTGATCCAAATCTCTTATTATTATTATGGGAATGCGCCACATGTCGAAGCTACTCTTATTGCTGTGTAATTAAAATGTACTTATAGCAAACAACGGATATAAAGATACCTTTTCTAGATAAAGTTAGAACATTGAAACAGAAAGTACAGTCACAGTATATAAAGAACAGTAGGTTAGCTAAGGCCGCTCGACGAGTTAATTGCCTACTCTTGCGGTGACGCATAGGCGGCGCGTTCCGTACTGAGTGCATGGCCGCGGCCCCGGCCGCCTCCTTTCGTTTATATGATTGTGTGCGTGCGTAAACGGTGCCGCTACTCACGCACACATTCAAACCGGCGACGACCGATTTATATGAAGCTGAACTACTACTCCTTTACTACGGTACAGTGGAACCGTGTGCCTAATATATACCCATACGTAAAATATGGCATGTTGTTAGTCTTAGTTCCTGAACACCAACAATAATATGACTACTAGCAGGTTAAGGATATTCACGATAGCAGTAAAATACATGATGAGGTTGCCATTACATACTTAAATGTAATAGTGTAATAGGTTAGGAACATATTATGACAACGTTTTCCATAGACCTGGAAGAATTAGGAAATCAATGTTTAAGCCATTTTGAATAACTTTGTATGTGTGCTGTGATAGATAAGCAATTGGGTGTGAAGCTTTTATTTCTGCGAAAACATTGTTTATTTGCACCTATTTAAAATCATAATTTTAAAACCTAGACTAAGTGTACTTTTTAATTATATGAACATAGAATTAGTTTCTTTTTTTACATAAATTTTAGCTCTCAATTAAGGCTGATTTTTAATTTTTATTCCTTGATTAAATTTTTAAATTTGTCTCCTCTATATAATTTTTAATTTGTTAATTAAGTTATTTTAAGTGTACTAATTTTTTTCTAATAAAGGACACAGATGAAATCAAATGTTTTACTATTGGCGGACAACGATGACCTGATTTACGAAAATTCCAACTCTTGAGGCTTTGGTCATGTCACATAGGTTTTCAGCGCGGAATGTTTGCACCCAATCTTGCCACGTACAGGTACTGACAACAGATTTGCTTTCAGATCTAAACCCTGTATTCGCTCAGTCTCAGCGCGGCAACCCCGTGATCATGATCGGTCAGTACCGTTTTAACCGCGTCAACAAGTACGGAAGCCGGACGCGCTGGGTCTGCGTGAAGGCCAAGGCTGGGTGTAGAGCTTCGCTACACACCATGGACAACGCCATCGTGCGCGTCTGGGGCTTCCACGATCCGCTAGCGCACACCAGCGCGAACCGCTACCTACCCTAAGAGCGGAGCCACATCGAGGCCTGCGCCAAACATCGAAGCGACAACGAAACTTCTTCTGAACATCTCGAAATCAATGACACTACTCTTTAAAAATGGCATTTACAGAACACGTCTGTGGCCGCCTGCAGTTGCCATTTTTAGATATGCACGTGTCTGAGGTTGCAGTTGAGTGAAATTTCAACGTAGAAGAATTCGCTTCGGTGGAACTCGGTTCGGCGCTGGCCTTGGCGACTATCGCCCGGCAATAATGTAATACTCTTCCTTCAGAATGGTCTTGATTATGTACAGTCAGCGATAAAATTTGCTGGTTAACCCCAAGTGTGTGACAGATGAGCAATATGCCGCGTTGGAAATTGGAGAATTGGGAGTGTTCAGCAACTTTTGTCGCTGACCGTACAACCATATTGTAAAAAAGGAAAAGTTAGTTGTCGGGCGAAAGTGGCAATTATGTGGCTTCGCTCTCATATAGGTACATACATCAAGTATTATTTTGATAATATCATTCGAATATAGGCAATTTTGAAATGTTGCCAGTGAGTAATTAAATAAATAACGCTTCGGAATCTCCTAAAATCATGACATAAAGGTGCTTCCACAATTCAATGTTGCTTATTGCGAGAGTTTTAAACGTTGAGGCTTCACGAGGTTTCTGATGATGAAACCGGAATATAAATTTTATTTAGTTTTAAGCTCGCATTTTTATCGAGGATCGGTTAGTAATAAGTGTTACAAGTTAGTGGCTAAGTTCGGAATAATTGTAGCGACAACGGACGAACTTTTATCATGAAATTGTTACGTATTCTCTATTCCGGCTAAATAACGTGCACTTAAAGATGATACTAACATAAATATTACTTAGGTTTTGGTGGTGGATGAAATAGCTTTTATTCAGTATTTAATCATAATCATGAGTAATGTTTATTTTAATTATTTTACTACTTAAAATATACTCTTATTAATTAAATTAGTATTACTATTTATGGTTTTATAATCATATTTTTTATTTACACCTCGTTGAATGTGGAGCCTTTTGTTGGCTTCGAAAGTTAATAGAAAAAGTCAAAAGTTGCTACCAACCCAAGCCGCAATAATTAGCTCTATAAAATACCATATAACGTTTTTTACAAAACTGTTTGTGGTTTTTTTTTTTTTTTACTATTTACTGGTTATCGTTTGACCACAAGTCACCTGATGATAAGTGACGATGTGGTCGAAGATGGCGCCACGCTACACCTGGACTGGGAACTGGCTCTCAAGTGAGGCTGCCGGAACACACCGATAGGCGGGCGACAGGCCGCCAGGTGCTTGGCGACAGATTCTTAACTTGAGGGTGGTAGCTAGCCAGGCGAGTACTAGAAAATACCCTACCACCAAGCAAAACTGTTTGTGGTCCTATAAAGGTCTCATAACAATCATGTAATTCAAGTTCAAATTCAAAATTCTTTATGGAATAGGATAGTCAAGTCAAGTCAATTTTTCTTTATTCAATAGGATGGATTGTGATCACTTTAAAACGTCAAACTTAAAACTAGCTACGCCTGTTCCAACCTCCTTACGCCGGCAAAAGAACAGACAAGAAACGCCCACCAGGTAATTTTTTTGGCGCGATCACATTGTCAATTTTATTCTTCTTACTAATTGATTGAATTGGAGCAAGTTCACTAAAACCCCAAGTTATTTTTTTGTCATGTAATGGTCCGATATTTTTTAATTAGCTTTACTAATAAGACTTCTCTTGTTTGGTTTTACACATTGGGATATGGGAACATGAATATTAATAAGTTGCGGGATACATAATATGATCACATTAAAACGTCAAACTTAGGACTATCTACGCCTGTACTGTCTACTATAGGACCTTTATAGTACTTCTTAATATTATAGGTACAAAAGTTAACGTTTCTTTTACATCAAATTATTCATAATTATGTAACACAATTCAATCGTTTAACATTCATGATAGTGCAAAAACCAGATTAAAAATATTATTACATAAATAAGAATATGAGCAATTTGAGGTGAGTGCGATTTTATTTTATT
Source organism: Opisthograptis luteolata (assembly GCA_931315375.2). NCBI lineage: Eukaryota > Metazoa > Arthropoda > Insecta > Lepidoptera > Geometridae > Opisthograptis > Opisthograptis luteolata. The sequence continues at coordinate 10,331,222 of OV928042.1, forward strand.
ATTATGATATTTTTCTAATATGGTGGAAATGATGTACGACCGCAATTTTCTTGTTATCAAATAGTAGTAGTAGTTAGCTAGTTTATACTAGGGATTATTTTTTCATATGTTTGTGCTATAACAAGTCTTTGGCATTTATAGATCTGAAAGAAGATGGTCGTACCTACCTTAGAAATAGGCATTTTGCATATTTTTTTAATAGTCATTTTTGTATTATTTCTTCTAAAGGATTTGCAATGAATCATGTAGATAAAAATATTTTTTTTAGATATTTTACTATGGTAATTACAGAAAAAATGGTTGGTTGTAATTAGCTTCAATTATCACATTAATCTCGGGACTCGGCGTCTTACGCACGAAATTAATAATCGATCCTGATCCGTTATCCGCGGTTTCGGATCATATGTCATGTCGTAAGTCGTAACATTATGTCAAGCTTGACATACTAGTACTAAAATGACATATTATTTAACATTATAACATGATATATTCAATCCAAAACCGCGGATAACGGATCAGGATCGATTATATTAATTTCGGGCGATAAGTTGTGCGTTGATTGTCAATCGGTCAATCGGGACGGTTTTACATGCTAAGATTATGTTTAATTGTGACTTCTAATATCATTCATTTACGTCTTGCAGTTGTGAAATCGCGAAAGGGGACTGACTTATTGCAAATTAGAGGTTTTCGATATTACTTAGAATACAGCAGAGAAAGCGGTGTCATTAGACGTTGGCGTTGTAACCAGAAGAGCCAGAGCTACTGTAAAGCCTCTCTCATTACGGTGAATGGGATTATAGTGAAGATTAATGCAGGTCACAACCATACTGCTATTCATTAGAAACTGTTTTAAGCTATGTTTCGACTACGACACGATTTACAATAGGGCACTGGGAGCAAGTGCCCTAGCGGCAAATAATGCGGGGCGTGAGGTTTTTTCCTTAGAAAGTGTTATCGTATCGAAAATGTTTAAAAATGAAGACAAGTCCATTTTACTATAGAGAGTTTGTTTAAAATTATAAACACTGCAGTGTTATTTACAAAATTGTGTTACTTGTGAACTTTATCCATTTTATGTAGGATTAGGGGGCGGTATTTTTAGTGGTGATTCAGGGCGGTACTAAGTGTAAATTCTGCCCTGACGATACTATACACTCCGAGTCCGACTCTGAGTGTCTTTGAGTGCGCACGTGTGTATCTATTGATGAACACAGCAACATTACTATTACATATATACGTCATTCAGATTATTTTGTAAAGATCTTCTGGTGATCGTTTCACAAAGCTAAGAGTATATTTCAGGTTCCATATCAATAAGAGAGTATCGCACCAGTAGAGGCAACGCTATGCTTCTGGTTAATGGGTACCGCTTCTCCAGGGATAGAACTAGGGGTCTGAGAACAAGGTGGCAGAGCTCCCAGAAGGCCAAGACTAGGTGCCGAGCATATCTCACATCGTAGAAGAACTTGTCTAGAGGCACAATTTTGATCACCACCATAGATAACATGGCACCAATCGCCAGAAAAATCATGGCAAGAGAAGCGATCTTCGCCAAGGAAGAAGACGATAAGAAAAAGTTCCTGTTTACGCCATCTGCACAATCACGACCAGTAACAGGCGACCAGATGTCTTGTGGTCAAACGAAATGAAAAAAAAGACTGATAAGTATAAATAGCTATGTATAAAGCCTACGGGTTCCTTAATAAGTAACTGATTAGTAATATAATATATATATATAATATACAACATCACACTTTGAATCGTTTGTCCAGTCTGTGTTTCCGTGTTTGTCCAGTTTTTTATTTGTCACCTCGTCACACTAAAACTACTGAATCAGGTTTGATGTAATTTTTAGGTAACAACTCAAAACAGCGAGGTATACCTCATCACGCTACAATTTTTGGTACCAAGTTTTCTTTTAAACAAGTACGAAATTAAAATTCTATAAACATCGGCAACAATTTGGATCAACGTAGATTACAGTAGTATTTTATAGACGTACTCATATATATTTATACACACAAGTACAGATCCTATATTATATTTTTGACATTCAGTAATATCTTGTAGTTTAACTGTTATTGTCAGATAAAAATCACATAAGCTGCCAGTATTAGGTACAGATTTACCTAGTCTTGTACTTTTCAGTACTTCTATACCAGTCGCATCGAGGATCATGGATTCTATCTATACAAGGGTACCGTTTCTGCAAGACCTACAACCGACCCTCTGGTTTGACCCGGTGGAGGTGCAACACGAAGACAAGCACCAAGTGTCAAGCGTACATCACTACGCTGGACGGCGTGGTCGCTGGATACAACAACATCCATAACCACTTGGCGCCACCGTACGTACGACCAAAGAACAAAGAGCTGCAGTTCGTCACAACTCTAAAGCAGCGCTTAGGAAAGGTTCAAAGACGGGGTTCCAAACTTGTCATTATTCCTAGGATGCAAACTTGTCATTATTTCTAGGAGCCAAACTTGTCATTATTTCTAGGATACAAACTTGTCATTATTTGTAGGATCCAAACTTGTCATTATTTCTAACTAAAATTCGAAGGTTCATCTCTAACGTCCGCAATTCAGACGTTTCCTCTCCCTCTCTTGAAGAGATGTTTCATTTTTGAAACCAATTTACTTCTTGTTCTTTCGTATAAGTTAGTGGCAAGTCTGTTGTCGAAGTTTTCAGGCCGTCCGACGGTCTCTCACATGTTCTTAGGACTGTTACAGTCGGTATCGACGCCTAAACGTGCTCTCCGGAGCACGTTAGCGAATTAATATTTGAATAACCATATTATGACAAAATGGTTATTCAACAACTGTTTAGGCGTCATTGCTTCTACAAAAGTAGTTAAAATAATACAGGCGAAAAAGATTGTTTTAAAAGTTACTTTTATTAAGTATTTACGAGATTACCTTTATAGCTTGTACGTATTGTTGCTGTACATATTTGTAAAGATACCTCAGTTACCGAATCTATTTAATATAATGGATATTTTGTTATTATTTTATTTTTATCATATACCATTTACAAGATAAAGTAATCAAGAGATCTCAAATAGTTAAGTAGGATTGTGAATATTATCTCTAATGTAGTTATTTGCCAAATCATGAAAACTATGATCTCACTATGTTATAGTCCTTATCTATAAGATAAAAATTAAATGTGAAGAGTTTCATGGCTATTACAATTAATCGAATTTCATGTATACGTTTTGCTCGTTTTATTTAAGAGTCCTTTTAAATTGTTGACAGAATTCTTTGAAGAGGTCTAATTATTCATACGCTAAAGAAGTTATATCCAATTCAAATAAATTTGTCATCCTTATTTACGCGAAAACTGGTTAGAGACCCTTGTTCATAGCAGCCATCAGCATTCGTATGTAGCAGCTTTAAAATTATAATAGAAATATGGGAATTATGTCTTATTAACTAGTGCCATACAATTTTAAGCAGCATTTAGGTTCAAAGAAAGAAAGAACAAGGATTCATACTTATCATTATTTCTAGGATCTAAACTTGTCATCATATCGGGAATCCAAACTTAACAACGTTAATAGGGCAGTGCCAGCGGTATGGCGGCACAAGGCACCGAAATGATTAGAGATGTTCGAAAATCTTAGTCGGTGGTTAGAAATTCGTTGTCGTTGTCACGAATTGTTTGATGACGGTTTGGACCGTTGCAACGTGAAGGTTAACAATCCAGCATTTAATTTTGAAGTAAAAAATGCAACATCCACTGCCGTCCAAATAGTGAGTATGTATTTATATTTTTTTATTTAATGTGTGTTTTGTAAGATGACTAAAAAGGAAAATAAAAGTCATGATAACAATACCCATATCTGTTTTTTTTTTGGCGTTGCAGTAATATACTTATTTCTATTTTTTATTATCGTAGCTACTGGGCGTAGAAAAGCCTTTTTATTGCACTGACTCGTCATACTAATATTATTTTCAGATAAAATATGTCGTGCTTTGAAGAGGTCTCAGCACTCTCCGCACGTGGATGAAAAAATACGCAGGCAAATACTCGAACTTGACCAAACAGGACATACTGTGGCTCAAATCGCAAGGACGCTGGGAGTCACAGTAAGTATCTGATCATTTTATAATTTTCTATTACATACTATGCAATACTTAGTAACATATTTAATTTTTATTTCTGAAGACGTTAGTCTAGAATATAGAATTTACCCGTGTGTTATTGGCGGCCTTACCCGATTAGCACAATGACTTTTGTTGATTATTGGCTGATTTGAACAATTTATTATCGATATTTCTTATACCTTATAAGTCATGTTTTGCAGCGAAACACTGTGTACTTGTGGATCAAACGCGGCAATGCCATATGCAGCGCAGGCACAGGCAGACCGAAGAAGACGTCGGAACAAATGATCGAGGACATCATGAACCAGCCACAGCGCGGCAGCGACGACGCACTGGCCAAGAAGTATGGGACATCAGTGGCAACTATCAAACGTCGCCGGAAGGAAATCGGTATTGCATTGCCGCTCCTTATAAAACTTCCAACTGAACCTGACGACGAGACAAGTCATTGTGACAAGGGAAAGCTTTAGTGTTACCGGACTATCGATAGTTTTCATCTGAAAAAGCCGTATTATCGATAAGCCTATCGATAGTATCGATATTGTCGATACTACCGATAACTCGAAATGAGTTAATACTATCGAGTGAGTGCAATATTATCGATACTATCGATAGCTTAAAACAAGGCAATACTATCGAATGTCCACTATCGATAGCCCTAACGATAGTGTTGCGACTGATTGGCTATCGATAGAGTATCGATTGATCATCGATAGTACCTTCGATCGGCAACATTAGAAGGCTTTCTGATACGGAGTTCATACTCCAATAAAGCTATCACAATAGTGTATGACTTATTGCAAATTATAAGAAAAGGCCGCTCTGGTATACAAACTAGCAGTAAATTGATAATAGAAGAGCCTAGAAAACGGATGTTTTCCAAAATGTCGAGGGGGAACCACGAACCCGAAGGCGTTCTGTAGGTAATTTTTTCATGTTATTACTATTTACGATGTAATAGGAGGATAAGGTACGGTAGCCAAGATGCAAATCATAAGGAGATTTTGAATGTCTTCATAAAATAAAACAATAGTTAGTAAAATATATTTTGTTGTTTTCCATATTAATTTTCTAATATGGATTGTTCAACTAATTCAATACACGTACAGTCAGCGACAAAAATCGCTGAGCAAAAATAAAACTGAAACACCAACATTTGACCGCATCATCACTTAACATCAGGTGTTAACTAATTTTAAAATGATTATTAGAGGTTAAAACCTAAGCTGGAACGATCACAGGCAATTTTTACGATGTTTGTAAACATTGCTTGTGCGATGCCAGTTTTGGTATAAATACGACCGCTCGGCAGAGCTCAGAGCTCTAGTCAGTCTGGCTTGAGCCGTCGTAGCGATCGGACCTCACGAACTCTGCTGTGCCAAGTATCTAGACTACTTATTGCTGAATAAATAGTTCGAAAACTATCTACTTCGTTTTTCTGTAACCACCTATCATGCACCACCCTGATGATGACGATGATGGTGACGTCAGCTTTGCTGACGTCAGTCTTGCTAAAACAGCACTGGGCCCGGCCACCCGTCATATGTTTATTTCTTAAAATAGAATTGTTTTTTAATTTTAATACTAATAATATATTCTTCAGATTCCGAAGAAGAATATGAAAACGATGAAGGCAAAGAGGAAGACCAAAACGGAGAAGACGCGAATGAAGTCATTAATTCAGATGAAGCTGCTGATGAGAATGAAAAAGTCATGGATGAAAATTTATTGAAGGAAGGTGACAAATTTGATTCTTTTGAAAAGTTAGAGAAGAAAGTCAAAGATTTCGAAGAAAAAGAGTACGCGTTTTTTTATCATCGAGATGCTATGACAATTGAACGATGTCGCACAAAAGGAATCAAGAGGCATATTGAAGCGTCCCTGATATATTACAGCATCCAATACTATTGTATTCATGGAGGGAAAAAAATTGTATCTACGTCGAAAGGAGCAAGAAAAGCGTTCTCGTTTCAGAAAAACTGTCCAGCAGCTTTCAGCGTCGGAGTGGATGATACTGGCCACTATCTTGTCATCAAATCAATTAACATGAATCACAATCACGATAGAAGTGAAAATCTTTTTCGACACCATCCACGGAGCAGAAGATTAACTAAGGAGTTTGCTCCTTAGTTAATCTTCTGCTCATTGGAGTAGTTAAAAATAGCGGAGTTATTAGATCTCGAAGCTAACCGAGTGAAGGTTAAAGATATGATGGAAAGTCAAACTGATAAAATAATATTGCTAAAAGACCTGGATAACTGCAAATTAAAAAAAAATAAACAAAATTTGTTGATTCCCACCCTTCAGAAGCTAGAAAATGAATTTAAAGCACAATGGTTATTGTATGAAAAAGAAAATACGTTTGCTGGGCTGTTTTTTGCAACAGAATCCATGAAGTCAGCGATGATATTATTATTATTTTTGTTAATGTATTATATGCAATTAATACTTGTTGAATTATTAATTTGTTGTATGACTGACTTGTAACATTGGTGTTATAAATAAATAATTTGTATTTGTATTTGTATTTGATGGATTCATACCGCTGCGCTGCAGCGGGTTTATTTTTCTACTACTACTTACATTTTTAAACTCGTGATATCTTTCGAATCGAATGTCCGGATTGAATGATTCAAAAAGTTGTATAAAGGTATTGAAGCAGTTTTGATCAAGAAGTAATTTATTTTGATAAGGATTAATACCAAGATACAAATAAAGAGCCTTTTCTAGCGGCGACATTAAAAATTAATACAAAATAGCCATTTTCTTACGGATCCCTAATTTTTTTGGAAATAAAACATAGCCTATTATAGCCTTCATCGATAAATGGACTATCCAACACTGAAATAATTTTTCAAATCGGCCCAGTAGTTCCTGAGATTAGCACGTTCAAACAAACAAACAAACTCTGCAGCTTTATAATATTAGTATAGATTATCTTATTACTGTCCGTGTATTTTATTAAAGGTAGGCCGTAGTAAATGTATTTTCTGAATTTTTATTTGTCTTATTACTTTTAAAAAATTTTTTGAATTAAATTTAATAAAGCTTCTGAAATAGTTAGTCCTATATATGTTCTTTTTCGAAAACCTTATTTTACTTTATTTCTAAAGTTATATGAAACGTAATTAGAAAGATAAAACTTTTGAAATACATATTGCTGGTCACACATTTAGGAATGTGCGCAGAGTGTAATAAATATGAAAATAAGAAATTTAGAAGTACAGTAAGGACGTGGCGCTAAGAGCGCTTAGAACGCCTGGTATAAATGATAGTGAAAAATATATTTAGATACTTATATATTTAATACCTATAAATTAAATTTATTAAAGAGCACTTATTATATTTAATAATAAAAAATAAATTCAATATTTTACGGTATTAAAATCGGCAAACATTTACCATCTTTGGGTTTACATTAAAAACAAATAGAAACGAAAATTTTTTTTTAAATTTGCACTCCAATTGATGAAATAAAATTATTTGTCCGACTTCTGTACGAATAATAATTAATGGTTAAACGAACTTACCTTAAGTGATGTTCGACCATAATTATACTAGACGTTGCATTCGAAGATATTTATTCACTTGGTAATAATCCTATTTATTGCACAAGGCGTCGCACATAATTTTTAGAGCTGTAAAAATAAAAATCAAATCACAAAAATATAAAATTCACTGTTTCTGAACGATACCTTCCATGTCATAGGCAGTGCTGTCATCTCCGTCATACTTCATTCTTTCAGAGACACTTATCTCGTTTGTTAGTTGTATGGGCTTTAGTAGCTGGGTTCGGGTGGGACTATAAATATCTTCGAATGCAACGTCTAGTATAATTATGGTCGAACATCACTTAAGGTAAGTTCGTTTAACCATTAATTACACTTCGACGTTGCATTCTCGATATTTATTCACTTGGTAGATGTTTAGCGCTTTCACACAAACGAGATAGGCAGGCAGGATTCTAGATAGAAAAATAAAAAGATACATTAACACATATAAACGAAAAAAGTGGAGTGATTATCCACATCATTATGAACCTTACGTTCAACCTAAAACCAATAAATCAATTGATAATGTAAGCCCAATTACCGTTATTAGCATTATTGCTTGAAGATATTATGAAATACCTTTGTGAATGCAATACTAATAAGCTTCCTGACCATCCTGTTGTTCATTTTATAACATGGACAGAACTCCTTATAACTAGCCGAGGTAGGAGTGTAGCGGCTACTATGTGCTGCAAATACCAGTATTTGCACCAAACTATAAATGTAAGTATGTCTAATGTATATGTGACTTGTGGTAGGAGCAATGGATTATCTCTTAGATGTATGAATTAATTTCTTTGATGGAGATAGCTCTTAGGTGCCATGACATCTATCTAAACTGATAATACTTTCGTTTCGTGAGGTAAAAAAGTATAACTAGATTAGGCACCAAAGTATTTTATTTGTAGGTGAAATCAGTAATTAGTCTTTATTTCTAGTAAGTGCTTCTAGCCAAATATTAATTTCCATTCGTGCGACTTACTTTAATTTCGCACTCATTGTATAGTTGACAACGCGAGGAAAGACACAAATTTTTTGGATATGGAATCAAAAGCTTTACTCTCGTTTGGATAAAATTACTACAAGTGATTGAGTACTAGGATCTCATGTAGATACGTATTTTGAATAGCAAAGTTTAATTCCGTAAACTTCTTTTGTGAATCCTATAATTTGGTCATCTAAATAACACATTTACCTGATATTAAAACAGAAGCCGAACGGCGAGTCTGTACCTGAATGATATTCAGAGACGAGAATTTGAATCCTATTTGAGAAAATAGGAAAAATTATGTAATACTTTGAATTATTATTATTATCCTATATGGGTTTACTCTCGGGTCTTTGCCCGGACCTTTATTAGGCATTGGCGGAGCCGTAGCCAAAGCTAAGACGCCACGCTAAGGGTGAAGTGTACTATTAACACAATGCTAAAAAGTTATCGGAGTTCTTATTGAAATTATTGATATCCAATTATTATTATTTCTGAAATTATTATTATTATTATTTTATTTTTTTTAGTCTAAGTTTAAATTATAATTAATTTTGATACCCCTTAGAAATATAACTATGTTTGGTTGATAATACCTTCGAAACCAGGATATAATGCTACCAGAGAGGGTGAAATGGATCAATCTTCTTTGGAAAAATAAAAATAATAAGAGTAACTAAAGGCCTTCTTAGGCCTATTAGCTGACCATGACTCCCGTGCAGTGGCTTGATCAAAATAATATTTCTTAAAAATACAGATAAACTAGAATAGAAGGAAGACGTAAAATAAATGAGTTTCCCAATCCAATGAATGCATTGACCATAGGGTCCATAAGGTCAGGCTATGCCAAAGGATCTCTTATCCGTAATAATATGTATATACCACCTAAAACGTAAATGTGAAAAAATGTGAGACAAGTTCAACATTGTGATGGTATGTTTGGTTGTTAACTTCACATACAAAACAATTGTGGTCTAAATGGGTGCCCAGTTCTGTGAATGAATCTGAAATTTAATGAATTATAAGAAAGTACATAACATGCATAAGTAAATATAATCATCTGCTTAGTTTTTTTTTTTTTTTTTTTATATATTATATGCTTCGCACAAATATTCTTGTACATAAACATCAATTTAGGGACTCCAAAAAACAGTTCGTGATTATGATCACGATAGATCACAGGCACCTGGAGCCAGGTCCCATTCAATGTTTTGGTCCTTTATTAATTAATATATATTATTTTGTACGTATATTAAGCTATCTTTGCTTAAGCTAGTGCAAGATATCTCTGAGAGTATATTAGACATCTTCATTAATGCAGACAACAGCGGTACTCTGCCCATGTTTATTCTGTTAATCCTTAGCAAAGCATTGAAGGCCAATGTAAGCTGATTTTAATTCTAATAATAAAGTATGCTAGTTGTGATTGTGTGATCCCAAAACAAAAAACTCACGTTACAAAAAAACACCCCGCCCAATAAGGGAGGCACCTATGAAGATTTCTAGAAGGTACTTACCACTGAGTTAAAACATTATTTTTCCCAAGACGACTCTGACTTCGAGTTTGATACATTTCTCATATAAATCATTCGTAATGTTATGCAGTTTGTAATTTTTCTTTCTATACAAAGAAAACTGCAGGGTAGGCTGAGAAAAGTAACCTAAGGTACAAAGGTTAAAAAGGTAAAAAGGCCCTGATTGTCAATCTGCTTAATCTGGAAAAATATTTTGTTTCGTCAGGTATTTTTAAGTTTCTTTTTTGTAAACTTTAAACACATATAATGACTTTTCTGTAAATATGTAGTATTTCAATGCCGAAATGTGTGTGTTTTTTGTTCCAAATCAAAATACATTTTTGCTTGTTTTAACACAAATCTTAACCTTTTGAGAAAGTTTAATGAACCCTCTAAGCAAATTTTAAATTATGGTCATTAATGTGTAGTAAGACATCAAAATAACACACAAGTAACAACAGATCTCGGTTTCTAAGATAATTACCAACTGGTACAGAAGCCAATGACAAACCAAAGGAAGTCATTGAAAATCGTAGGTTATCTTGAAGTTTTAAATTATGGGTAGGAACTTAAAATTACGGTTCCTTGATGTGGACATAATGTATATAAAAAACCTTACTTGGTAAATATTATCTGTGTGAATATCTTCCATTTTAAAGTCTTCAGTTGTTATTGTCCTTCATATTCAAAATGAACCTGATGTCTAGAGATGTAGGTAGAACGCCAGCCTTGCTAAACTTTGAATGAAGGCCAGAGCTTTCTCAAATTTTTTCTTTGTAAGAAGTTTAGTTTTTAGCATTTATTTCAATTTTCTATCCAACTGTATATATTTCGTTGCTTTGTTGTTATATAATAAAAGACAAGTGTTTTGTGTTCTTGTTTTTTGTTTATGATTTATGTTCCACAGATATACGTCTAGAAAATGACTGGCTTGTTTTAGCCTTTATAAGGGGTTTATCCCGACGCTTTAAGATCGTGTATAAGACTGCAGAAAATTCTAAGTTGAACCTTGGTGCCCTCCGTAAGCTAGGTCTTCAGGTATTAGGGTTTCCTTTATCGTGGTTTCTTCTGCCTTTACCATTTACACTAGGATTCTACCCAAACGTTTAGATACCTTATCATAAATCGCCCACCAAATAGTTCATCTTTCCGTACTGGATTTATGAATGCATTTTGGCTATAAAAACTCTGGTGCGGCAGACATGGCTTTTCGCTTGAGCTCGGACATGCTAGCTGCATCTGCAGTATCTGTACCTAGACCTGTCGGAATGAATGTACGGGATCTAACCCGGTTATCATCATCAGAAGACCATTGTCGCGGGTCTGGTGTCGGTGACCTTGGATGATTATGGTCGAGCTTTGCCTGGTCAAGAAGATCCAGCGCCATATCAGGTTTTGTACGTATTCACGCTTCACCTATAGACTATTTGATTCAACCAGCTGCATGTGCAGTATTGAAGGTTTTAAAGTCATTGTCCATACTCACGTTACGCCTATTGGCTGTATGATTCAACAAGCTGCGTGTGCAGTATTGAAGGTTTTAAAGTCATTGTCCGTACTCACGTTACGCCTCTTGGCTGTATGATTCAACAAGCTGCGTGTGCAGTATTGAAGGTTTTTAAAGTTATCGTACGCACTCGCGTTACTCCTTTAGACTGTATGATTCCATAAACTGCGTGTGCAGTATTGAAGGTTTTTAAAGTCATTGTACGCACTCGCGTTACTCCTCTAGACTGTATGATTCCATAAACTGCATGTGCAGTATTGAAGGTTTTTAAAGTCATGGTACGCACTCACGTTACGCCTCCAGACTGTATGATTTAAAGTCATGGTACGCACTCACGTTGCGTCTCTAGACTGTATGATTTAAAGTCATTGTACGTAATCACGTTACGCCTCTAGACTGTATGTCATGGTATGCACTCATGGTACGCACTCACGTTACGTCCTATGACTGTATGATTTAAAGTCATGATACGCACTCATGGTACGCACTCACGTTACATCCTATGACTGTATGATTTAAAGTCATGGTACGCACTCATGGTACGACTCTAGACTATATGATTCAGCAAGCAGCGTGTGCAGTGTTGAAGGTTACAATACGCCATCGGAGTAACTCATTATCAGCCGAGCATCATGCAAGAAAAAAGAATGGAAAAAATCATGAATTATGTGGGTAGTTAGAAAAGAAAAACTACGCAAAAATCATGAGGAAAAAATATCAGTTATTTTCCAAAGTATGCGCCTTTTCCCTAAAAAGGAAGGGACAAAGGCAAATTTACAGATAAAACTAACACACAGTTAATGACCACGAACTAACCTTGATCGTCCGAACTAGTTGGCGAGTTTCGTATCTTGCGTTCCCAACATGTTATTATTCGTCATTATTTGGACTTATGACGATCTTTTCTCCATAACACTGCTTTCAACTAACTTTTTCACAAAATTTCCAATAAAATAACGAATTTAATCGATAAGTCGAAGCTGCGACGCCCGCACATAAAAAAGGAATGAAGTATGACGGAGATGACAGCACTGCCTATGACATGGAAGGTATCGTTCAGAAACAGTGAATTTTATATTTTTGTGATTTGATTTTTATTTTTACAGCTCTAAAAATTATGTGCGACGCCTTGTGCAATAAATAGGATTATTACCAAGTGAATAAATATCGAGAATGCAACGTCGAAGTGTAATAAATTGTTTGTCCAGTACCCGTATTAATCATGATACATTATTCGTACGGTAACCGTGTTAATAATTATAAATTGTTCGTACAGTACCCGTATTAATAGACTCAGCCTTAAAAGGCTAGCTAATCATCCAATTCATTCTTAATTAAAAAAAAATGAATAAATGTACAAATAAATATATATATAATATATTCGTCCAGTACCCGTACAAATAGTCACTCCCTTCGAAAAACCTAGTATACTCAGCTACTTTTGTCGCTGACTGTACGTATAATGCGTCACTACTCTTATGTTATAAAAGAGTTATGTTATAAGGTTATAGATTATCTGTTGCTATAAATCTATAAGGAATAAATATAATTACACACAAAAAAAAAAATATAATTGCACATATTGTGAAATTTTACGGATTGATTTTCAGGCTTTTTTTTGCGAATATTTTAGAACGATAGAATTTTTTAAATATCTGATAACGTTAGAATTAGGTTGAAACGGGATAATTAACATGTATTTGTTTTTGTTTGAGTTTTCGATATTTCGGCACTGTTGCAAGCGCCATGATCACGAGAATAATAAAAGTATCTCCGGGTAGGATTGTTGATATTATAACGGGCAGACGTAGGTATCTATCTACCCGCTTCCTCTGACGTTTTTTTTGCGTACGATGACATTACCATTTTCACTTAAGTCATTCGCAACTCGATTCAAATATCTACACACAAAACTTACGGTATCCGCTCGCGAGGTATGACAGGTACTTTTTCTGCTGTTACACCATCGTACCACTGGATTCCGCTCGACAGTTGAAACCCATCCTCTCGATTAAACATTCCCATTTTATTTATATGTTCTAGTAACAGCATTCACGACGAGTAGAGGCACTTACATGCTCGTCCACGGTGCGTATCGGTTCGGCAAGTCTTACGTAATGGGAAGCAAGACTCGGTGGCAGTGCACCACCAGGTCGAGGACCAAGTGTTCCGCCTTCCTCATCACCTCGGGCACCGCGATCGTAAGGTCCTATCTCGTACACAACCACAATTATTGAAGATGTAAAAATAAACTAATTTATTTTTATACGATTATTTTTTAAATCAAATGTATATTAAAATGGTTTTTTATTGTGCGATAGTTCCCAATCCAGGTGTAGCGTGGCCTCCTTCGACCACATCATCGCTACATCCCATACAAAATAATAATTTTAGCTCACATTTATTATGACAAGCTCAAACGAAATGTCACGAGGCGCTAACGATTGTAGAAAAAGAAACGTTATGAATGAAAAAACATGCCTGCTTTGTTTTAAAATGAATAATAGAAGCTGTTTTCAGACAAATACTTTTACTCAATGCTAAAAAAAGGCATGGAATATTAAAAAAAAGTATCCTATTGCAAATGAGAGTTTTAAAGTAATGAAACTACAACATTTTCTAGTGAGGCGCATTAAAACCGCTCGGGGCACTTATATGCTAGTGGTCGAAGGCTATCGCTTCTCCCAATGCAGTTTGCCGAATACTAAGAACAGGGTGAGGTGGCAGTGCTCCATCAAAACCAGGACCAAGTGTCGAGCGTCGATGATTACAATCAACAACTACATTATCCGAGCAAATCTGGAACATAATCATAGTTAATCTTCCAACAATTATTGTAATAGTGAGCAAACAAGCATACGGCCCGCCTAAAGGACATTTGTTACACTCGGGGTCTTGGCGAATATTAAGGCCCGTATTCTCGAATGGACACCCAAGTGTTGATCAATGCTTCAATGGAAATAGCAAAAAGGTTAGTCGACATCACAGGAGACCGAAGAGCTGGCAGCTACCTCGGACAAAAAATTAGTCTAGCCATCCAAAGGGGGAACGCTGCCAGCATCTTCGGAACCTTGCCTAAAGGAACTCCTTTTAATAATATATTGCAGTTATTAGTTCAGGTTTTTTTAGTTCATTGTTGTAGTATATATTTTTGTTATATTTAATATCAATTAAACGTACTTGAGTAGCGATTAAGTGACACATTTGTATGAACTGACAGCGTCAAATCTGTGCTCAAGTACTGATTATTGTGTGAGTGTCATTCTAGATTACGGGCCTAAGAACTCTTTTCACACCCATTTTGAGGAACTGCGTTTGTTTTGTAACTAGAGAAATTATGTCACCTACATTATAAATTCGAAAGTTTATGAGTGTTGTCTATGTTTGTTACTTCTTCACGCTGAAAAGGCTAAATAGTTTGAGTGTCATTTGGAATGGAGCTAGTTTATCCTCGAAATCAAAACATAGGACATTTTATGCCGGAAAAGGGTTCCTGTGGTGGTAACTTAGTAATTAGAAACTGAGTTTACATCAAGTTTAGTATTGTTTAATATCTATAATATATGAATAAAATTATGAACTTCCAATATAATAAGCGTAGAAACGAGAATTAGATAATTTGGAAACCGTGAAATTAACTCTAAATGAAAGAGTTGATAAATATTTTAGTCATTTAAATGTTAAAACAAGTGTAAAGAGAACAATAGAAGCATTACAACAAACACGAAAGTGTACTTAAATGAAACAATGTATTTATAAAGTTACAGGCTCCATACATTTTTTAATTTCCCTTTGTCTGTCTATCATACTAGAGGGAGTATTTTTTTTTTTTTTTTTACTATTTACAGGGTAGCGTTTGACCACAAGTCACCTGATGTTGAGTGACGATGTGGTCGAGGATGGCGCCACGCTACACCTGGACTGGGAACTGGCTCTCAAGTGAGGCTGCCGGAACACACCGATAGGTGCTATAAAATTCAAAGTCCTAGCTCATTTACTGACGTTGTATATATTATGTGATTGCGCCGAAAAAAATACCGGGTGTTTCTTGCCTGCCCTTCTGCCGGCATAAGTAGGTTAGAACAGGCGTAGCTAATTTTAAGTTTGAAGTTTTAAATTGGTCACATGTTGTATTCTATTAAATAAATATATATTTTGATAATGATTTTGACATATCAATGCACAGCCTCAAACGTTGGTCCTATAGAGATCGACATAAGGTAGCTTTTTAGACAGTGTAGCGGCGTGAGGGTGTGATAAGAAAGGATTATTTGAAAATCATGGGTAATCCCAACTAGGGGGCAAGATATTATGTAAAGTTTGTATGGAAAAATATAGACTTAAATATTATACTCCTTATTCTAGTAATAGCAGGTCGCTAGTAATTGACTAAAACAGCTTTTGCTTCGCCGTAATCGGGTAATAAAAGTAAGCTTATCATAAGTACATGACCTTAAACCTCTCTGTAATAGGCGATTTAAACCGTATCAGTGGGATTTGAAGAACACCTTTGTTGGTGGCTTTACAGACCAATACGCGAACGGCAGGCTCGTCCACTCTTAGTGCAGATGTGTTTTGCATTAGTAGGATTGGAGGTTGTATCGAGTTCATAAATAGACATAGTGGCTAACGCTAGAGTTTATTTCCAGGTATTCGCTTCGAGATGACTAAAGCTGGTAATCCTGTTATGGTGTTGGGCCGCTATCGGTACAATAAGGTGACCAAGTGTAAAGGGCCTCGGTTTCGCTGGACCTGCGTAAAGTACTCGAACGGATGTCGCGCTACAGTCATCACTCTCGACCAGAGAATCGTCAACTTCTTGCATGAACATTGTCACTAGGGCCGAATGAACGTTGAGCTCAAAATAATATGGGAAAGCGCTACTTAGAGAATCAATATTCTTAGTAATTTTTAGTATAGTTCCGTCATTTCTGTTGCCACGTCTGTTTTGCTGTTTCTGTTAAGACCAGTACGCACAGGTACGGACAATGACGGTCGCCTTGGTTCCACGGTTGGTCGTCTGGTCTGGAGAGGCTTGATTTGTTGGTAAATGAACCTTAGGAACGATCAAACGCACAAGTTCCACGTGCTGCCTGGTCTGTGAAATGGCAACCGTAGGCCCCGGCCATTAAGTGGTGTATGATGCGAATGAATCCTTATATTTATAGAAGGGATAAATTAGATTGGAAATGGAGGATGGAGGTTTCGAATACCCAACACATGCTGCTCATGTTGTGTGTTTTTATAAAATTAAACTAAGAGGCGGTGGCAGCTCTGACGTCGCTTGCGACTCGTTTGTCTTTGGTTCGAATTCTGCAATGAGCTTGGGCTTTTGGTGAAGAAAACAATCGTAATTAAAAGTTAGCTTTATGGTTGGTCATTTTTTCATGTTTGTCCGACTAGCTACTCGTAGCCACCTTCGCTAAACGACTGGAAGAGGGTTTTCAAATTCTCGCATGATTTTGACCAAATTGTTAATGCAACCTTCTTAATCTACAAATCAAGGAAGAATCAGCTTTTAGACGTACAATTTCATATTAAGATGTTAAAGATTATTGACATAAAAATATACTATCTCGTTTTAGAATAATTTTAATGTAAAAATATACATATAGTTTTGATTATGACTTAAGTCGTTATTGCTAGTATAAACCTATGGAATAAGCATTTCTGTCTATTTGTGAAATAGACTTGTTTTTAAAACATTGATATTATATAACATAAGTTCAAATTAAAAACTTGTTAGGCTAAGAAATCCTATTACATACTTTTATACAATATTTTAAGCTTAAATAATCATGTTCATGATGACGAAATAAATAATGCTAGTGTAAAATATTATATATTATTATTTGATTAATTTTTATATTTGGCAAGAGGTGGATTTCGCATGACACATATTTTTTAAGATTGATTGTAAATTAAGCTATTCTAATAAGTAAAATGTTTCTCAAAAAGTTAATAATTATTTAATTTAATTGTAGGTCCTATCTATGCCACTACTAAAAAGGGTAACCCGGTAATCACACTTCAGGGTAACCGGTATAATCGCGTTCTGACTTGCAAAGGACCCAAAGTGCGCTGGACCTGCACTAGGTATGCTAACGGATGCCGCGCTACTATCTTCACCTATGAAGACACCATCCTCGTACACAAGAACGATCACAACCATTAGTAGATCAACTATGTGGTGATCAACGTAATGGCTCACCTTTCCACCAGCGGAATTTAACTCTTTCCGGTGGCTCTGCCTCGGCAGATGATAGATAAGTGCCATTGGCTCTGGCAGCCCCGACACCGAGACAGAAGGCACAGAAAAAGTGTCACATTCCCCGCTATCGTCGACTCGGACCTGCACTGGTGCCAATAGGGATCAAAAGTTCCATGGGCCTCGGCAGCGTAGGAATTAGTGCTTAACGGGGAAGATGGCACAAATATTAATATGAAAATAAGAGATGCTTTTTGTTTATGATAGGCTTAATTAAATAATACAAATTTTATTCAGATATTATTATTTGACTAACTTCCGTTCCTGCTTCCATCAACCTCGTTTTCCCGAGAGATGTCTGCAATATACCCATATAATTTCATTTTTCCAAAATGTAAAGTAGTAGATAAACTCCATCAATAAACGAGCCTCAAAAAAGTTTGGTCAATAATTGTTTGCTTTCATTGTAGATGTAATATTTAGCACTTCCAAAAGAGGTAAACGGGTGCTCATTCATCAGGGTAACCGGTATAATCGCGTTCTAATTTGCAAAGGACCCAAGGTGCGCTGGACCTGCACTAAGCGCAGCATCGGATGCCGCGCTACCATCCTCACGTATGAAGACAACATCTTTGCGTACAAGAATGATCACAATCATTAGTAGATAAACTATGTGTTGATCAACGTAATGCTACAGTGGCTCACCTTTCCACCAGCGGTTTTACCTCCTTCCGGGGGGGGGGGGGGGGGGGGCTCTGCCTCGGCAGATGATAGACAAGTAAGTGCTTTTGGCCCTGGCAGCCTATAAATTTTAGAATATTAACGTTGACATCACTATACATATTGGAAATAAGTAAATTTGTGAGAAAATAACCGCAGTTCTTCATAAAACAAGCTGACCAATCACGACGCTACGCAACCAGGTTTATGTATAAACTAGAATTACCACCGTCAAAATTAAAATTACACAGTTCCGGACCAAACATAATGTCAATAAAAATATTTAATAAACTACCCGACGAATTAAAATCTGAAGAAAAAAATCACGTATTTTTAAATAACTTAAAAACGTTTTTAATCGACAAATGGTACTACAGCATAAATGAATTCCTCAACGACGACTTCTCGAAATGATTAGAATGGATCGGTCCGCTCCTACATTGCTATACCCTATTTCGGGTCCATATGTTCGCTAATCTTAACCACTAAGATCTCTTGTATACTAACATATGAATGCAATAAATGATTGAATATGAACCTTTTGGCTTTCACTTTGCCTTCAATATAATAGTGTTAAATATAGCAGCTATAAATAATAGAATAATATTTTTATTAAGATTAAAAATTGTTATGAGATGCTAAAAGATTATTGCGTAAGAATATAGTTAAGTCGCGCATTTTTGTATCAGTTTGAAATAGACTCTTTGTTTTATTTATGTCCACGAATAGATATTAACATATTTATAGCATTATTTATAGCGATGATGGCTCAGTGGTAGTGACGTCGGCTTGCGATCCGTAGGACGTGGGTTTGAATCCTGCAATGAGCTTGAGTTTTCGGTGAAAGAAAACGTCGTGATGAAACCATAGCTTGGTGGTAGGGGATTTTCTAGTACTCGCCTGGCTAGCTACCACCCTCTCGTTAATCTGTCGCCAAACACCTATCGGTGTGTTCCGGCAGCCTCACTTGAGAGCCAGTTCCCAGTCCAGGTGTAGTGTGACGCCATCTTCGACAGCATCGTCACTTAACATCAGGCGACTTGTGGTCAAACGCTAACCTGTAAATAGTAAAAAAATAAAAAATAAAAATTAACGATCTTCGACTACAATAATTTCAATATCTCAAGAGATGAAGAAATGACACATATTTCCCTAAATTTTAAGTCTTATAAATGTGTCTGAAAGTAGTTTGGTAAATAATCTAATTACATATTTGATTGTATTGTAGGTCCAATTTTTAGCACTACCAAAAAGGGTAACCCGGTGATCATCCTAAAAGGTAACCGGTATAACCGCGTATTGACCTACAAAGGACCCAAGGTGCGCTGGAACTGCACTAGGTATCCCAACGGATGCCGCGCTACTATCATCACCTTTAACGACGACATCATCACACACAAGAATGAGCACAATCATAAGTAGACCAGCTATCTGGTGATCAACGTGCAGTAAAATAATCGCTGCAAGATAAAGACGTTTCGCTAATAGAGTATTTTAAATTGTAACATTCTAAGATCCAGACGTTTTGCTAAAAAGACATTTAGCGTTCATGCCTATATGGTAACAAAGATATTACACAATCCAGACGTTTGAGCTATATTGTCCTTTGGCGATAAGGTAAATTTGATAGTAACCCGTTCGAGCTGGTAGTGGGAGAACTCATTTGAAGAGTACGCCTGAAGAAGTATGTGGTCAACGACAAAAGTCGCTAAACGATGTCAAATTTTCCGATTACCTTCATTATCTTAAGCATCAATATTTGACCGCATCATCACTTAACATCAGGTGTGTTATTGTGGTCAAACGCTGCCTTGTAAGTTCTAGAAAAAAAAAACACATTCGGAAAATCGAGTATGATCAGAGTATGCTACTTTTGTCGCTGACTGTACCACACCATTACAAGTTACAGTTTGCAGTGTGCAAACTTTACTATTTCGTATTAAAAGGCCGTGTTTCCTGTGAAATTACAGAGAGATTTACCATAAAGAGATTTCTTTATCTTATATCTCGGGGTGACGAGCGCAGTGCATTGCCGCGCAGGATTTTGACCAAATTCTGGGTGGCAATGAACTGTATGGGCAAGCGTGACGTTTAATATCAAGCGAGTGACTTCTCCGTCTGTATAAAAAACTGGCTTTCAACTGAAAAAACCCGCATCGAACCGAATTGATCGATCCGATTGGATCCGGCCGGTCACCTATCGATTCGACAGGATCCGGTCGGATTTTAGACCGATATCCATCTGTTTGAAAGCTACGATGCCAGAGACAGACAGACAGACATCGACCTCAAACATAGAACACCCCTCTTTTTGCGTCGAACGCAACCACTACCACCATGGTATTTTACCACCTTGAGCACCTTCTACGGCGTTGTGATCACTTGTCATCTACTTGCCATTCATCACATAATTTTCGAGATTACTTCCATCCTTTCTCGCAATGTGTAACAATATGAGATTATTCAAATCATACCTATAGGAATTTATAGCATGAATATAAACACTGTGCGATAGTAATAATTAAAAGATTGAATAAACATGTTGATTGATGGAATTAAATTGGGTTTATTTACCCTAATCGAGCATGTCTTATCAGGTAAAAGTGTCTACGGATGGTACGATTTAGTTCAGGATCGATCCGTTATTGCCTGAGTATGGAAATGGGTGTTATGCGAAGATATACGCCCAAGGGCGTAGGGGTGTCTTGTAGCTCAAGAGCTACAAGACACTTCAAACAGTTAGGATGGGGATCGTGCCTTCTCTCATAACACATTGTCTACGTCCAACCATCTATCCAACTTTAGTTCAGCTTGTGGCATTGTGTATTGCATTTAGGGATTGCAATCCGGTAATCTACCCTTTAATGCAAGTCAATTTAATTATTCTCTACTTTATAGTGTTTTGTAACCAAGCCCAATCTATTGGACTTGTCAAAACGAATCATATGAGCCAAAACTCGAGGGGTTTACTAGAAACCACTGAGGAGTTCAGTGATCCACCTCCTGGCTTCATCATCTGATCAGGTCGATGAAACCAAATTATTGCATTGTCACCAGGATTACATGCATACAAAGTTTCATTTCGATACGATTATTAGAAGTAGGTTAAAATTGACTTCTAAGATTTATTACATTGTTAGTATGTTAGTTAAAAGTGAAGTTAAAAAAGAAGTATCACTATTACCTACCTCTCCAGATTATTTACGGAGCGAGACGCGACGGGGTACGCCCGTGATCATCCTGGAGGGTTACAGATACCTCCGCGTGATGGGCAGTAAGGGTCCCAAGGTGCGCTGGCGCTGCGTCAGAAACCCTTCCGGCTGCCGCAGTAGGATTTACACCTTGGGAGATAAGGTGTTGAAGTCCGACATCGAACATGACCACGAGCCATGGTTACATTGACCCTTTTTTAACCAACTTCAAAAAAGGAGGAGGTTCTCAATTCGTTTGTTTTTTTAATGTTTGTTACCTCAGGACTTTCGACCGGATGGAGCGACTTTGATGATTTTTTTTAGTTGATAGCTAGTGCTTCCAGTGTGGTCCCATTTCAATTTGGTCCAGTTCAGACAATGGCATCTATGAGGAAACTAAATTCGTTTTTTTTTTGTTAAAATTTTGTATTATTTCTATCACAGCCGGTCTCTAATGATTTATAGTCAGCATTGCTTTATTATATGAATGGAACTGATGGCACGTTGTGTTGATTTTATCATCCTTGTTATGGTTGGTTTTCAATGCGACTCCTTTCTTTTTGAAGATTCTACTTGATGTGACGACTTTAGCACGCGGATGCAAAGAGTTGCCCTGAGGAAGCAAAAATATGTCGTGAGATAACCTGAAACTGCGTCGCTTGACGATGAATTATTTCAAAAAGAACTGGTCTTTCGCTTTCGCGTTCTGCCGCACGAGACGGTTTGATACAGGTTAAACCACAGGTTTTTGTTTTAGGGCCGATATTCAGAAGTACAAAGGCAGGTAATGCGGTGCTCATCTATGAGGGTCATCGCTATCACAAGGCGGAACCAATCAGCAAGCGCGCGAAGCAGCGCTGGACGTGCTTCAAGAAACCAAAAGGCTGTCGCGCCACTGCGAAGACAGTAAACGACATTGTTTGTGGTCTCTTTTATGATCACAACCACAAAGCGTTCGATATGCAGTGGTTGATACGTATGTGAGCCACAGTTTTGAACAGCAACCGCGTCGAGATATTTTTACGCCCGAAAGGCTTGACATATCAATACTAAAATGACATATTATGACATGACATATCGATCCAAAACCGCTGATAACGGATCAGGATCGATTATTAATTTCGGGCGTAAATCAGTAACAAAAAACCGACTGACTGTTGGACTATTATTTGTGTTTTCACTAGAGTTAGTTATGCGAAGTAGCTACTAGAAAAAACAACATACGACCGCTTTCTCAGCGAAAATCTCTCCGATCATAGGTGTACTTTAAAAACAGGTTCTGAGCTCAATTAATTGCAGAATGCCGCACATACTAAAGTTACCCATATAGCTTCTACAGTTCAAAATATGTAATAGGTACATACATACTGTAACCTTATTTTATCTTTAAAAGGTGGGTCGATAGCCAGTGTACTTATACTTTTTATCGACTCCTACTTATTTTTGCTTTAATTTTTTATTATTATTTGGTACATTTTCTTAAAGAGCTCGCCAAGCGCTTCATCGACGCCTCGGGTGACCAGAGGGCTGGCGCTTACCTCGGTCAACGAATTAGCCTGGCCATCTAGAGGTAATGCCGCCAGTCTCTTGGGCGCTCTATGTGCAGGCAGTTGTATATACCTAGTTTAGTTCTTAGTACATATTTAGTTTAATGTTCTATCCTCTATAAATGAAATAAATTTTATATCACTTAAATTAATATAAATAAGTTATTTTAACTAGAATATATAAAATGTTATTTATTAAAAAACGATAAAGATACGCAGGGATCGCAACTTGTGATGGTATAGTAATAAATTAGCTTTAGTGCAGCAAGTTAAAAACTTTGGCCAATTATAATAAACATAATTCTAATTAATTAAGCGTTCTAATTATTATTTTAATTCGTTAATTCTCGACTGCGAAAGAAGGAGGCTTATGTTTTGCGAGTGTATGTATGTATGTATGACATGTATGTATATTTCTTTGGCATGGCCTGTAGCCTAAATGGCGAGACGGATTTTAGCATATATATAAGGAGTCATTAGATTCGTCTTTATTGTGGGAGGGTACTTTATTTTGGCGCAGTAGTACCTAGTACCTTCTAGGTATGCGTGTTACACCGTCGACCGCATCTACGCTAGGCAACAGGCGGGATGGCGGTCAAACGCAAGCCTATTTGCAATAAAAAAAAATAAAAAAAAGCCTGGTTTCTTGTTTCTTTTGTAATGTATAATCTTCTTTTATTATTGTAGGACCAGTTTTCACTTCGTCTCAGCAAGGCAACCCCGTGATTATATACGGTGGCTACAGATACAATCGTGCCATATTACATAGCAAGAGTGCAAAAGTTCGGTGGCTTTGTATTAAGAGACCCTCCGGCTGCCGCGCTAGACTTTTCACTTACAATAACGAAGTGATTACAAGCGATCAACATAATCACGAAGAAACCGCGTATTGTAATTTGAAAAAATAATGTTATGATCAGTTAATTCAGTAATTACAGTCGAATTGAGAAAAAAGTTGCGTGGTAGCCTTATGCATGTAGGCGTCACTGGGGTACGGGGGTACGGGCCGTACGGGAGGAAGGATTTATGTGTGTATTACAATTTTCAATTTTCTTTTAAATACCCGTGCGAAGCCGTGGCGGTCCGCTAGTATGAGATAAGAGATAAGATGAAGATAATTTTTTTTTTTTGAAGGGCTTTGTCTCTGATCCGCCACAGAAGAAGAAGATGTAATACATAGTCTTTAGGTACTTATTACCTAATACTTACATGTATACCTATGTATACGCATTCATTTGAGAATCTCCTAATTTTTTCATCGTTGTAAAACAGATTTTCATTTAATTCAAAAATTGTAATTTTGAATTCTGTATTTCTAAAGTTTATCCAGGCGTTATGTGGCCCCTTATGATGATCGTGCCTAAAAAATTACCTGCTGGGCGTTTCTTGCCTGTTCTTTTGCCGGTGTAAGGAGGTTGGAATAGGCGTAGCTAGTTTTAAGTTTGACGTTTTAAAGTGATCACAATGTATCCTATTAAATGAAAAACTTTTGACTTTGTCTTTGATATCGTCACGTGACTTGTTGTCAAACGCGTTCCTAAATAATAAAAAAAAAACAATGTACAGTCAACGACAAAAGTCGCTGAACAAAAACTTTTTTTTCGATTCACTTTATGATCTTAAACACTAACCTTCGACCAAATCATCACTTAACATCATCGTGTGTTGTGCTATGGTCAAACGCAACCTTTTAAGTTGTAAGGAAAACACAAATAATATAGATCAGTATTATACGCATTTGAAAAATCGAGTATGATCAGCTACTTTTGTTGCTGACTGTACCTGTACAAGTATTAAATAGATTGTCCTCGATACATTATATTTGTTGTTATTATTGTTAATAAACGATCTTCGATTTCATTATTTGTTTTAATAACCCACCGACTTCCACCCTTTAATCATAAAGAAAATATTGAAAGCCAGACAGTGTTTAAAGTGGATAGTGCAACAAACCTTATGTAAAAAAAACCCGGCATAGAGAAAATTAATTTTTTTAAAGGTTTTAGGTATTTGTTTTGGAATTAGGCCGGTTATTTATTGTCAACGATCATGGAATTCGCGCAAAGCTCCAGCAACGATAAAACCATTAGACAAATTAACAGATTTAGCAGTAAAAAAAATGTTACAAAAATTTAGAGTTATTTCCCAGTCCAGGTCTAGTGTGGCGCCATGCGTAAGTTGACGTATGTAGCGGCGAAAACAAATCAAATAATATACAAAAACAAACCTACTTCAAGGTTTTCTCATAGATGCCATTGTCAGAACTGGACCAAATTGAATTGGGACCACACGGGAAGCATCAGCTTTCAACTAAGAAAAGAATCAGAAAAGAATCTCCCAGTCGCACGTTCTGAAGTCACAAACAAAGAAATACAGTCGAATTGAGACCCTCCTCCTTTTTTAAGTCGGTTTATAATAAATTGTTTGCGGCTTACGGACGCGTCTTATCATAAGCGTTGCCGATCGATAGCCAACTAATCGAAACACTATTGATAGGCCTATCGATACTATCGATAGCTTAAAACCAAGTAATACTATCTATAGTATCGACAGTATTGCTGCCCAAGAAGCATAAACTATCGATTGTATCGATAGTACAGATACTATCGAGTTTTTTAATAACGAGGAAAATATAATAAAAATGAAAAAATAAATTTAATAAAAATACTATCGATAGTATCGATATTATGGCATTTTTAGATGAAAGCTATCGATAGTTTTACCAGTTCGGCATCACTACTTATCATGTGTCCTCAGCTTTTCTAATAGTACCAACATTTCTGTGTTGCCAGCGCCAGTATTCACTACGAGCTGTCACGGAAATCCGGTGATAGTGCTGGGCGCATACCGGTTCAACTGTAAAAAGAATTATAAGGTCGACGGGCGTAGGTGTCGCAAGCGCTGGGTGTGCAACCATGCACACTGCCGCGCCTCTCTTCAAACGATCGACGATGTCATAGTCAAAGCCATGAACGAACATAATCATTAACAACAAGTATAATTTTAAAATATTTTTTTTTTTATTTTAATTTTTTTTTCATGGCTATTAGCCGTTCATGGTGGCGTTCAAGGGGGGAGACCTATGTTCAGCAGTGGACTTCTTCCGGCTGATGATGATGATGATGATGATGATAATTTTAAACAAAAAAAACCGACCCCTTGATATCTCTGGGATGCCATCATCAGTATTCATCAGATCCTGGTTTCTTGATCATGGTACAGTCAACGACAAAAGTCGCTGAACAAAAACAAATGTTCCGATTCACTTTATGATCTTCAACACTAACCCTCGACTGAATCATCACTTAACATCATGTGTCGTGCTATGATCAAACGCAACCTTGTGGGTTGTAAAGAAAAATCTAACATTATTGATCTTATACGCATTTGTAAAATCGAGAATGATCAACTACTTTTATCGCTGACCGTACGTAAAAAAAGAATCATCTAAATCGGTTGATAAACGACGAAGTACTCCTCCTTTTTTGAAGTCGATTAGAAAGCTACGCCCCGCAGCGTCTTCATACTATAAGCTTATGTCAAAATTCAATAATGTTTATTCAATAGGATACATTGTGATCACTTTAAAACGTCAACTTAAAACTAGCTACGCCTGTTCCAACCTCCTTACGCCGGCAAAAGAACAGGCAAGAAACGCCCGGCAGGTAATTTTTTTGGCGCGATCACATTGACAATTTTATTCTTATTACTAATTGATTGAATTGGAGCAAGTTCACTAAAATCCCAAGCTTTTTTTTTTGTCATCTAATAGTCCGATATTTTTTATTTAGCTTTACTAATAAGAAGATTTCTCTTGTTTGGTTGTACACATTGGGATATGGGAACATGAATATTAACGTGAATGTCTAAAACCAACGTATGAGCTATGTCTATACTAATATTATAAAGAGGAAAGATTTGATTGTTTGTTTGCGTCGAATAGGCTCCGAAACTACTGAACCGATTTGAAAAATTCTTTTACTGTTGGAAAGCTTCACTATCTGTCACGGACATAGGCTATATTATATTTCCAAAAAAATTAGGGATCCGTAAGAAAATTGCTATTTTGTAACCCAAGGTGTGAAATCGAAAACCTATTTTTGCGTGCGCTGCAAAAACTATTGACAATAGAACAAAATAATGTATTATCTAAGATATGATGGATCTATGTTTTGAAGCGAGTGGAGGCTAGTGACGTCGGCTTGCGATCCGTAGGTCCTGGGTTCGAAACCTACAAGGAGCTTGAGCTTTCGGTGAAGGCAAACATCGTGATGAAACCATAGCTTGGTGGTAGGGTATTTAGTCTAGTGCTCGCCTGGCTTGCTACCGGCCTCAAGTTAAGAATCTGTCGCCAAGCAGCTACCGGTGTGTTCCGGCAGCCCCACTTGAGAGCCAGTTCCCTATCCAGGTGTAGCGTGGCGCCAACTTCGACCACAACGTCACCTAACATCAGGTGACTTGTGGTCAAACGCTACCCTGTAAGTGGGTATGAATTTTTGTTAGAATGAATGTTAATAATTGTTAAAAGTTTTATGGTTTATTAGCTTCTACGTTGTGGTTGTAGTCTTGTGTTCCCATTACTGTTAATTTCTGCATTTATAAATTATACGCTTTGACGTACCAAGATATGGACGTCGGGTCCTTCGCTGAAAAGCGTCCAATCCAAAAGAGTTCTAAACCACGATAAGAGGGCTAATTACATTCCAGTCTCCGTTTGGTCGCGTGTGCGTGACATGGTCAGTCGAAACTGCATAATCTGATGAATTGTTGCAAGCAAAATTGTTATGTTCTGGTCGCGTGTGTCTGACTCGGTAAGTCGAAGCTGCATAAGCTGATAAAATACTAGCTGTTCCCCGCGGATTCACCCGCGTGGGCTTCATGCATGCTAAGTCTCAGCCCGATCGGTTTAAAATTGACAAAGTTTCATACAAAATTTCATCCCCTATTTTATCCCCTTGGGGGTAGAATTAATTAAAATTCTTTCTTAGCGGATGCCTACGTGATAACATCTACCTGCATGCCAAATTTCAGCCTGATCCGTCCAGTAGTTTGGGCTGTGCGTTGATAGATCACTATTTCAGTCACTCACCTTTGAGTTATATATATATATATATTTAGATTGCAAGCAAAATTATGCTGTATGTTTTTGATGTATGACTTAACACAGTTCACCCTCAGCCACATTTTTCGTCACGTTTGCTTTAAACCCGACGTCCATACTTAGTACGTTAATGATTATAATAAGCATGATTTTTAATTTTTATACAATAAACGCAATGTTCGACACATTTATCACATATTTTTCATATTAATCGCCTTATTTAGTGCCTCTTGTTGTTTTAGTACAGTTCGAGTTGCATGAATACTAGATATTTTGCACATTTTATTTTGCTACTGCATGAGTTTCGTTGCATCTGGTTTACAGAGGCCGCGCCAGTGTTTGGCAAGACTCGTAACGGGAAGCCAACAATTTTGGTGGGAGGCCATAAGTTCTGGAGAAGTACTACGACTGGGCGTGGACGAAGGTGGAGGTGGAACTGCAGCTTCAAGCGTTGCAAGGCAACCTTGTTCACTGAAGCCGATGTTATTGTAAAAACAACCGGCGAGCATAGTCACGGTGGCTAACGTTTACTATCGTCTAAAATCTTAAATCAGCACTAGGTGGAGTACCTATCGCAACTGTCTGATATAGCAAAAACTATGACTAATTAACTGAGATGCCGTAATGACGCCACTTCGGTTTGTCCTACGCCACCTCCTTCCTGCCAGTCCTCCATCTGGAGCTCGCGCAAGTCCTTCAAGATTTCGTCTTTCCAGCGATACCTGGGACGGCCGACCGGGTGACGGGCCACTCGGTCGTCCCATGTATGCTCGTTTCACCGCATGATCCTTTATATAAAGTATCTAGAATAGTTAAAATTACTTTAACAAGAGTGTTATAAGACTAATTAATTTTAATGCAATTTGTAAGTTACCCAAACATTAAGGTTGTACACACGTAGGTAAGTTCTGTACATTTCGTGAACTTTTCTATCATTTCATTTTTGACAATTGGGTTGGGTTTATTTTCATTGTATGATATTTCACTGTATTAGTGGCAATTTCTACACATGTGTGTGTGTCGAGGTTTAAGTCCTTGTTTTTATTTGTTTTTGATTTTGACTTGTTTATATTCCTAGAATGTTCTATGTTTGTGGTTAAATACAGTCAACGACAAAAGTTCTATATCAAATACAATTTTTCATATGTGTACCAAATCAGTGCTATTTGGTTTCAAGAAAAGCGTGTGCAGCTGCTATTGTTGCTGACCGTACCTCTATTACTATAAAGTATTGTTGTTAGTCAGTCGTAGTCCAAGTTAGTTAAACACTAAGATCTTTTATTCATAAAGAAACTGATATTAGTTAAATGTCCTTCCTTGCTCTTCTTCTAGCGTGTGACATTTCACGTCAGCGAAAAGAAGACAAAAAAAACAATTTTAATTAAAATGGTCGGTTTGTCTCTTTATGAATAAGAGGGTCGATGTATTAAACACGTTCCATAAGTAAAGATAACTTTAGTTAAGTTTCAATGTTTTTTGTTGCAAGAAGTGAAATAAAAAAATTAAAATCTTGATGTTCCTCGACGTCGACAATCACGAGTTATTTTGTTATATTTCATGAAAAGGGCATAATATGCCAAATATATTTTTCTGTTTTATTTTTTATCTTTAATAATTTAGTTAAGATTTATACATATATATACGAGTACAACTCGCGATTAAATGTAATGCATGTCTGGGCGACCAGTATCAGGATTTAAAGGTTAGGATTCAGTTATAACACTACGTCACTTGTTATATTATAGCTACAGGTAATTTGTTACATAAAAAATAGTTGTCAACTTCGTTCCTTGATAAAATATTAATATTAAAATTTGGAAAAAAATCATCGGTGATTTTCGCAAACGACTAATTTAGGAATAAACTTTGGTCTAAATATATCATGTAGTAAGATCCTAATAAGATCATTCTGTTATTCTAGCATAGCACTAATTTTGCCATCCAATCTGCCATGATGTAACCTTATGCTG
Organism: Opisthograptis luteolata; assembly: GCA_931315375.2. Taxonomy (NCBI): domain Eukaryota; kingdom Metazoa; phylum Arthropoda; class Insecta; order Lepidoptera; family Geometridae; genus Opisthograptis; species Opisthograptis luteolata. The sequence continues at coordinate 10,361,631 of OV928042.1, forward strand.
GGACCACACTAACGGGAAATGCCGTTCAATAGCGCGATGATTGACGTTTGACATATAAAGTGTGGCCACGACATTGGACAACGACATTCACATTGGCGTTTGACGTTAGCCGATAATTCAAGTGCATTCACATTGACCGTTCAAGTGTAGCCCCTCATATAATAGCGTTAATAATTAACGCAATATTTATCGCGAAGGCATTGACGTTTCCCTTGACGTTGACCTTAGTGTGCCCCCAGCATTAGCGATAGTCACATTATTTTATTATGTTAGTTAGGATTAAAATAAACTCCTACACTTCGTCTCAGTATAGATAGGTATTATTATATAGGGTATTGCCATTGATATATGAAAAAGATTTATAATTAAGATGACACGATACTAACGTAGATAAACGTAGATAAGTCGTTATTTTTCAAAAATTTAATAAATGAGAATAATAACTTGAGTTATTTAAGTTCTAGCTTTTTAATTCAGCTTGGAATTATTTGTTAGCTTATAAGTTTATAATATAACATTTCAGTGGGACAAGTCCCGTTAACAAGATACTAGCTGCGCCCCGCGGTTTCACCCACGTGGACTGCAGTTCATCGCAAACCTACAAAAAGCCTATAGAAAAAGCATTTTCCGGTTTTTCCGAATTGTAATACTTTTTTTTGTCAAACTTTGAATTTTTCTTTATGAAGAACCTTCGTTGGACTTCAAAGAACATATTCAAAAAGAATTTGCAAAATCTTTTCATACGTTCACGCGTGATGCGATGACCAAGGGAAAGAGAGATTCATTTTTTTGTACGAAAAAAAAAGATTTATTTATAGATAAGATGGGTTCCATCTCATTAGATCCATTATGGATTTACTGATTTATCTTAAACCGTGGATCTAATGAGAAGTTATTTATCATTTGATATACCATTACTCTAGACTGTAGAGTATCAAAAACTTCTTTGCAGTGCCTCAATTTCTTCTATCAAGATTTGGCAAGCCTGTGCTTCAATTCGAAGGGTACCGGTACAACGCGAGGAACATCGAAGGGCTGCGAAAACGCTGGGTGTGCTCCAGGGTCACCAGGGGCTGCAAGGCGACCGTCATCACCATCGAAAAGGCGGTCGTCAGGGTGAACGGCCGCCATATTCATAAGGGGAACAATCGGGAATAGGTTTCGTAACTGCCATAACGATGATGAGGAAGAATGGTTCTCGAGTAGCTACCGCGAACCGGAAGACGCTCTGTATGTAGGTTCTTCACTAGGTGGATCGACGACATTGTAAGAGTCGCGGGGAGCCGATGGATGCAAGTGGCTGCTGCTCTTGGTGGCATTCAAAGGGGGAGGCCTATGTTCAGCAGTGGACTTCTTGGTGATGATGATTTAATTTTTTATTTTTATAAGACAGATTCTGGAAAAAGGCACCAATAAAAAAGAAATATTCTACTTTTCTGCATTTCATTTTGTGCAGTTTCTCAGTATTGGCTTTTTTTGGCTCGCAACTTGATATTCCGTCACTTCAAAGGTACAATTTTGTTTTCAAGGCGGCTATATCAATAACGTCAGATTCGAGACGACTCGTTTCGGCAACCCGGTGATCGTGTACGGTCGGTACCGGTACAATAAATGGAGCGGCTCCAAGGGTCCTCAGATCCGGTGGACCTGCGTGAAGAACCAGCAAGGCTGCCGGGCCACCATCATCACCTTCAACAACATTATCATCAAAATGAAGAACGACCACACGCATTGAAATTGGCCACTAACCACTCCGCTCACGGCGTTGCAGCGAAGCGTAGGAGATTTTCAGGCCCCTGGGCCCTATTTCGCTATGACCATCAACATTCCTTGCCAAGAACGTGTGACGTCACTACGTGCTTGAGCGGGAATTCCACGCAGACAAAGTATTACGCGCCCGCGTTACGTGCTTAGATGGTCATAGCGAATGAACGTTGCGTCTTTACGATACGAGTCGTGTGCGGAAAGCCTTTTACTATTCTAGTCGCATGCAGCTTTCTTGCCATGTAAAGAAAACTGTAGGAAAAGTATTACTAGTTTAAGTAACGTAGTAATTCATTATGCTTGGGTGGGGCCACACTAACGGGAAATGCCGTTAATCATCGCGATGATTGACGCGAGAATTAGCACGCGAGAATTAAAGTGCTGAAGCGGCTACACTAGATATTGAAGAAGAGAGAAGAAAGTTTACGATTGAAGTTTTGTTGCGTTCACGTTGGCCGTTCAAGTGTAGCCACTCACATAATTGCTTTAATAATTAACGCAATATTTATCGCAAAGATAGGCATTGACATTTCCCTTGACGTTGACCTTAGTGTGGCCCCAGCATTAGGCAAACGGAACGTCAATAGTAAGAGGTAACTGTTGTTGAATCCTCAGTTTGGAGAAGTTATAGTAAAAACTGTTTTTACAGTAAACTAAATATTATATCTATTATTTATACAAGGAAATTTGGTTGACCATAGACTCATATAATCTGTGGAGCTGGGATTAGTGCTCTGATTGGCCTGAGTATGTGGATGCAATACTTATTCTGTGAGTGTATAAGCTTTAAAATATGTGAGTATTTATTAGGTAAATTAAGTACAGCATTTATTGATCTCACCAAATGTTTTATTCTCAACGAGAGCTTTATTTTTGTTAGCTGGCGCAGAAAAATATGGAGTACTGCGCCGGCAGTCGTTTTATGGTATAGTCTTCCACATTTTTGTAGCTGCAATTTTTATATTTCTGTAGACTTGTGGTGAACCTTTAGGTAGTAAAAAAAATGTAGTTATAATATTAAGATCGATAGGGCGTTTTATTTTATACTTTAAGGTTTAGTTTAGGTGATGCTTTTTTAGTCAGATTGTAATTATCTCCTTCCCACGTCATTAATGATTTGATCGTTTATGATTTGTAGAACTCAAACCTGTTTTCTCCAAGACTCGCAATGGTAATCCGGTATTGCTGCTGGGAGCCAACCGTTTCAACATAAGAAACTCTAAAGGCTCTAAAAGCTTCAGGAAGAGATGGGTGTGCGTGAAATCCCGAAGCGGCTGTCGGGTCACCATCATGACCATCGAAAACAAAATCATTTCACTAAAACATAAACACTGTCACGTGTAAGGATAGCATCAGGCGAGGACACGCCGCCACGGATTAGCCAGGACGGGGCGTTCCCACGCTTTGTAGACCGGTCTGGCGCAGCTTGATTTGTTGGAAAATTAACCTTCGGATCCGTCAGGCGAGCATGTACTACGTCAGATGGCCACAGGCAGGGTATACCCACGGTGCGCCGTCTGGTCTGGTGTGGTTTGATCTGTTGGATAAACAGACCGTGGGCGCCCCAGCTTAAGGCACCGCGCAAACGTAGTCACTGATTATTAATTATCTTTGATGTACTTAGTCACAGATTCATTGTATATTATAATATAATGTCGTTAATATTCATGTTTTTCATATACCAATGTGCACAACCAACCAAGAGAAATCTTATTAGTAAAGCTTATTATAAAATATCGGACTATTTAGATGACCAAAAAAGCTTACGATTTTAGTGAACTTGCTCCAATTCAAGCAATTAGTAATCAGAATAAAATTGACAATGTGACCGCGCCAAAAAAATTACCTGCCGGGCGTTTCTTGCCTGTTCTTTTGCCGGCGTAAGGAGGTTGGTACAGGCGTAGCTAGTTTTAAGTTTGACGTTTTAAAGTGATCACAATGTATCCTATTAAATAAAATGTATGAATTATAATAAATAAAATTGACGTTCAAATGTGTACCCTAGTTACCTTAAAAAGAGGTAGTTATAATATTAAGATCGATGTGTAGGTCGTTTTATTTTATGCTTTAAGGTTTAGTGTAGGTGATGCTTTTTTTTTAGTAAGATTGTAATTATTTCCTTCCCACGATTTGTAGAACTCGAACCTGTTTTCTCCAAGACTCGCAATGGTAATCCGGTATTGCTGCTAGGAACCAACCGTTTCAACGTAAGAAGCTCTAATAGTTCCAAGACTAGATGGGTGTGCGTGAAAACCCCAAGCGGCTGTCGGGCCACCGTCATGACCGTCGAAAACAAAATCGTTTCACAAAAACATGAACACTGTCACGTGTAAGGATAGCATCAGGCGAGGACACGCCGCCACGGATTAACAAGGACGGGGCGTTCCCACGTTTCGTAGTCCGGTCTGGCGCGGCTTGATTTGTTGAAAAATTAACCTTCGGATCCGTCAGGCGAGCACGCACTACGCCACATGGCCACAGGCAGGGTACCCACGGTGCGCCGTCTGGTCTGATCCGTTGGAAAAACGGACCGTGGGCCCCCAGCTTAAGGCACCGCGCAAACGTAGTCACTAATTATTAATTATCTTTGATGTACTTAGTCACAGATTAATTGTATATTATAATCTCATTAATATTCTTGTTTCCATATCCGAATGTGCAAAACCAACCAAGAGAAATCTTATTAGTAAAGCTTATTATAAAATATCGGACTATTTAGATGACAAAAAAAAGCTTAGGATTTTAGTTAACTTGCTCCAATTCAATTAATTTAGTTATAAGAATAAAATTGTCAATGTGATCGCGCCAAAAAAATACCTGCTGGGCGTTTCTTGCCTGTTCTTTTGCCGGCGTAAGGAGGTTGGAACAGGCGTAGCTAGTTTTATGTTAGACGTTTTAAAGTGATCAAAATGTAAATCCTATTAAATAAAATATATGAATTATAAATCATAATAACGAAATAAATAAAATTGACGTTCAAACGTGTACCCTAGTTACCTGATAATAAAATTGAATTTAATTAAATTAAATTAATTGTAATAAGTATAGATCAGTTTTGTTTCATGAAACAGTGACATGAATTGCTTATAATACATAGAAATAGAAATAGATGTGTGTAGGTATGTTCCCTATAGACTCCAAAATGGCTGGACCGAATTCGATTAAATTGTTAAGCAATCTTTAGAATTAAAAAAGGCACTTTAAAATAAGCACAGCGGATGAGTTCAACCAAAGTAAAATAAAAATAATATGTTTTGAAACAGTTTTTTAGATGTTTGTAATTTTTGTGATATGTTTTCCAAGCCCTACAACTTAATATAAAATTAGATTAGCTATAGACAATTTTTATATCTAAATATATATAACTCAAAGGTGACTGACTGGCTGAGTGACTGACATAGTGATCTATCAAGGCACAGCCCAAACCACTGGACGGATCGGGCTGAAATTTGGCATGCAGATAGATGTTATGACGTAGGTAAGCATCCGCTAAGAAAGGATTTCGCGATAAACTGTAGCCCACGCGGTTGAAACCGCGGGGAACAGCTGGTTATTAGTATAAAACGGGAGCGGATCGTTAGATGCTTATAACCACTGTAAGCACAATATATACTGTTTTAACCTACCATGGTCAATGAATGAATTAAGTTTTGAAACGGGATAAATACTATGTCCATGACGTTGGTTTTGTACAAGGAAAGAAAAATGCCTTATACAAAACCCGGTTTTGGAATAGGAATTATTTGTCCTCTCCCAGTGCTGGTTATGTAACTTGATTATGTACGGGGAACAAGTGGTATTTGTTTAAAAAAAACGAAATAGGAGAACACAAAGAAAAACAAATACATGTTAATTATCCCGCTTTGAAACCTAAATCAAACTACATATAAACACAGCTCCTAACTGTAGCAGTTGTATGTATCTGTTAGGTACAAAGAGGTATTTTGTTTGTTTCTAGATTTAAGACAAAGGCCGATATACACCACGTCTCGTTATGGCAACCCTGTGATGTTGCTGGGCCAGTATCGGTACAATATCAAGTACAAAGGTGACTGGGCGCTTGCTCGGTGCCGATGGGTTTGTGTGAAGGTCTCGGGCGGGTGCCGCGCTGCCGTCATCACTCGCAACCAGGAAATCATTAAGATCCTCTACAAGCACATTCACTAATAACTCAGTGATCGGAGTAGGTAGAGCTATTTTGTGTTCTTATCTTCCCCTATTCCCCCTATTCTATCCACTTTCGGTAAACAACCAAAACAGTCATCCTCACAAAAGTGACTTTGCTTGCAACGGCGTCGTGTGTCGGTGTAGGAGACCGAAGGCTGGCACATGCGTCAACTCATGAACGGGTGCTGCTTGTGGGGTCTGGTCTGCTTTAGTTGTGATCCCCTAACCCGTTAATATTCATGTTTACATATCCCAATGTGCACAACCAACATAAATCTTAGTATAAAATATCGGACGATTTAGATGACAATAAAAAAGATTGTGATTTTAGTGAACTTGGTCTCCAATTCAATCAATTAGTAATAAGAATAAAATTGTCAATGTGATCGCTCGCTCTCGTTTCTGTTCTTTTGCCGGCGTAAGGAGATTGGAACAGGCGCAGCTAGTTTTAAGTTTGACGTTTTAAAGTGATCACAATGTATCCTATTGAATAAATATTTATTGACTTATGGCAAGTTACAATAATATGGATATCCCCCGAATCCCGGGACTGTCGGTGAACAATTGAATTCTAGTGGTGCAGAAAGAGACAAAAACAGGTGCGTCACTCTAGCCCTGATTTTGTTTATATCACGAGTTTCAACAAAGCGGCAAAAAAGTTTGGCAACGTGTTGCTGATGTTAAATTTACAACGTCGCTCATGCGCTTATTGGCTTACGTAAACCATTTTTTATAACGTATTAATAAAAATAAATATATTCATTAAAATCCCGGAGTATCAGTTGGAAACTCAACAAAAGTGATAATATCGCGAAGCCGATCAAATTGAATAGTCACAAAATGTAGGAGCTATAGATCATTAGTACTGATTTTTAATTTCATTCCGAATTTTTTTGACAGAACGAAGTCTGACAGAACGAAGTCTGACAGACTTCGTTCTGTCGCTAGTTAGTAATAAGAATAAAATTGGAAATGTGAAGGAGATGGAAATTAGGAACAGGTGTGAAGTGATCTCATGTTGTATCCTTTTAAATATAGTTTATAGTTTGACTTTCGACTTTTTTTACTTTTTGTACAATCTACAAAAGCATCATTACGACGTAGCTTTTGACCACACTCACCTAATTTTAAGTGACGATGTGCTGAAGATTTTCTAGCAGCGAAATTCTTAGAAAAGTGATATTTATTTTTAGATGACGTCACGGCAATATTCACGACGTCGCGTTACGGGAAGCCAGTGCTCTTGCTCGGCAAGCATAGGTTCAACATGTGGACCGGAAGCAAGGGGAAGCTGCGGGCGAGATGGGTGTGTGTAAAGGGGGGTGACGGCTGCCGAGCCAGCGTCATCACCGTCGACAACGAAATAGTCAGAATCAAAAATGAGCATAATCACAAGGCGAGCTGATTCGTTCGGAAAGAATAATGTTGTCTATTGGTTGATGATGTGGGAGGTCGCGTATGAAAACTCGCCACGATAGCGCGTTCCTGAGTTACTCGTAGTCGGTTACGCGTGTCGTGGAACGTCATATCCATACTTGCAGCTACGCGTACGCTCTTGGAGAACGCGAACGGGAACCAATGTACGAGTGGGGAACGTATTCCGGCTACGCGTAACTCAGGAACGCGCTACCCGTACGCACCTTCAGCATCGTTACTTACACCTGGAATGGAGATGTTTTGGTGAATAGAGATGTAACAAAACGAGTGTCATCAAATGGACTCGTTATCGAGTATTGTTAAAAATTTGTACTTCTACAATCGGGGAGAGCTAAATGCGGGTCTTACTCCTGAATAAACAATTATGGAAATGTAACGCTTTTAATTGATATGCACTATAATCGTAGTTTAGCTGATAAATAAATAAATAGTGACGATCGAAATGGCGCAATGGCCGACTGCAAAGTATGAGGTCCCCGATCCGTGTAGTTCCTGATACTCTAGATATGGGAACCCTACCTAGGGTTCAGATGTGATTGTGTGGGTTTAATTATTATTAATGCTAATTATTATTAGAATAACTAACGATAAAAAATTTCGTAGAGTTTGACACTGAGATGGTCCCAGTGTTCAGCACTTCTCGTTACGGCAAGCCTGTGATCACGATCGGCGGATACCGATTCAACCGCTACTGGCGCTGCGGAGGCCCCAGAGTAAGATGGAGGTGTGTTAAAATGACTGCCGGCTGCCGTGCTACAGTCATAACGTTCGATAACGAAATAGTTAAATTATGCCAAGATCACAATCACTAATACCTCGCAGGTGATTGTACTAATGTTATTACGGTAATTTTGTTTTTGCTGAAAGAAATTTTTATTATTACATGGTTTTTGGATAATCTTCTTTTTTCCTATTATCTTATATTTATAAATCAATAGCTGTTCCTTAGTCTAGCTAGCTCACAAACGATTTTTGTCGTGTGCGTGGGGTACCTACTTCTTAAGACAAGGTTTGTATGGAAAACAAAACTTAGGTTTTTAAGGGGGTTTTTGTATGAAATCAAGACCTGCCTAATATTTTTCAAGCCATGCGATGCAGGGGCTGGTCACTAGTAATTGATTAAAAGAATACAATGATATTTATTAGATATGTTTACTATATCTTTGACAACAATTTCGACAAGAATATTCACTGTCCAATCTTGCAAAAATGAATACCATTCCCAATCCAGGTATAAACATGGTGCTTCGACCACATTGTCACCTAACATCAGGGGGTCAAGTATGCTATTTTCACTTTCATATCCAGTGTAGGTGCATGCTGAGTCGATGGCATTGAGACAACGCTAAAGTTGGTAGTCTGCTATGTTAGTATGAATCTTGGATCGATCTAGGTCGTTTTACTTTCGCTACTGCTGGGACTCTGGGGGCCCACTTCTTTCTCTTATATCATCATTATTTTAATCTTACATTGAAAATCTAGATCATGAGTTAAGAAACATTACTATTGAAGAGGCAGAGACGTTTTGGTGACATCACGTAAAATGTGTGTTTCGTTCTTTCATATAGCAGTAATAGATTGTCATTCGTTCTAATCAATAATGTTTCATTTAGTTAAAGTTGGCGGTTGGCCTCCTGGTCTTCTCTTAGAGAGAGAGTATAGGCCGTACTCTACCACGCGGTCCCAGCGCGCTTGGTGTTGTTGTACTGTTATAATACTGTTGCTGTAATACAACGTTTTGCATACTTATAGACGCTGTCCGGGGGACGACCCCGTATTTCACCACATCTCGATACGGCAAGCCTGTGATCACGCTAGGCCGTCACCGATTCAACCGATACTGGGAAGCCAAAACCCGCAGAGTGAGGTGGCGGTGCGTGAAAAGGACTACCGGCTGCCGTGCTTGTGTTATAACGTTCGATAACAAAATACTTAAATTATGCGGTCATCACAATCACTAAAACTTCACAGGTTTCATTCAGATTGTGACTTTATATGGTGGTGAAGGTTTTGTTAAATTTAACACAATGATTTTGAAATTAAAACTGATTTAGTCGTAAGGAATAAATAGATATAACGTGATTTAGGCGTTGGTTTTAATTTTTTCTCTTATGATTTAAGCAATACTTACTAGTATTTAAAAAAAACTAAAATTTTATGAATCACTGAAGCTTTAAGTTTTAGATCATTTAAATATTTTTATTTTTTTTTATTAACCTATACTGTCCCACTGCTGGGCAAAGGTCATTTAAATATAAACGGTCAAAAGAAAAACTGATTTATTCAACAAAAATATACTCGTATAAATGTAATGTGAGTAATGTGTTAATATTTTTAGATACAGTTCTGACATTTTCAACATAAAATTTTACTATTAACTCCGAAATTGATCAATATGGCTAGTATTCTAGAATGACGCTCAAGTGTTGATCAATACTTGCGTAGTGAGATATTTGTATGAATTAATCATCATCATCATCATCATCATCAGCCGGAAGAAGTCCACTGCTGAACATAGGCCTCCCCCTTTGAACGCCACCATGAACGGCTATTAGCCATTTGCAAATGTTTGTAGTTCATAAGGGGGGGGGTTTGCCATAATCCCCACGCTTGAATGAATTAATGATAAACTCAAATCTGTGCTCAAGTAGGTAGTGATGTAATTCTACAATACCAGCCTAAAATTTCTTATGTTAGTAAAAAACGAATTAGTTATATCTCACTGAATACATTGCTTTCAATATTTTTAGACGCCAACTGGGAAGCGACACCGATTTTCTCCACGTCTCGTTACGGCAAGGCCGTGATCACGTTAGGCCGTTATCGGTTCAACAGTTACTCGCGCTGCCGAGGCCGCAGAGTTGGGTGGAATGGAAGTGTGTGAGAAGCTCTGCGGGCTGCCGTGCCTCCGTTGTCACCTTCGACAACGAAATACTTAAACTAAACTGTAATCACAATCACTAACATTTCAGAAAAGTACATAAACACACACACATGCACAATACATAGTACATGTGTATGTGCGGCTGCGGTGGTAAAGGTTTTTAAATTTTACCACAATATTTTTTTATGTGAAACTGATTTATATACGAGTACAAGCGTATAAAATGATCTTGTCGTGCACAAATCAGTCCACTCCTGGACATAGGCCTCTCCCAAGGTACGCCACTGAGCCCGGTCTTCGGCTCTTCTCATCCAACTACTGCAGCCAAAGTCAGTCGGGTTTGGCGGCCTTCCGTAGCCCGGAGATTCTTCGCACCCCATAACAGCTACTTTTAATATTTTTTTTTATTAACCTATACTGTCCCACAGCTGGGCAAAGGTCTCCCCCATTTCCTTCCAGATATCTCTATCCCCCGCAACCTCAGGCCACCACTCCTTAAATGAGTCAAGGTCATCACGCCATCTTTTTCGGGGTCTGCCTCGGCGACGTCGCCCGTCCTCAGGTACCCACTGCGTGATGATCCGTGCCCAGCGATCCGGGTGTTAATAATAAAAGTAAAAAATGATGCAAACATGCATACTAGTATATTTATTTATTTATCATATTGTTTAATTTATAGAAGCTGACTATGAGACTACTCCCGTTTTCACCAAGTCCCGTTACGGTAAACCCGTTATCATGATAGGACGTTACCGATTCAACTGTTACTTCCGTTCCGGAGACCGCAGAGTGCGCAAGTGGCGCTGTGTAAAGAAAACTGCCGGCTGCCGTGCGTACGTTTCAACGTTTGATAACAAAATACTTAAATTACACGGTTATCACAAACACTAAAACTTCACAAGTTTCAGTATAAGGTGAGATGTTTTTCATAAATTTGCTGCAAAACTGATTTAAGCATTTCAAAGGAAATAATAAATATTGAGTTTCTTACGCTTGACTGTCTATATTATACTGGTATTGCTACTTTACATTTCTCATTTATTATATTGCTTAATTTGTAGACGCTGACTGTGACACAACGCCCATTTTCACCACGTCCCGTTACGGTAGGCCCGTTATCATGATAGGACGTTACCGATTCAACTGTCACTGGCGGTCCGATGGTCGCAGAGCGAGATGGGAGTGTGTAAAAAAGACTGCCGGCTGTCGTGCTACCGTTATAACATTCGATAACCAAATAATAAAATTAAGCAGTTATCACAATCACTGAAACTTTACAAGATGTAGCGGTAAAGTTTTTGTTAATTTAACTATAATAATTTTAAATGAACATTATATATTATTTGATGTTTTTGTTCTCATTTTTTATATTGTTAATTCTATGTTTGTTATTTTATAATTAATAGACAGATAAGTAGAAAATATCCACAAGGGCATAAAACACTATATTACATAATTTATAGACGCTGACAGTGAGACAACGCCCATTTTCACCACGTCCCGTTTCGGTAGGCCCGTTATCATGATAGGACGTTACCGATTCAATTGTTACTGGCGCTCCGATGGTCGCAGAGCGAGATGGGAGTGTGTAAGAAAGAACGCCGGCTGCCGTGCTACTGTTATAACATTCGATAACGTAATTATTAAATTAGGCTGTGATCACAATCACTGAAACTATAAGATATGGTGGTAAACTTTTTGTTAATTTAGCTATAATTATTTGAAATTAAAATTACATTTATTATTACATGATGTTGTTGTTCTCTTCTTTTCATAATGTTACTTCTATGTTTTTTATTACAATTAATATATGTATAACTAAAAAAATATCCATACGGACACAAAACACTATGTTATTTATCATCTATAGGCGCTGACTGTGAGGCAACACCCATTTTCACCACGTCCCGTTTCGGTCGGCCCGTTATCACGATAGGACGTTACCGATTCAACCGTAACTGCCGATCCGATGGTCGCAGAGCGAGCTGGCAGTGTGTAAAAAAGAATGCCTGCTGCCGTGCTACCGTTATTACATTCGATAACCAAATAATTAAATTAAGCAGTGACCACAATCACTGAAACTTTACGAGATGTAGCGGTAAAGTTTTTGTTAATTAAACTATAATAATTTTAAATGAACATTACATATTATTTGATGTTTTCGTTCTCATTTTTTATATTGTTAATTCTATGTTTGTTATTTTATAATTAATAGACAGATAAGTAAAAAATATCCACACGGGCATAAAACACTATATTACATAATTTATAGACGCTGACAGTGAGACAACGCCCATTTTCACCACGTCCCGTTTCGGTAGGCCCGTTATCATGATAGGACGTTACCGATTCAACCGTCACTGGCGGTCCGATGGTCGCAGAGCGAGCTGGCAGTGTGTAAAAAAGAATGCCGGCTGCCGTGCTACTGTTATAACATTCGATAACGAAATAATTAAATTCGGCTGTGATCACAATCACTGAAAGAAAAAATATGTATATTAGGTCGGGGCAAAAGTATTTTCGTATTTTTCATACAAAGGAAAATGTTTTTATTAGGTATAAATTTTTATTTATTTATAATATGTATGTGCCGTATTGATCGATGACTTGTTGCCATCTTGTGGGTAGCGCCATGGTCCCATTGCTGTAGAAATTTTTAAATTTTTGGTTAAAAAAATCTGACAGGTAGTTTTCACAGTGTTCTTTTGAGGTTAGCTTTATGCTTCCTAAAGAGTTCAAAAGTGACCGAAACAGGTGGAAATCTGATGGAGCAAGGTCGGAGGATGCATCAACACAAAAGCTCATAGTGGACGATTCATTTCCAATCCCACCATATACACAGCATCACTGTGTTCCGAGTCAGTCCGGGGTTTGCCACGCTCTGTGGGGCTTGTCCATGCTTCGACCACGATCTTTTTCGCACATTCTTATCGTAAGTGACCCATTTTTCATCTCCCGTAATCAACCGTTTAAGAAATGGTTCGGCATTGTTACGTTTCAACAAGGAATCGCAAATGGAAACACGTTGCATTAGGTTTCTCTCAGTGAGATCATGTGGTACCCAAATGTCAAGCTTTTGTAAATGACGTAAAACTGTTTTATGATCAACATCCAGTTCTTCAGCAATGTCGTAGCTACTAACAGATCGATCTTGATCCACTTTTTCAAAGATGGCACTGATTTTATCTGTGACAGGGTTGAACCACATTTGTGCTACTCTTATTGATACCGCATTAGGTCCATAAACCGCACAAATTTTATTCGCGGCGTTCGTCGCATTTTTACCTTTTTTGTAATAAAACTTTAAAATGTACCGAATTTATTCGTCACATACGTTCATTTTGCTTGCTTGAAAAACAATTGAAAAAAGGCGTTAACTAGTATTTTTTTCTATTTATTGCATCTTCAGAATGTCAACATTTAATGGTATTAAAATCAGCCAGTTACATTCAGCACAGCCAAAGAGCCAAAATTACTAATAATACATTCAAAATACGAAAATACTTTTGCCCCTACCTATTATTATTGTATGGTGGTAAATGTCTTTTTTTAAACTTATTTAAGCTTAGATATATAAATAAAGTTAACATTATATGATGTTAGTTATATTTAACTGTAATTTCGTTGATTATTATTAAAATTTATTCAAAAATAAAAAAGGTTTAAACGGACTTAATGCACTATGTTGCTTTATTCTCAGACGCTGACAATGAGATAATACCCATTTTCACCACTTCCCGTTACGGTAAATCCGTTACCGTGATAGGACGTTACCGATTCAATATCTGTCACTTGCGTTCTGAATCCAGCAGAAAGAGATGACGTTGTGTAAAAAAATCTGACGGCTGCCGTGCCACCATTATAACGTATGATAACGTAATAATTAAATTACCCAGTGAGCACAATCACTGAAGATGACAAAGAACAATGGCCAAAACGGACCTGAGGTTATAAAATAACGAGTAATATATTAAAAAAATTGAAATTTGTTGCTTATAAAGATTACACAAACGATAGTTTAAGAAATGATATGAAAAAAAGATATTGAATTTTTAACTTCGTAGTGTCAAATGACATTTGTTTGCTTTTGCTATGCTACAATAGGTCTTATTCTACCAATTTTGGTGTACGTATTTTTCTTTTTCTGAACTTATCGTTAATTTCACAAACCAATAACTGTTTTAGGCCGGTCGTATAACTTCAATTAGCTATTCGTAATTTTTATACAAAATATATTGCTGTCAGGTCCGAGGCAGTAATGAAAAGTGGCCAATGTTCTTTCAGTTTACATTATTAAATGGTGGTATATAAGCGTTGTTAATTTAGCTGCAGTTATTTTTATATTAAAACTGATATTTATAAACAGTTATGTAAAGGCCGAAAGGTCCCTTCTAAAAAAAAGATGGCCTTCAAGCAAACATAAGGGATAAATTGAGGTGATCGGACTGCACCGCGCAGAGTGCAGTGTTCGGCGGAGTGTCTTAGGAATTGTAAAGATAACGCTATTTTTGATAAGTTTTCTGATTATAGTAGAGATATAAGAACAGTGGTTTCTTTCGCTTGATCTCACATCTTCTCGCACTATGATATAAGTGATGCTTAAACATTGAAGCTCCTGACACTGATGTGTCTTTAGTTAAGGAAATATAATTGTGTTTCCTGTATTTACCAATTACTCTTCTAACATTCAAACTTCCATTAAAAACCTTAAGGTGTTGTACATAAATGTACCGTTTTGCATATTTATAGATGCTGACAGTGAAACGACACCTATTTTCACCACGTCTCGTTTTGGCAAGCCCGTGATCATGATTGGACGTTATCGGTTCAACCACTATTACCGGTGTAAGGGGCCCAGGGCCAGGTGGGAGTGCGGCAAGGCTGGCTGCCGAGCGACCATCATCACCTATCATAATGAAATAATTAAATTTAACTATGAACACAATCACTGATATATACGAGTATATAAGACTAGCTGCGCCCCGCGGTTTCACCCGCGTCTTCCCGTTATCCCGTTGGAACCCTTTCCGGGATAAAAAGTATCCTATGTCTGTCTCCTGGCTCTAAGCTACCTCCGCACCAAATTTCAGCCAAATCGGTTCAGCCGTTCTTGAGTTATAAATAGTGTAACTAACGCGACTTTCTTTTATATATATATCTACTAGCTGCGCCTCGCGGTTTCACCCGCGTGTTCCCGTTATCCCGTAGGAACCATTTCCGGGATAAAAAGTATCCTATGTCCGTTTCCTGGTCCTAAGCTACCTCTCCACCAATTTTCAGCAAAATCGGTTCAGCCGTTCTTGAGTTATAAGTAGTGTAACTAACACTACTTTCTTTTATAAATATAGATATATATATATATAGATTATGTAAGTTACACGTGAAAAGGAGGTACTATTCTGTGACGTGTGTTAGTTTTAGTGTTTTTTGCGGATTTATTACCTATTGAATATAATAAATTATTACAATATATTAAAAACCTATAATTGATTAGCACTTAACATTTGCGTTAGCTTTGTTTCATTAAAATGTGATAATACGCTGTTATATGACCGCGGATTATAATAAGATGTATTTATTTGTATCTGAGTCTTGGATATTTCTATCTATATAAGTATTTATTTCTCTATGTAAGTATGTATATCGTTGTCTAATACCCTTATCACAAGTTTCGAGCTTAATTCGGGGCTAGGTCAATTTGTGTGCAATTGTCCCCGAAATTTATTTATTTATTTATCATTATTTATCTGTAGCAAGCCTTTTAATTAATTTTTAGACGCTGGCAGTGAATTAATGCCTTATTTCACCACATCTCGCTACGGCAAACCCGTGATCATGTTAGGAGATTACCGGTTCAATCGATATTGGAATTGCAAAGGACCCAGGGAGAGGTATGTGTGTGTGAAAGTCACCGAAGGCTGCCGGGCAAGCATCATCACATTTAATAACGAAATTATTAAAATAAACAATGAACATGTGCATCATTGAAAAATGATAGTTATAAAGCAGATATAAAGAGGCTCTCGCTTGACAGTTGGATCAAGGGTCGGATGCAGATGGCTGGAACGCTTTGACTGGGCACGTATTTTCAGGAAGTTCACTATGCAGCTTGAGTTAAGTCCTGCCCCGCTATCAGCGGTGGCTCTAGGTTTAGGTTTTTTATAGTAATTTTGTTTTATGTTCTTTTATAAAATTATTGTAAAAAACTTAGATTTAAGAAATGAAATAGCTAATCAGAAATAGTAATTAATTTGTCAGCCGAGGTCTAATGTAAAATGAGTGAACCGGACGTCTCGTGTAGATCTCTCTACTTTTCGGCTATTTCTATAAATTATTGTTAATCACTCTGTCAACTCTGCATCAATTCTTCGGAATAATAGTCTTGTACCTATATAGTTAGTTGGATATATTAAACTACTATTACGCGTAAGTTTTATGGAGAAAATAAATATATTTTTGTTCTCATTTTGGAATGCAGTTTGCAAAACTGTTTGTTTACTTGAATCAACTTCAGCCTTTGGTAGAATTTTCTATCACTGAATACTCTGCACGGCATTTGAAATGTAGCTGTGTCCCTCTGCACATTTCAAATAACTACGTGGACTCTCGGCGGATAAATAGTGAATACGAAGCACTCATGAAGTCATGACCATAGACATCAGATTGATCAGTAATCGCCTAAAAGTAATAACACACTACTATCTCACTCGCCGCGGAACGCACGGCAACTCATCTACTGGCAAACTATTGCTAATTCTGTTTAACATTGGATGTCATGAATATTTTATTGAAATTATTATGTCCTGCCTTTTTTTTATAAAGAATCGTATAATCCTTTTTGCCAGAAAACCGCTTGAAATTCGTTGGCTAACGCCCGAAATTAGTAATCGATATGTCATGTCATAATATGCCATTTTCGTAGTAAAAAGTCAAGCCATAATACTAAAATCACATATTATGACATGACATATCGATCCAAAACCGCGGATAACGGATCAGGATCGATTATTAATTTCAGGCGTAGAAAAACCTGTTAACGAGCGTTAACACACCCTTATCCCCCTAGCCAAGATGCATTCTACAATCAATTAAACTAATGGAAACAAGAAAAAGCTATAGGAATGACACATTTCAACGTTAAGTCACGTGGTCAGAACAAACGTCTACTATCCCATACAAAATGATAGTCAAGATGCATCATGAGAAGTTCAAGTGAGACGTCACAACACAAGGCGTTAATGATTATAGAGAAACAAACGTTTGCATCTTATCTTGGCTAGATTGTGAGTGTACGTAAAGTAAAAAGTAAGAAGGTAAGTCATGTTTCCCTTTGGTTCAATCATTGCTCGAATCGTAATGTTTATTCTATAGATTAATATAATGTTATTATATTTTTTACACCTTAGTTTTATTGTAGTGTTAGTAAGGATCCCTTAATTTTTTGAAAATATAATATAGGCTATGTCCGCCGCCGGTAGTGTAGCTTTCCAACAGGGAAAGAATTTTTAAAATCGGTTCAGTAGTTTCGGAGCCTATTCAATGCAAACAAACAATCACAATCCTCTTTATAATATTATCCATATATCAATATTATATAATTATTGTATATAGAATATAAAGATATAGATAAGTATAGAAGCTTTTCTCAACTGGATAACGGTACGTCCTATAAATTGTTTATCTTCTTCTAGATAGAGAAATGTTTCCGATCTTCACCACTTCGCGATACGGCAAACCAGTGATTGTGTTAGGTCGCTACAGGTACAACCAGTGGTCCCGCTGCAAGGGTCCCAGAGCCAGATATGTCTGTGTGAAAGCTTGCTACGGATGCAGAGCTACTGTTATCACTATGAATGGTGAAATCGTTCGGTTTAAAGGTGATCATACCCACTGATATTGTGTTATTACAAGATGGTATAGAAAAAGTTATTACTGTCACGATTGTACCAAGTACCAGGACTGATAGATACACTTCAAGAGAAATCGAAGACTTGTCGCTAACTAAATTTTAAGTCCATGTTAAATGAAATTCTCTTATTAAGAAATGTCAGATTATTTAGATGACAGAAAAGCTTGGGAAATCTCAAACCGTTAATATAGTGTCGCGATTCGCGAATACTTTTTATTATTATGTAACTGATTTTTTTGCATACCATTGTGATCATTTATACCAAACCGCTTGGTCATCATATGTCGCATAACTAGCCAAACAGTTCATTATTCTCCGAATGAATGTACAAATAAATTGATTTCATACCAAAAATACCAAAAACTATTTTTATCACAACGCAAAGTATATTAAATATTTAAACTAGTACGTACGCCTATGATACGCAGAAACAGCGCAGCTTTCAATCAGTTTGATTATTTATTTAAATCGGATCTGTCTTCTTTTGTGTCAGCAGCCAGTCAACTCTATATCGGAATTTTCAGGCCCCCAGAAAGATTGAAAACTATTGGCTAGTCATAAAACAAAAAAAAATTACCTTAGGATTGGTCAAGCGAGCACGCATTTCGTCAGACTGCGATAGGCAGAGTGTACCCACGGTAAGCCGGCCGGTCTGGTGTGGTCTGATCCGTAGGAAAAACAGCCCGTGGGACCCCAGCTTTACGACCAATTGATACTAGGAATTGACTACTGAAATGACGTATTATGACATGACATGTCGATCCAAAATCGCGGATAACGAATAAGGATCGATTATTAACTTCGCGTGTAGGAGCGTTGCCGATCGGTTGCCAACCTTTAAGAACTCTTTTCACAGCTATCTTGAAGGACTGCATTTACGGTCCACCTGGACTGAGGCAAGCAGCCTTAACATATTTAACGATTCAAAAACATTACTATGTGTGTTATGTATTTTGTTTTAGGTAATGAAGCGCCAATATATTCCACCTCCCGTTATGGAAAACCTGTGATCTTGATGGGCACGTACCGTTTCAACTTAGACTGCCGCTCCAAAGCTCCTCGTTTGAGATTTGTTTGCGTGAAAGCCAGCAATGGATGCAAAGCCAGTCTCTTCACGATAGTAGATAAAATTGTGAAAATGAACGATAATCATAATCACAAATAACTGTAAATCCATAAAAAAAATATAACACATTTAGCGTAGCCAGTTTTAATTTCTAATTTTTTTTTTTTTTACTATTTTACATGTTAGCGTTTGACCACAAGTCACCTGATGTTAAGTGACGATGTGGTCGAAGATGGCGCCACGCTACACCTGGACTGGGAACTGGCTCTCAAGTGAGGCTGCCGGAACACACCGATAGGTGCTTGTTAAGAAAACTAATATATAATATATTTATTGATTTTAAAGATTTTTAATTACCACGTAAAATAGGGTTTGTTCTAACCCCAACAGTAAAATGAATCAAATTATATTTGAAATACATTTTTCAACATGCGGGTTTTTTTAACGGCAATTTTGTCGTTGCTAGTGCTGTTTTATCATGCGCTGGAAATGTGTTATTATTTATTAAAGTATTTTCCTTGTATACATAGATCTTGTCATTAATCCAAAAGTTTCCATAACTACAGCAACAGAAACCAAACTTCAGTTTTTAGATCTTTTGTCTGCATAAATCCTTCCTAGTATCCTACTAATATTAAGTTTGTGTGTGTGTGTGAATGTTTGTTACCACGTATCACCGTAACCACTAAATCAACTTTGATGAAATTTGGGATGGAGATAGCTTATACCCTGGATTAACACATAGGCTACTAATTCCGGAAAAGGTTCCTATAGGATAACGGGAAGACGCGGGTGCAACCACGGGGCGCAACTAGTAAATATATAATTAAGAATTGTATTGACTATTTATGATTTATGACATTAGGGAATTAAACGTCCTCCTCCCTTCTAATTTGTGCTGTGCCCGACGGGGCCCATACGGACTAAATGTACCATTCAAATTTATAGTTTTTTTAAGTTCTTTGTACAGTATGGTTGCAATAAAATATGAATATGAATATAGATTCCTGATTTCTAAATTCCACACGTACGAAGTCGTGGGCAAAAGCTAGTATGAAGTTAAATTTAAAATATTAAACGGACAAACGTGCTTACTGCGCCACACCTAAAAATGATGAGGATTAATTACAAGTTGGCAGTGAGCTGGGACTAGCAGGAAATTTAGTCAAAACAAAATCCGTCTGATAATTCTATTGTCTATAAAATTTGAAAGTGCCTAGTGTTGAAGTTGTTTTTTAAATATCTGAGGAATAACACAATAATGAATTCTAGTTAAGATTCAAGCAGCGTCGTAAGTTGGTACCTCTTTGTGATGGGCTCATGTGAGCGGCAATCACGGCAACGCAATAGTATCTTTCTTTTACAATATAACACCACACTGTAAAGCATATTTCTAAGCCGAATGTCATCTTCCAGCTGCTCGCCATCCACAGCTGCAGTTCGTGACGTCATATCAAGGGAAACCCCATGTCGTGCTGAGGGGGTATCGATACAACAGGGACGGGCGCAGCGCGGGGCCCCGGTTTCGGTGGACGTGCCTCAAACATCGCAAAGGCTGTAAGGCTGTTATCGTCACCATCAATAAAGAAATAATCTTCATCGAAGGCGAACATAATCACTGACTTGAATAGCGAATATAACTAGCTGCGCCCCGCGGTTTCACACGCGTGGACTACAGTTTATAGAAATAACAAAGTTTCATATTAATGCGACTATTAAAAGTGGATTACAATCGTCTTTCATTTATTTATTTTATTTATTTATAAAAAAAAAATTCATGATTGATTCATGATTAGCTTACTAAGTTTATAAGAATAATATATTATATTATATTTTTAGTTTGTTAGTTGCAAGTGAAGCTATTAAAAACGTGGTAAAAAGTATCAGTATCCTTTTTCTAGGGTCAAAAATATCTATCTACCTACCAAATTTCATCAAAATCGGTTCGTTAGGCGTGAAATGGTAATAAAACAGACAGATTTCGTATGCATTTATATTTCAAATATACTCGGAACAAATATTTTAATTAATATAATATTTTTAGAATTGATAATACTTTTATTTTGACGTGAATCTAAAAATGTTGTTTATCTGTCTCTTGCATCTGAATTAAATTAATGTGGCTAGATAGGCACTCTGTTACATTATGTTCTACTTATTTCTTGTTCTGAGCTGTCAAGTTTTTTTATATATTTTTTGTTCTGCAGTGGTGTACCTAACGTCACGGACTGGAGGGCCGGTCATACAGATAGGGCCCTACCGGTACAACAAGGCTGCTTCGTACAAGGGCCCCAGGATGAGATGGGTTTGCGTACGGGTGCACTCGCAGTGTAAAGGCACCCTTACTACCTTGGAAAATACGATATTGAAACACACGCCTCATAATCATTAGAATACATCTTATCAAAACTAATTTATGCATGTGATATATATTTTAAGACAGAACAGTGCGAGGACAAAGTTGTAGTAGCACATGTTTATAGTCACCGCATAGTTCATAGTCCGTCTGCTTACCCTTCTTTCTCTGCTCCGTTATTATCATAATTATAATATTTGTTACGGATGTGTGTGCAAATGGCTAATAGCTGTTCATGTGGCGTTCAAATGGCCTATGTTCAGCAGTGGACCTCTTCCGGCTGATGATCATGATGATGATGATGAATGTGTGACGAGCAGGTTTGTCTGATTCTAAGCGTCTCGCTTGCCTTAACACGATAAGTGCGAAACAGGGCTTGAAACACCCTGTTCGTGTCTCATCTTTATAGCGGTAAGAAAAAACTTTAACTTCCTTGTCGTGCGAGAGGCATAACTTCCATCTGATTCAGAGTAGGAGAGAGATAACTATATGTTTGAGATGTGCTATTGATTCCTAGTTCTATGGTACACCAACCTTAATGCCGGGTTTGTTAGACCCCGTGCCGCACTGAACAAATAATAATTCCAACACAGTGCGGAACGAGGTAGCGAACACCTCGTACCCCCGCGCACCTCGTACCGCGCCCTACGCTTGCTTCACGCGGTTAGTGTTGTGCAACGCATTCGAGGCTGCGCACGCGCGACGAAGTAAGACCGATTATGTCGAAACGTTGCCGAAAAAAGTTAATTAAGGAGGAAGATGAAGAAAAACCGGGTGAATCTGAGTCAAAATCAGAATATAGGAAGATATTTCAAATACAGGTTAGTCACAAGTACCTATTATAACTATGTTTATTTGTTAAAATAAATAAATATCAGCAAAGTATGTTAATTTTAAAATGTGTATAATGTTGTATGTATGTATAGTTCCTTACACCTTTGCCCATCAGTGGGACTCGACAGGCTAGATGTAGGTATAGGTATATCTGTATCGTAAGAAATTACATTATAAGTACGTACTCTATATATAGTTAATAGAAACTTGAATGTGACATGTTGAGTAACTTTCTTCAAATAGACTGATGATCGTGATAACTATTAGTGTGTTTGTTTATTGAATTCAAACGATGTCTTGCTCATCAAAATTTTACTCTACCCAATTTAACCAACTTAACCCAACTTTACCAAACTCTATCCAACTCCACCCGATTCTACCTTACTCTTACCCTAATCTACTCAGCTCGACCTTACTTTTACAGAACCTACTGCAAATAAATCACATCATCTCGAAAAGGGACCAAAGAAGAGGAGATGTGTAGGATGTTACGAAAAACTCCGCACCTTCTTAACGAGTCGTGAAGCTGACAAAAAAGTGAAGAAAATTCTCACAGTATGCACTGGTTGCAAAAAATATTATTGTTTGACATGTTTTAATGAAAAACATCCATAAGTTTGGTAAATAAATACAATTAAATAAAATCGATATTTATTTTCCCATCACTAAATAATGTGAAAACCTGCCATTCTTCAATGCGGGGTATATTAGACCCCACATTTTATTTTACCTATAGAAACTAAACTAACGAATCTAACCACGGGCGGCGGCAGATTTAGGTTAATAATTTCATTGTTAATAATAATCACGACAAAAGCCGTCCACTTCATCTTATCTGGCGCCAAAAAAAGGATTTTGGTCTCCTACAGGCGGTGGGGTTTAATATGCCTCGTGCCGCCACAATTTCTGGTATAGGACAAGGTTTAAAACGACCCGTAACGCAGTAATGGAATGTACAGATAAATTTGTGCCGCTCGGAACGTGTTAAAGCAGTATTTGTCACGCGGAACTTTCGTAAGATATCAGTTTTAACAAACTTCAAAAAAGAGGAGAAAAGTTTTTTTTTATTATGTAATATTCGCAAACAAGCAGACGGCCCGCCTGATGGAAAGCGGTCACCGTCGCCGCCTATGGACATCTATCATCATTAGTTAAAGTCATATTGTGCCCAATTTAAGTCATTACGTTGCCATTAAATCTGAAAATTTGTTGTTGTCCAATGTTCTTGCAAAAGAGAGGGCTACACTTACCTGGTTAAAAAAATTAAGAGTGTAATTGTATATGAGTGTGTCGTGGGTGTATAACTGTATAAACCTTGCTATTGTTGGACTGTGCTATATCTTACTAATGTAGAAATTATTTTTTAATAAATGTTTTCAATGAAATTACCGTTGGTAAAGAGATTTAGGGCCGGTTTTATAAACGTCCGTAAGTTAAATGTCATACCAAATTTCTGTAAATTTAATATGACATTTATAA
Source organism: Opisthograptis luteolata (assembly GCA_931315375.2). Classification (NCBI taxonomy): domain Eukaryota; kingdom Metazoa; phylum Arthropoda; class Insecta; order Lepidoptera; family Geometridae; genus Opisthograptis; species Opisthograptis luteolata. The sequence goes on from OV928042.1 coordinate 10,385,527, forward strand.
AACCGGCCCTTAACATCTAGTTTAGGGTGACAGGCGCAGTGCGTTGCCGCGCATCATTTTGAACTGTTGTAGTTCAAAATTCTGCATGAACTGGGTCGAAATGAGGTGAGCGACTTGCTCGCCTTGTCAGATGTATAAAAATAAGTGTCTATTTGTTTAAATTATTGTTATCGTTATTTTAGAAGATAAAATATTACGATCTCTTTGTCTATAAGTTTTTATGTGAAATATAAATGCGAAAACAAGCAATGGAGAGCTGAGTTTACTTTTTATTATTAATACTATTTAATTTCAGTTTGACGTTCATTTATAACAAACAAATCAAAATGTAACATGATGGAGACTAGACGCCATTTTGTGAAATCAGTTTCAATTAACTTCCTGACAATCCCGCCCTACGATTTAGTACCAGTACTACGATTGTTTGTTTTCATTGACCTCGACGCAGCTCGTTTATCGGACCCCTGAGTAGAGGGTGGATACTGGATACGCTACCAACAGGTAAGGGGATGAAGCATTTTTACTTACTATAAGACTGTAAAGACATATAAATTGCTCAACATTAGCGCATTATTCAGGAAGAAAGTAGATAACAAATCAATTCTAGAAGTCCCAAAGTTACAACCATGAAGCTAGATTTGAACCCGCGACCACTAAAACGTGATTATAATGGATGGAAGAATTTTTAAAAGACTCATGAATAGTTACCACGGATACTTGAATTTAAAAAACGACGGAATAATTTTCCAGTCACGCATTCAATTCTTCCGTTGTTCTAGCTTGTTTGTCCTAGAGTTGTAACTTAGAACTGGAAACCCACCAACCATGCGATAAACAATATTTCTTCTTCTTGTTCTTGACTTAGGAGCAGAGCTCTTGTCTGTGGAGCATAATTCCATCATGTTCTGTCCTCGGCCATCATTTTGACCTCTTGGTATGACTTGACGTCAATCCTTTCACTTGGTCTATGTATGTCCTTCGGGGTTGACCTGTCCCACTCTTTTCTTCTATTTTCCTTCTTATTACATGTTTGTCACGAATGGCCAAGCTTCTTTCGCTTATTATCTCTATTGTTGTCAGAAGTGTTAATTTTTCTCCCACTTTGTCCAAAACTTCTTGATTGATTTATTATCAAGAAACACTGATCGAAGGTACGAAAAAAAGAAATTCTAATCGCTATTTAAATTTTCAGCTATTCAAATACTGCCAATATTCTCTACGTCACGTTACGGCAGACCTGTTATAGAGATTGGTCCCTATCGCTTTAATAAATATTACAAGTGTACAGGACCACACGCCAAGTGGACCTGCAATAAGAAGACTGCTTGCGGCTGCAAAGCTTATATTACAACACGTCATAATGATATAATATCAATGGTAGGAATGCATAACCATTAAATAGATAATTGACATTTGTAATTTCTCGCCCGCATGGCTGGTTTACTTCATACGAAATATTTCACAAAAGAAACCGCCAGAAATCAGTAAACAAAATGTAAGATTCAAATAATTTATTGCTTTCTATAATGTAACAAACAATAGTTAGGTTATAGAATATCTTAAGGTAATAATAATATCTTTACAAAAAAAATCGAGTAGATTAGATTCAACGGTCAATGTAGCGCAATGGGTTTGATTCCCACTACAAGACATTGAGATCTAAAAAACGCATTGCGGGCGTGGGCGTTATAGATACTTTACTATCACTGTGATTAGAAACGAATAATAATTTTGTTCACGATTATATCGTTATTTTGTTAACATACGAGTATGTTGTTTTCCTGAATAGCATTTCACTTGTATATACTCTTAACATGAACATGAAATGTTGTTCTCTTGATTTTAAATCGGTATTGGGCATTCAAATAGATGCGAATGATACGACTTAGGTTATGTTAGATGAATGTATATGAATTTTACGACTATTTCATTAATAATATAATTTTCAGAGTCTAAACTGAAGGTAGTTTTGCTAAACGAACCATTTTATATAAAACTTCATCTTCAGTGTTAATATTAAAAAGAATCTAAATTATTTTACAGGTTCGCCAATTAAGTTTACTGTTTCGCGTTTTGGTAACCCTGTGATTCAATTCGGTCGGTACCGGTACAACAGCGTGTCTAAAAAAAGCAAAGGGGCTAAAGTCAGGTGGCCGTGCTCCAGGAAGTCAGGTGGCTGCAGAGCCTTCCTTGTCACTATTGAAAACAAAGTTTTTGCTGATTCAATTAAGCATAATCATTGATCATACGAGTTGTTATGGCTCTCATCCTGGGCCCTTATCCTGAACGCGGGTGCGTTACGTTATCTGCGTGGAATGAACGCTAAAGCACGTAAAGACGTCACACGTTATTGGTAAGAAATCTTGATGGTCATAGCGAATAAGGGTTATGCCTTGTAAACTGTTCATTGTCATCAGCCTATTAAGTTCCCACTGCCGGGACTCTGGCTTTCTCCTTCTCTCAGAGAGAGAGAGAGAGAGAGGGAGGGAGAGAGAGAGAGAATATAGGCCGTTATCTACCACTGTGGCCCAGTACGGATAGGTAGATGTCGCATGCCTTTAAATGTTGTGGTTCTAGGATATTCCAGTTTCCTCACCATCCGTTTTTAAATGATGGTAAATCCACACATAACTATTGACATTGTATTTAAACCTTGACGAGCTCTTTTATTTTTAATACTAGTAATGTACATAATATAAAGTATATTGGTTAGGATAGTATAATGTATTTTTGATTTGCAAAAAGATAAATATAGATCTCATCTTAAACGTTTGTTTTATTACACTGTGACATCTGTATGCGGAGATAAAATTAAAAACAAGTTGTTCTGGATTGCTTATATAAATGATTGTCTTTTACTTGTTATTTATTTTAGTTTTTCGTAGAATACAAAACAAAACAAAACACAAAACAGATCGTAAAGATTCGTTACCGTCCACCATCGAAGATGCTCGTAGGCGTATTGAAAAAGGAGAGAGCAAAAGACAAGTGGCATCGTCTCTAGGAATGACTGAGTCAACACTCAGATTTCGCCTAAAACAACCCAATGTGCAACGAAGCTGGGTAGATACGATGCCACATTTAGTGTTGACGTTACAACCCTGGATGAAATGTCTTTCGGGTTGACAACTAAACAAATAAAAAATGCAGCTTACGAGTTCGCAGAGAAGCATAAAATCCCGCATCGTTTTAACATACACTCAAGAACTGCAGGCAAAGAGTGGTTACGCGGATTTATGAAGCGTCATCCTGAAATTTCTCTTCGGTAGCCAACTTTCACGAGCATTGCGCGAGCTTTGGGCTTCAACAGGCCACAGGTAGAGTAGTGTTGCTGAACTGTCGATAGTTTTCATCTGAAAAGCCATACTATAGATAGTATCGATTGCTTACTAAACAAGACAATACTATCGAATAAGTGTAATACTATCGATAGTATTGCTGCTCGCGAAGTATATAATATCGAGAGTATCGATAGTTTGTCTTGTTTTAAACTATCGTTAGTATCGATAGACGATCGATTAACTATCGATAGTCGACTATCGATCGGCAACGCTAAGGTAGAGCGGTTTTATGTGAAAATGTCAGCTTTGGTTTTAAATACCAGTTTCCCCCCTAGCACAACATTTACAATATGGACAAAACAGGAATTTCAACAGTACCGACCACCTAAACTGCTTTCTGTCAAAGGAAAAAATGCTGTAAATAAAATATCCAGTGCAGAGCCTGGCATCACGAAGTCACGAAGGATTGGCGCTCACTCCAGTTGGAGGACGGGCAGGAGGTGGCGCTGGACAGACCGATGTGGCACCGGCATTTAACAAAGCTGCGACTATTGCTAGTGGGGTGGAAAGCTTCAGATCAATTGGAATATACAGTGGAAACCAGATGTTTCAATGATGCTGATTTTATGGCAAGCAGTGTCACTGGACGGGAGAACCCAGTTAAGAACACTATAAAAATAAAAGTGTTTTAAAAAATTGAAGATGATGACTTTTCTGCAGAGGTCTCGGTGGACGCACCAGAGGAAGTCGTGCTTAATGGTTCTTTACAACTTCTAGAAAACACGCTTCTCTACACAAGTAGAGTTACAAAACTAACTAACTAACAATGTAATCAAATCTTAGAAGTCAATTTTCACCTACTTCTAATTGTCGTATCGACTTGAAACTTTGTATGTATGTGTATGTAATTATTTTTATTGGAAACGGCTGTAAATGGTAATGATGCTATTGAAGAAATCTTTGTACCTACGATAGTCTGCTGTTATGAATCATATAGGTACAAAAATTACATAAGACGATGCAAGTAATAATTTTTCGTTTCATTGCAGTTTATTTGAATTCATATAGGAGTCATAAGCATATTCTTGAAAAGGGTACAAAAAGAAGATCGTGCGCAAGGTGCTACGCCACATTAAGATGGAAGTTGGACAGGCGAACTGCCGATAGGAAGGTTATAAAGGTTAAGACTTATTGCCAAAAGTGCAATCAGACTATTTGTAGCTCATGTTTTGAGAAAGTACATAAAGGTTTCAACACTCAAAATTACTCCGATAAGCCCGGAAGTGCTTTGATGGCCCTCCTCAAAGACTAGACTACTTTTCACTTATATGAATGGGAATGCTATACCATGTCTGGTTACCGATGTCGGACCCGTTTAGGGTAAGCGATACAAACAATTTTATCGACAAATCATTTTTTTTATCAACTTTGTGGAAATGGCAGCTATTTTAATTTTCATTTCGACTCAGCAAGGGTACTTGCATTTATTTAGCAATTTCTACTTACTAATTTTGTCATTAAGATACAGAAAAAAAAAATAGTAAACCGAAAAAAACATGACTAAAAATTAGGTTATTTTTAAGATTTTTGTTTCCACAAGGTAATTCAAAAAAGAAAATTGATTTGTCGATAAAATTGTTACACAAAAAAGCGATACACGCTTACCCTTAACGGGTCGGTAACCAGACAGATTGTATACCTACTTACCTAGTGTTTACCGTTCTAATGGTCCTACCTTTTATTTAGTGAGAACGCATGTACAACAAAAAGTCATACTTAGTTGACTGGGGAAATTGTGATGTTATTTATTTACATATTATATATAAATTTAAAATGAAATGGTGTTCTTAGGTAGATCATTACTCGAAAACGGCTGGACCAGTTTGGCTAATTTTCTTATTAAAGTGTTTGTAATAGCCCGAACAAGGCTTTATACAAACAAAAATTTTAGAAGTTACCCGGAAAATTCTGATAAAACCGGAAAGTACTTTTTTATGGATTTTGGAATGAGCTTACGACCCGCTGCACACCAATTATTTATATTTGCTTACCCGGGCGAAGTCGGGGCGGCTTATTAGTTTTTAATAGATAAAATAAAAATATATCATATGACAAAGAATATAAAGTCAGTTTTGTATACCGATACAATATTATTTTATTATTTAAACATACCTACCCCTATATTACCCATATTACCTATATCATGTAGTAGTATATAACTAAGTAAAATATACAACGATACTAGCTGCGCCCTGCGGTTTCACCCGCGTCTTCCCGTTATCCCGCAGGAACCTTTTTCCGGGATAAAAAGTAGCCTATGTGTTAATCCAGGGTATAAGCTATCTCCATGCCAAATTTTACTCAAATTCGTTCAGCAGTTTTTGCGTGAAAGAGTAACAAACATCCATTCATCCATACTCACAAACTTTCATTTAATATTAGTAGGAAGTAGGATAGTACGGATGACAAGCAGCAGTGACTGCCGTGAAGATGATGACGTAAAAATTGAAGGCTCACTGACTTTTATCTTAGTTTTAGAGTTGCAACCGGTATTCACCACATCTCGGTTTGGGAATCCCGTCATAGTGATCGGTCCCTACAGGTTCAATAAGTACCACAAGTGTAAGGGGCCCAGGATTCGCTGGAGGTGCACCAAGACCGGGTCCGGATGCAACTGTTACGTCATATCTTTGGAAAAGGAGCTCATGTCTATTATAGGGAAACATAATCATTGACAACTTTTTATATGTGTTCATCATCAGCCGGAAGAAGTCCATTCTGAACATATACTTGTTAGTTTTGAAACGCAACGGAATCGACACCAATATTTTTGAGTTAATATATGTACTGTACAATTAGTGTTGGTTGTCCTGACATGGTGGTTTGTTGACAGTTTTGTTGTTTCATACAGAGATTAATGTATTGTTTGTTTATTTCTGAGACATAATCTATATTTGGGGATTGTGAAATAAATTACACATGAAAAGTTTATATAAAACTAGTTTCAGTTTTTTTGGTACTTCTCACATGAATGACGCTGGCCCTTAAGCGCGTATTTTTCTCTAATTTAAGGGAAACCTAGATTATATTTTTTAGGATATTGTACTCCCTGGCAATCCGTATTATAAAAGAGCCTCAGAAACGATTGATGTGAATTGGTGGCAAATTTACTACATAGGGATGAAACGCCTCCCCGCGCCTTGTAGTCCTGTAACGGAATAGGGATGGCGGAATCAATCCATACACTGGGGCAGGATTCAAGCTACCGGTGGTTAGGGCTGCAGATTAAGGAGCCTCGTGACGATACGCGCCGTGTCAAGGAGTACTTACTGCCTTCTGCATTCGACCCTTGATCTAACTGTCCATCGAGAGCCTCCTTAGATGTTGGTCGAGACTCTTCGCTATGAGGCCGTTCGCTGAAACGACTATCGGGTCGATGATCGTTGAGTCAACATCCCACATAGCGATCACCTCGTGAGTCAAGTCAAGATATTGACTTAGTAACGACAAATCTATTTTTATTATTATAACTGAGAGTTGTTAAAGTAGGTGCTTACCTAAATTTATCTTTCTAGCTCTACCGATATATACCACGTCTCGTTTCGGCAAGCCCGTTGTGGTCATCGGCGCTTACCGGTACAATAAATACTCTAGATGCAAGGGGCCAAGGGTCCGGTGGAGATGTACTAAGACAAGCCAGGGATGCAAAGCGCATCTCATCTCCGTCGAGGACCAAATCTTGACAGTTATGGAAGAACATAACCATTGAAATGTCACGTCATGTGTCAGCTTTCCGCCGTGACTGTCTGATCATACCGGTTTCCAGACCTTGGATATAAGAACTTTTGAGGTTGGTAGAGATGCACTAGCCATATGTTTGATCTTCGAGAATGATAAAATTTGATTGTTTATTTTTAAATTTGCCTTTTAAATGTCATTTATTTCGGGATCGTTAAAGAGCTTCAATAAGAATTGTTGGAGTTTTTACCTTGAGCAAACTTTACCATCAATATTTAAAAACGAATTTCCATTTACTATGTTTTTTTGTAAGCTATGCTTTGGTTCGCTATGAATGTGTACGGTACACACAATTACAAGATGTAAACAAAACATGATACGTCTACACAATTTGTTTCATTCAGCTAAGTAGTAAAAAAGCTTGACTCATAAATAAACTCACAATTGTTTCAGTTGCAATGTTCACAACGTCGCGTTACGGCAAACCCGTGCTTGAAGTGGGAGGATATAGGTACAACAAGTACATAAGATGCAAGGGACCTAGAGCTAGGTGGCTCTGCACAAAGATAGGGACTGGCTGCAAGGCTCAAATCAAATCGGTTAACAATGAAATCATAGACTTTAGAAATATTCACAATCATTGATTTGTTCAAAACTATTTGCGCCCCGCGTCTTCCCGTTATTTATTTATTTATTTATTTATTTATAATGCACACCAACATAATAAACAATATATCATCAATATACGAAGATCACGCTATAGTCAGCTCAATTCCAATTGTTATTACAATTATAGGCGTAGACTACATGCAAAAAATAGCAGAATAATTTATTAATGAATACGTAATTTAAGATGTCCAAAAACTAAGTGCAATAAACAATTACAATTGAAATTAAGTGCAGAATTTATAAACAATACAATAATAATAAAGAATGAATAATTGAAATTAAAAATGTTAATGATTATATGAAATAATAATAATAGTTTAAATGTTTATGCTGACAATAAAATTTTCTTTTTAAACTTACAAATGCTGTCAGCAAATAGGTCAATATCTGACTTTTTAGAGATGTTGTTATAAGTTTTTGTCATCCTATTTAGAGGTGCATTAAGGCCCAGGTTAGATTTACATCGGTTGTTATTGGTAAAAAGAAGATTGAAACAAGAAACGCGCGGAATACGCGATGGGGCAGAAAAACAAATTTGTGACAACAATTCTGTCGCGTCTGCTGTCCCATTTGTAAGTTTATGAAGAACAACCAGTTCTAGCATTCGTCTTCGATCAGCGAGTGAAGATATTTTAAAATGACTCAGTCTATCGGTGTAATGAAGCAAAACTTTCCCCAAATTTACAGAATAAGTCAGGTGCCACAGAAATCTTTTTTGGATACTTTCAATTCTTTTTATATAGACATCATAAAAGGGATTCCAGGCAGGACAGCAGTATTCCAGACCGCTTCGGACAAAGGAATTATAAAGTAAAACTTTAGTCGATGCCGATTTAAAGTCCTTACAGTTGCGGAGAATAAATCCGAGATTTCTAAACCCTTTGGAACAAATGTTGTCAATATGCTCATTAAATTGCAGCTTACTGTCGAGCAGTACCCCCAAGTCCCTAATAACACTAACTCTATCCAATGAGATCGAATTTATCATATAGCGCGAGTCAAACTGTATCTTTTTTCTGGAAAATCGAAGAAAACAGCATTTAGCTGCATTCAAATCCATACCATTATTATAACACCACAATACCAATCGATCAAGATCCTCTTGCAAAAGGTTTGCATCCGTCGAGTCGTTAACGACTCTAAAGAACTTAAGATCATCAGCGAATAAGTAATAATGGGAATGGTGGAAACAATTACCAATGTCATTAATGAATACGTTAAATAGCACGGGACCTAAATGAGATCCTTGGGGGACTCCGGACGTTACAGGAAATGGATCAGAAGAATAACCATTGACAACCACCTTAGAACGGCGGTCCGAAAGATATGACCTACACCAACCCAGCAAGGGTTCAGCAATACCATGATCAGATAACTTACGAATCAGCAGTTTATGGTTGACCTTATCAAAAGCCTTGCTGAAGTCGGTATATATCGTATCCACTGATGAACGATTATCTAGTTCCAAAGAAACTCTATTGATGAATGTGGTGAGATTGGTCGTAGTAGACCTTCCTTTCATAAACCCATGTTGAGAAGAATTCATAAGCTGTTTCAGGTGCCAAGAAAGGAGGGGATATAGCAGTTGTTCAAAAATTTTGCCAAAAATTGGAAGAATAGATATTGGTCTGTAATTTTTTACCTGATCTCTTGGTCCATTTTTATGAATAGGAACTACCAAAGCAACCTTCCATACGGAAGGGAAAGTACCTGTGATCAACGATTTATTAAAAATGAGACAAAGTGGTTTAACTAAAGCAGGTGCGGATCTGGATACAAAAACAGATGGAATTCCATCTGATCCAGCTCCCTTATACAAATCAAGTCTTTTTAAAACTTTAAGAACTTGGTCATTCCTGAATTGAATTATCGTCAAATAGTGACTTGTCAACATAGCAGCACCACTCTCACCTGTTGTCGAATTGTATAAAAAGCCATTAGTGGTATGGTTAGATTCAAAATTTTGCGCGAATAGATTACAAATATCCTCCCCACCCAAGCTAGTCTTATTTTCATATGTCATTTCAGCTGGATATACACTGTTATCTTTCCTTTTACTTTTTACAAATGACCAAAAGAGCTTGGGATTTGAGCGTAAGTTATTTTCAAGACCAATAATATAGTTGTGATAACACACAATCATTAAATCTTCTGAACGTTTTTTAGCTAACTCAAAAGACAATTGATCCATGGGATTATTATTGAACTTTCGAAGCTTATTTCGATACTTAAGCTTTTCGCGCAAAAGACCAATCAAATGAAAAGAAAACCATGTTGGATATTTTCGAGACTTAGGCTTAAATTTTGGGACATGTTTTATAATAGCTTCTCGAATAAAACTGTAAAATATTGAGACCATCTCGTCAACGGTAATACAATTCGCAAAAGCTTCATCCCAATCAACACTATTCAGATCCCGTATAATTTTAACATAATCTGCTTTAAAAAAGCAAAAATGACTAGTATTTTTATTATTGCTAAGTCCACTACTAGGGCCAAAAGCCAAAGAAAACATCAACGGTGGGTGAAACTCGTCAATTACTGTTAAAGGGTTATCACAAACCTTGAGACCAGAGAGCTTAACATTACTCAGAACCAAGTCTAGGATCTTACCTTTATTATTCCTAACGCTGTTGTACTGCCTGAGATCGTGGAACATGCAAAAATCAAGAAGCATAGAAACATAATTGCTGTTACTAGGGGTATTTACTATTGAGTCACAACCCTCAGAAAGATTCCAATCTATACAACCGAGGTTAAAATCACCTATAAATAATACGTTATCCATTTTGACCTGCTCCAAAGCACGATTTGAGCTAGATATGAATTCATCAAGAATGTGTCTCTGAATAGGCGGAGGAAGGTATACAGCACAAAGATACAAACGCTCCATTTGGCCTCTTTGATTGCAAAATTCTGCCTGAATCCAAAGATCCTCACATTTTGACTCTAATTTGTCCAGACGCCTGGAGTGAAAACGCTTAGACACAGCGATAAGAACACCGCCACCATTCTTTCGGCTATGGAACCCACTAGTTTCCCTGTCACGTCTATAAACAACATATTGACTATCAAATAACTCTGAATCGAAGACGCTGCCATTCAACCAGGTTTCGCTTAATATTACAATGTCATAATTATTGCAGATTGTGTTATTAAAAAAATCGACGGTTTTTGTTCTAAGACCTCGAACGTTCTGGTAGTAAAAATTAATCATACAAAAGAACTATAAATAAATTTCAGTTAACAAGATAAAATAAACTAAACAACAAACAATTAAAATAAAAGCACACCGTAAAACAATTATTTTAAATCACTTAGCACACTATGGTCTCTAACAAAGATAAAGGCGGAGGAATCGTTCTTTCTCAAGAATACCTTGCTGTCCCGTACCCAAACGTATCGGTATTTAAGCTCCTTCGCCCTCAGGCGAGCAGCGGCGTGCAGAGCTTTAATCTCCGGGGTGAGGTGTTCACTGACGAACACCGCAGTCTTCTTACCGCCTAGGCCCAGGTGGCTAGTGTTAAGTTTGTCGCCGGGGTTGTTTCTATTGAGCTTGATAACTCCGGCCAAAAAGGTATCACGGAGCCGACGGCTGCTAAATCTTACCAAGATGGAGCGTGGACGAGGACTACTAGCGTTGAGTTTAGCAATACGACTGCAATAGTGGAGATCCGAGTCAGTTACCGGGCACTTAATAATATTGCCTAGTTGTTGCACGGTATTGTATAGATTTTCGTTATTGTGTTCAGGTACACACTGGAGCTCGAGGTTGTTCACTCGGGACAGTTGTTCCACTTGGAGAATACGCTTTGAGAGGTCACAATAAGCGTCGCGAAGCTTCGCGTTCTTTGTTGTTAAATCGGCTATCGAAATTTTCTGGGCCTCGCATTCACTCTTAACAAAATCACGTTCAGAGTTTGACAGGGCCAGGGCTTCCTCTAATCTATCAATTTTGTTGTTTATGTTCTTTATGTCGGTGTCAAATTTTCTGTCAAGCTCTTCTCTAATTATCTCCCTAATAAGATCCGCCGATAAGCAACCACAGGTACCGGTGCTACGGGGCTTGGAGCGCAGCGTTACGTTATCGTACTGCTGTATAGGTGAGCAGGCACTCGGTTTGACGGCGGCCGTCGACGCCAGAGAACGTATAGGTGTGTTAGTGTTATCGCCCAGCTTTGGTTCTCTGCAGCGGCAAGATGGGCAAACCCAAGTCTCTTTAAATTCCTTGTCAAATTTATCCCGCAGGAACCTTTTTCCGGGATAAAAAGTAGCCTATGTGTGTGTTATGGGCTATTTTAATATTACCATGCACTACCTAGGGTGCTTTTTTAAGCGAATTAGTTAATTATTACAAAGTCATATTACGTTAATTTTTATTAAGTAATAGTAATAAGAACTTTAAATAATGTAGATTAAATATATTTCTGTTGAGATAGTAAAATATAGAATTAAGAGAACAATGTCTTTTTTTGTAAATATTGAAGCTGTAGTTCTTCTGAGATGTTCTCAAAATTTGGTTAAAACGTTGCTATTATAAGTAGGAGTATGTATTATTTATTACCTTGGTTGAAAATGCCCCAATCCGCTCAAAGCGTTTCGCTTCCACATTTATAATGCGAACGGCTAAGGAGTGGAACACCTTGCCAGCGTCTTTGTTTCCCGATAAGTATCATTTGGGAGCCTCCAAATCAAGGTCACTCTTTTGACCATCTTTCAAACCATCTTTTCTAGGATGTAATCTTATCATTTAATAATAATGATCATGGTGTATATAATAATTACTATAACCAAACTATCATTCTGGAACATATTATGACTGTCCAAAGCATATAAAGGATCAAGATAAAGGAAGGAAATAATAAAAAATATTTGCATGCCGCCTTGTGCGGCTAAATGTATCTGGCACTATTCTGTACTAATTCCATCTTTACCAACCGACATTTTACGCAAATAAATAATTCTATTCTATTCTATCTTGTACTAAAATAATTCTATGTTGGTGTACAGTTTGTGAGATATAAACTGTTTAATATATTTTCAGCATTTACCTACATAAAATCGTCACGGGGCAAGATTATGATATCGCATAACAATCACAAGTTCAGCTTGAACTCTGTTACGGGGGGCTGTAAGAAGCGCTGGATTTGCTCGAAATGGTGTTACGGGTGTAGAGCTTACTTAATAACGGTAGAAAATAAGATCGTTGTATGTAATACTGTTCACACGAAGCACGCAGTAAACAGGACAATTTAAGATCTATAACCATAGTAAAGAGTAGTAGTTCAGCTTCATAAAAATCGGCCGCCGCCGGTTTGAATGTGTGCGAGAGTAGCGGCGCCGTGTACGCACGCACTTTTCACGCAAACAATCACAAACGAACGGGGCCGCGGACGGCGCCGCGGCCATGCACTCAGTACGGAACGCGTCGCCTATGCATCACCGCAAGAGTAGGCAATTAACTCGTCGAGTGGCCTTAACTAACCTACTGTTCTTACTTTACTGTGCTATAACTGAACGTTGGTAACTCAGATTGGAGAAGAAGACTGGGTATTCCAGTTAGAATTAATATGAAGCTGCTTTGATCTTCTTTCGTTGCTGTATCAATTCTGTAAACGAAATTGAGATTAGATACCGAAAGTAATGTACGTATAAACTATATTTGTTGAAAAATAATTATTTTTATGAAAAAACTTATTTGATTTTTAAATTTTTACCTAAATACTTAATAACTTGCCTGATGATTTTTGACAAAATAATTGGAGTTTTTCATTAATTTTTGACTAGGTTTAATTTATGGCATTACGTCCTTTTTCCATTTGAGGGATGTTAATCATTTATCAGGTTTTCATTTTATCATTATCTATAGAGGCTTTGTAGAACAAGATTCTAAGTTACATACATACATGTGTCCAAATATTAAATTAAAAAATTAATTTAATGATAACGAAATAATTATGTTACTCACTTACTGTAGATTTTTTCATATCAACGATTTGTTTTCAGATACTTTTAAATATGTGACATCTTCCCATGGGAAAATTAATATATCGATTGGCAATTACACGTTCAGTCCAAACCACTCCGGTAGCCGTTCCGGGAAAAAGCGATGGCTTTGTTCGAAATGGAGTTATGGATGTCGAGCCTCGATAATCACAACGGATGACAAAGTTGTGAAAATGAATCAATTTCATACAAACCATTGAAGAAATGAGTTTTCAAAAATCAAGCAAATGCGTGCTAATGCCACGCATGATCTAAATTCATATTCTAAAACTAGCTTCGCCACGCGATTTTCCCGCTATTCCGCAAGAACGCTTTATTTAGGATAAAAAATGACCTCTAGGTATTTAGGATATAGGTAAGCTAAAGAATCTTCCAAATTTCACTTCAATCCAACTAGCTTTTTCAGCGTGAAAATGTTACAATCATACGCACTCATTACTCAAAGTTTTTGCATTTATGTGCGAGTGTGAAGTTTGAATTGTTTTTAAATGAAGTATAAGTATGGTCTTTGCTATAGATATCTTCCATCTTTAGTGAATATATGTTGGGATTTCTTGTGTACATACGTGGTGCAACTTTGATTATTTCTTGGTTTTCGTTCATCACCAGCCTCGCTTTACAATTGATGTTCACTGAGCATCGCCAGTACGTACTTGTTCAGATGTTTTGAGTATGTGTGGCCATTGTAGAGTATCATATCATTCCCTCTCTGAGATTGCACGATTTAGTAATCTGTAACTAATAACAATAGCGGTTATAGATAAGGAAGGTCAGACGCTCCATTATAGAGTCTGGCTTAACAGGCTTGCTGATGAAACAGCGAGACGTACTTAGTTGTGTAGATATGTTTTCCAACTAATGCAAAACATATCTACACTAAGTGTGGACGAGCCTGCCGTCATTGTTGCCACGAAAAAAAAGTGTCCTTAAAATATGACCCCACTGACACTGTCTTGGATCGTCTTGGATCGATATGTCAAGTCATAATAATGTCATTTTAGTAGTAAAGCTTGACATACTACTACCAAAATGACATATTATGACATGACATATCGATCTAACACCGCGGATAACGGATCAGGATCGATTATTAATTTCGGGCGTAAATCGACTGTCACAGAAAAGAAGGCCATGTATGTAATAATTATTATTTTGCTCATGCGAGTTATTTGTATTTTGATCATGTGATAAGTAATGTGCGTGTTAGTCCCCGACACATATTAATATCGTGACATGTAGAGAGTTAAAAACCATTGACAAGTAGGTATATCGTATTATGATTACCTGTAATCGTTGTATTAGTGATGTTCCTATTTAATATAATTATTTAAATGAAATAGTGTGGATTGTATAACAGCTTTAGCAGTGCTTTCTATTACCTTGTTGTTTATCGTCGTATTATTAGAAGGTAATAAATGTTTTATAGTATTGGAATCAAGTTATTTTTCGTACACAGACACACAAAAATAAGTAGCAACAATTACGCCTATAGAACCACATACATATTACATAGTTCCGACCCCTAACCGCTCCTCCCTGTACCTAGAGATCCACAATACCCAAACACAAAAAGTAGACGCGAATGCGTAGAGGGAATACTTTAAAATATAACCTATATTATCCCTGAACTAATTTTTCTTTTTTCAGTGCTGAAATACAGCCAGTCGCGTTACGGGAACCCTTTAATCCTCTATAAGGGGAACAGGTACTGTCTAAAAGACAAGAGTTCTATCAAGAAGACCTTCCGCTGCAACCGGTGGGATCGGGGCTGCCGCGCCATGATGGTGATCGTGGATGACCAAGTCATCAGTATGAAAAATGTTCACACTCATTTTTAGTACCTTCTTCAATCTAACGCTGGGGTCCCACGGTCTGTTTCTCTAACGAATCAGACCACGCCAGACCGGATGGCGCATCGTGGGAACACCCTCCCTATGGCTGTCTGTCGTGGTGATAGTCAGATCTAATCAATCCTAAGGTTATTCGGCTTCACGATAACTGTTTATTGAGCCGTTTCTTTACGTTTAGGCATTTCTTGCCAAGTCCTACATCGCTCCTCATGTGGTAACATGAGCAGCGATGAGTAAAATGAGTGACAGGCTTGGTCATCACGGACTTTCATGCAGCAGAAGTGCAGGTCGCTTCTCGCGGCACGCCAGTCTGAATGAAGTCATTCGTCGGGCCTTTGTCAGTGCTGGCGTCCCTGCAGTATTAGAACCAAACGGTTTACTATGGAATGACGGCAAGAGGCCCGATGGGATGACGCTGATTCCATGGAAGATTGAGAGAAACTATTTATTGCCGGATAACGCGAATCAACCCGATGCCCAATATCGCGAGAACCGAGAGGTACCGATTACCTATCTAGTCAAATACCGAGATGGTACTCTCGTTATCCAATACCAGTCCAATAAGCAAACCGTACATGCATCGTGTGTGTATTGAAATTCAACACACAAACTAAAACACTCGTGTTTCCACTGTGAAAAGGTGAGGCGTTTTACTGATGGAAAGAAAATCTGGGTGTCATATTAGAGATACATTAATAAACCTAAGCTATTATTAAATTCTTACAAATCCAGTTGTAGCACGGTGCCACCTTCGACTACATCGTTACTTTGCCTCAGCTGACTGGCGGTCAAACGCAACCCTGTAAAAACATAATAATATGTAATATGAATACGCTTTAGCACATAATAGCTATATATACATATATACAGGGTGTTTGGTACATGGACCGACAGGATTTTTTGGGGGGTGGGGGGGGGGTCATGCGCTAGATTTCCCCGCCGGGCCCGATGTCCCAAGTGTCACGGTAGTTTAGATATTTTTTTTTTAAGTTTTTTTTTAAACCCCCCGAAATCTTGTCTTTAAATCGTCATAACTTTTTTGTGTGTGGTTATAATACCACAAAATAAACTATGCTTGTATTCTACAATGTTTTCTTATTCTAAATAAATCATTACCTGTTACGATTAATATCAACAAAAAAACTTCTGAGCTTTCAAAGTGGTAAATCGGTGTAAATGTTATGAAAAGTGACAACTTCTAAATTCATTGAAAAAAAAACTAAAAGTCATTTTGAAATTAGCTTTCTTTTAAAAAGTTCTTTAGTTATTAGCCTTTCCAACGATATGCTACATGACCTAAGAAATCGTTCGTAAGGTGGTCAAATTAAGATTCGTTTGCCAGAGCCCAGGGCTGAACACGCACTCTAACAATGTAACTGCTTTGAACAATGAAACCAGTCAACGCGGATTAACCAGCAGCAGGTAAAAAGTCTGTCTCTTTCTTACTAAGGTACAGTTATTGTTGTCTTTGTCTATCGAGTTGGAAGTTGGTGAAGGTCGGTCACTCATCACTAGCCGGCAATCAGTCGAGATTCCTCTGCTATTCGATGTGCCCGTTCGTTTCCCGTTGTTCCATCGTAGTTAAATTAAAGTCTTGTTATTGTTTTTTGTTAAATCTGTTGTTGACTGTTACGTTTTTGTTGTGTTTCTCTTTGATTATTCGTTACAATGCCCAACTTCAGTAACGAGGAGTATGCTGACATAATGTTGGCGTATGGTAGAGCTGATTGCAATTCGCATGAAGCGCGAAGAATTTATCGAGAACGATACCCTGATCGACGATTACCTCTCCACGAGACCTTCTCAACTACCTATCGACGTCTGAGGGAGACTGGAAACATAAACTTTCGGGAGCCCCGAGTGCAAGTGAGGCAACATAATGTTGAAGTTGATGAGAGAATCCTGCAAGCTTTTGATGAAGATCCTACAACAAGCATACGAGTTGTTGCTGACAGACTTAACTTATCAGTTTGGAAAGTCTGGTCCGTTCTTCGGGCAGATGGAAGGCACGCATTCCATTACACTCCTGTTCAAGGTAACAACTACTTACGTACTTATTTAAAATGTGACATTAAAATTTTACACTTTTTTACATTTAACATTTTAACCGATTTCAAATCTTAATAAAATGTGTCCACTTTTGACTTTTTTTTATTGTTGTAATTTGTGCAATTAACTGCACAACTGCACATTCATTCATTGTTCCAGGTCTCGAAGAGGGTGACAATGCAAGACGGTTGGAGTTCTGCCGATTTTTATTGCATACAGATGTTGAAAACGGCGACTTTTTAAAACGAATTTTATGGACCGACGAGTCAAATTTTAGCCATGAAGGCATAGTAAATCTGCACAATTTGCATCACTGGGAGAAAAGAGGCCAAAATCCGCATAAAAAAAGGCAGAGTTCCTTTCAGCGAAAATTCAGTGTTAATGTTTGGGCTGGTGTTATAGGGCGAAATCTTGTCGGCCCATATTTTTTGCCAGAACGACTCAATGGAGACAATTATTTAGAGTTTCTTCAAAATGATTTACCTGAACTGGTACTACCAGTTTTAGAAGAAGATGTGCCAATTGTTTTCCAAAATGATGGCTGTCCGGCACATTACCGAAGAACGGTACGAGAACATTTAGACAATGTATTTCCCAACTCGTGGATTGGTAGAGCTGGCCCTATACCATGGCCCGCACGGTCCCCGGATCTGACACCCCTGGATTTCTACATATGGGGACGTACAAAAGAATTAGTTTATGCGACAGAGGTGCCCACAAAAGAAATTTTAGTGGAACGAATAAACACCGCATTCGTAAAAATGCAAGAGGAAATGCTGCTATTAACCACTACCACAGAAATCAGAAAAAGGTGTCGTGCATGCATAAGGTGTGGAGGCGGCCAATTTGAGCAAATGTTGTAATTTTAATGTAATAAAAACAAGATAACACAAAAAAACGTATTTTCATTATCATGACCCTAAGCAACGAAGTATCTCTTAGGTCGACCCCTGATGTATTATTTCTGCCATGTAGCATATCGTTGGAAAGGCTAATAACTAAAGAACTTTTTAAAAGAAAGCTAATTTCAAAATGACTTTTAGTTTTTTTTTCAATGAATTTAGAAGTTGTCACTTTTCATAACATTTACACCGATTTACCACTTTGAAAGCTCAGAAGTTTTTTTGTTGATATTAATCGTAACAGGTAATGATTTATTTAGAATGAGAAAACATTGTAGAATACAAGCATAGTTTATTTTGTGGTATTATAACCACACACAAAAAAGTTATGACGATTTAAAGACAAGATTTCGGGGGGTTTAAAAAAAAACTTAAAAAAAAAATATCTAAACTACCGTGACACTTGGGACATCGGGCCCGGCGGGGAAATCTAGCGCATGACCCCCCCCACCCCCCAAAAAATCCTGTCGGTCCATGTACCAAACACCCTGTATATGTATATATATACCTAGTACTACGGTTTAAGTTCATATAAAAGCCTTAGAAACCGATTCTATGTTTGAACTTATCAAGAAATAATGTCTCGCATTGTGAACCATTAAACTAAGTTATATACCTATACTGTATAAATCACAAATCATGTTTACTTAGCATGTTATAGTTTATTAATATATTACAGTTTTCCGAATGATCTCTACTTAAAAAAACTCTAACACTGACTGACAGACAACTCACATCCTAAACCTCTCATAGTGCAACTGCACCTATCAGATGTCAAAGCTACACAAGTTAAACAAGGTGTACGGATTGCAGTACAGTTCAGTGAGCACATTGACGGTTCGGATCGCGAAATCTAGTACGAAGTGCATATAAATCACTCACTACCTTAACTCAATTTAAATATTCCAAAAAAATACAAGCCATTGATAGATAACTTATTCCAATTTACTATCTATCAATTACTGTAACCAAAATGCTAAACACTTAGAATCGCTTCGAATCTTTTGTAGCTTGTTCGTAATTTATAACTTAATAAAACATGACTTTCTTTTCAAAAAAGAGTTAATTCTGTTTATTTTGATTCCTGTTACAGTAATTTTTAGTCTCCAGGACTGAATATAGGTATGCAGATCACTGTTACCATGTTTGAAATCTAAATAACGTTTTATTCGAATAAGAATACTACGGATAGCGCGTTCCTAAATTACGCGTAGTAGGTTACGCGTGTCGTGGAACGTCATATCCATACTTGCAGCTACGCGAACACTCTTGGAGAACGCGAACGGGAACCAATGTATGCGTGGGGAATGTATCCCGACAACGCGTAACTCAGGAACGCGCTATCAGTACGCAGCTTTAGACATTTCATATTTTTAGGGCCAATATTTGCTGTGAATAGGAACTGCAAACCAGTAATATATTATGGTGGCCACCACTTTAATCACCACAGCAATAGCAGGGGTCCGAGAGGGTACTTCGTGTGCTCCAAGCAGCGGCACGGGTGCAAGGCTATAATAAAGACATACGATAACCAAATAATCACCATGAAAATTAATCATAACCATTACTGATTCCTGATGATTGAAGGATTTATCAATTTGTATATAGAGCTTAAAAATGTATATATATATATATCGTTACAGTAAACTTGGATTTCATTTTTAAGATTCCATGATCCATGATTCAATTAGGAAGTGATGATAGAGGATTCATTTATTAAACTTATATGATGTTTGACCTCCTAATTAATAAAAAAGGAATGTCTTAGCTGTGTTTACTAAAGATAAAAATGTTTCAGGGCCAGTTTTTACGGTGAACAGGAATGGTAAACCAATTATTGAATTTGACGGTCACGTATTCCATCAGCATATGAACTCTAAAGGTCTAAAAGGGTACTTCGTGTGTGCTAAGGCACGAAAAGGTTGCAGAGCTGTAATAAGAACTTATGATAAGGAGATAATTGTTATGAAAACGGACCATAACCACAATTAAGATCAATAAAAGTATTCTAATCGACTTATTCGCAAATAACTTAGTCCATTTTTCTATCCCATCCGCCTATGTACGTCTAATAATATGTCGCTCGCCTACTGCAAAATGTCACTCGTCTGATGGAAAAACTTCACGCTTGCCCAGTGGTGGATTTACACATTTTTTAAGTGTAAACTGATTATTTTTTGCCACCTGTACATAAAGGTGTGCAATCCTTCAAGATGAATGTGAAAAGAGTTCTTCATGGCCGGCAACGCATTGGCAACGCTCTAGTACCTATTGCTAGTGTCGTTAAGCGGTGGTGACCACCACCAGCCCATACTCTCTCGCTGAGAGAAGGCCAGAGTGGGAACGTGAAAGGCTGATAATGATGATGATGACCACCACCAGGCAGGTGGTCAACTTGTTTTCAAAATTTTCCGCCGCTACAGTCTATCTGAAGCCTATACAACCTGTTGGTAAATCCGCCGCTTCGTTTGACCATTACAGTTCAGAGACAATCAGAATTCTGAACTTGGACACTTCAAAATCCTACGCGGCAATGCACTACGCTAGTCAACATCACATTAGTACCTCTATTTAAGGCTTACTAAGGCTGGCATGTATAACACGTTAAGCCTTGTTTAAATCTGCATTTTACTAAATTTCCATATGATTTGACAAGTGAATTAATCGGTGGTGCAAGTGGGCCTTAGTAATTTTGTTGGCAATTTGGTAAAATTTACCCTTTATCTGAATTTTGTGCCTTTTGTACTATTCTAGGAGGGCCAATATTAAAAGTAAACAGGAACGGTAACCCGGTGATCTTTTACAAAGGTCATCAATTCAACCAACACAGTAACTCGAAGGGGTCCAAAGGATACTTTGTGTGTGCCAAGTCGTATAGAGGATGCAGAGCTATCATCAGAACTTATGAAGGGGTGATAATCTCCATGAAAGCTGATCACAATGGGCATTGAAGATGACGAGAAGAGAAAAGTCAATGTAAAATAAATTGTGAACACATTTCTGTAATACTTGACCATACCTAATATGTCCCACTTTGAAGCTGTGTGTCCCGCTGCCTCGAAGTATCCTCAAAAATGACCCGCTTTGAGATAACAGGCCATGCAGTGACAATTATTTCAAAAAATGGGGCGCCAAAGCGTCGCCTACAATTGAATTATGGAAATTAAGTAGTTCTGGTTTGGCGTACGAAAGAAAGTAAAAAAAAAAATGGTTAGACAAAATTTTGTTTCAATTTAAATAAGTTCAAAATAGGTAAATTAAATTAGTTTCCGTTAACCAATATAGTTTTGTATGCAAATATATAGTACAGTCAGCGACAAAAATATTCGATTAAACTCGATTTTCCAAATGTGTTTTACTTTTAGATCAGTAATGTTTGGATTTTTTTTACAACTTACAAGGTAGCGTTTGATTACAAAACAACACACCTTATTGTACAATGTTTTTATTTAATGGGATACATTGTGATAACTTTAAAACGTTAACTTAAAACTAGCTACGCCTGTTCCAACCTCCTTACGCCAGCAAAAGAACAGGCAAGAAACGCCTGGCAGGTAATTTTTTTGGCGCGATCACATTGACAATTTTATTCTTATTACTATTTTTTTTATTTTCTTTTTGAATATAAAGTAATTTATTTTGACAATAATCTTTAAAATAACAATGAATTTAATTGTATAATAGGTAATTTGTTATTTTTCAGCGACTTTTATCGCTAAGCGTAATTATAGATTTGATTGTATGTAACTGTAACATAACAATAATCCAGCTTTTATATTTTTAGGACCAATAATGTCCACAAATAGGAATGGAAAGCCAATTATAGTGTACCAGGGGTATTTGTTTAATCAACACAGTTACAGCCAGTGGCCGAGAGGATACTTCGTCTTGAGGTGGTAAGCAGTGACTTGTTTTTTTTGTCAAATCGGACCGTCAAAAAACATGTTTCCTTTAGTTAAATAGGTAGACGTTAGAAAACTATGAGAAAAAAGAGCCACTATTCAAAAAGGTTAAGACGTATTGTTTAAGTGCTGTAAAGCCATAAATTTGGAATGAATCGTTTCTGATTGCATTTGAACCTCGCAAAAAAGCGAACTCTTAAGAAAGTTCCGAGATAAACAAAAGACAAATATCCCATAAACTAATTTTATAGGTGCCACATGTCGAACTATGTTTCGGAGAGAACTTGGGAATTAGCCTAGCTTGTTCTTGGAAATTGTGGGCAGATCCTTTTGTTTTTCTGCAGTTATCCCTACCAAAAGAGTTTTGACCTATCAGATACTCCCGCGCATTTAAAAGTTTCAGATGACGAGAGAGGGGCGAGGGGACTTTTTCTTCGAAATCGGACGGGGTGAGACGGGGTGAGGGACACTCAGCGAAGAGCCTTCGAAGCGACGAGTTGCCTAGTTATAATTAGCTCTCATAGAGAAAGTAATATATTATGTAATTAAATTAAAGTCTGTGTTGAGTTTAGAATATATTATAAAGTAAAGTAAGATCAGTTAAGTGACACCGAATGCTGATTACGGTGAGGGCGAGAGATCGAGGTTTGGTAATGTACCATGTTTGTATACAGTTGCATACATATATACTTGTATATAATGAATGTAATCATTATAAAATGTGATGTTAAGGAGGTGTACGTTTGGGAAAGATACTGATGTTATGTTTGGTAAAGATGCTGATGTTATGTTTGACTAGAGCCAGCAGCATATGTACACATAATGAACGTAATCATTATAATCGTGATGTTAAGGAGGTGTATGGGAAATGTACCGATGTTACGTTTGACTAGAGCCAGCAGCATATGTACACATAATGAATGTAATCATTAAAATTGTGATGTTTAGCGAGAATTATACAAAGGAGGTTCGAGTCCTACCATATTATTTGAAGGGTTATATTATATGTTATGTACTTGCAGTGCATTATGATTCTCAGTGAGGGATTGTATGAGGAAGGTTCGATTCCATTCCAAATTGACAGACCGCTCATGTAAAGGAACGAGATTGATTTTGTGTATAAAATAAGGAACCGACAATGTTCGGGTTTTATTACTAATGTACATAATAAGGTGTGATGCGTGTAATCATATCATAAACTTAGAGAGTAAAAGATGGATTTGTAAATAAACGCACGAGACTAAGCATGTTATTAGATTAATAATAATGTACATGTATTTGAACCATTTTCTGGTCATATTTTCATAGTAGGCCGGCGAATGAGGTTTTTATTTAGCCGTTCGTTTTTCCCTCATAAATTGAAGCCGCAGGAACAGAATGGCTGGTCGAATATCGTAAGATATCGATATCGATCTAAATAAAGAAAGAGTTTCATATTATTTTAATTTTGAAATAATGTAGATCAAAGAAATAAAATACGATAATTATGATCTACCATGTGCCGATTTTCATTTCATTAATTTTAGGTCCCTTACTAGATAAAGGAACAGCAGAGATAACTAAGCCTAAGGTTTTACCAGAGTAACCTATATTGATTCTAATTAATTAAATTAATTATAAAATTCCGAAGGACGAATCTCTACTGGTCTGGAAATAATACACTCGATACTTGATGATAGATAAAATTATAAATTGCTATCCTTAGTAGGTAAATATTCTCAATTGATAATTACAATTAAGAACGCTATAGCATTTGATTTGGAAGGAACAAGCCAGTAATAACAATTGAATAATAGAATCGAATCTTGGTAATATAAAGAGAGAGAGGAAAGATCATTAGTAGTTTCTAAACATTTGTAGCTACCTGAACATAGATAGGGAACAAGATGCCAACAGATGGAGTTCCCATCACGATTGAACAATAGGATTTACGAGAGTGAGTAAAGTCAGAGGTTATGACTGTTTTATGTATGAGAAATAAGAATATAGGATTTTAGGAAGTAGAGTTAGATAGAAACAACTATCAGGATTTGTTGTGACTGATGAGATGAGTACATTCATATCGAATTGAGTATAAGGTTAACTATAGGACAATGAATTATTTCGTTTCCTATATGTTATATATACATATATTATATACATCAAAGTCAATGCCTATCTGTGTCGGAATTCCAGTGACTCTGAATGTCATAACACACGTCCTCTCAGAACCAATCCATTGCTTTATAGCTTGGCCAAGCTAATATACAACTCATTCGAAATTTATACAACAAATGGTACCGAACATGGGGAAGGGCGCTTTAAGCGTCATAAAAAAAAAACCATTACATACGCTTCGCAGCGTTAGGGTAAATAAAGGATGGTTCTTTCCCCCTATAATCAGCTACGCTGAGCGGTGAGCCCCGCGGTAGGGATCCCTTGGCATTGGTCCGAGTCAGGAATTCGTCGGTGGGGGGCCCAAATAGTCCTCACAAGAGGCAATTCACTAACCCACGCCAGCTCAACACTTACTATGGCAACCTGTAGATTATTAGTATACATCGCACTTGTTTTTATTAAAGCGATGATTATCACATGGTCTTATTCTAAGGTCAATGATTTATTAGACTCACTAGAAGGCAAATTAAGGCACTGTCATAACTAAAGTAAGCTTGGGTGGAATGGAAAGGTGATTACTCTTGGTCATTCAGAATAAGGCATTGACATAACTTACTTAACGATAAGGCTAAATTTGCCAAAGCACAATACTCATGCTCCGCTCTTTACTACAAAATTCCTGAAGCTGTTTAAAACTCACTCGATATACACTAATTATCATTAATAGACGATCACAACAGGGTGGGCCACCACAGTCTGCGCCAAATCACAAAAAAAATGTAAAGCTGTCATAAGAACGTACCATAATCAGATAGTTTCTTCGAAAATTAATCATAATCATTAATTCCTTGAATAACACGAGACTAAATGTACGCGCAGCGGCGTACAGTAAAATTGAAAGAGTTGGTTGTTCTTAAATATATATTTTAATATACATAGGTTATAGGCAAATAGGGTACAGAGAGATATAGGTGGGCCTTTGTGGCCGTGGATTGCTCGAATGTTCGGCGCGCACGCAGCGCGCTGGTGAGCGCGGGACGCAGACCCCTTCGGTGTGGCCCGCCCCGCATCCCGCGCAGCCTACGTCGATTCGGCTGCCTTATCGTCACGTACAGTGTGCGTGAACACTAACTGTTAAATTGATATGTCTGATTTTACACCTATGCCTTGATACTCGACTTGTCTTATTAATACCATTTTTTTCTTAGTTATTGTGCTGAGTTAATTAATTTTAAGTTCACTTAATATTTTTTGTTGTTCTTATAATACATTAAATAACGTAATATGTACATACAAAATGTCTAGTCTTCTATTAAAAAACAACTAAGATTGCACTTGACACGTTCGACCTGTATGATATTATTATTGTTATTTGTTAAGTAAATAAAAACACTAAATTATTTGTTTGTTTAAATACAAAATCGGATGCACATTTACTATTTACCTTAATATTAATATAAATAGAAATAGGTGCATATAGTCATCATACATACATGTTATATTAAATGATCATCACGCAGTGGGTACCTGAGGACGGGCGACGTCTCGAAAAAGGTGGCGTGATCACCTTGACTCATTTGAGGAGAGAGCGGTGGCCTGAGGTTGCGGGAGATAGAGATATCTGGAAAAAAATGGGGGAGACCTTTGCCCAGCAGTGGGACAGTATAGGTTAATTTTTTTTACAAATGTAATTTCTCTTGCGAGTATAGATAGGTCAGAGGGTGCATCTATCTAGGCACATACTCGTACATACATCTTTACATTGGGGCGGGGGTTAAAAATGTACTTGTTAGTAAATTTGCATTCGCTAAGTGATGCCATTTGTGAGTTTGTTTTGGTTTTAAAAATTGTTTATTTTCAGAAGCCTCTTTCATACTTTCGTAGCATACAACTTTAGGTAAATATTGTTTTTTATATTTTATGCAACTCAGTGATCCCTTCCTTCAGTGTTTAAATTTTAAATTACTTTAAAAACACACAAATGATATGTACAATGTTATGTTTTTGGCGCCCCCTGGAACTGGCGCCCGGGGCGAGGGCCCCGGTCCCGTCACCCTCCCTCCCTAGATCCGAGGCTGGATATTAGATCTGTAATGTCACTGGAAGTATTGCCATCCAATTATAGACTCTATTACATAAACCACTGAGTCTATTATCTTTCAGCGCCAATCTTCACAAGGAGTAAGTATGGGAAACAAGTGATACTGTTCGAGGGTTACCGGTATAACTTCCACAATAACAGCGCAGGGCGTCGGGGGTACTACGTGTGCACGCGGACAGCGGCCGGATGCAAGGCCTCCATACGAACCCTGGACGGGCAGATAGTATATATGAAGACCGATCATGACCACAGCAGGCCGAGGAAAAAGTAGTGTTGCTAACATATAAAATTTGAAAAACCTCCGACGTCTTGGACCGATTTTCATCAAGCATAGCTAAAAATGCCTTACATCTTAATAATATACGTCTCAGTAACGTTTTTTTTACAACTCACAAGGTAGCGTTTTTTAACAACACACCTGATTTTAAGTTATGATTCGGGCAAAGGTTAAACATGTTCAAGAAAATCGGAAAAACTGTTATTGGTGTCGATTCGGTTTTGCATTCTCTAAAACTAAACTAAGTTTGACAGGTCTAATAGTATTGCTGTCTTTTTCTAACCACTGAAGTAAAAAAGGACAGCATTACTATTAGACCTGTCAAACTTAGTTTAGTTTTAGAGAATGCAAAACCAAATCGACACCATTATTTAGCGACTTTTGTCGTAAAATAAATCGCTTAAAAACGCTTGACATCTTAAATATTTCACTAGCACCTCGATACTCATACATACATGTGTAAAAATTTAATTGAAATTATATGATAAGTTGTTAATAAACGAATAAACCTACCTAATTTGGTACAACGTAACGTATCTATTGTCTATTGTCGTATTTATTCTTTGTCTATTTTGTGTTGAGCGATGCTGGTCGAACGGTAATGCGTGCGCCTCACAAGACGCCGGTATCAAGTTCGAATCTCCCGCACCTATCATATGATACTAATAAGTTATTTGTGAATTTATCATCGCTCAAAATGGTGAAGGAAAACACCGGAAACATCGCGAGGAAACCGGTAGGTCCAAGAACCGCAACCGCGGCTTGCGATGTCTGCCAACCCGCACGGGGCCAGCGTGATTACGGCCCTTATTCTCTCTCTGAGAGAAGGCCAGAGTCCCAGCTGTGGGAAGATTAAAGCGATGATGGTTCAGTGGTGACATCGGCTTTGTAATCCGTAAGTCGTGTGTTCAAATCCTACATTGAGCTTGAGTTTTCGTTGAAGGAAAACATCGTGATGAAACCATAGCTCGGTGGTTTGGCATTTTTAGTGCTCGCCTGGCTAGCTACCCTTAAGTTAAGAATCTGTCGCCAAGCACTTATCGGTGTGTTTCAGCAGCCTCACTTGAGAGCCCGTTCCAGATCCAGGTGTAGCGTGGTGCCACCTTCGACCGCATCGTCACTTAACATTAGACTTGTGGTCAAACCCTCTTCTGTCTCTACTGTTGTAAATATCGTTCTGTTTTCTCCTACTAAGTCCAATACTTCTTGGTTGTTTTTTTTTCTTTCCAGCTGATTTTCTCCATACGTCGCCAACACCGCATCTCGAATGCCTCCAATCTCTATGCGACTCACATATTGTTACAGTCATATTGTGCTTGTGTGCGTGAATTTGATAAGCTTTCTATCATTCCAGGGCCCATGTTCTCAGTAAACCGGAACGGTAAGCCAGTGATTTTGTTCGACGGATTCCGGTTCAACCAGCACAGCTCCAGCGCGGGCGCTCGAGGGTTGTACGTGTGCGCCAGGTGGTCTGCCGGATGCAGGGCATCCATCAAAACATATGAGACAGAAATCATACATATGAAAACCAACCATAATCATAGCGTGGGCTACAGTGTATCGCGATAAAAAGTATACTATGTCCTTCCTCAGGGTTCAAACTATCTCCGTACCAAATTTCATTTAAATCGGTTCAGTAGTTAAGGCGTGAAAGCGAGACAGACAAATAGACAGAGTTACTTTCGAATTTAAAATATTATTAGGGAATTAGGGATTAGGGAATAAGGAATTAGGGATAGAAAAAAAAATAAGTAGGGCATATGTATTACAAATTTATTATTATTTATTATGTATAAAGTATGCATGATCAATTTATTTGTATTATTATTTTTTGTTGTATACCACCATACATATTATATATGTATATAGTTTTGTATTATTACTCCGCTTTTGGTTTGCCTGGATGAGATAACTTTGAGCGATAAGACCGCTCCTCCTGACACTTACCATTAAGTTTTGTTGATTGTTCTAGTTTAAAATTTATCTGCATTGTGGTGTACCAATAAATAGTAAAACTATCTATCTACCAATGTATCCAAAATAACCTATGTATCGGTAATTATTGAGGCATGTTAAGATGAACATATGTTAATTAATATTTGTGTAACGGTTGTAATTAAATAACCTTGTGTACAAAATAAATTGAATATTTCTGATATAACCTATTTTTACTGCAGTTTTTCGCACTTATGTGCAGACTGTAAACTATTCAAACTAAGCTATGTGAGCTATTAACTAAAATACGCAAAGCTAAGTTGTGTATGCCGATGCGCAGCTACACGACCTTTTTTCCACATCCATCAAGCGCCTTGTGTCGGGGCTACGGGCACGTGTTGGTGCCGACGGCGATGGCCCTCTTAGGAGAGTCCCACCTCAGCAGGGTGAAGGCTTCAACCCCATACAATGCGAGGGCGCGCAGAAATGCACGCGCCACCTCGGGACCTAAAACATCTTCGGCGATGGACCCCCCAGTTCCGTCGCCTAAGCCCTAGTTATGGAGGAAAAAAAGCTAAAGCCATGCATTCACTGAGCAACAATTGTTTATAAACTCAAAAACAAAATCTACGTGTTTCAGAAACATATAGTAATGTTTCAGAAACATTTAATAATGTTTCTGTAAACACTTCGTGTTTATTGGTATGTTTCGGTGCTCCCCACTTGCAGCGGGGAACACTGAAACAAATCAGTTGCGCAACATGCATGCATTCATGCGTGTGGACGCGTCTAAACATTGTTTACAAACATGGATGTAGTGTGGGACGATGAAACTGTTTTAAAGTTAATAGTAAAAACTATTATTATGGGGTTGCTCGATAAAGGATTACAAAAACATATGCAAAAAAATGTAGGCCCACACAACAACACTACTTCCTCCGTTCCTCGGGCGACATGATCGAAGCAACTGACCGAGTGGACGGCAGAGTTTCCAAAACATTGTTTCCAGAAACATTGTAAAAACTGTGTGTAGAAACTGTGAAACCGAAACTTTGTTGCTCAGTGAATACATGGCTTAAACCTAAGCTAAGTTCAGTTTAGCTTAGCTTAACTTAGTTTAGGTGCGGCATAGATTAGCTTTCGATCTGTAACAGACACAATGGTTTACCTAAATGAAGCTTATTTTGCAGGATGTTCCGAGCCAGTGGTATTTTCAGTGAACAGAAACGGAAAGTCCATAATACTATTTGAGGGCCACCACTACAACCGGCATAGTAACAGTCACGGGTCCAGAGGTTTCTATGTGTGCCGGAAGTGGGGGTATGGGTGTAGGGCAACTATCAAAACCAATTACAGTCAAATCGTGTGCATGAAAACGGATCACAATCACACATAAACCAAAATTAAAAATGAAAAAAATTCTAATATCTTTATTTACTTTTAATATTATGTATGTACGACTTGACAACGAGTGCCAAACAAAGCAAGAGCCTCTGAGATGCGATTACTGAACGTGATGTCATATCTAGTTTTCCCTAAAAGCACGATTGAACATTTTTAAATTTTAAACAAAGAAAAACTAATATAGCAGAATATTTGGTATCCAAAAAACATAGTACTTTTATTTTAAGCTTGAAGTAAAAGAGGAAGTACACAATCATGTTGAAATAATAAACACAATTTATGAGGATATAAATAACAAAATAAAAACACTTAACTAAACCTTAAACTTAACCTTAAAATGTAAAATAAAACTACTTATCAAACTACTTAATCTAATAAGCCAAAAATTATTTAACATTTTAAGGTTTAGTTAAGTGTTTTTATTTTGTTATTTATATCCACACATGTTTAAATGAGAAATAAAATTAAATATTGTAAAACACAATTTACAGTTTATCGCGATAAAAAGTATCCCACGTCCTTCCTTAGTTTTCAAACTAAGTACCAAATTCCATTAGAATCTGCAGGAGTTTAGGCGTGAAATGGTAACAAACAAAAAACAGAAAACTTTACATAGAATGTATGCAGCAAACAGCGAAGGCGTTATCTACTTATGTACCGATGACAACTGTAATACAATAAAATTCATTTTCAGGTCCTGAGTTTACGACAACACGGTGCGGGAAGCCTGCTATAATGTTCAACAACTATAGGTTCAACTTGTGTCGAGTTTTGGGACCTAAGAGGACATGGCGATGCTGGCGGTGGCGAGACGGCCACTGTAGATCTTCACTGACAACTGTCAATGACATCATTGTTGCTGTTGGAAAAGGTCATAACCATTCCCCTATCACTTTCCCGAAAGGCAAATTACCGCCACCTATAGTTGAACATTTCGATCCAGTGATAAAGTACGAGTAGACAAACGTGAAAACGCGAAAATAGGATAAAAGTCTTTAGAGTAGGATTGTCAACTGTAAAAGTTATTTGCAGGATATTCTCCTAAAAAAGCGCTAGTATGTGTTCTGTGGCTGAGTGTTGTGGATTCCCGATCCGCGTAGTTTCTGATACCCTAAATACAAGGAATCCTAGTTAGGGGCCAGAACTATGTATGTGATTATGCGGGCATTATTATTATACATTCCTTATCTTATATTCTTTGATATCCGGGACTTTGGTTTAAGTCGAGGGACACGAAGTTAGTCATAGTTAGTAAGTAGATTATACTAGTCCAGGGCTGGCCTCTAGCCTATATCCGTCAGCCTGCACTGTGCCCGCGCGCGTTGTGATTTATGGCCTAATATTCTTTCTCTCTTTCTAATGCTGGGGCCACACTAACGGGGAATGCCGTTCAATAGCGCGATCATTGACGTTTGACATAAGCGTGGCCACGACATTGGACAACGGCATTCACATTGGCGTTTGACGTTAGCCGATAATTCAAGTGCATTCACGTTGACCGTTCAAGTGTAGCCACTCACATACTCGTAATAGCGTTAATAATTAACGCAACATTTATCGCGGAGCTAAGCATTGACATTTCCCTTGACGTTGATCTTAGTGTGGCCCGGGCATGAGAGAAGGCCTGAGTTCCTGTAGCGGGTACGTAGGTTCGTGTTTACAAATTTAATTGAGTTTGTTTAATATTATTATGAAATAACTACGAACAACGTTTGTATTGAGCGTGTTCTTGATCCTATCCTATATCTTATCCTCACATATAGATTTCTCATGTTATTTATTCAAATGTAAGACGAAACAAAATCAACTATTTCAATGAGCTTCAAGTAAGCTCCTTTCGTTCCTAACTATTTCTTCGTATTCAATATTAAACCCTATTTCTATAGGGCAAGGGGCGGGACGTACTGGAAAATCCGGGACAGTTGACAGTCCTACCATGTAAGGTTGAGGTTGATTCTACCAGTAACTAACTAGGTCTATCCGTTTTGGATTAATCGTATTTTATATTAGTGCAAAGTTAGAAAAAAAAATTTTAGCTAATTTTTAATTGAAATAAGGTCTTAGTAGTTAGTAATCATACTTATAAACTCTACTTACTATCCGTGAGCAATTGACTTTTGAAATTATGACGCAGATTACAGGACTAAGTTGAAAATTGGGGTTAATCGCATTCCAATTTATTCCAAAATGACCCCAATTTTCAGAAATAGATTGAGGATATTTATCTAATATGTAAATTGTACCTTTTTAATGTTTATTGATGAAAGACCTGGTTTCCAAAACGCAGTTTCTACTAGTTTGGGAACCGGCGGCAATATTTAGTTTAATGAAATGAAAATCTGTAATGTGGATTATTGCGCAAAAATTAGAGTGCATGTTGCTCTAACGTCAATAAAATGCTTTGATTAATTAATAAATTAGGTACTACTATTTTTCTATGCAAAGGAAGAAATAGGCAAATAACGTTAATTTTGGCCTCTTTTTTTAGGATTTTTTAAATAAAAATAATTAAATGTAATATATTTTAAATGGAAAAAAATATATTTGAGTGGTTTTATCAATTTTAATGTTATTTATGATTTACAAGAGCTTGTTATTGCGAGCAGTGTATAAAACAATACAGTACTCAGCGGGCTTTTTTATGCTATTTTTGACAAATTATATTTTGATTATTATTTATGTGATTTTTGTAACGTTTTCGTTACTCCCAGATAACCCCTCAGTTACGTTCGGGGTGCGACTACTGTGACCTAGCCCTTAAATGTAACGGTTAGGTATGATCAAAATAAATAGTTGATGGAAAAGCGTCTACTCTAGTCTTTTTTTAAGAAAGTATATAGTTATAACAATTTCAATTAGGTAAATACTTACTTATTATTAGAAACACTTATTTAGATAGTAGCTATTTATCTATTAGTTACAACTTTGATATACAGTGTTGTGTAAGTTATGCTATAAGAAATCATTCTACAAAATCCGTGTTTAATAATAATTAAAATGTTGTGAACTTTATACCTATTGGGTTTTATGATAAAGGATACCCAAATAACATTGCTTTTTCTACCTATCGAGCTTAGCACTAAGTTGGGTGCTCAATATTGGACCTCAAAGGTTTCTATGTTCAGGAAAGCTAAAGAAAAAAGGGGCAATACTTTCAACAACACCCATTTTTATCAAGAGCTTCCTGTTCAAATGACTAAATTGAAACGTGATTTTTGGTGAAAATTTATTGGCGTCAAGTCGTCATATTTCTTAGCATAGCATCAGACGAGGACATACCCGTCACGACCGAGCACGGACGGGATGTTCCCACGGAGCGTCATCCGGTCTGGCGTGATTTGAGATGTTGGAAAATGAACCTCAGGATCGGTCAGGCGCGCACGCACCACGTCAGACGGCTACAGGCAGGGTATACACAGAATACACACGGTACGCCGCCGTCTGGTCTGATATGGTCTCATTCGTTGGAAAAAACAGACCGTGGGACCCCAGCTTTAGTGGAGATTTGCCGTTTTCTACCTACGTGTTCTATTTACGTGTTCGATCTATTTCAGGTTTAGGGAATACGATATTCACAATATCTAAGAGAGGTAGACCAGTTCTCTGGTTTGAGAACTACCGATATAACTTATTTCATAATTACAAGGCAAAAAAGAAATGGCGGTGCTGGCGGTGGAGGAATGGCTTATGCAGGTGTTCCATCTTGACCATTGATGATGTCGTTGTGAAAATGAACAATACCCATAACCATTGAAAATGAAGAAGCTTTGCTCGGCTGCAAAAAACACTTTTTGTTTTTCATTACATTTTTACTGCTATTTTTCCTATAGTAATTTTATTATAATTTTCTGACAATTAAATAATGCATGCATAACATATTAATAATGATCTAGAAATAAACTGTAATTACTAATTTACTACTCAACTCAATTTGCACTATATATGGCGATCTGAATTTCTAATAATTGATTATTAGCGAACCAAAAGGTTAAAATACCATTTACTTCTAACACCCTAACTATATTGTATACCCCATGTTAATACAAATAAATTATATTAATGGATAGATTGCTTGATTGATTCCTATACAAGTCCGGCGATATGTCTCCAAAAATGTTATATAAATTAATTTTGCCATTTCAGGGGCGAACTATAGCCAATCGCGACTAGGTAAACCTTTACTGGTAGTAGGCTCCAACAGATACAATCTGCATCGAACTACTGGTGTCAAAACTGTATGGAGATGCATCCTCTGGAGACATGGCCGGTGTCGCGTCTCCATCACCACCATTAGAAACACTGTGGTAGCCGTTAGGAGTAACCATAACCATTAGGCGCGTTAGGAGGAACCATAACCATTAAGCGCGTTAGGAGGAACCATAACCATTTAGCGCGTTAGGAGGAATCATAACCATTAGGCATCTATTAATTGCGTGACGTGATTTCGGAGATTTCGACCTCCTCTGGTGAAATTTTGTGAGATTTGGCTCGATCCACCTTCTCCCCCTAATCTCACGTGAGGTTTTTCTAAATATGCATGTTTTTGTCAACGTGTGCTTGATAATTATTTATTTTTAGTTTAATAGAATTTTACACCATCACCGTCATCTGTCATCATTATGTGTCATAGTGTCGTTTTGCGTCAATATTGTATGAGTTCACCAGACTAATGTACTCGCAGCTGTATTAGAAAATACTGGTGGTTACAATTTTTATATTCCTATACCTACATGTTCCAGTACCGATAGGTCCAAGAACCACAATATTCAAGGGCGTGTGAGTGGTAGTCCAGCGTGGTAGATTACGGCCCATACTTTCTCTCGGAAAGACGGCCAGTGTCCCGGCAGTGGGAACATAATAGGCCGATGATGATGACAGTTCCTATTACTAATTACCACGATTTTGTTAACAAACAAATTTCAGCATGGAAAATTTGACAATAAGATCAAATTTACTGTAATTTGGTATGAGTTGGACATTTAACTTACAGACGTTTATAAAACCGGCCCTAAGTCATCCCAGTGCATTTGTAGACAGTTGAACGATATAGACTGGTGTTGTGAAGAAATCGTTTTTGTCAAAATTTGTGGCGAAGTATTGTGAGCAAATAAACTCTAACACATGCTAAGCATGTGTTAGTATGTAACAACTTTGTGTTTAACATTCTGTTCCTTTAATTTCCTCATTTAGTTTCCATTTTATCCAGGAATAGCGTGTCGCCACGTTCGGCCACATCGTCGCATCGCTAAACGTCAGGTGACTTGTGGTCAATCGACTTGTGGTATATATTTGTTTTTTTTAAGTGTCAACTTTTCGTTATTGCGTCCAACCATCCTGGGCCCTTATTCGCTCTGACCATCAAGATTCCAATAACGTCATTACGGGCTTTAACGTTCAGTCAACGCATATAACGTAACGCGCCCGCGTTACGTGCTTGGATGTTCATAGAGAATATTGCCCTGAAGCTTATTTTATGCGAATTCACATTAAGAAATTAATGACATTTCATGATTATAGCGGCAGTGGTTGTGCAATCTCGCCAGGGGAAGCCCATAATCCTGGTTGGCAATTACCGTTTCTACAGGCGAAGCGACCAGGCCTCCAAAAATAAGGCTCAATGGCTGTGCTCCCGATGGTCCAGTGGATGTAGAGCTTCTCTCATCACAGTCAATAACGAAATCATCTTGTTTAAAAATGAACACGATCATTAAACTCGTGTCTAAGGAGCCTAACACTGCAGGCGACAGGAAGGTACCTGAAGAGCTGAGACTAAAGAAAAAAATCGTTAAAATTAATCAAGGTAATGCGAAACATCTCTCTTGAGACCCCTCAAGACATTCAAGAGCATGCGACATCTACCAACCATCACTGGGCCAGCGCGGTAAATTATGACCCATGCTCTCTGATGCTGGGGCCACACTAAGGTCAACGGCAAGGGAAATGTCAATGCCTATCATCGCGATAAATATAGCGTTAATTATTAACGAAGTCATGTGAGTGGCTACACGTGAACGGTCAACGTGAATGCACTTGAGTTGCAGGCTAACGTCAAACGCCAAATGAATGCTGTTGTCAAATTTCGTGGCCACACTTATGTCAAACGTCAATCATCGCGCTATTGAACGGCATTTCCCGTTAGTGTGGCCCCAGCATGAGAGAAGGCCTGCGTCCCAGCAATGCCAACGTACTAGGCTGATGTTGATGATCTCAAAGGCTCCGTCTTAAACCAAAGTACTGTTGTAATTTTTAAGTGATTTTATTGCTCATTGTATTATAAAATAGAGCAAAAACTGCTTGCACCTCTTGCATAAGTTTTTCGATATATTATTTTGAAAAGTATGTGAGTATATTTTTAGTTATTTTCCGTTGACAGCTCCAGATGATTATAATAAAATAACCCCAATTTTCAGCTTGATCTTGTAATCTCCGCCTTAACGAACTTGTGATTTGTGTAATGTGTTTTATGTAGTTATTTAAGCTGTGATAGCTATTGGAGCTAACTTAAGCTATAAAGTATAATTAATTGATATATATTATTTTGCGAGTATTTTAATTAATTATTCATAAAAAAATTAAAATTCTAAAATGAGGCGCTCAGCGCAAAAGTGACTCAATTCACAAAAATGTGAAAATCTTATTTACACCAAATTGATCATATTTTTAAATCTTCAAAGTCAGAGTGGCCTACTTTACTTTAGTTTAGCCATATTAATGCATAGTTTAATTGTAAACTTTGTTACATGATATATAAAAATAACTGTTAAACATAAAATCTCGAATCATTAATTGCTCATTATCTCAGAACTGCTTACTGGGCCTGGGCCACTCTTCCACTCAGCGACTCAAATATGCTTAAAACTTCAAACTCAAAATCTAGCTACGCATGTTCCTACCTTGGACTAAGATATATCTTGCAATAAGATTTTTTTCTTTCATATGTCATGAGCAGTGGTCGGAGTAGGTAGAGCTATTTTGTGTACTTGCCATATGTTAGAATAATATGGATATTTCCCAAATCTCGGGATTTACTTTTTAAGTAGAAAAATAATAAATAGCTGTTTACACCTTAAGGAGTAATGAAAGAATACACTTCTTCTCCGACGGGTAAGTATAAGGACAGGTTTAAGGATGGTATAATAAATAGATATAAAAATGATTATATTCATTAAAATCCCGGAATCCCATGGAATATCCATATTAACATAAATGTTTGCGGTCAATGAACCTAAATAGCTCCATCTACTCCGATCACTGGTCATGAGATATCATGATAACATTGTAGATGTATCGTCTCTATAGTTTTATTACACATAAAATACGTAGATTTACCTTGCTTGCCTTATTAGCTATTACATATTTTCGGTTTGTTCCAGCTTCTGCTAGATTTATTCTGTCGAGCCGCGGCGGGACCATGATCCAAATAGGTGACAAGCGCTTTTTCCACATGAGGACGAACAAAATCTCAAAGCGCGCCATTTGGAGGTGCAGCCGATGGCAACACAGGTGTCGCGTTTCTCTCTTCACCGTTGACAACAAAATAATCCACGTTAAGAATGAGCATAATCATTAACTTGTGGCAACACCTTCGACCACATCGTTAGCCCCTCCGCACACGGCATCGTAGTATAAGCGCATAAGACGCGCGTAGTACGACAGTCACCGACATAGCCCACTTAGTTCAGGTGACTTGTGGTCAAACGCAACCCTGTAAATAGAAAAAAAATAAAAAAAAATACTGCAGTAATGTATTAATTATTCCATACATTATTTATTGTCTCTACTTTATTTAGAAATTAGCCGTGTATTTACAACGTATGTTTAAATATATTAGTCTCATGATTTCTATGTAAAATATACCAAATTAAACTAAGAAAATTTCTAGTCCGTAAAAATTGAAAGAAATTGGTATTTGTAGGTAGGTACATATTATTTCGTTCTTGTCTTTGTTAGATTATTACATAAATCATTATAATAATATGTACGAGCATAGCTGTAGACGATTTAAGATCAATAAAAAATGTACACGTCGACTTGCGAACCAACATTTGTTTTTCTCCGTTTAAAAAGCAAGCCCTTTTCTATTGTTACAAATTCACAGCTCTTGTTTGTTGTTTTTAGATTCATTAGTCCTGCGGGAAATGAGAACTGAAGACCTATCTGAAGAAGAAAAGAAACTAAAACGCAGAGAACAGAAAAGAAATTCAATAAGAAGGAAGAGAGCAAAAATGGATTTTGAAGCTTTAGAAGAACGACGACGCAAAGACCGCGAACGGTACAAAAGATTGAAGACACAGAAGAAAGTAAAAACCATTGAGGATTATTCACTCCGCGAACAACAAATTATTCGCAAAAATTGGAGGACAAGAGCTAAAAGGCGTAGGGAAAAACTAAAATGTTAAAATTCGTTTCAAATAGTGCAGAATATACAGGAATCCATTGAGTGGTTGTGTCTTTTTATTAGATTTAGTAGTTGTATTGTTTAGATTGATACGTAGTTTTATTTTATACTAGCTGCGCCCTGCGGTTTCACCCGCGTCTTCCCGTTATCCCAGGAACCTTTTTCCGGAATAAAAAGTAGCCCATGTGCTAATCCAGGGTATAAGCTATCTCCATTCCAAATTTCATTCAGATCCGTTCAGTAGTTTTGCGTGAAAGAGTAACAAACATACATCCATCCATCCATACATACAAACTTTCCCGTTTATAATATTAGTAGGAAGGATAGGATTTTAAGGTTTAGTGTTAGCTAAGTGTTTTTATTTTGTTATTTATATTCTTCTAATGTCTGTTTGTTACTTCATCACGCTGAAATGGCTCGACGGGTTTGAGTGAAATATGGAATGGAGATAGCTTATACCCTGGGTAAACAAATAGGCTACTTTTTATTGCGGTTCCTGCGGGATAACGGGAAAGCTGAGAGTGCAACAGCGGGGTGCAGCTAGTTACATATACGAGTATATATATATATATAGTTTTAGTCACTTAAAAAAAATGTTAGGTTCTCACCGGAATTTTTCGTAATAATTATATGATTACTAGCTGCGCCCCGCGGTTTCACCCGCGTCTTCCCGTTATCCCGTAGGAACCTTTTCCGCGATAAAAGTATCCTATGTCCGTTTCCTGGTCCTAAGCTACCTCCCCACAAATTTTCAGCCAAATCGGTTCAGCCGTTCTTGAGTTATAAATAGTGTAACTAACACGACTTTCTTTTATATAATTACTAGCTGCGCCCCGCGGTTTCACCCGCGTCTTCCCGTTATCCCGTAGGAACCTTTTCCGGGATAAAAAGTATCCTATGTCCGTATCCGGGTCCTAAGCTACCTCCCCACCAATTTTCAGCCAAATCGGTTCAGCGGTTCTTCAGTTATAAATAGTGTAACTAACACGACTTTCTTTTATATAATATATATAGAAGAAGATTGTTGGAGTAACTTTTTGATATTCGACCGAAATACACCGTAAAGCTAAAATTTTTAATATATTCTTGCATGTGTAAACATCTACATTGTAACACTAGCGTTTTTTTCCTTTTACGTTGTTCTATTTTTCTGTAGTTGTGGTGAAACAATAAAGCGTTATCTATCTATATATCTACAAGAAAATCGATTTACGAGAATATTTAATCCTGAGAACGCAAACGCAGACCCAACCTGCTACGCCCTGCAATCATTATTTACCTGACGTTCGCGCTCGAGTGTCCCATATTAAAATATACATGTATTAACCTACGTATTAGTTGATGCGTCATGTTAAACGTGTAGCAGTAGATGAGCGATGCAAGGGAAATCGATCAAATCAGCCCCCAGTGCAGAGTACAACAGAGGTCGGTCGCAGGCGGTCGCGCGTCCGGCCCTGTACGCCGCCCGATCAGTGCGCGTCGGTCTTTTTCCGCATGGCTACATTAATGGCGGAGATCTACGACCCACTTTATGCTGGCAATCGGTTCTTAGATCGCTTCATATCCATACGTAGGTATGCCGTTTTATCTATGTACTTTCTTACGTCATGTAAGCTACGTTTACAGGGGCTTTATTCAGTAGGCATGCGCGACTTTTAGGAATTTCTTTGTTCGTGATACTACGCAGTTAATTCAGCGTTTTATAACAGATGAACCGAACCTTTTAATGTAATGAAAATGTCATGTTGTTTCTGTAGAGAATATGCAACATTAATTTGTTTTTAACGTTAAAGTTTTGATTAACTTGTTGATTTTATTTACATTACAATGCTAGGCTCAGATTCTTCTCAGAAATGGGTCGCGTTCCACAGCGTTTTAGCGGCAGGGAAGCTGACCTACTTAGCCATGAGTCATTTATTCGTTATACTATGTCAGCCTCAGGTTTGCAGTAAGACTGGTGAGGTACTGCATATTTTAGATGACATTAGAATCCAAATGGAAGAAAGAGTTGGTATGCGTAGTTTTCATATCAACACTATGAATTAATAAATTTGTTATGTGTGGACATACTATTGCTCAAAACGGTGAAGGAAAACATCGTGAGAAAACCGGCACTTCCAAGAACCATAACGTTCAAGGGCATACGACGTCTCTCTGAGAGAAGGCTAGAGTCCCAGCAGTGAGAACGCAGTCGGCTGATGATGATGACACATTGTGTATAAATAAGTACAAGAAGAGTACCACATTAGTAAAAATTTGTTTTGTTTCAGGTCAGATCATTTATACCAAAGGGGGTCGTCCAATAATGCTGGTCGACCGGTATAGGTACTACAAAAACAACCGCTCGCATGGACCCAAGGCCACTTGGTACTGCAGCAGGAACTGCAGGGGATGCCCTGCCTCGCTCATGACCTTTGATGATGTCATCGTATGCTTCAAGAAAGAGCATAACCATTGAGAGAGACATAACTAGTTCATAGCTCAATGAATAAGAGCGAACGGCAGAATTGTTGGAATTACTGGATACCTTCAGGTTGATGCTGGTAATCTTTAATTCATGATGTTTTATTGACTTAGTTATCCAGTTTTGCTTCATTATCTTTTAGTTTATTAATTTTAGCCTCGGTTTAATTTGTGTTGCTCAATAATATAATTTTAATTAAGCGATCCTATAAGATAGATGTTTTGATTTATTTAGACCAATTCTGCCAGTGTTATAAACGTTTATAAAAATATAATCACGTTAAATGTTATTCGTGTTATCTGCAATCAGGTGTTTTCTTAACATATACGAGTATTTTTACAAACGACTCGGTTTCTCTTTAATAATAATGAGTAAGCATGATTTTATAAGATTCTTCACAATATTTAAAACTAATTTAGCCTGAAAAAATACTGGATCGTCTACATACTTACACTAAAAAAAACCGAATACTTTAGAGAGAATTAGAACAGTTTAGCCACACCAGAATATGTAGTGACGCAAGATGTTTTGATTGCAGGGCCGCACTTTACGCTGACTCGATTCGGAAAACCAGCGATTCAAAAGGGAATATATCGATTCAACAAGAACAACCGAACGAAGGGACCCAAGTCTCTCTGGACTTGCTGCAGAGTCAGCTCAGGCTGCAGAGCTTCCATCACCACTTTAAACGATCTCATTATAAAGGAGAAAACTGAGCATAACCATTAACTTCTGGTTGAAAATAACTTTGCTGCGAAATTTTTCATGATCAGCCGGAAGAAGGCCACTGCTGATCATAGGCCTCCCCTTTGAACGCCACCATGGATGGTTGTTAGCCATTTGCATCCATCGGCTCCCTGCGATTCTACTGGCGGTATACCAATAGCTTATGGCTCATAGTTCAGTGCAGGGTTACCGACAATACTGAATGAAACATAATGGTTCGGTTTTGCATTCTCTAAAACTAAACTAAGTTTGACAGGTCTAACAGTAATGCTGCCCTTTTTTTACTTCAGTGGTTAGAAAAAGACAGCAATACTATTGGACCTGTCAAACTTAGTTTAGTTTTAGAGAATGCAAAACCGAATCGACACCATTATCAGCAGTACATCAGGCAAATATCCCGTTCAACCTGTCACTTTGTTGTATTAAAATAGAACAGAGAAATGTGTATGAGAAATAACTGTAAAACCCTTAGCTGTCATTACGTTGGATCTACGATATTGTTTCAGAAATACTGATTATTTTGCGTTAATAATTGTGTCTTGACTTTTATTATTATTAATTTTGTTAAGAGTGTGTGTGTGTGTGTTTTGTATACCTAAGCTTTTAATATCCGTTTGTAGTTTATTTATGTATATCATTATTTGTAACTGTAGCTTTAAGCAGCGAGAACTGTATTAAAAAAGCATTTTTGGGTTTTATGATTCTCCATATCGTAACGGACAAATTTATTTCTACTATCCAGTATAGAAAATGTATAATTATATGTTAACCTAATCTAATAACTTTATGCATTGATATAAGTTTGCGCGGTT
Organism: Opisthograptis luteolata; assembly: GCA_931315375.2. Lineage (NCBI taxonomy): Eukaryota > Metazoa > Arthropoda > Insecta > Lepidoptera > Geometridae > Opisthograptis > Opisthograptis luteolata. Next base: position 10,428,138 of record OV928042.1, read on the forward strand.
AAATTTATTGTAGAAAATTAAATTCAAATGTTTGAATATGTTAAGTCTTTTGTTACGGAGCTATAATTTAGTTATTAACCGACTAAAACCACCTACTTTTGTTTTAAAGAGCTTAAACATTGGGTGCTTTTCAAATGGTCCTAATTAACCAGTAGGACTTACAAAGACTGTTACTGGTGTTAGAATCTAAACAAACACTTATACATTTTATCTTTGAATTTTAGATTTATCATACTATACTGGTAGCTACACGCAGTCGAAATATGGAAAACCGCTGCTTGTGCTGAACGGTCTCAAGTTTTATTTGAAAAAGAGCGGTGTACATAAGCGGTACTGGGGATGCAGCAAGAATAAAAAATGCAGGATGACTGTGATAACGTTTGAAGATGTAATCGTTAGCGTCAGGAACGAACATAATCATAAGTAACTCCGATGACCCATGACCCAAAGTGTGTGTTGGCCTCCGAAATGAGAGAGCGCAGCGCACTCTTCTCTATCTTGAGCGATCCAGTTCAGAGTCTGGAGTTCGCGCAGGTCCGCATCCACCAGCGGTATCTAGGACGTCCGATCGGCCTACGGCTATTCGGTCGTCCCAAATAAGATCGCTTTGAACATAATCATAAAATAGATATGGCAAAGCATAATAATAGTAATATATCAGGTAACCAATGATCGGAAACGACGGTGCAATTCCGAAGATTATATAAGGTTATATTAATTTGGTAGGTTTTTTAGTTTAAATTCTTAAGTTTGATATGTAGTTTTATTTAATAGTTTAGTTAAGTTCACTTTTATGTTTTGTGAATGAATTGAATAAATAATTTAACTCTGGAATACTTAAATACATATATGTATAAGAGCATGTTTAAGTGTAATATAAATCCATGTATTTTTGTTCAACTATATAACATAGTTTTATGTCTATAACATAGTTTTATGTCTAAGTGATTTTATTTGATGTTATAAATAACAATGGTGAGGACTATTCAGGAATTCCGGGATTCCGCAAATTTCGTGAACGTCTTATCCATACTAATTGCATCGTCAGTTCCGATCATTGCTGATGACTCATGTATTCTGATGCGTCCAAACATGTTTGTTTTAACACTATTTTTAAGGGAATAATTTTTATTAACAACTAATGTTTTAGTTGATAGTTTTATTATTGTCATGTTTCAGAATTAAAATATATTTTATATAAACATCAGTAGGTATCTAAAGAAGGTTCTTTTTGTTGTAAAATTATTTATTTGACTTGAAAGTTAATATTCAAAAAGATACTTCCTTAGATATCACTAGGATTTTAGTATTTTATTTAACCTTTATACGTCTACGAGTTGTACGTCTGCTAAGTAAATTAGGTATGAGTTGTTATAATATAAATAAGACAGATATTTAATAGAAGTTATTTGGCAATCAATGTTGCTTATCTAACTGAACAGACGTAATTGCAATCATTTGACTTCTTGTAAAGACTTGCTAGGTTTAAATATGTATGTTTACATTGTGACTATATAAAGACTGAATCACGATTTCAATTTCAGCATCGTCATCAGCATCAAAGTTCGTAAAGCCACTGCTGACTTTGAATGGCCACAGCTTCTTCTTAAAGAACGACCGAGGATCGCGCCGCTACTGGACCTGCAGTAAATACAGGCTGGGGTGCAATATGGCCGTTACCACTCTGGACGACACCGTGGTCAAGCAGAGTGGAAAGCACAACCATAAGTGATAGCACCTAATCCAAACCAGTAGGTCCATTGAGGTCTCCAATAGCCGTCGTGACCGCAGAGCGATGCAATCTAATCAACAAATTTACGATGATTTACTTTATTGTCCTCCCGTGTCTATTCGGCCAGTGTCAAGCCACTGCTGCTACAAACCTCCTCTCGCCGAACTATCCAAGTCTATGCAACTGTCAACCATTTCTTTCCCATGTGACGGGCAATGCCAGTCTGACTAAAGTTAGTTCTGTGAATCCTCTACCGTACCTTTAATTCCATATTTCCTTTTACTTTACATTGTTTTACACTTTTTGTATTGCATCGTGGTGCCTCGGGGCTCTGTTGTTTCTTGCCTACGGTAGTTGCCAGGTGGTAACTTAACTTTTTGTGGACCAGTTTTTGAAACGGAATACTTTGAAAATAGTCCGGAACATTTGAAAATAGTGAAGTGTTAACTTTTAACCGTACCTACATTGTGTAAAGTTTGTTTCTATATCTTTACATTTTAAGTGAAAGTATCAAGAGATCTAGTCATAAAGGAAGATGATAAAATGTATTTGCTAAATAATATATATGTAATATATTATATGTTTAACTAAGGTAGTGGACTTACATGTTATAAAGATAAGATGTGTATGCTCGATGATACGTACAAAATAAAGCACGTGTTTATGCCGCCTCTAAATTAGTACCTAAATCAAATAATTTTCAGATACTTTTCAGTTTTCCTCTTAGGTTTTCTTAAAGTTCTATAGTGTGTTATTGAATGAAGTTGTCTGTAATATATCTAGTACATGTACATGTAATATATCTTTATTCATATGCGCATTATAGAGCTTACAGTGTTATTGTATTTTACGTATCAAATAAGTATTACTTGATTGTATGATATGTATTATTAACGCTTTTTTTTTAGTTTCTAACTATTCAAAATTTTAAAGTCCGATTTTTAAGTTTATTCTGATATTTTTTGTGATTTGTAGTGATTTATGATAATGCTGTTATTCGTTTATTCATTTCCTACATCTGTACATTTTAACAGCCTCTATATCTTATATATATGTGTGTATGTATCTCATTATATATTATTATGTATAGTCGTATGAAAGTTGAACTGTAAAATTTTACCTACTGTATTATAATAATTAATTAATTAGAGTTAAAAGAGAGAACAATTTTTGTAAAGATTTTACTAGATGAAATGTCAGCAGACTAGCTAGCCCGGTTGGAGTATAGCGTTTATCATCCCGTAGGGCTAATCCCTACTCAATATTATAAATGCAGAAGTGAGTTTGTGTAACAACGGACCGACAAACAATTTGCAGAGATTATGAGCCGAAGAGTGAAATAGGCTTACTTTATATCCCGAAATAATGCACAGTTCAATTTCAGATTTAATCAAAATTACACACGCAGTAGATGTGCGTTTATGCACGTAGTATATCGTCGGCTATCCAACAAAACCGTGCAAGTCAAATTTTGTAACTTTCCAAGAGAGACGTGCGGAATTGTCGAAATATTTTCCTTTATATTAAACGACGATAAAACGACTTGACTTGTGTGTGTTACAATGTTTAATCAACGGCTTCTATTTCATCGAAATGCTTGGAACTGACAGGATCATAGAAGCACAAGTCAGAACTGCATCTAATGGCATTAAAATATCAATACCGCAAAATTTTGACTTGTGCGGTGTTGTTTGCTAGCCGACGATATATTATACTATAGCATCTCTTGAGAAAATGTTAAATCAATCAGTGTAGTAGTTCTTTAGTGCCACGTTTGGAAAAGTATTGCCATTACAAAATGCTAGTTTTTTCGTCTTTACTATAACTTGAACTTGAAATAGTTGCTTGCTTTGGTTGGTTTCAATATCAGTTGCTATTCAATGTAAATTAACACTGTATTGTGATTGATTTTATCCATAAATCTACACTAACATTTGTTGTTTGTAAGTTTGGATTTAGGAGGTAATCTCCGGAACTACTGATCATTTGATAATTCTTTCACTGTTGGAAAGCTACACTATCCTTGAATGTCATAGGCTATGTTCTATCGTTATAAATATCCTGTAGGAATCTCCGCGCGGATAAACCGTGGGACTTTGCATAGGTTTTTTGGAAACAGCTCTGGTCGGAAAAGACGAGGCAATTGAAAAGCGTAGGTGGATTGCGAAAAGGCTAGCTAGTATAGAATGTATCTTTAACTTCCATAATTTTATAAGTTACTTAGATAATATAATAAAGATAAATGTTGTATATCGGAGAGTAGCTTAATGTGTGTTCGTAGTTAGCATATGTCACCTGATGTGTATCAATTCTAGTTTTTGCGTGATAATAATTTTGAATGATCTCTTAAATAAACATACGTACTTATAATAAATTTATTTAATAATAATTATTACTGCAATACATATTATCTGTATCTAGTTTAAATGTAGTTGATTATATTATGTAAAATGAACAGATTTCTCCTTTGTCAGTATTTACAATTTACTACGATGATGAAAAGTATATTTTAATGTTTATGGATTATTATTATTACTAAAAAGATATGTCATAATCATAATCAAAATAAATGAAATGAGCGATTCAGTGATTACATTTTATTTTATTTGGATTAGCTTAAATTTCACCGTTACTTTTTAGCGTTTATACAACATTTCGTTTATTTATTTATTAGCTCACCAACACAGTGTTAAATTGTACATTTAAAAATTACAAAGATTATTAAAAGCGTAGAACCAAATTTTACAGTATTTACAGGTGAAGACATGCATTACGATATTTTTTCCGTTTATTGAGTAAGTAACGTGTAAAATTTGCTGTCGCCAAGTACCCGGTGTGTTCCAGGTGTAGCGAGGCACCAACTTCGACCACGTCGTCACTTAAAATCAGCCTGGTGGTCAAACGTAAAAAAAAACATAATTAAATTTATAACAATGTAAAATAAAAGTAAACAAATTTAAAATTGAATTTTTCCTAGTGAAATCAGAACAGTTACGAGTCTTTTTGAAATTGTAAATTTGGTCGTCGAAAATATCCACTTCTTTCGTTTTTTGTTTAATGCCTAACAAATGATGGTTTCTGCTAATGGTAGGCATATATAAATATCAAGCTACCTCTTCACTGCTCGGGAAATCAACCCAACCACCTACCCCAGACAAGATGACGTCAGAGATTGATGCCGCTTACCCGAAAGCTCTTTCTTGATTGGAAAACACCCAAACTATATTGACAGGTAAAACTATCGACAGAAGCCGATTCCATTCCCTTGCTATTTGATAAAACAAAGGAATATGTGAATTTATTTGTAGGATTGGAAGGCAGACAAAAATACATCTACACACATCAACACACACATACACACACGCATACATCTTGTAGTAAAGTAACGTGGCAGAATAGAATCTCCACAAATATCTGTCTTTTTAATAAAATAATGTTCGCTGGCAAGCGCCTCCACTGTGTTTGACGAAACGCCACCTACTGGCTGTTTTATAAACTACATCAATTTGTAGCAACCTCAACAGGATCTCCTGAAAAGGTACCCATCATACTCAACAACGTGGCTGAATTATTGCACTAATAAAATATATGGTGGTGAAAATTATATTAAGGTCAGGCTCTCAGTAGTCGCACCCTACAGGCGACTGAGATGGTATATTATGCCGAACTGGGTTATTTGGCATTTGATTACTTACATCCTAAAATATAGCGTTTCACCACAAGTTACCTGATGTTAAGTGACGATGTATTCGTAGGTCGAGAACTGCCTATCAATTGAGACTGCCGGAACACACCGATAGATTCTAGCGACCGATTCTTAGCTGTAGGGTGGTATAGCTAGAAAATGTTTTTCTACCAAGCTATAGTTTCATTTCAGGATTCGAACCCATGTAATACGATTTCATTACTATAAAAATATACCGGCCGAATTGAGAACCTTCTCCTTTCGTCGGTAAAAACCATCACAAACGTCATTTAGTAACTGCGTAAAGCAGAAATCTTGTGCGCATTAATCAATGATGTTTGTTAATGTTAAATTACTATTAAGCAGACTCTAATCTTACCTATACATCTTATCTGAATATCTACTTTAGCATGAAAATTCCTGTTAGTTGTTGTAATTTTACTAACTAAATGCATTGTTTCAGATTCAGACATATCGGAGATCAAGTTTTCATACACAAGCCGTGGGAAGCGCTTACTTCTCTTCGACCGATATAAGTTTAATCTGAAACACACCAACGGTAACCGCCTGAATTGGTCCTGCAACCAAGCTCCGAAGGGATGCAAGGCTTCTCTAATAACCATCGATGATAAGATTATCAGGTTAAAACCCTTTCACAATCATGAGTAACGAAAAGGTTTAATATGCCAAGAGGATAGCAATTTCATAATCTAGGTTGGCATCTAAGTTCCGCCGCTTTAAAAAAAAAATTACATACCCGTGTCTAACTAACTGACTAACTAAACTAACTGAGATGGCGCAACGACCCAAAGTGAGTGTTGGCCTCCGATAACAAGAGACGCCACTTCGGTCTGTCCTGCGCCACCTCCAGCCAGTCCTCCACCTGGAGTGAACGCAAATCCTTTGTGACTTCGTCTCTCAGCGATATCTGGGACAGCCGACAGGGCGGCGGCCACTCGGCCGTCCACTGTATGCTCGTTTGACCGCACGATCCTCCCCCATTCTTTCAAGTTGGCCGAGCTAGCGAAGTGTGTGCGCTTTCATCTCGCCGATGACATTCGGCTCGGCCATCAGTTCTTCGATTTCTCGGTTCGTTCTCTTCCGCCATACTCCATCCTGAGATTGTACTGGACCCAAAATCTTTCGCAGCACCTTTCTTTCTGCAACCAAGAGCTTCTGTTCTTTTATCCCGTGTCTGGCATAATATTTTCTTTTGTGTAATATAGTGGCAAACAGCATACGGCCCGCCTGAAGGTATGCAGTTACCGTCATGGAAATTTACAACACTATAGGGGGTGTTTCCGATTTTAAAGAACACCCTTTTTACACCCTTCTTGAAGGACTGAATTTTGACGCACTTTATGCAATGGAGAATAGTGTTAAAAACATTCCTCTTTGAAGTCAAAATTGAATGAAATGCAAAATTAAACGGCGTGAACATATTTCCCAACCTATATTTTGTGAACACAATTGTTCCAGTACCTATCGCTTATTTAGAATAAGCTACTTTATAATCTTCTTGTTATTATTACCTATTATATAATTATTATAGTTTTTTGTGATCGTAAATGCTTCTCCAAAGCATTATTCGGTGTTAGTAAACATTAAGAATGCCATTTTAGTAGTAAGAGTAGAGTATTGTACAATGATAGATATGAGCAAAACTTTTTTGAATTTGCCTTGAGTCCGACAGTAAGAACGCACGAATCTTGTTATTCTAATGAAATCAATCCTATCTCTAGTGTAATTAAAGTTATGATAAATATTAAGCAAAGTTAAACGCTACCTCCAGAAATTAACTTATAAAGGCTGGAGAAGAAGAAAGCTTATAGAAGGTGTCATAAGGTCTAATTTGAATACTCACGCTGTTGTTTATGGGCATCCAAATATTTGTTAACCAATAATCGCACCAGAATTTTAACTCTTCGCGTTTTTGACAACAATACGTACGCATCAACTTCATCATTAATATAATTTATAAGTATATATATTTATATTTCTTTGAAAATGAGAACAATGCTTTAGTACAAAGGGCTAATTGTTTGATAAGCTTACAAGGTCGCAAGCCTATATAACGTTAGATCGTTTGAGACTTTTCAAATGGTAAATACAAACAAGTATGATCATGATTTATTCCATGGCGCCATAATCTACGACTAAGCAATAAATAGGTAACGTTTACATAAATTAGTGACTAATTAATTATTATTATTATTGCCTACATATGCATTTGACTTTTGTCTCTTGTTAAGCTAGATATTAATCGTATATGATTTATATTGTAATTTATGCATGAAGTTTTTAATAGGAATAAAATATTTTCAACATATCTTTAAATCTGTTATTACAGTATTATTTGGTTCGATATTTTAGTAAAATCTTTAAATCCTGCATTAATACTGTCTAAATTATTTTCTGTTTCAATAGGAACATTGTCTGCTTTGCCTCCTACTTTTATTAAATCAGACAATATCTTTTATAGGCTATGCGACTAAAACTTTTTATACTCTTCTGCGAGGCGACGACATTTGCTGATCCATAACAGCAGTCATGATTTCGGATAGTTTTAGTGGTATGGCTATTTTACCTGTTTAGTTTTCCTAGGGAAGTACCACACTGAACAGCTGTAATAGGCAAGTGTAACGCATAATCATCAGGCGACCTCGTCTGATAACTGAGATGCATAAAACAATCATCATCATTCTAACCAGTTTCAGTGCCCTGCTGCTGAACACAGGCCTCTCCCAATGTACGCCACTGAGCTCGATCTTCGGCTCCTCTCATCCAACGCTGCCAGCCATTTTGCGTACCTATGTCTTCGCTCCACCTAGGAGGGCATCCTACACTACGTTTGCCGAGTCGCGGTCTCTACTCAGAAATACGTAAAGAATATACACGAATTTAAATGAAAACACGTCATGACAAAATTTTATTTTTTTTCAGAATCGGGTTCGGTGTGGTTTCGAGAGACAAGGAGAGGGAATCGCGTGCTGTGCTTAGACAACTACTCGTACAACATGCGGTATACAAATGGTGTTAGGTTGTATTGGAGCTGCAACCAAGCACCCAAAGGGTGCAAGTCCACGGTGATCACAATTGAGGACCAAATTGTTAGCACAAAAAACTTTCATAACCATCAACTAGAATCGAATACACAAGCTTGTAAATATTTAAAAAAATGACTCAACAGCGAAGCTACTCAATATTTAAGGCGCGGTCAAAGCACAAATTCACAAAGAGAAGTATTTTTGAATGCGTAGTTGTGACGCGACATAAATAAATCATCCTTGGAAAAAAATTACTAGTACTAGTACCTACACTGTGTGTTTACACACAAATGTCACATTACTAGTATTAATATTAGTGTGAAACAAATTATAAAACCTAATAAATTACGGCAGTTTTTTTTTCCACTTGTTGTAGGTATAGCTTTTTACCTTCTTATTAAACAACTAGCTGTTCCCCGCGGTTTCACCCGCGTGGGCTACAGTTAATCGCGATAAAAAGTATCCTATGTCCTTCCTCAGGATTCAAACTATCTCCGTACCAAGTTTCATTTAAATCGGTTCAGTAGTTTAGGCGTGAAAGAGTAACAGACAGACAGACAGAGTTACTTTCGCATTTATAATAAGTAAGGGATCACTTGTGGTAGGCTAGAGATATCTTTTGTGATAAAAATACTGTTTTAACCGGAAACTATCAAATTGTCTTTTTTTTTCCGTACCTTTATCGATCGGCTCTTTTTTTTTTTAGTTGGTTAGTTACAAGTCAAGCTAACAAAAGTGTTTTAAAAAAGGTATTTTTTTTATTATTAATATTAGTGCAAAAATTTAGGGTTCAGGTTAACACTACGTGTGTGTTATTTCTGTTTAGAATTGAATTCCTAAAAATCTGTCCTTGGCCAAATCAGACTGGAAAAAAGCAGAAAGAATTAATTTAAGTGTCTTAATTTGTCATTGCTTACCTTACTTACATATTTATTTCTTTCGTTTTAGCGCCGAGACTTTATTATACGATCACAAAGTCCGGCAAACGTTCGTTGCATATCGACCACTACAGATTCAATCTGAAGCATGACACCGGATCGAGAAAAAACTGGGTCTGCAATCAATATAAGAAAGGATGCAGAGTTACTGTTGTGACGTACGATTATGAAATTATGACCGTAAAAGGATCACATAAACATTAATGCATGAGCCAGCAGGTGCTTGTAAAACCAGCCAGCCAGTTAAACCCATGTGACCGAATGCGCGAAATTAGCAAGCTGGAGTGGTAGTGGGCTGGTCATATAAGCCGCAGAACCGGTAACCGTTGGGGTAGACGCGTTCTTGAGTGGAGACCGCGACTTGGCAAACGTAGTGTAGGACGCCCTGCGACAAGGTGGAGCGACGACTTGCGCCGAGTGGCTGGCAGTGTTTGGATTAGAAGACGCGAAGACCGGGCTCAGTGGTGTACCTTGGGAGAGGCCTATGTCCAGCAGTGGACGATATTTAACAATTTTAGTAGTAGGTATAAGCTTATTATAAAATGTCGGACTATTTATATGACAAAAAAGCTTGGGATTGCGGTGAACTTACTCCAATTCAATAGAAATAAGAATAAAATTGACAATTTGATCGCGCCAAAAAAATTACCAGCATTTGCTCCTGGCAGGAGGTGGCGCAGGACAGACCGAAGTGGCGTCTTTTGTTATCGGAGGCCAAGACTCACTTTGGGTCGTTGCGCCATCTCAGTTAGTTAGTTAGTTAAAAAAATTACCTGCCGGGCGTTTTTTGTCTGTTCTTTTGCCGGCGTAAGGAGGTTGGAACCGGCGTAGCTAGTTTTAAGTTTGGCGTTTTAAAGTGATCACAATGTATCCTATTGAATAAAGTACTATTGACTAACTTACTCGTTTTTTAACTTGACAACATGAAAACAAATTGGGTTATGTATAAAACTATTTTCTAGTTATAAATAAAATAAATAATAGATACTTTTGTATGTTAAAATGCATTGTTTTAATGATGACTTGTTATTCTCATCATAGTCTAACTAATAATTAATATCAGATGCGTTATCCAACAGGAACTTTAAAAAGTAGCCCTATGTATTAATCCAGGGTATTTAAAATGTAATAATGCTCCCACGTATAAAATAAAAATCATTTAGTCATCAATAATAATGTGAAAAGTGATAGCTACAACAATTTAATTGTCACTTAAAATCATTTGTGGTCAAACACTATTCTGATGAATCAATAAAAAAAAATTGTACCGTGTAAAAAGCATTTCTAGTTTGTAATAAAATTTGGTCTTGAAATGTCTTGTTACCCAACACTGATCTTGTAAATGTATGTACTAGTTGCGCCCCGCGGTTTCACCCGCGTCTTCCCGCTAGTAGTAATATGTCGAGCCCTAGTACTAAAATGACATATTATGACATGACATATCGATCCAAAACCGCGGATAACGGATCAAGATCGATCATTAATTTCGGGCATTAATACACCTACTCAAAAGTCCGATGAATCAATTGTAAAGCCACGTAGGAGGTCTTCAAGTCGAGTAGTTTGAAGCCAATAACATGCGAAAGAAGAAAAAAGGCACTTGGCCCATTTATCTATTTATTTAGAATATATATAACAATAATATACATATATATGTCGCAGCGTCTGCACTATGGTGCCATCTATTAGAAACGTCAAGCATCCTGCTTGGGTGTGGTCGATGCCAGTGGTGACGTTTGACAATGACAGTTCAAACATAGTAGTGACGTTTGACAATTAAGTAGAAGAGTCCTGACAGGGCGGGAAACATTATTCTGAATTAAAAAGGAAGAGCGAGCGGTTGGGCGAATAACACCATGTGGCATCGAACTCACCGCGTTTCCAATCTCGAGTCATCCGATTAATCCTAAAGTTGATTTGATGTTTGTTTACGCTATCGAATAAACGATGGATTGTATCAAGTGTTGTGAGCATTATTTTGGATCACCATGTCCGACCACTCTCATAGCGAGTCTCCCGAGATACCTCCGTCATCACAACTGGGATCATCAAAATGAGGATCACCTCGTCATATATATATATATACATTTGTGTCTACAGAGGCTGGATTGGAATTTTCCCTAACGCGGTCAGGAAATCGCGTGCTGATCTATAAAGGAAACAACTATAATTTGATTCATCACAATGGTGCACGAGCCTACTGGTATTGTATTAAATCCAGGAAGGGATGTAGAGCTTCCATCACTACTTACGATGACGAAATCATCAAAGAAAAAGGGTTTCATACGCACTGAACTGTTCTGCTCTTTTTTTAATCTCTGTTCCTAAGATTGAGTTTTTTTCAAAGCCATAAACAAATCCAATTAATTGATTAAAGAAAAAAAAAATATTTTTTGTGTTTCCTATTTTTATTTTAACCCTTGGCGCAAAAAGAGGGGTGTTATAAGTTTGACGTCGATGACTGTCTATGGCATCGTTGCTCTCAAACGGATAGACCGATTTCGATGCGGGTTTTTTCATTTGAAAGCCAGTTTCCTTGCAGTGGTTCTTAGTTATGTTTGATGAAAGTAACTCCAAGATGTCGGGGGTTTTATTCTAATTTATATTTAATTTATTACAATGTTTGAATTGAAAATTACGATTTACATTTATATCTACGGGTAGGTAGGTGAGTGTAAAATAAATACTGTAAGTACCTACTATTTAAGGCAGGGATGCACAGACCGCGGCCCGTGGGCCGCATGCGACCCGCCGGTGGAATACTGGTGGCCCGCCGGCAGCAAAAATAATGCACTCGTACATTCGAAAAATATTGAATTCTATACAGGCTGAGCCTAGTGTGGGGATCACCAGATAGATATGTGTAAAAGTGTTTCAATCTCTCTGCATAAATTCATAGAATTATTTAATTTTATTCCAGAATAAAACCAAAAAAAAACATGTTCGAAATGTTATTGTCTTTAATTACCTATACTTCTGGCGGCCCGCCATCTGTTCATGATTTGCCCGAGTGGCCCCTAGTCTTAATAAGTCTGTGCATCCCTGATTTAAGGTCTATAAAATAAATATAAAATGTTAGATTACTTTTTTCTAGACACCACTATACACTAAAGATAATTACTTAAGGTGAATGGGCTCGTGCAATTTCCCATACAAACTCAAGAAGGGCGATATGGATCACGCGAACTATTCTAATGAAGTTTGAAAATTTTCTTAAATTGTTCAATTAATTACCCATTCGCGAACTATCAGTTTCTCTTACAAAAATTATGTTTTCCATGTAATTTTACATCGGAAAAATCGTATTATTATACACATGTGTGCGTGAGTGGCACTGAAGTTGACGGACTTGAATTAGGTGATTTTAACCTGCCATCTATCTGAATTTCGATGAACTATTTAGATGTAGACCTTGTGCAGTGAGCGAATGGTGGCATACGACAACGTTGAAGCGTCACAGAAGAAATTATAGTTTGTCAATAGCTAAAAATTATGCGACGTTGCAAGATCGGGCGTGACTAGTGAAGAATGATTTTCTGTCTCGCTCGCCACGATATTTCGACTTGCCAAGTCGTGCATGAACGATTTTGTTGATTTTGGGGCAATTTTTACTTTCCGTTCCGAAGACGTAAATCGAAACGGGTTGGTAGTCAAGGTCGTGGAGGTCTAATCCACTTTGATAACCTAAGTGATAGAATTTCGCCCAGGTAATCAAAGTAGGAAAATAAGTTAATAAATAAGTAAAGTAAATATATATCTTGCGATAGTTTCTCACACGGCCATCCGACTTGTATGTATTATGGTAACCAGGCAGCTGACAACATACTTACATTAGAACGTAAATCTAAATACATACGGTCTACGTAGATAGATACCTACTATTGATAAAATAGTTAGTTAGGTACTTGGCGGTAGAACTAGAAATGGTAGATCGCCCTTGCAAGAGGTCGCCTACCACGGTGGTAGGTATGTACCTACCTAGCTAAAATAGTTTAGGGATGTGAACAAAATAATCGATTTTTATATTAATCGATCTTTTTTTATCGATTTTTAAAAAGTCGATGATTATATTACAAATCAATTATTATTATTTAAATAATTGTTTTTTACAAATCGATTATATAAATAAAAACAATCGCTTAGTAAAAATTCAAACAATAATCTATTTGTACAAAATCGAAAAATAATCGATTTGTAAAAAATCGATTATTAAGTAAAAAATAATCGAATCGTTTTTACAAATCGATTTAATCTAAAGAGATAAAAATCGATTATTTCTTAATCGATTTTTTCCCTTTCAAGTCACACCCCTATATTTGATACCCAGTGTGTTGGTACCGCACTACCGCATTATCAAATAAATATTTGGTAGGTAAAGGTATGGTAGGTAAGGTACTAACTACAACATAAGTAGCTAGCGAAGTTACTGGGCTAATGAGTGTCTTATCTACTAGGTAGGTATCTGATCTAAAGTCTCAAATATTACATAATAAGCCACCATGTTGTGGTTTGGCACGATATTTTTCTTCACCGAAACCTCATACCTATTGTTGGTATTTGAACATGTGCTGTGCAGCACGGAAGTTCAATGCGCAACCGATTGAGCTATCATCGCTTCAAATCATAAACGTCAAAGAAAAAACCGAAATCAACCGATATCTATCAATGTAATACTATACATATTGTTATCAAACGGAATAAGGTATATTTTTCAATAAAACAGTCTAAGCGGTAAAGAAGACGGAATCCAAATCCACATCCACATTTACAATAAAAAATTATTTACCTATACATATAATAAAACTGTGACTGATCGCTGTCTGTACATCCTATCCTTTCCTACTAATATTATAAATGCGAAAGTTTGTGTGTGTGAATGTTTGTTGCCACGTATCACCGTAACTACTGGAATGGAAATAGCATATAGCTACTTTTTATCCCGGAAAAGGGTTCCTGCGGGATAACGGGAAGACGCGGGTGAAACCGCGGCTGAAAACTAGTGAAAGATAAATGAGAAAAGCTATTATTGGGGGTCTTTATCATCAACGCAATAGAACCCAAAACAATGATAAATGGAATTTTTGTCTGTTTGACTGTATGTCTGTTTGTCTGTGCGTTTGTGCGCGCTAATTCCAGAAACGGCTTAACCGATTAGGGTGCGGTTTTCACTAATGTATGTGTATGTGCGGTAAGTGGTAAGCTTCACTTAATATTTAGTGTTTCTTTTACTACAATAGTTTTATAAAAAAAAATATCGATAAACTGTAGGACACGCGGGTGAAACTGCGGGGTGCAGCTAGTATAAACTAATCAGACTGTTCTATGAGTTTTTTGGTTACGTCATTCACGTAAAATGCATTTTTGACTAGTTGCTACGTTGCTAGGCAAGTTGTTGTTTATAGTTTTACTCTGTAAAAAAGGTTGATCAACGTTGGAAAATTATTGATGGAAATCAGCAGATACAATCGTGCACCACTACGCCAGCTGAGGCCAGCAACAGCCCTGCCACATAGTACCTTTGTATAACCGGAAAAGCCCTGCTGGCTGGCTGTCACCACAAATCTAATTTTCGGAGGATCAAGGACGTTGTTCTACAACTGCCTTTGCTGAAAGTGTATTCAAATACCTTTGAAATAAACAATATGATGACATATAATTTTCCTACGCTTATTTACTTCCTAAATGACACCTTGAAATAAACGAAATTTTATTCTACTAATATTATAAATGCAAAAATTTGTGCGTGTGAATGTTTGTTACCACGTATCAACGTAACTACTAAACCAAATGAACCAATTGTGGAAACAGATTTGAAAGAAGCATGTCTCTCGAAAATTCGAGACTTCCAAAAAACAACGGAGGAAATAAAAGGAACTGAACTTCTGACCATAGGGCAACATGAAAATGATGTTTACACTACATATAAATGCGACAGGCCAGCCAGCCGATTTGGAATGGTTAGTTTTTCAAAGTCATGTTTGTTTCTTTAGTAGTGTTTAGTAGACATAAATCCGTGGTTTTCGTATGGCCAGGTTGGGATACAAATTAGAATATACTTTAATTATAGCTTTGTTGCAGATATGTAAACGAAAAGCGATAACACCATGCCACAACCACGTCAAAAGAATTTTGTATAAAAACAATGTTCTGACCAATAACATGGCATATGGCCAACACAATGAGTCTGTGGCCAGAACATAGTTCATGGAAAAAATGAAAAAAACTGTGCGACCAGCAGGACTTTATATTGAGGAAGAATTGTGAATTATTGAATATTTTAAGAATGTGTAAATAAAAAGACTATTGGTGATTGACTGTTTCTTATTTTGATACTATGTACATATATAATAAATAATCCTGATTGTTTCATAATAAAGTATTACAATAGCCAATGTCTTTATTGGTAGGAGAGTAGAGAGTATAGGTAATAAAGGGTATAGGCCATCTCCATTCTAAATTTCATCCAAATCAAAGAAAATTACCAAAAATCTGAGGCAGGGATCGAACTCGGAACCTCGTTATTAGTAAAGAACTACTGAGAGGTTTGACCACTGGTCTAACCTATACAGTAAACGAAAGGACGAAATTAGCAAATGGTTTCGTGTACAACAAGACCATTTTCTATGTGTGCGTGAATAGTTCGCAGCCATACACCACTACCGCCGCGATATTGTTTGGCACAAATAAAAGTGTTTTGAAAACTAAAACACATCTGAAATATTGTTGGATACATAAAACATATTACGCCATTACCGGTAAACATAATTATTATTATAGAATAATATGCACCTGTTCATTCATAATAAAATAAGATGCGTTAATTAGAAACAACGCCATCTATTGACGCTGGGCTGCTAGGCGGACCGCAAGCAACCACCTTAGATGCGTTCTAATGACATACTTTATGTCTACGTGTGCGTGTGTAAGTACGTAAATTTGTGACACCAGCAGTAAGAGAAGCGTTACGAGTAATTTATTAGTTTATTAAATGAAGATTTGGATAATTTACAATTGAGTAACGCTATGGAACGCGCGCTCTAGTGTTTGGTTCGAATAAGATTGTTATTTTCGACGTAAAAAAATAATTTAGGTAAAAAATGACATCAACGCCATCTCTTGACAACATAGCGTGATGAGCTCTGGGATCATCCACCTTAAGTATGTTCAGAAACAGTGCAAAATTACTTCATTTTGCACTGTTTCTGATTATATATTTTTTTCAGAGTACCATCAAATATCGTTTTCACGCACAAAGAGAGGGAAGCGGGTGCTTATAATGGATGATAATAAGTTCAACGCCATACACGACCATTATTTGCGGGGCTACTGGCTGTGTAACCAAGCACCTAAGGGTTGCAAGATGGCTGTTTCTACGGTTGGTAATATAGTCGCGAGAGTCAAAGGCAGCCATAACCACAATATATAAATATATACAGACATAACTCATCATCATCATCGGCCGGAAGAAGTCCACTGCTGAACGCCACCATGTACGGCTGTTAGCCATTTGCAATTGCATCCGAATATTACTAAATATAATGTTAAGGGTATATATGTTTGCAATTTTATTTACGTACCTACCTACTTGCTGCAAGTATAATTCATCAATAGTTACTTATTTGGATAAAGTGTTGACAGTCAAATTTCAGCATTCACATGAGAAATAATCACAACCATTTATATGTCAAAGTTAAATAAATCAAAGAATTATCGCCTGTTTTTCAATTTATTAAAATATTGTTTTTTCGCAACCAACGTTGAATCCGTTGTTATACCTTATACCTACATAATTACTTCGTTTAACGGAACGTATTTTTCTTGCCTATAAAGTGCGATCTGTCGAAATATTGGAGGTTACGTTCCGCGTTTCCGACTGTGCAATTAATTAGTGCTATTTTTATTATTGGAAAAATAACAATAAAACGGTAAGTATAAAAAGCCTAGAATTTCGAAACACAATGTTCACATTTACTTTAATATGAAATACTTAGTTGTCTTTTTGGCATTTTTCGTGCTTTCGTTTGTTTTTGACCTTTTTTTTATATTGCCATATTAGGCTTCGTATGCGTTTTTGTCAAAAACATTATGGGGCATATATGGCTCTGCATGCATTCAGGTGCTTTTTATTTTCTTACAGCTAGCAACTCAGAAACATCATTCTCAAGTCGAGCCGATACTCCAACCAGGCTCGTCGACAGTCCTTTATGTCCGGTGGCCAAAAAACGTGGTCGTCCAAAGCGCATTCAATTCCGTAACACAACATGCCAAGGTGACACTCCAATCAGCTTCTTGCTAGACTCTGTACCCAATAAAAAGGCACGAAAAACTCCAGCCAGGCATCAAGACCTACCTCTAGATTCTGTACGTTCAGATAACGTGAACCATTTCCCCGAGTGGACGAAATCATGTCGGCAAATTTGTCAGAACTGTTCTAAATTCCGTTCGTTTACCAAATGTGGGAAATGTAAAGTTAATTTATGTTACAACGAAAAAAGAAATTGTTTTAAAGATTTCCATAGAACATAATTTCGACGACGAATACATGCTCGAGTGTGCTCCATCCCCAGCAGTTGTAGTCAGTACAGCGGGCGACCGCTCGTGCTAGCGACTGACTGAAATGTAAACATTCAAAGGGATTCGCCAAAAAACCGACAGCCGGGTAGAGCACGTTCGGGTGGTCGGCGCTCGTCCCCAAGCTGCTCGGCCCCCTGTACTGTGATATGTCGAATGTTTGACTTGTAACGTGCTCACATCGAGTGAATGCTCATGTCAGTCTTCATCTTTATGGTTGTGGGCATGCCAACCATGCCCAAAACGGTCGATCCATGCTCTCAATAGAGTTGGCTACGAAGGAATAAAATATATAGTTTATTTTATATTTTTCAGTGCGTTTTCAAAGTGTTTTTTTTTCAGTTTTTTTTAACTATATATATATTTTTTTTTACTTTTTAGTCTATCTAACCAAGCCTTAATCTATTGGACTCGTCGAAACGAATCAAATGAGCCCAAACTCGATGGGTTCACTAGAAGCCATTGAAGAGTTCCACCATCCATCTCCTGGCTCCATTATCAGATCAGGTCGATGATATCAAATTATTGCATTGTCATCGGGATTACATATACATACAAAGTATCAGGTCGATACGACAATAAATTAGAAGTTGGTTAAAATTGACGTTTAAGATTTGATTACATTGTTAGTTAGTTAGTTACAAGTGAAGCTAATAAAAGTATTTTAAAAAGAAGAAGTCATCATGATTAGGCTGTTAATACTTTTTATCGATTATCAGGGTCGTTCGAGTACGTTAAAGCGGGTGGCACACTGTTTCTTTGGCACAACGGGTACAGATACAGCAGATGCAAAGTGAACGGCTACAAGATGTGGTGGGCGTGCAGCAAACGACACTCCTGCAATTGTAAAGCGTCAATCGTTACTTTCCAGGAAGAAGTAATTAAGGCCAACTTAGATCATACTCATGTCAAATCAAAAAACAGCACTGACTCTTTTATGTCTCCTATATTGTGATTTTATTGTATAGTTGTTATAAAAACGATTTTCCACCAATTACATTTATCACATACTTACTAAACATTGTTATTGCATGCAATATAGAATTTAAATATGTTAAGAAAAGAAAACAAATAAAATAAAAATAAACTGTCTAGAGAAACAAAGTTTAAAATGTCAGTCAATATTATAAAATGTCAAATAATAGTCTAGATAAGTCAGAACTTATCTCTAGTTAAAATAATATCTTTGTCATCATCATCATTATCAGCCGGAAGACGTAAACTGCTGAACATTGAATTCTCCTGTAAAACTTTACCTACCAATCGGGCGAGAGTTGGACAAAAAAATAAAAATAATAATTACTTAATTTGTTCGAGCTATCAGGGGCCCTAGCCAAGATGCATTCTGCAATCGTTGACGCTAATAGAAAACAAGAAAAAAGTATTGGTTTGACATATTTCAACGCTAAGTCACGTGGTCAGAAATATGTCAAACCAATACTTTTTTCTTGTTTTCTATTAGCGTCAACGATTGCAGAATGCATCTTGGCTAGAGGCGCTGGTAAACCTGCCTAAACGTCTTTCGGTTCGTGGTTGCTACTCGAGAGCCTTTCTTTCGAATCAATATTGATTCGCCAAGCCAAAAAAGTGCGTTTTTTAGCAAAGCTTCGTAATACTACGATTATTTTCTACTAAAACTGTTAAGCTTAATAAATGATTATTTAATAATACTGAAGTGTGTTATATCTGAATTAAATTTCTTTTTTTTTTTTACTATTTACAGGGTAGCGTTTGACCACAAGTCACCTGATGTTACGTGACGATGTGGTCGAAGGTGGCGCCACGCTACACCTGGACTGGGAACTGGCTCTCAAGTGAGGCTGCCGGAACACACCGATAGGTGCTTGGCGACAGATTCTTAACAAGAGGGTGGTAGCTAGCCAGGCGAGAAAAAAAAAAAAAGAAAAAAATATTAAATCGATAAATTGGGCGGATTGAGCGAATAGCTGACCGCAAAGATTTACTTAAAATGATACGTTGTATATATAATGTTTTTTTTCTACACCAGGGTCCTACGAGTTCGATGAATCCGGGGCAAAAAGATTTCTCTGGTACGACGGGTACAAATACACGAAAACGAAAGTGCGCGGTCAAAAGATGTGGTGGGCTTGCAGCAAACGGTTTTCCAGCCGCTGTAAAGCATCGATAGTAACGCAGAAGGAAGAAGTAGTCAAGACCAATTTCGAACACACGCACGAGAGGCCAAAAAGGAAAAATTATTCATTTACTCCTATACCAATATTAGGTGCTACAGATATATTTGAACCTGAGATTAACTTTCCTACGGATTAGTTTGTATGTAAGGGACCCACGGTGCGTCGTGCGGTCTAGCGCTGCTTGATATGTTCGAAAATTAACCTTAGGATCTGGTGAGCACGCACAACGTCAGGTGACCAGTGACCAGACAGGGCGCGCTGTCAAACGTGGTGTGGTCTGATCCGTTGGAAAAACGAACCGTGGAACCCAAGCTTAAAAAGTTAGCCAAGTGTGTCAATTCAATATGATGGTCACTAGATACGGTTAGATAATATACAAACGTGTGTTGCACGTGACGGCTTTAGATAAAGATAACAAACAAAACAAAACAATAACAATCTCTGTCACACAATTTAGACCGCGTGCGAGAGAGACAAAGAAACTTTTCATCCATGTTGCGCTTTATCTAAAGCTGTCACGTGCAACACACGTTTGTATGTCGTACTGCATACGCATCATGAACCATTTTTCGGAATTGTTTTTATTTTAAAGATTGACTCTTGTTTACCGTAAAAAAAATATTTTATTTAAAATTATTAGTATTTTCGATGAGATAATATACAAAATTAGAGTAATTATGATTTTTTCCGCCAAAACACTAACAACTGTCACGTGACTGACATGACGTCACTGACCGAAAATCACGATGGTCGCGATTCGTAACCATACCACCGCGCCGACTCCCGACGCCGACCCGCGGCTACCGACGCGCGGGCAACCATCGAAGCACAAATCGCCTGAGTGGTTAGTGACGTAAGAAGCTCTTTTTGGTGTTTGCAGTCACGTGACAAAAGATTATAAATATAGCATTTAAAATCATTTTTTATTTAAATTATTAAGTTATATTTAAATACAAAAATATGTTTTTCGATATCCTAATAATACAAACTAACATAAAAGTAAGATTAAACATTATTTTGTAATTAGTGTTAACATCCCTATTGTGAGCGTGACAGAGATTGTTATTGTTTTGTTTTTACTTCTGTGTAATGATATTGCTTCGGTGTGAGTACTGTGTACGTGCCAGTTTTAGATGACCGACTATCGGTCGGTATCAATAACCAATCTATCCACGGTTTGCCCTACTGGGGATAGAAATTTGACATAAGCTCCATAGGAGTAATGTCAACCGTGGATAGAACGGTTAACTGGCCTTTAGTAAGCATATTATTTTGTAATATCTATTTTGGCAGTAATTTCCTCTTACATGCATCGTTATTTTTGTACTGTTTTTTTTTATGTTACTTGGACTACGAACTCCTAAAAACCTTTGTGACGCTTCGTTTCACTTAACCTACTTAGCATGCCTTTTATATCATCAATTACTAAGTTGAATCAAACGGGCTTAATATCGTTAAAATACCAAAGCATTAGCTGACAAGAAGTCATAAAATATAGGTACATAGTATTTATATAGGTAGAATTTCTTTGTCGAAGTAATGTGAGTGTACATAAAATACTTTTTTAATATTTTATTTGAGTATTATTTCATTAAACCTTCAAATAAGCATTTTCTGAGCAGTTCCTTGCTTGGCAGGGGCCTCGTATCCATAGACAAAAATGATTTTTATTTTCGGGTATTAGGAGTTGAGGAACTTTTCCCTGTAACGTCGCTATGAATGCATATGATATGCATTTCTGTACCACCTTCTTAATATCATAAACTCATTGTTTATTAATATTTTTTTCTTAGAAATAAATATTTTTGTTAATATGCCTGGTTTAATATGCCGTTCTATGCTTTATACTATTTACAGTGGGCATAGGTACACCACATATAAAAGAATTTCAAAACTAGAACAATAATGAACTCCATGGTAAGTCACGAAGGGCATTTTTATCGCTCAAAGCGATTTCTTTCAGACAACCCAAAAAAAGAGGGTTATATAGGAGTGGAGGGTTTAATGTGATGGACAGCAACGTGTCTGGGAAATAAGACTGCTGTCTCGGTGTGGGAATTGAACCTGCGACTCACGCTTCACAGTCGGCTGTTCACTCATTGTGCCACATTAAACGCTACTACTAATATCATGGTGAAAAAATAAAGTAAAACCTGCGGTCTTATCGCTAAATAGTGACAACACTGACAACGGACAACCGGAAAACTTCAGGATGGAGTAGGTCTGATAAATATCTAATAATATCGACAAAAAAATGTGTACACAAAATGTAAAGTAAATTTATTTTTATTTTTTATTTGTTTTACTTATTTCATTTTTATCTATTGTTTACTTACATCATAAATAATGACTGTCCGGTGGTAACTCTTTTAAGTTGCTCCAAAAGCTATCACAATATGCTAACTAAGGTTATTAATTCTTTCAGCCCATTTCCACGATTTTGAGGGCAAACGGTACCTTTGGTATGACGGCTACAGATATACCAGAAACAAAATCCGCGGCAACAAAATTTGGTGGAACTGCAGCAAGCGGTACTCCTTCGACTGCAAGGCTTCCGTCGTGACCTTTGAAGAGAAAATCACGAAAACCAACTTACACATAACATGTCACACGCATGCGCCCGAGAAGATGCCGGACGTCACTGACATCACACATATAGTCCAGTTCAAAGAAAAAGAGAAGTTGTACAAGAAGAAATGTTTCCGGAATATCCCGTCTGGTGCCAGCGCTCTACCCTTACCTAATTTGGAAGGAGCGCTCATCAATCCGTTCAACCCTCTGTGTAAACCAGCTAGCCAATAAAACTCTTAGATAGCTCATTTAAGAATCTGTTTCCCAGCAACTATCGGTGTGTAGTAGCCTTACTTGAGAGCCAGTTTCCAATCCAGTAGTACAAGTTTTGATAATTTACAAAAACTATAAAGGTTTTTGTTCCTTTCCATACATTTTTGTTTCAGCGCGCCTTACCGAAAGAACATTGGCCACTTTTCATATAGCCCTGGACCTGAACGCAATATATTTTGTATACAATTTTCAATGTCACTTGACAGTGACAATCAATTTGCTAGTACATAGAATAAAAAGATTAGTTTTTGTTCATATTTGATTTTAATGATTTTAATAGAGTTAAAATATGTCCTAAGAAACTCCGAAGTTAAAAATCAATATCTTTTTTTCTACCCTTTCTTTAAAATATTGTTTGTAAATTGTTTTTTTTCAATTTCGTAAATAAATCGTTTTCATACGACCTCGGGTCCGTTTTGGCCATTGTTCTTTGGAGTGTCTAAAGTTGGTACTACGGGTTATGACAAATCGTTGTATTCGAATTCCAACAAAGTTTAGTTTAGGAGTGAGGCCAGTAACATTATTGCCATTACTGGTATATCTGGTACATATACGACACAATTATATCTTTGTAGGCTTAGGTTATAAATATTTTAAATTCCATTATATTCTTTTATTTACTTTTTATTAGCATCAAGAACTTGGGAATATTATGGAGTAAAATAAGTTGTTCACTTGGTTTTGTTTTCTAAGAAAGCTAGCTATATGTTAGAAAGGTAAAAAATATGAAGAACAAATTATCAATTTTGTTGATTGTAAAGTTAAAAATGAAATGCCGTAAGTTTACAATGTAATGTTATTTTTATTTTATGTAGGTAATAATTCATTGTTATAACACTATTGTGTCTTCTTTAAGTTTTGGGTTAGTGTTTTAAACCTTGAATTTTTTTAGCAGTTAAATGCAGCTTAGCTTAATTTTATATAATCCTATTTTTGTAATGTCCATTAATTTAATAAATAATTATATTATTATTCTTTTAACTTTCTGTCGGTGTACCTAAACCATTCGATTTAATTAGATCACTAGATTAGATTCTGCCAACGCCAGCAAATGCGCTTCTATTTAAGTCCTCTGTTCCAATCGTTATTTTTATATGAATTTTGACAGAATTTATTAGTTGACGTCACTGAATGCGGCAGTATCTGGTTATGTAAGTTTTTGTCTAGTGTAATTGTTTACGGTATTAATATTGATTTACTGATCATTATGTTTATTTCCAGTGTGTTTCATTAAGAACATAAGAGGGAACATTGGCGTGATGGTGAACGGGTTTCGATTTAAGAAGCAGTCGGGGTACAGGGAGAAGTCTTACTGGTACTGTGTGAAGAGGGAGAAAGGGTGCAATGCGAGGCTCACTCTGAAGAACTATGTGCTACAAAGCTCGTTTTTGATCCACAATCATGGCTACGATTAGACGCTACAAAGCGATGATGGCTCAGTGGTAGTGATGTCGGCTTGCGATCCTTAGGACGTGGGCTCGAATCCTACAATGAGCTTGAGCTTTCGGTGAAGGAAAACATCGTGATGAAACCATAGTTTGGTGGTAGGGCATTAACGCGTCTTGTTATTAACAAACTAAGTATGTTAAGAAATGCTATGATTGATTAAATAAGATATTACTGTATAAGTAGAAACTAATTACAATATTATTTGCACTCTTTAGTATTTTTTTTTACTAATTACAGGGTAGCGTTTGACCACAAGTCACCTGATGTTAAGTGACGGTGTGGTCGAAGATGGCGCCACGTTACATGAGGCTGCCGGAACACACCGATAGGTGCTTGGCGACACATTCTTAACAAGAGGGTGGATTATTTAGTCAGTATTGATTTATGTGTGTTGAAATATTATTGAGTACCTAAGTAAAACGATAAAATATGTTATTTGTGTTAAATATTACAATATATTCAA
Organism: Opisthograptis luteolata; assembly: GCA_931315375.2. Taxonomy (NCBI): domain Eukaryota; kingdom Metazoa; phylum Arthropoda; class Insecta; order Lepidoptera; family Geometridae; genus Opisthograptis; species Opisthograptis luteolata. The sequence goes on from OV928042.1 coordinate 10,453,023, forward strand.
ATCGAATGTTTATAAACTAACTTTATTGTTAAATCGAAATAAATGTTGTTGATATTAAATGGTGAAATATTTAAATTACTTATAAAAGAAAAAAAAAGCTGATTTCTCGTTCGTAGTATAAATAGCATGCATCGGTTTGATGAAACTATTTTGATAAAAAAAAAATGAGGAGGTTCTCAATTCTGACGCGAATATAAACATACTTTTTTAAAATAAGAACGACCATGCATAATAATTTTTGCAGAGTACTAATCCCATTTGACGATCCTTATATCAGATTCCTCAACTTGATCGTTAATGTTCTCAGAGGACAAACCAATCATCAGAGACAGCAGCAATGAGTTGTTCCTATGGCACCATGGGTACCGCTACTCTTGGCACCAGAGATCAGGGGCCAGGGTCTGGTGGTTGTGCAGCCGGAGGACCGCCATGAGGTGTCCAGCTTCCATCGTCACGTATGACGGAGAGCCTATCAAAGCTAACGCTAAACATACACACAAGAACTATTGATTATTTATTTAGGTTTCCAAAATAACCTTTGCCTGAAGCTGGAGTATAGAGACGAAGGAAAAACAGAGAAGTTGAAGAACTGGTGGCCGAATCAAATATCATCGGCGAGGTAAAAGCACACGAGCTTCACTGGCTTAGCCACCTAGGAAGAATGGGAGAGGTTCGTACGGTCAAACGAGCATTCAGCCGAGTGGCCGTCGCCCGGTCGGTCGTCCCAGGTATCGCTGGAAAGACGAAGTCAATATTTGCGCGAGCTCCAGGTGGAGGACTGGCAGGAGGTGGCGCGAACAGACCGAAGTGGCGTCTTTTATTATCGGACTTTGGGTCGTTGCGCCATCTCAGTTAGTTAGTTAGTTAGGCACACGAGCTTCGCTGTCTCGGCCACTTAGGAATTATGGGAGAGGATCGTGCGGTGAAACGATAGGCCTAGCGTACAGTCTCGATGGTTGGATCAAGGTTCAGCTGCAGAGAGCTCTCATTCTTGACATGGTAAGTAATGTCAGGAGGTTCCTCACTCAGCAGCCCTAACCTTTACTTGAAGCCTGCCTTGCTGCTGGCTACTCTAGGCTCAGGTTTTGTTTCTAGTCTACTTACTGTGTTTCAAAGAAATATTGGTATGAAGGTGATTAATTAGGTATAAGTACTTATTTTATAATCAAGACTTAACTGATCTTCTAATGCTCATAATTATATGCTTAAAATATTAATATATCTTTGATATTAACTCTAGTCTAAGTCTTAAAAAAGACAAATCGGTTGTTGACTTTACATTTAATGTAATTTGGTATTGTTTGTTCCTAATTGATATTTTATCGCTCGTTAATACTAAATAAAGGCGTTTTCTTACTGTTATTGTTATTTTTGTCACTTACAAGCTCATTCAGCTTCAAAACTAGCAAAGCGATTCGTTTCTGCATTATGCAAACGGCAAAGAGGTGGAACACCCCGTCAGTATCTTCGTTTCCCGATAATTATACTTTATGTCCCATTAAGTCTAGAGTTAATAGATATCTTCTAGGAAAGCAGATCCTAATCCCCCAGCACCATTCCGTCACAGAACGACCGGTCAACTTAGGAGTAGACTGCCCGGCCATGGTCGATATATCCCGAAAAGAACAACCAGGAGTGTTCAAGTCAAGAGTGAATAAGTTTTTGCTAGACAATCGTGCTACATCATCGACCACGTCGACCATCATAAATTATAAATTAATATAATTTAAAGGATAAAATGTAGAAATAAAGTATCGAAGGTACTAGGCGAGCATAGATACCTACACGTAAACAAATCAATTTTATTAATTAGATAATTTGTCTTCTTGTAATTTTTCAGAACTGCAATTTACAACGTCGATACGCGGACGCCCAGTCCTACTTCTAAATGGTTACCGCTACAACCAATTCTGTACACACGGTTCTGGTAAGGAGGTATGGACCTGCGTGAAGAAACGCAGCATGTCGTGCAAGGTTATCGTCAACACTACAAAATATAAACTCGTTGCCGTTAGGGGTACTCATACTCATGACGCGAGCCTAAAGCTGTGGTCCCACAGTCGCTGGCGGCGCCGGATGTTGCCTTGTCGGTCGAGGCCTAAAGTGGACCGTGTATAGCTGGTCCCACGGCGCGTAATTACCGGCGCTGCCTACGCCACCCAGGGCATAAGCTTTTTTTTTAATTGCATGTAAGAAAACCTCCCATTGCATTGTAACAGCCATGTTTACGCTAAGTGCAACTTAACATATAAATTCAACTAAAAAATAAATTGTTTGTCTAATTTATTGGATAATGATAATGTTAGAGTTCCAACATTTAATTTTACGGCCTATTATTATTTATCTAACCAAAGTGCAACATTGTGTATTTAACAAAACAAATGAATTAAACATGATGATGATTGATGTTTTATAAAATATTATATTCCCGACATTCCCTACCCGTTTGCAAAAGCATCGACAATAACTTTGCGATGATGATCTAGAACGGTTGTGTGATGTAGAACTTCCGAGTGCCCGGTCAGCCGTCTCAGGTATCGCTGGAAAGATGAAGTCACGAAAGACTTGCACGAGCGCTAGGTGAAGCACTGGCAGGAGGTGGCGTAGGACAGACCGAAGTGGCGCCTTTTATTATCGGAGGCCAAGACTCCCTTTAGGTCGTTGCGCCATCTCAATTAGTTTAGTTTAGTTATGAAGAATCTGTTCTCTAATTCTAAGACCTGTTTACATTCTTAAACCCCATTATATTCTAACGCACGCTAGGATTCCTCACGGAACATTTACTGACTTTCAATCTCGTTTTCAGCACTCACGGAGATGAAGCCGAAGTTCATTAACTCGTTGCGCGGTTTCCCAGCTGTGGAGCTCGGAGGCTACAGATACAACAAGAGGATCGAAAGACCTGGACCTAAGGAGTACTGGCGCTGCTCCAAACGACGGGACAAGAGATGCAACGCTTCCATTGTCACCTTAGGAGATGAGGTCATCGAAATCAAAAGCTGCCACAATCATTAGTGAATCTCTCTCGCTGAGAGAAAGCCTGTTGCCCAGCAGTGGGAACGTTATAAGCTGCTGGGGATGATTAGAAATGAGTTTCATAATTGTAGGTTAAACATTTTTTTCTGAGTGATTTGATTAGCCACTCGCTCGCTCATTGCAGTTCAGTGCTACCCAGGACCCTTTTTCGCTATGACCATCAAGATTCCTTGAAAATAACGTGTACGTGGTAGCTAGCGGTCATAACGAATAAAGGCCTAGAACTGCGATTCTTTAAATAATCGACGTATTTATCATACGTCTCTATTATAAGCGATGTTATTGAATAAGGGGTGGGATGTTTAGTTTTTAATGGTTTTAATTAAATAATTTAAGCATAGATAAAGATAGTAAAATAACGATCTAATATGACTAAGGGCCTATTTTAGTATGGAAAATTTGACATTAAGATCATATTTACCGAAATATGGTATGACATTTAACTTAAGGACGTTTATAAAACCGGCCCTTAGTAGTTTCATGTTTACTCCGTTAAACATTTTGTAAAGAGTTTCAATGCATCAACCATTATTCTCTAAAAACAGAAGGTACTTAATTGAAAAAATAGAAAACAAATATTATAATGTCTACATAACATAATGCAGAGGGTCTACAACATAAAAAGTGAATTCAAAAACATATCTTTTAGTGCTTTAAATTTTTGTTTTCTTGTATTCCTTAAATCCGTAACAAGGACTTCATACGGTCAGTAAGTTAATTAAAAAATACAATAAATACCCAGAGGGCCTTCCAGCTTTAATTCGCAAATATAGCTTTAATAAATTTTAAGCCGTATTTGCACCTACGGACTTCCATAAAGTAAAATGTTGCCAAGATAATAATTTTATTCAATAACTAAGCGTACTCAATAAAGCTGTAACACTTTTTGATAAGTGAGTATATTCGTTTCTATGTATTTACTAAAAATGTATTTAATGAAACTTACTTAACAAAATAAAAACACTTAACTAAACCTTTAAATAAACCTTTAAATAATATACAATAAACTGTCTATCAAATAATAATATAATTTAATAAATATAATTTTAAGAATATTCCAGCAATAGAGGTTTAGCAATACGAAAAAGTGTTTGTACAGTCAGCGACATAAGTCGTTACACGTGCCCACTATTATAAAACCACTGTTAAAAAAAATCACATAATTCGCTGTTCACCCATTGAGTCAAAATTCAATAAAAATCGTAATATTACAGAAGTCGGTGAACAAAAAAAAAACCATCCATAAATCCATAAATTAAAAAGCGGTAGACATTTTATAAATCGGAAAGTGAACTACGCTCACTACGATATCTCTCGTTAATCATGCACAAATGTAAGTTGAAACGAATATAATAAGATTTTGTGAATCCTATATTACCCTAAGCTAATACAGTGCCTAATAATTATGTGGCAATGAAAACGTGTACATTTTATGAAAAATAGATAAGAATTAGAGTAAGTTACCTTTTCAAACGAAGGCCTTTTCTTCTTCCTGAAAGGTCTTTTTAAATAACTATTATTTAATTTATGTTTGTTTTCATAGCCATTGTTAATCATTCCTATACAAAGCAAATACAATTTTGACACGAGCCTAAATTCAGAAATCTAGAATTGAGGAAAGGAAGAAAATTCTGATAGATAATGAGAATCTGTCGCCAAGCACCTGTCGGTGTGTTCCGGCCTCACTTGAGAGCCAGTTTCTAATGATGATCAGAATTAAAAATAATTATTTATAGATATATAGCAATTGTACTATTTATACACGCAATAATAATAATAACTATACAAATACTGGCAGATAAATAAATATTTTTGTAATGTAATCGAGCTAAATTACTTTTTACAAATAATAGAGGCCTTAGTGTAAGTTTTAATGCGTTCTACCGCAAACGCGTAAACGCGTTTTTGTATAAAGAAAAACGCATTCATAAAGTCGCCGCTGGGGCTCTGTACATTTCTTTATACTTACAAAAAACGCGTTTACGCACACGTGGCGTTAGTTTTACGCAAAACTCACACAATGCCCACAGTAATAATTTGTCAAGGTTTACGAGGTATAGTGCAAATACGTAATATATCAAGGTTTTAAGGTATTTTTACATATTTTATAAATTTGAAATCATTTTTAAGGATGTATTTATTATCTATAAGTTTAACGTGTCTGTGGCATCGTAGAGCCCAAACGGATAAACCAATTTTGATTTACTTTTGTTTGTAAGGTGACTAGATCCTGAGTGTTTTTAGTGTTCTTCATGATTGTCGGGGATTTTTTAATTTTAGTTAGTACCTTCTAAATTATTTGTAATGGTTTTGTGTAACATTCTGGTAGTGATGTGTAATGGTAGCAAATGAATACCGTAGAATAAGCATTTCAAACCTTAATGTAAACTCTTTGAAAACAAACCGGTTTCCATCTTACAAATAATGTTTGTAACCGTACTTGTAGAAAACTACGAGGATATTTTTTTATCGTTACGACGCGTGAGGAGAGAATCTTTTGTGGTTGAATATAATGTTCATGGGCATGCGACATCTACCAACCTGCACTGGGGCAGCGTGGTATATTACGGCCCATATTCTCTCTCTCTGAGAGAAGGCTAGAGTCCCAGCAGTGGGAACATGAACACGGCTGATGATGATGATAATGTTCATTTTAATTTGCTTGTTTCATCTGGTAACGAAACGTACAGTGCATGCTGCGCAAGTGTGCATGTATGGCGTTAAACTTTTATTTCGTCCGGTTCGAACGGATTTACTTGCTGCCCTAGCGCGCCTAACGAAGTTTCACTTATCTATCTTGAAATAAAAAGTAACCTAACTCCCATATATTTTTTAGCATATGGCTAAAAATATTCATATTATCGACACTGACTTATGTTTAAAATTGAAAAAGATATCCAAGACTACGTACGTTAATTTTATTTGTTAAATGTGTGCTTTAGAAAATAATTAAGTTAAGAACTTAAGAAGCTATCCCCAAGGCCAGTTCCCAATCGAGGCGTAGCTTGGTGCCACTTTTAACCACATCATCACTTCACATTAGGTGAAGCTGTATGATGTAAAAAAATCCTTAGACCTAAGCTTAATTAAGTATATTTTTGGTTCGCTAATAAATATTTGCATCATTTATTGTTTCTTTTCATTCACGATTAGAACAATCATCATGCGGTTAAAAGAAGCTGTGTAAACCAGTTTAATGATTAAGTATAAGTGTCCGTCGCCCGGTCGGCCGTCCCAGGTATCGAAAGACGAAGTCACGATGGATTTGCGCTCACTCCAGGTTGAGGACTGGCGGGAGGTGGCGCAGGTCAGATTGAAGTGGCGTCTTTTGTTATCGGAGACCAAGACTCACTTTGGGTCGTTGCGCCATCTCAGTTAGTTATGTAACTTCCTGGCCAACTTTCAAGTTAAGAATCTGTCGCCAAGCACCTATCGGTGTGTTCCGCCAGCCTCACTTAAAAGTTCCCAATCCAGGCGTAAAGACGAGTGTCACAAATGTTACCAAGGTTAATGCTGTTTTGTTATATTCCAGAAGCCCTTATGGTCATAACGAAGCGTGGCAGTAAACAGCTGCTACTGGACGGCTACACTTTTGTGAGGAATAAGCACTGGGCCAACGGCCACAACGTCCATTGGGTTTGTAACAAGAGGAAGAAAGCAGGATGCAAAGTGACGGTTTTGACGCATAAGGAAGACGTCCTAAAAATTACAGGAGATCATAACCATTCTCTTGTCAAAGAATAACATGTAAATGCGGGTAGGTAGGCAATAAATTTCCTTATCTTTAGTATCACCATCATCCGTACCAGTGTAGCAATGGGCTAACTAACTCCGGTCCCGGAGTGGATATGTCATAACTCACTCCGAGCAAAGATATGTGTCCGCTTAGCATATCCAGATCCGCTTAACATATCCGGGAGTGAAAGGAGTGGGCAAGAATGTATCCGAGATAAATAACTCCGGCTTCCAAATATATCCACTGAGTAATGAGTATCTGTGAAGACTCATATATCCGCGGAACGATTGTGTAATATGGAAATATATTAATTTGTATAAAAAAAAAACTAACAATAACACTTATAATAAGCACTAAAATAAATATAAAATAATGAAATTGCCTTGTATGAGTTAAGATATAATGGTTAATGCACTCTGTCTCACTCGCTCATTACAGGCGACCTCTTCGAGCGTTCCATTCCGGAGTTGGATATGGTATCTCGGTCTCGGATATGGGATATTTTATTTTCTTTGAAAGGGAACGAAGGACACATATCCGCGTTCGGATATATATCCGAAGATATAGTTACCCATGGCTAGTTCACTGCTGGACATAGATCTCTCTCAAGTTACGCCAATGAGCTCGGTCTTCTGCTCTTCTGATCCTACTACTGCCAGCCACTCGGCGCAAGTCGTCGCTCCACTTATCCTATCCTATCTATAGTATACATAAAGGTACCCAAACGACCGAAATTAACAATCGATCCTGATCCGTTATCTGCGGTTTTGGATCGATATGTCATGTCATAATATGTCATTTTAGAACTAGGGCTTGACATATTACCTACTACTAAAATGACATACGATTATTAATTTCGAGCGTTAGCAGTCATAAACGGATAGCTCTCCAAGGTCTACAGGTTTTTATCAATGAAATTACTACTCTCCACTTCAAGAAATATGTCGTCTTGTCATAAATGATTAAATTCTATGGTAACTTAAAATAAGTAGGCTTTTAAGTTGTATTATAATAGTTTCATAAAAACAAATTACTTGATTTATTTTTGAAAACTTTGTGAACTACCTTTTGTGGACATTTTTTATAGCTTAATCTAATTAAAAAGGGAACGGTTTTTTATCTGTAGTGAACGTCAACTAAAGTTTAAATTTTACTACAGAATGAATAACTAATGGTTAACTTTTTCATACACTTTTGTCAAAAGTTAACTTTACGGATCAAAAAATCGCCCTAATAAAAATTAGAAATTACTAGAGAATACTAAAATGTCTTGGAAGTTACATAACTAATTAACTAAGATGGCGCAACGACTCAAAGTGAGTCTTGGCCTCCGATAACAATAGACGCCACTTCGGTCTGTCCTGCGCCACCTCCTGCCAGTCTTCCACCTGGAGTGAGCACAAATCATTCGTGACGTCTTTCCAGCGATACCTGGGACGGCCGACCGGGCGACGGCCACTCGGCCGTCCCTGTATACTCGTTTGACCGCACGATCCTCTCCCATTCTTTCAATTTTGGGTCCAGTACAGTCTGAGGATGGAGTATGGCGCAAAAGGAAAAACCGAGAAATTGAAGAACTGGTGGCCGAGCCGAATGACTTCGCTGGCTTGAAAGTTAAATAAAATTGTATTTTTAAACTTACTGTTTACAGATTGCAAAGCGGTAAAACAAGATTTTCAAGACACCTGCACTGATGATTACAATGGAAATGGAGCGTTTGTAAGAAAAAATGGTGGTTGCGTGTTTCTGAGAGCGGGACACCAATATAATTTGAAGCGTACGATGAAAGACGGGACCAGCATTTGGGAATGCTTTAACAGAAGAAAGCTGAAATGCAGAAGTACTGTTAAATTAGAGGTACCTTAAATACAAAGTTTAATTAACCATGGGCACGCGACATCTACCGTGCGTAGCGTGGTAGCATAGTAAAGAGTAGTAGTTCAGCTTCATACAAATCGGCCGCCGCCGGTTTGAATGTGTGCGAGAGTAGCGGCGCCGTGTACGCACGCACTTTTCACGCACACAATCACAAACGAACGGGGCCGCGGACGGGGCCGCGGCCGTGCACTCAGTACGGAACGCGCCGCCTATGCATCATGCAAGAGTAGGCAATTAACTCGTCGAGCGGCCTTAGCTAACCTACTGTTCTTACTTTACTGTGGTGGTAGTTTTACGGCCCACTTTCTCTCTCTCCGATGCTGGGGCCACACTAAGGTCAACGTCAAGGGAAATGTCAATATGAATGCACTTGAGTTATCGGCTAACGTCAATCGCCAATGTGAATGACGTTGTCAAATGTCGTGGCCACACTTATGTCAAATGTCAATCATCGCGCTATTTATCGGCATTTCCCGTTAGTGTGGCCCCAGCATGAGAGAAGGCCGGAGTCCCAGCAGTGGGAACGGAATAGACTGATGATGATGATGGTGATGATGAAAAAGTTTATTTACAATTATTTTTTAAATCTGTCGATAAAATGTCTTCAATGTCTTCAATGTCTTATACATTGTTTCTTTCAGGGTAAAGTTGTTTTATCGGAAAAGCCACACGATGCTCAATGTTTAGAATGTTTTGAGAAAATACATAGCGTTGCGGAGGCGCCGGAGCCAGAACCGGAAACAAGATCTAAGCTATTTTTATCCATTTTCTCAATAAATAATTCCAACAAATAACAAAATAGAACATTTTAGATTTTTTTCCTATTTTACTATCCTCAATTCAATTCAATTCAAAATTCTTTATTTAATAGGATACATAATATAATCACTTTAAAACGTCAAACTTAACACTAGCTACGCCTGTTCCAACCTTCTTACGCCGGCAAAAGAACAGGCAAGAATTACATTATAGAAATTTTTGAATAACTGCCTGAGATAGACTGACTTATAGAGGTCACTCAGAATATACTGTGTTCAGCAATGGTTTTACTTGTAATCGTTGCGAAACGTTACTAGTACGTAAAATTGAAACTTTTGTTCGCAGCTTAAATTACATTTGTTACATTACAAGTAAGACAAAATTAATTACTATAATAACATTGCAAATACACTGTTTTATAGCGATGATGGCTCAGTGGTAGTGAGGTCGGCTTGCGATCCGTAGGACGTGGGTTCGAATCCTACAATGAGCTTGAGCTTTCGGTGAAAGAAAACATCGTGATGCAACCATAGCTTGGTGGTAGAGTATTTTCTAGTACTCGCCTGGCTAGCTACCACCCTCTTGTTAAGAATCTGTCGCCTAGCACCTATCGGTGAGTTCCGGCAGCCTCACTTGAGAGCCAGTTCTCAGTCCAGGTGTAGCGTGGCACCATCTTCGACCACATCGTCACTTAACATCAGGTGACTTGTGGTCAAACACTACCCTGTAATTAGTAAAAAAAAAAAATATTATTTTGATTAGTTACCAAACGTTGCTAACGTTTTGAGTTGTAAATCCCCAATTTATTATTATTATGTTTTCATTTTAGCCTTCTTCGGCATGACAGCTAACGGTAAGCGGTGCTTGAAATTACGCAGGCAAAGGTATACCATCCACCAGCATGAAGGTCACAAGATCAGATGGAGGTGTATCAAAAAGGGCAACGGGTGCGGAGCGTTCGCCGTTACCATCGACAATGTCATCATCAAGATAAGAGAACGTCATAACCACTATTAAAAGTGAGACATCGAATCGTTTGACTGTATTTTGATCGATGGCCGAGTCCGAAATATTTCCACAATCAAAGGAATATTCGGTGCGAAATTACAATCGAATCAATAAACTTTTTGCTCCTTGGACCCAATTCTCGCGGTGATATGTTATTATTACATTCGATAATTATCGCAATAACTGTCAAAATATGCATTGAATTTTGAGAATTGGGCCGGGCCTAAGTGTCTGAACCACCGAGATGTATTTCGATTGTTACCAGTCGACAAAATGGCCGCAGCGTTCTTTGCTCGCTCTATGGCCTCCCACACAAAACTGCGATGTGATGCGATGCGATTCAGATCGGAAGTTCTTGTGGAGCATTCGTGCGAGCTCGCAGATATTTGGCGTAAGGCGGTTGGAACAGGCGTAGCATAGATCACAAAGTATCCTATTAAATAAAAAAAACGGAATTTTGATTTTTTTGCGATGCGATGCGAATTCGTAGTTTCGTGCCCTGTCTTACCCTTCTTCGGCTGACTCGTGCGCACGTTCATGTAGGCATTACTGACCGTGTTTCGTTCCTTTCGGTTTATCTTGCACTTACTCAAAGTCGACGAGAGAAAAACCATCAAGATGTTTGAACAATCGAAACAGTAGAATGTCGGACTCGGCCATTATTAGTCTGTGTCCGCTCGATTTAAGAACTTATAGCTTGAGCGATGGTGGCCGAACGGTAACGCGTGCGACTTACAAGGCGCCGACACCGAGTTCGAATCCTCTCGGCCCCGCACCAATGACTTGATAAGTTATGTGCGGATTTGCCATCGCTCGAAACGGTGAAGGAAAACATCGTGAGGAAACCGGCATGTCCAAGAACTGCAACATTCAAGGGCATGCGACATCTACCAACCCGCACTGGGCCAGCGTGGTAGATTACGACCCGTACTCTCTCTCTGAGAGAAGGCCAGAGTCCCAGCAGTGGGAACGTGAAAGGCTGATGATGATGATGATGATATATATTTTAGTTCTGATAAAAACTGGCCAAAAACTGTACGTTGTTTGTGATTGATGTAATTTTTATCATTTGTTATTTGATTGCCTTTCTTTTGATGTCGTTTAGTATAGTTAATTTATTAAACTGAAAAATGTATATGGAATTGTACATTTACTAAAAAAACAAGGTTTCGTTTCGGTTTTTTTTGTTAGGAGTTTGATATTCAATGGTGACATTAACAGTGGCAATATTCGAGCACAATAAAAAGGCTTTTAATTCAACATTATGCTGATTATTTTAAAATCAACGCTTATTTTCACACTCTAAATACCCAATAATTTCTAATATTATTAACTCTCTTACATATTTATACTTCCTCGTTTTGAACAGTTATTAAAAAAGGCTTGCAAAACCAAACTCCCAGCAAATAGTTGCTACATTGATTTTGATGATAGTTTCAGGAAAAGTAGCGTACTTCGAGTACTCTTGTCGTGGTCAGAAAATCTTGATCATGGACAATTACAAGTTCCACAAAGACAAGGACCAGCAAAGTGGGAGCCTCAAATCTATCTGGAGGTGCAGCAAAAGAAAACCTTTGGGATGCAAAGCAAATATTGTTACCTTGAAAAATGAACTGCTTTGCTTTAATCATGAGCACAATCATGAATGAACTGGTCAACTACCAAGCAAGCAGTAGTGTGGAAGTACCGTGTTACAGTTTGAAGGGTGATTTAGGGTGAAACCAAACGAGCGTAATTTTGTGAGTCGTGAGTAGCAGAATTTCGGTAGCATAAATTCTGCTGCATTCGGTTTAATAAAAAAAGGCAGTTGGAGCCACACGACGACGCAAAATGAGTTGTCTGCCGACTCAATGCGCGTAAACTCGACCCCTATTCAACAAATGGGGAAACTGATCATAGTTACGATGAAGTTATAAGCCTCGTTGAAACTACGGGCGGCCCGCACCGCAAACCATCATGCATCTCTGTCGTTAATTTAATGTTTGAAAGAGATGTAGTACGTTGCGGTGCGGCCCGCCCCTATTTGTGTGAGCTAATAGAGTTCAAAGTGCAAGCCTTTTTATTAGTAATGTATTGTTGGAAAATTGTGCTGTAGCCTTTTGTCAAAGTCAATTTAAAGTTAAAATATGTTTATTTATATAATAATATAGGATACAATGTAGATCACATTTAAAATATTTTTCTTTTTACTAATTGACGAACTGAACATATGACTTAAACAAAGTCAAGTTTTAAATACATATTTGGACAATTAACGGCCAAAAGGGTAGCGCCTAAAAATATAGGGATAAAAAGCTTCGCTGAGTTGTTATGATTGTACCTACCATGAATTAATTGCATACAGAAAAAAATAGACAACTAAATTTTACCTTATGAATTTTAGTGTACCTACCCACCTATATTTTAGTGAATGTGTTACCTATTTAAATAGTTATAACTAACTAGAACTAGAAAGAGATATCATTTGAGGTTTTCAGTTATGTGTTAAAATGTCTTATTCGTTAACTTAATATTATACAATTGTTAAAATATACATTTACAGTGTAATGCGTTTTTTATCATAAAGTCAAAACTGCAGTGCAGTTATTAATTGATAACATAACATAACTTTTATATCATGCTTCCACTTTATTGATTTATTCATTGCTTTAAATTAAAATAGTGTCTCTTACCTTTCAAAATGATACGATAACATTTTTACATTTCATAAAGCCATTCTTCTTGAACTTTTACATCATACTCCGTATGTTTTGTAGTAAATCATACTTATCTTGTAAACATTTTTTAGAACCGATTTTTCAAAGAAACCGCAAGGGAAACTTGGGTCTTATATATCGAGACTGCAAGTACAGTAAGAGTCACCAACATTTCGACGGAAAAACTTACTGGCGATGCGTGAGAAGAAATAACGGTTGCCGAGGAAGCATCTTGACGCTCGACAACCGTATGATCCTGTACAACGAACATAGCGAATGCTGCAGCATCTGGCGCAAATAAACTCTCCCATTCAGACCTAACGTAAATAGTTCTGGAACATTGAAATTTATGTTTCGCTAGAAGCACAGAATAGATAAATCCGAAATGAGGAAATTCGCCGAAGGACCAAAATCACCGACAAAGCTCTCAGAATTTGCAAAAGTGGCAATGGGCAGGCCACATCGCTCGACGAACCGCACGGAATAGATACTTCGATGGGGAAGCAAGGTACTCGAGTGGCGACCATGAACCGGAAGACGTTCTGTGGGTAGGCCCCCACTAGGTGGACCGATGACATTGTAAGAGTCGTAGGGAACCGATGGATGCAAATGGCTAGTAGCCGTTCAATGTGGCTTTCAAGAGGGGAGGCCTATGTTCACCAGTGGACTGCTTCCGGCTGATGATGATGATGATGATAGAATAGATATCGTCGGCTAGCAAACAACACCGCACAAGTCAAATACCTTATTCGCTATGACCAATCTAAGCAAAAACGCGGGCGCGTTACGTTATCTGTGACCGCTATGCTAATGACCGCTTAAGCCCGTAATGACGTCACATGTTATTGCCAAGGAATCTTGATGGTCATAGCGAATAAGGGCCCAGTACACGAATCATGTCACCGCGCGGGCATAGTGGCGGGCACTTCGCTCCTATAAATTAGTAATATTTACCTGTTTTAATTTTCCAATGTTTATGAACAATAATTGTGTTCTTGGACAATTTAAAGGGTAAGTTAATTTTCTGTAAGTTTGTTAAACATAATTTATTTGTTATATTTGTATATACATATATATGTTTTTTTTTGTTTTATATCAAACATTTCTTTATTTTATAATTATTGAGAAAATGAAATTTAATTTATTTTTTAATTATTAATTTTTGATTTTACTCATCTACAAATGTTTTAATGGTTTTAATATGCATGAAATAAAAGGCTTTTTTATTTATTTATTTTATTATATAGGTACTAAACCATAATATTAATGTTACTAAGAAATAATGAATCATTTCGGTATGTACCTACCTATCTAAAAGGGTTCAAATCGTGTAGAGTCAGCGACAAAAGTAGCTTCTCATACTTGATTTTTCAACTGTCTTTTAGGTCAATAATGTTTGGGTGTCTTTTACAACTTACAAGGTAGTGTTTGACCAGAAGACAACACTCCTGACGTTAAGTGATGGTGCGGTCAAAGGTTGATAGATAGATAGATAGATTCACACCACAATACAGAGAAATTAAATTTAAGACAAACAACTTAATGGTAAGTGTCACAAAGGGCGGTCTTATCGCTCAGAGCGATCTCTTCCAGACAACCCAAAAGGTTGGTGTCTAAGGTGATAACGGTGATCGGAAAATCTGTTATTGTTCAGCGACTTTTGTTGCTGACTGTACCTTTTTGGATAAAATAGCAGCGGTTCAGGGGTTTTGTAAATCTCTGTGAAGTTTTTGATTTAGTTTTGGCTACTATTGTCTCGAAATGGCCACTAAACAGTATTTACTTTGGTAGAGTTACAGGTACTTGTAGTAACATGTCTCACTGTCAATGAATAAAAAATTCTTGTAAACTGAATACAAAGAAACTGTTTGGTTATTTGCGGATAAATACTCTGGAAAATATACATGTCATTGCAACAATAAAACAAACGAATATTTTTAATTTCTCATAAAAGATAATGGACAATATGTACTCACCATTCTACCATTAGATTAATGGAAAAACAAAATGTATCTGTTAGGCTGAAACCAAACGAGCGTAATTTTGTGAGTCGTGAGTCGCAGAATTTCGGTAGCATAAATTCTGCTGCATTCGGTTTCATACAAAAAGGCAGTTGGTGCCACACGACGACGTAAAATTAGTTGACAATTCAGTTGAACGTAAAATGAGCGACCGGAAATACGCGACTCGCGACTCACAAAACTACGCTCGTTTGGTTTCACCCTTTACGGCCGGTATCAATAACCTATTTATCTTCGGTTTGTCCTACTAAAGATAGAAATTTGTCATTACTTCTATGGAGCTTGTGCTACGTGCCAAGTTATTTTTGTCCAGTAGGAGTCTGACACAACCACCCGGCTCCCCGGTCCGCGGTGGTATCATATGTAGGATTTTCCCCATGTAAAATTAAAAAGGTGCTAGGTTATTGAACCCGGCCGAATGTAAACTTCACATAAAATTGAAGAACGTCACTGATTTCTTGTTTTGTTTGTTTTACTGATAGAAAGTGTTAACAACAAGACATTCATATTCCAAAATGCTTTCAGCGTTTATGTCGTCAATGCTCCGGGCCCGGTTTTACAATGAGACGACCAACATCTACATCGGAGGGTTCAAGTTCTTCAGGCACTCCAGGTCGCTCGTCGGCAATCGGATCAGGTGGACTTGTGCGAAGAAACACAAACACAAGTGCAAGGCTTCAGCGGTCACCATCGATGGGATTATAGTCAATACAACTGGTACCCACTCACACTTGTAATCTTCATGTAGAACACGGATCTCTACTTAATATTATAAATGCGAAAGTAACATAGCGATAGCGATGTTGGCTCAGTGGTAGTGACGTCGGCTTGCGATCCGTAGGACGTGGGTTCGAATCCTACAATGAGCTTGAGCTTTCGATGAAGGAAAACATCGTGATGAAACCATAGCTTGGTGGTAGGGTATTTTCTAGTACTCGCCTGGCTAGCTACCACCCTCTTGTTAAGAATCTGTCGCCAAGCACCTATCGGTGTGTTCCGGCAGCCTCACTTGAGAGCCAGTTCCCAGCGTAGCGTGGCGCCATCTTCGACCACATCGTCACTTAACATCAGGTGACTTGTGGTCAAACGCTAACCTGTAAATAGTAAAAAAAAAAAAAAGTAACTTTGTCTGTCTGTCACGCTTTCACGCCTAAACTACTGAACCGATTTAAATGAAATTTGATACGGAGATTGAGAAAGGGCTCCTTTTTATCGTGATAAACTGTAGCCCTCGCGGGTGAAACCGCAGGGAACAACTATTATAAATATATATCGCATAATAGAACAGTGATAGATTTCATAATCGTTAACTTCGGAAATCGACGTAAAGCTTATGGTAGTGCCAAGCTACGCCTGGGTCGAGAAAATAAATTTTATTCGATTTAAAAGGAAGTTTAGGTATTTATTCATAATAAAATTATATATTTATTTATTCGATGTAAATCTACAGACTTAAGTCCGTACACGTTACAAGACTTAGGGTGTTTTTCCGCCAAAGATGTGAAAGGTAGCTAAGCAGTGCGTGAAAAAAGAATCTATTTGTGAAACTTACCGTTTACGATTTAAGGCCCACTACTTCCTCGCACAGTTTTGGTGGAAATGTCACACCGTTTGGCATCCCCTCTACGTCCGCTCGCACTGCTAGCTGCCTCGCACAGCTCTTGTGGAGAAGCACCTTTAAGCTCCTTAGAAACACCTATATATTAAGGCTCATCACTACGCATCCAATATGAAAGATGCCTTATAAATGCTTGTAATGAAATGATTCAAATTCAAAATTCAAAACTTTTTTATTTAATAGGATACATTGTGATCACTTTAAAACGTCAACTTAAAACTAGCTACGCCTGTTCTAACCTCCTTACGCCGGCAAAAGAAAAGGCAAGAAACGCCCGGCAGGTAATTTTTTTGGCGCGATCACATTGACAATTTTATTCTTATTACTAATTGATTGAATTGGAGCAAGTTCACTAAAATCCCAAGCTTTTTTTTTGTCATCTAATCTAATTATTGACTCAAAGGTGTTTCTGAGCCTGCAAATAAATATTTGTACCCTCTAAAAATTCCCTTATCGTATATTATCCACTGGTATTACTGTTACGTATTCAATTCTGCGTTGAAGTCTTAAAGCTCGCGTACAATTAGAGCGGGCCTCGCCGCAACGCATTATTCAGCTCTTTCAAATATAAACGATGCACGTTTTTTTGTGGTGCGGCCCGCCCTAAGGCCCGTATGCTAGAATGACACTCAAGCGATAATCAGTACTTGAGCACAGATTTGACGCTGTCAGTTCATACAAATGTGTCACTTGATCGCTACTCAAGCATAGACCAACACTTGAGCGTCATTCTATAATACGGCGTTAAGTTTGCCGACGCTTTACTGATGTTGGTTTGGTATGCATTTAAGACAAAATTCGTAATGTAAAGGATAGAGATTTTATAAGCTTAAAATGGTGCAATATTAAAATGTTTATAATATATAGAATTTTGTAAAAGATGTTTGGGAAGATTTAAGATAGTATTTTAAGAATCTTATACCTACTGAAAAAGTTGTCTTTAAAAGACATGCGTACAGTATTTCTTATTTTTATTGTTATGATGATAAATAAAATGATTTTAACAAAGATTTTTAAATATTAATCGTAACATTATAATCGTATGTAACATTACGTTAAAATTTTCAACTAATAATAATACCTAATCCTGATCTGACCACCCACTTGATTCACTTAACGGTCGGTTTTATAAAAGTTACGGACGTTTATAAAACCGGTCTTAGGTGAGTTAAATGTCTTTGTCTATTAGCACGGAAAATTTGGCAATAAGATCAAGTATGCCATAATTTGGTATGACATTTAACTTACGGACGTTTATTAAACCGGCCCTAAACGGTCAAATTTTTCTTCTTAGTACACACCTACGTTACTCAGAAAACACGCTGTTTAAATTTCAAGTTTGTAGCCGAAGCCTTTACAGGGCATGAAATACCGGAACATTCTAAATACGGGAATTGTATTCGATTTTTAGAGCCAAACTGAATTTGGCAGTGAAAAAAAAAGTTCTATGGCATCGAAAGTACGGGTGGTCAGTAAGTTCAAGCTTTGTCATCGTTTAGTTCTGGCAAACAATCTGTTGAAACTGGTGAATTTTAACAATAAGCCACAACACAGTTCTAATCGCGTTAATATTATAATACCTTGATTGTGTTCTCTTAATTATTGGAATACCAAAAATCAACTAAGATTCCGGTATAGCGAAATTCCGGTATTGACGCCCTATACGTTGATATTTTCAATGTAGATTAGAAACATTTGCCTTAACGTTTTCTGAACAATTAACATAATTACTATATATATAAGTCCTTAGTCTTTACTATTTTTAAACAAAGTTATATTAATTATTAAAATAATATAACGTCTTATTACATTAACTTTTTTGTTTTGTTTGTGGTGACTTGTTAGATTAATTTATTTTATTTAAATGTAATGTTAATTAACCAATGACAACATTCCAATTAACATTACTGTAATTTTGTTATTTTTTCGTATTAAGATACATTTATTTATAAATTATTATTAAATTATTTTAATAGTGTTTATGCCAAAGGAGAAATTTTACGTCTATTTACTTATTTTAATGGTATTGGATGGACTGTTAAACAATGTATTGAACTATTGTGATAGTATCTTCAGAAATAATAAAATTTGATATTATTGTAAATTTGTGACGAATAACAAACAATGTTTAAAACGAAATGTGATTAAAATTTGACAAAAGTAACAAACGTCATTGAAATTTAATGTTAAAAATCTCTACATAGCTATAATATTATATTTATCTACTAAAATAGTAGCTAATTTGTCTTTTTCTGATTTAATAAAAATGTTTATAACAATATACCAATGTTTATTATATATCCTTTACATAGAATCACATAATGGTGTCGATTCGGTTTTGCATTCTCTAAAACTAAACTAAATTTGACAGGTCCTAGTATTGACTAGTAATGCTGTCCTTTTTTACTTTATTGGTTAGAAAAAGACAGCATTACTCTTAGATCTGTCAAACTTAGTTTAGTTTTAGAGAATGCAAAACCGAATCGACACCAATATCTACAAATAAATATTTAAAAATTACGTTATAGAAACGTCAGAATATAATTTGAAGAAAAAAATTAATACCTAAACTCGCGTGACGTTAAATAACATCTAAAGGTAAACATTGTATGATTAATAAAAATGTTATGTTATTTGTTTTTACAGAATCAAGAACAAAAAAGAAGAATCAACAACCAAGATTTTCGAAAAAGTCGTGTGCCAATAGAGTATTAGCGATTGGAAACTATCTATATAGAGTGGATTATAAATTAGGCGAAAAGGTCTGGTGGCTATGCATTAAAAAAAGTATCAAATGTGAAGCTTCAGTTCTGACCATAAACGATACAATTATCAAAATAAATGGTTCTCATAATCATCCTTAAACACTTTTTGTGGTAATAGGCCTTTTTGCGGAGTTTTTTCCTCTTTTACTTCTTATGCTGGGGCCACACTAAGGTCAACGTCAAGGGAAATGTCAATGCCCATCATCGCGATAAATATTGCGCTGATTAATCATTAACGCAATTGAATGAGTGGCTACCCTTGAACAGTCAACGTGAATGCACTTGAGTTATCAGCTAGCGTCAAACGCAAATGTGAATACCGTCGTCAAATGTCGTGGCCACACTTATGTCAAACGTCAATCATCGCGCTGTTTAACGGCATTTCCCGTTAGTGTGGTGCTGGGGGCATTATAGAGTAACGTTTGACCACAAGTCACCTTGGGCCCTTATGAGCTATGACCATTGACCATCTGATGCCCGAAATTAATCATCGATCTTGATCCGTTTTTTTCGCTTTTGGATTGATATGTCATTTTTGGGGTAAAGCTTGACATATTGACTGTCTGTATCTGAAAGTCTTGATAAAAAACTTATGCATAGCTTTTATGAAATTGTTTTGTCTAATTTTCCAACTAACATTAAGAAAAGGTAAAGTTGTTTGTAAATGAACTCGCATGAAATGTAATTGAGACGAGGTAATTTCTGAAACAACTGGTTTTCTATTCAGAAAATTCTGTCATGATAAATGCTACGCTGTTACGGCGTGATATAAGTAGTCTATTTTTTATTTATAATTAACCTACCCGTGCAAGCCAGGATGTGTAGGTAGTATAGTTTAGAACATTTTAAACATAGCGAATAAAATTCTTGTCTTATAAAGACAAACTTGGGCATACTAATGCACACATCTCGACTTTTCAATCCAATTGATAGTTGTCAAGAGGTGACTTTATAATTTGAATTCAACTAACACATATTTTTTCTTTCTAGTTGGTACCAGAAAAGATTCCAACACGTGGGAAGTTCCATCATTACATATAAAAGAAGATTGCAGCTCTCAAACAGAAAAATCAACCAGCCCTGCTCTTCCACCTCCTAAAACATTAAAAAGTGCGTGTTGTGTAATTGTCTATGTATTAACCAGTAGTTTATGTTTAGTCTTATAAGTTATCTATGGTCATGTGTCACTTTACTTTTACCCGCGTTCTTGGCCCGACCGTTGTCTGGTTCACAATAAATGTAGTTTCTCTAATTGCCTAATCTTTAATTAAAAACCCACGAACCCCAAACATGGTGTCAGAAGTGTTCTAATAGTCATAATTAACTATATATAATGTCTGACAAAGTCGTCGTCTCGCAAATTAAGCCGCTGAAATTGGTCGGTAACGGTAATGCTGCTGAGTCATGGAGGAGATGGAAGTTACGGTTTGAAATATTCGCCGACGCCAACGAACTGCAGAAATGTTCGCAAGCAAAGCAGACAGCAATTCTTCTAAACGCCATGGGCGATGAAGGTATTGATATATTTAACAGTTTCAATATCGATAGGACGACCACTGACATAACGACAATTCTCAAAAAATTTGACCTTAAATTCAGTCCACATACTAATATAACAGTCGAAAGATATAATTTCTTTACGAGAAGGCAAAAATCTGACGAGTCTATAGACGAATACTTAACGACATTAAATAATTTGGCAAAGACATGTAATTTTAATGACCTAAAAGAGTCATTAATAAAAGACATGATAGTTATTGGAATGAGAAACCAAAACATCAAAGAAAGACTACTCCAAGAAGAAAATTTGACGACTGAAAGAGCAATGTCAATAGCCAAAAGTATGGAATTGTCACAAGAAAGGTCAAATAAATTAATTCAAAATGATACTACAAGTCAAAACGCTATACAAGCAGTCAGGTCACAGTCTCAACAAAATACAGATCGACAGCGATCACAGTCAAAGGCAAGATATAATCATAATACTAGTCAGTCATTCCAACAGAGAAACAAGTCTCCGTCTAACAAACAATGTAAAAGATGTGGCCAAGTGCACATATATAAATGTCCAGCAGAAGGCAAGACTTGCAATCACTGCAAGAAATTGAACCATTTTGCTCAATATTGTTTTTTCAAAAACAAGCCTGTCAACAGCAATAACCGGCAACGAGTAAGGAGTATTGCTCAAGAACCAAGTCAACGTCAAGAGTCCGTCGAACATATAATTAACTCAGTGAGTAAAACCGACAAAAAAGATTGGTCAATCATGGTAAAGTGTAACAATTACGATATTAAATGTCAAATAGACACAGGCGCAGATACAAATGTTATTAGCAAACAGACACTAGACAAGATAAGGAACAATTCATATTCTTATGTCAAAATTCTAAGGACAAATAATAAAATATTTTCTTTTTCAGGTCAATTAGTACCAAATTTAGGAACCTGTATACTTAATTGTGAATTTGAAAATGGTCTGTCAACAAAATTGTACTTCATTGTTGTCGAATGTGAATGCATGACAATAATTGGATGGAAATCATGTGAAAAACTGGGTATAGTCAAAAGAATATTCGGTGTCCAGGAAAAAAGAAATGAAAGGTCAGTACAAGCCATTGTTTCTAAGTACTCAAATACATTTGAAGGCTTAGGATGTCTACCATACAAAGCTCATTTAGACATTGATCAGAATGTTCTACCTAAAGTCTGTCCGGTCCGTAGAATACCTTATTCATTAGAGTCTCGTCTTAAAGATGAATTAAAAAGTATGGAACAATTAAAAGTCATAGAAAAAGTCGATAAGCCAACAAAATGGGTAAATTCTATAGTCTTAGTCGAAAAACAAAATGGAAAGTTAAGAGTCTGTCTTGATCCAAGAAATTTAAATGAAGCCATTAAGAGACCATATTATCCGTATCCTACATTTGATGACCTAAGATCAAAGGTAGCAGGCGCTTCTATATTTTCGAAATTAGATGCTAGTTCAGGCTATTGGGCTATTCCATTAGATGCAGAGAGCAGTGACCTCTGTACATTCAACACACCTTACGGAAGGTACAAATTCTTAAGACTGCCATATGGAATAAATTCCAGTGGTGAAATTTTTCATCGTACAATGAGTCAATTATTTGGTGATCTACCAGGTATAGTCATATTTGTCGACGATGTACTCGTTTATGGATCCACAGTGCAGGAACATAACGAGAGACTTGAATTATTATTCAAACGTGCAGCCAAAGTCAATCTAAAATTTAATAAGTCAAAATGTCAATTTGGTATGTCTGAAATAAGATATGTGGGTCATATTTTCAATAAGGAAGGAGTTTCTCCTGATCAGTCAAAAATTGAAGCAATTTCAAAGATGCCTAGTCCTACTAATGTCAAAGAACTACAAAGGTTCTTAGGAATGATAAATTATTTAGGCTCCTACATACAGAATCTGGCAGAAGAAACTGCTATTCTGAGAGAGTTATTAAAAAAGCAAAATGCATGGCAATGGTTAGATCAACATGAGAAACAAGTTCTCAGATTAAAATCATTATTATGTAAGTCTCCAGTCTTAGTCCATTATGATATGAAAAAGTCTATAAGATTGTCAGTCGACGCATCACAGAATGCTGTAGGCGCAGTAATATTGCACGACAAGCATCCCATAGCTTATGCTTCTAAGTCATTAAACAAAAGTCAAATAAATTATGCTCAGATAGAAAAAGAACTTTATGCTATAGTATTTGGATGTAAGAAATTTCATCAGTACTTATATGGTAAACCAGTCTATGTGGAAACTGATCATCAGCCACTAGTCACCCTTTTCAAAAAGCCATTAGCAGAAGTCCCTACAAGACTACAACGAATGATGATAACTTTGCAAGCCTATCATTTAATTGTCACTTATACAAAAGGTTCTGAAATGTATATCTCAGATACTTTGTCAGGAGCACCAGTCAAAGACACAAATATAAATCAGGAATTAGTCAGTCTAGAAGACTTAGATAAAAATATTGAAATTCAAGTTAACTTATTGACGTCTAACTTAGCAATTTCTCCTGAAAAACTTAGTAAAATCACAAGTCATACTAGTCAAGATGCAATTTCACAAAAACTTGTAGAATATTACAAACAAGGATGGCCTAATTGCAAAGAACGATGTGATAAATTAGTCTTACCTTATTGGAATATTAAAGAGGAAATTCATGTTGTTAATGAAATAATTTTCAAAAACAACTCAGTCATAATACCTACTTCTATGCGATCAGAAATTCTAAGTATTTTACATGAGGGTCACCAAGGCATGGAAAAGACAAAAAGCCTAGCCAGAGGTACAGTCTATTGGCCTAACATTAATCAGGATATTGAAAATAAAGTCAGGCAATGCGAAACATGTGCTATTTATTCTACAAACAAAAGCAAACAACCAATGTTGAGTCATGAACAACCTATATTTCCTTGGCAGAAATTAGCTACGGATTTATTTGATTACAAAGGCAAAAAATACTTACTTGTCGTAGATTATTATTCTAATTACATTGAAATAGCATATTTAAACAATGATTTTCGTGGTAAAAACGTCATTTCTCATTTAAAGTCAATTTTCGCACGACATGGCATTCCTATGCAGTTAGTAAGTGATGGAGGTCCACCTTACAACTCAAAAGAGTTTAAAAACTTTTTGTCTGATTGGGACATAGAACATATTGTCTCAAGTCCACACTATCCACAGTCAAATGGTCTGGCTGAAGTCTCTGTAAAAACAGTAAAAAACATATTTAGAAAAAGTGATGAGTCTGGGGAAGATGCATACATAGGTCTATTACAATATAGGAATTCTCAGAGAGGAAACCTTAGTTCACCTGCTCAGTTATTAATGTCTAGAAACTTAAGAACGAAATTACCTACTAAAGTAATAAACTTAAGACCTAAAATTGTCAAACATTCTGAACATTGTCAAAATAAGCAAAGTAATTTAGACAAAACAAGATTGTATTATAACAAAAATTCCAAGACCTTCCCAGATTTTCAAATTGACGACCAGATATTTTTCAAGAAAAATCCAAAAGATATAATTTGGACAAAAGGAACTATAGTCTCTAAAACTAGATTCCCTAGGTCATATATTGTCAAAGATTATAATAATGTAACTTATAGAAGAAATTGACAACATATTCGTTTTAATTATAAGTCTAATCATAAGAAAACAGTCACAAATAAGAAAGTAAAATTTTGTGAACCTGAGTCAAGTCAATATGAGTGTGTACAGTCTAAATCATTTCAAAAGTCTCATTACGAGGAGGAGGAAGATGATGAGGATGATTGTATATTTATTTTCACACAGTCTAGTCCAACAGAATGTAATGATTCTGATTCTTTTCAATCATTTGACTCAAGTCAGTCTAACATGTCACAAAATGCTTTACAATCTCCAGAATTTGTAAATGTTGAAAATATATTGTCTCCTGAAAGTCTACATGACTATAATGAGTATGATAACTTTAGTCCTTCACCACAGATGATTGTAAATCAAGATATGTCACCTCAGAGTATTATTGTAAATCCAGTCTTACCTGACAATGCTATGAATACAGCTGAAAGTTCAAAAAGTTATAGTTCTAAGGGACGATTGTTAAAGAAAACAAGTAAACTTGACTTGTAAAAATGTTTTATTGACAAATGTAATAATTCACATAAAATGACATATATTATAATTGTAAATCGTCCAACATGCTCCATAATTGTATTTCACTGACATTTATTAATTTCTGACATTCACTGATAATTTAATGTATAATTTCAATAATTTAATTAAATGTTTCACTAGCACTTCTTTGTAAATCAAAGTAAGGTTAGGAATTTATATGTATTGTAAACGTCAAAGTCACTAAGTCAAAGTCTTTTATCTGTCAAAGTCATAATCAGTCAATTAGCTTCTGTCAACTTCAAAATTTATTTGTTTATTAAAAAAGGACATGTTGTGTAATTGTCTATGTATTAACCAGTAGTTTATGTTTAGTCTTATAAGTTATCTATGGTTATGTGTCACTCTACTTTTTCCCGCGTTCTTGGCCCGACCGTTGTCTGGTTCACAATAAATGTAGTTTCTCTAATTGCCTAATCTTTAATTAAAAACCCACGAACCCCAAACAGTGCGCATACAACAGTAAAATCAAACGAACTCTGTAATGCAGTACAAAACCTCAAATCGGAGGTACAACTCTTAACTTTACAAATTGAAAACCTGATTTATGATTTCTCAGTTTCTCAAATAACAGAAGAACGCGAGGACATCATGTCAACTGCGTCTTCAATGAGCTCTCTCAACTCCACATCACGCACCTCTCAGATTATGATTCCGAAAAACTTTTCTCCAGTTGATAAGTCCTTTACTATAGGAAAATTTGAAAATATCAGCACCATAGATCCACTTTGTGATGAAAAAAAAGATCATACAGTCAACGTAATAGTCACACAAACTACCGATGATCAGCCAAAAGGAAATGCTATGAAAATATTCAAGGGATCCAAAATATGGGAACGGAACATTATGCAGATTAAACAATTAGCAGGAATGTCGTATTTCTCACGAAGAGGCAGATTAATTGGTGCAAGAAAAGTTCAAGGCACTTGTGAGTCGTGCAAAAAGTACTGCCCAAAACGCATAAACGCCAACCTCCAGCAAGAAATATTCAATAACTTTTGGAGGCAAGACATGTCATGGAACTTGAAAAGACAATTTATTTTATCCTGCATTACTAAAAAAACAACAAAAAACCAAAATAAAAATGTCAGACGAACAAATTTTGCTTATTCATTTCTAGTCAATAACAGACGAGTAGAGGTTTGTCATGCATTTTTTCACAAAACACTGTCTGTTTCCACAACATACGTAAGGAAGATTTTTAAGGATTCAAATAATGGGAACATTAAAGAAACAGAACGACAAAAACGTAGTAAGGAAAATGAAGAAATGTTGGAGGGCATCCGAAAACATATACAATCGTTCTCTAGGTATGATACTCACTATGGTAGAGGAGAAATGGAAACAGAATATCTAGGTGGTCATTTGAACATGGAAATTCTCTACAAACTATATGTTGATGACTGTAATGAGAAAAAAATAAAAAAGGAATCCATAGGAAAAAAGTATTTATACTTTCATATATTTAGCACTGAGTTTAATATAGGGTTTACACCTCCTGATTTAATAACTCTATAAGAGGATAATGAAGGTTATGCTCCAATATAAACAAAAACAACCTTTCCTTTGCAAAGCAAAATGTGGAACGAGCTCCCGCAGTCTTTCCGCAGTGTTACAAATCGCAATCCTTCAAGATGGGTGTGAAAAGAGTTCTTAAAGGTTGGCAACTCATCGGCAACTTCCCTGGTGTTGCAAATGTCCATAGGCGACGGTGACCGCTTTCCATCAGGCGGGCCGGGCCGTCTGCTTGTTTTCTAATCTCATACATAAAAAAAAGATTTTCAATTTTAAGATAATACGTAGTTGCTTAATTATAACAGATTTAAAGGAAATATACGGGGCAGTACAAATAGCATCTTGACAAAAATTACTAAGTAGTTAACATGTTGATTGATTAGACAATCTTTATTTCATACCTTAGAGCGTATCCTAGAAAGTCTTAGAATCTCGAGTATTTAGAACATCTTGATATTTTTAATCAGTATTCACTAGTCATTAGTTTAAATTTTAAAGTTTATGATCTCTACTGATCTGAATTTAGCATTTTAGAAGAAATGTTTTAACCAAATTTATCATAGAGTAATTATTCCATTTATTCGTAGAAATAGCTTTTAGTCGTAGGTATGTGATCTATTTGTTATGCGTATATGAGTAAAATTAGATATAGTCAGTCTTCTTTCTCGTGAATCTCAATTAATATAAATTAGCATAATGTGTCGTTATTATACCTACTTATTTATGTGATAACATTAATTAGAGCTTATTCGAGCCTGTTTCAATGTCACCTAACTTCAGGCGACTTGTGGTTGAAAGCTACCTACTCTATAAAATGTAGGAAAAAAAATTGCATGTAATTTGACATACGAATTATTTTAGGATTAAAACTCTAAAAGACAATTTTATTTAGGATAACTAATTCATTTAGTGTATTATATACAATTATACATGTGTATTAATTTGTACTGAATCTACAAGATTCATGTGTGTGGAATGTAATAAAATGTTTAGCTCACAGTGTTTTACTTGATAATCGAATCAATTAAATTTAAGGCTTCTCCATCACACGGGCTCAGTGCGGACTTCCATCAACCGAAAGTTTTTTTAAATCTATTTTTTACTACTTGCAGGGCTTGCGTTTACCAAACGAAACTTTTTGTATGGAAATTGAAAAGTTTCAGTACTAATCACAACTTTTGAGTATGGACAATTACATTGCCTTTACCAAATGGGATACTAACGGGATATAGCCAATACCCATAGCAATCTTTCTTCGTTTTTGCCACAAACCGGCGACACCAACTGCGATTTTCCGTTGGTACCAACGTATGACGTCACTCACTTATGTTTCAGGTATATTCGTCCTCAACCATGCAGGGAAGAAGATATGCGTAGTGAACCAGTATACTTACTACTGCGCTTCTGAAGGTCTGAAAACCATCCTGTGGAGGTGCACCAGGTGGGGCCGCTGCAAGGCCAGGGTCATCTCCACCCACACTGGAGAGTTCACCTCTATACACTTGGTACACAATCACGAGCCGCCTAAATACGTCATCAAGAACGGGGTGTACTACAAGATCGGAGTATAAAACATAATTCCGTGGCTAAAGAGTACAACGGGACGATATTAATAAGACTCCGCTGTCCGTCCGCCGGTCACCAGGCTGTATCTCATGAGTCGTGATAGTTAGACAGTTGGAATTTTCACAGATGATGTATTTCTGTTGCCGCTATAACAACAAGTAGGTACTAAAAAACAGAATAGAATAAATATTTAAGGAGGCACTCATAAAAAAAACTTTTTTTTTGCCGTTTTTATAAATAATGGCACGGAACCCTTAGTCCAACTCGCACTTGGCCGGGTTTTTTTTACTGCTTTCTTACGAGGCTAGCGTTTGATCACGATCTGACCAGATGGAAAGCGACGATGTGGTTGAAGGTATTGCACGCTTGCCCAGTAAATAGCTATTCACTCGATTTGAACCCCCCCGGTTGTACTTTTCGGGACACACTGACAGGGAATTCCAATCTTTTGCCGATCTCAATAAAAATTTGACACAAAACGGTTTGTGCGTGTTAAAATATAATATATATTCTATAATTATGCGATGTATTCCGGTCGAATCCAGAAAGAGATACCAAATAGGGTTAGTTACGTTTAAATAACAACTAGCGACCGGCCCCGGCTTCGTACGGTTGTACAGTATGTGAGACGTAGGTAAGGGGGGCGTCCATTAATTACGTGAGGTGTTCTTTCCAAATATCACATAGAGGGGGGGGGGGGGGCGGTCTTGGCAAATATCACGTAATTATTTTTCTCGCAGAAAACGGTGTAAAATTGCGTGACAATAGTATTTGTCGTATTCGTCCGAACTTCGTCCAACACGTTTACAGTCCAAATAGAAGTTTTTAAGAATCTCGCGTGAGATTAGGAGAGGGGGGAGGGGAGTTGAGGAAAATCTTGCGATATCTCACCAAGGGGGGAGGGGGGGTCCGAAAATTCTCAAAAATGCCTCACGTAATTAATGGACGTCCCTTAAGTGTCGTAAGTTTTAGCCAGTATTAGCAATATAAGCGCACAAAATGTATGCGTCGCTAGTTATAAATTCGTTAGATTCTAAATTGTTAGTATTGTATTATTATATGTTTTATCTTTATTATTAAAATATTGCTAAAAAATAATGTGTATTTAATAAAACTACAAATCAAAAACATGGATGTAAAAATGTGAGCCATGTTCATTATTATTATCGTAGGTATGTATTGGTTGTCAACTTCACCGATAAAACAATTGAGATCTAAATGGGTGCCAAGTTCTGTTGACAATCCTGAAATTTATTCAGAACGTATAACATTCATAGGTTCAATAAAAAAAAATGTGGCTTGTTTTCACATACTAGTTTTTTATATTTCATGACAAAACAACAAATTTTTAAAATTTTTTTTTGTTACAACAAACTAGGCCAGCGTTTGACCATCGAATATTTGATTTGTTGCCCCTTACCAAATTTGCAAATTTCTCGTTTCGAATTTTATCACGCAAAGAAACTCCATGGCTCGTTGTGTGACTCTGAAGCTTATTCCAAAGCCCCACAGTCAAAGACCACGAGCCAAGAGCCGTTCAGATACCGAGCACTACTTAAGTAGTGCTCCCGCGAACCGACCGTAGAAAACCGAGCACTACTTAAGTAGTACTACATATGCAGTGCTTGGATCACTGGCTTTTAGAAATTTCAAAGTGTTTTATTCTCTTTGGCAACTCTACTAATCGATTGTGAATGAACAAATGGTTGTTTTAATGGAGGGGTACAAAGAAAAGAGCTGTCTATGGAGAGAATTATCGTGCAGGGTCCGGTTGAAGAGAAAGGAGCCCGAGGCCGTTCTCCGACTCGCTGGACCGACCTCATCAAAAAGGTCACTGACGCATCCATGACCCAATGCTCTCATGACGCCATTAATATGCAAAAATGGCGTCACATTGCCATAAGAGGTGCCCAAGCCGAAGACAACACATCACAGCAACTACGACCACTCTGACAAGAGTGTACTTAGATATATATACAAAAGGGTTACGGGCCTATGTTCAGCAGTGGACTTCTTCCGGCTGATGATGATGATAAAATTCTTTGTTGTTCCAGTGCTGTGGGTTAAGAACAGGAACGGTAAAAAGCTGGCGATACTGAAGGGGCATTCGTTCTATAACAACAGCTACTCCGCCTCGACTCTACGGTTGGTGTGCACCAGAACCCCTAGGTGCACGGCGCGGTTCACTTTAACAGTCGATGGAGCCGTGAAACAACTAAAGTTGGAACACAACCATCCGCCTCCGGCTTATAGAATCGTCAATGGAGTTTACTATAAGACTTAAGAGGACGCCGTGATAAAACATGAATCTGAAATCAGCTCCATACAAAAACGCAAGCGAGCTGACTAATGCCGTAAGGTCGTATGTGTCAAAAAAAGGTTTTTTCGTTTAAAATGAAAACCATCGTTAATTTTATAGAACTAAACCTGTAGTTCTTTGAAGAATGTGTATATGCCATACAAAAAAAAATCAACCCTTAAATCGGTTTTGTATGCATGTAAAATGAAAATCTCTCTTTTTAGAGGGCAGTATTCGATCATTATTTCTCTGCTATGCTATGAAAGTTAACCAATTGTGTGTTATCCTTCTGAAAATTTGATGTCAAAAACATGATCATTAATGTACATAAATACTAGCTCTGTATGTTTTGTAATGGCTGAGAAAAAAGGAGATCCCTGCAGCCAATATTGCCAATTCTTCATCTTAACGTAGTAATGTGCCCTAGTGTTTTGCAAGGTTCTCGCCAAAGGTGAAAGGGACGACTCCAAAAGTGTTATATTCAACTTGGTGAAGGAAAACATTATAATGAAACCATTAGGGTTTTTGTTGTAGTGGTAGGACTCTTTTGCAGAGTCCATCTGGGGATGTACCGGACCCATGCCAATGCACAATTTAATCAATTTTAATCACGAAATATTTAGGGACTTGGCAAAGCTTCTATTTGACGCCACAGGTGACCAAAGTGTTGGCTCATATTTTGGTCAATTCGCATTGCCATTCAACGAGGCAATGCTGCCAGCATTTTGGGTACCTTACCGTCTTCTGGAGGCTTACCAAATTTTTAAGTGTATTGTGTTTGATATTTTTAATTTAATTTAAAATAATTCATCTTGTATCTGATTAAATAATCAACATTTTAATCACAATTCAATCATCTTGCCTCCCTAGCTTATTTTCTGGCAATGCCGTTTCGTTTATGGGCTGTGTGTTTCACTCCACTGCCCAAAAGAGTGTAATGTTTCTATAGTACAAAAGCAACTTATGATGATATGTGTAAATGCATTGAAAATGTCAGTGAAATATAATAAAAATTAATAACTCGAACGTTTTAACTTAAACTTCCTGTAGATTTAAATAAAAATGACGATACTTTAATTTACTAATGTTCTATAGATCTTTTAAAATCGCAATCATATTCAAGGGCATGCGAAAACTACCAAAAATAGCTATGTCCAATTGTCCACACTGTGCTTTTTTTTGTTCAATTTTCTTCTTTATCTTTCTAATCAACTTTCGTTTGGCGCTTCCAATAATTGAACGCGTTAGTGAACGCAACGCCAATATATAGTCATTTAGTTCAGTCGTAGTTGTCAGCCTTTGGAAACATGTGCGACGAGAATATTTTACTTGGAGGAATATGTGCGGCTTACTTGGTCGTAAGAAATTCCAGAAAAAAAGAACCAAAAGAAAGAAAAAACGCATGCCCTTGATGAACAAAAAAGGCTCAGTGTGGACATAGCTATAAACTTACTCCTTAGTTGTTTCAATGCATGATAGGGGTGAGAGTAATGATGCGCGACTGCGAGTTATTCAAATAAATAATCTGATACTACTTATTTTTTATATTCGAACTAGCTGTTCCCCGCGATTTCACCCGTGTGGGCTACAGTTTATCGCGACAAAAAGTATCCTATATCCTTCTTCAGGGTTCAAACTATCTCCGTATCAAATTTCGTTTAAATCGGTTCAGTTGTTTAGGCGTGAAAGTGAGACAGACAGCACTTTACTTTGGCATTTATTATATTATAGTAGGGATTGAATATTACAATATTAGTAACCACTAATGTTCAGAATGATCGAATGACACGACTAATATTAGTAATTTTACTAATCGTGACGACTAGCCGAATTGTTGACTCGTGGTGACTTGGCTGACTTAGGTCCAGTCAGAATTATTTACTGATTTTAGGTTAATCGTTCGACTAATTCGAATGGAATCCTCATAGTCGCGCATCGCTATAGAGTATAATTTTTTTTCGGGTGACAAAAATGCTGGCTCATATTTTTATAGCGATGATGGCTCAGTGGTAGTGACGTCGGCGATCCGTAGGACGTGGGTTCGAATCCTACAATGAGCTTGAGCTTTCGGTGAAGGAAAACATCGTGATGAAACCATAGCTTGGTGGTAGGGTATTTTCTAGTACTCGCCTGGCTAGCTACCACCCTCTTGTTAAGAGTCTGTCGCCAAGCACCTATCGGTGTGTTCCGGCAGCCTCACTTGAGAGCCAGTTCCCAGTCCAGGTGTAGCGTGGCGCCATCTTAGACCACATCGTCACTTAACATCAGGTGACTTGTGGTCAAACGCTACCCTGTAAAAAAAAAAAAATTTTGGTCATAAAATTTGCAACGAGGCAATGCTGCCAGCATATTGGGCACCTTACCGCCTTCTGGAGTCTTACCAAATTTTTAGTGTACTGTATTTGATTGATTTTTATTTATTGTTATTTTAACGCAAAACTTTTTATTTTCAGTGCTTTTCGTACCCAACCGGCTGGGGAAAAAGGTGGCCATAATCAATGGGTTCACGTTCTACTGCAATGGACACACCAACAGTACAAAGTCCTGGCAGTGCACCAACACGGGGAAGTGTAAGGCGCGGTTTACACAAGCAAGCGTGGATCACACCATCATTAGAGCGAAAACGGACCACACCCACGCACCGCCCAGATACAAAATCATTAACGGAGTATACTACAAAATATAGTTGTTTCAAGGAATTTTACTTGAGGCAGTACAGTCAGCGACAAAAGTATCTGCTCATAATCTATTTTCAAAATGTGTGTTTAGATCAGGAATGTTTGGGTCTTTTTACAACTTACTAGGTAGCGTTTGATCACAACACTATACACCTGATGTTAAGTGATGATGCGGTGTTTAATATGTTGAAAGTAGTCATCGGAAAATGTGTTATTGTTCAGCGACTTATGTAGTTGACTGTACATTGAATGATTCAGTGTGCGTGTGTGTGTGAGACATATTTCCCCCTAGCTGTTCCCCGCGGTTTCACCCGCGTGGGCAACAGTTTATCGCGATAAAAAGTAGCCTATGTCCTGTCTCAGGCTCTAGACTATCTCTGTACCAAATTTCATTTAAATCGGTTCAGTAGTTTAGGCGTGAAAGCGTAACAGATAGACAGACAGAATTACTTTCGCATTTATAATATTAAGTAGGTATTGATATGTTATATTTCCACTGTTTCAATTGCCTTCAATGTAATTGAACTGTGCCTGAATTTTTTATGACTCGATCTCGTATGATTTAAGTTCTAGTCGATAAAAACATGTGGTCAGTTAAATAATTGATTAATTACTTAAAATGAATGTAGCTTTTGGATTTTTAATATGGTTTTAAAATTTGTGGACATTGTTTATTTATCCTTCTTATTATTGATATCAAACTGTTATAAGATCATAATTCAATTTAGTTTTTTTTTATATGTTACGAATAGGTAAGTATTTGACAATACTTCACTTGATGATAAGGGAAGACTAGGTCAAAAATAGAGCATGCTTGCCTAGAAGATACCCATTCACTTTTGTTTTGAAGGCTCCCAAATATATACTTCTTGGGAAACAAAGACGCTGGCTGGCTGTTCCACTCCTTCGCCTTTAGCATTGTTAATTTAATAAAGTCTTTTATTCTTTAATTAATAAAGCGTACAATGGAAATATATACGGGTACATTTAATTAATTAAGGACCTTCTTTGTGTAAAGGTCTCTTTCATCTCTATTCAAACCTGGTGACGTATTTGATGCCCGCTGCTTTTAAAACGCTATTTCCGTTTTTGCAAAATTTTTTTGTTTTGAGTCGGGCGGGTTGGGCCACATAGGGGTCAGCGCTTAATCCATCTTTGATGGTGCAAGCCATGTCCAGCCTATTTCCATTAAGTTCATTAGAATCTGTTCAGTTGTTTAGGCGACAAAGGGTAACACATGAGACCGAGGGACAGAGAGGTTAATTTTGCATTTATAATATTAGTACTTATTTGTAAATTAGTAATAAGTATTAGTATGGATATTATATCCAATTAAATTTTTTCTAAGAATATAATAATGTCATCTGCG
Organism: Opisthograptis luteolata; assembly: GCA_931315375.2. Classification (NCBI taxonomy): domain Eukaryota; kingdom Metazoa; phylum Arthropoda; class Insecta; order Lepidoptera; family Geometridae; genus Opisthograptis; species Opisthograptis luteolata. The sequence continues at coordinate 10,487,659 of OV928042.1, forward strand.
AACAAGAGTTTTTTTACATCATACAGGGCCAAACTGTATGAAGTTTTCATAAACTAATGCAAGGATACTATATTACGAATATGCAATCCAGGTGTAACGTGGCGCCATCACCGACCACATTGTGTTTTAACATCAGATGACTTGTGGTCAAACGCTACCGTGTGAACAAGTAAAAGTAAAGTGAAAAAAAGAAGGTATTCTTATGAATTGAAACCATGAACGATAGATTGTTTTTAAAACGCGGAATAGTTTAGAAGTGTGCAGTTATGTGTTGACAAAAATAAAAAAAAATAAAAAAAATTCGCTGAATAAAATATAAATGGATGGAAACGAAAACTTTTATAGTTTTTGTAAACTATCAAAACTTGTACTAGGGGTACAGTACGGGCCTTTTCGATACAACGCCGCATCGCGGGAACTTGTGATGCGAATTGCTGCGATACGATTTTGTGCGGCAAAGCGTTGGTTCAGGTGACCACGCGCAGTGCCGGATTAACCACGTAGCAAGAGTAGCATTTGGTACGGGCAGCGCGCAAAAGGGGCCAATCATCTCTGCCTGCGCGTAATTTTTTGAGTTAAACTTACTAAGATGTGGTATATTGAATTTACATAATGTCACAAAAACGTGAAACGTTACAACTTTTGTTACTAAAACAATCCACGTCAGACAAGGAAGAAAGGCTCTTTGAAAGAATTTGCCATGGGCCCCGCGCTTGCTTAATCCGGCACTGACCATACGGGCTGCGATGCGATGCGATTCAGATCGGAAGTTCTTGAGCATTCGTGTGAGCTCGCAGATATTTGGGATGCGCTGCGAATTCGCAGTTTAGTACCGTATTTTGTAAAATAAAATCGATACCTTGTTATTGACCAGTCTTTTATTACAGCAACTTTCATCCAGAACGCAGTGGGTAAGGCAATGGCTCTAGTAAGCGGCTACTCTTTTTATCATCACTCCTTCACGAAGTCCACACAGTACTGGAGGTGTACCCAGTCGGGACGAGGCACGTGTAGGGCGCGATTTTCAATAACCCTTGATGGCAGTAAAATTAGGAGAGCATTCGTAGAACATAATCATCAGCCACCGAAGCACGAGGTGGTCGACGGGGTGTATTATAAATTGAAATAGCTAATGTATTTTTTTTAAACATCTACAAATAAAAAACCTGATTTAGGTCGCTGCCTACAGGTAGAGTGCGACAAGACTGGCGACATTACCTCTTTGAATGGCTAGGCTGATTCGTTGACCGAGGTAAGCGCCAGCCCTTTGGTCACCCTTGGCGTCAACGAGGCGCTTGGAGAGCTCTTTAAAAAGCATAAGAGCGGCAGGACCCCACGGACCAAGAGTTTCAACCCCAAACGGAGCAAAAATATAGCCATCTCCAAGAGATGCATACTTCCTCCGTTTGAAGTTTTCAGTCTTTTTGATTGTTTAAATCTATAAACAAATTTAGAACTAGCCCTTTTTTTGAGGAAACTTTATAGCTGTTGACCTAGTATTAGATTATTTTATATAATCTTTGCAAAAGGTACTTACGGCAAAGATTGTGATGTCGACGCCTTCAAGACTCGAAGTGCAACCTTATGGACCCAGCTGGACTATTTTATAAATTTTATCTAATGTATTATTTTTTAAAAGGTTGTGGTTTACAAAGCGTTACTCCGAAGGGTGATTTTTACTGTTTTGTTAGATATAATAATTATTGAAAAGTTTAAATCTATAAAACATGATTTGTTGTTTTTTTGAAAAATACATGATTTGTTGTGTGATAAACAGAATCCTTAACTAATGTAATGCTCGATCCTGAATCTTTTTATCATGTCCTACATTTTTAGTAAACATGTTTTTACAAACAATAAATCCCTACTATATCATTTTATAAATGCGAAAGTAACTCTGTCTGTCCCGCTTTCACGCCTAAACTACTGAACTTATTTAAATGAAATTTGGTACAAAGATAGCCTAAAGCCCGAGAAATGACATGGGCTACTTTTTATCGCGATAAGCTGAAGCCCACGCGGGTGAAACCGCGGGGAACAGCTACAAACATGGAAAAATGCAGGTTACTTTTTTTTGTTTTGATAAGGCGTCACACGATTAGAGTATTTGTCATTATCAAGTATAAAATATTTAAAACTCAGAGGGTTAAATCAAGTTCAAATTATGATAATGATGATGTTGAGATGATGGGATGAGGATAGTGTTTTAGTAAAGTAGTGGCGCTTTACTTAAACTTTACACGGACTTTTTTGGAGCAACTAGAAAAGTCACTTTCAAACTTTATTTCAATTTCCCACACTCGCATTAACTCACACACATTAACGAACACATAATGCTTAATAATCCACCAATATCACACATTATCACTCGAAGAAAAACAAGTTTTGGAAATAAAATCAAAATTTTCATGTTGACAGTTCAATTGCCGCCAAAAAAGTCCGCAGTTCACTTTATTAAATTAATCTATTAATGTTTCAGTGACATTTGTGGCACTAAAATCTGGGAAGGAAAGAGCGATATGGAACAAGTACACGTACTATTGTGCAACGCGAACTAAAAGTACAAATCTGTGGCAGTGCACGCTGTACCCAAAATGTAAAGCTCGTTTCATTCTCACACTCACGGGAGAAATGATAAAGGCGAGCTCATATCACACACACCCTCCTCGTAATTACACCATTGTAGGCGGTGTTTTTGTTAAATTGTGACTCGGTTACTGATTTTAAATTATAAATATATTTTTAATTATTGTCTATTGTCTATTCTAGAGAGAGAGACTCATTTATTTGCAACAAATTGTACAAAAATTCTTAAGAAAAATACATTATGTAGAAATAAGAAAAAAAATGTATTGTTGCAAACCGGCCTCAACTCAGCGTTGTGCTGGTCGTTCGATCAGCGCTGGCCTTCCGTTGCAGCCGATTTTGATGACGTCACTGGCATGAAGGTAATCTGAAATAACTGAATAATAAAACAAATACATATGTACATTTTAAAATTAAACAAAATTGTAGTAGAACCTCATCATCATCATCAGCCTGTACCAGTCCACTGCTGGACATAGGCCTCTCCCAAGGTACGCCACTGAGCCCGGTCTTCGGCTCTTCTCATCCAACTACTGCCAGACACTCGACGCAAGTCGTCGCTCCACTTTGTCGCAGGGCGTCCTACACTACGTTTGCCAAGTGGCGGTCTCCTCTCAAGAACACGTCTACCCCAACGGTTGTCGGTTCTATGGCTTATATGTCCAGCCCACTGCCACTTCAGCTTGCTAATTCCACCACGTACCATAATTATGACAGTATTACTAAACGTATCTTCATTTGCAGTTACGTATGTTTTTACGGATTCCGGAAAGCAGATGGCAATCATAAACAAATTCTCATTCTATTGTCAAATTCGAACAAAAAGCACTTATCTATGGCGGTGCACAAAGTATCCTAATTGTAAAGCGCGCGTCATTACTGACCTTTATGGAAAAGTAATAAGGAAGAACATAGAACATACTCATACACCTCGCAAGTTTACAATCGTTAATGATGTTTATATAAAATTGTAATCTAAATATATATGACTCAAAGGTGACTGACTGACTGACATAGTGATCTACCAACGCACAGCCCAAACCACTGGACTAGATCGGGCTGAAATTTGGCATGCAGGTAGATGTTATGACGTAGGCATCCGCTAAAAAAGGATTTTGATTAATGCTACCCCTAAGAGGATAAAATAGGGGATGAAAGTTTGTCAATTTGAAACCGATCGGGCTGAGACTTTGCATGCATAAAGCTGTAGCCCGCACGCGGGTGAAACCGCGGGAAACAGCTAGTTGAAATATAAACTTAAAGCCCTTGTCTATGTGCTCCCACACAAAACTGCGAATTCGCATCGTATCGCAAATATCTGCGAGCTCGCACGAAGAACTTCCCATCTGATTCGGATCGCAGTTTTGTGTGCGAGCCGTACTATGATCTTGATAATGCATGTATTGAAAATTGCTAAATGGCAGGCAAAATGCAATATAACTGTACACTCAATTGAATGGGAAGCTTTCTGACATGTTCTAAAACCATAGATAAAGAGAGATATTATTCATATTTACAAAAACAAGCACAAGGTCTGTTAGAAAATATTTGTCGGACAACCACGTTATTTGCCATCAATCTACTGTAACATCGTTCGGTGTGTTCCAGTAAAAAAAAACACTAAGTATTTTTATCAAAAACCTAAGTAGAGGTGATACATAAATAAGCATGAGTGATTGAATTAAAGAAATGTATGTTTTATATTGATTTTGCTTGGGGTGCTCTTGCAAAGTTTTCAGATCCATGTAGCGTCAACGCCATAATTTACTGGACTGATGAACGTTGTTTTTATGTCTGTCAGAAAACGTACCATTCCATTGCAACTACTAGATGTAGCATAAAAATATGTACAGTATTAGTAAATTATCTCATTTGGTTGTAGGAATTATTCTGGTTATTCCTAGAAATGTTGTTTCATAAATGTAATTTTGTCTAGTCAACCAGGATTCCTGAATCCTGTGACACTTAAATACTTAAAAATTGTAACTAGCGAAATTAAGTAAATTAAACGATTAAATTAACAAATATTTTTGATTTTATGACGTCATGCGGAGAGATAAAATATGGCGCCGTCCATCATCATCATCTTCATCAGCCGGAAAAAGTCCACTGCTGCACATATGCCTTCCGCATTGAACGCCACCATGAACAGCTATTAGCCATTTGCATCCATCAGCTCACTGCGACTCTTATAATGTCATCGGTCCACCTAGTGGGGACAGACTCCAAATCTGTGTGGGGGGCCTACCTACGGAACGTCTTCCGGTTCGTGGTCGCCACTCTAGAACCTTTCTTTCCCATCGTTTATCGGTTTGTGGCGGCGTCGGCGCGCATTCGAGACGTGCGCACTGGTCGACGACACGCAGCAGAATGGCGCGCGCATTTACAGCGCCGCCACAGGTTCGTCAAGCGATGTGGCTTATACCCACTGCCACATCAACTTGCAAATTCTGAGAGCTATGTTACCTTGGTTAGTCCATTCACCCAAAATAGCTTGGACTCATGCACACTACGGTACCTGCTGATAGCTGAAATCTCTACATCCATGCGTTCAGTGTTCATTATCACCTTATAACTTTCCCACTGCTGGGACATGCTGAGCCTTCACCCATCCAAGAATTCATGTTCATATTCAATCATTTATTGCATTCATATATTAGTATACATGATATCTTAGTGGTTAAGATTAGCGAACATATAGACCAATGTAGGAGCGGACCGATACATTCTAGTCATTTTGTGAAGACGTCATTGAGGAAGTCATTTATGCTGTAGTATCATTTATTTGTTGATTAAAAACGTTTTCAAGTGATTTAGAAATACATGATCTTTTTTTCCGTTTTTCTTTTGTCGGGTAGTTTATTATATAATATAGTTATAGGACGTGGAGCGTGGGTATGGAATAAGACGACTATTCAGTGACCCAGATATCCGGATGTCCTATTTATTGTCTCCAACTTCTTAAGGACAAATTACAATCAGTGAAATCTGGATGAGAGAGTATGCTGAGAATGAGCGTGTTACATCGTCGAAAACCGGGGTAAGAGTGAATGAGTGTTGGTGAATCAAATGGAATGAATGGATCGAATGAAATGGAATGAAACACCTTATGATCTAATTAAGTGGCGCGTTCGAAGCCACATATTTATACTGACATGTTTGGTCCGGAACTGTGTAGTGACCGCAGAGAACGTTACTTACGGCCGGTACCAATTACCAATCTATCCACGATTTGCCCTACTGGAGATGGAAATTTGACATGAGCTCCATAGAAGTAATGTCAAATTTATGTCAAACCGTGGATAGATCGGTTATTGAAACCGGCCGCTACCTAGTTGCTCAATTAAGAAGGACCAGGCAAGTTCCGCTACGACTTGGTAATTATAAATAAAAATAAATAAATATCGGGGACAATTGCACACAAATTGACCTAGCCCCAAATTAAGCTCGAAACTTGTGTTATGGGTACTAGACAATGATATACATACTTATATAGAGAAATAAATACTTATATAGATAGAAATATCCAATTAAGATGATTGTTTTATTTTTAGTGAGATTTGTGCCGCAAAAGTCTGGGAAAGTAATGGCGTTATTAAACGACTACTCTTTTTATCGTCACTCGCAATTTAAGAACACGACTGTATGGAAATGTACAATGGGCTATCACAAGTGCAAGGCTCGGTTCATACAAACCGTCGACGGAGTAATTGTTAAGAAGCATACAGAGCACACTCACGAACCTCGAAAGTATGCAATTGTTGATAATTTTTATATAAAATTGGGAATTAAATAAAATATATATGCCTATTGTAATAATGTCACTAATTAAGTAAACAAAGGTACTCCTTAACTGGTCAGTTCTACACTTTGCAGCCCTAACCATTTTGCTTGAACCTTGCCCCACCGCGCCGCTGCGACGGCGTGTATCATCATTATCAGCCTTTCACGTTCCCACTGCTGGGACTCTGGCCTTCTCTCAGAGAGAGAGTATGGGCTATAATCTACCACGCAGGCCCAGTGCGGGTTGGTTCTATGTATAGCTACAATTAGTTTATTTTGAATCAATTAGTAATAAGAATAAACTTGTCAATGTGAGCGCCAAAAAAATTACCTGCCGGGCGTTTCTTGCCTGTTCTTTTGCCGGCGTAAGGAGGTTGGAACAAGCGTAGCTAGTTTTAAGTTTGACGTTTTAAAGTGATCACAATGTATCCTATTGAATAAATAAAAATTGACTATTGACTAATGCTTTTTTAAATAATAAATTTAACAAAACATAAGAAGTATAAAAAACAACCAAATCAATTATTTTAACACTGTTGAGAAATAAAATAATTGTCAAAGTATGAATGCAGTGATCAAGTACTAGTATATAGTAGTGGTGTATATATAGTTATTGTGAAAAACATATATATAAGTTTTAAAGTAAATACTATGAATAAAAATCATGATTCTATACTTTCAAGCACCAGATCTATAACATACACAATTACACACACACGTTGAAAAAATGTTATGTAAAATAGTGTCGATATCGATAGTATGTAAATTGGAACTGTGTTGTAAAAAGGCTTGTAAACGTGTATTCAAAACTCAGCAGTCAACATCATCATCATCTGCCGGAAGAAGTCCACTGCTGAACATAGGCCTCCCCCTTGAACGCCACCGTGAACGGCTATTAGCCATTTGCATCCATTGGCTCCCTGCGTTTCTTACAATGTCATCGGTCCACCTAGTGGGGGGCCTACCTACAGAACGTCTTCCGGTTCGTGGTCGCCACTCGAGAACCTTTCTTCCCCATCGGTTATCGGTTCGTCGAGCGATGTGGCCTGCCCATTGCCACTTCAACTTGCAAATTCTGAGAGCTATGTCGGTGAACATCACTACCGCATAAGACGTCAGTCGGTTTGTTTTATTATACATATAATATAAAATTATAACAGGCCGGTGTCAGATATTGAAGAAAAACTGATAAGAGTTGTCTTAAATAGAGCAACAGAAGCCAAAACAACAGTTTTTAGAATATTCTCCATCCGTAGATGGTTGAAATTCCCCCAATCCGCACAAAACGCTTCGCTTCCACATTTATAATGCGAACGGCGAAGGAGTGGAACACCTTGCCAGCGTCTTTGTTTCCCGATAAGTATAACTAGGGAGCCTTCAAGTCAAGAGTGAATATGTATCTTCTAGGTAAGCATGCTCCATCTTTGACCTCGTCATCACTTACCATCAGGTGAGACTGGGGTCAAATGCTTGCCTATTGATAAAAAAAAACTGTCTATATTATTACGTTTGTGCACGCATCATACAAAAACTGCTGCAGCAATTTTCTTACGGATCCCTAATTTTTTTGGAAATAAAATATAGGCCTTCCTCGATAAATGGGCTATCCAACACTGAAAGAATTTTCAAATCGGACCAGTAGTTCCTGAGATAAGCGCGTTCAAACAAACAAACAAACAAACTCTGCAGCTTTATAATATTAGTATAGATTCCTGATTCTGAATTCCAAGCGCACAATGCCAGGGCCAACAGCTAGTTTATACAAAAATATAGAAGGAGAGAGAAAAAAGAGAGTTTGTAAGAGTGGTCTACCATATATACATAAAGAAGATCTGCACTTGTTAGGTTTGTCACCACATAACTATGGCAAAAAGATGTTAAGCAAGGAATATTTTTCTAGAAATATAAGCACAATTAACATAAGTTACTTGTTTCATCTGTCAGATCTCCTAGTGGTCAAAAAAGTGAAGCCAAAGAGACACAGCAGAGAACATAGATCACGGAAAAAAAATATTGCTGTAATAAGACACAGTAGAGAAGATAGATTACGTAAAAAAAGAATTGCTGAAAAGAAAAGGTACGAAAGAATAAGAAATAATAAAGAACTATGGAAGGAAAAGCAAGAAAAGAATAAACAAGCCTATGAACGCAGAAAAGAAAGAAAAAGCAGTTGTTTATAACTCCTAGGCAGTAATGATTACATAGTACATAAATCGTATGTTCTAATTGTTAATTAGTTTGTTTGGTTTCGATAATTATATCAATTTTATTTGGAGATGTGTTATGTGAATGTTAGACTGATTTATTATTAATACGACTTTTGTAAAGTTTTCCATGGGAAAATATATCATTGGTTTTTTTTTATATTTATAAAATGTAAATCCGTTATTGGCTTTGTGTATAGTTATAAGTTTTAAATGTTGTTAGTTTAAGAGCTGTGGATTTTATAATAAAATAAAATAAAAATAAAATAAATTTCGCTATTCAGCAGTAATCTTATTTTCGGGATGATAAGTTTCCAATGTGTTAATCCGGGTTATAAGCTATCTTCATTCCAAATTTCACTCAAATCCGTTGAGACGTTTTAGCGTGAAGAAGTCACAAACGAACACACTTACTCACAAACTTTCGCATATATGTATAATATTAGTGTAAATTTATAGATAATATGTATATTTAATTTGACTTATAGCTAATGTGAAGCGGGTAGCACATTTGTTTATTTTTCCAGTTTTGTTGTAACTATAATATTTTAAGATTTTATACCAGAAGTAAACTACCTTAAAGATAATAACGAAACACTGTAAATTAATAATTATAATTTAGTTATCAATTTTATTTGGGATTTTATTTAGAAAACTGCGCTTCTTTTTGACCTTTGAAAGTACACACCTCGCCTAAAAGTTGTGTGTTGTTGATCTTCCTGCTCGAGGACCGATTCTAATAAGGCTGGATTTCTAGATTGACGCTGAAGCGATGATCAGTAGATACTGAACCACTGATGTGGCCTGCTCATTGCCACTTGCAAATTCCGAGAGCTATGTCGGCGAAACACAACGTTAACCGTGTTTAAATTTTCAGTAACGTTCGTACAGCAGAACTCGAGAACAGGAAAACATCTGGGCATGATTGAAGGCTACACGTTTTACTGTCAGCACAAGACAAAGAGCACGCAACGTTGGTGGTGCACTAAAGGTGGCTCATGCACCGCTCGGTTCACGCTGACCCTCGACGGTAGCACTATAATAAGAAAGTATTTAAAACATAATCACTATCCTCCTGCTCATAGAATTATAAACGGTGTTTATTTTAAGCTTTAGTATATAGAAATCGCGATGTTATGTGGGTGCCGGATAATAAAACCCTTTTTTGTTTACCTTTTTGATATGTAGCTAAAGTTAACTAAGTATAGTCAAAAGTGAAATATGAAAAAGTCTATTGCTTAGGTAATTTCTTTCATACGTTTTTGATTGTTATCGTTAATTTTTCTCAATAAACCAGGCCTTAAGGCCGATATACTCGATCCTCAGGGGAGTATGACCAGATTATCCATGATAATACATGGTCATTCACGCCCCTCATATAAAATTGTAAATGGAGTTATCTACCGGTTCTAGCATAGTAAAGGAGTAGTAGTTCAGCTTCATATAAATCGGCCGTCGCCGGTTTGAATGTGTGCGTGAGTAGCGGCACCGTGTACGCACGCACTTTTCACGCACACAATCACATAAACGAAAGGAGGCGGCCGGGGCCGAGACCATGCACTCAGTACGGAACGCGCCGCCTATGCGTCACCGCAAGAGTAGGCAATTAACTCGTCGAGCGGCCTTAGCTAACCTACTGTTCTTTATATACTGTGGTTCTAGGGTGTTATACCCGACCAGGCCGTGCCAAAGAAACATACATGTATTTATGTATGTTTCTTTGGCACGGCCTGTAGCCTAAATGGCTAGACGGATGGTGTCATTGGATTCGTCACGCAGTGCATGGGTGAGGAAGGGCGACGTCGCCGAGGCAAGCCTCGAAAATAATTCAGGACTCGTCTCTTGGCTTACTTGAAAAAGGGGTATAACTATATGAATGAAGAACTGTTCAAACAAGAAAAATAAAATATTGGCAACTGAGAGCCCGAATTTCGTTACTTGCGATTGAAACTATTTTTCAGTGACGTGTCTTCTGACAAATCAAAGGTAACATCTGCTTGCGACCCACTGGTGGGCACTACTGGTATAGAATGTAGACCGTTATTAAAGTTGTTTGAAGGTTCGTGTCGAATTAGATTATAATAAGTTATCGACGACTCTATAATCCGCCTCCAATTCAATAGTTTTATGTGTCTATCGATGTTAATTAGAATTCCTACCGTTTAAGTTATGCTTGGTCAATAAAATTATTATTATCGATGCACATTATTTATTTATTTTGAGAGAGTTTTACTAAACTTTTACGTATAAAGTACCCGCGTGCACTACAGCTTATCGCGATAAAAATTATCCTATGTCCTTCCCCATTGTTCACGCTATCTCCATACTAAATTTCATCAAAACCGGCACAGCGGTGAAAAGGTAACAAACAAACAGAGTTAACGTTCGCATATATTATACTCGTAATATTAAGTATGGAAGACAAAATGTAATCATGTTTATTTATTCTTTTGTGTACGCCGAGGCTTTTGACATGGCTTTACGAATTAACTTGTAGTGATTCTTTCATGTGACTTTGTCCGATTCAGAACCTACATTTCTTCAAACCTAACTTTCTTTTATTCCAGTGACATATGTGTCTAAGAGCTCTGGGAAGAGATTGGCCATCTTAAACGGGTACACATTCTACCCCCAGCGGCAGACTCACAGCACCGTCCAATGGTGGTGCACGATGGGGGGCAAGTGTCACTCTAGATTCACACTGTCCTTAAACGGCACAATGAAGAGTATGAAAATATCACATGATCACGACCCTCCGCGTTATAAAGTTGTAAAAGGAATTTTTCATAGGCTAGGTGCCTACACTAGCTGTGTACCAGAGCGTCCCCAAAGAGAGAAGGGGATAGGTGGGGTCGAGGCAGCCGCCCCTCCTAGACATTCGAAACAATTTACCCCCTCCGGACACGGCATCGTAGCGTAAGTGTATCCGTAAGACGCGCGTAGTACGAGACCAATACGAGCCCGTATATATGCTCAAATTAGTCCACCGACGTGGTGTTGTCACACTTATATTATGTACTATAGTCAATAGTCAATTTTTATTTATTCAATAGGATACATTGTGATCACTTTAAAACGTCAAACTTAAAACTAGCTACGCCTGTTCCAACCTCCTTACGCCGGCAAAAGAACAGGCAAGAAACGCCCGGCGGGTAATTTTTTTGCCGCGATCACATTGACAATTTGATTCTTATTACTAATTGATTGAGTTGAAGCATGTTCACTAAAATCCCATGTTTTTTTTGTCATCGATATTAAGGCCGATATTTTTTAATTAGCTTTACTAATAATAACTACTAATAATATAAGATAAGATATATAAGGTTTAAGAAATAATCTACATAATCTACACCACGTGTTTTCTTCACGTTTTAGTGAGTTTCTGCCACAATAGAAATGGGAAGCGCGTCGCGGTCTTGAATGGATACATTTTCGCTTGTTATAAGCAGCCCTATACCAAAAGTTACTGGAAATGCACCATGTCGCACAAGAAATGTAAGGCGCGATTCAACATGACTGGCGACAGTGTTGATAGAGCTATTTTAGAACACAATCACGAACCTTACCGGTTTAAGATAATAGATGGTATTTATTATAAGGTTTAACGTAAAAAATGAAAGAAAAAATCCTTTCTAAAATAAAAAAATTAATAAATATAATAAATAGTACCTAATCCAGGTGTAGCGTGATGCCACTTTCGATGACATCGTCACTTAACATCAGGTGACTTGTGGTCAAAAACTACCCTGTAAGTAATAAAAAAAGAAGAAAGTAAAGAACAAACAAAAAGGGGAAATAAAAGAGAAAAAAGGTATATCGACCTATATATATTCGTTATTTTTTTAGTTTCTTCTCACCATTATTGTATTTCGCCCCTGGTGTCAACTCTGATGTCAATTTTCTAAAACTAAGTTTGAGAGCTCTAAAAACAGTATTGCGTATTTATTATCTTTCAAAATGAGCATATTTTTACTTTAATCACTTCTCAAATAATGTAGAAAAGAAAAGATGAAAACCAAAAACAGCAAAGGGAAGCCCGCTATAGGCATCCCTACAGAGTTAAGATAAGTTAAGATAAGATAAGATAGATAAGCCTACAGAGAGCACACTCGTCCACTCTTGTCACTAGTGTCGTACCTCGATAAAAGTGTATGCTAGCAAATTCATAATAGTTATTTTAGAAAACCTTTTCTTTTAAATTGTGAACATCTTTATTATAACATTGTAAATAATTTGAATAAAGATTGAGTTTGCAAACAAATTAAAAACAGGTTTTATGGTAACGTAGAACCTAGGCGAGAAGTTAAAAAAAAAAACAAAAAACAACATAAAAGATCTAAACAAAAAATATGCTCAATTGCTCTTGATCATCTTGAACGTATAGATGCAATGATTTTGTCGTAAAATTCACAGTAAAGTAAATTATTTCAGTCACGCACTTTTGAAAATTTTCCCCGCTCTAGGTTTGGGTTGTTTCAAATGCATGTTGATAAAGGTTTTAAAACTGATATACCTACACGTATTTTTAACTTTTTGTTAAGTTAATTTTGCTGGTTTATAATTTCAGATCCCTTCTTTTTTTAGCGAATTTGAGTTCGTTTCTGCAATGTTCACAGCTGTATATAGTCAATGAGTAAGAAGAGTACACACACATGGCTGACTGGCATGGGCTGGACATTTTAGCCGAAGAACCGACAACCGTTGGGGCAAACGTGTTCTCGAGTGGTATCTCGGCAAACGTAGTGTAGGACACCCTCCGGCTAGGTGGAGCGATGACATACGCAAAATGGCTGGCAGCAGTTGGATGAGAGAAGCCGAAGATCGGGCTCAGTGGCGTGCTTTGGGAGAGGCCTATGTCCAGCAGTGGACTGAAGTGGGCTGATTATGATGATGATGACACACACATTTCCTCTTTCACACATCTACCTACTAACATAAATACACATAATCACCCGCCCACCGACACAAATACGTACACTCGCGCACACATTCATACAGATAAAAATACACCCACATAAAAATGGCTCTTATAGACACCTAAAGAAAGTGTTTTATTTCAGGATTTCCCAGAGACAGATGTGCTGATCACATGCTTCAAAAAGGTGGACAACGAAAGCGCTGCGTAGGTTGCTACGACAAATTAAGGCTTACGTTAAATAGCAGTCAAGCTGCGAAAAAGACGAAAAAAATTGTTACTTTTTGTGTCCATTGTGACAAATCTTTCTGCTTGCCTTGTTTTAATGAAAAACATTTCTTTTCTAAACAAATTGCGTCGAACAGTTGTTTAGTTACGTTAGTTACGCCGTAACTAAACAACTATAGTACTCTGTCCATCTTATTAATGGATTTTTGACAGATCGACGACTAACAAAGTTAGTGATGTCCTAAAGAACGCAATAATCGATATAGATAAATGTACCTTTTAATTGAATATTCGCTTTTTTGTTTTAAATTACCATGGTCAATAACATTACACCTTGCGTTTAAAACGGGATTTAATTACCATTTGTTTGATATTAATAGATGTACATATTAATAACGAGAATTCAAACTTAAACAAATACATGGTAATTATCCCGTTTTAAAACCCAATTCTAAAATGTGGCACATCACTACCCGTCCATGAAGTACAATATTATTTGTATGAATTTTTAACTTAAACAATACGAAACATTATGGGCGTGAGCTGTCAAAAAACCATTTATATAATGGACAAAGTATAGGAAGTAACATAAGGAAGGCAAACCAACCAACAAACACGCTCTCTGATTTATATATGTAAGTGTGAGGATATTATAATATCGTAATTGGAACTTTCCTTTATTTCCATATTTAGTCGAGTCACAAACCGAACTTTCTTTGAATGCGATGTGAGGCAGAACAAATGTCGTATTTATTTTTTTCATTTATTCGATAGGTACTGAAATGTCAAAACTGTGGGCGAAGCTAGATTTAACTTTGACAACTAAATAAGTAAGTATAATATAATGGTAAAGTTTCAAGCAAATGTAGTCACTTTAAAGCTATATTTAAGGCGCTTTTTAGAAACAATATTTTGTAGGGTCGATTAGACCTCATACGCGCTGGCTGGCATCGAAGATATCTGAATTTTAAAGTCTGGCATTTCGTACACAGAAGCATCGCGGGCGCTTCACAATACTTTTTTGAGATTCTGATTGTATCATCAATTCAGGAATGAAATTACGGGATAAGACCATAATTATTATAGGGTGTTCTGTATAATAAAATAAAGAAAACAAATTAGTTTAAGGTCTGTTAAGCGCACAGTTTTTCATAGCTTTGGATTTTGCATGAGGAGCATGTTTCTTTTTATCTTTAAATTAATTTAATATTACCCTTGAAATAGAGTACCTACACTTCAAATCAAGGAGAGACTTTCGTCGACTGTGCAGATATGAATCTTGAAGTTCTTAAGTCACATCTCAAGAAAAGAGCTGTATATGGAGAGACTTGTCGTGCAGGGTCCGGTTGAAGGGAAGAGAACCCGAGGTCGTTCTCCGACTCGCTGAACCGATCTCATCAAAAAGGCCACAGACGCATCCATGACTCCAATGCTCTCGTGACGCCATTAATAGGCAAAAATGGCGTCACATTGCCATCAGAGGTATCCAAGGCGAAGACCGAGCATCACAGCAACCACGACTACTCTGACAAGGCTTAGAATAATAGAGTACACGATCTAATGTATGTCTTTATTAATTTCAGTGATCTACGCATTGAACGAGAAAGGAAAGCGAGTTGCAGTCATTAACGGATATACTTTCAGTAGCGATTCTAGAAGTTTAACCACTACTCCATGGTCATGCACTTATGGAAAGAAGTGCAAGGCGCGGTTCACAACTATTTATGGAGACGACAATGCCATTATAAGGGCGAACATAAACCACAATCACAAGGCACCGCTTTACAGGATCATAAACGGTTTTTATTACAAGTTGTAATTCAACAAAAATAGATCTTATTCTCATCATGGTACCATGATGAGAATAAGATCTTTAGTTTTGCTTATTAGAGGGCAACCCTATAGGGGTTTGCAAATAGTGTTAGCATTCGATTCATATCATTGCATCATCACAGCATCATCATCAGCCTGTACTAATACACTACTGGGCCTCTCCCAAAGTACGCCACTTTGCGCAAGCCCTACACTTCGTTTGCCAAGTCGTGGTCTCCACTGAAGAACACGTCTACCTCAACGGTTGTCAGTTCCGTGGCTTATATGAGCCCATTGCCACTTCAGCTTGCTAATTCTGTGAGCTGTTAATGATGATGGTGCAATTCAATGTCATATTTCAATATAATATTTACTCGTACGTTTAATTCATAAAGCTCTCTACTGTGTTTTATGCATCTTAGACATGATAATTATTGTGATTAATTCAGGCCTCATAGCCATCTCGATTTTACTAAATAGCTACGCCCTACAGTTTTCCCGTTATCACTTCAAATGTCCTTGAAATTTAAAAAAAAAGCTAGTGTAAGAGAAATCCTATAGCAAAAAGTATTACAATGTTTTTGAACTACCCGCTAAGCTAATACTTATTTAATAATGGAATAACATTCAGTTATGACGCGAACGTCGCACGCGTCGGTCGTGTATGACAGCGCGGTGGTAAAATCGTATGTTATTTGCATATTTAAAATATGTGTGGTATATGATATACGACATTGCTAATTAAAGAACCTTTTTGGCATATTTTTATCCTGATAATATTGAGTTTATCTCAATGATTGTTAATTGCATTAAGAGATAAATGTCATTAAGACCTCATTATGTGAAGTAATTGATACGAGTATGTGTAGTGTAGTGTATGTGTAAAGATCTAAATAAATAAATTTACAAAGTGATTTCTTGTGTGTGTGCGTGTACTGTGTGTGTGTGTGTGTGTGTGTGTTGATAGCTATTTCAAATCAGCACGTCGAAACTTCAGATATCAAGACATCGGTCGTGAGTCCTTGTATTTCATTGCATGTTTATTATTATTATTAATTCCTGTTATTTCTTACTTTATCACCATGTTATTTAAAACGTAACTTAGCTTAAACTTAACCGCCGTGTTTTTGAGGTGCGTGTACAAGGTCGTCTCCCCTCGTGTTTTGAACCCATGAATGGCAGGTAAAGCGGGCAGATGTTTGTCGACCCTACTTTAAGGATGAAAGTTGCTAGTAGCACGTCCCGTTTTTAAATTGTATCAACATACAAAAGGTAGGTAAGTATATGGTTATTTGTCATATTATTTCAGTCGATATTATCGAAACAAATGATATATGACTCATTTAAAATGTTATACAGATTAGTCGTATCATAAGAATATAATATAATATATTTTGACACGATTATCATTATCAGCCTTTCAAGTTCCCACTGCTGGGACTCCGGCCTTCTCTCAGAGAGAGAGTATGGGCTGTAATCTACCACGCTGGCCCAGTGCGGGTTGGTAGATGTCGCATGCCCTTGAATGTTGCAGTTTTTGGGCATGCCGGTTTCCTCACGATGTTTTCCTTCACCGTTTTGAGCGATGGCAAATCCGCACATAACTTATTGAGTCATAGGTGCGGGGCCGAGAGGATTCGAACTCGGTGTCGGCGTCTTGTAAGTTGCACGCCTAACCGTTCGGCCACCATCGCTCCTCTTCGGCCACCATCGCTCCCCATCGCTCTACCAACCCGCACAGGGTCAGCTGGTAGATTACGGCCCTCGACTCTCTCCATCTGACAGAAAGCCAGAGTCCCAGCAGTGGGACGTAGTAGACTGATACCGATGAAAGTACAAATTCGTAATTCTATTTCAGTATTGTGGGTAAAGAACGAGCGAGGCAAAATCTTGCTCATACACAACGGTTATTCAATGTACCAGAATGGAAATCGGACCTGCACGGAATACTGGCGATGCACAAGGGGGCCAAGGTGTGGTGGTCGTTTGTTAATAGATAAACACAGCAGAAAAATAATCAAGATCTTTCAGGAACACTGCCATGAGCCGCAGAGGTTTATTGTCAGAAATGGAATTTATTATAAAACAAGCTAATGAGAATGGGCGTGCGCTTTATTTTGTCATTTGAACTCCTTAATGGCCTTCGATTCTTCGATATATTGTGAAATTAACTTTGGACTTGAATACCATTACCACTATTCATGAACCCCATTGAATTAGTGAAACTTAGTAGTTTTGACATAACTTGGTATTGTCTAACTCTGGTGGTAACGGTAGAGTGGCTTTAAGCCCGTTTTAAAACATGCACAATTTCTCCAAAGCCATAGCGATGGCGATGGGCTTGAAACATGGCCCTATCCTCATTGAAGTTACGAAATAGCCCCGCTGCTTTGACTTTGTAAGCGTTGAGAAAGGGTTTGACTTTGATAATGATGAAAGTACAAATTCGTAATTATATTTCAGTATTGTGGGTAAAGAACGAGCGGGGTAAAATCTTGCTCATTCACAACGGGTATTCAATGTACCAGAATGGGAATCGGGCCTGCACGGAATACTGGCGATGCACCAGGATGCCAAGATGTGGTGCTCGTTTGTTAATCGATAAATACAGCAGAAAAGTAATCAAGATCTTTCAGGAACACTGCCATGAGCCGCAGACGTTTATTGTCAAAAATGGAATTTATTTTAAAACAAGCTAACCCGCCTTGACTCTTTTTTTGTTATGGTCTAACACGATTAGCGTATTTGCCAGTGTCAAGTTAGTCTCAAATATATTAATGACTAGCTGACCCGGCGAACTTCGCATCGCCAATAAAAGTCACCTTTTAAACCTTCCCTGAACTTCCACAAATATTTCAAGATCAAAATTATCCAAATGGTCCAGCCATTCTCGAGTTTTAGCGAGATTAACGAACAGCAATTGATTTTTGTATATAAGAAAGAAGATGATGGGGCCCAGCTACAAGCCGGATCAAAGAGGATAGCCCCCTTGTGTTGAAAAAAAATAGATTAAATGTTTTTGTTTCTATACCTTTAATCTTGTTTTTTTACTCTTTCCTGAACCTCTGGCTGGCATTACTTTTTGCTCAAAAGTATTCTTAACATAAGATGAGAATGTCACCCGGATACCAGCACCTAAGAAGCAATTATAGTAGAAGTGACGTTGACTTGCGACGTGGGCTCGAATCCAATGAGCTTGAGCTTTCGGCGAAGGAAAACATCGTGATGAAGTCTGAACTTGATGGTAGGGCATTTTCTAGTGCCTGTCTAGCTAACATCCTCAAAGTAAGAATCTGTCGCTAAGTACCTGGCGGTGTGTTTCAGAAGTCTCACTTTAGAGCCAGTTTCCAGTCTAGGAGTAGCGTGGCGCCACCTTCGACTACACCGTCACTTATGATCAAACGCTAACATGTAAGGAGTAAAAAAAAAAGTGAAACAATTGGTCTACCCGTGATCAAAATGCTGGCCTTTATTTTGCACAAAGACTAATAAGCTAACTGACGTGACCATGCGGCCAGCATTTTGGGAACTGGTAGCGGTTTATTAGAATAAGTAGAGTTGTATTGTTTAGTTAAATCGGTACTCTAATAGATATACCTATAATCTTTAATTACCCTTACGTTTATACCTATGCAAAGCTTTAAGGTAAATTTTGATTACGTATTTTGATTTTCCACTCTAGCGATTGTAGTTAAGAACGTTCGTGGTCAGGACGTGTTGATCGTTGACGGCTACACATTCTACTGCAAACGGCAGCAGATCACCACCAACTACTGGAGGTGCACCACCAGTGGCTTCTGCAAGTCCATCGTTGTTACCGACAAGAATGGAGCCGTCGTCAGAATTCAGAACACTCATTTCCATGCGAAGAAACGGTACATTATAAGTGACGGGGTTTATTTAGCATTTAAGTGAATTGTGTACTTAACATCAGGTGACAGTGGTCAAACGCTACCTTGTAAGAAGAAAAAAAAATTTAGTTGTAGTGTAGGTACACTCAGACAGTGGTAGGGGCATTCGCTAGGCGACCACCGTCGAGGACGGACGTGCCACGCTGCTGCGTGTATACTACAACTACCGTATCATTATTGAAGTATTTTATTTGAGCATTCTACATTAGGTACTTACGATTTTAAGATGTTAAATGTTTTAATAAACCGGCCAAGTGCGAGTCGGACTCACGAGCGAAGGGTTTCGTATCTATAAAACCGACGCTAGTCTAGTTGTGATCTCATATTGTAATAACATTAACATGAGTATGTTATCACAATAACTCGTGTATGTAAAAAGTTTACTAATTGCGATAGTCGACACATTTACTAATTACTAATATAATAATCGTTAAACGTTACTAGTTTGTATTAATAATTTATTTTATTTATTTATTTTGTATTTAATATTTATTTTTTATTTAATTAATTTTGTGTTTTTTTATTGTGTATTAAAGAGTGCGTTAGTATGTTGTCATCTATCCTACCTAGTAATCTTTAGTACCTATTTGCCACTAACAAAAGCTTACAAAGAAGTGTCTGTACTCTAATTGCTTTAGTAGAATCATTAGAAACTCTAGTAATAAACATAAAGTGGTCATACATTCTTACAGTTAAATGGACAATGAGCACAGCTGGCAAAAAAATGGCTATAATAAACGGGTATACATTCTATAAAGACGGAGGGACGCCTGATTCGGAATATTACAGGTGTACCATTGGCAATCGATGTAAAGCACGATTTGTCGCTTACACCTCGAGTGGACTGATCTACAAATCTTCTTTGGAACACTTTCATGGACCGCCTCAATACGTCATTTCTGGTGGAATGTACCATAAAATTGGCTCTGATAAATGTGGATATTGATTACAATTATTACTTATAATTATATTACTGCTTTGATGACTATGAGCGATTTCAGCCCAGTTGAGAGTCTGGAGCTCGCGCAGGTCTAGAGAAGAGTGGCGCTCTCTCGTTTCGGAGGCCAAGACACACTTTGGGTCGCTGAGCCATCGGAGTTAGTTTTTTGATGACTATGAAGTTAACTTTTCTATCTAAAATATAATATAATTTCGTTAAGTAATATGTCTCAGAAAGATCTCGTGAACAACTGGATACTAAGAAACTGACATAATTATACTTAGTTTCTATATTAAATAGAACTGAAAATACAATTATATTATCTGGAATGAGTAAAAGTTATATTAATATATTAAGTACGAATCAGCCTGGCCATCTAAAGAGGTAATGTTGCCAGTCTCTTGAGCACTCTACCTGCAGGCAGGGATTTAAATGAGGTTTATAATAGAATATAATTTAGTTCTTAGTACCTTAATTGTTTATCGTACCGTATACTTTTTGTTGAAAGTTGTAATATAAAAAATACGATATTTTAGCTAAAAACAAAACTATGAATTCCTATCCAATAATTCGCCAATTCTCAATCTTTCAGCGTCAACTATAACAATAAACATGTCGCATCATTTCCCCTCGAAGCAAAATCACGATTTAATCGCGATTCCAAAGATGCCAGGAAAGCGACCTTCCAGAAAGAGATGTGCTGGCTGTTATAAGCAACTGGTACGGTTAGGGAAGTCCACCGTGGATGCTCGCAATGCCTCCCCTAGGGTCTACCATCAGTGCAAGCAGTGCGGTGTAGGTTACTGCCCCAAGTGTTTTAAAGATGATCACGAGAAATAATAAGGCGTTTCCGGCAATCTATGGCTGGTGTTCTAAATCACACTCAAGCGATAATCACTACTTAAAAACACTGAAGTGGCAATGGGCTGGACATATTATCCGAAGAACCGATAACCGTTTGGGCAAACGTGTTCTTGAGTGGAGACCGCGTCTTGGCAAACGTAGTGCTGGACGTTCTCCGACTAGATGGAGCGACGATATACGCAAAATAGCTGGCAGTGGTTGGATGAGAGGAGCCGAAGATCGGGCTCAGTGGCGTGCTTTGGGAGAGGCCTATGTCCAGCAGTGGACTGAAATGGGCTGATTAAGATGATGATGTGATGAATCACAAATTTGCGTCTGTCATTTTACACAAATATTTAACTCAATCGCTATT
The DNA here is from genome assembly GCA_931315375.2 of Opisthograptis luteolata. Classification (NCBI taxonomy): domain Eukaryota; kingdom Metazoa; phylum Arthropoda; class Insecta; order Lepidoptera; family Geometridae; genus Opisthograptis; species Opisthograptis luteolata. Next base: position 10,509,254 of record OV928042.1, read on the forward strand.
ACATTCTAGAATACCGACCTCAATGTACTTTGTACTAGATTTCGCGATCCGAACACTCACTGTGTTCCACTAAATTGCACTGTGCAACTTTTTTAGTGTGACTTTGACGTCAGCTAGGTTTGGTCCATGCGGAGCGTTATTTATTAATATGAAAAAAAAACAATTGAAGTTAGAATCTACATAGATAACAATACAAGAGAAAAGTGTAGGAACATGTTTTTTTGTTTTGATGGGCATTTTATTAGTTTTATTTTACGGGCAGGCGCTTACTATCAAGAAAACCACACATAAATAAGTAAACTTGTTCTAAAATTGATTGCTTTGGATGTATAGAATGTATACTGCTTTTTTTAAGTTAACAATTTTTTTATTGTGCCCTTGAGTTAGGCTTCTGAGTTTAATTTTGTTTGATATTATTTCAAGTATGACTCTTATGTCATTTTGTTTTTTTTTCCTTTTCTTGGCAAATAAACGTTGTCGTTTTTTCTATAAAGTGTATTTTATGTTTAGTAAAAAAACTTGAATTGTTTCTCTCCGTAATTTCAATATGTATCGAAAGTTTAGAGTTCATACCATGGTATGTCCACTACATGTGGTAATTAATAATCTCAAGATGAGGGTATTTGATGAATCATATTTATTTTATTGTGCAATTGTCTTCAAAGCTATTTGGTATTTGGAGGCAAAGAAACTAATCACTGGTTTGTTGGCGAAAAACGTGAGTGATCCGGCACATCGTGATCACCATAATTTACGGCTATTGGCTTTCATCATTTTGTACTAGCTTTTAGCGTAGTACATTGTCGCCAATAACAATCTTTCTCCGAGAAATGACTTGCCCTGAGTACATATCGGTAGTGAAGATAAAATCGTATTGATGGTTAGGCTTTATGAAAATAGGTTAAAGGTACATCATATGACAAAAGAGAAGAGAGAAGCCGAAGATCAGTGGCGGATTTACACATTTGCCGCCAGTAGGCTAAGTATTCAAATTTTGCCGCCCCTACCAACCTCTATAACCTCTACGGCCTCTGCCTTTCCTTTTTAAATGTGTAATTTTTTTATGCATCAGACAAAAATTGAAGAAAATTCAAGTGGTGAACAATGTTTAATTGTTTGTGTGCACATCATAATAATAATATTTAAATACAAATATAGGTACGACTCTTTTAATATCATTAAAACATTTTTTTAAATTGACACTAAATTTGCCGCCCCTAAAATCTGCCGTCCTAGGCTCCAGCCTACTCAGCCTGCTGCTAAATCCACCACTGCCGAAGATCGGGAGAGTACTTTGGGAGAGGCCTATGTCCAGCAGTGGACTGAAACGGGCTGATTATTATGATGATCATGAATATGACAAATAATCCAAACAATACATTCACGATGTCAATTATTTTTATACAGGGTAGCGTGTGACCATGAGCAAGTTACTTTATGTTCATATTATTAGTTATAAAAGCGTTGTATTAAAAAAAAACTTACAATAGTCTGTGGCTGAATGTGAGCAAGATTGACAGTTATCTTTTTATAGTACAGTCAACGACAAAAGTTTTTTTTAATGTTATAGATTGGCAATAAAGCAGACGGCCCGCCTGATGGAAGCGGAGTTGCTGAACAATAACATTTTTTTCAATTGTCTTTGTCATCTTAAACATCAACCTTCGACCGAATCATCACTTAACATTAGGTGTGTTGTGTTAGGAACAACCTCTGCCTTGAAAGGTGTAAAAAAAACAAACATTACTGATCTGAAACACATTTGGGAAATCGAGAACGATCAGCTACTTTTGTCGCTGACTGTCCAACGCCATCTAGTTTGGCCAATATAAACAAATAGTTTACCTTTATTTACCTACAAGAAAACGCGTCATTATAACATTATTTTTCTAGTAACATTCGTAGAAAATCGACAAGGGAAAACGTTGGCATTGGTCGATGACTATACATTCTACTTTGAGAAGGAGCGCAGAAAATCAGTCGCTTGGAGGTGTACCAACGGATCAAAATGCAGAGCAAGAATGAATGTGGATCGCGAAGGGTGGATCATCAAAGGCATCTTGGTCCATTCGCATCCACCACCTAACTACATTATAAGAGAGGGAATCTATTTTAAGACTGGCAATTGACTGAGATTTGAAATCCCGGTTGAATCCTAAAATGAGCTCGAGCTTTCGGTGAAGGAAATCATCGTGAAACCATAGCTAGGGCATTTTCAGGTGCTCGCCTGGCTAGTTACCAACCTCAAGTTAAGAATCTGTCGCCTACCACCTATCGGTGTGTTACGGCAGCCCCACTTGAGAGACAGTTTCCAATCGAGCTGTAGCGTGGTGCCACCTTCGACCACGTCGTCACTAAACATCAAATACCTTGTGGCCAAACGCTACCTTGTAAGAAGGAAAAATAAAAGTCTTGTAATATTGACATAACTAATGCTGTCGCAGATTTATATACAGTTTGTACGGATTTTAAAATGTTGTCATACAAAATTATGGGTGCTTTAATAAAATAATTGTTACTATGTTGTACGATTCAACAAATCGACTAGCGACGCCTACGTATCGAATAAAACCAGGAAATGTAAATCTAGTCGTCGAGAATTAAAAACTTGCCTTATTAACATGTTATAGCATATATTTTTTAATGTGTTTTTTAATAGTCTACAATTACACAATGTGTGGAATCCTATTGATTCACCATAATCAATGTTAAAAACAAATAGATAAAAAGATTAGTGATGTACTTATTGCTTAATTGTAACTCGTTGATCTATGTACATATTTAAAATATGTTGTATGTTATTAAGTTTTATTATGTCTATGAACAAATTTATCTGCCAACTAAATTTATCTGATCCACGTAGGTTATTTCTAATATACAGGGAGTCCTAGTTAGGGCTCAGAGCTATGTATGTGATTGTGTGGGCGTTATTTTACTAATGATGTTACGTTATTTTTTGTTTATAAAAGAAAATTGTTGTGCAATGAGCGGTCTTATCATTAAATAGTGATCTTGTTCAGTAAACTAAGATTTAAATGGACGGATACATCGCAAGTAACTTGCTGTAACGTGAGTACCTTTGATATTATTTACAAAAATTAGTAAAAGACATGTTATCTATGTTTAAAATAATTATTTTCATTACTAAATCTTACAATTTTTAAAATAAAATGTGACATATATTTTTTATTATATTGTCTTGTAAATATAGCTTAATCGTAGGATATTTTGTTTTATATAACAACTTCCACCCTCAAGTTAAGAATCCGTCGCCAAGCACCTATCGGTGTGTTCCGGCAGCCTCACTCGAGAGCAAGTTCAGTCCAAACGTAGCGTGGCTCCCCTTCGATCATATGAAACGTAACATTAGCTGACTATTATCAAACCCTGCCCTGTAACTTAAGATGTTATCTACAACATTTTATCCTCAATCTTTAGTAGTTTACTGCTCTCAATGAAGTCAGGACTAGTGTTGCCAAGTGTTGCCGTGTTGCCGCTAGTTTACATCTAAAAAAGCCTTACTAATATCGATACTGTCGATAGTATTGTTCTTCGTAAAGAAAAAAACTATAGATAGTATCTGTACTATCGATACAATCGATAGTTTATGCTTCTCGGGCAGCAATACTATCGATAATATTGCCTCGTTTTAAGCTATCGATAGTATCGATAGGCCTATTATCGATAGTGTTTCGATTGGTTGGCTATCGACAGACTATCGATTAACTATCGATCGGCAACGCTAGTTAGGACAAGCTAACATAAAACGTCACGACGACGACGACGACGTCTTCTTAGTTTCGGTCTCTTAGTACTTTCAATGAAGAACAGAAGCACTTCTGAGGATCATCTTTAAGAACTTGACTTCATCGTCTCTCTGAAGAAATGTTTACACAAGGCACCATTTAGACTAAGTTCTAACTCAACTATTGCTTTCCAGTAATCCTCTTGGCAAAGTCTCGGTACTCCGGCAAGCACCTAGTGATGTACAACGACTACACGTACTACTGCAAGAAACAATGCAAGAAGACCAAGAACTTTCACTGGTACTGCTCCACCCACAACTGCAGGGGGTGTAATGCTAAGCTGAAGTTGAACGAGAAGTTCGCAATAGTAGGCTTGGAGAATAAACACACGCACCCGCCCACCAAATACTGCATATACGAGGGGCAGTATATTAAATTAGCTTGATTGACATTGAAAAATTCGGCTAAGTGCAAATCGGACTCGCGCATGCAGGATACTATTACCTATAAAAACGGCAAAAAAATCACGTTTGTTGTATCGGAGCACTTGACTGTAATCCAATGGGTATGTATATTATAGTACCTACCTAAACCATGATGACCATCTTAGTTTGAAGCCAAAATTTACGTGCTGTTAAAAACATTGAGCAAAATATATTTTTCTCTCTAGAGAATGACAAAAGGCAAAAGTGCATATAATTTTATTTACGGTTCGAATTAGTTACGTGAGAACATTTGTTATCCAATTGGATTTTAAGTAGATTATTATTATACCTATATATTTTGATATGGTGTTTATTTATGCTCCCGAACGAATTTCGATCAATATTATTTTATGAGGTCGCTTTATTTGAAGATATAATTGACACTTATAGTGCGAAGCTACCAAGTAACGAAGTGCTACATGTTGTGTTAATTATATCTGATATCTGAAGAATAAAGCGACAGAAATATGATCGGTAATCGCAGCGTCGTCGCGCCAAAATGTATTTAAGGCTAAGCATTGCCATTCAACGGGGCAATGCGGACAACATTTTGGTTTGGGAACGTTGCCAACTGGTAGCGGATTATTAGATTACGTAGTTATATTGTTTAGTTTGACTGGTAGTTTTATTGTAAGGTTTAGTTCAGTGTCTTTATTTTGTTATTCAAGTTTCCTGCAAAGTTATTTGGTAAATCTGATTGTGTTAATTTGTTTTTACACAGCCTCAGGTGTGGTGTTTGTTAAATCGAAAGCGGGCAAAAATTTGGCACTCTACAAAGACCACACTTACTATAGCACTTTCAAGTTGAAGTCGGCGAATGCAAAGCGCTGGAGGTGTTCGACGACGAAGAACTGTAAAGGAAGTCTGACTCTGGAAAATGACACCAATGAGATATTGAAGGCTGTTCTGGAACATAACCATCGTCCTTCAAAGTTCTTTATTATTGATGGAACTCTGCGCAGGGTGTAAACGATCCTAAACCTGATTCCTGTCTTTCTGATTGTAAACCATCGTGTTTATTTTATCTGGTCTAGGTACTTTGATTACGCTTACAATAATGGATACGCGACGCGAACAACTTTTCATTTTTAACAGCATTGTAAGGACTGCACCAAGAATGTGAGGTAAAGCACAAAGTATTTTTTTTTACATGAAGGACTAGCGACCCGCCCTTCGGCTTCACCTGCGTGGAAGTTTATATTTTTCCAAACAAACTTTAATATCCCATTAATTGTCCATCTTAGTTAGTGCTTTTCAAAAAACCTTTCTTAGCAGTACCAAAAAAAAAACCGGGTGCTGATGCATAGTTCCGGTCGCGCGTGGTCACACATGGAAATATTTATAATGAAATCAAAACTATAATAACTAGGTACTAAATGTGCAATATAATATAGCGATCTCACTCTCTCTAATGATTAATTTATATACATAATTATGATAAATATACTTACTAGCTGTTCCCCGCGGTTTAACTCGCGTGGACTACAGTTTATCGCGATAAAAAGTAGCCTATGTCCTTTCTCAGACTCTAGACTATCTCTGTACCAAATTTCATTTAAATCGGTTCAGTAGTTTAGGCGTGAAAGCGTAACAGAAAGACAGGTAGAGTTACTAAGTATGTCATTATTATTGTAATTGATATAAGATAATTTGATATTGATAATCCAAACTGATTATTACGATTATTATTATTGTTTTGATTATTACCCAATTTGCACACCGAAAGGTTGAATATGGCGATCTAAATATTTACTTCTTTAATTTCTTATATTTTTTATGTAGTAGTTTGTGTGTCCGCATGTATAAATAAGCAAATAAATGAAATAAATTATATTGATTGATTGATTGATTGACTGGAACTCATAGTCGGTAGCTGCAGATGCACGGTTGCGCGCTCATTTTAAATTAGGGCTCCCACTCAAAACTGCGATGCGATGCGGCGCGATGCGAATCAGATCGGAAGTTCTGTGCATTCGTGCGAGCTCGCAGATATATGCGATGTGATGCGAATTCGTGGTTTTGTATGGGGGCCTTAGGCGGGTTTTATAAACGTCCGTAAGTTAAATGTCAAATTTTATCTTATTGTCAAATTTTCCGTGCTAAAATTGAGTTACACCTACGTTTCTGAATAAAAAACAACAAGCAAGGCGGCTTTTCTACTTTACTAATGTTTTCTTCTCAGAAATCAACTTCGTGTCATCACAAATGGGCAAGACGCTCCTGCTCTACAAGAGCTATACGTATTACTTGCTGAAGGAGAAGGTCCCGAAGGCGGTCAGCCATTGGAGGTGTTCCACTCACAGCAACAGGGGATGCAAGGCCAGAGTGGCAGTCCTTGAAAACAGGACAGTTGTTAAAGCTAACTTAGGGCACACGCATCCACCGCTGAAATATCTGCTGAGAGGTGACAATTTTATCAAGATGTAAAAGTTCTAGTTCACCGAAGAAACAAAATCACCGACATAGCTTCAGAATCTGCAGTTGAATTGGCAATGGGCGGGCCACATCGCTCGACAAACCGATAACCGATAGGGAAGAAAGGTTCTCGAGTGGCGACCACGAAGCGGAAGACGCTCTGTAGGTAGGCCCCCCACTAGGTGGACCGACGACATTGCAAGAGTCGCAGAGAGCCGATGGCGTTCAAAGTGGGAGGCTTATGTTCAGCAGTGGACTTCTTCCGGCTGATCATGATGGCTCGTTGGTGTTCAAAGGGGGGTTTATTTTTTTATTTACTAACAGTAATATCGCTTTTTGCTTGTTTATTAAATTATAAAACACACAAGCTAATTTAAAAAAAAATAAAGGAGTTTTTGATGTGGCATAAAACTGAAATGAGTTTTTTTTCAACTACGCAGTAATTCCATCATTACGTCCCTTTATTGTGAACACAAAACTTAACTTAATTTAAGTACCTATAGTATTTTCTGGACAATTTTTTTTAGTTATTATATTTAATCTGTATGCAATGACGTTCCTAGGCCCCACATTTTATTTTACCTATAGAAACTAAACTAACTAATCTAACCTCGGGCGGCGGCAGATTTAGGTTAACAATTTCATTGTAATAATAATCACGACAAAAGCCGTCCACTTCAACTCATTTGGCGCAAAAAATAGGATTTTGGTCTCCTACGGGCGGGCGGTAAGATTTAATATGCCTCGTGCCGCCACAATCTCTGGTATAGGACAAGGTTCAAAACGACCCGTAACGCAGTAATGGAATGTACAGATAAATCTGTGCCACTCGGAACGTGTTTACTAAATTTTGAATTATTTTTAGCAATCTCGTTCACAACGTCTAGATCCGGGAAGACCCTGATTGTCTATCAAAACTACACGTACTACTGTGACTATACGGCCCAAGTGTCAAAGATCACTACTTGGCGCTGTTCCACGCATTGCTCAAGGGGGTGCAAAGCAAAAATATTGCTATTCGATTCTAGAGTGATTAAAAGTAGCTTAGTTCACATTCATCCTCCTAATCGATTAAAACTTAAAAAATAACGAATAAATTAATTTTAAATTTGTTAATTATTGCCGTCTCCACGGGCAGGCCGCACCGCAAAATGTCATGCATCTCAGTCGTTCATTTATTGTTTGAAAGAGATGTAGTAATGCGTTGCGGTGCCGCCCGCATTAAGAGTAAGGGTGAAGCCAAACGAGCGTAATTTTGGGAGTCGTGAGTCGCGTATTTTTAAAACACTTTTATTAGCTTGACTTGTAACTAACTAACTAACTAACTAACTAACTAACTAACTAACTAACTAACTAACTAACTAACTAACTAACTAACTAACTAACAATGTAATCAAATCTTAGAAGTCAATTTTCACCTACTTCTAATTGTCGTATCGACTTGAAACTTTGTATGTGTATGTAATCTCGGTGACAATGCAATAATTTGGTATCATTGACCTGATCTGATGATGCAGCCGGAAGGTGGGTAGGGCATCTCTGCGCTGGCTACTAGGAAACCCCTCGTGTTTGGGCTCATATGAATCGTCTTGATGAGCACAATAGATTGGACTTGGTGACGAGGGTCTGATGATGCAACCGGAAGGTGGGTAGGGGATCTCTGCAGTGGCTACTAGTAAACCCCTCGTGTTTGGGCTCATATGAATTGTCTTGATGAGTCCAATAGATTGAACTTGGTGACGAGGGTCTGATGATGCAACCGGAAGGTGGGTAGAGGATCTCTGCAGTGGCTACTAGTAAACCCCTCGTGTTTGGGCTCATATGAATCGTCTTGATGAGTCTAATAGATTGAACTTGGTGACGAGGGTCTGATGATGCAGCCAGAAGGTGGGCAGGGGATCTCTGCAGTGGCTAGTAGTAAACCCCTCGAGTTTGGGCTCATATGATTCGTCTTGATGAGTCCAATAGATTGAACTTGGTGACGAGGGTCTGATGATGCAGCCAGAAGGTGGGTAGGGGATCTCTGCAGTGGCTACTAGTAAACCCCTCGAGTTTGGGCTCATATGATTCCTTTTGATGAGTCCGATAGATTGGACTTGGTAACAAAAGACTAAAAAGTAAAAAAATAAAAAAATGTAGTTTAAAAAACTAAAAAAAACACTTTAAAAACGCACTCAAAAACATAAAATAATTAAATTGACTTGTATTAGTTACGATTTAATGGTTAATTCAAAAAGTGTGGAGCGCTTCTTATACCGTGTAAATAAAAGTACACACAACCAAAAAGCGCTCCACACTTTTTGAATTAACCATTATATCGTAACTAATACAAGTCAATTTAATTATTTTATGTTTTTGAGTGCGTTTTTAAAGTGTTTTTTTTAGTTTTTTAAACTACATTTTTTTATTGATCGCTCATTTTACGTTCAACTGAATTTTCAACTCATTTTGCATTGTCGTGTCAACCAACTGCATTTTTGTATGAAACCGAATGCAGCAGAATTTATGCTACCGAAATTCTGCGACTCACGACTCACAGAATTACGCTCGTTTGGTTTCACCCAAAGGCTTTAGAAAGCTATACGATCACTGAGTAAGGTTTTTATGTTATAAAAATACTAAGGGAATCTACACCCGGGTGAAAACGTAGGCTACAGTTAGTATTTAAAATAAAGTAACATGTAACATACAATTAATTATACAAAAAATTAAATTTAGATTCAAATCATCGTAAAAGTGTTGTACCTTCGACCGATATGTACCTTTTCGAAAGTGCTCTTTCGATAAACATATTCAGATCTGTGTGGTGTGATGTGTGATGTAAATAAAATACATAATAGTTTAATTAAACATTAAAATTACCATCGACAATATTCTTTAACCTCTTCTCCTCTTCTTTTCTTTTTTTTTATTTATAGAACTAGAGTTCCTAGTTTCCAGACAGCGAACTAAAATGTTGAAATATGAAGGCCGCACTTACACTTTCCACGCGCTACCCCTAAGGAAATGTCAAATCACTCGCTGGCGCTGTTCCGCCTACCACAGAAGTTGTAAAGCAAGAATATAATTGGATGATGACGAAAAACACATTGTCAGAATGTTTTTGGAACATAATCATTGAAACTAATTAAGTTATTCGAACATGTTATTTTAAACATACTCGTATATTAGGTAGCCCCCCCTAGATGGACCGACGACATTGTCAGAGTCGCAGGGAGCCAATGGATGCAAATGGCTAGTAGCCGTTCATGGTGGCGTTCAAGGGGGGAGGCCTATGTTCAGCAGTGGACTTCTTCCGGCTGATGATGATGATGATGATGATGATATGTTACTTGCAATAAAATTGACGGTGGGCTTTTTTGGCGGCAATGGAACTGACAACATGAGAATTTCGTTTATATCTCCCAAACTTGTGTTTCCTCTGAGTGATATTGGGGATTATTGATAATTTTTGTTTATAGTTATTTGCATGAGACCCACGTCGATCCCTACGTTTATGTTTTTGAACTAATTTACTAGTTTTTTCAGATTTTTTTATTAGTAACACTAAGTTGGTCAAGGATGGTCACGTATACTACTGCAAAAGGGCCGAGAGACAAACCAGGAGATGGTACTGCAGATTCAGGCACCACTACACCTGTGAAGCCTTCATTAGTACACGAAATGACACGATATTCTATTCTAATGAAGAGCACAGCCACGGAAGGACCCATGACGAATCATTGAGTTTGAATTTTTGAACCAGTTTCATGCGATGTGATGGCTTTAAGACAATTATCGTTTTGCCTGACAAAAATGACCTACTAGTTGCGGTTGGTTTTACCCGCGTCTTCTCGTTATCCAGCAGGAACCAGCCTATGTGTTAATCCAGGGTATAAGCTAACTCCATTCCAAATTTCATCAAAATCGGATTAGTAGTTAAGGTGATACGTGGTAACAAACATTCACACACAAACTTTCGCATTTATAATATTAGTAGGAAATCGATGTTATTTACTCGATAATTATCGATATGATAAATATCGTTTTATTCATTCACTGTCCCATCCTTACGCTAGTTCCATTCGAACAGGAAATAGCTAATCTATGACTAATTTATTAACTATGTGAATAACAAGTAGTAACATTTTACTACTAATAAATTGTTAAGTTCAGATGTCGATGATAATAGTTACTATTTATTAAACTTAATATAAATGCTCTGAATATATTTTTTGTCTCCTAATTTCAAGTACCACAGAAGATTAAAATGCATGAAGATTGTTTAAATTTGTTAATAAAACTAACACTGGTGTCGATTCAGTTGTGCCTTTTCTAAAACTAAACTAAGTTTGACAGGTCAAAATGTATTGCTGTTCCTTCTTTGACCATGGAAGTAAGAAACGGATAATACTTTTAGTCCTACCAAATTTAGTTTAGTTATTGAAAATGCACAACAGAATCGTTGCCACTGAAGGGCTAAATTAATTGTGCATGCCTAATTTTTTTAAATTTTTTTTCCTACTTACACGGTAGCGTTTGACCACAAGTCATGTGATGTTGAGTGACGATGTGGTCGAAGATGGCGCCACGCTACACCTGGACTGGGAACTGGCTCTCAAGTGAGGCTAGCGGAACACACCGATTGTATTGTATTTTATTAACTTATCAGAGTTTTACTCTTTTCAGATATTTTCTTCATGACTAAATCGAAGATGGTCAAGAGCGGCTACGTTTACTACTGCAAAAGAGCCGAGAGGTCCGTGAAACGGTGGTACTGCAGGTTGCGATATGTCAACACTTGTTCAGCCTTTATTACCACTCGGAACGACGCGATAGTCTTTTTGCATGAAGAGCACAGCCACGGAAAAGACTTATGACGTCACTGTTCATAGTTTACAGTGATGACGAACGCGACCTAAAGTTCTTTTATACAGGGTTGACGATAGTAGCTTTTTGTTTAAGCGGTTACTCTGGTTTAAGGACTGTGCCATGGACAATGACGGACACCCTGGTCCAATAGTCCGTCGTCTGGAGCGGCTTGATTTGTTGGAAAATGAACCTTAGGAACGATCAAACGCGCACACACAACGGTAGAAGGTCACATGCAGGGTGTATTCGACGTTCGCTGTGCGGTCTGGTCTGTAGAGTGTAGTTGGTCTTCTTCAACGTTGACCATAGCGTATGGGAGAAGCTTGCTGATGATAGGATTCAGAGGAGGAGTCGCGTTAAGAAAAGAGGCTCCATGATAGAGTCTGGTTTAACAGGCTTGATGAAGAAAGAGCGAGGCGGCTAGTCAGCGACTCCAATCCATCTAATGCAAAACACATCTGCACTAAGTGTGGACGAGCTTGCCGTTCTCTAAAGCCACCAACAAAGGTGTCCTTTAAGCACCACTGGTAAGGTTTGAATCGACAGTCACAGATGTCGAAGGCCAAGTTCTTACAGTCTTTGCCTTTGATTGATCACAGAAGATGGTCGAAGATGACGCTATTCGATTTCTCGTATAGAAATAGTCTCTCAATTGAGGCCACGAGATCACAACGATTGGTGCTTGGCGACAAATTCAGATGAAGATGTGTGTGGGAATGTGGAATCAAATATCCTTTCCAAAACATATCTTAATTTGCAGGTCGAACCGTTTAAAGGCGGTGCGGCGCCATCTAGGTTTATTTGCGACAAACTTTGAGTTTGTTATGTTGCCTTGGTAGTGTTTACTAATAAATGTTTTTGGTTACAAAGTTTACGTTTTCGTTATTTTTATCATGCATGCATAATGTCTTTATTATAAAAGTGAGTCCATATTTTGTCCTGTACTACGCCATTTACTACGCCAGTTTCCAATTCCTTCTTCCGATTAATATGTAATTTTTAATTACAAGATTATATTTTATGTTTGTACCATTCCGTATGATTATAATCATAATAATTGGTGTCCTTATGATACCTATTAGAAATGTATGTTACAACAATCAGCCCACTGTTGTATTTTGATACCCCTCAATCGTCATCGTCACAAAGAAATATTAGGAAAGTACTTAATATGACATTGATAAACGTCAAACTTAAGACTAGCTACGCCTGTTCCAACCTCCTTACGCCGGCACAAGAACAGGCAAGAAACGCCCGGCAGGTAATTTTTGGGCGCGATCACATTTACAATTTTAATCTTACTACTAATTGATTGAATTGGAGCAAGTTCACTACATACAATTGCAAGCCATTTTTGTCATCTAAATAGTCCGATATTTTCTAATAAGCTAATAAGATCAGTTCATATAAAAAATGTTTATTCCAATTTTAAGGTGACATTAACTACGAGTACATCAAATTGAGGTCAGGAAAACATTTGTTGATTATTAACAGGAACACATATAACAACACCAGCTCCGATGAGACAAGAGAGTGTACTTGGTACTGCTCGAAGAGACGAAGCAAGAAGTGCGATGTCAAGGTGAAAACAGTAAACTGGGCGATAGTTCACCTCTCAGGAGAACATACTCATTAGCTGTGAAAATAAAAACACAATTTTAATGTAGCGTTCATCATGCGTACATAGGCCTATACGCATTAAAAACGAGTTAGTTAATGACACGTGACCTAACTTCGAGTATTTTTACTGTTTTTGTTCTAGTTAGAGTTTGAGTTTATGTTTAGTATCACTAGTGCTATGACCTATAATAACTTTGAGAGTTTTTACTGTTTTTTGTTATTCTAGTTTGAAGTGGGGTTTTTGTTTAGTGTGTGTGTTACCAATAAAAATTTTCATTGAATCACGAAAATCTTTTATGATCCCACCTGCGATAGTGAATGAAACTAAATAAAATAAAACCGATACTGCCAGCTGCGAATTCCTTCAACTAACTATACTAAAGTTCAACAAATTGTAAATTTCCTCGGCTAGTAAGGAAACTTGGTAATAGCACAGGTAATAAAGCAATATTCTATACTGGTTCATCAATTATATAACCTTTTCAGGTTTTTTCATTGATAAATCGAAACTGGTGAAAGATGGATATGTTTACTACAATAAGAGGCCCCAGGGTCTGCTCAAAAGATGGTACTGCAGGTACAGGCACTGCTATAGCTGTTCAGCCTTCGTTACCACTCGAAATAACATGATTGCCTTTTCTAACGAGCAACACAGCCATACACCCTTAACTTCTCGCAGAACTCTAGCTTTACAATAATGTGCTTTATAAATCTCCGACACCGAGTTCGCATCCTCTCGGCGCCGTATCTATGACTTAATAAGTTATGTGCGGATTTACCATCGTTCAAAACGGTGAAGGAAAACAACGCGAGGAAACCGGCATGTCCGTGAACCACAACATTCAAGGGCTTGCGACATCTACCAACACACACTGGGTAAGCGTGGTAGATAATGGCCTATACTCTCTCTCTAAGGGAAGGCCTGAGTCCCAGCACGTATTAGGCTGTTGATGATAAAATTTACCAGCTTATGAGTTATTGAAGCCAGAATGCCTAATCTAAGGCTGGTATTGTAGAATGACGCTGATTTGTTTTGATCAATACCTGAGTAGTTGAACGACATATTTTTATGAAATGACAGACTCAAATCTGTGCTTAAATAGTGATTAGGTACATAGTACATATATTATCGCTTGAGCGTCATTCTAGAGTATAGAATATAGCTAAGGGCCGGTTTTATAAATGTCCTTAAGTAAAATGTCATAAGTACCAAATTTCGGTAAACTTGATCCTATTGTCATATTTTAGCACGGAGAATTCGGCAATAAGATCAAATTTACCGAAATTTGGTATGACTTTTAACTTACGGACGCTTATAAAACCGGCTCTAAGACTTCTTGTAATGAATTCTTGTGTTATTCTAATAATTAAACACGATCGCCTTCTTAGTACATACTTAGATTCGCAGTAGCTTGTTTAATCATGTAGAAGATAATATGTATTAAGATTAAATGTCTAAATAAGTGCAATTTTATTTTACTTCCAACTGATCGGATTGGAGTTAACTTATATTAAATTGTGACTCGCTCGTCTCGTTACTGAAATATACGAAAAAATTTTTAAATTAAGGTATAATAATGATTTACTTACTAACGTTTAACCGACGTATAAATTATTTTCTATGACCAGCCACTTTGCGAATGTCGTCACACCTAACCGAAGGACGTTCTACACTATGTTTACCAAGTCGCGGTCTCATTTTAAGAACACGTTTGCCCCAACGGTTATGTTCGGTTCAGATATAAAATTCCTTTGGCAAATACAACGGCACGAACCGAATCCTTATTCCGTTTCTTAAGACTATTATGAGGACACAATAATAATTAAGCGATTAGTCTTATCTACAATCAGCTCAATCATCATCATCTTACTGTGGTCTCATTTGTTTGTCGTCGTCACATAGCAGTACATTTATTTCTTCCACTCTCTTTTCTTTTCTCTAACTCTCTTCTTTGTCTTCTTTACAATTATCTCGATATCGTATTCGTATTAGAAACTCTTTTCTTTTCTTCATTCTTCTCTTCTGTTCTTCTTCTATATGCGTGAAGAGAATAAAATAATCAATATTAAATATTGTGAAATTTTGTTCAAGGTGAGGTTAGCTTCATCAGACTACCAACTGGGAATTATTTGTTGGTGTTTGGCATGAATACATACCATAGTAATTACGTAGATGGAATGCAGTGTACTTGGTATTGTTCGAAGAGGCAGAGCAAAAGATGCAGTGCCAAGGTGAAAACCATCAATATGAAGATTGTTCAGGTGTTAGGTGAACATACTCATTAGGGGCAATGGGCAGGCCACATCCCTCGACGGATCGATAACCAATGGGGAAGAAAACTTCTCGAGTGGCGACCACGAACCAGAAGACGTTCTGTATGTAGGCCCCCCACTAGGTGAACCGACGACATTGTTAGTGTCGCAGGAAGCCGATGGATGCAAATGGCTAATAGCCGTTCAAGGTGGCGTTCAAAGGGGAGGCCTATGTTTAGCAGTGGACTTCCTGATGATGATGATGATGACTCATTAGAGGCCATCCATAACTTCAGCATCCAATCAGCCTGTTTCAGCCCATTGCTGGACACAGGCTTCTCCTAAAGTTAATTAATGTTACTAATACTTAAAAATAAACCTTGCCGGGTTGATGTTTTAATATAGGATTGTATAGCTGTGTAGTATTGTGTTTTATTTAGTTGTAATTACTATTATGTTCTCATGAAGAAGTTATGCATGTTATTGATAACAAATGATATTGAATAACAATGACGATTTTGTGATTTTAGATGTTAGACACAGCAAAAAACTTGGATGTACCCCTGCCTGTGATATGAAAGTAAATAAACTAAAACCCATACTGAAAGCTCCGACTTTTCCTTACTAGTAAGATGTTATTAAAGTAGACCAATTAGTAAATTCAAGGCAAGAGTGAACAGGTACCTTCTAGGTATGCGTGTTACACCGTCAGACCGCATCTACGTTTTGCAACGGGCGAGAGGGCGGTGAAACGCATGCCTATTTGCAGTAAAAAAAAAATACAAATTGTAAGGAAAATGTAGTGCCACCTCTGAGTATATATTAATATGTATTCTGTGTCACTGGTGATTATGAAATATTCTACCGATTCATTCAGCGATTAATATATAGCTACTTCATACTAGATTCAGCGACCCGATCACTCTCTGTGTTCCACTGAATTGCACAGACCACTTTGCAACTTTTTTATGTTGGCTTTGACATTAGCTAGGAGCGGTCGGTGCGGAGCGTCACTATTTATACGGAAAAAAAAACAGTATCAGTTCCTGAGTGTGAAATAAAATTCCCTAGAATTGTTAGTTGTGTACAAATCATGTGCGCTTTTCTATTGTGTTCTAATGAGCGTTTGTAGTTAAAAGTAAAGTTCGTTGGATTAATTAGTGTTTTAATCTTTTCAGATTTCTTTATTGACAAAACGAAACTGGTGAAAGGTGGCTACGTTTACTACAACAAAAAGCTCCAGGGGTTGAGCAGGAGATGGCGCTGCCGGTACAGGCAGTACTACAGCTGTTCAGCCTTCATTACCACTATAAATAACAAGATAGTCTTCTCTAATGAGGAACACAGCCACGCTCCTAGGTGAAAGACGAAAAATGACATTTCTTTTATTTCTCGCAGAATGTTACAGAGCTTCACGATAATGTGTAGATGGACCAGCTCTATTGTGACTGAAGCCAGAATATTTAATCTGTAACTTCTTGTATGAATAGTATCTAGTAGTAGAAGTAGTGATCGTTGTTTGCAAATGTAATAAAATTCTCAGTGGCTTGTATAAAACATGTTTTATTTCTTTAGGACGTAGCATGTTTTTCTTCCTCTTTATCTTCCTGCCCTGCTCCTGCATTTATTTAGTGTCACCGCAGTACGTCTTCCACTTTCGCTTGGAGGCGACCATAGTAGTTAACAGATTAGTCTTAATTATAATTAGCTTGATATCGTATTAACCCTCGCGCACACCACGCAAAGCCCAGCCTTATGTGAGCTAGCCATTAAAAATTCTCTAGTCTTTAACGTCAAGACAAAACAATGAGCAATATTAAGTCAATGTTATTTTTTTCAAGGAGGTGCTAGCTACGTCAGACTACAAACAGGGAAACACTTGCTGATGATTGGCAAGAACACTTACAATACTAATTATGAAGACAAGAAACAGTGCACATGGTATTGTTCGAAGAGAAAGAGCAAGAAGTGTAGTGCCAAAGTGAGAACTATCAATCGGCGGATAGTTTTCCTGGCAGGAGAACATAGTCACTAACATTCTAAAGGCGGCGACTGAAAGGGGGCGGACATGAGCACTCACTCGATGTGAGCACGTTACAAGTCGAATATTCGGCATGTCAGTACAGCGAACCGAGCAGCTCGATGGCGAGCACCGAGCGCCTGAACGTGCTCCACCCGGCTGTCGGTTTGACGAATCCCTTTGAATGTTTACATTTCAGTCAATCGCTAGCACGAGCGTGCGCCTGCTATATTGACTACAACTGCTGGGAATGGAGCACACTCGACCATGTATTCGTCGCGAATATTCAGGTGAGCATTTGCTCACAACGGACAAATTCTCCATGCGAATGTTCACGTCCAGTGAATGCTCATTTCAGTCCTTTAGAGAATAAGTACCGTAGAAGTGATTGCGTATCCTCTAATCAGAATGTAAGGATAATCATGTTTTCGTCGCAAAGATTCAGGTGTCGTGAGCATTTGCTCGCGACGAACAAACTCTCCATGCGAATATCACAACGAGCGAATGCTCATGTCAGTTATCCCACCTTTATCTCTTGTCACAGTGTTTGTTGTCGAACTCCTACGAAACGGCTTGAACGATTTTATTTGCATATTTTTGTTTTTGTAGGTCTAAGAATAGTATATGTAGAGTCGTAGGATAACTTTTATCGCTATTTATATCAAGTGTAGTCCACGCGGGTGAAACCGTAGGGGGGCAGCTAGTGCAGTAGTGTAGCTAGTAGCATATAGTGTTGTGTTTTGTAATACTTTCATATATTAGCTTTGTCTTTCTTGTCAATGACAGGTTGGTTATCTAAACCTGGCAAGGACAACACATTCACACATTGCGCTTGTGTAGTGCCTGCGATGGAGCGCACGGCATGACGTCGCACTGCATACGCATTATGAAATGTCTCTTTGTCTCTCTCGCACACGGTCATGATTATGAGCGGGACAGAGATGGTTATTGTCGTGTTTTTACTTTCTACTGTATAATTAAATTGAAGTTGTACGGTATGTGAACGCGCCAGCTTTAGATAACCGACATTTAGTTTATACTGTGTGTCTTGAAGAATAATAATTAATGCTTCATTATAATGCTTTCAACTCATCTAATGATGTCTCATTTAAATAGCATATATCACCTGTTGTATAATATTACATTGTGATATAAGTGTGCGGAGTTTAACACATCTAATACATGGCCATAAAGGTCAACTTCACGAGCAAGTGTGTTGAAAAAGAGTTTGTGATTTTAAACACCGTACCTTAGTTAATAGCCCATTGGGGCTATGCATATTGATGCATATGTACAGGATGGTGACGTGGACAGTGTCAGTTTTTAAACAGTGAAAATGCTATGATCGTATAAATCAATCGAGCAAAAGAAATAGAAGCAATTGAATTGAGGCAAGAATTGATAAAAATAATAATTGTGTAAGTAAACATTATATTGTTATTGTTCTTTATTATAGGTGGGGGTGCCTATTTCATCGCTCTGCCCACAGGAAAGTATTTGATGAAAGTCGGGGACTACACGTATAATACAAATTATGGCAAGCACACAGAAAAACAGAGCTGCAGTTGGTATTGTTCGAAGAGAATTACCTCGAAATGTAACGCACGCGCCAGAACTGTGTTTGGAGCGTTAAACCAACTGCGGGGAGAGCATAACCATTAAATTTATTAGAAATCCTAAACAAAATATTGGAAATAGACATGTACAAGTTAACTAGTTAACTCTAGAATCGGCTAAAGTTACTTATTCTGGAAATTAAATGCAAAATTAAGGCTGGTATTCTAGAAAGACGGTCAAGCGATAATCAGCGGGCTTACCGCGGATCACAAAACGACATAAACTTTATCGTAAACTCTTTTAATTTGACACAATTGGTACCGCCGAACTATCACGTGTTCCATCGACTAGCCATTTCCATTATGGCTACATTGAATGAACAAAAAGGTACGTAGTTTGAGCAAAAATAAACAATAGACGATAAATTTCGTACCGCGGAAACACTTTTACATTTCAAAACGATGGTAAAAGTCAACGGTGAAAAAGGTAAGTCTCGGGCAACGTTTTACACCATATTTCCGCCAAATTTGCTTGTGTTACAACACTTGCATTTTTAAACTCGTGATATCTTTCGAATTAAATGTCCGAATTGAATAAATCAAAAAGTCATAATAAGGTATTGAAACAGTCTTGAATATGAAGTAATTTATTTTGTTAGGAATTAACACCAAGATACAATTAATTTTTTTGAAAATATTATATAACCATTACACCAGGAGATAGTGTAGCTTTTCCCAACAGTCAAAAAATTTCTCAAATCGGTCCACTAGTTTCGGAGCCTATTAATGAAAACAAACAAACAAATAATCTGATTTTTCTTATAGATATATAATTATTCTTGTTTTACGTCATTTGTTTTCTGTCTGTCTTATTACGAAAATAGTGTTGCCAAACTATCTATGGTAAAACTATCGATAGTTTTCATCTGAATAAGCCACACTATCGAAAGGCCTATAAATACTACCGATGGCTCAAAATGAGGCAATAGTACCATACTGTGAGTACAATACTATCGATAGTGTTGTTGCTTGCGAAGAATAAACTATGGATAGTATACCTACTGCTCGTAAATAAAAAAAACTATCGATAGTATTGATTATTTTAGTCTATCGATACTATCGATAGTTTATACTTCGCGAGCAACAACAATATCGATACTATCGATAGTATTGTACTCACTTGTAGTATTGCTTCGTTTTGAGCTATTGATAGGATCGATAACATCGATTGTATCGATACTATCGACAATGTTTCGATTGGTTGGCTATCGATAATTAATAAATAAATAAATAAATATCGGGGGACCATTGAACACAAATTGATTAATCATCGATAGTCTACTAGCGATCGGCAACACTAGTTGAAAAACATTTGACATTTCGTTGGTTCAATTAACCATTACAATACGATGTCTCATCGCGGTACCAATTTTTATACTGGCGTAAATGACAATTGTAAATGTAAACGAAAATAAAACCATTACGCTCGGGCAACCGCGGTCGGCCTGCTGTCCTTGACCACAGATTTGACGCTGTCAGTTCATAAAATGTGTCACTTAATCGTTACTCAAGCATAGATCAACACTCGAGCGTCATTCTAGGATACGGACCTTAAGTCTCTCTTTGAAGTAAACCCTTTCTACGTCATGTACGAATTTATGCCAAAAATATGTAAAGCAGAAATGGGACTTGCTGAAATGTAACCTTATTTGTAATAACGTGAATAATATAATAAATATATTTAAACAAATAAATGTGTCGCTAAAAAAACATTTGAAAGTACTAACATTATCATCATAAAAACTATACAATTTTGACAGTTTCAATAATACATTTTTCTTAATATGATTTTTATTTACACCAATCCACGCGAGTCACTATCGCCTACAAGCAACCCTACAGGGTCTGATTACCTTATTCGCTATGACCATGTAAGCACGTAACGCGAGCGCGTTACCTTATCTGCGTGGAATGACCGCTAACGCCCGTAATGACGTCACACGTTATTGGCAAGGACTCTTGATGGTCAATGGTCATAGCGTATTAGGGTCCACGTATGTTTTGTTATTTTATTACATAGCTGTTACCGTGGTGGGAAGTTGATATTGTTTTATGCACAATTGAATATCCATTGACTTCTTTTGCTTTGATTTAAGCCCGGTTACAATAACCTATCTATCCACAGTTTGCAGATAGAAATTTTTATACTCCCAGATAGACATGAGGTGCGAGTATCCATGAGTCGATTGCGGGGAAGACTATTCACCTATTCCTCAACACATTGTGTAATCGTTTTTTTTTCATTTTAGATAAAGCCTTTATCATCACCCGTTACACCGGAAACCATTTATTGAAAATTGGCACCAAGTTTTATAACACAAACTACAAAAGGGCTCCAGTTATGGCCACCTGCACTTGGTACTGCTCCAAAAGGACCAGCAGGGGGTGTTGCGCTCGCGCCAAAACCGCTTTTGGAAAATTAGAACTGGAATATGGATCACATAACCATTGATTACTAAGAGATTGGTAGCATCTACCGTTCATCATCATCAGCCGTAAGAAGTCCACTGCTGAACATAGGCCTCCCCATTGAACGCTACCATGTAATATAATAACAATAGTAATTACTTGACTTAGCTCACGAGGTGACCGCTATGTTGGATGTTGACTCAACGATCATCGTCCCGATAGTCGTTTCAGCGAACGGCCTCATAGCGAAGAGTCTCGACCAACATCTTAAGAGGCTCTCGCTGGACGGTTGGATCAAGGGTCGAATGCAGAAGTACTCCTTGACACAGCGCGTATCGTCAGGAGGTTCCTCACTCTGCAGCCCTAACCACCGGTAGCTTGAGTCCTGCCCCGCTACCGGCGGCACTCTAGGTTTAAGTTTTTTACAGTAATTTTGTTTAAATTAATGTAAAAAACTTTTGCTTAAGAAAAGAAATAAATGAAGAGATAATAATAATCACTTTATTTGTAGGGTAATTGGTACATCAACTTGTATATTAGGTAATGTCTTATAGTGTAAGTAATAATGCTAACAGTATAATACAATGTACCTTATTTGAATCACTGTCCCCCACACTAGGTAGTACCTGTATGGTGAGGTCACAGGGTTCTCCTACGGAGACATTATTATGGCTACACAATTACAAACATTTTTAAAAACGATAGAGAATACACATATAAGCTAATTTTAGGATGTTTAATTTATAAAGTAGGTATAATATAGTATATAGTTATAGCGATGATGGCTCAGTGGTAGTGACGTCGGCTTGCGATCCGTAGGACGTGGGTTCGTATCCTACAATGAGCTTGAGCTTTCGATGAAGGAAAACATCGTGATGAAACCACAGCTTGGTGGTAGGGTATTTTCTAGTACTCGCCTGGCTAGCTACCACCCTCTTGTTAAGAATCTGTCGCCAAGCACCTATCGGTGTGTTCCGGCAGTCTCACTTGAGAGTCAGTTCCCAGTCCAGGTGTAGCGTGGCGCCATCTTCGACCACATCGTCACTTAGTATCAGGTGACTTGTGGTCAAACGCTACCCTGTAAATAGTAAAAACAGAAAAAAAATATAGTATAACATACATAATGAAGTGACATATAAATTAAGTTAGGTAAGTATCTATGGTTAGTAGGTATGGCTACATTTTATACAGATAATATGTACTTGTATAATTCCATATTATATTTTATTAATTTAAGGTTTTGCTCTTTGATTATGATTAAGTGTGTTTGGGTGTATGATAGTATGAACTGTTGATATGAGTGTTGGGTCTGTGGATGGGTTGTTTTGAATTGAATATGCATCTGATTGTATTTAATGTGCAATGTATTTAGAGGTAGGTAAATAGTGCATGTGTGTGTGCGTGTGTGTGTGTGTGTGTGTGTGTGTGTGTGTATGTATGTGTGCATGATTGATTAGTCTATTATTCGAAGTAGATTCTCTGTAGTATCATAGTTAAGTTGCAATAAATAATTAGTAATAGTAAACTTGCCTGTTCTTTTGCCGGCGTAAGGAGGTAAATAGGCGTAGCTTGTCTCACATTTTAAAGTGATCATATGTGTATGTATCCTATTAAATAAAATAATTTTGAATCTGAATTCTGAATTTTGTTTGAAATCCTGCGACATCACGCCCGGGACTGATCCACTACCATATCTAGATATATACGTTACGTATGTACGTTTGTAAACTAAAATAAAACGGTGAGTAATAATATAACAATAAATTATGTAGAGTACAGTCAGCGACAAAAGTAGCTGCTAATACTCGAATTGCCAAATTTTAATTTTATAACGATTTTTTTGACAACTTTCAAGGCAGCGCCTGATTACAACGCAACAAACCTGATGTAAAGCGATGATTCGGTCGAAGGTTGGTGCTAAAGATCATAAAGAAAATCGCAAAATTTGTTATTGTTCAGTGAGGTTCTCCCCAGACAACCTTTATGTATCAGGTAGAATCGTAATAGAAGAACGCAGCTTATTTCTCTAAAATTTCAGAAAGTATAATATTCTACCCATCGTCCAACGGAAATTACATGCTTCGTATCGGCTATAACACGTTCTGGCGATCCTCGGCCAAGTTCGCTGTGGATAGGCCAGTTCGCTGGTATTGTTCTAAAAAGAAGAGGAAGCTGTGCCCAGTCAACGTACGCACTCTAGGTAGAGAGGTGCTGGATCTCACTGGCGAGCATAACCATCGTTAACTAAACTAGTGACTAGACGAACAGATGGTTTGTCTGATCATTCATGGATAGAGCTGCCACACTTTTTTTTCTATTTACAGGACTACAAGTCACCCTATGTTAAGTGACGATGTGGTCGAAGGTGGCGCCACGCTACACCTAGACTGGGAACTGGCTCTCAAGTGAGGCTGCCGGAACACACCGATAGGTGCTAGGCACACACAAAGAAAAAAATCCTGACTTGCCTACTGAGCCTTACCTTCCGAAACCGATTCCTTCCAAAATTTAATAAGAGTCAAAAAAGAAGGAAGTTCCTTCTGTATTTCGGAAGGTATTTTTTCTCCGTGCATTCGACCGGATTCCTTCGGATTAGTCCCACATTGAGAGACCCTCCAGGGAAACTTCTTAAAAGAGTCTGAAGTTTCAACTCTGACTCCCTGACACCTCAAGCCCGTTGCGATAGCAGCCATTCGACTTCTATTGCAGTATTTCACGCATGCAAGTATGTGGAGTACCTACATGGCCAATGATGCATAGCACATACACATATCCCGTTAAGAAAGCGTCCGGAAAAAAACAAATTTAGATCCAATGTCCGGTGTTAACGAAATCTTTTACCGGTCGTCAATTTAGGTGTTGGCAGCCCTATTCATGAATCATGGTGATAGGTCTGTGGTTTTGCTGCTGCAATTTGCTGATCACTCCGAGATATCTTTTTCTAGTCTTATATACTTAGTGAATTCCCTACTGAAGTCACGCTGTCCAATGGGAACTCGCATGAAGTAACTGAGATATTTACGTAATAGAGATTATTATGATTTCCATCAACGTTACCTTTAGTAGGTACAGTCAACGACAAAAGTAGCTGATCATACTAGATTTTTCAAATGAATTTCGATCAGTAAAGGTTGTTTTTTTTTACATCTTACAAGGTAGCGTTTTGACCACAACATAATACGACTGATTGTAAATGATGATGTGGTTAGTGCTTGATGTTTAAGATGATGATGGTAATCGGAAAATGTGTTATTGTTCAGCGACTTTTGTTGTTGACTGTACATACGACAAAGTTTCGAGTCACTTTTTGAATTTATGCCTCAATTTAAAAAGTGACTCGAAGGTCCGAGTTGCCACTTTAACAAGTTGGCGGTACCTACTAAACTTTGACGTTTACGAAAACTTTTGTAGTTTTCAAAACTTGTACTAGGGGACTGTACTCGCTATCGACTATCGTTAAATTGTTGTATGATAATAATTTTTGTTTCGTGTTGTTATCATTGGGCGCTGTGTTTGTTTCCATACAAGTTTCAATGTTTCACGATACTCGATAGGCAAGCCGTAGGACTCTACTTTAATCTAGTTAGGTATTAGTTACGGCTATGTATGTAAATACTTGTGTAAGTTTTATTTATTTATGAATGTACAGTAATAAAAATATCTCCTGTTTTGTTAAGAGAGTTGAGAATTTATTTACCTATCTAACTTTGATGTATAAGTATATATAGGGCTCTTACTACTCGGCGAAAAAAGACTCCGAAATACCGTTTTCCTTCCGAGTCAAAAGGGAAGGATTTGTTATTCAGAAGGAAATCAGGAAGGAATTGGTCTTGGAAGGTAAGACTCAGAAGGAATGTCCGATTTTTTTTCTCAGTATGTAATTATTATAGGTATATTATGTGAAAAAATATTATATTTTACTTATTTTAATATTATTATTTGTTCAGATCACGAATTCTTGCCGACTCCGAATGGTAACTACTTGCTACGTGTTGGCAAATACACATTTTCGTTGGTTGGAAAGTACACTTTCAAGGATAAAAATCAATGCCGCTGGTATTGCTCAAAAAGAAAAAGTCTGATGTGTAATGCGTTTGCTAGAACATATGGTAAGCAGTTGTTAGGTGTATTTAACACTCATAATCATTCGGCAGCTAAAAAGCTTTTATAAGACGAAAACATACATGTGATCACTTTAAGATGAAGAATTGGCAATAGTGGCTGCAGGGATCTCCTTTTTTCTCAGCAATTACAAAACATACAGAGCGAATATTTATGTACATTAATGATCATGTTATTGACATCAAATTGTCAGAAGGATAACACAATTGGTTAACTTTCATAGCAGAGAAACAATGATCGAATACTGCCCTCTAAAAAGAGAGATTTTCATTTTACAGGCATACAAAACCGATTTAAGGGTTGAATATTTTTTGTATGGCATATACACATTCTCCAAATATATATCGGGGGACCATTGGCACAAATTGACTTAGCCCCAAATTAAGCTTGTATATTCTGTATTAACCAATGCTTTAATTTTTTGCATGTTTAATATTTTTAGGTAACTGTCTTTATTTGTATAACTATGCGTATCACTACCACTGAGCGATGATGGCTCAGTGGTAGTGACGTCGGCTTGCGATCCGTAGGACGTGGGTTCGAATCCTACAATGAGCTTGAGCTTTCGGTGAAGGAAAACATCGTGATGAAACCATAGCTTGGTGGTAGGGTATTTTCTAGTACTCGCCTGGCTAGCTACCACCCTCTTGTTAAGAATCTGTCGCCAAGCACCTATCGGTGTGTTCCGGCAGCCTCACTTGAGAGCCAGTTCCCAGTCCAGGTGTAGCGTGGCGCCATCTTCGACCACATCGTCACTTAACATCAGGTGACTTGTGGTCAAACGCTACCCTGAAAATAGTAAAAAAAAAAAAAAAAAAACTACATATTTTAGCATGTTTTATTATTAATTATCGTTAATTGACGTCTCTCAGTGCTGCGGTTAACTTTATATTACTTAAATTTAAATTACATTATCTATTTGGTAAGATAATAATGGAAATGAAGTATTGTGTCGTGTGTTCAGTTTATATTTTATTAATGGTAAGAGTAAAAAAAGTGAAACTTACGATGGAAATATGTATGCATTAATATAAAAAATAAAATATTGAAAATATTTTGTTTCATCAAAAACGGACCCTCGTTTTCTTGATCATTATAAATTAAATTACGTTCATGCCAGTGACGTCAACGGTTACAGTGGAAGACCATTGTTGAGTTTTTTTTTCTTTTTTCATACGCTCCACTAGAAGTAGGTACCTAAATAGAAAGTTAATGTTGGTTTGTAACAATAACATTTTTGTTGTTACTGCATAAAGCATTTTCTCATGTATATTAACGAAATTTGTTGTAAATAAATGATTCTTATGCTTAAACTCTTTCAAACCACTACAGTATTTTATTTAAGTTTTTTTTACATTGTGGCGTTTTTCGATCTTCAATGTTACACATATTCTTTCCATAAGTTTACTAATAAGTTTCATCTCTTACAGAAGTGAAAGTCATACAATCGCAGAAGGGTAAAATTCTACTCTTCTGTGCAGGCTACACTTTCTACTTGCCCCGGCCTTACCAATGCGTACAACGAAAGCGATGGTACTGCTCTACAGACAGACCTCGAGGCTGCGCCGCCTACATTGTTACAGGCGATGCTAAAGTACTAATGATACATAACAATCATAATCACATGCCGACTGGAGCAACCAGAACTTTTGCTAGTGTTCCGTATCTACCGAAGAGGAACGATGGTAACACGGAAAGAGAAAGTACATCCGCAAAGACAAACTTTGACGGCGCAGAATTGCGGTATACCTAGAACTTGCGGTAAAACCAAGACATCGAACACCTAGTGGGCGAGTCCAACGTGGTCGGTGAAATTAAATCGCACCGACTGCGTTGGCTTGGCCACGTAGTGCGCATGGGGGAGGATCGGGCGGCTAGCTTTCTTATTTGGGACGACCGAATGGCCGTAGGCCGGTCGGACGCCCTAGATACCGCTGGAAGGACGCGATGGATGCGGACCTGCGCGAACTCCAGACTCTGAACTGGGCTGAAATAGCTCAAGCTAGAGAAGAGTGGCGCTCTCTCGTTTCGGAGGCCAAGACACGCTTTGAATCAGCCATCGGAGTTAGTTAGTTAGAACTTGTGGTAGCCAGACAGAGAACTAAGGTCACCCACATAGCTCCCAGAGTTAGCAAGCTGAAGTGGCAATGGCCTGGTCATAGTGGTCATATAAACAGCAGAACTGATAACCGTTGGGGTAGACGTGTTCTTGAGTAGAGACCGCGACTTGGCAAACGTAGTGTAAGATGTCTTGCGACTAGGTGGAGCGACGATTGCGCCGTGAGTGGCTGGCAGTCTTTTTAACCTGTTTGTATGACATCAATCGTCCCCTTCTTCTCCTCTACTTTAAAGCATAATTGATTATAAAATTCCTAATAATTAATTATTCGAGTTTATTCCTTTCGATAGCGAGTTAAGCATGTGAAAACGATTAGTTTTGTGTAATACTTACGCAAGTTTTAAAGAAGAAATTGTAGATAGGCATTGAATCTCAAAGGAACTTTTCTCGAGTTGTTTAATAAGTTCAGCTAAAAGCACACGCACGCGAGTAGCTTAAAATAACAAGCGCTTTTAATCTATGGAAATTTCCATGTTTGCACTGTTACTTTAGAAATTAAAATAACTTAATATTTAGAGTATTTAGTAATAATAATAATATTAATGTTAATACATGTAATAACGATTTATTTATAAATGTTTAAAGTTAAAAGTTTCGTTTTGTATATGTTATCAAATTTTAAATTACTTTCAGTATAAATCTACTAGAAAAACTTTACAGGAAATAAAATCAACAAAAACATTAAAAGTTTTTTTTTGTAAAAGATATGATATTAATAAGGGTAAGCACAACAAAAGTTTTCTGATGAGAAAATACGAACGAGAAATCGGTCGTCCATTGGTCTCGTATATTAATTTATTTTTTGCTAAATGGTAGTGACGTCTGTGGTCTTAAAAACCATAGCTTGGTATTTTGGGGTAATTTCTAGTGCTCAAGTTAGAAACCTATTGCCAAGCACCTATTGGTGTGTTCCGGCAACCCTACTTGGGAGCCAGTTTTCAATCTAGGTGTAGCGTGGTAGCGTGGTGCCACCTTCGACCACAACAATTAATAAGTTTTTCTAATAAGATTTCTTAGTCATGGACTTGAAATATAACTATAGAAAAGTCTTGTATTTCACTTAGGAGTTTGTTGAAAAGCCGTATGTGCGTTGGCCTTTGAATGAGTTGGTGGTGTCATTATGCTCTTCTTCTTCTTCCCCTGGTCCCATCTATTTGGGGTCAGCGCAGCATGAATTCTTCTTCCACTCTCCCCTATCAGCCGTCTTCGCTTCATTCACTCCCCTTTCATTCATATCGATCCTCACACAAGCCATCCCTTTTCTTTGGTCTTCTTCTTCCCTTCCATCCACCAACATTCGTATTCATCACTTTCTTGGTGATATGACTTTCATCCCTCCTCATAACAGGTCCATACCAAGCTCAAGATTTATCATTTTTGTGTTCTTTAAATTAAAACTAACTAAAACTAAAAACTAACTGAGATGGCGCAACGACCCAAAGTGACTCTTGGCCTCCGATAACCAAAGACGCCACTTTGGTCTGTCCTGCGCCACCTCCTGCCAGTCCTCTACCTGGAGTGAGCGCAAATCCTCAAAAAAAAAAACAAATTAAAACAGTATTTTTGTTTTGCAGCGCATTATTTTGTAACGCAAGCTGGTATAAGCAGGATTATATACAAGGGTCAGAAATATACGAGACAATATACAACTTCGATGAACGGAGGAGGTAAATCAAGATGGCGCTGCACTAAAGGTGGCTGTAATGCTTTTTTTAACGTTTACAATAATAAAATGTTAAATATTCATGAAAATCATAATCATCCTTGTGTTAGTAAACACGATATAACGTTCCCCTTGAAGGCTCGGGGGTGTTTAATCCAACCAAACATGTAAACACTTTTACGTGTGCAAAGGTTGAATATATCGTATTAGAAATTCCCATACGAAAGGAAAATTTTAATTATTTGCAACAACCCTAAGTGCAAGCCGCACTAAGGTTAAACGTGCGCGGTTACATTTAAATTGGATCTTTTAAAAAAACACAGTTTTTACTCATTGAGGTATTCAAAGTGAATAGGCATTAAGGGTGAAACCAAACGAGCGTAATTTTGTGAGTCGTGAGTCGCAGAATTTCGGTAGCATAAACTCAGCTGCAGTTGGTGCCACACGACGATGCAAAATGAGTAGTCTGCTTCAGTTGAACGGAAATCAGTTGAACGTAAAATGAGCGACCGAATATACGTGACTCACGACTCACAAAATTACGCTCGTTTGGTTTAACCCTTATACATCAGTGCCCTATGAAATAACAGAGTTCAGAAAAGTTCAAAATATTTAGCTGTTTTAGGGCTGTGCTAGGTGCGTTTCTGGAAGAAACTTTGCAAAGCATTTCAAGTACGAAAAACTCTATTCTCATTTCGACCTTATATTACGTGACAAGTTGTATATACATATATGTATTTATAGCATTTCAATAATAAAAACTAGGTAGTGGTTATTTAGTTGGTTTTATTTATAAACTACCGACCCACTCGGCTTAACACGTGCTGCAGCGGCATTTCCTGGGTAACTTTTCCGATTTTTCTTTCTCTTAAAACCATATTCGAAAAATAAAATAATATAGATAAATCTATCCAGCATTTTTCCCCTTATAGGATCACTTTGTTGTCCGTATGTTTGTCTGTCTATCAAGGCCCTTTTTTCAAGAACGCATTGAGGTATCAAGCTGAAATTGGGGTTGGAGTTCACGTAGATCCGCTTCTGCTGCCGTTCCTACAATAGTTAATTTCGTTAACTATTAATAGGTATTGTTACTAACTAACTACCTCTAACTCCGATGGCTCAGAGATCCAGTGTGCCCTAGCCTCCGAAATGAGAGAGCACCACTCTTCTCTATCTTGAGCGATTTCAGCCCAGTTCAGAGTAAAAATTCAATTCTTTATTTAATCGGATACGTCATAATATCACTATAAAACGTCAAACTCTACGTTTGTTCCAACCTCCTTACGCGCGCAAAAGAACAGGCAAAAAACGCCCAGCAGGTATTTTTTTGGCCGCGATCACATTCGCTATTCTGAATAGGTATTGTATGTTACACAAATGAATGAAGATTAGTATACGCTTCTATTACAATTTAAGTTGTTTGACTGCCTAAAATTCGCCTAGTGCTACCCAATGCAAATCACAAATGGTATGTTTTATAATTCCATGTCTTTTTTCCAGCGCTCTTCATCAAATCATCAAGGGGTTACGACCAGATCGTTTTCAACGGTTACAAGTTTTACAAAGAATACGGCGGGATAGATTCTGATAAGGCCGCTAGATGGCGCTGTACAAAGAGGCGGTGCAAATCTTACATTAGGACAGTGAACAACGTGATATTACAAGCATTCGAACAACATTATCATGATAACCCTTAGTAGTTAATTATATATACATTTACGGTCGGGTTCAGGATTCCAGCAGCAGTCTCAATAAGTAATAGGTAAGGGTGAAACCAAACGAGCGTAATTTTGTGAGTCGTGACTCGCGTATTTTCGGTCACTCATTTTACATTCAACTGAATTTCTGTTGACTTGCCAGACGAACTTAATTTATTTATTCAGTATTGAGCGTTGGTACTGTAATATTGTGTATTTACAAAGAGGACGCCAGAAAAAGAAGCTGGGTAAAGCCACTCAATAGCCAGAGGCTGATATGTGCACAATTTCATACTTTATTTGCCCTTCCCTCGCCACGACCGAAATTCGGTCGAGTTTACGCGCATTGAGTCGGCAGACAACTCATTTTGCGTCGTCGTGTGGCACCGACTGCCTTTTTGTATGAAACCAAATGCAGCAGAATTTATGCTACCGAAATTCTGCGACTCACGACTCACAAAATAACGCTTGTTTGGTTTCACCCTAAAACAAAAAATCGCGCATAATATGAACTTCTTTTTTAAGTCGCTGTACGTACGAAACGGCACACATGTGTACATGAACCAATGTGAAAAATCGTGGTTACCGGCCGCAGACAAGCTAAGGTTTCATCACGATGTTCTATCCCTCACCGAAAGCTCAAACTTATTAGGTAGGATTTGAACCCACGAACTACGGCTCGCAAGCAGACGTTACTAAAACGATGATGTCCGCGCTTAAAAAAATATTTCTATTTGAGATGTATAAATAAAGTAAATCAATAGACTGACAAGAAATCACGTAAATGTATAATGCTGGGGCCACACTAACGGGAAATGCCGTTAAATAGCGCGATGATTGACGTTTGACATAAGTGTGGCAACGACATTTGACAACGGCATTCACATTGGCGTTTGACGTTAGCCAATTACTCAAGTGCATTCATGTTGACCGTTCAAGTTTAGCCACTCACTTTTGAGTTAATAATTAACCGAATATTTATCGCGATGATAGGCATTGACATTTCTCTTGACGTTGATCTTAGTGTGGCCCGGGCATTAGGATAAGTAACTTTTGTTTTATATTAATATACATAGTTAAATGAATGCTACGTATGTTTTCTAATTTTTATTTATTTTTAACCGTCATGCGTTTGACTACAAGTCACCTTACGTTTGTTTGATGATGATGTTAAGTCACATCCAGAATGTTATAACTAATCAATTTGAACAATTAAATGTTAATCAATAAAAGTAAATGTTTATCTACCTTGACATGTTGTGAAGACAGAGTACTTACTTAATGAAAATATATACATAAGTTAGATAAGATTGTTGAATTAATAAAGAATTATAATATTTTTTACAAAAAACGCTTTATTTTAAGTTTTCTACATGGTTCAATACATAAGTGCGATTAGAGTGGTGACTAACATCCTCGTTATAGGTATAGGTAATTGAGCACAAGGTCTGTTTATCGTATTCGGTTATTTATTCGGCTACCAGGTATCATTAGTCAAATAATGTCGAATCCAAAATTCTCTACGTAGTGAAATACACATTGTCACTAAACATCGGATGAGTTGTGGTCGAACTCTACCATTACCTCGTACAGTCAGCGCCAGAAATAGCTGATCACGCCCGATTTCCTAAATGTGTACCAAATCAGCAATTTGTGCTTAAAAAGTTTAGGAACAATAAAACGTTAGGTATGTTCAGTGAATTTTGTCGAGGTACAAAAATATGATAAAATATCGAGTCGTTCCTATCTATCGAGGATATTTTTAATATTCAATATTGTTTATCATAAATTATTGTTGGAATACGTATTGGTTTCGAGTTTCAACTAACTTAATGAATACTTACGGCCAGTTTCAATAACCTATCTATCCATGTTTGGTCCTACTTGAGATAGAATATTGACGTAAGCTCCATAGAAGTAATGTCAAATTTATTCGTTAATCGGTTCATTAGAATCACTGTTATTTGACTAATACCTGGTATGATATCATAATATAACTAACTAACTGAGATAGCACAACGACCCCAAGTGAGTCTTGGTCTTCGATAACAAAAGACGCCACTTCGGTCTGTCCTGCACCACCTCCTGCCAGTCCTCCACCATAATATCAGTAAACCAAAATATCCAGTAATAGGTTTTTTAAGTAACAAATCTAATATACCGACTCTATTAAATTGTATATTATGTTTCAGTGAAGTACAGTACTGCGCCGTACTTTTATACGAATTACAAAGGGAAGAATATGCTAATCATAGACGGTATCAGGTATCGGATCAACCGAGATTACGGTGGCAAGGTAAGGTGGAGATGCGCTAGCCACGAAAAATTCGGCTGCCGGGCTAAGGTACACACCATAGACAATGAGATCATATACTACGTCGATAGACACACTGTGACAATCGAAGAAAGTCGAACGCTCGAGCCTGGTAAGAATTGAATATGAAGAAAAAACCTGGAGGTGTTCAAGTCAACCAAGTGGCATTACCAGATAAACTTTTTTGCCAAGTCGTGATTTTGGAACTTTTTGAGCGAAAAAAGTGGGACTCTGTCGTCGAAAGCGGGACATAGTAAAAAAATGCCCATAATCAGAAGTTTCTAAATATTTATCTTTTTATTTGAGTTCAAATTATGTTTACGTGACAATCGATAGCAAAAATAGCCATAGAAAATGTATTTTAGTAAAAATATTATGATATTTTAAATCAGATTTACCCTATCGTTAAACAGTTGAGCCTTATCGTCTTCTGAATGAAAAAAAAAAAACCGACACGGTCGAGTTCCCTCTGAAAAGCGGGACTGAGCCTGTCCTGCGCGGGACATTTAATTTTCATTCAAAAATCGGGACGTCCCGCTAAAATCGGGATATCTGCCAACGCTGCTCTATACACAAACCGTATACATATAGACTGCGAAGCGTGAAATCGCGGGTTCGATTTCCACTACGGCAACAAGGCAACATGAAAAAGAGAGCAAAGTATTTGTTCCATATCTCAGTATGTATGTGTGGATCCCAGATAGTTTCTGATACCCTAGATACAGGGAATCCTATAGCCAGAGCTACGGATGTGATTGTGTGTGTGTTATTATTGTTAATTAATAAAAGAGTGTTTTATTGTAATATAATAACTAATATTTTTCATTATTTGTGCCTCATTTTTATTTTCCTGTTACCCAAGTTTATCATTAAAAGATAATATATAAACAAAATTGACGACCGCACTGATTTTATTGAAGTTTTACATAAGCAATATCGCCTATAAAAACTAACATAGGCTACTTTTACCCGGAAAATAATATCATTTCCGCGGTAGGACCTTTGCTCAGCAATCCAGGCACATTCAGCTAGCGTGTGTCGACCAGTCCTATAATAATTTAACCTACACAGATTTCAACTTCTTCTTTAAACCATGATTCTCCTTTCTTCTTCTCTAATTCCATCATTTCCTTGTTATGAAACTCCGTTGTTTCCATACCACTCTTATGACGTCATCAGACTAGCTTACTGATGGGCTCCTAGGGGTCACCTATTGCTTCGTGGTCACCACTTTGGGACATCTTTTGTCCATACACCGTCATGCCTCCTATCACTATCCCAACTCTTGAGCTGAATCATAATCCTTCCTCATGCTATCTATTTTTCTCACTACACGTTTTTCAAATGCAGGTTTAGTTCCTCTAAAATATGTAGGCGCCAGAGGAACGGAAGTTCTATTTTTTGACGGATGCAGATTCAGACCAAACGGGGGAGGAGGATTCAAATCCAGATGGCGATGTACGACACATGCTAAGTATCGATGCAAAGCTGTCGTTCACATGATCAGCGAGAGAGTTGTGTACTATAATAACCAGCACGCCACTTCGCGTACAGATGAGAGCTTTGACGTAATTGACTAAATAGTGAATGTTCCGACATAGCTCTCAGAATTTGCAGTGAAACTTGAAGTAGCAATGGGCTGGCCACATCGCTCGATGAACCGACAACCGATGGGGATTCTCTTGTTTTGAAATTTTGATTAACTTTTCAGTAATCAAGCGTAAATCGTTCGAATATTGTATCTATGCTCTATGGCTATGAACTTATGATCATGTTTGTTTTGCCAAAGTCTTGTAATTGTTATCGTTGTTAATTCTTTCTAAACCTTATAGATAATGTTTTTCGGTAGATATTTGTAACGTTCATTTAAATGATATAACAATGTTACTTTTCACGACTTTTATTTCATCTAACCCGTTAGTTCTACTCTCTTAAAAAGCCACTAATTGATATTTAATAAAACACCAATAACAAGTCTATATACCTACAAAGTTTCTTAATGCCTTACGAGCAGAGGTGGGCGTTTAAACGAAAAGTGGTTAAAAAATCCGCTTTTAAAATTACGTTGACGGCTTTTTCCCAAAGTCCAAACAAATGCAAACTTTATTCCAATATGGATACAACTCAAAATCGTCGCTCTTAAAAATAAGCGTTCAAGCCGCAAGCAAAAAAAAAAGCAAAAGCGATTAAACGTGTTGTCAATTTTAAGCCGTTTATCACATCTTTACTTACGAGATAAAGGGATGTCATATATCAGAGCAGCACCAAGTTTTGCAAGCGTTAAAACTACATTATAATATGAACACAGAAAGAGGGGATGTAGATTTCAAAGATAAAAGGAAGTTAAAGAACCATGCAATGAATAATTAATTACGAGACTGAAACTAGGAGATAAATAATAAACTACCACGAGTTTTAAACGAAAAAAATTATTTCGATGCCAGTTCCAGGCGTAGCGTGACGGGAACTTCGACCACATCGTCACTAGGACACTAAGGCTTGAAGAAGAAGAAGACTTTACTTGAAGTAAGAATAGGGCAGATGGTTGTCGAAGATACCTGTAACAGTTTAATTTAAGTGAAATTAAAATCATCAGTAAGTTCCTAGACAACGTTTTAAAATTTTAAAAGAGAAAGACTACCTTGTCTATTATATTCTTCGCTAATTAACGGACACATTTGACACCTTCTTGATTTTCATTTCTTTTCTGTTCATTAGTGGAAGTGTTCCCGTTAGTGATAGTCATTCATAATGATAAGTTTTGTTCCAGCGTATGTTACAATGATGACCTCTAAGAATGGCAAGCCTATGATTGTCGCCGGAGGTTACACGTATTATCAGAAAGATGTGCGGAATCATAGAGTGAGGTGGATGTGTTCCACCCACCACAGGAAGGGTTGTAAAGCTGGCATCTTTACAGTCGAGGGTAGGGTGTTAAAAGTCATAAGCGAACATATTCATTGACCATATCCCCCGTTACACATGTCGGCTATATAACAATACTAGTTGCACCCCGCGGTTTCTCCCGCGTCTTTCCGTTATCCCGCATGAACCTTGTTCCGGGATAAAAAGTAGCCATGTGTTAATCCAGTATATAAACTATCTACATTGCAAATTTCATTCAGATCTGTTGAGTAGTTTTTGCGTGAACGAGTAACAAACATCCATCCATCCACACTCACAAACTTTTACGGTTATAATATTAGTAGCATACAGTGCCACAAACTTATCTGGCTCGGTGACGGTGGCGCTCTCATCGAGTTTATTCCATTTATCATCATCATTATCATCAACCTGTATCAGTCCACTGCTGGACATAGGCCTCTCCCAAGGTACGCTACTGAGCCCGGATTCGGCACAAGTCGTCGCTCCACCTTTTCGCAGGACGTCCTACACTGCGTTTGCCAAGTCGCGGTCTCCACTCAAGAACACGTCTACCCCGACGGTTATTGGTTCTGCTGCTTATGTGACCAGCCCACGGCCTCTTCAGCTTACTCATTTCTTTAACTTCTCGCTCTACAATGATCGTTTAGTTCCAATTTTGATTGCGTTAATGCAATACATAGCTTCACATAGTTCAATATATTTATCCGTAGGAAACTGCATGAGGCCATAGACGACAGCGTTAATGTGTACTTATATTATCGTATATTATAGCCGCCTTCTGTGACGGGGGTGAATGACTTTGATACTGACTTAATTTATTCAGCCTGCATCGCTTCAGTCTAATTTCTTGTTTTTAAGTTACAAAAAGACTAGGTGATTTCATCGCTGATTGCTATCCATAAACGTATATAGCTCTATTGCAATAAACCCCTAAAACCTTGCCTTATATTGTTTTTATTGATGAATGATTCTCCAATATATTGAGTTCCCATTGGAACCAGTCATGAGAATTGTACTTAACGCTTCGGGATAAACTTGACATCTAAGTACTAAACTCGTTATAATGCTTTCAGTTAAGTACATAATGTCGCAACGCGGGAAGACCTTGCTCAGCGTCAAAGGGTTCACATTCTGCATCCAATCCATGGCAAGTGGGAAGAACGGAAAGATTCGATGGGTTTGTTCTACGCACAACCATAAGAAATGCCGAGCTATCATCCATACTATTCAAGATCAGATAGTAAAGATTCATAATGTTCATAATCACGAGCAAACTGGTCACGTTAACGATCCTCATGGTAGCTTTGGTTTTAAATGAGGCAGAATGGATCTTTGTAGCTTAAGTTGTCAGCAAATATGAATGCCCACACAATCACATACATTCATTTGACCCATAAAGCCCAATTAACACCGCCGCGCTGCGGAGTTAAATGGAAATGATTTTTTGCAACGAAATTGTACGCATCATGATGAACTTTAAATCAATTGCATAATATACAAACTAAGTACGAGCCAAAAAAGGTCGCGCGTTATCTGTCCGCACCGTCTCACGCGCCTTCTTGTGACATGAGGCGAAATTGACACTTCCGTTAAACTCCAATCTGCGGCGGTGTAAATTGAGCCTAACGAGGAATCAATGTTAACGATAGATACTCTAGTATCAGATACTACTTTAAAAGATAATAAATAAAGATTTTAAACAATTACTTTCTTTATATTTAACCTACCTTTGTACAATGTTACCTGCATACTGGGTATCTAATTATCATCAATATGCGTTTATATTTAAATAGGCACATATTATTGGATCGTTTGAAGTGACTAAAGAAGGTCTTAAGATAGTTCAAATTATCCCTGATGTCTGGCAACGTGCCCAGAATCCTGGCGGTATTGCCTCACTGAATAGCGAGGCTTATTCTTTGTCCAAATTATAGGTCAGCATTCTGGTCACGAGTGGACGCCCTATTCTCAACTATTTCTCTACCACCAAATAAAATTGTCAATACGATCGCGCCAATAAAATTACCTGCCGGGCGTTTCTTGCCTGTTCTTTTGCCGGCGTAAGGAGGTTGGAACAGGTTTAGCTTGTTTTAAGTTTGGCGTTTTGAAGTGATCACAATGTATCCTATTATTTAAAAAACATTTGAGTTTGAGTCACTTACCATCTGGCAAATAAGGTAGTGGTTATACGTGAGCCTGTTCCGTACAAAAAAATGTATTAATATCTATTTTCAGAGTATTTCTTAAAAGAATCTAGTCGCGGGAAGATGCTGATTTGTGTCGGTGGATATACATTCTCTGTTCAAAAAGCGTACAAATATAAGGTGAGATGGCAATGTTCTACGCATAAAAGCAAAAACTGTCGAGCCATTGTCTATACTGTTAAGGAGAAAATTGTAAAATGTATAAACGAACATAATCACAAGCCCGTTTGCTGACCGCATCTGTTATTAATTATTATAGGTCCTTGTAACATAATCCATACGGCTATGAGTATTATGAATTATGTTAATTTGTATGATACTTCCGTATCTAGTATTAAAATACTATGTATCTAGTATTAAAATACTATGTATCTAGTATTAAATACTTATGTCTCAATCTATGTAGAAATTTTGATTCATTAATCATTACTCTTACGAAAATAAACATTCCGTTTAACAAAACGTAATTTACGCAACAGTATTTATTAAGTACTGTCAGCGAAAAATTTTGCTGCTCAGGCCCTTTTCCAACACGTCTGGTAGATATGGAAACTAGGGCGTGTTGAGCTACTTTTGTCGCTGACTGTACAAGATGTTGTCCGCAAGTCTCCACCACTGTCACCTTAGTAGGTAAGTAATTGAAGATTATTGACTGTTTATTAATAACGCACACTTTTAGAAAAACTGTAGGTACTTATGTTTATTTGCGTTGCAAAAAAAACTTCATTTCTACAGAAAAAAACTTTTGACGCGATTTCTTTTTTTTTCATTAGTTTAAAACATACTTTGAAAAATGTGGTTAAGACTAACTATACATTTTTATTTCTAGTTATCGAGTACAAGACGTCGATGCGAGGTCACACCCTGTTGTGTATTGATGGATATCCATTTTGTATACATTCTATTCGGGGCTCGAGAACTAGATGGCGTTGTTCAACTCACAACCGCAAAAACTGCAACGCATCACTAATAACCAGCGAAAATAACGAGTTTATAAAAATAAATAATATTCATAATCATATTTAAACAGTTTAAAACGATATTATCATATGTAAATAGATCGTATTTTACCAAAATAACGCTATTAAAATATAAAGATAAATATAGTACCAAAATGTGAAGTAGATATCGGTACTAGTTGGGAAACAGTGATGATATACCGAAGAGGAACTCTTTCGGTTCGCCAGATGGCGTTAAGTGATAAGTGCTGAACGTCCTCTCAGGCTAAGTGACGTCAAATTTTGTAGAGTATCGTTATCGTAGATATCGGTATATATTTCGTTATTAAAATTATTATTAAATATCGGAGATGTAACGATATTTTCTGTGATATAAGTTCTTGTTTATCTCTAAATATATTTACTGTTAAAAGCGAATCGCCCACTGAGGCTAGATGACGTCAACATTTGTAGAGTATAGTTATCGTAGATCGTAGATATCGGTATATATTTCGTTATAAAAATGATAATTCATTTAAATAATTCGGTATTTATTTCATTGTTAAAAGTATCATTAAATATCAGAGATATTATTATAATGCTGTGCTGTGCTGTTTCGTCTTTATATACATTTTAAATGTGTTTAACTTAAATCATTACCAATGAATAAGCTTAGATTGTTAGGAAAATTGTTAGGTTTTGTTAAAAGTTGTGAGGAGTATAATGGATGGTCTAACTTATCACTTCGAGGAACGATGCTTCTAGGCATAGACGGGTATTAGGTATACATTAAGCTAAAAGTATTAACGGTTACAGGACTCGATGGACCTGTTCCACTTATAACAATAGAAAATGCATTGTCTCTATCATATGTATTATATATTATGTTATATTTTTTTTTCAACTCTTTGTAAGAATACTATAT
This sequence comes from Opisthograptis luteolata, assembly GCA_931315375.2. NCBI lineage: Eukaryota > Metazoa > Arthropoda > Insecta > Lepidoptera > Geometridae > Opisthograptis > Opisthograptis luteolata. The sequence continues at coordinate 10,549,537 of OV928042.1, forward strand.
TAGATCAAAATAAAAACACATAACTAAACCTTAAAATGTAAAATAAAACTACCTATCAAACTAAACAAACTACATAATCTAATAAACCACTACCAGTTGGCAACGTTCCCAAAATGCTGGCCGCATTGCCGCGTTGAACGGCAATGCTTATTCGTTGCGCAAAATAACGGCCAGCATTTTGGTCACGGGTAGCATCGACCAGTCGCTTTGTTATATATTATATTCAAAAATATAAATTAAAGAAATGAAAATTATGGACCTTTCGTAATTATAACATAGGTACCTACTAGCGTACTGAAGTTAATATTCTTCTCGCATTACCTATTGTAAAATATATCTTACGAAACACGACTTAAATTAATTATTTTAATTATTTTTTAGTTGTATACAAGAAGTCACGACGAAACAACAAGCTGCTCTGCGTGGGCAGGTACACGTTTGTCATCCACAGAACTGTAAACATGAAGACAGAATGGAGTTGTGCTACTTATAATCATACAAAATGTACTGCTTCCATTATCACGATAGAAGGCAAAATTTATAAATCCTATAACATACATAACCATTAACTATTATGTATATATTCTTTGACTAGCTGCACCCCGCGGTTATACCGCCGGGGTATACATTTAATAAATATGTAGTATCCTAGGTTAATTTAGTGTATAAGCTATCTCCATTTCAAATTTTACTCTATTCACATAAAAAAGTACATAAAACAAAGAACTAAGTATTTTGTAAACTCATAGGTTTACAAAAAATATGGGTGACGTAGGTGGGTGATAGAGTAAAGTGGTGTCGTAGCAAAGTAGGTTCTTTGATGTAAAAGTCATTTTGTATTTATCCCATTTTCCTTATTTTTATTACTCTTCAAAAATGTTAAAATAGGAACGATTACATACTCTTTGAAATATGCTTATAAGAAGAAAAAAACGTTAATAAAACGAAAGTATGTTGTTTTATTTTCACACAGTCATGATCTCGAGTACCTACGACAGCTCGCTAAACAAACTTCGCCAGATATATGGTTACTCACTTATACCGCACCGCTCCGGTACACCAACAGCTTATCATCTAAATGTGCACTTTAAATTGTGCTCTGTAAGTTTCACTTCACAATAACAAGACATGACGAACGCGCTTGTAATGAGTTGTTGGTTAACCTGCTTGCTATTGTATAATATATCTTACGGAACATGACTTAAATTAATTATTTTAATAATTTTTTAGTTGTTTACAAGAAGTCACGACGAAACAACAAGCTGCTCTGCGTGGGCAGGTACACGTTTGTCATCCACAGAACTGTAAACTTCAAGACAGAATGGAGTTGTGCTACTTATAATCATACAAAATGTACTGCTTCCATTATCACGATAGAAGGCAAAATTTATAAATCCTATAACATACATAACCATTAATTATTATGTATATATTCTTTGACTAGCTGCACCCCGCGGTTATACCGCCGGGGTATACATTTAATAAATATGTAGTATCCTAGGTTAATTTAGTGTATAAGCTATCTCCATTTCAAATTTTACTGTATTAACAAAAAAAAAGTATATAAAACAAAGCCCTATGTATTTTGTAAATTCGTAGGTTTGCAAAAAGTATGGGTGACGTAGGTGGGTGATAAAGTGAAGTGATAAGAATAAAATTGTTGATGTGACCGCGCTAAAAAAATTACCTGCCGGGCGTTTCTTGCCTGTTCTTTTGCCGGCGTAAGGAGGTTGAAACAGGCGTAGCTAGTTTTAAGTTTGACGTTTTAAAGTGATCACAATGTATCCTATTAAATACAAAACGTGGTATCGTAGCAAAGTAGGTTATTTGATGTAAAAGTCATTTTGTATAAATCCCATTTTCCTTATTGTTATAACTCTGCAAAAATATTAAAATAGGAATGAATACTTCTTGAAATATGCTTATAAAAAGAAAAATCGTTAATAAAACGAAAGTATGTTGTTTTATTTTCACACAAGCGTGATCTCGATTACCTTCTGACGGCTCGCTAGACAAACTTAGCCATATACATGGCCACTCACAAATACCGCACCTCTCCGGTACACCAACAGCTTATCATCCAAATGTGTACTTTAAATTGTGCTGTGTTAGTTTCTCTTCACAATAACAAGACATGACGAGAGCGAATTATGCGAGCAGCAGCCGCAGGATTTAAAAAAAACCAAAATTATTTGCAACTATTTAATAAAGTAAAAAGTTATAAGTAAAATCTTAACTCTAAGTAAACTACTGCACTCATTCGAAGTGTGAAATGAAGTGTCGGCGGTTTCCGGTGTCCGCTCCCAGCAACACGGCTTGACCGGAGTCTTGTTACCGCGCCTCGTGTAAGAACGAGGCCATCTGCATCATCGCTTTACGTAGTTGTGCAATATGTAATTTCTCCACCCGCAGATCATCAACTATTTTCCAACTTTTAGTGAAAATGTTGGTGGGAAAGCTGTAGGGTTTTCAGGATCTTCGTATTCGTGTTTCGCAGGTGTCTGGTCATCTGATGAGCGTTGGGGTGTAATGCGCTTGCGTATGTTGAATCTTCGTAGCATTGTACCCAGTGCGAGGGCGAATGCACTAAATAGTACCACATAGAAGGGAACGGTGGTGTGATAGATTGCGTTGCCAGCATCTCGTTCCAAGTTCGGCTGCATCATAACTTGATTGTAGGCGTTATGTATTTTCTTCAGGTCGATGGATTGCAGCACCAGCTTGTGCGGGGGTGTGTATTCCCGTTCAAAGTTGTATGTTATGCCGGTGATTAGTAGTGGCTGGCCTTGTACTTGGTTGTTCTCGTTCACTATGGTGAATTCTGACGTCATCACGGTACAGTTTAGAGGTACCGTGACTAGGTAACTGCCTTGGAGTTGCTTATATTCTTCTCTTCCGCATCGCAGATGGACTCTTGTTGAATGGGGGAATGACATAACATAGTTTTTGTCATCCAGTTGCTCCATGGCTTCATTCTTCAGTGCTACGGTAGTCAAGTTGCAGGTTTCTCCTAGGACGTGGTTGATGACGAGGTCTCGAGTGCAGTCTTGCTGGTTCTTGACCCGCTTGATGGTATCTTCTACGCAGAGGTACTGCTTGTCTACCTTCGGGCATTCAGCCTCCATGTACGCGTATGCTTCCTTGTTGGTTGCAAGGAATGGATAGGGTGGAATGAGGACTTTATTGTAACTATTCGGAGCTATTGAGAGTTTGTAAAAATCGAAAGTTTCTAGGCTAACTATTGGAATTTTAAAAACTATTACAATTTGCCTTCCGCTGAAATAGGAGCCGGGTTTTATTATACTATAATAACTACGTAAATCTAAACTTAATAGTCTATTATCTCCGTATATTATCCGAAGTCTATCTATCATTTTACCTAAGGTATCTATATCTACCATAGAATGGTGCGTGCTTAAAGCGCGCACAAGAGCTAAAATATTTTCTATTCTAATTATCTCTTCTAATAAATCGTCCACATTTTCGGTTATAATAGTCAAAAGTTGAGCGAATTGAGCGTATTTTACTAAACTACTATCTTTATATGCATTGCTGTCTAATAAAAGGTCCAAAGTTGAATTAATTAATTGCTGATTTCTAACTAACTGGTCGATTACGTCATTATGTTGCGTCATCCACTCTTTACTAAGGCTTATATGAGCGTTGAATTCGGTTACAATTTTGTCCTGATTTTTATTTAAGTTATTGATCGCGTTATCAAATTTAATTGCATCCTGATAGTCTAAATTCCCTGTTATACTTTTAACTACGGATCCTAATCCGTCAATTAGACCTCTTTTGGTGCGACTAGGTTCTAAACCTTTTATATGATTTAAGACTTTATTAATCTTATGCGACAAGTAATTAATTTGGAGCTCGTATAAAGCAAACGTGTCATTAGTAAGTTTCTGTTCAAATTCTAATAACTGTTCTCTAACCGCGGTAGCTTTGTTTTCTATATCATCTATCTGAATATACTGCAGGAAACTATGGTAATGCGAAATTAAACGAGTCTGTCCTAGTTTATAAGGCAGAAGTCCCGGACCGTCGCTAAGACTCTCAAGTCTTATCTCCTGCGTGTGAACAAGATGCGCCAGCATCATCAGCAGAATTCTGAAACAATTTGGCGCTATTAGGTACTCGCTTAAGGCGAGCTTTGGCTACGGGCCCACGTTTTCGTGACGTGTATATGTGAATAGGTAGATTGGCAAGCACGGTGTCTTTTGTATATCGTGGTGCCAGCTTCTGACGGCTAGCAAGTGGATTTTTAACAAATATTTGCTGATCAGGTTCATACTGTGTTTCCGGTTCCCTATCTTTATTCCTATTTTCTATTAAAACCGTTCGATTGTGTAGAGCTGACTCATTGATAATGCTATAAACTAATTTCATCTGATCTCTATGATTTTGAGTATATTGTTGCAATAAGTGCTGTGTCAAATCTATACTGACTGGATCTCTCGGGTCAAAGTGACCTGTGATTATGTCAAACGGTCTGCACTTGGTGAAGCTGTGGATTGAGCTGTTATATGCGATAATCGCATATGGCACTAAGTTAGCTACCGGTTCGTCTTTACGCTGTAATTTGAGAAGTCGCAGGTGTTCGAGTATAGTCGAATGGAAACGTTCTATGTTTCCGTTGTCGTTAGGTGAATGCGGGAGAACTCTATGATGGTTAACGCTATGTGTGCGTAGAAATTCTAAGAACAACTGGTTACTAAATTCCGGTCCATTATCTGTGACGATTGTTAAAGGTAATCCGTGATGTGTAGAATACTTTAACAATGCTTGCAATACGCTAATAGCGGTGCCGTCACGGAGGTGATAGGCCTGCCCGTACTTTGAAAATACGTCAACAAAAGTAACGTACTTTTCGCTGTCTACTGTAAGTAGATCCATGTGAACTATCTCTAGTGGCTTACTAGGAGGCGGCACGACGTTAAATCGTTGTTGAATGGGATTACGATCGTATTTCCCTTGGCCACACACAGTGCACTCATTAATGAACTTCGAAATCTGCTCGTTCATTTTTGGCCAATAATATTTCTTAGAAAGAGACAAATAGCATTCGTTAATGCCTCTGTGATTTGTCTTGCCGTCGTGGTAATGCCTAATGATTTCTTGCTGTCTAAGATACGGTTTCACGTTTTCGAGCTCATGTTTCGTGAGTACAAGGTTCATGGCGGAGCTCTTAAAATGATTTTGTATGACGGGTATTATGGAGTACATACCTAATGGGGGATCAATTAATATGCCGGTCTTAATTTTTGGGGTGACGAATTCTTTAATAGCGTTAATAACATCTTGTTCTAGGTTAGATTCTGTAACTTGTACAGAAACGCGTGTGTGAGTATCAAAAGGCTTTGATACTGCCGGTCGCCTTTTAACGTCACTTACAATTGAGAAAACTAACTGTCGGTGGAATTTATTTAACGGGTCATCGCTTATGGGAACTTCCAGTATAGGATTTTCCTGGCTGGTATGTACCGTCACAGTAGTAGAGCCATTGTCTGGTATTGGCTGCTCTGAAGGGTTCACCATAAGAGAGTCAGTTTCCTCATTATGTATCTCTACGCGAGATAAAGCGTCTGCATTTGTATTAGCTTTACCTTTCTTGTACACTACGGTAAAGTTGTACTCACTGAGTTTTAACCGCCATCTAGTGAGTCGTGAGTTTGGTTCCTTCAAGCTCATGATCCACTGCAACGGTTTGTGGTCGGTAAGTATTTTAAACTTACGTCCAAAAAGGTACGGTCTAAAATACTTAGTGGCCCAAACTATTGCGAGGAGCTCTTTCTCGATGGTACTATAATTGAGCTCACTGTCATTAAGCGTACGAGACGCGTAGGAAATTGGCTTGTCGGACCCGACTGGTCCCTGAGATAGAATAGCGCCTATTGCTACGTTGGACGCGTCCGTGGTAAGGATGAACTCCTTGTCAAAGTCAGGGTACTTGAGAATAGGGTCGTTCGTTAACAGAGTTTTGCACTTCTCAAAACTGTTGACGTACTCAGGGTCAAAGGTGATCTTTTTGCCTTTTTTGAGACACTGAGTCAACGGCTTCGTTATTCGTGCAAAGTCCGGCACGAATTTCCGATAGTATCCGAGTAAGCCTAGAAATTGTTTAATTTCTTTCGGCGTCTTAGGTATCGGATATTTCTCAATCGCTGCTATTTTATCCGGATTGGGTTTCACTCCTTCACTGCTAATAACATGACCCAAGTAAGCCGTTTCTAACTTCAAAAACTCAGACTTGTTCATCTGTATTTTGAAGTTAGATTCTCTGAGCCTCTGGAACACCTTTTCCAGGTTGGTCATGTGTTCTTGCAGGGAGGTGCTGAACACAATTATATCGTCAAGATAAACCAGACAGATCTGGTTCTGGAGTCCCCTGAGGATATTATCCATCACTCTTTGAAAAGTGGATGGTGCATTCTTTAAACCCATTGGCATTCTGAGGAACTCGAAATGGCCATGTTCCACGTTGAATGCTGTCTTGGAAATGTCAGTGGGGTCCATTTCTACCTGATGGAAGCCACTGGCCAGGTCCAGGGTAGTGAAGTATTGACACTTCCCTAGCTTGTCCAGAACATCCGTGATGTTAGGGATGGGGTATTTATCGTCTATGGTTTTTTCGTTAACTTTGCGAAAATCAACCACTAGACGCCACTTTTGTTTGCCTGAGGCGTCCGCCTTTTTGGGAACTACCCAAATTGGTGAGCTCCATGCGGACTCGGATGGACGTATAATGCCTTGGGCTAACATCTTACTAATTTGTTCGCTGACCTCCTGTCGGTGAACAAAAGGATAGCGATAGCTCTTCGTATAAACCGGGATGTCATCGGTTGTGCGTATACGGTGCTTTATTTGATTAGTGAAGGTTAAATCTTCACCATCAATATAAAAAACATCAGCATACTTTGAACAAAGAGTGATCAAGTTAGCCTTTTCTTCCTCATTAAGATGGTCCGTGCGAAGTCGCGATGTGACATCCCTAGCTCGCGCCGATGACGCGTCGGTACGCGTGCACTCGATATTAAACAGCTCCGCGTGAGCGGGACGGTCTAACGAAAATACGACGTCATTTTCATTCGGATTCTCTATCTCTATGTAGCCTCTATTCTGAATTACGGTAGTAACACATTCGTGAATGATACAATTGCATAGTATTTGTTCAGGAATGTAGACCTCACTATCTGACGCGTCAATAGGTATTCTGGCTAACTTTGTACTTTTTGCCGGGATAATGTCCTCATACAAATTAACGTTCCGTGAATTGTATAACAAGATCGGATTTACCGCGAACCTGGTATTCAAATGTAGCTCTTTTAAATCGATTCTTGCCTCCCATCTGGTAAGTAAGTCGAGGCCTATAAGTCCGTCGAAATGGTTATGGAACTTGTATACAAAAAGTTTGATAGGTTCGTTATCATTGATTTCGCTAAAGCATGGTACCGTTATTGAATAATCATTTTGACTAACTGCGTGGACGTTCGTGACCTCAAACGGATCATAGTCTAACTGCACGTGCGGATAAAAATGTTCTACAGCATCCGGGCTTAAGAAAGATTGATTCGCGCCGGTATCTATAAGAAGTTTTAGCGGCGGGTTAGAAATCTGAATAAATGGCAGTTGTCTTTGAGTCTGTAAATTAACCTCTATTTTAGCTTGTCTGACGTAGAAGCCTTCTGAAAATTTTCCTGATGGCTGGTGGAAGGCTGCGGCTCTGTGGTTGTGTCAGTAATGTCATGTACCTGAGCTGTCTCTGAGGCGTAGCTCTCAGGGTCATAGTAACCGTTATAGTCATGTCCGTCTGCGTAAGTTGGGTACTCGTAATAGTCAGGGTAGTAACTAAGTTCAGGTTCATGATAGTAGTCTACGTAACCTGAGTAACCGTCGTTAGCACACTCATTAAAATTCATTTCACGGCTCTTAAAATAATTCGTAGGTGGTGGGTTGCCGTGCTTGGTCCAGTCATGTCCAGCAAGTCCCGTTGCAGGTAAAGCCCTAGGAGTGAAGTGTTGTACTCCACTCATTGGCCTGGGGCCGAAATTCTGAGGGTTACGAGGTGGCATACGGAAAACATTACTACGCGCGTTATAATTTGGTGGTGGTGCGGCGAACATCTGCTGCGTGCGCGTAGGCCCACGGTATTGTTGGTGATGCTGTGGCCCTGGGTTATTTCTAAATTGTGGCTGAACAAATTTAAAAGCCTGAGGTGGTTGTGGAGGCATAAACATCGGTCGTGGTGGTAACATCATCTGCGGTGGTGCCTGTAAAGCCTGCCTATGTGGAGGAGGCATTTGTATTGGGATGTTAGCTTTTAAAACTGGCTGACTTTTGTGCACTTCGTTATTACGTTGCTGTAGATATAAAATATTAAGTTCCTCTTGCACAAACTGTAACGCCTGCTCTATCGTGGGTGGTCTCATACATCTAATGCGAGAACCAAGTGGCTCTTGTAAGCCGCGTACGAACGCTTGCATTGTGAGCTTCTTATAAAGCATACGCTTCGACTCGATAGTGGTTTGGAGTGACTCATGCAGGCTAATATACGTCATAATTGTACTGAATACTGTCTGACAGTGATCGTAAAACTCCTGGGGGGTCTTATGACCTTGAATGGCTAAACACAGATCATTATATAATGCTGTTTCGTCCCTCTGGTCTGCAAAGTTATTAATGAGGGATTCGCGAACACCTAGCCAGTTATCAGGGATGCCATTAGAGTTGATAATGGTGGCAGCGGGCCCAGTTATTTTATTTAATATACCGTTTAGTAAGCATAAGTTAGGTAAATTACTACCGGGCTCATTACTCATATAAGTCGCAACAATTTGATCGCATATGTTAATAAATCTAGTCAATATGTTCGGATTACCATCAAAATCCGGCACTGGGCGCAAGGCCTTGTAAATTACATCTGGGTCGTAAGGCATCTTTGTTTCAAATAATATATTTAAATCTAACACTTCTTCTATCTGCCTATTACTATCTAACTCTCTATTACGGCGAGACTGGCGCGATGCAGTCTCGCTGGCACCCTTATTTGTAGGGTGAAAATTTTTGAATAGTTATGGGATAAGAACTAGGAAGGAAGCAACACAAAAAGAAAGTTTTGCGTACTTACATATGCATTCTGGTTTCCTCCGCGTATCAATGCTCAGATACTGTCCTCGGTACTGCGCTCACGTAGATTCGGATCCAGATGAAGGCTAGAGAGCCTACCAGCGGTTAACAGAGTCCTGCCGATTTTTATAGCACTTTTTGTCCGTAACGCACTGATTCTAGATCCTACCGACTGCGCCAATTATGCGAGCAGCAGCCGCAGGATTTAAAAAAAACCAAAATTATTTGCAACTATTTAATAAAGTAAAAAGTTATAAGTAAAATCTTAACTCTAAGTAAACTACTGCACTCATTCGAAGTGTGAAATGAAGTGTCGGCGGTTTCCGGTGTCCGCTCCCAGCAACACGGCTTGACCGGAGTCTTGTTACCGCGCCTCGTGTAAGAACGAGGCCATCTGCATCATCGCTTTACGTAGTTGTGCAATATGTAATTAGCGCTTGTAACGTGTTGTTGGTTAACTTGCTTGCTATTTTAAAATATATATGTATATCTTACGCAACACGACTTAAAGTCAACATTGAAATGATAAGCTATTTGCTGTAACGGAGCGGTGCGGTATAAATGAGTGATGACTGATGAACAATAAGTTTCTGGGTTGTTCACACACTATTATTAGCTATTTTGAATCTTCAGTTGAATACAAAACTTCGAAACGAGGCCACCAGCTGCTCTGCGTGGACGGATACACGTTTTGTTTACAAAGTACTTCAAGATATAGGACGCGATGGTTTTGTTCCACCCATCACAATAAAAAATGCACTGCCTGTTTGACCATGGTCGGAGACATCATTTGTAAAATTGATAATAATCATAACCATTAAAATCAACATACCAGGGCCCAGTAATCTCTATGGCCGTCTAACGTCCGAAATAAATAATCGATCCTGATCCGTTATCCGCGGTTTTGGATCGATATGTCATGTCATAACATGTCATTTTAGTACTAGGGCTTGACATATTACCAATACTACTAGTAAGCACGTAACATGCTAAATGACCGCTAAAGCCCGTGATGACGTCAAACGTTACTGGCAAGGAATCTTGATGGTCAAAGCGAATAAAGATCCAGCATATGTTTGGGAAAAAGAGAACATTGAAAATTGACGGTGGGCACATACAACTACTGTGGAGTCATGGGTACTATTGGAATCATTTGACTATGAAGATGTCTCGCGATGTCTCGATTATATCTGTGAGTCGATAACTACTAATTTCATGATTTGTTGTTCGTGTCTTGCAATGAGACATGTACTACTTGTATCTTAGCTTTAATTAAAAATATGTGCTTAGATTAGTTATTCGATTACGATTACGTTACTAATTTCTTCGATTATTTATCAGTATATAAGCATTAGTATGTATCTTAAAAATGACAATTACTCCTGATCGCACAAAATGAATATTGAAACTTTTGGGCAAAACTGAAGTCTTGTACTATGCTATGTGCTATAAAGTATAGATAAATAAATAAAATAAATAAAAAAATAAAAACTGAAACTGCTTTTTTTTTCTCTGCGATTTTTATATGAACTCGAGACCCGCGCAGTATATCAACTATTTATACCTGAAATAGCTTTTGAAATGGGATATATTCCGGTTATATATTTTTACTAGCTGTTCCCCGCGGTTTCACACGCGTGGGCTACAGCATTATGCATGCAAAGTCTCAGCCCGATCGGTTTAAAATTGACAAAGTTTCATACAAACTTTCATCCCCTATTTTATCCCCTTGGGGGTAGAATTAATCAAAATCCTTCTTAGCGGATGCCTATGTCATAACATCTACCTGTATGCCATATTTCATCCCGATCCGATCCAGGGGTTTGGGCTGTGCGTTGATAGATCACTATGTCAGTCAGTCACCTTAGAGTTATATACTCATGTATTTAGATTTGAGTTATTGATATTTCTGTATGTATTGCTATACACAGTAGTAACTGGAACTTCTCTACAAACTTCTTAATAAATCGAGTGGATAAAAACCTTTTTACTGTCAACTTTCAGCTCATTACAAGACATCAAGACGTGGCAGCAAGCTACTCGCAGTGGACGGGTACACGTTTTGTGTGAAGAAAACTAATGGCGTGAGGACTCGGTGGGCTTGCTCCACTCATAGTAATAGAAAATGCTATGCAACTGCGATCACACTTGAAGATGTACTTTGTAAAGTTAATAATAATCATAATCACTGTAAAGTATCAAAACCATTTTGGCCAAAAAATCAAAATGAAAATCTAAAGGTTTTTATTCAATAGGATTCATTGTGATCACTTTAAAACGCCAACCTCCTTATGCCGGCAATAGAACAGGCAAGAAACGTCCGGCAGGTAATTTCTTCGGCGCTATCACATTGACAATTTTGTTCTTAATACTAATTGATTGAATGGAAGCAAGTTCACTAGAATCCCAAGCTTTTTAGTCATCTGTAGAGTCCGATATTTTAAAATAATTCAATAAGATGATGCGGCCAAGGTTTTTTTTTGTAATTACAATTAAAGATTGATAAAAATATTGACTTGTTCTTATTTTTATGTTTACTGTTTTATGGTCCCGTGTTGTTGTAATCGTCGTTAGTGCTTGTTAGTAATTCCATTCATCGTGCTTGTTTCATTTGCAAAGTACCATAGTATGCAATCAATATTTTTCTCGACTGTGTTCCAATGTAGCCGAGTTGGTAATGTCCCTGCCTGCGAAGCTAGCGGTCCCAGGTTCGAATCCCGGTAAGGGCAAATATGTGTGTGATGAGCACGAATTGCCTTGGATATTTCTATCTATATAAGTATGTATTTCTTTATATAAGTATGTATATCGTTGTTCAGTAACTACCCATAACACAAGTTTCGAGCTTAATTTGGGGCTAGGTCAATTTGTGTGCAGTTGTCTCTTATATTTTTTCATTCATTTTTATTAATGTTCTAGGTATAGTACGTTGACGTTTCATTGAAGTTTTTTTTTAGTGTCAGATGCGGTGAAAGCTACATCTAAGAAAAACGTAGCACAAATGCGAGAATGCAAATTTCATTTGGATACCAAACTAATCCGTGACAATGAAGAAGAATGTAGCGATGATGTTGAAGCAGAATACGAAGAACTCGAGCCGAAACATAAAAAACGCAAAGTAATGATAAAACCAATTCCTTCCAAAGACGACCGTATAAAAAACGCTGCGCATTTGCCCGAATTCGGTACAAAACAATGTCGCTGCAGGAAGAATGGCTGTGACAAAAAAACTATGATTTTTTGCAAAAAATGCGATATTTATTTATGTTTTACGCCAAGTCGTAACTGTTTTACAATTTTTCATCAAGACTGTTAATATAACTCCTAAAACCATTTATACATTTATAATATAAGAATAACTCAATGATCTCTAATGTTCCTAATATTGAATATCCGACTATTTATATTAGGTATGACAAAAAAGCTTGGGATGTGGTGAACTTGCTCCAATTCAATTAATTAGTAATAAGGATAATATTGTCAATGTGATCGCTCCAAAAAATTACCAGCCGGGCGATTCTTGCCTGTTCTTTTGCCGGCGTCAGGAGGTTGGAACAGGTGTAGCTAGTTTTACGTTTGACGTTTTAAAGTGATCACAATGTATCCTATTGAATAAAGTGCTAATGAAATTGAAATTGAATTACTGTAAGTTAATAATGTAAATTTTTGATGTATTTATAGTTTTCGCTAGAATATGTTTTGCATGAATGTTTCTTTGCTGTTGATTTTGAAGAAATTTATAAAATTAATTAATACATACCTAAAATGTATTATTTATTGCCCTTATCTGCTCATTATGCCATAAATCAAACGCAGAAAAATGTTGCGTGCACATGATAGTTTAGTTCGCATGTTCTTTTTATAGGACATGGTGAAAAACCAGATGTGCCAGTTTTTTTAAATATGTTTCTCCTGCTGGCTACTGATTAAATAGCGTAAATCTGGAGTTTTAGAAAGAACCTCCAAAAAAGTGTACTTGGTACCCAGAAGGATACCAGTGCGAAGCCGCGGTGCTCGACTCGTCTCGTATAACAATATACATAATATGACGTACTTAATTAACCCCTTGAAATTAATGTTTCATCATCATCATCATCAGCCTGTATCAGTCCACTGCTGGACATAGGCCTCTCCCATGATACGCCACTGAGCCCGGTCTTCGGCTTTTCTCATCCAACCACTGCCAGCCACTCGGCGCAAGTCGTCGCTCCACCTTGTCGCAGGACGTCCTACACTACGTTAGCCAAGTCGCGGTCTCCACTCAAGAACACGTCTTCCCCAACGGTTGTCGGTTCGGCGGTTTATATGACCAGCCCACTGGCACTTCAGCTTGCTAATTCTGTGAGCTATGTCGGTGACTCTAGTTCTCTGACGGATCACCTCATTAATGTTTATTTATTTACAAATTTCAGAGTTCGTCTTTGCAAAAGCAAGAAATGGCAAACAAAGGCTGTTTGTCGACGGATTCAAGTTTTTTATCAAAGGACGTTATGGTATCAACCAAAACACCAGATGGGCGTGTTCCACGCACCACACGAAAAAGTGTAATGCCACAGTTCTAACGATCCGTGACAGATACGAAATCATCAAAGTAAATAACCGGCATAATCACCCAAATGAAAGAAAAAGACGGGATTTCGATTTTGATAAAGGCTTAGACAAAATTGAAACTGCTCCGTCGTTACGTTCGTCGAGTTGTTCAGAATGACGCTTTATTATTATATAGGATACAATCGGGTCAAAAAAAAAGTGAATGCCGTTGTCAAATGTCGTGGCCACACTTATGTCAAACTTCAATCATCGCGCTACTTAACGGCATTTCCCGTTAGTCGTTAGTCGAGTCTTGGAAATCCCACACCTCGCGATTTATGCGCTCCTTTCTCCCGCATACTTGCAAAATGTGGAATGAGCTTCCCCCACAAGTGTTTCCGCTGTGCTACAGATTGCAATCCTTCAAGATGAGTGTAAAAAGAGTTCTTAAAGGTCGGCTACGCATCGGCAACTCCCCTGGTGTTGCAGATGTCCATAGGCGACGGTGACCGCTTTCCATCAGGCGGGCCGTCAGCTTGTTTGCTAATCTATTACATAAAAAAAAAAAAAAAAAAAAAAGTGGCCCCAGCATAAGCGATAGCAAAATAACTCTTTTCTTCACACGAAAAAAAAACATTACTATTTTCCGTTGTGTTATTGTGTGTTACAGTTTCAAGTGTGTTATTGAACTTTTTTTCGTGGCCTTACCCATCTATAAGACCAGTGGTTGAGTTTGTAATAACTTGATATGTCAGTGAATAAGTCAGGGCTTTTGTTTTTATATACTTAACGAAATTATGATTAGTATAGATTAGTACAGTCAGCGACATAAGTAGCTGATCGTTCACGATTTTCCAAATGTGTTTCAAATCAGTAATTATTATTGTTTTTTTTACATTTACATGGTATCATTTTAACCACAACATAACACAACACACCTGATTTTAGGTGATGATGAGGTCAAAAATTCGTGTCTAAGATGATGGGGATAATAGAAAAAAGTGTGATTGTTCAGCGACTTTTGTCGTTGACTGTACCAAGCCTACAGTAGCTAGTAAGTTATTACATTTTATTTTTCTAATGTGTACATAATAAAAAGTACAAAATTCTAATGTTTTTGTTAATTAAAAGAGCCCAGCGCTCGGTTTGTCCATCTCTACTTCCCTATTTATATTAATATTATAAATGCGAAAGTAACTCTGTCTGTCTGTCTGTCACGCCTAAACTACCGAACCGGTTTAAATAATATATGGCACAGAAATAGTCTCGAGCCTGAAAAAGGACATAAGCTACTTTTTATCGCGATAAACCGCGGTTTCGCCCACGCGGGCGAAACCACGGGGAACAGCTAGTACACTGAGAAAAAAATTCGGACTTTCCTTCTGAGTCATACCTTCCTAGACCAATTCCTTCCCTTTTTTATCTTAGATTTCCTTCTGAATAACAAATCCTTCCCATTTGACTCAGAAGGAAAACGGTATTTCGAAAGGTCTTTTTTCTCCGTGTAGTTCATGTCACCCAATGTTGTCGCGCTCCCCCGCGATTTGGGAAAGCGGGATTTATTTTTGGGAGGATGCCCAAATGTTCTTGCAATCACAATAAACAAATCCCTGAAGCAATACAGTGAGAGATCATAATAAGTCGTAATTGTAAGCTTACTCACCATAGTCAAGCTCAAGACCTCGTGTGACGGTTCCGTCCTAAATACACCAAATATAGTACGTGGACGTTAAATAGAAGTTTTTTTTTTTTTTTCTGGTACTCAGAAGGATACATACCAGTTCGCAGCCGAGGTGCTCGTCTCGTCTCGTATAACAATATATATAATATGACTTAAGTACTTGAAAATAATGTTTATTTTTGTACAAATTTCAGAGTTCGTCTTTGCAAAAGCAAAAAATGGCAAAGAAAGGCTGTTTGTCGACGGATTCAAGTTTTTCATCAAAGGACGTTATGGTGTCAACAATAACACCAGATGGGCGTGTTCTACGCACCACACGAAAAAGTGTAATGCCACAGTTCTAACGATCCGTGACAGGTACGAAATCGTCAAAGTAAATAACCGGCATAATCACCCAAATGAAAGAAAAAAACGGGATTTCGATTTTGATAAAGGCTTAGACAAAATTGAAAATGTTCCGTCGTCACGTTCGTCGAGTTGTTCAAAATGACGCTTTATTATTATATAGGTGACGCTCGCTTGTCGACCCTTGACAAGCATCAACAAATTCAAACGTAATGATTGCTTGCGAAGGCTTGCAAGCACTTGCGGCAAGCAAAGCAAAACTTTTTTCATACCTTCTATTCGAAAAGTGTCGTTTTGTTACTCTTTAATGCTGGGGCCACACTAAGTTCAACGTCAAGGGAAATGTCAATGCCTATCATGGCGATAAATATTGCGCAATTATGTGAGTGGCTACACTTGAACGGGCAACGTGAATGCACTTGAGTTATCGGCTAACGTCAAACGCCAATGTGAATGCCGTTGTCAAATGTCGTGGCCACACTTATGTGAAACGTCAATTATTGTGCTATTTAACAGCATTTCCCGTCAGTGTGGCCCTAGCATAAGCGATAGGAAAGTTGCTCTTTTCTCCAGTAGACCTGTAAGCATGCAGTAATGAGATTTGAATTTGGAAATAGCTTGCAGAAATCGTTCTGCAAGCTATAGTCCACTATTGATGATTGATCAATAGTCTATCGATAGCCAACGAATCGCAACACTATCGATATATCCATAGTATCGATTATTTTAGACTATCGATAGTTTACCAATTTACAATAGTATCGTTTAATATTGCAAATTGGCAGACTATCGATAGTCTAAAATAATTAATTGATACTATTGATAGTTTTACCGTCGATAGTTTGGCAACACTATTTGTAACATGAATCGTTCATTAAAATCGAACGCAAATTGTATAAATTACTGGCTGTATGTGTTGGCTGTACGGAGTGGGTAGGCGCGGTTACTAATAAAAATATTTAGTAAAAAAAAACTAAAAATTACACTCAAAAATATAAAATGATTAAATTTACTTGTATTAGTTACGATATAAGCGGGTAGGATAGTTGATGTTATAACCGCGGGCAGACGTATCTATCTACCCGCTTCCTCGCACATTTTTTGCTTACGATGACATTACCATTTTCACACAAGTCACTCGCAACTCGATTCAAATCTCGACACACAAAACTCACGGTATGACAGGTGCTTTTTCTGCTGTCACACAACCGTACCACTGGATTCCAGGCACTCGACAGTTGAAACCCGTCCTCTCGATTAAAGTTCTTATACTTGGTTATTACAATTGCTTCTCTAACCAATCGAGGTATATAGTGGCGTTCTGTCGAGATTACCTGAGGGTTATGCAACTCAATCCAGTGGTTGGTGCCCGCCTCCAGAAGGTGTTTCGCTATCGCTGACTTTTGTGTGTCATTATTTTTCACCGCCTTAATATGCTCCGTTTCGTATGTTATGTTGTATTTTAAAACACTTTTATTATCTTGATTTGTAATTGTTATAACTATTAAGTTACAATGAAGAATCTGTTTTTTTAGTATGTAAATTATATTTTAAAACATTACGGGCAACCCACGAAAAAAACTTTACCATTTTCCATTGTATTATATTTTTTTTAAGTGTGTTATTGTATGTTACAGTTTCAAGTGTGTTATTGAACTTTTTTTCGTGGCCTTACCCATATATAAGACCAGTGGTTGAGTTTGTAACTTGATAATAATGTCAGTGAATAAGTCAGGGCTTTTGATTTTATATACTTAATAACATGATTATTATTAGTGTAGATATGTACCATGTATTACATAAAAAAATTGCTATCAATAACTAATGTAATGGACTTTTTTGGTGGCAATTGAACTGTCAACATGAAAATTTTGTTTATATTTCCAAAACTTGTGTTTGTACGAGTGATAATGTGTGATATTGGTGGATTATTAGCCATTATGTGTTCGTTAATGTGTACGAGTGTGGGAAATTGAAATAAAGTTGTGAAAGTGACTTTTCTAGTTGCTCCAAAAAAGACCGTGTAAAGTTTAAGTAAAATGCTACCATGTACTACCTCTTTGACCCGCCTTGTTGCTGGGTCCCATCATCTCATCGTAATCAACATCAATAACATTAATACTTGATTTTATTCCCTGTGTTAATTAATAAAATGACGCCAATATTTTTTTCAAAAATTCTATTATTGAATTACGTGGCTTCAACACCCAAGTCTGGCTTAGTGTCGCCTCAAGTCAAGTTGTTTATGTACCAAGCTTTCCATAAAGCGCTAAGGCGCTAAGGCGTGGAACTCCTTGCCAGAGTCTGTTTTCCCAGATCGCTATAATTTGGGGATCTTCAAGGCAAGAGTGAACAGGTCCCTTCTGGGTGTGCGTGCTACACCGTCGACCGCATCATCGCTTGGCAACATGCGGGATAGCGGTCAAACGCACACCTATTAGCAATAAAATAAAATAAATGTATATATGCGTATGTATATTTTGTTTGTTCCTTATTTCAGTTGAATTTGTGCAGTCACGGCGTGGCCATAACTTACTCCGAGTTGGAGCTTATACATTCTGCGTGAAGCAGGCCAACGACTACAAGACACGATGGGTCTGCTCTACAAATAATAACAAGAGTTGTAAGGCTAATGTACACACTGTCAAATTAAGTGATGAAGAAATAAGGATTGTTAAGATCAATAATGTTCATAACCATTAGCTAGGTTCATCATCATGAGCATCAGCTTGTGTCAGTCCAATGCTGGTCTGGTCTCCAAAGGTGCCCGTAATTAATAATCGATCCGTTATCCGCGGTTTTGGATCGATATGTCATGTCATAATATGTCATTTTAGTAGTAAACCGAGGAAAAAAATCTGACTTTCCTTCTGAGTCTTACCTTCCAAGACCGATTCCTTCCTTATTTTACCTTAGTTTTCCTTCTGAATCACAAGTCCTTCTCTTTTGACTCAGAAGGAAAACGGTATTTCGGAAGGTCTATTCTCTCCGTGTAATATGTCAAGCCCTAGTACTAAAATGACATATTATGACATGACATGAAATTCAAAATTCAAAATTCAAAATTCAATAATGTTTATTCAATAGGATACATTGTGATCACTTTAAAACGTCAACTTAAAACTAGCTACGCCTGTTCCAACCTCCTTACGCCGGCAAAAGAACAGGCAAGAAACGCCCGGCAGGTAATTTTTTTGGCGCGATCACATTGACAATTTTATTCTTATTACTAATTGATTGAATTGGAGCAAGTTCACTAAAATCCCAAGCTTTTTTTTTTGTCATCTAATAGTCCGATATTTTTTATTTAGCTTTACTAATAAGAAGATTTCTCTTGTTTGGTTGTACACATTGGGATATGGGAACATGAATATTAACGAGTTGCGGGATCACAACCAAAGCAGACCAGACCCCACAAGCAGCACCCGTTCACGAGTTGACGCATGTGCCAGCCATCGCTCTCCTCGACCATATGAGAGGGAAGAGGGCGACCCGACACATGACGCCGCTGCAAGCAAAGTCACTTTCGTGAGCATGACTGTTTTGGCTGTTTACCGAGAATGGTTAGAATAGGGGAAATAGGGAGAATAGATAGATAGAAAGAAAGATAGATAGATTAACTACAATCCCAAGCTTGTTTGTCATCTAGATAGTCCGATATTTTATAATAAGCTTTACTAATGAGATTTCTCTTTATACGAATTTGAAATTTTGTTATAGACAAGTCTTGAATTTCACTTGGGATTTTGTTGAAAAAGCGTACACATTGACCTTTGAACGAGTTGCTAACTTTATGGAGCCTAGTGGTGGGATGTCGGCCATGTCGATCCAAAACCGCGGATGGCGGATCAGGATCGGTTATTAATATCAAATGTATGAGCTTAGTTCTTTTTTACCTACCACCTTAATAATGATTAGCTTGGGTGGGAAAGCGAATGATATCAGAGATTGTACTTTTATATGCTTGGTTGTTTAGTGATGGATTATCCTCACGCTTGTATAAATACGAAAGTGTATTGGTTTGTCTTGGTTTGTTCCATTACCGAACGACCAGGCTTTCCGATAAGCGCCATCCTTTCATCGTGGAGATACCACCGATACGCACGAGCAGGTTTGCGTCAACTTTTTGGTGAGAACTGCAAAAGAGTGGAATGCCCTGCCTTGGTCGGTGTTTCCTGAAAGATACAACCCGGGGGTTCAAGTCAAGAGTGAATAGATACTGGGCAAGCGTGCACCTTCGACCACATCGTCGCTTTCCATCATCGGGTGAGATCGTGGTCAAACGCTAGCCTAGTTTGTAAAAAGTCCTTCTTTGACGATGCCCTTATTTCTTGTTTTCTTTTGTTGTTGTTTTTGGAAATTGTTTCTGTAACTGTCTTAAAATATTGATTGACTGACTATTATACGATTAATTTTATATAATTTTACGTGTTTGTTGCTCGCCTGATGGTAAAGGTAACGGCTATAACAGTTCAGTGTGACACAGAATTAGTAACCACCAGTATGTATGTCGTTATATAGTAATTGTCAAGGTTAATTGACGCTTTTTAATACTTATGAGTTTTAAATTTATTTCAGGATTCGTATTTGCGATGACAAAAAAGGGCAAACTGAGGCTGTTCGTGGATGGATTCAAGTTTTTCATCAAGTGTCAACAGTCCAACTACAATGCCAGATGGGCGTGTTCCTCCAACCATGCTAAAAAATGCCACGCGTCTGTGACGACCATCGGTGCCAACTACATAATCGTCAAGGTAAACAACAGGCACAATCACGTAAATATGAAAAAAGATGATGTATATAACACACAAGTGTATAGAAGGTTGGATAGGAATGCTCTGCTGTAGCAGATGGTACAACAATGATCCTACAGTGTTCCGGCAGCCTCACTTGAGAGCCAGTTCCCCGTCCAGGTTACGTGACGCCACCTTCCACCACATCGTCACTTAACAAGTTTAAAGACTACATTTCGGAGAGTGTGCGATGGAACTTCATAACCTCATCCCACCATCCCCATTCCACCATCGTACAACAAGACGCACGGAAACACGTCATCCGTACATGGTTGAAATTCCCCCAATCCGCACAAAACGTTTCGCTTCCACATTTATAATGCGACTAGGAATAGACGGACGTTGTACTTGTATACTTACTTGCCTACCTATTTGTACATTTCTTATTGGAATAACACTTATTTGAAACATTTGATTGTAGTTTCTTATTATAGGTTAAAAAAAATTTTTTTTGATAATTAAGGTTATCATTATCAGCCTTTCACGTTCCCACTGCTGGGCCTCTGGCCTTCTCTCAGAGAGAGATTATGGGCTGTAAGCTACCACGCTGGCCCAGTGCGGGTTGGTAGATGTCGCATGCCCTTGAATGTTGCAGTTCTTGGGCATGCCGGTTTCCTCACGATGTTTTCCTTCACCGTTTTGAGCGATGGCAAATCCGCACATAACTTATTGAATCATTAAGGTTATGCGCAGTAGGAATTTGGTTCATTAGTGTTTTTATACTATTTAGTGACGAGACGAGAAAGTCAATCGCCTAATGGTAAGTATCGCGCTTGCTCATAACACTAACTAAAATTAAAAACTAACTGAGATGGCGCAACGACCCAAAGTGAGTCTTTGCCTCCGATAACAAAAGACGCCACTTCGGTCTGTCCAGCGCCACCTCCTGCCAGTCCTCCACCTGGAGTCCTCGTGCCCTGGGTGGTTTTCGGTGTCCTGGCTGTTGCTCATTACAGATCAGAGTCATCCAAAATTTTGAACTTATACAAAATCCTACGCGGCAATACACTGCTCGTCACCTTGTGATGTTAGACGTTAAATGTCAACCAAGAGAAATATTAGTAGTATTATAGCTTATTATAAAATATCGGACTATTTATACTATGACAAAAAAGCTTGGGATTGCGGTGAACTTGCTCCAATTCAATCGATTAGTTATAAGAATAAAATTGTCAATGTGATCGTGCGTTTTTTTTACTGTTCTTATGCCAGCATAAGGAGGTTGGAACAGGCGTAGCTATTTTTAAGTTTGACGTTTTAAAGTGATCGCAATGTATCCTATTGACTATTGTTTTTGCCCTTTAATATTTGTAATGGTATGGTGTTCTAAATTTTTATAACATAAATAATTTTTCATATTATACTCTTTTCAGTTTTTGAATACACCTTGTCAAAGAGGACTGGCAAAAGGATGATAAAGGTGAACGAGTATACATTCAGTATCAAAGCAGTCAACAGATCAAAAGTTCGGTGGGTCTGCTCCACTCATTGTTTCAAAGGGTGCAGGGCCAGCATTACCACTGTAGATGACACTATAGTCAAGATAGCAAACATTCACACACATTAGTTTGTATCTACCGTTGTCTGTGATGCTATATCTACTTTGGGAATATATGAGTCGCCATCATCGTTATGGATTACCGCCTGTAATGTTACCTAACGCCCGAAGTTAATAATCGATCCTGATCCGTTATCCGCGGTTTTGGATCGATATGTCATGTCATTTTAGTAGTATCTAGCTGCTCCCCGCGGTTTCACCCGCCAGGACTGCAGTTTATCTCAATAAAACGTCTTTTTTCCATTTTTTCTTCCATAAGAACCTTCTCCTTGCAATAACAAACACAACAAAAAAAGAATGAGTGAAATCGGTCGAGCCGTTCACGCATGATGCCGTGACCAAGGGAAATAGGGATTCATTTTTATATATAAGACTAGCTGCGCCCCGCGGTTTCACCCGCGTGGACCACACTTAATATAAAAAATAGATGTTGGATGATTCTCAGACCTACCCGATATGCATACAAAATTTCATACAAATCGGTCCAGTCGTTTCAGAGGAGTAAGGTAATTAACATTGTGATACGAGAATTTTATATATAAAATATGTCAAGCCCTAGTACTATAATGACATAGTGTGACATGACATATCGATTCAAAACCGAGGATAACGGATCAGGATCGATTGTTATTAATCTCGGGCGTAAAGCGGCTTCAACGGAAGACTAGCGACCAGCACAACGCTGTGTTGAGGCTGGTTTGCAGTAAATTATAACAGTGTTTGTCACTATAATACTCAACTTTTGTACTTGCTTAATCTAATGTATTTTTTTACAATTTGTTGCAAATAAATGATTTTCATCCGCATTGTTAGTCTGCATCAGTCCACTGCTGTCCTTACGCCACTGAGCCTGATCTTCGATTTTTCTCATCCAACTGCACGGTCGGTGGTCTGACAACATCGTGAGACGTGGGGAGACGATGAATGCAAATGGCTAATAGCCGTTACTAGTGGCGTTCAAAAGAGGAGGCCTATTTTCTGAAAGATTCTTTTTTTGGTGTACTATATCTTTGGTATGCCAAATGGGATCCGTAATATTTAATATTATGTTTTTATTCTGGTACAGTCAGCGACAAAAGTAGCTGATCGTTCTCGATTTTCCAAATGTGTTTTAAATCAGTAATTTTTTTTTTTTACATTTTACATGGTATCATTTTGACCACATCATAACACATCTGATTTTAGGTGATGATGACGTCAAAAATTGGTGTCTAAAATGATGAGGATAATAGAAAAAGTGTGATTGTTTAGTGACTTTTGTCGTTGACTGTACGATTAAAATTTTAAATTAAAAAAGGGATCGATATGTATAGAAATAAAATATAATTCAAAACACCATCACATAAAGATCGTCTTTTGGTTGCTTACTACCCGACTGCGAATGAAGGAGTGTTATGTTTTTCGAGTGTATGTATGTTTGTATATTTCTTTGGCACGGCCTAACAGCTTGACAGATTTTAACATATTATGAGGTATCATTAGATTCGTCTTACTTGTGGGAGTGACATAGAGTACTTCATTTTGGCTTAGTCGGAGCGTAGTAGTTCAGCTTCATATAAATCGGCCGTCGCCGGTTTGAATGTGTGCGTGAGTAGCGGCACCGTGTACGCACGCACTTTTCACGCACACAATCACATAAACGAAAGGAGGCGGCCGGGGCCGCGGCCATGCACTCAGTACGGAACGCGCCGCCTATGCGTCACCGCAAGAGTAGGCAATTAACTCGTCGAGCGGCCTTAGCTAACCTACACTCACTACATAACATACTGTGTGTACTGTGTTCACTATATACTGTGGTCGGGGTTTCTGTTCCTTTTGTAATGTTTAAACTTGTTTTTGTCATACAGAACTTTATTGTTTGCCAAAAGTGCCATAATTATTGTTTAACATTTCAGTCACACTTTTAAAAACGAGAAGAGGGAAGACAAACATAAAAATCGGCAAGCACACGTTCTACCTAAAGCCAGGCAATTCCAAGCTTTGCAAGAAGCGCTGGTGTTGCACTCAAAACAAGTATTGCAAGGCGTGCCTCCACATGGTAGACAATCAAATTGTTGCCATATACAATGAGCACAATCATGAAAAGAAATGTTAATGCTATAGGTCTACCAGGATCTGATGGCAAAAAAAAGTTTAATAAATAGCGATTTTCATATGGCAACGAAAAATATGTCATCTGTCAACTGAAATTTCGAGGAATTGTTTATGGTTTGGCTTTAAATTAGTAGGAATGACAAGTCTTGATATATCTATGTAAATTGTGAAATGATGGTCTCTTGTCCTTCGTTTTGCAAACTTACAGAGTAGAAATACATACTTCAAAATTTTTGCGCTCGCTCCGCTCGCGCTTTTATAACTTTTCTTACTTTAATATTTATTGTGAAAAGAAGATCTCTTGTCCTTTGTTTTACTTTCTTACAAAGTAGAAATTATGCAAAATTTTACGCTCGCACTAGTGTCTATCTACTATATGTCTTGAAAGCTGGATCCGCCCTTGCCTGGTAGACCTATACATAATAATATCATCGCTTTCTAAAGCCGCGATCCGACGGGGTGCTTTTAAGGGGATATGCTCGGTCAAATGCAAAAACCGTTGTATTAAGAGATGAATATAGAAGAATCTTTTCACCTACATATTTGTTTGAAAAAATATACTGTAAAAAGCATGTGTGCAAGACGATTAAACGTAGTTTTTTTATTGCGATGATGGCTCAGTGGTAGTGACGTCGGCTTGCGATCCGTAGGACGTGGGTTCGAATCCTACAATGAGCTTGAGCTTTCGGTGAAGGAAAACATCGTGATGAAACCATCGCTTGGTGGTAGGGTATTTTCTAGTACTCGCCTGGCTAGCTACCACCCTCTTGTTAAGAATCTGTCGCCAAGCACCTATCGGTGTGTTCCGGCAGCCTCACTTGAGAGCCAGTTCCCAGTCCAGGTGTAGCGTGGCGCCATCTTCGACCACATCGTCACTTAACATCAGGTGACTTGTGGTCAAACGCTACCCTAAAACAATAAAAAAAAAAAGTTTACCAAAAAATATATCAGGTAGCACCTGTAAAAAAATAAGTAGTAAATGTAATAAATTAAGAGAACTGTTCATCTTATACACATTAAACTTATACGAAAAGAAAGATTATTCTATTGATTACAACGGTAGTTTTTGATTTTATATGTATCTCAAATGATTTGCAAATGAAGAAATAAAGTACGTCTATTCGGCTGTAGACGGTGTTCGTACATTGCTATTTGTTTCATGGCGCGCCATAACGAGAGATAGAGAGAAATAGAGGTCAAAGTGCAAATATCATTGAATTGAGTTATAATTAACCAACTAAGATGATCGAAAGTAAGTCTTGGCCTCCGATAATAAAAGACAGCACTTCGGTCTGTCCTGCGCAACCTCCTGCCAGTCCTCCACCTGGAGTGAGCGCAAATACTTCGTAACTTCGTCTTTCCAGCGATACCTGGGACGGCCGACAGGGCGACGGCCACTCGGCCGTCCACTGTATGCTCTGACTTGAGCTATGCCCTTAAAAATAATAAATCAGATCTCTTTACACCTTTTAACTTTTCTGGAAACTTTGCCCTTCAATCCAGAACATATTAGGTATTAGGTAAGTAATGTGTGTATACCTCTGCTTGGCAGTTCAATACCTAAGCCAAGGCAAAGGTGTGGTGGTTTCTTACGGCTTAATAATCTATCCATCCACGACTTAATCTACTGGAGATAGAACTTTGACACAAGCTCCATAGAAGTAAGGTCAAAAATCTATCTTTAGTAGGACGAACTGTGGATAGATAAGTTATTAATTTCCAGCGTTAGGTGAACGCTGCGAAATTACTAAAAAGTGTTATCTAACGCTGTAATCTATTTTCAGATTTACCCAAATTCATAATAACTCCTCACGGTAGCAGAATGATTTTCTACAGCGGCCATAAATTCATGCTTATAAGGGACAATAGAAGAAAAACTGCTAAGCTAAGGTGGGGTTGCTCCAAAAGAATGACTAGAAAATGTAGAGCAAGACTGTATACACTAAATGACATGATAGTCCAAGCATATAACGAACACACGCATCCGGCCATGGATTACTATCCTCAGTTTGAGATAAAGATGCTAAATGAATAGCGAAGCGGTGACACTGACGGAACAATACCACGAGAAGCCTAATCTTCTTCTGTTGTATGACCAACTCTGTTGTCAGAGTTTCGAGACTGCCCGTGGCTTTACACCCGGGATTGATAGCTTAATGACACCTCTGCCTAACCTGGTTGATCTGTTATGATGTTACTGTTATACTGTTACTTGAAATCTATAAGATTATTGTTTATTTATTCGTTATTTATTCATTCACTGGCAAGCGTCACGATCATGCCTTCGAGTATAGGTAATAGAGTGCTGAACTTGTTAATTAATATTAGATCAAAAACAATAACTATTTATGTAGCGTTGTGAGGGACGGGCTTTATATATTTGAACAAGTTTCATTCGATGAAAATAATAAACTAAACTCATACCATCGTTTATAAAACATTTTCCTATTATATCCACATCCATACTAATGCGAAAGTAACTCAGTTTGTCCCTTTTCACGAGTAAAAGGCTGACTAGATCCGGGCGGTCGGGTCCGGATATTTCAATTGAGAGCCAAGGCAAGTTAGCCAAGATTTAGATATTCTATAAAATCGTTAACGCTAATTGAAACCCTCTATCTTTGTTTTCGAGGATTCGTGATTAAACGTGAGTATTTTTAGTTATTTTTTATGCTAAGGATTAGTTAATGTGTGACATCAATTTCTTTTGCTTCTGATCTCTAGGAAACTTGCCCAGATACAAAATTTGTGTAAAATACGGCATCTGTATTACAGATTTCTCCTACGAACTATTGCGGTCATCGAGAGGAAATCCAACATTGGTCATGGGGCAGCATAAATATTCCATACATTTAAATAGTGGTACTAATAAAAGGTGGCGATGTACAAAGCACAATTATGGATGTAAAGCTTCTCTGTACACTGTTAATGGATTGGTCACATCGATAAGAAGTAACCATAATCATGTGTAACGAAATTCAAATTCAAAATACTTGTTAGAATATTGTGCACACTATATAGTAGTGAACAAAGTGTGTTTTGCCTCGACATTGATCATGCGTACTGCTAACTCCTTGCCGGAATCTGTTTTTTCCGATCTTTATAATTTGGGGATCTTCAAAGCAACAGTGAACCTTAGAAGGTACCTTCTAGGTACACTGAGAAAAATAAAAATCCTGACAATCCTTCTGAGTCTTACCTTCCAAGACCAATTCCTTCCAAAATGTAACATTTCCTTCCCGTTTTACCTTAGTTTTCCTTCTGAAAAAAGTCCTTCCCTCAGAAGGAAAACAAATTCCTTTAGTATTTTGGAAGGTCTTTTTTCTCCGTGTATGCGTGCTACAGCGTCGATCGCATCATCGGTTGGCAACGGGAGGGGTGGCGGTCTAATGCAAGCCTATTTATCAATAACAAAAATAAAATAAATGTCACAAATTTTCTACCGTTTTCGGTATACAAATATTTTAGCGATAAAATTAATAACATTTTATGTATAATTGTATACCTTAATAAAATGCCGTGGTCATTAACTAAAGAATTAGATTTTGAAACGGGATATTAACCATGTAAGTATTTCTTTTCGTTTTAGTTCTTGACAAAAGGCACTGTTGCAAGCGCCATCTTTAAGTTTCTGCGAATAGGACTGATGATAATATCAGATAATATCCCGTTTCAAAACTTTTATTTGCAAATAAAGTTGAATATTATATATATATTTTATCTTCTTTAAATATATTATACGTATATATAATTCTACTGTACGTGTGTGTCACTGAACTACTCCTAAACGACAGGACCGATTTGAATGAATTTTTTAGTATGCGTTTGGGTGGCGCTCTGGATGGTTTAGATTCACAAATCAGCCCGGCAGATGGCGCTGCAGTCGGTATCTAGGTAGCAGGACAAAGTCTGTCGGGTCCGCTAGTCTACTTAATACATTTTAGATTAACTATATTTTTCTTTTGTGTAACATTTCATTACCATTTACATTTCTACAGTTGAGAAGGCCAGAGTAGCTGAATAGGTAATTATGATTTAAACATAATAACTGTAGCTTTTTTAACAAGATCACTAATTTATATTATCCGCAAGCGGTGCTTGTTATATTGCACTCCTGATACTACCGGCCGGTGGCCCTCAATACCTTCGTATTTACCACCGCCTTGCGGGGTGAGGTGCGGTATCCTGGATCAGTGGGGGGCGGAGCAGGCCATTCTGTACGTAGTACAGTCGCGACAAAGGTTGCTGAACATGCATACATTTTCCCAATTTCCTTAAGCATTTTGACCACCAAAAATGACTGACCTGCTGAACAATGACAAATTGTCCGATTACCTTCAGCATCTGAAACATCGACCTTTGACTACATCATCACTTAAAATCAGGTGTTATGTTGTGGTTAAAAACGCTACCACGTAAAATGTAAAAAAACCCAATCATTACTGATCTAAAACACATTTGGAAAATCTAGTATGATCAACTACTTTTATCGCCGACTGTACTATTTTTCTTCTGTGTCTCAACGTTACATCATACAACCTATCTCTTCTTTGCGTTACAGATGCCCCTCAACACGCTTACGTGAAATCTCGCAAGAATCAATGGATGATATCCACTGGTGGCTATACGTTCTCTTGTGCCAGTAAGGGCGTGGTGGGAAAAAAGTTAAAAAAACGTTGGCGATGTTCATCTCATCATAATTTAGGTTGTACAGCTAGAGTTTACACGTTCGATGAGGAGGTTATTTCTGTGTATAATGTCCATAACCATTAGATAATTATAAACTATTAATAAACGAATTTGTTTATGTAATGAACTCGATTTTTGTTTTGTGGCGCTTGTAGACCAGCATTTTTAAAATCAATCCGTTTTTATTTATGACTGTTATATGGAATGTTAGGTATAATACAAATAAAATTAAACAAACTACTAATTAAAAAGGCGCAACGACCCGAAGTGAGTCTTGGTCTCCGATAGTAAAAGACGCCACATCGGTCTATCGTCCACCTGGAGCTCGCGCAAATCCTTTATGTATCGCCCGAAATTAATAAGAATAAGAATAAGAATCATTTATTTGCAACAAATTATACAAGACAAACACGTTATGTAGAAATAAGAAAAAAAGAAACAGAAAATGTATTGTTGCAAACCGGCCTCAACTCAGCGTTGTGCTGGTCGTTAATGAATAATCGATTCTGATTTAATTCGTTTTTCGCGACTTTGGATCGATATGTCAAGCTTAGCTAGCTTAGCTTAACATATGATGACATGACATATCAATTCAAAACCGCGAAATACGGATCAGGATCGATTATTAATTTCGGGCTTAAGACTTCATCATTCCAGCGATAGGGTGAAACCAAACGAGCGTAATTTTCTGAGTTGTGAGTCCCTGAATTTCGGTAGCGTATATTCTGCTGCATTCGGGTTCATACAAAAAGGCAGACACGACGACGCAAAATGAGTTGAAAATTCAGTTGAACGTAAAATGAGCGACCGAAAATACGCGACTCACGACGTCGTTTGGTTTCACCAATACCACCACCGGCCGTCCCATGTATGCTCGTTTCACCGAACAATCTTCTTCCATTCTTTCGAGATGCCATGTGTAATGATAGAAGTAGTTGAGTGTAGTAATCATTGTAATGCTAGGACATCACTGCATGAATTCATTACAATTGTACAATATTGTTCTAGATATACTACCTTACGACTTCGTTGTATCAAGACAAGGCCATAGAGCAATATCCATGAAGGGGTACAGGTTTATTTTGAAAGACGGAAGTGAGACTGGTAACTCTAAATGGGAATGTATGTCTCACAGCAGTGGCTGCAAAGCGGTCCTATACTTGATCGAAGATCGCATCATCAAGATGAAAGAGAAACACGACCATCCACCAACGTTCCGCCAAGACATATATAAGAATTTCTAATCTTCTCCTTTACTCATTACCAGTGATCGGATTTGAGGGTGCAATTTAGGGTCAACGACTTTAAACGTTATCATAAGTATGGATAAGACGTTCTGGAAAGTCGCGGAATCCCGGAATTCCTAAATAATTCTGATGATTCTGAATGTTTAAATTAAGTCACAGACATATTGTGTAATACAGTTTGACCGAAATTTATGGATTTACACTCAAATTTGAGCATATGTGTGTACCTTGTCGGTCAACGGGCCCTTTCTGGTAAGCGCCGGTAAACAAGACGTACATAACAAAACCACCTTTTGTTCTTCATTATCGGTGGATAAACGATGTGATCACGACTAAGAATGTTACAATTTTTAACCGACTTCCAAAAAAGGAGGAGGTTCTCAATTCGGATGGTTTTTTTTTTGTATGTTCGGGCATAACTCCGTCAAATATAGACGATTTTGCAAAATTTTTTTTTTTGTTGGAAAGAATATATTTTAAGGGCTGCCCGGCCCCATGATAAGGAAATCAGGATTTGATGATGGCATACCAGAGAAACCGAAGGGAACCTGAAGTCGGTTTTTGTTTTGTTAAAAATTTAACTTATATAAAATCGGTTTATAGTAAATTCGTCATTACCGGAATTCAAGGCATATCCATATTATTATAACGTCATGAACTCTTCGGGAATTGCACTGTCGATTCAGATCACTTTACTCTTATTATAGTCATTTTTAATATATTATGTGCTCTTGATAAAAGCTCAATTCCGTGTCTAGTGTTGTTGGTGATATCCGATCCGCGTAGTTTCTGATACCCTAGATACAGGGAATTCTAGTTAGGGATCAGAGCTATATCAATGAATTACCGTGATAACTTATCATTAAGACGATAGTAGAACTTACTGATCTTGAAGGAACATTATTTGATGTTGAAGATTTGGAACAATACTAGTTAAATAATCGATTATTATCAGTATTAATAAATGCCTCTTATATATGTATGAATGACAATTGGTCATGATCGCACATTGGCACATTGTAATATTAGTGCCTATTATCTTATTTAAATATAACATTAAGATACTAGTGCTTTATTATACCTACTACCAAATTTGTAGAACAAAGACATTATATATCTTTTTTTAAATGTAAGTGTCACACTGTTGTGCCAAAACTACCGCAGTAGACTCTCCTTAAAAATAACTTCTATTAAAATTTTTTTTTGTTAAAAATAAAGAAACTACTTTACTTTATCTTTTTCAATTCAGGTGAGCGTCGAAATTTCACTACCAATTTATTGTTACAAACACGCCAACATGCAATTGTCACTTTGCAATTGGTTGACTCACAACAGATTGTAACAACAAATTGGTAGACACTAGGCAGACTGCCCCGTGAGTACACTTTTAGCTACCATCGGCCAAATCGTCACTTAACATCACGTTTCTTGTGGTTAAAGAGCATTGACATTACAGAAAATATCTTTTGAAATTTGATCGATACGTCCAGTATCTCAAACTAGATTTTGATATTAAGTAACTTGTTATACCCATGGGTTTTCTGTTGTACCAAGGGATTATTTCCCAGATAAAAAGTAGCCTTTTAATTCAGGATATAAAGTGTTTCTTTTCCAAATTTCGCTTAAATCTGATGCGCCAAAAAGTAATAAACATACACATTCACTCACTCAGAAACTTTCGCATTCATACTCATGTATTATATTTATATTGATATTAGTGTGATGGACAATGGGCATTTTTGGTACCCCTTCAGTACTCAGACAGGAACCACGTCTCCTATACATTTTTGCCCATTGTCTTTTGTGCTTTAATAAAACCCGAGTTGTTCTTCTTCTTTTCATTAATTTATTTTTTTTTCTCCTTTTCCCACGTTAATTGAGATGCACTATACTAATAAACCTGCGCCAGGATGCTCTACCACGGTTTTCACTTGTCTCGGAATCTAAATAGCACATTACTACTAAACTTACTTTACTTTTTTACTTACATTTACTTATTTCTTAAAGTCGAGTCTGTCTTATGCAATATATGTATTTGTTTTTTTTTTGTTACCGGAAACGCCGTAACATATTTTTTTAATAATTTCAGATATCCCACCACATTACTTTACTACATCAAAGAAAGGCAACCGTGTTATATCGATGGAGGGCTACAGGTACTCCTTGAGACTGGACATGAAGCCCACAGGTAGATGTGCGTGGCGATGCACATCCCGTAATTACGGCTGCAGAGCGTTGTTGTATTCCTTCAGAGACAGTGTTGTTGGTCTGAGGTATAAACACAACCACCAGCCACCAAACCCGTCCGTAGCGAGTCCTGAACCATATACTTCGTACGATGCCACCCCGGATTATTGGGAACCCGTATGAGTTTTTCCACCCAGCCCCGAATCGTGTTTGCTCGTCAAACAGTTTCAATTTTCACTCTGTGGTACCTAGCTACCATACTCAAGTTAATAATGAGAGCCTCCTCTATATCACTACTTCACGTGGCTTGTGTCCCTCTGCTACTTTGTAAGATAATATAAAAAAACGAATGCCGTCTGAATAGTCTTTGGTTAATATCATAATAACGATGTTTTTAATTTATATGTTTAATTTAATGAATTTTATTAATATTGTCCATAAGCTTGTAACTAAGCAACCTGATAAAATCAATTGTAAATATGATGTTAAATTAAATTAATTGATTATGTTATAAAAACAGAGCATAGCCACTTTTCTTATCCAAAAATAAAAACAGCTAGGTGTGTGTCGAGAATAAGCAGAATTTCTCTTTCACTACAATTTGTTGTTACAATCTGTTGTGAGCAGCCAACAAATTGCACCGTGAGTAGGCTATTTGATATGTACCTTGTATGTGTGTGTGTGTGAAAGTGTTTTGTACGTGGTAATAAATATTTCAATTTTGTTTATTTTTTTATTTAGTAATAGGCGAGCAGCTTGAGGCTGATGTGCCTATATGCTATGTTGAATAATTATAGCAATGATTATAGCAAAGTTCAGTAAAAGCATTGTTCTAGTTACTAATTTCGGTCAAAGGAATGATTTAGTAGTCGAATTATTAAAATGCAATCATGCATAGTCGCGTAGTCATCATCATCATCAGCCTGTATCAGTCCACTGCTGGACACAGGCCTCTCCCAAGGTACGCCACTGAGCCCGGTCTTCGGCTCTTCTCATCCGACTACTGCCAGCCACTCGGCGCAAGTCGTCGCTCCACCTTGTCGCTGGGCGTCCTACACTACGTTTGCCAAGTCGTCTCCACTCAAGAACACGTCTACCGCAGCGGTTATCGGTTCTGCGTCTTATATGACCAGCCCACTGCCACTTCAGCGTGCTGATTCTGTGTCGTTGACTTTAGTTCTCTGACGAATCACCTCATTTTAATATATTTCAAATCAACGCTGGCGTCTCTGGAAATCAAATCGTTTCAATGCTCCACACCAACTCCACCCATATATAGAAAGCGCGCAGTAAACAGAGAGTGCATCGTAGTTTATAGTAGCAGTAGTCACCATGGCCGAAATCGGTTTGGATGACATCATAATTGCATGTAATCCGGTAAATACTTAGCCTTATGTTATTTATTTTAGATGTACCAACGTACCACTTCGTTTTATCGGGGAAGGGTCACCGAGTGATATCTATGGGAGGCTATAGATACACCATGCGGCTTGGCCAAAACCCTGACTTGAAGATCAAGTGGCGCTGCACAGCCCATAGTAAAGGCTGCAAGGCGTTGCTGTTTTCTTTTAGAGACCAAGTCATCGGGATGAAGAATAGACATGGGCATCCACCAAAGTTTTTGGGAGACCATCTGTACCATGCGATACTTTAAGCATAAGGTGAAATTGGCACGTCCAGGATGACTGGTAGTAAATGCTATCTAGCATTAAGTCCTCCTTGTACAATTATATGTGCTAAAGTAAATAAACAAATTACTTAACATCAGGTGACTTGTGGTCAAGGCTTGGGTCCCACGGTTTGTTTTTCTAGCGGATCAGACCACATCAGACCGGACGAAGCACCGTGGAAACACCCTGTCCGTACTCGTCCGCGGCGGTATGTTTTGGTGTTATGAAGTAAAATAAAATTACTTGCCACTTTTTATTGCAATGGCTTCCAATACTGCCACTCCTTTCGATTTCAAGATTTTACTTGAGTAAACTCTGGTGCTCTTTATAAAATTGACTGTTACCGATGACCTATTTTGTCAAAGATGTACCTATTTTTTTTCATAATTTTATCTTACCAATACTAAATAATAAAATCTAATAAATAATGATATAGATATTATGACTCAATTTAACAATAGTATATTTTACCATGATAGTTTGGCTTTTTTTACTATGACATTTATGCTGCTAGAAAGTTGTTATTAACTTGTGAACTGATTGTTCATTTAATTGTACATAATATTTTGTATTACAAAATTTGTAACCAATGATTTAATTTCACACTACAAAAATGGGCTCCACTATTAAGTAGAACAACGTTTAACGTGATTATGCAATTGTATGCTGTAATTATTGTAATTTAGTTTTTAATATTAATAATAAAGTGAAGGGTTTTCAAATGTTTTTTTTTTCAATCACAATGTCAATAGATCATAACAAGAATTGTTATGGAAACATTTCTATGGCGATATGTAATATAACAAACATATTTTTTCAAATCAATAATAAATTGTGGCCCTAGCGTGCTCCACCCGGCTGCTGGTTTTTGGCGAATCCCTTTGAAGCTTTATAAGCTCTTGAGATATTTCCCATTCAAAACAATAATTCCAGCAAATGTATCATCGTTCTTATTACCCAGTGTGATGTGTAAAACGACTGTATTTTTATTGCCAATACGGAACCGAGTTCTTTAACTTTATTACCTACTTCTTCTGGGACGGCCGAGTGGCCGTCGTCCGGTCGGCCGTCTCAGGTATCCCTGGAAAGAAGAAGTCACGAAGGATTTGCGCTCACTCCAGGTGGAGGACTGGCAGGAGGTGGCGCAGGACAGACCGAAGTGGCGTCTTTTGTTATCGGAGGCCAAGACTCACTTCGAGTCGTTGCGTCATCTCAGTTAGTTAGTTTCTTCTTACTTATTAATTTGTTTGCTTTACAGTGAAAGCTGTACTAAAAATAGGCAAGAAAGGTAACAGAATACTACATCTTGACAAGTACAGATACTCTGCTAACGATATCAAGACTCTGGTAGACGGCAGTGTCTCCACCAGATGGGTTTGCTGCAACAAGAAGGCTAAGCGGTGTAAAAGTGAAGTCAGGTCGATCAACGAAATCATCGTGGCCAAGCGATTCAAACACACTCATGAACCGATTTATAAGGATGACTAGGATTTTTTAACGCCCGAAATTTATAATAATCGATCCTGATTCGTTATCCGCGGTTATATATGTAATTTTAGTACTAGGGTTTGACATATTACTACTAAAATGGCATATTATGACATGACATATCGATCCAAAACCGCGGACAACGAGTCAGGATCGATTATTAACTTCGGGCGTAAAGCGGTGATAGTGACGATCTTTACGGGTTTGAATCTTAGGCCGGTATTCTAGATTGACGCTCAAGTAGTAAGTCATCTCTACTTAAGCACAGATTTGAGTCTGTCATTTCATACAATTATGTCACTCAATCGCTATTCAAGTATTGATCTATATAGGTACCTACTCTTGAGCGTCATTCAGGAATGTCAGCCCTAATCTTGTATGGAAATAAAGGCAAAATTACAAGATCAAGTTGAAAATATTGATTAATTACTATTAATTTATTGGTTTTCTTTTTTGTACCTTTACAATGAAAAAATAAATCAAATAATATTTTTAATTCATATATCTACACAAAAAAGGCATTTTTTTACTGTATATACAATCGAAATAAAATATGCGAAGTAATTTTAATCGTTTTACTCCTATTCTATCAAGGATTTTATAATACTGTGTATCGGTAATTAAAAAAATACAATGCTCAGATGCTCAGCGGGCCCCCGACCTATTTTTTGCAAATAATGGCATTATTATTATTTTTAGCGGATTTTTAACGTTTCGTTACTCCCAGATTGATATGGGCTTTAGACTAACGATATAAAAAAAACCGAAAAAAAACGAAACGAATAAAAAACGATATCAAATGGGTAAAATGGTATAATAATTTTGTATGTAAAACTATCAACTTCCACGCGGGCAAAGCCGGGGCGAGGCGCTAGTATGTATAGGTATGAATGTAGATAGATTATTGTGGCTATGTTTTTTATCATTGATTAAATTTGAATTTGAGCGTAGATGTATTGAACGCTACTTGATTCTTATCTCGTAGATGGGAGCAGGCCAATGATCAACATCAATGATCCCTTCGTTCCACCCATATAACCAAGTTAGAAGAGGAAAACGGAGAAAATGAGACCTTCCGAAATACATTTTTCTTCCGAGTCAAAAGAGCCTTTAATTAATTCAGAAGGTAAAATAAGGAAGGAATCGGTCTAGAAGGATTTTTTTCTCAATTTATCCAGGGAGAAAAATTCTTCCGTGGAGAAAACTAGTTATGTGGGTGGAACTGTGATGTCATATTCTTAACAGAGTTTGATAAATTAGTTATCGAGGGGTATCTATTTTCCGAAACTGACTAAAATTCGATTCCTTCCAAAATGTAACCTTTTCCTTCCTTATTTTACCCCAGTTTCTCTTCTGAGTCAAAAGGGAAGGAAATTCCTTCAGATTCATTCTGTATTTTGGAAAGTCTTTTTTCTCCGTGTGGGTGGAATTTTTCCGTCCCATGTTTTTAGATATTTTTTTTTATAAGAAACCTTTTTCAGAAAATCCGCGTTTCTACTACAGCCCAAAAGGTGCTCGGCATATGAGTATGAACGGGTACATCTACGCAATTCATTACAGTCGCAAGGTGTCGCAAAACTCTTATAAGGACAGATGGTATTGCGCCAGCGATAGATCGCGCGGATGCAAAGCTGCAGTTATTATTGTGGACGGATTAATTACGAAAATGAACATCGAGCATAACCATTCTAATAAGTCTTTCAAATCTGGGTACTTCTCGTGAGCATTTTTTTTGTAAGCTACTCTATCTCAAGATATGGTTTGAAAGGAAAAACTAAAATCACTGTGAAATTTTTGTTCGAAATTGATGTTAATATCTATAATTTATTTATTTCTGTTAGTTTATTTATTGTAATACAAGTACAAAGATAGATCTGCAGAAAATTATTTTTTTAAATTGCCTGTAATTTAGTATTAAAAACCTTTAAATTGATAATAATATATGTCTAATCTGTTCAAAAACATTTGTTCAAAGTTTCAAAATATGCCTATTAAGTATATTGCCCCTTGGTTTCACCAACCTGGACTACAGTTTACCTCCATAAAAAGTATTCTATGTCCTTCCCCAGCGTTCAAACTATATACATCTTATATTTCGTCTTCATACCAAGATCGGTTCAGCGGTTTTGGCGTGAATGGTAACAAACGAGCAGACAGAGTTCTTTTCACGTTTATAATACAGTATGGTGTTCAGGAAGGAGTTGCTTAAAGAATTTAAATCTCCGATTGTTAAGTTTACTTTTTATTCGTGTTTCAATAAAAAAAAATCACCTATGAATCATACATCATCATTATCTTTACAGAGAAAGCAATGCTAAAAAAAGGCAAGAAGGGTAACCGGATATTAGTACTTCATAAATACCGCTATTCATCTAGATATTCCAATACATTAGCCGATGGCAGCGTGTCGACCACTTGGGTGTGCTGCAACAGAAAAGCGAAGAAATGTAACAGTGAGATCAAGTCCGTCAATGACGTCATAGTGTCAGGGCGGTTCTCGCATTCACACGCTCCAAAATATAAGGATGACTTAAAATAGAAACACAAGAACACACTGCGCAAGAACTGTTTACATATGTTTGACTATTTTTCATTAAATAATTTAATGAAAAAATGCTATTTAACATTTTTTTCCTTCCATTTATTTATTCCTTCCAAAATGTAACCTTTTCCGTTCTTATTTTACCTTAGTTTTCCTTCTGATTCAAAAGGGAAGGAAATTCCTTCTGTATTTTGGAAGGTATTTTTCTCCGGTGCAGTTGGTCAGTTAGTAAAAAACACTATAAGTATTTTAACGCTTAAGATTGGTAGTTGTCTCAAATTCGAAGTACTCCAGCCTTATGTTTCTTCAATTCCTTCACCACATTCTCTTTTACAGAAATCTTCATGCGTAAGTCAAGGAAAGGATGTCTGCAGTTGTTCTACCGGGGTTACAAGTACTCTACTAGGCAGAAACGGCTGGACAGGTCTGTGTTGCGATGGTACTGCTCACTGCACTCCTCGAAAAGGTGTAACGCCGCGTTGAAGACCGCAGATGGGGTTGTAATAGCTATATTCAGTGAACACAACCATAAACCCCCTCAATACCACGAACCCGACTAGATAGAAGATAATCAATGTAAATTTTACTGTTTAGTAAATAATAATTATGATTATACGCGCTGGCTCACAAGCTGGCTTATGGTTTAGTTTCTTGTATGTTTTTTTTTAAACTTAGTTTAATATTGTTCACTTTAAGAATTCCATTCATTGTTTTAGATTTAGTATATAAAAAGGATAATTACATTACTGGTTTATTATATTACTTTACAATATCATTGTTTTTTTAATTACCCAGCACCGCAAATGGCAATTACTGACTACTACTACAGACTACAGTACAACACTATCGATACTATCGCACTATCAACACTATCGATATTGCAGTCACTCGATAGTATTGCATAGTTTTAAGTTATCGATGGCTTTTTCAGATGAAAACTATCGATGGTAAAACTATCGATATATCGTCAATACTAGTCCGAGTCGAAGGACGGTGATAGTCATGGCCTCCTTCTGACATATTTATTGGTAAATAAGTTAAATGATAGAAAGTTAGTTTTTTTATCAAACATACATGTCACATACATAATATACCATATGACGACGCGGTAGCCGAGTTGGTAGTATCCCTGCCTGCAAAGCTAGTGTTCCCGGGTTTGAATCCCGGTAAGGGCAAATATATGTGTGATGAGCACGAATATTTGTACCTGAGTCTTGGATATTTCTATCTATATAAGTATTTATTTCTCTATATAAGTATGTATATCGTTGTATGTATACCCATAACACAAGTTTCGACCTTAATTTGGGGCTAGGTCAATTTGTGTGCAATTGTCCCTGATATTTATTTATTTTTTATTTTATACTACACATACACTACTATTACGTGACCGAGGATTTTTCAAGTAAAACTCTCCCAATAAATGGATCACTGCTTAAATTAAATATTTAAACATTGCTACAGATGTCTGCACTCTACCAGAGCGCCGACTCAACTGACCATGTTCCCAAGAATATTCCACCGCCATCACTTGACATTTACGTCAAGAAGTGGCAGTCCGATTGAGTACTTTTAATAAACCGGAAAAGGATGTAAACTCAAAGTGACAGCACTTTAACGTCAGTACTGCGCAGTGGAAGTCAAAAAGCAGTACTTACCGGAAATATTCGAAATGATGTCTTGGGAACATATTTACAAATTCACAATAAAATAACACAGTGGTTCTTAAATGAACAAAATAATATGTTATCAAATTACCATTACCAAAAATAATAATAAAAGCTAACACTACTACACACAATACTGAAATATCAGAAATTCAGTTCAGTTTTTCAATGTGCAGGTCCCATCTTCAGCCAGTCGCGTCAAGGTAAACCGATGGTCATATGTGGCGGTTACCATTTCAGTAAAAACTACTCCAATGGGCGCAGGGTCAGATGGCAATGTTCTACCAGAAGCCTCAACGGCTGCAAAGCTTTCTTGCTGAGCTACGAGGAGCATTTTATAAAAATAAATAACCACCACAATCATGCAACGCCTACCAATACTAGATTTCTAAATAATTCATCACGCTGAAATGGCTCAACGGATTTTCAGTAATATAATTATTTAGGTTCCAAAAAAAGAAAATAAAGTTTTTCGTAAAAATCACCTTTAAAAAAAATTAAGTAGTTTTCCTTTATATTGTACCTATTAAATTGTCAAAAATTGAAACAACTGTTCGTATTTTACACATTAAACTTATACGAAAAGAAAGATAATTTTATTTATTACAATGGTAGTTTCTGATATTTAATGTTACTCAAAAGAATGGTGCGACTTACAAGACGCCGACACCGAGTTCGAATCCTCTCGGCCCCGCACCTATGACTTAATAAGTTATGTACGGATTTGCCATCACTCAAAACGGTGAAGGAAAACATCGTGAGGAAATCGGCATGCCTAAGAACTGCAACATTCAAGGGCATGCGACATCTACCAACCCGCACTGGGCCAGCGTGGTAGATTACAGCCCATACTCTCTCTCTCTCTCTGAGAGAAGGCCAGAGTCCCAGCAGTGGGAACGTGAAAGGCTGATAATGATAACCCAAAAGAATTGTAAAGGAAAAAATAAAATGCGTCCATTCGGCGGTACACGGCGTTCGTATATTGCTACTTGTTTCATGGCGCGCCGTAACGAGAGATAGAAAGAGAAATAGGGAGAAATAATGTCTATTTTTACAACAGAAAATCTGGTATTCATTCATTCATTCAACGTTCTTTATTACGGACAACAACAAAATTATGATATGCGAGTTAGGAAAACTCAAATGGGGCAACACGTCGATTTGTATCTCCTAATCGTTAAGTCTAGGATTTACGAAAAAGGTACCGGTATCTCCAGTATTTGTCTTTTAATCATCTGCCGACTTATATCCAGGACACCGTGTATCAAAATTTAGAGATGCCCTCCAAAAATGGCTTTCAGACATCTTTTATTACTTGAATGAATTTTTAAATGTAACCTAACTTTTGACATATTCTTTAACCGAAGAAAAAGAAGGATATTTTTTTTAATGTTGTTTGACACTTTGACGTATCCATTAAATTGAAATTTATCGAATGAATTGTGAATTTATTAAGTTTGTTTTTAAGTGCATGTTACTGTTTATACAAATTGTAAAAAATTTCGCATGTCATTTAATTGGTAGATGTGTTGTTTTCACATTTTTATCAAATGACGTTTTGTATTCTATTTGTTTTTCCATCCTTCAGGTCCAGTTTACTGCCAGTCGCGCCAAGGTAAATTAATGGTCAAATGCGGCGGATATCACTTCACCAAAGACTACTCAACGAGTGTTAAAACGAAATGGTTATGCACCAACAGAGGGCGATACAAATGCAACGCCCATGTGATCACTTATACAGGAGAATTCGTGACTGTAAGGAATGACCACAATCATGAACCGCCGAAAGGAAAGAAGGAAAAGGCACTATGAAAGAGTATTATTGTTTGCAAAAATTAGTTTGTGCATGAATCCATTACTGCGTAGGATGGCAAGTAGAGACTGGCGATGAGCGATGTTGCAAAAACCTCGATAATGGCATCGACAATGACATCGGCAGCTGAACATCGATACTCCATGTTCTTGGACCCCCTAAGATCGAATATCATCGATTTTTTGCAAACATCGTCATCAGTAAATAAAACAACCAACAGAATTTGATAAATACTCTGTGGAAGCGATCATAGATTTCGATTGTGTGTGTCCACGACCAAATTTCGATTATGTGTCCGTGACATCGATGTTACGATGTTTTACATAATGCAATATCGATGTTTTTTGTTTTTTCGATGTTTTCATCGATGCTCTAGCGAGAATCCATTACTGCGTAGGATGTGTACGTAGCGGCGTAGGTCCATTTCTCTACGTGTGTCTACGCCTCCACTGCTACGCCTCGCTACGCCGCGGCCCCGTGCCGCCGTGAAGCTACGCCTCCGTATGCCGCATGTGTAGCGTGCGCCGGGTTCCGACCAGACCACACGTGATACGAAGGCGACGCATCCGACACCTAGAACAAGTTTTGAAAACTATAAAAGTTTTCGTAAACGTCAAGGTTAATACCGCCAACTTGTCAAAGTGGGGCAACTCGTACTGCTTAAATTCATAACGTAACTCGAAAACTTTGTTGAAATACGAATAATACGATTGAAAATAACCCTTACTACCGATTTTTGACCCTGCCTGCCAGTTTCGATAAGGCGTGCTAAAAAAAATGTTAGGAAGGAAACGGAAATTTTATAGTTTTTGTAAATTGTCAAAGCCTGTACTAGGGGTACAGGCTATGCACGTGATGACGTCATCCGTTCGTAACGTGGTCGTTGGAGGCAGTGGGTGATGCCTCCTATATTTTTATCTTCATACAAAGCGATGCTAAGTACCCGCCCGTAGCGTGCCTGTGGATTAGGACGCTCGGTCTTAATATATTTCAAATCGTACCTCTATACCAAAATATCAAATTGAACTAGTCATTCCTGTATTTTTATCATAAGTAATAAGGCTGTAGTAAAATATTAATCATGTGTCATAATTATTTAAGGAATATTAAAATTAGGAGCTCTCAACTTTTTTTTATTTTTCACTAAGACTCTATGTTATGTACCGGCAGGCTTACATGAGAGTATGAGAGCCAGTTCCAAATCCAGCGTGGTATTTTACCTTTGAAAGTTTGAACACATCATCCGGCGTCTTGTGGTCAAACATTATCAGCCTTTCACGTTCCCACTGCTGGGACTCTGGCCTTCTATCAGAGAGAGAGAGAGAGTATGGGCTGTAATCTACCACGCTGGCCCAGTGTGGGTTGGTAGATGTCGCATGCCCTTGAATGTTGCAGTTCTTGGGTATGCCGGTTTTCTCACGATGTTTTCCTTCGCCGTTTTGAGCGATGGCAAATCCGCACATAACTTATTAAGTCATAGGTGCGGGCCGAGAGGATTCGAACTCGGTGTCGGCGTCTTGTAAGTCGCACGCCTAACCGTTCTGTGGTCAAACGCTGCCCTGTAAATAGCAAAAAAACTATATTAGTTATATATATAGCGATGATGGCTCAGTGATAGTGACGTCGGCTTGCGATCCGTAGGACGTGGGTTCGAATCCTACAATGAGCTTGAGCTATCGGTGAAGGAAAACATCGTGATGAAACCATAGCTTGGTGGTAGGGTATTTTCTAGTGCTCGCCTGGCTAGCTACCACCCCCTTGTTAAGAATCTGTCGCCAAGCACCTATTGGTGTGTTCCGTCAGCCTCACTTGAGAGCCAGTTCGCAGTCCAGGTGTAGCGTGGCGCCATCTTCGACCACATCGTCACTTAACATCAGGTGACTAGTGGTCAAACGCTACCCTGTAAATAGTAAAAAAAAAAAATTGTTATATTAGTTTTTAAGTTTCTGTGAATAAAGAGTATATCTATTTAAATATCTATAATTCTTATACGCTCTTCTTTGTGACGATCTAAATTATATTAACAAATTGTTTGTACTCCTTAGGTCCGTATTTCTGCCGGTCACGCTTTGGTAACTTGATGGTTAAATGCGATGGCTACAGCTTTAGTAAGGACTATAGCTCCGGACCTAAAACGAAATGGTTATGCTCAACTAGAAGTCGTTACAAGTGCAAGGCATTTATGGTCACTTATAAAGAAGAATTCGTGACGGGAAACAGTGTTCATAATCATGCACCGTGTAAAGGGTCTAGAATCTAATCTCTCTCTTATCTAATCGACACCCTAGCGCCGTCACATCTGCCTATTATTCAAAATAGTGCGGCGGCTGAATCTGTAGAGGGCCTCAAAAGGCGCAAATATGGTAATCTCGATAGTGGATACATATTTGAGCCTTTTGGGGTCGAAACACTTGGACCGTGGGGACCGGGGGCGAAATCGATGTATTATAAATCGATGTAATGATATATGGAAGCGACTGGTCGATGTTACCCGTGACCAAAATGCTGGCCGTTATTGCGGCCAGCATTTTGGAACGTTGCCAACTGGTAGTGGTTTATTAGATTAAGTACTTGTATTGTTTAGTTTGACGGGTAGTTTTATTTTATATTCTAAGGTTTGGTTATTTAAGTGTTTTTAATTTTGTTATTTATATCCTAATTACTCTTTAAATAAATTCAAAGATCTAATCTAGACTAGGAATGTAGCGGAGGTGGTATTATCGGAACCGAAGTCTCGGATTTGGAGTCCGTACCTTCAACGAAACGCGATGATTGAATGCGACGGTTATCAATTTAGGTTTTAGGTTAAATTGTTAAGTTTGATAGGTATGTAGATTTAATTGACAGATAATTTTTATGTTTTTGTATATATAAGTTAGTTTTTTATTTATTTAAGTTTATCTACTTGTATAGCTAATGGGTCTCATTTCCTTAAATCCAATTTAGAGATACAGCTTTACAAACTTTTAAGTGTTATGTTTTTGACAAACTCTATATTTTTTATAACTGTGTCTCGACATATGTTCATAGATGTTTTAATAATACATTATATTTATAATCATGTTTATCTTCAAGATCCAGTGTTCTGCTTGTCCCGTCGCGGTAAGGAGATGATAAAATGCGACGGATATAATTTCACTAAAGTCCGCTCTACGGGGCCTAGAACAACATGGACATGCTCCAGCAGACCACAAACACGATGCAAAGCCGCTATAGTTAGTTTCGAAAATGATATTGTTAAGATAAATAACGTCCACAACCATTCACGAAGTGTTAAGCCGTGTAAAAAATAACCTCAGGCAACGGGCGGATTTACAGGTAAAGGGTGAAAATGTTGAACATTTGTTGAAATATGTGTAAATAAATTTGGAATTCAATACCATCTTTTCTTTTATGTAAACAGAAGTAGACCGATGGGGAAGAAAGGTTCTCGAGTGGCGACCACGAACCGGAAGACGTTCTGTAGGTAGGCCCCCCACTAGGTGGACCGACGACATTGTAAAAGTCGCAGGGAGCCGATGGATGCAAATGACTAATAGCCGTTCATGG
This sequence comes from Opisthograptis luteolata, assembly GCA_931315375.2. Lineage (NCBI taxonomy): Eukaryota > Metazoa > Arthropoda > Insecta > Lepidoptera > Geometridae > Opisthograptis > Opisthograptis luteolata. Next base: position 10,594,519 of record OV928042.1, read on the forward strand.
TGGCGTTCAAGGGGGAGGCCTATGTTCAGCAGTGGACTTCTTCCGGCTGATGATGATGGTGATGAAACAGAAGTATAATAATAAAATAATCTTTTTAAGGATAATTAATTAAGGAGCACGTTAGTTGCGATACCTATAATGCTTCGTGTTAGTCATCAGCAGCACTACCAGAAAACATGATTACGATTCACGACTTAGATTTCACCCTGTGTATTTTATACTCTAATAGGTGACATTCTGAAACGGATGTTAAGATACAAATATACAAACTTTTAGTGTAAATGTTGTGTTATTGTTAAGTATGTTTCTGGCAAACTAGTAAATAAGAATGCCAAGTTAGATTTAATGGAGTGTTCCCACGGTGCGTTGTCCGGTCTGGCGCGCACTATGTCAGACGGTCACAAGCAGTTCTGTCCAATCTGTTGGGAAAACAAACCGTGGGACACCAGCTTAAGTGTGTTTCTCGCAAACTCTACCAGCAAAACTGCTTTAAATTATTTTCACAATTATTTTTAAGGTCCTATCTTCAGCGTGTCCCGTCGAGGTCACGCCATAGCCAAATGCGATGCTTATAAATTCACTAAAGAGTTTTGGTCAGAGATCAGAATAGTATGGAAATGAAGGCTCCGCAAGAAGGCAAACTAACTAAAAATAAGTAAAATATTTAAGCATAAATCTGCCATATAAACTTCTATTTTAATACATATTAATGTAGTCCATGTTTGCTCAGAAACTTCAGACTTACCTATATGTAAAACTCGATTAAGATTGTCTCTTAATCGCTTGAATACCTTTAGAAACAAAAAAATGCTTAGTTTGATTTAACGGTTCGTCTACCAGTCTGGTGTGGTCTGATCTGTTGGAAAAACAAACCGTGGGACCCCAGCTTAAGCACTTATATTTTCGTGAATCCTACAAATAATATTGATTTTTAACCGTGGGCCAAAAAGTGTTAAAAAGGTAATAAATCTTTTTCATCTTTTAAGGTCCAGTCTTTAGCCTGTCCTGTCGAGGTAAGCCGATGATTAAATGCGACGGTTATCACTTCACTAAGGACCGTTCGTCAGGACCTAAAGTAGCATGGACATGCTCCAATAGACCTCAAACACGCTGCAAAGCCTCTATAGTAACTTACAAAAAATATTTTGTGAAAATAAATAATGTTCACAACCATGCTCGGCCTAAAGTGTATCAGCGTGCGTCGTAAATGGGCTTACCTACCTAATGAATGTCCCACTTCTGAAATAAGTTAGCCAGTTACTCACTTGCGGAATCTCTATCGAAATATTGTAAAATAGTCGCAGGGAGTCGTTATCCGCGCTTTTAGATCGATATGTCATGTCATAATGTGTCATTTTAGTAGTAATATGTCAAGCCCTAGTACTAAAATGACATATTATGACATGACATATCGATCCAAAACCGCTGATACTAATAATTTCGGGCGTAAGCCGTTCAAGGTTAAAAGAGACCTATGCTCAGCAGTGGACTTGTTCCGGCTGATGATGATGATGATGATGAATTAAAGTCCACTAACAGAAGCCTGATTTATCTATATATGTCAGTGTTAAATGCTCATGAGAGGTTAAACTGATCATAATCACAAATGTTTTTAACTCATGTTAACAATGTTATATTTTTTTGATGCTCAATTTTTTTTTTTATACAAAGATGCATTATAATGCATACAAAATGTACGACGTCTAAGTTATTTAATTAGTTGTTTAATTTGTTAATGCTTTTTTTTAAAACAACAACAAAATATTATATACAGTTGGATAGAAAATTAAACTAAAAACTAAACTACCTATATAAAATTAAAAATCTACAAATAAAATACCTGATTTAAATCGCTATTATATTTAAGGTATATTTTACGTGGAACACTAAGGAAAATAACTTTTGTAATTCTCAGGTCCGTCACTCGTCCGTTCCCGTAGAGGTAATCTGATGATAAAACTCGACGGCTACACTTTCAGTAAACATTACTGTAGAGAATTAAAGACTAGATGGCAGTGTTCTGTGCAAAGTAAATGCAACTGCAAGGCTTTCCTCTTGAGTTTTGAAAACCAAATCGTCAAAGTAGTCAATAATCATAATCATCCGCCACCGCTTTAGCTTTCATTTGTGATATTAAAAAAAAATGTTCACTTGTAACAAAATATTATTTTCACTTTTGTTTTATTAAAGTTAAGAAACATAAAAGCATTTTGATTGACAAAAAAAGTGTGATGACCGGTTTACATTATTCCAGTCCAGTGATAAATAAAATAATCAATTTATTGCCACTGTAACACAAACATCATAATGATATGTTCCAGTTACTTACTTATCTATTAATTAATTATAGGGCAATAGGGCAGCTTCAGCATGTGCTGCATTCACATAACAATAATTATGTGAGTGCAGCGCTGTTTTTCAAACTACCCTACGCGATCCAGCGAGAATCCAGTTCAGTGTTGGACTGGATCTGTAACGTCTACGTTAGTCCAGTTATTTAGAAGCCGTTGAAGTGTGAACACTACAGTGCCAATGATGGTCGCACTGGATTCAGAAGTAGACCGCCAATCCATTTTACTTGACTGGAATGCTAATTGGATTCAGTGCATTCCAGTGCCAGTTTACAATTTTCCAGTAAGCGTTGGATTCGATCGCTGGACTGGAATAATGTAAACCGGCACTGGAATGCACTGAATCCAGATTGCATTCTACTAGTCATGTAACTGGATTGGTCTACTTTTGTTTTTTTTTGCCATTGATTGATTGATTGATTGAAATAGTTTTAATCTTTTACAATGTGATTGAACTTTTAACAAAACTTTGTGAGCACTAAAAATGCCCTACAAACAAGCTACGGTCTCATCATGTTTTTCCTACACATAATGCTGTTTTTTAATTTGAACTAGGTGCCTAGTGTGTTGTTAAAATATTTTTTTTACATTTCAGGTCCGTCTTTCATCACTTCACGTCGAGGTAACATGATGGTTAGACTCGGTGGGTATACTTTCAGCAAGCAGTACACCAAAGATTGGAAGACTAGATGGCAATGTTCAGTTGGTGGAGGATGCAAAGCTAATATGTTCAGTAAATATGGCAAAATTATCAAAATTGTTAATAGTCATAATCACCCAATAGCGAACCCAGAAAAAACCAGGAGATCGAAAACCTAGCAAACGTTGGGCGAGCCCAACGTGGTCGGCGACATTAAGGTAGGGTTTTAAAAAACGTCCGTAAGTAAAATGTCATACCAAATTTCGGTAAACTTGATCTTATTGTCAAATTTCCCGTGCTAAAACTTGACAATACGATCAAGTTTACCGAAATTTGGTATGACATTTGTTTGATTTTCAATTATTATACACAATTATCACGTTCTTGCACTGGCTTTAGACATTTACCGTATTTTAAAAAAGTACATATAACAACTAGACTGGATAGTGTATTTAAATTCAAATTTAAAAGTGTTGATATGATTTTTGACATAATCTAATAATATTAATAAAAATAATAGATAATAATACAAATATGCTTGAAATAATAAACTATAAGGCTAACATTAATTTTAAGATGTAATTTTTAGTTTCTGATGTGATTCAATTTCAATTTCAATTTCAATCATTTATTGCATTCATATGTTAGTATACATGAGATCTTAGAGGTTAAGGTTAGCGAACATATGGACCCGAATAGGGTATAGCAATCTAGGAGCGGACCGATCCATTTTAGTCATTTCGAGAAGTCATCATTGAGGAAGTCATTTATGCTGTAGTAGCATTTGTCAATTAAAAACGTTTTCAAGTTATTTAGAAATAAATTATCTTTTTCTTCAGTTTTCAATTTGTCGGGTAACTTATTGTATATTTTTGTTGACATTATGTTTGGTCCGGAGCTGTGTATTTTTAATTTTGATGGTGGTATCTCTAATTTATGTTTGTACCTAGTTGCGTAGCGTCGTGGTTGTTCAGCTTGCTTTATGAAGAAATGCGGATACTTTCTAACAAATTTGCTAACTTCCGTTATATAAAGAGATGCTAAAGTTAATATTTTGTGAAAAGTGGTCTACAGGTTTCAGGCTCTTTGGTGTTTGCTAGTATGCGAACGCATTTTTTCTGGGAAATGAATAAGTCCTGATTTGTTTTGTCTATGGGTACGGAAATTGTAACTGACGTCAGTATGTAGTTTTATTCCGGAAAAAGGTTCCTACGGGATAACGGGAAGACGCGCGGGGCGCAACTAGTATATTATGTTATTTTTTCTTATTGCTTTCTGATTAAATTGCAGCGCAATAGTAGATTTTTTTGCCATTGAAATAGTTTTAATCTCTTACAATGTGATTGAACTTTTAACAAAACTTTGTGAGCACTAAAAATGCCCTACAACCAAGCTATGGTCTCATGATGTTTTCCCTACACATAATGCTGTTATTTAATTTGAAGTAGGTGCCTACTTACTGTGTTGTAAAAATACTTAAATTACGTGAATGTTTTAGGTCCGATGTTCATCCGCTCACGTCAAGGTAATGAGATGGTGAGACTTGGTGGATATAACTTCAGCAAACACTACTCCAGGAACTCGAAGACCAGATGGGTGTGTTCAGTGCAGAAGGGCTGTAGAGCTTTCCTGTTTAGCTGTGAAAGAGAGTTTGTCAAAATAAACAATAATCATAATCATTAGACAACTATTTTATAAATAAATGAAATCTGTAACGAGGTGTACAGAGGTCGTTCGAATCCCCCCGCGCTATCGACTCATCGACGGCTGTGACATTTGACAGCTGCGGTCAAATGTCAGGCGCGAGTGTGTGGCAGGTGCGAGACCGTCAAAACAAATGTCAAAGGAGAACTGCGTGGACTTTTATGGCGGCAAACAGTGCAATTATTGTCGAAACTTTTATTTGTATTCCCTGTGCTTATAATTTGAGTAGAGTAATAAAGAAATATTCCTCAAAAATCTTTTTATAGGTACTGAATTGGTTTTTTTTTTACTACCAACCTGCCCCGGCTTCGCTCGAGTTGGTAAATAGTGCAGTCATTAATAGCTGAACATACTCTGTTTGCCAAATTTGTATTAGATCAGTAATTATGTTTGGTGTCTGATATGCTAAAAAAAATTCGGAAAACTTAATTAATTTTTTATGTTTTATTTTATTTTAGGTCCGTATTTCATCTTTTCACGTCGAGGTAACATGATGGCTAGACTCGGTGGGTATACTTTCAGCAAGCATTACACCAACGATTGGAAGACTAGATGGCAATGTTCAGTTGGTGGAGGATGCAAAGCTTATATGTTCAGTTACGATGACAAAATTTTCAAACTTGTTAATAGTCATAATCACCCAAGAGTGAGAAAACCTAGCAAACGTCGGGCGAGCCCAAAGTGGTCGGCGACATTAAGGTCGGGTTTTATAAACGTCCGTAAGTAAAATGTCATACCAAATTTCGGTAAACTTGATCTTATTGTCAAATTTCCCGTGACGTTTATAAAACCGGTCCTTAAGACGAGGAATTGGCAATATTGGCTGCAGGATCTCCTTTTTTCTCAGCAATTACAAAACATACAGAGCTATTAATTATGTACATTAAAGATCATGTTTATGACATCAAATTGTCGGAAGGATAACACGATTGGTTAACTTTCATAGCAGAGAAACAATGATCGAAAACTGCCCTCTAAAAAAAAAGATTTTCATTTTACAGGCATACACAACCGATCTACGAGTTGTTTTTTTTTGTATTGTATAAACACATTCTTTAAAGAACTATAGGTTTCGTTCTTTAAAATTAACGATAGTTATCATTTTAAACGAAAAAAAACCCTTTTTTTGACGCATACGACCTTACGGCATTAGTCAGCTCGCCTGCGTTTTTGTATGGAGCTGATTTCAGATTCATTGTTTATCACGGTGTCCTCATAATCGAACCGCTCTCTCGTTTCGGAGGCCAAGAGACACTTTGAGTCGCTGAGCCATCGGAGTTTTTTATAATTACCCACAGTATAAGGTGTAACTAAAAAATTGTTTTGACTTTTTGTTTAACTAAGTACAGAACGAGGACAAAACTACGGCAGCACCTCAATGTTTATAGTTACCCGCGAGGTAGGCAGGCCGCATATATGTGTGGTACCGGTAACAGCACTTTTTCTAATTAGTACACACTTACGTGCCAAACGGCTCATAGATGAAGGTCATAATATGCGCGTTTTTTACATGCTATTGCTTTATGAGACTGCTACTAGAATTATGACCTCGACCGTACTTATTTTATAATCGTAGTAATAGATGTTAGAAAAATTTTCTGAATATTGTAACGTCCCCCCTTAACGCTCTCTACCCCCCGTTCTTTCTAACTGCCCCAAAAGGTACTCTCTTGCCGAATTATTATTATTTAAACTAAACCATGGCCACGTGATCGTCTCCCTACGTTGTATCCGTCGCAACCCTGACTCTTTTAAGGTACCTGAGATAGCCCTAATTCCCTAGTTAATTAAACTAATTATGCCTAAGTACTACCTGAGTTTGATTTATTGCCTATTTTACTGTTTCTGATAAATATAATTATGTTCCGTCTTATAGCTATATGAAAACGCCCTAGCCTTAAGAATATTTAGTCACGTGTTGTACATCGGAGTATGCCTACGATTCCCCATCGCCTCTTATGAGTTTGTTTGTAAGTATAAGAATGATAATTGCCTATCCTATTTACGAGTATATAACAATGAAACAATAATAAGTAATTCGACCTGGAGAGTATGTATGCAGACGTTTAAGTTTTATTGGTAAATATTTAATAAGAAGATATGTCAGAACTGAGTGTTTCCTAAGAAATTGCTGGTTATTTATATGGCTTTAATTGTTATAACCGCAATCAGAGTTACTGTGATATAGATAAGAGCACCACCCCGCTCCAATCAGTGAGTCTCGACTTCCTCACTGGTCAACCCTCCTTCACTTAACTCTGTACCTTTTATTTCGTACATTCTGGGATATGTAATTTAAGTTAGTAAGTACTTTGGTAAAGTTTTAGTCTGTTTTATTTGTCTTTATGCTAAAGAATCAAGAGGGCATAATCTTTTAGCAAGGTCAAACTATTTGTCTGACTTCATACTTCACTTTCGTACAAGGATTACATTTAAGTGTTATTCAACAATGCAACTCTTACTTCCATCATATCTAGTTATATTGCGGAGCTTTTCCATACTTAGCTTGTAAGTACAGAAAGGCCCCTTTGGCCCACAGGCGTCCTCCTACCTAAAACGTAAATGTACCTAACATTCCAAACCGTTGGAAACCTAGTATATATGTACGATTCTATATTAACTCAATTATTGAATAATCGCCTTTGCATTTTAGTTTAGATTTTTGTTTAGTCAATTACTCTCACTATCGAGACTCTCGGAACTCCTCTGAATATCAAGCCTTTTATAGTAGTACTTATTATTCCAATGATTGATAAAATCAGTCAGTGACTACGGCGTAGTATCTCTAACCTTTTGTAGCAATAGAGAGTGACTACAGGCACTGCATCGCAAGTTGCCAAGTGTAACCAAATTTACCAACGATGAACTTTCTCATCAAAAGATTTATGAACTATGTCATTGTTAGACTTTCCTTTCAGATTCATATCCTAGAATACTCGATATAGATTCAAAGAGTGTGATAATTTCCACAGAGAAACTAATTTGTCTTTACATTTCTTTATGCAATGGTATTATTCCTAGGTAACCTTTTCTCATCAAAGTATTTATGAATTATTTCTTTATTAGTATTTCCTTTTAGGTTCAAATCCTAGAGTACTCGTTGGTATTATTATAGTTTAGAGTTTGATAGCAATAAATAGTATAAGTAGTTAATATATTAATAGCAATAAGTAGTTACTAGCAAACGGTTGCATTATTTCGCCTTGAAATTCATTTAATTTCGTGATGTACAACTACCTTCAAAATCGTTGATGAATATTTATTTAAGATATTGGCCCTAATTTTGTATTCCTGATACTTCCCATTCTAAACCTACTATTCAATCTATGTTCCCTACCCTAACTCACTACTCCTATTCGATTTGGTGTGTGTTTTATCAAAGCTAGAGGCTTAACCTCACATTTACATTTAAATGCGGCAAGTCGGTTGTTCCCTGTAAAACAACCGCCTTACAAAGTCAATTGCTCATGATGTTTGAACAATCTACCTGACTAATCTCTACGGGATTGGGGAGGCACCCCGATTAGACCTATTCCTACGCCACCCTACTATCTCTCCTCCGCCGACCGCAGTCGAATAGGGATGCAGAAGAGAGACGGACCAGGGACTATGTATGGGAATATATAAATATATAAGTGTATAGACCGATTCAATCAACTCTGAATATAGCTAAACGGATGCACAATGGCATGATTCTCTTCGACTAATCTCCGTCGCAGATAAACAGAATCTGACCGAATAGGGGAACAATTAGTCGTTCCTTCGTTGAAGGCATAAACGACTGCCGGCTCGTTCCAAAAGTTGTCGGCTCTAACAATGAGTCCCTATCAGTAAAAGCTCTGTTAACACCGCAAGGTAGACAGCCTTTACCCACAAAACCATGTTTGCGTTTAATGAATCCGTTCAAGCAGATGGGCATATTCCTCACTGACCCTCATTATCCACGAAAACTAGTATGACTGTAAAATAATAAAACGATCCACGAAGCTTCCCATGAGATTACGTCTTTACCATTAATCTACCATACGCACGAATCTAATTATTCACAAAGCCGCGTTGATTCTAACATAGGCCCACAAAACTACAAATCACAAATCACCACAAATCTATCAGTACGCGCTTTGCACTATTCTCCAAGCCACGTTGACTCTAACATAGGCCCACAAAACTACAAATCACAAATCACCACAAATCTATCAGTACGCGCTTTGCACTATTCTCCAAGCCACGTTGTAATCACAATGTTAATTCACACCCCAAAAGAACACTAAATATAATAGAAACGACCGCAACAAATACTACTGAGGGTAGATGGGGATAGACCCACAATAAATACTGCTTGAACGTGTTCACTCACCGAAGACTGCTGTTGAAATGCCTCGAATCCAGCGCGCTCGCCCCTTTTATAAAATTAGCTTCTTTACAACCACTAATAATAATTACTTTTTGTATTTTTATTTATTTCTTTATTTATACTTTAGCACGTAAAATTGCATTTTACATTATTAAAGCCAGCCTTCTATTGAGATTATTGCCATCTATGTTTATTATCGTATGAACTATCTAGTACTAACTTAGTTAGTTCGACCGTTTCTTACTAGGTGGCGTTGGTGTCGCGCATGCATTTTCCTACATCGCGGAGACGATACTGAAAATATGTACCAAACATTATGATAAAATGATCCACATATATTTGTGAACGTGACGGTCCAGATCACTGAAGTCTGGAACGTTACAGCCAACCCCCAAAATTTACACAGGTAGTTAAATATTAACCCGGAGAAAATTTTTCAACCTCAAAATGTATTCACAAATATAAGACTAAATAAAAGAAATATTATCACTATATTTTATAAACAAATCCCGCTCCACGTCCGTCCGTTTGTCTGTTTACGATAAACTCAATAATCATAAGTCTTTCGCAAGTTCTAATGTGTGCATAATTTAACTTGTCAATGCTTGACTTCAGACAATGTGTACTTGTTGTACTAGGAGAGTATATTTAAACCGAAGCATGGATGACTCCACCATATGAACCCGTCCAAAGCTTTTAATGTATTGAAGACAAAAAGAAATCACCCTCACAAGGACAATCTTGGCTCTGTAAAGAAACCTGGTTGTGAGGCAGATCAATCCTAATGATACAGTGTATTAATTGTTATCCCCTTCAGACCCACTTTTTTAAGAGCTTGCGGAGAACTAACCTACACCATCCTATCCAAGCCAAAATTTCTTTAATAGGTATTGGGCAATAACGATTCATGATCGCAACATCCCACCCTGGCCGAAATTTCATAATGGCAGATCATCAATGATTCGGAGAGTGTGGAGTGTAAGCAGGATACTTTAGTCTTTCCTCATTGTAGAGTAGGACCTCTTTATGGAATCAGTTATTACTGATGAAGTGTCATCTGACCTATCCTAGCACCAAACTCCACCATAACCAAGGCCCTTGTAAAGTGTAGTGTCTATCTGACCTCAAGCAACGACAAATAGCTTTCAACTTAGGGTAATGTTGAATTATTTTTGGTCCCTATTCTACAATTCAATCGCTTATAACGTTCATTCCCAAATATAAAATATACATAATATATCAATAAAATACATATATAATAGTATCTCATTTTCAATCTTCTTACATAACTCCTAGCTACAACTTGCACACTCCATTGCCCTAGACCTAAATATTCCAACATCCCTTTTAGTTTGAAGCGACCAATTTTGTTATGCACTTAATAAATTTTAATTTAAACAAAGCAAGTAAGAATGTATGTAGATCCCTATCAATAAGTCAGTGTTGTTATGGTAAAGAAGTATAATGTAATACTCTTCCATTTACCTTCTGTACCTCTATTTTACCGTAGAAGGGGAAAGAAAGATAAATAATCTCAATCCTTTTTCCTTCTGTACCTCAAATATTTACCTCATAAATTTAATCAGGAATATTCAGACAAATAATTTACTCCCTTTTTTTTTTGTTTGAATTGATAAAGTAATGAATCACCGGCGCCAGGTAACACATCCCTCTACCAATCCCTAAATTTACCATAAATTAACAATATTATAAGCAATTCACAATTGGCAATCTTAATCTACAGAATAAAACACAGATTTTTGTCATAAGCAAGTATGAGTTACTCCACCTCAGCTCAGGTTTTATGTAAAGAATAGATATAAAAGTGACTAAAATTAATAGAACAAACCCGTCAACCGAAACAACTAAATGCATCGCATGCCTTCACAATATAAGCAAACAAGAGTTCTATTAGCTAAGCTAATTTGCGTGAAAATCTAACTCTCATGTAACGATAATTGAATTATGCTTTATAGGATTAACTTTACTATGCTCATAACTTACCATAATTTCACTTTACCATTTTTAACCTTAGTGTTACCTCGCACAGCATGAAAATGAATTAAAGCAACTATCCATGGACCAAATATCTTTATACGTTATGGTCGTTTGTCGAACAATACAAGAGATCTGTCCCGAAAAGGACAATAATAATCGCAGTCTATTTACGAATAAACCGTTTATCAACCTAAGTTTACCTGATTGCAAATTAATGCCAATTCCTTCATGTTTCCACCTATACTTACATATTTTGTGCTCTTATGCTTTGATTGCGTTTGTTTTGCTACCTTACTTTTATCACTGTCATGTCTTGTTTTTAACTGAAGTGTAGTATTCGATCACTTTGTTACTGGAAGATTATATTTTTTTCAACAAATTCCTAATCTCTTGCACTAACACATATAACCTTTCCCCACTTGCACATCCTAAAATGGAATAGTAAACAACCCCCATTGTTTTCACCCTTTAGCCATCATTAACCATACAAAATGAAGTTGTTTATTTCTGTTTTTTTTTTTTTACCACAACTTTTCATCTCCTGTCAACTTAAATAACTCCCGCGCAAGTCCTACAAGTGTTGCCTGTAATAATATCTAAGTAATGGCTAATTGGTGCTGCAATCAATCTTTTGTCCTATGGCATACCGCTAACCGTTTTTTTTTTTTTTTCATTTTCTGTACTTGTTTATTTTTAGAATTTGTTATTTACAAGAATTTATGTTGGCAATATATTAGTTTTTTTTTTTTTTTTTTTACCGTGTACTTCCCCCTTTAATCTGATAACTAGAACGCGTTTATAGTATTATTACTATTGTAACAATACAGCTACCTGACTATTCATTAGCTAATAACATTTTTTCTAAAGTAAGGAAATGACAAAGTAAGCTGTGACAAAATTTCTATCAACCATCAAACTCCGCTAAATTCGCTGTGTTTCCACTACCTTGGTATCCCCGTATTCCCCATGTCAATCCACTCAGTTTGAATGGTGTTGCCACTTGTTTAACAAACCTAGAGAAGTCCTATACATTTTTTTTCGTTGTTTTTTTTTTTTTTTGTATAATAATCGGAACATTATTTTTTTTTTTTCAACCCGTATTAATGCTGTAAAGAAGTTTTTTTTTTTTTTTTTTTTCATACCTAGGCTGGTAGCAATCCCTCAAATTCCGAAAATGAAATAAGTATACTTTTCTTTTCGTTATTTTTATCATGTTTTTTTTTTTCAATTTTTTTTTTTTTTAAAATGACTAAACTTTAACAAGTAAATTATGAGAAAAAGAAAAAAAATATTTCTTTTTATTAAAGCGACTAAACTTTATTCAAGTGAAATTTATGAGAATTTATTTTTGTTTTTTTTTTTTTTTTTGAAAAAAGAGAAAAAAAATTTTTTTTTTTTTATTAAAGGCCGCCATCACTCCCCTTTACCCAAACTTATAGCAATCTTCTCGATATAATTATAACAAATAAACAGAAAGAAAACCTTTCTTATTAAGTTTCTACTAGTAATTGAACAACCTATCATGTAGATATCGCTTTTGTCTATTCAACTGTTTTGACTTTTGAGCGACTTCTATAAATTTGAGTAAGCCTTTCCTTGCCCAACCTATTTTTTTTTTTTTTTCAACATTTTTTTTTTTTTTTTTTTTTTTTTTTTAAACATAGATAAACAATCGCATATTCAACTCTATCGTTACTGATTCTCCAAAACAAAACATGTTTTTATATTATTAATATAATTATTTTTATTAAATAATCATGTAATAAAACCATACGCAAACAAAACATTTTTTTTTTTTTTTTTTTATCCTCAATACTAAAAGTTTTTTTTATTTTTTCCAGAAATGTTTAAACTTATTAGAATTTCAAACCCTTGCTAATTAATACCTGCCCCAATTCCCATCCTATGTTTCTGAGAAATTCTGCCGTGTCCATAATATTATCCAACTTTGAAGTGACGCATCCTTGCTGATTGTTCCTCGGGTAAGGTCTTATTAAATCTGCAACTAGTTGCTTTTTCTGGTATCTTAAAAATAAGCATCTGTGCTCTTCCAGCTATCTGCAGAAAATTATTCAACATTGTCTGGATCTTATTACGATCCCAACAACCCTGCACGATATCTATTCTCAACTCTCCTTGCTCTCTCTCTCCCCAAAAAGTAGCTAGAAAATCTACCTTGAAATCTTCTACTCCTTTCCATCTCCCTTTGTAAATCCGAGCCCAATCTCTAGCTTCTCCTATTAAACATTCTTGTATCAGATCTAGTTCCCTCCCTTTTTTAGAGGTCTTTTTCAAATAAGTCTAAGTCTTCTAAAAATGTCACTGGATGATTTTCTATTTCATTTCCAAACTTTTGGTTTCTCTACATTTGCATTCATTATATTATAAGTTACATTTCCCGGACCTTCATCTCTCCTTGGATTTGATAAGGCCCTTTCATCCCCGCTTGAACTATCTTTGGTGTTACCCATTGAATTAGGGTTTCCCAATTGAGCTTGCTCAGTCTCCCTTATGACTATTCCTTCATTTATAATTCCTGTGGATGACTTAACTACGCGTACATCTTCACACAATTCATTCATTTTTGCTGCTAATATCCCAATTGATTGCCTTAACATTCGAAACATTAGCCCCGATTTATTTCCCGGACCTTCATCTCTCCTTGGATTTGATAAGGCCCTTTCATCCCCGCTTGAACTATCTTTGGTGTTACCCATTGAATTAAGGTTTCCCAATTAAGCTTGCTCAGTCTCCCTTATGACTATTCCTTCATTTATAATTCCTGTGGATGATTTAACTACGCGTACAGCTTCACACAATTCATTCATTTTTGCTGCTAATATCCCAATTGATTGCCTCAACATTCGAAACATTAGCCCCGATTTATTTCCCGGACCCGTTTTTGTCTACAGAAATCAGAGTCTACTGGTTTCTGTTTCAATTTGTCTCCTCTGACGTTTGTCACTAGGGAGCTCTATCTCTTCATTTCGCATTGAAGTACCGGGTGCTTCCTCTATTACTTCGGTACTTATAATTTCCTCTCCTTCTGATAAATATCTTATAGTTGCTTTCCGTTTGCGACTAGGTCTTTCCATCTTTACGTAGGAATTATACTTTTTTTTATTTTTATTTGTAAAACCTTTCTCCTTGTTTATGCCATGTTTTAGACACTGGTTTCTGTTTCAATTGTTTCCTCTGACGTGTGTCATTAGTGAGCTCTATCTCTTCATTTCGCATTGAAGTACCGGGTGCTTCCTCTATTACTTCGGTACTTATAATTTCCTCTCCTTCTGATAAATATCTTATAGGTGCTTTCGTTTGCGACTAGGTCTTTCCATCTTTATTTATGAATTATATATCTCTCTCTTTTTTTTTATTATTATTTATTTATTATTATTTTTTTTTTTTTTTTTTTTTTTTTTTGTTTAACCTTTTCCCTTGTTTATGCTATGTTCTAGACACTGGTTTCTGCTTCAATTTTTTTTCTCTGACGTTTGTCATTAGGGAGCTCTATCTCCTCATTTTGCATTGAAGGATCGGGTGCTTCCTTAGGTCTTTCCATCTTTACTTATGGATTATACTTGTTTATAATTATTATATATATTGTTTTTCTTTGATCTGTTTAACCGAAGAAAGATTTGCTTGTTTATGCTATGAAAAAAAGTATTTAGAAATAATCCTAACTTATTTTTCCATTTAAACTTTCTATATGAACTCTTTACAATCCCTTTTGCTTTTGTCCCTAAACCCTTTGATGAAATTCTATCCCTAACTTCATAACCGTAATTTTTGGACATCTAAATATTGGTTTAAATTTTTTTTTTTTTTTTGTGAAGTGACAATGTTTGTTTTATTTTTGTGGTCGTTTTATTATTTTATTATATTTTATATTATTATTATATATTTTTTTTTATTATAATATATTATTTATTTTATTTTTATTTAGCTTTCACACTTATTTATATTTATAGCATATTATTTACCTTTATTGCAAATTCAACCCCCTTAACTTTATGACACTATTAATACTTTCCTTAGACTAACCTATAACCTTCTGTTATTTATACGCAATCTATTTACAATATCATTTTTTTTTTTTTTTAGCCTATTAAAACTGACTGTTCTCTTTCTACCAAATCGCTCCACTCTATTCCGACTGAATGTTTAATCCGTGCGAATCCTATTAAATTATGACACAAAAACTTCACTATAATTCAGTTCATTAAAATTTGGCAGGAATCTACTGTTACTAATATTGCCGTCAACCTGTAACTAACAAATCGCTCAGTTCTGGCTCGGTTCAGTTTGTTTAGATTCTTAACACGAGTAATAATCATTTTGAACGTGCTTGCAACCCGACTATTTATCTATTTATCTGCAATGGCTCAAGGAAATCATTCATTCCATACCTTGATCAAACAATTTCCCTGCCTATGGGACCGTCAAGACCTTAATTTCAGAGACTACAAATATAAATCAAGATGCCGCTCCATCCTCTTGTCAGAGTGCAACAAGATGGTTCACATTCCACTCACCGAAGCAGACATCAAACGAAAAATAAAATCTTATCTACGTCAACATTCGCACTTGCAAGCCTCAATAGCGGTAACTACATTCATATTCCTTACTACCATAAATTTTACTATAAAATTTATATTATTTGTAAGTTTTAATTAGCTATCACTTTCAGTGTTATCATCCATCCTGAAAAGCTCTTTAGTTTTTTTTTCTTTTCTTATAACCTAATCTCTATTAATATCCTATAAGTGAACGCAACCCCGGTCTGTCTGTTTGTCCGCTACTCCTTCACGCCTAACGCCCGAAACCACTAGTCGATCCGATCTAAGCGACACCTGATGCAAAGACGATCCAAACCTGGAGATGGACACAATATATACCTATTGTCGACGACGCGGTAGCCGAGCTGGTAGTGACCCTGCCCGCGAAGCTAGCGGTCCCGGGTTCGAATCCCGGCAAGGGCAAACATATGTGTGATGAGCACGAATACCTGTACCTGAGTCCCGGATACCCCCATCTATATAAGTATTTATTTCTCTATGTATGTATGTATATCGTTGTCCAGTAACCCATAACACAAGTTTCGAGCGCAACTTGGGGCCATGTCAACTTGTGTGCAATTGTCCCTGATTTTTAAATTTATTTATTTAATTTTTTGTGCCAAAATATAAATAAGGTTAAATCGTTTTCCTCCGCTTCGCGTGGTCGACCTACTTTGTTTAAAGTTGTGTTTTTCTTTTTGTTTTGATGAAACTGTTTTCCCTATAATTTTTTTTTTTTTTTTTTTTTTTTTTTACTACCAGGACTATTTACCAAGGGCAACCTCAACAATTTTTGACGAACTCTCTTCTGGAACTTAATGACACTCAAAACCCTACACTATCACTTACTACTGACACTCACCCTGAACAGATTTTACCACAAAACCCTACACTACCACTCACAACCACCACTCCACACTACTACCCACTTCCACCCATGACACCATTACAGTACTCCCTCGCCTCTAACTTATTTGAAACTATTGTACAGCTAGCCGTAAATAATTCACTCACTCCCGACATTTCACTATTCTATTCTTCCTCCATTATTCCTACTGCTACACCTACTACTACAGCACCCACACCATCTCTTCCCATCCTACCTGAAGCCCGCCTAGCTGAGAGTCTACCGCCCTTCCCTGCTGATCCGGACCACTCTCTTAACTTTTTCCTGTGGTCGTATGTTATTTTTGTTCATTTTATTTATTTTTTTAGTCTAAACCCTATATAATATACACATTTTTGTTTCCATCCCTACGCTTTCGATTCCTACGTCGCCCAACACCCGCCAACGTGCTCCAGCAACTCTATTCATCTATTTATTTTATTTATTTATTTAAAACTATAAATACCCCTAAAAGTTTTATGTTGTCTTTACTAAATACTTCCTTTTCTTTTTTTCAGACCCTTGAACTTGTAAAACGAGCAAGATTAACTATAATCATAGCTATGAATATACACACGGCAGGTAATCACAGAACATCGTCTATGCTCTTAGAAGTGACCTGCGCCAGACGAGATTGGTGAACATGAACACTTTGAACAGGCTTCATTCATTCAATTTCATTCAGTAATTCATTATTTATAATCTATCAGACGAAGTTTTGTTTGTGTCTTTATTTTTTTTTTTTTTGTGAAATAACGCCCGCCATATTTTCCCGGTCCCGCACAGTTTCGTCAATTTCTCTTTTTCACTTTGATTGCTTGCGAAAGTTGCGAAGCGATTAACAAAGAAACAAAACTAGGTACTTGAAATTAAAACCGTTGCTCTTTAGAATTACATTAAATTTTATCTTACATATTATTTCTATAATGACAAGGATCACAAGGTTAAAAACCTGTATCATCAATCAACAACTAACTGCTAACAGACAAAAACGTAAGTAGAACTAAGCCTGTGCCGACTTAAATTACATGAAATAGCATCTTGTTAGGTTACAGAATAACTTATTTCATTCAGGTTATGTTTGTTTTAGAATAATAATGTCTTCTCGCAGTCTCGCTCGCGCTGCACTGCTGACTGTTGCTGAACAATCAACTCGTGCCTTTTTTTTTTGGCTCTCGAGACCAGAGGAAAATTTAGTTGGACTTGGTACAGCCACATAGTCAATATATAGCTGATGTAAACGCTCCAACAACAATTATGTGGCCATCAATTCAAGGAAAAATATCTTAGGAAGAGGAGAAGACCGCCTGTGAGTGACCCAACCCTACTTGGCCCAAAAGAAATTGAAACCAGGACTCTTGAGCAAGTAATATAATTAATAATTAATATCATTTCTAGAAATAGAAAAATAAAAACAGAGATTTTGCATTGAACATAGATATAGAGCCCAACATGAATGGCAATGTGGCCAATACGTATCCAGCCGGTATCGGGCTTGGTATTTTTTTTTTTTGTACTGCAGCATATCCTACCCACCATATTCACAAAATCTTGAAATGCCCGGTCCCAGTTACCACACCCAACCCGATAGCCAATTATATTATTATGTATTAGTTATACTCGGTTTACAACGATGAATCAATGTATAATTCTATGTAGCCTGTTTAATACAGGTACATGCCCATACTGGGCATAATAATATAATTTCTTAGGATTTGCACTATATATCAGATTGTTCAATATTGTATAGTACCTAATTTGACTGATGTATAGCTGTTGTAAGTACAAATTTGTATGATGGCATGTGCCTATTCTGTGTCATTTTCTTGGATTTGTATTACATATATTTATCAGACAGTTAATAAAATCTTGTATGGTACATACCTAATCTTAATTTGATTGATGTATAATTAATAAGTAGTTTATTTAATATAGGTACACGGCCATTCTGTGTATAATTTCTTTTGATTTGTATTATAATCAAATTGTTAATTCAATTTTGTATAGTACCTAATATTAATTTGATTGCTGTAATAGTTGTAAGTAGCTAAGAAAGGCACTTTCCCATTCTTATTTCTTGGATTTGGATTATATATATCAAACAATCAAAATTTTGTATAAACACCCAACTTAACCTGATTTGATTGAAGAAATTGTAAAGTTCCGAATCAAAGTGGTAGTATTATTTATCTGAATATAAATTTAAATATTAAAACTGAGTTTCATTATTTAAAAACCTTAAGCTATTGAAAACATAAAATAGGAAATGGAATGGGTTATCGATAGTGGGTTGGGTTTAAATGTCCCATCACTACAGATCGATATCGATATTTGCCTCCTGACGTTTCAAGCACTATCGTCACAGAATACTCCATAGTAACCTTCATCTGGCGTAGGTCACTTCGTTCACTTCTCTAACGATTGTGTCGTTCTATGGGTGATTTCCATCTATACGTAGTATATAGTCTACTTAAGCTATGAATGTACATAATTTAGAATGGCTCACGACTCACGTGCATTTCAGAATAGAAGCAGCCTATCCTCACTTTTACGCGATACGACGTTATTATTATTATATTATTTTTTTTTTCTTTTTTTTTTTTTTTTTTTTTTTTTTTTTTTTTTAACTCTTAAAGATTTAAATTGAATTATATTCTTGTGTATAAATTGACCTAATTGCCTATAACTAACTATTTTTTTTTGTAAAAACGCTATCTCAGTACCTCTCCTCTTTCACGGCAACAATTGTGCGGACGAACCGCAACACTATATTAAGACTACCTAATACCCTAAACTTGCAATTTGACCCACAAAAGCACCTGTAATCCTGGTCACGGCACCAATTGTAACGTCCCCCCTTAACGCTCTCTACCCCCCGTTCTTTCTAACTGCCCCAAAAGGTACTCTCTTGCCGAATTATTATTATTTAAACTAAACCATGGCCACGTGATCGTCTCCCTACGTTGTATCCGTCGCAACCCTGACTCTTTTAAGGTACCTGAGATAGCCCTAATTCCCTAGTTAATTAAACTAATTATGCCTAAGTACTACCTGAGTTTGATTTATTGCCTATTTTACTGTTTCTGATAAATATAATTATGTTCCGTCTTATAGCTATATGAAAACGCCCTAGCCTTAAGAATATTTAGTCACGTGTTGTACATCGGAGTATGCCTACGATTCCCCATCGCCTCTTATGAGTTTGTTTGTAAGTATAAGAATGATAATTGCCTATCCTATTTACGAGTATATAACAATGAAACAATAATAAGTAATTCGACCTGGAGAGTATGTATGCAGACGTTTAAGTTTTATTGGTAAATATTTAATAAGAAGATATGTCAGAACTGAGTGTTTCCTAAGAAATTGCTGGTTATTTATATGGCTTTAATTGTTATAACCGCAATCAGAGTTACTGTGATATAGATAAGAGCACCACCCCGCTCCAATCAGTGAGTCTCGACTTCCTCACTGGTCAACCCTCCTTCACTTAACTCTGTACCTTTTATTTCGTACATTCTGGGATATGTAATTTAAGTTAGTAAGTACTTTGGTAAAGTTTTAGTCTGTTTTATTTGTCTTTATGCTAAAGAATCAAGAGGGCATAATCTTTTAGCAAGGTCAAACTATTTGTCTGACTTCATACTTCACTTTCGTACAAGGATTACATTTAAGTGTTATTCAACAATGCAACTCTTACTTCCATCATATCTAGTTATATTGCGGAGCTTTTCCATACTTAGCTTGTAAGTACAGAAAGGCCCCTTTGGCCCACAGGCGTCCTCCTACCTAAAACGTAAATGTACCTAACATTCCAAACCGTTGGAAACCTAGTATATATGTACGATTCTATATTAACTCAATTATTGAATAATCGCCTTTGCATTTTAGTTTAGATTTTTGTTTAGTCAATTACTCTCACTATCGAGACTCTCGGAACTCCTCTGAATATCAAGCCTTTTATAGTAGTACTTATTATTCCAATGATTGATAAAATCAGTCAGTGACTACGGCGTAGTATCTCTAACCTTTTGTAGCAATAGAGAGTGACTACAGGCACTGCATCGCAAGTTGCCAAGTGTAACCAAATTTACCAACGATGAACTTTCTCATCAAAAGATTTATGAACTATGTCATTGTTAGACTTTCCTTTCAGATTCATATCCTAGAATACTCGATATAGATTCAAAGAGTGTGATAATTTCCACAGAGAAACTAATTTGTCTTTACATTTCTTTATGCAATGGTATTATTCCTAGGTAACCTTTTCTCATCAAAGTATTTATGAATTATTTCTTTATTAGTATTTCCTTTTAGGTTCAAATCCTAGAGTACTCGTTGGTATTATTATAGTTTAGAGTTTGATAGCAATAAATAGTATAAGTAGTTAATATATTAATAGCAATAAGTAGTTACTAGCAAACGGTTGCATTATTTCGCCTTGAAATTCATTTAATTTCGTGATGTACAACTACCTTCAAAATCGTTGATGAATATTTATTTAAGATATTGGCCCTAATTTTGTATTCCTGATACTTCCCATTCTAAACCTACTATTCAATCTATGTTCCCTACCCTAACTCACTACTCCTATTCGATTTGGTGTGTGTTTTATCAAAGCTAGAGGCTTAACCTCACATTTACATTTAAATGCGGCAAGTCGGTTGTTCCCTGTAAAACAACCGCCTTACAAAGTCAATTGCTCATGATGTTTGAACAATCTACCTGACTAATCTCTACGGGATTGGGGAGGCACCCCGATTAGACCTATTCCTACGCCACCCTACTATCTCTCCTCCGCCGACCGCAGTCGAATAGGGATGCAGAAGAGAGACGGACCAGGGACTATGTATGGGAATATATAAATATATAAGTGTATAGACCGATTCAATCAACTCTGAATATAGCTAAACGGATGCACAATGGCATGATTCTCTTCGACTAATCTCCGTCGCAGATAAACAGAATCTGACCGAATAGGGGAACAATTAGTCGTTCCTTCGTTGAAGGCATAAACGACTGCCGGCTCGTTCCAAAAGTTGTCGGCTCTAACAATGAGTCCCTATCAGTAAAAGCTCTGTTAACACCGCAAGGTAGACAGCCTTTACCCACAAAACCATGTTTGCGTTTAATGAATCCGTTCAAGCAGATGGGCATATTCCTCACTGACCCTCATTATCCACGAAAACTAGTATGACTGTAAAATAATAAAACGATCCACGAAGCTTCCCATGAGATTACGTCTTTACCATTAATCTACCATACGCACGAATCTAATTATTCACAAAGCCGCGTTGATTCTAACATAGGCCCACAAAACTACAAATCACAAATCACCACAAATCTATCAGTACGCGCTTTGCACTATTCTCCAAGCCACGTTGACTCTAACATAGGCCCACAAAACTACAAATCACAAATCACCACAAATCTATCAGTACGCGCTTTGCACTATTCTCCAAGCCACGTTGTAATCACAATGTTAATTCACACCCCAAAAGAACACTAAATATAATAGAAACGACCGCAACAAATACTACTGAGGGTAGATGGGGATAGACCCACAATAAATACTGCTTGAACGTGTTCACTCACCGAAGACTGCTGTTGAAATGCCTCGAATCCAGCGCGCTCGCCCCTTTTATAAAATTAGCTTCTTTACAACCACTAATAATAATTACTTTTTGTATTTTTATTTATTTCTTTATTTATACTTTAGCACGTAAAATTGCATTTTACATTATTAAAGCCAGCCTTCTATTGAGATTATTGCCATCTATGTTTATTATCGTATGAACTATCTAGTACTAACTTAGTTAGTTCGACCGTTTCTTACTAGGTGGCGTTGGTGTCGCGCATGCATTTTCCTACATCGCGGAGACGATACTGAAAATATGTACCAAACATTATGATAAAATGATCCACATATATTTGTGAACGTGACGGTCCAGATCACTGAAGTCTGGAACGTTACAATATGACTAGAAAATATGTGTCAGACTCGTTTTTAAAATGTATGATGTAAGAATGTTCAATGATTAAAATAAATGCGGGTAACTACCACATCATCGTTTCATTATTTATTGTTCCAAGACGGGTAAATTAAATTTAATTCTTTTTCCATGCTTTCTTAGCGGCTGTGTTGTTAACTTGTATTTTATTTCATCAGGTCCTTTATTCATCCGTTCGAGTCGAGGTAACAGGATGGTTAAACTTGGAGGCTATACTTATACGTCCGAAATTAATAATCGATCCTGATCCGTTATCTGCGGTTTTGGATCATAATATGTCATTTTAGTACTAGAGCTTGACATATTACTACTAAAATGACATATTATGACATGACATATCTATCGGAAAAAGGCGGATAACGGATCAGGATCGATTATTAATTTCGGCCGTTAGCAAACAATACTCCAAACTTCGAACGTCTTGCATTTGAAAGTCGGCTTTACGCTCTAATCGATTGGGTTTAATTTACCGTGTAAGGCATTGATCGTATTATAAGCGCGAACGACGTTTGGTCATTTTCAAGCGCTTGGGATAATTTCATGTATTGAGTAGTAAAGGACATGAAATGATCCCAAGCGCATTATAATGTAATTAATGAATGTCATTTACTTTTTAATTTTTTTTTTCTCTATTTTTTATTTTCATTCTTTCTTTTTTTTCTTATAATTTGTTGTGTTGTTTAGTGAAACAAAATAATTTCTATCTTATATCATCAGGTCCATTATTCATCCGTTCGAGTCATGGTAATAAGATGGTTAGAGTCGGTGGGTATACTTTCAGCAAGCATTACACCAAAGATTCGAAGATTAGATGGAAATGTTCAGCTGTTCAAAAATGCAAAGCTAGTCTGTTCACTGTCGACAATGAACTCTGCAATATAAATAATGTTCATAGTCACCCACCACCTAAAGACAAGAAATAAATTATAATAAATTATACTAAAATATTTTTTTATCCATATAAATTTTTGTTTTATTATTTTAGCTTAAAAAAATATATATGTATATATGTTAACGTTGTCATAAGTTAGTAAAATAAATGTGTAATGAAGAATTTTAAATATAACTAAATATTAAAACAAATACATTTTTAACCTAAAATATATCAGTGGGCCGGGCCTTAAGTTATTGATTGTGTTTTTTTCATGTGTGTTTTCACTTTAACTTTCATTTTGATCAGATCCATTATTCATCCGGTCGCGGCAAGGCAAAGTAATGGTTGAGAGTCGGCGGTTATAATTTCAGTTAACAATACTCCAGACATATGAAAACCAGATGGAAATGTTCAGCTAGTCAAGGATGCAAAGCATTTCTGTGCAGTTACCAAGACCAATTTATTAAACTTTTAATTGGCACAATCACCCAGTAACAAAAACTAGGAGATCGAAAACCTAGTGGGCTCACCCGCTAAGCTAAGCTTGGCCGCGTAGTGCCCATGGCGAGGATCGAGTGGCAAAGTTTTTATTTGGCACGAGCGAATGGCCGTAGGCCGGTCCGGCGCCCTAGATACCGCTGCATGGAGGGACGCGGTGGATGCGGACCTACGCGAACTCCAGACTCTGAACTGGGCTGACATCGCTCAAGATAGAGAGGAGGGGCCGCTCTCTCGTTTCGGAGGCCAAGACACACTTTGAGTCGCTGAGCCATCGGAGTTAGTTATAATCACCCACAATATAAGGTGTAACTAAAAATTTGTTGGTATTTCTGTTTAAATAGGTACAGTACGAGGACAAAACTACGGCAGCACCTCAATGTTCATAGTTACCCGCGAGGTAGGCAGGCCGCATATCTGTGTGTGTGTGCTACCGGTAACAGCGCTCTTTCTGATTGGTTCATTTACCTACACACGTACATTCCAAACGGCTTATAGAAGTTGGTCATATGCGCGTTTTTTTAACTTGCTATTGCGTTTTGAGACTGCTACTGGAATTCTGACCTTGACCGTACGTACCTTCCACTTATTTTATGATCGTAGTGTAATAAATGAATAATGTTCCGAATATGACTAGAAAATATGTGTCAGACTCGTGTTTAAAATGTATGATGTAGGAATGTTAAATGCTTAAAATAAATGCAGGTCATCATCATCATCATCATCATTCCGTGTCAGTCCACTGCTGGACATAGGCCTCTCCCAAGGTACGCCACTGAGCCCGGTCTTCGTCTCTTCTCATCCAACTACTGCCAGGCCACTCGGCGCAAATCGCCGCTGCACCTTGTCGCACACTACGTTTGCCAAGTCGCGGTCTCCAGTCAAGAACACGTCTACCCCAGCGGTTATCGGTTCTGCGGCTTATATGACCAGCCCACTCCCACTTCAGCATGCTAAAATGTGGGTTACTACCACACCATTTGTTCCAGGGCGGGTCAATTAAAAAATGTAAATCTTTTTTCATGCCCTAAAAGCTGCAATGAATGTGCTGTGTTGTTAACCAGTTTCTTATTTCATCAGGTCCATTGTTCATCCGTTCGAGTCGCGGTAACAGGATGGTTAAACTTGGAGGCTATACTTTTAGCAAACAATACGCCAATGAATTAAAGATTAGATGGCAATGTTCAGCAGGTCGGGGTTGCAAAGCATTTCTTTTCAGTTATAATGACGAATTTATCAAAATTATGAATAATCATAATCACTAATGAACATCTTTAATTATGACTTAAACATTTTATTTGTTTTAATTGGCTTCGTAGGTAGGTACTAGTTAATAATTTATAATCGTATCTATAAGAAAAAAAAATGTAAAAGTTTTTTTTAATTAGTCTACAAAAAAGTAGTCAAACTCACGTTTAAAATGTAATATGATTTGAGAATTTTCAATGTCTAAATAAATGATTTTTTTCTTTATAATTTGCTGTGTTGTTATTTTTTTTTAACCTATACTTTCCCACTGCTGGGCAAGGTCTCCCCCATACCTTTCTAGATATCTCGATCCCTCGCAACCTCGGCCACCGCTCTTCAAATGAGCCAAGGTTATCACGCCATCTTTTTCGGGGCCTGCCTCGGCGACGTCGTCCGTCCTCAGATACCCACTGCTTAATGAATTAAAATAACTTCTATTTTATTTCATCAGGTCCATCATTCACCCGTTCGAGTCATGGTAATAAGATGGTTAAAGTCGGCGGGTATACTTTCAGCAAGCATTCCAGCACAAAATCGAAGACTAGGTGGCAATGTTCAAGTGGCGGAAAATGCAAAGCTGCTCTGTTCACTGTCGACGATGAGTTCATCCATATAAATAATGAGCATAGTCACCCACCCCCACCACCTAAGGGCATGAAACTAATTACGACGACTTTAATACCAAAATAATATTTTTGTACATAAATAATACCGATTTTTTTTAAATGTTTACATACCTAGTGTTTTTTTTTAATTGTTGTGTCATTGATAAGATTGACACAACAAATTAATTGTTCAAATAAATGAGTATAAATACACTTTAAGTTCTAAATCAATGATCTAAGAATGTAGGTAGGTACTATAAAACTTAATTTTAAGACGCTCGCTGGTCTTCCGTTGAAGCCGTTTTTGATGACACCACTGGCATGAAGGTAATTTTAAATAGCTAAATATTAAATTCTAACCTAAAATATATCAGTGGGCATTTTGTTTATGTGTGTGTGTTTGCACTTTCATTTTTATTTTTTTATCAGGTCCATTATTCATCCGGTCGCGGAAAGGCAACGTTATGGTGAGAGTTGGCGGCTATACTTTCAGTAAACAATACTCCAGACACATGAAAACCAGATGGCAATGTTCAGCGGGGCGAGGGTGCAGAGCTTCTTTGTATACTGAAGATGACTACTTTTTCAATTTAAGCAATAACCACAATCATCCACCGTCCTAATTCAGTAATCTTTACTCACATACTTATTACTAGAAACCGGATTATATATATCTAAAAGTTTGAAATATGCATAAACAATGCTTGAAATATGCATAAAAATGATTGAAATATGCATAAAAAGAGTCAAAATATGCAACAATCGGGTACTGATCCAAATGTTCGGTGCTAAAATTTCGCCTTCCTAATATTATAAAGTGGAAATAGATCGTTCCACATTCACTGAGATAAATGGGCAGTATCTGAAATTGGGTGCTAGCAGTTATTATATCAGGCAAAAGTTGGAAATTGTCGCTCCAAGGACCGTGTCGCTAACCGATGTGGCCGGCTGCAACGTAAGATTTAATTTATTATAGTCATTATCATTAACTATCCTACCCAGAAAAAAATGCATATACACCGAAAATATGCCTCATCACAAGATTTTAGGTAAATATGCAATAACTGACGAAAATGGGCTAAATATGCAATTACATATTTGTGTAAGTATGCATTTGCATATAATCCTGCGCCTCTTCTGTTATTACATTACACCTCTTATAATGTAGTAACATTAGAGAGGGTTGTAACCTTGTTAGCTTGTTTGTTTGAAGTAATTAAACTCTGTTACTTTTAACACGATTGTGAAAGCTAATCTACTGTCAGAAAGTCGCAGCATCTTCGAGTTTTGAGTTTCATTAGCAAATCATTGTGTCACAATAATAATTGTATAAAAAAAAGCAAGACAAACATACTGAGCCCCCTTCTTAGTGCTCGTTTTCCTACGTTTTCCTCTAATTCTATTAATAATAAGAACTTGTAAATGAAACATGCCAGTATTATTAAAAAAATACAATACATAAAGGTCATCCGAGCTATTTATTTTGCAAATATTGCCTAACACCCTAAATTAATAATCCATCCTGATCCGTTATCCGTGGTTTTGGATCGATATATTGATTTCGGGCGTTAATGATGTTAAGCGTTTTTTTAACGTTTTCGTAAGGTAACCTTTTTAGCCTGCGGGGCAAGTCTATTGTGTAAGACTACCGCCTTAATCGAATGTGTTTATGCTCTGTGGTGAAGATCATCTGTAGGTTTTGCCAGTAATATTGACAGTTGACACTGACAGATGCTCATCGCCGACGGATACTAGGCAGTTATGATTCAGGATTAATCAATCACTGGTCGTAAGAACTGCAAAACAAGCAATACCGAAAAAGAAGGAATATCATCGTGGTCTTTGTTTTATTTCTAAGCTGGAGGCATGATCCTTCTATTGAGTCCCGGTACTTAAGGTAAATAAAATAACTTATATTATTAATGTTTTAGGTCCGTACTTCATACGTTCGCGTCAAGGCAACAAGATGGTCAGTCTCGGCGGTTACACTTTCGGCAAACATTACTCCAGAGATCTGAAGACCAGATGGCAATGTTCAACGGGCAGAAGTCTTAAATGCAAAGCGTATCTCTACAGCGTCGAAAACCATTTCGTCAAAATTTATAATATACACAATCATGTTTAAAATTAGTTTTGACGAACCAGATCTAATACTTATATCTATGATCTATGATGTAATCTTCTATTGTATTATAAATTGTAACTTTCTTTCTTGTGATAGATAAACATTTTTTTTTATTATTCAAAAGTCAAAAGTCAATTTTTATTTATTCAATAGGATTCCTTGTGATCACTTTAAAACGTCAAACTTAAAACTAGCTACGCCTGTATTAATGCTTGTGCTCGTCTGCTTTTGATATTTCGTTTGACAAGTAAGTGGTCATCCATTGTGCCTGCATTGTTGATTTATTGTGAAAGATTGAGAGACCAATGGAATTTGGATAGTGAATATAGGTTTCTAAACTGGCATTCGTTTCTTTTTACTGTTTTTTTTTTAATTTTTTTCGTCAATTTTTTGTTTGGTTTGGATCGTTTTTACAACGATGAATATATTTCTTACCTAATATCGTCACCTAATGTTAAGTGACGATGTGGTCGTTACACCTGGATTAGAACTGGCTCTCAAGTGGGACTGCCGGAACACACCGACTGGTGCTTGGCGGCAGATTCTTGAGGAAGGTAGTAGTAGCCAGGCGAGCAGCTATAATAAATCGAATTTAATTTGATCGTATGAATTTTCACAGGTCCCTTCTTCAGCACATCGCGTCATGGTAGGAATATGGTAAAGTTGGATGGGTTTAATTTTAGTAGGCATTACTCGAGTGGTCCCAAAACGAGATGGCATTGCACAATGAGCTACAAGGGGTGTAAAGCTAATATATATACATACAATGATGAATTCTTAAAAGTTCACAATATCCATAATCATGAACCCCTGAATTATTAAAACGAATGGAAACTAAAATATGTAAACTTTGATTAATTCTGTATTTTACTGTCTAAAATTTCATATATCACGTTTTTTAAAACGTTGCTTTAATTTTAGTTTCCCCTTTGACTACCAAAAATAATAATATTATATGACAACATGAAATAAAAAAGATCAATTATTTATTTTTGCATTTACAAAGTTACATAGTACCTACTCGTATATTTTTCCTTTTCTTATTTTATCTATATAGTCAGGGAAATTGAATTGTCGAAATCTTTTTTTCTTGTCATTTTGCAGGAAATAAGTCAGTTTACGGCTATAAACTAAATATGTTTTGTTTAATAAAATGTTACATTTGGCCTGTAAGAGGTAACATTTTAAAATGTGTGTGGAAAATGTAAGGAGAGGAGGAATAAATAAATAGACGGATAAAGTAATGTTTATTTTTTACACATTTACATAGCTATCACATATTTACATAGCTATAACATGTTTACATAGCTATAATACATTTACATAGCTAACACATTAACATAGTAATTACTTACTGCTCCGTCACTGTCCCTTTTCATTGTCTTCATTCATTTTTTTTAACACAGGTCCGGCATTCTGCACTTCCTGTCACGGCAACGTCATGGTGCAATGCGACGGCTTCCGCTTCACCAAACATTACTCATCCGGATTGAAGACCAGATGGATGTGCACGCGCAGCAACAAGAGCTGCAAAGCTTTCATATTCTCTTATGGAGATAAATTTATGAGGGTCAATAATGAACACAACCATCCGTTGCATCCCTCTTCGTGGTATCCTTACACTCAGCGCCGCGCGGCCGTCTCTTGGATGGGTGACCGCTAGTGGCATTTCGTACGCGTTGTCCATTAATTACGTGAGGCATTTAGGAAATGGTCTGCAATGTGATTTTTTACAAAAGAAAACTGACTTCAAACAAAGGACACTAAAACTTTCTCTGGGATGGGTTTTCAATATTATCAATAAACACTTAAAATAAAAAAACAGAGAAGGAATTTTTTTAAATTCCATCGCTGTTTTTTTATATAAATAAGCATTACTGTAGGTCGTCTTATCTTTAAAAATAATAATATAGGTATTTACCTAAGTAATTTACTGTAG
Source organism: Opisthograptis luteolata (assembly GCA_931315375.2). Taxonomy (NCBI): domain Eukaryota; kingdom Metazoa; phylum Arthropoda; class Insecta; order Lepidoptera; family Geometridae; genus Opisthograptis; species Opisthograptis luteolata. Next base: position 10,624,311 of record OV928042.1, read on the forward strand.
TACGTACCTTATTTTAATGGTGATAAATATGAATGTGTATATTTGCTATAATACAAATGAATATAAATGGTGTTATATAACAAGATACTATTAGGTATATATACAACTAATGCTAATAATACATTATTGTTTTAATTATTTATCCTACTGGATATATCTTGTTGTTGTTATGTAATAAATGTATTTACCCTTACCCCCTACTAATATTATAAATGCGAAAGTTTGTGTGTGTGAATGTTTGTTACCTATCACCGTAACTACTACACCGATTTCTCTATGTTTTTGACATTCGTTGCCGCTAATTATTACATTTACCTATTACTACGAGTATATCGCACTTAGGGTTAAATAAACGTCCGTAAGTTAAATGTCTAAATGTCTTTTAGCCCGGAAAATTTAACAATATGATCAAATTTACCGAAATTAGGTATGACAATTATAAAACCGGCCCTTAGAGTGCATAGAATGTGTAGAAAAGGTTACCAGAACGCGTGCGTATGTTTAATATATGTGTGTTTGTGTATTAATCTATTATTATAAATTGTCCAACACATATTCCAGATCCTTGCCCTGGAATGTCGCGTTACAACAATCTAGTGGAGAATCTTGGTGGCCAACAATACTCTGCCGAAGAAAAGGCCAGATGGGATCAGATTCAGGCAGCCATTCGAGTTGCAAGACTAACGTACCAACTAACCAGAACTATGTTCTAAGAATATTTTACTAATCTTATCTTATCTTATTTTACTAATATTATGAATGTGAAAGTTTGTGTGTGTATGTGAATGTTTCACCAAAACTACTTAACCGATTTTAATGAAATTCGGAATGGAGATAGCTTATACCCTGGATTGACACATAGGCTACTTTTTATCGCGGAAAAAGGTTCCTGCGGGATAACGGGTGAAACCGCGGGGCGCAACTAGTTCTTAATATTTGTATCTCTATCTAGTCTCTAGTCTCTAAATAGTATTAAAAAAATCGTTATTGAATGTTTGTTTGTGCGCTTAGATTTTCTAAACTACGCATCGGATTTTCCGTGTGAAACCGGGGCGGGTTGCTAGTGATATAATAGTATTATAAAATGCCGAAGTTTGTTGTAAGAAGTATATTATATCCAAAACTGATCTGATTTTGATAATGTTTTCACTATCTGAAAAATTCATCCAATCATGATTATAATCCCTGAACTGTTTTTTTAAACTGTTCAGAGAGATTACAGAAGTTAGCCAAGAAAATGGGTTTTATAAAACGGCAATCTTATATCCCAATGTTAATGACTATTTTAGGAAGTTTTTTTTTAATATTTTTATTAGTTTTCCGATATAATGGTTTTTGCAAAAAGTGTAGAGCGCTTCTTTAACTAGGTAAATAAAAGTACATTTTATGTACAACCAAAACGCGCTCCAAACTTTTTGAATTAACCAATACATCGAAACTAATACAAGTCTATTTAATTATTATAAATTTTTGGTGCGTTACAAAAGTGTGATTTTTAGTTTTTTAGCTACATATATGTTTTACGCTCAACACGCTTCGCTCCATTGCTCTTCGACAAACCTTGAGTTTGGACTTCTGAGATTCGGTTAGCGACCACGTCTGCGCACCGTAGGTGAGTACGGTCAGAAAGTGAAAGAGTTAATTTTATGTTTGTGATTTTATTTTATGTTTTTATTATTATCAGCCTACCACGTTCCCACTGCTGGGACTCTGGCCTTCTCTCAGAGAAAGAGTATGGGCTATAATCTACCACGCTGGCCCAGTGCGGGTTGGTAGATGTCACATGCCCTTGAAAATGTTGCAGTTCTTGGGCATGCCGGTGTCCTCACGATGTTTTCCTTCACCGTTTTGAGCGATGGCAAATCCGCACATAACTTATTAAGTCATAGGTACGAGGCCGAGAGGATTCGAACTCGGTGTCGGCGTCTTGTAAGTCGCACGCCAAACCGTTCGGCCACCATCGCTCTTTATGTTTTTACATTTACTTAATTATGATTATTTTTCAGAATTTTTCTTCGCCACATCACAACGAGGAAACAGGATGGTCAAGTGCGGTGGCTTTAAATTCTACGTACACTATTCAAGATCTGAGAAAACACGTTGGCATTGTACGAGAGCTAAACTCGGATGCAGAGCCTTCGTATTCTCTTACAGAGACGTATTTTTGCAATCTAACAACATTCATAATCATACCATATAATGCATAAAAGCTATTATATCAATTACTAGCTTCTGCCCGTGGCTTCCCCACGTGGACTATCCCTCAGGAACCGTGAAACCGTTTATTTCACCGGGATAAAACTAACTGCGATGGCTCAGCGACCCAAAGTGTGTCTTGGCCTCCGAAACGAGAGAGCGCCACTCTTCTCTATCTTGAGCCATTTCATCCCAGTTGAGAGTCTGGAACTCGCGCAGGTTCGCATCCACCGCGTCCTTCCAGCGGTATCTAGGGCGTCCGACCGGCCTACGGCCATTCGATCGTCCCAAATAAGAACGCTTTGCCGCCCGATCCTCCCCTATGCGGACTACGTGGCCAAGCCAACGTAGTCGGTGCGATTTAATTTCACCGACCACGTTAGGCTCGCCCACTAGATCTTCGATCTCTTGGTTTTTCCGGATCCTCCACGTGCCATCTTACCTGCGAGTTGGTCCTAATAGCTTTCGGAGAATCTTCCTTTCCGCTATTAAAAGTTTGTTCTCCTCGTTGAGTGTTAGTGTCCAAGTCTCGCATCCGTACATCAAGATCGGCCTGATGACAGTTTTATAGATTCACCGGGATAAATCTATTTCAATCCTTCTGGGAGCCGTGTAAATAGCGTCATAAATACATAGGTTACTTTTGACGAACCTTCCTTCCCATTTTTATCCCTTTAAATCAACCTTGACAAAAAACACTGTAGAATGTATTTTTTCAAAAAATTATGCATCGAGCAACGCATCAAGACAAAAATAACCTCTAAATATCAAGTTTCTACGACCAGCGGTTTAGGCTGTGCATTGTCTGTCACTAGGCTGACGCTTAAATGATAAAATCAGTCCTTGAGCACAGATTTGATTTTCGCTGTCAGTTCATACAAATGTGTCACTTCGCTACTCAAACATAGGTCAACACTTGAGCGCCATTCTAAAATACGGGCCTTAATTAGAATTTTGGTTCTTATATATTATGTATGTAGATTGTTTATTATGCTCGTAACGGAGCTTGCCTAGTTTTTTCTTAATTGGCTTGAAATCAGTCAATCAATCAATCAAAGGCATTTATTGACACAGTAGTTTTTACAAAGTAATTATGAAGCTTCTGGTTCCCGAACTAGTGGGAACTGTGTTTCAGGAACCAGATTCTATTTCAGATTATTCGATAGTTAAGTTGTAATAAAAGTGATTGCTGAAGTGCTCTGTTTGTTTTCTTTATTTAGAGTAGACTCGTATTTGACTCTTCTTTACGTGTATGACTCGCTCTGAGTCAAATTGTGTTACCTAAATTAATAACGGCTTTAAATTGGGTTTTTAGGTAAGAAAACAAGGAAACCTAAACTAACTCGAGAAGAAATGTTAGCTCGAGACAGGTTCTATAAAAAAAGGAAATATGAACAGATCAGAAAAGATCCTGAAAGATATGAAATGATGAAGGCAAAAGAAAGACTAAGGTATTTGAAACGCAAAGAACAATATAAACTCAAGCAAAAAAAGGATGCAAAGAAATAAATGGAACGACCAAAGGACATTATAAAAAAGTGGATTCATTTTAAGTGTATTTTAAGGTATTACGAGTAAGTACTTTCTGTGTTTCTTACAAAACTCTTGAGAAAAAATTCAATAATTTTAAATTCTAATATTTTAAGAATACATACATGTGATCACTTTTAAACGTCAAACCTCCTTTTGCTCGCAAAAAAACAGGCTAGAAACGCCCGGCAGGTAATTTTTTTGGGTGCGTTCACATTGTCAATTTATTCTTATTAATTACGAATTGATTGAATTGGAGCAAGTTCAAGTTTTCAAGTTAGTTTTAAGGTGTAGCAATTGTAATTAAGATAAAGATAAGCTTACGTTATTATTTAGTTTTAAGAACTTTTAAACATCATCAGCCCATTACGTTCCCACTGCTGGGACACTACCTTCTGTCAGAGAGAGAGTATCCACTTGATACTGGCTGGCTCTGGCCCAAAGATTGGCAGATGTTGTGGTTCTGGGACATGCCGGTTTTCTCACGGTGTTATACTTCACTGTTTTTGAGCGATGTTAACTCTACACATAACTTATTAAGCCAATGGTACCCATTCTGGCTGACACCGAGTTCGAAACCTCTGGGCCGCCCAGTTTCGATCTCGGTGTCAGCCTTCGGCCACCATCGCTCATCGAATTATACCGATGATAAAAATTATAATCAATTATTATTTTTATTATTATGTTATTATTATTTTTGTTAGTAACCAACTGGTAGTGGTTTATTAGATTAAGTAGTTCGTTTAGTTTGATAGGTAGTTTTATTTTACATTTTAAGGTTTAGCTAAGTGTTTTTATTTTGATCTAAAATATCTATGTAAATATATAATAAAACTCTATTATGTAATATTAATAATAAATTAAGATTTGTGTTAATAAAATAACTTATGTCAATAAATAAAGCATATACATTTACTTTCATTTCTTCTTTTCCCTAATATCTACCTACATCAATTTGAATTTTACAAGAATAAAACATTTTATGACAAATTCATATCATTTGACAATCGTTGATAGGTACTAAATTAAAGGATTATAATGGTTTTTAAAATAAAGACTATTCCATTGATGACATTCAACCCACGATAAACCCACTATTCGGATTCCGATTGACGAATTGGCCCTTGTAAAGTTATGTGACTGCGATTGGTCAGATAACCTGCGTTTACTATCTTTTATGGTCAAGTTGAATATTAGTAACCAATCACTGATGTTCAGAGTCGAATGACGATAGTAAACTCACTAATCCGTTGAATCAATAATCGCTGGTCGCGCGGCGAGTCGTGCTGATTGGCCGAGTCGGCAACTCATTGGCCTCGTGGGGACTCGTGCTCAGTCGCGAGTGGGCAGTCAGCACGACTAACGGCATTCTGTCGAGTTGGTGAGTTGGTGTCGAGTTACTAATTTTGGCGAAACGAATAATTTAGTAGTCGAATAATTAGAATGCAATCATGCATAGTCGCGTAGTCATCATCGTCATCAACCTGTATCAGTCTACTGCTGGACATAGGCCTCTCCCAAGATACGCCACTGAGCCGGTCTTGCGTCCTACACTACGTTTGCCAAGTCGCGGTTTCCACTCGAGAACACGTCTACCCCAACCGCTATCGGTTATGCTTATATGACCAGCTCACTGCCACTTTAGCTTGCTAATTCTGTGAGCTATGTCGGTGACCTTGGTTCTCTGACGGATCACCTCATTTCTGATTCGATCCCTCGGCGAAAGCAAGCATAGCCCTTAGCCCTTAGTCGCGTAGTGCCACTAGTCTACTGGCATGTTTAGGCTTTCCATTGATCATATTACTCCGCTTCTAACAATATGTCTTTATGTTCTTCTCGAGAAGCGTCTTCACATTAAAATATATTCTCTTTAAACCCACAGGTCAACTCTATAAAACTCCAAGAGGAACAATGATTTTAATCTTCGATGGTCACAGATACAGTCAACATTATTCTGGAAGGACCTTGGTTAGATGGAGATGTACCTTGTGCTGCTTAAAGGGTTGCAAAGCTTACGTACGCACTTATAAAAATAAGATAAAAGATATGTATAACGAACATAATCATCCAGCCGTTGTTGTGAAACATCGTAATTGGATGTATGTTTCCCAAGTGTACCTATAATACGTTAATGGGGTTTTAAGTACAATAATAACTAGAAAAAAAAAACGAAAAATCTTTTGAAGAAATGTGAGCTCAAGTGAGGTTATATAGATATACATTTTTATTAATAACGAATGCAATCTTCATTTCTTCTCCTTCTTAATGTCTACCTACATCAATCGGAATTTTACAGCAATAAAACATTTGCGATAATTTCATATAGTCATATCAAATTGATGGTTAATTATTTTTGTCACTAGTCTACTGCCCTGTTAAGGCTTTCCATTGATCATATTACCACAGTATATAAAGAACAGTAGGTTAGCTAAGGCCGCTCGACGAGTTTATTGCCTACTCTTGCGGTGACGCATAGGCGGCGCGTTCCGTACTGAGTGCATGGCCGCGGCCCCGACCGCCTCCTTTCGTTTATGTGATTGTTTGCGTGAAAAGTGCGCGCGTACACGGTGCCGCTACTCACGCACACATTCAAACCGGCGACGGCCGATTTATATGACGCTGAACTACTACTCCTTTACTATGATATTACCCCGCCACTAACAATATGGTCTCCAGAAGCTTCTTCACCATAAAATATACTATCTTTAAACCCACAGGTCAATTCTATAAAACTCCAAGAGGAACATTGATTTTAATATTCGGCGGTCACCGATTCAGTCAACATTCTGGAAATTCCATAATTAGATGGAGATGTACCTTGCGCTCTTTAAAAGGTTGCAAGGCTTACGTACGCACGCATAACAATAAGATAAAAGAAATATGTAACGAACATAATCATCCAGGCGTTGTTGTGAAACGTCATAATTGGATATATGTTTCCAAAGTGTACCTATAATACTTGGTAACTAATTTAAGCATATAAAGAATATATGGAAGCGCTCGTAGCGGAGCTTGACCACCAGTAGAATTAACATATGAGCTCTTCCGTGTTTCGAAGGACACGTTATGCCATCGGGCCCGGTTGTTGTCTTTAGCACTTGTTTCGTAATATCAAAACAAAGTTCCATAGTGCTTTAACACAAAACATATATACAATGCAAGTCAAATCTTTTTGCTGACTCCCTTTCTACCACTAACTACGCACAAAACTCACTCGTTAATCGGTTGCATAGAAATTGCAATAAAAAATTCAGTAGCGTTGACATCTTCTACAGTGGTAAATCTGCTTTTAGGCGAGAGGTTCTCCAAGTCCTTAATGAACGCATTGAGGATAAGTTGGAGGCAAAGTCGGGATGAGACTATATTGAACTTTCACACGAACACGCGCACACAGATACACACACACATTCATGCACACATACGCACACACACACAAACACACACACACGCACACAGATACGTACATACGCACACACGCACATACACATACACTCACACACAGGTACACACATACACACATCCATGCATACACAGTCATGCCCATATTATTGTTATTTAAATTTTTATTTTTATGTACCTAGTATTCTATGTATTATATTTTTAGTGCAGTTGTAGTATGTTTATGTATGTGATTGTGCGGGCAAAAAAAAAAATTTTTGTTTAGTGATTATCGTTGTTGTTTTTTAGTATAATAAGTATATTAATAAAATGTAAATCCGTTATTGGCTTTATGTATAGTTGTAAGTTTTAAATGTTGTTAGTTTAAGAGCTGTGGATTTTATAATAAAATAAGATAAAATAAAAAAAATGCAAGCGTTAAACGTACGTGTTTATGAAATGACAGAATCAGATTTTTGCTCAAGTAGTGATTGCCACTTAAATTCTAGAATAGAATCTAGAATGATGCTCAAGCAGTAATTTCTACTTCAGCACAGATTTGAGTCTGTCATTTCATCCAAATATGTCACTCAATCGCTATTCAAGTATTGATCTACACTTGAGCACTTGAGAATACACTAAGTGTTTAGTTTGTATACTAAACTGATGTACCTGTACCAAATTAAAGTATACCATAACATGAATTTGTTTTTATGCAAAAATACTCTTTTGACGTCGACCTGCGACCCGTGGTTTTAGCTCCTGCAGCTTGAGCTTTCGGTGAATATAGCTCGCTGAGCAACTTTAAATCTTTTGGAAGCGATGATGGCTCAGTGGTAGTTAGTTACGTCGGCTTGCGAGCCGTAGTTCGTGGTTCATCCTACAATGAGCTTGAGTTTTCGGTGAAGGAAAACATCGTGATGAAACCACAGCTTGGTGGTAGGGAATTTTCTAGTGTTCGCCTGGCTAGCTACCACCCTCAAGTTAGAAACTGTCGCCAAGCACCTTTCGGTGTGTTCCGGCAGCCTCACTTGAGAGCCAGTTCCCAGTCCAGGTATAGGTAGCGTGGCGCCATTTTCGACCACATCGTCACTTAACATCAGGTGTGGTCAAACGCTACCCTGTAAGTAGTACAAAAAAGAGATCGGTGAACTAGTCGTGCCTTGAGTACTTTATATTAACAATGAACTTTAATTCCGCAGGTAAATTAATCTCGACATCGAGAGGCACAATAATCTTGTCCTACGCCGGTCACAGATTCAGCAAACTGTACAAGACAGAATTGAAAACGAGATGGCGCTGCACGATGTTCAGTAAAAAAGGATGTAAAGCGATCGTGGAGACGGCCGAAGGTCACACAAAAGTGATATGTGGCGAACACAATCACCCAAAAATAAGAAATTAATAGTTGTTTGCTCTACTTTTATAATAGGTTTTTTTTATGTTTTATTAATGACGTTTTTACACTACAAGCTCGAGGCCCGTACAGTTGTTAACACATTTTCATTTTAGTTCCGCGTTTAAATATAATTAATTATATAAAAACTATGAACTAATTAAAAACTGAGAGGTTGTCCAGCCGTTCTCGAATTTTAGCGGCACTGACGAACAGCAATTGATTTTTATTTTTATGAAGATTTATAAACCTTGCCTTGCCTTGGGTAGGGCTCAAACTAGCGGTGGGTAGGACTGCAGAATAGGGATGTTAACCATTTTTCGGAATTGCTTTTATTTTAAAGATGGACTCTTGTTTACCATAAAAAAAATATATGTTTTAAATTATTAGTATTTTCGATGAGAAAATATACAAAATTAGAGTAATTATGAATTTTTCCGCCAAAACACTAACAACTGTCACGTGACTGACATGACGTCACTGACCGAAAAACACGATGGTCGCGATTCGTAACCATACCACCGCGCCGACCTCCGACGCCGACCCGCGGCTACCGACGCGCGGGCAACCATCGAAGCGCAAATCGCCTGAGTGGTTAGTGACGTAAGAAGCTCTTTTTGGTGTTTGCAGTCACGTGACAAAAGATTATAAATATAGCATAAAAAATCATTTTTATTTAAATTAATAAGTTATATTTAAATACAAAAATATGTTTTTCGATATCCTAATAATACAAACTAACATAAAAGTAAGATTAAACATTATTTTGTAATTAGTGTTAACATCCCTATTAGCAACCTCCTCGCTCTTCCTTTTTGTAGTGGCATTTTCCAAACGGACTATCGGGACAATTTATTGTTATTATTATAATTTTATTATTTACAGCCACAGTAGCGAGATATAAGGATTGCACTTTTATTTGTAATAGATACCGTAAGTACATAATAAATTAATCTATCTATAATTTAAAAATGAACCGCAAAATGTGTTGGTAAGCGCGAAACTCAACAACGCCTGGACCAATTTAGCCAATTCTTTTGCTGAAATGTTCGTTGAAGTCCAAGAATGGTTTTTACGGTGAGAAAAATTCGAATAATTGCCGGGAAACCCCTAAAAACAGCCCTTTTCTTTTTCCCATACAAACGTTTTCCAACTAAAATGTAGAGTCAATTTGAACTTTAATACCATACCTAAAGTTCAAGTGTTAGTGGAGAGGTTCCGGGAAGGCAAAACAGTTGAGTGACGTTAGTATCGTATAAGTATTGATGTCTAATTTCAATAAAATTAGGGATCCTTACTAAAACTCCAATAATGTGTGTATTATATATTTTTGAATACATTTTTTTGTTAAATACTCGAAGCCGTGCGAAACCGGGTCGGGCCGCTAGTTACTTAATAAAAATAAGTCTAAAAGTAGTTTTTTTACACTTATTTTTAACCTATTAGAATTCTAAGAGATTTTTGAAGCGATTTCTTTATATTGTAGTATTTATTAATTTTATATTGTAATAAATAAATACCTTCTCAGTTTGATGTTTCAATTCTAATCGAACACATTTTGTTCACAAAGTAAGTAATCAAGTAATCATCCCTACTATATAATTTTAATATTATAAATGCGAAAGGAACTCGGTCTGTCTGTCTGTCTCGCTTTCACGCCTAAACTACTGAACCAGTTTTAGCGAAATTTGATACAGAGATAGTTTGAACCTTAAGGAAGAACATAGGATACTTTTTATTGCGATAAACTGTAGCCCACGCGGGTGAAGCCGCGGGGAACAGCTAGTATATTATAATTTATAAACCACTTTCTTTTACTCTTTGTTGTTTTGTTTTTCGTTAAATGGACCATTTATTAAAATGATTGGTTTTCAACCTTATTAAGTTTCGTTTAAGGTTTATATTTGAACTTGCTTCGCCCCGCGGTTTCAACCGCGCGGACTGTAGGTACTATATCGCAATAAAAAGTATCCTATGTCCTTTTCCAGGGTTCGATCTATCTCCACACCAAATTTAATCAAGATCGATTCAGTGGTTTAATCGTGAAAAGGTTACAAACAAACCAACAGACAAACAAACCTTTGTATTACATCCGACTAATATTATAAACGTGAGTATGGATGGATGTTTGTATACTCTTTCACGCAAAAACTACTGAACGGATCCGAATGAAATTTGGAATGGAGATAGCTTATAACACATTGGCTACTTTTTATCCCGGAAAAAGGTCCCTGCGGGATATCGGGCAGACGCGGGTGAAACCGCGGGGCGCAACTAGTATATATCATATATATATATACATCACACGTATGTGAATGAGTGAGTGTGTATGTTAGTTCTTCCTTCACGCTATAACGGCTAAACGGATTTGAGTGAATTTGGGAATAGAGATAGCTTATACCATGGATTAACACATAATATGCTTTTTCTTTTTTATTTGCTTTTTTTTTTATTTTTTTTGTTGTTTCAATATTAAAACTTTTCAGCACTTACTACCAAAGAAACGATAAGCTAAGTTTCTTAAAATTTTGTAATTATTTCAGATGATAGTGAACCTTATTTCATTAAATCCAATCGAGGAAAACGCATGGTGAGGCACAGCGGTTACAACTTCAGCAAGCATTACGAAAAAGGGTGGAGTGTCCGGTGGCAATGCAACGGGAATAGAAAATTTAAATGTAGAGCAGCTATTTACACCAGAAAAGGTATATTTGTTAAAATTATCGAAGGTCACAATCATAAACCAAGGAGCTACTACGATTAAATAAAAATTAAAATAGAATCTCCTCGCCTTAGAAGTTTGTTAATAAAAACACTCATAGCCACGTCGTTTTCTTTCATTTATTTTGTAGTTTGATATCAACTTGCCCTAAGCAAACCTGCCTTTTATATGATTTTGTAGCAAAACCAGGGTTCCTGATAATTAGATCAAATTTTTTTCATTTTATTCCAACCGTGTGGTTACTTGGGGAACTTTCTGTATTTTAATGTAAAATGTATTTTCTTTATAAATTTTTATATTTCTATATAAAATACATTTTAATAGAAATCTCCACAGTCCTTGTTTTTTTTAATGCCGTTATTTCCCGATTAATAATAGCGTATATTTATCATTATTATATATACAATAATATACATAGTAGGTAACTGTTGGCCAATTTATACCTAAATCAGCCCTTTTGTTTCCTTAGCACTCATTTCACTTTAGAGCAGGGTTTCCCAACTTTTTTTTGTTAAGGCTCCCTGGACTGTTAATAATATTTTCATGCCCTCCTTTAATTTTCAAATTTTCAATCTTACAAAAAAAAACGCACCTTATGTACTTACAAGCTTTTTATTTTAATTCTAATAAACATGTTCTCTACCAATTGGTTTTTTCGGGGTTCTGTTTTTGTCAGAGCTATCATCAGGTCGCTATCGACATCACGACGATAACCCTGTTAAGTTTTAATTTTTTAATGGTATAAAAAAATGCAAACGCAAACGCTTTCAGCCCCCCTTGACATCTCTCTATGGGAGGCGTGCCCCCCTGGTTGGGAACTGCTGCTTTAGAGCCAGTCCCAGCCCAAACGTAGCGTGTGTGTTAGATTATTTTGAGACTGTCGGCCAAACAATGCCATGGAAAAAGTTATTATATGACACAAATTAATTAATGAACTCACTCAATTTTCAGAAGAAACAAGGCAACCATATTTTGCAATATCTAATAGAGGAAGACGCATGGTGCGCTACGGCGGTTACAACTACAGCAAAAACAATATGAACAAAACGACAAACAAGATTTGGTGGCAATGCACTGGAAATAAAGCTTTTAAATGTAGGTCGTACGTAGTGTCCAAAGGCGACAAGTTCGTTAGAACGGTTGAAGGGCACAATCATGCACCTAAAAGCTGGAACATGTTTAGACCATAAACGTACGTAACGTTCAGAGACGACCAACTCGTTAGAACGATTGAAGGTTAAAAAAAACTGAATCATACCCAAACCATGAATGAAATTCATCGAATGTTACGCTTCATACAGGTGTGAAACGCGTCGCAGCACTCATCTACATTACTAGGGGCCCCGTGGGGCACAACACAATTAGAACGTTTATTATATTCCATAATGTCGTAAATAGACAATACAATTCTTAATTATTATAAACATTAATGTTTACGGTCAATGAACCTAGATAGCTCTAGCTACTCCGATTTATGGTTATGAGTTACAACGCGCTACGTTGCGACGGTACGCGTGCTACATCGCGGTACGCAGGTGCGCACGTAGCACTGAACTTTACGAGGTTTTTTTTTTGTTTGCATAGGTGTATCGCACTATTTTCTGTTTTCTGCTACAAATAAAAATGTTGTCTATTGTATATTGTTTATTAATAAAACATATGATTACGTTTGATAGGTTTTCATTTGATACATATCCTACACGTTAACTTTATGATTGCCTCCGATGTGAAAATCCTACTAATATAACAAATGCGAAAGTTTGTGTGTGTGTGTGAATGTTTGTTACCACGTTTCACCGTAACTACTAAACCGATTTCGATGAAATTTGGAATAGAGATAGCTTATATCCTGGATTAACACATGGGCTTTTTTATCCCGGAAAAGGTTTCTGCGGGAGAACGGGAAGACACGGGGGAAACCGCGGGCGCAACTAGTAGGTAATAGAAGGGTCGAAGGACCAAAAAACTGGTGGCATACCTCAGCCAACCAGTTGCTATTCATCAAGGCTTTTTAGGCACTCTACCTGCTAAATGCTATTTAAATGCAGAGTTTTAATTTAACTTTTAACATTATATATTTATAAGCTACTTATCTTATTTCATACTGAGTGTGAAATTTTCTAGTATATATATTTTGTTTTATTGTTCACTTGAAATTATTTATGCTAAACTTTGAACCAATATTTCAGAGTGATGAGCACAGTGCATTGGATTTTGAACTGACGAAGTTCAAAATTCTAGGTGACACTGAACTGTAATGGGCAAGCTTGGCGCTTACCATCAGGCCAGCGACTTGCTCGTCAATTCACTTTGTTAAATTAAACAGAACTATTCATATCGTCGGCTAGCGAACAACACCGCACAAGTCAAAATTTTGTGGTATTGACATTTTAATGACATTAGATGCTGGTTTGACGTGCGCTTCTATGAACCTGTCAGTTCCAAGCATTTTTACTAAAAAGAAGCCGTTCATTAAAAATTGTAACATAAACAAGTCAATAATTTACCTATAACATACTAGTAATACAGTTTTATGTCTGTCCTGAAATGTTGCTAAATTTGACTTGCGCCGTGTTGTTAGCTAGCCGACGATGTGTACCTTTTTACTATTTCTATACACTATGTTTCTAAATTTTTCAGTATTAGTTATGGTATTTATGATAACATTTCAGATTATGAATGTGAACCATATTTTACCATATCAGGGCACGGAAAACGTATGGTGACCTACGACGGGTACAATTACAGCAAAAACAAGACCATTCTGCAGACACGCAAGACTTGGTGGCAATGCACTGGCAGCAAAGTGTATAAATGCAAATCGTTTATCGTAACACAAGATGATACATTCATCAAAATAGTTGAGGGCCATACTCATCAACGTAAATTTCTGACTAAGAAACGGAAAATAAGTGGTTTTCAATAATCAATAAATTATTTTTTTAAATTGTAGAAACTTAACGAAATAAAAACACTTAACTAATCAACTAAACAATACATGTACTTAATCTAATAAACCACTACCAGTTGGCAACGTTCCCAAAATGATGGCCGCATTGCCGCGTTGAACGGCAATGCTTATTCGTTGCGCAAATAACGGCCAGCATTTTGGTCACGGGTAGCATCGACCAGTCGCTTCGATATATCATGATACATGGATTTCGCTCCCGGTCCCCACGATCCAAGCGTTTCGACGCCAAAAGGCTCAAATATGTATCCACTGTCGAGATTATCATGTTTGCGCCTTTTGAGGCCCTCTGCGGATACAATAAATAAATTAAAATTAATCAATAAATTAAATTAAATTTATTGCATAACAATATCACCACTCTCAAATTAAGAACCTCTCGCCAAGCATCTATCGGTTTGTTCCGGCACTTGAGACTTGATAGCCTGTTCCTAATTCAGGTGTTCCGTGGCACCATCTTCGACTACATAGGTAACTTGTGGTCAAACGCTACCCTGTAAGTAGTAAAAGTAAAGAAAAAACAAATATCGAAATCGTTTGAGACCGCCCCAATGGGCGGGGGCAATGGGCTACAATTAACACGAGCTCTAAGCTGCATACGGATGGCGCGTTCCTAAATTACTCGGTAGTCGGTTACGCGTATCGCGGAACGTCATATCCATACTTGCAGCTACGCGTACACTCTTGGAGAACGCGAACGGGATCCAATGTACGCGTGGGGAACGTATCCCGACTACGCGTAACTCAGGAACGCGCTATGCGTAATTTTTATCCTTGTATGTTACTCTCTTTTCTGTTTCTGTGGTGAAACAATAAAGCGTTGTCTATCACAAGTTGTTACAATGGTCGAGTAACTGAATACGCGCTAGTCTTCAGAATAACTAACCAAGTCCGATAACTCAGCGATCCAAAGTGTGTCTTGGCTTCCGAAACGAAAGAGCGCCACTTCTCTCTATCTTGATAAAATTAAATTATAAAAAAATTTATATTTAAATACTGAACAGGTAATTTTACTTTATGTTTAAGGGTTTAATTTAATTATTTTATGCTTTGGAGTAATTTAAGTTTCTTGAAAAAAATTAATATGAATAAGTTAAGTTTTAAAATTAAACAATTAAATTGTTTTAGAAATTTTCTGAAGTCTATTTATTTTCTTAAAACCGCACTCATCTGCAGTATCCATCACGTAAGTGTCATTTATTTTTATGTTAATATTTTTTTTACTAGCTCAAAAGTATAAGCTAAACTATGTATAATTGGAATAGTATGAGTTATGACTATTTTATTAATTTTTGGTTATTTAGGCGTCTAATGCAAGTTATGAATAGAATAGAATAGAATATCATTTATTGCAGAATGTGGTAATTCAACATGGTAATAATCTTAAATAGGCTCACACAATCTGCCACCACAGCACAGTGGTGTGCAATAACAAACTAAAAACAAAATGATCTAAATACATATTTTTTTGAATTGAATACTATTTTATATAGAATTTATTGGAAGTTATATACAATACTTTTTTTACTTTTGACCGCATTATCACTTAACTTCAGGTGCGCTGTGTTGTTGTCAAACGCTACCTTGTAAGTTGTAAAAAAAAAACCAAACATTACTGGTCTACATTTGAAAAATCGAATTTGATTAGCTACTTTTGTCTGTTGACAAAAGTAGCTAATCAACTTCGATTTTTTTACTGGTTGAATACAAAACGTGTATCTAAATAAAAATGTAATCTTTTCAGGAAAAGGTGCTAAACCGGTCAGGATCATATCGACTCACGGAAAACCTATGATGATGTATAAAGGCTACAACTACAGTAAGCATTATGAGAAGGTAACAGGCACGATCCGGTGGCAATGTACTGGAAGCAAGACCTATGGATGTCACGCAGTCATTTTAAGTCGCAACGAGACGTTTTTGAAAATAAATGATGCTCATAATCACGAACCAAAATGCACAAAATAAAGCGCGAACAAATTATGACGTCAATTACAACTCCGTGGTTGCCCATAATTCTTAGGCCACTTTTCTTACTCCACTCGCCCTCTGGTGAGGTTCTATCATACCCAAAAAAAATCACGTGTACTTTTATAATCTGTAAAAAATACGTAATTTATCATAGAAACAAATTCTCGTAAAAATTCAATATAAAATTGTTAATGATAGGACACTAAGGGAAGAATTGTGGGAGGTTTAGTGTTATATCATGAAATAAATCGCAGGAATTTAATACATGTCTTAATTCAGTTTTTTTAATGTACTCGTAAGTACCTATTTCTGACACATTTATTACCAGTTTCTCGTTTGTAATATAATAAATATCGTTTGTAAATATGTGATTAAACACCTATTTATGTAAAATAGACCTATTTGACCGGCCTCGTGTAACAGACAAAGTTAAATGGCCAATAAATATTTCCATTCATTTCTGTTCTATTAGGTAAAAGAATAATTAATAAGTAAAAGAATCGCAGTAAAGTTTTATCTGAAAATTGATACATATTTATTTACATAGTAATGCAAAAAACTGAAAATGAAAGTGTTTTTATTCCCTGTTCACACCGATACAACTAACTGGATTGGAAAAATGTAAGCATATTTAATTTAACACAATAAGTTTTATCGGCCCAGCTCAGCTGTATAGCAGTATTCCATTCATTATTTATATTATGAGCAAAAAAACGCTTTTAATAATTTCCAATGTTATACTCATCACATTATTCATGATCATGATCATTAATCCCTAAGTTAAGTTCTCTAAAACAAAATTATTATAAAAAACTTAAACCTAGAGTGCCACCGGTAGCGGGCAAGACTCAAGCTACCGGTGGTTAGGGCTGCAGAGCGAGGAGCCTCCTGACGATACGTGCCGTGTCAATTTATTTATTTATTTATTTATTATTTATTAGACAATACAACACCATTACAGCTAACGCCAAAGCGATGTTATAAGACACACACATATAAATATTATATTATACAAACAAATCCATTATTCCAAATAACAATAAAAGTACAATATTTGTTTTGCCATCCTACAATAAAGTAGTTTCGATGCAACCCTGTGCCACTTCTGTGAACTTCGACAGTCAAGGAGTACTGCCTTCTGCATCCGACTCTTGATCCAACCGTCCAGCGAGAGCCTCTTTAGATGTTGGTTGTTGTTGTTAGCCCCACACAAAACTGCGATGTGATGCGATACGACGCCGCATCGCGGGACTTGCGATGCGAATTGCTGCGATACAATTTCGTTTGGAAAGCGTTGGTTCTGGTGACCGTACGGGCTCCCACACAAAACTGCGATGCGATGCGATTCAGACGGAAGTTCTTGTGGTGCATTCGTGCGAGCTCGCAGATATTTGCGATGCGATGCGAATTCGCAGTTTTGTGTCGGAGTATTCCGATAATAATAATAAAAAAATATCTATACCCTCAGATTTTTTCTTTTGCAAATCAGTGCGCGGAAAAGAGAACTTAAGATATGGAGGATACCACTTCGGCAAGCATTACTCTTCAGGTTACAAGACCAGGTGGTACTGCGCCACTCACAACAACAAGAGCTGCAAAGCTTTTATCTTTGGTGTGAATGAGCAAATCGTCAAGGTCAATAACAATCACAATCATCCACCTCCTAAGAAGAAATTAAAGTACCTCCACTCTGTTTCAATGTTAGATTGAGTTACTCGTACAGTTACCTAGTAGTGTTCAGACGTGATCATTCCCTTGGTAATCACGATACAACGTAAGTTAATTAGTTTTCGAATGTATTACGTTGTACATACAGATATTGTATGATTTTAATCAATTGAACTAATACGTATGTAAATTTTATTAGTGTGAAAATAATAATAATGCCTATTTAATGAAGAATATGTATATTTAGTATTATTATTTCGGGGATTTTTGTAATGAACGCACTACCTATTTAAGATATCATTTCTCACCAATTTCTCGTTTGTAATATAATATTATAATATAATAGAGAGCCCGAGGCCGTTCTCCAACTCGCTGGACTGATCTAATCAAAAAGGCTACTGACGCATCCATGACCCAATGCTCTCGTGACGCCATTAATAGGCAAAAATGGCGTCACATTGCCATCAGAGGTGTCCAAGCCGAAGACAACGCATCACAGCAACCACGACCACTCTGACAAGAGTGTACGACTTAGATATAATATAATATTGTGAGTAAATAACTATGAATAAGTATGTAAAATGTACTTATTTGACCTGCCTTGTATAATAGACAAAGTTTTATGACCAAAAAATATTTCTATTCAGTTTCTGTATATTCTATATAAGTAAAAGAAGCGCAGTAGAGTTCGAACTGCAAATAAACTTTTATTTACATAGTAAAACAAAAGCCGAAAAGTAAAATGTTTTTTTTTTCGCGGGAATTTGCAATGCGAATTGCTGCGATACGATTTCGTGCGGCAAAGCGTTGCCTCAGATGACCATGCGGGCTCCCACACAAAACTGCGAGGCGACACGACTCGATGCGAATTCAGACCGGAAGTTCTTGTGGTGCATTCGTGCGAGCTCGCAGATATTTGCGATGCGGTGCGAATTCGCAGTTTTGTGTGGAAGCCCTGCCCTTACTGTTGTTAGTATTATGATAATTAAAAAATACAAATATCTATACCCTCAGATTTCTTCTTCTACACATCAGTGCGCGGGAAAGAAAACTTGAGATATGGAGGCTACCACTTCGGCAAGAAATACTCTTCAGTTTACCAGAGTAGGTGGTACTGCACCAGTCACAACCATAAGGGCTGCAAGGCTTTCATCTTTAGTGTAAATAAGCAAATCATCAGAGTCAATAACAATCACAATCATCCACCTTCTAAGAAGAAATCAAAGTACCTCCACTCTGTTTCAATGTTAGATTGAGTTACTCGTACAGTTACATAATAGTGCTTAGACGTGATCATTCCCTTGGTAATCACGATACAACGTTAATTAATTCGTTTTTAAATATATTTCGTTGTACTAACATATATTGTATGATTTTAAAATATTAAACTAACACGTTGGTAAATTTTATTAGTGTTAAAATAATAATAATGCCTATTTACTAATGAATATATATATTTAGTAATATTAATACGGGGATTTTTGTAATGTACGCCCTACCTATTTAATATAACATTTCTCACCAATTTCTCGTTTTTAATATAATATTGTGAGTAAATAACTATAAATAAGTATGTAAAATGTACCTATTTGATATTCCTTGTAAGTATAATAGACAAAGTTATATGACCTTCTTGTGAGCTCGCAGACATTTGCGATGCGATGCAATTTCATAGTTTGGTGTGGAAGCTCTTACTATTATTAGTAGGTAATCTGATGATTAAAAAATTACAAATATTTATACCCTCAGATTTCTTCTTCTACACATCAGTGCGCGGGAAGGAAAACTTGCGATATGGAGGTTACCACTTCGGCAAGCAATACTCTTTAGGTTACAAGACGAGGTGGTACTGCACCAGTCACATCCACAAGGGCTGCAAAGCTGTCATATTTAGTATAAATAAGGAAATCGTCAAAGTCAATAACAATCACAATCATCCACCTTCTAAGAAGAAATTAAAGTACCTCCACTCTGTTTCAATGTTAGATTGAGTTACTCGTACAGTTACCTAGTAGTGCTTAGACGTGATCAATCAATTAGTAATCAGGATACAACGTTAATTAATTAGTTTTCAAATATATTTCGTTGTACATACAGTCACAATATTGTATGATTTTAATATATTAAACTAACACGTAGGTAAATTTTAATAGTGTAATAATAATAATAATGCCTATTTACTGATGAATATACATATATATTTAGTAATATTAATACGGGGATTTTTGTAATATACGCCCTACCTATTTAATATAACATTCCTCACTAATTTCTCGTTTGTAATATAATATTGTGAGTAAATAACTATAAATAAGTATGTAAAATGTACCTATTTGATATTCCTTGTCTAATAGACAAAGTTATATGACCTTCTTGTGAGCTCGTAGATATTTGCGATGCGATGCGAATTCGTACATTTGTGTGGAAGCCCTTACTGTTGTCAGTATTATGATAATTAAAAAATACAAATATTTATACCCTCAGATTTCTTCTTCTACACATCAGTGCGCGGGAAGGAAAACTTGCGATATGGAGGTTACCACTTCGGCAAGCAATACTCTTTAAGTTGCAAGACCAGGTGGTACTGCGCCAGTCACAACAAGAGCTGCAAAGCTTTCATCTTTAGTGTGGATGAGCAAATCGTCAAAGTCAATAACAATCACAATCATCCACCTCCTAAGAAGAAATTAAAGTACCACCAATCTGTTTCAATGTTAGATTGAGTTACTCGTACAGTTACCTAGTAGTGTTTAGACGTTGGTAATCACGATACAACGCAAATTAATTAGTTTTCAAATATATTTCATTGTAAATTAATATTAAATGTGTGATTTTAAAATATTGAACTAATACGTAGGTAAATTTAATAACGTAAATATAATAATAAATAGGCATTATTATTAAATTAATAAAATATACTTAGGTCATTATTTAATGATCTAAGTATATTTTATTATTTCTCATTTCTCACCAATTTCTCGTTTGTAATTTAAATCGTGAGTAAATAACTATGAATAAGTATGTAAAATGTACCTATTTGACCTGCCTTGTATAATAGACAAAGTTATATGACCAAAAAATATTTCTATTCATTTCTGTTATATGCTATATAAATAAAAGAATCGCAGTGGAGTTTTACTGCAAAATGACGTTTATTTATATAGTAAAACAAAAACCGAAAAGTAGTGTTTTTTTTTCGCAGGAACTTGTGATGCGAATTGCTGCGATACGATTTCGTGCGGCAAAGCGTTGCTTCAGGTGACCATGCGGGCTGCCACACAAAACTGCGATGCGATGCGACGCGATGCGAATTCAGACCGGAAGTTCTTGTGGTCCATTCGTGTGAGCTCGCAGATATTTGCGATGCGATGCGATGCGAATTCGCAGTTTTGTGTGGGAGCCCTTACTATTATTAGTATTATGATAATTAAAAAATACAAATATTTATACCCTCAGATTTTTTCTTCTACACATCAGTGCGTGGGAAGGAAAACTTGAGATATAGAGGGTACAACTTTGGCAAGAAATACTCTTCAGGTAACAAGACGAGGTGGTACTGCACCAATCACAGCTTTACGAGCTGCAAAGCTGTCATCTTTAGTGTAAATAAGCAAATCGTCAAAGTCAATAACAAGCACAGTCATCCACCTCCTAAGAAGTAACTTAAGTACCTTCAATGATAGATTGATTGGATCGGTCGCGGCGCGTGACGCGCAAACTTCGTGTAAACAACGAAGTTGGTCGTAACTCATGACTTTTTCAAAATGTCAAAAAAAAAAACTTATCCTACTGCGTTGGTTGCATTTCGTGATCTCAGTTACTCGTAGTTTAGAGTAGTGGTGTTTAGATTTGATCCTGTTCCTTCGTTTAGATCGTAAATGAGAAAACGATTGCAAAAATATGGAACCCTATATAGTAACATATTCTATTTAAAACCAATAAACATAATAAACGTTACTTAAGATGGCTTTATTATTTTTCATATATTATATTTGATAGTTTTATTATCACATTTTCTTCAATCTAATATCAAAGACACATAAAATCATCAAACTAGAAATAACTTATAAACCAAGTACCTAGTTACCAAGTTAACCAAGTTACCAAGTTATCAAGTTACCAAGTTACCAAGTTACCAAGTTACCAAGTTACCAAGTTACCAAGTTACCAAGTTACCAAGTTACCAAGTTACCAAGTTACCAAGTTACCAAGTTACCAAGTTACCAAGTTACCAAGTTACCAAGTTTATACAACTAATACTTACTAATAATCTACAAAACCTAATTTAAATATTAACCTATGTTAACGAGCAATACCTACGTCTTTTGTTTCAATAAAATATAACTTTATAAAACATTTAACATTTATAATTCATAGATTAACTTCATTCACTTACTTAAATATTGCAATTATACTCATTAATCCATTTAATCATAATTATTATATATGTGACAGAATGTCTACGATTGCACACATTTTATGTGGATGGCAACTTCATATTGGCAACTTTATATAATTATGTACCTGAGTCTTGGATATTTCTATCTATATAAGGGCTAGCGCTTACATACAACTTTTAGTTGAACAACTATTTTGTTGTGTATCATATGTTTAAAAGAATATATTAAAGCGCACATACAGTCAACTCGATAGTTGTTCGACAAAAAGCCAAAAAGCTATATCGATTTGCTTTTGATTTAAAAGTTGGACAACTATCGATCAAGCGCTCAATTTGTATTGCATTGTATTGATGTGCGCAGACCATCGACTAAACAGTCGATCCGCGATTATTTCATTAAACGTTTCTTCACTCATTCTATAATATTTGAAAAACTTGTCTGGGTGCTCTTTCAGCTTAGAATGTAACGTATGAAATATTCCACTAGATAATCTATCACTAAGTACAGGATGTACACAGTATCTTATTTTTTTATCTCTCTTAAAATTTCTATAAAGCAAAGCACAAACTAAAACTTTGTTGTTAATTGAAATGGTTTGCAAACACCTTGACTCGAGCGTTGCTGAATAAAGACTGGTCGATTTGAGAAGATATAAAATCGATTGTATGCGCACTTCCATCAACTAAACTGTTCAGTTGAGTTGAAATCACGAAAAGTAGACAACTCGACGAAACAGTTTAGTCGATGCAAGAGTTGTATGTAAGCGCTAGCCCTTAGTATTTATTTATCTTTATAAGTATGTATATCGTTGTCTAGTACCCATAACACAAGTTTCGAGCTTAATTTGGGGCTAGGTCAATTTGTGTGCAATTGTCCCCCGATATTTATTATTTATTTATATTATATCCATCAATTTTGGCGGGAAATAAAGGAGACGGTCGATTGTATTGGTAGTATAAGTACATACGGTAGAGAAAATATTTTGGCGACTGATTAGACTAATCAATCCAGATCTGTGTGGGGTGTTATTTTAATTGTCCTCCTGACATTAATTACGCTTATTCATTTTTAAATTTAAATTAAACTAAACGCTGCATCTAAGTCGCCTGCTAATAAAGTCCGCACAAAGCAGGTGACGTAACCTCGTTGACTAGCTAAAACGATGTTTTTCATAAATATCAACACACCGTCATTAAAATGAGAAAGTAATCACGTGTCTTAATTTTCAGTCCTAAAATTCGTGACCTCCAACCGTGGCAATCAAATGTTGCTCTATTCCGGTTACCGTTACAGCAGGCACAAGACTCATTCTAAAACTGTCAGATGGCAGTGCTCCTCGACCAGCAGTAGTGGATGCAGAGCTGTCTTACACACTTACCAGGAACACCTTATCAAAGTTTCAGGACAGCATAACCACCCCCCTCCGCCCCAGGGCTTTTAGCTAGCAACGAAACCCGCTTAAAGACCAATATAAAAGATGCGAGATTCTCGCCTCGAACGTGCGATAAATCGTGAGCACATAAAACCGTCCAAGTGCGAGTTGGACTCGCGCACGACGGGTTCCGTACCATCCTAACTACTAATAATATAAACGTGAAAGTTTGTGAGTATGGATGGATGTTTGTTACTCTTTCACGCAAAAACTACTGAACGGATTTGAGTGAAATTTGGAATGGTTGAGCATACCCTGGATTAACACATAGGCTACTTTTTAACCTGGAAAAAGGTTCCTGCGGGATAACGGGAAGACGCGGGTCAAACCGCGGGGTGCAACTAGTTTTATCTATAAAAAACGGCAAAAAAAACTCATGAACCGTGATAGTAAAACAGTTGTAATTTTTACAGATGATGTATTTCTGTTGCCGCTATAACAACAAATACTAAAAAACAGAATAAAATAAATATTTAGGGGGGCTTCTATCAACAAACGTGATTTTTTGCCGTTTTTATAGATAATGGTATGGAACCCTTCGTGCGCGAATCCGACTCACTATTGGCCGGTTTCTTTCATTTGCCCTCCCACTTCAATAGTCAATAGTTATTTATCTAATAGGATACATTGTGATCACTTTAAAACGTCAAACTTAAAACTAGCTGCGCCTGTTCCAATCTCCTTACGCCGGCAAAAGAACAGAAACGAGAGCGAGTTATCACATTGACAATTTTATTCTTATTACTAATTTTTTTTTTTTTTTGTTTTGTTATGGCGTCACACGATTAGTGTATTTGCCAGTGTCAAGTATAAAAGATTTCAAACTCAAAGAGTTGAATCAAGTTTAAATGATGATGGTGATGATGATGATGAGATGATGGGATGAGGATAGTGTTTAAGTAAAGTAGTGGTGCTTTACTTAAACTTTACACGGACTTTTTTGGAGCAACTTGAAAAGTCACTTTCACAACTTTATTTCAATTTCCCACACTCGTACACATTAACGAACACATAATGGTTAATAATCCACCAATATTACACATTATAACTCAAAGAAACACAAGTTTTGGAAATAAAACAAAATTTTCACGTTGACAATTCGATTGCCGCCAAAAAAGTCCCTATTACTAATTGACTGAATTGGAGCAAGTTAACTAAAATCCCAAGCTTTTTTTAATTTGCTACTTGCCGAGCAGTAATTTGCCACCTGCCGATCTGCCAAGAAAGTACGTAAAATGTACGCGTAGTGTTCTGGTTGTGGCAACCATAGATAATGTGGCTGTGGCTGTCATGTGTCACTGTCAATGTTTTCAATTATTTTGGCTTCACACGATTTGTGTATTTAGTCAGTGTCAAGTATTAAATTGTTACGTTTTAATTGTTAGTTTTATTTTATATATTAGTTTAATTGCTAAGCCAATTATAGTGATGCGACATAATGTTCTGTGGATGCGACATTCAAGGGCATGCGACATCTACCAACCCGCACTGGGCCAGAGTGGTAGATTGCAGCAGAATGGGCTCTCTGTGAGAGAAGGCCAGAGTCCCAGCAGTGGGAACGTGAAAGGCTGATGCTGATGATGATGATGGTTGAATTTTCACGGCGACTGTTCAATTGCCGCCAAAAGGATGTCAATAATTCTGATTTTCGTTCTTAATTTGTTTTGTTTTTTGTGGCTTATCCAATTCATTTACTATTTTAAAACGTTTCTAAGTATGTGTGTTTATTGTCAAAATATAACTCTAAATATACATACCGCTTTTTTTTTCATTAGGATACGTATTACATAACATTGGCGAAATACACAAATCGTCAAGCGGGTCAGAAAGTAAAAGAGTAATTTGAATTTTCAATAATTTTCAAAGGTGCAGTTTTTATTACATCACGACGTGGTCACCAAATGATAAAGTACGAAGATCATCATTTCAGCAAGCAGTACACTAAAGGTTATAAGGCGAGGTGGTACTGTTCCACGCACCACAATAAAGGGTGCAAGGCTGTCATTATAACATTTGAAAATGAAATAGTTAAAATAAATAAGGAGCATAATCATTTTTCTATGAATTGATTGAATAAAAACCTTCTTACTACTTTTGGTACCTACCTATATTAAGTTTCTTTAAACCTGGCCTTTGTAACACTTCTTATATTTTAAAAATGATTTGTGTAAAGCTTTTGTAACAATATTTATATGAAAATAAATCGTTTGTGATATTTTTTTGTTGGTACTTTATACTTTTTGTTCCTATTTATTTAATTATTTTTTTTTTACAACAAACTAGGCTAGCGTTTGACCACGATCTCACCCGATGGAAAGCGACGATGTGGTTGATGGTGTAGCACGCTTGCCCAGTAAATACCTATTCACTCTTGACTTGAACACCCCCGGGTTAATTTAATTAAATAGGCACTGTATAGTTACAAGTTTTATTTCTTTATTTTATGTTGTTTGTTGTTGACGTTTGACAGGTAGGTAATGTTCACAACTTTGAAGCAAGTTTCTTATGGACGCTAAGGGCTTCACTTCTTGCCCGTGGTACTGCCTTGATACTCCTGTTTTCTTTCGGTTTCCAAACAAAACTGCGATGCAAATCAGGGGCCCAATTCTCGCGGCGTGATATATTATCACATTTGATAAATATCGCAATAACTGTCAAAAAGTCAAAATTCAATATATATTTTGGTAGTTAATTCATCACCTGGATTGATGTTAAGTGACGATGTCGTCGAAGGCAGCAGCACGCCACTCCTGGATTGGGCACTGGCAAGTGGGCCTGGAAACGTCCATTACTGCATATAGGACACCCCCTTTGAAAGCCACAAGGAACGGTCATTAGCCATTTGCATCCATCGGCTGGTACTTAGCATGTTTAAAATGTTTGCCTTTTCATAGATATACAACTTTGCAAGACACGGCGCGGGAAGGAGATGATCAAATGTGACGGGTACACCTTCAGCAAGCAATA
Organism: Opisthograptis luteolata; assembly: GCA_931315375.2. Taxonomy (NCBI): domain Eukaryota; kingdom Metazoa; phylum Arthropoda; class Insecta; order Lepidoptera; family Geometridae; genus Opisthograptis; species Opisthograptis luteolata. The sequence goes on from OV928042.1 coordinate 10,650,939, forward strand.
CTCTGGTACCTCAAGAGACAGGTGGTCGTGTTCCACTTATAACAGTAGGGGATGCAAAGCATTCCTTTACACCAGCGGCGATGAAATAGTTTCAGTAAATAATGTGCATAATCACCCCCCGCCGAATGCAAGATATTGATTGACATGCGATAAATTCGTCCGGGTTGAAATTGATCTGCGATAAATTCCCCGGATTTGTCCTGTAGTTCCGTACGACATACTATTTGTTATAATCGAGACATTTACTAATTTGGACGGTTTAAGCAGAGCTGCTTCTTTAATGCTGCATGCTCTATCCACTGCAAGTCTTTAGGTAAAGTTTAGACATTATATTGTATTTAACTTGATGTCATTTTAATTTATTTTTGTTTTATTTCATTTTATCTATATTTTGTGACTGATTTATTTTAATTTTATGGACAGCCATTTTTTTCTTTGTAACTTTTTTTAATTTTAAGTGTGAAAACGAATTGAGTTTTTAAACAGGGGGCCTCGAAACAAAACTGAAAGGGTTAGTGGTTACCGTTTCACCAAGCACTACTCGAGCATGGCTTGCATGGCTGCAAAGCTCTCATACATGCAATAAATAAAAAACCTAGACCTTTCATTTAATAATAAAAATTGTTTATTTCTCTTGATACTAAGCAGGCAAGTAGATGGTTCTTACCAAAGTAAGGCTGCTTTGCGGAGACTGATGACTGAACTAGGTTTATAAAAAACTTGTATTACAGGTCACCAGGACCCCCCACTCCGCGGAAGTACTTAGCAATAACTTTAATTCCGGGACTGAAAATATGGCATTGTGTTATGTGTAGTAATAAACCAAAATAAAATTATTATAGTTACTTATGAGGCAAACAAGAACAAATTTAATATCGTTATTTATTTTTCAGCGAATATCACCAAATCGATTAGTGCGAGCGCGATTATGATCTACGGCGGCTATATGTTCGTCAAACAAAGTTCAACGGATGCTAAAACTAAATGGCATTGCTCTCTGTGCAATTTTGGATGCAAAGCTTACATAATTACAATTGAAGCCAAAATAATTGAACTACACAATGAACACAACCATCCCTTGCCAGAATGGTAATCATTGGTAAAAGGGACCTACTTTTCTATTTAAGGTACATTTTCGACTATTTGTATGTCTGTTTTTTTGATCTATAGAAATTATTGACAGCTAATTTACTATTTTATCCGAAATAGTCGCGTTCTTAAGTTATTTCTTGCAAATTTATTTTTGGTAAAAGAATAAAATTTCATGGGTTTGAAACATAGGCGTGGCTACAGTTGCTGGAGTTAAAATACAGCAAATATTGTAAATAATTATTTCAATTTACATTGGAAAAATAAATATATAAAAAAATGCCATGTTTGTCATGTTATGGGAATGACATTATTTTCAAAAGTCAGGTTACTTAAAAATACAACGTTTTAAAATACAGTTGCGTATTATTTTTGAAGGTGTAATGTCCGTATTATTTCAGCATGTTTAAAACTTTTTTTAATAATTTTGGAAGACTACTTACATCGATACAAAAGATAGTAAGTAGGTACTGCTTTTGTCTAAACAAAATGCTGGATTAAAATAAATCTTTGCAGATATAAAGGGATGATTATGTAACACAAAAGTAAAATTTTGTAGACTTTAACATCATTATCAATGTTAATTTTTTTATATGAAAAAAAATGAGTGGCATTAAGTATATACTGTAGTCTAAGCCATGTATCTTCATTTTTTTTTAAATTTTGGATATTAATATGTCTACGACGGGGCCTATCCTGTGAAGACTAAACTTGATGTCTAACAAAACGACTTAATGTTTTTTGCAGCTTCAAGTCCGTATTTCTGCAGATCACAGCGCGGCAACCTGATGATACGTTGTGAAGGCTTCGGCTTCAGCCGGCAGTACTCCAGAGGTTCCAAATGCAGGTGGCTCTGCTCCACTAACTACTCTAAGGGCTGCAGGGCGCACATCTTCACCAACGACCGAAACCTCCTCAAAATAAACAACGTTCACAATCACCCTCCTAAGCTGAAAGATCCTACTCGCACTGCCGATGCGACTAAATGGTGACACCACAGTGGTACGTAGTGCCCCATATGAGCTTAGATTCGAACCTGGCTGGGTAAACATTTGACTAAAACACAGAGCCTAACACTTGTGGGAAAGAATATTTATGTTTGCTGTCAGTTCTTTGTGATGTATGTAAGCATAATAATGTGGGCCTTTTGAATAAGCTCAGAGTCACGCAACGAGCCACGGAGAGACCATGCTTGGAGTTTCTTTGCGCGATAAATTTCGTAACGAGGAAATTCGACGGGGAACCAAAACCTTGCGACATGCGAGTAGCTCTCAGAATTTGCAAGTTTAAGTAGCAATGGGCAGGCCACATCATCCAGCTAAAAATGAATCTATTATAAAAGCTAGAATCACATTTTTGTGTCGTGTTGTAAGTATTCTAAATCATTCGTTTCAGGTAAAAATGATTTCGTATAAGATGCGAATCAAATCAATTTTGGCAGCGTGGCGTGCATTTGCACGGCTGTATGTATATTAAAAAAGTATTGTTTGTTATGAAATGTATTTTTTATATTAGCAGGTTCTTTTTTTACAATAGTCTATAACACTATAAAAGCAGTTTCTGAACAGCCTGTTACTTAAACGATCTATAAATCTTTACCTTCTTCTTCTTCCCCTGGTCCCATTTATTTGGGGTCGGTGCAGAATTTATTCTTCTTCCACTCTGCCCTATCACTCGTCATCGCTTCATTCACTCCCCTTTCATTCATATCAACCCTTACACAATCCATCCATCTTTTCTTTGGCCTTCCTCTTCCCTTCCATCCATCAACATTCATATTCATCACTTTTTTGGTAATATGGCTGTCATCCCTCCTCGTAACATGTCCATACCAGGCCAAACGATTTCCTTTCAACTTTTCTGTCACTGGTGCTACTTTCAGACTTCCTCTAATATACTCATTTCTTCTTGTTATCTCAATTTCACTGGGTATGTCATCATCATCATAAATACCTACATATTTGTACCTTTTTCTTACCACGAGGTATATTGTATCTTTTGGTATCGTTAGGTTTATCAGGTGTAACTTTGGTACCTACTCGCCCCATGTTATAAATGTGATTCCAGATTAAATAGACTAACTCACTCTAAGGATGTGTGACGGTTTTTGTATCGTTCTTTTATAATGTGCCGGGAAACTAATTGCTTAAGTATTTAGATATTATAAAATTAGTTTTGTACGAAATAAATGAAACATGATTTCACTTTGGTTTTTTTTTCGACACAGTTTTTACGTAAACATTTGAACTGTCTTACCCGATAATGGATAGAAAATTATGTGTATTGTGTAAATGTAGTATGTGACGTTGTCTTGCGACGTATGTCGTGGGATCGAATCCTGCAATAGGCTTGAGCTTCTAGTGAAGGAAAATATCGTGGTGAAACCACAGCTTGGTGGTAGAGCATATCTAGTGCTCGCTAGCTTTTGACGCCAAGCACCTATCGTTGTGTGTTCCGGTAGCCTCACTTGAGGCCTAGTTTCCAATCCAGGCGTAGCGCGATCGATACCTTCGACTTCATCGTCACTTAGTCAATAGGGCTTAGTGTGAGTTTTTGCTACGTGATAGCGAGCGCATAAACGCATTCCTTCTTCATACAAAAACGAGTTTACGCCTTCACGATCCAACGTCTTAGAAGAAATAACGCACAGTAGGCCTTTGTTCATACGGTACCGTATTATTAAACAATAGTTAAAGATACACACATAAACTTAAATGTTTCTTTCCAGCCCGCTTCGTAACTTCACGTCGAGGCAAGCGCATGATTCATCTCAACGGATACAATTTCTATCTAGCGCGGATAATCGGCCCCAAGTCTCGGTGGGCGTGTTCCACCCACCACCGGTTTGGCTGCCGCGCTGCCATCATCACCGTCGATGATATGATACTGTCTCTGAACACAGATCATATGCATCAGGGCAAGCAGACAGCGGTGATTACACAGGAAGCGGCTCAGGAGTATTACGTTATCAGCATGGAGTGATTATTTAGCACGGAGGGAGTCCATTAACTATGTGAGGCGTTTTTGAGAATTGTTTGTCGTCCTCAACGAACAATCCTCATAGAACAAGTTGTGCTTATGTTTTTTTTTCTCAAAAAGGAGGGCCCTCCTTCAAAAAAAAAACAAAAACACAACTTGTTCTATTACTTTTATTGAAGACTAACAAAGACTAGTATTTGTGAATATTACAGTAATTTAAAATCACAATCAAACAATGAATGTCAAACAAAAAATATTTTTTACGCAATTTTACACCGTTTTCTGCGAGAATAATTAAGTGATATTTGCCAAGACCCCCCTAAGTGAGCTTTGGAAAGATTTAGCTTGATCCCTAAAGCATTACTCAAATGTTCACGGCTTAAACGCCACCACCGCTGCTATAAGAGTTGTAAGTTTTATGCGAATTTCAGCACTCGTACATTACGAATCAATAAAGCGCAGCGCTAGAATTCCGTCGAATTCTAGCTGTTCTAGCCTTGCACAAACAAAACGCAAAGTTAGCACGCTACAAGACGTAATAGAACGCTATCTACTTCAGCCATTTTCAACTTAACCAAAACAATATCTAACTAATTTTATAAAAGCTATTGTTTGTATGTGTGTGAATGTTTGTTACCACGTAACAACGTAACTACTAAACCGATTTTGATGAAATTCAGAATAGAGATAGCTTATACCCTGTATTAACGCCTAGCACATTTCTATCTCGGAAAAGGTTCCTGCGGGATAACGGGAAGCCACGGGTGAAACCGCGGGGCGCAAATAGTGGTTATTAGGTTAAGACTGAATTTATAAACTTTTAATGAACTTTTAGTCTATTTTATATCACTGTATTGCCTAGACTATAATGATTTTAGGCTATTTTTATATTATACGTTCTGTCTTCCATTCTGAACATATTGGTGTCGATTCGGATTTGCATTTTCTAAAACTAAACTAAATTTGACAGGTATTGCTGTCTTTTTCTAACCACTGAAGTAAAAAAGAACAGCATTACTTTCAGACCTGTCAATCTTAGTTTAGTTTTAGAGAATACAAAACCAATTCGACACCATCGTCATGAAAATTTGAAAAAAAATATATTTTAATGAACAGGGGTGCTTTATGTGATTAATGTATGTATGTAGTTTTAGATATACGCTTTCAATATAAATGTAGCGTAGCACATAATGTTGACCATTATTCTTATTAAGAATAACTTGCTTTTTGTCTTACCTATTATAAATTAATTACTAACTGTAACTACTCAATTAGTATAATAATTATCAAGTTAAAATTTAAATTAAAATACATTTGGATATACAAATTTATATATCTTAGCGTAGTAATGATTATGTTCACCATTACTATAATTTTTTTTAAATTAATATTTAGTCCTTTTTGATTTATTTTCATAATATTTTTTTATGTAGGTATGTCTTCCATCTACCTGCGTGTAAAGACAATGGGAGGCTTTCTCAAACCATAGATGGATGGTGCTAGCAATACAATTTCTTTTTTGTAAGCAAAGGCCTACACAAGTACACAGCCAAACACGGCTCAGCGGTAAAAGTCAATTTTATTTCTCTGACGTTTTCTAAAATTATCAACAAAATCAAGAATGACATATAAGAAATGAAATCATTAGTTATTTGTTATGCAAGGTTGCAAAGTCGTATTTTGGCGCGAGTACTTGTATTGAAACCTGAGCAAGCGAAGGATTCTAGGATTGAACCATGAGCGAAACGAGTGGTTCAAATATAGAATAATGAGCGTAGCGAGGGTTTCAAAGGTACGAGACGCAGAATAACTTTGCAGCCGACCGAAACACGCAACTTTTCACCTCACTACAGCGAGAAAAATGCTAGATGCAAGAAAAACAGATAAAATAAGTTTTCTTTTTTTTTCATGCAATAGGCGTGCTGGCCAGTGCGATTATTCCAAACGGTTTCACCCGCGTGGGCTACAGTTTATCGCGATAAAAAGTATCTTATGTCCCTTCCCCGGGGCTCAAATTATCTCTATACCAAATTTCATTTAAGTCGGTTCAGTAGTTTAGGCGCGAAAGCGTATATATTCCGTATAATACTCCAAAATTAATCCCGCACTTCAATGCGTTACCTGCTGTAGGTACCCATTATCCTATTTTAATTCTAAGTTAATTTTTCTTGGACCGCACGTTTGAACCGCGCAGTTAAAGGTCTTCCTGGTCCGCGACCGCACTTTACCTATTTCATAGATTCTCCCGGTGCCGCCCTTACTTCACCGCGTTTACCGCTGCGCTGCGGTGCGGCGGTTTTATTTTTCTACTACTACTTACATTTTTAAACTCGTGATATCTTTCGAATGGAATGTCCGAATTGAATGATTCAAAAAGTTATATGAAGGCATTGAAGCAGTTTTGAATAAGAAGTAATTTATTTTGATAAGGATTAATACTAAGATACAAATAAAGAGCCTTTTCTAGCAGCGGCATTAAAAAATAAATTTTTAAAATAAAAGATCACTTATTGTGGCATAACTATAATAGTTAGACATATGCTCTCGCGGACTTTTTTGTAGATCTTATTATTTTGTTCTAGTGTCAATAGTTTTTGCAGCGCACGCAAAAATAAGTTTTCAATTTCACACCTTGGGTTGCAAAATAGCAATTTTCTTACGGATCCCTAATTTTTTTGGAAATAAAATATAGCTTATAGCCTTCCTCGATAAATGGGCTATCTAACACTGAAAGAATTTTTCAAATCGGACCAGTAGTTCCTGAGATTAGCGCGTTCAAACAAACAAACAAACAAACAAACAAACAAACAAACAAACAAACTCTGCAGCTTTATAATATTAATTAATATTAGTATAGATAGAGGTTGGCACACTGACATGAATTAGGACTTGTTGCTTTTTAAGTGGATTGGCGGTATGGAAAATTATTGAATAGAAAGGTTCGAATTTTAAAAATACTTTCCACGCTAGCGCGCAAAATGCGCTTTTGCACTCAGATTTCGAATGACAAACAGACTTGCCGAGCTTGTGAGGTGAAAAGTTTTTTTCCATACAACTGACTTGCTCCTTGTATTGCTGATATCATCTATTGGTTGTTTCTTTTTACATTTAATTCTTTTCAAGTCTATTCAGATTTTCTTACTATCCATAAAATTTAATATAATACACATTAAAATACAAATTAAATAATATTTTGTAATAAGATATTGTCTGTTAGGAAACCCAGTAGAAAAGAGTATTGTACGAAAAAAGTTTTTTATGCACTTCGGATTTGTGGTAATAATCAACTAATAATAACATATTGTAAAATAATGTTTTCGTATGTTTATTTATATTGTATTTTATTATATATAGAGATTATAGACATTACTGTCAGAAAAAGATTGAGCTTTCGGTGAAGGAAAACATCGTGATGAAACCATAGCTTGGTGGTAGGGTATTTTCTAGTACTTGCCTGGTTAGCTACCATTCTCATGTTGAGAATCTGTCGCCAAGCACCTATCGGTGTGTTCCGGCAGCCTCCCAGTCCAGGTGTAGCGTGGCGGCATCTTCGACCACATCGTCACTTAACATCAGGTGACTTGTGGTCAAAAGCTATCTTATCTTAATATATATAAATCTTGTGTCACAATGTTTGTCCTCAATGGACTCCTAAACCACTTAACCGATTATAATAAAATTCGCACACCATGTGCAGTTCGATCCAACTTGAGAGATAGGATAGTTTAAATCTCAAATTATAGTCGCAATTTTAATTTATTGCTAATTATTTGTCAACAAAAACTTTAGCCACAGCAACGCGTGGCCGGGTCAGCTAGTAACACTATAAATTTGTACCACATTTACTGCAATAAAACATTTGTGTTTGATGATGTCAGATCAAATATTATTGTATTATCAATTATCAAAAAAAAAGTGATAGTGAGCACATGTAACATAAGGTATAGAACACGGATTTAATAAAACACTAATTAATAATAACAATTAATAATATGTATACATAATGATATTATGTAACCTTAGGCTAAGAAATAAATTTACCAATGCATTGGTTTAATTATTATCAGTTTTAATTAATAATTATATGTATCTTACTAAATAAATACCTTTTGATTTCGATTTCTTTTGACGTAAAGAATGAAGGGCATTTTCTAATGCTCGTCTGGCTTGCTACCTCCCTCAAGTTAAGAATCTGTCACCAAGCACCTATCGGTGTGTTCCGGCAGTCTCACTTACGAGCCACAACGAGCCATCATCAGGTGTTTCGAGGCACCATCATCGACCACATCGTCACTTAACACCAGGTGACATGTGCTCAAACGCTACCCTGTAATGCTGGGGCCACACTACGTTTGACATAAGTTTGGCCACAACATTTGACAACGGCATTAACATTGGTGTTTGACGTTAGCCGATAACTCAAGTAAATCACGTTGATTATTCAAGTGTAGCCACTCACATAATTTCGTTAATATTTAACGCAATATTTATCGCGATGATAGGCATTGCCATTTCCCATGACGTTGACCTTAGTGTGGCCCCAGCATATAAAGTAACAGATTTATTTTTTAACGTTTTTTTACTTATTGGTTTGTTTTTGATGTTTCTTGATTTTCACAGTTACAATAACAAAGTCGAAGAAAGGCAAGCCGCTGTTAACACTGAACGGGTATACGTATTACTCTGTTTCTGGACTTAGTACTGTTAAGAAGACCAGATGGAGGTGTTCCACCAACAGCCCCTTGGGCTGCCGAGCTACTGCCTACACTCTGCTCGGTACAGTGGTGTCTGTCAAAAATGAACATAATCATCCACCTAAATAAAAACCGGGGCCATTCAAGTATTACGTAAGCAGATTTTTTACAATTATTTACCCCCCCCCCCCCCCCCCGCTCCCCCCTAAAAGTAAGCAAACCTCTTCCCCCCCCTCCCATGCTTACGTAATCATTGTTACCTATATGCATTTTTCTTTTACTGTATTCTGTTTTTTTATTGATTCGTGAGCAGCAGTTAGCAAAATATAGGATTAAGATAGAGGAATTTAACGAGTGGGGGTTGCTATTTGTGTAAAATGGTAAATAATAACTGCTGACGTAATCACGATATCGACCTCCTTTGCTCCAATTCAATCAATTAGTAATAAGAATAAAATTGTCAATGAGATTGCGCCAAAAAATTACCTGCCGGGCGTTTCTTGCCTGTTCTTTTGCCGGCGTAAGGAGGTTGGAACAGGCGTAGCTAGTTTTAAGTTTGACGTTTTAAAGTGATCACAATGTATCCTATTGAATAAATAAAAATTTACTTGACTTGACCCCCCCACACGCCATGTCATCAAAAATAAGCAAAGCAAAGACCCCCCCACCCCCCTTAAGCGCTTACGTAATACTTGAATGCCCCCAAGTGGGAGGTGGTTCCGTACAAGCTTGTTTTTTTAATATTAAACTACATTAATACGGTTTTCAGACTTTTTCCTTTGCATGTGCTTTAATACCTTGCTCCATGCCAAATTTCAAGACTCTAGGTCAACGGGAAATAATACCCAAGAGGTTTGGAAATCGATTGTTCGGCAACCCTATCAAGAACCGCCTTATTTCCCTACCCGTGCGAAGTATGCTAAATTGAAACTAATGTGCAATTTATTGTATTTGTTTTTAGTGGAATACATCCGATCGATCAAAGGAAAGCCTCTCATCAAGCTCAATAACTACACCTACTACAGGAGGTCTACCGTTAATAGAAAGGAAAGGTGGTATTGTTCAACGCATTGCCGATTCAAATGTACCGCGCATCTGGTTGTAGTAGACAACGAAGTGATGTATGTAAAAGAGGATCACAATCATGCGCCTAAATTAAAATGTAGAATGTAAACACTCTTGTAACATGTTGCTTTTTTATGTTGTACCACAGTATATAAAGAACAGTAGGTTAGCTAAGGCCGCTCGACGAGTTAATTGCCTACTCTTGCGGTGACGCATAGGCGGCGCGTTCCGTACTGAGCACATGGCCGTGGCCCCGCCGCCCCGGCCGCCTCCTTTCGTTTATGTGATTGTGTGCGTGAAAAGTGCGTGCGTACACGGTGCCGCTACTCACGCACACATTGAACTACTACTCCTTTACTATGATTCTATGTTTCTTCCTCAGGGTTTAAACTATCTCCGTACCAATTTTTTTTTTAATCTGTTCAATAGTTTAGGCGTGAAAGCGAGACAGACAGACAGAGTTACTCTTTAAGTATTTATTGTATTATTAGGGATAGGAATAGTCAACGACAAAAGTAGCTGATCATACTCGGTATTGCAAATAGGTCTTAAATCAGTAATGTTGTGTTTCTTTTACAAATTACAAGTAAGCATTTGACCACAACACAACCTGATGTTAAGTGATGCTTTGGTCGAAGGTTGGTGTTTAACGGCCGTTCCCAATAACCGATCTATCCACGGTTTGCCCTACTCAATCAATTGGTAATAAGAATAAAATTGTCCATGTGATCGCGCCAAAAAAATTGCCTGCCGGGCGTTTCTTGCCTGTTCTTTTGCTGGCGTAAGAAGGTTGGAACAGGCGTAGCTAGGTTTGAAAGTGATCATAATATATTTTTTTTGATGTTGATTTTGATTTTGAGAAATTTGACAGCATAAGCTCCATAGAAGTACTGTCAAATTTCTATCTCTAGCAAACCAAACAAACCAAAACCGTAGATAGATCAGTTATTGGGAACGGCCGTAAGATAATAAATAAAGTCAAAAAAATTGTGATTGTTCGATTAGAATAAGAATAAAAGCATAATGTGGATGGAGCCTTATAAATATGTCTTCTTTATTCCTACCAAGACTAACTGACAATATACATATATATACATTATTTCGTTATAATTATACTTGTTTCAGACAGAATTTCTGATCACGGTGATATTTTCGAACGCCAACCTCTCACTTCCTGCGCGCGGTATTTCTTATGCTGGGTCAACGTCAAGGGAAATGTCAATGCCTATCATGGCGATAAATATTGCGTTAGTTATTAACGCAATTATGTGAGTGGCTACACTTGAACGGTCAACGTGAACGCACTTGAATTATCGGCTAACGTCAAACGCCAATGTGAATGCCGTTGTCAAATGTCGTGGCCACACTTATGTCACAGTATATAAAGAACAGTAGGTTAGCTAAGGCCGCTCGACGAGTTAATTGCCTACTCTTGCGGTGACGCATAGGCGGCGCGTTACGTACTGAGTGCATGGCCGCGGCCCCGGCCGCCTCCTTTCGTTTATGTGATTGTGTGCGTGAAAAGTGAGTGCGTACACGGTGCCGCTACTCACGCACACATTCAAACCGGCGACGGCCGATTTATATGAAGCTGAACTACTACTCCTTTACTATGCTTATGTTAAACGTCAATCATCGCGCTATTTAACGGCATTTCCCGTTAGTGTGGCCTCAGCATCACAGAGATATAGATCACAGAGACAGAGACGGTCAGTATGTCATAAAGTAGAGTCCTACGGCTTGCCTTTTCACAGACCAGAAAGCACGGCGAAAGTCGAATACGTGGTAGCTGTGACATTCTGACGTTGTGCGTGCGCGTTTGATAACGATCAATAAAGATTTTAGAAAGGAACGCCTCTTCATTTTCTAACAAATCAAGCCACTCCAGCCCAGACGACCTACCGTGGGACCGGCGTGTCCATCATTATCCGTACGTCCTGGACTGAGGATATCCATCGAGCTGTCCAGTAAGAGTCATAAGTCACAGTGTGTTGATTTGTCACATTGGGATAAAGGTAATCGTTGAGTTTATATATAAGAATAAAAGCAAGTCTTTCCGCATTGCTAGAAACTGCAATCCTTCAAGATGGGTGTGAAAGGGTCGGCAACGCATCGGCAACTCCCGTGGTGTTGCAAATGTCCATAGGCGACGGCGACCGCTTTCCATCAGGCGGGCCAACTGGCTGTTGGCCAATATTTTACATTTTAAAAAAATCGTACACTATTTGCTTTTGTGTATTTTGTGGATAAATGACCGATGCACTACATTTTCATGTACTGCAACGGTGATTTGCCTACTTGCGATGATGGCTCAGTGGTAGTGACGTCGGCTTGCGATCCGTAGGACGTGGGTTCGAATCCTACAATGTGCTTGAGCTTTCGGTGAAGGAAAACATCGTGATGAAACCATCGCTTGGTGGTAGGGTATTTTCTAGTACTCGTCTGGCTAGCTACCACCCTCTTGTTAAGAATCTGTCGCCAAGCACCTATCGGTGTGTTCCGGCAGCCTCACTTGAGAGCCAGTTCCCAGTCCAGGTGTAGCGTGGCGCCATCCTCGACCACATCGTCACTTAACATCAGGTGACTTGTGGTCAAACGCTACCCTGTAAATAATAATAAAAAGTAAATAAAGAAAAACCTTGCCAATTTATAAATTAAATTTAGTCTAATTTACCTTTCTCATGTAGATAATGCTTACAAATTGTTTTTTTGTGTATGCATATTTAGGGATGGTTTCTGGCTTAATACTTTACTGTGCTTATAAGAATGTACTTGAAATGTCCTGTTTTGTGTACCAAATAAATATAATATTACCCAGGAGAAGTAAAAAGGCAGGCAAACTTTGGATTGTTATTGTCTTCTTCTTCTTTCTTACTTACCTATTGTTCTTATTATATACTTATTCTTCTACTTATATATACATATATATAACTATTTATTCTTATATTTAGAAAATACTCTGAAAAGTTCGGCAAAAACGGAAAGTGCTCTTTTCTATAAGAATATTGTACGAACTCATGAACCGGCTTATTTGCCAACCCATGCGTAATGTGCTGAATTGAAACTAATGCATAATTTATTGCGGTTTTTTTAGTGCAATACATCCGATCGCTTAGAGGAAATCGTCTGATCAAACTTAATAACTACACCTACTACAAGAGGTCTAGCAAAAATTCAAAGGAAAGATGGTATTGTTCAACGCATAGCCATATGAAATGTAACGCGCACCTGCTGGTAATAGACAACGAAGTGATGTATGTAAAAGATGATCACAATCATGCACCTAAATTGTACACGTAAATGTAGAATACAAAGATTACAAGATGGCACGTGGAGAATCCGGAAAACCCAAGAGATCGAAGATCTAGTGGGCGAGCCCAACGTGGTCGGTGAAATTAAATCGCACCGACTACGTTGCCTTGGCCACGTAGTCCGAATGGGGGAGGATCGGGCGGCAAAGCGTTCTTATTTGGGACGACCGAATGGCCGTAGGCCGGTCGGACGCCCTAGATACCGCTGGAAGGACGCGGTGGATGCGGACCTGCGCGAGCTCCAGACTCTCAACTGGGCTGAAATCGCTCAAGATAGAGAAGAGTAGCGCTCTCTCGTTTCGGAGGCCAAGACACACTTTGGGTCGCTGAGCCATCGGAGTTAGTTAGAATACAAACATTCATTTGTAAATGTAGAATAAAGCACTCATGTAACAAACACGCCTTTATGTTTTCAACCCCGACGCAAAAAGAAGGGTGTTATAAATTTGACGTCGATGTCTGTCTGTGTATGTGTGTGTCTGTCTGTATCTCTCACACAGATGGACAGATTTCGATGCGATTTTTTTCTTTTAATGCCTTACTTCTTAGTTTCCAGATTCTATGTGTCGTTCCTCTATGATGTCAGTCCTGACTGATATCAACGCACAGCCTAAACCGCTGGTCGTAGCCCACGCGGGTGAAACCGCGGGGAACAGCTAGTTTATAATATTTATAGGATAATTTTTGTAACTTTGAAACTGAAGACGTGTAAATAAAATAATAATTAAAAAAAATTCAAAGTCAATGTCGAATGTTTTTTATTCAATAGGATACATTGTGATCACATTAAAACGACAAACTTAAAAATAGCTACTCCTGTTCCAACCTCCTTACGCCGGCAAAAGAACAGGCAAGAAACACCCGGCAGGTAATTTTTTTGGGCGCGATCACATTGTCAATTTTATTCATATTACTAATTGATTGAATTGGAGCAAGTTCACCAGAATCCCAAGTTTTTCTGCCATACCTATAAATAGTCCGATATTTTATAATAAGCTATACTACTAAGATTTCTCTTGATCTTGGACTGCTACTGGAATTCTGACCCCGACCTAACAATTGAATGTGACTTTTTTGGCGGCAATCGAATTGTCAACGTGAAATTTTTGTTTTTATTTCCAAAACTTGTGTTTCTTCGAGTGATAATGTGTAATATTGGTGGATTATTAACCATTATGTGTTCGTTAATGTGTACGAGTGTGGGAAATTGAAATAAAGTTGTGAAAGTGACTTTTCCAGTTGCTCCAAAAAAGTCCGTGTAAAGTTTAAGTAAAGTGCCACTACTTTACTTAAACACTATCCTCATCCCTTCATCTCATCATCATCATCATCATCATCATCATCATTTAAACTTGATTCAACTCTCTGAGTTTGAAATATTTTATACTTGACACTGGCAAATACACTAATCGTGTGACGCCATAACAAAACAAAAAAAAAAACAATTGAATGACATGTAATAATATGTATGTCTTTTTTTTTTAGTGCAGTTTATCCTGTCTAGGAAAGGAAAACCACAGATCAAACTCAATGGCTACACTTACTATAAGAAACTTACGGTTAAACATGAAGAGAAATGGTACTGTTCAACGCATTGCGCTTATGGATGTGCCGCGAACCTTCTCGTTATCAACAATAAAGTTATAGCTGTGAAAAATAAACACAATCATAAGCCGTCAATTACTAAGGGGAAAAAATAAACTACAAAAAGTACGAAAAAAACACTAGCTCTAAGATCTCTCCTTTTATGTTGTTTTATTTTTCTGTTGTTGTGGTGAAACAATAAAGCGTTATCTATCTATCTATCTACGGTAAAGTACACTGAGAAAAAAATTCTGACTTTCCTTCTGAGTCTTACCTACCGAGACCGATACCTTCCTTATTTTACCTTAGTTTTCCTTCTAAATTACAAGTCCTTCCCTTTTGACTCGGAAGGAAAACGGTAGGTATCTCGGAAGGTCTTTTTCTCCGTGTATTTTGCGCGGTTGTAATGTGTGTGACGTAAGGTTTAGACAGTATTAGCAATGTAAGCGCTTAAGGGCCGTTTTTATAAACGTCCGTAAGTAAAATGTCATACCAAAGAACATTGGCCACTTTTAATACTGCCCTGGACCTGACGGCAATATAATTTGTATAAGAATTTTCGTTTCTGTCAATGTCACTTGACAGTGAAAATGAATTTGCTAGTACATAGATCAAAAAGATTAGTTTTTGTTCATGTTTGGTAAATAATTTGAAAATAATGTTGATTTTAATGACTTAATTAAAGTAGGAACGACTTCCAAAGCGTGAAACAGAATGACAAAGAAAATGAAGAGTGCGTTCAAAACATCCGAACATCGTGTAAGTGAAAAAATGTCCTAAGAAACTCCGAAGTTAAAAAATCAATATCTTTTTTTCTACACTTTAAAATATCGTTTGTATAATCTTAATAGGCAAAAAATTACAATTTTTATCGCATATAGATCGTTTTCATACGACCTCGGGTCCGTTTTGGCCATTGTTCTTTAGGTAAATTTGATCGTATTGTCAAAATGTAACGCGGAAAATTTGAATTAAGATTTTATTATACTTTGTGCGATCCTATTTTGGCCTTAGTGTATTTAACAAATGTTTAGTCTATTTTATAATTGGAACTCTGTTAGATTACCTAAATAAATGATTATTTAAACCTTATAATAATTTTACTCAACATCATACCTTGAGCTAAATGAAACATTGCTGACTTGAACGAATGACAATCTATTACTGCTATATGATAGAACGAGAGACACATTTAACGTGACGTTACCAAAATTAGTCTTTGCCTCTTCAATAGTAATGTTTCTTTAATAACTAATGCTGTGTATAAGAGAAACAAGTAGGCCCACTGAACTTTAAAAAAAAAATTATTTCTTTTCAGCGAAGTACGTGATTTCGCAGAGAGGTAAAACGCTGATAAGTATCCAAGACTACACTTTCTACAAGAGGCTGGCCAATAAGAGTAAAGAGAGATGGTACTGTTCCACTCACTCGACGGCGGGGTGTAAAGCTATGCTGGTCAAGGTAGGCGACGCGATCGTCAATGTGAGGAACGAACATAATCATCCACCACGATCTGGGATGGGGTTTACCCTCTGCAACCCAATTTTTAGACATGTATAAATTTTTGAGATGAATAGAATAGAATATTTGCCACAATAACACATACAAAAAAAACGCAATATCACATTAATCGCACGAGTAACACAAAAACTGTCACCGTCGCAAATTGGCCCCAACTCACCATCATCATCAGCCAGAAGAAGTCCACTGCTGAACACATCCCCCCTTGAACGCCACCATGAACCAAATTCTGAGAGCTATGTCGGTGACGGTCGGAATTGGTTGGCTCAAGTTGTAACAACAAATTGTGCCAGATTGTACAATTTTAGAAAGTATTACATCTAGTCGTATAACTGCTATATTATAATTACATTATATTAAAATTTTAACTGAATCTCTGTACATAGGAAAAATATTTAGAAAATAGCCTATTGCTGTAATAAACAAGCTTCTAAACGGGAATATAGCTTTTTTGTTTCATTATTTTGTTTTTGTCTGTCCGGTTACGCTATGAACCTATTTCGATAACTTGAGATTTATCTTCTTTTGGTCGAGTTTTTTTTTTGTTGTTTGTCAATTTTTCCATCCATCTGAAGTCATCTAACTAACTCCGATGGAGTCATCGGTGTCAACGACCCAAAGTGTGTCTTGGCCTCCGAAACGAGAGAGCGCCACTCCTCTCTATTCTGAGCGAGTTTGAATTTCACGTGGTCCATAAATATCTTTTTTTTTAACATTTAGATAAGCTAAGATATATTTATGATATTTCTAATACCCTCTGTCTTATGTGTGATGCTTTCATATAATATTTTTTTTTATAATCTAATTTTTCACAGGCTCAGTGTTTCATAAATTCCTTACATCTAGAAGAGGGAACAGATTATTGAAATACAACGGTTTCACCTACTACTCACCAGCGAGTCGGAACAGAGACTACCAAAGATGGAGGTGTTCTTCTCATAACGCCTGCAAAGCCAGAATATACACTTTCAAAGACCAAATATTGAATATTAATAATGAAGAACATTATCACCAGCCTAAGTTCCGTTAGAAAAAAAGTCTTGTCACTTTTTTTTAATCCTCTAATGGCACACTTTTTTACTATAAAGGGTGGTTGAAAAAAAATCTACTAACCTTAAGGGCAACTTCTGTTTATCATAATAGACAAAACCAATATATCGCGCTCGTGGTATACTGAGAAAGAAATCCTGACTTTCCTTCTGAGTCTTACCTTCCAAGACCGATTCCCTCCAAAATGTAACCTTTTCCTCCCTTATTTTACCTTAGTTTTCCTTCCAAAACAAAAGTCAAAATCTTCTGATTCCTTCTATATTTCGGAAGGTCTTTTAGTTTTTTTAGTATTGTATGCCACTTATATAGCTCTGTCTCATAACAACAACATTGCAGCTGTCGCACTTTATGCCATGTTTATTGTCTTGACATTCAGTATGTGTGTGTCGTGTGTTTTGCCACAAATAGCATACATACTTACTAGCTTGATGATAGGACATTTTCTATAGTGCTCGACTGGGTAGCTACCAACACCTCTAAAATAAAAATAACCCAAGTTATTTCTTATTTAATATCGACTATGAGCCGGTGGAAGTCCTTTCAAAATCGCCTTAGCCGTTTTTGATATTAGCCAGAACAAACAAATATTACAGTATACAAAAAAAACAATAACATAGCATTATTCATAGTAAGTAGAAAATTTATTTAATGAATAAATAATTATTATTTATTGTAAATTGTGATATTAAGTTAAAACTAATTCATTTTTATAATTAAATGTTTTTGATAAGTAATATTGTAGTTTTTACATGTAGGTACCAGTTTTAGAAAGATCGTAGAGTAACGCTAGTAAAAAGTATCAAGTTTTTTATGAATAAACAACTGTTAACAATAATCAATGAATATGATGATGATAAATGAATAATAGAAATCTTATCCACTCAGGCGCTGCCGTCGCACGCCTTACCGTCTCTAAAGCGCTGCGCGGTCGAACATATTCACCAACCGCAAAATACCGCGTCATTGTTTTTTGATATTGTCGTTTTTACTTAATTTGTAGTAAACTTATTTAATTTCTGAAATTAGTTTCAGAAAGTAGACAGATTGGGCATTACACTAGTATGATTAGTATAATGAATATGATATTTTTAAATACACATTACCACGTTAACTTTGTCGTCATGAAATTATTACGTTCATCTGTTGTAAAATGTTTATAAATTTCCGAATAGCAAAGTAAATAACAATTCTATCAAAATAAGAATTAGATAGGTTACACGTTGCTAAAAATAAATGTCAATAACTAGTTATACTGTAAAACACTTCACAATTCTAAATACGAAATTCTCCACAAGTTTGTAAAGTTGTACCTAAAAAAGCAAATTGAAGCCAGTGTCTATTTTTTTTCTACATCCATAGATGTTTTTCTTTTATCCGATAGTGCTGTTCAACTAGTAATGATTTTAGTCGATTATAATCGTGTGTCACGGACAATAGTCGATTATAGAGGCTTATTTACAACACTTGTCGTTGAATCAGCTGTGGGCTTCGATCGTTACCCGCAGCGCTTTAGCGCGCGACGCGCGGGCAACCATCGAAGCCCGCATCGCCTGAGTGGATATAAAAAAATGAAATATGTAAGAAATCACGATAATGCTTTCTATGTAAATAATAATATATCCGCTTAAGGGTAAAACCAAACGAGCGTCATTTTGTGAGTCGTGAGTCGCAGAATTTCGGTAGCATAAACTCTGTTGCATTCGGTTTCATACAAAAAGGCAGACTGGTGCCACACGACGACGTAAAATGAGTTGAAAATTCAGTTGAACGTAAAATGAGCGACCGAAAATACGCGGCTCACGACTCACAAAATGACGCCCGTTTGGTTTCACCCTAATTGCTAACATTCAAAATGTCAGTTGTTAATTTAGAATATTGCAGGAAATCGACGTTTAGGCGAAGCGAAGGTGTCGCAAATCATTTTCAAACGATACGACGCTTCGCCTTCGTTTCTGATGGATAGGATTCAAACAACTCGGTGACGTAGATTAAAAACGTTTCGGTACGCCTTCGCTTCGTTGTCTGTTAGAAAAACTTCTAAAATAAAAATTTGTTGTTTTTGCTGAATGCAATTTTGTTTGCTAATTTTCAACCTCTGACGCATACAGAAGGATGCTATAAGTTAACGTGTAAATTTATAATTTATTTATTTATTTAGTAATAGGCGAGCAGCTTGAGCCCATATCATGTTGTGTTGAATTATAGAAATGTCCAAAAGTGCAGACCAAAGTCAATTCTGCAGAAAGGAAGCATTGTTCGCTCGCAACCACTTGTCCAGTCTGTTTTTAAAGGAAGTCACTGTAGATGCCAACTGCCGACACAACGTCTTCTGGTAGTCTGTTCCAAAATATTTGAAAGGTGACTTGATCCAGAGTGTTCATAGCTATAAACGCTGGAGTTTTTTAAAGGTTTCAATCAACAATACTAATGTTTGTCTTCCGTTTTCAGAGAAAGCAAAGATCTCAATTACAGCGAACGGTGAGAAGTTGCACTACACAGGCTTCAAGTTTACCAAAGACCTAGCTTACAAGAATGCCCTGAATTGGGACAGATGGTACTGCACCCACTCCTACTTGGGCTGTAAAGCTGTCATTTTCACGTCTTTCAATGGTTATGTAGTGAAATTTGTCAATAAACACAACCATATACTCCCTCCACTGATGGATAGGAACATCACCGTAGCCGGCCAGAGGTATTTGGAGATTTCACCAATGACGACATCGTGGAAATGAATTTGTTTTATAATTAAGATATATATATATGTATATTATTAGACAATAAACATGAAATAAACTAAGCACGTTAAAGTTTGAAAGGTTTCATTTTAAACAATCCATTACAAATATTACAAATGCGTCTCACTCCGCAACGCGAACCTCGAACGATCATCAGATTAGTAATACTTACGCCCGAAATTGATACATAATCGATTCTGATCCGTTATCCGCGGTTTTGGATCGATATGTCATGTCATATGTCATTTTAGTAGTAAGGCTTAACATATTATTAATTTCGGGCATTAGTTACTTACTGCTACAATCGAGAAAGCTCGAGGCGAGATATCTTCATAATCGAATGATTAAATCTCACACGGCATCGTAGCGTAAGCGTATCGTAAGACGCGCGTAGTACGAGAGCAGTACGCGCGTGTACATCTTCAAACAAGTCCGCAGACGAAGCGGGGCGGCATACACTTCTCTTGCGGAATTATTTGAGCATGTACGATTGTAAATTGTACATTGTACAGTTAACGACATAAGTCACTGAACAATAACACATTATCCAATTACCCTCAGCACCATAAACACCAAACTTTGACCACATCGTCACTTAAAATCCGGCGTGTTATCGTGTGTTCAAAACGCTACCTTGGAAAATCTAAAACAACCCAATCGCTAGTGATCTAAAACACGTTTGGAAAATTTCTTATGATCAGCTACTTTTGTCGCCGACTGTACGTGCTCGTACTACGCGGTCTTACGACACGCTTACGCTACGACTACGCGTCGTGTGTGGAAAGCCTTAATTAGTATAACCATAGTAAAGGAGTAGTAGTTCTGCTTCATATAAATCGGCCGTCGCCGGTTTGAATGTGTGCGTGAGTAGCGGCACCGTGTACGCACGCACTTTTCACGCACACAATCACATAAACGAAAGGAGGCGGCTGGGGCCGCGGCCATGCACTCAGTACGGAACGCGCCGCCTATGCGTCACCGCAAGAGTAGGCAATTAACTCGTCGAGCGGCCTTAGCTAACCTAGTAAAACTCACAATCGCTCACCGACTAAGAACCTCTTTGTTTCTGAATTTCAGATTATGTGGTTGTAAGTTACACGGCGCGCGGAAATCCGGTACTCAATATAGGAGCGTACAAGTTTGTTAAAAAACAGATAAAGGGAATGAAAATTCACTGGCGGTGCAGTGGTAACCGTAAATGTCGCGCCATTTTGCATACCCTTCTAGATAATACAACTATATTGAAATGTAGTAATAACCACAATCACTAGATTACAAGTTCGACAAGTTCTGATATTTTCTCGCTCTAAACTTGGGATGTTACAGATATGATATTTCGGATCTGGATACGGATATGGATATAGGAATAAAATTATATTGGTTTCGGATTCGGTTATTGATGTGTATTTATTTCGGATTATCCGTTAGTTTTGGATAGTTTCGGTTATAGATATTAAACACAAATAGTATGTAATAATTTGGTTTTATTTAAAGGTTTTATCTATGTATTCTAGGTTATCATGTGGTTATTTTTAAGCTCCACCCTTATACTAAACTATCCGAAACTTGTGAAACGGATACGGTTACGGATACGGAGCTCCATAACATCCCTGCTCTGAATACATATTATATACAATGCAAAAAGGGAAAATTTCTACTAAGCTCTTGAGGGCAACACCATAAACCGCTTTGGTTCTAAATATTGAAAAAAGCACCAGTAAGGGTCGGTTTTATAAACGTCCGTTAAATGTTAAATGTCATACCAAATTTCGGTAAATTTATTCTTATTGTCAAATTTTAGTACGGAAAACGGTAGATCAAACTTATCGAAATTTGGTATGACATTTACCTAAAGGACGTTTATAAAACCGTCCCTAAGTATTTGTTCCGAGTATGGTTGTTGTGATATCCGATTTGCGTCGTTTCTGAACCGTAGATACGATACAGGTCGTAGTTAGGAGTCCGAAGTTCCGAACTATATATGTGGTCGCGTCGGCGTCTCCCCCTTCTTTTTCTTCTCTTATCTTATCTTCTTCTTCTTTCTTCATCGTCTCCTTTACTCGTATCTTCTTCTTCGATGTAAAATATATTTTCCGAAAAATAAATATCAAGTTTGCGTCCTTATTGTATCGCACGAATTGGCACGCGGGACTTGCGGTGGTGGTTATATAAGTAATTATTGTAATAAAAAATTATTGGACAATTTGGTTGGTAAGGCATTTCATTTCTGCTCGTATATTTTCAGAACCAATCATAAGATTTACGGCGCGTGGAAATCCTGTAATCGTTTTGGGAGATTATAGATTTAGCAAACAAAGGATTAAGGGTATGAAGATACGTTGGCAGTGTGCACACCGTCGACAATGCCGCGCCTTTCTGCACACCCTCGAAGATAATACTATTATAAAAGTTAATAACATACACAATCACTGAACTACACGGAGAAAAAAGACCTTTTGAAAACCGTTTCCCTTCTGAGTCAAAAGGGAAGGGTTTGTGGTTCAGAAGGAAAACTAAGGGAAAATAAGGAAGGAATCGCTCTTGGTGGCTAAAGACTCAGAAGGAAAGTCAGAATTTTTTTCTCAGTGTAGTACGTTAATTAGTTTTATTTAGTTCAATTATTGATTTATTTTCTAGTTAAATTATCCCTACTAATATTACAAATTAACGTAATTAACTCTGTCTGCTTGTTACGCTTTCCCGCCTAAACTCCAGAACCGATTTAAATGAAATTTGGTACAGATATAGTCTAGAGCCTGAGAAAGGACATGGGCTACTTTTTATCGCGATAAACTGTAGCCCACGCGGGTGAAACCGCGGGGAAAGGCTAGTAGAGTATAACTAGATTTAAAATCTAACATCTTATTGCCGTGCAGGATTTAGCACTGTGGATGTTAAAAATTCTGGTTGGCACTGGATCGTTGCTTGCCATCAGGCGAGCGACCTGATTCATAGCATAATATTTTTTTCGTATTACTATAGTGAAGTCTATGGTTTTTCGACCAATGTGTAGTATGATTTCTAAGAACTACATTGAAGGATATACCTACTCGTATGTACGAGTATATGTGATCTTGCAAACTTCACTAGGTTTGTAATGTTTTTATGTGTTTGTAACTATGTACTTAACCTTTGAAACAAGCACAACTTTACTTTAATAAAATTTAATAATTTAAAAATAAAAATGAATTATATAAACTATGTAAACAATGTTTTATTTTGTACTTCGGCTGCTCTTTAACCTTTGCAATCCATCCGTCGTCAAAGCTCTCTTGTACACCTACGCTTTACCATTCTAGAGTAATTTCATAGATACTTATCTGTGATGTACGCTTACGATCCGTTGGTCGTGGGTTCGAATCGAACCCGGCAATGAGCTTGAGCTTTCTGTGAAGGAAAACAACGTGATGAAACTATAGCTTGGTAGTAGGGCATTTTCTAGTGCTCGCTTGGCTAGCTACCATCCTTTAGTTAAGAATCTGTCGCCAAACACCACATCGTAACTTAACATCAGATGACTTGTAGTCAAACGCTACCATGTAAGTAGTGAAGTAAACCACTCATAGATAGACTTTAAATACTTTTATCCGACACTGATTATTCCATTTATTCCAACTATACATTATAAAATATTCTTGGGAAAATTAATTGAACTTTTGATACAAATTATCACTTCTTATCTTTCTATATTATGGCGACTCGTCGATGGTTGGACTCGAACTGACTGCTTTACTACCGTTTCTCATAAGGACACCTCGGCTGGCCTGCGGATTGCGAGGGAAACCATTTCATTGGCTTTCTTCGATAGGCTCAGAGCTCACCCAATCCGCTACCAGCCGGTGTCGCCATGTTCGAAAATATACAGGCTATATGAAAAATCAGTAGTAAAAAAATACCTATATAACTTAGTTAAAATTAAATTATTTTCAGAAGTGACTTTATCCTCCTCGTTGCGCGGAAGGCCAGTTCTATGTTTTGCTGGGCTGAGATTTACTAAGCATAGCACATTGGGCATGAAAATTCGTTGGCGCTGCGGAGTCAACCGTCTATGTAAAGCTGTTGTTTACACGAATAATGATAACACCATATTGTGGTACAGTAAAACCCACAATCACGAAGTACCAAGTTAATCTGAGCAGCTTGAAACTCCAGCAATTGAGTTAAGACCTTCGGTAATCCGGCCTCTCTCTAATACCTTGTAATCCGACTTGGCTATTACGGTCAATTACGTTTATTAAGTTGCTAACTAGGTACCAGTGAGCATGCCCTGTCAATTTGATAAAATATTGTTAGTGAAAATTAACCCTAATTTCACTAAGAATTTTTGCCGACTGTCAGCAGCATGGAACTTACTATAAAGTAAGTCCATAGGGAATATTCATTTTTTCAAACAGCTCCATTAACTTTAAAACAGTTTCATCGTCCCACACTACATCCATGTTTGTAAACAATGTTTAGACGCGTCCACACTCGCATGCAAATGTTGCGCAACTTGTTTCAGTGTTCCCCGCCGCAAGTGGGGAGCACCGAAATATACCGATAAACACGTAGTGTTTACAGAAATAGTATTATATGTTTCTGAAACATTACTGCATGTTTCTGAAACACGTAGATTTTGTTTCTGGAACAGAGTTTATAAACAAATATTGCTCAGTGACTACATGGCTTAAGAATCTGAGTTTGATGGCAACACCAACAAGCCTTACAAAACGTTTGTCGGATTATCGAGGCGTCTATATTCATTATGTGTCGAGAATATACTCATTAACAGTATAATTATACTATTTATATTGTTTGTGATAGAACACTAGATTTTTGGATTTACGTAGATTTTTTATGGATTTTTGTATATTAAATTATAATTATATCATAAAGCAAAGCTTGTTCTCCGTTACGGACCGTTTTATTGGAAAATTTGTGATTGGTTAATGGTTGTATAATATGATACATGTGATCACTTTAAAAAGTCAAACCAAATACGCTACGCTACGCTAGCTACGCTTGTTCCAACCTCCTTACGCCGGCAAAAGAACAGGCAGGAAACGCCCGGCACTATTTTTGTGGGTGCTGTGCATGTGAGGAGTGTTTGAACGTGTGAACTGTCTATGTGGAGAATATATAAAATAGGCCACGGAGGCGCCAGCAATTATTATTATAGTGTAAAAAAAATATAAATTAATAATTTATTAACAAAACTAAAGTATTTAATCAAAGATTTGATACAGTATAGTTAAAATCGTATAGTTAAAATCATATAGTATAGTTAAAATCTCGCTGCAGACTCTGTCATAAATCATTCGAGTGTTTCGCTCTCTTTCCCACTCACGGGCACTTATGTAAGTCTAAGTACTAAGTAAGTAATAGTAAGTAAGTCAGTTAAGTTTATAATACGCCCGATTTTCAAGGATTTATAAAATAAACTTGGTGAACCTTTTATTTATTTATATAGGTAACTTTAATAGTTTTTAAATAAGATAAAACTCTACAATGTGAAATCGCTGTATAAAAACATATTTCACGATTTCAATTTCAAAAAATGTTATTCACACTCACACCACGTTGTCTTTTATTTCACGCGCCAACTTTGTGTCAATTGACAGTGACAGCGCGGGAAGCCTTCTTAACTTGCATTTCGTTCAAAAATCTTAACGCATTGAATGTATTTTTGTTATCAGAACCAAGATTTGGCCTGTCAGCTCGAGGGAATCCCATCGTCATTGTATCAGGGTACAGATTCTGCAAACACATAGTGCGTGGGGTTAAAACACGCTGGCAATGCCCGAGAACAAGTTGTCGAGCCGTCGTGATCACCATAGATAACAAAGTTGTAAGACTAAAAGGTGAACATGATCATTATAGGTCTACCAGGATCTGATGGCAAAAAAAAGTTTAATAAATAGCGATTTTCATATGGCAACGAAAAAAATGTCATCTGTCAACTGAAATTTCGAGGAATTGTTTATGGTTTGGCTTCAAATTGGTAGGAATGCCAAGTCTTGATACTTTGGTTTATTGCATCTTTCGTGTGAACTGAAGAAGCTTTCTCTCGAATAGGGATCGATGAATGGCGAAAATCTTGTGAACATGTAATAAAAATTGAAAATCAGTTCATAGAACAAGATCGATTGAGATGCAGGGGGAAAGGTTTATCATAAATACTGCGTCTTCCTCGTCTTCCTCTTCCGATGAAGACTTTTTTATGGGTGTGCAGTATTTGGAACCATTTTCAAGTTCTGATAGCCTTTAATTAATTAATAAACTCGTGGACAGAGTAATTGGAGTTTTCATCTAAATTTCGAACCCCACATTCGCCACAGTAAGATTTTCAAAAATTGTCCTTGATCATTGGATAAATTTTTATATTTGCATGTATCACACACAGAATCAGCCACTATAGGGAAAAAAAGTATCAAAACGTTTTACTTCAATTTCCCCCAGTATTGCTAGCGTCAATTTCTTTTTTCCCTTTTTGCCATCAGATTCTGGTAGACCTATAGTTCTCATTGCCTGTTGGCAACACTTGTCATGAAAAAAAGATACTCATACTTATGAACATAGTTTTTAAGGTGTTTTATTTCGAGAACCAAAAATGTGCATGAATAATCTAAAGTAAATGTTTGTTTAATTGTTTAATGCTGCTAATGAATACAAACAACCTTGACTTACGCTAGTGCACTTTAACCGTACTATTAATTATTTATTATTTATACTCAACATATTATAAATGAGCAAGTAAAAAATAAAATAAGTAGTAATGCTCTTTGTTTGTTTCTTACCTCTTCACGACTAATGCCCGAAATTAATAATCGATCCTGATCCGTTATCCGCGGTTTTGGATCGATATGTCATGTCATAATATGTCATTTTTCATGCCATGTCATTTTTGCTTGGTGGTAGGGTACGAGTATTTTCTAGTA
Source organism: Opisthograptis luteolata (assembly GCA_931315375.2). Lineage (NCBI taxonomy): Eukaryota > Metazoa > Arthropoda > Insecta > Lepidoptera > Geometridae > Opisthograptis > Opisthograptis luteolata. The sequence goes on from OV928042.1 coordinate 10,677,884, forward strand.
CTCGCCTGGCTAGCTACCACCCTCTTATTAAGAATCTGTCACCGTGCACCTATCGGTGTGTTCCGGCAGCCTCACTTGAGAGCCAGTTCCCAGTCCAGGTGTAGCGTGGCGCCATCTTAGACCTCATCGTCACTTAACATCAGGTGACTTGTGGTCAAACGCTACCCTGTAAATAATAAAAAAAATATGTCAAGCACTAGTACTAAAATGACATATTGATCTAAAACTGCGGATAACGGTTCAGGATCGATTATTTATTTCAGGCGTAAAGGCGTAGGCGATAGTAACTATCGCCTCACCAAATTTTATCAAGATCGATTGAGCGGCAACCATAGAGTATAAGAGATATAAGATAGATAGATATAAGTATAGTAAGTTCTAAACTTTTTGACGCGCTTTGTGTTTTGACAGTGACAGCGCTGGAAGCCTTTTTAACTTGCATTTCGTTCTAAAACCTTAGACGCATTAGAAGTGAAGTAAAAAATGTTCTATTGTTGTCAGAAGCATGTTTCGCCGTGTCAGCTCGAGGGAATCCCATCATCATTGTATCGGGGTACAGATTCTGCAAGCAGGTAGTGTGTGGAGTCAAAACACGCTGGCAATGCCCGAGAACAAGTTGTCGAGCCGTCGTGATCACCATAGATAACAAAGTTGTCAGACAAAAAGGTGAACATGATCATTAGTCTTCATTGCCTGTTGGCAACACTTGACATGCAAGGAATATACTTGACGAACTTTTTTGGCGGCAATCGAATTGTCAACATGAACATTTTGTTTTTATTTCCAAAACTTGTGTTTCTTCGAGTGATAATGTGTAATATCGGTGGATTATTAACCATTATGTGTTCGTTAATGTGTACGAGTGTGGGAAATTAAAGCAAAGTTGTGAAAGTGACTTTTCTAGTTGCTCCAAAAAAGTCCGTGTAAAGTTTAAGTAAAGCACCACTACTTACTTAATCTCTATCCTCATCCTATCATCATCATCATCATCATTTAAACTTGATTAACTCTCTAAGTTTGTTATATTTTATACTTGACACTGGCCAATACACTAATCGTGTGACGACATAACAAAGCAAAAAAAAACTACATGACTTACGAGCATTTTTCAAGATGTTTCATTGAGAATTAATTTACCTACTTTGAATACCTTACCTTTATTAAATAAAACAAAATAAAGTATCGTACCTACTAATATTATAAACGTGAAAGTTTGTGAGTATGGATGGATGGATGTTACTCTTTCACGCAAATACCCTGGATTAACACATAGGCTACTTTTTATCCCAGAAAAAGGTTCCTGCGGGATAACGGGAAGACGCAGGTGAAACTGCGGGGTGCAACTAGTTGTAAATAATACCTTAACCTTATTCTTATATTAATATTATACAGCTTGTGGCAAAAATAAAATAAAATTCAATTAATGTATTTCGTTTTATGGAACGTGGTAGATGACCCCATATATCTTTCTAATATAGTCTTGCCTAGATATTAATAATATAGTTTGCCCCCATTGGATTGGTACAGTCAGCGACAAAAGTAGCTAATCGTTCTCGATTTTCCAAATGTGTTTCAAATCAGTAATTATTATTGTTTTTTTACATTTTACGTGGCATCATTTTGAACACAATATAACACACCTGATTTAAGGTGATGATGAGGTCAAAAATTGGTGTCTAAGATGATGAGGATAATAGAAAAAAGTGTGATTGTTCAGCGACTTTTGTCGTTGACTGTACTTACATAATTAAAAACGAGCAGGGCCCTTATTGGCTATACACTGAAAAAAAAAATCGGACTTTCCTTCTGAGTCTTTACCTTCCAAGGTTGATTTCTTCCTTATTTTACCTTAGTTTTCCTTTTAAATCACAATTTCATCCCTTTTGACTCAGAATGAAAACGATATATCGGAAGGTGTAACCGTCAAATCACGTAACGCGGGCGCGTTACATTATCTGAGTGGAATGCCCGCTAAAGCCCGTAATGACGTCACACGTTATTGGCAAGGAACCTTGATGGTCATAGCCAAGAAGAGCCCTAGACATTTTAATATAAACACAACTAAACATTTTACTTTCTTTTATCAGGTCCAATATTCAGCAGCTCTACAAGAGGCTACCCTATCATCTTACTATCAGGGTATAGGTTTAGAAAACACATCGTATCCGGGTATAAAACCCGCTGGGTATGCATGTCCAGTGGCTGCCGTGCCGTCTTGTACACTGTAGAAAACAAAATTGTAACAACCAAATACATACATAATCATCACTGATCGGAATTGAACCGGTCGTGACATAGTTGAACCGGTCTTGACATAGCTGAACCGGTCGTGACATAGCTGAACCGGTCGTGACATAGCTAATCCAGTCGTGACATAGCCGATCCGGTCGTTGAGTAGTTGGTCCGGTTCGGTTATGACGGTGCAATAGGGTATTTTACTCCAAATGTGAAAAATTCTAAAAACATATTATTGAAAATAGCGTAGGCAAAAAGCAGTCGGAAATCGATAGTTTTAATTCATAAATTAGCAAACTAAATTTTAAAATTTAATTCAAAAGTTTCAGCTTTTTTAATCTGTTTGAAAACACCATTTCACTAGCAGTCGCCATGTCATTACGTCATATGGATAGGTAAACATATTGTTATAAACATATTATAAACCTTTTGTTTACATATCCGACTGACGTCATGATCACAGAGCAATATGGCGTCCACTGCGACTAGCGTTTTTGTCAAATTACGCGCGAAAGTCGAAAATGCAAAATTTAAACGCATATTTATGGTACATAAAGAATGAATAAAAATTATGTGAATTTTTCTAAGGTTCACTAGTACTATAAAATCTAATTGAGACGCTTTTTAAAAATGGGTGTGATAGGGTATCAGGATCAACGAAAAACCGTTCTGGAAAATCGCGGAATACCGGGATAACTCGTTAATATTCATGTTTCCATATTCCAATGTGCACAACTAACCAAGAGAAATCTTATTAGCTTATTATAAAATATCGAACTATTTATATGACAAAAAAGCTTGGGATCGTGGTGAACTTGCTCCAATTCAATCAATTAGTAATAAGAATAAAATTGTCAATGTGATCGCGCCAAAAAAATTACCTGCCGGGCGTTTCTTGCCTGTTCCTTTGCTGGCGTAAGGAGGTTGGAACAGGCGTAGCTAGTTTTAAGTTTGGCGTTTTAAAGTGATCACAATGGTTCTTATTGAATAAAATTCTATTGATTGTGATTTTTAATTTTTACCGGAAATCTGAAATAATCCTGATGATTCTTAAGGTTTAAATTAATTCACATACACACAATGTTTTTTATTTTCATTTTACTATTTACAGGGTATCGTTTAACCACAAGTCACCTGAAGTTAAGTGACGATGTGGTCGAAGATGGTGCCACGCTACACCTGAACTGGGAACTGGCTCTCATGTGAGGCTGCCGGAACACACCGATAGGTGCTTGGCGACAGATTCTTAACAAGAGGGTGGTAGCTAGCCAGGCGAGTACTAGAAAATACCCTACCACCATGCTATGGTTTCATCACGATGTTTTCCTTCACCGAAAGCTCAAGCTCATTGTAGGATTCGAACCCACGTCCTACGGATCGCAAGCCGACGTCACTACCACTGAGCCATCATCGCTATAAGGTGTCGATTCTGTTGTGCAAAGGCACATTTTTTAGACGCGATTCCGTAATCTGAATTCGGAAACTGACATTTAATTTGACAAACCAGCGCGCGGTTCAAACACGGAAAAGTTTCTGACACCTATTTGATCTCGGAAAACGTTTCCGTAAAGCGAAAGTGACGTCGAATCCGACACGGAATCTTTCCGAGTGAATTAGAATCGCACTACTGACCGGACGGCGCAACGTTGGTACCTACTCCCTGTTTGTGGCCACCTGATGTGTTCGCCTGAGGTTCATTTTCCAAGAAATCAAGCCTCGCCAGACCGAATGACGCTCCGTTGGAACACCTTGTAATACACCATCTCTACTTTAAAATGTAATCTGACTTTGTATTTTCAGATGCCGTTTTCTCTGTTTCGCGTCGAGGAAATCCTGTCATAGCTTATTTAGGTGAACGATACAGTAAACATCGTATTGACGGCACCAGGACCCGGTGGCTTTGCGTTAAACGCTCCTCTTCGCATAGATGTAAAGCATATTTATATACCACAGGTGATACTATTGTGTCTAAAGGAATAAGCAAACATAATCATCAAGATAGTGATTAAATTGTATGTATACATCATCATCAGCTGGAAGAAGTCCACTGCTGAACATAGGCCTCCCCATTTGAACGCCACCATGAACGGCTATTAGCCATTTACATCCATCGGCTCCTTGCGACTTTTACAATGTCGTCGGTCCACCTAGTAGTGGAACGTCTTCCGGTTCGTTGTCGCCGCTCGAGAACCTTTCTTCCCCATCGGTTATCGGTTATTACAATATAATTGTAATTCTGTCACAAACGTTTAGGTTTTTGGTACATCCGTATTCATGAAGAACACATATATATCTAATTATGGCAGAATACCTTTAAACGATGTGGGAGCAAAGAAAAGTTTAAAAAATCGCTTAAAATATTAAAGACAGTATTTTAAAACTGTTATTTTTTAAATGTTGATGGTATTTAACTAGTCCTACTTTTTGTCCATATTTTGTTTTATAGCGATAAATATTTATTTTATTTCGAAAAAAAAAGAGCATGGTGCCGCCTTATTTTATGTTACGGCCATGTATTTAGATCCATTTTTATAAATAAAATGGGCAAATAGTACTTTATTGGGCGCAATATCATTTACAATTTCATTTATTATATGTATAACAGAGCGTTAGAACTTAAGATCGGAAATAGATAGATAGATAACGCTTTATTGTTTCACCACAACAACAGAAAAATACAACAACATAAAAGGAGAGATCTTAGAGCTAGTGTTACAATGGGCGGTCTTATCGCTTAGAGCGATTTCTACCAGAAAACCTTTGGATGGACAAAAATAGTAAGAAATAAAATGCGGTTAGTGGTGTAAATTCATGTACATAAAAATAAATATATACAGTAAAATATAATAACTGAATTTAAGAAAATGAATAATTACAATTACATAAGATACATACACATAACACACATACATAAATAAAATACATAATCATATACTCACACAAATACATACCTTTGAAAATACCTTTGGAAATGTGTTTGTAAATTTATATTTTATTTCAGACTATTCATTTTCCGTGTCTCAGCGTGGCAACCCTATCATCGTTAAGGCCGGGAAGAGGTTCTACTTACATCGTACCCTTAGTAGCAAATTACGGTGGCATTGTGTCAAGTATGCTGTAACTAAATGCAGAGCGCACTTGTTTACTTTAACTGATTATAAAGTAGTTATAGCATGTTTCAACGAACATAACCACTGAGACAAAAATTAAATATATTTTTTTACAATTTAGCCGTAATTACTATGTACTTCTATTGTCACTTGAGAGCCAAGTGCCCAATACTCGCGGCGTGATAGATTATCACATTTATATAAATATCGCATTTATTGAGATATTTATCGAATGTGATAATATATCACGCCGCGAGAATTGTGCCCCAGTTCCCAGTCCAGATGTAGCGTGGCATAATGTTATTATTATAGAAGCTAAAGTTTATATTTTATATTTCGCGAATAATTATTAATAACTGATCGTATTTGCAGAAGCCGTATTTACGTATTCGTGTCGTGGAAATCCCTTGATTATGATGTCAGGAGAAAGGTTTTGTATGCATAGTAGTTTTGGCGACAAAACTAGATGGCGCTGTATCAAAACAAAACGCAAGTGTAGGGCAGCAGTGCACACCATCGGTAATAAGATAGTGAGTCACTATCCTATACATCGACATTAAAAATATGTAAATGACTTTTATGGGAGAGGCCACAACACTGCGCTGCGGCGTCGCAACTTGTGTTGCCAGATCCGTTTTTACAAACATCGGGACTTAAGTGAAGAAAAAACGGTAAAAAAGTCATACTTCAATAAGATCAATCAACATTAAAATTTTCCTTCCGCGCGCCACTCACTCGTCTTCTGCGCTTAGTCAGCGCGTCCATGGGATACTTATATGAAAAAGCGGGATTTTGGGCGTCCCGCTCAGGGTGCTAGCGGGTCGCGTCCTGAGAGGGCTGAAAACGGGATACACTAGTCACAACGCAAAAATCGACGACGCCGCAAAGCGCATCGTGGAAATTTCCGATGCGCCGCGCCGCCGCAACGTACAAATCTGCAATGCGCGGTCTTGCAGTTATTGTCCATAATTTGAAAGGGATGCCCGCGTTTAATTAAGATTGAGGATTACGATATCAACTACCTAATATCCTTAGTTCAGGACTGTCCCGTCCTTTGGGACAAAACTATACCCCATACTTGAAGATGGTTAGCGTAATTTCGTGCGACGAATTTTTGCGTTGCGTCATCGCATCGTACAACGGTGCGACGTCGTTTTGTCCATGCGTCGCCGCAACGCAGTGATCTGGCCTCGCCCTATAAAGCATCGGCGGCAGAAAATGCTGAAAACCTCGAAGGAAGTATGCATCCCATGGTGAGGGCTACATATTTGCTCCGTTTGGGGTTGAAACTCTTGGTCCGTGGGGCCCTGTCGCTCGTATTATTTTAAAGAGCTCGCCAAGCGCCTCTTTGCCGCCACGGGTGACCAGAGGGCTGGCGCTTACCTCGGTCAACGAATCAGTCTGGCCATCTAAAGAGGTAATGTCGCCAGCCTCTTGGGCACGCTACCTGCAGATAGCAAATTAAATCGCCTTTTTCATTTGTATAGTTTTTTATAACTTTGTGGCAGTTTAGTTAAATTTAATATCTTACAATGAAAAAAATGTTATTGTAAATAATAAAATTATCAAGCATCGATATAGTATGCGATAGATATATTCAAAATCTGCAATCAGACGTGCAATAGATTCGTAAGTAACTACTTATAATATATTTTACCCTTATACAAATAAATAGTGAAATAAATTCCTTCTACCTTTAATGTAAGTAATGGAGTGCACAACACGGCCTGCTTGATGGAATTTGTTATTTAAACTTATCAATTATTATATTTGTTAATGTAAGTCTGGGCCTGCGTTTGACAACCTGATGGTAAGCACCGACGCAGTTGAAGGTGGATCACTGTCTTTTAAGCTGCCTAGTCTTAAAGAGACCCAGGTATATTATATTATGTTTTCCATAGGAAACAAAGCAAAAAAAGCAATGGAGCATGCTACATCCCTATAGTAGGGAGGCCAATCGATCAAATCGCAATTCCTGTCTGAAATCTGAATAGTATTATGGTGACAATCGATTATCGTCGATGATACTGCAATACCGCGTAACAAACAGTGGCGGATACCGCGTAACAATACAAAGAATTTGAGTTTTTTAGTTCTCCTGTAAAAAATGCCTCGCACTTGTTACGCGGTATCCGCCACTGTTTGTTACGCGGTATTGCAGTATCATCGACGATATGGTGAGTATCATGAAGCAGGTCGTCGCATCCTCAGCCTGTGGAGGCTCTATCTATGACGTCTCGAAAGATGGTGACTCCTGATATCAAGTTTGGTTGATTAATCAATAACTACTAATCCGATTTAAACAAATTAAGCATCATATGACAGGTAATTAAATGCTTAATCAAAAGTGTCTTACATTTGTTGTCGTAGGTTTTGTGTATAAAAAGATAATTAAACTAAATAATAATACTTACTTAACTTTTTTCAAATTGGCCTCCCTACTACTGGCAGTCCGCATAATGAAAGAGTCAGTGAAACGCTTGCTACGGATTTGTGGCAAATACATAGCCATCAGCTCTCTTCTCAACCTTGGTTTATAAATATTAACATAAGTACATACTTAGAGCATAACATATCATTTTTTCACTTAAATAGCGGTCCAGATTTGCTTTTTTATACTATGTTTTGAAAAGTTGTCGATCAATTGTTATTTGTTTTAGAAATTATGGTCCGTGAACTTACTGTTATTTGATTGATAATACGTACGTAATTAAATCTGAATATGTGCCAAACAATTTAAATTTATATATAACGAAAAAAAATATATGATTAAAGACGTAAAGTAAATGTAGCCAAAATGTATTTTATTATAATATCTTAAATCAGAATATACCCTTCTTGAAGGTAATTTGTTTTTAAATACTTTCTTTATTTGACTTCAGTCTCCCTGATGGTATGGGACGACGAAGTCGAGGCTTGCCATATATAAATATATAAGAAATTAAAGTACGGTCAGCGACAAAAGTTGCTGAACATAACCAATTCTGCAATTTTCTTAAGCATGTAGAAAACCAAATAAAAAAAATCTGATACACATTTGGAAAATTGTATTTGACCAACAACTTTTGCCTCTGGCTATATCTATAAACATGTTTTTCAGTGGCGACATATACCACTTCCCGCTACGGGAATCCGATTATTGAAGTGGATAGAAGACGATTCAGCATACAACGGACAGCCGCTACCAAAATTCGATGGCACTGTGCGACTCACAACCACCGTGGTTGTAATGCTTCTCTGCACACGCTGAGGGATATGCATACAATAATTAAATCCAAGAATTTTCACAATCACTGACGTGATGTGCGTGATGTGTGTGTACCATACTTTATGAAATAACTAGCTGTTCCCCGCGGTTTCACCCGCGTGGGCTACAGCTTTATGCATGCAAAGTCTCAGCCCGATCGGTTTAAAATTGACAAAGTTTCATACTACCTTTCATCCCCTATTTTATCCCCTTGGGGATAGAATTAAGTGAGGAAAGTTGTTTAGTTTAATAGTCAATAGTCAATTTTTATTTATTCAATAGGATACATTGTGATCACTTTAAAACGTCAAACTTAAAACTAGCTACGCCTGTTCCAACTTCCTTACGCCAGCAAAAGAACAGGCAAGAAACGCCCGGCAGGTAATTTTTTTGGCGCGATCACATTGACAATTTTATTCTTATTACTAATTGATTGAATTGGAGCAAGTTCACTAAAATCCCAAGCTTTTTTTTTAATGATTAGAACACACACTTAAAATATTTTCACTTAATTTAAAATGACAAAATATAGCGTCTAACGGAAGGGGGGTATCAACCCTGAAGGAGGTGAATGTGCTCATGAAACTGAGCAACTTTCCCAAACAACATAGGTCGAAGTTTGAAAAAAAATGTTGGACCTCCCATAGTAATAGTAAATCAATCAGCTGGTTATCAACTTTGAAAGGGAGGGCCAAATTGTTTTTTTCTTATTTCGACCTATGTTTTCTGGGGAAAGTTGTTCAGTTTTGCCTTTTCTGTGGTAAAACTCACGAATGGTTAATAAATCACACGGAATTAAGAAAAAAAATTTCATTTTAGAAAATTGAGTAATACCTAAGGACAGAGACCATGTCCTTGAGATGAGCGCTAAACGAAGAAATTGTGCAGGGTGCTACTACAGACTGCGGAAAACCTTTAATAGTACCCAAGCAAAAAAAAAAGTTAAGAAAATAAAAAAACATTGCAGGAAATGCAACCAAAACCTTTGCGTGCCATGTTTCCAAGACAGGCATAAGTAAATAAAAACATTTTTCAGTTCTTTTACGATAATTCTGTTTTATTTTCGATATCCCTTTATTTTTATCTGTCCCATCACTACTAAAAATACTTTCTAGTGCGGTTCAGGTCGATATCGGCCTGCCGATTTTCCTTCTTTATTTCTCATTTCCTGCTTGGCAGATCCCGGGGCGAATGAAACCTAAGGAAGTTGGGTTCAAGGTCATTCTAACGATATAGAAAAAAATGTATACATTATGTTTCCACAAAGTTATAGCAATTAAATCTATCCTAGTGCTGGTGGGTCTAGAAAGACCTGACACGTACTGGTGGAAATATAATTGGGGGCGCATTTTGGCCCGCCGCCGCACCAGATGAAGAATTATGATTTTACTTGCCGTAGTAAACGTGTTAATTTATTTTTTAACGGGAAGACTAGCAGCTAAAATACATGTTTTATGCTGATCATGAGCTGTTCGTGCGATTTATAATATGGGCCCAAAGAATCTTTAAGGACTAAGTTTAAAGAAAATAAAATAAAGACAGTTGTTTGTCAACATAGGTATTTATGAAAATTTAATGTAGCACCAAAAATTCACCTGCCAAGCGTTTCTTGCCTGTTCTTTTGCAGGCGTAAGGAGGTTGGAACAGGTCGTAGCTAATTTTAAGTTTGACGTTATAAAATGATCCTATATTGTATCTTACTAAATAAAATATATTGAAGTTTGAAGTTTGTATTTCTATGTGAACTATGATGAATTTTTATTACATACTAGTCGCGCCCCGCGGTTTCACCCGCATCTTCCCGTTATCCCACAGAAACCTTTTCCGGGATAAAAGTGTCCTATGCATTAATCCAGGGTATAAGCTCTCCATCTCCATTCCAAATTTCATTCAGATCCGTTCAGTAGTTTTTGCGTGAAAGAGTAACAAATACCCATCCATCCATACTCACAAACTTTCACGTTTATGATATTCATCATCATCATAATCAGCCTGTTTTAGTCCACTGCTGGACATATGCCTCTCCTAAAGTACGCCATCGAGCCCGATCTTCGGCTTCTCTCATCCAACCGCTGCCAGCCATTTTGCGTATGTCGTCGCTCCACCTAGCCGGAGGGCGTCCTACACTACGTTTGCCGAGCCGCGGTCTCCACTCAAGAACACGTTTGCCCCAACGATTATCGGTTCTTCGGCTAATATGTCGTTTATAATATTAGTAGGATTTTATGCACTACTTTCCTTTTTTTACTAATCACAGAACAACTTAAGAGAGAGAGAGAGAAAGAATTTATCCGGGAAAAACTTCACACAATAAAGAAACAAAAAATAAAGAAACGTACAAAAAACAGTAACATTGTAGATAAGCCATTATATTAATTTCCTAAGATCTCAAGTCACCTGATGTTAAGTGACGATGTGGTCGAAGATGGCACCACGCTACCTACACCTGGACTGGGAACTGGCTCTCAAGTGGGGCTACCGGAATACACTAGGTAGCTAGCCAGGCGAGTACTAGAAAGTACCCGGTAAGTAATAAAAAAAAGCACGACTTTCGTTCTTCTCGTAGTAATGGAATTTGGATTGTATGAAATGTATTTCGGTTTCAGAACCCTTTTTTGGTACAACTGCACGTGGGAATCCCGTTATCTTAATACATGGACGAAGATACACTAAGCATCTGACATCTGGAGTAAAAACTCGCTGGTGGTGTGACGGTCGCGCTCGATACAACTGCAAAGCACATATCTACACGATAGAAGATCGTATTGTTAAATTCTATAATCAACATTCTCATAATATATAGGAGGTATCTGTAACCCTAGTACAGTCAACGACAAAAGTCACTACACGAAAACAAATTTTCCGATTCTCTTTAACATCATAAACACTAACATTCGACCAATTCATCACTTAACATCAGGTGTGTTGTGTTATAGTCAAACGCTGCCTTGTAAGTTGTAAGGAAAACACAAACAGTATCAATAGGTATTTATTATGCATTTGAAAAATCGAGTATGTTTAGCCACTTTTGTCGTTGAATGTACAAGTTTAGAAAACTATAAAAGTGTTCGTAAGCGTCAAAGTTTACTACCGCCATCTTGTCAAAATAGCATCTTGTACTGCCTAAATTAAATAAGTAAATCGAAAATTTTGTTAGAATACAAAAAAAAACGATTTGAAATAATCAGTGTTACCGATTTTAGACCCTCCATAAAGTTTCGATGAGACGCGTTAAAAAAATAATGTATTTTTTAAAAATAATAACTTTTTTTGTTTTTGTAAACTATCAAAACCTGTACTGAAATAGCATGCCTAGATTAAAATGGCAGTTAAAATTTACAACATTTTTCAATGGAAAACAATCTATGTCTAATTTTTGTTTCTATACAGTCAGCGATATGTAAAGTAGCTAATCGTGCCCAAAGTTGCCAAATGTTACAATATGAGCTACATTTTGTTTTCAAGAAGCTGAGGTGCGGTTCTTGTTGCTGGCCGTAACTATTTCTATTACTAATATATAAAGAGAAAAGATTTGATTGTTTGTTTGTTCCGGATAACTTAAATAGGATTGAACGTATCTTCATGAAATATGGCATGGATACTTTTAGTTTGAAGCCTGGGGAAGACGCGGGTTAAACCGCGGGGCACAGCTAGTCCTACTAATATAATAAATGCGAAAATGTGTATGTGTGTGAATGTTTGTTACCACGTATCACCGTAACTAATAAACCGATTTTGATGAAATTTGGAATGGAAATAGCTTATACCCTAAATTAACAAACACATAGGCTACTTTTTATCCCGGAAATAGGTTCCTGCAGGATAACTGTTACACGCGGGTGAAACCGCGGAACGGAACTAGTATATTATAATGAGGTAATTTTTTTGATTGTTGTCAATTTTTTTATTGGCAACACTGGTTCCTTTCCATGTGTAATTTTTAAATTTGATACGTTTTTTGCAGTCGTTTTTTCCGTCTCACAAAGAGGGAACCCTGTTATTACCGTCGCCCGTTGGAAGTATTCCAAACATTATACCCTGAACGGGAAAGTTCGGTGGCTATGCGTGATGCACAGTCGTACTGGGTGCAACGCTTACCTTCATACTATGGGAAATACAGTTATCAAATACGGAAATCAACATAATCATGATTAGAAAACTTGATTCGGACTTAAAAATGTGTCGACAATGACGTATGCGATTATGATGTGGTTGTTGTGACGCCCTAAGATGGTGCAATGAATTGATGCATAAAATTGAAAAGAAATAAGTTTTTTAAGGTTAAAATTGAACAACGTTTTAGAACCAACATGTTTGCGATAAGTTTAAATGTGTTTTGCAATCTAAAATGTACCTAATATTAATAGTTGAAGAACTACATTCTAACATCTGTTAACTTTTTTTTTACTCCTGCCAGTCCCACTTTTAACTGTCATTCATGATCATCAGCCTATTACGTTCCCACTGCTGATAGCCGACTGCGAAGCGTGAGGTCGCGGATTCGATTCCCGCTACAGGACAAATATTTGTGCACTGAAAAAAAAAACGCGAGTATTTGTTCTGTGTCTGGGTGTTGTGGATCCCCGATCCTCGTAGTTTCTGATACCCTCCTAGATACAGGGAAACCTAGTTAGGGGTCAGAGCCTATGTATGTGATTGTACGGGCATTATTTATTTATTTTATATAGGCCTTCTCTCAGAGAGAGAAAGAGAAAGAGAGTAAATGCCAGAATCTACCACACGGGCCTAGTGCGGATTGGCGGATAGTGTCAGTTTTAAAACCGCCCGTAGGCCTCCGACATTGTCTGACGACTGCTATTCTAAAACATTAGCCGCGACCGACGGATCAATGACTTAATTAAGTTCATGATGTGCTCGAATAGATCTTCGTCTCCACATTTTTCTTTCTTTCTTTTTCGTATTTTTTTTTTTATAAAATAAGTATCTTACGAGTTCTAACATTTTTATTTTGATTTTATTTTTAGTTCCAGTACTTTCACGATCGGAGACGGGAAATCTAATTATATTAGCCGGTCGAAAGTTTCGTGTTCATAAAAACCAAGGAAGAAAAGCCCGATGGTTTTGTGCGACACACGCCCCGCTAGGATGCAAAGCAAATATACATACCTTGGATGGGGCTGTAGTTAAAATTTACAACATACACAGCCATTGATATCATCATCATCATCATCAGCCTATTATTCTACATTGCTACGGGACACAGGCCTTTTCTTGTAGATATGCTGAATCCTTGCAATGAGCTTAAGCTTTCAGTGAAAAAAAATTTTTTTTGTAAACCTTAATTTGGTAGTATTTCTTAGTGCTGGCCTGACTAGCTTGCTACCATCCCCAGTTTAATACTGTTACCAAGCCTTGTGCATTATTTCTTTTTTTTTTGAAGTAAAACTTCTTTAGGCGCGACTAGGGAGTAACTCAGATTTTTGTTCTGACGGAAGTAACGCTTAGCTGCGCGCGCTTTCGTAAGAAATTATGATGTCATTCAAGTACCTGTTTCGAATGAATAATTTAATATTACCTAATATAACATTGGAATAATCTTTGTAAAGCACATGAATAATAAAAATAATTAAATTATAATATGATATTTATTATTTAAGTTAATACTTAATCATTTCAGTGATATATGCCGTCAACGCCAAAGAAGTTTTATTTCAATCGCGCGTAAAGTTTACAAGCACACACTTTTTTTTGTTGTTTTAATTTAATTTTAAGTTTATTATTATTGTGCCAACAAAGAGTTCAATCCATCTATCAAGCACCTATCGGTGTGTTCCAGCAATCTTAAAAAGAGGCTCTTGAGGAAATGATAGAATAGAATAGAATAATCGTTTATTGCAGAATATGGTATATCAACATGGTAAAAAAACAGTAATAAATGAGCTTAACACATTCTACTACAGTGGTGTGCATTAGTATAAGCATAATAATCATCATCTGCCGGAAGAAGTCCACTGCTGAACATAGGCCTCCCCCCTTGAACGCCACCGTGAACGGCTATTAGCCATTTGCATCCATCGGCTCCCTGCGACTCTTACAATGTCGTCGGTCCACCTAGCGGGGGGCCTACCTACAGAACGTCTTCCGGTTCGTGGTCACCACTCGAGAACCTTTCTTCCCCATCGGTTATCGGTTTGTTGAGCGATGTGGCCAAGCATGTGATGTGGTGAAGCATAATAATAATGTTATAATATTGTTGTAAATGTGAATAATTTTCTGTAGACGTTAATTTTTACAATTTTTTTAAAAAGGAAATATATCGTTTTTTTGTACATATCAAGCACTTTCTGTTGTGCATGAGATTTTAAGTTAAGTTTATTATAAAATTGATATGGTTTAATCTTTTCTCTTTTTACTTTCTTCCTCATCTACTTATTTTCTGTGTAAAAATGTGTTTTATCGTCACTATCACTGTTCTATCCTATCTTATTTATACCAAAGCTTATGTTTGTTATGTCCTTCCTTAGTTTTTGTTTTTTTCCCTTATCATTATTAGATTTAATTATTCTATGTTCTTTATAATTATTTACTGGAATGTTTAAACTTCTTCTATTCGTGAAAACTGTTAGGCCTATTTGTTTTTATGTTTTTTTTTCTTATGTGCTGTTTGTTTTCCTTGTAATAAATAAATTAATAAATAAAATTTGTTGAAATCTATAATTTTAGATCTTAAAATATTCTACTTCAGATTTCAGATCTTGTGTACTCCACGACTTTGGTAATCCTATCACAGAAATGTCAGGACATAAATTCTTAATACACAAACATTTAGATCACAAAACTCGTTGGTACTGGTACTTAGGTCATCAAACCTAAATATACTCTCCTTCTCAGAGCAGATCTTTGTCCCAACAGTGGAAAAATATTAAGTAAGCTGATGACCATAAAAATATGTTTTTCAGATATTGTGGTTTCTTATTCGCCGAGAGGAAATCCTATTCTTACCATAGGTGGGATGAGATACAGAAAAAACGGTACCAGTGGTAACAAAATTCGTTGGGTGTGCGTATTACATGGACCCAAGAAATGCCGAGCATCAGTGGTTACAACGAATGATCATAACATTACAATCATTGTTAGATTTAATGATAACCATAACCATTCATAACCAACTAGCTGACCCGGCGAACTACGTATCGCCAATAGAAGGCACCTTTTAAACCTTCCCTGAACTTCCACAAATATTTCAAGATCAAAATTAGCCAAATCGGTCCAGCCATTCTCGAAGATAGCAACCCATCCCGAGTAGGCAAAGATTTTGACAGCCGGAAGCTTTTTCCAAAACCGCTAAAACCCGTTAAGTATAAAATTGAAATTGAAAGCCTGCTTTGCTTTTAAACATTATCCAACGTAAACTGATAAACAGCCAGTTGTTCCATTTTATTCGATTTGTTTAACAAATGTCGTTATTTTTAAAACACTTTTATTAGCTTGACTTGTAACTAACTAACTAGAAATGTAATCAAATCTTAGAAGTCAATTTTCACCTACTTCTAATTGTCGTATCGACTTGAAACTTTGTATGTGTATGTAATCTCGGTGACAATGCAATAATTTGGTATCATCGACCTGATCTGATGATGCAGCCGGAAGGTGGGTAGGGGATCTCTGCAGTGGCTTCTAGTAAACCCCTCGTGTTTGGACTCATATGAATCGTCTTGATGAGTACAATAGATTGGACTTGGTGACGAGGATCTGATGATGCAACCGGAAGGTGGATAGGGGATCTCTGCAGTGGCTACTAGCAAACCCCTCGTGTTTGGGCTCATAGGACGTCCAGTGATTGTTGCTGAAGGCTTTATATATTCTAAATATCAAATACGTGCTAAGACAATACGATGGAGGTGCGCCACGCGCTGCCCTCACCACTCCAGCAAATAAGGACATAATCATCACTTACTACAATGCACATAATCACGATCCAGTAAAATAATAAATGATCTACGCTACATCGAGGTCTCATAGACGATAATAATATGATTGTTAAGTTTAATCGCACCCACCGACATTGAAACCTAATG
This sequence comes from Opisthograptis luteolata, assembly GCA_931315375.2. Lineage (NCBI taxonomy): Eukaryota > Metazoa > Arthropoda > Insecta > Lepidoptera > Geometridae > Opisthograptis > Opisthograptis luteolata. The sequence goes on from OV928042.1 coordinate 10,694,515, forward strand.
TCTTACCTTTTGGTGTTTTTATATATTCCGAAATCCAAAACTTTAATATAAGTAAAAATAAAATGGCATTTTATCGAATACATACAACTTTTTAAATTTTTCTCTTCATACGAACCTTCCTTGGACTTCAACGAACACAACGAACAAAAAGAAATAGCGAAATCGGTCCAGCCGTACACGCGTGATGCGATGACCGAGGGATATAGAGATTCATTTTCATTTATATATATATGTACCTACAACCTACATAGATAGAAGATAGATGTTATTTGAGTTCATTTATAATCTTACTAGCTGTTCCCCGCGGTTTCACCCGCATGGGCTACAGTTTATCGCAAAATCCTTTCCTCGGATGCCTACGTCATAACATCTACCTGCATGCCAAATTTCAGCCCGATCCGTCCAGTGGTTTGGGCTGTGCGTTAATAGATCACTATGTCAGTCAGTCATCAGTCAGTTACCTATGAGTTATATATATATATATATATACATACACGAAACCTTCCTTTGAAACCGCTCTCAACATAAGAACATAACCAAAACGAACTTTTACATTTTGAAATAAAAATAAATGAAATGAAAATGTATTATTATTTCTGTTTTGTTTTTTGTTTACTAATTTTAGTTTTTTTCTTACATTACCAGTTTACGAGACAACTTCTAGAGGTAACGTAGTTCTCGTACATGAAGGGCACAAATACTACCGTCACATATCAGGTGAATACAAGGTGCGCTGGCGGTGCGTGTACTGCAGGAAGAAAAAATGCAAAGCTTACCTGTACACCTTGGTTGGAGAAAACGTGGTTATTCTAGGAAAAACGAAGCATAACCATTAGAAAATAAAATATAAAGCTTAAAATTAATTAAAAAAAAACACTATGAAAACGCACTGAAAAACATAAAATAATTGACTTGAATTAACTAAGTAAATTAAAGTACATACAAAGAAAAAGTGCTCCACACTTTTTGAATTAACCATTATATCGTAACTAATACAAGTCAATTTAATTATTTATCAGTGCGTTTTTAAAGTGTTTTTTTTAGATTTTTAAACTAAATATTATGTATAGCTTGACTTGTAACTTTTTTTTTTACTAATTACGGGGTAGCGTTTGACTACAAGTCACCTGATGTTATGTGACGATGTGGCCGAAGATGGCGCCACGCTACACCTGGACTGAGAACTGGCTCTCAAGTGAGGCTGCCGGAACACACCGATAGGTGCTTGGCGACAGACTAACTAACTAACTAATTTACTGACAACTCTACTATATAAGAATGAAACATAGGCTATTTCAGGATAATTTGGCTTCCTATTAGTGAGTAAGAATTCTAGGAATCGGATCGTAGTTTAGGATTAATTTAGATGAGATAGGAAATAAATAAATATATGTTCACTTTTTTACATTTTGCTGTTTCAATTTCGAAAATAAGCTCTTTTACTGTAGATATTCATTTCTTGTGAACCTAATTCATTATTAATCGGTAAAATAATTTTACAGAGGCTGTATTTTCGGTTTCACTGCGAGGGAATCCGGTTATATTGATGTCCGGGCACAGATTCAAAAGGGAAAGATCAAGAGGTCCGCGAACTCGTTGGGTTTGTGCGACACACGCGCACCGCGGATGCCGAGCATGCGTTAATACTTTAGGCACCTTAATTATTGGGTGCAATCATTATCACAGTCACTAACTGTACTGGAACTTGTAAAAAAGAAATAAATGAAACGTTCTATCTTGTTATGTATCTATTTTACCATTGTTGTTCTGTATTCTGTTCTATATGATATCTGAAAAAGGGGACGTCGTTTTTATTTCCGTGTTTCCTTTTTTATTTCTATTTCTGTACTATAAGCGTTTCCTTTCCGCATACGGCGTCGTAGCGTAAGCGTATCGTAAGACGCGCGTAGTACGAGAGCAGTACGCGCGCGTACATCTTCAAACAAGTCCGCAGACGAAGCGGGGCGGCATACACTTCTCTGCGACAACACTTCGTCTGCGGACTTGTTTCAGCATGTGACTATGTGCTATGTGTTCGTATTGCTCTCGTACTATATACGCGCGTCTTACGATACGCTTACGCTACGACTACGCTTACGACTCGTGTGCGGAAAGTCTTACTCTCTTTCTCTCTCTCTCTCTCTCTTTTACTCTCTCTTTCTCTAGTAGTGATCATGGGCCCAAGTCTTAAACAACTCAGTTTTTACGCCCTTATTTTTTCTACATCCAGGGTAGCGTTTGACCATAACTCACGTGGGCCCGTAGCCAAGATGCATTCTGCAATCGTTGACGCTAATAGAATAGAAACAAGAAAAAAGTATTGGTTTGACATATTTCTGACCACGTGACTTAGCGTTGAAATATGTCAAACTAATACTTTTTTCTTGTTTTCTATTAGCGTCAACGATTGCAGAATGCATCTTGGCTACGGGCCCTGATATGTGTTACCTAAGCCGTAACATATTGGGACATATAATTAGTTTATTTTCTTCCATTTTCACCATTTTGCGTTCAAAACTGATTCACATAATTTTTCAGGTCCTTTTTTTGGAGTGAACCCACAAGGTCGCCCAGTGATTGTTGCTGAAGGCTTTATATATTCTAAATATCAAATACGTGCTAAGACAATAAGATGGAGGTGCGCCACACATTCGTTTAAAGGCTGTCACGCTGCCCTCACCACTCCAGCAAATAAGGACATAATCATCACTTACTACAATGCACATAATCACGATCCAGTAAGACAATAAATGATCCACGCTACATTGAGGTCTCATCGAACCCATGATCCAGTAAAATAAAGGATGCTCCAAGCTAAGAAAATACAGTAGAATACATTATTTAACTAAATTACTAACCTCTGAAATTATACAATATTTAACTGAATTAAATATCTCCAAATAAAAAACCTGTTTTAAGTCGCTGCCTTCAGGGCCAAGATACTGGCGACGTTACCTCTTTAGACGTCCAGGCTGATTCATTGAACGAGGTAAGCGCCATCCCTCTTCGATCGCCGCGGCGCCAACGAGGTATAATTAATTTTATTATCGTTATTTTAATAAAAATATTATGAATTTGATTTAATTATTATACATTAAGTTATAAATATCTCGTAATGTAGTGTGATTACTTTTCAGAAGCTACAATAAGTATATCTCGCCGCGGAAATCCAATTGTAATAATGTCTGGACGCAGATTTAAAAAGCACAGCACTACAGGTGTCAGAACTCGATGGGTATGCTCTACACACGGTAGTAGAGGATGTAAAGCATCCCTAACAACCATAGACGATAATAATATGATTGTTAAGTTTAATCGCACCCACCAACATATTAATACATAATGTCTTTCTTACCTTTTGGTGTTTTTATATATTCCGAAATCCAAAATTTTAATATAAGTAAAAATAAAATGGCATTTTATCGAATACATACAACTTTTTAAATTTTTCTCTTCATACGAACCTTCCTTGGACTTCAACAAACACAACAAACAAAAAGAAATAGCGAAATCGGTCCAGATGTTCACGCGTGATGCGATGTCCGAGGGATATAAAGAATCATTTTCATTTATATATATGTACCTACAACCTACATAGATAGAAGATAGATGTTATATGAGTTCATTTATAATTTTACTAGCTGTTCCCGCGGTTTCACCCGCATGGGCTACAGTTTATCGCAAAATCCTTTCCTCGGATGCTTACGTCATAACGTCTACCTGCATGCCAAATTTCAGCCCGATCCGTCCAGTGATTTGGGCTGTGCGTTAATAGATCACTATGTCAGTCAGTCATCAGTCAGTTACCTATGAGTTATATATATATATATAGATACACGAAACCTTCCTTTGAAGCCGCTCTCAACATAAGAACATAACCAAAACGAACTTTTACATTTTAAAATAAAAATAAATGAAATGAAAATGTATTTTTATTTCTGTTTTTTTTTTTTTTTACTAATTTAAGTTTTTTTCTTACAGTACTAGTTTACGAGAAAAATTCTAGAGGTAACGTAGTTCTCATACATGAAGGGCACAAATACTACCATCACGCAACAGATGAATACAAGGTGCGCTGGCGGTGCGTGTACTGCAGGAAAAAGAAGAAATGCAAAGCATACCTGTACACTTTGGTTGGAGAAAACGTGGTTATTCCAGGAAAAGCGAATCATAACCATTAGAATATAAAATATAAAGTTTAAAAAAATTAAAAAAAAAACACTATGAAAACGCACTGAAAAATATAAAATAATTGACTTGAATTAATTGCAGAGGCATTGCAGGGGCATATGATTATGCTTGTTAACAAATTTAACAATGTCGTCATTTATTGTATGTAAAGCAGCTTTGCAACTCCTGTATCGCGAAGTACAAGACCAACGGATCTTAGGCCCCACTTCACTTTGTACAGAGTACTTGTAATTCCCAAGTATCATTAGGCGCTTCCCAACCCGTGATACAACAAAATCTGGAACTAAATAATAGTACATTACTGCAGCGGCCTGCAAAGGGGACAAGATGGACGAGCGTGTAAATGTGGGCCGAGGCGAAGGCGAGGCCCACATACGTAAGTCCATCTAGGCCTAGTTGCGGCCAAGGCTTGTATTGTACTTTTCTCAAATAATGCGCGGAAATTAAAACTAAGTAGTACCTGGGCAGAGATTTTTTTCTTTCGATTTTGGCAGTAACATGTTTTTCTATTACGGCTCTTGCTCTTGCCTCTTGAATTTCAGGTGGTGTTAAAGTAACTTCATCACACTCACATTCATTCATTCATTGTCTTCACTTGAACATATTTTGTCAAATAACAATTACTTTTCAAAACCAATGACGAACAACGAAAATATTCCCGCGTTAGTGTTCATTCGTTTTTTTTTTCAATAAACAGTTTTCTATTTGTAAACCGGTTCGGAATTTAAATAAAACCTTTGATAAGTTACCTCCTTGGTTGCCATGTTTCGGAGCTAAAATCGTTCAATTTTTAAATAATACTACAGATATGAGTTTACCATGTAATTTATTTGGCCGCTAAACACGACAGATATGAGTTTACTATGTAATTTATTTGGTCGCTAAACACGACAGATATGGATTTTCATACAACTTTTGCCGGCCGCTGCTCGCATATATTTGGGCAGTGCAGCAAGTTCAATTTATCTCAAAGAAGGTTGTCAAAATAATGCTCATATTTCCAAGCATGTTTGAGAAAAAGAACATACAAAAAGCGCTCCACACTTTTTGAATTAACCACTACATCGTAACTAATGCAAGTCAATTATTTTTTTTTTTTTTTCAGTGCGTATTCAAAGTTTTTATCAATATATTTTATTTTTTACTTTTTAGTCTATGTAAACAAAGCCCAATCTGTTGGACTCGTCAAAACGAATCAAATGAGCACAAACTCGAGGGGTTTCTTATACTGAGAAAATCTGACTTTCCTTCTGAGTCTTACCTTCCAAGACCGATTCCTTCTCTTTTTACAATAGTTTTCCTTCTGAATTACAAGTCCTTCCCTTTTGACTCAGAAGGAACACGGTATTTCGGAAGGTCTTTTTTCTCCGTGTAGTTGTCACTGAAGAGCTCCTCTATCCTCCTCCTGACCTCATCATCAGACCCTCGTAACCAAGCAAAATCTATTTGACTCGACAAAACGAATCAAATGAGCCCAAACTCAATAGGTTTACTAGTAGCCATTGAAGAGTTCCTCTATCCATCTCCTGACTCCATCATCAGATCAGGTCCATGATATGAAATTATTGTATTGTCATCGGGATTACATATTATACGTATAAAGTTTCAAGTCGATACAGAAATTAGAAGTAGGTTAGGGTTAAAATTGACTTCTAAGATTTGATTACATTGTTAGTTAGTTACAAGTGAAGCTAATAAAAGTGTTTTAATAATTAAACAATGAATAAGTAAAAGTTCAATGATCGTTTTAAGGATTTTTTTTTAAGAAGCATTTGACCTCAGTCTCTCCTGATGGTAAGTGATGACGAGGCCGAAGATGGAGCATGCTTGCCTAGACGATAGGTATTCACTCTAGACTTGAAGGCTCCCAAGTTATACTTATCGGGAAACAAAGACGCTGGCAAGGTATTCCACTCCTTCGCCGTTCGCATTTTAAATGTGGAAGCGAAGCGTTTTGTGCGGATTGGGGGAATTTCAAACATGTACGGATGACGTGCTTCCGTGCGCGTCTTTTTGTTCGATGGTGGAATGAGGTTGTGTAGTTCCATCCCACACTCTCCATAATGTCACCTGTAGAACACCGATAAGCTGGCAAGTTTACGGTGGTGCAATGTATTATAATAAATAACAATAACAATAATGCCCGCACAATCACATACATAGGCTCTGACCTCTAACTAGGTTTCCCTGTATCTAGGGTATCAGAAACTACGAGGATCGGGGATCCACAACACCCAGACACAGAACAAATACTTGCGCTTTTTTTTTTCAATGCACAAATATTTGTCCTGTAGCGGGAATCGAACCCGCGACCTCACGCTATACAGTCGGCTATCCGCCCGTTGCGCCACATCGGTCGTCAAATTTGTTTAAATACCTATTTTGTTATTTAAAAATACCTTACGTCATCAAAAACGGCTTCAACGGAAGACCAGCGCTGGTCAAACGACCAGCACAACGCTGAGTTGAGGCCGGTTTGCAACAGTACATTTTTTGTAGTTACTATTTAATGTTTTTTTGTTATGTAATAAGTATTTTTGTACAACTTCTTGCAAATAAATGATTTTTATGCTTATTCTTATTCTTAAAATTCCCAGTCCATGGACAGAATGACAGAAGACCAAAGGCTAGATACATCAAATCAAATCATCTTTGTTTGTGCATTTTTTACTTATATAATTTTTTTTTTGTTTTTATTCACTATAGACGAGCATTTGACCACAGTTTCACCTGGTGGTAAGTGAAGACGTGGCCGACGATGGAGCATGCTTGTCTAGAAGATACCTATTCACTCTTGACTTGAAGACTCCCAAATTGTACTGAAATTCTGTCATCAAATTGGTAAGCATTAAACCACAGTCTCATCTGGGCCCTTATTCGCTATGACCATCAAGATTCCTTGCCAATAACGTGTGACGTCATTGCTTGCCGGTCATTCCACGAAGATAACGTAACTCGCTCGCGTTAAGTGCCAACGAGCTAGCATTATCAATGGCAAGCCAACAATCAATAAACAGCAATTATTTAACTAGTACCTAACTATATAATTATTTATTTCACGGGCACGTGAACGTACTTGATTGTATGGAAATGTAGGCGGAATCATTAGCTACTATAGGCCGGTTAAACTAAAGCCAGTGTTGGATGATTTTGATGCTTAAGGTGGTGATGATGATGATTATGATGTTGATGGTAGCGTTAGAGGCGGTGGTGATGATGATGACGATGTAATTATCGTACATAAAAATGTTACATCAGGAAATAATAAAATACCTTTGAAGTTACCACAATATGTTTATATTCTATTTTATCTCGAACACTAAAACAACAACAATCTAAATTATAATTTACCAAATGATGAAGCATAATGAATATTCACTAACACACGTTATAATTCTAGCAACTCGACCTACAACGTTACAACAATCGAAATCATTTAAAATAATGAATAAGTTATATAACTTTAACCAAAAACAGAATCACTTTAATAAAATATAACCAATAACCGATAAATAATAAATAATACTTAGCTTTAAATCCGATCCACCATATGACTATACTTTTGCCAATCTGGCTGACACCAAAATTCGAGCACCGACTGACTGTCCAAAACAGTTACATTTTTCAGGTGAGTTGATTATGGCGCCATCTTCATGGCGGCAAAATGCTAGGCTCTCATTGGCTCGTATTGGATAACGTCACGTCGCAACTCGCGGAAGAAGAAATAAATTGTCGACCCGTTGCATTTTTGACAGCGCCATCTTCTGACTCGTGGAAGTACGTCATAAGTTGACTATCTATTTCTATCATTTATCACACTAACTAAAGTTCCTCCGTTACAGAGCCAATTTTCGTCACGACTGCTAGAGGGGGATCAGTGATCATTCTAGATGGCTACAGATACTGCCGCCACTTCTCCACTGATTACAAGACGCGGTGGCAGTGCACAAGCCACGGATCGTTTGGCTGTAAAGCGCACCTGTACACCTTAGTCGATCAAAAAACTATTCTTAAAGTCAACGACACGCATACTCATTAAGAGGTAGCCGTGATAAACAATGAATCAATACAAAAACGCAAGCGAGCTGACTAATGCCGTAAGGTCGTATGCGTCAAAAAAGGTTTTTATTCGTTTAAAATGAAAACTATCGTTTATTTTATAGAACTAAACCTGTAGTTCTTTGAAGAATGTGTATATAATTATTATGGATTATTTCGAGAAATAAATAATGATACATTTTTATTAATTTATTTGTTTAAAAACATTTAAAATGTATCGTTAAGTTTTGTTTTGTATGTAATCCTTTCATACAATGCACTTATGTTATAAATAAACCATGTGCGGTTTGTCAGTTTTCTGCTTTTAAAACCTTTGAATTTTAAAAAACTTGTACTTTTGTTATAGATTGGACTCCATTCTCACTTTTGTCAGTCTCCAAAAGATCGAAACGATTTCGGAAGAGAATTAGAAATGATCCAGTTCTCATAACAGACCGGAAATTTGAAAGGAAAAGAGTTGCAGAAATGACTGAAACAGAAAAAGAAATGCAAAGAATTCTGTGGAGGCAAAGGAAGATGAAGCAAAGGCGAAATAATGAAGTAAGGAAAAGAGCCAAACGTGTAATCGAGGAATTGATCGGAGGATCTGTGTAATATATCTGAGAATCTCCTTCGTCTCCCGAAGATCATTCAAAAGCAATTTGACTTTAGATAATACAATTCAATTCATACTCAATGTTTTATTACAAACTGGCTGCGCCCCGCGGTTTCACCCGCGTCTTCCCGTTATCCCGTAGGAAAGGTTTCGGAATAAAAAAAAGTATCTATGTCCGTTTCCTGGTCCTAAGCTACCTCCCCAATTTCGAGCCAAATCGGTTCAGCCGTTCTGGAGTTATAATTAGTGTAACTAACACGACTTTCTTTTATGTAGATATGTATAATATAAATAGATTAAAATAAAGTTGTAAAAAAAATGAATAATTTTTTTTTTTTACTATTTACAGGATAGCGTTTGACCACAAGTCACCTGATGTTAAGTGACGATGTGGTCGAAGATGGCGCCACGCTGCACCTGGACTGGGAACTGGCTCTCAAGTGAGGCTGCCGGAACACACTTTAAAGAACAATGGTCATAACGGACCCGAGGTCGTATGAAAACGATTTATATACGATAATTTTCTTAATTTTTTGCCTATTAAGATTATATAAACGATATTATAAAGAAAGTGTAGAAATAAAAGATATTGATTTTTTAACTTCGGAGTTTTTTAGGACATTTTTTAACTTACACGATGCTTGGATGTTTGAACGCACTCCGCATTTTCTTATTCATTCCGTTTCACGCTTTGGAAGTCGGCCCTACTTAAATGAAGTCATTAAAATCAACATTATTTACCAAACATGAACAAAAACTAATCTTTTTAATCTATGTACTAGAAAATTGATTGTCACTGTCAAGTGACATTGACAGATACGAAAATTTTTATACAAAATATATTACGTTCAGGTCCAGGGCAGTATGAAAAGTGGCCAATGTTCTTTGCTTTTATAACTTTTGTTTAGATATTGTAATGAATTCTTAAGATTGTCACAATAGGTAAATCGATAGATAGATAGATTAACTCCTTATTGGTATAACACAATACAGATTAATTTAAAAATAGAACAACAACAAAACTGAATATCACAAAGGGCGGTCTTATCGCTCAAAGCGATGTCTTGCAGACAAAGCAGCAAATCAGAATAACAGTACAAAACTAAATGGACAGTGGTATAAACAAAACAAAATGAAAAAAAAATAGGACACAAACATTCTACATGACATAATATACTTTTTCATTTGCAAATAATTTAAGAAATATACTAACATAAAAAACTACCATTGTTTTTTTTTTTTTTTTTTTATTTAACAAAATCCACAGCTCGCAAATAATAACAAATGACACTTTCTTGTTTTAAATAAAATTATCTTTCTTTTCGTACCTACACATTTGATTCGGAAGGAAATAAAGGTAAAATAAGGAAGGTAAGACTCAGAAGGAAAGTCAGGAGTTTTGTCTCAGTGTATCCCCTTAATCCCCTTAATCTCCTTAATCGTTAATACTCATGTTCCCATATCCCAATGTGTACAACCAAACAAGAGAAATCTTATTAGTAAAGCTAATTAAAAATATCGGACTATTAGATGACAAAAAAAATTTTGGGATTTTAGTGAACTTGCTCCAATTCAATCAATTAGTAATTAGAATAAAATTGTCAATGTGATCGCGCCAAAAAAATTACCTGCCGGGCGTTTCTTGCCTGTTCTGTTGCAATGTATCTTATTAAAAAAAAAATTTAGGAATTTAAAAAAAAAAATATTTTTTTCCAGTTCAAGACGCCTGCTTCTCGACGACATGTCGGGGCGGACGCAATATAACCTGTCAAGGGAACACGTTCACGAAGCATAAAGCCACAGGGTGCAAGGTCAGGTGGCGATGTGCTAAATACAGGAGTAAAGGATGTACCGCCTACATGTACACCGTGGAAGATAAAATTTTTAGTTCTATACTTCAACACAATCATTAGAGTATGAAATGATAGCTGATAGAAATAAAGTGTATTTTTTTCTTTAAACATTTTTTCAACGCCCCTTGTTTTCCGAATGTTTAGAGGCTTCATGCTTTCCACACTATTCCATTTAAAAAGTCTATCTCCGCACAAATACTACAATAGAATACTTTGTACATGTAAATAAAAAAATAAAACAAATAAAAAAATATTTTCTACAAAAAAATCTCTGCTACGTTATTCAAAACCAATTTCCAAATTATTTATCGTTTGTTTATTTCATTGTAACTTGTTGGTTTTATTTTTCAGCCTATTCAAATGTTACGGAAAACAAAGGAATAAAAGAATCAAGAAATATAAAAACAGTAAAATAAGTTATCTAAATCGGATTAGTAAGTTACCTTACTTTCTACATCCGAACTCACTAACTTTATCTCTTTATAATATTATATTATCCAAGATAAATAAATAAAATAAATATAAATATCGGGGGACAATTGCACACAAATTGACCTAGCCCCAAATTAAGCTCGAAACTTGTGTTATGGGTACTAGACAACGATATACATACTTATATAGAGAAATAAATACTTAATATTGATAGAAATATACAAGACTCAGGTACAAATATTCGTGCTCATCACTCATATATTTGCCCTTACCGGGATTCGAACCCGGGACCGCTAGCTTCGCAGGCAGGGACACTACCAACTCGGCTACCGCGTCGTCAAGATGTTTTGTTATATAATGTATATGTATATTCTAGTCAATGTATCTATTAGCATAGACGATTATTTATTCGTCTATGCTGATTGTTTATGTGTAATACAAAAAAATGTCATAATAAGTGTAGGGTTTGCTGGTACCCCGTCTACAATACCTTACACTGGCTCGGCAATGCCCACGTATTCGCCATCCGCTCCACCGTGCACTCTCGCCCGCGGCTCTCGTGACAGTGACGTTTTAGCTAACCAATACAGTGACACACGAGACAGCGTATGTATGCTATAGCGCATACACTACATCCCTCCCTTATTTATAAATTCGGAAAGAACAAACCCCAGTTCTTTGAAGCTCATCATAACTATTATTTATAGGTCTGTAATCGACCCTTCCAAGTATCATCATTCATATTTATTTTCGCTATCAATTGTACGTATTACTAATACATATGTTATTGAGAAATCACATTGTGCAGTAAATTTTAGACTAAATATAATTTAATTATCCTACAAACCCGTTCCCAGAATCCTAGTGCATCGTCCTTACTCTCTTCAGATGATCATTCCACTTGTGCCGTTCGATGCGTTTCTATTGTACAGTGTGGGGTATTGGATCATAGTTGGAGCAGAGCTAATTTACTTTATTTGTGTTAACTATAAACTGCATAAACTATAAACTGTATCCCCTTCGGTCAAGTTCGATTCAGTAGCTTCTCTTCTTCTGACACCATACTCTCTCCCCTTTCCTCTTGAATTTTGTCCCGATCTCCTACGTCAATTCTTACATCGATCAATTTCTGTACTTTCTATTCCAGCCTATATACAGTTGTGGTTTAATCTTCATTGCGACTATAACATGAGTGCCCATCCCTCTATGTGCACCTTGATTTCTGACCTTAAACTCAAGAGACAGTTGTGTTCTCCGGTGTGTTTATTTATTTATTGCATTATGTAAATAGTCACATACATTTGTAGCCCCACCTGATCTACGATATTAAAATGTCCTGAATATATTTTTGTTGAATAATTGTATAGTATTTGTATTGTATTGTGTAATTTCATTCCTCATTTTTGTATACATAATTATAATAGCTTCCATTTTGATATTATTATTTTATGTTTTAGTTGTATATATATATATCTATCTCTAATTGTTCGTTGACAACTTCCAAAGTGTTGGCCTAAAACACATTTTTTCCAGGGTCACGCTGTCTCCAATTATCTTTGTTAATTTTTTGTAATTCGTTGTTTCTGTTTTATAGTAACTTTTCAGACATGTATAAACTGTTAGTTAATAAATAACTTCTTAATGGAGATTATAACTTGTACCAATTTAATGAAGGCTTCATTTGAACTGCTCGACAATTTTCCCAATTGAATGGAGGTGTTGTCAACCTATTCCAATTTAATGGAGGCGTTCCTTTGAACTGCCCGACAATTTTCCCAATTTAATGGGGAGGTTTTGTCAACCCATTCCAATTTAATGGAGGCGTTCCTTTGAACTGCCCGACAATTTTCCCAATTTAATGGGGAGGTTTTGTCAACCCATTCCAATTTAATGGAGGCGTTCCTTTGAACTGCCCGACAATTTTCCCAATTTAATGGGGAGGTTTTGTCAACCCATTCCAATTTAATGGAGGCGTTCCTTTGAACTGCCCGACAATTTTCCCAATTTAATGGGGAGGTTTTGTCAACCCATTCCAATTTAATGGAGGCGTTCCTTTGAACTGCCCGACAATTTTCCCAATTTAATGGGGAGGTTTTGTCAACCCATTCCAATTTAATGGAGGCATTCCTTTGAACTGCCCGACAATTCCCAATTGAATGGAGGTTTTCAAACAAGTTTAATTTAATACAGTTAGTTAGTCAGTTAGTTTTTATTCATTTGAGTTACCAGACAATAGTAAGGTACTTTTAACCCTTCCAAAAACACCGTTCAGTGCATAGACTTTGATAGAATATGAATAACGTTTTATTTAGCACTTATCAGAACGGAAATCAAAAATCAAAATCATTTATTTCATCAATATAGGTTCATAAGGCGATGTTACATAAAAGATATCTCTACCCTGATTGGGTGTACAAAATCAAAATTTTTTAGATTAAATATTTGTGTCACTATGTATGTACTATAGTTATTGAATAAATTCATACATGATTTGGAACAACAAATAATATATTTACATTGAAATAATCAATTCAAACATAGTTTTATCATTTACGAACTCATTAATGGAATAGTAAGCCCTATCTAGCTGAAAATCCTTTAATCTTCTTTTAAATATAAAGATAGAATTAGAGTTCCCAATTGTCAGAGGTAATTTGTTGTAGATTTTTATTCCCATTCCAATAGTTCTCGTGTGTTGCGCTCATCGCAGACCGCATGGCTTTCCTGTGCGGTCTATAAGCGCAAGCTGTTTAAAGACTAACAAACCCAAATAAAATTGTATCCAACATAAATGTCGTATTGTTTACGTTCCAATCTACAAGATTCCAATCAGACACATAAGTCTATGATCTAGACTAGCATTATGTCAGTGTCCCGAAACATCTGTCAACTTCACCTTTCAATTTGACATCAGTCATATCACGGAACTCTAAACTTAAACTATCATTGCTATTTTATTTTGATAAAACTATTTCTGTGTAAAAACAATTAAAAAGCGCGTAATTGTTGCTAAAGCTGCCGATAAACCCAGGTTGTAATCATGAGGAATGATGTACATGTATGATGTTGCCGAATTTGTATGTTTTTAAAAGCCAAAATTAAGGTAAGTAACGTAGAACGTTACAGTATGAATTAATTAGATTAAAACATTACATAATCGTTAGTATAGGTCAAACCGGCAGATATAAACCCCAATGTTCAATATTAAAAGTTTTGATTTTGCCTTTCATTCCTCCGCATTGGCCATAAAGCGAGAAGACTTACCCAGAAATATAAACTACTCAATACGGTACAGAAATCAGCTAATATTACCTACCTTCAGTTCAGACCCAAGCTATATTCCTTTAGTCCGCTTGTGGTATCAACTAAAATATGTCATAAGCTTTCGGAACTTTAAAAAAAACAAATAATGTGACATGATATTTACAAGAAACTTAAGCATTTTTAACGTAATAATCTTATCATTTCATTTTAAACTTCATCCTATATATAGGAATACCTAAACAACATAATTATAAAGATGTTGATTACTGGCCGTCCCCCTCTCCTTTATTTAATAATTTTCTTTAGAAGGATTAAAATATGAATCATTACAAGGTTCAACCGGCGCGACGACAACGGTTGCCGCTATGCTTAGACAGCAGTAGAGTCAGTTACAGTTCAAACTATGTCACATTCTTTATTATACGTTAGATATCTACACATACTACATAGCCTTCTGGAATAGGAAATACGGTTGAAGATATTTCAACACAGGTGTACGCAACCACCACCGATAGAGAGCTTAAGTGTCGTATATAGGTCTGTGCACCATCGCTCATAAAAATTGAACATAAACAACAATGCTATTCCAGTCGCACAAAGGTTCGTAGGATTAGGTAAGTATTTGGCTACATTAACTAATGAGTGGATTATCTTGGTACTAGATAAAATAAGTCTCACCCAACTTTCTACAATGTAGTACTTAGTTGCAGGTAAGTAGGTAGGTACTCAGCTTAAGGGCGTACCTCAAGCCAAATTATATTTACACATTGATCTCTAACTCTCGTTGTGGCGCTCGCTCCATGAAACAAGTAGCAATGCATGAACGCCGTCTACCGCCGAATAGGCGCAAGTACTTTATTTTTATTTGTAAATCATTAGAAGAACACAAAAAAAATCAGAACTACCGTTATAATATCTTATTTGTAAATCAACATCAAAAGTTGTTCGAATTACACTCTGTGGTGGTTAAAATCACTATCACTATCATATGTACCTAAGCAACGGATACGGCTGTATAGCAATAATGCATACTGTATGGCTATCCGTATGTATGGCTAATTTTGTTACAATAGACTCAAAACTAAATTATTTAAATTGTTAATTGACAAATGTTATTACTCAGTGCAAAAGTTTATGAATGATGGGTTAATTTGACTATTTTAAATTTCTATAATTATCGCTTCTGATTTTGACACTAAATATGACTTAAATACCTATTATTCTCAAGATGACCCTTTCTACATACAACTCCTGACATTGACCCTTTCTATTATTTTTATTTTGTCATTAATTTCCTTTGACATTGCATACTATTATTTTCCTAAATCTATGAAATATAATATTTGTACACCGGAAACGGTAGAATATTTGAAACACTGTAATCACTACCATCATAAGCACAATATTCTGACCAATAAATAATTTTAATTTAATAAATAAAATGATCCTTTTTCCGTATGTATGTTTGATGCGTCTAAGATGAACAAACAGTTCTCATGATCCTTTTTTTTATAAATAAAATGATCCCCTTTTCGTATATTATGTTTAATACGTATAAGATGAACAGTTCTCTCATTATTATTATTATTTTTTTTATTTTTTTTTACCAATATGTTTTCCTCTACATTCATCTTATAATACAATGGTTTCTTGCATTTTAAACGTGCATATCCCCATTAATAATAGTAAAGTGATGTAATATTCTCGCCATTCATCTACGCGGTCCAAGCATCTCGCTTTGTTTACATTGATGTTGAGTGCGGTACCACTTTGTTTACAACTCTAACTTACGTTTCTTTGCATCGAGAAGTCCAATTGTTAAATATAGCATATTTTACTTAAGTCATCGTTACAAACCATCACTTGTACTATTAATATATTTAATGGTGTTGCGTTTTTGCAATTACCTATTGATGAACACTGACGTTCGGCAGAATTAGAACAATTAGAATTAGGTTTTATAACGGGATAATTACCATGTATTTGTTTTTGTTTGAGTTCTCGATATTTCGGCACTGTTGCAAGCGCCATGATCACGAGAATACTAAAAGTAACCAAGTATAAGAACTTTAATCGAGAGGACGGGTTTCAACTGTCGAGTGCCTGGAATCCAGTGGTGCGGTTGTGTGACAGCAGAAAAAGCACCTGTCATAGCTCGCGAGGGGATACCGTGAGTTTTGTGTGTCGAGATTTGAATCGAGTTGCGAGTGACTTGTGTGAAAATGGTAATGTCATCGTAAGCAAAAAACGTGTGAGGAAGCGGGTAGATAGATACGTCTGCCCGTTATAACATCAACAATCCTACCCGCAAAAACTTTTAGTATTCTCGTGATCATGGCGCTTGCAACAGTGCCGAAATATCGAGAACTCAAACAAAAACAAATACATGGTAATTATCCCGTTATAAAACCTAATCCTAATGATTTTGACCATGGTAGTTTAAAACAGTATATAGAATTAGAACAATATTTGTACGACAGGTTTATAACCTCAAAATTTACCGACATCGGATGTTTCCCTCACGTAAGAATTTAATAGAATGAGTTACCTTGTTTTCCTTCGTCGCCACTTGTAGGGTTTGCTGGTACCCCGTCTACAATACCTTACACTGGCTCGGCAATGCCCACGTATTCGCCATCCGCTCCACCGTGCACTCTCGCCCGCGGCTCTCGTGACAGTGACGTTTTAGCTAACCAATACAGTGACACACGAGACAGCGTATGTATGCTATAGCGCATACACTACAATAAGTGTTTTTATTGTTCTGTAAAATATTACGATTAAATAACCTAATGAAAGTTTTCTGTCTGTTACGCTTTCACGCCTAAAGTACTGGACCGATTTAAAAATATTTGGAACAGAGATAGTTCAGAGTCTGAGAAAGGATATAAAAAAGTAGACTATGTCCTGTCTCAGACTCTAGACTATCTGGATAAAACTGTACCACACGCGGGTGACACCGCGGGGAACAGCTAGTGAATAAATAAGAAAATTAATTACCTGCTGGGTACTCACTTAGCAGTGTAGCACGTAACGTATCAGATACGGTATCAAGTGAGTACGTAGGCATGAGCCCGCTGCGAGCCGCTCGCGCGTGGAGCGCTGTAAGCTCGCAGTGACCCGCCGAGTGGCGGTTTCACTGCGAACACA
The DNA here is from genome assembly GCA_931315375.2 of Opisthograptis luteolata. NCBI lineage: Eukaryota > Metazoa > Arthropoda > Insecta > Lepidoptera > Geometridae > Opisthograptis > Opisthograptis luteolata. The sequence goes on from OV928042.1 coordinate 10,712,059, forward strand.
AAGGCGGCTCGCAGTGCTCGTGGACGGCGTCACGACCGCTTGTGTAGTGAGTACGTACGCGCGAGCTTCAAACGAACTTGCGTATTCAATTATTCATTATGGAGTGGACTGAAGAAAAAGTGTTAAATCTAATTGAGGTTTACCAGAATATCTGTACTCGACATACGAGTGAAATTCTTGAAATGTCCACTAATCTCTTGAGACTTCATATCCATTATTAAATTGTTAGAACGATTTCTATCTTTGAAAATTTCACTTTGCCAAAATCGACGTGGGCTTTTATAATTATCTAAAATATTATACATGAATATGAACGCAGCACTAGCCACCATTTGAGACATGTTGTCGGCGTGACGTCGTTGCGAGCACTGCGGAACAGGCAGCTCGTAGCTAGATACGCGGAGGACCGTGGACGAGCCGTACCCACTTGCAGGTTGATACCGTATCTGATACGTTACGTGCTACACTGCTAAGTGAGTACCCAGCTATAAACATCTTTTTCAACAATGTTTCAATTGATATTATTATCAATCTTTTACTATATTAGTTACTTGCATGTTACGGTTGTATATTTCGTAATTTTTTTTTTGGAATGGCTTACTAGATAATGTAGTGTACAAAAAAGTTTTTTAAAGATGGATTTACGATATGAAACTATATTAATGTACTTAATTATATTTTTCAGACTACCTGACGAGGGATTCCGTTATAAAAACACTTGACGAAATAGAAAAACTACTCCAAAACAACAATAATTCTACACACAGAAGTAGTTTTGATCTCGCTTTCGACTTCATGAATATAGAGGAAGGCATTTATCATCAAATTAAGAATCTGAATAATAAAACCCCGGAACCGTCATCATACTTAACAGAATCGGAAGAAGCCCATTTAATAGAGTATATTGCGGAAATGTCCAGCCGCGGTTTTCCACTCAAGCCAGATATAATCAAAGATAGTGTTCGAAGCATTTTGACCAAACATCCACGAGACCATTCATTCATTTACAATCGCCCCGGCAGTGACTGGTACGAACGTTTCATAAACCGCCATAAAGACGTACTCAACACCATCCAAGATATATCAAGCTGTTCCTGCCAAGATGAATTACAAACCTGGTTTCTGAAAATTGAAGATCACATCGCACTTAACAATCTTACTGAAGTCATCGAAGATCCAGCACGAGTTTTCATTGCCGACGAAACCAGATTTAACATATGCGCAAATACGGGAAAAATTTTCGTCGAAACAAAAGAAAATGTAGATGTGTCGAAATCAAAGGAAGAAATCAACGTCGTATTTTTTTTCTCTGCTAAAGGGCAATATAGTGACCCTATGATAATATATCCACGCGAGAAAGGCCCGAATGAAAGTGTCAGCGTTATGTCAGCCACGATTCTCTACGAATATATAACTAACGTGTTCTATACCAAAATTAAAAATGACCAGATTCAATTGCCTGTAATTTTATTCGTCGATGGCCATAGAACTGACGTAACACTTGAAGTGTTTCAGTACTGCAAGAGTCTACAGATCCATCTAATTGCAATTTATCACGATTACAAGTCAGTGTTACCATCTAGGGAGTTATGTTTTTTGCACCCTATTAAGACTGCCTGGAGGAATTATGTAAATGAGTGGCCAGCTGAAATGAAATCTCAAGTGGCTCCTACTGTTATAAACTTTGCGATTTTCTTACATCGCGTTATAGAATCTCGTCTTAATGAGGATGATATGGCATTCGGATTCTTAGTGTCCGGTTTGCAGCCTTTGGACGCAACGGCGATTGGTGTAACAAACGCTACTTTTGATTATACTTAGTTTCTTTTACTTTAAATTATTTGCTCAACGATCTATATGTACTTCGTTCTAGATTACACGATCTGAACACCGGCTGTGTTCCACTGAATTGTACAGTAGTCTGTGAACCTTTTTTGGTATGGCTCGCTAGGTGCGGTCGCGCGGTTGGTGCGGAGCATCACTATTACACCAAAAAAAAAAAACAATTGAAGTAAGTAGCTGAGCGTGAATTCAAACTTCAATCAAATTGATGGTTTCTATAGAAACGAAGCATTCCCCAGTATGCCCGCGCGATGACATGATTGGTCTGATGAACGATTCTAGTGAAACATAAATATCGTTGTATATGCTAGTCAAACTATAACACAACCAAAGATTGTGATATTTTTACAAAATTTGATCAACTTTTCGAAAGTATTTATTAGGTTAAGGTCACGTTAGATTTAGATTTTGGATGACTTAGATATAGTATCTACTTATTTATATCATTTTGAAATAAGTTACTACTGTGTGGATTCATTAAATATTTACGTACTCGTAGGTACCTTCATTTGTGTTGTTCTATTCCACTTTCACTCTCCGAGACAGAGAAGGCAAGTATAAGTGGTCATCATCATCATCATCATCATTTGGGTTGTCTGGAAGAGATCGCTTTGAGCGATAAGACCGCCCGTTGTGCCACTTACCATTAAGTTTTATTGTTGTTCTAGTTTTAATTTTCCCTGTATTGTGGTGTGCCAATAAAGAGTTAATCTATCTATCTATCTATCATCAGCCGATAGAAGTCCACTGCTTAACATAGGCCTTCCCCTTTAAACGCCATGAACTGCTACTAGCCATTTCCATCCATCGGCTCCCTGCGACTCTTACAACGTCGTTGGTCCACCTAGGGGAGCCTACTTTCAGAGCGTCTTCCGGTTCGTGGTCGCCATTCGACATGCCACTGCTTTTATAAAAAAATTCATTGCAAGCATTTGACCGCCATCTGTTGCCAAGCAATGATGCGGTCGACGTTGTATCACGCATACCTATAAGGTACCTTTTCACCTTTGCTTAAATTTTAGCGATCGTAAGACACAGACTCTGGCAAGGAGTTCCACTTTTTAGAAGAACCTACGCATGGTGAATGTAGGAGAACGAGCAAAACACTTCGTGCGAACAGGTGGAATATCAAACATATACCGATGACGTCTCGCCGTTTGTCTAGATGTCCGATGAAGGAATGGGCATCATCATCAGCCTTTCACGTTCCCACTGCTGGGCCTCCGGCCTTCTCTCAGAGAGAGAGTATGGGCTGTAATCTACCACGCTGGCCCAGTGCGGGTTGGTAGTCACATGCCCTTGAATGTTGTAGTTCTTGGACATGCCGGTTTCCTCACGATGTTTTCCTTCACCGTTTTGAGCGATGGCAAATCCGCACATAACTTATTAAGTCATAGGTGCGGGGCCGAGAGGATTCGAACTTGGTGTCGGCGTCTTGTAAGTCGCACGCCTAACCGTTCGCCACCATCGCTCCGAATGGGAATGGAGGAGTTAAAATGAACAATTCCTGGACACACTCGCCAAAATGCTTCCGAGTGCTCGCCGAATCGTTTTTAATGATGTCATTACATGTTTGTATTGATCCTTTCCTAATATTAAACATAACGGACACGTTCGTCAGCGCACTAATATTATAAAAGCGAATGTTTCTGCGTTATTTCCTTCTTCACGTCGCATCGGTTTGGATTGGTGATAGCTTATTTATACGTACGTAATTATCTATCCCGGAAAAAGGGTCCTGCAGGATATTATTTATATACTACTACAACTTTATACAATTTTTTATTGTATCAATGAGATATTTAGGAACTAACCATTGTATTGACTATTGTACGCTTGTTTACGCTTTCTTTTTGAATGTGCCGAAACTCTAACATTTTTTAACACAAATTTGTGCCACATTTACTGAAATATAATGTTGTATATGTATTTGTTGATCGGTAAAAAAGGCTAGGCAAGCAAAAGTAGTTATTAAATAATCTTTCTTTAGTTCCAGATTTTGTTCTATCACGGGTTGGGAAGCGCCTAATGATACTTGGGAACTACAAGTACTCTGTACAAAGTGTAATAGGGCCTAAGATCCGCTGGTCGTGTACTTCGCAGCGACACAGGAGTTGCAAAGCTGCTTTACATACAATTAATGACGTCATTGTTAAATTTGTAAACAAGCATAATCATATGCCACCCTGCCTATGCAATTACAAGCGCCCGTCTTGCTCGCTTCACTGCGGCATGACTGTTCTTCCAAATGATTAAATGCTTGATAATATTCATGTTTCCATATCCCAATGTGCACAACCAACTAAGAGAAATCTTATTAGTAAAGCTTATTAAAAAATATCGGATTATTAGATACGTACGTTATTATCTATCCCGGAAAAAGGGTCCTGCAGGATATTATAAGTATATGTTGATCGGTAAAAAAAGACTGGACAAGCAAAAGTAGTTATTAAATAATATTTTCTCAAACATGCTTGAAAATATGAGCATTATTTTGACAACCTTCTTCGAGATAAATCGAACTTGCTACTGTCCAAATATATGCGAGCAGCGGCCGGCAAAAGTTGTATGGAAATCCATATCTGTCGTGTTTAGCGGCCAAATAAATTACATAGTAAACTCATATCTGTCGTGTTATATAAAAATGGAACGATTTCTGCTCCGAAACATGGCAACCAAGAAGGTAACTTATCAAAGGTTTTATTTAAATTCCGAACCGGCTTGCACATATAGGTCTACCAGGATCTGATGGCAAAAAGGGAAAAAAGAAATTGACGCTAGCAATACTGGGGGAAATTGGAGTAAAACGTTTTGATACTTTTTTCCTTATAGTGGCTGTTTCTGTGTGTGATTTATGCAAATATAAAAATGTATCCAATGATCAAGGATAATTTTTGAAAATTTTACTGTGTGACATTTTTTTCTTTGCCATATGAAAATCGCTATTAATTAAACTAGTTTTTTTGCCATCAGATCTTGGTAGACCTATAGAAAACTGTTTGTTGAAAAAAAAAATGATCACATTAACGCGGGGAAAATTTTTGTTGTCTGTTGTTCGTCATTAGTTTTGAAAAGTAATTCTACTTGACAAAATTAGTTCAAGTGAAGACAATGAGTGTAGTGTGATGATTTGCTTTGATGCTCACTTTAACACCATCTGAAATTCAAGAGGCGGCAAGAGCCGAATAGAAAACTTGTTACTACCAAACTCGAAAGAAAAAAGTTCTGCCCAGGTACTACTTAGTTTTTAATTTCCGCGCTTTATTTGAGAAAAGTACTATACAAGCCTTGGCCGCAACTAGACTTTGATGGACTCACGTATGTGGGTCTCGCCTTCGCCTCGGCCCACATTTACACGCACGTCCATCTAAAGTCCTGATCCTGGCCGTGGCAGTAATGTACTATTCTTTAGTTCCAGATTTTGTTGTATCACGGGTTGGGAAGCGCCTAATGATACTTGGGAATTACAAGTACTCTGTACAAAGTGAAGTGGGGCCTAAGATCCGCTGGTCGTGTACTTCGCGATACAGGAGTTGCAAAGCTGCTTTACATACAATTAATGACGACCTTGTTAAATTTGTTAACAAGCATAATCATATGCCACCCTGCCTATGCAATTACAAGCGCTCGTCTTGCTCGCTTCACTGCGGCATGACTTTTCTTCCAGATGATTAAATGCTTGATTATAATCATGTTTCCATATCCCAATGTGCACAACCAACCTTAGTTGGATATTTCTCTTAAGAAATCTTATTAGTAAAGCTTATTCAAAAATATCGGACTATTAGATGACAAAAAAAAAGCTTGGGATTTTAGTGAACTTGCTCCAATTCAATCAATTAGTAATAAGAATAAAATTGACAATGTGATCGCGCCAAAAAAATTGCCTGCCGGGCGTTTCTTGCCGGTGTAAGGAGGTTGGAACAGGCGTAGCTAGTTTTAAGTTTGACGTTTTAAAGTGATCACAATGTATCCTATTAAATTTAAAACCTTTTGACTTTTACTTTGATACCGGTTTTACTTTTATTTTAAATATTCACGGTGTAATGAATTGTATAACAATATAAGATTTTATACTATAGGGTTTTGTTTATATTATTTTCCTTACTCAGCTTCTTCTGTTTTCATGCAAAATCGGCGTCAAAATAAACTGTAAAAGAAAGACAATTCTTATTTTTTTAATAAAAAAGAAAACCAATAAAAATGACAGTAGAGAACGAAAATAAAAATACAGAACGTCTGTCGGTTCGTGGTCGCCACAAAAAGGTTTACCTACGAATATACGATTCGTTGCATAAAGTCGTTTTTCCTTTGCATTAAACTCGAATCTTGTACTACAGGTCCCATTTTCATCACTTCAAAATACGGTAACCGAATGCTGACGCTCTCCAGTTATAGGTACTCCATTCACAAGAATAATGGCACCTGGTTTCGGTGGAGATGCTCCTTGCAGAGACGGAAATGTCATGCTGCAGTCATCACTGTGAATGATAAGATCAAGAGAATGGTGAACGGTCATAATCATCCGCCACCAACGAAATGAGTAAAGGGTGTGAGAAAATATATTGGTGGTTAGTGGATCAACTTTGGTGTAATTTTTAAAGGACATCATCGGGATTTCATACATTTTTGGTCCAAATATGAAAGTGCCGGCCAATAAAAAAATATGCTGTATTCCGTTAGAACTTGTCCCCCTGAGTATTTATTATTACGACACCAAAGCTGTAGGGTCATTGTCCTTGGTTTTATTGGAGTTCAAAAATTCAACATTTTCATACATTTTCAGTGACACACACTCCATCCTTTTCCGTTGTCATCGGTCTACCTAGTGCCATCATCATCATAAGTCTATTACGTTCCCTCTGCTGGTAAACAGGCGTTCTCTGAAGAGCCATAATCTACCACACTGGTGCGAGTCAAGAGATTGGTGCTTGTAATGTTTATTATGATAAAAAATGTTCTGTTCACATAAATTTTGACCCTATGTTTGATTATTTCGGCTGTTTTCAGGTGCTCCAGCCTTCGTTACTTCAAGATATGGAAACCGAATGCTCAGAATGTTCGGGTACAACTACTCGGTGCACAAGCATCGAGGGGATTGGTACCGATGGAGGTGCTCACTGCAAAAGAACAAGAAGTGTCACGCTTCAATCATCACCATTAAAGATAAGGTTACGAAATTGGGGAACGGTCACAACCACCCACCGCCAAATAAACGGTGTGCTGGAATGGCAAAAGGCAAAGATAGAAGATCGTCATCATCATCTTCATAATTCCGTTTAGTTTATATTGAAAATAGCATGTTGCGTTTCTTTTGTAGTTTTAGAAAGGGTGAATGAGCGACGAGATCTTACATTCTCTCTGGACGAGATGAACAAGATGCTCGCCTGATAACTAGAGGGTAACTGTCTCACTGGGAACACAGTTGAGTTTGCACACTACTGCTTGTCAGTGGAATAACTGGCAAAAGGGTGGTGATTTTCCAGGCAGACTCTGTCTGCAAAGGAGTCATGCCATTTCCACAGGGATGCGGATTTTATTGAAGTTTTGATTATAGCATGTCACGGAGGTTATACTAAAATTGTGTACTTAATTTTTTTAAAAGAGGTAAAAATAAAAGCTCATGTCACTAGCCCAGTCTAATGTGAGCAAGAGCTTATTGGGCACAGTAATTTAGTTTGAATTTAGTTAGTTTTGTTAGATAATACACATTAGACGGCCAAGCATCACATTGAAAAAATGGGATCCAGATAGACTTCGCCAGTTACCGTAAGTTTATGTGCGGTATTGGTCTTGTTGAAATTGTATCCTTATTATGTATTAAGCTAAAGTTGTCACAATTTTAACAATTTAGTAAGGTGTGATAAAAGACGCACACAATTTCTTGTTATTTCATATTTTTATGCTATTTTGTGTCTTCTTTTACTCGTTTTTAACTTGTCGTATCATACTTGTAATTTATAATATTACGTCATTCATTATCATTTATCTCTTTTCTCTTTCTTACTTACATAAAACTCGTTAATTCCGTCTCAATCATACATATGAATATAGCATAAAACTAAATCATAAAATCGTGCTGCTGACGGTATAAACTAAGAGCAAACTGTGACAAATAACGACAGGGTCGAGTACTTACTTACCCAATATAATAATTATGATGTGTCAAATGTACTTAAAACTTGTTTGTGTGTGATTAAAATAAATCCTCATTAAAATAAAAATATAAACCCTGTTCAATTTTATAAGTAACCCTTTTCATTTTAATGATATTTTTTTGTTTATCACTGTTTATGAAAACCTCTAGATACCCGCGCAAAGCGAAACCACAGAATAGTAAAGCAAAGACAAAAGTCTCTTTGTCTCTCTCACACGCGGTCAAGATTATGAAAAAGATGGCAATTGTTTTTCCACCGTTTAATAAAATTACTTTGGTGTGAGTTCTGTGAACTAGTGTGAACGTGCTTGGTTTAGGGCTCCCACACAGCACTGCGAATTTGCATCGCATCGAAAGCACCACAAGAACATGCGATCTGATTCGCATCGCGCCGCATCGCATCGCAGTTTTGTGTCCCCCTTAGTCGGTATACCAGTATACATATAATGCTGGGCAACTAAGGTCAACGTCCGGATCGGGCCATAAGTTTATATAAATTAGCTGACCTGTGTTTAATTAAGTGACGTTGTGATTTTTTTTGTTTTTCTTACTGGGTGATGTGGTCGCTCAGCGAAAAAGCCCTTCAAAATAAATTAAAAAAAAAAAAAAGGTCAATGTCAAGGGAAATGTCAATGCCTATCATCGCGATAAATATTGTGTTAATTATGAACGCAATTATGTGAGTGGCTACACTTGAACAATCAACGTGAATGTACTTGAGTTATCGACTAACGTCAAACGCCAATGTGAATGCTGTTGTCAAATGTCGTGGCCACACTTATGTCAAACGTCAATCATCGCGCTTAGCTTATGGGCAGGCAAGAAATGCCCAACGGGTAATTTTTTTGGCGCGATTGTTTGCTAATGGAGTTGAAGCAAGTTCACTACAATCTCAAACTTATTCGTCTTACAAATAGTCTGTTTTTTATTCTTATCTATTTGGTTTCAGATCCTGTCTTCGTCCGTTCTAGATTTGGGAACCGAATTCTGACAATGTCCAGTTATACCTATCACTTGCAAAAGCACAAAAAAACCTGGTTTCGTTGGAGATGTTCCCTTAGCAGGAAATACAAATGTAAAGCTGCAATCATCACGGTTAACGATAAGGTTACAAAAATTGTGAACTGTCATAATCATGCCAATGAGTGGAGTCAAAGTGCGGTAGCGGAGCTAGAAAACTTATGGTGACCCCGTAGGGCATTGCATTGCACACAACTATGTTCAACCCACTGTGCGACGACGCTAATCGGTATGATTGATTTATCGGTAAAATTTAAGTCGATAAAAGACTTGATATTGCTCGCATTAGTGTTGCCGATCGATAGCCATCAATCGAGTATCGATACTATCGATAGCTTAAAACGAGGCAATACTATCGGTTGAGTGCAATCGAAATTATCAATAGTGTTATTGTTCGCGAAGAATAAACTATCGATACCATCGATATTATCGATAGTCTTAAATATTCGTTACTATCGATAGTATTATGTAGTAGTTTTATTTATTTACGAGCAAAAATAATATCGATTGTTTATACTTTGAGATTGCATGTATTCGATAGTATTGCTTCGTATTAAGCTATCGATACGATGGCTTTTTCAGATGAAAACTATCGATAGTTCGGCAATACTAGCTCGCATACAACCGACACTGGGGTTAGCCACTAGCCTATCCGCCAACACGCACTGGGCTCGCGTGGTCTCTCTCTCTGAGAGAGAGAAGGCTTGTGTCCAGCTATGGGAATGTGATCAGGATGATGATGGTCGCTCATTAGCATCAGCCCCTTGCAAGTCAGGAGAACGTGAACGTATTTATTACTAAAAAATCACTTTATTTGAATTCATTTGTAAACTTAAAATTCATTTGTAAACTTTAAAAGATCAAGTTTGTTTAATAAATTAGTTTTAAAGTTTTCTGTGTGAATTATATGTATTTTATTTATGGTTATGTGTTTTATTACGCAAGTTTTGATTCAGAAGTTGCCTGCATTGTGGTGTGAATGAGTAACGGCCGAAATTAGTAATCGATCTTGATCCGTTATCCGCGGTTTTGGATCGATATGTGATATATGGAAGCCACAGATAATAATGTGACTAGACTCTTTGGCGGCAATCAAATTGTCAACGTGAAAATTTTGTTTTTATTTCCAAAACATGTGTTTCTTCGAGTGATGATATTGGTGAATTATTAACCATTATGTGTTCGTTAATGTGTACGAGTGTGGGAAATTGAAATATAGTTGTGAAAGTGACTTTTCGAGTTGCTCCAAAAAAGTCCGTGTAAAGCGCCACTCACTACTTTACTTAAACACTATCCTCATTCCTTCATCATCATCATCATTTAAACTTGATTCTACTCTCTGAGTTTGAAATATTTAGTACTTGACACTGGCAAATACACTAATCGTGTGACGCCATAACAAAACAAAAAAAGTGATGTAACTGCGGCTGTCACGTCACACGTTATTGTTAGTTTCGTTCGACATTTTTGTGTCCCAATTATACATAATAATTATATACTCTTCTTTTTACTTGTACATGTCCGTGATGTCATGATGTGGGTTCCGGCTGAAAATCAGTACCTGACTGAGACTGGCGGTGACATCACGCAATGTCGTACCGTACTAAAGTTTTTAGTTTTATGTGTTTATTCTTAATAATATATTTATTTTAACTGTGACCCATTTTTTCAGCTCCAGCCTTCCACACCTCTTTGTATGGCAATCGTATGCTCATCCTGGCCAGCTTCAAGTACTCCGTGCACAAAACCCATGGCCCCTCGAGGGTCAGGTGGCGATGCAGCCTGCACTGGAGCAAGAAATGCCTTGCGGCCGTCATTACTGAACACGATGTGGTCATCAAAGTGATTCATGGGCACAACCATCCTCCACAATTTAAGACCAAGGGGAAGATCAAGAAAGAATGCTTGAAGGAAACTAAAAAAGAAATTGATAGCGAGTTTGCTAGCTGTGATTGACTGCTCTGCTCTTATGTCTATACTAGCTGTTCCCCTCGGTTTCACCCGCGTGGGATACAGCTTTATGCATGCAAAGTCTCAGTCCCATCGGTTTAAAATTGACAAAGTTTTATCCCCTATTTTATCCCCTTGGGGGTAGAATTAATCAAAATCCTTTCTTAGCGGATGCCTACGTCATAACATCTACCTGCATGCCAAATTTCAGCCCGATCCGTCCAGTGGTTTGGGTTGTGCGTTGATTGATCACTAGGTATGTCTGTCAGTTATCTTTGTGTTATAATTATATTTAGATATAGTATCTACTAGCTGCAGCCCGCGGTTTCACCCGTGTCTTTTCGTAAGAACCTTTTTCCGGAAGTAGCTTATGTGTCAATGCAGGGTATAAGCTATCTCCATTTCAGATTTCATCAAAATCTGTGTAGTATTTTTTTGCGTGAAAGAGTAACAAACATCCATACATCCATAACTTTCACGTTTATTATATTAGTAGGATCTTATAAACAAGCTGTTCCCTTCAAGTTCCCCTATACAAGTTGTTACCTTCAAGTTCCCCGTGTGAACTACAGTGAAAGTCCCGTCAAAATCGGTCGAAATATAGAGTATGTAAATAAAATTTTTAGCTCAAATAACATTTAATGTTGTAAAGGTATTAGAATTTTTTAAATATTCATATACCTTCCCAATTCCCAAATAAATACATACCTGTGTTAAAAATTATGTAATGAACTATTATTTTACATTTTCCTTTTTTTAATTATGGTTGTTACTAATACATGATATAAATAACAGTTGTTTTATCGGTAAAAGCCAGTATTCTAGTAAGATTGCTTTACCATCGTCTATCACATCATTAGGTGAGATAGTAATAAGAAGAAATACATTTTTAAACTCGAATTTGCTATTGTCTAATAAACGAAAATTGTAATATAAATCTATAATGTCTTATTGAATTATACACATTTAAATTTAAACTAGTTTTTATATACTTACCATATTGCAGTGTGTAGGAACAAACTAGCATAGTACTTATATACTTACTTATAAAGCGCATTTTGCTAGACGCGAGCGTCCAAGCTTCCATCGCCGCAGCCGTAGCCCGCGCACCACACCCCCCGCGCTCCCCGCCCCGCTGTTTCCCTCGCTTTTTGCCGCGCTGCGCCGGGGCTGCCGAGCAGTCGAGCGAGAGGCGAAAGCGCACGTAGTTTTTATAACCCCACTACTTTTCTTTGATATTTATTTACCATTTTCCAACTGTGTGCGGATTATCCAACTTAGTGCCTACTTTTTAAAGAACACAAGGACTTTACAAGTGGCGCCACAACTTGCGGCCGTCGTGTTAGTTACGCGTCGCAACGAACTCGCGTAATAATAGTAGGTAGGTATGTAGTGCTTTCGAAAAATGAAAACTAGGTACAAACTGTGATTGTAAAGTTGCGTGTGATGTGTTCTCTGTTCTTGAATAGTGTAAGTGTAAAGGGGAATTATGCCGCGTAGCAGTTTCGACGAAATCGACAAGGAAATATCAAATATCTTGTGCGACAAGGTTCAACGACCTTTTTTGGCGGCAATGGAATGACTCAATCATGTCAACATGAAAATTTTGTTTTGTTTCCAAAACTTCTTCGGGTGATAATTTTGTTATTGGTGGATTTTAAACCATTAGGTTTTTGTTAATGTGATATGAGTGTAGGAAATTTAAATACATAAAGTTGTTAAAAGTGATTTTCTAGATTCCCCAAAAAGTCCTTGTGAAGTTTAAGGTAAAGTTCCACTACTTTACTTTAGAAAGAGAACTATCCTCATTGACCCGGCTTTTTACTGGTTCCCTTCATCTCATCATCATCATTAATACTTGAGACACTGAGTTTGATATATTTAATACTTGACACTGGCAAATACGCTAATCGTGTGACGCCATAGTAAAATAAAATGGTGACCCGGCAGTAGTAGTAGAGGCGTTCAGCCCAAAATTAATAATTGATCCTGATCCGTTATCCGCGGTTTTGGATCGATATGTCATGTCATTTTAGTACTAGGGCTTGACATATTACTACTAAAATGACATAATATTATGACATATCGATCCAAAACCGCGGATAACGGATCGGGATCGATTATTAATATCGGGCGTTAGCAATGATCGAGAAAATCTGTTCAGCCGTAGGTATTATTAAGAGCAGCTTTTTTTAAATTGTAATATTTTAGCCATTTTGTTTTCAGCACCATATTTCACTACCTCCCGCTTGGGTAAGCCGAGGATGATTTTTAAGAACTATACATACACAAGGCAAAGGACAAGTGGCCCTAAGACCAGGTGGATTTGCTCCAAAAGCCGAAAATGTTTAGCCAGAGTATTTACCATCGACGACGCTGTGGTGAAAACCATGAATAATCACAAACATCCACCGACTTACGAATGGACATGTGTATAATAACAATTAGACAACTATGTACTAATTACGTAGCCCTACCTAAGGGAGATTGCTGATGTAGCACCGCTGCACCGAAACATTGCACCATTGACGTCAGAAGCAAAGGTCGGCGGATGGTGTCAATTAGCATAGAAACACTCATTCCGTTTCCCGCCTCGATACGGACACCTAGCATAGTAATAATCTTAAGTACCTATTGTATAATTTTTACTCTAATTAAAGTTCATCTTAAAATCATTTCGGTTTTTTTTTTGCTGTTATTATTATTATTAACAATTCAATTGTTTTCATTCAATAGGATACATTGTGATCACTTTAAAACGTCAAACTTAAAACCAGCTACGCCCGTTCCCTACCTCCTTACGCCGGCAAAATAACAGGCAAGAAACGCCCGGCAGGTAATTTTTTTGGCGCGATCACATTGACAATTTTATTCAATATATTACTAATTGATTGAATTGGAGCAAGTTCACAAATATCCTAAGCTTTTTTTGTCATATATATAGTCCGATATTTTGTAATAAGCTTTACTTATAAGATTTCTCTTGGTTGGTTGTGCACATTGGGAATATGGAAACATGAATATTAACGAGTTACGGGATCACAACCAAAGCAGACCAGACCCCACAGGCAGAAATTTGAATGGAGTGAAATTTTGTGAGTGAAAACTATCTATTATTATCTATTTCGATATAGCGTTAGTTTTTGTCAAGCAAAATGTTAATTTCCAAACTAGTTAAAATTCTGTTTTCTTTTTTTGCCACTTCCAGGGTAGCGTTACAGCGTTTGACTACAATTCACCTGATGTTAAGTGACGATGTGATCGAAGATGGCGCCACGCTACACCTGGATTGGGGAAAGAATAAAGTACAAAAACAGAGTTGTGGTAAAATTATATTTATATGAATTCGATACTCTAAAATAAATATCGAATATAACATTGATAAATTTTACGGGAATAACAATAATTTTGCTTATACCTAGCTGATGCAGTTGACATTTTCAACAAAAGTAATTCAATCAATGTTTATCAGCGATGTTAATTACTGTGCATGTAACATTTTCATTAAGAGACAAACTAATAATGATGTTGTTTTCATTTTTATAAAATAAGTGTAACGTTCGCTTCCCGCCGGAAGTTTCCAGCTTCGATAGTATCGATTATCTTAGACTATCGATAGTTTACCAATCTACAATAGCATCGTTTAATATTGCAAATTGGCAGACTATTTATCGATAGTCTAGAATAATCGATACTATCGATAATAATTTATGCTTCGCGAGCAGCAATACTATTGATAGTATCGCCTCGTTTTAAGCTATCAATAGTATCGATATGCCTATCGATAGAGTATCGATAATCGACTATCGATTGGCAACGCTAATCTCAGTTAGTTAGTTTTAAGAACCCTCTAGCAAATATAAAACATATTTAAAAGTTTTTTTTTTAATTTTTAAGTTCCAGGGTTCATCACATCGACTCGTGGCAACCCTATGATGCTGCTAGCAGGCTACAAGTACACACAAACACACAAATTGAAGAACCGTACTCGCAAAGTCCGTTGGGTTTGTTCCGTGCAAAAGAGCAAAAAATGCAGCGCTTATGTTGCAACCATCGACAAAAAAATCGTTAAAGCTAGAGCAGTACATTCGCATTACCCTGTTTCTAAGTACTATTAATTTTTTTTTACTAAAAAAATGAAAATTCTTACATTTATATTGCGTTCTATTTTAGTTTTAGATATTTTTTTGTACCGACTACTTATATATCAACGAAATCTAACTTTCAAGTATATCGGTTCCTTGAGACTCTTACAATACCTTCGGTTCTAGTGGTGGCAAAAATATGCATTAAATAAAATATCATAAAATACTAAAACGCTTAATTCTAAATCTTCCCCTGGTCCCATCTATTTGTGGTCGGCGCAGCGTGTACTCTTCTTCCACTCTCCCCTATCAGCCGCCATCGCTTCATTCACTCCTCCTTCATTCATATCGATCCTTCTACAATCCATCCATCTTTTCTTTGGTCTTCCTCTTCCCTTCCCATTTAAATAGAGTTAATTATAAATTATGACTGCAATAAATAATTGAGTATTGAGATTAATTTTATTTTACTGTAAATAATAATTTTCTTCAGGTCTTACGTCGACTCATACAAGACAAGGTAGAGTCATGTTGATTTGGAAAAAATACACGTACAGGAAGAAGGAGGTCAATAAAGAGTTGATGACCCGGTGGATATGCTCCAAGTCGATCAGTTTTGATAATAAATAAAAATGTTTTATATTTTTGGAACTGCAATTAGTCACGTCGACTCATGGAAACCCGATGCTTATACTTTTCCAGTACATACACTTACAGGAAAAAAAGAGGTTCACGGCCCTTATAGAAAACACCACCTCTGGGTGCACATAAAGGCGAACCAAGTCGTCCTTTTCGAATAGATGGAGTGAAAAACAAATTTTCCGATTCTCTTTAATATCTTAAACACCAACCTTCGACCGAATCATCCCTTAACATCATTGTGTTGTGTTATGGTCAAACGCTTCCTTGTAAGTTGTAAGGAAAAATAAACATTACTGATATATAATACGCGTCATGATGATCTAGTTTGATCAGCTACTTTTTTCGCTGTTTCTATAGTTTTAAGAACGCTCTAGCAAAATTGAAATTTTTTTAATGGCCTTTATTTTAAAGTTTCACAGTTCATCACATCGATTCGTGGCAACCCTATGATACTCTTGGCAGGCTACAAGTACACACAAACGCGCCAATTGGACTCCCGAAGTCCCAAAGTCCGTTGGGTTTGCTCCGTGAGAAAAAGTAGAAAGTGCAACGCTTTTATTACGACCCTCGAAAATACAATCATTAAATCTAAAATAGTACATACGCATAAACCTGTTTATGTTTAATAAGTACTATTAAAATAATTATTTACAAAAGGTATTTGTTCACAGTCTCACCTGATGTTAACTAAGGTCGGAGCATTTTTGCCTAGAAGATAACGATTCACTCATGTCTTGAAGGCTACCAAATTACTATCAATAAATTATTTTATTAAAAACCGCGTTTTTCTTGTATTAAAACTACTGTATCGAAGGTAAGGTAGAACATTTTTCCTATGACTTTGTAGGAAAGTCTACAGAGTTTATTTTTTGGTCGGTCGTGAACTCGTGACCCGAGGAAGGACAACAAAAATCGAATATTAGTCAAAATAATTTTTATTTTTTATTAATTCATGTTGAAAAACCGACAACAATGTCCAAAGCCTTTCATCAACATCGTGATTTTGTCGTGATTTTCATATTACCTGTATATTTTCAAAAATGGCAACACCAGCTAGTAGCGGATTGGTTAAGCTCTGTGTCTATCGATGAAAGCCAATGAAATGGTTTCCCTCGCAATTCGTTAGCTGACAGAGGTGTGCTGAGAAGAAACAGTCGTAAAGCAGTCAGTAAGTTCGAGCATTAATTTGCAATTGTAACTTACAAATATACTTGCCAAGAGTAAGTACTATGTGATAATTTAAACTTGGAGAAAAAAAAGTATTTCAAGTCTATTTTTGTAAAGTTTACTTCAGAAGAATAATTAAAACATAATATGTACCTTTTTCAGATGCAGAATTCATCACATCAACTCGAGGTTATCCCATGCTGGTGTTATCTGGTTACAAATTCTACAGACAACGTGTTAATGGCATAAGGACTCGTTGGTTGTGCTCGATTCAGAGAAGGAAAAGATGCAGCGCAGTAATTACGACTGTAGACAACGTTATTATAAGAGCTAGAGTTGAACATAACCATCCACCTAACTACAAAAAAGAGTAAAAAGTGAAAACTTTGTCAATGTTTTACCAATAGCGATCCATTAAAACATATAAGTTTATTTATTAATTTGAATTATAATGTTAAAATATTATTGTTAGAGATTAAATGAAAACAACTGCGATACGTTTAACAAGAGAGAATTGGAAGGTGCGTATTTGCCATACGGCGTCGAAAAAAGTAATTTTAAAAGGAATCAAAATTTTTGCAGCTTACGATATTTACTGTCCGATCACTAACTCTAACTACCTACATTAGAAGTTTATAAAATTATCTCCGCGCACCCTCCAAACTCATACTTTATTTATTAAGTTCCAAAAAAGGCCACAGATGGCGTTACGGGTTTAAGACAAATTATCTAAATTAATAGTTCCGTAAAAAATATAAAGCAAGAAACAAAAATATGTAACGTTTTTAATATTAATAACATAATAATGACGTGCGTCACCTACAATTATCATATTATTATTTACATACTGCCAGATGAGAACACACTCGTAGGTAAAATCGTAATAATTTGAATAAACGCGAAAGTTTGTAATTGAGTGTCTATGTATATTACTTCTACACGCTGAAACGTTTTAACGAATTTCAACACACTTGCTCGTAAAGTGACCTTTATGTCATCGCATTTAGGTTCATAAATCAGCTTATTACGCATGCATGCACATGTACGCATGCATAAAATGTTCTGAATGTAAATAAGTGCTCGCTTTACTTTGTATTTTGTGAATACCTATACCTACTGTGTGAGGAGTGGACGCTCAATCTAGCTATTACAAGTCGGGTCTTATCGTATGAACTAGAGAGCGATGGATCTGGGAACTCTTCCGTTCGTCTGTGGGAGCGCTCTAACGACATATTTCGTTCGCGAAGTGCACACGACTAGTAGTGAGTACCTACAGCATTTTTATCATTTTTCTTTGTAAATTGATAACTATTTATACTGATTTTGTATATTTCAGATCCACAATACATCACATCGGGACGTGGGAACAAAATGCTGCTGCTGTCTCACTATAAATATACTAAACATCGCGTTGTAGGTGACAAAACACGTTGGGTGTGTTCCAGACAGCGGAGCAAGAAGTGTGCAGCGTCTGTTATCATACAACGCAATGAAATTTTAAAATTGTATAGCCAACACAATCACCCCGCTAATCAGCCTTACAAATAGCACACTCATAATCTTTCGCATCCGTACACCCACTATCCCAGAAACTTTTCCGGGATAAAACAGTAACATATGTTTTTATAGTAGATTGTATGACAATGGATCAAAGCAATATTTTTACGGCGAGGGCGCTATTTTGAATCCAGAGCGTGGCGCGGTTGCATTTTTTTTATTATTTTCAATAAATAATCATCAACATTTCATAAAATTACGAGTATATATACTTTCCTGCAGGCAGTGACCTAAATAATTTTTTTTATTTGTAGATTAGACTAATTATACTTGAGATCTTAGAATTTAGTTTAATCTATCCAACTGTACATTTTACTACGTAATAACTTAACCTTAATTTGCTAATTCAAAACATTATTTTGTACAGGCATGGAGCACGATGCCCTAGACGATAGCCTGTTACCACCATCATCTAAAGAGAAATACCGAGCGACCTACGAAAATTTCATACTGTGGAAAAACAGCATAAATGCCGAGTCATATTTTACGGAGGACCTATTTTTGGACTACTTCAGTGAACTGTCGAATAAATACAAGCCCAGCTCGCTGTGGTGTATCTATTCAATGTTAAAAAGCGTTGTCAAGATAGAAAATAACATTGATATCAAAGACTACAATAACCTCACGGAATTTTTAAGGAAACGCTCGGACGGATTTACTAGTCGTAAATCTAAAGTACTATCACTAACCGAAGTTAAAAGGTTTCTTAAAGAAGCCCCGGATGATCGGTACCTGGCAACAAAGGTCAGTTGAACTTTATAAATCTAAATGTATCATTTCTACAACTGTGTCATTATGTTTTTGCAACGAACTATCTCTTTGCAGGTTGCGTTAATATTCGGTGTTACTGGTGGGTGTAGACGTCAAGAACTGAATGATATTACAACACAGGATGTGGAAACCCACGGTGAAATATTACTCGTAAAAATTACCAATAAGTCTAAAAACAAGGTTGCACGAACCTTTACAATCCACGGCTCGTTTTATGACACGGTAAAGAAATATCAATCTCTCCGTTCACCAAAGGCAAAACATGACCGCTTTTTCCAAAACTTTCAAAAAGGCAAATGTACAGCTCAACCTATTGGTATCAACAAATTTGGAACAATGCCAAAAGAAATCGCAAGGTTTTTAGGTTTGCCCGATGCCGATTCTTTTACTGGACACTCTTTTAAAAGAACTTCTGCTAAACTGATTGGTTAAAGCGTCTCGGTGACTACGAAAATCGAATATGAAAATATTTTACTTGCTACAAAAGAAAGATACAAACACAAATGAACTTAAAATTGTCATTAATCAAAACATGATTCTCATGTAGGGTACCTATTCTTTTTCTTAAAACTAAGTATCTGAAGGTTACCTCATTAGGCAAGCCTGTATTTGTGTCTTAATGTGATATTATCATCGTGATTTTGTCGTAATATATCATACCAACTGTATATTTTCAATAATGGCAACACCATCTAGTAGCGGATTGGTCAAGCTCTATGTATACGATGAAAGCCAATGAAATGGTTTCCCTCGCAATTCGTAGGCTGGCGGAGGTGTGCTGAGGAGAAACAGTCGTAAAGCAGTCAGTTCGAGGGGTAATTTGTAATTGTAACTTGCATACTCGCCAAGAACATTATGTGATTTAAACTTAAATAGTGTTTGAATACAGTATTAAATAGGTGTGCTTAGGATCGTTATTAATGTCGAGGCAGATAGATGCCTTTATATTAAGTAATAACAAGCGGCCTTAGTTTTAACAAAGCATAGTTGGTACTTGATAATTTCTATTTATGTGGTTTTCATGAGTTATTGTGTAACCTAAAAATGTTGTTTCTTTAATGATAGTAAGTAGGTACATTTGTTATCTTTGTTAACCTTGTAGTTAGTTTGTCAAACTTTTATTTCCATTAAATATAGGTAATAAATACCATTATCTTGGAAACAATGTTTAATTTTCCAATTATTTCTACCTATTTCCCATTTACGAGTGCCTACTTCATTCCTATCTCTAATTCCTAGTATTCCTTCGTGAATATGGTGAGCAAACACAGTTATTATGGTTCCGTACCCCAAAATGAAAAACAAAGCCCGAACTGAACTTTCTTGTCCGTCTGTCAAGACCTTTTTTTGTGAAGAACCTATTATTATTATAGACTATTAAGCCTGTATCATAATTATACCTAAAATTACTGTTTACGACAGGCCGTAATGCTCATACAAGTGGACAATATCCTTTGGTATGACATTAACCTTATGGACGTTTATAAAACCGACCCTTCGTATATTAAAAAAACTGTAAGAATATATAAATGTTTCGTATAGATTAGTTATTAGTTGTATAATTTACCCTGTTATGGTTGGTCATGTTTCTAAGGTTATGATTTCCTTTTCAGATGTACAGTTCGTGACAGCGCGTCAACGTGGCAAGACCAATCTGCTATTTAGACATTATAGGTACACAAAGCAAGATGTCAGAGGCCATAAAATTCGCTGGATGTGTTCACGAAGAAAGAAGTTTAAGTGCGGCGCATATGTATACACGAATTTATACAATGAATTGATTAAAACTCGCACAAAACACAGCCATCCCCCGCTGCAAAATGATATCTAATGAATGGTCGTCACGTCTGGCTAAGGCCGCGTTTTCACTCATTGGGACATTGTTCTGCGACTCTGTCGCTCGACACGAAATTCACGTGTCCCGCACAATGTCGCTCGACGTCGCTTGGGACATTTACGAGTCGCGCAATTTGTCGCTAGTCGATGCTCTGCGATCGTCGAAACGCGCGACCTTCGTGTCTCTCGACTGTCGTCGACTGGCTTTGCCTTTCAGTATAGTGAGAACGTGTGTCGCTTTGTGTTCTGGAAATGGCAGTTTAATAAGCTGCACTGTACAACACTACCACCTCGGGCGACAAACTGATCACGACTGACCAATGTGAACAAGTCAGATGTCGCGGACATTGTCCCACAACTTTTGCAGAGACAACCTACGTGAATGTCGAGCGATAAGTATCTGCGACATGTCGCCTAGTGAAAACGCGGCTTAAAGCTCCGGATACACCAGGGGACATTTTTTCCCGCAACATGACGCGCAACACGAAATCTACGTGTCGCTGCAACGTTGCAAATTGTCCCGCTAAAGGCTCCGCAATATCTTACGTGACGCGGGACATGTTATTCTATAGATTATTGTAATTAATGTTAGCTTCTACTCCTACTTTTCTTTACATAAATACATAATGACGTTTCTTTTGTTTAAACACCCAGCAAAGATTGTATTTAATTATAGTAAACGGTGGATAATGCTGAGGGTGATACAGTTATTTGTATTTTGTATCTAATATTACTAATTATACTGTATTACTGTTTATTGTCCCTAATAAATAAAATAAAATAAAAATGATGCTTGCTCCCGCTCCGAGAGCGAGCGCAAGTGTCCCGTACTCCCGCCCGTGACTCCCGTCCCGCTCCAGTATCGCGCCATGTGTTACCGAGTGTAGTCGTGTGCGCAACGTGTCACTTGCGTTTCACGCTTAAAATAAGTATGTACGCAGCGCTAATCGCCACCTCCTTGGGAGACATATCCATAAACAGTGACTAGTGTGCCCTGCAAAATGTTCCGCGGCATTGTCTCTCGTTAGTTTTAGAGATTACCTCTACATTCGTTGGCCGAGGTAAGCGCCAGCCCTTTGGTCACCCGTGGCGTCAACGAGGTCTATTTCTATTTCTATTATTTATCTAATGAACTTTATTAATTACTACGTTAACTCAATCTTGCTACGTGTAGTTGTAAATTTAAAGGTCATATACCTACTTTTAAAAAGATTATTAATATTTTTTTTATTTTTTAACGTTATAAGTTATTTGAATAAATAAATAATAAATCTACCTTGTACAGTCAACAACAAAAGTCACTGAACGAGTGAACATCACAAGTTTTCGATTTTTCTAAGCATCTTTAACTCCTAAAATGGCCGATCTGCGCTCTTAGCCAAGAGGCATTCTGCAATCGTTGACGCTAATAGAAAACAAGAAAAAAGTATTGGTTTGACATATTTCTGACCACGTGACTTGGCGTTGAAATATGTCAAACCAATACTTTTTTCTTGTTTTCTATTAGCGTCAACGATTGCAGAATGCATCTTGGCTACGGGCCCTGGTATACATTTGGAAAATAGATCGTCATCAGCAACTTTAGTCGTTGACTTTACTTATGGTGTATGTAGTGGTGAGGGTGTTAATATTAAGTATTTTAATTAAATTTAAAATGTGTGCGTGAATTGACATTTTTAGAAAGTTTAATCACGCGTGCACTTCACTTACGGTTTTGGATCAATATGTCAATCAATGTCAAACTTTACCCCTAATGACATATGATGACTTGAAATATCAATCCGAAACCGCGAAAAATAAATCAGGATCGATTATTTAATTTCGGGCGTAATCGAATCGTATAATTATTACGAGATTAATCTACTGGACTTAATAGTGTATCGTAAAATATTTGTATGAAAACCAAAATAGGACCAACATCTACTCATTGTAACTAAAATTTTAATACATTTTTTTTACAATAGTCTATAAGAATTGATGTGAAGCCCGAAGTTTACAAAGTCCATCAGATAACAGAGTGCAAATTGAACAAAAATGTGAATTACAGAATTAAATACTATTTAATTAATTAATTTTTCACGTGCAACGCACGTTTAGCAGTGAAAGAAAGCTCAAGGAAAAAGAATTGCTTGATAAAATTGGTATTTTTTTCCATTTCTGTTAAAAAAGTTCGGACAAAATATAATTAAAGCAAATTCAAAACAGAAGACCGAAAATTCGAACAAATCCACGGATGGTTAGATAAAACTGACGTTCATGCTTTTTTTAAATGTAAGTTGTGTATGTATGTAATGTTATTTTTAAATAAATAAAAATGTAATTTTAGACTGTAACGTATCTTCCTTTTTATTTTGATTAAAGTATTCATAAAACAACCCGTTGTTTCGAATCTGGATTTTTAAACTCGCATCTTTTTTTTTTTAATTTTTTACAGGGTATAGCGTTTGACCACAAGCACTGGTGTTGATATGCCTTAAAGGCCTTAAAGGTATATTAAGATACTAGCAGGGCCCCGCGGTATCACCCGCGTCTTCCCGTTATACCGCAGGAACCTTTTCTGGGATAATGGGATAAAAAGTAAGTATATATATTATACTTATGTGTTAATACAGGGTAGTTTCGGACCACCACTTGCTTATGAAAAACGATGTTAGTGGACTGTATACTGTTGGCGGATTCGAGCAAGCGGCTATCGAGGCGGGGGAACGGTGCTGGATCGTGAAGGCGATTTTGGTCTGTACATATAAACGTCCACACATCCATAGGTACACCCATACTCACAAACTTTCACGTTTATAAGATAAAAAATGTCACCTTATTTTTATTTTTTTAATATTAGTATGATTTGGACATAAATTGATTTGTTATTATTTATTTCAAAGGTGCCCAGTTCGTGACGTCGTGTCAAGGAAACATTATGCTGATAATGGGTCAATATAAGTACACCAAGCAGTCTAAACGAGGCCCTATAACGCGGTGGGTTTGCTCGTTGCAAAACAGCAAGAAATGTAGAGCGTATTTAGTTACATGCGAATCAGAAATCATTAAGCGCAAAATTGATCATAAACATTAGCAAACTACTTATTAATTAATATTCTTCTAGCGATTAACTTTACTGTTAATAAATATAATTATGGAACTAAGGAAATTATTGTTAAATTATGCTGAATAAACATATTATTATGCCTTTTCCATTTTCATTATATATAATTTTCATTTATAATGCCATGTTATCGGTAAAACAGTCGATATTCTTGTCATCTATCAGCTATCGATAGGATAGCCGAATAGCAGCTATTCGACTATCGATTCGTAACACTAGACTTAAGACCTTTTGTTTTTAGGATCTGAGGTATTTTAGACTCGACGGAAGTTTGCCTCTACACATATTTACGTTCATCTATTCAATTCTCTAACGTTTATTTCAACATTTTATTTTTCAGGCAACTTAGAAGAGTTTACGTACGGTGTTTCTAAATACGGCAAGAAATGCTTGACGTACCGTGGCTATACGTACAGTGCCCATTTTGTCTCCAAGCTCAAAGTTCGTTGGCGTTGCGCCACTCATTCAAATAAAGGGTGTCGAGCGTTCCTAACAATCTGCGATGAACAAATTGTTACCAAACTTGACGCTACGCACAACCACCTACCGAAATAAACTCTTCTTATAGCGCGTTCCTGAGTTACGCGTGCCGTGGAACGCCATATCCATACTTGCAGCTACGCGTACACTCTTGGAGAACGCGAGCGGGAACCAATGTACGCGTGGGGAACGTATCCCCACTATGCGTAACTCAGGAACGCGCTATCCGTACGCAGCTTTAGAAGCTTAGAAGAAGAACAATATCTTAGGTTAAAAATGGGCTACTTAACTTTTAATTTAAATCATCAATTAGGTTGCGGTGTTTATGTACCGTAATTATAACACTATGAAATACTTAATTAGATTTAAAAACACTTATGTTATGTTTGCACATCATTGTCATGGTAGAATGTATTGATGCTATCATATTATTTACTACCTTTGTTTGTTAAAAAAAATTGCAAATTATAATCATTAATTTTTTAATTATATTATTTCTTTACAATTAAAACGTCGAATAAAAAGTTAAAGAACATAAAATGTATGTGTTTATTTACGAAACACTAAGAAATACGAGGCATGATGTTAAGAATGTTAACTTTTGAGCCGGTTCTGAGTGAAAAATGAGCAAGCGTAGTTTTTGACCGAATTTAATTTAGTGTAGGTACCTAATATGTTCATTCCACGATAGGTAGGTACTTCATAGGAAAAATAACAATAACAATTTTTACATTTTTGTTTGTTTGTTGGAAGTAATCTCTTGAACTACTCAACGGATTTTGAATTTTCTTTCACTAAAAGGAAGCTAAATTATCGCTGAGGGCTATGTTTTAATTAGATAAAGTAGAGTTTTCAGTATGAAAGCAAGACTTTTGTAAGATAAGTAGGAGAAAATGAGACGACTGGCTGCTTTAGCAGCTTACACTGGCTAAATAGAGTTGATAAAAGGTAGGCTTCCAGTACGTATAAAGAAAAATTCGGGGCAGATTTTACCTATGTGTAACGGGTTTTAACGTTTTTGATAAAAATTCCGGTTACCAATATGCTTGCCTACCCGTGCGAAAACTTTTTGCCTTTAGACTATGAGGTACTAGTTGCGTCCCGCGGTTTCACCCGCGTCTTCCCGTTATCCCGCAGGAACCTTTTTCCGGGATAAAAAAGTAGCCTATGAGTTAATCCATCCTTACCGAGCTGGATTTCAAATTTCATCCTTCTAGGTCATCTAGAAGTAGGTTAGGTTTTGGTACTATATGTCAGTCAGTCAGTGCTAAAATTTACGACTTTTTGACATTCATATCTATAGAACCGTTTGAGCTAGCTTCATGAAATTTGGGCTTCTTGATGTCCTTATGAATATAATTAAACACGCGTAGTTTTATGTGTTTACGTTAAAGAGGTTTTGAGTTATAGAAGGGTCAAAAGTGGCACCAAGTGGTTGGTGTAATGATATTTACACTTGGCGCTGGCTAGCCAGTTCCTTTGGTTGAACTTGGCTTGACACGATGCCGCGTGTCTAGATTAGTAGGATTTTAGACTTTTGCCAAGAGAGTTTGGCCTGCGTATATTTAATGTTCATACATTTTATTTTTCAGGCAACAGCGGTGATTTTACTTATGGTATTTCTAGATTTGGCAAGAAATGCTTGTTATACCGCGGATATACGTACAGTGCTCATTTTGACTCCGCATTTAAAAGTCGTTGGCGCTGCAGCACTCACTGTAACAAAGGTTGTCGAGCATTTTTAACTATTTGCAATGAAAACATTGTTAAATATGATTGTAAACACAACCATCCGCCGAAATAAGTTAATCTTAGAAATTTCGAAGATATTTTGGTATATAGTCAGAAGTTTAGAAGTAAGTTTCAACATTATTGTAAAAAATGGGCTAGTTTGAACTTGATATATAAAACATCAAAGTAATTGTTCATGTACAGTCAACGACAAAAGTAGCTGAACACAAACAAATTTTCCGGTTCACTTTATGATCTTAACCTTCGACCGAATGAACCTTCGACCAACCTTCGACCGAATCATCATTTAACATCACGTGTGTTGTGCTATAGTCAAAAGCAACCTTGTAAGTTGTAAGGAAAAAAACCAACATTACTGATCCAATACGCATTTGGAAAATCGAGTATGATCAGCTACTTTTGTCGCTGACTGTACCTATCGATTTTTGCACATAAACTCAGTTTATTTAATTTTTGGACAAAACAATTTGGAACGGAATCGAACGAACGAAATATATCACAATTTGTAATCTTATGTGAAAAATTGACCGATATTATATAATATTTATATTGTGTGCGTGTGAATGTTTGTTACCACGTATCACCGTAACTACTTCACCGATTTTGATGAAATTTGGAATGGAGATAGCTTATACCCTGAATTAACACTACTTTTTATCCTGGAAAATGGTTCCTGCGTGATAACGGGAAGACGCGGGTGAAACCGCGGGACGCAACAAGCATATAATATGTTCGTCGAGAATTAATGTTTAATTATTAAGACACGGGTGAATTTGTACCACCTCTACCAGAAATTAAACATGTAATATGTATAGGTATATACTGTTTTAAACTTCCATGGTCAAAAACATTAAAATTAGGTTTTATAGCGGGATAATTACCATGTATTTGTTTTTGTTTGAGTTCTCGATATTTCGGCACTGTTGCAAGCGCCATGATCATGAGAATACTAAAAGTTTCTACGGGGAGGATTGTTGATGTTATAACGGGCAGACGTATCTACTACTCGCTTCCTCGCACGTTTTTTGCTTACGATGACATTACCATTTTCACACAAGTCACTCGCAACTCGATTCAAATCTCGACACACAAATACATGGTAATTACACAGTAAAGAAAGAACAGTAGGTTAGCTAAGCCCGCTCGACGAGTTAATTGCCTACTCTTGCGGTGATGCATTAGCGGCGCGTTCCGTACTGAGTGCATGGCCGCGGCCCCGGCCGCCTCCTTTCGTTTGTGATTGTGTGCGTGAAAAGTGCGTGCGTACACGGCGCCGCTACTCTCGCACACATTCAAACCGGCGGCGGCCGATTTGTATGAAGCTGAACTACTACTCTATACTATGGTAATTATCCCGTTATAAAACCTAATTCTTATGTATAGGTATGTTTACTAGCATAGTTATTGAGTAATTTATTGTTGTGCTACTAACACTTGGATCACTTTGTCATAATAAAGAAATATATTATTGTTTTTGCATATTTGTTTTCACGATTATATAAAACTAGCCGCCGTTTTACCCGCGTGGGCTACAGTTTCCCATTTGAACATTTTGACCAATTTCCGTACTAAAGAACAATGGCTAAAACGGATCCGAGGTCGTATGAAAACGAATTATATACGATAAAATTTTTAATTTTTTACCTATTAAGATTATACAAACGAAAGTGTAGAAAAAAAAGATATTGATTTATTAACTTCGTAGTTTCTTAGGACATTGTTTAACTTACACGATACTTGGATGTTTTGAACGCACTCCGCAACTTATTTGCTATTCCGTTTCACGCTTTGGAAGTCGGCCTTACTTAAATTAAGTCATTAAAATCAACGTATCTACCGAACATGAACAAAAACTAATCTTTTTAATCTATGTACTAACAATTTGACTGTCACTGTCAAGTGACATTGACAGAAACGAAAATTTTTCAAACAAAATATTATGCGGTCAGGTTCAAGGCACTATGAAAAGTGGCCAATGTTCTTTGGTATGACATTTACTGAAAAACAGTGTTGTCTGAAAATTTATGATAAAAACAGTTGAAACGGAAACGACCTTTTTAAAACTATGTTGTTTATTACACTTAAGTAGTTTTTAAACTGTAAAATAACTGTATCATAAACTCCTAAACTATCTAACTTTAATTCAATTAAAATATCACAAAAAAAAATACTTTGTGCTAAGTAGCTTTAGCATTATTGAAATCATCGATAAAAACATTATTATCATAGTAAAGAGTAGTAGTTCAGCTTCATACAAATCGGCCGCCGCCAGTTTGAATGTGTACGAGTGTAGCGGCGCCGTGTACGCACGCACTTTTCACGCACACAATCACAAACGAACGGGGCCGCGGCCATGCACTCAGTATGGAACGCGCCGCCTATGCATCGCCGCAAGAGTAGGCAATTAACTCGTCGAGCGGCCTTAGCTACTGTTCTTACTTTACTGTGCTATTATAATCAAATAAGTCAGTAAGGTCATATGCGCGTTTCTTTCATTCTATTGCTTTTAGGTTCATTGGATTAGTTTGACAGTTTGTACTTATTTACAAGCCCTTCTTTTGCAGACTTCAAAATTATCATGTCTAATCGCGGCAATGACATGTTAGTTCACCTCGGGTATATATATAGGAAGCAGTCGAACAAGAATGGCAGGGTCCGTTGGAGATGCAACAAGTACCATCTGACAAGCTGTAAGGCGTATATAACGATTTTTGATTCAATAGTTATCAACTGCAATTACAATCATAATCATGCGGCTTTTGATCGCTACTTTTGATATAGTAAACTTGGTTAATAACGATTTTTATTAACTGAAATTACAATCACAATCATGCGGCTTTTGGACGCCACTTTTGATATAGTAAACTTGGTTAGTAATCATAGTTACTATTGAATTAAGCAACATGGTGTTTTACAACGAATTTAATTAACTAGTTATCAACTCAGACTATAATCGTAACCAACTAGCGAATGATAAACGCCAATTTTGATATAGTAAACTTGGTTAGTAATCATAGTTACTATTGAATTAAGCAAGATGATGTTTTATAACGATTTTTACTAAGTCACAAGCTGCGCCCTGCGGTTTTACCCGCGTCTTCCCGTTATCCCGCAGGAACCTTTTTCCGGGATAAAAAGTAGCCTTTGTGTTAGTCCAGGGTTTAAGTAAAATTTAGAATGGAGATACATTCTAAATTTTACTCGAATCCGTTCAGTAGTTTTTGCGTGAAAGAGTAACAAACATCCATACTCACAAACTTTCACGTTTATAATATTAGTAGGATAAGCATCTGGGTCATGACAAACGCTACTTTTGGTGTGGTTAACTAAACTTCATGAGTCATCATCAAATTATTAAATATTAATAACAAAGTGGCTCTCGCTTCTCACTAGGCAGTTCTAACCACCGCGGTGGTTCACCGGTTCACCGCCACCGGTACTTAGGTCCTGCCTTGCTGTCAAAGTCTCTCTACTTTTTAGATTGGATTGTTTTTTGTTAATGGTAATTTAGTTTTCTTTACTTTTATAAAATGACTGTAAATACTCATACATTTAATACCTATTTTTAGTAAGTACTTAAAGTTTCATACCAATAAACTATGTTTTTGCGTTCTTTCTTATTGTTGAATTTAATTAGGTACATTTTAGTGTCCATGCACATTTGTTTAAAAGGTGATTATGTTATAGATAAGCTCTATATTTGTTACAAGTTCCAATAAAAAATATATTTTTAAATCGGTTTTAACTTTTTTGAATCTGAGACGAAGAATTTCTTTCGCTTAAATTCTTTCCCTTCTTGATGACTTTACAAAAATATTTTCGCTCTAGATATTGCTTTCCGATGCTTTCCGTTCATTTTTTTTATTAGTGTCCTTTGTTTCAGAATTCTCTGAAACCACATCACGTCGAGGCAACCGAATGCTTGTGTACCGAGGCCACAAGTTCATCAAGCAATACGAAAAAGGTGGCAAAGTTAGGTGGCGATGCAGTAAGTATCACATAACTTGCTGTAAGGCATACATGACGATATACGCAGGTGTGATAGTCAGAAGCAACTTTGTTCACAATTGCTTTTTTCATAACAGCGTCGTTTTGAATTGATACACGTAATAGCCCATGTTGCTAAATATGGATTTGCTCGAGCGTCGCGGAAACCTGGTAGATTAGATGGTAGAAAGAGTAAATGGATCTATAATATTTCCTAAAATCCCCTCTATCCTATAGAAATGTATAACGTATCTTCATATATTATTCATCAGCGGTAATACTTAAAAATTCATTATTAAATAGTATACGAGTATGTAGCAAAGAGTTATATGATATATATTATGTAAGTATATTAAAATTTAAATAAATAGAAAGTAACAAATATGCAGAGCAGTTATTATATTTTATATAATTATGTATTGGAATAAATTCAAGTTTATTGCACTTCGTGTTTTGGCATTCTTTATCAGAATTAATAAACCCAAACTATTTGTGGATTGTTTGGAGCTACAGACACTAAATTTGAATCGTTCTAAAATAAATCTGCATGACCTACCGGTGCGTTCCGGCAGCCTCACTTGAGAGTCAGTTCCCAGTCCTGACGTAGCATGCCAGCTTCGATCACATCGTAACTTACCATCTGATGTACCTATTCAAACGCTACCCCGTGAAAAGTAGAAAAAACAAAACAAACTATCCTTATTCCAAATTTCACTCATATCCGTTGAGCCGGGAGAAAGTAACAAGCATACACAGTAATACCGACTCGCTTAGAAACTTTCGCGTATATAATACTAGCTGTTTCCTGCGGTTTCCCCCGCGTGGGCTACTGTTTATCGCGATAAAAAGTAGCCCATGTCCTTTCTCAAGCTCTAGACTATCTCCATTGGGTTCGAATCCCGGTAAGGGCAAATACATGTGTGATGAGCACGAATATTTGTACCTGAGTCTTGGATATTTCTATCTATATAAGTATTTATTTCTCTATATAAGTATGTATATCGTTGTCTAGTACCCATAACACAAGCTTCGAGCTTAATTTGGGGCTAGCTCAATTTGTGTGCAATAGTCCCCCGATATTTAGTCCCCCGATATTACAAATTTCATTCAGATCCGTTCAGTAGTTTTTGCGTGAAAGAGTAACAAACATCCATCCATCCATACTCACAAACTTTCACGTTTATAATATTAGTAGGATAGGATAGTAGGGATTAGAATGATTAAAGTATTTCTTTGTTGTAGCTTTCTCTTCACTTCAACACGGTTTTCTCTTTCAGAAATTGCACGCGGAAACAAAATGACTCACGAGGGTCACAACTATATTCGTCAATACTATAGGAGAGGCCAGACGCGATGGCAGTGTGCGACCAACCACAAAACAGGCTGTAAGGCTTTCATAACGGTCCTAGAAGGGATTGTGGTATGCAGTTATGATCACAACCACGCAACCCCGGAGGTCAAGAAATCTAGGAAGAAGAAACTAGTCTTGTCACAAAACTAAAGTATTCAAATTTCAATTAACCGAATAAATTGTCTTTAGCGAACCTTGTTTTAATGGTCACAGATTCTGTTGTTATATATTATAAGGAATTTCAGTTGTTTTTGCTGTTTTTATGCAACTAAGCGATTACGAGAGCAAGCCGAGCGGCTGGTGGTAAGCGTCACGCTTGCCCAGTACAGTATCGCCCGAAATTAATAATCGATCCTGATGCGTCATCCGCGGTTTTGGATCGATATGTCATGTCATATGTCACGTTTCAATAACCGATCTACGTAATACGTCAAGCTCTAGTACTAAAATGACATATCGATCCAGAAACGCGAAAAACGGATCAGGATCGATTATTAATTTCGGGCGTATATCGTCTAGTTTTAATAACCTATCCACGATTTGCCCTACTAGAGTTAGACATTTGACAGTTCTTCTATGCAACTTGTGTAGATAGATCGGTTATTGGGACCGGCCGTTAATCATCGACAAAAGTGTATCAGATTAGCCAACTTAAATGCTTAGGAAAATTGAAAAAATTACATGTACAGCAGTTTTTGTCGAGTGTGACCAGAATTTAATGAGGAACAATTTTTTATTGTATTCAGACTCATTATTATTTATGAAATATGAAGTATCATATACTTATCTATTTTGTCTTGACCATGGGGAAGTCATCAAACTAACTAACTAAAATGGCAGAACGACCTAAGTGACTCTTGGCCTCCGTTAATAATAGAAGCAACTTCGGTCTGTCCTGCGGCACCTCCTGCCAGTCCTCCACCTAGAGCTCGAGCTCGTCCTTCGTGACTTCGTCCTTCCAGCGATACCTGGGACTGCCGATGGAGCGTCGGAAGTCTTCAGATATATCTAGTAAAATATGAAGTTAAAATCGCCATAGACTTCGTCATAATAATCTTGCCATTTCACTGATTCAGAACATTATGGATTCGTCGATGCGAAAGGGGTCCAAATCATGAACTTCTACGGCCATGAATTCTTCAAGAACAATACCAGAAAAAACGCTACATGCATAAGGATACGATGGAGATGCAGATCGGATTACAAGAATGGATGCAGAGCGGAGGTAGTGACGAATAATGGTATTGTTATAAGTTATACCAAACATCATCATCATTCCAAACATCATTAGGTTTTTGATTAAAGACCGGTTTCAATAACTTATCCATCCACGGTTTGTGCCCTACTAGAGATATAACTTTGACATTACTTCTTAGCTTGTGTCAAATTTCGTAGGGCAAAGCGTTAATGGATAGGTTATTGAAACCGTCCGTAAAGGGATAACCCCGATCAAAACGTAAAAAAACCGCGGTATTCAGAGATGAAAAGAGACAATTCTTGCAAACATTTGTTTTTAAAAAAAAGATAGCGTGAAACATAATTGTATTATGTTCAAGATGATTAAAAGTAGTTATTCAAAAACAAGAAAAATGCGGCTGGACCTGTAAAAAAAATAAGTACCTAGTCCTTATAAATAAATTGTCAAAAAATGAGAGAACTTTTCATCGTATGCACATTGAACTTATACGAAAAAAAGATAATTTTATTTATTACAATGGTAGTTTTTGTATTTTTATGTTTCATGTTTTAATGATTTGCAAATGAAAAAATAAAGTACGTCGATTCGACGGTAGACGGCGTTCGTACATCGTTACTTGCAGGGTTGTGTTTGAAACATGTAAAGAATATTCACCTTTAAACATCTCGATCAGCATTGTGCATTATTTCAATTTATTTCGGAAAAGAATAAAATATGAAAACAGCATGACTAGAGCAGATAAGAATGTTTTTTTTTGTCTAATTAATAAAGATACTTTGGTGCTAAACTGCTGTTTTACTAAAAACCTAATAGTGTGCTTGCAAGCTTGCTGAAGAGAGAGCGAGGCGGCTCGTCAGTGACTCCGTTCCAACAAATGCTAATCACATCTGCACTAAATATGGACGAGCCTGCCGTTCTCGTATTGGTCTGAATAGCCACCAACAAAAGTGTTCTTCAAACCCCACTGACACGGTTTGAATCGTCTGTCATAGACGTCTAATGGCTTGCGTACACCGAATCCGTCATCGGCCGAAGTATGCTCGGGCGTCATCGGCCGAACTCGGCCGATCAAATCAAACGTAAGTATGTAAATGAAAGTCAGCGCTTACACTGCTACTACCGACGTCGTCCGATGACGCCCGAAAACGGACGATCAACTGACGAGTCCGAACATGTTTGGATTTTTTGTCAGTTTTACCGGCTTCTTTCTGCTATCGAGTCGTTATTTGGACAGTTCAGACTTCATAAGTTCCACCGTCAACGGCCGTTATCGTCTGCAGTGTATTCAGTTGAACGTCCGAGTTACTCGTCCGAGTAGTTCTGTCCGCCATCGGCCGACAAAATCGGTTTTGGTGTAGGTACGCGTACCATAAGGCCATGTATGTGTAAGTAATAGTGAGCTTAACAAATATGATCTAATGATATGACTACGTACAATTGGTAGTTTATTATTTGTGACCGATTCAAACTATATGTACCTTCTGCATAAAGTACGTACGTATATAGAACTAGTTGCGCCCCGCGGTTTCACCCGCGTCTTCCCGTTATCCCGCAGGAACCTTTTTCCGGGATAAAAAGTAGCTAATGTCTTAATCCAGGTTATAAGCTATCTCCATTACAAGTTTAATTCAGATCCGTTCAGTAGTTTTTGCGTGAAAGAGTAACAAACATCCATCCATCCATACTCACACACTTTCACGTTTATAATATTAGTAGGATAGGATAGTAGGGATTAGAATGATTAAAGTATTTCTTTGTTGTAGCTTTCTCTTCACTTCAACACGGTTTTCTCTTTCAGAAATTGCACGCGGAAACAAAATGACTCACGAGGGTCACAACTATATTCGTCAATACTATAGGAGAGGCAAGACGCGATGGCAGTGTGCGACCAACCACAAAACAGGCTGTAAGGCTTTCATAACGGTCCTAGAAGGGATTGTGGTATGCAGCTATGATCACAACCACGCAATCCCGGAGGTCAAGAAATCTAGGAAGAAGAAACTAGTCGTGTCACAAAACTAAAGTATTCAAAATTCAATTAACCGAATAAATTGTTTTTAGCGAACCTTGTTTTAATGATCTCAGCTTCTGTTGTTATTTGGAATTTCAGTTTTTTATGCAACTAAGCGATTAGGAGAGCAAGCCGAGCGGCTGGTGATAAGCGTCACGCTTGTTCAGTACAGTATCACCCGATATTATTAATCGATCCTTATCTGTTATCCGCGGTTTTTGATCAATATGTCATGTCATATGTCGCATTTCAATAACCGATCTATCCACTGTTTTCCCCCTACTTGAGATGGAAATTCGACACAAGCTGCATAGAAGTAATGTCAAAACATCAAACCGTGGATAGATCGGTTATTGAAACCGGTCGTAAATTGGTCATTTTAGTGGTGTAATATGTCAAGCTCTAGTACTAAAATGACATGTTATGACATGACATATCGATCCAAAACCGCCTACTACGAGTATAGTTAGAAATTTGACATTTCTATGCAACTTGTGTCAAATTTCTATCGTGGTGCAAACCGTGGATAGATCGGTTATTGGGACCGGCCATTAGTTATCGACAAAAGTGTATCAGATTAGCCAACTTAAATGCTTAGGAAAATTGAAAAAATTTACATGTTCAGTAGATTTTGTCGAGTGTGACCAGAATTTAATGAGGAACAATATTTTATTGTATTCAGACTCATTATTATTTATGAAATATGAAGTATCACATACTTATTTATTTTGTCTTGACCATGGGGATGTCATCAAACTAACTAACTAAAATGGCAGAACGACTTATAGTGACTCTTGGCCTCCGTTAATAATAGGAGCCACTTCGGTCTGTCCTGCGCCACCTCCTGCCAGTCCTCCACCTGGAGCTCGAGCTCGTCCTTCGTGACTTCGTCCTTCCAGCGATACCTGGGACTGCCGATGGAGCGTCGGAAGTCTTCAGATATATCTAGTAAAATATGAAGTTAAAATCGCCATAGACTTCGTCATAATAATCTTGCCATTTCACTGATTCAGAACATTATGGATTCGTCGATGCGAAAGGGGTCCAAATCATGAACTTCTACGGCCACGAATTCTTCAAGAACAATACCAGAAAAAACGCTACATGCATAAGGATACGATGGAGATACAGATCGGTTTACAAGAATGGATGCAGAGCGGAGGTAGTGACGAATAATGGTATTGTCATAAGTTATACCAAACATCATCATCATTCCAAACATCATTAGGGTTTTGATTAAAGACCGGTTTCAATAACTTATCCATCCACGGTTTGCCCCACTTAGATAGAAATATGACATTATTTTCTATGGAGCTTGTGTCAAATTTCTATCTCCAGTAGGGAAAACCATGGATAGATAGGTTATTGAAAACGGCCGTAAAGGATTAACCCCGATCAAAACGCAAAAAACCGCGGTATTCAGAGATGAAAAGAGACGAATCCTTTCACACATTTGTTTTAAAAAAAAGATAGTATGAAACTTTGGTAGTTTTTGATTCTTAAATGAAAAAGTAAAGTACGTTGATTCGGCGGTAGACGGCATTCGTACATTGCTAGGTACATGTTTCATGGAGCGCCATAACGAGAGAAAAATAGAAGTCAATGTGCAAATATTATAATATCTCTAAAAATATTTTCGCTCTAGATATTGCTTTCTGATACTTTCCGTTATTTTTTTTTTTATTAGTGTCTTTTGTTTCAGAATTCTCTGAAACCACATCACTTCGAGGCCACCGAATGCTTGTTTACCGAGGCCACAAGTTCATCAAGCAATACGAAAAAGGTGGCAAAGTTAGGTGGCGATGCAGTAAGTATCACATAACTTGCTGTAAGGCATACATGACGATATACGCAGGTGTGATAGTCAGAAGCAACTTTGTTCACAATTGCTTTTTTCATAACAGTGTTGTTTTGAATTGATACACGTAATAGCCCATGATATGGATTTACTCGAACGTCGCGAAAACCTGTTAGATTTGGTAGATTAGATGGTGGGAAGAGTAAATGGATCTATAATATTTCCTAAAATCCCCTCTACCTTATAGAAATGTATAACGTATCTTCATATATTATTCATCAGCGGTAATAATTAAGAATTCATTATTAAATAGCTTTTTTTATTATTAAATAGTATACGAGTATGTAGCAAGAGGGAATAAAAACGGAGTTGTATATAATATGTATAATTCATTAAAATTTAAATAAATAAAAACTAACAAATATGCACAGCAGTTATTATATTTTATATAATTATGTATTGGAATAAATTCAAGTTTATTGCACTTCGTGTTTTGGCATTCTTTATCAGAATTAATAAATCCAAACTATTTGTTGATTGTTAGGAGCTACAGACACTAAATTTGAATCGTTCTAAAATAAATCTGCTTGACCTACCGGTGTGTTCCGGCAGCTTCACTTGAGAGTCAGTTCCCAGTCGTGACGTAGCATGCCACCTTCTATCACATCGTAACCTACCATCTGATGTACCTATTCAAACGCTACCCAGTGAGAAGTAGAAAAAAAACAAAAAAAACTACCTTCATTCCAAATTTCACTCAAATTCGTTAATCCGAGAAAAAGTATCAAGCATAATACACACAGTAATAATACCCACTCACTCTGAAACTTTCGCGTATATAATACTAGCTGTTCCCCGCGGTTTCCCCCGCGTGGGCTGCTGTTTATTGCGATAAAAAGTAGCCTATGTCCTTTCTCAAGGTCTTGCCTATCTCTGTATCAAATTTCATTTAAATCGGTTCGTGAAAGCGTAACAGGCAGATGGACAGAGTTACTTTCGCATTTATAATATGAACTAGTTGCGCCCCGCAGACCTTCTTCCGGGATAAAAAGTAGCCTATGTGTTAATTCAATTCATTTATTTCAGTTTATGTCAAAACCCAAACCGTTCAATTCAATTAAATAACATAAAAACATCAATTACCAATTCTAACTAACTCTAAGGTCCATTTGCACGACCGATTTAAATTTCGATTTAACGAATTTCAAATGTCAAATCGTGTGGAAAATTTAGTTAAATTCAATTTTAAATCAGATTTAATTTGTTGTGCAAGTGGGCCTAAGACAACAGGCACAAAATAACAAAACAATGGAACAATATTATATTAATTTAATCTATATTTCGGTTTGGATCCGGAATGCCCAATATGCAACCTGGTCCAATGCTGCTTTATTGGGCAGTCCAGATCCATCCGCCAGGTGAACAGCTGCAGGTAGCTGTTGGAGCTGCCGCGCACCCGGCGCATCAGGGACGCAACCCGCTTGCGCATGATAGCTGCAAAGCCATCTATGTTTATCCAGCTATCTCCATTCCAAATTTCATTCAGATCCGTTCAGTAGTTTTTGCGTGAAAGAGTAACAAACATCCATCCATCCATACTCACAAACTTTCACGTTTATAGTATTAGTAGGATAGGATAGTAGAGATAAGTATGATTAAAATATTTCTTTGTTGTAGCTTTCTCTTCACTTCAAACACGGTTTTCTCTTTCAGAAATTGGAATCATTAAATCGCGGCGCGGAAACAAAATGTTGACTCACGAGGGTCACAACTATATTCGTCAATACTATAGGAGAGGCAAGACGCGATGGCGGTGTGCGACCAACCACAACACAGGCTGTAAGGC
The DNA here is from genome assembly GCA_931315375.2 of Opisthograptis luteolata. Taxonomy (NCBI): domain Eukaryota; kingdom Metazoa; phylum Arthropoda; class Insecta; order Lepidoptera; family Geometridae; genus Opisthograptis; species Opisthograptis luteolata. The sequence continues at coordinate 10,750,612 of OV928042.1, forward strand.
TTTCATAACGGTCCTAGAAGGGATTGTAATTAAATGCAGTTATGATCACAACCACGCAATCCCGGAGATCAAGAAGTTTAGGACGAAGAAACTACAGTAGTCGTGTCACAAAACTAAAGTATTCAAAATTCAATTAACTGAATAAAGTATTTTTAGCGAACCTTGTTTTAATTATCACAGATGCTGTTGTTATATATATATATATACTAGCTGGCACCCGCGGCTTCGCCCGCGTGGAGGTCGGTTATCGCGACCAAAAGTAATCAAGAAATTTTGATCCCGTTCCCGCAACCCATGGAAACCTATTCCAGGTATAAAAAGTAGCCTATGTATTATTCCAGGCTATAATCTATTCCTGTACCAAATTTCAGCTAGATGAATTTCTTAAGTTATCCCGAAGAAAATATTAAAATATTGAGCTTTATACTTTAACGAATTTAGGGTAGGTACTAATTTATACACCTGCACTTCCTGTTATCTGCCCAAGTAATCACAACCCAAACTCTAATATATACACACCATAAATATTACTTTTTCTAGTATCGAAACTATTTGATAAAAAAACAAATCTATGCAAACTCTTTGCTTCCCAAGTTCCCACGTGTCCAAATCTTTAGGCTAAGCGTATACTGAGACGCAATTGATGCAGTGTGGGGCATCGCTGATTTTTTATAATATCTATGCATAATAAGCAAAGATACGATGTTTCTTTTCATTTTGCGGCAACAATGACTATATTTCTAAATTTAGTTAGTGCGTATTATTCAATGCGTAGGATAGTATTTATATCACACTTTCATGCATAACACGTATTTTAAAAAAGCATGAAGACATAAAAGCAACGCTATTACAAACTGTAAGTAACAATAACTCATTAATTTCATAATCTGACACTAATCCTGAGTAAAATACTATAGGATGGTAGAGAACGTGTGTGAGAAGTTAGATCCCAAAAAAATTTGCAAATAAAGTGGCATCCAGCATAGTTCTACAGTTCTAGATAGGTTTTAGCAATAGTTCCGTCATTTTTATAATTAAAATCGAATTTTGAAAAATGAGATGTTAACTTCGAAAATTAATCATAGCATCTCATCGAATTTCGATGATTGGCCTACACTAGTTCTATGTAGATAAAGTGCTATCCAACATAGTTCTACTGTTTTTGATAAGCAGTAATAATAATTAAGACGATTTTGATTAAAAAATGAAATTTTCAAAACTGAGATGCTAACATCTCATATATATCATAGCATCTCATCGAATTTCGCAAGTTTCATCATGCCAGAGTGAAAACTAACGAAGTTCTACACCATAAACCTAGCCGCTGACCCAGTGCGGATTGGTATGGGTAGGAGTAAATTTAAGTGTCACGTCTTTACTTAAACGATTTGTTAGATGAATTTCGCGAACGCATTATTCAGTTGCAGCGAATTTTAGAATCGCATTCTTTAGCGAATCAATATTTCATGTTTATCCTCTTTGATCCGGCTTGTGGCTGGGTCCCACCCATCATCTCATCATCATTAATACTCGATACTGTCTGAGTTTGATATATATGTATTACTTGACACTGGCAAATACACTAAACGTGTGACGCCTTAATAAAAAAAAATAAGAAGAAATCTTTACTAGAGATGTGATGTGCCGACTAGTCGATAAAGCAGACTATCCGGCCACTATCGTAGTCGGTGACTTTTCGGCAAAGAGCGCAGTGGTATAGGCTTTAGTTTTCTTTCAAGGCTTATATGCATCATAAGAGCCATCTCCCTCCGTGACCGTAATACATCAGTCAGAGTCGGAATGAAAATGCTCCATTTTGTTGCCCACAAAAAGACACTAGATGGCGTTGCAAGTCAAGTAAGCAGTTTTACCCTCTGTTATTTTAACTCAATGACGAATGTTTTTAACTGTTATAATTTTATTTTTCTTAAATATAATCTTATATAATTTTGTTTTATTGTTTTGCAGTTCTAATGTTTACAACATCAGACACAGGCACACCGAGGTTAATGTTCAATGGTTACATGTTCACTCGACACTACACTCGGCACTCCGGTCTCACTAGATGGCGTTGTTCCAAAAGGAATCAAGGTTGTAGTGCCGCAGTAATGACAAAAGGTCAAGCTTTTGTTTATCTTAGAAATGATCACAATCATTGAAAGTTACTTTTTACACAGACTGCAAAATGCTTGGTACTTGCTATTACTATAATTTAATACATAATTTACCTATATTTGTTAGGTAATTAAAATAAGTAGTTGTCTCTATAATATTACCTGTTCGTGTTTTTACGATAGGACAGTTTAGATATTTTTTAGCAAAGTTGGTTTAATACGAATTTTAAAACGAATTTCGTCGAGTACCTTACTAAAACTATTTTCCATTTATTCCATCATTTTTCTCATGTAAACCTATCTAATTACTATACGGCTACACGAATCTGTTGTTTGATAAATTCATTTATTTATTTCTCGGACAAAATGAACGATAATACAAAATATAATGTGGCAGCAAAAAGCAGTTGGTAAAATCGTGATGGCATTAATAACGTGTTAATAATAATAAATATGTTTTTGCTAATAATTTTAAAGCCTACAAAATAAAGATACATTTACTTTATATATTATGTATTGATTTTGTTTTTGTTTCTTGCTTGTGACTAATTATAAATAAGTAATATTAAAATAAAATCTAGCAAAAAAAAAAATCTAAAAAAAAAAAAAACCAATACCAATCCAAACCAACCAATCTAAATCTAGCTATTTATTTTTTGTAATTTATTTATGTATGTGTTATGTATTTTTAAGGTCCGTATTTCTTGACATCTAAAAATGGCGGGCAGCGTCTTATCTATGAAGGGCACTTGTTTACTCAACAATACAGTCGACACTCAGGTGCCACTAGATGGCGCTGTACTAAAAGAAATCGTGGCTGCAACGCTTCTATAACCACCAGAGGAAATAATTTTGTCAACGTGAATAATTGTCATAATCACGGTCTAGTTGGTCTGAGCAATTTTTTATAAGCACCTCAGACGACTGGGCTATCAATACTTCCTAACATTATAAATTCGAAAGTAACTTGGTCTGTCTATTTCTTTGTAACCTATTCATGCCTAAATTACCTAGCGAGCCAGGCAAGACTTGATAATGAATGCCCTATCGCCAAGCTATGGTTTCATCAAGATGTTTTTCTTTCACCGAACGCATTGTAGGATTCGAACCCACAACCTACGTCACTACCATTGCGCAAAACCATCGTTTTAAAAAAGTAGTACCTACCTATATAGTAGTTTCAGAAGCTTAGGTAAAAATAAAAGTCAAAAATTTAATTGAATTAAACATTATTTATTCTGAAATGATGGTATTAAATCTAAAAATACAATAAAGTACAATCTGCCGTTCATAAACAATGCTAAATATTATTAAAACGGTATTATGTTTTTTGTATAATTATTTAAATGAAATTATTTAGTTAAGTATAGTTATTTAAACAATAAATCTCAAGGAGTACTTAACAATTTATTGCAACTAAGCATTTAATAAACATGTACTCATTACTCATTACGTATATAGACAAATTCGGAGATACACAATGTCTTCATAAAACATTCAAAAGATTATAGTTAAGCATTTAATAGATAAACAACCGCTCATTACTCATTACGTATATAGACAAATTCAGAGATACACAATGTCTTCATAAAACATTCAAAGGATTATATAGTTAAGCATTTAATAGATAAACAACCGCTCACTACTCCTTACGTATCTAGACAAATTCGGAGATACACAATGTCTTCATAAAACATTCAAAGGATTATATAGTTAAGCATTTAATAGATAGACAACCGCTCACTACTCCTTACGTATCTAGACAAATTCGGAGATACACAATGTCTTCATAAAACATTCAAAGGATTATAGCTAAGCATTTAATAGATAAACAACCGCTCATTACTCATTACGTATATAGACAAATTCGGAGATACACAATGTCTTCATAAAACATTCAAAGGATTATAGCTAAGCATTTAATAGATAAACAACCGCTCATTACTCATTACGTATATAGACAAATTCGGAGATACACAATGTCTTCATAAAACATTCAAAGGATTATAGCTAAGCATTTAATAGATAAACAACCGCTCATTACTCATTACGTATCTAGACAAATTCGGAGATACACAATGTCTTCACAAAACATTCAAGGGATTATAATTATTAATAAGCATTAAATAAATAAACCAGCGCTCATTACTTATTACGTACTAAATTTCAAATTGTGACAGTAAAACATACAAATACACAACATTTAATTAAATAACAATTACACTATAAAATTAATAAATACATAACATTATCAAGTAGGTATTATTAGGTGAAACGTGACATTAATAGCAATGAATATAGATGAATTCGGATAGGTATATTAGCAAAAAACACGGTTATCGAATAACGTAATTGGGTCGAATTGATTACACTTAAAAAATGGCCAATGTTCAGGATTTGGAAGCCGATAAAGTAAAGTGGTCTGTGATGGAAAAACTCTTCTTTTTATTTAGAACGTTCATCTAACCCGCCGAGTTCATCGCGGAGGACATCTGGTCAGTGTGTCCGGTGGACGTGCCCGGCTGCGGCAAGCTGGATGGACCTGCAGCAGCGGCCTGCGCTATGCTGGCAAGACTCACCGCCTTCGGCATCGGCTTGTTCTTCAACATCTTCAGCCTTTGTATGGTCTTTGTCAGTATTTGAATGAAGTAGTCCTGGTTGTTGGGAATCAATCCCAAATATACCTTGTCGGATCTGTAGAAAAGAAGGATGATTTGTATGTCAGGACGCGACATGTTTGTAAAGAGGCAGCCGGCAAACCCGGTGCTCATGACTTTGGTGAATATATCCAGCTCTCCACTAGGCTGCATGTGGAACTGCACGGCCTTGCTGTCGACCAGGAGCTCTCGACCTAAGGATCCGATGGCGTCCCTCGGAATGTGCCGCAGCCGCAGCGTGCTCGGCAATGTGTCCACCTTCAGGTTGAATTTCATGCCTTTTGTTGATATTTGACAAGGTAATTTGTAAGTCTTCTGCTGGATCGTTTTTGGGTTCACGAGCCATTCTATAACGCCGCTCCAGATGTAGTATCGCTGTGGGGACACTTTCGGATCCTCGGGCGCTGGGCGTCGGCCGACTACTGACTTGGTGGAGGCGAGGTTCGCCAGGCCAGGCTTGCGTTGGTGCTGACTGCGAGTGAGGGACAAGGGCAGCAGCTTGCGGCAGGTCGCGGTGGTGAGCGACCGCTTGAATCCCACACCTGTAAACAATATTTAAACGAATTTTAGATTAGGTTCCTTCCTTACCTTCATTTAGTTTCATGAGTGAAATTCGTTTGACATATAGATAGATACCTTAAAACTAAAGTGTCGCAAAGGGCGGTGTTATCGCTTAAAGTGATCTTTAATAGACTAGCTTGGGATGAAAGGGATTGATAGGTAGGTACAGTAATAAAGAAAATATAGTTAAATCAGCGTTTATTTCCAGTGACATGTTATATTTTACAAAATGTGCCTTAGAAATCAGAAGAATCCTTAAGAATCAGCTGCCTAGCACCTATTGGTGTGCAGCCCCACTTGAGAGCCAGCGTCACCTTAGACCAGTGGTTCTTATCCGGTGGTCCGTGGACCACTGATGGTCCCTGGTAGTATCAGAAGTGGTCCACGAAGCCATGCTAAAAATATGAATAAGAGACAGCGAGCGACATAATGTCGTGGGGCACTTCGCAATCTAAGAGAGTCAGCAAAGGGCACGTTACCTCTAAAAGTGGTCCGTGGCAAACCAGAAAGATTATCAATGGTCCTTATTACTAAAAGCTTAAGAACCACTGCCTTAGACCACATCGTCACTTCACATCAGGTGTCTTGTGGTAACAAACCCTATCTGTAAGAAGAAGAACAAAACCTTAATTCTCATTTTTAACCGAATTCCAAAAAAGGAGGAGGTTCTCAATTCGGATGTTTGTATTTTTTTAAATGTTTGTTCGGGCATAACTCCGTCAAATACGGTTTAGCAAAATTATTTTTTTGTTGTAAAGAAGATATTTCAAATCAGAAATCAGGTTTTGATGATGGCAGACCAGAGAAACCGAAGGGAACCTGAAGTCACTTTTTGTTTTGTTATTAAAATCGTTTCTTTATTTTCAGATTTTGAATTCATAACATCGCATCAAAATCGGCCAATGATAGTACACTCCGGATATAGGTTCAACCGACATAGAACCGTGGGGATGAAAACACGCTGGCAATGCTCATCGCATGGTAAAGGCTGCAGGGCGTCTATTATAACAATTCAAGACATAATTGTCAAGATAAATAATCATCATAGTCATCCGCCGCCGTCATACTAGTATTTACATGAAAATGAATAAATATACCTATGCATTTCGTCTCCCCGAAGCCACGGAAGACTTGCGCTCACTCCAGGTGGAGGACTGGCAGGAGGTGGCGCAGGACGGACCGAAGTGGCGTCTTTTGCTATCGGAGGCCAAGACTCACTTTGGGTCATTGCGCCATCTGACTTCGTTATTATTAGGTTCATATGTGCAGCCGATCTTGGTTTCAATATGGCTTACTCCGACTGGCTAGGAACCCTGGACACTTCCATATTATACTAAGAACGGAAGTTTACTTGTAAATGCCACTGATCCATCAATGTGAGGACCGTGCTTGAGTAATAAGTAATAGTATCATTGACTAAAATAGGGAAATTAGTTTTGTTATAATGTTATTTCATCATAATATTATTTGGATCTCAAAAGGGTTCAACAAAGGCAACATTCTGTTTAAATCATTGGATTTAATGGCCAGGGCGTGGCTAATATAAATTTTCTTTTTAAATAAATACACAATAAACTTTTTACAATAAAACAAAGTGTTTTTGTTTGTTTTTTTGTTTGACGTATTGTGTTTTGGCGTAATGCTGTTTTTTTTTTATGGCCTCACACGGTTAGTGTATTTGCCAGTGTCACGTATAAAACATTTCAAACTCGGAGAGTTGAATCAAGTATATGATGATGATGACATGAAGGGATGAGGATAGTGTCTAAGTAAAGTAGTGGCGCTTTACTTAACTTTACACGGACTTTTTTGGAACAACTAGAAATGTCACTTTCACAACTTTATTTCAATTTCCCACACTCCTACACATTAACGAACTGAACTTATTAACATAATGGTTAATAATCCACCAATATCACACATTATCATTTGAAGAAACACAAGTTTTGGAAATAAAAACAAAATTTTCACGTTGACAATTCAATTGCCGCCAAAAAAGTCCCGTAGTGCTGTTTTTAATTTTTTTTATGAATAAATAAATAAATAAACATTTTTTTTTCGTACATGTCTTAAGTTAATAAAATAAACACAATAAGTATTTCAAATATCGTTTATTTTATTATATATCGTAAATTGCGTCAATTACGTGTTAGTTAACATTGAACCTTGGGTGGGTTTTATGAACGTGTAAGTTAAATGTTATTCCTTATTTCGGTTAATTTGATCAATTGTCAAATTTTCCGTGCTATAAAAATCCGTTCGTTTAATTTCAGTAACATTTTACGTACGCTCTTTACTGATGGAGATGGTAGCGATTATTTTTTTTTTTCATTTTCTTTGCCGCCAAAAAGTTGCATTAAAATTTTGATAGTAATTTCACAGATGACAATAAAATGACAAGTAACCATAGACAATTCACGTTCAGTTCAAATGCGTTCATAATACCGCAACCAGTAAAAGATACTCAAGTTTACGAGTCGTAATGTTACTAATGAGTTACCGAAAAAAGGTAGGTACATTGTTTATAAAACCGACCCTAAAGCCCCCGCTGCCTTTCAGGTTGTCAAACTGACGTGTATTATTAATTAAATTAAGCCGCCGCGAAGTGCTCTTCTGGGAAATTCCCCTAGCTACTGTCGGCGCCTAGCTAGCCTAGCTATTCCAGTAAATTTACACGCAATTATTCGCATCACCTGGAGAAAAAAAAACCCGCGCCCTTAATACTCCAAAAATAACAAAAAAGTTATTGGTAAATGAGACCCGAACTCTATAAAACTGAGCTTATTATTTTATGAGCTAAATTAGTTAGGTACATAATAACTTTTATTTTTCATTACAGATTTTCAACCGTTCTTTACGAATTCTCGTCGAGGGAAACCTATCTTACTCATATCAGGGTATAGATTCTGTCAGAAGAGGGTTGTTGGGCTTGATACAATAAGATGGCACTGCTCCACGCATCACAATAAAGGGTGCTTGGCACTCGCTGTAACAACTGAATCGCAGATCATTGAGACAAATAATTCGCATAACCATATGCCATCTAGCTACCCCTTATTACGGGAAAGGCGGAAGCTCAAGAAAAAAAACAAGTTCTGCGCTCGCTGTAAGAACTGAATCGAAGATCATTGAGACAAATTATTCGCATAACCATATACCATCTAGCTACCCCTTACTACGGACTAGGCGGAAGCTCAAGAAAAAAAAAAGCTCTTACTCCTATGGAACTGATTTGCCACCAGCTAGCCATGGCACAGGATTAGCCTCGAGGTAGGTAGTCCTTACAGATAGTTAAGAGGCAGCCGGACAACTTTTTACGACGTTTTAAAGTGATCACAACGTATCCTATTGAATAAATAAAAATTGACTTTTGACTTTTGACTTTTCAGAATGTTTTATAAATTCATCATTTTGCTTGTTTACAAACGTGTGACGTCATATGCTAGGATTTGTGTTTCGGAACAGATGATAAATTTAGAATTTGCATGTTTTATTCATTGATTACAAAATTTAAATCAAAGTCATTTTACAAAAATTACGCTTACGTCCATATTTTTTATTAAAAATTAATAACATTACTTACTTACGCCCACACAATCACATACATAGGCTCTGACCCCTAACTAGGTTTCCCTGTATCTAGGGTATCAGAAACTACGAGGATCGAGGATCCACAACACCCAGACACAGCACAAATACTTGCGCTTTTTTTTTTCAATGCACAAATATTTGTCCTGTAGCGGGAATCGAACCCGCGACCTTACGTTTCACAGTCGGCTATCCACAAAACATAACAGCATAAACATAAACATTACATTACACATAATATATATAGGGTTCCGTACCCAAAGAGTAAAACGCGACCCCATTACTAAGACTCGGCTGTCCTTCCGTCCGTCCGTTTGTCACCAGGCTGTATCTCATGAACCGTGATAGTTAGACAGTTGAAATTTACACAGATGTTTTGATATAACAGTCCGGTTGCCTATCGGCCGGTTTCAATACCGATCTATCCACAGTTTGCCCTACTGGAGATGGTAATCTGACATAAGCTCCATAGAAGTAAAGTCTAATTTATGTCTGTGTTTGTGTGTTTGTGTGTGTTTGGGCTGTAGGGCGACATATCTCTATGGCTCTTTGTGTTATCGTGGTGTTGGAGACTAATTACCATCTCGCCCTTTTTAAAGAATAGTCAATTACCATTAAGTTATACCACGTGGTTAGAATCTGTTTGTTCTGACAAACTTAATGTGCCAAATTGTAATGGGCAAAAGCATGGTTGTGTTCCGGTTTGAAGAGAAATATCAGCATTACTGGGCATCATTACAATAAAATACTGATATAATAATATGTCGGGTTGATAAACGCAGTACAGTGCTTCACAAAACTTTGGAGTGGAAACCTTTATGTGGCATTGTTGTTGTATTGTTGCAATTGTTTTTAGGTAACAATTAAGTCAACAACCGCTCGTACAGTCAGCGACAAAAGTAGCTGATCGTTCTCGATTTTCCAAATGTGTTTCAAATCAGTAATAATAATTATTTTTTTACATTGTAGATGGTATCATTTTGACCACACCATAACATACCTGATTTTAGGTGATGATGAGGTCAAAAATTGGTGTCTAAGATGATGAGGATAATAGAAAGAAGTGTGATTGTTCAGTGACTTTTGTCGTTGACTGTACCTCAACTTTTTTGAATCAAAAATTAGTGAAAATTTTTTTTTGGACAACAAAATGTCAGTAGGTTGGTTGTATACTTTACAGATAGATATTTACCTAAGGTACCTGACCCATGTAGGTATGGCCTATGTAACTAATATTAAATGTTTCTCTTTATTTATCTATCTAATATACGAAGAGGTACGAAAAATCGTCGTCCTTCGTTTCTTTTTCAAAAGGCGCCTAATTCGATTGGCGTAGTATTTCCAGGACTCAATTATGTGTGGATGTGATTTATTCTAGTGAAGAATAGCTCTATTTTGGAGGCGTTAATTTTCGAGTAGAATTGTTTACTTGAGAACTTGAGCTCTACGGGAATTATCACGGCTTCAAGAACTTTTTTATTCCAGGGTGCCTTCGAAGAAATGATTTTACCCATGCCGGTCCAGCCGAAGACTTTTCGTCGTTAAAGTTGTTCGATATGTTATGCTTCTGGCAAAAGGCATACGCCTGCATACCTAGGATTTTATGAGTCAACCGCTTCTTCACTTCTGCTAGGTGAATCATTTTTCTGACTAAGTCTTTCTCCTGGTCTGGCGTAAAGGTGGCTGTACGGCCTAGGCGTCTTATAACGGATCCTGACGTAAGATGGTTCCTCAGGGTTGTCCTTGGTATGTTGAACGTCTTCGAAGCTTGATACTGCGAGATTTTTTTCCTTTTCACTGCCCTTACAGCGTTTTCCATTTGAGTGGACGTCCATGTTGCTCTCTTCTTAATGATTAATGGCCTTGGCTCCTTCTCCGTTGTGACACTGGAAACTGACATTTGAAAATTAATAATCCATAGTACTCTAATGAGGCCCACGGCTAATGGGCCTTATTGGTCAATTTCTGCTTGAAAAATTGACAATTAATTAACTTATTATTACAGGGTTTTTATTACCAGTGTGAATGGCTATGATTGTAACCTTATCATATTAAACAAATATACATTTTAAACCGCCATATAATTATTGTATAACGCTAACAAACTCTATTTTAAATCGAGGAAAAAAGACAAGTACTAGTCTCACGTAATTTTTAGGGTTCCGTACTTATTGGATCACTGTGTTATCCGTCTGTCTGTCTATCTGTTATTTTTTAGTACGGTCATGCATAATGTTCACTACCAGCAGCTACCAGTCTTGGGAAATCATTGCAGCTCGTTGGTTTAGTCGGCATATCGCCTTGATTTGTTCAGATTGAAACGCTTTAATTATTTTACTTTTTACGAATCGAATAGCATCAAGCGGGATTTTAAAGAGGGCTTTACTTGGGTCATGCACATTAGTTTTCTAATTATATTGCTAACTCCTTAGATAGATTAGAAATGTTACTACTAGTTACGTAAGACAAAAATAAAATGCACAAAGATCGTAAAAAAAAAGTACGAAGAAAAAATTTCAGTAGCACCTCAAATGATTATGACCTATTGTGACCTACAGAGGTTTTTGAACAATCGAAACAATCGAATAAATCATCTCGGACTCGCCCATCACTAATGTAGACACGTCATTAACTCGCCTAGGTCGAGCGTGCTGTTAGCTTTTATGTTTTAAAATGTGATTTCTTATATTAATTGTATTGAACTAGTTTTATTTTTCCGAATAGTCTTTTGATATTATTAATAAAAAGAACGATTCCAGAAGTTGTCTTTCGTTTCTTGACATTCGGTCCACCTATTGAAGGTCCTCCTACAAAACGTCTTCCAGTTCGTGGTCGCCACTCGAGAACCTTTCTTTCCCATCAGTTATCGGTAAGCCTAGTGCGAGTAAAGACCAAATTTCAGTAAGTTTGATCTTATTGTCAAATTTTCTGACGTTTAACTTACGGACGTTTATAAAACTGGCGCTTCATGAAAACGTGAAATGGCTCTTAACTTGTTGCAATTATACTAAGCCGCGTTTTTCCGCAAGCGCGTATACGCGTTTTTGTATTTAGAAAAATTGATTCATCATCTTCATACAAAAAATGCGACCAAATTAAATTAGTGCATGTGTTTTAATTTTGAAGCTAATCCGTAATTATTCTTTACAGCGATATTTATATATTGATAATTTTATTGCAGGTGTTTTCGAATACGTTCTATCAGCCAATCAAGCAATACAGCGCCATCTAGTGACGTTTGGCTTTCAACGAGTATTACCTACTGAATAAGAAATTAAATTATATGGCTAAGATCTAAACCCTGTAAAACAGAATCTATCTAGCTCTAGCGTAATTTATGTATAATGTGGTCAACTTTAGCTCTAATCTGATCTGTCTCTATGTAATGGCACCATTATTCTTTTAGATAAGCATGTTAAGCAAGTTATTTCATTTTATTCTATTACAGACTTTATTTTGACCCTTAACTAGAATTTCCTGTATCTATGGAATCAGAAACTACGAGGCTCGGGTGATTCCCAACTCTCAAATACAAAAGAAATACTAATTTTTTCAGTGCACAAGTATTTGTGGCGTTGCGGGAAACGGACCCGCGACCTTACGCATCGCAGTAGACTGTTCGCCCACTGTGCCATATAGGTCGTCAAAGTATCACAGCATGGCAAGTCAAAGCGCGTTTTTGTGTTTCAGATTCAGCACTTGCAAGGCTACTAGCTGCAATCTGTGAGCCACAAGACGATGAAGAGTTCGCTGTAATTTATTAAAATAGGAACTAGACCCCTTAAAGGATTGAATCAGAAATGAGGTAATCCGACAAGAGAACTAAGGTCACCCACATAGCTAATGAATTGGAAGTGGGCCGGTTATGTAGAGAACAGATAACCGTTGGTGTAGACGTGTTCTTGAGTGGAGAGCGCGAAGTGGCAAACGTTAGGCAGCACCCTGCGACAAGGTGGGGCGACGACTTGCGCCGAGTCGCTGGTAGTAGTTGGATAAGAAGAACCGAAGGTCGGCCATGGTGGCGTGTTTTGGGAGAGGCCTATGTCCAGCAGTGAACTGACACGGGCTGATGATGATGAGGAACTAGATCATATAATTAATTGCTTTGTTATCTGCGCTTCAACTGGTTCTCGAGACTTCGAAGACTATGATACCGTTTGGTTATCTAAAGTTGACACTGGAAAGCGCTCCACCAACATGAGCTCCACTAACATGAGCTCTGCATTAAAGTAAAAGGAGATCATGAAAATTGATTTATTAATTCGCCGCTAGGAGCGCTCTACATATCCTTAAAGAAAAAAGTTCACGCGCTTGCCGTAGAACGCGTTAACGTCTCCCAAAAACTCACACCAGACCAGTCACGGGCCCTGACAGTTTGCTATAACTTGGCCCACGTTGTTTTCTTTTACCAATTTGACACACAATCAGATACAGAATAGTAGCATAGTAGATGTAGTAGTAATGCTCTAGATATTGACTAATAATAACGTCAATGCCAATTCCCATTGCAGGTTGGAGCTCTTGATTGCATGCAAAAAGGACGATGTACCATGCATGCATGACCCTGCAGAGACCTAGTGGTAGGTACTATTCGCCATAATAACAATATTATACAATTGCAGGATACATCGCAGGCGGTGCTATGAAGTTTGTTCATCAATTCGGCGATAATCCTAATTGCAACATCAGAAAAGTTTGTAAGGGTTGCTACCAGAAGTTAATAAATAAAGGTATGACGCCAGTAGAAGTGAATAAACGAGTTAGGAGAACCAAAACCTTCTGCTTCGGCTGCCAGATGGTCTTGTGCTCGGCTTGTTATAACGACATGCATAAGCAATCGTGTCTTAATAATTTAATTGTTCAAAATAGTGATCATAATAAAATATGAAGAAACCGGGTTTAACCGATGTTTAACCGACTTCAAAAAAGGAGGAGGTTCTCAATTCGACTGTTTTTTTTTTTAAATTTTAATTAATTTTTGTTACTTCTGAACTTTTGTCTGGGACAACCGATTTTGATGATTTTTTTATTATTTAAAAGCGCTTTCCGTGTGGTCAAATTTAAGTTTGGTCCAGTTCTGATAATGGCATCATGAGAAAACCGTCAAGTCAGTTTTTTTTTGTTAACATCTAGTTTTTATAGTTTTATGTTTAGGCGGTTTAATAGTACAAGTACCTTAATAGTTCTAGGCCTTATAGATTGTCTAATAATAACTTCACGCAAGGATTATATTCAATGAAGTTATTAACAACGGGTGTGCGTTTGATTTTGTGTATTCTTTTTACTATGCATCGACTTTGATGAGATCTTCATCTGTTCGATTGTGATTGCAGGTGGTTCTTAGTTTAGCTACCTATACTTAATTGTGTCGTGAGGGATTAGATAAAGACAATATATTAATTACTTACTTGCTATTCATTCATTAAAGTTACCATTCCAAGCAAAAATTTAATGCTGTTAACCAGTCCCAACCCGCATTTATATTTTTCCTTCCTAGCTACTATGTGCAACATACGAGTATATATATAACAATACGTCTGTCCACTTTTTTTAAGCTCTTGAATGTAATTAAGAGCGTTATTCAAGAATTTTTCGCATTTCACAGATAATAAATAAATTTTTTTTCTTTCAGTGTCAGGTCTGTGCGTGATACTTCTTCCGGATTTGGATACTTTGGCAGATTAGGAAATCGTGTTTACTGCAATAATAATAAGGTCTACTGATGTCGCTTTCACTTCACATTGTAGATATTGATTTATGTCGCGTTTCAATAACCGATCTATCCACGGTTTTCGCTACTGGAGATGGAAATTTGACATAAACTCAAGTGATGTCAAATTTATGTCAAACCGAATCGATTATTAATTTCGGGCGTAAAACATATTGGCTTCAACCGTTGGATTGCTACCTTCACTAGTCTATAAGTAATCTATATTCCTAGTTTATTTTGCTGGAAATCAGAGCAGGCCTCTTAGTTAGAGCAAGAGGGAGAACTCAGACATTCCTATCTTTAAAAAACCAAAATGCACCAGTGCAATTGTTTTATTCATAAGCTTGAACATTATTAAAAAAGTTTCTTTAGCTTTGGTAGGTAATTAGGTATCTTTTTAGTGTCAGATTGAAGGTAAAAAGTTTTGCCTTGCGTCACCGTTAATAAAGTTGTAATAAACTAGATTACTGCAACGTATTAGTATTGCAACATCTCTTATGAAAGGCGGATGATAATTTGCGGTGCGGCCCGCCCGTATTGTGCGCGAGGTTTTGTAAGTTATAACCTTAACAGAACAACAACAGAACTGTAATTATTATAATAGAATTTTATGTTTTGTCAAAACATGTTTTACCTAAATAAAAGTCATTAATTTAATGTAAGATTTTATAGTTACGCTTTAATTGATCATTTATTTATTAGCATGTAGGTTAAAACTATGTCAGTATCAGTAATCAAAAAGTCGTATTTTTAAATTAGTTTATTGTTTATACAGGAGGCTGGCTTGTCATCCAATTCCGTCACCTTTCCTTTTGATATTGATTAGTTCCTTTTTTATCTAATATATAAAATTCTCGTGTCACAGTTTTCGTTGCCATACTCCTCCGAAACGGCTTGACCGATTTTTATGAAATTTTTTGTGCTTATCCGGTATATATGAGAATCGGCCACCATCTATTTTTCATCCCCCTAAATGTTAGGGGTAGTTTGAATTTTTTTATTTTATTTTTTAGACAAAATTTTTAATTTCTATTTTTTTATGATACAACATACAAAAATACATACAATCCTCAATTTTCACCCTTCTACGATCAACCCTTATTTTTTAATAGCCATTTATTATATGGCAAAACAACGTTTGCCGGGTCAGCTAGTATAATACTTTTTTTTTTGTTTTGGATTCTGTAACGTCGACTCTGTTCATGAATAGGACCACTATACTAAAACAAAAGAAAAACAACATGTCTAATCTGGTCATTGTCCAATTCCCTTACCTTACCTTACCTTTTTACCTTTGAAGCAGATCACAAAAAATGATAAAAAAGTTAAGCCATTCCAAGTTCTTGTATTTAAAAAAGCGCTATGTTAAATAATTTGTTATCATTTTACGTCTAATTTTTTTTGTAAAAGTTGTTAATTTATTGATTGCATATTTTAAGAATGTTACTTTTATCTGTTATTATGTTCCTGTTTAAACCAAAATTAGAAAAGAAGTAAAATAAATAAAATTCAAACAAGCAGTGGCTTTTATTTTCTTTAACCTAACCTCAAACAAAACATTCTTACAAGCTCAACTTGACCATAATTAACTAATTATAGAAGGTTTTTTGTTCTTCGTTATATAGTAAAAAATCTCATTCTTAGTAGTGTAGGTACCTAAGCCCACAAAAAATGACCCAGTAGTTTCTATTCTGCGTAATTAAACAAAAAATGTCATAGATATTTGAGACTGCATCACGTCAACCTCTATAGGTACAATCGTCACTTAAAATACTTGTATCACTCATACGAAAAAGTTTCGAATTGTGGACCCAGGATGCAGCGTTTTGCAGTACAAAAGTAAAGGTGACAACTACAGTACATTCAGACCACAGATTTGGCATTCAACAAAACAAACCTCTACACTACAGAATATACTCAATTTTTCTTAGCATTAGCAGATTATAACGAATGTGTAGTATCTACCGTCTTTCTGTGTACTAACGCGACGTTTCTCCCACAGACCGCCCCATATTCTGCACATCGAAGATCGGCGCCAAGGTGATGAAGCTCCGCGGCTACTGGTACACTCGCCACTCCGTCTGCTCTTCCAAGGTGAAGTGGCTGTGCGCTGACAGCCGCGTCATGGACTGCCATGCCATGGTCGTCACTATTGGCCACACGATGGTCGATCGACAGAACAGGCACACACATCCGCCTAGCAGATAGGGATCATGCTATAAGGTTAACGCCATAAGGCTTTTGCCATAAGGCTTATACCGTAAGGTCTATGCCATAAGGCTCATACCGCAAGGACTCATGCCATAAGGCTCATACCGCAAGGACTCATGCCATAAGGACTAATGTCATAAGGCTTATGCCCTAGGATGTATGTATGTAACATTCATAATCAACGTTATTATAATTAAAAGGAGGATACAATGCTTTTGCAGTCATTTATTCAGTAAAAAATTTGTTTGACGACTTAAAATAAATGGTTTTTAAAATAATGATTAAAATTGTTGTCAGCTGACCTGTGTTCACTTCTCTTTAAACCTGACTAATAAATGACTAATCATCGCCTCTTTTGATAATTATTTTATCGCTAATTTTAGCATGCCTGTCTTGACAAATACATGATTAATTCATTGTAATAATCATATTTTTTTCTAATTATGATATCGTTTTAGTTATTTCTAAGCAAATCTTGGTACTGTTTCCTATAGCATACGTTATATTAAGTTATACTAAGTATCCATCAAAAAAAGACTAAACGCTGTTACGTAAAGATCTGTAAAATTAATTCTTTGATCTATATAAACTACATATCATTGTGATCAATCTACTTTGTGCTCAACTTATTTTTTATGATTATCTACTATTAATTGTATGCCATCGTGTTATAAAACTATTAGAATATAAGGCATTTTTTTTTGTATAGGATTGATTTTATGATATTAATTTTTAGGATAGGGATATTTGCTTCCGTGGAATTATCAAATATTGGTCCATTGATGGACAAAAGGTTACTGTGCTGTGCTGTGCTCAATAGATATTGGAATTGTTGAATTTTGATAATGTTTTATAATATTCTCTCTGTGTCTCATACATTTTATCCATTCAAGAGTAAATCTTTTTGGATTGTAAATAAATTAGACTAATTCCATATATTTATTTCGTAGTGTCGTACCTATATCGGAATGTCTGAGATTTATATATATTGGGATGTAAACGTATTTCTAGTATAATTCTAAGAAGTACCCATTCTTTTTTAGGAAACGTATTAAGTAGATATAAGTTTTTGCCTTAATATAAGTCTTATAACAGACAAAAGTAAAGATTTTGATTAAAACTACATAATTTAACGATCTCATATTATTGTATACGCAATTCTATTTACTAGATAAGTACCAATAAAGGCTGAAGTGGTATGTAAAATTCAAGTCGATGACTCAGAAGGCTTGGGCCAATCAATGATTGCAGCTTATTTATAAAGGAGTATGTATCCTACATCCTCAGGGGAAGTGTATACCACACCTTTATTCCGAGGACAAAGATTCCAGTGAAATTACAGAGTATTATAAAGACGAAGATTTGACATCTAATATCTCAGTATTTAGTTTGATATTCATAGATGGCACTAAACTGAAACTGTGTTGACGCTTACGATTATGTGTCACACTCATTTTTAAACAAAAAGAACCTACACTATTTATGACTTACGAAATAACGAAGGATATAAAGAGGAACAAAATGGTTCTCGATGGTGGAATATTGCCAGTTTTCTCTTAATATTTGATAAGGGTATTTTCTTTTATGTTTAACCACTTCGGCCTTCAATGGTGAAATTACAACGAATCGATGTTTTCTATATGTGTGCCTTTATTTTGAATGTAAGGTTATTAATGTTATATTGTTTAATGATGAAAATGATGAATAAACTTTATGTAACTATAATTATCTTGTTTAATTTTGGAGTCTCCATTTTGTGAAGGTTTTATAAGATAGCGTAATTATTTACTATAAAAGGTCCCAAGACTGGTTTAAGTTTCATCACGATGCTTTTCTTCGCCGAACAATCAAGCTCATTGCAGGATCAATTTACGCGTCTCAAACCGACTTTACTACTACTGAGCTATCATCATCATCATCATCATCATCAGCCTTTTACGTTCCCATTGCTGGGACTGCAGGGACTCTGGCCTTCTTCTTCTGATAGAGAGTATGGGCCGTAATCTACCACGCTGGCCCAGTGCGGGTTGGTAGATGTCGCATGCCCTTGAATGATCAGCTGTAGACGGCGTTCGTACATTGCTACTTGTTTGATGACGCGCCATTTCTAATTATAGGTAGAGAGAGAGAGATAAATAGAGGCAATGCGCAAATATCATCGACTTTTGTTATACTTTTAATGATTGTAAAAGAGAAACATTTCCATCTTGGCTACACTGAGAAAAATAATCTGACTTTCCTTCTGAGTTCTTACCTTCCAAGGCCGATAGCTTCCTTATTTTACCTTAGTTTTATTTCCAAATCACAATTCCATCCCTTTTGAAGGAAACGGTATTTTCGGAAGGTTTTTTCGTGTAGGCCCCCTGATCTCTCCGTCTCGATTTGCATCGTCAGTATTTGCTTCAGAAGAAACAAGTCAAGAGGAGTGAAAAGGAAATAAAACAAATGATATTGGACATTTTATTCCAACCTGGGGACACATATTATGTATATTAAGTACTTATTGACTAGGTTAACTTTGTAAGTCAAACAACGGAATCTAAGTGATAAATAAAAAAACTAAGGCCGGTATTGTAGAAGGACGCTCATGCAGTAGGTAATCTCCTACTGCTATGAAGCATAGATTTGAGTCTGTATTTCAATATTCATTAGAAATATGTCACTCAATCGCTACTCAAGCATCGATCTACACTTGAGCGTCATTCTAAAAACCACACTGCGAAAAAAAATTCTGACTTTCCTTTTGAGTTTTACCCACTAAGACCGATTCCTTCCTTATTTTACCTTAGTTTTCCTTCTGAATCACAAATCCTTCCCTTTTAACTTAGAAGGAAAACTGTATTTTGGAAGGTCTTTTTTCTCCGTGCAGCCTTAATATTGTAGAAATTAGGGATTTTTGCAAGGTGACTTGAGAAATAGATTCAAACACTAATGAATGACTAGACATAATATTGTATAGCTAATACAAAAGTATTAGGTAACAAACACTATAAATAAAGAATAATAAATTAGTACAATTAATAAAATATCATCAAAACTTTTAGCATGTAACAAAGAATATAAATAAATAAATTATTGAAAACATAAACAAACATCAAAATTACTAATTAATAGGGAATGCTTTATGAGAAGTGTTGAAGTCTATATACTTTACATTTTAATTAATTTTTAACTTTATTGATTTACAACGTAATAAATAAGTTAGTTTACACAATAAATTAATTAAGTATCTACAAATGTCATTTATCTTTGCAATTTTACATACAGTAAAACTGTAACTAAGCTATATTTGTATTTTTAATACATTTTCACCGATTCAGTGATATTATAATTGGATAATATTTAAGATACAAAAAAGTTAATTACATCTTAATTTTTTATTTGTAAAAGTAGATAAACTTTTACAAACAAATACGGAGATACAAGCATACAAGTACAATTCTTAGAATATTTGGTTTTACATACCAATTTGATTAGTCGTTTTATTCATCGTATTCATAATATAATACGTTAAGGTGGATGATCCCAGAGCTCATCACGCTATGTTGTCAAGAGATGGCGCTGATGTCATTTTTTACCTAAATTATTTTTTTACGTCGAAAATAACAATCTTATTCGAACCAAACACTAAAGCGCGCGTTCTATAGCGTTACTCAATTGTAAATTACCCAAATCTTCATTAAATAAACTAATAAATTACTCGTAACGCTTCTCTTACTGCTGGTGTCACAAATTTACGTACTTACACACGCACACGTAGACATAAAGTATGTCATTAGAACGCATCTAAGGTGGTTGCTTGCGGTCCGCCTAGCAGCCCAGCGTCAATAGATGGCGTTGTTTCTAATTAACGCATCTTATTTTATTATGAATGAACAGGTGCATATTATTTTAATAATAATTATGTTTACCGGTAATGGCGTAATATGTTTTATGTATCCAACAATATTTCAGATGTGTTTTAGTTTTCAAAACACTTTTATTTGTGCCAAACAATATCGCGGCGGTAGTGGTGTATGGCAGCGATCTATTCACGCACACATAGAAAATGGTCTTGTTGTACACGAAACCATTTGCTAATTTCGTTCTTTCGTTTACTGTATAGGTTAGACCAGTGGTCAAACCTCTCAGTAGTTCTTTACTAATAACGAGGTTCCGAGTTCGATCCCTGCCTCAGATTTTTGGTAATTTTCTTTGATTTGGATGAAATTTAGAATGGAGATGACCTATACCCTTTATTACCTATACTCTCTACTCTCCTACCAATAAAGACATTGGCTATTGTAATACTTTATTATAAAACAATCAGGATTATTTATTATATATGTACATAGTATCAAAATAAAAAACAGTCAATCACCAATAGTCTTTTTATTTACACATTCTTAAAATATTCAATAGTTCACAATTCTTCGTCAATATAAAGTCCTGCTGGTCGCACAGTTTTTTTCATTTTTTCCATGAACTATGTTCTGGCCACAGACTCATTGTGTTGGCCATATGCCATGTTATTGGTCAGAACATTGTTTTTATACAAAATTCTTTTGACGTGGTTGTGGCATGGTGTTATCGCTTTTCGTTTACATATCTGCAACAAAGCTATAATTAAAGTATATTCTAATTTGTATCCCAACCTGGCCATACAAAAACTACGGATTTATGTCTACTAAACACTACTAAAGAAACAAACATGACTTTGAAAAACTAACCATTCCAAATCGGCTGGCTGGCCTGTCGCATTTATATGTAGTGTAAACATCATTTTCATGTTGCCCTATGGTCAGAAGTTCAATTCCTTTTATTTCCTCCGTTGTTTTTTGGAAGTCTCGAATTTTCGAGAGACATGCTTCTTTCAAATCTGTTTCCACAATTGGTTCATTTGGTTTAGTAGTTACGTTGATACGTGGTAACAAACATTCACACGCACAAATTTTTGCATTTAAAATATTAGTAGAATAAAATTTCGTTTATTTCAAGGTGTCATTTACGAAGTAAATAAGCGTAGGAAAATTATATGTCATCATATTGTTTATTTCAAAGGTATTTGAATACACTTTCAGCAAGGGCAGTTGTAGAACAACGTCCTTGATCCTCCGAAAATTATATTTGTGGTGACAGCCAGCCAGCAGGGCTTTTCCGGTTATACAAAGGTACTATGTGGCAGGGCTGTTGCTGGCCTCAGCTGACGTAGTGGTGCACGATTGTATCTGCTGATTTCCATCAATAATTTTCCAACGTTGATCAACCTTTTTTACAGAGTAAAACTATAAACAACAACTTGCCTAGCAACGTAGCAACTAGTCAAAAGAGGACTTTTTTGGCGGCAATTGAGTTGTCAACGTGAAAATTTTGTTTTTATTTCCAAAACTTGTGTTTCTTCGAGTGATAATGTGTAATATTGGTGGATTATTAACCATTATGTGTTCGTTAATGTGTACGAGTGTGGGAAATTGAAATAAAGTTGTGAAAGTGACTTTTCAAGTTGCTCCAAAAAAGTCCGTGTAAAGTTTAAGTAAAGCACCACTACTTTACTTAAACACTATCCTCATCCCATCATCTCATCATCATCATCATCATCGCCATCATCATTTAAACTTGATTCAACTCTCTGAGTTTGAAATCTTTTATACTTGACACTGGCAAATACACTAATCGTGTGACGCCAGAACAAAACAAAAAAAAAAAACTAGTCAAAAATGCATTTTACGTGAATGACGTAACCAAAAAACTCATAGAACAGTCTGATTAGTTTATACTAGCTGCACCCCGCAGTTTCACCCGCGTGTCCTACAGTTTATCGATATTTCTTTTTATAAAACTATTGTAGTAAAAGAAACACTAAATATTAAGTGAAGCTTACCACTTACCACACATACACATACATTAGTGAAAACCGCACCCTAATCGGTTAAGCCGTTTCTGGAATTAGCGCGCACAAACGCACAGACAAACAGACATACAGTCAAACAGACAAAAATTCCATTTATCATTGTTTTGGGTTCTATTGCGTTGATGATAAAGACCCCCAATAATAGCTTTTCTCATTTATCTTTCACTAGTTTTCAGCCGCGGTTTCACCCGCGTCTTCCCGTTATCCCGCAGGAACCTTTTTCCGGGATAAAAAGTAGCTATAAGCTATTTCCATTCCAGTAGTTACGGTGATACGTGGCAACAAACATTCACACACACAAACTTTCGCATTTATAATATTAGTAGGAAAGGATAGGATGTACAGACAGCGATCAGTCACAGTTTTATTATATGTATAGGTAAATAAATTTTTATTGTAAATGTGGATGTGGATTTGGATTCCGTCTTCTTTACCGCTTAGACTGTTTTATTGAAAAATATACCTTATTCCGTTTGATAACAATATGTATAGTATTACATTGATAGATATCGGTTGATTTCGGTTTTTTCTTTGACGTTTATGATTTGAAGCGATGATAGCTCAATCGGTTGCGCATTGAACTTCCGTGCTGCACAGCACATGTTCAAATACCAACAATAGGTATGAGGTTTCGGTGAAGAAAAATATCGTGCCAAACCACAACATGGTGGCTTATTATGTAATATTTGAGACTTTAGATCAGATACCTACCTAGTAGATAAGACACTCATTAGCCCAGTAACTTCGCTAGCTACTTATGTTGTAGTTAGTACCTTACCTACCATACCTTTACCTACCAAATATTTATTTGATAATGCGGTAGTGCGGTACCAACACACTGGGTATCAAATATAGGGGTGTGACTTGAAAGGGAAAAAATCGATTAAGAAATAATCGATTTTTATCTCTTTAGATTAAATCGATTTGTAAAAACGATTCGATTATTTTTTACTTAATAATCGATTTTTTACAAATCGATTATTTTTCGATTTTGTACAAATAGATTATTGTTTGAATTTTTACTAAGCGATTGTTTTTATTTATATAATCGATTTGTAAAAAACAATTATTTAAATAAAAATAATCGATTTGTAATATAATCATCGACTTTTTAAAAATCGATAAAAAAAAGATCGATTAATATAAAAATCGATTATTTTGTTCACATCCCTAAACTATTTTAGCTAGGTAGGTACATACCTACCACCGTGGTAGGCGACCTCTTGCAAGGGCGATCTACCATTTCTAGTTCTACCGCCAAGTACCTAACTAACTATTTTATCAATAGTAGGTATCTACGTAGACCGTATGTATTTAGATTTACGTTCTAATGTAAGTATGTTGTCAGCTGCCTGGTTACCATAATACATACAAGTCGGATGGCCGTGTGAGAAACTATCGCAAGATATATATTTACTTTACTTATTTATTAACTTATTTTCCTACTTTGATTACCTGGGCGAAATTCTATCACTTAGGTTATCAAAGTGGATTAGACCTCCACGACCTTGACTACCAACCCGTTTCGATTTACGTCTTCGGAACGGAAAGTAAAAATTGCCCCAAAATCAACAAAATCGTTCATGCACGACTTGGCAAGTCGAAATATCGTGGCGAGCGAGACAGAAAATCATTCTTCACTAGTCACGCCCGATCTTGCAACGTCGCATAATTTTTAGCTATTGACAAACTATAATTTCTTCTGTGACGCTTCAACGTTGTCGTATGCCACCATTCGCTCACTGCACAAGGTCTACATCTAAATAGTTCATCGAAATTCAGATAGATGGCAGGTTAAAATCACCTAATTCAAGTCCGTCAACTTCAGTGCCACTCACGCACACATGTGTATAATAATACGATTTTTCCGATGTAAAATTACATGGAAAACATAATTTTTGTAAGAGAAACTGATAGTTCGCGAATGGGTAATTAATTGAACAATTTAAGAAAATTTTCAAACTTCATTAGAATAGTTCGCGTGATCCATATCGCCCTTCTTGAGTTTGTATGGGAAATTGCACGAGCCCATTCACCTTAAGAATATTTAGATTCTAGTGACTAGAAAACTTTATACTTTTCCCCTTTAGGGAGTAAAAGACTTTTATTTTCAAAATCCCCTTTCGCCTGAATGTGCAACTCTTAACATTAGTGGCAGTGGGCTGGTCATATAAGCCGCAGAACCGACAACCGATAGGGTAGACGTGTTGTTGAGTGGAGACCGCGACTTGGCAAACGTAGTGTAGGACGCCCTGCGACCAGGTGGAGCGACGACTTGCGCCGAGTGGCTGCCAGTAGTTCGATGAGAAGAGCCGAGTGGCCGGGCACAGTGGCGTACCTTGGGAGAGGCCTATGTCCAGCAGTGGACTGATACGGGCTGATGATGATGATGATGACGATGAAAGAGATTAAAAATCTAATATCTAAGGGCGCAGTGCATTGCCGCGCAGGATTTTGAACTGTTGAAGTTCAAAACCCTGGGTGACGCTTACCATCAGTCGAACGACTTACTCATTTTATTATTTAGCAACATAACAGGAGGACCTGGATCGCTGGGCAAGGTTCGTCACGCAGTGGGTACCTGAGGACGGGCGACGTCGCCGAGGCAGGCCCCGAAAAAGATGGCGTGATCACTCACGTCAAGAGCGATGGTCTGAGGTTGCAGGAGATCGAGATATCTGGAAGAAAATGGGGGAGACCATTGCCCAGCAGTGGGACAGTATAAGTAAAAAAAAACAGGAGTTATACTTTAATATCAATGTCTAGATGATCGAGCTTTGCTCGGTGTTTTTCTTTGGTAAAACGTGTTTTTAGAAAATTGGTTTAGTGTTGCTGAACAACGCCATCTATTATCAAGTAGGAAAAATAGTATTACTACTCGCCGATAGATGTCAGGAAGAGTCATAATTTTTCAGTTTATGTTTAAGGTGATCATCGATATACGACGTTTTCTAAAAATGAAACCTAGGTAGATCGATTCATCGCCCCCGAACCTCTGCATACTAATAAATTTCATGAAAATCGTTGGAGCCGTTTCCGAGATTCGGATTATATATGTATATATGATGGATATATATTACAAGAATTGCATAGATTTAGATCTCCTACTCTTGACACTTGTATGTTCGTGAACATTGTAAATTCTTATAATAGCGTCCTTGAGCGTTGTCAGCCTCGCTTTGCATCCTCTATTACTGTGGGTGCATGCCCAGTGCACTTCTTGCTTCTGGTTTATGTACTTTGAGCGCTTCGTGAACCTATGTTCTCCTAGTATGATGATAGCATTGCCGTGTTTCGACCAGCTGTACTGGGGTCTGACGACTCCTGAAAATATATAGCCAATTAATAAGGCATATAACGCATCAGACTTATGTTTATCATCATCACACTAATCATATCCTACTTCTTAATCTTATTTTCTTATATAACTCAAAGGTGACTGACTGACTGACAGTGATCTATCAACGCACAGCCCAAACCATTTGACGGATCGGGCTGAAATTTAGCATGCAGGTAGATGTTATGACGTAGGGATCCGCTAAGAAAGGATTTTGATTAATTCTACCCCTAAAGGCATAAAATAGGGGATGAAAGTTTGTATGAAACTTTGTCAATTTTAAACCGATCGGGCTGAGACTTTGCATGCATAAAGCTGTAGCACACGCGGGTGAAGCCGCGGGGACCAGCTACTAATATTATAAACGTGAAAGTTTGTGAGTAGGTATGGATGGATGGATGGATGGATGGATGTTTGTTACTCTTTCACGCAAAAACTACAGAACGGATCTGAATGAAATTTGGAATGGAGATAGCTTATACCCTGGATTAACACATAGGTTACTTTTTATCCCGGAAAAAGGTTCCTGTGGGATAACGGGAAGACGTGGGTGTAGCCGCGGGGCGCAACTAGTTAATATTAAATACTTTGAAACTTTGTGAGTGTAGTTTGTGCATTGTGTGTCTACGGATGTGAATGAAATTCGAAATGAAGATAGCTTCTATGGATTAAAACTAAAGTTACTTTTTACCCCGGAAAATGTTTGTAACAGGAGAAAAAAGAGCATTATTTATATCCTTCCCCAGGGTACAAAGACTATCTACATGACTTTAATTAAAATCGGTTTTGGTGTGAAATGGTAACAAACAAACATATATTACAGAGTAACTTTCACATTATAGCATGAATGTTTCTAGTTTTATATAATAAAACATGTTCAATCAAAACAAGCCATTTTGGTTTTGGCTTTTCTATCCAGCGCAGGCTTCGAATTTATTTTATTCATTTTTTCTTTACAATTACTCGAAATCGAAGACTTCTACCATAATAAAGAGTAGTAGTTCAGCTTCATACAAATCGGCCGCCGCTGGTTTGAATGTGTGCGAGAGTAGCGTTGTTAAAAAATCTCAAGTGTGTCCTACTTATATTACTATAACTACTGTTTCAACTATCTATCTATATACGGTTATCTTATACTTAAGACAACCGTATATAGATAGATAGTTGAAACTGGTCGTTAGTCCAGGGAGTTAGTTTTCTTAAGTTGCTTGAATCGACATAAATGGATACTCTTTTTTTAGTAACAAGGCTTACACATTTATGATGGTGTTATTTAGTATAGAAAGAAAATACTTTATTACGAATAATCATGGGCACGATTTATTTATAATAATGTACACATCACACAATGAAAACACAAAAAACAAAAACCCGACCAAATACTTGTAGAACCTATCATAATTTACATCACAACACAATATGAAATCTTAATTAACTCTATAGAGCAGTAAAATTTATTTTCATTAGCCAGTCATACATTTATTTAACTTATTTAAAAAACATATCTTTGTCTAAGTACAAAAATCTTTCGGAATCCTCACTTGAGAGCCAGTTCCCAGTCCAGGTGTAGCTTGATGCCTACCTTCGATCACATCGTCCCTTAACATCCGTACGTGTTGTCAAACGCCTTTAGAATGTAAAAAAATCTTATTTTACAACCATAATAGCGTAGGTATAAGTAAATTGTATCCACATCCAATATTTTACATATGATAAAATTACATAATAAGTAATTTAAGAACTTATAAGTACATAGCTGTCATTGTATACTTAAAACTTGATAAAAATGTAATGGTTATTAAATATAAATAATTGTACAGTTTTATTTGTCAATGTTTAGTATATTCCACTCAAAACCTAGTTTAGGTCCACCCACTAGGTAATTACGCATTTCATCAGCTGGACTCCATATCGGAAATCCAGCACATTTACCAAAATTTCCATACACTTTTTTAACGATCTTGGATAAGAAATAAATTTCAAAATTCAACATTATTAAGCAGGATACATGTGATCACTTCAAAACGTCAAACTTAAATCTACGCACCAATTTCCTTACAAAAGAACGGGCAAGAAACGCCCGGCAGGTCATTTAATGTAGTCTGCATTTGATGAAATTTGTAATAATGGACAGGGTAGTTTAAAATCCGTGATTTTGGACCCAATAGAAAGACGCGTCATTGCTTTTGACTTATATGTATAGTCAAGGGCGGATCTAGCTTTCAAGGCATATAGTAAAGGTCTAGTCTGGACAGGCTCCATTCGATTACAATGATAAATGTAACTAAAAAAATATACTAAGGTGGTAAGGTAGTATTTTATTTTTTTATGTTGTACGTCAAAATAATTTTAGTTAGATAAGTATCAAAATCAATTTTTCTCTTTGTCTCAAAAAAGATTTATGAAAATTTAAAGTATTTCTACTTTCTAAGTAAGCAGAACAAAAGACAAGAGAACTTCATTTAGAATTAATATAAAAGCAATAAAAACTGCAAAAGCGCGATCGGAGCGAGCGCGAAAGATTTGCAGTATTCCTACTCTGTAATGCAGCAAAACGAAGGATAAGAGACCTTTCACTATAAAAAAGCTAGAAAACGTACAAAGGCGCGAGCGAAGCGAGTGCAAACATTTTGATCCTTAAAATTGACGTCCCTTAGAAGGACGCGCCTTTTATTATATTAGCAAAAAAAAAACAATTCAGATCAAATCTTTACGAACTTTATGAGACGGAACGGCCTGTATTTATATAGAAATGGATGAGTTTAAAAACAAACCTGGCTTAGCCTGATATTTTTTTATGTAGGTATTGATTTTACCAATATTGGAATTAACCTGCTTTTGTCCATTAAACGCGCTCACCCCGTGAAGACTCGCTATGCGGGGAATTCTCCACCGATTGAACTCCATGAGGCCTATGCCGCCGTTGACTAAAGTTCTCAGGTGTCGCAGGATACATGCCGATACTGATGCATTTCAAATATCTGCAACGCCTACACTTGGTGCGCGTAAATTTGTTCACTTCACACGAAACATTTCCGGTGACGCACGCGTAATTCTCACCTTTATTCTGGTGAACTGTTCTTCTGAAGAAAGACTTGCAGGACTCACATGTGTACACGCCGTAGTGTATGCCGCTAGTGGAGTCGCCGCACACGGGACAAAAACTACCCTTTGGAACTGTGGAAATAAAACGATTGCATTAAAACGTGAGAAAATTGATTATAATTACATACTTAAAACATTACAGAAAAAACTTGCGATGAGAGAAAACAAGCACGGTGAGATCAAATTGTACTAATGGTTTCTAATGATTTCTAATCTAATTTACCATAGTTTTTAATACCCCGGCATTATCGTACGAAGAAAGGGACGTATTTCCATCCTTAGTTTTTGTATTTGTGGGAACAAATATTATTCAGCCCAGGGCTATTATTCATTTAGGTACCTAAATGAAATTTGTCGCCCCGTCATGTAGATCCAAAAATTTCGTATATTTTCAAAAATTCTAAAGAGCTACTCGGCGGGAATACATTTTTTTATTGTGCACAGGGTATAAATGAAGAAGTCATGTATGTTTAATTTATTATATTTATTGTGCAATTTTGCCGCCCCAAAAAATGTCATCTATGGCAGGACGCCGTCACCGCCCCCACTACACCACTATGTCTCATCTAGTTCAAATTCATCTTGTAGAAATATTGTAAACAATAAGTTCTTACAATGCTGTTCAACATGTTTCATTATGCAATAAATATTAAATTAAATTATTTATTCAATTTTTAAAAAGTTTAATACCTAAGGACACCTCAGTACATTACTGGAACGCTCACAATATGTTCACACTAAAGGTGCGTTTAATCGACGCGGGGTAGCACGATCCTACGCGAGCCGAGCCGCATCTCCACGGACGGCTCGGCTAAATACGAACGCAAGCCTGCTCGTTTAAACGACGCGGTGTAGCACGACACGATCCTATGCGAGCCGAGCCGTCCGTGGAGATGCGGCTCACGTGGGTCTTCCTTCGTCGCGCACTCTGTACCATACTTGACGGCGCCTATTAACACAAGCTGAGCCGAAGATGGCGCCCGTGCCTTTGATCCGTGTCGAAAAACCAATAAGTGATGGATCGTGCGAACTTTGCCGAGCCGCGCCGAGCGTAGTTGTTTAACAGCGCATGGCGCGCTGAATTACGAGCGGAGCCAGGCTCGGCTCGCGTGTTTGCGCGTCCTTTAAACGCACCTTTACAGTAAAAAGTGTTTTAAAAATAAATGCTCTACTTGATAAAGCTTAAGGCACATGTCCCACTACCAACGATTAGCACAAAACGACAACTTGGCAGATCATTTCTCAGCAGATTATAAATAAAATGAAGTAAGAAAAAAGAAAGTAAGTAAGGTATATTGGCATGCACCCGAGTTCTATAGTTTCTGATACGATTGAAGAATTAATTCTTGTAATTTTGCTTAAAATGCAGAAATTCAAAAAGTTAGTAACTAGTCGGCGAGCCAACGAGTGTGTAGTTCGGATTATTTTGTCGCTGGGCTATGAGCGAGTGCGACGGGCGAGAGTGTTCTACCCGCCAAGCGACAGTCGCCAAGCGAGTTTTTTTAGATAGCTCTTGTCGCTACAAACTAGTGAACAGTGTTCTCACCGGCATTGTGAACGGTCAGCAATCGACTATTAACAAATCTCTTTTACGGACACGGGGCTTACATTGTACGTTTCTGGAGCGACAAAATAGTTGACAACTAGTCGCTTCCTCGTCGGCGGTGGGACAGCTAAGGAAGATGGTTATGTCCCGTTTTTCCGTACAAGACGATTCCGTTGCTTACGAATACAGCTGCCTTGCAGCCGTGAACGCTTCTCTTGCTACATTGCCACCGCTCCTTACCATTCCGGGCATAGTGGAACGAGAACTTGTACCCGTTGATGAGCATCAGCGTAGTGTTCTGCCTTGACAGTTGAAATGAAACCGCTAAAAAGGAATTGGGGTTGATAAATATAATAGAAAAAAATATGTCTTACATCAGTCAGCTGATGATAAGTGACGGTGTTATAGATGGTGACGTCACGCATGGATTGGTAACTGTCTTCTCAAGTGAAACTGCTGAAACACACTGAGGCTGGTATTCTAGAATGATGCTCAAGCGATGATCAGTACTTGAGTACAGATTTGACGCTGTCAGTTCATACATATGTGTCACTTAATCGCTACTCAAGCATAGGTCAACACTTGAGCGTCATTCCAGGATACCAGCCTGATAGCTGCTAGGCGACAGATTTTTAACTTGAGTGTGGTAGCTAACCAAGCGAGCACTAGAAAATTCGCTACCATCAAGCCATCATACGTTCCCAGGCTTTACCTGCTTGACTAGTTGATGTAGGATGCAATGGGCGAATAGCCTACAGCCGTGTGAGGCCATGCCGTGGGTTCAATTTCAGCTACGGAACTACATAAAAAAACTGCGCAAGTATTTTATTCCCATATCGGTGTATTGTGTATCTGCCCTAGATGCAGGAGAGAATCGTAATTAGGATAACTTTACTTCGTCTTACGGCCGTTCCCAATAACCGATCTATCCACAATTTGCCCTACTAGAGATAGAAATATGACATTACTTCTATGGAGCCTACGTCAAATTTCTATCTTCAATCTCGCTAGTAACCTGACCCTTCAGAGCTTACACTTTGTTTGATATAACAAAAACTAGGTTGGTAAATAATTTTTAATACTTTATTGCACTACGTAAACAAGTCTTCACTTACAATATGTTGATAAGTTATTCAACTACTCCTTAGGTAAGGTCAATCTTCTACAATAATCAGCACTAACTATACGCACACAAATCTGACATACTAATATTCTGGCTATGATAAAATGAGACTAGCAGTGCCCCACGGTTAAACCCGCGCGGAGATTCTTAGGGCCGGTTTTATAAACGTCCGTAAGTTAAACGTCAGACCAAATTTCGGTAAGTTTGATCTTATTGAATAATTTGACAAAAAGTTAAAAGACCAATGGCCAAAACGGACCCGAGGTCGTATGAAAACGATTTATATACGATAAAAATTTTAATTTTTTGCCTATGAAGATTCAAATAAATAAGTACTTAGTTTTATATATTAAGATTATACAAACAATATTTCAAAGAAAGTCTGGAAAAAAATATTGATTTGTTAACTTCGGAGTTTCTTATGACATTTTTTAACTTACACGATGCTTGGATGTTTTGAACGCACTCCGCATTTTCTTTTTAATTCCGTTTCACGCTTTGGAAGTCGGCCCTACTTAAATTAAGTCATTAAAATCAACATTAATTACCATATATGAACAAAAACTAATCTTTTGTATCTATAAACTAGCAAATTGTCACTGTTAAGTGACATTGACAGAAACGAAAATTTTTATACAAAATATATTGCGTTTAGGTCCAGGGTAGTATGAAAAGTGGCCAATGTTTTTTACCGAAATTTGGTCTGACGTTTTACTAACGGACGTTTATAAAACTGGCGCTTACTCGAACCGGGCAGGTACTTGACCTGCCTACAAATCATCATACAGTCATTATAAATACAAATATACATCTTATTCCATATTCAGACATACATAAAATTAATAAAATGCAAGTTCTTTTGGTACGATTACACAATTCCATCTGTACTTCCTTAAATTAAGAGGAATGGCGACAAGCGTTAACTCCAGCCCTCTATTTCCTTCCTAGACTTTGATGCTAGAGCACATTTTTTTCAAAAAATACTATTTATAAGTATCCAAATATTTTTTTCTGATAAATTATATTTTTTAAGAGAATCTGAGGTTCTACAAAACCCTTTCAATTTAAACGCCCGCTTCAGATGTGTCGTATTCAAACATTACTTAAAAAGTAAAAAAAAGCAAAATGTACAGATATTGCACTTATTTTCTAGATTAATAGTCGGAAAAAAATTCGGTTCAATTTCGAAGGGTAAAACATGGGACTACTAAACCTTTCTTGTTGTATAATTTTTCTCTTGTTTTTTTTTATTGTTAAAAAAAATAATGCGCTGTAGTTGTAGTACAGTCAGCAACAAAAGTCGCTGAACAATAACAGATTTTCCGATCACCTTTATCATCTTCAACACCAACCTTTGACTGCATCATCACTTTACATAAGGTGTTGTGTTGTGATCAAGCACTACCTTGTAAGTTGTAATAAAATCCAAACATTACTGATCTAAGAGACATTTAAAAAATTGGTTGTCTGTAAAGTCGGTTTACTGACGATAGTTGAACGTGACAACGTCGATTGGCCGATTGTGCTTCTTTGTCGCTCGTTCTGCGCTCTCGCTTGCACTTCAAGCCTTACATGGAACGCCTCAGAGCGAGGTAACGCCGCATGAGTCATGTTTTTTCGTGCGTGCAGCCGGCTCTATCGAATTATAAGACGTTGTCACGTCAAAAATTTAGCTACTTTTGTCTCTGACTGTACCTTGCGCTCAGTATCTAATAAGATTACGTACGGTGGCTCGCATATTGCAACAGCGAAACGTTTTTAAGTACATAATACATATTATTATATGTACTCATTTTCAAGCTTCTCTGTGGTATTTCCTCTTACGCCAAGGTCTTTTACGATGTGTTAAATTGGCAGGTCACTGGGCATAGCGTACTTATCTCTCTATCGATATTGCTATCTTGTTCTACCTAGCGTTTATGACGAAGACAGCAATACCGCTACACGAATACGCTGTGCCAAGTAAAGTGCCGTCATTGGATAAAAAATTGTAGGTATACGTATAAAAACAACAAATCAATAAATTGACTAAAAATATCTCAAACGACAATGACCACTCACTGCACGTGGCATTATAAAAATATCACAACCAAATTCAAATAAATAAGTACTTAGTTTTATATATTACTCATAAAAATGACGATAGAAATTTGAAGGAACTACTACCAATTAAATATCTACCTATATTATGTACCACTATCTCAGAATAAATATTATATAGTAAACTTGTTGACTAAGAAAGTTACTCACTACATATTTTATTAATATGTCTAAAGGCCCCCGCGTGAAGAATCTCGTGCAATTTCCAGGGCAAAAAAGGATAGAGAAAAGAAAGATTAAGAAACAAACACACTTTCTCATTTATAATATGTGTGAGGAATAGATATTGCTGCAGACCGGACATTCTATGTTGATGCATCGCGCAGTAGTCGCCAAAAACTAATAACTACAGGACCAACAAAAGACCTCCGGATCTCACCTGACGCTTTAGACCAGTCAAAAGCAAGTTTTATAGAAAACGGACCAGCCAGTCTAGATCCATGAACCTATTACGACATCATCCATTAATCCTACAAGTGATTAGAGGTCAGGGGTCATCACACTTTAAATCACATCACACGTTAAGAACGAAGGGGGTCAACGAAGTGTCACATCGTGTGACAAAAGGGCGGGGGACTCTAAACTTCAACTGTAACGGAAAACCTTTTAAATTGCAAACAAATGACGTCACACTAGGGGAGGGTCAACCAAATGTGACCACCTGTGACCACCATGAAATCATGAATTTCTTGCGACGTAATTTGTGAATGCACCTTTATAAAGAAGGGCGTAAAGGTTCACATTGGAAAAACAGGATCCCGTTCGCAAGTCTTCTCCAAAATGATATCAGCCAAAGAGTCTAGAGAGCAAGAGTTCACAAACGGCTTCCCTCTATTTATCAGCAGTTCGGAAGCATTATGGTTGTGGTAACCCTTGACCTCGATGATGTGGGTTCCTCTGGTCTTCACGACGGCTTTGCAGCATTTGTAGGAGTGAGTGGAGCAAGTCCAACGGACAATGCCGTTTCTTACAGAGTGTCTGCAGTAGGTGTATTCTTTGTAGACGATCAGTGGCTTGCCTCGGAGCGATTGGATGAAAAACGCTTCGCCTCTTCTTCTGTTCCCTGAAAAGTTACCTTAGGTTAGAATTATGTCATTTTTTTTTGACGAGAAGAAAGATATACATGCCATGCATAATGATGTTCTAGAAACAAGTGATGATTAGTCTTCTACGGAGTCGAACTAGTGGTGTCACATAACAACCTACTTGCTTACTATGGACAACTAACTAATCTAGATAATAAACAAAGTCAAATGCTCCAATTAAATTCATTAGTAATAAAAATGTTCGGTATGTTCCGGCAGCCCCACTTGAGAGCTAGTTTCCAATCCAGGTGTAGCGTTAATCCATCTTCGACCGAATCGTCAATTAACATCAAGTAACTTGTGGTCAAAAGCTACCCTGTAAGTAATAAAAAGAAAAAAATAATTGTAAATGTGTTTCGCCTAAACAGCGACCAGCAGGGCGTATTTTGCCTGTTCTTTTGCCGGCGTTAGTTTGGTTTTAAAGTGTGATATGTACGTATGTTGGTTGCTCTTTCACGCAAAAACTACAGAACGGATTTAAGCTAAATTTGGAATGGAGATAGCTTATACCCTGGATTACAACATAGGCTACTTTTTATCCCGAAAAAGGGTTCCTGCGGGATAACGGGAAGACGCGAGGGAAACCGTGGGGTGCAGCTAGTCGATAAATTAAAACTTGACAACGATCGTTTACATTTAGTTTATTACAAAAAATAAAATACAGAGAGCAATCGAACACAAGTGCATAATACTGAAAAATATGCCGCTATGTTTGTACTAAAATTAATCAATATTGGCAAGAACATACTAAAATGGAGATCACAATGTAAGTTATTATCACAATTATTATAGCACCTATGACATATTACATATATAAAGTACTTAATTAATAATTTGGGAACCTGCACCTCTTTCGGAATCAAAAATAACACGCAATCGCACAACTAGACTCGAACCTGGAACTATCTATGGCTTGTCTACTTTAACGGCCGGTTTCAATAAGCGATCTACTGGAGATGGAATTTGACATAAGCTCCATAGAAGCAATGTCAAATTTATGTGAAACCGTGGATAGATCGGTTATTGAAACTGGCTGTATGTCGACAATGTCAGTGCCTACTGCCTACTACCACTTTTCCGGGATAAAAAGTAGCCACAAACTTTCGCATTTAAAAGATTGGTAGGATGTCAATCTCTAGTAGGGCAAACCGTGGATAGGTCGATTGTTGGGAGCGGCCGTAATTAAATATTATAAAACTTACCGCTTTGCGTGTGACTATTGTCTCACACGGTATGTGATAAGTTGATAAGATTATATTTTAAAAAATAGCTTAATATCGTTTTGCGTGTTACTTTCAAGTCTTTCAACCAGTACAAAAATCTAAATTGATTAGCAAACTGTAATTACTAAAAAAAAAAAACAAATTGACTGTATAAAAATAAACCTTATTTTAACTGAATACTGAATTGGAAGACAAAAACAAGACACTTCTAAACAAATATAGCAGAAGTTTATAAATATGGCCACGTGAATCGAGATATAGCACCAAAACTTATTACATAAGCTAATCCAGCATGTCAGTGACGATTGGAAGAAGTATGAATGACAGCTTGTGATCTTGTGGAACTGTCAGTTGAGTCAAGGCATAAATAAACGTGACGTCATACGTTAGTATTAAAAAACTAACGAAAAAAAATTAATAATCCCCAACATCTTAGACAGACATCGACGTCAAACTTATAGCACCCCTCTTTTTGCGTCGGGGGATGAAAACATGATTTGAAAAATGTTATCACCTGTGACAAGGAGGGGCGTGTGACGTTTATGAAGCCCGCGGAATCAAACAAAAAACTCCGTGGGCGGATGATTGTGCAGATTTTTGGCGTACACAACCTTGTTCATTTCCGTAAACACTTTAGCTGGACATCCGTGGTTGTAGTGCGTATAGCAGGACCAGTAACAGCTGTCACCATTGTGCTGGCCTCCACTGAATGTGAAGTCTCCGAGCTTCATTAACCTCTCGCCGCCGCGTGACGTCATGAAACGAACTGGAAACAAAGATTTACTAATGAGCTTTTTTAACATTAGTTTGAGGATAAAAGACATCGCTGCACCTTAAAACAATAAGTTATGTGCGGATTTGCCACCGCTCAAAACGGCGAAGAAAAACATCGTGAGGAAACCGGCATGGCCAAGAATTACAACGTTCATCCTTTACCATTACGTCAAAGGTTTCCTTTATTTTCCTGTGATATTTTTAGACATGTTACAGGATAGCGTCTGACCAAAGTCGCACCTATTGTTAGTGACGATGTGGTCCAAGCTACACCTGCATTAGTAACTGGCTCTCAAGTCCTAAAGCTGCTTGAACTCGCTTGGCGGCAGGTTCTTGACGATGATAACTAGTTAGGCAGCTATAAAATGTCTTACCAGCTACCAAGACTGATCTTCAGCTGTACCAGATGTCACGTAGAGGTGCCTCTAGCTGACACCTACCGAGTCATTTGAAAATTCTTTCAAAAAGTCTCTCAAAATAAAATTATGTCGATGTACTAAATTCCATGACACATGTCAAAATTTATTGCACTAGAGGATTTAGTAAAATTAATTTTACATAGTACTTTTTATAATAAATACATATTACATACTCAATACTCAACTCATTGGGAATAAGGGCCCAGTTTAAAATGCATAATTTCAAAAATTTAATATGTTGCTTTTCATCAAAGTTAGTGCGTTTTTTTAAAACGTTTAGTTGCTGTTGTGTTTCACCGTGTGTTCTAGACCTAACTTTTACATCTATTTATATATGTAATAATATAATATATACTAGCTGCGCCCCGCGGTTTCACCCACGTCTTCCCATTATCCCGTAGGAACCTTTTCCGGAATAAAAAGTATCATGTCCGTTTCGTGGTCCTAAGCTACCTCCCCATCAATTTTAAGCCAAATCGGTTCAGCCGTTCTTGAGTTATAAATAGTGTAACTAACACGACTTTCTTTTATTTACATAGATTAAAAGGACCAGGAAACGGACATAGGATACTTTTTATCCCGTATATTTTTTTTATGGAACCGCGGACTAGTTTAAAATAAACGTTAGCCTGGCAACCTATCTCTGCATATTTTACAGCAAGTTAAGTAGATCCTAATTGCTTCCTTAGATACGTTACAATATTTGGTGCTCAATTCCTCGTGCATTTTATCTCTGTCTGCATGGTTGAAAAGCAAATGTATTGCATGTAGGACGCCAAACAACTCTTCAATGTGAACGTAAAATTTGATGCAAGGATTTGTGTCCGTCCTAGGCTGTATCAGACGTTCAACTCCTGACACTTTCAAAATGTCATAGTTAGCTAACATTTTAAAATCTTCAAAGTCTTTATTCCACTTTGCTTTTGTTTCCTTCACTTCTGTTATAATTTCTGCATATCTTGATGTGTCGATCAGATACGCGCTGTTGGTCTTCTTCCGTTTTAACAGAACGTTTAGTTTTTCTTTGAACTCATTTTTCATGGGTGTCACGTAATTTTCACTGAATTGTTTGATTTCTGTAAATGAATAGATACTTTTTAAACCTTTAAAGTCCCTTGGAGTAGTTTGAAGGTAAGAAACTAATCATGATTAATGATTATTTTTATGAAATGTCATAAAAATAACCTTTCGTTGGTTTTTATGTAAACAAAGTCTCAATTCAAATGTGCATGTAATTTAGAAATAAAAACAGACCTTGTATTGTATCATTTTGGAAGCGTTACAGATTGGTTATGACATGAGAGTAACGTTTTTTTTATTGACCTTATTTCGAGTGCTCATGCATAATCTTCACATTCATGTATCTTTAACGCCATTTACAGGATCTTTTTTTGCATTGCTTTGCAAAAAACATCTAAAGCCAACTTCTATAGGTACGTTAATAGCTGTTGATATAAAACAAGCAACTGTGCAAGCAAATAAAGTCGACTCCATTTCCTCATGAATGTCTTTGTCAGAACTGGACCAAATTGAAATGGGACACATGGGAAGCACCAGCTTTCAATTAAAAAAAGAATCATCAAAATCGGTTCGGTCGAAAGATCTGACGTAACAAACATTAAAAAAACAGTCGAGTTTTTTGAAGTCCTTTAACGCCCGAAATGATTAATCGATCCTGATCCGTTATCCGCGGTTTTGAATCGATACGTCATGTCATAATATGTTATTTTAGTAGTAATATGTTAAGCTCTAGTATTAAAATGACATATTATGACATGACATATCGATCCAAAACCTTGGATAACGGATCAGGATCGATTATAAATTTCGGGCGTTAATCAATATAAAATGCTGGATTTAATTCTATGTTCCAATTTATTACCTACATATCGGCTTTTTTTGGCTTCAAATTTTGAGACTTTAACTTTGGCGGTGAATGGTTATGCACCAAGTAGTAATCCAGCAGGCTACCTCTACTGATGACTATTCTAGCTGGACACTTGTTGAGTGACGCTGTGGAACACTTCCAAATACGCTTCGAGACCTGTCGGAAAGTGTGGTCCTTCAGGAGTATCATGCTTTGCCCTCTACGGGAGACGACATAGGTGAACGACATGTCTGAAAGGAAATTTGTGTGACCGTCACTTTTTGAACTAACTCGATTGTGTTTTTTTAGTAGCGACTAGCAGTGCTATTCTAATTCACTTGGAGAGATTCCGTATCGGATTCGGCGTCGCTTTCACTTCACGGAAACGTTTTCCGAGAGCAAATTGGTGTCGGAAACTTTTCCGTGACAGAACAGCTGGTTTGTCATTTCTGAACTCAGATTTGTGATCGCGTTTAAGAAATTCTCGCGGAAAATTTTCCGAATCCGTGGTCGGAAGAGTTTCCGAGTGAATTAGAATCGCACTGCAAAATGCTGGCTTGTATCTTGTTAAGAGGATACTCCCACTATTTAGGGAGGCAATGCGGCCAGCATTTTGGGCACGTTGCTGGCGATCAAGGATCGTTTAAACTATCTTCAGACCGTCTTTACTTCAAGTCATGTTCTTCATACCAAGTTAATTGATGCGCTTGCATTTAATGTCTGACAAATGCTGGTAGGTTAAAAAGGGCATAATATATATTTTTTCATTTATAATAATTTTAATTTGTGTCTCGCCTCTTGCTTCGATGTCGGCTGGCTATTCACCCCTTGCACCAAATCAATCGTCATTGTTTGCTTCTTCCATTTTGTCATTAATTAACATCAAATTATCATTAAGCCACGCTGTTCAGCGAGGCTGTCAGAGAACTAAAGTCACCGACATAGCCCACAGAATTAGCAAGCTGAAGTGGCAGTGGGCTGGTCATATAAGCCGCAGAACCGACAACCGATGGGGTAGACGTGTTCTTGAGTGGAGACCGCGACTTGGCAAACGTAGTGTAGGACGCCCTGCGACAAGGTGGAGCGACGACTTGCGCCGAGTGGCTGGCAGTAGTTGGATGAGAGGAGCCGAAGACCGGGCTCAGTGGCGTACCTTGGGAGAGGCCTATGTCCAGCAGTGGACTGACACGGGCTGATGATGATGATGTTCAGCGAGGCAATGCCGCCAGCATTCTGGGCACGTTGCCAGACATCAAGGATCGTTTGAACTATCTATAGACCTTTAGTTAGTTCAAACCAATATATGTGCCTATATATATAAATATATATGTATAAATAACTGTAGGCTTGTTTTATTTTATAGCTTAGCTCCACATTAAATTATCAGTAAAAAACATAATTTTTTAACACTGTAAATATGTAATTATATATAGCAATTACAATGTCATATATAAATACTATTGATCTAATAGGTATAAGTAAAAAATGCTCATATTGTTTCCTCGTAACCCTTTTTTTGCACTAACCTTGAGGCTGGTTTACTAGAATTACGCTCAAGCGTTGATCAGTATAGAGTAGTGATTGAATGACAGGCTCAAATCTGTGCTTCAGCATTGATTACCGCTCGAGCATCATTCTACGACACTTTTTAAAGGTCTACCTTACACCAAGTCAGGCCTCTTGAAGGCGACGAATGGTTATGCTCCAGGTTGTGATTCAGCAAGGCTCCCTTACTAGTGACGACCAACTTAGCTGGACATTTGTTGTACGACGCCGTGGAACACCTCCAGGTTCGCGTCGAGATCCGTCGGAAGGTAAAGCCCTGAAGGAGTATCAAAGTTTGCCCTCTTCGGGAGACGACGTAACTAAAAGACATGTCTGAAAGTGCATACCCAGTTAATTGCAGCGCTACCTTCAACGAAATTAGGGAGATTTAAATAAAAGACTGTTTAATAATTAGATTAGTTTATCAAAAAAAGTACTTTTCGTTTTATCCAAATTTTAATAGGTACTTACTGTTCACGCACACTGTACGTGACGAGAAGGCAGCCGAATCGACGTAGGCTGCGCGGGACGCGGGGCGGGCCACACCGAAAGGGTCTGCGTCCCGCTCTCACCAGCGCGCTGCGTGCGCGCCGGACATTCTAGAAATCCACGGCCACGAAGGCACACCTATACAATACTGTACCTATTTTGCCTATTTAAATGTAAAGTACGATTAAAACCAATAATATCAAGAACCCAACCATCTTTCAATTAACTGTACGCCGCTGCGCGTACACTTACTTTCCTGGCAATTTTTTCCAATTTTTCTCTCCATAAGAACCTTCCTTGGACTCAACCGACACAACAAAAAAAGAGTTAACGAAATTCCATTCACGCATGATGATGACCAAAGGAAATAGAGATTCATTCTCCGTTCTTGGACGACACAATAAAAACAAAAATAAATTCGAATATAATTATAATTTTATTATTTTTATTTTATCAATATAAATAAGTACCTACATACGTGCTTCTTATAAAAAATATTAATCATTACTCAAAAAGGGTGCCTTTCATAGGAATAGGGAAGTTGTAGATACCATAACCGGAATTACATGATTAACGATATTTCTATACTATTAATATAATTAACTCACCACCTATTTTTTGTTTAACTTTTACGTCTTAGACCACTAGTCACCTGATGCTAGCTACGATGTGGTCGAAGCCAGCGAAAGTTGTACTACGATCGGTTAACGGTCGGTTTCTATAACCTACCTATCCACGGTTTGCCTTACTGGAGATAGAAGTTTGACACAAGCTCAATAGACGAACGTCGTATAAAAACAAATGTCGTAGAACGAGCTTCCCCCACAGGTCTTTCCGCAGTGCTACAAACTGCAAACTCCAACTCAAACTCAAAAATAGGTTTATTCAATAGGATACATTGTGATCACTTTAAAACGTCAACTTAAAACTAGCTACGCCTGTTCCAACCTCCTTACCGGCAAAAGAACAGGCAAGAAACGCCCGGCAGGTAATTTTTTTGGCGCGATCACATTGACAATTTTATTCTTAATACTAATTGATTGAATTGGAGCAAGTTCACTAAAATCCCAAGGTTTTTTTTTGTCATCTAATAGTACGATATTTTTTAATTAGCT
Organism: Opisthograptis luteolata; assembly: GCA_931315375.2. Classification (NCBI taxonomy): domain Eukaryota; kingdom Metazoa; phylum Arthropoda; class Insecta; order Lepidoptera; family Geometridae; genus Opisthograptis; species Opisthograptis luteolata. The sequence continues at coordinate 10,793,071 of OV928042.1, forward strand.
TTACTAATAAGATTTCTCTTGTTTGGTTGTACACATAGGGATATGGGAACATGAATATTAACGAGTTGCGGGATCACAACCAAAGCAGACCAGACCCCACAAGCAGCACCCGTTCACGAGTTGACGCATGTGCAATCCTTCAAGATGAGTGTGAAAAGAGTCCTTAAAGGTCGCCAACGCATCGGCAACTCCCCTGGTGTTGCAAATGTCCATAGGCGACGGTGACCGCTTTCCACCAGGCGGGCCGTCTGCCAGTTTGCCAATCTTTTGCATAAAAAAAAGACGTATTGTCAATCTTTTATCTTTAGTAGGGCAAACCGTTAATAGATAGGTTAGAGAAACCAGCCGTAAAGGTCTGCCTTATTTATCTACACTTTTCTTCAGATGACTTAAACCTTTCTCAGCTCTCCATCTGGCAACTGAGCAATGTTTGGCGGTAAGTGGTTGTGTCCTAGCAGTGAACACTTTTGGATCCTACCATCCTTAATGGACAGCTTGGCCTGACACGAAACTCCCGGGGAGGAAGATGAACACCTCCAACTGTACTTTGAATGTTGCCAATATGTAAATCCATTGAAGAGCACCAAGTTGCTGCCTTGCTTCCGAGCAGGGAGGAGGTGGAAGTCGAGACCTGGAATATATTACATATTTAAATATGATACAATACCGTTCTATTGAAATTCCTATTCCTTATTAGCATTAGGTTACCTATTGACCACAGTCTCACGGGGGCTCTTATTCGCTATGACCATCAAGATTCCTTACCAATAACGTGTGACGTCATTACGTGCTTTAGCGGTCCCACGCAGATAACATAACGCCGCACTTTTTTAATATTGGTTTTGATCGTAGAAGCAAAACTCCTACAAAGATCCAGAAAGAAACAATATATATTATACAGCATGTTCAGTTTTTATACGAAAACTGTGTTTATAAGACGAGCTTGTTAACATAATTTGTCCAATTTCCCTATTTAATTCACTAATTTACTCTTTTAGCTCACTTGCCTTAATTACTTTATGTCTATTATATTTTTTTTATTGACTTGTGATTGTAGATATTAAACTTCAAGGTTGTAATTTATTGTAATATTTATTAAATTTACGACATTTTTAAATTTCTTAAGTACAAGTTAATGAGTACATTAAATCAAATTAAATTTCAGATGGCACAGTCAGCGACAAAAGTATCATCATACTTGATTTCCCAAATGGGTACCTACCAATAGTACGTTTCTAATTCACTCGGAAAGTTTCCGTGTCGGATTCGACGTCACTTTCGCTTCACGGAAACGTTTTCCGAGGGCAGATAGGTGGCGGAAACTTTTCCGTGATCGAGCAGCCATTGTCAAATTAAATATCAGTTTCCAAATTCATATTAAAGAGTCGTGTCTAAAAAAATCTGAAAGAATTTTTTCCAAATCCGTGTTCGGAAGAGTTTCCATGTGAATTAGAATCACACTGCCGATGCCGATCAGTAAAATTAAATTTTTATGATGTAATAAAATCGGGAAATTGAACCTGTACCTTTTGCTGTTGACTGTACTACTTACAAAAAAAATTAGGTAAGATAAAAAAAGGAAAATAATTCAAAAATACAAATATTTTAACATTGTAACAGTAACATTAATATTAACCACAACCTAACCTTAACCTTCAACCACATCGTCACTTAACACCAGGTGACTTGTGGTCAACACTACTCAGCAAAATGTAAAAAAAATTATACTAACTATTTTATTATTAGTTAAATTAACATTTTTATTAAATCTTCCTAAGAAGTATTTAATTTTTTTATCAGTGTGTCGATTCTGATGTACCTATCTACGTTCACTAAAACTAAACTAAATTTGACAGAACTAAAAGTAACGATGTCTTTTTCTGACCACTGAATTAAAACAAGGACAACAATATTTTTCAACATCTTAAGTGAGTTTAGTTAAAATGTAATCTCAGAATCGATACCACTGTAAACAACAAATTAAACTAAAATCAATTCTGATATCTAAAAAATAATCACTTTACTCCTAATAAGTTTAAAAATATAGTTTAAAATTTAACCTAGTTAAGTCTGGCACCTGGTCAGTATTTCTATTTAGGAGTTTCATCAACTGTGCTTGCAATCAAATATTGTAAAACGTTTGAAAAAAAAGTTTTAATTAAGTGTAGTTACTGCGCCGCAGCGCTCCTAGCGGTAACAAAAAACAAACTAAAGCTATAACTTAACTTAGTAAGTAACTAAAAATGAAATAAAACTAATTTAAACTAAAAAGTTTTCATGAAAATCTTATTTTAATATTTTTACAATAGTTGATTACTCAAAATAGAGTACAGTGGGCCTAGTTCAAGTTTTACGCCAAGTTAATGCGTACTACAGCGAGCGCGTAAACGCGTTTTTTTACAAAGAAACGTAATACATTTTTTTTTGTACGAATCAGTTTTTCTTTATACAATTACGCGTTTACGCGTTCGCGAAAGAACGCGTTAAAAACTCGCACTAGGCTTAGGCCTTGTGGTCACTTTAGAGTGGCCCTTGTGTGAGTGTTTGCGAGATGTAAGCGCGTTCTACCGCGATCGCGTCAATTCTATTTTTGTATGAAGGAATGCGTAAACTCAATTTTTTTTTTAATAAAGAAATGTAGCGGCGAGTTTATAGTAGGGGAGCCCACGATGCTAAATGTGGATTTACTTGAGCGTCGCGGAAACCTATTACATTTGGTAGATTAGATGTAAAGAAGAATAAATGTCCTATAATGTTTCCACTTTCAGCGGTGGGAAGCTTCCACAGACTTTTAAGGTTATAAAAAAACGATGACATGACATGAACTCAAACGTGTCAGATATTGATATTTTTCATGCTCCAGCATGTCTCGGATATGAAATATAATAATCAGCCGGTTTGCGTGGTGTGGCTATCCACGAGGGGGCAAAAAAAGAAATTACTCAACCGCGTCAATGTTTCAGTGTTCATTGAACCCCACAGATGCTCCCATTTCTTAGACTGACGATTTGTAAGTGATACCAGCTCTCAGCGAATCTAAAAGATTCCCCTGAGCGTACCTACTAATGTTAAGGGCTCATAATGGCTGGTGGAGCTTATCAATATGTAAGGTATCCCTTATATTAATCTGACGCGCTCGAGTAAATCCCAAAATCCACTCTTGGGCTCCCCTACTATTACGAGCTCGTTGTTTAGAGCGCGTTTACGTCTCAGCAAAACTCACACTAAGGCCACTGGTCTGGTTTGTATCTTGCCGTTCTAAAGAGGTAATAAGTGAGGTGAGATTCCGTCTGAGGTCGAAAACGTCGATTTTTTCGGGATCAGTTTGCTTTTTTTTCATCGCCCTTTTTAGGGAGGTGCTGTGTTATCGCTTCCAGCGTCCTCTTTTTATAAAAATGATACACCCGCTTTTCACTGATGTTCAAGGTGTTACAAAAGAATGTTTTGCAAACTTGAGCTTTAGTATCGTTGCTTGGAAAGAAATATAGGAAACTGAACTTTCTCCTACTGTTTTCTTCCAAGGTCCTTTGTCTTTCTTTTTGTTTTCTTTCGGTGAACTCAACGAAGTATTTATATTTTTGCCCGCCACTTAATGCGTAAAACTGTTTTCTTATTTCCTGTCTCATACTTTGTGAAATTTTTGACGAACAGCTGTATTTACAGCTTTTGTTGCATCCAGGTTGAACCATTTTTACTCGTTTTGTTTGTGCTTTAATGTCGATGTACTGTCGATCTGAAAAAAAATTTATTATATTATACTTATGAAAAAAAATCTCAAAATATGTTAATTTACTAGAATACAAATTAAGATAGTGATCGTTTTTAAGTGTTAATACGTAAAACTAAAATCTACCTAGCAACCTCCCTACACCGGCTAAAGAATAGGCATAAAACGTCTTGGGAATGTTTATTGTTTAATGAAAAACTCGAATCTTGATTTTACAACTTTATGCTTTTATTTTATAATGTAAGAATATTGTATTCATTTAATAGTTTTCCATAATTATTTTAATTTATTTTCTTTTATAACATAATTGTAAAAAAACTTAAATTAAACATATAAAATATATCATGAAAATAATATATACCTAATAAACAATAAAACAAAGTTAAAAATGCTGTTCTTTTCTTGATGTTCAGCAATCTGGACACATGATACAATAACATTGCAGTTCGCACACACTAAGGGCGGGCCACACCGCAAAGAAACATGTATCTCTTGTATGAAATAGAAATGCGTTTGCGGCCCGCCCAAAGGTCACGTTTAAAATCACGTTCTTTAAAGCTTCAAAAGTGAAAACAAGATATTTTTATTTATATTTTACTAAAATGGATACCAACACCTACATTTAATAATACATAATAACGAATATTAGAGGTCCTCCAGGTTATTAACATTGGAATACATAACGACCAACTGATAGTAAAACTCATAAATAAGTAAATTAAAAATAAATACCTAGGCAAAATAAGTACATAACAGTCAAATTATTCTATTCACTCCTGTCTATCCGAGGCCACGCTTATAAAGGATAAATTTAATCAAAATATTATTCAATATTATTGAAATTTTTGCTCGCTCACCATAGATACGAGACTTGCCTGTAATTAGTATTCATCAATTGAACATTGTTGTAGTATTAGTATATCTCGATAGTATAAAAAATCCGAGAAAACTTTTTTGCACACAATTCATAGAAGATGTTTAATATCTTTAAGTATTTTCCAATATATTTTAAAACGTTAATCAAATATTCTCCATTCTCTCCAGATTTTTTAAATAACGTTACAGTTTTCTTTCTTATTGACACACCACAGATTCAATTGCACGTAAAATATAGGAAAATATTGATAACAGTTTTGTCGGTATTTTTCTAAAGCCTACCTCTTAAATGGTACGGTACGGGGACAAAACTGCAGTAACACCTCGATGTTCATAGTCGCCCGCACGGTAGACATGCCGCGTATCTTTGTGTGTGTGCGACCGGTAACCGCGCTCTTTCTGATTGGTTCACGTACACACGTACGTGCGAAACGACTTATAGAAGAAGGTCATAAGCGCTTCTAGAGGCTGCTACTCAAATTCTGACCCCGACCGTGACTATCTATACCAAACTCAAGACGCTGGTTATCTGATGTTCTTACTTAGGGTTACCCCTTAGTGTGAGGGTTAGCTCAAAGTTTTCTCAGCTCTCCATCTGGTAACTGGGCAATATTGGGCGGCAAATGGTTGTGTCCAAGCGGGGACCTTTTTTGAATCTTGCCGTTCTTTATGGACAGCTTGGCCTGGCAGTAAATACTCGAGGAAGCAGATGAACACCTCCAACTGTACTTTGAATGTTGCCAAAACGTAAACCCATCGAAGAGCACCAAGTTGCTGCCTTGCTTCCGAGCAGGGATGAGATGGTAGTCGAAACCTGTAATATGTTATCTGTGTTACTACCTTACTATTCAAATTCCTAAAGGTATCCATTTGACCACAGTCTCACCTGATGTTAAGTATAAAATTTCCAATTACCTTGTTGCCGCTATTGCATCTTCACAATTTTTAATTAAAAACTCGAAACTAAGTTTCACAACTTTATGTCTTTATTTAATAACATTGATACATAATTATATAAAATAAAAACTATATCTCAACTACCTATAAGTCCAGTCACAGATTATAATTTATCTCTCAGATAAGTATGTTTATAAGATTTGTTTGTGTTAATCTGGTGACGAAGAATATTATTTATTGGGCGCGTGGTTGTGGATACCACAAAGGACAATTAGGTTTTTTTGCTCATCAATTTTTACTTTGGCGGAGCAGCTCTTGGATAGTCTACAAGAACAATACCAGATCTTGCAATACTTGTTGTTTTTAGTAAACTTGTAGTTCTGGAACAAGAGACAGAGGCCTCCTCGACGAGAGTTAATGAAACTGTATCCTGCGAAAAACACAAAACACGAAATTAAGCTGCGTTCGATACATTTTATTGTGATACTATCTCTCGCAAGTCGCAATTAAGAATATAAAAGTGGCATACAGAAATTCATGCCGTTCATGGTGGCGTTCAAACTCAAAAGGGGATGGCTATGTTCAGCAGTGGTCTTCTTCTAGCTGATAACGATGATGATGATGCAGAATTTAAGCTATAGGTTTTTATATACTGAATGGGACGCTTCACTTTCCCCTCCGTTTCCATTTAGTCTACTGCATGACGTACGAGTATCCCACAGACTCATCCAAGTACCATTTTTTTGGGGACTGACTTCTCTTATTGGTCTCCACCGACATTTACAGGTTCACTGAGGTGCGGAGAAAAGTTTAATTGGCAACAAGCACATGGGTACAAGTGTAGATGCGAGCTCCTGGTTGTTGGACCGGAACAAGGACATTGGGATTATTCGGGAGTGACAAAACTCCGATGACAGAGTTGGCCAGTAGCCCATGCTTTTTGATTATATAGGACCCTCACGAAGTATGCCATTAAGCACTATCCTCGGGTCTTCTCATCCAGTTGCTGTCAGCCAATTTATGTACTGCTCAGAGTGTTCACGCACACTGTACGTGACGATAAGGCAGCCGAATCGACGCTATGTACGCGCAGCGGCGTACAGTAAATAGAAAGAGTTGGGTTCTTGAGATTGGTAGTTTATTTGTACATTCAAATATATAAATTAAGCAAAATAGGTACAAAGAGATAGGTGGGCCTTCGTGGCCGTGGATAGCTCGAATGTTCGGCGCGCACGCAGCGCGCTGGTGAGCGCGGGACGCAGACCCCTTCGGTGTGGCCCGCCCCGCATCCCGCGCAGCCTACGTCGATTCGGCTGCCTTATCGTCACGTACAGTGTGCGTGAACACAGAGTAAACTAGCTACTTTCCATATCATAAGCCCTAATCTACCACATCTGGTGCTGATATGTAAATTTTCCATTGTTTGGGTTGTAGGATGGTATTTTAGCATATCGCTCAAGCAGTAATCTCTGCTTAAGCACAGATTTGAGTCTGTCCTTTCATACAAATTTGTTACTCAATCGCTACTCAAGTGTTGATCTACACTTGAGCGTCATTCTAGAATTAGTGATTGAATAGTGAATTAGCCTTAGTGATTAAAATTAGCGAACATATTTCACGATGTTTCGTCAAGTTGGGATTCAAAGTGAAAGTCAACGTCAAAATTATTTTATTATGTAGCATATATCACGTAGTCACTTTCAAACGTCAAACTTAAAACTAGCTAAGCCTGTTCCAGCCTTTTTATACAGCAAAAGAACAAGCAAGATACGTCCGGCAGGTCATTCGCATTCACAATTATTTTCTTATAATATTACTAACCGATTGGTTTTGAAACTAGCATCGGTGACACATTTTTAGACGTTTAGGTATTTATAGACTGTATTTTACGTAATCCGAGGACAATACGTAAGTGATACGAATAAATTACATTATACAAAGCATTGATTAAATTATATGGTTTACTCCCATAACGCCCATACTAGAAAAATGGTCTGCAGACCCTAAAATCTCTAATCTTTGATCTACTTGGAATATTTTATGAGTCGCGCTCAAAGAAAGTGCACATCTTATCATATACATTTTATAGACATTTTCCACTACGTGACAGCAATACTCATCCAGTACTGTTTTGTCGTCAGACAAAATTTACAGAGATTTAATAATGGATGGCCTATCAAGCCCATAATTTAATATCTAAATGACCTCTAGAGGGTTAGAATTCCAGTAGCAGTCTCAAACAGCAAAAGCATGAAAGTAAATCGCGCATATGTCCGTCTTCTATAAGCCGTTTCGCTCGTACGTGTGCACATGAACCAATCAGAAAGAGCGTGGTTATCGGTCACACACACAAACACAGATACGCGGCATGCCTACCGTGCGGGGCGACTATGAACATTGAGGTGCTACTGCAATTTTGTCCTCGTACTGTACATTCATCCCTACTAATCCCTACACATAATTAATGTCTTTCAAATCTAAACTACAGATCCGATTTAAATGAAATTTGGTACAGAGATAGTCTAGAGCCTGAGAAAGGACATAGGCTACTTTTTATCGCGATAAACTGCAACCCACGCGGGTGAAACCGCGGGGAACAGCTAGTAGAGTATAATGGGTAGGTACTTCACGACATTTCATGCAATTTAACTTTTTACAAGCCTATTTCTGAGTTCCCCATTTTCATCTATGTAGTAAGTCGGAGGCGCGTGGTTGTGTTGCGCCGAAATGATTTCCAGTGTTTCTTTATCATGGAGCCTTAGTCTTGCATTGCAATTCCTGGAGCATCTGCACGAGCAAGACCAAGTCATTCCAGCGTTCTTAGCGTACGTGTAGTTTTGGAACAGAAGCAACCGACCACCTCGACGGGACGTGATGAAGGCATATTCGAATTCTGGAACAAAAAGAGCAACTGAGTCAAGCAATTTTGCATACGAAGTAAAAGGGTATGACCAAATGGAGACAACATTGCATACATTTGCATCATGAGACAAAGTACCTATCTATACTCTGCAGAGGGCAGTCTCAAGCAGTCTCAATCTGAGCAGTTATTTATAACTAACTAGCTGCGCCTTCGCGTCTTCCCGTTATCCCACAGGAACCTTTTCCGGGATAAAAAGTATCCCATGTCCGTTTCCTGGTCCTAAGCTACCTCACCACCAATTTTCAGCCAAATCGGTTCAGCCGTTCTTGAGTTATAAATAGTGTAACTTATACGACTTTCTTTTATGTGTACAAAGACTAGGTGCATCCCGTGGTTTCACCCGCATCTTCCCGATATCCCGTAAGAACCTTTTCCGTTCTTTTATATATAGATATCTTACCTATGAACGATGGTGGCCGAACGGTAACACGTACGCCTTATAAGGCGACGATGCCGAGTTCGAATCCTTTCGGCCCTGACTCAATAAATTAGTTATGTGTGGATTTGATATCGCTCAAAACGGTGAAGAAAAACATCGTGAGGAAACCGGCATGTCGATGAACCGCAACATTCAGGGGCATGCGATATCTACCAACCGGGCCGACGTGGTAGATTAAGGCCTATACACAGGCTATGAGAGAAACCTGTGTCCTAACAGTGGGAACTTAATGGGCTAATAACAATGATGGATGATGATAAATATCTTACCTTCCGGCACATTATCCGAGTCCTCATTCGTCCCTGTTGCTAATTCTACTTTAGCATTGACTAAATACGGTGGTATATGACTGTGCACTGAAGAAACCATTTCCAATCTTTCACCGTTGATTCTTATCTTAGCGGTGCAGCTCTTGGACGCTCTGCTGGAGCACAGCCATATCTTGGAACCTCTCTTGTGCTGGTGGTAAGTATAGCCTTGATAGAGAAGACGCTGGCCACCACGGAAGGTGTCGATGAGACTGTACTCAAATTCTGAAATAAAAGTTGCGTTTGATGAACAGCGAACAGCTTCTCAGTTAATAATAATCTTTATTTGTTTATGATATAAATCATATGAAATATTTTTTTTAGTTAATCAGATTTTCCGTGTTACCTTCTCAAGGAGAAGTTAGCTAATGCTAATAAATCAAAATATTTAGGTATTTGAAAGTTCATATAAATAAAAATAATTATAGTTCCCACAACTCGACAGTAGTAGATTATTTCATTGATTCCTAATTTGGAACATATTAAGATAAATGTCTTGTTAGTTTCTTATGCTGGGGCCACACTAACGGGAAATGCCGTTAAACAGCGCGATGATTGACGTTTTACATAAGTGTGGCCACGACATTTGACAACGGCATTCACATTGGCGTTTGACGTTAGCCGATAACTCAAGTGCACGTTGACCGTTCAAGTGTAGCCACTCACATAATTGCGTTAATAATTATAACGCAATATTTATCGCGATGATAGGCATTGACATTTCCCTTGACGTTGATCTTAGTGTAGCCCCAGCATTAAATAAATAACAACGCATCGTAGGTGTATAATTGTTATAACATACGTATATTCTATTCAATAATAATCATTCACTCATATTATTAATAAAAAAACATACAGGTCTTTTAAAAATATTACAGTCTCATAATAATACCCTATGTACCGAGTGTGTAAGAATTTCATGTTATTTAGAAGCCACATTTAAAATAGTTAGCGTTTTGGTGTAAACCGTAAGCTTTAAAATAAATAAATATAGACTAGCAATTCGTCGTCGTTTCAAAACAAAATTCCTAATTAACATATTTGGTTTTCGTAATGCCCCGGTCGTTTATGTACAAAGAAGGAGGATCGTGACTGTGCACTGCAGAAACGATCTCAATAACTCCGAAAGGCTTTTTCCACCGAATTTTGGCGCTGCAATTCCTGTACTTCCTGCAAGAACAACACCAGATCCAGCCGATTCTACTGCTCTTTGAATAGCAATAGCCCTCGAAGATGATCCGCCGACCACCTCTACCGGAATCGATGATAGTGAAGCCGTCTTCTTCTTTATCTATAAAATATTCGTGTCGATTCTGATATATGCGTTCTCTAAAACTGAACTAAATTTGACAGCTCTAAGAGTACCTAATGTCGAAAAACTAAGGTCACCGACCTGTAGCTTTCAGAATATGCAAGTTGAAGTGGCAATGGGCAGGCCACATCGCTCGACGAACCGATAACCGATGGGGAACAAAGGTTCCTGAGTGGTGACCACGAACCGAAAGACGTTCGACGTAGTTTGGCCCCCCACTAGGCGGACCGACGACATTTGAAGAAGCGCGGGGAGCCGATGGATGCAAAAAGCTAATAGCCGTTCATGGTGGCGTTCAAAGGGGGAGGTCTATGTTCAACAGTGGACTTCTTCTGGCTAATGATGATGACGATGATCCATCTATAACTTCAGCTTGTTTCAGTCCATTGCTGGAATATGCTTCTCCTAAAGTTAATTAATGTTACTTTACTTAAAAATAAACCTTGCCGAGTTGATGTTATAATACGCTGTCCGTCTGCCCGTCTGTCACCAGGCTGGAGGTATCTCATGAATCGTTCGACAGTTGAAATTATCACAGATGGTTTATTTCTGTTGCTGCTATATCAACAAATAAGTACTAAAAACAGAACAAAATGAATATATATATATTTTAAAACACTTTTATTAGCTTCACTTGTAACTAACTAATTTTCTTAGAAAAACATGTTTATACAGAATAACTGATATTATTCTGTTAACTTAAAAATACGAAAGAGAACTTAGATTGCAACGTCGACCGCTTTTTTTAAGTGAGCGCGTGACTGGGCGATTTTTCTTTCACTTCGAGTATTTAACTTTTACGATCTACTTACTTACAGCATCATCATCATCACCAGCGGCCTGTATCAGTCCACTGCTGGACATAGGCCTCAACAGGGTAGCGTTTGACCGCAAATGACGATGTTAAGTGGCGGTGCGGTCGAACGTGGCGTTACGCTACCTCTAGATTGATTGCTCTCAAGTGGGACTACTGGAATATATCGATAGCGGTAGCTAGCCAGGCGACACTACAAAATGCCCAACAAACAAGTTGTGGTTTCATTGGTTTATTTCCTCTTCTGGAAAATCTCAAATCTTATTTTTATATCTTACAGGGCGCGCCGCGTTTAACCACAAGTCACCTGATGTTAGGTAACGATGTGGTAGCGCCACGCTACACCTGGATGACCGGGACCTGGCTCTCAATTGGAGCTGCAGGCACACACCGATAGGTGCTTGGCGACAATCTCAAGTTACAGGATTCGAGCTCATAACTTCGTCGTCACGTCACGCAGCGGCTTCAGTTTCAATATACATGATATCTGTTGCTTCCTTTCATCCTAACCAAGTTAGGCGGTGGATGCTCATGTTCAGTGAAAGCATGTTTTACCTTCCCAGATTTGTCAATCGCCATTTTAGCTCCGCACCTCTGTGAGAGTTTCTTCGAGCAGTAGTAATATTGAGAACTTCCCATTGTTCTACCTTGCTTTGAATACGTGTGACCTTCGTAGAGCAACAAACTCCTGCCTCTCAAGTCAATTAATGTCGGTCCTGGAAATTGTCACCGCAAAAGATTTAATAAATGGATATATGAGAAAACTTTCTCCTACGGATTTACCTTCTTTAATGCGTGTATAATAGCTAACGTGGTAAAAATTCTATCCTATTCGGATCATGAGCATAAGTATGAAAATAGTACTAGTAATACGGCCAGTCTCAATAACCTATCTATCCACGGTTTGCCCTACTAGCGATAGAAATTTGACATTACTTCTATGGAGTTAACGTCAATGTCTTGTAGGACAAATCGTGGATAGATAAGTTATTGAAACTAGCCGTTAGTGACAGTTGCTCTTGAGCAGCACTTACCTATTCTTACTAAATCTTATCATAAAGAAATTAACGCAATTTTTTAAAGATATTTTTCTATGTATATTTAATTTTCAAAAATAATAAAAATATACAGAGAGATAAAAATTAAACAAAATTACTATGTACTAAATTAAATTAAACTCAAAACCTAAAAAGGAGTGCATAATAATAAATATTCGTATAATTACATTAAATTTTAATATACACTCCTTCTGCAGTTTTATACAAATTTGGTGGAGGATGGTTATGTTCTAGAAAAACTTGCCTTATCTTAGAGTCTTTACCTAAAAATATTTTAGCCATGCATTGCCCGGAACTTTTTTTGGAGCAATAGAAATGATCTCTCACTCCTAGCCTAGAAAACGTATGGTTTTGGTACAAGAGCAGTCTTTTACCATTTATTCGGATAAATTCGTACGGTTCACCTGAAAAACAATGCACAAAGGTAATTTTAATTAACCAGAAATCTCTCGCAGATACTAACGATATGAGAATCTACTACTTACACTACTACTACTTATATTTAAAAAAATAACTAGCTTTAAATCCAATCCTATTCGAAACATTAATATAAAAATATATGTAATATAATATATTTATTATATTTGAAACAGCTGCTCTTGTGCAGCAGTCAACTATTCTTACTAAGTCTTATAAAATAAATCAATGATCATTTAAAAAAAATATTTAATTCACAAGAACAACAAAAAATATACAGCAATATAGAACTTAAAATAAATTACAAACACTTACAATTAAAAAATGAGTATTATATTAAAATTTAATATACACTCCTTTTGAAGTTTTATATAAATTTGGTGGAGGATGGTTATGTTCTAGAAAAACTTGCCTTATCTTAGAGTCTTTACCTAAAAATATTTTAGCCATGCATTGCCCGTAACTTTTTTTGGAGCAATAGAAATTATCTCTCACTCCTAGCCTAGAAAACGTATGGTTTTGGTACAAGAGCAGTCTTTTACCATTTATTCGGATAAATTCGTACGGTTCACCTGAAAAACAATGCACAAAGTTAATTTTAATTAACCAGAAATCTCTGGCAGATACTAACGATATGAGAATCTACCTACTTATATTTAAAAAAATAACTAGCTTTAAATATTATTTATTACATTTGAAACAGTTGCTCTTGAGCAGCAGTGAACTATTCTTACTAAGTCTTATATATAAATAAATCAATAATCATTTATTAAAATTATATTTAATTCACAAGAACAACAAAAAATATACAGCAATATAGAACTTAAACTAAATTACAAGCACAATAAAAAAATGAGTATTATATTAAAATTTAATATACCCTCCTTCTGAAGTTTTATATAAATTTGGTGGAGGATGGTTATGTTCTAGAAAAACTTGCCTTATCTTAGAGTCTTTACCTAAATATATTTTAGCCATGCATTGCCCGGAACTTTTTTTGGAGCAGTAGAAATTGTCTTTATTCCCTCCTTGCTGAGAAAACGTATGGTTTTGGTACAAGATCAATCTTTTACCATTTATTCGGATAAATTCATACGATTTGCCTGAAAAACAATGCACAAAGTTAATTTTAATTAACCAGAAATCTCTCGCAGGTACTAACGATATGAGAATCTACCTACTTTATATTTTAAAAAATTACTTTAAAAATAAATTACTTGGTTCATATCCAATCCTATTCGGAACATTAATATAAAAATATATATAAGTATATGTATATACATTTGAAACAGTTGCTTTTGAGCAGCAGTCAAGTATTCTTACTAAGTTTTATGAAAACAAATCATTGCCCATTATTTTTTTTAAATCATATTTAATTCACAAGAACAACAAAAATATAGGGCAATATAAAAATTAAACTAAATTACTATGAAATAAATTTCAAACACCGACAATAAAAAAATGAGTATTATATTAAAATTTAATATACACTCCTTCTGAAGTTTTATATAAATTTGGTGGAGGATGGTTATGTTCTAGAAAAACTTGCCTTATCTTAGAGTCTTTACCTAAAAATACTTTAGCCATGCATTGCCCGGAACTTTTTTTGGAGCAGTAGAAATTGTCTTTATTCCCCCCTAGCCTAGAAAACGTATGGTTTTGGTACAAGAGCAATCTTTTACCATTTATTCGGATAAATTCGTACGGTTCGCCTGTAAAACAATGCACAAAGGTAATTTTAATTAACCAGAAACCTCTCGCAGGTACAAACGATATGAGAAATTACGTGTTTTTTAAAAAATAACTTTATACTGTTTAGTGAAACATATCATTAAAATTAAAGCCTTAAATAAAATGACACAGATTTTATAACTTCACAACCTAGCGGGCCACAATAGCCGATTATTTTTGGTTTGTATCTAAATCTATATTCTTAAACTTTGATATCGCGACATTCTATGAAACGCACCTTCGATTTTTATTCGATTTCGAGACAATGGATGTTGTTATTGTTGTTGTTGGGGTAAACGTGGGGTAGACGTGTTCTTGAGTGGAGACCGTGACTTGGCAAACGTAGTGTAGGACGCCCTGCGGCAAGGTGGAGCGACGACTTGCGCCGAGTGGCTGCCAGTAGTTGGATGAGAAGAGCCGAAGACCGGGCTCAGTGGCGTACCTTGGGAGAGGCCTATGTCCAGCAGTGGACAGAGGAATTCAAAATTTAAATTAAAATCAAAGTTTTTTATTCAATAAGATGATACATTTAAAACGTCAAACTTAAAACTAGCTACTACGAATTAGATGTTAAATCTCTTTATGTTTGTTACTCTTTCACGCAAAAACTACTGAACGGATCTGAATGAAATTTGAAATGTGGATGGATAGTTTATATACTAGATTAACACATAGGCTACTTTTTATCCCGGAAAAACATTCCTGCAGGAAAACGCGAGTGAAACCGCGGGAAACAGCTAGTTGTCCATAAATTAAGGTATGGTAAGTTGTCAAAAGTTGCCTATCATTACACCGTAATTGTAGACAATTATGTATCCATACCGTACAATGAAATGTTTGAGAAACGGATTATTGTAAACATTCCATGGAGATAAAATAGAGAGTTTGTCTACTTGTCACCTGTCACTTGACTATTATTACTTGACAGTTGTCGAATTGTCAGCAGACACATTTATGTCATTCACAATTTTAACTTGGCGACTTAGGGCCCAGATATTTCACCCTTACATAAGTTCCATTACTGTTTTGGTATAACACCGGTGGGGAGTGGTTGTGTTTTAAATTCTCATTAATTATAATAATATCTGAATTCTTCTTGAAAATCAATTTAGCTTTGCAGTTCAATTGACCCTTTTTTGAACAAGTGCCTTGTGTTATGTTGAACGTGTGGTTGTCGTACAGGAACATCGGTCTGTTATGCAGTATGATTCTCTTTACCTCGCATTTGACGTCAGCGTTGTCAGATACTGAAAAAAAAATAAGCAATGTTAGTGAAAAATCGAATGCATCAAGTCACGAAGTGTCTTTCCATTTTCCGGATATTTTTTGCTACTGTTTGACGAGGCGAGCAAGTCGCTCGAAAGACGGTAAGCGTCACTCTTGTTGTTGCTGTTATGTTTTCCTGTAAACTATGGGTAAGGCCATATACTTCCCATGTTCTGTTTTATATTTAGCGTTTATTTTCGGAAAAAGACATAGATCAACAAGATTACAATTGACTAAAATTGCGCTCATTAAAATGTCGAAGATTAAATACCCTAATACTATGTTAGGCATGCCTTACAGTAAAAGTTAAATGTACCTGATATATACAATAATATTCATATATATACTAGTTGCGCCCCGCGGTTTCATCCGCGTCTCTCCGTTATCCCGCAGGAACCTTTTTCCGGAATAAAAATTAGCCTATGTGTTAATCCAGGGTATAAGCTATCTCCATTCCAAATTTCATCAAAATCGGTTTAGTAGTTACGGTGATACGTGGTAACCAACGTTCACACACTCACATACACACACACACAAACTTTCGATTTATAATATTAGAAGGATATGATAAGATTACGAGCATTACAACTTCAAAAAATACCACAGTAATAGCATGTCAAAGCTTAGCAGACTCATAATATAACTTCTACTATAAGTACCTACAATAATAAATTGGACTAAGCACAACAACTCTTTGGAACAATTCATTATTAGACAAACATCAAAACAAACATCATTTTTATTTCTCACACGGCGATTAACCGTAAGTCACCTTACTGTTAACGGCCGCTCCCGATAACCGAGCTATCCACATTACTTACTTCCAAGGAGCTTATGACAAAATTTCGATCTCCAGTAGGGCAAACCGTGGATAGATCGGTTATTGGGAACGGCCGTAAATGACGATGTGATCAATGGTGACGACGCGCGTCTTCCGATACACTTAGGCTGGTTTTCTGGCGCCGACGCGCCTCCACACTTAGTGAGCGCTTTCGTGTCGCGCTGAACGCACGTACCGACATCGACATTATTTGCGTCTGTAAGTCTGTACTTCACGGTGATCAGCGCGATACTAAATCGATCCGAGCTGACTGATGGCCCGTAGCCAAGATGCATTCTGCAATCGTTGAAGCTAAGAGAAAACAAGAAAAAAGTATTGGTTTGACATATTTCAACGCTAAGCCACGTGGTCGGAAATATGTCAAATCTATACTTTTTTCTTGTTTTCTATTAGCGTCAACGATTGCAGAATGCATCTTGGCTACGGGCCAGCGCTGACAAGCTACGCGACGTTCGTCAGCGCCGGCGGTCAGCGTGACAGGAAAACCAGCCTTAGGGTCGGTTTTATAAACGTCATAAGTACTAAATTTCAGTAAATTTGAACTTATCGTCAAATTTTCCATTTTATGAACGATCTTACTGATGGATATGGTAGCGATTTGAGCTTACGAATAGTTTATTTTGACGTTTTGACATTTCCATTGCCGCCAAAAAATTCCCATTAGCATTTTGATAGAAATTTCACAGTAAATAAATATAAATAAATAAATAAATACAGGGGACATCTGCACACAAATTGACCTAGCCCCAAATTAAGCTCGAAACTTGTGTTATGGGTACTAGACAACGATATACATACTTATATAGAGAAATAAATACTTATATAAATAGAAATAATAGTAATTGACAATACATTTTATTGTAACCATAGACAAGTCACGTAAAATTTTCGTTTCACTTTACGGACAGTTAAAATGCGTTTATAATACCACAATCAGTAAAAAATACTAACGTGTCATTTACGAGTCGTTACTAATGAGTTACCGAAAAAAGGTAAGGTTCTTCTTATATATATAAAAAAAATCAATTGCTGTTCGTTAGTCTCGTTAAAACTCGAGAACGGCTGGACCGATTTGGATAATTTTGATTTTGAAACATTTGTGGAAGTTTAGGGAAGGTTTAAAAGGTGACTTGTATTGGCGATACGAAGTTTGCCGGGTCAGCTATTTGTTTATAAAACCGGCCCAATGTACAACGCCGTGTGCGGACGAGGTTAGTTATTGGCGATACGAAGTTTGCCGGGTCAGCTATTTGTTTATAAAACCGGCCCAATGTACAACGCCGTGTGCGGACAAGGTTGGTTTTCCTCCCCATTGGAGCACGTTCTAGATCTAGATTTTAATATAGATGCCTTGCTTAGTGCAGTGATATTTCGGAGCGGGGTGCGTATGCCTGCCGCAAAACATCGTCACGCGTACCCCAGCTTTGTCCAGCTTCATTGTGGCGGGACATTTCATGGATTTCCTACTGGAACAACATAATTTCTTCTTGTGAGCGTCCTTGAAGGAATACGTGTAATTCCTGTACATAATCAGCTCTCTGTCGTGCGCTATAGGTATTACATGCACTGAAAATGTAAAAAAAAAAACAATTTAACTGTTTATTTAGAAAAGAAAGTTCCAGGTCTATCTATTTTAAATCTATATAATGTGTTTTTTTAACCTATACTGTCCCACGGCTGGGCAAAGGTCTATCTCGATCCCCCGCAACCTCAGGCCACCGCTCCACAAATGAGTCAAGGTCATCACACCGTCTTTTCGGGGCCTGCCTCGGCGACGTCGCCCTTCCTCAGGTACCCACTGCGTGATGATCCTTGCCCATGCCCAAATCTTTATAACAAGGGAAATTTTAGAGCTTATAGTGCAAAGATGTGATTATTTGCTTTAGATTTGTATTTCGGAAAAACACCATTACAGAAAAACAACAGTAGGTATGCTTACACGATGACAAGACGATGACAATCATGTAAAATTTTCAGCTGTAAACCATTGCCAGCCATCTAAACACTAAAGTCGCATTTCAATAACCGATCTATCCACGGTTTTCCCTACTGGAGATGGAAATTTGACATAAACTCCATAGAAGTAATGTCAAATTTATGTCAAACCGTGGATAGATCGGTTATTGAAACCAGACGTAAATCTAGATTAACCAACTATCATTAGCCTATTATGTTCCCACTGCTGGGACACAGTGTGCCACGCCGGTCCAGGGCGGGTTAGTAATGAATGTCACACGCTCTTGAATGTTGTTGCTCTTGGACATGCCGGTTTCCTCGCAATGTTTTCCTTCACCGTTTTGAGCGATGGAAAATCCGCACATAACTTATTAAAGTAAATAGGGGTTGAGATGGAATTGGAACTTGGTATCGGCGTTTTGTTACTAACTAGTCTCTGACGCCGTTTGGTCGATCGCCATTAAAGTTGGTAGGTACAGTCAGCGACAAAAGTAGCTGATCGTTCTAGATTTTCCAAATGTGTTTCAATTCAGTAATTATTATTGTTTTTTTTACATTTTACATGGTATCATTTTGACCACAACATAACACACCTGATTTTAGGTGATGATGAGGTAAAAAATTGGTGTCTAAGATGATGAGGATAGTAGAAAAAAAGAGTGATTGTTCAGCGACTTTTGTCGTTGACTGTACTTAATAATAAAACTCTGTAACTCTGTTTGTTCCAGCTAATCTCTGCAACGGCTAGACCAATTTTGACGGGACTTCCACTCGCAGATAGCTAATGTTATAAGGAGAAACCTATGCTACTTTTCATTTTTGAACCCTAGGGAAGTTTATAGGAAACTTTTATAGCGTTAACTGTAGTTCAAGCGGGTGAAACCGCGGGGAACAGCTAGTTTCAAAATATTATTATTATATCTTGACGTAATAGCCCAGTGGGTTCGTAACAAAAGTTGGCGGCTCGTGATTGTGGATCAAGTCTCCATACAAGACCTTGCCACTCGGGTCCACTCGAAGTCTCGCCTTGCACTTACCTCGCAGCTTCCTAGAACATCTCAAGTACTTCATCCTCTTATCGATGTAGGAATAAGAGTACTGTCCATAAACTATCATTGAGGTGTGTGGTGACGTTTTCAGGACAGTAATGTGTGTTTCTGTAAACAATACGTTTAATTAATTAGGTTAGATTAGATCATCATCATCATCATCATCAGCCGGAAGAAGTCCACTGCTGAACATAGGCCTCCCCCATTGAACGCCACCATGAACGGCTATTAGCCATTTGCATCCATCGGCTCCCTGCGACTCTTACAATGTCGTCGGTCCACCTAGTGGGGGGCCTAGATTAGATATATATATGTATATATAGATATGAAACTACGACCCGCATCGTCTACGCACAAGTAGATAAATAAATATTCTTGAATTCATGGAAAATTCCTATAGAAAAAAAGCACTTTCAATATTTTCCGAATTCTTCAATTTTACGGTTGATTTTACAAAGAAAATGTTTTCGTACACACCTTGAAATTTCAAGTGATGATCTTAAATAGCTCCACTTGAGAGCGAGTTCCCAATCAAGGTGTAGCGTGGCACCACCTAAGACCACATCGTCACTTAACATCAAGTGACTTGAAGTCTAACGCTACCTATAGGTGTCTCTGCATCCAGCATTGGATGCCGTACCTACCTTGATGATTAATTATTATGTCAGTAAATGTGTCGGAAAATTTAGTTTTATATCAGTATAAAAATAAACTCGATTATATTAAAGTCTTACAATAAGACCTTGAGTCTCATCTGCATGTCTAAGCATTTATTTAGGTACTGTTATGCTGCTTGTATGCCTGAAAGTTCAGAACCGCTACAGGTGAAATAATTTTCAAAAACCATACAATCATCATTTCAATTGAAACGCAGCTATTGCATTTCAATTGTTCCGGCAGCCTCACTTGAGAGCCAGTTCCCCAGTCCAGATGTAGCGTGGCACCACATTGTCACTTAACATCAGGTGACTAGTGGTCAAACGCTACTCTGTAAACAGTAAAAAAAGAAATAATATAGCAAAAACAGATCAAAATCCAATTTTATTACATTTTTTAATATATTGAGTGTATGTGTTAAGCACTACTATTACTAGGACTAGAAAACCTTTTATTTATATTTAAGGTGACTAAAATGTTTATTGTTTATTACAATTAATACTACTGGAGGAAATTGATTATATTATTCATTTATTTAATGGTATTGCAAATGCAATGGTGGATCATTAGAGCCACGGATGATTACTGAATAAATAGATATAATAATGATTACTGCTATACAGTAAGTATCTAGTCCAATCTATAAACAATGATATCTGATGCCAAGATAAAGCCAATACAATTATATTAATAAAGCCGATAAAATCACATATATAAGTCCGACCCACAACTAGAATTCCCTGAATTACCTACATCTAGAATATCAGAAATTACGCATGCGGATCAGGGATCCACAACACCCAGGCACGGAACAATTAACATACTTCCGCTTTTTTCCCTCTACATTTAGTGATATTAATGATAAGAAAGCGATAAAAGTTTCAGATATATTCTGAAATCAGACATGAAAATATTGGCTTTTTAGTTTTGGCTTCTACTACCAAGGATAGAACTAAGAAGATTGGTGACCCTACTAACAGGGTTGGTACTGGTTGCTGGAATGTCTGTACTCTCCATTGAGAAACGATCTGGATACTTGGTTCTGTACTGACGGTAATATCTGAGGAACTCGGGAACTGCCCCTGAAAAGGAAAAACAAGTTACAGTACCTGCCAGGAGTTTGGTCAAGTGTCTCTAGTTAATAAATAATTAACGCAATATTTATCGCGATGATAGGCATTGACATTTCCCTTGACGTTGACCTTAGTGTCTTCGTCCCAGCAGTGCGAACGTAATAGGCTGATGATGATCATGAACAAATTCTAGTTAAGGAATGGAACAAAACACACAATGGCACATAAGTAAATATTTATTTAAAAAGAGTGTCTTAGCAAAAATAGCTATTAAATGAAACAAAAAAATAAAATAACATTTACGTGATATCAATGGTATCAATCTCATGCTCCACTTGGAAACAATTAGCACAGAAATAGGGTTGGTTTGGGCACAGTTTACAGAAACTGGTGACTTTTCTGGCTAAGCTCAAAGCTTTCTGTGCCCCGTGGCTTTTCTCGTAAAGCTTTAAGCATCCATGGCAATGCTTTCTCCTCTCGCTGATAGGACCTGTTTTCTTTTCTAATTCATGCTTTGATTTGTCTTGTACAGACATATTGACTTGTTTTTGGTTTTCTGCTTGGTTAGATTCTTCAATCGGATTAAGTTGCTCGACGGAGGCTTTTTTTGTTTCTAAAGCCATTAAGGTTTTTTTAGGGATTACCAACCGTATTACTTTTGTCGTTTTGCACGATTCTTTTGACACCTTGATTGGCATCTGAGATTCTTCTATGTGATATTGGCTTAATATCTTCTTTCTGTAATCATCTATGCCTGAAATAGATTTTTCCTTGAAATAATTATAATAAATGGATGTTAGTTTTTTTTTTTTAAATCAGTTATTATTTTTGTACATCATTTTCGTAATGTGTAGTTTTGTTAGTGTTGGCTTTTTTAGCGAAGTAAAACGCGATCCTTGTATAACTTAGTTTCTTATTTAATTAATTGATAAATATACTCTAATAAATAATAATAATACCAAAATAGAACAACGATACAAGCACTTTTATGGCAATTATACTTGTAGTTCTTTAAAGATTTATACATACTGATGCAATGTGAGAAAATACTAACGAATGACGTCATAGAGAGAAATGCTACACCAAATAAGGTGTACGGATTGCAGTACAGTTTTGAAAAATGTGTCTGCACGATCGCGAAATCGAATACTAAGTACGTATAGATAGATCATTTACTAAAAAGACATAAAAGATCTTTAAAATCGCAAAAAAAATTCACCAGATGACGAAGTGAACAGTTCGATTTCTGGAAGTTAATGATGCTCATGAGTCCCTACCATAGCTTCCACTGCTCCCCCTTCAGTCACGATGATCTTCACTTTACACCCAGAAGCTTTCTTGGAGCAGTACCATCGGTTTTTACTGGTCATCCGAGAGTAAGTGTATCCTTGGTATAACATTAAAAAGCCTTTTCTATTGCTAGGTATATATTGCACTTCATTACTTGGATCACCGAGGTGGATAACCTTTGTAGAGATCGCAAGCTTAGAACTTCCTTTATAATGTCCTGAAAATAAAGAGAGCCGTCTTTCAGTCCCCCCGCGCACTAAGCAGCCTGGCTGTGCAGCCAATCGACGACTATTCGAGATCCTTCCGTTGAACGATATGGACGTGGAAGAACTTATTCGGAACCCAAAATACATCGCCCTCTTCCCTCTAATATGGTCGAGGAAAGCGATGGCTGGCACATGCGTCAACTCGTGAACGGGTGCTGCTTGTGGGGTCTGGTCGGCTTTGGTTGTGATCCCGCAACTCATTAATATTCATGTTCCCATATCCCAATGTGTACAACCAAACAAGAGAAATCTTATTAGTAAAGCTAATTAAAAAATATCGGACTATTAGATGACAAAAAAAGCATGGGATTTTAGTAATAAGAATTTAGTAATAAGAAAAAAAATTGTCAATGTGATCGCGCCAAAAAAATTGCCTGACGGGCGTTTCTTGCCTATTCTTTTGCCGGCGTAAGGAGGTTGGAACAGGCGTGGCTAGTTTTAAGTTTGACGTTTTGAAGTGATCACAATGTATCCTATTGAACAAAGTACTATTGGCTATTGACTATTGACATCTGGCTGCTACAACTAGTGCGCGGAGACTGATGGCAGCCACATTCACATCACACACACATTTACGTCACGCTCTGGCTGCGCGCAGCCAGCTGGCTGCCGCAGCCGGGCTATTCATACTACATTCGTGGCTAGCTAGTGCGCTGGCTCCCATACAAGGTCATAATTATGTTTTACTGGCTGCCTGGTGCGAGTTCAATAAGTAAATTAAATGTAAAAGTGTTATTATGGAATCTGATAAGTTTATTAAAGGATAATGCAGGATGATTGTACATAAAAGTATACTTTATTTATCTGTTCTCTATTATTATGGCTATGTCACTACCACTTAGCCATTAAAAATCTTTCCAAATACACGATTCATTTTATACAGAGTCCCCCGCTAGATTTAGCAAGGTAAGGCGGTTGATGATTGTGGTCTCCAAGCTCCTCCAGGAACCTCCTTTCCCTGGTCGTGACCACTCTAGCTTCGCATTGTGAAGCTCTCTTAGTGCAGTACCACCTAGTTTTGCCACCCATTAGGGCATACGTATTCCCTTTGTAGTAAAGCCAGTCCTTTCCGCGAGTGGCCGGGATAAACTCTAGCTCCAAATCTGGGAATGGTGAAAAGTTACGTTATCGTGTAAAAATGGCAATATCCCACTAATATCTATCTAAATATATATATAACTCAAAGGACTGACTGACATAGTGATCTATCAACGCACAGCCCAAACCACTGGACGGATCGAGCTGAAATTTGGCATGCAGGTAGATGTTATGACGTTAGGCATCCGCTAAGAAAGGATTTTGATTAATTATATCCCGAAGGGGATAAAATAGGAGATGAAAGTTTGTATGAAACTTTGTCAATTTTAAACCGATCGGGCTGAGACTTTGCATGCATAAAGCTGTAGCACACGCGGGTGAAACCGCGGGGAACAGCTAGTTATATTATAAACGTGAAAGTTTGTGAGTATGGATGGATGGATGGATGTTTGTTACTCTTTCAGGCAAAACTACTGAGCGAATCTGAATGAAATTTGGAATGGAGACAGCTTATACCCTGTGTAGGCGACGCACGTCATTACTATTTTATTAATTATAAAACTTTATTTTTTTGTTTCTTATACTTTACGGAACTATATTATATAGAAAAAAATGTGTTTCTTGTGAACCCGTAACGCCATCTGTGGCCTTTTTTGGTACTAAATAAATAAAGTTTGAGTTTGGAGGGTGCGCGGAGATATTTTTATAAACTTCTAATGTAGGTAGTTATAGAGTAGTGATCCGACAGCACACATCGTAGGTGGCTAAATTTTAGATTTCTTTTAAAATTACTTTTTTCGACGCCGTATCGCTAAAACGCACCTTCCAATTCTCTCTTGCTATACGTATCGCAGTGTTTTCATTTTAATCCCTAACACCCTGGATATAGGGTACTTTTTATCGTGAAACCTCCGGGCGCAACTAGTACTTAGTAAATAATTAGACGCGTAGCAAAGAGTCTCGACCAACATCTGAAGAGGCTCTCGCTTGACGTTTGGATACAGAAGGCTATAGAACTTTTTGACAAAAAAAACGTGATATAATAGTACAGTTTATTAGTAAATTCTAATAAAATTTCATATAAGAGGCACTAAATTTATCCGTAGTATCTTGACAAAGAGATCTATAGAATGCATTAAATCAAAACAAAACCAAAAAAATACTTTTAAAACATTACTAGAAGAAGGAGTTCTTCTTTTACTTCCGTTAAATTGTTGTTTGTGTTTTGTATAACGAATGGATAAAATATTATGTGTACAGAGCTTAGCAAAAACCTCTACAAAAAAAACATACCTAATTAAAAACTAATGACTAGTCTAATCACAGATATTTTGAGAAAAACATCGTCGAAACTATTTCGAAATTGCAAAATTAAATAGTAAAGCCTGTATAAATACGTTTCACACTTATCTTCTATATTCGTATTCCTACATCTAAACGCCATAGATTTTAATATTATTTATAGATTATCACACAAAAATATATTTTACATTAAATATTCTTTATCGATATTGAAATTTACTTACAACTACCTGTATCCCCGATATGATATTAATTGAAAACTCGTATTCTGTATAATATTCATTCGCGTATAGAGGGCAAAATAACTTTGACCTACATTTAAAAATCAAATATTTTTTTAACTTTTTACAGCGTTGTTTTACTGCAAGTTATCTGATGTTAAGCATAGCTGATGTGGTCGAGGGTAACGCTACGCTACGCTTGGACTAGGAAAAGGCTCACAAGTGAGGCTGCCGGAACACACTGGTGCTTGGCGAGAGATTCTTAACTTAACTTGAGGGTGATTGGTAGCTAGACAGACGGGCACTAGAAAATGGCGATTGGTGAAACGCTTGCCTTGTCTGATCTTAAAAAGGGTAAAATGTTACTTCATACCAAGTAATTCAATACGGAATCGGCTTTGAGCCGACCTGAAACACGTTGATTACTTACGATAGAAATCTATTTCTATAATATAACATAATTCATTTATTTACTTAGTATATCAAGAGATCACTGATTCGAGAATAATAATTCTATAAGTATTGTTCTCATTACGTCAAGTTATCAGCTTATGTTTTTATGTCTTTTGATATCACTAATTTCTGATCTATTCAAGAATATAAAAGCGATTGCATCAAGAAGATTTAAGTACCTAATAAAGTTCAAATGAAATGGGTCGGCATGCGAATTCGTTATTTCAATAACTAAGTATTTGTGATATGATAACTGATATTGGGCTTGGTTTCGATGTTCACGGTTTTCTCATTTGACTGGTATTAGATAACTAGAGTACCATTAACGTTGTTATTCGACTAGGTACTCGGTTCTTGCGGTATCGCGCATGGGTTGGCTCGCGTTTTCCAGCTATAAAAAGCTTTTCTCAATAACTTATCGTGAAACGGAATACCGTATTCCAGATATTACACTAATATTTAGTTATTGAAACGATTAACAGTCTGCAACGTCCATCGCTACATATTTTAACTTCTTAAAGTTTCGCCACATCGTCTGCTAGTACAGGGCCATGATTATGAGCGTTTACTTCATACATCAACCTCTTATCTTCCGTAGTGATGATCTTGGCAGTGCACTTTAACGACCACCATTTGGAGCAGAACCAGCGAGTCCTGTTATTCAGTGATGTGTAGATAAAATCTTTGTAGTAGAGCAGGAGCTTGCCAGACCTTGTTACGATGAAATCCAGTTTAAAATCTGTCGAAAAAGTTTTATTAATAACGGTATTGTGATAGTCTGGTATTATATATTATGTTATTACGATATGTTTCATCACATGCTTGAGGCATAGCTGGTAGTAACAGATTAACCAGCAACAATCAGCATTTCCATTACTTGGTAACCATTTAATGGTATTTCCAACTGAGCAATATCGTAGGCACTTTAGAAACTTTTGGTCCTGGCTGCACCAGTTGTAAAACCATGGCAGAGGCCTTTGGGTGGCGTGAAAACTCTGTAAATATTTATAATCACTATGTAGTTATCAACTCATATGAAAGAAAAATATTAAATACTGTTCATCTCTAAAGATATATTGACTTTCAATCCAAACTTCTTCCCCACCGGTTATCATATTATTTTCTCAATAGTCAATAGTTATTTATTCAATAGGATACATTGTGATCACTTTAAAACGTCAAACTTAAAACTAGCTACGCCTGTTCCAACCTCCTCTCTTCGGGCAAATGTGGCAATGTAGCACAAACAGAAACAATTATCCTCTCTAACTTAGATTTTGTATTATCTGAACTTTTAGCTTTTCGCTCCAATCTCTTCCAATGATAGTAAAAACTAAGTTATTGCTACTGTTGGGTACATTTTAGTAATAGCGCTTAGAGCTGCTATTCCGTAATCACAGTGCAATATCAATGGATTGAATTTCAGCTGAGACTGTATTAGCTAACATACATAACTTTCGTCTTTCTTGTTGCACATTAGAACATAATATATCACATTGGTGGTCTTAGCTGAACTGACAACTTTACCATGAATCTATAATATAAAAATATATATAGAGTTTAAAAAAACTAAAAATCACACTCTTATAACGCACTCAAAATTATAAAATAATTAAATTTACTTGTTTGTACTAGTTACGATATAATGGTTAATTCAAAAAGTGTGGAGCGCTTTTTGGTTGTGTGTACTTTTATTTACCTAGTAAAAGAAGCGCTCCACACTTTTTGAATTAACCATTATATCGTAACTAATACAACTCAATTTCATTATTTTATATTTTTGAGTGCGTTTTAAAGTGTTTTTTTTAGTTTTTTAAACTATATATTTTTATTTTTTTACTTTTTAGTCTTTTGTTACCAAGTCCAATCTATCGGACTCATCAAAAGGAATCATATGAGCCCAAACTCGAGGGGTTTACTAGTAGCCACTGCAGAGATCTCCTACCCACCTTCTGGCTGCATCATCAGACCCTCGTCACCAAGTTCAATCTATTGGACTCATCAAGACGAATCATATGAGCCCAAACACGAGGGGTTTACTAGTAGCCACTGCAGAGTTCCTCTACCCACCTTCCGGTTGCATCATCAGACCCTCGTCACCAAGTTCAATATATTGGACTCATCAAGACGATTCATATGAGCCCAAACACGAGGGGTTTACTAGTAGCCACTGCAGAGATGCCCTACCCACCTTCCGGTTGCATCATCAGACCCTCGTCACCAAATCCAATCTATTGTACTCATCAAAACGATTCATATGAGCCCAAACACGAGGGGTTTACTAGTAGCCAGCGAAGAGATGCCCTACCCACCTTCCGATTGCATCATCAGATCAGGTCGATGATACCAAATTATTGCGTTGTCACCGAGATTACATACACATACAAAGTTTCAAGTCGATACGACAATTAGAAGTGGGTGAAAATTGACTTCTAAGATTTGATTACATTGTTAGTTAGTTAGTTAGTTAGTTAGTTAGTTAGTTAGTTACAAGTCAAGCTAAAAATTAGTATAAATTAAATAGTATAAAATAATGACTTTACTTAGTGTATAAAATTTAATGAACACATTATTTACAAATGAAGTTCGTGATTTTAATTAGGTAAAGTGGTAGGTAGACAATGGAATTAAGATTTCAAATACTACAAAAATAATAACTTAAGTAACTAATTTAAGCTATATTTACTCTTATGTTAAGAAGCATAATATCACCGAGTAGTGAAAATTAAAGCTGTACGTGTCCATGTATAACAATGTACAGTCAACGACAAAAGTCCGTTTACACATCCGTTTTACGCATTAAAAGAATATATTATGTCGGTGCAGCTTGTGGAATCTATGTTCTTAGGTCAAGTGCTACAAAATAATTATTAATCATTAAGTGACATCTTTGTGTTTTTTTTTTCTCTTGAATTGTATCCTGACTTGCCTGTAATTTTTTTTTTACAAAATGGCCAATAAATGATTTTATCTTTATCTTTATCTTTAAGTCGCTCAACAATAACACAATTTCCGATTACCAGCATCACCTTAAACACCAATCTTTGACAACATCATCACTTAAAATCAGATGTGTTATGTTGTGGTCAGAGCGCTACCATGTAAAATGTAAAAAAAAAACACGCCATACTGATCTAAAACACATTTAGGAAATCTAGTATGATCAGCTACATTTGTTGCTGACTGTACCACAGAGACATAACTATACGTAACGCCCGGGCCACACTAACGTCAACGTCAAGGGAAATGTCAATGCCTATCTTCGCGATAAATATTGCGTTAATTATTAACGAGTCTTTAAATCAAGAATCTAATCTAATCTAATTATTAACGTGTGGCTACACTTTGAACTGTCAACGTGAATCAAGCGCGGACCTAGGGGGGAGGGGGCCATCATGACCCCTGGGCTGAGACTAGGTTGACTAGCAGTGCTGCCAAGTACCAATCAGCGGGGAATTCCCCGCATAGCGTATTGTATTGTATTGTTTAGTTTGATAGGTAGTTTTATTTAATATCTTAAGTTTTAGATAGTTTTTATTTTGTCATTAATAAGTCTTTAATAATTTAAATAAATACATCTTATAATTAAAATTATTTTGACGCATAGCAGTAAAATACTTGTCGTTTTAGTTAGATTTATCATTGTAATCGACTTGGAGCCTGTCCTGACTAGACGTCTACCTACTATATATCCTCCCCCTGACTTGAAATCTGGATCCGCCCTTGACGTGAATGCAACTGAGTTATCGGCTAACGTAAAACGCCAATGTGAATGCCGTTGTCCAATGTCGTGGCCACACTTATGTCAAACGTCAATCATCACGGCATTTCCCGGTAGTGTGGCCCCAGCATCAAAGTTCACTAAAATGATTAGCATTACTGCTATCTAATCCCTAAGTACGAGTATTTATATAATATGTATTTCTAGTGCCCCCTGGCTAGCTATCAACTAAACATATATATCTGTATATACAGGTATAAGTACAGATTGAACAAGTGACAATGGGTTAAATTAAATAAAACGAGGATCCTTTTCCAATTCTATTCTGAACTTTTTTGCGAACATTTTTTCTTGGAGCTACTTCGACGTAAAAGGGTATCTATCTATCTATCTATGGGAAGACTCGACATCATGAGAATTCAACCAGTAGAATACGACTCTACTAACCGAGACTCGCGATAAAAGCGACTCTACATAGAGAGATTCATCATCATCATCAACCTGTATCAGTCTACTGCTGGACATACGCCTCTCCCAAGGTCCGCCACTGAGCCCGGTCTTCGCCTCTTCTCATCCAACTACTGCCAGCTACTCGGCCCAAGTCGTCGCTCTACCTTGTGGCAAGACGTCCCACACTACGTTTACCAAGTCACGGTCTCCACTCAAGAACACGTCTACCCCAACGGTTATCGGTTCTGTGGCTTATATGACCAGCCCACTGCCACTTCAGCTTGCTAATTCTGTGAGCTATGTCGGTGACCTCAGCTCTCTGACGGATCACCTCATTTCTGATTCGATCCCTCAGAGAATACCCAGGCATATCCCTTTCCATAGCTCGCTGAGCAACTTTAAATCGGTGGACTAGTCACAGTCCTAGTAGAGAGATTCGGCGTAACCGAAGTCGACGTCGAAGTCGAAGTGACGGGAACCATTCTTGTTTTCGGCAGCTGCAGTTGGGAGTCGGCATATTAGAATTTCAGGCTTGCCATATTATCTGACTCAGAATGTGCAAGTTGAAGCGGCAATGGAGAGGCCACATCGGCCGACGAACCGATAACCGATGGGAAAGATAGGTTCTCGAGTGGCGACCACGAACCGGAAAACGTTCTGCAGGTAGGATGCAAATAGCTAATATCCGATTATGGTGGCGTTCAAAGGGGGAAGCCTATGTTCAGAAGTGAACTTCTACCGGCTGATGATATGATTTGGCTATCAGGCGAGATAGTGCCGGAGGAATTTTATAAAAAATGAATATTCCTTTAGTGGCAATACTGCTGCTACGATATCCTGACATATTCCCCTTCCTTAGTCTTATTATATACCGGCGGTGGATGGTTATGGCATTCATGGATAAACGTGACAGTACCAAATCTGTCAACTTTGAATCTAGCTTCGCATCCTCCCGTGGCTCTCCTCGAACAGCGAAGGTACCTGTGTGTTTTATCGCTAAACGAATACGTGTAGTTTCTAAACATCACCACTGATCTGCCTCGGGACAGTTGAAGAAGATGAAAGGAATGTTCTGAAACAAATAAATAAATATAAATATCGGGGACAATTGCACATACATTGACCTAGCCCCAAATTAAGCTCGAAATTTGTATAAAATAATTTTTTTTTTTTATTTTTATTTATTAGACACAATACAACACCATTACTGCTAACGCCAAAGCGATGTTATACGACACATACACACACACATATATAATATATAAACAATTTCAATACATAATTATTATTCCAAATTAAAGTTCAGGTTCAGGAGAAAAAAGACCTTTCGAAATAGCATTTTCCTTCTGAGTCAAAAGGGAAAGACTTGTGATTCAGAAGGAAAACTAATACAAAATAAGGAAGGAATCGATCTTGGAAGGTAAAGACTCAGAAGGAAAGTCAGATTATTTTTCTCAGTGTATTATTTTATGAGACAAGGAACCTGAATTAAATTGCAATTGCTAACTACGGCGGCAGTATCCTCATGACCTTTGAAGAAGAAAAGAAACAACAGAAGGTGGGATGGGAGCACCCCAAGAATTAGTAACAACTCGAATAAGGGTCGGTTTTATAAACGTTCGTTAGTTAAATATCATACCAAATTTCGGTAAATTTGATGTTATTTTCAAATTTCCGCGCCAAAACTTTTCAATAGAATCAAATTTACTGAAATTTGGTATGACATTTAACATACGGGCATTTCTAAAACCGGCCCTTAGTTACTCACCTAATTAGATGGCAAAGTTGGGCACTTCCCCAGGCGGACTGCAAAATGGTCCTACCATCACAAAGTAAACAAAAAAGGTTCTCTTGTCTACACAGATGAAACAAAAACTAGTACAAATTGTTACAAAATACTTTATTTTACAACAAGAACATAATTATATCTACCTAATTAAATATCTAAATGTTATTTATTCATTAAGCTTTCATTAATTAATTTCAATTAGGTTTAATAGATGCTTGACATCGCTCAAAATGGTGAAGGAAAACATCGTAAGGAAACCGGCATGTCCAAGAACTGCAACGTTCAAGGGCATGCGACATCTACCAACCCGCACAGGGCCAGCGTGGTAGATTACGGCCCATACTCTCTCTCTGAGAAAAGGTCAGAGTCCCAGCAGTGAGAACGTAAAAGGCTAATGATGATGAGTTAATACATTTCTTATTAATTTATTCCACACCTCCATATTCTGTTGGAAAAATCCCATTGTAAAGGGATAGTTTTCGTTTAAATTGGGAAGAAAGTAGGACTTGATTACCTTCAGCACTAGTGCGGTCGCGGACCAGGAAGAATTTCGTACAAAGACCTCTAGCCCGGTCAAAATAGACGAAAGAAAGTGGTAACCTTACATTAATTCCCAACAAGCTGGATTTTGGTACAGGTGTTAAACACCTCATTACCAATGATATATCAAAAGTCCCTGTGAATCCCGCTGGCGCGTCACTTTTTAGTCAAGATCAAAGGTACACCTGACCTTGAATAAACACCTGACACCTGTACCAAAATCCAGCTTGTTGGGAATTATTGTAAGGTGGACTGTCTATTTTGACTGGACTACTCTTAGACTATGGACAGTGGTCACAAACATTTTTGTACGCGAAATATTAGTCTCGGTAACTCTCGGGTCGTTTGGCAGGCGTGAAAACGTGGTGTTTAGGATAAGTCCCGCTTGTTGATTGCGCTGTGAAAGCTCCGGTGGTATTTGCGCTTGCTCAATCTATCGGGTCTCGTAAACAAATTGTAACTCTTTAGTAACTCCACTGAGTCACATGATTCCCTTCCGGGAATGGGGGCTCGTGTATATGCTCCTCGTAGGCAAATACTATCACTCCATCCGACATCTTAACCCTCGCTTTGCACCCCATTTTCTTCTTGGAGCAGTACCAGTGCCGGTCTGAATGCTGCATCGAGTAGGTATACCCTCGGATTAAGAGAAGCTTGTTCTTATGCTTGGATGGTATGAAAGTATATTCTGGAATTTAAATTGCTACATTTGTTTAGTTCTACCTATCGAGAAACGAAAATGAAATGGTCTTCGTTGGTAAGCGCATCACTAAGAACGGCTGGACAGATTTGACTTTTTTTTTATATATTTTTGTATGTATTTGTGGAAGTAAGGTGTTTGGTAGCTGGCAGTAGTTGGATAAGAAGAGCCGAAGACCGGACTCAGTGGCGTACCTTGGGAGAGGCCTATGTCTAGCAGTGGACTGATACGGGCTGATTATGATGATGGTGAAGGTGTTTGGGAACAATAATTCAGAAAAGTTACAGGGGGAAATTTTTAGATTTGGAGAAAACCCAAACTAAGAATAACTCATCAGAATTATCCAAGACCCGTTAGTCGTCGAGATTCATCACACAATTTTTTACCTCGGCCAGGTTCGAACCTGGGCACTGGTCATCAGACAAATTAAAAACTGCGCCACCTGTGCTAGCAGTGATGTTATCAATATTGGTATACTTACATACAAGCTAATAAAAGTGTTTTAAAAAAGACTTCATGAAACTTGATTTCCAGTCAGAGGTATCATAACAATAATTAATTAATAATAAAATAAAGTCATAACAAACAAATTTTAATAGCACCATCAATTGACATAAGTATAAATAGCCTAATTAGTACTAACTACTTTTAACATCTTGCCACAAAATACTGAGAACACATTTTTCTGTTCAACACATGGGTCTTTGTCTCTTGTTGTGAGACATTTAAAGTTTTTAAAAGCTCTGTTTTCTTCTGAGTTACAGATATCGCTGTAAACTTCTATAGATGAAAGTTTTCATAGCAAGGCTTCAAGCAAAGTGGGACTCTACATATCAAGCATTCGTAGTACGTCCTCCGTTCACATCTGGCCCTGGTACTGCAATACCGACATCGCATACGGTTACCTGTCTTAACACACAGGTGACGAAGATTTGAGAGACGAATTTCATCGGGAACGCCGAACTCGCCCCTTTTTCTTACAACTTTGCTGTACTCTATTTCATACCCTGGAAAATCGTTATTTTTAATACTATACTAGCATTAGATCCAATCGAGAATCCAGGTGTAGCGCGACGCCATCTTCGACCACATCGACTTGTGGTCAAACGCTACCCTGTAAGTTAGAACTGAAACATAGGAGTAATAATGATTAATTATAACAGAGCTTATAAATTATTTACAGTGCCCCGCCTCCCGGGAGCCCATCTAATGAAGCGTGTATGTGTGTGTGCTTGCGTGAGCGTCTGTGTGTGCGTGCGCCGTTCGAGCCGCCCTCCACCCGATCGACAGTAGATGGTTCTGGATCTCAGTACAGAAATGTTGTAGTTTTTTTTTTTATGTGGTAAAAGAAGGAATCAAATCATGTATTTTTTACAACTAGATGTTTCTTCCATCGTGTAGGGTTGAGTTTTAGAGATAAGTATTCGGACATGAACAAACTTCAGATATACTAATTGTGTATGTCGCAATAAACCAATTGTAAGTAATAAAATAAAAAAAAATGATGACATCTATATATAACGCGTATAAAAAAAAGTGTTTTAATAAATCTCTATTTCCGTTGGTCATCGCATCACGCGTAAACGGATGGAACAATTTCGCTAATTCTTTATTGTTGTGTTCGTTGAAGTCTAAGGAAGGTTTTAATGAAAATTAAAATTAAAAAGTTTCCAGGAATATATTAAAATTGTATTAATATTAAGTGCTAGTTTTCAGGTGTTTTTGTAGGATACTTTTTAATGCGATAAACTGCAGTCTACACGGGTGAAACCGCGGGGCATCAGCTAGTATTATACAGGTATCATCATCATCCTATTTCCCACTCTTGGGACTATGGCCTTCTCTCAGAGAGAGAGTATAGGCGGTAATTGATTTGAGAGCGATGGCTGGCACATGCGTCAACTCGTGAACGGGTGCTGCTTGTGGGGTCTGGTCTGCTTTGGTTGTGATCCCGCAACTCATTAATATTCATGTTCCCATATCCCAATGTGTACAACCAAACAAGAGAAATCTTATTAGTAAAGCTAATTAAAAAATATCGGACCATTAGATGACAAAAAAAGCTTGGGATTTTAGTGAACTTGCTCCAATTCAATCAATTAGTAATAAGAATAAAATTGTCAATGTGATCGCGCCAAAAAAATTACCTGCCGGGCGTTTCTTGCCTGTTCTTTTGCCGGCGTAAGGAGGTTGGAACAGGCGTAGCTAGTTTTAAGTTTGACGTTTTAAAGTGATCACAATGTATCCTATTGAATAAATAAATAAATAAATTGAAATTGAAATTGAAATTGAAATCTGTCCTGCTGGCCCAGTGCTGGTTGGTAGATGTGGCATACCCTCGAATTTGTGGTTCTTGGACATGCCGGTTTCCTCACGAAGATTTCATTGAGCGATGATAAATCTATACATAACTTAGTATGTTATAGATGTGGGGCCGAGAGGATTCGAACTCGGTGGCGCCTCGCGTTACCGTTCGGCCACCATCGCATGTATGCGTGCCACCATTTTTTTTTTCAGTATCATTATTAGATTCATTTTAGAGATATCTTTAAAACGGTATCACTAGGGCATTTGTCATTGTGTTGAAATTATGTCTTTCAGTGTTCTTTGTGATTCAGGAGCAGCCATTGCCGGCATAAACAAAACAATTAACTAGCAGTAACCAAAAACGTCTGACAAACATAGTTATAATGATATTTACTTAAATATATTTTGAACATAGATTTATTTTCCCATATTTACATATAATAAACCACCACCTCGCCATGGTTTCATCAATATAAACTGGCAGGCATTAAAATTAGGCCTCCATTAAACGATTCCATTAAAAAAATTATGTGTTTTTTTCAAACTCAATAGGAAAGTCAGGTAATCGTTTCAGCCATAAGACAATCAAGTTTTAACGTAACGTCCTTCTTTAGTCACATAATACGCAGGGGGCTCGTGGTTATGTTCAGTGGAGCCACCAATCACGCGTCCATTGTTATCAATCCTCAGAGATGCCTTACAGAGCCCGCTGACGTACCGCGAGCACTTCAGAAACTTCGTAGTTTTGTTGCGGACGCGATAGGAGTACGTGAAGTTTTTATACAGAATGATCGTCTTTCCCGCTGCAGTTTTTTTGAATTCCACTGAACCTGTAGAAGATAGAAAAGTGAAAAATATATTTAGGTAGGTACATTGTTTTGTCGATCACAGTAACTGGGATTTCGCGCACTTCGGAATCTGTTGATAAAAGGGCGTTGTGAACTAACGTTTTTATTTTGTGGTTAATTGGCGTCATGCGGTTAGTGTATTTGCCAGTGTATATTTCTAACTCTAGAGTTGCATCAAGTATTAATGATGATGATGACGAGATGATGGGAACCATCAACAAGCCTGGTCACAGATGATAGTGTTTAAGTAAAGTATTGGCACTTTACTCAAACTTTAGACGGACTTTTTTGGAGCAAGTAGAAAAGACGCTTTCACAACTTTTTTCGTTTTCACACACTCGTACACATTAACGAACACATAATGGTTAGTTAATCGACCAATATCACACTTAATCATTCGAAAAAACACAAGTTATGGAAATAAAAACAAGATTTGATGTTGACAGTTCATTTGCCGCCAAAAAAGTAACTGACGTTTTTTGTATAGGATCTCAAAACTGTCACTGCCATATTTCGTATAATTAGACGTTTACTCTTACGTCATTACAACTTGCGGTTTCCGCTATTAATTAGTCAGTGGTGTCCGTCATAAGTACAAAGACTGATATCATGTATCCGTACGAATCGTGGACTCTGAGATCTATCCAGAAAAAAATATGATAACTAAAAGATCAATCTGACGAAAATCTATTTATTATTAGATGTTTTAAAGCGACATTAAAATTATTCGGTTCTACATTCAAGCTTATGGTTACAAGGGATACGGAGTTAGAACTAAAATGGCTTAACTATAGTAATTGTTAAATTACTATAATTATGTAGTCAGTAGTAGTCACCATAGTAAAGTTCTACAACATCGCGGGTAAAGTTGCGTCTCCTTTTTTTGTTATGACGTCACACGATTAGTGTATTTGCCAGTGTCAAGTAAAAATATTTCAAACTCCGAGAGTTGAATCAAGTATAAATGATGATGATGATGATGATGAGATGATGGGATGAAGATAGTGTTTAAGTAAAGTAGTGGAACTTTACACGGACTTTTTTGGAGCAACTAGAAAAGTCACTTTCACAACTTAATTTCAATTTTCCCACACTCGTACACATTAACGAACACATAATAGTTAATAAGAGTTCACATTATCACTCGAAGAAACACAAGTTTTGGAAACAAAAACAAATTCTTCATGTTGACAGTTCAATTGCCGCCAAAAAAGTCAGTTGCGTCACTAGTTCGACTTGAATACTCTACGGCAACACTAGTGATGTTCCTTGTGTGCTGGATCGAGCTATCGATTCAGATTAAATTACAATTATGATCGTTCACATTAATACTTAATTAACGATTACATAATATCGGAACAATGTGAACACAATAATAATACGAGTAGAACGAAGCGTTGGTGAAATTCACAAGTTTAAGAAATTTTAATATAAAATCCATACGATGACTTCTTAAATACTGGCGGTGCGTGGTTGTGCTCGTTATTGACGAACGTAGCGCTGCTTTCGTCGCCGGTGAGGAAGATCCGAGCTTTGCATCCTTTGGCTTTCTTAGAACAGTAGTAGTGCCTCTTAGTAGTCGGCGCAAAGGTGTACTTATCGACCATGAGCAGACGTTTGTTGCCCGCCAGTGTGATGAATTTTATATCAACTGTAAGTAAATTTTTGATGTAAATTATAAAACCACTTAAGCAGTAGCGTTGTCGATCGATAGTCGACTATCGATTATCTATCGATAGGCCTATCGATACTATCGATAGGCCTATCGATACTATCGATAGCTTAAAATGAAGCAATACTATCCTATCGATTGTTGCTGTCCGAAAATCATAAACTATCGATAGTATCGATAGTACAGATACAATCGATAGTTTTTTATTTACGAGTAACAATACTATCCATAGTATATACTTTGCGAGCTTCGCGAGTATTCGATAGTATTGCCTCGTTTTATCGATAGTATGGTTTTTTAGATGAAAACGATCGATAGTTTTACTATCGATAGTTCGGCAACACTATCAAGCAGCCCGCCCAGGTTTAGGTTGCTTACAGACCTTTCCAAATTCACATTTCACAGGTTCGGTAAAGTTTTTTTTTTGTTTTACTTAACTTTGGAATCTGTTGATAAAAGGGCGTGGTCAACTGACTTTTA
Organism: Opisthograptis luteolata; assembly: GCA_931315375.2. Classification (NCBI taxonomy): domain Eukaryota; kingdom Metazoa; phylum Arthropoda; class Insecta; order Lepidoptera; family Geometridae; genus Opisthograptis; species Opisthograptis luteolata. The sequence continues at coordinate 10,831,492 of OV928042.1, forward strand.
TATGGGATCTCAAAACTGTCACGGCCATATTTCGTAATACATGCGCCCCGCGGTGTCACCCGCGTCTTTCCGTTATCTCGCAGGAATCTTTTTTCGGGATAAAAAGGTAGCCTATGTATCCAGGGTATAAGCTATCTTCATTCCAAGCACTCAAAGACAAAATATGTATGGTTTAAGTCATAGTTAGGAATACAAATAATATCAGCTGGTTTGTACTTCCATATATAAATATATTTTTCACTCATATAAGGCATTTATCATATTACAATACAACAACAAAAAATAAACAGTAAGATAAAAATTAATTTAACTACTAAGAACTAAATTATATATGAAGAGTTTGTTTATTTGTTTAAAGAGTTCTTGAAGGTCGGCAACCCTAAGCAACCCCGTGGTGTTGCAAATGTCCATAGGCGATGATGCCCGCATACCATCAGGTTGGGCATCTGCTTGTTGGCCACTCTATCACATTAAACAATATAATATAACTAATATTTCAGCTCTTCAGATATGTTGTACATTTTAAAAATCTCTTTGATATAAGGCCAGAGTCCTAGCAGTGGAAACGTCAGAGGTTAATGCTGATAATATTTAGGTAAAAAATAAAGAGAAAATCAATCTATTGTCACTACATAGAAAGAGTCCATATTTTTCTTCTCTCTTCTCATTGTATTTCTTAATAATTATGCTGTTGGCATATAAAAAGCCTTTGTTATCACACCAGGAGAAAAATGGTCGCAACTAAGAAGAAAAGGCACTTTCTAAATTTTTGTACATTTTATATTTTTTCCTTAACACCTCTTTCTACTTAACTTGTAGATTGAAAAAGATGTACAAAAATATACATTTTTTTTTTTTTATTCATTGTTTGTTTAGGAAATAGTTTTTATAAGCCCCAATATTAAGAAAAAAATTGTAACCAGTGCCCTAAAAATATTATTGATACAATTTTATGTGTAATATTATAATTTATGAATGTTAATTTCCAATATAAAATTTATTTGTTTTGGAATAAATGAAATGAAATGAATGAAAATGAATGAATCAAAGGCGAACAAAAGTGCCATCCATCAGTTTCCTAAATTTTTTAGGTTCATGATTGTGTTCGGACACAATCTTTGTAATCCGATTTCTATCGTTCATGGTGAATCTGCTTCTACAATAGTTCTGCTTATAGGTACAAACCCATATAGTATTTTGTGTTTTTTTATTCTTGCCATTAATTGCATAATAAGTGTATCCATCTATCATTATCAAAGTATTCCCTTTCTGTGATTTCACGAAACCATAATGTATAGCTGGAAAAACAGAAACATTAAAACTACTCTTTAAAAGTTCACAGATAAAAAATAAATATTGGCGTTGACTTGAGAACGTCATCCTTTTATTCATCGGTATAATAATCATAGTATTATATTATATTAAGCAGCAAGCGGTATGCACCAAAATCAAACTCGATAGGTTACCGTCCAGGTAAGGTTTAAAAAGTTTAGCCCCAATAAGACAAATTGTTAAATATTACTTACAAAATAAAACTAGAAATTAATACTATTTCCTTTAGAATTAAGTTAACAAACGATATATTCGCCGTCATCAGTCTGCACAAAGTTCCTGGGCGCATGATTGTGCACATTATTAATTTTTACTATCTTATTCAGTTCATTTAGCGTCAACTTTGCTTTGCAATCCTTTATTTTCAGAGAACACATCCAGCAGTACTTATGTTTGGAGAAAGTGTAGCCGTCAATGAGTATTAGGACCTTTCCTCTCTGTGACCTCACGATTCCGTAAGGTATGTCTATGCATGCTGAGTAAAAAAAAACTTGCATTAATAAGTGTTTATGTGAGTGTTGAGAGAATTAAGAGACCGAGTGAGAGAAAGACTTTATTTGGGAAAACTGCTCACAATAACGAAAGAAAATAAAACGCACAAAAACCAGTAACATTATTTATACATTAAACCATTAATGTTATGTGATGGTGCGAACACTGCTGCTGTGTACAGTACAGTCAGCGACAAAAATAGCTGATCATACTCGATTTTCCAAATGTGTTTTACATCAGTAATGTTTGGGTTTTTTAACAACTTAGATGGTAACGTTTGATCACAACACAATACACCTGATGCTAAGTGATGATACGGTTAAAGGTTGGTGTTTAAGACTATGAAGGTAATCAGAAAATTTGTATTATTCAGCGACTTTTGTCGTTGACCATACCTCCCAAGAAGGACTTGGCTCAGCATAATATGTTATAGACGAATCCACAGTGCTAATTTTCAGCCAAGACCTTATTGACATAAACAACAACACATAAAACATAACAACATTAATTGACTCGATTTTGCCAACATTTTCTGGAACAATCGTACACGCTCAACTTTGTGCACCGTAAGTTGCTTATCTTAGGATTAGAACAGAATAGACGTGTTGCAAGCTTGCAAGTTACTCGTACGTACGGCCATCGATAGAGCACAAAGCACAATACCGAAAGGCATTTCGTCACCTGAGCACCTTCACAGAGCGGCCACAGGTTCTTGACGGTCATCCACCAAAAAATTGCTCTTATTCCCTATGACCATCAAGATACCTTTCTTCCTTGACGTCAATGCGTGCTTAAGCGATCATTTCACGCAGTACGCGCCCCAGAAGCCCTACTTCCTTCTCTTATTCAGCATTATTTTAATCTTACATAGAAAATCTAGCCCAAAGAGTTATATAAGAAACATTATTTACATTATTCCGCGTGCTTGTGCATTGTTCGATTATTTTTCCATGCTCGATTTGGGGTAATTCTACAGGATATCTGAATAAAAATACCAACTCACGGTTTATAATGTAATGTCCGAGCATCCACACTTTACACATAGAAAAACAGAAGGCACAACAAGAGTAAGCACTAGCACATACACGCATACCATACTTTACTATTGAAGAGGCAGAGACGTTTTGGTGACGTCACGTTAAATGTGTGTCTCGTTCTATCATATAGCAGTAATAGATTGTCATTCGTTCAAGTCAGCAATGTTTCATTTAGCTCAAATTATGATGCTAAGTAACATATAGGTTCCAGAGCCATGATGGTTTTGTAAAAGTTGGCGGGTGGCCTCCTGGTCATCACTTTTACGCCACGCAATAAACGACAATTTAAACACGAAAGTATTCTCCATTATCACCAACATAATATTGCTTCGGGTCGTGATTGTGATCTTCATTCAAACGTTCTACAACACCATCTGCACAGTTCAGACTCGCTTTACATTTTGGAGCGTTAGTGGAGCACTTCCAGTAATTTCGACTACAATGCGAGTACGTGTATCCATTGATGAGAATGAGATTCTTGCCTTTTCTTGATTTTACTGTTTGAAATGTAGCTGGAAGCAGACAAACTTTATTAACTCTGACTACATTTATCGCTCAGCGAACCGATAACCGATGGGGAAGAAAGATTCTCGAGTGGCGACCACGAATCGGAAGACGTTTTGTAGGTAGCCCTCCCACTAGGTGGACCGACGACATTGTAAGAGTCGCAGGGAACCGATGGATGCAAATGACTAATAGCCGTTCATGGAGGCGTTCAAAGGGGGAGGCCTATGTTCAGCAGTGGACTTCTTCCGGCTGATGATGATGATGAAATTTATCAATCAAAGCATTTACTGACATTAGAAACCGTAGCATGTTAATTAGTCTCCGTTTCCCGAACTATTGGAACCTGTGATTCAGAAACCAGATACTTCTTTTAATTTGTGCAGTGTATATGACAATAAGTATTTTGCTATATATTACCTACTTACCTTGCCAGATGTAGGTTGGCGCCACCTTCAACCATGTCGCCACTTAACATCAGGTCAAAAGCAATCTAATAAAAAGGTGAAAAAAATGTTTTTTAACCTTAACCTTAATAATAATAACCTTTTTTAACCTTAATTTTTTTTTCTTTAGGTTTGAGGATATTTTATTATTTAATTTTGCTACTTACGATTCACCTGATGTAAAGTGACTATGTGGTCGATAAAAGCATAGTAAAGGAGTAGTAGTTCAGCTTCATATAAATCGGCCGTCGCCGGTTTGAATGTGTGCGTGAGTAACGGCACCGTGTACGCACGCACTTTTCACGCACACAATCACATAAACGAAAGGAGCCGGCCGGGGCCGCGGCCATGCACTCAGTACGGAACGCGCCGCCGGCCGGCGCCGCGCCTATGCGTCACCGCAAGAGTAGGCAATTAACTTGTCGAGCGGCCTTAGCTAACCTACTGTTCTTTATATACTGTGCTAAAAGCCTATATTGAGAACTGGCTGTCAAGTGAGTCAATTTAAAACAAAAACATCTTCTACACTTTCAAACTCAAACCGGAATAATCTTATAGGTGAATAATAAACTAACTACCAAAAGAGAAAAAATCTTTCATAAAGGGATTATAGGGTTGCGGTATTTGCAATCAATTTTAAGATGCAAAGGGATTATTAGGACAGTTGGGGTGAACCCAAACGAGCGTAATTTTGAGAGTCGTGAGTCGCGTATTTTCGGTCACGCATTTTACGTTCAACTGATTTTCTGTTGAGTTGCCAGACGAACTTATTTTATTTATTCAGTATTGAGCGTTGGTGCGGGCTGTTCGTGTCGTCGAGCACGATGGATCCATTAAAAATATTGTGTATTTACGAAGAAGTCAGTCAGTCAGAGGCTGGTATGTGGACAGTTTCATACTTTATTTGCCCTTCCCTCACCACGACCGAAATTCGGTCGAGTTTACGCGCATTGAGTCGGCAGACAACTCATTTTGCATCGTCGTGTGGCACCAACTGCCTTTTTGTATGAAACCGAATGCAGCAGAATTTGTGCTACCGAAATTCTGCGACTCACGACTTACAAAATTACGCTCGTTTGGTTTTACCCATAAATGAAACAAGACATTTTATGTCATATCTGCAATACTAGTGTATATAATAATAACATTTTAATACTTAATAAGTTTTCCAGCTGCAGTAACATGGTTTTTTTTAGGAATGTGGTTGTGCACATCGTGTATCTGTATGATCTCTCGCCCCTTTCCCATCTTGAGCTTGGCTTTACATTCTCTATTGGTAGAACAACTCCAGATGAAGGAGCTCCTTTGGGAATACGTAAAACCGTTGAGAAGAATTAGGTCTCTGCCACGTTGGGATGTTAACAGTTGGTAATGTTTAACTGGAAATATCAGTTTTATTACTACTGTGCACAAATCAGACTATTATTTCCTTAACCCCCGAAATTAATAATCGATCCTGAGTTATCCGCGGTTTTGGATCGATATTTCATGTCATAATAAGTCATTTTAGTAGTAATATGTCAAACCCTAGTACTAAAATGACATGACATATCGATCCAAAACCGCGGATAACGGATCAGGATCGATTATTAATTTCGGGCATAAAACGGCACTTCTACGTTTAATGCCATATTCAAATTTACCGAAATTTGGTATAACATTTTTAAGTTACGGACGTTCATAAAACCGGCCCTTATTGTAATATGACAATTTATAGTATGCACTAGCTGTTCCCCGCGACTCCACCCGCGTCTTCCCGTTATCCCGCAGGAACCTATTTGTGCGATATAAAGTAGCCTATGTGTTAATCCAGGGTATAAACTACCTCTATTCCAAATTTCATCAAAATCGGTTTAGTAATTACGGTGTTACGGGGTTTATTCACACACACACACCCAAACTTTCGCTTTTATAATAGTAGGGTGACTAACTAACTGAGATGACGCAACGACCCAAAGTGAGTCTTGACCTCCGATAACAAAAGACGCCATTTCGGTCTGTCCTGCGCCACCTCCTGCCAGTCCTCAACCTGAAGCTCGCGCAAATCCTTCGTGACTTTAGTCTTTCTAGCAATATCTGGGACGGCCGAATATAGGGTGGAAAAAGGTTAAATTAGTAGGATAAATAAAATAAAATTTGCCTTTTTTGCATCATCAGTTTTTTTCACATTAACAAATTAAAGCTCTACATACTGTCCAGAAGGTGTTACAAAAAACTTTCTTTCTGCGTGATTGTGACTTTCGTTCATATCTTCAACTTCGCCATTCAGTGATAGCCTGAGCTTAGCCTTGCACCCAGGATGGCCGGTTGAGCATTTCCATGTTCGTGCAGTCCATTTGGAATATGTATACCCATTGAGTAAAATCAGATCTTTGCCTCTTCGTGACTTTATGATCTTGTAAGGTATGCCTTAGTGAAAAATACGTTTTGTTATTTAAAAATTTATATAAGGACCTCTGACAATCATAGATCTATGTCCTATCTTTATATTATATAATTCTACTGTACGTGTGCAAGTCACTCCTAAACGGCTGGACCGATTGGAGTGAATTTTGTTGTGTGCGTTTGGGTGGCGCCCTGGATGGTTTAAATTCACAAATCAGCCCAGCAGATGGCGCTGCAGTCGGTATCTAGATAACAGGACGTCTGTCGGGTCCGCTAGTAAATATATAAGAACGCTCTCGAACAAGTCACAATTCAAACAAAAAAAAAACTGAATCAGAATCGATTTTTTACCGGACAGGATTCGAATCTGTGACATAAAGCTCACCAGGCAAGAGCACTACCAACTGCGCCACGGTGTTTGTTGTCTTCAATTAAAACAAATTTTGTTCCACTTTTTTATTTAATAAGAAAATACGAATACAAAAGACCATAGAAATACTGGGGCCACACTAAGGTCAACGTCAAGGGAAATGTCAATGCCTATTATCGCGATAAATATTGCGTTAATTATTAACGCAATTATGTGAGTGGCTTGAACGGTCACCGTGAATGCACTTGAGTTATCGGCTACCGTCAAACGCAAATGTGAATGCCGTTGTCAAATGTGGTGGCCACACTTATGTCAAACGTCAATCATCGCGCTATTTAACGGCATTTCCCGTTAGTGTGGCCCTAGCGATAAAAAAGACTATACACAATTATATCTGACAGGTTGTTGAAAGTTGAATGAACGAGTATTCAATAACATTTTCATCGAATCATTTAAACTATATCAACACTAGCTGTTCCCCGCGGTTTCACCCGCGTGGGCTACAGATACAGTTTATCGCGATAAGAAGTATCCTATGTCCTTCCTCAGGGTTCAAACTATCTCCATATCAAATTTCGAGAGTAGGGATGACCAGTTCATTTACAAAATCATCGACTTATCTCACAGTATTTCCAATTTGAAGTAGCAATGTTAGGCAAAATAATTAATATTGGTATAAGCTTCCGTTGCATTAGAACTAAAAAAACTATTTATTCCATTAAACGACTAAACAGATCTAATAATAAAAAAAGCATGATTATAATTGAGTAACTACTTCTTCAAGATTAATACAGTAACTTTTTAGACTATGCATAACATAATTAGACAAAGATAACAGAAGGTTTTCTGACAGCTAAAAAACGCAGTTCTAAAACCAAGGACAGATAACGATACATGTTTATTTTCTCTCACATTTTTTGAATGAAAAATCAAAGGGATCGGAGCCCAAACAAGGCTCTTCATAGCAAAAATAGCAACATGGATTTGCACAATCAAACATCCTCTCACCCCAAACGCATATACCGTCTCCGTTCCGTCGTGGGTAAAAAGAGCTTAGCGCAAGACTAAATAAAATGTTTGTCTGTCAGCCACATCATTGCCACGAAACAACTGTTAGGTACTTTGTTATAGGCAAGACAGAATATGAGCATCTCATCATCATCATCAGCCTGTGTCAGTCCACTGCTAGACATAGGCCTCTCCCAAGGTACGCCACTGAGCCCGGTCTTTGGCTCTTCTTATCCAAGCCAGCCACTCGGCGCAAGTCGTCGCTCCACCTTGTCGCAGGGTGTCCTACACTACGTTTGCCAAGTCGCGGTCTCCACTCAAGAGCACGAGAGTATGAGTATCTGCTTGAACAAAAACCGGCAAAGGTTGTTTTACTCCTCCTTGATCGAGTTATCTCAACAGGGTAGCGTTTAACCACAAGTCACCTGATGTTAAGTGACGATGCGGTCGAAGATGGCGCCACGCTACACCTGGACTGGGAACAGAGGAGACTTTTTTGTCTCCTCTGCACGACAGAATGGATAAAACAAATTGTTTTTTTTTCTATTTTATTGCCCTGTCTTTTGTGCGCTTGCATAATCAACGCCATCTACCGGGTTTTTAAGAAACTGATTTTTATTTACTATCAGAAAACTTCCCATTCACAACTACCCTCGAACTGGTTTAAAACTGTACTACGAAAAAAACCTACGAATTATTTATCTTATGATTTCACCATTTTTAGTGACAAAATAGTTCTTGTGTTTATGATTGTGTTTATCATCCAGGTATATTATGTTCCCTGCCGGCGACAACTTAACCCTTGCTTTGCATTTAGGAGCGTTGGTAGAACATTGCCAGGTCCAAAAACCTGTCTTGAAGTACGTATATCCCTTTATGAACACCAGGTCTTTGCCCTTTTGTGATTTTATAATCTGGTAAGAAACTGAAAAAAAAAAGTTCAATAGATAACAGATTAAAATTTAAGGTCAAAATTTTTGGATATTATGAGAATAAATTCATCATTGTAAAATTTTACATACTTACATCTTACCATACGTCTACATTGTAAATTTTAACAATAGTAAAGGTTGTGAGTTTATATGTAACAGATATTCGTAATCAAATTTCTAACATAATCATCATCATCAGCCGGAAAAAGTCCACTGCTGAACATAGACCTCCCCCTTTTAACGCCACCATGAACGGCTATTAGCCATTTGCATCCATCGGCTCCCTGCGACTCTTACAACATAATAATCATATAATTCTTATCTAACATAACATTAGAAATAAAATAAGACAATAACAATTATTATTTCTGGGTATTTCTAAGAATAGATAATATGCTTCTATCACAACTGGTTGCCATGAAAGACTAAAAAATCTTCGTAAACAACTGGTTGCGAAACATAGTTGCGATGGTTGATGCTGCGTTTATCTGTCATTTTATATTTTATTTTTCAACAAAAATATTATATTCTTATAAGAGTTGTATTATTATCGGAATTACAAAAAAAAAATTAAAATAGTTTTACAACAAATGCTACAATGTGCGACCTTACGGCCATCTTTAGTTTTTATTTTTATCGAAATAGTTTTTTCTCAAACATGCTTGGAAATATGAGCATTATTTTGACAACCTTCTTCGAGATAAATTGAACTTGCTGCACTGCCCAAATATATGCGAGCAGCGGCCGGCAAAAGTTGTATGAAAATCCATATCTGTCGTGTTTAGCGACCAAATAAATTACATAGTAAACTCATAACTGTCGTGTTTAGCGACCAAATAAATTACATAGTAAACTCATATCTGTCGTGTTTAGCGACCAAATAAATTACATAGTAAACTCTTAACTGTAGTATTATTTAAAAATGGAACGATTTTTGATCCGAAACATGCCAACCAAGAAGGTAACTTATCAAAGGTTTTATTTAAAATCCGAACCGGTTTGCACATAGAAAACTGTTTATTGAAAAAAAAACAAATGAACACTTTAACGCGGGTTTTTTTTGTTGTTCGTCGTAGGTTTTGAAAAGTACATAATTGTTATTAGACAAAATTTGTTCAAGTGAAGACAATGAGTGAAGTGTGATAAAGTTACTTTAACACCACCTGAAACTCAAGAGACAAGAGCAAGAGCCGTAATAGAAAACATGTTACTGCCAAAATCGAAAGAAAAAATCTCTGCCCAGGTACTACTTACTTAGTTTTAATTTCCGCGCATTATTTGAGAAAAGTACTATACAAGCCTTGGCCACAACTAGGCATTGATGGACTCAGGTATGTGTGCCTCGGCTTCGCCTCGGCCCACGTTTAAACCTTCGTCCCTCAATGCCTACTTTTGTGGCCTTTGCAGTAATGTACTATAAACGAGGCATCACATTTCATGTGATTTATAGCCATTCGAACGGAAATAAGGCGCTGTATTATTTAATAAGCAACCACTAAAAATTAGCTAGCTAAATTAAAAAAAAAATATTTCTTTTTTAAACTACTCTTCCAGTTCAGGCAGTTTCAGGATTTATTTTTATTTTCGGGTGTTCTTAAGGTGCGTTTAAACGACACAAGCTGAGCCGAAGATGGCGCGCGCGCCTTTGATCCGTGATTCCGTGTCGAAAAAACCGACACGTGACGCATCGTGCGAACTTTGCCGAGCCGCGCCGAGCGTAGTTGAGTAGTTGTCTAAACAGCGTGTGGCGCGCTGAATCACGAGCGAAGCCAGGCACGGCTCGCGTGTTTAAGCGCACCTTAACTATAATCTCACAATTTGCCCAGTTTGTGTCACAAACATTTTTTTACGTTCATGATTGTGGTTATTGTTCACTTTTACGATTTCACCATTGTGTGATAGCTTAAGTCTTGATTTGCATTTGGTAAATAAAGAAGAGCATCGCCAAATAAGTTTGGATACCTGACAATATGTATAACCATCAAGCATAATTAGATCTCTGCCTCTTTGCGACTTGACAATCCTGTAACTTTTACCTAGAAATACAAAAAACGCTTAAAATTAATTTAATTCACACAAGTGTCGATTCGGTTTTGCATTCTCTAAAACTAAACTAAATTTGACAGGTCTAATAGTATTGCTGTCTTTTTCTAACTTGTAATATAAATTGTCTTGTCATCGAAAACGTACATACAGTTTCGATATCGAGACATTCGATGAAACAACTTACCTACCATCGATTTATCTGACGTTTTCGACAATGGATGTTACAACTTTTGACAAACTGCAGTGGACCCGCTGCTAGTTCTATTAGCTTCCGATCAGGACCTAGATACACAAAATACCAAATTGTGATACAGTTTTTTTATGCCACTGAATGACGAGGGAGCAATTCGCTAGCTTGATGGTAAGAGTCCCGGTTGCTCATTGCACCAGAGCGACGCAGAATTTTGAACTTTAACAGTTCAAAATCTCGCGCGGCAATACACTGCGCTCGTCACTCTGAGATCTTTAACGGCCGTTCCCAATAACCGATCTATCCACGGTTTGCCCTACTAGAGATAAAAATTTGACATTACTTCTATGGAGTTTATGTCAAATTTCTATCGCCAGTAGTACCTATCCTTGATTTTTAAGCAACCATTAAAAACTCTAAAACAAAGTAAATATAATAATATTTATGTATATTTTACATGGAAACATGCTGGCCAGTTCGATTTTTGTGTAAAAAACGTTATATTCAAACACAGTTTACGATATGGTTATTTAATGTAGGTAAACTTCACCATCATTCGATATCATAAAATTTCTTTTTCTAATATCATGATTATGATCGGTATTCTTTTTAACTATCAGATTATGTTTTATAGTGAGCTTAGCTTTACAATCAGGATAGTTAGTTGAGCAAGTCCAAGTGTTAGCACTAGCCTGTGCATAAGTTGCTCCTTCCATAAGTATTAAATGCTTTCCCTTTCGCGACTTTACAAACTGTATTTCGGGCCCTGAAAAATAAAGCTACAATTATTTAATTGTAAAATAAAATCAGAATATGAAACTTTTATTCTGTATAATAAACGAGGTAATTAATAAATACCTTATTTATTAGCAAGTTGAACCTTAACCTAACCCTACCCTATGTGGAAATGGGCAGGCCAAGCAAAGTATACTTGCGTACCTTTAATAATAAAATTGAGAAAAATGAAATAAAAACATAACGTTACGGTAAAAAGTATTTATGGCGATTTTGATATAATAATTATTATGCTAATAGAATCATTCGATTGTAAGGATGTCTAAAGATATCTCGTCCTTATCCTTTAGTGATTACTAATATATTGTTTTTTTTTTGTTTAAGTATAATGCGCGCTGTATGAAGGTTTTTGAGAGAAATTAATGCAAGAAGACGTGCACAGTGGCGAAATACAAGGAAAGGATGGAATAGATAGTTACTCACATACAATCCTCGAAAACAGCTGCTTGGGGGCGCCCCGCGTGTAATCCTATAAGATTCTGAAGACACTGTCACTCGATGAGAGCACACAAATAACAAATAACAGTTTATAATGAGATATAGCCGAAAACAATTTTATGTCCGTTTTATAAGCGCGGGAGTTCACGCACTTCGATGTGTGTCAAGGACGCAACTGCCTTGTCAATGTCACTGCAGTATTGCATTATCATCATGTGAGTTAGACAAGGACGGGGAGCGGAATATTGTAGGTGACTAGGTGAGGAATAAGGATAGAACATATGCACCTCACCACTCCCGCTCTAAACAATGAGCATTTTAGCGTTAACAATACCTAAAAAAATAGAAACTTAGCCCAGTTTTGTTATCCGTAGTCTAATTTAACTTTTAAATGTATCAGTCGAAGGAAAGATTTATTATTATCATTAATCATTGCAGTATTTACTTTGTTTCTTTTTCTCGCAGAAAACGGTGTAAAATTGCGTGAAAAATATTTTTTGTTTGATATTCATTATTTCATTTCATGATTGTGATTTTAAATTACAGTAATATTCACACTACTAGTCTGCTAGTTTTCAATAAAAGTAATAGAACAAGTTGTGTTTTTGTTTTTTTTTTCTCAATCATCCAACACGTTTACAGCCCAAATAGAAGTTTTGAAGAATCTTAGTACGTGAGATTAGGGGGGGAGGGAGTTGTGGAAAATCTTACGATATCTCACCAAGGGGGGAGAGGGGGGTCGAAAAATTCTCAAAAATGCCTCACGTAATTAATGCCCCCTTAGTGCACATTTTTAAAATTACGGAAAATGTGAAATGATTGGAAAATAACAGTAAATAACAGGGCGCAGCTAGTAAACTATGTATATATATTAACTCTTATTAGTAAGGCTAATTAAAAAATATCGGACTATTAGATGACAAAAAAAAGCTTGGGATTTTAGTGAACTTGCTCCAATTCAATCAAATAGTAATAAGAATAAAATTGTCAATGTGATCGCGCCAAAAAAATTACCTGCCGGGCGTTTCTTGCCTGTTCTTTTGCCGGCGTAAGGAGGTTGGAACAGGCGTAGCTAGTTTTAAGTTGACGTTTTAAAGTGATCACAATGTATCCTATTAAATAAAAATGTTTTGAATTTTGAATTAAAAATAAATTTATTAAAAAAAAAAAAAAAAATTAGTGAATTTACATAACATTTGTATCTATCAATGAAATTGACATCAGCCTATTACGTTTCCACTGTCGGGACTCTGGCCTCTAATTTCTGTTCCCAGTTTACTCTCAACGGGTAGTATCTTCTGACTCTCGACGGATAACGAAATGAGACAGTAATGAAACTGAACAGGCATTATCAATTCCTATTCAAAAGTATTTATTGTAGGTTGTAGTTAGCACTTTTACAAATGAAAAAGAATGCTTACTTAGTTATTATTTACATACATGACAATTATTATCACTATAACACGAGATATTTATAAAAAAAAACTGGACTGGACCTATTTGAGAAAACTTTTCGATGGAATTAATTTATCAAAAAGAAATTACAATTATATATATATTATTATAGAGAAGTAAAATTTGTTTGTTTGGATGTAGGGTGTAGGGGTAATCTTTTAAACTGCAGACCAAATTTCGTTTTTTTTACTTAAAGTAAGCTTCACAATTCCTGAGTCATATAGACTTTTATTTATTTATATTTATTTACCAACACGAGCGAGGCGAGTCGCTATCAAGAAATAAAGAGGCGTTTAGCTCTATGTCATTTTACCTTATTCGAAGGTATTTTCCATCTTTAGTGAATATATGTTGGGATGGCTTGTGTATATGTGGTGCTGAAACTTTGATTATTTCTTGATTATCGTTAATCACCAGCCTCGCTTTACAATTGATGTTCACTGAGCATCGCCAGTACTTGTTCAGATGTTTTGAGTATGTGTGGCCATTGTAGAGTATCATATCATTCCCCCTCTGAGATTGCACTATTTGGTAATCTGTAACTAATAACAATAGCGGTTATAGATAAGGAAGGTCAGAGGCTCTATGATAGCTTGGTTTGACAGGCTTGCTGAAGAAAGAGCGAGACGGCACGTCTGACTCCTATCCAACTAATGCAAAACACATCTAGAATAGTGTGGACGAGCCTGCCGTTCTCGTATTGGTCTTTGACTACAAACCCCTGATGTTAAGTAACTATGCCGTCAAAGAAGGCGCCACGCTCCATCAAGTGAGGCTGTCGGAGAGCACCCATGCCCATAGGTGCTTGCGACAGACCCTTAACCTGATCGTGGCAGCCAACCAGACGAGCACTAGAAAATACCGGCACGAACGATAAAATCCTACTTCTTCTTCTTGCCCTGTTCCCATCTATTTGGGGTCGGAGCAGCATGTATTCTTCTTCCACTCTCCCCTATCAGCCGTCATCGCTTCATTCACTCCCCTTTCATTCATATCAACCCTCACACAATCCACCCATCTTTTCTTTGGTTTTCCTCTTCCCTTCCATCCATAATCGTTCTAATATTATAAATATGAAAATTTGTGAGTATGAATGTTAGTTACTCTTTCACGCAACAAACTACTGAACGCATTTGTGTGGAATTTGGAATGAAGATAGCTTACCTATACCCTGAATTAACACATAGGCTACTTTATATCCCGGAAAAATATCCCTACTGGATAACGGGAAGACGCGGGTCAATCAAGATAGCTAGGTATAATTTTTAATAAAATATATTAATGCGCTACCAATTAGTTTTAAAATTAAGATTGTAATCAAGTAGGTAAATTAATGATTTTCTTTTCTGTTCTTTTTTGTATTTTATTTTTTTGTTCTTTTTTATTGTTACAATTGTGTTTGGCTATAAGGGTGGCATGTTTTGTTAAACAAAACCCTGTACAAAAAATAAATGATTTAAAAAAAAAATATTAATGCGCATAAACTTGAATCAACTACTCAATATCTTCATGAGCAACTTTTGATGGTGCATGAAGGTGCTCTCCAAAAACATCCAACCTATTTTGATCCATGAAAACTAGCTTAGCCTTGCAGTTGTGGTAGCTGTGCTGAGAGCATCTCCAATACTTCTGCCGGTGCAAGGAGTAAGTGTAGTCTTTGTACAGAATCATGTTGTTGCCTTTCTTGGACTTCACATGGTGGTACGTCAGACCTGAAGATATATATTTTTTGTATAAAACTCTAGTTACTAGATATAAAGAACTTGCAATACCTACTAAGATGGAAACAACGATTATATTGCAGCAAATAAAATGTTACCTATACACATTTTTCTTATTATAAATGCGCAAGTACAGTCAGCGACAAAAGTAGCTAGTCATACTCGATTTTTCAAATGTGTTTTAGATCAGAAATAATTCTAACATTTTACAAAATAACGTTTTGACCACAACATAACACACCTGATTTTAAATGACGATGCGGTCTAAGGTTGATGTTTAAGACGATGAAGGTAATTAGAAAATGTGTTATTGTTCAGCGACTTTTGTCGTTAACTGTATCAACTAGTTGTGTCCTTGTGTATTCTTATTTCCTAGTTTGTTCTTCTTTTTTTTTATGTAATAGATCTATTAGCAAACAAGCTGACGGCCCGCCTGATGGAAAGCGGTCACCGTCGGAAAGCGGTCACCGTCCCCTATGGACATCTGCAACACTAGGGGAGTTGCCGACCTTTTAGAACTCTTTTTACACCCGTCTTGAAGGATTGCAATCTGTAGCACAGCGGAACTTGTGGGGGGAGCTCATTCCACATTTTGCAAGTATGCGGGAGAAAGGAGCGCATAAATCGCGAGGTGTGGGATTTCCAGGACTCGATAATGTGTGGATGAGCTTTGTTCCGATGACAAGATAATCGGTGGTAGAACCGTGAACCGTCTTCTTCACGCCTAAGTCGCTTTATTTTACTTCTTACAGGGTATACAGTTATGCCCTGTATAGTTTGAAATGACACTGCGGCTCATGGGTATGCACTTCGTCTACACGTATTATCACATCGTTTGCATCTAGAAACATTCTTGCATGACACTTCCAATAGGTGGCCGAGCATCGCCAGCTTTGACCACTCCTATTCCTTGAGAACGTGTAACCTTTGTACAGGATCATCCTGTTTCCTTGCTTGGATACTATAAATTTGTAATCTGTAAATGAGATACGCAAAAAGGAATGAATGAATGGCTGTAGGCAGGTTAGAAACCGCTGGAAGGACGCGGTGGATGCGGACCTACGCGAACTCCACACTCTGAACTGGGCTGAAATCGCTCAAGATAGAGAGGAGTGGCACTCTCTCGTTTCGGAGGCCAACACACACTTTGGGTCGCTGAGCCATCGGAGTAAGTTAAATTAGATATGATAATGATAATAATGAATGTGATGTTGATTTGTGTGCAATTAATTGTCCCCGATATTTACTTTTTTATACCTTTTATACCTTTTTCTCATCTTAGAGCGTCACGGAATGGCTTTTCTTCAACAAGATCGATTTTTGAACCGATTCGAACATAGTAAAAGAATGGATACCAAAAACCACCCTCTTGTTAAGAATCTGTCGCCAAGCACCTATCGGTGTGTTCCGGCAGCCTCACTTGAGAGCCAGTTCCCAGTCCAGGTGTAGCGTGGCGCCATCTTCGACCACATCGTCACTTATCATCAGGTGACTTGTGGTCAAACGCTACCCTGTAAATAGTAATAAAAAAAAAAAAAAGATTTCTCAGATATAAATTTTTCTTTCAAATCAAAAATGTAAATAAATACTTAGAAATATAATTGTTTGTTTATGTACTTTCTTCATATTCGAAATGTAAATCAGAGTGAGTGAGTGAGATTTAGGCACTCGAACCAACCACTTCGTTCCTGAATAGGTCGCTTTCATCTCTTGTATCTACTATTTTAGAACAAATGATACATGGATCAATAAAGGCAATGAAGGTTTGCCGTCCCTGTCATAAGCGATAAAATCAAAAATGGTTACTGTTTCGCACATCATTTGAACTATCAGATTGATCCCATATCTCGTGATATCTCGTAGTCGTGAAATAAAAACACAGCTGTAGCGAAATAAGTGTTTATTGCAGTAATTTTACACTATACCATAATGAAAGCTTTTCACAGAGACATTCAACAATGTGTCTATGAAAGCCATTCTGTACCAATATAAGAAGTTTAAACAAGTCATATTGACATCTTACTAACTGGATAAAAACGAAACAAAATTGATTATTACATATTTCATGGTAAATACCCCGTTTTAAAACCAAACTTAAATCATATTTACATAGAATTGGATGCAGCATAAAGTACTGCTAAAGATCATTATAAACACTATTTAAATCAAGGGCTAAAAACACTAAGTGTATATTATACATTCGATAAGATATGCAATCCCGTGATGCCGATGCCGTGTTTAATTATTAGAAGTGTCTTCCATACTTCTGTAGCGAAAAACTTTTATACGATCTCGATAAAAATAACTTTATAAAATTTTTATGTAAATTCTTCACCTACATATAACAGCTAGCTATATGCGAATGTACCCTCCAGTAGAAGGTACGTACATCATTCTCCTCCTAGGGTGACAGTGCTCGTTGTAAACGTTCTCAATCCGATTGTCTAAGCTCAGCCTCAGCCTCGCCTTGCATTTTGGGTTTCTTGTGGAGCAGGACCAGATATATTTAGAAATCTTCGCGAAAGTATATCCATCAATAACGATGAGGTCCTTCCCCATTTGTGACTTCATCACTGTATAGCCGAGCTCTGTTAAAAAAATACAAAAATCATCACGTAATACATACTTATCTGTACACTACAAGTAACATAATTTACATGCACAAGCATCATAATTAATAATTAACAGCAAAAAAATTGTGAGGATGCAAGAGAAAAATTTATAAATGACTAGCAGCGGAACCCGGCGTTGCTCGGGTTAAAATACATCGCATGTGTAATGGTATAAAACATATATTAAGATTCTAGAAATTTCTAAAACTTTCTAGAACATTCCAGATCAATTGTAACCGTTTTACACATTTTGGAACTTTCTAGACCATTCCAGAAATTTTGAGATCTTTTCAGAAGTCTTCATGCGTTAGAATAGGACAGAAATATATGTTTTAAGATTTTCGCCAACCACCCACTTCCACCCACCCCGACCAAATTCCCTTATGCACACCAGGAGACTAAGTGTATTTGCCATCCCAACGGGAAGTTGATCGAAGTTGCGGATGATAGAAAAAACCGTGGACACACGTACGAACATTAGCATGTTATATAATATATTTAGATCCTAAGGCTGGAGCGCATTGCAAGTTTTTCGCCGCGGGAAAAAAAAGCGACGTTGTATAATAATGGTGTGATAATATAAAATACTGCGGCGGAGTGCTGTGCGTAACAAAACTCGTGCTGGCACACACTTGAAAACAATCAAATCAACAAACAAATTTATTCATAGAACCATGACGTTATTTACTTTAATATCTATGAAGACGACTTATACTTCCATACATAGTTTCAAATGTCACGGAGAAATTAAATTAAACATGACAAAAAACGAACTATATGCGAACGTACTGGCCAAAAGCAGGTACATACATAATTTTTCTTTTGGCATGACAATGTTCGTTGTGAAGCATAACAATAGTTTTCTTTGCATTCAGTATCAACTTGGCCTTGCACTTTGGATTCCTCGTGGAACATACCCAAGTATTTGTCGTATTCTGAGCAAAAGTAAATCCATTTACAATTATAAGATCTTTACCCTTTTGTGATTTCATTATTCCGTAGCCTAAATCTGTTAAAAAAGAAAGATAGAAGATAATAAACATAAATAATAATATATATATAATATATAAGTATCGCATCGTATATATAGCTATGTACTACCAACTACATGCGTTTTATCTAAAATTTCAGTGGGACGAGCGCAGTGCATTCCCGCGCAGGACCAGTTGAAGTTCAAAATTCTGATGGGCACTGAGCAACATCCTCTTCTCCACTATCTCCACTCAGTTGTATGAAAAAACAGTTCTTACACCCCCACCTAGAGTTCAATGATGACGAGGTCCAGTATCATTCCACGGATCGGATATAATCATGACGTTATATTAACATAGATAATTATGTCTTGCAATCCCGTTAATTACGAATTTGATACAGCTTAAATGGTCAGATTTCTGATTCACATTCCATTAATTAAGGGTAACGAAGTCAAATAAAACAAATTTCAAAACTTAACTGATTTTGTATTGATTTATTCATTTATTTATTTAATCAGAACGGATTTACCACTTATACTAATTATAATAACAAGAAAACAAATGTAAAATAAATAATTGATGTCTAATAAATAATCTTGTACCTAATATATTATAATCGAAACGCCTAATATCTTAAACAGAGTCACGGTTAATAACGTGACACGACAACTAGTATGAAGCGCCCTCTATACGAGACTGGGCGTTGCAGCAAAAAAGGATATTTTGATGATGATAGGGGGGAGAATAGAGAATCGTTATTTGTTATGCAAAGATAAAGATAAAAGATAAAGATATTTTATTTGTAAACATGTGCTGTTACATAGCAAGATTGCATGCAGATCTTCAATAAAGGGATTATAGGTACAACATGTTTTGCCTAAATGGGCGTACAAATAGAGTGTGCAAGGCTGCAAAGTTGGTTTTTAGGCGGGAGTACTTGTATTGAAACCTGAGCAAGCGAAGGATTCTAGGATGGAACTATGAGCAAAACAGTGCGCGGTGGTTGAAATATAGAATCCTGAGCGTAAAAAGGATTTCAAAGATACGAGACGCAGAATGACTTCGCTGCCAAACAACTTTCACCTTACTACAGCGAGGAAAATAATGGGTGTATGCCAGAGTTTCGCAGTTCATACCTATATGCGAATATACTTTCCTGTAGAAGGTACGTACAACATTTTCCTCCTAGGGTGGCAGTGGTCGTTGCAGAGGATGTCTATATTCTTATCTGGGTCCAGCCTCACCTTCGCCTTGCATTGAGGGTTCCTTGTGGAACACGTCCAGATATATTTTGACATCTTTGCGAAAGTATACCCATCTACTACAATAAGATCTTTGCCCATTTGTGATTTCATCAATGTGTAGCCGCCGTAATCTGTAAAAAATGGATTTAAGAAAAACGTATTATTTTAAAAGTATTTTTTGACGTTGCTCTTTATTGGCAAGGAATTTAAATGATTATAGCAAATAATTACTCAGTACTAAATTAGTTAATAAATCGTTTCTATTTTTTCGTAATGGGTTTTACTGATTGTAACAAAATCAATTAATGCATTTACGTCGATATGGATGGCAGTGTTTTAAGTAATATTCAACGATCCTCCCATTTACTATGCGGACGTTCGCTTTACAGCTCGGATTTTTCGAGGAACATCTCCATCGACCCGCAGGCTTCGTGGTGCCCCATGGCACACCGTGGCTCTTTGCGAAAGTGTAGCCTTGAACTAGCATGACTGCACAACCTCTCTGTGATTTTACCATTTCATATGGTATTATATCTGGAAAAAATTACACATCGTAGAATATGTTTATGACGAAGTTACGAAGGACATGCGCGAGCTCCAGGTGGAAGATTGGCAGGAGGTGGCGCAAGACTGACCGAAGTGGCATCTTTTGATATCGGAGGCCAATACTCACTTTGGGTCGTTGCGCCATCTCAGTTAGTTTAGTTTTACGATGAGAGGAGTAGGGATAAAAATCATCATCATCCATTCAGAAAATGTTCTTACCAATCTTCTGTTCCTACCTACCCCTGACAAGCGCGCCTTGTAATGTACAGTCAAAAACAAAAGTGGCTAAACGATAACATTTTTTCCGATTTTCTTTATCATCTTAAACACCTAACTTCGAGGAATAACCACTAAACATCAGGTGTGTTGTGTTATAGTCAAACGTTACCATTTAAATTGTAAGAAAAAACAAACATTACTGATCTAATGAGCATTTGGAAAATATGTGTAGTCTGTGTAGTAATGTGTTGTAAAAAAACGATTTTCTTTAAAATTATTTTTGGCTATACTATTTTCAATTTCATTTTTTTATTAATGTTTTGAATAATTTATTTATTTATACATAATTTACACATAACCTACCTTTGTTTGTCAAATCAGTTCACTTATCCATTATTAAACTTAAGCTTGTTCTTTTTTTGTAATTGGCTTTGCCGTT
Organism: Opisthograptis luteolata; assembly: GCA_931315375.2. Classification (NCBI taxonomy): domain Eukaryota; kingdom Metazoa; phylum Arthropoda; class Insecta; order Lepidoptera; family Geometridae; genus Opisthograptis; species Opisthograptis luteolata. The sequence goes on from OV928042.1 coordinate 10,852,677, forward strand.
CTTATCCGTTGTTCCGTTTACAAAGAAACGTTTAATCAATGAATTTACGTGTACGTCGACATGGATGGCAGTGTTTCAAGTAATAGTCAACGATCCTTCCATTTACTACGCGGAGCTTCGCCCTACAGTTCGGATTTTTCGAGGAACATCTCCATCGACCCGCAGGCTCCGTGGTGCCCCATGGCAATCTGTGACTCTTTGTGAAAGTGTAGCCTTCAACTAGCATGACGGCACCACCTCTCTGTGACTTTACGATTTCATATGGTATTTCTGGAAAAATAATAACAGACATAATATGCTTACGAAGGAAAGGTTTATTGAGTTACAAAATAGTTAAGTCCCGTACGTACTTCCTTGTTCTTCTTTTATTTCAGAGAAGAGCTCTTGTCGGTGGAGTATTACTGATATCATCATCATCATCATCAGCCTGTATCAGTCCACTGCTGGACATAAGCCTCTCCCATGATACGCCACTGAGCCCGGTCTTCGACTTTTCTCATCCAATCACTCGGCGCAAGTCGTCGCTCCACCTTGTCGCAGGACGTCCTGCACTACGTTTGCCAAGTCGCGGTCTCCACTCAAGAACACGTCTACCCCAACGGTTGTCAGTTCTGCGGCTTATATGACCAGCCCACTGCCACTTCAGCTTGCTAATTCTGTGAGCTATGTCGGTGACTCTAGTTCTCTCACGGATCACCTCATTTCTGATTCGATCCCTCAGAGAAACCCCAAGCATAGCCCTTTCCATAGCTCGCTGAGCAACCTTAAATCGGTGGACTAGTCGTGCCGTGAGTGTCCATGACTCGGCTCCGTATGTCATAACAGGTAGGACGCACTGGTTGAAGACCGCACTGGTTACTGATATACCATTGATTAATGTCGAAGGTATCGAGTTACCTTTTCAGACCCATTCGATCTCAATCCTAGGTTCGAAGGACCATGTAGTGTACATACGCTGTCTCGTGTGTTTCTGTATTGATAAACTAAAATGTCACTGTCACGAGAGCTGCTTGCGAATGAGCAGGGTGTTGCTATATACATGAGCATTGCCGAGTGTTGGGCAGTGAAATTGGTATACCAATTACCTATACCTATCGACAACTTTTTGTAAGATGCGAGTAAAAACGGCCGAATAATTTGGGTTGATATTTGTTAAAAATTAAGAAATGAGTTTTTTAAAAGATATGATGGTATTTCATACCGCGGTGTTAGTTAACAAAAACAGCATTATTTAAAAAATACATATATATTTATATCTTATATCACATTAATACTAAAAATATGTCAATATATGATACAAATAAAATAATACAAATTAAATCTATACATGTAAATATTACACATAGGAGTATTAAGACAATATAATCGGAAGTGTGGTCGATCTTATTTCTTTCGATGGTTGAATTCAATCCGGCATTTAGTGACACTGCATTTGTACGATGATAGGCCAAAATTAAGAGCCTTTAAGACGTGACATCATAGATGCACGGAACGACATTCTGAATTTCTGACAGACCGAAATGTTCTCTGATCAGTCAAGTTATTGCATCTTAGTAAGGGCTAGCGCTTACATACAACTGTTGCATCGACTAAACTGTTTCGTCGAGTTGTGTACTTTTCGTGATTTCTACTCAACTGAACAGTTTAGTTGATGGAAGTGCGTATACAATCGATTTTATATCTTCTCAAATCGACCAGTCTTTATTCAGCAACGCTCGAGTCAAGGTGTTTACAAACCATGTCAATTAAACAACAAAGTTTTAGTTTCTGCTTTGCTTTATAGAAATTTTAAGAGAGATAAAAAAAGAAGATACCTACTGTGTACATTCTGTACTTAGTGATAGATTATCTAGTGGAATATTTCATACGTTACATTCTTAGCTGAAACAGCACCCAGACAAGTTTTTCAAATATTATAGAATGAGTGAAGAAACGTTTAATGAAATTAGTCGCGGTCAGTCACGGATCGACTGTTTAGTCGATGGTCTGCGCACATCAATACAATGCAATACAAATTGAGCGCTTGATCGATAGTTGTCCAACTTTTAAATCAAAAGCAAATCGATATAGCTTTTTGGCTTTTTTGTCGAACAACTATCGAGTTGACTGTATGTGCGCTTTAATATATTCTTTTAAACATATGATACACAACAAAATAGTTGTTCAACTAAAAGTTGTATGTAAGCGCTAGCCCTTAGTAGCGATTTATATGATGTATCTGTATGAAGTGACAGAGTCAAATCTGTTTTCAAGTACTGAGCTTTTGAGCGTCAAACTAGAATAGGTACCAGCCATAGATTTTAATTTGTTTGAGTACCTTGGTGGTAGTGCAATCTATAGTCTAGCCTGGCTTGCTCTATCAGAATCAGTCGCAAAGCACTTAACGGCGTTCCCTCTCTTGAAAGCCAGTTCCCAATCCAGAAGCAACGTGGTGCCACCTTCGACCACATCGTCATTTTTAGTAAGTGTCTATTTACATCATTTTGCATTTAAAATAATGACAAGTATATATTTTAAATTAACATGCTATTTCTTGCATGTAGTCCACGCCTATCGTTATTACAATAGGATTAAGAATTGAGCTGACGACAGCGTGAACTTTGTAAAATTATGTCAGTAACCATTGTTGGTGTTTATTATTAAAATTAAATAAAACATCACGTCATATAACCTGGGGTCAGACGCTACCCTGTAGATGTAAAAGAAAATATTTCCTTCATTTGTTTAACCGGTCTCTTGGAATTCATGAGGTCAATTATCTTCATCGCCGACGTAAGTTACGTATTTAGGTCTTGTGCGGGGTTTGTGCAGCTGCCTCGGTACATGACAGTGCTCTCTATGGAACTTTGTGATTTTACCATTTATCAGCTGGAACCTAGCTTTACAGTACTTGCTTTTCTTAGAGCACACCCAGTAACGACCAAGGGAGTTCCCCACAGTTGAGAACGTGTAACCTTCCACCAGCAGAACGGTTCCGCCCATCTGTGACTTGGCATATTCGTATGATGTCTCTGTAAACAAAATGGAAAGTGAGAATTACATTTTACTACCCCAAATACAAAATCCACACCCTTCAAGTAAGTATTTGATCTTCACAGTAAAGGCTCCATAGGGCGCGCTGCGCCGCAACGTATTACTACATCTCTTTCAAACGTTAAAAGAACGACAGAGATGCATGATGTTTTGCGGTGTGGCCCGCCCGTAGTGTCCGCGAGGCTTTCACAATACTTTGAAGGTAGTAAGTACTCCTTAATAAAAGCGAATTCTTCTTTGCATAAATTATATTATTATATTTATAATTTATGAATAACAACATTGTATTTCATATATATAACACAATATTATCATATTTTTACAGTTTTTAACCGCTGTTTCAATGCAATTCCGTTTTTTCTTTAATAACACTCACGTTAATGCGAAGGGTGATTGTGCACTGGCTGTAGGTTTGTCACTTTGCCGTTCCTCAGTATAAACCTAGCTTTACAGGAGCGGTTCTTAGTACACCTCCAGTATATACCGTACTTCCTATCGCTCGGCGAGTAAGTGAAACCCTCAACCTTTATGACGGATACCCCTTTCTGTGACAATACATATTCGTATGGAACATCTGGACGGGAAACAACATATATTAGAAAAACAATTATTTGATAGAGAATGTTTCTTTTTTATTGATTTAATTATCGAATGGCCGTAGGTTGGTCGGACGCCCTAGATATCGCTGGAAGGACGCGGTGGATGCAGATCTACGCGAACACCAGACTGAACAGGGATGAAATCGCTCATGATAGAGAAGACTGGCGCGCTCTCGTTTCGGAGGCCAAGACACACTTTGGGTCGCTGAGCCATCGGAGTTAGTTAATATTTCGTAAATTTGAGATTCGTTCAAAGTCGCTAAGGTTTCACCTACACGGAGAAAAATAAACACTTTCCGTAATTCAGAAGGAATTTCCTTCCCTTTTGACTCAGAAGGGAAACTAACGTAAGATAAGAAAGGAAAAGGTTACATTTTGAAAGGAATCGGCTGTGGAAAGTACGGCTCAGTGGGAAAGTCAGAATTTGTTTCTTAGTAAGGTTAAAACGAGTTCTAGTACACTTGTTAGTGCACCCTAATGGATACATGGGTAAAGTTAATGAGTTTGCTTCTTGAAAGGTAATGTAAATCAATGGAGACAACATAATTATCACTCCTTTTAATACCTACCTAGTACTACATAAAACATTTCTTGACGAGATAAAGTAATTAATGAAAATAATAATGTAAAAGAAATTTATTTATTTATTGATCACATTGGTCCAAATTTCCATGACAGGAAAACTAAATTTTGCAAAATCTTACTCAAAAAAATTATCATGAGAGATAAAAAGTTTATAATTTCTAAACTTGGACATACAGTCCATTTGCGCACACATTACGCGGTGGGCTATGAGAATGTTCTTTTATAAAGTTTTTCATAGTACCATCAGGGTGCAGTCGAACTCTAGCCTTGCATCCGGTATTCTTCACAGTGCAGTAGTAGTTATTCGTACACCTCTGTTTCTTATACGTAAAGTCTTGGAATACCATCAATTGGGTCCCACGCGCTGTGTTTATTATTTTATAAAAGCAATCGGAATCTGAAATTAATAGTGGCATAGTAACACTAAGGGTCGGTTTCATAAACTTTTTTTTTTTTAATTTTTAGTACGCAAAATTTGACAATAACATCTGACATACTAAAATTTGGTATGACATTTTACTTACGGACGATTATAAAACCAGCCCGAAATGCACTAAGGGAAGACTATATAGGCATAGTGCATTAGTGCTCCGGGCGGCAAATATCTAAAATACGGCGCGTGAGGAAAAAATATTTTATTGCTATCGAAATGTAATATGAAGTGTGATCGTATTGAAAATATTTACCAACGATTTTTTTGAGAATTTAGTTAGATTAGTTTGGTACTAACTATGAGGCGAAATGTTCACGGTACATTCGGCACTGCATAGTAAGTGCACCTTTTGACTACAAATGCCCATTGCAAGCTAAATGGGGATTTATGGACAAAAGGCAGATACACAAATCCCCATTATGTTGAAGCAAATCAATGGGGCTGGGATTTGTGAAACCAACCCGTGGTAGAAATCGTGTTACCTTTGCTAGTTTGATGATATGAGGGCTTTAAGGATGGATTAGTAAATTCAATTAAAACCAGACTTGATTGATTATGCATACAGTCATATTATAATTAAAAAGTACACAAAAGAGAAAAAATAAAATTAATAGTTAGTACTAATAAAAATATAATCGAACAAAGAGTTAATCTATCTATATCTATGTTTTTTCTCCTTCAACAAAGAAATTATTTAGACAAGAAATTTTAACTGCATGTTATACAATAATATTATTATGCAAAACGCGATACAAAAAATATATATTTGTTTATATTATATTACATATAATAATAACAGTTTTATTATAAAATAAAACTAAAAATATCAAACACACTTAGACACTTAATAATTTAGTAAACATCCAGAAGACTGTAAGGTGCCCAAAATGCTGGCAGCATTGCCTCGTTGAATGGCAATGCTGCCAGCAATTATTTTGGTTAATTTGATCTAAAAAAAATTCCCATTAACATTTTGATAGAAATTTCACAGTTGACAATAAAATGACAAGTAGCCTTTTTAAAAGGTATTTCATTCACGTAAAATTTTCGTTTCACTTACGGACAGTAAAAATGCGTTTATATTAATACCACAATCAGTAAAAGATTCTAACGTGTCATTTATGAGTGGTAATGTTATGTGAGTTACCGAAAAAGGTACATTATTTATAAAACCGGCCCTAAATGCAGCCTAAATAAAGTTCGTATGTAAGTACTCATTATGCTACTTTAATATACAATCCATTACTTATAAAATGTCTAGGTGGCGGATGGGGATGTTCATCCACATATTCTTTTACGGTACCATCGGGGTGAAGCTTTACTCGCGCCCTGCATCCGGACTTCCTCATCGTACAATAGTACAAAAGTCCGTACTTATTATATGTGAAGCCTCTAAACAACATCGATTGCGTGCTCCGAGAAGTATTTATTATCTTGTACGAGAGATCATCTGAAAATGAATGAAAAATAGAAGACATTAATTTGTAAGACATATTCATAATTTGCCATTTGTTTTTTATAATTAATGAGATTTTTAACCATTGGACAATTTGCAAGTAGCTGTTATGCAGGGGCCATAATAACGGGAAATGCCGTTCAATAGCGCGATGATTGACGTTTGACATAATTGTGGCCACGACATTGGACAACGGCATTCACATTGGCGTTTGACGTTAGCCGATAATTCAAGTGCATTCACGTTGACCGTTCAAGCCACTCACATAATAGCGTTAATAATAATTAACGCAATATTTATCGCGAAGATAGGCATTGACATTTCCCTTGACGTTGACCTTAGTGTAGCCCGGCCATTACTAGTAGCCGTTCATGGTGGCGCTCAAGGGGGGAGGACTATGTTCATCGGTGGACTTCTTCCGGCTGATGATGATGAACCCAAGTAATAAGACTTCTACTCATTCATGTTTCCGGGGGTAAAGTCGAGAGGGTTCGAGATGAAAACGAAAATAAAATAGTATTACAATATATTATACATTTATTTAATTTCCTCCGATTAATTATAAACTCAAGTCGCTTGGTTGTGGACTTGTAGAGCATAGTCTGATGCTTGCCTGGCTGGTTAGTAGAAATCTGTCGCCAAGCACCTATCAGTGTGATCCGGTAGCATCACTTCAAAACCGCTTCCCAGTCTAAAACTAGCTTAACGTCACCTTCGCCTACATCGTCACCAATTTAAACGTAGACATGACATGATAGTACAAGATACATGTTATATTTTTGTCAACGTCATATTACACCAAACTCTTTTCTTATGAGAATGCTGTTCGATTCTTAGAGCCGGTTTTATAAACGTCCGAAAGTTAAATGTCATACCAAATTTCGGTAAAATTTGATTTTATTGTCAAATTTTAGCTCGGAAAACACACATCACACATCGGACATTTTACTTACGGACGGTTACGGTTTAAAAAATAGGCCCTAAGAAACTTTAAAATCTTTTTTAAAGAAATGAAGTCTATATACATAATTGTATGTCAACAAATACAGTTTATAAATCAATCACTGACACAACAACTTCCACACAAGCGAATCCGCGGGACAAATCGCTAGTCGCCATCCTCATATTTTGCTTCTTTTGCTGTAGAAGTTATTTTATTAAAAACGGCACCACTTCGCTTGTCACCCTCATATCATCATCATCGTTAGCAACCTTTCACGTTCCCACTGCTGGGACTCTGGCCTTCTCTCAGAGAGAGAGTATGGGCTGTAATCTACCACACTAGCCCAGTTCGGGTTGGTAGATGTCGCATGCCCTTGAATGTTGCAGTTCTTGGGCATGCCGGTTTCCTCACGATGTTTTACTTCACCGTTTTGAGCGATGGCAAATCCGCCCATAACTTAATAAGTCATAGATGCGGGGCCGAGAGGATTCGAACTCGGTGTCGGCGTCTTGTAAGTCGCACGCTTAACCGTTCGGCCATTATCGCTCTGATATATTAGATGTTAAATCTCTTTGTCCTTTAATTTGGGTTATTCAGTTAGGAACCGGCCGAAACCGAAATTCCGAACCACAAGACGCTGTGCAGATAGGCTAGATGGACCGACATTGTAAGAGTCGCAGGGAGCCGATGGATGCAAGTGGCTAATAGCTGTTCATGACGTTCAAAGGGGGAGGCCTATGTTCAGCAGTGGACTTCTTCCGGCTGATAATGATGATGATGATTATTCAGTCGGCTTCGTTAAGAACCTATCTAATTTAGGTGGTTTATGAGAGTGATCGTCCACATATTCCTTTATCGAACCGTCAGGGTATAACTTCACTCGGGCCCTGCACGTGTTTCGACTCGTACAGTAGAAGTTATTCCTTTGACCTGCTTTATTGAATACAAACCCTTTAAATATCATCGATTCGTTGCCTCGCCGCGAGTAAGCAATTTTATATATTTGAGAGTCTTCAAATTCTGTAAGTAAAACCACAGATTTGATTTGAAACAAAAGCATTTTACGGCAAACCTTTTTTTTTGATAGCAAAATCAACAGAATATGAAGATTCACCTGGATGCTCACGATGGCAGCTGTCTTAGGTTTGATTACCCGCAACGATCTTGAGCTTGCGGTGATGGAAAACATCGTGATGAAATCAAAGCTTATTGGCAGGGCATTTTTTCTCGTCTGTAGTCTTTTTTTTTTTTTTTTTACTATTTACAGGGTAGCGTTTGACCACAAGTCACCTGATGTTAAGTGACGATGTGATCGAAGATGGCGCCACGCTACACCTGGACTGGGAACTGGCTCTCAAGTGAGGCTGCCGGAACACACCGATAGGTGCTTGGCGACAGATTCTTAACAAGAGGGTGGTAGCTAGCCAGGCGAGTACTAGAAAATACCCTACCACCAAGCTATGGTTTCATCACGATGTTTTCCTTCACCGAAAGCTCAAGCTCATTGTAGGATTCGAACCCACGTCCTACGGATCGCAAGCCGACGTCACTACCACTGAGCCATCATCGCTATCATAGTCACTGTCACTGTCACTGTCGCTAGTCACTGTTTAGAATGTGTTTCGGTAACCTCACTAAACTAGACAGCTAGTTTCCTTTACATTTTACCTTAAATCAAATCCATCTGTGTTAGTTGACATGACAAAAAAATATATTTTTCGTTTTACACATCATTATATTAAGTTAAAGTTCACATGCAAAACATAATATAAAGCATATAGAGATTTTCTGATCGGTGTTATAAGTCTGCCTGTGGCATCGTAGCTTTCAAACGGATGGACCGCTTTCGATGCAGTTTTTGTTCATTTGAAAACCAGTTTCCTTGCGGTGGTTCTTAGCTATGTTTGGTTAATATCGGTCCAGCAGTGTAAGAGTATCAGCTATTTTCCAAGATGATGTTATGCATTTTTATCATTTTTGCTATGTTTGATGAAAAATTGGTCCACGATGTCGGGTGTTTTTAAATTTTAAATTTGTAACATCTACCGATATATCAAACGTATTTTCTATCCACAAAGTTCTAAATTTTAAAATACACTCCATCCGATTCAACATACATTGGCGGCTTGTGAGAATGTTCACCGATACATGTTCTTATTCTCCCATCAGGATAAAGGTGCATTCGAACTTTGCATCCGGAATTCTTCATCGTGCAATAGTAGTTATTTGTACGAATTCGTTTGTGTAAAGTGAATTCTTTATATAACATTAATTTGTTTCCTCGTGCTGTATTAACTATTTTGTAAGGGAGTTCGATCCCTGAAAATTTCAGAATGCAAGAAAATGAAGAACAAAAAAAATATGTTTCCACCATAAGAAAAAAAAGCGGTATGAATTTCTTATGATAAAAATAAATAAAAGAGGTTCTTAGTTCATATTGACTTAATATTCATATTTAATTTTATAATAATTATGGGACCAGATAAGGTAACTAACACTTACATAAATAAATTAGTAAGTTTATATAAAAAATGTTGCCTTGTAGCTTAATTCAATATTTAGCATTAGATTTTAGTTCATAAATTATTATTATTATACGTGAGGCTCGCTCGCTCGCGCGCCGTGCGATGACGCCGTGACACATCCACATCGGCTATGGCCTCTTTAGCTATGCCCTCTTTAGCTATGGCCTCTTAAGCTATGGCCTCTATAGCTTTGGCATCTTTAGCTATGACCTCTTTAGCCATGGCCTATCATTGCGCTGACCAGAAGACGCAGCTTGCGAGCCTAAACTTGTTATTTTGTTTATTTTTAAGCTAAATTGAAACTACTAAATACAATATTGAGTATGATTTTAGGTATAATTTCTAAGTATATCATAATTACTTATTCAGCCACTCTCACAGCTTTTTTTATGCTGGCAAGAAGCCTTGGGGGTTGTCATTCAATGACAACCGTCAACGCTTACCCACACATTCGCGCGTGTACAGACCTTCAGACGTCATTGGTTCGTTGTAGTCTCGAAACAATGTTGTCATTGTTCCGAGGTTGTTGTAGTAGTAGATATTCAAAACGGGGTGTGTCGATAGTCAAAGTTCTAACACGATGGTTGGTGCTTTTTTGTCCAGAATGTATGCAAAAGAACTATGGCCAAAACGGACCTGAGCTTGTATGAAAACGAGCTATGTATGAAAAAAATTGTAATTTTAGTCCTAATAAGATTATACAAACGATATTTCAAGGCGAGTCCAGAAGAATGTTCTTTATTTTTTCGATATTGATCTTCTGGAATATCGATTCAGATCAGGCAACCCTAACCCTAACTTTTGTTTGCTTTTGCTACTATACTATTCTACTATTTTTGTTTGTACTCCTTTTTCTTTTCCTGAACCTGACTAAATGTCACACACCAAAAACTGTTATAGGCCGGTGGTATAACTTCAATAGACTATTCGTAATTTTAATACAAAATACATTGCGGTCAGGTCCAAGGCAGTATGAAAAGTGGACGATGATCTTTATGTCTTGATGTACATGCCATTAGAACAAACATATTTGGGCGGCTGATGAATGTGTTCCGTGTTAGAACATTTTATTGTTCCATCACTATTGAGGTTTACTCTAGCTTTGCATCCGTAACTTCTCTTCGTGCAATAGTAGTTCATCGCCAAGCTTGTTTTGTTGAATGTATATTCTTTATATAACATCAATTGGGACCCTCGCATCGTTGTCATAAATTTGTAAGGTAGTTCGACATCTGAAAATATTTTCATACAAAATATCATGCTCTTAGCTTTGAATGTACGAACAAAATTATTTATTACATCTTATATAAAGGTATGTATTTGTGTAAGTATATGATTATGTATCTTGTTTATGTATGTGTGTTATGTGTATCTTATGTAATTATAATTATGTATGTTCTAAAATTTAGTTATTATATTTTTCTGTATATATTTCTTTTTATGTACATAAATTTACACCACCAACCGCATTTTATGTCTTACTATTTCTGTCCATCCAAATCAAAAGGTTGTCTCGTAGAAATCGCTCTAAGCGATAAGACCGCCCATTGTAACACTAGCTCTAAGATCTCTCCTTTTATGTTGTTCTATTTTTCTGTTGTTGTGGTGAAACAATAAAGCGTTATCTATCTCTATCTAGCTATCTATCTTACAATACTGGGCACCCCCAAAATAGAAAACTGTCTGTCATAAATGTTTTAATTTTAATGCAAAACATAATTTTATTTTCATTTCAATTTCTTATCTAACTGCGGTTACATTTATTTATAACTTATTACATTATATAGTTTCGAACAAAATCCTTAAATTAATCAAAGAAATACCTAACGCCTTAAACATATGGTTATTTCATGAACTGAAATTGAATCAGTTGATAGTCAAAATTCTAACATAAGTTGGTTGGTCCTTTTTATGCAGGGGGCCTACTTCTTTCTCTTATATCAGCATTATTTTAATCTTACATTGAAAATCTAGACCTAGATGAAGTTATTAAATAAACATTACTATATAATTATTAAAGAGGTAGAGAAATATTTGATGACATCACGTTAAATGTGTGTGTCGTTCTATCTTATAGCAGCAGTAATAGATTGTCATTCGTTCTAATCAACAATGTTTAATTTAGCTCAAAATATTATGTTGAGTAACATTATTTTAAGGTTACTAGACTCACCGAAATAGCTCACAGAATTAACAAGCTGAAGTGGCAGTGGGCTGGTCATATAAGCCGCAGAACCGACAACCGCTGGGGTAGACGTGTTCTTGAGTGGAGACCGCGACTTGGCAAACGTAGTGTAGGACGCCCTGCGATAAGGTGGAGCGACGACTTGCGCCGCTGGCAGTGTTTGGATGAGAAAAGCCGAAGACCGGGCTCAGTGGCGTATCATGGGAGAGGCCTATGTCCAGCAGTGGACTGACACAGGCTGATGATGAAGGTTAAAATAATATGTTCCAGACCCATGATGGTTTTGTACAAGTTGGCGGCTGGCCTCAAGAATGATACAAAATTTAAACTTTGACGTACAGTCCATTACAAGAAATATATCTCGGCGGCTGATGAGCATGTTCATTGATACAATACTTTACTGTTCCATCACTATTAAGGTTTACTCTAGCTTTGCATCCGGAGCTCCTCATCGTGCAATAGTAGCTATTCGCCGGACCTTTTTTGTACAAAGTAAATTCTTTATATAACATCAATTGAGATCCTCGCATCGTTGTTATCATTTTGTACGGTAGTCCAGCATCTAAAAATATGTTCAAAATATATATAACATGTTTTTAGCTTTGAATGTACGAACAACGTTGGGCACCCCCTTAAAAGAAAACTTTCTGTCACAATCTTTTACTTTTAATGCCAAATATTATTCTTTTTAAAACACTTCTTTTAGCTTCACTTGTAACTAACTAACTAACAATGTAATCAAATCTTAGATGTCAATTTTAACTTACTTCGAATTGTCGTATCGACTTTAAACTTTGTATGTTAAGTAATTATATAATTGAAACGCTTTTGGATTATGTACCTGAATAAATAAATTAAAGTAAAAATAGTTTCGAACACAACCCTTAAATTGACCAAAAAAAATAACGCCTTAACATAAGGTTATTTCACAAACTGAAATTAAATTAGTCGATAGTCAAAATTCTAACACAAGATGGTTGGTCCTTTTTGTCCAGAATGTATACAAAATTTAAACTTTGACGTACAGTCCATTACAAGACATATATTTCGGCGGCTGATGAGCATGTTCATTTCTACAATATTTTACTGTTCCATCACTATTAAGGTTTACTCTAGCTTTGCATCCGGAGCTCCTCATCGTGCAATAGTAGTTATTCGTCAGACCTTGTTTGAAGAATGTGAATTTTTCATATAACATCAGTTGAGATCCTCGCACCGTTTTTATCATTTTGTACGGTAGTTCGGCATCTAAAAATATGTTTAAAATGTTTAAAAACAGGTTATTTAGTTTTGAATGTACGAACGACATCGGACAGTTTGGGCACCCCCTTGAAAGAAAACTGTGTGTCATTTTATACAATGTTTTGCTTTTAATGCCAAACATTATTATTCTATTTACATTTCATGTTCTTGTCTAATTAGAGTTACATTTATAAGCAATTACAATTTATTATATTATAGTTTCGAACAAACCCCTTAAATTGACCAAAAAAACATAATGCCTTAACATAAGGTTATTTCACAAACTGAAATTAAATTAGTTGATGGTCAAAATTCTAACACAAGATGGTTAGTCCTTTTTGTCCAAAATGTGTACAGTCAGCGACAAAAGTAGCTGATCGTTCTCGATTTTCCAAATGTGTTTCAAATCAGTCATTATTATTGTTTTTTTTACACTTTACATGGTATCATTTTGACCACAACATAACACACCTGATTTTAGGTGATAATGAGGTCAAATATTAGTGTATAAGATGATGAGGATAATAGAAAAAAGTGTGATTGTTCAGCGACTTTTGTCGTTGACTGTACATACAAAGTTTAAACTTTGACGTACAGTCCATCACAAGATATATATTTCGGCGGCTGATGAGCATGTTCATTTCTGCAATATTTTACTGTTCCATCATTATTAAGGTTAACTCTAGCTTTGCATCCGGAGCTCCTCATCGTGCAATAGTAATTATACGTCAGACCTTGTTGGTAGAATGTAAATTTTCAAATAACATCAATTGAGACCCTCGCATCGTTTTTATCATTTTGTACGGTAGTTCGGCATCTAAAAATATGTTCAAAATGTGTAAAACATGTTCTTACATGTTCTTGTTACATTCAAAAATGTACGAACGATTTTGGGACCCCCTTTTAAAAGAAAATTTTATCTCACAATGTTTTAATTTTAATGCCAATCATTATTATTTTTAAAACATTTTTATTAGCTTCTCTTGTAACTAACTAACAATGTAATCAAATCTTAGATGTCAATTTTAGCTTACTTCAAGTCGATACGACAATTATGTATCGACTTGAAACTTTGTATGTATAAGTAATTATATAATTGAAACGCTTTTGAATTATGTACCTAAATAAATAAAGTAAAGTAAAAATAGTTTCGAACAAAACCCTTAAATTGACAAAAAAATAACGCCTTAATATAAGGTTATTTCACAAACTGAAATTAAATTAGTCGATTGTCAAAATTCTAACACAAGATGGTTGGTCCTTTTTGTCCAGAATTTATACAAAACTAGCTGTTCCCTGCGGTTTCACCCGCGTGGGCTACAGTTTATCGTGATAAAAAGTATCCTATGTCCTTCCCCGGGGCTCAAATTATCTCTATACCAAATTTCATTTAAATTGGTTCAGTAGTTTAGGCGCGAAAGCGTATATATTCCGTATACTCCAAAATTATTCCCGCACTTCGGTGCCCGCTCACCAAGTTACCTGCTGTAGGTACCCATTATCCTATTTTAATTCTAAGTTAATTTTTCTTGGACCGCACGTATGAACCGCGCAGTTAAAGGTCTTCCTGGTCCGCGACCGCACTTTACCTATTTCATAGATTCTCCCGGTGCCCCTCACCTCACCGCGTTTCCCGCTGTGCTGCGGTATATTTTTCTACTACTACTTACATTTTTAAACTCGTAATATCTTTCGAATGGAATGACCAAATTGAATGATTCAAAAAGTTGGATAAAGGTATTGAAGCAGTTTTGAATAAGAAGTAATTTATTTTGATAAGGATTAATACCAAGATACAAATAAAGAGCCTTTTCTAGCGGCGGCATTAAAAATTAAATTTTTCAAATAAAATATCACTTATTGTGCCATAACTATAATAGTTAGACATATGCTCTCGCGGACTTTTTTGTAGATCTTAATGGGACCTACAAACCCGTAGTATATTGTTTTGTTCTAGTGTCAATAGTTTTTGCAGCGCACGCAAAAATAGGTTTACGATTTCACACCTTGGGTTGCAAAACAGCAATTTTCTTACGGATCCCTAATTTTTTTGGAAATAAAATATAGCCTATAGCCTTCCTCGATAAATGGACTATCCAACACTGAAAGAATTGTTTAAATCGGACCAGTAGTTCCTGAGATTAGCGCGTTCAAACAAACAAACAAACAAACAAACAAACAAACTCTGCAGCTTTATAATATTAGTATAGATTTAAACTTTGACGTACAGTCCATCACAAGATATGTATCTCGGCGGCTGATGAACATGTTCATTCATATAAGATCTTACTGTTCCATCACTATTAAGGTTTACTCTTGCTTTGCATCCGGCGCTCCTCATCGTGCAATAGTAGTTATTCGTCAGACCTTGTTTGTTGAAAGTAAATTCTTTACATAACATCAGATGAGACCCTCGCATCGTTTTTATCATTTTGTAAGGTAGTTCGGGGGCATCTGAAAACATTACATGGTTTAATATAAAACATGTTTTTCTTCGAATACACGAACGACATTTTGCACCGCTTAAAATAAAACTGTGTGTCATTTTATACGAGTACACTACGTCACTATCAGGCTGAAACCGTACGAGCGTAATTTTGTGAGTCGTCATTTTACGTTCAACTGAAGCAGACAACTCATTTTGCGTCGTGTGGCACCAACTGCTTTTGTATGAAACCGAATGGAGCAGAATTTATGCTACCGAAATTCTGCGACTCACGACTCACAAAATTGCGCTCGTTTGGTTTCACCCTTAATGCCAAATATTATTCTATGTCAATATAATGTTCCTATGTAACTCAGGTTACATATTGAGCTATTACGGGCATTAACACACCGATAGACAAAC
Source organism: Opisthograptis luteolata (assembly GCA_931315375.2). Taxonomy (NCBI): domain Eukaryota; kingdom Metazoa; phylum Arthropoda; class Insecta; order Lepidoptera; family Geometridae; genus Opisthograptis; species Opisthograptis luteolata. The sequence goes on from OV928042.1 coordinate 10,868,526, forward strand.
AACGTTGCCACAGTAATAGTTTCGTTTGGAACCTTTGCGTACAAAACCTCCAAAATTTATCAAACAAAAAAGGTCTTATCCTTTATAGTTCATACATTTTAAGACAAGATGATGATTGCTTGCTTCAGATGATGGTTGAATGCTTTCCGTCTGAAATGTACACAAAAACTTTAAGTTTGACGTACAGTCCATTACGTAAAATAAATTTTGTCGGCAGATGACAATGTTCCATCACATAATCTCTTATTGATCCATCCCTATTAAGGTTTAATTTAGCTTTGCATACACATTGGGAACGTTTTGCCGTGCAATAGTAGTTATTCGACTTTGCTCGTCTGTAGAATGTAAACCCTCCCATTAACAGTAAGTGAGTCCCTCGTATCGATTTTATAATTTGATAGGGGAGTTCAGCACCTGAAAATATTTTCAAAATGCATTTAAATATGCTTTTAGCTTTAAATGTACGAACCAAATTGGTCTCTCCTTGAATATAGAACTGTCTGTATTTTATACCCTATTTTGATTTTAATGCCTCCTATCTAACATACCTTGATCTAGACTTGGAAGACGTAGTGTAGGACGCCCTGCGACAAGTCGGAGCGACGATTTGCGCTGAGTGGCTGCCAGTAGTTGGATGAGAAGAGCCGAAGACCGGGCTCAGTGGCGTACCTTGGGAAAGGCCTATGTCCAGCAGTGAACTGATACAGACTGATGATGATGATGATCTAACATAGGTTAGTATAAGCTATTACGGACAGAAATACAGCGATAGACAAACAACGTTGGCACAACAAAAGAGTTTCGTTAGAATCCTATTCGTAAAAAACCCCAGAATTGATCAAACAAATAAGAAACCAAATCATTTAATGGTCTAAATTTTATCTTAAGACGGTTGATGCTTCTCGTCGTAAATGTACATAAAAACTTAAATTTTGAGGAATAGGCCATTACGAAAAATAAATTTTGGCGGCTGATGACTATGTTCAATCACACTATATCTAATTGATCCATCGCTATAAAGGTTTACTCGAGCTTTGCATCCGGTATGCCTTGCACTACAATAGTAGTTATTCAAATTACGCCCTTCGTTGCTGAATGTAAATTCTTGAAATATCATCACTTGAGTACCTCGTATCGTCTGTACAATTTTATACGGGAGTTCGGCATCTGGAAATTGTATCGAAATGCATAAAAAGCTATCTGCTATATATCAGCTTTTATAGACTACAGTTGGCACCTATTTAAATAAGCGTGGAGAGCAGCTAGTTTTATAAAACTACTGCGTTAGCAGAAATCTAACAGTTATCATTCACTAAAAATAAAGTTATCAAAAATACCTCTATTCAAGTATTTATTGCCCGATTTAAACATTTATTTAAAAGTTCCCAGTTAAACATTTATTTAAAAGCCCTGGTAAACATAATTTTTATAAAACCTAACTTTGAATGCACTTATGGCATATATATTTCAATGAAAACATCTCCTCTGCTAAGACAGCTATTTATTGATCTATAGTATAAGTTATTTTTTATTTTTCCTATTTAAAAGAGTGTCAATCAAGCTGACGCCCCACCTGGTGGGTAGCGGTCACCGTCGCCTATGGACATTTGCAACACCAGGGCAGTTGCCGATGCATTGCCGACCCTTAAGACCTCATTTCACACCCATCTTAAAAGACTGGAATTCGTAGCACTGCGCAAAGACTTGCGGGGGGAGCTCGTTCCACATTCTACAAGTATGCGGGAGAAAGGAGCGCATACATCGTGAGGGATTTCCAGTGCTCGGTAGTGTGTGGATGAGCTTTATTCCGATGACGCGATGAACCGCCATGGAGGGATGAGATTGAATAGCTCATCCGAGGATCCCCGTCGTATAGAATATACAGAGCCAACCAATACCTCGCGAAGGCTGAAGAAGGTCCGAGAGCTGGTCTCGACAATTCGGATGGCTCCACGTTTATTCAAAAATAATCGATAAAATCATCTAATCGAGGTGGCCCATGAGTATGCTCGTCCACATATTCCTTTACCGTGCCATCTAGGTTCAACTTCACTCGCGCCCTACATTTGTTTCTTCTCGTGCAGTAGAAGTTATTCGTTTGGCCTTGTTTGTTATATACGTATCCTTGAAAGATCATGGATATGCTCCCTCGCTTCGTGTAAACCATTTTATATTTGAAGGAGTCATCGAAATCTGTAAGTGAAACTACAGATTAAATATTCAAGTAATTAAAGAACGAACATGTTTTAGATAACCATAGATTAACTATTAAGGTGCTGAGACAAGGCGAAGGAGTTCAGTTGTGTTGGAAAACATGGTGGTGAAACCTTAGATTGGTGGTAAAGCATTCCTGTGCTCGCTTGACAATCTCTGGCCATGTAACTATTGTGTTTAAGAAGCCTGATTTGAGTTGAAAAGCCAGTTTCAAATCCATTTTTGACAATGATAGTTTTAATCATGACTCGATGCAACGGGTCAAGACTTCAAGACTCAAGATGGAACTTTAATTTAATGGTGAATATGGTCACATTCTGTAAAGAAGAAAAATAAAATCATTACCTAGTTATATTGGTGGTTTGAAATGACGATTATGAGTCCCGACGATGCATTGTGAACAACAGTTTGCTTATGATCTTGATTTTTGAACTAACTAAAAACTAACTGAGATGGCGCAACGAACCAAAGTGAGTTTTGGCCTCCGATAACAAAAGACGCCACTTCGGTCTGTCCTGCGCCACCTCCTGCAGTGCTCCACCTGGAGCTCGCGCAATCCTTCGTGACTTCGTCTTTCCAGCGATATCTGGGACGGCCCACAGGGCGACGGCCACTCGGCCGTCCACTGTACCTATGCTCGTTTGACCGCACGATCCTCCCCCATTATTTCTAGGTGGCCGAGCCAGCGAAGTTTGTGCGCTTTCATCTCGCCGATGACATTCGGCTCGGTCATCATGATTTTTTGAAGACATGGTTGAACTAAAGTTTACAATCAACGGCTCATTTTATGATAACTACCGCATTTTCCGATTACATACACTGGTTTCTGATGACAATGCACGTTATTCGAATAGAGAACAGTTCCATCATCACTATTCATCACTAACGGCCGTTCCCAATAACTGATCTGTCCATGTCTATAGGCCGGTTTCAATAACCTACCTATCCACTGTTTGCCCCACTAAAGATAGAAATTTGACATTACTTCTATGTATCTTGTGTTAAATTTCTATCTTTAGTAGGGCAAACCGTGGATAGATAGGTTATTGAAACCGGCCATATATCTGGTAGGGCAAACCGTAGATAGATCTGTTATTGGGAACGGCCGTAAGTCTCACATGAGCTTGCAACCGGAGTTTTTTTCCGAGCAGTAGTAGAGATGTCTCTTTTTTTGCTTTGAAAATGTGAAACCGTTCAGCATCAGAAGGACTCGGCCCTGAGGTCTTGGGATCATAGTGTATTTGACTCCATCTGAAGATAAAAATCCATTATTCGACATAAAATCAATGGTAAAAGGCAAGAGACTCTGACAAGTTGACGATAGTTAAACTTTGACGTAACTTTTATATAGTTTTCAAAACTTGTGCTAGGGGTACAGTTCTCAATCCTCTTTAGAGCTTTTTTATTACAGCCTCTAACATTTAATTTGTAATATTGATACCGACATAACGGCTAGAACTACGGGATAGACTTATACATAAACTTCATTTATGCTGTACATTTTATATAAAAAAGTATTACGAGTATTCAAAATAACATAGTTTTGCAGTACAGTCATATCCCACAACATTTTGGCGGTGTATTGCAACAGCAACGGTGAGAGCCGTCTTCCAGCTTCTATGGAGAACATGACTGCCGCATCACCGGTGTCGCAGAGAAGCGTATGCCGCACCGCTTGTCTGCGGACTTGTTTGAAGATGTACGCGCGCGTACTGCTCTCGTACTACACGCGTCTTACGATACGATACGCTTACGCTACGATGCGTGTGGGGAGGGTTAAGCAATAAGCATACCGTGCGTCATCGTGTTAGCCCAATTTAATATATTCTCCTTTCTTGGTCACAACGTACTTCGGCGGTGGGTGTGTGTGATTGGAAGATGTACCGAATATCACGTTCTCGACTAATTTAACCCTCGCCTTGCAGCCGACGTCTTTTTTAGAACAATAATAGTTGTTCCCCGACCTGTGCTTCGAAAACGTGTATCCGCGGAACATGAGTAATTGTCCGCCTCGAGTAGTCGGTATCATGGTGTAGTGCTGAGCTGAAAGTAAAACTTACTTAAAAACGTTGCTTAACTTTAACAAAATTCAATCATTTACTAATAATTATTGCTTAACTTTAACAAACGTCATTTAGTTACTTTTATCATTGCTTAACTTTAACACACGTCATTTAGTTACTTCATTGCTTAACTTTAACAGACGTCATTTAGTTACTCATAATCATTGCTTAACTTTAACAAACGTCATTTAGTTACTTATAATCATTGCTTAACTTTAACAGACGTCATTTAGTTACTTATAATCATTGCTTAATTTTAACGGACGTCATTTAGTTACTTATAATCATTGCTTAATTTTAACAGACGTCATTTAGTTACTTATAATCATTGCTTAACTTTAACAGACGTGATTTAGTTACTGGTAATCGTTGCTTAACTTTAACAAGCATCATTAAAAAGTACCGTGCAAAGCTAAAATTTAGTGTAAGTTAAGCAACGATTATAAGTAAGAGGATTGATTCGAGAAGGAAAGGATCATTTAACTAGATTACTAGACATTTAAACTAGTAACAAAATCAAAAGTAGGTCTTAATTCTGGACGGCAACGAAAGGTAATGGGCAAGCTTGACACTAACACTCAACTTTATCATTACTCAGTTGCATTTAAAAAACACATATTTTCAATGAAATCTCATTTATTGTATTCATGTCTATATTGACTAGAGAGCAGTTTTAAGTAAGATAATTTCACTAACATTCGTTTTATTATGACACATTTAAATATTATTAGACGTTCAAATAATAGCTAGAAGTAGGTAGCCTTCATGATATTGGATTATAAAATAATACACACATATAAAGCACTAACACACATAAAAAAACCCTAATATTCTATTGCTAACGGTTGCAGAAAGGCACCTTGGCTAAGTCATAATCTCATCTTGGCATCTGATTAGCAAACTTTTAACGTGCTACTTGCAGCGCGCTTACAACCTATCTTTTACATACAAACTGTCTGGTTACCGATGTCGGACCCGTTATGGGTAAGCGATACAAACAATTTTATCGACAAATCCTTTTTTTCAACTTTGTGGGAAAAAAAAATCCTCAAAAACACAAAAATGAACCTAATTTTTTGTCATGTTTTTATCGGTTTACTACTTTTTTCTGTATCTTAATGACAAAATTAGTCATTATTTGTAACACTAATTTGTTGGGTACATTTTTAGCTATCGGACAAAACTAGTTTTGTGTCTGTAGGACTGCTACATCATGGGAAATTGCTAAATAAATGCAAGTACCCTTGCTTAGTCGAAATAAAAATTAATATGGCTGCCATTTCCACAGTTGATTAAAAAAAATAATTGATTTGTCGATAAAATTGTTTGTTCGCTTACACTGAGAAAAAAATTCGGATTTTCCTTCTGAGTCTTACCTTCCAAGACCGATTCCTTCCTTACCTTCGATTTCCTTCTGAATAACAAATCATTCCCTCTGAAGAAAAACGGTATTTCGGAAGGTCTTTTTTCTCCGTGTACCCCCGACATCGGTAACCACACAGATTGTCTAATACCATACAAGTATAGAATATAGAATAACTAAATACTGATAACGAAACAAATAATATCTCGTCGAAAACTCAAGAAAATACTTCAAAATTTGACCAAATTGCCAGTAGGTGTCGTAATGTAGTTAGGTCTAAGATGATTGTGAGCGTCGTAAATCATTTCAATGGATCCATTGTTCATTTTAAGGCGAGCTCTGCACCCCGCGTCTTTCTTGGAGCAGTAGTAGTTGTTGGGTGCAGTGCGTAGAGAGTACGTGTAGCCGTCCACCATTACTAAGAAGCGTCCGCTCCTTAACGGAATCAGAGAAAATGGAGGACCTGAAATTATATCTTCTATAATATAAAAATGGATCGCAAAATGTGTTGGTAAGCGCATAACTCAACAACGCCAAATTTCGCTAATTCTTTTTTTTTTAATGTTCGTTGAAGTCCAAGAATGGTTTTTATGGCGAGAAAAATTCAAATAATTGCCGGAAAAACCCTAAAAAGCCCTTCTCTTGAAAAATGTAGAGTCAATTTGAACTTTAACACCATACCATAAAGTTCAAGTGTTAGTGGAGATGTTCCGGGAAGGCAAAACAATTGAGCGACGCACGCGACGTTAGTAATCGTATAAATATTGATGTTTATTTTCAATAAAATTAGGGATTCTTACTAAAACTCCAATAATGTGTGTATTATAATTTAAAATGATTTTTTTGTTAAATACCCGCGCGAAGCCGGGGCGGCCGCTAGTTATTTACAAACGTTCACATTTTGGCGAAAGTTCTTCTAAAATCTTCCGGGGTCATCACGTAGCGTATACTAAAAGGTTTTTTGGAATGTTTTACGAGTATATTTCTACAATTTTAAAAAACTACCAAAGCATCGCGCGCACTACGGCGGGCCGCACCGCAAAACATTATGCATGCATCTCTGTCGTTTCTATGTTGTTTGAAAGAGATGTAAGAATGCGTTGCGGCGCGACCCGCCTAATGTGTTCGAATCTTTACGTTGCATAAGTTGATTTAAACTCTATGGAAGTATGCTCATTAGAGCGCTGACATTCCATCTACCATCAGATTTATTTGTAATGCAGACCACAATTGCATTTTTATTTCATAGCTATTTCAATTACTTTTATACCATACATGTACAATTTTTATCAATAAATTAGTGTGTGGTTAACAACTGATAAAACATTACTAAATAATATATTTTATATATATACAAAAAATATCTTACTTGTGGTTAAAACGTACAGCTCACATTTTATATAATACTTTTATATAATATAATACTGAAAACAATCCAAAACACATAATTATTCACATTTAATCTTATAATATTAATAGGACATGTAATCGGTTAAGACATTTTAATATTCCTAGACTACATATCTTAAATTTTTTTATTTCATTAGACTACTAGGAATCTCATAAGATCGATTTGTCATCTTGTCTTGTTTTGATAATTGATTAATTTTATCAATTATCATCGGCGATCGTCTCCACCGACTAATAACTACTTTTATACATAAGTTAACAATTTATATTCCTCTTGGAAAATAGAGTAGATAGAGCTTCACTTAACTTTTTGATAAATAATGTTTTTTTTTGTTTTGTTATGGCGTCACACGATTAGTGTATTTGCCTGTGTCATGTATAAAATATTTCAAACTCAGGGAGTTGAATCAAGTTTGAATGATGATGATGATGATGATGATGAGATGAGGATAGTGTTTAAGTAGTGGCGCTTTACTTTAACTTTACACAAACTTTTTTGGAGCAACTCGAAAAGTCACTTTCACAACTTTATTTCAATTTCCCACACTCGTACACATTAACGAACACATAATGGTTAATAATCCACCAATATTATACATTATCACTAGAAGAAACACAAGTTTTGGAAATGAAAACAAAATTTTCACGTTGACAATTCGATTGCCGCCAAAAAAGTCAACAAATAATGTTGATTTTTATGCTGGCTTAATTTTTTTTATAAACCAAAATGAGGTTTATATGAAGTAGCTACTTTTTTACCCACGTCGGAACGGAGACGGTATATACGTATATTGCGTTTGGGTGAGAGGATGTTTGTTCTTGTACGGGCTTTGAGCGTTCAAAGCCTCAAGATGGAAGCTAGTCAAGGGAGCTCTAGAAAGAATCTAATAGTAACTCTTTGGTTTTAAAACGACGCTTTCCTTTGCTGAAAGCAAATTTTATTACATAGTAGCATTCGACCTCAGCACCTTCGTCCCGGTGCGACGTCATCGTAATTTTCCACCTATATCTACTTCTGAGATGGATTCTTAAACTTAGACACCCATTCAACTATCACTTCAGCGTTTTGCGACTGCGGTGGAGGATGGCAGTGGTCTTTGACAGGTGCGCAGTATATAATGTTGCCATACTGGTCAAATTTCACCTGAGCCTTGCACCCTGCTTTCTTCTCTGAGCAGCTGTAGGCATACAAGGTTTTCTTAGTGTATGTAAAGCCATCTTTTAAGAGCAGACAGCCGCGAGCGGTTGGCAAAAACTGGTAAGAGTTGAAGGGTTTCGTCTCAACTTTTCTTAGTACCTCTGTTTTTATCAATACGTCTGAAATTAAAAATGCATTTGAGTGAAAACACAGAAAGCAGAGTAGGATTGAGGTGTTTAAACAATGGAAGAAATAAATGGTGGGATTTCAATATTATATTAAAAGAAAATAGTTTCTTTAATAGTTTTTATTTTTATTTTGATGATAGCATGAAGAATACACACAATTACCATATTATATAATTATGAAGAAATGCTTAGTTACATACTTACGTATCTACTCTATTTCTACTAAATATTTAAATTACCCAACCCACTCAGTATTTAGGATACTAAAAACAATTGAAAATTTGCTATTCAGCGACTTTTGTTGCTGCCTGTACCCGCGCATTCGATAGTTGACAACTGAACTGGCAGCGCGGATCGCTAAAGCCTAAAACACGGTTCCTAAGGCCCAATTCAGTGCGACGCGGACCATCCGCACGCGGACTAGGTTTTGCGTCCGTCGCGGATGAATTTGTCGTTCAGTGCGATACGGATCGTGATCGAGAGTGTCATGGATAAAACTTTGAATTTGGTGATTGCGGCCTATTTATTAAACAACAGAAGAAGAAGCGTGCCGCTTCCGCTCCGCGCGACTGTACGCCGAGCACTGAACAAATACATTAACCAAGCACAGTCCGCCCGCGGACATCCGCGGCGCGGAGGAGCGGCGCGGAGGAGCGGCGCGGAGCGATTTCGACCGCGCGCGGATAACTCTCCGCGACACGGACAGCTCCGCGTCGCTCTGAACGTGCTGTAAGGCCCTATTCAGTGCAACGCGGATGACCTACACGGACGTCCGCGACGGACGGTAAAATGTATGAAACCTTATTATTATTATTATTATTATATTAGTATTAGGCTTATTCTAGAATGACCCTCAAGCATTGATCTTGAGTAACGATTGAGTGACATATTAGTAAACTGACGCGTCAAATCTGTGCTCAATTACTGATTATTATCTTATGATAGCTAAGAAGATATCTTAATAAGATTCCCGGATGCTGACTTCACGTACTGCGGGGGTGGGTGATTATGTACATCCATTTCGTTGGCATACCGAACGTTGCCGTCCGGGTACAATCTGACCTTAACCTTGCAGCCAAGCTCCCTCCTCGAACAATAGTACATGTGCGCACTCTTCTTGGAGTAGGTATGCCCGTTGAACATCAGCAACGGCCGTCTCCTGCCCGAGGCCACGAAACAGAAGTTGGGAAGGTCTGGAATGGAAAACGTCATTAGTTTTGAAAAGGATCGAAATGTCAATGCCTATCTTCGCGATAAATATTGCGTTAATTATTAACGCAAATATGTGAGTGGCTACACTTGAACGGTCAACGTGAATACACTTGAGTTATCGGCTAACGTCAAACGCCAATGTGAATGCCGTTGTCCAATGTCGTGCCCACACTTATGCCAATCATCGCGCTATTGAACGGCATTTCCCGTTAGTGTGGCCCCAGCATTACTATTACGCGATGATGATGAAAGCAATGTACGAAACGTACACTGAGAAAAAAAATCTGACTTTCCTTCTCAATAACCGATCTATCAACGATTTGCCCTACTGGAGATGGAAATTTGACATAAGCTCCTTAGAAGTAATGTCAAATTTATGTCAAACCGTGGATAGATCGGTTATTGAAACCAGCCGTTAGTGAGCGTCGATAGGATACTATGGTATATTTGATGATGCGTACCAATACACATAAAACTAGACACATGATAGTTATATAAATGAGTAAATACATCAAACGCCCATCATTAGCTCATTTATTTATTAATCTATTAATTTTAAGAAACATTTATCTATATATAAGTTTAAATATAAGTGTAAGTATTTATAGACAGAAGACAATCAAACAATCAATTTCAATCTGATAAGTAAACTACGTGTTACACAATACGTCACATTGCACCAAGAAAATGTTAAACCATCTGCAAACTCCTTATAATATATATAAAAAAAAAACAATTAAAAAATAGAAAATAGTTAATAACTAAACTAACTTAAATAAATTTATAAAACTGCCGATGCTGATTGCTAAGAACACTCAATCAAGTTAGCTTTCAAAGAAAAAAACTAAATCAAAATCGGTTCATCCGCCTGGGAGCTACGATGCCACAGACAGACACTACAAAACTAATATTTAAACTTAAAAGTGATTTAATAATAATAATATATATTTTTGTGTATAATACAATCTTATTTATTTGTAAAACAAAAACCATTAAGGGAACTATAATTAAATTAGAAGTACTGAACCTTAGATATATCATCTATATTTATAAAAGAAAGTCGTGTTAGTTACACTACTTATAACTCAAGAACGGCTGAACCGATTTGGCTGAAAATTGGTGGGGAGGTAGCTTAGGACCAGGAAACGGACATAGGAAACTTTTTATCCCGGAAAAGGTTCCAACGGGATAACGGGAAGACGCGGGTGAAACCGCGGGGCGCAGCTAGTATGATATACATAAGTAAATATATATATTTGCCATATTATTTCTCAAAGCTCTTAAATCCGTAGTTTAGAGCTTTGAGGAATAATATGGCATATATTTTGAAAAAGCACTCACATCAACACGATTATTATATATAATTATTTACAAAATTCTCTACCAACAACAATAATTGTATTGTGCTTATTTTACTTTAAACCCTATTTAATATACTAGACAAAATATGCAATTATTATTAAAACCGCAATAAAAATAAACACGATATAACATATACAATTTTACTTTAACTATTTTTTTCCTTGTAGCCTTTGGACCATTTGTCACCTGATGTTAAGTGACGATGTGGTCGAAGGTGGCGCCACAGTACACCTAGATTAGAAACTGGCTCTCAAGTGGGACTACCAGAACACACCTAGAAGCTAGCCAGGTGAGCTCTAGAAAATGCTCTAACTTGAAACCCGAGGCATAATGATGAACATGATGAATAAAAATAAAAAACTATAGATTTTGATTTTGATGTTTTCCCCCCTGTGTTGTTGAGTTCATACGAAAACCCCATAGAAAAAAAAAACAATTTCAGTTTTTCCCGAATTTAATTTTTTCGATCAACTTTTCCAATTTTTCGTTCCCTAAAATAATTTCAATGCGTTTTTAGGAACGAAAAATTGCAAAAAATACTTGAAAAATCATGAACATAAAGGAAAAATTTGCTAAGCTCTTCTCTAGTGATGCGCTTACTAACGAAAATCTTTTAATTTTTATTTATATACATAATTATTAATTACATATATGATTACAGATATAAATTAAATTTGAAAGAAAGAAAGATTCTCCGAAAGTTATTGGGACCAACTCGCCGGCAAGAGAAAGATTCTCCGAAAGTTATTGGGACCAACTCGCCGGCAAGAGAAAGATTCTCCGAAAGTTATTGGGACCAACTCGCCGGCAAGATGGCACGTGGAGGATCCGGAGAAACCAAGAGATCGAAGATCTAGTGGGCGAGCCTAACGTGATCGGTGAAATTAAATCGCACCAACTACGTTGGCTTGGCCACGTAGTCCGCATGGGGGAGGATCGAGCGGCAAAGCGTTCTTATTTGGGACGACCGAATGGCCGTAGGCCGGTCGGACGCCCTAGATACCGCTGGAAGGACGCGGTGGATGCAGACCTGCGCGAGCTCCAGACTCTCAACTGGGCTGAAATCGCTCAAGATAGAGAAGAGTGGCGCTCTCTCGTTTCGGAGGCCAAGACACACTTTGGGTCGCTGAGCCATCGGAGTTAGTTAGTTAGTTATTGGTCAATCAATGTCTCTTCTTTGCAGATAACGACTTCAACAGGGTGGTTCTCTCTGACATGGTCGATAACAATATGTCCACTCTCCGTCTTGCATTTAGTACCCTTAATACTATTATATTTTCCACTACTTCAAAGTCTTCGTACTATTCCGGCAAAATGTCTGCAACAGTAAATTTTTTTTCAAATTTTTTTTTTTAGGGTTCTTTGCCAATCTAATTTTTATTGAAATAGACAGCTAACACCATTTTACGTCATAACAAGAAGCCTGTTTATTCTGTAATAAGAGGAAGACCAAAGAAAAGATGGATGGATTGTGTAAGGGTTGATATGAATGAAAGGGGAGTGCATGAAGCGATGACGGGTGATAGGGGAGAGTGGAAGAAGAATACATGCTGCGCCGACCCCAAATAGTTGGGACCAGGGCAAGAAGAAGATTTTGGAAAAAACTATTGATTTTTAACTAAAATTAATTGAAGGACGAGGGTCCCAGTAGTAGTTCCTCCTTTGGGTAAAGACCTCTTCGATTTCAAGCCAGGCTTTGCGGTCTTTTGTCACATGTCATCATCACTCATTAGCCTAGCATTCTTCATTAGTCCACTTTTTAAAAGCAAGTTAAGTAGTACCTATGAACTTTAAAATAACTGTTACAAGTTAAGGTGGATGATCCCAGAGCTCATCACGCTAGGTTGTCAAGAGATGGCGCTGATGTCATTTTTTACCTAAATTATTTTTTTACGTCGAAAATAACAATCTTATTCGAACCAAACACTAAAGCGCGCGTTCTATAGCGTTACTCAATTGTAAATTACCCAAATCTTCATTAAATAAACTAATAAATTACTCGTAACGCTTCTCTTACTGCTGGTGTCACAAATTTACGTACTTACACACGCACACGTAGACATAAAGTATGTCATTAGAAGGCATCTAAGGTGGTTGCTTGCGGTCCGCCTAGCAGCCCAGCGTCAATAGATGGCGTTGTTTCTAATTAACGCATCTTATTTTATTATGAATGAACAGGTGCATATTATTTTAATAATAATTATGTTTACCGGTAATGGCGTAATATGTTTTGTGTATCCAACAATATTTCAGATGTGTTTTAGTTTTCAAAACACTTTTATTTGTGCCAAACAATATCGCGGCGGTAGTGGTGTATGGCAGCGATCTATTCACGCACACATAGAAAATGGTCTTGTTGTACACGAAACCATTTGCTAATTTCGTTCTATCGTTTACTGTATAGGTTAGACCAGTGGTCAAACCTCTCAGTAGTTCTTTACTAATAACGAGGTTCCGAGTTCGATCCCTGCCTCAGATTTTTGGTAATTTTCTTTGATTTGGATGAAATTTAGAATGGAGATGGCCTATACCCTTTATTACCTATACTCTCTACTCTCCTACCAATAAAGACATTGGCTATTGTAATACTTTATTATGAAACAATCAGGATTATTTATTATATATGAACATAGTATCAAAATAAAAAACAGTCAATCACCAATAGTCTTTTTATTTACACATTCTTAAAATATTCAATATTCACAATTCTTCGTCAATATAAAGTCCTGCTGGTCGCACAGTTTTTTTCATTTTTTCCATGAACTATGTTCTGGCCACAGACTCATTGTGTTGGCCATATGCCATGTTATTGGTCAGAACATTGTTTTTATACAAAATTCTTTTGACGTGGTTGTGGCATGGTGTTATCGCTTTTCGTTTACATATCTGCAACAAAGCTATAATTAAAGTATATTCTAATTTGTATCCCAACCTGGCCATACGAAAACCACGGATTTATGTCTACTAAACACTACTAAAGAAACAAACATGACTTTGAAAAACTAACCATTCCAAATCGGCTGGCTGGCCTGTCGCATTTATATGTAGTGTAAACATCATTTTCATGTTGCCCTATGGTCAGAAGTTCAATTCCTTTTATTTCCTCCGTTGTTTTTTGGAAGTCTCGAATTTTCGAGAGACATGCTTCTTTCAAATCTGTTTCCACAATTGGTTCATTTGGTTTAGTAGTTACGTTGATACGTGGTAACAAACATTCACACGCACAAATTTTTGCATTTATAATATTAGTAGAATAAAATTTCGTTTATTTCAAGGTGTCATTTACGAAGTAAATAAGCGTAGGAAAATTATATGTCATCATATTGTTTATTTCAAAGGTATTTGAATACACTTTCAGCAAGGGCAGTTGTAGAACAACGTCCTTGATCCTCCGAAAATTAGATTTGTGGTGACAGCCAGCCAGCAGGGCTTTTCCGGTTATACAAAGGTACTATGTGGCAGGGCTGTTGCTGGCCTCAGCTGGCGTAGTGGTGCACGATTGTATCTGCTGATTTCCATCAATAATTTTCCAACGTTTATCAACCTTTTTTACAGAGTAAAACTATAAACAACAACTTGCCTAGCAACGTAGCAACTAGTCAAAAATGCATTTTACGTGAATGACGTAACCAAAAAACTCATAGAACAGTCTGATTAGTTTATACTAGCTGCACCCCGCAGTTTCACCCGCGTGTCCTACAGTTTATCGATATTTTTTTTTATAAAACTATTGTAGTAAAAGAAACACTAAATATTAAGTGAAGCTTACCACTTACCACACATACACATACATTAGTGAAAACCGCACCCTAATCGGTTAAGCCGTTTCTGGAATTAGCGCGCACGAACGCACAGACAAACAGACATACAGTCAAACAGACAAAAATTCCATTTATCATAGTTTTGGGTTCTATTGCGTTGATGATAAAGACCCCCAATAATAGCTTTTCTCATTTATCTTTCACTAGTTTTCAGCCGCGGTTTCACCCGCGTCTTCCCGTTATCCCGCAGGAACCTTTTTCCGGGATAAAAAGTAGCTATAAGCTATTTCCATTCCAGTAGTTACGGTGATACGTGGCAACAAACATTCACACACACAAACTTTCGCATTTATAATATTAGTAGGAAAGGATAGGATGTACAGACAGCGATCAGTCACAGTTTTATTATATGTATAGGTAAATAAATTTTTATTGTAAATGTGGATGTGGATTTGGATTCCGTCTTCTTTACCACTTAGACTGTTTTATTGAAAAATATACCTTATTCCGTTTGATAACAATATGTATAGTATTACATTGATAGATATCGGTTGATTTCGGTTTTTTCTTTGACGTTTATGATTTGAAGCGATGATAGCTCAATCGGTTGCGCATTGAACTTCCGTGCTGCACAGCACATGTTCAAATACCAACAATAGGTATGAGGTTTCGGTGAAGAAAAATATCGTGCCAAACCACAACATGGTGGCTTATTAGTAATATTTGAGACTTTAGATCAGATACCTACCTAGTAGATAAGACACTCATTAGCCCAGTAACTTCGCTAGCTACTTATGTTGTAGTTAGTACCTTACCTACCATACCTTTACCTACCAAATATTTATTTGATAATGCGGTAGTGCGGTACCAACACACTGGGTATCAAATATAGGGGTGTGACTTGAAAGGGAAAAAATCGATTAAGAAATAATCGATTTTTATCTCTTTAGATTAAATCGATTTGTAAAAACGATTCGATTATTTTTTACTTAATAATCGATTTTTTACAAATCGATTATTTTTCAATTTGTTTTACAAATCGATTATTTTTCGATTTTGTACAAATAGATTATTGTTTGAATTTTTACTAAGCGATTGTTTTTATTTATATAATCGATTTGTAAAAAACAATTATTTAAATAAAAATAATCGATTTGTAATATAATCATCGACTTTTTAAAAATCGATAAAAAAAAGATCGATTAATATAAAAATCGATTATTTTGTTCACATCCCTAAACTATTTTAGCTAGGTAGGTACATACCTACCACCGTGGTAGGCGACCTCTTGCAAGGGCGATCTACCATTTCTAGTTCTACCGCCAAGTACCTAAGTAACTATTTTATCAATAGTAGGTATCTATCTACGTAGACCGTATGTATTTAGATTTACGTTCTAATGTAAGTATGTTGTCAGCTGCCTGGTTACCATAATACATACAAGTCGGATGGCCGTGTGAGAAACTATCGCAAGATATATATTTACTTTACTTATTTATTAACTTATTTTCCTACTTTGATTACCTGGGCGAAATTCTATCACTTAGGTTATCAAAGTGGATTAGACCTCCACGACCTTGACGACCAACCCGTTTCGATTTACGTCTTCGGAACGGAAAGTAAAAATTGCCCCAAAATCAACAAAATCGTTCATGCACGACTTGGCAAGTCGAAATATCGTGGCGAGCGAGACAGAAAATCATTCTTCACTAGTCACGCCCGATCTTGCAACGTCGCATAATTTTTAGCTATTGACAAACTATAATTTCTTCTGTGACGCTTCAACGTTGTCATATGCCACCATTCGCTCACTGCACAAGGTCTACATCTAAATAGTTCATCGAAATTCAGATAGATGGCAGGTTTAAATCACCTAATTCAAGTCCGTCAACTTCAGTGCCACTCACGCACACATGTGTATAATAATACGATTTTTCCGATGTAAAATTACATGGAAAACATAATTTTTGTAAGAGAAACTGATAGTTCGCGAATGGGTAATTAATTGAACAATTTAAGAAAATTTTCAAACTTCATTAGAATAGTTCGCGTGATCCATATCGCCCTTCTTGAGTTTGTATGGGAAATTGCACGAGCCCATTCACCTTAAATACCTGAATCTGAATCAAGATTTTACCTTAGTCTACGTTAAGAGGTCTCTGGCGCATAATTCAATATCACTTCGAATGCTCTTGTGTGCTTTGTTCTCAGATGACGCTTTAGGTTCGAGACGCTTTCAGGAAATATGATAACGCGTTGACCGCAAAACATGCAATTATATACATTTTCATCGAAATGTTTAAAGAAGTTCCAGAAACATGATTTATACTTTACACCTGAAATAAAAAAAAACTCTTTAATGCGATTCGATTTAAAGCTTGAAATGTATCGTTTCACATTTCACAACTTTCATAATTCAGAATCAGGTATTAAAGTCTCGCAACAAGTAGTTTATAATAATAAATAGACGCTCGGAACACTTACGTTTTCCTTCAGGTCCTTTTTGACACATTACTTTAATGGTCGTTTCAATATTTGGATCAGACATCTTCAGTAAACCGTCTTTTCCTGTCTCGCTTTTAATATCTGTAGTGACTAAATTAATCGTTTCGTCAGAATATTTTACATGTCCCTCAGTAGTTTCCGTAAAGTTATCTCCTTCAAGCAAGTCGATTGCAGCCGGTTTATCAACTATGTATTCTACTTCATATTCTTTGCTATGTTGTGCGTCATCTTGTGGCATGCTGTCATCTTCATTTAATACTTTTTCAACAGTCGATACCTTACCTAAGGATATTTTTTCTTCTTCTTCATCGTCAGTATTAGAATCTTCGTTTGAAAAGTTTTCTTTATTATAAAGGTAAGGATGTTTACTCTTAAAATGACGTTTCATATTACCGTTCATCGCAGATGGCATTTTAAGAATCACTTTGCAAATATCGCATTGGTAATCGTTTCTGACTCTATTAATGTATTTTTTTATCCAGCCGCGTTTCGCTAGTGAAACGAACTTTCTTTTGCTTCGTTGCTCGCTTCCGATCAGCTGTTCTGATGAAAATAAGCTAAAGTTAATAATTGGCATCACTATTATGGATCTTTCTCAGTTCACTGTCGATCATAGGGTTCCCCAAAAACTAATTACTATGCTTCATAGAATCGTGATTAGAGGCATTTAGAACATATTTTTTGTGTGGTATTGGCAACGTAGGGTGAGAATCAGCTGGACAGAAAAGAAAACCAATATGGAAGTTTAGGACATAATAGTGGTAGAAAAAGGAACGTTACTGAAAACAATGGAAATAAGAAAAGGAAAGTTGTTTGGCCACTGCCACTTAGTAGGTACACATGACGAATAATAACACCTTCTTAGAAGGAAATGTAGAAGGGAAGAGAGGTAGACCGAAACGAACACACATACGTCATCATCATCATCATCAGCCGGAAGAAGTCCACTGCTGAACAAAATCCTCCCCTTTGAACGCCACCATGAACGGCTAATAGCCATCTGCATCCATCGGCTCCCTGCGGTTCTTACAATGTCGTCGGTCCACACACACATACATACATAGATCAAGTCAAGGCTTGACCTCATGTCATACCAAGAGGTTAAAAAGATGGCTGAGGACAGAACAAGATGAAAAATCCACCAACAAAATAAAAGGAAAAGTAAAATATCAATAGAGCACCAGTTAGCAAGCAGTCAAGGAATTGTTTTTTGTAACGCACCTGTGTTAGGTCTCCGTAATAACTGAAGACGTTCATAGGCAGATTTATGTTTGTTGAATAAATGTCTTTGCTTGTTCTCCCCCCTCATCACTAAGCCACACAATTTGCAACGCACAGACCCTTTATCGCCTTCTACGAAAAATCTCCACACATGACTCGTTTTCGCGTTTTGCATTTGTTCCTTCGTTAGTCCTGGAAAATGAACAGTGAAATGTTAAAACTCTGCTCCTGAAATCACTTATAAACACTAAAAGGACTTTTTAATGTGATATAGTATTCTAGCACCATCTCACTTGGTGTAAAGTGGCGATGTAATTAAGGACTGTGGACACGGGAAACTGGTTCTCGAGAACTGTTATCGGAACTCATTTACTGCTAAAACTTTTATTTTTTAGGATTTTTTAGGCTAAAATAATCTGAGACTGGGAAAACTAACTAAAATGATAGAAGGACACTTTTAGGGAGTCCGTCTGGGGAAGTACTGCACCTATGCTATTTATTCAACCACCAAGCATTAGTATGCCAACATTTACTTAGATATTTAATTCAATTAATACGGCAAATCCAATTACATTAATTCCATCGTAGTTAAATCAAATAAAATCAGAGTAAAGATCATTAGATACACAATGTCAACTTAATACAATAAAAATAAAATCTTAGTTAAAAGCAATATATATAAAAAAATATTAATCGTAGCAATTATGATACTGAAATTAGTGAAAATACATTTTTAAAAGAGATTTTACATCCAATAACGCAGGGTAAAAGCGCAGTGCATTGTCGTTTGCCGCGCATGATTTTGAGCTGTTGACATTTAAAATTCTATGTGGCACTGAACTATAACGGGCATACTAAGCGTCACTTACCATTAAACGAGCCCTTAGTCATCACTCATCGTCATCATCATCATCAACCTGTATCAGTCCACTTCTGTACATAGGCTTCTCCCAAGGTACGCCACTGTGCCCAGCCACTCGGCGCAAGTTGTCGCTCCACCTTGCCGCGAGATACCCAGCCCCTCCACAAAAGACGAGGCGGAGTAGTACCCCGGGGTTTTAGTGAGGTATGGCGCCCATGTACAGCGCGAGTCCCACACTCCCTCCGAGCCCCTCCCCTTATGGGGGGGGGGGCATTGCACCGGAGGGGTTAGTGCGTAAGAGCATTTCCCCGGGTAAAAAAAAAGGGCGTTCTACACTACGTTTGCCAAGTCGCGGTCTCCACTCAAGAACACGTCTACCCTAACGGTTATCGGTTCTGCGGCTTATATGATCAGCCCACTGCCACTTCAGCTTGCTAATTCTGTGAGCTATGTCGGTAACCTCAGTTCTCTAACGGATCCCCTCATTTCTGATTCGATCACTCAAACAAACCCCAAGCATAGTCCTTTCCATAGCTCGCTGAGCAACTTTAAATCGGCCCTCAGTTATTTGCATAAAATAAAAGATTATAGAGATTTGTTGATAGTGATACAGATACCTGTGGCCTCACTCCGTAACTGCTGAAGACGATCATATGCTGCCTTATGTTTGTGGCGTAAGTGTCTTTTCATGTTTTTACTCATTACAGAACCGCACAGTTTGCAGCAAACTGTTTTATTATCGATGCCATCGAAAAAGTTCCACAAAGGACTACTCTTTCTCCGGGTTGCAGTTTTCGATGTCGATTCTGTAAATAATTCTACAAATAGTTCAATATGAAAACACAAAACAATGTGGGTATTAGATACTATTAAAAACATTTCTATGATTTCCGATTTGAAATTTAAACGTCTGGCCAAATAACATACAACAATGAAATGAATATAATTATTACTTGACTACACTAATATAATGACTTCCTTCTGCTTTTTTTTGACAATAATTTAATATGTTTATAAGTTGTCTGTAATTGTTACTATTTAGAATGGATCGGTGCGCTCCTACATTGCTATACCCTATTCGGGTTCATATGTTCACTAATTATAACCACTAAGATCTCATGTATATTAACATATGAATGCAATAAATGATTGATTTTGATTTTGATCTGTAACAACGACAACTGACTCGAATACTTTAATGTCAATGGATTAACTGCTTTATCTCTATTCATATGAGAATTCAGTTTATTTTTTTATATTTCAAGTGTCGCGTTTGACCACAAGTCACCTGATGTTACGCGACGATGTGTTCGAAGGTGGCACCATGTTACATCTGGACTCGGAACTGGTAATTTTGAGCCACTGTGCACTCTGATATTAATTTATCGAACTGGCATCACTGTCTAAAATAAAACACTTAAATTGTTATTGTTACCTGTTGGAACACTTGTTTCGGAACCGCTTTCAGAATAAACATCCAATCTTTCTATTGTTTCTTCAATTACAGCCTCTTCACTTTCATCTAAGTCACCTGGCACTGTTTCGATGATATACTCGTATAATACATCCTTATCTTCGTTTGGTTGTTCAATGTTATGTTTTACAATAATTTTTTCAGCAAATGGTTCAATTTCCTTTATTTCTGGAATAAAAATCGGAGACATTTAGGGCCGATTTTATAACCTTCCGTAAGTAAAATGTCATAACAAATTTCGGTAAATTTGATCGTATTGTCAAATTGTCCGTTGCAAAACCGACAATAACATCAAATGTACCGAAATTTGGTATGACATTTTACTTACGGACGTTTATAAAATCAGTAAATTCTATACCTAGGGAACGTTAATCTTTAAATTGATAATAACGGTTTCTTTGTTAAAAATAATTATAAATTTATTTTTGCTGTTGTTAGTATTTCAAGTATTGTATCTAGAACCTAAACCAAGGCTTTTCGTTCGTGTATTTTTGTGTGTGCTTTATTTAAGTTACCTCTATAACGTTTTCGTAATTGTTCAACTTTCCTGAAAGCTCCTCTATGTTTCAAATTTAAATGTCTCGACATGTTACCGAGATGATTAGTAATTTTTGTATCGCATATATTGCATATAACCGTATCTTTATCCAAGCTCTTGTAAAACAGCCACAAGGGACTCGACTTTCTCGATTTTTCTGAAAAGAAAATACACCCACTAATAATATACTTTATTTAGAAGATAAAAATTATTTAATATTAAATTTAAAATATCAAACGCACAAATACTCTTAAAAATTTGGTATAAAACCTCCAGAAGACGGTAAGGTTCCCAAAATGCTTGCAGCATTGCCTCGTTGAAAGGCAATGCTAATAAATTAATTTTTACTATATAAAAAACAGATAGACGGGTCCAACATGGGGTCCTAAGGCTATTCTATAATGACGCTCAAGCAGTTATCTCTACTTATGCACAGACTTGAGTCTGTCATTTCATCCAAATATGTCACTCAATCGCTATTCAAGTATTGATCTACACTTGTGAGTCATTCTAGAATACCGACCTTAGAAAATAAAACACCACTTTTTGACAATACATTTAATTAATTAGGTAGGTATAAATACTTAACAAATTTAGACACTCAAAGTTTATGCGAGTGTGACATATTGCTCGCTAACGCACTTAACATAACCTGTGAGGTGAATGAAAATTACAAAGGCTGAAATAAGGCTGGCATATATGTAATACTAGCTGTTTCCCGCGGTTTCACTCGCGTGGGCTACAGCTTTATGCATGCGAAGTCTCAGCCCGATCGGTTTAAAATTGACAAAGTTGCATAAAAACTTTCTACCCCCATTTCATCCTCTTAGGGGTAGAATTAATTATAATCCTTTCTTAGCGGATGCCTACGTCATAACATCTACCTGCATGCCAAATTTCAGCCCGATCCGTCCAGTTGTTTGGGCTGTGCGTTGATAGATCACTATGTCAGTCAGTTAGTCACCTTTGAGTTATATATATTTAGATGTATATGTACAAAAAAAATTGCCAAATATTTTTTTACATGTAACTAGACTAGTGCCTCTACCAATAGAAAACGACGATGTGGTATTTAGATACCAATTAACATAATCATGCAATTATAAAGTAGTTCAAAGGATGGGACTACAATGATACTTCACAAACAACTTTAAAAGTGGTCCTCAGTTTGACCTAGATACTTACATCTTTTAGCTTGGTAGTTTTTAAACATATTTATTGATATAAGACCAAAACTATATAATACAACTTAATGATAAGACGACCTATTTTGAAAATTAAGTTTACGGTACCATTTTAATCTGAAAAATCTTATGTAAATTGAATCCAGACAATAATACTAAATGCCTGAATATTTAGCTATACCAGCCAATCGAATTATTAGGTGCACCATGATTATAAAACTTTTTCACCTGGTTCGGTCGCTCGTGAGCGTGACTGCTGTCTGATTTCATGACCCTCCCTTCTTTATCCAATTTAACTTTAGCCCTACACCCCCCTGTTTTCCTATAAGAACAGTAGTATCTTCTGCTCTCATTATCTTGATTGTATTTGTATCCCTTCCACAGCAAAATGTTTCTGCCTCTCGGAGTAGGTATCAGGTAAGGCTGTGTTGAAATTCCATCTGGAATACGGCGATAGTATAATATAATATACATTTTGCGAAAACTATGGCTAGAAATACAATACATGTGTTCATTACTCACACTTGCTTGCGGCGGCGTCGTGTGTCGGGTCGCCCTCTTCCCTCTCATATGGTCGAGGAGAGCGATGGCTGGCACATGCGTCAACTCGTGAACGGGTGCTGCTTGTGGGGTCTGGTCTGCTTTGGTT
Source organism: Opisthograptis luteolata (assembly GCA_931315375.2). NCBI lineage: Eukaryota > Metazoa > Arthropoda > Insecta > Lepidoptera > Geometridae > Opisthograptis > Opisthograptis luteolata. The sequence continues at coordinate 10,891,670 of OV928042.1, forward strand.
GTGATCCCGCAACTCATTAATATTCATGTTCCCATATCTCAACGTGTACAACCAAACAAGAGAAATCTTATTAGTAAAGCTAATTAAAAAATATCGGAACATTAGATGACAAAAAAAAAAGCTTGGGATTTTAGTGAACTTGCTCCAATTCAATCAATTAGTAATAAGAATAAAATTGTCAAAATGATCGCGCCAAAAAAATTACCTGCCGGGCGTTTCTTGCCTGTTCTTTTGCCGGCGTAAGGAGGTTGGAACAGGCGTAGCTAGTTTTAAGTTTGACGTTTTAAAGTGATCACAATGTATCCTATTGAATAAATAAAAAATTGACTTTGACTTTGACTTCGACACATTAGTAGGAAAATTACGTTTCAAGCTGCTGGTCTCTCTTTGTCATTAAATTACCGATCGGTGTGTCCCGGCAACCTCACTTGAGAGCCAGTTCATCATCCGGGTGTAGGTAGCGTGGCGTCACCTTCGACCACATATGCACGAAATTAGTAATCGATCCTGATTCGTCGCGGTTTTGGATCGATATGTCAATCAATACGTCAAGCTTTACCCCTAAAATGACATCTGATGACATGACATATCAATCCAAAACCGCTAAAAACGGATCAGGATCGATTATTAATTTCGGGAGTTAGTAACTTAACATCAGGTGACTTGTGATCAAACGCTACCCTGTCACAAGTAAAAAAGTCTAACCCCTGAGCGGGACCATATTGGTATGACCCTCAGCAATATTATTTATTTATTTATTATATTATTTATTTAAGCCTTATTTATTTCCTTTAACATACATAAATATCATATTGTTCTTACTTAAATATATATAACATATTATGTATCAGGAACCCTCTCCGGTGAAGGCCTCCTCCAAGGCTTGCCATCTTACTCTATCCTGAGCTATTTGGATCCATTTTGGACCCGCGATTTTCCTGATATCGTCATCCCATCGAGTGCACGGTCTACCTCTGTATCGCTTGCCTGGTGGGCCTCTCCATGTGGTTAGTGTGTTGGTCCATCTGTGATCTGTGAGGCGCGCCACGTGACCTGCCCATTTCCACTTCAGTTTTTGTGCGTGTCTTAGAGCATCTATTGCTTTCGTCTCTGATCTTATTTTTGTGTGTCTTATCTTGTGTAGCTTTTTAATGTTTAGCATGCTCCGTTCCATACCTCTTTGACATGTATTTATTTTGTTTTTAGTTTTATTTGTAAATTTCCATGTTTGGCATGCATATGTCAGGCATGGAATAAGGCATGAATCCATAACTTTCTTTTTAAGCATTATAGGTATATCACTCTTAAATATTTCTTTGCAACTCCAATATTTATTCCATGTATTCTTTACTCTTCTCTCTATTTCTTGATCATTTCTGTCTCTGCTGAATCCTATTTGTTTACCCAAGTAAATATACTGTTCGACATATTCTAACTCATCATTTCCAACCTTTATAGCTGTTCTTAAGTAGCACTCAGCAATACCTAAGTATTATCCCACTATCAATAAAAAAAAAAAAAAAAAACTTTACTTTGACACCACCTTCGATCACACCGACACTTAACATCAGGTGACATGTGGTCAAATGCTACTCGGTAAAGAGAAATCTGCACTATGCCGAGCTATGCATTTTTTTTTTGTAATTATATTGATGGAATGACTTGTGAATTGTGATGTGACAAAATCATGTGACTTATGGTCCTGAACCAGAATTTGTACGCCTTGCAAAACGTGTAAAATCAGGATACATCTACACCTTGCATGCTTTGTATGTCATTGTACATGTTTGACAAATAATTTGCATAACATGTGTATAACCTTTATTATTATGTTATCTAGGAATTTACACAAAATAAAAACATTCATAATTTCATCAACATATCAACTTTATTTGTATCAGTTAAACTTACAATCTAGAACCAAATAATTATTATTATTCACACTTTTAGATAAAGACCATTAAACTTTACATATCTAGGTGGTGCATGGTTATGTTCACCTTCTGCCTTCACGATTTGTTTGTTGGAACCCAATCTAATCTTCGATTTACAACCGAGATAGTACTTGGAGCAGTAGTACCTGGGTGTGTGATTGTCTTGAGCATAAGTGAACCCACGCCACATCAGAAGGTTCTTACCTTTTGTAGTCGGTATCAGCTCATAATCTGTAGAAGTGTCTTCGTTATAGATAAGGGTTAAACCAAACGAGCGTCATTTTGTGAGTCGTGAGTCGCGTATTTGCGATCACTCATTGTACGTTCAACTGAATTTCTGTTGAGTTGCCAGACGAACTTAATTTATTTATTAAGTATTGAGCGTTGGTACGGGCTGTTCGTGTCGTCGACCACGATGGATCCATTAAAAATATTATGTATTTACGAAGAGGAGGCCAGAAAAAGAAACTGGCTAAACCCACTCAACAGTCAGAGGCTGATATGTGGACAGTTTCATACTTTATTTGCCCTTCCCTCACCACGACCGAAATTCGGTCGAGTTTACGCGCATTGAGTCGGCAGACAACTCATTTTGCGTCGTCGCGTGGCCTTTTTGTATGAAACCGAATGCAGCAGAATTTATGCTACCGAAATTCTGCGACTCGCAATTTTATTTTTATTTATTTATTACCTAATTTCGGTAAATTTGATGTTATCGTCAAATTTTCCGTGCTAAAATTTGAAAATAAGATATAAGATATTTGACTTACGGACGTTTATAAAACCGGCCCTTACTGTGTCTTTTTTCTTTTTAGGTAGGTACTCTATGGTATATTTTATTATTATGAGCTTACATAAAAACTAGAATAACATATAGTCAAACTTAAATTAGGTAATACTTTGGTAATTAAAGATTATGTAAGATCTATAAGAACTTTATTTATTCTACCTTTAAATGTACACTTTTAAAAATGTCAATTTCTTATTTTTTATTTTTTTCTATACGCGGCGGTGAATGGTTGTGGTCAGCTGACGCTTTCTCTATTCTTCCATCTCGGCTTAGTTTAAGCTTAGCTTTACACTCAGTCTGCTTTTTACTGCAATAGTACCTCATGGTGGCACAGTGCTGGTGATACTTGTACCCTTTGTATATCAGGATGTTCCAGGTCTTTGAACTTGGTATTATTTCATAATCTGTGAACGTCAAAGTTTACAACACAGGTAAAGTAACTGTCTCTACATGGTATAAAATTATGGCTAAGAATAAACATCATCATCAGAATTTTAATGTTCCCACTGCTGGGACGCTGCCCTTCTCTCAGAGAGAGAGAGAGTATGGGCCGTAAACTACCACGCTGGCGTGTGCGGGTTGGTAGATGTCGCATGCCTTTGAATGTTGCAGTTCTCGGACATGCGCCGACACGGAGTTCGAATCCTCTCGCCCCGTACCATGTGCGGACTTGCCGTCGATCAAAACGGCGAAGGAAAACATCATGAGGAAAAATAAACATAATTAGATCAATAACAAGCGACCCGCTCCTGGGCCCGTAGCCAAGATGCATTCTGCAATCGTTGACGCTAATAGAAAACAAGAAAAAAAGTATTAGTTTGACATATTTCTGACCACGTGACTTAGCATCTTGGCTAGAGGCGCTGGTATCGCACAAGTACCCACACTAAAGCTAAGGAGTAATCTCTACATACATCTATACAAAAATAAAACCGCCGCACCGCAGCGCAGCGGGAAACGCGGTGAAGTAAGGGCGGCACCGGGAGAATCTATGAAATAGGTAAAGTGCGGTCGCGGACCAGGAAGACCTTTAACTGCGCGGTTCAAACGTGCGGACCAAGAAAAATTAACTTAGAATTAAAATAGGATAATGGGTACCTACAGCAGGTAACGCGTTGAGGGGGCACGGAAGTGCGGGAATAATTTTGGAGTATACGGAATATATACGCTATCGCGCCTAAACTACTGAACCGATTTAAATGAAATTTAGTATAGAGATAATTTGAGCCCCGGGGAAGGGACATAGGATTCTTTTTATCGCCATAAACTGTAGCCCACGCGGGTGAAACCGCGAGGAACAGCTAGTACATATATATATACAGATTTGACGCTGTCACTTTATACAAATATGTCACTCAATCGCTACTCAAGTAGTGATCTACACTTGAGCGTCATTCTAGAATACCAGCTTATGACAAAAACCATATATATCCTTTGTATGTACCTATGTATAATATATTATATACAAAGCAGGATTTTGAACTGTAAAAGTTCAAAATTCTGAGTGGCACTGAACTGTATTTTGCAAACAAACTTCACCTATTACGAGTATATTAGTACTACACATACTACACGGAGAAAAAAGACCTTCCGAAATACTGTTTTCCTGTTTTCTGATTTGTGATTCAGAATGAAATCTAAGGTAAAACAAAGGAAGGAATCGGTCTTGGAAGGTAAGACTCAGAAGGAAAGTCAGATTTTTTTTCTCAGTGTATAGCCAGATAGTGTAGATTTTAATGTAAGTATAATTACATATGATACCCACTTATAATTCATTGAAATAACAATAAGTATGTGACAAATTGCTTTTATTTCTTTGCATAGGTATAATATAGCTAGGTGGACTTCACTATAATACATTTTCATGACGTCATGACGTCACTATCATATACTATTAGTACACGAAATCTGACGATACCCTTTGTAGGTCTAACCCAGGGGTGGACAAAGTACGTTATCAACAATCTACAAATAAGCTGTGATAGGCGGACAGACAGACACGAACCACCGACCAACTGATCAATTAATTATTTATTTGAGCATCAACACAATGTACATTATCATTTATTTTTTATTTAAGCCTTATTTATTTCCTTTGACACTTTACATACATATCATATTGTTCTTACTTAATATATATTATTATGTATCAGGAACCCTCTCCGGTGAAGGCCTCCTCCAAGGCTTGCCATCTTTCTCTATCCTGAGCTATTTGGATCCATTTTGGACCCGCGATTTTCCTGATATCATCATCCCATCGAGTGCACGGTCTACCTCTGTATCGCTTACCTGGTGGGCCTCTCCATGTGGTTACTGTCTTGGTCCATCTGTGGTCTGTGAGGCGCGCCACGTGACCTACCCATTTCCACTTCAGTTTTTGTGCGTGTCTTAGTGCATCTATTGCTTTCGTCTCTGATCTTATTTACAATGTACCTACATTATTAAATTTAAAATAAGTAAAAAAAATACATTGATGTATTAAGAATTGCAGTCGTTCAAGATGGTTGTGAAAAGACACTTCACTCACTGACTTTTTTCTTTTCACTTTTAATTCTTTAGTTTTTAAGGGTCGGCAACGCATCGGCAACTCTTCTCTTCGTTTGTGTTTTGTATTCAATTTTTTCTTAATAATATCTTCCTAGTAGTACATACTGTCCATTTCTCTTGACGTAATTAGGTGGTCCGTGGCTATGATTACCTTGTGCCATCACAATATTTCTATTTGGACCCAACTTGAGTTTCGCTTTACATCCTGACTGCTTTTTGGAGCAATAATACCTCCAAGGTCCGTGACTTTGAGAGAAAGTGTATCCTTTCCACATTAGAATACTGTTGCCCGATGCACGTGGTATAAACTCATAATCTGTAAACAATTGTAGGTACAATATTATACTTCCGTGGGAACGTGTCATCATTATCAGCCTTTCACGTTCCCACTGCTGGGACTCTGGCCTTCTCTCAGTGAGAGAGTATGGGCTGTAATCTACCACGCTGGCCCAGTGCGGGTTGGTAGATGTCGCATGCCCTTGAATGTTGCAGTTCTTGGACATGCCGGTTTCCTCACGATGTTTTTCTTCACCGTTTTGAGCGATGGCAAATCCGCACATAACTTATTAAGTCATAGGTGCGGGGCCGAGAGGATTCGAACTCGGTGTAAGTCGCACGCCTAACCGTTCGGCCACCATCGCACAGGGAACGTGTATGTACCTACATTTTCCGAAATAAAATTACTTGCCTTTACAAAAATTGTACTACAATCGCCTGAAACGTTTAACCGTGAAAGGCTTAATAAATCAACAAAGTTTACCTATAAGGATGAGCTTCCCAAGTCGACGAGTTAGTACGTTTGTTTTTATTTATGACCACGCATAACTTTTAAACTTTATGCAGAGTAAGTACTTAGTTCAACTCTGTATTGTATTAGATTCATAGTCATGCGTTTGTATTATTAAGAATTAAGAATTAATAATAGCGTTTAGTTGTATAAAGTTCAATCGCCACTCAAACAAAGTATTCAAACTTTAAGCCTTAAGGGCATAACTCACTCGATGGAAAACGGCGATGTGGTCGAAGGTGTAGCACGCTTGCCCTATTCACTCTTAGCTTGAACACACCCGGGTTGTACCTTTCAGGAAACACCGACCAAGGCAGGGCCATACCACTCTTCCACTCTTTTGCAGTTCTCAACAAAGCAGTTGAGCCAAAACGGTTCGTGCGTATCGGCGGAATGATGGAAACCATGAAAGGAGAACTAAAACTAGAAGAAATTGCTTATACCGTAACGCCTGGTCGTTCGGTGATGGAATGGTGCAGGGGGAATAAGGTTGTGCAGTTTGTGTGCACACTCTCCGTCGTGTACCATAAACCGAAAGATACTCTATTCCCGAACACCGGTCCAGTACCCCTAGTACAGGTTTTGATAGTTTAAAAAGAGTATAAAAGTTTTCGTTTCCATCCATACATATTTTTTTCAGCGAATCTTATCGAGACTTGCAGGAACTGAAATCGTTAATACGGGTTATTTTAAATCGTTATAATCATATTCCAACAATGTTATTGAGTTACTTTTTGAATTTAAGCAGATCGAGTTGCCACTTTGACAAGTCGGCGGTGGTAAGCGTCGACGTTTACCAAAACTTTTATCTTTTTCAAAACTTGTACTAGGGGTACAGTTTCTCGACTTACCCCCTCAAATTAAGAATCTGTCGCCAAGCACATATCGGTGTGTTCCGGCAGCCCACTTGAGAGCCAGTTCCCAATTCAGGAGTAGCGTGACGCCTTACTGATAAAATAGTATTAATAGTAGGACCTTATTATTTTAAAAACCTGGCGACATGAACTCGTTACTTCGGACCTCTACCTCCAGAAGGCGATCTAATTGCTACGTTTTATTTGGAAACTTTTAAAATTATTAAGTAGGTACATAAATTAAATTCATTGTTTTTTTTAATATAATATATTAGTAGATATTAGTTGTATGAATAATATAAGTTAATAAGTAATTAGCGTTACTTTTATTTACTTAGTAGATACTAGTGCTTATGAATTAGGTACAAAGTATTGTGTTAAACTTTAACATATTTTCCATGTAACTTAACATACTTAGGTGGCTCGTGGGTGTGTTTCCCTTCAGCCATCACTATATTCCCCAAATCGTCCAACTTAAGTTTAGCCCGGCAGCCAGCCAGTTTCCTAGAGCAATAATATCTCAAAGAATGGTGTTGCTGGTTGTAAGTATATCCCTTCCACATAAGGAGATTTTTGTTTTTGTACGTCGGTATCAAGTCATAGGCTGAAATAGAAATCAGTTAGTTGTTTTGCTCTCCTTTTTTGAACAAATAGATATGAAGGAACAAGCAGGACTAGCAAGCAGCTTTGTCTCCTGATGTTCCCAGTCTTCGGCAACATCGTCGTTTAACATTAGGTGACTTGTGGAGTGTGGTTTTTTTTTTTTACTAATTACAGGGTAGCGGTTGACCACAAGCCACCTGATGTTAAGTGACGATGTGGTCGAAGATGGCGCCACGCTACACTTGGACTGAGAACTGGCTCTCAAGTGAGGCTGCCGGAACACACCGATAGGTGCTTGGCGACAGATTCTTAACAAGAGGGTGGTAGCTAGCCAGGCGAGTACTAGAAAATACTCTACCACCAAGCTATGGTTTCATCACGATGTTTTCCTTCACCGAAAGCTCAAGCTCATTGTAGGATTCGAACCCACGTCCTACGGATCGCAAGCCGACCTCACTACCACTGAGCCATCATCGCTATGGTTGTTTCAAATCGTTTTAAAATATGTCCTAAATGGATATTAACATGATCAATTTAATTGACATTGTTATAGTTTTCGAAACTTGTGCTAAGGGTACTACAGTTCAGTTGAACAATGTTAGTGTTCGGATCGCGAAATTTTGTACGAGGTATAGGAACATGTGACATAGATCGCTGATAGGATGCCAAAACTTTGTTTTAATTACGAAGTTTAACATAATGCCCTGAAGAAATTGTAATATATTTTGGTGGATCATGATTATGTTCAAACTCTGCATTCGTTATGTATCCATACCCATCCACTCCATCTAACGTAAGTCGTGCTTTACACTTGCGAAAAGTTCTACTAGTACAATAATACTTATTGCTTGTACTTGCAGCACAATATGTGTACGATCTCCACATTAGAAATTTTCCCCCGCGCGCTGAAGATGGAATGAATTCATACGCTGAAAAAACAAAATATTATTTATAAATTAATTATTTCATTATGGAAGCGTTCAAAGGGGGAGGCCTATGTTCAGTTGTAGGCTTTTTCCGGTGGATGACTTCCATGTTCGTCCATCAAGTCCTCTTTTGCTCGCCACGGCAGTTTGTACTATTATCCAAACTTACGTATTCGTTTACTTTTTTTATAATATAAAACATTCAAAAGTATAAATTATTACTAGTATCTATAACGATTATTATAAATTATTACTAGTATCTATAACGATCTTAATTATTAAGGTGTAAAGTCAAGAAATCAAAATTCTCAGTTTTCAAAGTTTGTGTTTAATAAATAATGGATAAATATTATATAGATTGTAGCATACATTTACTCAGCATTCTAATTACACATTATATTAAATGAAAATTGAATCCCTTAAATAGCTATTATATTTAAATTACGTATAAAATTTAACAAAAAGTTTATTAGATATTTAATATATATAACAACAAAACAACAAAATATATACAGTCGGGTAGAAAATTAAACTAAATACTGAAAACTGAACTACCGATACAAAACTAAACTAAATGAATCATAATGTAAGTTACAGTTATAGATTAAATAGTAAAAACATTATATTTTATAACTGCTTTTTTGTACATTGCTGTTTATTTATATGACACAACTAGCCGTTTTCCGCGGTTTCTTCCGCGTAGACTTAGTTTTATTTATTAATCACGTTAAAAAGCATATTGTCCTTTCCCAAGGTTCAAACTTTCTCAATTCCAAATCACATCAAGATTTGTTAGGCGGTTTACATTTACAGAGTTCATTTTTATGGGTATACATAATCACCTAATAATACGATGTAAATCCTACCATCAAATAGAAACTTTATTAGATTATATAATTTTACACTGAACCGGAATAACCTCTTTGTACAAGACCCCATGACGCAGTGGCGCTAGCGTAGCGTGGGAGTCAGCCACCCTGGGCGAAATTTAACTAACCCCCGAGGCAAAAAGAGGGGTGTTATAAGTTTGTCGTGTCTGTCTGTCTGTCTGTGGCACCGCAGCTCGCGAACGGATGAAGCGATTTCAATTTAGTTTTGTTTTTGTATGAAAGGTGAGTTACGGGCGAGTGTTTTAGCTATGTTTGATGAAAATCGGTCCAAGATGTCGGGGGTTCTTGAAATTTATTTAATTATGAACTTTAACGTAACGCCCTGAAGACATTTTAACATACTTCGGTGGATCATGATTATGTTCAAACTCTGCATTCGTTATGTATCCATTCTCATTCAACTTTAGTCGTGCTTTACACTTGCGAAAAGTTCTGCTTGTACAGTAATATTTATTTTTTATATCACAATACGTGTACGATCTCCACATTAGAAGAAATTTGCCCGCGCGTGCTGAAGATGGGATGAATTCGTACGCTGGAAAAACAAAATTTTATAAATTATTTTACTATAGTGGCGTTCAATGGCTTATGTTCAGCTGTGGATATGTTCCAGTTGATAATGAATGACAGGGATGATGATGATATTATAAATTACTAGCTGCGCTCCGCAGTTTCACTCGCGTCTTCCTGTTATCCCACAGGAACCATTTTCCGGGATAAAAAGTAGCCTATGTGTTAATGCAGGGTATAAGCTATCTCCATTTCAAATTTCACTCAAATCCGTTCAGTAGTTTTTGCGTGAAAGAGCAACAAACATACATACATACATACTCACAAACTTTTGCGTTTATAACATTCGTAGGATTTTAGATGTTGGCCGGCCGTCTGCTTGCATGCCACTATTTATGTATCTAAAAAACACTTCAACTATTATAAAAGTTGACAAAAAGCTTCTCCTAAGTGTTAAAACTGGTTGAATATTTAGATATAATTTTATTATTCTCATACTGTTCAACTTGTTGAACAAATTAATATCTGAACATATTGGAATATACCAATACAGTCTGCATACATTTACACCTTCTTCCCTCAATGCCTCCTTTGTTGGCCGCTGCAGTAATGTACTATAAACAGTAATTTCTGTTATCATCACACTTTAAAATATTCTCCTGATTGCGTTCTTACATATCTAGGTTTGCCGTGACAGTGTTCACCCTGAGTATTTCTTAGTAGAAGTCTACCCTCTCTGTCCAGCTTAAGTCGCGCCTTACAGCTACTGGACAATCTACTGGAACAGTAATATTTGCCCTTCACATCGTTATACGTGTATCCTCTCCACATTAAAAGAAATTTACCTCTTCTAGATGGTAACAGTTCGTAATCTGAAATATATAAAAGCCAACATAAAAAAATTTATAGTTTAATAAAACTAAAAAAAAAACACTTTGAAACAGCACAGAAAAATATAAAATAATAAAATTGACTTGTATTAGTAACGATATAACGGTTAATTCAAAAAGTGTGGAGCACTTTTTGGTTGTGTGTATTTTTTTTACCCAGTAAAAGAAGCGCCCCACCTTTCGGCTGCATCATCAGATCAGGTCGATGATACCAAATTATTGCATTGCCATCGAGATTACATACACACACAAGTTTCAAGTCGATACGACAATTAGAAGTAGGTGAAAATTGACTTCTAAGATTTGATTGCATTGTTAGTTAGTTAGTTACAAGTCAAGCTAATAAAAGTGTTTTAAAATATATTTAAAGAAAACACGACATTTGTAAAACAAATCAAAGAAAAATGAGACTACTGCGGCTGCTTATCAGCTTACGGCTTGATTGTTGATGTGATTGATGTTTGAAAGAAATGTAAGCTTTCAGTAAGTCTAAAAAACGTATACCACATTAATTATGTAGCTTTTATAATAAATGGGCTTATAACGGTTCTGAGAAAACTGGTTGTACATGTATTTACTGTGTGTATAAGACACTAGCTGTTCCCCGCGGTTTCACACGCGTGGGCTACAGAGATCAACAAGATGTTTGTATGAAAAAATGTACAACCTAACCGCGGTCAAAATCTTGAGGCAGGTAGTCAAATTGGGACAGACCAGGAGTCACTTTTTAAAAAATAGAAGTTTTATTAATTAAAGTAAGGTGTGGTTTATTCAAAAGATCGCTTAAGACTAACTTATTACTACAAGACCACCCGAGGCTCATCCTTATCGCGCAACTCACAACACAGCTTCTCAGAATACACCTGCATTATTGCTGAGTGCGCATCGTTACAAAAGTGGCAGGATGGGACTCAGGTCGCATGACTAGGTCGCTAGTAATCAATAAACACAATTTATTTTTTACTTTGGACTCACTCATATTTTGATTGCAATAAAATTCGCCCTTCCTTTGTTATGCAATCAGGGCTACTCTGGCGTAGCCGCGGAACTTAGCATGTGTAGAATAAAAATAAATTATACGTACTATTATATTATTATGAACATTTATCAAATTAATAGGATTTGTCCTAGATGATTATAACAGAATAACTAAGAAGCGTTAGGGTTTATCATTATTATAAAAAAAGATAACGCTTTATTGTTTCACCACAACAACAGAAAAATAGAACAACATGAAAGGAGAAATCTTAGAGCTATAATATTGGTATAGGTACATTAAGCACGTTAAGGTACGTTGCCATCGCTCATAACGGTGAAGGAAAACATCGTGAGGAAACCGGCATGCCCAAGAACTGCAACATTCAAAGGCATGCGACATCTACTTTGTTCTTTGTTCTTGTATTGTGCGATGTCAGAAATAAATACATTTTCATTTCATTTCATTTCATTTTTACCAACCCGCACTGGGCCCGCGTGGTAGATTACAGCCCATTCTCTCTCACTGAGAGGAGGCCAGAGTCCCAGCAGTGGGAACGTGAAAGGCTGATAATGAAAATGATGACGTTAAGCAATTTTAATATATTCACCCAATTCAGTTTTATAATACATAGGCGGGGCGTGGTTATGTTCTCCTTCAACAAGTGCAATTTTTTTTTTAATTCTGTCTATTTTCAGTCGAGATGTGCATTTGGTACTCCGCTTTTTCGAACAGTAGAATTTATTATTTGCCTTAGAATACGTATACCCCCTCCACATTAAGATATTCTTTCCTCTCGCATGCGGTATAAATTCATAATCTGGAATTATTAACCATTTTGAACGAATTTGGAAAATTATGAAGTAAAATTTACCAAAAAAGAGACACATCTATATTATCGTATCATGCATCATGAACAATTCTTAACCTTTAGAAAAGCGGTTACACAAATATAAAAAGCTAAAAATAATAATATAAAATAAAATAAATAATAACAATTAAAACAAACATAACTCATTCGTATGTATTCATTTTAATTGATTAGCTTTAGACTATTACCGAATAATTAGATGAGAGGTAAAGTTACCTAACAATAAACAATTATTTTGTAATAATAAAACATACTTGGATATTTCTATATTATATTATGTCAAAAAAAGCTTGGGATTGTGGTGAACTTGCTCCAATTCAATCAATTAGTAATAAGAATAAAATTGTCAATGTGATCGCGCCAAAAAAATTACCTGCCGGGCGTTTCTTGCCTGGGCCCGTAGCCAAGATGCATTCTGCAATCGTTGACGCTATTAGAAAACAAGAAAAATGGTTTGACATATTTCTGACCACGTGACTTAGCGTTGAAATATGTCAAACCAATACTTTTTTCTTGTTTTCTATTAGCGTCAACGATTGAAGAATTCATCTGGGCTAAAGGCGCTGTTCCTTTGCCAACGTAAGAAAGTTGGAACAGGCGTAGCTAGTTTTAACTTTGACGTTTTAGAGTGATCACACTGTATCCTATTGAATAAAGTACTATTGACTATTGACTATATAAATAAAATTTATTTCTTTATTTTAAGTATACTTATACATAGGTACAGTCAGCGACAAAAGTAGCTGATCGTTCTCGATTTTCCAAATGTGTTTCAAATCAGTAATTATTGTGGTATTTTTACATTTTACGTGCTATCATTTTGACCACAACATAACACACCTGATTTTAGGTGATGATGAGGTCAAAAATTGGTGTCTAAGACGATGAGGATAATAGAAAAAAGTGTGATTGTTCAGCGACTTTTGTCGTTGACTGTACATAGGTATATGGTTGTCTAGTTCGAACAACAAGTTTCGAACTTAATTTGGGGATAGATCAATTTGTTTGCAATGGTCCCCGATATTTATTTATACTTTTTTAAAGTTAATTTTACATACTTTCCCAAATTAGTCATATAAGACTTAGGTGGGGCGTGGGAATGCAGACCCTCTACAAGTACAATTTTCTTGTTTTCTTTGTCTAATTTCAGCCGCGCCTTGCAGTTGCTAATTTGCCTTTTTGAGCAGTAGAATTTACCAGTTATCTCATAATATGTATATCCCCTCCAAATTAATTTATGACGTCCGCTCGTAATCGGAAAAAGTTCATAATCTGGAAATATTAACCATTTTGAACAAGTTTGGAATTATGCTACAAAACTATATTATAACTAGTTGCGCCCCGCGGTTTCACCCGCGTCTTCCCGTTATCCCGCAGGAACCCCTTTTCCGGGATAAAAAGTAGCCTGTTAATCCAGGGTATAAGCTTCCAAATGTCATCAAAATCGGTTTAATACACGGAGAAAAAGACCCTCCGAAATACTGTTTTCCTTCTGAGTCAAAAGGGAAGGAATTGTGATTTAGAAGGAAAACTAAGGTAAAATAAGGAAGGAATCGGTCTTGGAAGGTAAGACTCAGAAGGAAATTCAGATTATTTTTCTCAGTGTAGTTACGGTGATACGTGGTAATAAACATTTACATACACAAAAACTTTCGCATTTATAATATTAGTAGGGTATTAGGCACTATGAACAATTCTTAACCTTTTTTTATGTTATAGATTAGCAAACAAGCAGACGGCGGCCCGCCTGATGGAAAGCGGTCACCGTCGCCTATGGACATCTGCACACAGGGGAGTTGCCGAACCTTTAGAAAAGCGAACCAACGAATATAAAAACCTTCAAATATAAATATAACTCATTAGTATTAATTTTAATAGAATCACAACTCTTTAGACTATTACCTAATATTTAGATGAGACATAAAGTTACCTAACATTGAACTATTTTTTGTAATAATAAATAAATACTAAAAAGAATGTATACATGTAAAAGAAGAATTAGAGAATGGGTGCTCCAACATACATTTATTCCCTAGTTTACACAATACACTCACTTTCCACACACACATCACAAACACACTCTTAAACACACATCACTAACACACATTTACACATCTCCACAATCACATACACCTAAATTTTTCAATTTACATACTTTTATATTTAGTCACTTAATTAGTCTATCTGTAGTGCGATTCTAATTCACTCGGAAAGTTTCCGTGTCGGACGTCACTTTCGCTTCACGGAAACGTTTTCCGAGAGCAAATAGGTTGCGGAAACTTTTCCGTGATTGAGCAACTGGTTTGTCAAATTAAATATCAGTTTCCAAATTCAGATTGTAATCACCATATGTTATTTAATTAGCCTACTACCTGGTCTCTGGTAAAGTTGCACTCGGGCCCCAAAATACAGGCCTCGTGCTTAGTTTGGGGTCCATCATTAATGTGTTTTTAATAGAATATAATAATGTAGGAACGAAGGATTTGCGCGAGCTCCAGGTGGAGGCCTGGCAGGAGGTGGCGCAGGACAGACCGAAGTGGCGTCTTTTGTTATCGGAGGCCAAGACTCACTTTGGGTCGTTGCGCCATCTCAGTTAGTTATTGTTAAGTGATTCTTTTATTTATTATGTTGATAACGTTTTTATGCAAATAAAACTTATCTTATACTTTTTTCTAACTTAATTTTACATAATTTCCCAAATTCGTCTTATAATACTTAGGTGGGGCGTGGAAATGCTGTCCCTCTACAAGTACAATTTTCTTATTTACATTGTCTATCTTCAGCCGCGCCTTGCAGTTGCTACTTTTCCTTTTTGAGCAGTAGAATTTGCCAGTTATTTCAGAATACGTATATCCCCTCCACATTAATATTTTAAGTCCTCTCGGATTCGGTATAAATTCATAGCCTGGAAACAGAAACCATTCGTTCAATTTCAATAGACAATAGTTCTAAAGTAATCATATTATATACATATCCTATTAAATAAAATAATTTTGAACTTGAACTTGTTCTCAACCCAGGTGTATATAGCGTGACGTCACCTTCGTTCACATGGCCAGTTAACAACAGGTGACCTGTGGTCGATCGCTCTCATGTAAAAAGTGAAATAAAATTAAATGAATATTCTACTCTATACCAAATTTCATCAAGATCTAGTTTAGGCATGAAAAGGTAACAATCAGACAGAGGAAAAAAGAGTTACTTTCGCATTTATTATATTAATAACTAAGCACTAAGCCCATTACATTAAGATGTACGATTTAGACTTTTAAAGCAAGACCCCCGTGTGTATATACCTATGTATTGTATCATGCTTTATATATATGTTATTTACATTATAATGTTAGTAAAACATTATTTCCCCTTAATTTACAGAATATTTTTGGGGCCTGCCCCTTCTTCTTCTTGCCCTGGTGCCACCTATTTGTGGTCGGCGCAGCATGTATTCTTCATCCACTCTCCCCTATCAGCCGTCAGCGCTTCATAAACTCCCTTTTCATTCATATCAATCCTTACACAATCCATCCATCTTTTCTTTGGTCTTCCTCTTCCCTTCCATCCATCAACATTCAAATTCATCACTTTTATATAACTGTTTTAACTATCATCTCTCCTCATAACATCCCCTTATCCCCTTAAACTTTACAATATGTTCCAGATCGCACAACATAATTCGGGGGTTTGTGGTTATGGTCACCGTGAGCATATAAAATGCTCCCATCTTTAGCTAATTTCACTCTTGCTTTGCATCCTCCCATTTTACTAGAACAGTAAAAATTGTTATTCACTTCTGAATATGTATAGGATTTCCACATTAAAAGATTTTTGCCCCGTTTGGTTGGTATAAACACGTATTCTGAAAGAAACAAATAACATTATATTACAATTATTACATACACTTACTATTAAAACATGATTATACTAGCGCCCCGGCTTCGCACGGGTGCAATGTAGATTTGTAAATACTAATATAGGGCAGTATATTACAAAACTTTTTCGCCTTCTCTGTACTATTATATATAATTGTATGTTTTATACATATAAACCTTCTTCTTGAATCACTCTATCTATTGCTGAAAATGGCATTAAAATCCGTTGCGTAGTTTTAAAGATCTAAACATACACATCTGTCCCAGATAGCGGAAAGCGACTTTGTTTATAACCTTTAATTACTTTTAATTAATTAACTTTAATATATTGTCCTGTGGCAGTCTTGAAATAGGCAGGTGGTTCGTGGCAGTGTTCCCCTTCCGCCTTCAAAATGGTTCCATCATCACGCAGCTTCAGTCGGGCCTTGCAGCCGGATCTTCTACTTGAACAGTAATATTTACCGTTCATGTAGGAATACGTGTAGGATTTCCACATCAGAATGTTGTTACCCCTTCTGGTTGGTATGTATTCACATTCTGAAAACATAATATATAATATCATAGTTTCACAAGCACTTAGACCGCGCAACCTCAGTCAAACGGTTAAAATCGCTAAAAAGGACATATTTTTTCAATACAATATTATTATTACTGATTTTTTGAAACGAGTTTCGCATAAAATGTTTTATTTACTCTGTAGTAATTAGTTTGTTAGACCAAATTGCTAATGTAGGTATCGTGACAGGAGGTGTATTAGACTACCAGTCAGTTTAACAACAAAACCTTTATTTGATAACTCAATTTAAAAAGTTTTTTTTAACATATAGAATCAATAAAAAAATAAGTACGAATGGTTTATTTACATATACACTACAGTGTTTTTATTATCAACAGTCTTTTAATTGTATATTTATTTTTCATTATTAAGAGTTTGATGATAATAAAAACACTGTAGTGTCATATATTACAAAATTGTGAAATAAGCTTTAGTGTGCCTACAAACTACAAATGAATCATGTTTATTTGGAAAATATACTCCTTAACTTTTTCTATTTTATGTAGGACTAGCTGTTCTCCGCGGTTTTACCCGCCTGGGTTACAGCTTTATGCATACAATGTCTCGGCCCGATCGGACAAAAATTGAGAGTTTCGTACAAACTTTCATCCCCTATTTTATCCCCTTGGGGGTAGAATTAATCAAAATCCTTTCTTAGCGGATGCCTACGTCATAACATTTACCTGCATGCCAAATTTCAGCCCGATCCGTCCAGTGGTTTGAGTTATATAAAATAAATATATTTAGAAGAAGATTTCAGTAATGGGGAGTAATACCGGTAGGTAAGGAGCAGTTTTAATACGTCATGAGGTCAAATTTTAACATAAATGCCCGATGATTTAACATATTTTGGCGGATCGTGGGTATGTTGACCTTTAACCTTGCTGATAGATCCATCGCTGCCCAGTTTTAGTCGCGCCTTACATCCATTTTTACTACTAGAGCAATAGTAGTTACCATGTACCTCCCTATAGGTATATTTGTTCCACATTAGAAGATTTTTGCCTCTTCCTGATGGTATAAATTCATATTCTGAAATAGGATTGCAACTTTATAAAAGACTATCGGACCGCCCCGGCTTCGCAAGGGTATTTAAAAGAAATTTCAAAATTAATAATTGTAATACACACACATAAATCCTTCCTCCCGTACGGCCCGTACCCCAGTGACGCCTACATGCATAGGGCTACCACGCAACTTTTTTCTGCTACTTTCATTTTTAAACTAGTGATATCTTTAGAATAGAATGTCCGAATTGAATGATTCAAAAAGTTGCATAAAGGTATTGAAGCAGTTTTAATTAAGAAGTAGTTTATTTTGATAATAATTAAAACCAAGATACAAATAAAGAGCCTTTTCTAGCGGCGGAATTAAATTTATATTAAAAGATCACTTATTGTGGCATAACTATAATAGTTAGACATATGCTCTCGCGGACTTTTTTGTAGATCTTAATGGGACCTACAAACCCGTCATACATTATTTCGTTCTATTGTCAATAGTTTTTGAAGCGCACGCAAAAATAGGTTTTCGATTTCACACCTTGTGTTACAAAATAGCAAATTTCTTACGGATCCCTAATTTTTTTGGAAATATAATATAGCCTATGTCCGTCACAGGTAATATAGCTTTCCAACAGTGAAATAATTTTTCAAATCAGTTCAGTAGTTTCGGAGCCTATTCGATGCAAACAAACAAACAAACAATCAAATCTTTCCTCTTTATAATATTAGTATAGATTATAAAAAATAGCCATGACCCTTAACCTAACTGCTCGTATCATATGCCATGTCTCCGCATCTGTAATTTTGCAGCAATGCGTTCTAACGAAATTTAACTATATATATTTAAAATTACTTAAATGTAATCCTTATAGAATTCTTTGTAAAAACATAAACGAATTATTCAATACACTTGAGAGCTTATGTATTTAGTTATTTACCATCATAATCACAAATAAATACGACTATCAACTTCTCTTTGAGAGAGCGATGGTGGCCGAACGGTTAGGCGTGCGACTTACAAGACGCCGACACCGAGTTCGAATCCTCTCGGCCCCGCACCTATGACTCAATAAGTTATGTGCGGATTTGCCATCGCTCAAAACGGCGAAGGAAAACATCGTGAGGAAACCGGCATGCCCAAGAACTGCAACATTCAAGGGCATGCGACATCTACCAACCCGCACTGGGCCAGCGTGGTAGATTACAGCCCATACTCTCTCTGAGAGAAGGCCAGGGTCCCAGCAGTGGGAACGTGAAAGTCTGATAATGATGATGATGATCAACTTCTCTTTTTCAAGTAACTGTACAAGAATGCTAAAACAATAGCCGCTCGAGTGATACGTCATCTCTAGTATGTACATTTATAATGTTCACTGAACTTTTATGTATTCGCCAGTCCTCGTCTTCATGTATTTTGGCGGTGGATGTATATGATCGCCGTGTGTTTTGACGATTTTGCCATTCTTGTCCACCTTTAACGACGCCCGACAATTTAACGAGAGTTTAGAAGAGCAGTAGTAGTTTGTAACATTCCCAGAATATGTGTATCCCTTCCACATTATCAGATGCTTGCCTTTATTTGTCGGTATCAGCTCGTATTGGAGTTCTAAAAATAATAACAGATATATACATATATCGTATTCAACTATCTAGGCGTAGCTAATTTTAAATTTAACGTTTTAAAGTGATGACTTGTTGTATTATATCCCACTAAAAAATATTTTTGAGTTTGAGTTATTCGATATTTACGTACACATATCAAAAAACCGGCTAAATGCGAGTCGGACTCGCGCACAGATAAAAAAAATCACGTTTGTTGTATGAGAGCCCCGTTAATTTTTTTTTTATTCCGTTTTTAATATCTGTTATTATATAAAATATAAAATAAAACGACAAAAAAAATCACGTTCGTTGTATGAGAGCCCCGTTAATTTTTTTTTATTCCGTTTTTAATATCTGTTATTATAGCGGCAACAGAATTACATCATCTGTGAAAATTGCAACTGTCTAACTATGACGGTTCATGAGATACTGCCTGGTGACTGGTGACAGACGGACGGACAGCGGAGTCTTATTAATAAGTTCCCGTATTACCCTTTGGATACGGAACCCTAAAAAGAAAAGGAAAATAAAACAACTCAAGTCTTTATTATTTTTTTTGTTCTTAGTAAAGTTAATAAAGGTTAGCAATTAAAACTCGATTGTTAAGGAATTCACAACCATATATTTGCTGAATATAAACTATGTTTACAATGTATAGATTTTAATTTTATGATACCTACTTATACTTAATCAATTTTTATTAATAAACAAAATTTAAATTAGGTACTAGCTAATCTAATAGAAGCTCTGCAAATCTGTAACGATGATATATCGCTTACAAAAGCAAACTTTTACCTTATATCTTAACATACCGACCCTCTGCGGTCCTCACATATTTTGGAGGGTCATGGTTATGCTCACTGTATGCCCTCTGGACAGATCCATCACTGCCCAGTTTCACTCGCGCCTTACATCCG
The DNA here is from genome assembly GCA_931315375.2 of Opisthograptis luteolata. Lineage (NCBI taxonomy): Eukaryota > Metazoa > Arthropoda > Insecta > Lepidoptera > Geometridae > Opisthograptis > Opisthograptis luteolata. The sequence goes on from OV928042.1 coordinate 10,912,196, forward strand.
AATTTATAACGAGAGCAATAATAGTTACCGCTTACTTTCTCCTGATAGGTATATTTGTTCCACATCAGAAGGTTTCTGCCTCTTCCTGATGGTATAAACTCATATCCTGAAATAGCGACTTTATAATTTTTTTTATAAATTAAATTTGATAATGCATTATTGCCCATTACACGCTTTATCGTATATCTACACTAATTATATTAAATAAATAAAATATAAATATCGGGGACCATTGCACACAAATTGACCTAGCCCCAAATTAAGCTCGAAACTTGTGTTATGGGTACCAGACAACGATACATATACTTATATAGAGAAATAAATACATAGATAGAAATATCCAAGACTCAGGTACAAATATTCGTGCTCATCACACATATATTTGCCCTTACCGGGATTCGAACCTGGGACCGCTAGCTTCGCAGGCAAGGATACTACCAACTCTGCTACCGCGTCGTCAATATTTTATTTTATTTTATTTTATTCTCTTCGGAAAACTAACAGCTAGTTAACAAAAAGTATACTTATAAACTATTAAACTTATGGCTATTTAAAAGTTTTCACATATATGTATTATATACATACTGTGTATATTATATACATACTTGTTCAATAATATAATAGCTCTGACCTTAGACCTAGCCCAGCATGTCTCCTCATCTGCACTTTGCAGCAATGCGACCTAACGAAAGAACATTGGCCACTTTTCATACTGCCCTGGACCTGAACTCAATATATTTTGTCATGTCACTTGACAGTGACAATCAATTTGCTAGTACATAGATTAAAAATATTAGTTTTTGTTCATATTTGGTAAATAATGATGACTTCATTGACTTAATTTAAGTAGGGCCGGCCGACTTCAAAAGCGTGAAACGGAATGAAAAAGAAAATGCGGAGTGCATTAAAAACATTCGAGCATCGTGTAAGTTAAAAAAATGTCCTAAGAAACTTCGAAGTTAAATAATCAATATCTTTTTTCTACACTTTCTTTAAAATATCGTTTGTATAATCTTCAAAAAATTCAATTTTTTATCGTACATAAATCGTTTTCATACGACTTCGGGTCCGTTTTGGCCATTGTTCTTTACTACTGTATTTATATAGTTACAACAATAATACTTATGGTAGGTATAATATATGTATCATAGGATTCTTTACAAAAACTAATTATTCAATATACATACATACTTATATTTACTCGTATTATTTACAATCATAATGATTTCTTCAATATGACTATCTACTTAATTTTTTTAACATATAGTTTAGTGTTTGGCCGCAAGTCACCCGATGTTAAATGACGATGTGGTCGAATGTAACGTATAGGTTTTATTATATCATATAATTAACTTTTTTTACTGATACGTGTAGTAACTAATAATGCATTTTATGTAATTTGTGTACATAATCCCTTCTAAATTATCAGATGGCCTTTATTTGTCGGTATCAGCTCTTAGTCAAATTCTAAATATAATAATAGATATCTTATTTAATAGTTTTGTTTGACTATCTAGGCGTAACTAAATTTAAGATTAACCTTTTAGAGTGATCACATGTTGTATCCTACTAAATTTAATTATTTTTTTATGTAGTAGATTAGCAAACAAGCAGACGGCCCGCCTGATGGAAAGCGGTCACCGTCGCCTATGGACATCTGCAACACCAGGGCCCGTAGCAAAGATGCATTCTGCAATCGTTGACGTTAATAGAAAACAAGAAAAATGTATAGCTTTGACATATTTCAACGCTAAGTCACGTGGTCAAAAATATGTCAAACCAATACTTTTTTCTTGTTTTCTATTAGCGTCAACGATTGCAGAATGCATCTTGGCTACAGGCCCTGGGGAATTGCCGATGCGTATTAGTAAAGGAAAGTATTAGGATGTATTAGTGTGTATTTAGAAAAGGAAAGTTATGAAGGTGCAATTAAAACTCGAATATTTAGGAATCCACAATTATTTATTTGCTGAATATATATGTTATAGAACGTTATAATATATTTACAATGTACAGGTTTTACTTTACAGTTTTTAAGTATGGATTATAATATTTTATTTTGAAAAGAATTAACTTAGTTAAAAAGTAGATACTAGTTAACTTAAAGAAGCTCTACAAATCTGTAACGACGTATAATAATATGATGTAAATTATATCAATTAGAAAAAAACAACACACTCTTTACGACATCTTAATATAATGCCCCTTCGCGGTCTTCATATAATTTGGAGGGTCATGGATATGTTGACTGTATGCCCTCGTGATAGATCCATCACTGCCCAGTTTCACTCGGGCCTTACATCCGGTTTTTTTACTAGAGCAATAATAGTTACCGTTTGTCTCCTGATAGGTATATTTGTTCCACATTAGAAGGTTTTTACCTCTTCCTGATGGTATGAATTCATAATACCCTGGAACAGGTTTGCAAACAAAAAAAAATATGATATAATTTGATAATGTACAAATACCCATTGTAATCACCCTCATAATATTAGCTCTGTCCCCTAACTTAACTATCATGTGTCAGCATCTGTACTTTGCATCAATGCGACCTATCGAAATTTAACTACTGAACTCAAATATAATAAAAATAACACATAAGTAATAATAATTATAGGTTATTTATTATAGTTTATATAATCTATACTATAAAAATGAATCGCAAAATGTGTTGGTAAGCGCATAACTCAACAACTACTGGACCAATTTTGCCAATTCTTTTTTTTTAATGTTTGTTGAAGTCCAATAATGGTTTTTACGGCGAGAAAAAATCGAATAATTGCCGGGAAAACCCTTTTAAAACAGCCCTTTTCTTTTTCCCATACAAACGTTTTCTAACTAAAATGTAGAGTCAATTGGAACTTTAATACCATACCATAAAGTTCAAGTGTTAGTGGAGAGGTTACGTAAAGGCAAAACAATTGAGTGACGTTAGTATCGTAAAAATATTGATGTCTATTTTCAATAAAATTAGGGATCCTTACTAAAACTCCAATAATGTGTGTATAATGTTTAAGGATTTTTTTGTAAAATACCCGTGCGAAGCCAGGGCGGGCGGCTAGTTTATAATATATTTAAATTCTGAAAAGAATTAACAAAATTGAAAAGTACTTACAAGTTAGCTAATAGAAGCTCTACAAATCTGTAACGACGTATATTATGATGTAAATTATATCAATTACAAAAAAAAAACACATCTTTACGACATCTTGACATACATATGACTTATACTTATGTACCGCTTTATACTTACTTACCTGCTCGGCGAAGAACTGACCGAGCACAGGGGTAAACTGAAAACCAGCGCTGTGTGCACATGAAAATGTAAACACAGCACATGCTGAGTTTTACACCCTTTGCCGTTATTCTAATGATTACTGTGTTTTTTTTTTATATTTTCTATAAAATGTATGTGTTTTTTAATGGCAATAAATTGATTTATTATTATATAATGCCCCTTCGCGGGCTTGATATAATTTGGTGATAGATATAGATAATGCTACAAAAATTGTCGCGTTAGTGATACCTCATCCCTAGTACGTTTATAATGTTCACTGAACTTTTATGTATTCGCCAGTGCTCGTCTTCATGTACTTTGGCGGTGGATGTATATGATCGCCGTGTGTTTTGACGATTTTGCCATTCTTGTCCACCTTTAACGACGCCCGACAATTTAACGAGAACTTAGAAGAGCAGTAGTAGTTTGCAGCATTCTTAGAATATGTGTATCCCTTCCACATTATCAGATTCTGGCCTTTTTTTGTCGGTATCAGCTCGTATTCGTATTCTAAAAATAATAATAAATAATCGGATTCAATAGTTTTGTTTGACTATCTCGGCTGTGCTAGTTTTAAGTTTAACGTTTGAAAGTGCTCACTTTTAAGTCCTATTGCATAAAAATATTTTTGAGTTTTTGTATTTCCGTACACTTTATTCAGAAAAGGCAAGGGAAAAAAAATAACTCGAGACTTTTTCGACTTTTTCTTTCGTTCTTAGCAAAACAAGGAAGGTGCAATTAAAACACGAATATTTAGGAATTAACAACACACACACCCATATTCTGCATCGTGACTTGTGGTCAAACGCTACCGTATTAATAATAGTAAAAAAATTGGTGAATGAAACAGCTTTGCTTTCTATTTACATTGTACAGATTTTTAACTAAGTATTTTATTACTCAAAAGAATTAAAATAAAACAAAAAAAATTACTGTAACTAATTGAAGCTTTACAAATCTGTACCAAAGTAAAAATAAATAAAATAAAAAATGCATAAATCGTTTCAAACAAAAAAAAAATTTTTACGTAATCTTAATATATTGCCCATCAGCTGTCTTCATATACTTTGGAGGGTCATGGTCGTGGTTGCCTTCAGCTTTCTCTATACAACCATTAATGGTGTTTAACTTGACTCGAGCGTTGCAATGAGCTGACACATGCTTGGAGCAGTAGTAGTGGCGAGTTTTATTTATTTGAAAGTACGTGTATCCTCGCCACATTAAAAGGTTTTTGCCCCTCGGCGTAGGTATCCATGTATAATGATCTGAAAAAGTAACAATGGTCAGTATTAGGGTGAAACCAAACCAGCGTAATTTTGTGAGTCGTGAGTCGCAGAATTTCGGTAGCATAAAGTCTGCTGCATTCGGTTTCATACAAAAAGGCAGTTGGTGCCACACGACGACGTAAAATGAGATGAAAATTCAGTTGAACGTAAAATGAGCGATCGAAAATACGCGACTCACGACTCACAAAATTACGCTCGTTTGGTTTCACTCTAAAAACAAAAACCGACCAAGTGGGAGTTGGACTCGCGCACCGAGGGTTCCGTACAAGCTTATTTTTTGGTTATTGAATTCTACATATTTACGGTTTTCAGACTTTCTCCTTTACACACATGTGCTTAAGACCTTGCTCCGTGCCAAATTTCAAGATTCTAGGTCAGCGGGAAGTACCCTAGAGGTTTTGATTCCCTTGTTAAATCGCAAAATATGCGAAATATGCCACATAAGCGCTCATATCTTTTGATTGCGTTGACTTATAAGTTTGATTTTTTCACAGGTGTAAGAGGCCATAGAACCGAGTGTTTGATATATAAATCTAAACTGGACACCTCAACGCGTTCTTGAGAACACGTGTCTTGACAGACAGATAGACGGACAACAAAGTGATCCTATGCGGGTTCCGTTTTTGCGTTTGAGGTACGGAACCCTAAAAAAACTTACAGGGTAGCGTTGGACCTCAAGTTACCTGATGTCAAGTGACGATGTGGTCGTAGGTGGCGCTACACCTGGATTGGTAACTGGCTCTCAGTGGGGCTGCCGGAACAGTGATAGGTCCTTGGCGACAGATTCTTAACTTGAGGGTGGTAGCTAGCTAGACGAGCACTAGAAAATGCTCTACCACCAAGCTATGGTTTCATCATGATGTTTTCCTTCATCGAAAGCTCAAACTCATTGTAGGATAGGATGCGAACCCACATTCTACGGGCCGTAAGCCAAAGTCGCTACCACTGATCCATCATTGCTTCAAAATACTTGGAGTGGCATCACCATAACAGAATAGGTTAGAAAGAACTTTATTTACTCTTTAAAACAAGAACTCCATACATTATGGTGCTTCGTAAAAAATGTACAAGGGGAAATCCGAAAAATCCTCCGTAAAAAATAAAATCAATGACTCAAAGAAATATTTCTTACAAACCTTTTTTTTTGCGTACATGTTGTATGCCAGCAATGGTGAAGCACGCTGAGCACTAATTAATATTAACGCCTGATCATAACCGCGTTTCGGACAAATAAACAATTTCATTTCAATTTAATTTAATTTCATACCAACCCATGCCCACATCTGACTGCATCTTCAGCTATTTGTTGTATTTTCGTAATTATGCAATGTTTTTGTCAAATAAGCTTTGCCTGTGAAGCCTGTGCAGTCAAAAGCATTTTTAAGCGTTTGAGAGTTTTGACTGTAATTACCTACTACCGGACATCTTTTCTTAAAAAACACGTGGTAATCCAGGTGTTTTTTAAGTTTGAAGTTAAAATAAAATTTCGAATAACATATTTATTATAAATTTATTAATTATTAAAAACAACTGAAAAATATTATGATGTCTGTGTTATAGTGGCAATAAATTGTCTTTTTTTTAAAACACTTTTATTAGCTTGACTTGTAACTAACTAACTAACTAAAAATGTAATCAAATCTTAGAAGTCAATTTTCACCTACTAATACACCTACCTAATAGGGAATATGCATCGATTTTTTTATTTGTTTAATCCACTTATTACTTCGTTATAACATAGTAAAATATATAAATCCTGTTAAAATCGTTCAAATGAATTTTTAAAATAATATTTAAAGTACCGATTAAATTTGACCTGTTTGAACGCCCTTATTTTTGATGACGTCACATCACTCGTCCAGTACTGTTTTCTCTATGTAATGACAGCTAATATTTAAGAATTTTCAGTTTATATCGCTTTTTCGACAATGGAAAAGGCTAAAAAACCATTTTATGGACATTGTCTTGTACCAGACTGCCAAAACACTATAATAAGTACACCGGATAAAGTGTTTTTTTAAAACACTTTTATTAGCTTGACTTGTAACTAACTAACTAACTAACTAACTAACTAACTAACTAACAATGTAATCAAATCTTAGAAGTCAATTTTCACCTACTTCTAATTGTCGTATCGACTTGAAACTTTGTATGTGTATGTAATCTCGGTGACAATGCAATAATTTGGTATCATCGACCTGATCTGATGATGCATCCGGAAGGTGGGTAGGGCATCTCTGCGCTGGCTACTAGTAAACCCCTCGTGTTTGGGCTCATATGAATCGTCTTAATGAGTACAATAGATTGGACTTGGTGACGAGGGTCTGATGATGCAACCGGAAGGTGGGTAGAGGATCTCTGCAGTGGTTACTAGTAAACCCCTCGTGTTTGGGCTCATATGATTCGTCTTGATGAGTCCAATAGATTGATCGTGGTGACGGGGGTCTGATGATGCAGCCAGAAGGTGGGTAGGGGATCTCTGCAGTGGCTACTAGTAAACCCCACGTGTTTGGGCTCATATGATTCGTCTTGATGAGTCCAATAGATTGAACTTGGTGACGAGGGTCTAATGATGCAACGAGAAGGTGGGTAGGGGATCTCTGCAGTGTCTACTAGTAAACCCTTCGAGTTTGGGCTCATATGATTCCTTTTGATGATTCCGATAGATTGGACTTGGTAACAAAAGACTAAAAAGTAAAAAAAATAAAAATATATAGTTTAAAAAACTAAATAAAACACTTTAAAAACGCACTCAAAAATATAAAATAATTAAATTGACTTGTATTAGTTACGATATAATGGTTAATTCAAAAAGTGTGGAGCGCTTCTTTTACTGGGTAAATGAAAGTACACACAACCAAAAAGTGCTCCACACTTTTTGAATTAACCATTATATCGTAACTAATACAAGTCATTTTAATTATTTTATATTTTTGAGTGCGTTTTTAAAGTGTTTTATTTAGTTTTTTAAACTATATATTTTTTCTATTCCAAGTGATATGAAAATACGTAACTGTGTAAGGTTATGAGAAGAGATGAAGTGTCTCCATCATCGTATTTACTTTGTTGTGAAGATCATTTTAATGTTAGTGTATTGTATTTCGATAGTTAACATGGTGTGAATTGGTCAAAGTTAACTTTTGCAGACATAAATATTTTGATTATCAAGTGGAAGAAACTAGCTCTGTTTACACCAAGTTTATACCAGCCTGACCTTTATCATTCCTGTCTTTTCTCCGGAGATTTATTTTAGATTGAGAAAGATACCTATCTTATATAATATAAAATACAACATCATGAGACAACAAGAGGGAAAAGTTATGCTTCGGTTAAAACAAGGTGTTGTAGCTCATATGTGAAACATATTATGTTTCAGTGCCAAAAACAAAAAATGCCACCACCACAAGAGAGAATGTGTGCGATTGAAAGACAAAAAATATCGTTATTATATAAAGCTCTCACTGAGTTTGCTGTCAGAAGTACAAATACTTTACTCCACAAACAAGTTACTATGAAGCCGGGAACAGTACTTTTCATATTGAAGGCTGTGATGATTATTAAGCAAGGCCCAGTATATCTCACATGGATGTCTCCGAGATGAAGAAGATTGAAGCCTCTAGTAATACAGACCAAGTACACTGTGATGAAGCTGTGCAAGTAAATATTAGATCAAAGTACAAAAGTAAAGATGTTAATGTTAATTTAACTATTGAAAAGAAAAATGTACCTCTATTTCAATAATGTAGGTAATAATGTTAGTCTGTGGTTTGACAAAATAATATGCAGGATGTTTTAATAAAAAAATGAAATAATTATTCCTCAGTTTTATTTTTAGGTATGCATATTCAGTTAATAATTAAAGAAACTTGAATAACAAAATACAGATACAAATGAAACCTTAAAAATTAAAATCAAACTATGTTACCTACTGTTACATATAAAATATAACTCAGCGGACGAAAAATCTGGATTTTATGCAAAATATGCGGTCATCATAAAAGCATTTATTTTTGGCAAATTGTCCGATCGTGCTTTGACAAAACCACTTCCAGTCATTGTTCTTGATGTTTAGTACTGTCACTATGTACCAAAACTGCACTAGGCAATCGAAAACACTACAGAAATCAATTTTTAAGTAAATTTTCTTCATATCAGTATGAATATCGAAGCCAGACTGCGCCATGTGACGTCATTTTCGAATCGACCAATGATGAAGCGATTCGCAAATTTGAAAGTAGCACGCTTATTTTGCACTTTTTGATTAAATTTTTAAGGTATTAATTAACAATTAAATAAGAAAATAATGGTTTAGGTGTAATGTCAAGACCATAAAGTATCATGGAAAAAAAAATCAAGTAAATCTAAATCACATGCATATTCCCTATTGTCATATCGACTTGAAACTTTGTATGTGTATGTAATCTCGTTGTTTTAAATAATTTCTGACATGGACGTAATAACAGGACAGCATTATTTCTAGACCTGTCAAACTTAGTTTTTAGTATTAGAAAATGCACATCAGAATCAATACCACTGCTTAGTTTGAGACCCGTAACTAAATGTGCAAACCACAATGCTTATAATATATATAATGTTTTCTTATTTTGTTATATTTATACTTTTTAAACTGCCATAGTGATTAACATTAGAATTAGGTTTTGAAATGGGGTAATATCAAAAACTAAAACAAACAATTAATAAATAAATCCAATTACATCAGTTAGTAATAAGGAAAAAAATTAAAATGTGTCCTCGCCAGTGTTCACATTTGTATCCTACAAAATAATACATTTTAAATATCTATGACTTAGATTTTGCGTTATATACAAGTAATAAAAATTGTTAAACTTTGACCAAACTCCCACTCGGAGCAATAATATATTTCTCGCGTTCATGGTCATGTTCAAATATAATATGACATTTTCCAATCGGGGTAAGCTTTAATCTGCCTTTGCATCCACCAGATAAGCGCCTTGAACAGTACCAGTTCCATTTACTTGATTTACTGTACGTGTATCCATCTAGTAATATAATAACTCCGTTACGGTGTGTCACAAATCTTGGTACTGAAAATAAATTGGGATAGTAAAGAAACTGTGTTCAATAATACATTTTTATTAATATATTGACCAATATATTAAATCATCAAGTTTTATTTTGGGCACAGCATTCAATGTTGAATTGATATGGAAATTTAGCTTGATTAAGATGGATAAAATATAAACTAAGGGAACTAAGTCTAGGTCTATAACTAGGTTGTCTAAAACTACATAAATTTTGTATTTTGTAACATATGACCTAGTTAAAGTCTAATTAAAACCTATGAAATATATTTTCATTGGTAAGTGGTGGAATTCATATATATGTCAAAAGATTATCAAGTTATTTTAACAATAATACTAGTATGGACATAATGGGTAGCTTTATATAAAAAAGTCTGCATCACTTACGCCCGAAATTAATAATCGATCCTGATCTGTTATCCGCGGTTTTGGATCGATATGTCATGTCATTATATATCATTTTAGTACTAGGGCTTGACATATTACTACTAAAATGACATATTAGGACATGACATATTGATCCAAAACTGCGGATAACAGATCAGGATCGATTATTCATTTTGGCCGTAAGTGATGCAGACTTTTTTTAGATCTTTTGGGAATAAATCTCACTTTTCTATTTTAATATTTGTGAGAAATCTTCAATTTACATAATACATATATATATATTATATTATTATCTAACCTGTTGATATATTTGTCTTTCCGCACAATGTCAAACACGTTGCTGGTACAAGATAAAATTGTTATGGAACTCTGCTAGAAAATAATAATGTTGGTAGCTAGCTAGAATGTAATATTAAAATCTTGTCCGAGATCCACATAATAAATAAAATATCACTAGCACACACAAATACATTGTGCCGTTTTTCATAGTCATGCTAGAAATTTTTAATGATTAACGTGGAATAAAGCAGTTGTATGTTTCTGTATACTTGTTATCTTCTTCTTCTTGCCTTGGTCCCATCTGTTTGAGGTCGGCGCACTCTCCCCTATCAGCCGTCATCGCTTCATTCACTCCTCTTTCATTCATATCAACCTTTACACAATCCATCCATCTTTTCTTTGGTCTTCCTCTTCCCTTTCATCCATCAACATTCTGTACACTTATTATCATTAAATATAAAACAAACAATCCTGAAAACAATTGATCAAATATTATTAACCTGAAAACAGCTCCAAAATTGTTATTTTTGCTGTCCGAAATAAAAACTTTGAATTGAATTGAATTGAAAAATTAAAGTTTCTACACTTCATAATAAATAATACTTCCCAATATAATTAAATTGGTGTCCGTAGGTACTAAATGTATTTTGAACATAACTTTTAACAAGTAGAGCTTCAATAGTTGTGTGTGTTGTAAGAGCACAGCAAAATGATATGTGTGGTCAACTTAAATTCTAACTCTCAATATAAAATAGCAATATTTTAAAGGCGGGAAATAATTGTTTTCACTGTTTCTACCTATCACCAGCTTCTTTTACAACTGTCAAAACAACCAAGAAAAATAGCGAATTTTCTATAATAATAAAACTAGCAGTTGATTTAATTTCAATGGATAATATAAAACAATAGGCGAAAGGCTGAAAATGGTCAAAATTCGGAAAAAATACAAAAACAACAAGTAAGAACATTGGGATTTATGTACAAATGACAAATTGACTACTATCTATTACTCACCGGTTTCTCCAACTCCACGCGATCACACGCACTTAGAAAACATGTTTCACACACAATGAAAGCACTATTTCACTCTCAAAACACTGTAACCACATTAAAATTCACTGAACTCTTTGGAGGTTATATTTATTTGTTATTATCGGTTTTTACCAAATATATCTAAAGTTCACTGTTTGTTGTAGCACACACATCAAATTGAACCGAATGGCTTATTAAATTACGCGGTGTTATGAGCCAAAAACTCAAAATTTCGATTCCCGATACAAATATTTTGACAGATTTGACACATTTGTAATGTTTACAAGGCACTAAATAAAGCTAAGTATACACGACACACTGCTGTCACTTCACTTAAGTTCTCACCTCAAAATCCTCAGATTGAGAAGTATTAAAATAGCTGTCAGTGGAATATTTTCTATCTCCAAAACCGTTGATAGATTGGTTATTGAAATAGGCCGACAATCACTACTTATTATGTATTAAGATATAATTATGTTTATTAATGTCGTGTCATGATCTCATGATTATCATCGAATAACCGATTATATTTTTCCACTTTCGCTTTTCGTCAGTTAATTTCTTACTAGAAGCCCCTGACTCGTAAATACTAAGCTGTTCCTATATTTACCTAATATTACCTGTATACGTTTAGTTATAGAGTTATGATAACAAGCCATTTATTTATGTCATACAGTTATTCAGTACCTATTTTGCGTGAAGTGGAACGTTTTGAAGAGGAAACAAACAAGTCAACACAATGCATAGACAATATAGACATGAACTTTGTTGTCGTGTTATTTTTTAAGTTTTTTTTATTGGCGTCATGCTATTAGTGTATTTGCCAGTGTCAAGTATTAAATATTTCACACTCGCAGAGTCGAATCATGTATTAATGATGATGATAAAATTATGGGATGAGGATAGCGTTTAAGTTAAGTAATGGCACTCTACTTAAACTTTACACGGACTTTTTTGGAGCAACTAGAAGTCACTTTTTTTCTTTTTAACACACTTGTACACTTTAACGAACACAATGGTTACTAATCCACCAATATCACACATCAACACTCACACACTCCAAGAAACACAAGTTTTGGAAATAAAAACAATATTTTCATGTTGACAATTCAATTGCCGCCAAAAAAAAATTTCATGTCCATGTTCCATGTTGTGTTTATGTTATACTTATAATGTTACCAGTACGCATTTCAGATACTATACCGCCAATTTTTCGCTATGTTGATATTTTTCAGCATAAGAAAATATATAATAAGTATAGCTAAATGCTTTTGATATACACCATTAACAAGTTGATATTTCGAATGAAAGTACAAGCATCGATAAACAGTCACAGAGTTGGAGGCTGGAGTTTACAAAATCTTTAAACTAATACATGGCCCTATATGTCTGTGTCTAAGTGGTTGGTAATTTGGTGTCTGATCATGTGTTTATTTCTGTTCTAGGCAAGCATACATATAACTGCTTACTACCACCTTCAACAACAGTATCAATCTCATCACTTGCAAAAATGTGTGGCTAAGATAAACGTCTAAGAAATAGTTATGAAAATATTCTAACGGTCTTGTTTTTGATCATAATTCATTCAAATCTATCAAAACTAAACTATACAATAAAACAAGCCTACAATTATTTATAAATATACGTTTATATATATAGGCACATCGTCGAACTAACTAAAGAAGGTCTATAGATAGTTCAAACGATCCAGAATGCTGGCGGCATTGCCTCGCTGAATAGCGAGGCTTAATCTTTGTCCAAAATATAGGCCAACATTAGTTAAGTTATTCATTGTTAATATTAATATAACATCATTAGCTTTGACGCTAAGGAGGGGAAAAAATGACAATGTTTTTTACTTGAACCAGTAGACAAGGTAATGGACTGATGCAGGCTGATGACGATGATGATGAGTAGGCAAGGCTAAATCTCGTTAAACTCTCAAGGGTACTTAGGTACTACTTACAGTACTTAGTAGGTATATTAGTAGTATTAGTACCACTTAAGTGCAACAGTAGTCAGGAGGTTCAAAAATCTAAGTAATGCAAATAAAAGGTTTAGTACAACACAAAATCATTTCACTATTTATAAGAACATTACACAATCAAACAAGAAAGAATGTTTCTGTGTATTTGCAGTTTTTATGCATATGGCTGATATGGCTGTAATGTTATGGCCCAGTAAACGGTCCACAGAAAACACGAAATACACATAAAGCGCGAGGTTGCCAAGCCAATCTTACAATATCTCTCTTGCTTCCTTTTTGTGACGAGACGATCCATGTCACATCAGACAGAGACAATAGAACAATATGTTTACAACTTTACACCTAAGCTTACACAAGAACGAATGGCATCATCCTTAAGGCTCTGTTCAGTATTCACAATTTACATACAGCGTTTTTTTTGGTATTAGGACTAAAAAATATTCGTTTTCCTTGAAAGTTGGAGGGCGCACCATCGAGACAAAATCGACGAAGCTCAAATTGTTTGCTTTGAAAATGCTTTGAATAGAGAATGTCAATACTGGCAATGCAAATGAACTAAACAGTGAACAGTAGGTAGGTACTAGACTAGGCACTAGGTAGGTAGTAGGATACTAGGCTGGGTATTGGATTGGGTAGTGGGACTAATGGGTGGTGGGCAGTAGGGTACGAGAGAATTTTACGAAATATCAACCAATAGGCAACTGGCAACACTCCCGACGCTTATCAAATAAGTATTTTAATTTGTCAAAAAAAAAAAAAACAGTTCAATTCAATGTAACCTAAAAAATTTGTTTACTATGTTTGATAATATTTAGTATTTAGCTGTTTTTATTATATGATCTGTGTTAGGGACAGTGTTTCTGTGTTATATAAGTTTTGTATTGTTATACCCAAGTTATCAGAGCTTCGATTCTCTAAAATTAAAGTAAAATGTATCAGCGATGTTATTGTATTAATATATTGTATTCCGGGCTTTTACTTGGATATAAGTGGTTGCTGTAAGTGCTTATTGTCTAACAAGCTCGTATTATGTATTGCTAGAGTAAATTTAGTGATGGTGTCTAGTGTTGGCAAAACTTGGCGGTTCAATTTCACCTTGAATGTAATTAAGGTAAATAAAATTAATATTATCACTGTTGAGGTTTACTAATGTGCGGTTACAATATCAAATCTTCATTTTTATCTGTAGCTCTTACAACATCAACTCATACTAATATATATACCTAATAATAACTATTTTGTAGTTCATAATAATGTAATTGCAACTACCACTAAATTAAACTTCAGCACTTCATTTGAAGGCATGCAACAACCCTCACTGACCCAGCGTGATTGATTGTGATGGTCCATACTCACTCTCTGAGAGAAAGCCTGTATCCCAGCTGTGAGAACATACTAAGCAGATAATAATAATGATAATGAAAACATTTTCTGTTTGTTTGTCTTTCACACAGCGGCTTGCTATTTTGCTGATGACTATGTACATTTAAATAAATATATTATATGTATTGCAAAAATGCTTGTTACACGGGCAAATTTCTACTTTTTGCACACCATACACTTAATATTATGAATGCGAAAGTAACTCTGTGTGTCTCCTTTTCACGCCTAAACTACTGAAACGATTTAAATTAAATTTGGTACAGTCAACGACAAAAGTCGCTTAACAATCACACTTCTGTGATAATCATCGTCTTAGACACCAATTTTTGACCTCATCATCACCTAAAATCAGGTGTGTTATGTTGTTGTCAAAATGATACCATGTAAAATGTAAAAAAAACAATAATAATTACTGATTTGAAACACATTTGGAAAATCGAGAACGATCAGCTACTTTTGTCGCTGACTGTACAGAGATAGTTTTAACCCTGAGCAAGGAAATAGGATACTTTTTATCGCGAGAAACTGTAGCCCACGCGGGTGAAACCGCAGGGAATAGCTAGTTTCAAATAAAGATAGCTTATACCCTAAAACCTAGGTTAACACATAGATAGGTTACTTTTTATCCAAGTTCCTGCGGGATAACTGGACAAATACAGGTGTAACTGTAGGGCGTAGCTAGGGCCTTTATAAGTGTGTACAAAACAGTAGTCTGTAGATTCACACTTAGATACGACAGTGTAATAAATACAGTATAACTAGTACTGAGCAGTCAACATGAAAACGTTGAAAATCTTCTACCAAAAAAATACCAATACAAAGCTGTTGTTACTCTTTGCATGGCTTATCAATAATTTCCATTCACATCACTTGCCATAATGATCAAATGCAAGCATAAAGACATGTTATAAAACCAAAGCAGAAACAGGGCTACTGAAGCTTTAATGTAAAATGTGAATAAAAGACCCAAGCTCTTAGCAGAAATGTATAGACTTCATCAATTTAATGGAAGAAATGAGTTTGAGGGGTGAGATAGAACCCCGCCAACTAGGAAGAAAAGTTGTGAAATACACTTTATTTTGCAAGATTTCATTTCAAGCTTGACTTTTACAAACTATTACTACATAAAACATAATACCTACATGTTTACAAAAAAAAGTGACCCCTGTCTTTTCATAATCTATCCAAATTCCAAAGCGACGTAGAAAAGCGGCGCCTAATTTACGTTTCGTTTCACTAAAGAAATTATATTCTTCTTGTAGCTTACATCTGAGTTATAAAATGCAAAAATTTGGTTGTTTGTTTGTTCCTCAATCACGCAAAACGGCTGAACTGATAAAAAAAAATCAGACAGATTTTTTTATTATCCCGTAAATGTACGACGGCGAAGCTGCCGGCTGAAACTAAAATTTTATTAATTTTTACGTCAACTTAAATTATTTCTAATAGGAAGTACATAATTTTTATGAAGTAAATTTTATTTATGATTGGTACGAATTTGACTACATGATTGATTTGAATCAAGTAGTAAGTGAAATGAAATGAAACGAATATTGCGAGAATCGAGAAACGAACTAGGCAGTCTGTGACAGATACCTATTAGAAAACATCGATTTTGGAATAAAAGTCGTTATTCAATGCGAAAAACGTAGTGATTATATTTTCTTTGGATGGGAAAGCTATTGTAATAAGTAGGAAAGCTTAGATGATCTTCAAATTTTTCGTGTAATTTTCATTAAACCTTTATTTAAAAAAAATGCAAACCCCCAAATTGAGATACCTTTTCTATTCTGTGTCAAAAGCCGGGGACTAAGGCAAGCTTTTGTCTATATTTAGCTAGATATGATCACAGTCTAGTAGTACCTATTGAAGGCGTGTATGGAGAGAATTAAGTGTGTATTCTTATTAATAAAACAATTTTTCCTATCTCAGGTAAGTGCTAATGAAGAATCGACAATGCATTCAGATGGCAACATTTGGTGAGTCTTTTTTTCAACAAAAATCATTATTATTAGGAGCACACCTACCTACACAGGCGGGTAGTATAATAATAATATGTTCGTCGTTATGACTTTAGCCTCCACGAATGGACGAAAATATACAAATATTAAAAAAAATATTGTTGGCGTGCTACAGTCAACGACAAAAGTCGCTGGACAAATACACATTTTCCGATTCTTTTTATCATCATAAACACCATCTTTCGACTGAATCATCACTTCACCTCATGTGTGTTGTGTTATGGTCAAACGCTATCTTGTAAGTTGAAAGGAAAAACAAATATTACTGATCTAATAAGCATTTGGAAAATTGAGTATGATCAGCTACTTTTGTCGCTGACTGTACCTATTATTATAAAGGCTTGCACACATTGAGATTATTTTATCTTGTGCTTTTGTCAATGCCAATGTGCATCTTATTAGAAAGAGATTGCATTCGTTTGTTTTTGTACTGTTCTGTTGGAAAATATGTTTGTCCACTGTTTTGCTGTGACATATTTCAAACATTTTTTGTTTTATGGCTGTTTTGCATGTGATTTTTGTTAAATATAATATTATTTTATGTAGCTTTTAGTGATATTGTATGTAACTGTCTAATTAATATATTTTTTTTTAATTTAATAAGTCTTGGGAGATTTATCCAAATAACAATGCATTATTCTTAAAAATGTTGAATGCACTTTGGATTACTTTAATTTGTTGGTATGTTGCTTTTGTGTTTTGTAGAGCAGGAAGCCTACCAGCATCTTTTATTGCGATTCGGTCTATAGCTTAAACTGAATCACAATAATTAGAGACTGGTAGTATATCTCCAAGTATATATCTATTTATCAATGACATCTCGATAAATCTATTATTCAAAATTTTAATGTAGAGGTGAACCTAAATAGCTTTACTTACTCCGATCATCAGTCACAACACATGCCAGATTAGCAGTGCAATGTACGTCACCTTCATTTGATGTGGCTATGCGTTGAGCCTGCGTGACAGGATGCAGTCAATTTAATCTCCATATCAGTCCTTATTCAATAACTTACTATGTTCTGCATGTTCAATCTATCGTTATTGTTCTTCACTTGCCAACATTCTTTCAAAGAGAATGTGTTAAGGAGTTTTTAAAACAGATGTTCATAAAAAGAATGGTAAGAGACCATAGCAGAGTGAAAGAGTAGGTGATGCAATAAAAATAGGACAGCTTCAAAATACTAAGTGCCGAGTGCAATAAATACTTCAGCAATGCAGCAACAAGGTCTCTGGGGGTTGAATTTCAGAAGGTGAAGGGACACTGCATTATCTGCTACTCAATAATAGTAAGTTGTTAATGTGTTGTTAAATTTAACGCGTGAAGTGTTGGTTTCCTGACCAACACTCAGGGATTTAAACTACTGAGAGATTTTTTTACTAGATGATAATAGCATGGGAAACCCATTTGGAACCAGGCAGTATGTTGATTTGTTTATAAAGTAATAGAACGACACCTACAGGTTAGTATGTCAAGGTTATAATTTAAAACTTATGCGATCATTACACAAACCTGTCCAAGTATTGGTAAAATATTAATATTTATTTCTACATCAGTATCTAGTTAATCTATATATTAGGTTTTTTAATATTTATGTTATCTAAATTTGACAAAATCCACAATGTCTGTCACACAGGAAATAAGCTGATGATTGTAAAATAACCTAACCTTACAGGTTTTTTAATTATTGAAAATTCTACGTAATTAAATAATGTTTACCTTTTACGTTTGATTTTAATTTCCGTTTTCAAACATTAATTACTTAGTAAGTAAAACACAAAGAATTTTTTTTATTATCGGTAGGTCCACATCTTGTCATGCACTAATCATTTAGGAACATAGTATGTAATTAGAAACTTACACAAGGACTTGATAAAAGCTCCTACAATTAGATGATAAGCATAGGCAAATTGTATCTCTGTAGGTACTGTAGAAATGATTTTCCACAAATAAAAAAATGACAAATAATTCTTATGCATATTTTTTTCCCACACAAAATTCTTGTTGTCCGAAATGTAAATGATTGTCTTAATTCAGAAATAAATTGTTGCTCTTAAATCACTGTGCCTCATTTATTTCCTTAATAGAATTAGATCCTTCAGTGACAATGTAATACATATTATAGATTAGTTTGTAACATTGTAGGTATATATTTTGTACTGTAGATTTATTATCATCTGTAAAATTAAGAATGTAAGAACATGACTTAAAGTCTCGCGCACACAGCATCGTTTTTGTCGTTTATTTGAATGATTGATAGAGTTTTAAATGTAATAATTAGTAGGAACTAGGAAAGCATTGCGGCGCGGTCTTGCCTGCCTAATGTGCGCGAGCCTTAATAGTGATTTAAATATTTTACTGTAGTGTAATACAGTTTATTACAATAAGACAACATCATTAAACTAAGAGCATTTTTTCACAGCAAGATACATAACTACAAAAAGAGGAGCTCAGCTATTGCTTTTTAGTAACTTCGTCTTCCGTGCTACAAAGCCGACAAAGGAAGGGTACAAGAATTGGTACTGCGTGATGTATCACAGTACTCAATGTAAGGCAATACTGACAACAGACTCTTTGGAGCATATCATCCAGATCAGAGGAGTTCACAATCACGTCGCTCCACGTATTATCAGTACACCGGACGGTATCATTCATGAACACAAGAAAAGGAAAAAGAAGAAGCGAAACAAATCGTTTGCAAATAATAAGGAAGATAGTGCGTCTGAAGAAAGGCCAGGCGAAGATGCTGACGTAATAACACCAGATGAAAAAAAGCCAGATGACGATGTACAAATCTTGCCTTAAGTTATACAAAATCGCTACATTAACACTAGGATGGTAGACGTGTAATCTGTAAAAAAATATGTTTTTTTTTTCATAACGAAATCACATTTACCAATGTACCTAACAGCAAAGCCTCGCGCAAACTATAGTCGGGCCGCACCACAAAACATCATGCATCTCTGTCGTTTATATAATGTTGTGTTGCGTTGCGGCGCGTCCCGCCCTAATGTGCGCGAGCCTTAATAATAACGTGAACTATTAGAGGGGATTCTTCATTGATATTGTGTCATAAATATTGATAAAACCTATGTAGTGTAATAAACGAATATTGTTACCGTGGCAAAGAATAATTAATTATGTTATTGCAACTATAATTTTGTATCCAAATTAAAATATTCGTTTTATACCGCAGATACAAATGTACTTATAAATTTCTTAAAATGCTTTTTTATTAATATCTATACGTATGTATATATATGAACATTTAGTTTTATTAATTGAGATGAATATTTTAACGGTTTTAATTGATACTGAGAATTCACAATTGTTTTTAAGTTTTTTAAGCTAGCCTTGACATAAAAAGTACATATTATACTTCTTTTCTTTTTTTAAAGTTTTATTTGAGATTTTTTTTATTATTTACTAGCTGACCCAGCAGACTTCGTACTGCCTCAATCGAAAAATCAAAAAAAAACAATCAACCTCATTGAATAGCAATAAAGTTCAAATTGACTCTACATTTTATTTAGAAAACGTTTATATGGGAAAAACGAAAGCGTTGTTTTTAGGGATTTCCCGGCAATTATTCTAATTTTTCTGACCTTTTAAACCTTCTCTAGACCTCCACGAACATTTCAAGACCAAAATTAGCCAAATCGGTCCAGCCGTTCTCGAGTTTTAGCGAGACTAACAAATAGCAATTGATTTTTATATAGCAAATTGATTTTTATATATACATATTAGATGTGGTGTGTATGTAAATATAGCTTATGTAGGTATATGTAATGTGAACAAATATGTGCCTAAATGTGCTTCATCATGTGATGTCTCGCTTGTCCTAGTATTTTCTGATTCCTTTGTAGAATAGTTTTATCATTGATTTTATTTTTGGACATTAGTATATTGCGGAAGCGATGGTGGCCGAACGGTAACGCGTGCGACTTACAAGACGCCGACACCGAGTTCGAATCCTCTCGGCCCCGCACCTATGACTTAATAAGTTATGTGCGGAATACCATCGCTCAAAACGGTGAAGGGGCATGCGACATCAACCAACCCGCACTGGGCCGGCGTGGTAGATTACAGCCCATACTCTCTCTGAGAGAAGGCCAGAGTCCCTGCAGTGGGAACGTGACTGATGATGATGATATTGCGGTCGGTTTTTTATTGTTTATTTGATGTGTATGTATGTAGGCATGAGCCAGTCATGTATGTTTATTAGTCTAGCCTATGTGTATGGTGTATGTAGTGTTAATATACGTACCTCAATGTGCTTTATATGTGATGTTCGCTTGTCCTAATTTTTTTCTGATTTATAATACTAAAATTGTACTTATAATCATTTTCCTATAGATTAAACATTCTTCTAATATGAATAGATTATGAAAAATGTTAATGTTTCTAATTATAACATTAACATAATATCTACCTACAACTATTTCTAGTCTGTGTAAAAAAATAAATATAATTACATTATATTTAAATAATTATTTTATTAGGAAATTGCGCCGAATTTCTAGATCGCTCCGAAGTTGCAGCTTGCGCTGTCTTCTATTATTGCCCTGCATGTTATTATTTTGTCTCTGACTCCTTTTTTTCTTTGCTAGTCATCTTCTGTTCATAGCGAACTAAAAATTGGCGCAATCTGTAATTACTTATGTACCTCTACCTAAACTTTAAGGCAGACGTTTCCAAAGTGGGCGATAACGCCCCCTTGTGGGCGCTGCAGAGCTAAAGGGGGTAAGAGGCCGAGAAAAAAATGGGAGCATTGTGTAGAGGCTAAGTGGGGGCGCTAAAAAATAATTTACCCTCAAAGGGGCCAGTAGTCAAAATAAGTTTGGGAACCTCTGCTTTAAGGTATTAATGTGCTAAATGTTTTAGATGCATGTTAAATGTGTGTTTTAATATTTATGTAAACGAAGAAGTTTGAAATAAAAATAATGCTGATTAGAAACAACAATTGTTATGATTTTAATGTAGGTACTAGAGAAAATGATAATAATATTTTTTGTAAACTACTAACGGCCGTTCCCAATAACCGATCTAACCACGGTTTGCACTACTAGTGATAGAAATTTGACTTCTATGGAGCTTATGTCAAATTTCTATTTCCAGTGGATAGATCGGTTATCGGAAAAGGTAAAACAAGATAGCGTTCGACCACAAGTCACCTGATGTTAAGCGACGATATTGTGGTCGAAAGTGACGTCACGCTTCACCTGGATTGTGTACTGGCTGTCAAGTCAGGCTGCCGGAACACACCGATAGGTGCCTGGTGATAGTTTCGTAACTTGAGCGAGCACTAAAAATACCCTGCCACCAAGCTATGGTTTCATCACACTGTTTTCCTTCACCGAAAGCTCAGGCTCATTTTAGGATTCGAACCCACGTCCTCCGGATCGCAAACCGATGTCACTACCTCTGAGCCATCATCGCTATCCTACTAATATTATAAACGCGAAAGTTTGTGAGTATTTATGTATGTATGTTTGTTGCTCCTTCACGCAAAAACTACTGAACGGAATTGAGTATATTTTTGAATGGAGATAGCTTATATACCCTGGATTAACACATAGGCTATTTTTTATCCGGGAAAAAAGTTTCTGTGGGATAACGGGAAGTCGCGAAACCGCGCGGCTCAGTTGGTAAATAATATTTTGGTCCTGTAATCGGAATCTGCAAATAGTTTTGCATATGCTTCATGATAATAAGATCATACTGATCCCTTTATAAACGACTCTTGTTGTTATTAAATATATTGCTCATAATAGAACTATTTTGAGAACCTCTTTTGAAGTTCAGTCGCTAGGTTTACAGTACAGATTTATTACGTATCTAACTTCCGAATTCGATTTATATGTTAACTAGCTGTTCCTCGCGGTTTCATCCGCGTGGACTACAGTTTATCGCGAAAAGTAGCCTATGTCCTTCCTCATGCTCTAGACCATCTCTGTACCAAATTTCATTTAAATCGGTTCTGTAGTTTAGGCGTGAAAGCGTAACAGACAGACATAGAGTTACTTTCGCATTTATAATATTAGGGATAATTATGATAGTATGTTTGGGGTCCCTCTTAATGAAATCTTTATTAAATTGCTAACTATATTAAGATGCATCTGCATCGTAGGCAGGCCCTAGGTGGAACTTCTGCTCTTAATAAAAATAGCAATCTCGTTCTTAGATAATGATTTTATTAAATGTCTTGATTATGTTTGAGGGTTATTTATTATACCCACAAAAGGATACACTTCTTCTTCTTTTAAGGATATATTTCCGAGCGTACACATGTACTCTTGGCGCAATGCCAAGAAAAATTAAAGTTATTAGACTTGCTCCAATCCCCAGAGAAAGGGTTGTCGTTGTCGTTACAGATTATTGCACCGAGCATGTTCCAGGGACTAAGGCGAGACGAATGTTGTGAAGACCGATAGAAGCTGAATTTGCCTGAGCTATCAGATATTAACTTGTGAGAGCCCATAGACAATACAGGAAAACGTAAAGAGTAAGGAGTTGTGTAGGCTATATTGATAATGCATAACGCCGATTTGCGTTATGACCCTCCTAACATCCAATTCTTTAAGTACACCCACCGCAATTGTGACGCGGCGGAGTGAAGGGCACTCCAGTAGTCAAAGCATGCAATCGTTCAATAAAAATGACAAATATCCCTTTTACACCCCCAGCTCTTCCTGATAATGTAACAGGTACACTTGTACAGGTAACGTTTTGGTTTCCGGTATTGGTTTCGATTATCAGGTAAACACGATCAGACACTGACCTACAGCCAGTTTCAATAACATATCTAGTAGGGAAAACCGTGGATAGATACGGTATTGAAACCGGCCGCTAGAGTCTATTCTCAACGGCGTATTTCTGATTGTGTGCCAGAGAAATTTGCTTATTTCTAGAGATTGCCCCGTCCTCGCGACGGCCTAAACCCGTCGCTCATAACATTTTCTTGGGCGACTACCTGCCGCGCTCGTCAATAGCCTAAAAAGCTGGTAAGGTCTGTACAAAACTACAAACCAAGGTTCGATAAAGACCAACAGTAGCAGTGAAAAAAACTATTACAAAAATGTTTGTTTCATTACAGAAATCCACTTCATAACATCGCAAAAAGGCTACAAGATGCTCGTGTACCAAAACTATACGTTTGCAAAGAACTGTGAGAGTAAGAGTAAGACTTCTTTCACTTGCTCATCCAGGTGTTCCAAAAAGTGTAATGCCCAGGTGGTCCTCGCAAAAACTGGCGACTTTTATGTGTTAAACAATGACCACACGCATCCACCACCATTGTTTTATGTACATGAGGATGGGCGTTATATAAGGGTGCCAGATAAAAAAATCAGACTAGATGAACTGAGAGCAGACGACGAAGATGATATTGATGAACTAGAACTCTGAAAAGTTATATTATCATATATTATATTCATGTGTCATATGTGTCAATAATAATTGTTAGCTTACACTACAGTAGTTTGTATGTTTTTTTTTACTAATCTATGTACAAACGATTTTTTGGAAAGTATTATCATTGATATTATATTGGCTTTGTTTCATTCGAAAATAATTTATATATTACCATGTGCTGTGCAATGTGCCATACATTAAAAACATAAGTTGGTTTACTTAGTTGTCAAACAACCAGTTTTGGGTCAACTTAATGGTAAGTATCTGATATACCTAATAATAACAGTGTACAAATACTTACAATGCAGTAATATGTTGTATGTAAGTATTTGGTACGGAACTGAAGAGCTTTTTGTAACATAGAAAAACCCACGATATAATGCATGTTACTTTTATGGTTAAGGCCCACATGCACCACCGATTTAAATCTCAATTTAACGAAATTCACTTGTCAAATCGTATGATTCAAACTAGGTTTAATGTGTTGTGCAAGCCAGTCTAAGTTAAAATTAGATAAATGTAATATATGTATACTAACTAGCTTTTGCCGACGGCTCTGCCCGTGCAGGCATTAAAATCCTCCAGAAATAGCATACTGATGTCACAGCGCGGTAAGATGTAGCAGTCTGTAGCAATCCGCATTACAATTTCCTCTAACATAAAAACTCGCACAAGAAAACTTAAGTAGAGGTTCTAAACTGTGCGCGAGCGGAGTCGCTGGCAAATATAATAATAAATATAAATCGGAGATATATATTGTATATATAAACATAGATGTGTGTCTTATTACAGGTAAACGACGGCACAAAGACAAAAAAGGTTTTCGCCCATCATCCAATTTTAAGAGAATGAAAAAGTTTTTTAAAACAACTTCAGAAACACAAGAAGATTCCGAGACAAAGCGCGATGTACAGCTGCAGCCGCCACTTCCGCCACTTCCGCCCTACAGCCCTTCCATACACATACCTCAGGATATAACGCTGAAACATATAAAAGGTAAACCAAAAAATACATCTGAAGAGCAGCAGAATACTCAAAACACATCTAAAATCATGTGTCGTGAATATGTTCAGGGTGTGTGCCAAAAAGGATCTAAATGCATTTATGTACATGAAATAATCCTCGATCAACTGCCTGGTGTCTTCACTTTGTGTAAAAACTTCAAGATGAATGATCGTTGCACAAACAGTCAGTGTAAATATATACACTTAAATCAGTATGACGAATATTACTTTAATAATAGTGGCTACGTACGCCCTGAAGAACTTGAGAGATGGCAAAAAACTAACGGGTGGTGGCAACCGTCGCAGAAAATGTCAGCGTCGATTTCGCTGAGTGATTTGCCAGAGCAGGACAGGCAGGCGATGATTGAATTTTTAAAAGTGTTTGATGTACTAATGAGAGCGTCGAATCTGCCTACGACACCGCAGGAACAGTCAACGCCGCTGGTGGTGAATATACCTCTTGAAGAATTACCGCCGTTGCTAAAATCGCAGCCGCTGCAATCACTGCCAACGGCGTCGCTGCCGCCATCGTCAACACTTCCACCGTCGTCCACACTGCCACCGTCGTCAACACTGCCACCGTCGTCAACACTGCCACCGTCGTCAATGCCACAGCCATCGATGCCGCAAATGCCCTTGAGTGCAGGTAAACAAAACGAATGTTATCTGTGTATACCAGCAGTCACCAATGAGTTTTTCTCGGGGTCCGTTTTAAGAAATGAAATGAACATCGCGGTCCGCACAAAATTTTATAGACAAAACATTTATGAAACAAATGTAGGTTGTAATTAAAAATGTAATTACTGAAATAACAGAGGTATTTTCTTACATATCATATGAGCAATAATATTTTTTTTGTTCCGTACTATCTGTTTGAAGTTTACGAGTAAAATTGATGCAAGCTATTGATATTAATCATCAGTAAGGCGAGATCGAAATTTATTCTTAATGAAATTCATCTTCGAAAATGCTGCATCATGCTGCTTCTTAATAATGTGGGGGATACATTTTTATTAAATTACGTACCTACTCTGTAGTGCAAGTTGCTGTGCTCTCGCGGTCTGCACAAAATGGGTTGGCGGTCCGGACGCGGACCGCGGTTCGCCATTTGGTGACCCCTGGTGTATACAATACAACATGCATTATCTACGGTTATGTATGTGGCATTTATGAGACTCATTTAGTGCGTCTTTTTAACCCCCGACGCAAAAAGAGGGGTGTTATAAGTTTGACGTGTCTGTCTGTCTGTCTGTGGCACCGTAACTCGCGAACGGATGAAGTTATTTTAATTTAGTTTTTTTTGACGGCGAGTGTTTCTAGCTATGTTTAATGAAAATCGATCCAAGATGTCAGGGGTTATTTAAATTGTATAGTTATAGTTCATTCATGCCACCACGTTAGATTAACTAGCCTATTGTTTATCCCGGTTCTTTGTAAAATTGCGGGTGTAATCACGTTACACCCCGAAATACCTACATTAAAGAACAATGGCCAAAACGGACCCGAAGTCGTATGAAAACGATTTATGTACGATAAAAAATTGAATTTTTTGAAGATTATACAAACGATATTTTAAAGAAAGCGTAGAAAAATAGAAAATGATTTTTTAACTTCGGAGTTTCTTAGGAAATTTTTTAACTTACACGATGCTTGGATGTTTTGAACGCACTCAGCATTTTCTTTTTCATTCCGTTTCACGCTTTGGAAGTCGGCCCTACCTAATTGAAGTCATTAAAATCAACATTATTTACCTAATATGATCAAAAACTAATCTATTGTATCTATATACTAGCAAATTGATTGTCACTGTCAAGTGACGTTGACAGAAACGAAAATTTTTGTACAAAATACTTTGCGGTCAGGTCCAGGGCAGTATGAAAAGTGGCCAATGTTCTTTAATCAATGTATCGCGCACGTAGAGTTTGCATGCGAAAGTTTACAATGTACTTTTTGTTTGTGACAGGTGGACAACCCACGATGTATGTAAGTCGAGAACCAACTGCGTACCCGCCGCCGCCTCCTCCTCCCCTACGTGAGGGGTATGTATGCATCCATGTACAATATCCATGTACAGTCGGATCAGTAGTTCCAAAGATGGCTTCCCACAAACAAACAAACTTACATATGACAAACAAACAAACTTACATATGTATTTACATACAACTTTATCTATATTTCTACATAGTTATATCCTATCCTACTAATAATATTATAATTGCGAAATTTTGTGTGTGTGAATGTTTGTTACCACGTATCACCGTAACTACTAAACCGATTTTGATGAAATTTGGAAGGGAGATAGCTTATACCCTGGATTAACACATAGGCTACTTTTTATCCCGGAAAGTTCCTGTGGGATAACGGGAAAGCGCGGGTAAAACCGCGGGGCACAACTAGGTACTTATATGTCAAATAAGATGTGGGTTTTTTGCTTTTTGAACAATCATAAAAAGTAAGTGATCACAAATCAATCATCGGAAACCGTAATTAGTAATAATATAACTATGTAAAATTTCCCGAGAGACAAAATGTCGAAAACTCGGCTTAGAAATATACTGGCGAGGTTACATCCCTTAGGTAAGAATCTCTCCTTCCACTTGGCTCCCATCTCTAAAATCCCATGGGATTACAGTATAATTTTTCTTCCTTTTAGATCCTAATATTCATGGGATTGAAGTTTACTAACGTTTTTCAACCCTCCTTCCACTTGGCTCCCATGGGATCATAGGATATATTTTTACTTCTTTTGACTCCCATGGGATCATTAAAGATGTCAATAACGTTTTAAATTTCTTATTACACATATCGATATCAAGAGTTTTTTTTTGTATGTTGTAGTGGTTTTAGTGAGTAATACAATTTTTATTCATGTACAGTCACAGAATGAAAAGGTTCGTCATCTTAGAGTCGGTTTTCCTTTGCACTAGTACTGGAAGAATCAATTATGCCAACACAGTAGTGCAAGAAACAGTGCTGCTAATATATAAATAAATATGACGTTTGGTATCGAATAAGGTTTTGCTTATTTTTTCTGTTCAATGCAATGTTACAAAATGAAATAATAATGCCAGGTTAAACCAAAAAGAAGGTTTTAGTGCATCAACCATAATAATCTTGTTGACAAGATAAATAGTCGAACAACTTTAATCTGAATAATTTTGAACTTTATTAACGAACAATTAAATATTATTTTCTCTAACTCGAGTCTATTAAAACACTTTTGTAACATAGTTTCTGTGCTCGCAATACGTTGAACGAATCAATTTGAAAATTGACGAACCTTTTCATTCCGTGACTGTACTTACCTACAACGTACAAGATTGGGTAATGTTATCGAAAATATTCTAGTAACGCTTCGACGCTAATAACAAATTACATCACGTTAAAAATATCACATCCAATAAAGAATAAAAATATCAGTTCAGATAAATAGAGCCTACAATTCAATGCATAACTAGACACACGAGATTTATTAGTACCAAACGAAACTTGTATGAAAAAGACAAACATAGGAAAATGTTTACCAATTTGCATAGGTATTAAATGAGATTTACCAAATAGGATACTTACCAATCGGGATGTAGCCGCTAGCGAGAAGGTACAGAATTAAAACTTAATCGTAAGCATTTGCGGATCCTCAGCGAAAACTAGAATAAGATACCTACAGTCGACGTTTGACGACCGATGTGGCGCAATGGGCGGATAGCCGACTGTGAAGCGTGAGGTCGCGGGTTCGATTCCCGCTACAGAACAAATACTTGTGCATTGAAAAAAAAAAAGCGCAAGTATTTGTTCTGTGTCTGGGTGTTGTGGATCCCCGATCCTCGTAGTTTCTGATACCCTAGATACAGGGAAACCTAGTTAGGGGTCAGAGCTTATGTATGTGATTGTGCGGGCATTATTATTATTATAGTCAACTCTCGATAATTTGAAACTCAAAGGAACAGAGCAAAATTCAAATCATCATTAAACGAGCAATTCTTGTATATAATCTTTCTTATACATATATATAAAAATCAACTGCTGTTCGTTAGTCTCACTAAAACTCGAGAACGGCTGGACCGATTTGACTAATTTTGATCTTGAAATACGAGTAATTGTAGAAGTTCAGGGAAGGTTTAAAAGGTGACTTATTGGCGATACAAAGTTCGCCGGGTCAGCTAGTTATATAATATACCTAATCTGAATTTCGGAAAAGCCTCCAACGATTTTCATGAAATTTAGTATGCAGGGTGTTCCGGGGGCGAAAACGATCTAGCTAGGTTTCATTTTTAGAAAACGTTGTTTTATCCGTGTTTTCATGCAATGAGAAACCGAGCAAAGCTCGGTCATCCGGGCGCTTTTGTTTCAAAATAACAAGTTGATTCAAATTCGTATTTTTTATTATGTAATTTGAAATAACGTGGCAAACAAGAAGAGACCGCCTGATGGAAAGCGGTCACCGTTGCCTATGAACATTTTAAACATTCGTACAATTATATACTAATTATTTATAGAAAAGTAGTTTGTAATTTTCTGTTCAATGAGCGACTTCAGTCTCGTCACTTGTGGCGGTTATGAGCTCGTAAAGGCGAAGAGAGATCTCCTTGCCTCATTCAAGTGACTGGAATTACTGTATTAGTCTGTATACATATGTTGGCGGCCAGCACCGCAATTCGTTTACAACCTTTTTATACTTTTTGTGTTTTGAATTTTATTTTGTTTTTCTACATTCGAAATATCGTTTTGCAATAAACGTCCTCAACAATGTATGTAAAGAAACGACAGATTTGGGCATGACAAACGCTTCAAATTATAGAGAGTATACGGAAACCCGGACTTCAATTTTTTGCTCGTTGTCGCGCTAGATACTATTCTTTCGACTTGAAACTACCAAAGGGTCCAATTAATATTGCTTTTTTACTATTTATCGAGTAGTGGCCGGAAAAAATGTTCAAATTATCGAGAGTCGACTGTATTAGGATAGAAAAACACGACCATGAAGCGGGATAAGAACCCGCGATCCCGGAAAACCATTCCGTCGCTCCAATCTTCGATCGCCTCTCTGATCTTTTCTTATGCCCGAAATTAATAATCCATCCGATCCGCTATCCGCGGTTTTGGATCGATATGTCATGTCATAATATGTCATTTTACTAGTAATATGTCAAGCCCTAGTACCTACTAAATCAGGATTAATTATTAATTTCGGGCGTTAGTGACGAAGGACGTCATGGCTCGAAATTGTTCCATTCATTGCGCAGTCAGCGACAAAAGTTGCTGATCAAACCCAATTTTTCAAATGTTGTTGTTAATTAACGATTTTAGTGTTCAAGATGCTTAAAATTGGGCGTGTTCAGGAACTTTTGTCGCTGACCGTACTCGCGATTGGCAAGAATCCGTAACGCTATTTACTACCGTAGATTAAGGCTGGTATTCTTGAATGACGCTCAAGTGTAGATCAATTATTTGAGTAGCGATTGAGTAACATGTTTGTATTAAATGACAATGTTAAATTGGTTCTAAGTAGAGATTACTGCTTGAGCGTCATTCAAAAAAGCAGCCTAAGATTAAGGTAAATCGTCTAACAGCCGTTCCCAAAAACCGATCTACACTAAGAAAAATAATCGGACTTTCCTTCTGAGTCTTTCCTTCCAAGACCGATTCCTTCCCTTTTTACCTTAGATTTCCTTCTGAATAACAAATCCTTCCCTTTTAACTCACTAGGAAAACGGTATTTCGGAAGGTCTTTTTTCTTGGTGTATCCACGGTTTGCCCTACTAGAGATAAAAATTTGACATTACTTCTATGGAGCTTATGTCAAAACGAAACGAAACGTGGAGGATCAGTAATTGGGAACGGCCGTAAGGGTCTAAGCACACACTGCGCTTAACAGCATTTATCGCCGATTTACAGCGTGTGTACATTAAGCCCTAATATCAGTACGCCTAGTACAAGTTATGAAAACTAAAAAAGTTTTTGTAAACGTCAAAGTTTACTACCGACAACTTGTCAAAGTGGCAACTTGTACCGTCTAAATTCAAAAAGTAACTCGTAAACTTTGTTGGAATACGAATAAAACGAAATTACCAGTATTACCGATTTTAGACCCTCCAAGTTCCGGTAGGTGGCGCTGTACCTACCTAACTAAAAATGTATGGAAAAAAACGAAAACTTTTATTTAGTTTTTGTAAACTCAAAACCTGTACATGACGTTAGCCTTGTAATATCTTGACTCTGGTGTCATAAGGTCAGATATGTGCATCCGCCTAAAGTCACTTTTTACATAGGGGAATAGAGTATTTCGTTCACTTTCTGTCAAGCTGACAACGTTATTTCTACCTCTATTCGCTGTAAAGACGGTAGCATAATGTCGGATATGAAGAGATTATACAGATTTCAGGAAGCTTAATTTGTCTCTACTGACTTTATGCTTTAATTTAAATACTGTAGATACGTATAGTTAACAGTTGAAAATTACAAAACAAGTAAAAAGTTATCTCTGATAGTTATGTGATTACAATCCGTTTTCTCTAGCATTTTTTTTCACTCCCCTGAAAAGTCGTAAAAACGCACAAACGAACTTGTGACACCAGAGTCGAGATAATTATATCTATTAGCATATTATTATTATGAATCTATTCATAAAAGAGTTTAACAAAACCTTAAATTACGTCTGTATTTTACTAACGTAATAATTTAAGGTTTTATCCATAAATTACGTCACACATTAAGGGTGTCAACAAAGTGAGACAAGGAGTTCATGCACATGTATAAATCTATGTATTATATGAAAACATTGAACTTCAACTCTAACGAAAATCAGTAAAATATTTTTCAAAGTGCTTAATATGTGTCGTCGCACCAAAGGACACACAAATGTGACGTAATTTACGAATAACCCCATTTTAGCGCGTGATATTTCACCAAAAACAAATTTTCGCTAAAATGGGATTATGGGACATTTTACGTTTTTTTAATTAGGCCTTAAGGCTCATGCAGACGAGGAGGGTTTCTCGCATCAAACGTGTAATTATCGTACGGATATAAATGTAAACCTTATGTAAACGTGTCTTGAACCTGCGAGGATATAAAAAAAAAACTCGCCTAGTGTAAACTTAATATACGATAATCGCATGTGGAAGGGCGATTATATATTTTCTCGCCATCGAAAGGTGGCTCGAAAGGAGAGTCTCGCATTCAAAACGGGTCATCGATTTGTACAACAATCGCATAACATGAAAGAATTGATCGAAAAGATCGTGTTTAGATGAGTCGAGAAATCGAAAGTGACCATCGCCTTGCAATATAACGAGTTTTTGTTTATTGATCGAATTTAAACAAACGAGTGCTAGTCTCGCCTGGAGAAAATCGCATCAAGACGTGCGAGAAAGTCTCCACGTCTAAGGGCTCCCACACAAAACTACGAATTCGCATCGCATCGCAAATATCTGCGAGCGCGAGCTCGACAAATGCACTACAAGAACTTCCGATTGGATTCGCATCGCGCCACATCGCATCACAGTTTTGTGTGGGAGCCCTAAACCCCTCCGCCCACGGCGTAATAGCGTAAGGGTATCGGAAAACGAGCGTAGTACGAGAGTGATAAGAGCACGTACTTGTTCAAACAAGACCACAGAAAGAGCGGTGTTGGAGCGAAGTGTAGGAGATTTTTATTGCTCTGCAGGTCTCGTGCAGTCAGCGACAAAATTAGCGGACATTTTACAAGGTAGCGTTTTGACCACAACATAACACACCTGATGTTAGGTGATGATTCGGTCGAAGGTCGGTGTTTAAGATGATAAAGACAATCGGAAAAAATGTTATTGTTTGGCTACTTATGGCGCTGACTGTACTCGTTGCGTTTTTACGATACGCTTACGACTAGTTTGCGGACGGCCTTAATAAGCATTTGCTAATGTCTTGCGAAAACTATGTAATAAGTATAAAATTTAGGATGGAAAAACACGAACCAAATTGCGCAACTTAAACCCGCGACCCCACTGGGTTTTGTGTGAGTTTTGCGTCAAGTTATCAATCGTCAAGCGTTTTTTGTAGGAAGAAATGTAGGTATGATGGTAGGATGAGCCCTAGCGGCGAGTTTTTGAATCACTTTTTCTACATACAAAAACTCGTTTACGCGCTAAAAACTCACACAGAAAACAACAGAAACTCGTTCAGTTCTGTCCCTCTAACCAATTGAACTATCAATGGTTAAATTATCACCATTAATTGTATTCGCGTTTTACTCAAACAAATGTCTTGAGCCCTAGCGGCGAATTTTTGAATCACTTTTTCTACATACAAAAACGCGTTTACGCGCTAAAAACTCACAGAAAACCGTTCAGTTTTGCCCTTCTAACCAATTGAGCTATCAATGGTTAAATTTTTTCCATTAATTGTATTCACGTTTTACTTAAACGTGTTAAGCTATTTATAGCCGCCCACTTATAGGAGCCTGACTTATATTTTAAACTCGGAGGTAATTGCTCAATAGAGATTTAATCGATAAATGGTCTTCTCAAGTCTCAAGAGTTTAGAAAAAACTTTGAAAACGAGTTGGACTTCATTTAAGCCACCAATGTTGGAGGGTTTACTTAATTCGCCAACTCCGCTTTAGTGATGTCAGGTATCCATCCAACAGTCCATAAACACGAAATTGCCAGCGTAAACTAGGACAACCAGGGACCTGGGTACCTAGGTAACTAGGGTATAGGATTGTTGGGATGCCGCAAAATAACCTTTGGGTTAGTAAAGTGACATTTTAGCTGTAGCAATCGGTGTTTTCCCGCTCTACAGAGCGAGATGCGGCAAGAAAATCTTGTATTGACGCAACGTGAGAACACTGCGTCAAAACAAGATACGCCTGTTAAATGCATCGATAGCCACTACGTAAAGTAGCGTATGTGATGAGGGCGAGTCGATTTGATTCGTATTGATGACGCTATAACCATACCATTTATCAATTGAATATTCATTATAAACATTTGCGCATGCTTGGCGAATACGTGATTTTTCCATGCTAAACTAGTTTTAACTGCCCACGGCATTAGAAGAAAAAGCGCAGAAGGTTCTTTCATTGAATGTATGTGTAGCTGTGCCGTTATATGTAAAAGATTTAATCGATTTAAATACAATTTCAAATCTCTCTCTCGGATAAAGTTATGTACGCAAGAAAAGTTACAGAAAGTAAAAAAAAACAATACCCATACAAAATAATTTTATTTTATTGTAAACTTTAGGAAAACAAACAGCCTTAATCAACAAAGTTAGAATATATAGATTAGTTACAACTGGCCTTTCACAGTTTGTTATATAATGTTTATATAGAGTTGGATTCATGTGATTACATTAAAACGACAAACTTGAAACTAGCTGAGCCTGTTCCAATCTCCTTACACCGCACCGGTAAAAGCGCTGGCAAGTAACACCAAGTAGGTAATTTTTTGGGCGCAATCACATTTACGATTTTTTGTTTCATCAAAATCTTTGTAAGTATTGTAAATATTTATTCGTGCTATACTCAAAGGTTTTTCTTTGGCACTCATGGCATTTCTCATAAAGATCAAGCTTTGGTCGGCTTCAGGTCTTGGTCTTTTACCGAAGAAAAACGTGATGAAACCATAGCTTAGGCTGGTATTTTAAAATGACGCTCCAGCGATAATTAATACCTACTTAAGCATAGATTTCAGTTTGTCATTTCATACAAATATGTCACACTTAATCGCTACTCAGGTAGAAATCAAGGCGTGAATGTAATTCTAGAATAGAGAGTGAGATAGAGTTAGGACATTTTCTAGTGCTTGTCTAACTATCACACTCCAGTTAAAAATCTGTCGCCAAGTATCCATCGGTGTTTTCTGGCCTCAGAGCCCCAATCCAGGCATAGCGTGGCGTCACCTTCGACCACATCGTCACTGGTCACCTTAAGGTGACAAGTGGAACCTGCTACCCTAAAAGATGGTAAAGAAAATTACAGTGCGCCTTAAATAAAAATAGTGAAAATGCTGAAATAATTAAAGATTAGAATTTTTTTTTAATTTGCCAGCGGGTTAACCCACTTGTATTATTGGGATTGGCAAAAGGGCTATAAGATTATACACCTAAAATCTATGTCTTAACTTCAAAATTCCCATCATTGTCTATAATTAAAAAATGAGTAGTAACTACTAATAATTTCATTAAAAGCACTAGCAGCATTTGCGCATTGATTTGCAATTTTTTGCATTTGCACATTGACACCACTTATTCCGCTCGCGTGCTCACCAGACCCAATTTATATCTGTAATGCAATTTAAATGTTTTGGGGAAATTGCTGGAACCCGTGCAGGCATTACATTCTGGGACATTACCGGCCACCTGGAAACCGTACTCACGGTTGATCCCCAGTCAAGCTGCATTTGTATTAGCTCACCGAGGAAGAGGATAAACTTTTCGTTGCAGTTTTATGTGCTCGAATCAGCGTAAGTGTTAACATTGTTGGTGGGTAAATAGAAAAATGTTCCGATTATTCCGAGAAAAAAAAGTCAGTAAATAAATTAAATTAAAGTGTTGATAAAAATAGTCCTCGTGTTGTTTCGTTTCCTACGTAATCGCGTGACGTATGGACCAATGACGTAAACTTTCACAGCGGCCATCACGACGAACGTCAAATGTAAGAGTCTAGCGACTCTTGTTAATCAAACGTGTAGTTTTGTTTTGCCTCCTGACGTGGCCTTTATATCTTAGTTCACTCTTAATCACCAGACAATACTTTTCTGATTAGTGTAGTGAAATAATATGTCTTTTCTTCAGTTAACATTCACAAAGCGGTTAAATACAATACGCTTCTATAGAAAAAAAATACCCAAAATATTGCTATTTTAAATAACTTCTTTAATTTTTCACTCTATCAAGGATGTATGTAACTTTGAGAATATCCAGAAACCTTCGTGACAATTCTCAGTTACTCTCTAGTCCGTTAAGGACCGATTTTTTTAATCGTAATCTAAGTTAACTATAGTCCAAAATGAATGAAGGAATGGTTAATTATATTAATACACTTTTGACAATAGTGATCTTTGCTAACGATCAAAAAACCGGCCCTAAGAAACCTTTGTGACAACACTCTGTTAATTTACAGGCAAAGCGGAAACACATATGACAACTGCCCTGCGTCCTTCATGGCGCCAGTTCAGAGCAGAAATACTCATTACAACTACGGCACGGCGCAAGGTCTTAGCGGTAATCCTTATTATAATTATCAGCCGCACTCCACGGCGCAAAGTTACATGGGAAATAATAATAATAACCGACAACCACCCTACATGCCGCATGGTCACAGCGGAAACTAATAACAACCACTCGACGTCCTCCACGGCGCAAGGTCACTGCGGAAACAAGATCACTGCGGAAACACTAATAACAACCACATGTCGCCCTCCACGGCACAAGGTCACTGCGGAAACACTAATAACAACCACCTTTCGTCCTCCACGGTACAAGGTCACTGCGGAAACACCAGTCTTACTAACAACAAGCAAAATTGAAACTGGCATGACAAATCTTAGATTCTCTCCAGGTATGTATCGAAATGCAGTCGTTTTAATAAGTCAACGTATTTATACCAAATATACATCAGTATTAAAAATTATTTATTATCTAACAGTATTAGAATGTGAAATTTTAATCAACGTGATAAAACTAGTCTTTAAAAATCGCAGGCATTGGCATGAATCAAAGATCAATTTTACTAGTCGTGACGAAAAATAATTAGATTATTTTCATTATTAACTCTGTAACGAGTTTTAAGATGACTTTTAATAAGTAGTATGGCATGTAACGTTCTAAATACACAAATAGAGTGTTTAATTAGACGCGATTAAGTTTGTCTAGTATTATGTAGCTTTTCCTAAAATCAAATGTATTTTTAAACACTTTTATTAGCTTCACTTGTTTAAATAAACATTATCGGAAGTAGACAATTTAAAATATTAAATTTTAGATCTAAAAATATTTAGTTTTTCCGCTAATAAGTATGTAAAAAAAGCCTAATATTTTTTGTCTTAAAATTATAGATGTTTACAGACATGTCATGCTTGAATCTATAAATTATCGGGACAAATATGCTTAGTTGTAAGTTTTGTTAAGGTTTACCAATAATCCACCTAAAAAAAGGAAAGGAATGTAAAAGTGAGAAAAGCTGTGACAGCAGCAAAGAAAATGCAAAAAAAAGAAAAAAAGTACTACAATGAAATAATAGTCTATGGTTTAATTAAGTACATATGTATTTTTTTCCTAAGAATTAACTAAGTTCACATAGATATAAAGACAATGTCGAAGTATTAAAATTAGTGTGCCATTATAGGCTCAATATGTTAGGATTTTAGGAATAATGTTACCCATTTTAGGGGTTATGGGCTTTTATGGCTGCTTCATTTAATGACTTTTTTCGCAAAATGGCCACGTTTTGAAAAATAATATTAACGTACATTCTTGTGCTATTTAATAAAACTAGTGCCATTATTATAGCTTTATTATCAAGAGGCATACAATTTGCCAACAGTTTATAAGATTTGGAATCTAAATTGACATTAGATGTAAAATGTGATATCAAAATTCTTAGTGTGACAAAAAATATTCGTAGATTTATTATTTTGTTTATTTTCTATGTAAAACAGTTGCGTAGATGATGGTGTTCGTTTCATATTCATATTAATATAAAGGAAAATACTGTAGCATTATACATATACTCAATTCATGTATTTACCACTATATGGGTAAGTGTACCTACATTGTATTGATTGCAGGTGTTAGTTTAGTTATCGATCGCCATTATCGATTCGTTAGAGGCTTTTGTATACTTCTAACTTTGTCGAACATCTTATAGAGAATATTACTATAATGTAGTAGTCACTTACTACATTTTTTATTACTAAGATACTGTAACGCTTGTAGCATAGCTTGTCTGGTTAATTGTAAAGCACCCTGTAAACGATCAAATTTGTTTGACAAATTTGTCTGTCAAATTTTACGTTCTCATCAAACATCAACGCAAACGGTCAAACAACAGATCACAAATTTCAAACACGACTATCAATCCAGATTTTCATCAAACGCGACAAACACGTAGATTGTTTGACAAACGCTTCAAACAAAGCTGCAAACTATCAAATAATTTGACAAACACGTAAAATTTGTCAAACAAATTTGATCGTTTATAGGGCGCTTAACAGATCAACCGGGTATAGCAACACTCATCAAGCCCATCACTTGGATATGGCATATTATGCAAAGAGCGCTCCCGTGCCTCGGAGGGCACGTTAAGCTGTCAGTCCGGACTAATTAGTCGTAAAGCCAAGTCTGAGGCCTTCGGGCGGTCTGATAACTTCGACACTAGACTCGATGCTCATACGAAAGAAGACTAAGAAAAGGGAAAGACTAAAAACGGAAAGAAACGATATTGTTTTATCAGTCTCAGATCTGAAATTGCGATCAAGAACGTATTCTAATAAGAGCTTTAAATGCACTATTATGGATAAAGAGGACAGTCAATTGAAAAAATATCTCCGTAATGAGAAACGTGTGTACTCTGTATATCCAATTCTTGATTTATGTAAATGACTCGGGACCTATTTGCGAACATGCGCTTTATATATTAATACACCAGTCTTTTTTGATGTGTGCTTGGTGGTAGAGCATTTTCTAGTACTCCTACCACCTTCAAGTTGAGAATCTGTCACCGAGCACCTATCGGTGTGTTCATACAGCTTCACATAAGAGCCAAGTCTCATTCCATGTGTAGCTTAGCGCCACCTTTGCCACATCGTTACTTAATATCACGTGACATGTGGTCAATCACTACCATGCAAGGTAAAAAATAAAAATGTGTATGTGCTTAATTGTACTTACTAAAATATAAAGTGCAGATTTGTATATTCAATAGGTTAGAAGTTTGCCCGAATTAACCTGTGTGAGCTTATTTAATGACGACTTACACGTTGTTATTAAAGATAAGGGTAAAAAGTTTTTAGGAACATCACTATAAATAACCAATCATAGAGTCTTTGGCAAAAAAAAAGGAAGAACACGGTTAAAATTTACGAAGTAAAGAAAATGTTTACCATCAGAAGATCTGATAACCAATCAACATAAACATATTTTTCTGCATTATCAAAATTGCATTATAAAATCTGATTTTATATGCCTTCGTAATATGAATATTAATATTATTAAGTACTACTCCTATTTAGTTAGACTATTTATCGACTTCTATTTTTTTATCCCTACTACGTATATATTATATTACACGTCTGACTGAATCCTCATTTTTATATGAGTATATTTATGTAATATATATTGATATTAAAAGTATTTCTAGGATATAGTGATGATAAAATTGTGATTTGATAAATATTTGTTGGGATTGAAATCTGATTTTTATAACGATATTAGACGATGTTGCACAACGGGCAAATAACCCACTGCAAAGCACAAGATCGTGGGTTCGAATCCCGCTAAAGACATAAGCGCAAGTTTTGGGTATGAGGCCACGTGGTTTCTGATACCCTATAATATTATAAACAGGGGATCCTAGTTAATGGTCAGACAGGTCGTTATTTGATATTAAGACTCTTTCCGACTATTGACATTTCAATAACATAAGATCTCAAATTGATATCGGATGTATTTATCTTCTATTCTATATGTACTATTTTGATACCCTATTATAAACAAGGGATCCTAGTTACTGGTCAGACAGGTCGTTATTTGATATTAAGACTCATTCCGACTATTGACATTTCAATAACATAAGATCTCAAATTGATATTGGATGTATTTATCTTCTATTCTATATGTACTATTCTGATACCCTATTATAAACAGGGGATCCTAGTTAATGGTCAGACAGGTCGTTATTTGATATTAAGACTCTTTCCGACTATTGACCTTATAGTAACGTAAGATTTCAAATTGATATCGGATGTATTTATCTTCTATTCTATATGTACTATTTTGATACCCTATTGTAAACAAGGGATCCTAGTTAATGGTCAGACAGGTCGTTATTTGATATTAAGACTCATTCCGACTATTGACATTTCAATAACATAAGATCTCAAATTGATATTGGATGTGTTTATCTTCTATTCTATATATGTACTATTCTGATACCCGATTATATACAAGGGATCCTTGTTAATGGTGAGACAGGTCGTTATTTGATACTAAGACTTATCGACCATTGACATATCAATAATATAAACTCTTAAATTGACATTAGATGTATGTTCTAGTAGTATTTACCTTCTATTCTATAACTAAGTCTACTATATACTATTTATATTGTATAACATATTGTAACGTTAGTTAAGCTAAGTTGCACCATTCTTAAGTAAACGTAACTATCAGTTAAATCTCCAGTCAGGCAAAAATTTGTGGCACTAATTATGTTTAAACTGGCGTTATAATTTAACGGTAACCCTGAAGCCCAAATCTGGCCGGTTAAAATTAAAGCTGCAGTAGTAAGCTGTCGAGTACTCGTTGATGGTGCAATTAGTTCTAGATACACTTCTCGATTGAAGTTGAAGCTACAGTTAATTTTAACTGTAACAAAAACTTTGACTATGGTTATGGTGCAACCCAGCCTTTTTCATTGTACTCAATTTTATCTTTGATAATATTATTACCTATGAGTCAAAGTTTTTCGGTGGAATTCTCAACTTTCGTGATACACAAGGAATGCCCTCCAGGTAAACCGATTGTCTTCGAAATCGTGTGAAATGAGGTACATTTCATTACATTTTCAGTATATAATATGTAACATAATGCCCATATAAAGCCTAAGCGACGATATTCCATACAACAAGGCGAACAAAATTAAACTTCCAAAAAAAATGTTATACTTGAAATGCTCTGCAAAGTTTTTCCAGAAATGTAACTGACACGGCTTTATAACAGCTGAATATTTTGACCTTTATGTTCTGAACTCTGTTAATTCATAGGTCAGTGATCTATTAATGCCTATTCATTAAAGTGCCTCAGTGAGTAAAATAGTCAGCTGTTTTAGGGCTGTGTCAGGTACATTTCTGGAAGAAACTTTGCAGACCTTTTCAAGTATGAAAGAACATCGGCCACTTGTCATACTGCCCTGGACCTGCCCGCAATCAAAATCAAATCAAAATTTTTTTTATTCAATAGGATACATTGTGATCACTTTAAAACGTCAACTCAAAAGCTACGCCTGTTCCAACCTCCTTACGCCAGCAAAATAACAGGCAAGAAACGCCCGGCAGGTACTTTTTTGGCGCGATCACATTGACAATTTTATTCATAAATTTCAATATATTTTGTATAAAAATTGCGAGCTTATTGCAATTGTACGACCGAAATGCAACAGTTTTTGGTGTGTGAGATTAACGTTAGCTTCAGAAAAATTAAAAAGAAATACAACAAAATTGGTAGAATATGTATTGTGCGTTCAAAACATCCAAGCATCGTGTAAGTTAAAAAATATCATTAAAATCCTACGAAATTAAAAAATCAATATCATTTTTTTCTACAGTTTCCTTAAAATATCGTTTGTATAATCATAATAGGCAAAAAATTACAATTTTTTTCATGTAAAGCTCGTTTTCATACAACCTCGGGTCCGTTTTGGTCATTGTTCTTTATGTAAATATTTTTTTGTAAATTTAATTTTTTTCGCCTAGAATACCTGACTTAGGCTTTATATAAGAATATTATGTTACACGTTGTATAAAGGTTAGATCAGTAAATAATTATAACATATATTCTTAAGAATTAAGAACTAAGTAGGACGTAAGCTTTTTTGGCACTGTTCTGTGCACCATTTAGTTTACATCTAATATATTTACCTAAGATATTTGAGATGATAAGTGCATGCTTTTTTTTTTATTTTTTTATCTTCATGATAGATACTATTTTAATCTTATTTGAGAATTTATCACACGTTAAATTACTTTTATACGCATAAAAAAAACTTATTTTTAAATCGAATATTAACTTTATAATTTCGTAACGGAAAAAAAACTCTTGGCCTCTGTGATTCGTCTTCACCTTGTTATTGTTTATTATTTGTCTTTAGACAACTTTAAGATTCTACACTGGATGTAATCGTTTCTAATTAAGATACAAGTTAAAATTGTAGTATCGTAGCAGTAGTAGTAGTAATAGTAGTGTTCAAGGTGTCTATAAAATTAAAAAATTATAACCTAACATGTTCTGCTATTTTCATTACTTAGGTACTTAATAAACCAAGACAATGGTGTCGATTCGGTTTTGCATTCTCTAAAACTAAACTAAATTTGACAGGTCTAATAGTAATGCTGTTCTTTTTTAAAAAGTGGTTAGCAAAAGACAGCAACACTATTAGACCTGTCAAACTTAGTTTAGTTTTAGAGAATGCAAAACCGAATCGACACCAATGTGTAGTTAGCAAAATTATTAATTAATACAAATGAAGAGGACATTAACGGCTTACGCTAGAAATTAATAATCGATCCTCATCCGTTATCTGCGGTTTAGGATCGATATGCAATGTCATAATATGCTATTTTAGTATACTAGGGCTTGACATATCGTTCCAAAACCGCGGATAACGGATCAGGGTCGATTTTATTATTTCAATATCGGGAGTCAAAAAATGTATTATTAATTTGATTTATTTTTGATACTTAAATACAGTCAATTTCTTATAGGTATGAATATAAATACTAATACATTTTAAACTAGATTGTAGCTCAATATACATGAAGGTAGGTATTAGGTACACAAAAAACAAGCAATAAGAATATCGAGACGAATGCGGTGAAAGTACCACAAAGCAGTAGTTACCTAAGCTTTGCAGATGACACCCCCAAGATAGCTCAATATCTTTGTCCTGGTTAGCTACCACCCTCTTGTTAAGAATCTGTCGCCAAGCACCTATCGGTGTATTCCGGCAGCCTCACTTGAGAGCCAGTTCCCAGTCCAGGTGTAGCGTGGCGCCATCTTAGACCATATCGTCACTTAACATCAGGTGACTTGTGGTCAAACGCTGCCCTATAAAAAGTAAAAAAAAAAAAAAAAAAAACTACTAAGTGGATTAGTCAGACGACACAGCTGTGGCGTCTGAAAGATATCTTTACGTAATTGCCAAATGAATTTTCCTTCATAATTGCAAAAGCCGTCAAGAAGTGACTACGCCTAAAAATCCACATTGTCACTTTGGAATAATATCACACATTCAAAAATCAAAAAATCTTTATTTAACAGGATTCATAATATGATCACTTTAAAACGTCAAACTTAAAACTAGCTACGCCTGTTCCAACCTCCATTCATATACCTAAGTGTTTTTCTTGGCTCGCATTAAGCGCGTGTCATTTGTGTGACGCAGAAACCCCTTTCTAAGCTAGATAGGAGGCGCGGATCCAGCCCTCAAAAAAGGTAGTGGTCACGGCCAAGTGCGAGTCGGACCACGGACTCGCTCAGCGGAAAAAAGAAACGTGTCTCGTCAGTGCCATCTATCCAAGGTTTTAGAACTTCATTTCTTCAGCTGTCGTAAAACTTCCCATTAGGGATGTGGGCATGCCCACCATGACCACAACGATGGATCTGCGCTTGGCTGATTGATATCCGCGTAGTTGATTCTCGCGGATGTAATTCTGCAGCACAAACTATCTTGTGCTCAAACACTAAAAAAAATACTGACTTTCCTTCTGAGTAAGACCGATTCCTTCCAAAATGTTACCTTTTCTTCCTTATTTCACCTTAGTTTTCCTTCTGACTCAAAAGTCCTTCCCTTTTAACTCAGAAGGAAAATGTATTTCGGAAGGTATT
This sequence comes from Opisthograptis luteolata, assembly GCA_931315375.2. Classification (NCBI taxonomy): domain Eukaryota; kingdom Metazoa; phylum Arthropoda; class Insecta; order Lepidoptera; family Geometridae; genus Opisthograptis; species Opisthograptis luteolata. The sequence continues at coordinate 10,956,130 of OV928042.1, forward strand.
GTTGTTTCTACTGAAGGGTTGTCTACCATCATTTCGAATCAACAGACACTATTGTTACCAGTAGATTGCTTACCTCTGAATTAACGAGACCTAGGTACTATTGATGACCTCACCTTTGCCAAGCTCGTATCCTGCTTCGTTGCATCGAGTTTACGAAGTATGTACGACGAAGTAAGTATCGATGCGTTTTTATATATAATTTTGCCTCCTACTTATTAAAGCTCGTCTTAACTTATTTCTACAGTACCAATTATTGAAACTCTCATATTAAAAAACTGCCAATGACAAAAGTAACTGAATAATAACAAATTTTCCGATTTTCTTTGTCATCTAACGTCCGAAATTAATAATCGATACTGATCCGTTATCCGCGATTTTGGATCGATATGTCATTTTTGTAGCAATATGTCAAGCCCTAGTATACTAAAATGGCATATTATGACATGACATATCGATTCAAAACCGCGGATAACTGATCAGGATAGATTATTAATTGCGGGCATTAAACACCAACCTTCGACTAAATCATTACTTAACATCAGATGTGTTGTGTATTGTTTGCCAGCTCTACAAGTATTTATAAGTAGGAAATAGAGACATTTGCTCGGTTATAATTTATTTTATCCGGACGAGGCTGTTTTGCACAGAAATGTGTGGTAAGTAAATACCTACTCCATAACTAATATTATTACGGCTGTAATCAGCTGGACTTGCCAGCGAGTATCGTCAAATATTTGTATGAAAAGCAGGACAGCGATAACATCTTTCTTTTCATACAAAAATTGGACTATACAATATACAAGTATACACCATGACGCTAATAGTACACATGATCGATCTCATAATAGGGGTACTGAGTATGTGTGACTATATGTGATCCTAACATTTTCAACTCCCAATAATCGCAAAAACCATGTCTGAGGCAACCTAAAAACTCAAGACAAAAGCGTTTGTCACTAGCTCATATACAAGAAAAGAAGATAGCAGAATGGACGCCATAACAAATAAAGTAGATACTCATGTTTTAATAATCATGTCTTTTATTTTCTTCACGCCTCAACCTGTTTTGTTATCCTTATTTTTTTTTTGTACTTTTTACTTAGGTTTCGTTTACAAGTCCTGTTATGCCACCTGCAGACTTGCACGTTTCATTCCATCACTAGCATTCAGCCACTTTACCTATTACGTCATTCGGATCGATTCCGTGCCAATTTTATTCTATACCTCTTCTATCTACTTTCAGGCCCTATCATTCTAAAGCCAGATAAGAAGAGCAAATTCGTCCTCCTCTACGGCGGCAATACTTACAAGCGATGCACAATTTCCAGGAAGGGCATAATTTGGAAATGTACCAGTAGCAAAATAGACGAGTGTAAAGCTAAGATAACTACTGACGATTCTAAAGGATTTCTCTCTGTAGTTCAGATGAAAGGAGATCATAATCATAAGGAAAACATGTCCTTATCGGAGGAAAAGCCTAAACATATATATTTTACAACTGATTGATATTGTACAACGTTTATAAAAGTATAGTCGGATACGTTTTAGTGACAGTATATTTCAGAGCACCAAAAAAATAATTACAATATATAATATCCGTTTGTTGTAATTATCAGTGATCGGAGTAGGTAGAGCTATTCTGTGTACTTATGGCAAGGTAAAATAATATGGATACTCCCCAAATTCCGGGACTGTCGGTGAACAATTGAATTCAAGTGGTGCAGAAAGAGACAAAAACAGGTGTGTCACTCTAGCGACAGAAACACCCTGCTATTGTTTTCTTTGCTTCCATAATGCGGCGATATCGCGAGTTTCAACAAAGCGGCAAAAAAGTTTAGCAACGTGTTGCTGATGTAAAATTTACAACGTCGCTCATGCGCTTATTGACTTGCATAAACCATTTTTTATACTTGTTGATAAAAAATAATATAAAAAAAATTATATTCATTAAAATCTCAGTCGAATTTCCATGGAATATCATCATATTAACATCAATGTTTGCGATCAATGAACCTAAATAGCTCTACCAAGTCTGATTTATGGTCATTATAAACACAAGATAATATTTATATAATACATTACACAATTATAAGAGCAAAAGAGGTAAAACTCAGCGGATGTGTTAACAATTTACTGTTTTCTGTTCCCAATTTATATGAGGCTTAAAACGTATCTGATTATAGTGACGATAATTATATTTTTTAGATAGGTATTAAATGTATCAATAGATGAGACCTTCATTATTTTTTATTTACGGGTAAGGACAATTGCTATATTGCTATAAGTTTAATAGTTTATAAATAAATGTAAGTTAAATTTCTCTTAGATAAGAGTAAATCTATCTAAATTAATATATTATCACAGAAATAATTGAAATATAAAACATATTTAAATTGCAATTTATGTATCATTAATTTTAAAAGTATCAACATTACCTCGTACAATATTTCAGTAAACACTAAGTATATTATGGTTCTATGAATAATTGAATATATTTTATGTATATAACATAGACGTAAGGTATATGACCTCAATTAAAATGTAACTTTTTAGTAGTTGATCGTTTTTATTATTATTAATTATTAACGATTAAGAATAGCTATAACGATATGTACTTCAGTTATATAAATACTCAAGTAAATAAGGCATAACGGTAATCAAACTTAAATGAAAATAAAGCTATTTAGTTAATCATATTTTAAGGGCAATAAAAATTCTGTTTGTATTATACTGACCCCCTCCCTCCTTTAGCCTTGACCGTGAAATAATTATCATTTTTCAATACAAATTTAACCCTATTTGACCCCGTTAGAGGATGAATTTTGAAAAATCTTTACTATCGATGAAAGTGTGAGTTAAATTTCGGATATTCCAAGCACTTACCTAATGATTTAAGGTTATTATAATTTCAAAGTTTGACGTAATATCGACAGATTTATCCCTAACATTATAAACTAATGCCCGTAATTAATAACGGATCAGGATCGATTATTAATTTCGGGCGTTAGGTACACTCCACTGGGTTCGCGTGGTGGATTATGGAACGTAATAGGCTGATAATTAATAAATAATGATTAAGGTAACAAATCTATCAAAGTAATAATAATCAATAACAAAAACAATCTGTAACAAAGTGCATTTTTTATAATAATCATGTTACTAAAATATATTATGATGATGTTGTGTGGTTTGTGACTTAATAAAAATACATAGTTTATATTATATTGGTTGTATTTTACAATAAGTATCATCGACAATAAGAAATAATATTAAATGTTAAACCTTTGCAAATAGCCATTTACTTGAAGAAGTTTATAATTTTGTTATTATGAAGTTGTGTAGAAGACATGTGATACAAACAACAAAACTTATTTTTTTAAACTTTTTACATCATTGTATATGTAGGTACTATAGATATTCGATTTAAAATGGTTCTTTATTTTCGAAACGGGTTTAGCTTTGATTTACTTTTTCATAATAGTACTTTAATATAGAGATATTACAGTAAGCGTTTTTTTTCTTCATATGCAACCGCCCTATATGACTTAGTTTTGTTCAGATTATAATCTTTTTACCCAGGTATGATTGTATGATACCTACACAAGTACCTACACATAATTTGTACTTACTTACAAGTACAAATTATTTTCAAAAAATATCAATCACGGAGCTACGTCGTAAGTCGTATACATTCCTACGTCACAGTCTTCAAGGCTCTTGATTGCTAAGTCATAAATAGGAATTAATTGCCTACTTATTTTTATTTATATAGTTTAACTTGGCACAAAAATGCGGAAATACACTGGTCACTCAAGAACCCAGTCCCCCCTTATTCGGGTCCATTTGTTCGCTAATTTTAATCACTAAGATCTTTTGTCTAAAGTTCTAAACATATGAATGCAATAAACAATTGCATATTGAACAAATAATATGGATGAAGAGCCTTTGTAGAGCTTTTTCCATCTTGTTCGGTCTTTAGCCATCAAAATTCAAAAAAATTCAAATTTCAATAATGTTTATTCAATAGGATACATTGTGATCACTTTAAAACGTCAACTTAAAACTAGCTACGCCTGTTCCAACCTACTTACGCCGGCAAAAGAACAGGCAAGAAACGCCCGGCAGGTAATTTTTTTGGCGCGATTACATTGACAATTTCATTCTTATTACTAATTGATTGAATTGGAGCAAGTTTACTAAAACCCCAAGATTTTTTTGTCATCTAATAGTTCGATATTTTTTAATTAGCTTTACTAATAAGATTTCTCTTGTTTGATTGTACACATTGGGATATGGGAACATGAATATTAACGAGTTGCGGGATCACAACCAAAGCAGACCAGACCCCACAAGCAGTACCCGTTCACGAGTTGACGCATGTGCCAGCCATCGCTCTCCTCGACCATATGAGAGGGAAGAGGGAGCATCTTTTTGACCTCTTGGTATGTCTTTACGATGATGATGTCCTTTTTCTGACTTGGTCTATTTATGTTTCTCTCGGTCTACCTCTCGTCCTCCTCTTTTGTAGTATCCATCAAGGATGGTTTTTGCATAGTCGTCATTACGTACCAAGTGGCCATGCATGTTTCCACATTTTATCTCAATGTTGTTGTCAGGGACGTTATTTACGCTCTCAAGTACAAAAACTACTTACTGAGCCTATATTTAAAAAAAGGGACAAGGTTGCTCTTTTAGTCTATAGGTATATAAGAAAATCCTATGTTTTAAAATTCACACAAGGGAGTTCGACTCGCACTGGACTGATATTTTTACCTATGTAATTTATTATTGCAGGATTCCTTGAGCGAAGATATAGTACCCGCAGACCATACTTTCCAGCGTGGTAACAAAAAAGACGTAACTACGTAGTATGTAGCCCTATCTGATCGAGTATCTACCAACAGAACACTAGCGGTGTGCAATCGTGGCTAGTTTTCATAATCGAGACATTTACTAACACTGATAAATTAGTAACTTACTAATTTTCATATTCGAATAACGTAGGTTACGCGTATGCTGCACCATTCACCGCAACTACTATGTCTCATAATTTCATTCCGCGACGCTAATAACAAACCGATCATGACATAAAGAATTTCTTGTGACTGTAATCGAAATATCTCGATACATCTTCATAATCGAATGATTCAATTAGCATATTTCATAATCGCTCGCCGCTACAAAACAGTCCCTATAACCAATCAAGGATGTACGTTAATTCACAACCATTGCTGTTCACAGTGACAGTGGTAACTGCGATCGACGGTGCTACACTCCTTATGCTCAACGGGTTTGCCTTCATCGACCCCTCTCCTATGCCCAACGGGGAACGCTGGTACTGCTCCGGGAGGTACCGGTGGAAGTGCAACGTGTGCCTTCACGTCAACGACGACTACGAGCTGGTCTGTATATCCAACGAGCATACGCACAAAGCACCCGTTTATGAAAAGACGGCTAGTGGTTTGTATGTGGAAACTGTGCCGTGAGGGTTGGTCAAAGCATATTGCAAGGATCACGATGATGCTTGTAATGTTGCAGTTTTTGAGATATATTGAATGGCAGTAAGGGGACTTGGAAGTAAAAAAATCGATTTATATCTCTTTAAAATAAATCGATTTGTAAAAAATCGATTATTTAAATAAAAAATAATCGATTTTTTATAAAATAGATTTTTATTTAATAATTTTTTTCTAACTATTCGATAAGTTGCATTTTTTTGTACATTGTAATAAAATTACCTAAAGTAACTTTTATCTGCAAAATTCGATTGAAATGTGTAGTTTGGCTACACATTGGTTTTGTTATACAAACATTATCTTTTATTACTTTAAAAAAAGAGAGTAGGTAAAAAAAATCGACTTATCAGTAATCGATTTTTCATATTTAGATAATGGATTATTAAAAATCGATTAAAAGAGAAAAATAATCGATTAATATAAAAATCCATTAATTTTTTACATCCCTAAGTATGGGCTCCCACACAAAACTACGAATTCGCATCGCATGGCAAATATCTAAAGCCGCGCGAATGCACCACAAGAACTTACGATCTGTAGTGAGATTCTAATACTCTCGGAAAGTTTCCGTGTTGGATTCGACGTCACTTTTGCTTCACTGAAACGTTTTCCGAGGGCTAAAGGTGGCGGAAACTTTTCCGTGACTGAGCAGCTGGTTTTTCAAATTAAATATCAGTTTCCGAATTCAGATTAAAGAATCGTGTCAAAAAAAATTGAGATAAATAGTAATTTACATACAGTTTCTAAGCGTTTTCTGCTAATATGTTTTATGACCCTTGTCTTATACTTGAATTATTTTTTTTTGTCGGCTGTCAATTTTTTTAATTAGCAGGGTGAATAAATGTCTACGTTATGTATCTTTGAGTTTTGATCGTTTGTAGCGCTCTTGACCCGTGATACAACCGCTATGGTTCAACTGGTTGTACCGCGGGGACGGAAGTCTATCTATGGTTCAACTGGTTGTACCGCGGGGACGTAAGTCTATCTATGGTTCAACTAGTTGTACCGCGGGGACGGCATTCTAGTATCCATAGTCCTACTGGTTGTACGACGGGGTAACTTTACCCATGGCTGAACAGGTTGTACCTCGGGGACGTCAGTCTACCCATAGTCCAACTGGATGTACAACGGGAAAGTAACTTTACCCATGATCCAACACGAGAACTTAAGGTGTCCTTTTACTGTTATTTCTGTACTGTTTGTTACACCGGGTTTTATGTAACGTTAGGCAAGTAAATAACTAAATGATAATACGTTTTCCATGTTAAGAGTATGTACCTGAATTACTACGAAAAAGCAATTATTATATCTTGTTACTTTTAGTGCTAGTTGTTTAGTTTTACAACGTTATTATTTTCTTTAATATAGCATCGTCGTGATGTATATATAATAGCAAGTTTTTTTTCTATTCTATGAATAACAAGGATTTGTTAATTAAATTGATAAAAAATCTGATAGATGGCGTTGACGATGCAAGAAGGTGCTTGCTGCACCCGAATAAAAGGTCAACAAAAGAAACTTTCATTTCAATCATCCAATCTATCATGCTTTTTTAAGTCTCCCATCTCCACCTTGGTTAGTAAGTTTTAGTTAAACAGAAAAACTCGCCTTTTCCACGTAGAGAGAAACATGAAGTGGCAGTTAGCTGGTGACAAATGACGTAAATGATTGACAAATTTTTTTTTACTCGTCTTGCGCTTTGCTCATTTGAAAAAATAAACCGTGTATTAGGCTGTATAATTGTGTATGCTCTGATCCTATTTGCCTTTTCATTGCATAAATACGAAAAGAGATCCATATCTTGTCAGCGCCATCTATTCATTGTTTAAAACAACGTTAATCAGCTGTCAAATATTTTCCTATTATTTTTATTGAAAATAATTTTATCTTATTATGTTTATTTGTATATTATTATGCAATAATATGTAGGTTGTGTGTTCCTTTGTTAACTTGTTACCTACTTGTAGGATTGTCATCGGCAAAGAGTAGATACGTTATATTTTTGTGCGTATGCGTTCAGGGTATTAAGCAATATATATATATAGGAACTAACGGTACCGATTTGGTTGTAGATTATTTCAAAAGTAATCAGTATTTTGGTGTTATAAATGATTATTTAATACGGGGTGATATAGAATTAAGGTAATATTATTTATTAGTTAATACAGAAAATGTATTTTTGTAAGTGTAGGCTTTTGACCAGGAGCCTAGCTTTATTATTTACTGGTCATTTATATAACAAACGTTTTGAATCACCCTATAAAACCATGACCTAAAATTTAACCTTCGATTTGAGTATGGTTTAATCATAATCATCTTATATTTTATTGTACTTAGGTACCTATATAATAGTTTCATTAAAAAAATCTATGAAATTAAGTAGGTAAGTACATACTTAAGTTGCTAGGTTAAACTATATTAAATATTATTAAAGTTAAATTGTAAATATACCTGACATAATATCAAATATATTATTATTATTATAAAATTTTTACTTGAGTAATTTGGTTTCAATCAATTTTCTGTTCATTTTTCTTTGCTTTGTGGTAGGGTAGTACATTTTCTAGTGCTCGCCTGACTAAAAACCTTATGCCAAGCACCCATCGGTGTGCTCCGGCAGCCTCACTTGAGAGCCAGTTCCCAGCGCGGTGCCAACATACCAGGTTGTAATTTAACGAATAAAAATGAGCAAACAAAAAGCGTTACGCATCTTCGATATACCCCCTCTATTTATTTAACAAATTTATTACCACGATTTTACTAACAGACTGAAATATTTAATGTTTTATATTAAAACATTCAATTAATATAGTATTGATATTCGCATGAAAAATAATCGGGTATCGTAATAACGTATACTTTTTTGTATATTTTAGGCATAACATATTCCAAAATTTATATTCACGAAAACCAAGCAGAGCATATGGTAAAGCGGGAAATCGACAAAGCAGATCCAGCCTACCTTCACGAAAGGCAGAAAGCCAACGAAAGAAAACGACGGTACTTGGAGAAAATGACTAATGAACAAAAAGATTTGAAAAAGGCAAAGGATAGGGAGTACTATCATCAAAGAAAGGAAAGAAAAGATTGGAAATCCATAGCAGAGATGACGGCGATGGAACAAATGATTCAAAGACAGACATGGAAGAAAAGTGCAAAAAAGTATAGGAACAAAATGAAGAAAAACTTAAATAATAGTAGTACATTACTGCCGTGGCGAGCCAAAGAGGACTCGATGGACGAACGTCTAAATATGTAAGTCCATCATAGCGATGATGGCTCAGTGGTAGTGACGTCGGCTTGCGATCCGTAGGACGTGGGTTCGAATCCTGCAATGAGCTTGAGCTTTCGGTGAAGGAAAACATCGTGATGAAACCATAGCTTGGTGGTAGGGTATTTTCTAGTACTCGCCTGGCTAGCTACCACCCTCTTGTTAAGAATCTGTCGCCAAACACCTATCGGTGTGTTCCGGCAGCCTCACTTGAGAGCCAGTTCCCAGTCCAGGTGTAGCGTGACGCCATCTTCGACCGCATCGTCACTTAACATCAGGCGACTTGTGGTCAAACGCTACCCTGTAAATAGTAAAAAAAAAAAAAAAAAAAAAATCAAAGCCTAGTTGCGGCCAAGGCGTGTTTATAGTACTTTCTCAAATAATGCGCGGAAATTAGGCATAACTTTTTTCTTTCGACTTTGGCAGTAACAAGTTTCCTATTATGGCTCTTTCCGCCTCTTAAATTTGAGGTGGCCTTAAAGTATTTATCTCGAAGAAGGTTGTCAAAATAAAGCACTTATTTCCAAGCATATTTGAGAAAAATAACTTAGCTTATTATGACTCTGATTAATGAACTAGGATCACCTTGAAGTCTTGATAAAGACGCGATGGCAGCTCAGTGGTGGTCAGTGACGTCGGCGACGCGTAGGTCGTGGGATCGACTCCTGCAATGAGCTTGAGTTTTCGGTTAAAGAAATATCGTAATGAAAGCTGCTTGGTGGTTCTGATAGAGCATTTTCTAGTGCTCACAAGAATAGCTGCCACCTTTAAGAGTCTGTCGATCTCCAACTGCCTATCGGTGTGTTCCAAAATTTTAGTCTCACTTGAGAGCCAAATCCTTAAAAAAAACATAATTAAGTAAGAAATAACTGTTCATCTTCATTATATAGCGTTACAATAGCGTTTAGGTGTCTTTTAGGCAAGCATGTCTTGGAGGAGTATGTCTTAGCATGTCTGACGATTTGGATGGTATGTATGTCTTCTACAAGCACTGGCCAGCTTGCAGCATCACAGACAATGCAAATGACTGCAGTAATCGGTCTCACCATTGAATGTTAGCTGTTTTATCTAATCAAAATTCTGCTATTACCTCTTTAGTAGTCTCAAGCCAGTGCTAACGAAGTTTTTTCTTTGATCGTCGAAGCTAAGTTAATTTTTTAATTAACTTAGCTTCGACGAGTAATTTTTTAGGTTATGCTGTTTCTTTTACTTTTTGTGTACATTGTTAACGATTTTTTGGTATGATATGGGGTTTTTATGCCTGAAATAAATGTATTTTATTTTATAAGTTGAAACTCAGTGTAATAGGAATTGTATATGAATTCAAACAAAAAACGCCTTGCCTTCTTATCAATCAGCGTTGAATGCGAAAAAAAGTGTTATCCTTGCTGAAGTCTTCTTAATTTGTACTTACTGTATTTACAATATAAATAAAGATAATTTTAAAGATCAAGATCATGACTCATTCTTCAGCAAAAGAGAGAGTAAGGGCCATCATAATACTTAATGCTGTATGCCAAACATAAAGCCATTTATCTTTTTTAGATAATATATCTTATGAAATCATCCAAACGAACCAAGGCAAGCACGGGTCACTTCTGCTCGATAATTACACATTTCATTCAGTAAACGCTGGGTTCCGTTACTGGAATTGCTCGAAAAGAAACTCGTTGGGATGCAAAGCGAGGGTCCACCTCGACAAATTGAAGAATGTAAAGTTCTACGAAAGCAATCATAACCACGCGCCTCCTATTCTAAAGAAGACAAACGGAATTTATTTTGTTATATGGTAACTTTGTATGCTTCGATTTAAAATTGTATTATTTGCAAACGTGTGTGGCCATGTGTGAATTGACACAGGCTGATGATTACCATTTTATACTACCTAAGTAAGGCAGTATAAAGACAAAAAACGCGTTTACGCGCTCACGGTAGAACGCGTTTACTCGCACTATGCGTATGCGTATTGGACTTGCTGGCACTTGTACGGTGTACGCCTCGCTGATCTGCGAAATATTTGCTACAGTGACGTGACCAGTAGTGTGAGTTTTTGCTACAACTTTACGCGTTCTACCGTGAGCGCGTTAACGCGTTTTTGTATAAAGAAATGTACAGAGTACCCCTAGCGGCGAGTTTATGAATCTATTTATTTTAATACAGAAAAACTACGCGTTCGTGGTACGTGGTGGAACTCTGACATTATACTTTCTCAAATTACTAGTATTAAATTGACTTACGAGTAGGTATGTTTTCTTTTTTGTTATTTTATAATAATAAATATGTTCTGTACGAAGGAAAATTGAAAGGGGAATTAAAAGGAAAATTTTAACCTTATTTTTTTTCTTAGATGGTCCTTTATCCTTCTACCATGTAGGTACTAGGTACATAGTAAAAGTGCTAAATGATTAGTAGATATTTTGTTACTTAAAACTACGATGGCTCAGCGACCCAAAGTTTGTCTTGGCCTCCGAAACGAGAGAGCGCCACTCCTCTACCCTGAGCGATTTCAACCCAGTAATTTTGTTACTTACCGTGTTTTAATTATTATGTATTATGTATCTTTGTAAACGATTCTAGATATCTTAACAAACAACGGAGGTGTGATTGCTACTTCTAGGAAAGTCTCGTAGTTTTATTAGTTTTAGCAGTAGATTCTAGTTAATCAACTCTCGGTTCTGCCGGCATTATTTTGATGGTTTATTTTTAGTTGCAGTAGTAACAATGTCGAATGGTCAAACGCTACTCATTGTTAACGGTTACACGTTCAAGCGAGAGATTTGTGTGACCGATGGATCAAACACAAGATGGGGTTGCAATGAGCCCAGCCAGAGCAAATGCGACGTGTATTTATACGTCAACGAGAAATATGAAGTAGTTTTCAAGGCGAATGCACACACGCACGAACCTTTACTCTGTCGCGTCTTTCAAGATAGAATCTTGTAGAAAACTTCAGTTCTCCAGTTCTGATTGAACATTTGAACTTCTTTTTAAACCTTGCTAAAGCTGTTAGCTTATATTTTTTTAAATAAAAATTTTGTTTTCTTATTAATTTGTTTCATTATTATTAACAACACAACGGACTTGCGCTTCAAGCTAAACTGACTATAATAATAGTACAAAATAGTAAAGTTAAACATTATTTTTGATACCTAATTGTTTTTTTTCCACACAGAATCAGAATCTAAAGAAACGGAAATAGGTGATGATTTTACTAGCGAAGCTGATTTCATTGAAGCTAATCTGGAAGGTATCGAGGATTCGTCTGTTTGCGACAGTGAAAACATTGACGACCGTAACGTTGCAATCTTCGTTCAAACGAACAAGGGCAAGCCTAGCCTACTCCTAAACGGTCACAAATACAGAAAGGTCTATAAAACCAAGAATGGTACAAGGTGGAACTGTTCAAGGTTCAAGAATTGTTCAGCGTTTCTGTATTTGAGTGATAAAGACGAGGTTATAATGTGCAGTGTAGCTCATGACCATCCTGAGAGCGAGAGGTTGATGCAAGAAGTCGAAGGAACTGGTAAATATTATACAATTATTGATTTATTTTTGTAGATGTTTAATAAACAACTATGTACGCAATTAACTATCATCAAGTCGGCATTTATCAGCACAATGTTTACTTTTGTCAGTTAGTACTTAGATTATTTATAGATTTTATCACCATAATACTTATTTAGTGCTGTTAACTCTGAAGTTTCTCAACGTTTACTTCAAGGGTAGCGTTTGATCAGTCAGCAAAACGATGTGGTCGAAAGTAGTAAGGTTAAAAGAGGTTTCTCAAAGTAATGTGAAAATAATCCTTAAGTAATCTTTAACAGACGCATCAGCCGTAGTCATCACCTCTCGAAAAGGCAAGGAGATGCTACTCTTCCGCCAGTTCACCTATCGCAAACAATACGTGAGGGCTGACAAGGTTCGCTGGGTCTGCTCGACCAGCAAGAACTGCCGCGCCTCCGTCTTCACTACCGTTGATAACTTCATCACGTCTTCATACGAGGAGCACAACCATGGACCTCCAAAATATTATCTTCAGCCCGATCATGTGCTAGATGCTTTAAGAGAACCTATCATTATTGAAACTGATTAATTTAGAGGTCGTATGCAGACCGGATGGAAAAAACTAAACTCTTATATCCTTCTTGTCTTTCGGTATATCACACGTTTATTATTCCCTTATTTGTGTTTTCTTTAGTTAAGCCTAAATTGACGTTTTCAATGGAAGAAGGTTCTCGATGAATCGCGATGTCGTTCAACTAGTAATTATTTGACATAGATGGATATGGATATATATTACTTAGCTTTATTGTAAATTGTACCTGTGTAACACTTATATATATGTATTTATTTTTAGTAGGGATTATCCGATATTCTCGGTCAATTTTATTGAAAACTATGACTATGTGTATCATATTAAATATGTATTACGCGTGTAATCAAAAAATGGACTTATTAGAGTTATATCTGAAGTGGAGTTTTGATTTCAATAAAAAAAGTGTCTTAAACAATGTTTTTATTTATATATAAGTGTGATGACGGGTCAAATTCAACAAATAAAAGTATAAGGTAGTGGTCAACCCTTTTGTTGGAGTATTCTGTCCAACAGCCTCTAACTTTAGTCGGTGGGCCGGTGGTTGGTTTCGGTACCGACGCGACGGTCGAAGTCACCCATGAAGTCATGACTGTCTTGAGAAGTGAAGCTTAACTAGTTTGATCTGCTAATTTCTGTTCACGATTTGTCTCGATCGTTCGAGCTGTAAGCTACACTTCGTCACCGGCCAAGCTACACTCTGGCTATCAGCGCAGTCAGCACTACAATCGCATAAAGGTAACAAACACGCTAAAGTACCTTCCTCTGTTAATTATCTTCTAGATATTTCGATCCCCTGCAACCTCAGGCCACCCGCTCTTGAAATGAGTCAAGGTCATCACGCCATCTTTTTCGGGACCTGCCTCGGCGACGTCGCCCGTCCTCAGGTCGCGCAGTGGGTCTGCGTGACGATCCTTGCTATTATATTAGCTTGATATTTTAATTGCTTGATATTTATATCAGTATATGGGCATCTTTAAGAGACATCTTGACATGGTAAAGAAAAAATGTTTTTATTTATTTCAGGTAGTGATAAGTACAGTGTTGCAGTGATGGAAGAGACAAAAAACGGGATAGTATTAAAATTGAACGGGTACTGTTATAAAAAACGCAGTAAATGTAAGATTGGCTATCGTTGGGGCTGCTTGAACGAAGACTGTGCAGCATTTCTTAAGTTGAAAGAGAATGACGAAATAATTGTGACCAATGAAGAACACAATCACTCACCTAAGAAGCATATCAAAGCAATGAAATGTTCTCAAGCTGATAAAGAGAGTAAGTGTTTTGATATTCATTTATTTATTTTTTACCTGGTTTAATCGCAAGTCACCTGACGTTAATGACGGTGCGGATGAAGGTAGCGCTACGCTACGTCTGTATTGGGAATTGGCTATCGAGTAAAGCTGCCGGAACACAATGCTTGGTGATAAATGTCCTAAACTACCGAGCTATGGTTTACCTAGTTGGTTTGTCATCGTCATACAAACAGTTTGTATTAAAGTTTACTATCAAGATATCAATGGGATTATCGCCGGTTGAGTATCACAAACGTAACAGTTTTCAATTTAAAATATAGGCTATTAATTTTGTATCACCAAAGATACACGACTGTCCAAAGACTAGGTATTTTTTTCGTAACATGGCTTATAATTCTGAAATTTGAAGTTAGTTTGTTATATATAACGGATGATAACCCTTATTCGCTATGACCATCAAAATTCCTAGTAAATAACGTGTAATGTCATAATGTGCTTGAGCGGTCATTCCACGCAGATAACGTAACGCGCTCGTGTTACGTGCTTAGATGATTATAGCGAATAAGGGTCCAGGTCTCCTTAAAGTGTCATTTCCATTTTAACTGTCCTCAGCTCACGGGGTCCTAGTGCGTTCACGGAAAGGCAACGAGAACCTTTTGTACAAGCAATTCGCGTACAGAAAACAGTACGAAAAGCTGGGCAAAATCCGATGGGTTTGCTCCACCGTGAAGTACTGCCGGGCTTTCGTGTTCTCCAAATACGATCTGCGAGTCATATCAGCTTCACAGAAACACTGCCACGAGCCACCCAAATATTACAACAGAGGGGATCTTACAGATGATATGCTTGAGGTTTCCATCATGGAAGACGGTGGTGATAAACTCGCATATTGATGATGTTAGGTTTGCTATACCTCGATGACTTCATCATTCTTTCTGTTAATGTGAAAGAATTTAAAATGCTTCTGAGACTGCGCATCTGATATCGCTAATCATCATGCAAAGCTAGGTATGCAACTTCAATATTTTTGGAAGGGGCAGAATTATTAATTGATGACTGCTTATTTTAAAGTTAAAGATGATCTCAATCAGCTTTATATGTGCAATCCTGGTAAGGTATTGGTTTTTTATATATTGATACTAAATGGCTATATAACTCACTCTACGGTCATGCAATGATAAATAATTTATCTATTTAAAAAATCAGTAATATTTATTGTTACTGACTTTTTATACCAATTGTATTTATGATTTCATACAACGTATGTAATGTTTGATGAACAATATTTGTGTTAGATGCCCTATTATAGTAAAATTATTAAAATATGTAGGTATTAATGTAGAGGTACATTATTAAAAAAACAAGCCTGATTATGTGGAATTTATTATATTTAAGAATTTTGAAAAGAATACGCAAAAGCAAGCGGTTTTGTTTTATGCTAAATTATTCCTTAGAGTTACGTTAGAATTTTTCTTAAGGATTATTTCGATCGATGAAAAGATGAAAAAAAAGAAGATATCTTAGTCTCCAGTTTACTACCAATGCCATTTTAAGGAATATCACCCTAACGTTTTAATTATATGCTTATAATGTAAAAAATGTAGATAAGGAGTTCAGAAATGCAACCGTAAACTGCATGTTAATATACAATACTGTTCAACAGTTAAACAAGAAGATGACGACGTTGAGGACGACGATGTGGCCGTAATACTGAGCGATGGGACCTTAAAGTTCAACGGGTTTAAATACCGAAAGTCTTCTAAAGCGACCAAACTGGGCAATCGATGGAACTGCAGCGCTAAATCCTGCGGTGCTTTCCTTATTGTCAGCGATAGTGATGATATTGTATCCTCCGAAGATAACCACAATCATTGTTCGAGATTGAACGTGAGGGATAGGATGAAGAAGCCACCTGGGAAACGTAAGTATTTTTTATCGAATCAAAATACTTTGAGACCGATATTAAAGAAAACTCGTGAATTAATCCTGAAACTTGGAACACTACGGAAGCGGTTACTTACCAAAGTCATAACTCTCTCTTTTGTTTTTGTCTTTCTCTCTCGTTCACAAACACACACGTTCCGAACTTTATGTTCATTAGCGAGACTCCAAAATGGTATTTAACCCAAGAAAGCATTCGTAACTTCTTAACCAACAGTGAAGAGGCCCGTTTAGTGAACCAAATAAAAAAAGGCTGAGTGGCCTTTATGCGACTACTAAGAATATGGCGTGTACCTTACATACCTACTTACAAATATACGATATAATTAGATGAGATCAAGCTCCCAGTTTTGTGTCAACTGCTACCAGATCCTGTTTGTTGATATAATATAATCATAACCTTGCCAGAAAAAGGCGTGCTCATAACATCACGGCACGGCAACAAGAACTTGCTCTACAAAGGGTTCTACTATCGGAGAAAGTACCTCGGCAAGAGCGGTAAGATCAGGTGGGTCTGTTCTTCATTGAAGAACTGCAGAGCGTGCACCATCACTACCGGTGACCTAGAAGTGATCAAGATCTTCCAGGAGCATTCGCATGGTCCTCCGGACCGTTAGAGCTAAAAGAATCATGTGTGACGTCAGTATTACCTAAGAATGCAATAATTCAATCATAATTATAATTTTCAATTGACAAAGGCCTATCTCATAGTAGACTAAAATAAATAAATATTATTAGTAAGTATAGTTATAATTACGGGAGTTTACAAGAAATGTTTTTGTTGTGTTTTAATCATCGAAATATATAATAATAGTCGGGTCTTTATAACTACCATCACGTTCCGTTAACTAGTACTTACCTATATTGAGATATATATGAAAATATCGTTGAATAAATGGAAGAAAGTTAGATACAAAGTAATGTTTAGCACTATTCACTGCTAAGTCTACTTATGTAAATGTTACAAAACTTAAATTTATTAATAAATTTTTATTTAGTCTATGAAAGATGCTATATTTATTTATTGCACAAACTGGTATAATGTACTTAAAATTTGAGGTAAATAAGCATGTGATAACTGATAGCAGAATACACGAAACCCGCGTATGTGTGTATAATTGTTATTAATGAAAGTAATAAGTTAGTCTTTAATCCTAATATTATAAATCTGAAAGTTTGTGTGTGTGTGAATGTTTGTTACCATGTATCACCGTAACTACTAAACTGATGTTGATGAAATTTGGAATGGAGATAGCCTATACCCTGGATTAACACATGGGCTACTTTTTATCCCGTAAAAAGGTTCCTGCGGGATAACGGGAAGACGCGGGGCTCATCTAGTTATTATATAAAAGTGGAAAAGAAAGTGCATTCCTCCTCTCGGGGGTTTCAGTGAATTATCGCTCATGTGAGATGTTTAATTTTATTATTAGCGTCTTACTCTACTCAACCTTCAACTTGTTTTAAAGCGGAGATTACAGGAATAAAGCTAGAAAAATTGAGTTTAATTTCTGCCATTTTTCTCTCTACCAAAAAGATTTATATTTTTTACCTGGTTGTAGCGTTTGACCATATATCATATTATTAAGTGACGATGTGTGATTCTGTGTATAATCTCCGCCCTTACTTAAAATATTGTCCACAAGTAGTAGGTAATTGACACCTATTAATTTGTTATCCAATTAGGTATGTAGTAGTAGTAGTTGAAAATATATAAATTATTGTACATTATCATTGAATTTGTCCCGATATTCTTATTGTTTGTTTTTCTATATAATAAGTACCTACTTAAACATATTTTAAGTTTCAATACGGATCGTATTGTCTTGAATTTATTAGTACTTAATTTTAATATTAAGTTAATTCGACTGTAATTTGTTTTGTGTATCCTAGACAAAAAATAAATAGGATAGAAATTGTTGTACAATGAGCGGCCTTATTTATATAAACTATGTCGTACAGGCAATCTTTAGATGCACAGATCCAGACAACTTCAGTACCTAGATATTTTGTATTAATTTATCACAAAAATTATAAATTATTATAATTTTACAATAAATGGTCCTGCATCTGTGAATAAAAATAAAGAGATACATCGAAAAAATTATCCACTAAACAATCTCATAATCATAAGTAATCGAATGTTGTAAATATACGATCACACTGTTTTTTAGTTAGATGAATATGAATATAATATGTTATATGCAATTCATTTAATTATTTATTTTATGAATAGATATTTGGAATGAAGCTCTCCGATTGTTTGTTTTCTGCTATCATTATTATTTATCAAACATATTCTTTCACGATGCATATCTGATCCTTCTTGAAAACTGATGTGACTGTGTTTTCTTGAAAAACAAATGCTTCCATGAAACTATTTGATTTACATAAGTGAGTTTTTGCTACAAACTAACGCGTTTGTGACCGCGTAAACGCGTTTTTTGTGTGAATAAATTGAATCAATTTACAAAAACTCGTTTACGCGCTCGCGGTTTAACGCGTTGACTCGTAGCAAAAACTCACAATAGGCCTAATGCACAAACATGGTTGACACACCCCCGATCCTCACAAAATGCGAATGGCGAAGGCGTCAAACGCCTGGACAGCATCTTTGTTTGACGGCTGGACATATTTGGGTGAAATTTGGTACGGAGATGGATCATACATTATCTACTATTACTTCTTGTTTCGCGGTAAGCGGTCAATTTTGCATGGTGCTGGATGTAAAGTCAATAAAGATGTCGAAGTCACCCAGAATACCTACCTACTTAGCTATAAGTTTGGGTTTATTTCTTAGAGACAACCTATCCTTGCTACTTTGATTGAAATAAATCTGTCTCCGGGCAACAACCTTGACATAATAAATGAACGTAGGAAAAATATATCCACTGTCTACAACGATAGTCTGGGCTTAGCACGGACGAAAGAAATAAAGGAAAAAAAAAACAATCTTCATGATGATAAATCCGTATAGCAAACACTTTGATTTCAGCCCAACCAATAATATCCCAAAGAGGTCGAACCCTGCTTCTCTACCGGCGGTACACCTACTCCAAATACCCATACCCCATCAAGAATGGGTGGCGTTGGTATTGCTCTCGAGTGAAGAACTGCAGAGCGAGCATCGTCACCGATGACGCCAACCGACTGATGGCGTGTACGGGTGGGCACAACCACCCGCCGATGACGAAGCACATCGTCGACAGTGCTGTTAGAATATCGACCTTGAGGTTGCAACAAGGCTGGATGCCTGACAACAACCTCTATCCACTGACTTAGGCTGGTATTCTAGAATGACGGGCAAGCGATGATCAGTACTTGAGGCACTTGAGCACAGATTTGACGCTGTCAGTTCATACAAATGTGTCACTTAATCGTTACTCAAGCATAGGTCAACACTTGAGCGTCATTCTAGAAAATGGTAGCCTGCTTGCAGGTGGGCTACCGACCACAACCACAAAACGCCGCTACCGACCTATTTTTGATGCTGGTCGTCACTCGCTACAAATCGTCGCTGCTCGCTTCTTGTGGCCGAAGACAAAACGCCGACACGTGCCACTCGCGCGATACTCCCACTCCCTCTCCCTTCGTACTAACTGAGCATGGGTTAAATTAGTTCAAGCTACTAAAAGTGTTTTAAAAAGTAGCGGTCACTGACCACAAGTGGCTGTCGTGCGCGTCAGCTAAGTTTGTAGCTGCTTCTAGCTTCAAGTTGCGGCGTTTGTGTATAATATAGCCTACATTTATTCAAGTACCTAGTTGGTAAACACAATGTTGTTTTATTTCTAATCGCTTTATCTAATTACGCAATATGTATATACATAATGGTTAAATTGTTACAATATTTTTATATAGTTCAAATAATAAATACTGTATTCTATATTTATTGTTATAAAAGTTTTGTTTTATTTAATTTCAGTTTGCATCCATACCTACCTAGTACCTATTAATTATTACTTTTTTTTCTTTGACACCAAGCGAAAAAATATGCTTCAAAAACTATTTTTTATAACATACCTTCGGTAAAGATTAGTTTTACAGAAGTTTATTTTTCATTATGTAGTCAAGGAGCTATTTCTACCAATAAATATATCAAAGCAATACATACAACAAGAACATTTTTTATGGAACAAGTCAAGCTAATAAATGTGTTTTAAAAAGGGAAAATCTGTGTGTCCTTGTTCTTTTAATACCTATTTTTTTCGTCGGTTGAAGTATCATCATGTTACAATAAAAAGGTTCCTACTGAGAAAAAGAAATCGAGAAAAAAATTACTTTGGTATGTATCTTTTTATTTTCATTATAGTTTTTTCAATAATAAATCACGAATCTGAAACCCAAAGTGACGCTTTGTATAAATTCTAACAGAGTTGTACTATAATATGTTAATTTTACTTATTTAGTAATAGTACTACTTATCTACATCTACACTTATTTTTTGTATTATAGTTTTTTGTTGGTATTGAATAGGCTCCGAAACTACAGGAGTAACAGGACTGATCTGAATACTTAATTCAAGTTAATTCTTTCAACATTAGAATGCTACATTATCCGTAATGAACATACGCTGTATTAAAAAAAACAATTAGGGATCCGTGTGAAAACCCTTACCGTTTGCGCTATAACGAATATAATTTTTTAGCAGTATCTATGTTATCTAAATTACATAATATATTGTTTAGAAATGGCATAATACAAACCTTAATAATTATGCTGTAATAAGGTATCTTTAAGTGAATTTTTGTTAAATTCTTATGAGAAAATAAATTCAAGAAACCATAGAAAATGTTTTTAATTATTCCCCCCTACCTGTACCTACCACCCGAGCGTCCGTCGCCACCCTTGGCAACGGCATGCTGCACCACTGCTGCATTATAAGAACTATGATCCTACAAAGAAGTGCTAAAGATCTGCACCACCATAGAAGGTTTAAGTAGCTTACACTAAAACATACTTCTGGCGGTGAAATAAAAAGTCATTAATATATTATTATCTTCGATGTACTTACTCATTTTGTGACGATTTAGAGATCATTACAAGAATCGATTAGCCGATCGGAGTATCTTAATCGATAATCAAAAAATCGAATCTCGATACTGGCAACGTAGTGTGCATGGCGCTCATTTCATCTGTCATTATTGATGATCTGTCAAGTGTGTCACTGTCAAGGCATGTCAACCTACATCAAACGAGGCGTTATGGTCGTTATGACTTTAGCCTGCACAAATGTCCAAATATGAAAAAAATGTTTTGACAATTCTCTCACGATATGAAAATTGAAATAAAAAAGAATAAATTCACATCACATTGTGATTTGTATGATAGATAGATAGTAATAAATTGAAAATTGTGATTTTCGTACTCTGTGAACTTCACAGTTATTTTTCGTTTACAAAGTAGTAGTGTTCCGCCTCGTTATTTGTGAGAAAAATGACTTTAAAAAAGTTTATTGTATAGTTTTGCAACTTTTTGCAGTGATTGTTGATATGTCAAATAAAGTGGGAAATAACAAATCTATGGACTAACTACCTAGTCATATATTTAGTGCGTGAAATGAATTCATTATCTAGTGATAAAAAAATTACAAGTCGTATGACAAATTTATGTACATAAACAAAATTGGAAACCCAATAAATACATAAAGTTTATTTTGTTCACATAATAATTTTTCGCTACAACTTCCATTAAATAAAGAGCTAATTGACTTTTCTGTTTAGTTAGATAGTTTGTAAATAGTATTCACTTGCTACATAAGTGACTACCTACAAAGAAATAGTGAAAATAGTGTCCTGCGACTCTTTGAAATATTGTTTTTATAGGTTATAGAAATCTTATAGGTAGATATAGTTACTTGATTAGTATAGTATTGCATACCTACTCCTTGTGTACATACTACTCATTCATCCCATTCCCAAATTATGAATTAAAGAATTGAGATTGAATTTTGGTGTGTTTCATTTTCCTTCCCTAAAATTGTCTAGATTTAATCAAACGCTAGACATATTTGTCTGATTTTTAATACAAATTTTGTTTGCAGGTATATTCATAAACACAAGAGGGAATTCAAAGTTGTTTATTTATCAGAACCACACCTTCAGATTTATGTACAAAAAGGCATATGGAAGTCAGCTGTGGTACTGTTGGTATTTCTTCAGCCGATGCTGTCCTGCAAAGCTGCGGATTAATAATGCTGGGAGAGTGACAGAAACCATTGGCAGACATAACCACGACCCGCCAACATGCTGGATGACACCTGACGGGAAGTCTTACAGCTTGCCACCCCTACCTCCTCCCGATAAAAACACACCGGAATCAAAAACATCATAATGTTAACAACAACGGTTATACGATGCATAGTTTCACTGCGTTGAAATATTTGTTGTGAATAAACCAAACTGCCTCTATACATTTTCCATTGAGATTTTAACTATTACGTTATTTCTATGGCTTCCATTGAAGTTATGATTAGTTATAAATATAGGAATATACAGTTTTTATACTAAAATACATTTGGTACAAATTTAAATATGTACCAAGTTGTATTCTTGTTGTAGACATATAGAGTCATAAAATATGACTCTTATATGTATGTAGTTATGTACATAAAAGAATACCTTTTACTACTTATCTTGGTATTTTATTCAGTCGCTGCATTTTTAGTTTAAATTTGATTTAATGTGATTATTATTTAAATATTGTATAATTGCCATGTTAACAATTAGGCTTTTAGTTAGTTTAAGTTACTGTGTCCAAAAATTTAAACAAATCTTATATAGGAAAGTATTTAAGGCCCAGGTCCCAATAGCCTCACCTATTAGATGCCTGGTGGTACCTAATGCCTAGATGAGAGCAAAAAAAATTTATAAATCGCTTTAAACAATCAAGGTAATATTTGCAAGATACAGTTTGAAAACCCTCTGAGTATTGTATTTTTTAATTTACTGATTGTATTAACATGCCCTTGCTATTTATAGAATAAGAGTAAAACAGCTGAACCCACTAAAAAAGATTGTGCATATGTACAGATTTTTGAATTATTTTTCCTTCCAATAGTTGGACAAAAGACATTCTACTGGTGCATATTATGTAAATTAGCATATCAACCTTAATTGTCAACTTGATTTTGTTATCTCCGCATTAGGTGTAAACATTGCTATATACACCTACATAAAGAACAGATTATTGTTTTAAAAATTGTTATGCTTTTTAATCTCTTGTATTTTATTTATTAAATATGTACATAATGAAATGATAATAATATATTTTTCAAAGATATTTTATCTGTGTTATCAGAATATATGTATACCTACATGTATTGTATTGTACATGTATATATTGTGTTAGTAGAAACATTTTATTCAAATCAGTTCAGCCATTATGCCATTGTTAGTGAAATTATTAAAACATGTTCCTTCCTACACTTTGTGAACATATTGGTTTCACAGTCAGGTTGTTTGACTAATTGCATTACATATAAGTCAATTGTACCGAAAAAAAACATTTATGTCACAACAAATTATGTACCGAGAAATTTTATTTTTTCCTGTTGTTTATAAGCCACGTAAATGATGTTGCAAAATTTTAGAATGTTTAGCTAATTAATTTGCTAACTGATATCAGATTTGGCAGTTTGCCTCTTTTTTTAAAACACTTTTTATCAGCATGTTTTAATTAATTTGACTTCCTGTCAGTTTTGTACCAATTTTTGTAATCCATGCTAAATAACTTCCTGATGAGATAGTCTCTAAACTCAGAAGCGGATGACAATATCTATAACGACTAAAAATCATGTATTAATTAATTGTTTTATCTTCCTAGCTCTATGATTTTGTGACATTGAGTCAATATCAGTATATTATTTATTTATCTAGCTTCCAGCATTTGATGAATTGATGATACATATTAACATAGGAATGAGCGATATTAACAAAATATCGATTTTTCTTAATAACAGCTGGTTAATTAATGAACGACAAGAGGAAGTGACTGAATATTAATGATTTTTACCTTCAGTAATGAGAAGAGAAATGTATCCAAATCATTATTTCCAACGTTATATTTGACGCAAATAAACGCAAATAAATATTTCAATATTAAATTTGTAAAATGTATCGTAAACAAATCTAGAACAGTCCCTATGAAAAATATCGATATTACGGAATTCGAAAGATGTTAATATCAATACAATACATCGACATTTGGACATCAATATAAATATTTAGACATCATCGGTCATCCCTAAATAACATTTTATATATTACAGTATGAACTAATAAATAATTATTATCAGTTTGAGCAAAGAAGAGTAATATTTTAAGGGTTGTTGTATTATGTAAAGTATGCGAGTGTGTGTGTGTGCACCGTACCAACAAAAGTAAAACTAATTTCAAAGAGATTAACTAAGATAAATATGTAATTGTTTTGTGTTGATAAAATTCCCCTGATTATTTACGACAGCACCTAGTGCAAGAATGTTTTATCTGTAAAATGATTTATTGTGCCTTATAAAGTATGTAAACCAAATATGAAATATAGAAAAGGCCTCTTGGTTTCAGTATTTCCTTTTTACTTTTTGTTTTTACCTTTTTAAAACCACACCTGACTTATGATAAACAAGTACATCCGGTTTTTTATAGTCTACTAGTTGCGCCCTGTGGTTTACCCGCGTCTTCCCGTTATCCCGCAGGAACCTTTTTCCGGGATAAAAAGTAGCATATGTCTTAATCCAGGGTATAAGCTATCTCCATTCCAAATTTCATCAAAATCGGGTGTGTAGTTACGGTGATACGTGGTAACAAACATTGACGTAGGTACACAAACTGTCATCATCATCATTATCAGCCTTTCACGTTCCCACTGCTGGGACCCTGGCCTTCTCTCAGAGAGAGAGTATGGGCTGTAATCTACCACGTTGGCCCAGTGGGGGTTGGTAAATGTCGCATGCCCTTGAATGTTGCAGTTCTTGGGCATGCCGGTTTCCTCATGATGTTTTCCTTCACCGTTTTGAGCGATGGCAAATCCACACATAACTTATTAAGTCGTGCGGGGCCGAGAGGATTCGAACTCGGTGTCGGCGTCTTGTTAGTCGCACACAAACTTTCGTATTTATAATATTAAGTAGGATGGTTAAATCTACCTTTACCTATTTTCTTTTCAATTGTACCAGATTAAATAAGTAACACGCACCATGGCCGTTATTGGATGGGTGACCGTTAGCGGCATTTTCAGGTTTAGTTTTACTATAAATAGATGCATTTATCTACCTAGATAAAGCACATTAAGTTCTTTGACTAATCTTTCAACTGACTCCGAAAACCTCAAGCTGGAAGGTACATCGTCCAGCTGTTCGAAGGTAGGACTTTCCTACGATAAGACATACATGTACAGAATATATACAATAGTAGGTAAAGTTATACATATATTTGATATTTAGCAGCTGTCCTGGTGTAAGTTCTGTGCTTGTCTTGTAATATATACTAGGTATCTACCACCATCTACTTTCTAATATTATAACAAGGTAGGATAGGTAGGTAGGAATTGCTAGGTAATCTAGGTACTAAAAAACAGAGTAACCAACAGTGGCCTTATATTTCTTATGAAAACCGCATTGAACTCTTAAATCATCTTTGTACTTACTACTCGCTTACAATCAATCGATTAATAAATACGAGACGATCTTAATTGATAAGGTGGATGTGTCGAATGTTTTCATAAACTAGCCCTTATCTTATGCAAGATAAGTTTCAAAGTTGTGTCTACATAAACTAGCATTGAAATTGCTTGACCGATGAAAAAAGTAGAGTTCAACGACATCAAATATATAGATTGGGTTTTTAATAAACAAAAAGTAAAACTAATGAAACAGTAAATCGATTTACCTATGTTTACACCAATATTAATATATATCTTCACCAGTGGAGCCTGATGATAACATTACATTACAATACTGTCTAATGATGATAATAGTACATTATGATACAAGTGTGTAATGAATAAATGAGTAATAAACAATGCGCACGCGTTTCGTATGACATTTTTCAACACACTTGCGGGGACAAAAACAGACTTATTAAAATTTTCATTTCTCATACTCGGAAAGTACGCTTGAAGAGGAAATTAGATCAGAGGGATGAAAACAGTAGGTATAGGGTACCTAAATAGTAGTACCTGTCAAATATTAAAAATACTAGGAAGCATTCGAAAATGGCGCGCTGGTTTTGTTTTTTTATATTTTTCCGTGCGCCGCGCTAGCGATGCGCGCGTAGCTGTTGAAAAAAAAACGGTTCGGACACATTGATACGATTTCCATATTTGTACAAATGCATTGGCAGTACAAGTTTGTACAATTTTTTTAAAAGTAATTTTCAATGTTTGTTCAAATTATAAAAACAAAACATGCTACTTCAAGGTACATCAAATATAACTTAACCAAAGTGTGTGTAGGTAAGGGGTTCGGCGGGGGTTGGGCCACCCCTACGCCGCCAAAATTATTTTCATCTGTGGTATACATGGAATGTGGAATTGTACCAATATGGAAATTGTACCAATGTTATCGAAGCCAAACTATAGGCACTGGCAAAACCTCTTAACAGCCAGCCGTTATAATAATATAATAAACACAAAATAATGTTTTGAAAGCAAACTAAGGCTGATATGTACTTATTAAAATTATTTAATTTGAAGAATTAGCGAGTCAGGCGGTTTACAATCGTCAGCAGTCAGCATCGCTTCGCCTTTCTGTGTAACAAGATTCAATTGACGTAGGTATCTATACTAACTACTAACCTACCTACTTATAAGACGCATCAATATATACTTACGCTTTCGCTTTAGTACGCCCGTAATTAATAATCGATCCTTCAACTTCAACTTTTTGTAAATGGCTTCTGCGGGGCTGCCACAATTTCGCCAATTTCGCGAAGGATGGTAGAAAATAAACGATGGAGATTGATCGGTGGACAAAAATATGGTCGCTATCGGAGAAGATATTCGATCCTGATCCGTTATCCGCGGTTTTGGATCGATATGTAATGTCATAATATGTCATTTTAGTAGTAATCTGTCAAGCCCTAGTACTAAAATGACATATTATGACATGACATATCGATCCAAAACCGTAGATAACGGATCGGATCGATTATTTATTTCGGGCATTAGTTGTATATCTGCTTAGATTGCCCTTTACCTCATGACAATTGCAAGTTTAGGTCAAATCTATACTAATATTGTAAAGAGGAAAGATTTGATTGTGTCTTTGTTTTTTTGTTTGTTTGCATCGAATAGGCTTTGAAACTACTGAACCGATTTGAAACATTTTTTCGCTGTTGGAAATGAAATGAAATGACTTCACAAAAAATAGAGTACATGTTGGTCTTTCAAAATTTATTTCTTCTATTTTGCCAATATCAGTGGCATGTGAAATTAAAATAATTGTAATAAAATAAAGAAAATTTAAATACAATAGATAATAATAATAATACAAAATAACTATAAATGCTATAAACGCTATATAAATAATATGCTAAAAATGCTAATATTTTAATTTTAATTTACTACGAAACTTCCCAAATGGGAGTTCTCTAATCGATGATGGTATTTTGTTATACACAACAATACACATAAAAAGCTACACTATCTGCGCCGGACATGGGCTATATTATATTTTCAAAAAAAATCACGGATATACTTAAATGTATATTTATGCCATCCTGTGATTCAACTTGATCGAAATGTCGAGGGTTGTAATAATTTTTTTATCTTGATACTAATTTATAATCATGAGCCTAAAAGAGGGCTGAGACAGATTTTGATGTCTACATTTCAAAAACTGTATTTCCCTATGAAAACAACAAGTGAATTTTCATTTATGTACTATATTGTAGGTAAATAATACAGTCGGTGATTAACCAATTTTATAGCCCGAAGTGCCTTACAACCTTTGCCTCCTGTATTAAATTGCCTCATTTATATCCTATATTGGTATTTAATTTAATAGATATACCTACCATGAATGTATATAATGGTATATATATATACATTTTCCTTATATGCGTTGTCATTGTGTTCACACAAGGTGGACTTTAGCCCATTGACTTGTACCTATACTGTAATAGGTACCTACCTACTACCTACAATAAAACTCAATTTATCTATTTAGGAATGTAAGATGTAAGTAGGTAAGGGGCTTTTTGTTTTTAAAATTTTGTTTTTATTTCCAAAATTTCTGTTTCTTCGAGTGATAATGTGTAATATTGGTGGATTATTAACCATTATGTGTTCGTTAATGTGTACGAGTGTGGGAAATTGAAATAAAGTTGTGAAATTGACTTTTCAAGTTGCTCCAAAAAAACCGTGTAAGTAAAGCGCCACTACTTTACTTAAACACTATCCAGATCCTTTCATCTCATCATCATCATCATCATATAAACTTGATTCAACTCTCTGAGTTTGAAATATTTTTCTACTTGACACTGGCAAATACGCTAATCATGTGACGTCATAACAAAAAAAAATTTAGTTAAGGACATAATAATTATAAGTAAGTAGGTAGGCATCTATTTAATGGCAGATGTTCAGGAAAATATCTAGCGAAAGTTTTAATTTTCAGAAGTTAATTTTTGACAGTTTTAGATTTTTTTTGATATGGGTAAGCATAGTACAAGTATTAATAGTAGTAGTAGTGGTTAATATCTAGTACAGTCAGCGACAAAAGTAGCTGATCGTTCTCGATTTTCCAAATGTGTTTCAAATCAGTAATTACTGTTTTTTTTTACATTTTACATGGTATCATTTTGACCACAACATAACACACCTGATTTAAGGTGATGATGAGGTACAAAATTGGCGTCTAAGATGATGAGGATAATAGAAAAAAGTGTGATTGTTCAGCTACTTTTGTCGTTGACTGTACTCATACATAAAAATATAATTTCCGAGCTACAACGCGTATTATCTCACGTACGATTACGGTGTTCTACGTCATAGATAACCGCAACCAATTGTCGAGATTAAAGTCCGACGAACACGCGGTAGTTTGGCGCAATACGAAATATATTAGCATTATGTTTGTTATCTTCAAAAATGTCGCCGTGTCGAAGGACCAAAATATTTTTATACTAGCTGACCCGGCAGAATTCGTACTGCCTCAATCGAAAAATCAAAAAATCAATCAAATTTATTAAATAGCTATAAAGTTCAAATTGACTCTACATTTTCTTTAGAAAACGTTTATTGGGAAAAAGAAAAGCGCTGTTTTTAGCGTTTTCCCGGCAATTATTCTAATTTTTCTCACCTTTTAAACCTCCCTTAGACCTCCACGAACATTTCAAGACCAAAGTTAGCCAAATCGGTCCTTCCGTTCTCGAGTTTTAGCGAGACTAACAAATAGCAATTGATTTTTATGTAATACTAGCTGTCCCGGCAGACGTCGTACTGCCTCAATCGAAAAATCAAAAAATCAATCAACTTTATTAAATAGCAATAAAGTTTAAATTGACTCTAGGTACATTTTATTTAGAAAACGTTTATATGGGAAAGAGAAAAGCGCTGTTTTTAAGGTTTTCCCGGCAATTATTCTAATTTTTCTCACCTTTTAAACCTTTCTTAGACCTCCACGAACATTTTAAGACCAAAATTAGCCAAATCGTACCTGCCATTCTCGAGTTTTAGCGAGACTAACGAACAGCAATTGATTTTTATAAATAAGACTAGCTGACCCGGTGAACTACGTATCGCCAATTAAAGTCACCTTTTAAACATTCCCTGAACTACCACAAATATTTCAAGATCAAAATTAGCTAAATCGGTCCAACCGTTCTCGAGTTTTAGCGAGACTAACGAACAGCAATTGATTTTTATAAAATAATAAGATAGCTTTTAATAGCATTTTTAGTAGGTACGGAGAGGCATCTGCCTTCTATCAACAAATCAGAAGAGGAAACCAGGGTTGTAATTGTTAATTATAGTATATACCTACATAAGTAAGTAGGTATTACATAAATGATTACCAATGAGTATACAGGTACATACCTATTTTTATTGTGTTCTTTATCGCGAAAACACAGTAAGCACGTTTTGCCATAGTCTGGTACACTGTAGGTAATATTTGCACAGTACTTGACGGTTAAATAATTGGCTTCCTCTGGTGGCTGCAAAAGAGCACTAACACTGATGATGACGTCCTAACCGATTTCGACCACAGCGACTTAACAATAACACTAGCATTAACGTACCTAATAGTAGATAGCATTTATGGAGAGAAAAAAAAACAGTAACGTTAACATAAATTACAAAAATATACTAGACTTGCTGTCCCGGCGAACTTCGTATCGCCAATAAAAGTTCTTCTTACCTTTTAAACCTTCCCTGAACTTCCACAAATATTTCAAGATTAAAATTAAAGCCAAATCGGTCCAGCCATTCTCGAGTTTTAGCGAGAGTAACGAACAACAATTCATTTTTTTTAATGATATAATTGACATGTTTTTGAGTGAAGACCGCGACTTGGCAAACGTAGTGTAGGACGCCCTGCGGCAAGGTGGAGCGACGACTTGCGCCGAGTGGCTGGCAGTGGTTGGATGAGCAGAGCCGAAGACCGGGCTCAGTGGCGTACCTTGGGAGAGGCCTATGTCCAGCAGTGGACTGATACAGGCTGATGATGACTAAATAATTAAGCCTTAGCCTAATAGCACTATAAGTAGTAAGGATAGACATGTTTCGATCCAACCTACCTAAAAATACAACCCAAGTATGTGTCTGATAATAAGATAGGCTTAGCTGATATATTATTTCTTAAAGCCGCGCCCATTATCTGTTTCATTTCATTTCAGTGTAATATAAGATTTCAGTCGCGTGTTAGAAACGTGACGATACATTTTAAAGTCCAGGTCTCAGGGTTGCCAAGCATAGGTATTTTATCTAA
Source organism: Opisthograptis luteolata (assembly GCA_931315375.2). Lineage (NCBI taxonomy): Eukaryota > Metazoa > Arthropoda > Insecta > Lepidoptera > Geometridae > Opisthograptis > Opisthograptis luteolata. Next base: position 10,987,130 of record OV928042.1, read on the forward strand.
TATATAAAATTCTCGTATCACAGTTTTCGTTGCCATACTCCTCCGAAACGGCTTGACCGATTTTGATGAAATTTTGTGTGCATATCGGGAAGGTCTGAGAATCGGCCAACATCTATTTTTTATATTATTTTTTTATCGAGTTAAATGTAGTCCACGCGGGTGAAGCCGCGGGGCGCAGCTAGTAATCTATATTTACTTAGAAGAAAGTCGTGTTAGTTACACTATTTATAACTCAAGAACGGCTGAACCGATTTGGCTGAAAATTGGTGGGGAGGTAGCTAAGGACCAGGAAACGGACATAGGATACTTTTTGTCCCGGAAATGGTTCCTAAGGGATAATGGGAAGACGTGGGTGAAACCGCGGATAATTAATATAGTATTTTATATATAAAATAAAATACTGTCCCTTAGTAGTACCTATCTACATTAGCTTTATCTCTACATCAACATCATCTCGGCTTCTTGTAACCCTCGGCAAAGCACCTAGTGTTGCAAATGTCCATAGACTCTGACCGCTTCCCATAAGGCGACACTCTGCTTGTTTGCTACTCTGTTACAAAAAAATAACTCTGCCTTTAAATGTTCGGCCAAGGTAGGTTAGAATTGCGGTTCATATTCCAATGTTCCGTCCGATAAGATTAGAATGCAAAGCAAGTCTGAAATAGTGACGTCACGTCATCAACCGTTTGACGCGTGTTTCTTGATATGATACTACTTGATCGCGCAGCCTTGAAGTCAACACGTTGAATGTTGACACTTCGGCCGCTCTAACACAAGTGTAGGTACAGTCACCGACAAAACTAGCTGACCATATTCCAAATGCGTTTGCGTTTACTGATATACAGTAACTAGCGACCCACCCTGGCTTCGCACGGGTGCAATGTAGATTTGTAGATAATAATATGGGGCAGTTTTTTACAAATCTTTGAATTCTTCGACTTTTATGTACTATATGTATTATACATTTCCTCTTGAATCACTCTAGATCTATTGCTGAAAACTGCATTAAAAATAGTTGCGTAAGGAGTTTTATAGATCTAAGCATACATAGAGACAGACAGCGGGAAGCGACTTTGTTTTATACTGTTAGTTTGTTTTTTTCTTACAACTTATAAGGTAGCGTTTGACCATAATAAAACAGACCTGATGTTAAGTGATTATTCGAAGGTGTTTAAGATGATAAAGAAATTCGGATTAATCGGAAATCGGATTGTTATTGTTCAGCGACTTTTGTCGTTGACCGTACATGATTGTGAGCTTTGAACTCTCTTACATTCATCTAAATCGACTGTAACTAGAACTTTCATCATCATCAGCCTAACACGTTCCCACAGCTGGGACAACGGCCTTCGCTTATCATGGGTCCACACTAATGGGAAATGCCGTTCAATCGCGATGATTGACGTTTGACATAAGTGTGGCCGCGACATTGGGCAATGGCATTCACATTGGCGTTTGACGTTAGCCGATAATTCAAGTGTATTCACGTTGACCGTTCAAGTGTAGCCACTCACATAATAGCATATTTATCGCGAAGATAGGCCTTGACGTTGACCTTAGTGTGGCCCGGGCATTAGAGAGTATGAGCTATAGATAATACACCACGCGGGCCCAGTGCATCTAGTAGCCAGCCCTGCTGTCGGAGTTTTCAGACAGCCCGAAGGCCTCCAACTTCTATTCTATGACAAAAACCGGGACCGGCGGCCTTGTTACACTTTAAAATAACCGAATTATCTTGCAGCTATGTACCTGCAGATATTATTTTAATACTAAGTTAATTAAAAGTTGTCAGAATGCTTTTTATTTGTGTGTATAATATAATAATATAGAAGATTGAAATTAATTATTACCTTAATAGAGGACTTTGATACTATTAGAGGCGCAATGGGCGAAAAGCCGACTGCAAAGTGTGAGTTCACGGGTTCGATTCCCGCTCCGGAACAAATCTTTTTGCATCTATACTAATATTATAAAGCTGCAGAGTTTGTTTGTTTGTTTGTTTGTTTGTTTGTTTGTTTGTTTGTTTGTTTGAACGCGCTAATCTCAGGAACTACTAATCCGATTTGAAAAATTCTTTCAGTGTTGGATAGTCCATTTATCGAGGAAGGCTATAGGCAATATTTTATTTCCAAAAAAATTAGGGATCCGTAAGAAAATTGCAATTTTTTAACCCAAGGTATGAAATCGATAACCTATTTTTGCGTGCGCTGCAAAAACTATTGACACTAGACCAAAACAATGTATTGCGGGTTTGTAGGTCCCATTAAGATCTACAAAAAAGTCCGCGAGAGCATATGTCTAATTATTATAGTTATGCCACAATAAGTGTTTTTTTATTTTAAAAATTTAATTTTAATGCCGCCGCTAGGAAAGCTCCTTTATTTGTATCTTGGTATTAATCCTTATCAAAATAAATTACTTCTCATTCAAAACTGCTTCAATCCCTTCATATAACTTTTTGAATTATTCAATTCGGACATTCCATTCGAAAGATATCACGAGTTTAAAAATGTAAGTAGTAGAAAAATAAACCCGCTGCACCGCAGTGCCGCGGGAAACGCGGTGAGGACCGAAGGCGGGAGAATATTCTATGAAATAGGTAAACTGCGGTCGCAATTTACGAACCAGGAAGACCTTTAGCTGCGCGGTTCAAACGCGCGGTCAAAAAAAATAGAATTAAAATAGGATAATGGATACAGCAGGTAACGCGGTGATGGGCACCGAAGTGCGGGAATAATTTTGGAGTATACAGAATATATACGCTTTCGCGCCTAAACTACTGAACAGATTTAAATGAAATTTGGTATAGAGATAATTTGAGCCCCGGGAAAGGACATAGGATACTTTTTATCGCGATAAACTGTAGCCCACGCGGGTGAAACCGCAGGGAACAGCTAGTTATAAAATAAGCACAAATATTTGTTTCGTGTCCGGTTGATACAGGGAATCCTAGTAACAGTTAGAGCTATGATCGCTGGATAAAATCTTGAAGTTTTCTGTTGGTTGGAAATCTCTATAGGATACATTTTATGTCATAAACATTGTTAATTCAAGACTAGTAGCGCCATCTATCGCGTGTGAATGTAAAACTTTTCCTGAAAGAGGCAAAATGTGTCCGAACGAAAGCGTTTTCGAAGCAAATTTGTATTACAACTACACACCAATATTAGTTTGATTAGTTAACATTCCAAAAAAGCTACATGATTTATTATTTAATTATGTGTGGTATTTTAAAGTGATGCATACTCATTTAAACATCTTAGAATCGATTGTGTTGTAAATGTTATGCCAGATAAACTTAACGGAACCCTTACCATTTAATTTTCTAATCGCAATGAACGGGACATTATTCTAATAAATATTAATTGTTTTAAAGGTAAACAATGAAGTGCATCCTCCTTTTTGAAGTCGCTTAAAAATCAAGAATCAAACATAAATATAAATAACTGCCCACGTCATCTCTTATTTTTTTAATGACCACAAGCTAGCTTCGTAAACGTTGGTTCGCGAACTCACAGGAAGCGCGCGAACGTTTTCGTTAGTGTTGCCAAGTTAGGTGATTTGCGCCGCTTAGGTTTATTTTAAGCAATTTGAGGCTAAACTATACGTTGTGAATGTGAAAAGTATCATCACAAGTAAAAATCTTAAATTTTACGTGCGCGTCTTTTTACTTTATCTATGCTTTTACAAGCATAATTATATAGAAAATATTAAAGCAACTTTGTTATTAATATCGTGATGTTTCAATAAATAACTCACCTTCAAAGGAGATAATACATAATTCTTAGTTTCTTACGTAAAGTCATGATTGGTAAGTGGCAGTCTTTGACTTGTCTATTATTTCTGTAATTGAAATTAACTTTAGGAAAAATGGATACACTAAAAAAGTTATAGTTTGATAATAAAGATAATTATATACTGGGCGCAGATTTGGTTCTAGTTGGATATTTTGGAAATTTTTGCCAGCCGAGACCTAGCAACACTCATTTTGACAGCTTGATTGAATTTTGTGTTGCGTCATTCATTTTGTTCGTTCCTTGATTCCTTTTCCTTCGTTCTCAGTTTATTTGTGTTTTCCCACGTTAATTTGGTAACTAAATCACAGTGTCGCTTCTTATTTCTACTTTACTAATTTGCTGGAAGTTTGTCCCGTACCTTTGATAGCAGGCCTTCGATGTGCTTCCAGGCGGATGGAATGTGTCATGTCGGCTAGAAACCTTGATATTGTACGGCGTTATTTAGTTTTGAAAGTTGTGCACATAAGTTGCCAAATGTTTGTTTACAAATTGTTAATCCTGTCAACATTGCAGGTTACGATGTGGTTCAGTGCGTGCCTACCAGGAGAGGTCACCAGATCTTTTATAAAGGTTATACGTATATGTTTAAAAGTAAGTTGCAATGTGGCGCGGAACAGTGGATTTGCTCGTCCCGGCAGAAAACAGGTTGTATATCCGTCATAAACATGCAAACGTATGGTGTGGAGGTGGTTAGAGACTTCCATAACCATAAGAAGCCTATGTTTAATGAATAGCAACCACTTCTAAGTATGGTTCATGTAAAACATGTAAGTATTATAATAATCAGTATTCTTGTATATATAACAATCAAGTACTTCATAGTTTTAGTACATATTGACTTTATAAGTATGGATATGTGGCTTTATAGGTATGTTTTGTTCACAACTGATTGAAAATATTTGGAAAGGAATGAACTATTTGCTGAAATGTTTTTTTTTTATTAAATCAAATCAATCTTTTATTTGCAAAAATACAACTTTATACATGAGATGTTACAAAAAATATACGTCAATGTATTTAGCCTGCAAGCAGGCGTGCAAATGTTTCAAGTACATAATATTAAAATTTAAAATTATATGAACGAATATTAAAATTTAAAATGTTATGAATTTATAGCTTGTGAACTTATTTATGTTTCTTTAGCAACTGTATTTCTGACTGATTATATGTTAGGTTTTAGTTTAAGTACAAAATAGCATATAATTTAAAGTACAAATAAAAACAAAGTAACAACAAAGTTTTTTAATGCCTGAACTCTTATTTATTTCTTGTGATATTCACATAGGTAAGTGTTTCTCTGTACAATAAAATATTGATATACATAAAGGTCTTTTATTTTCTCTTAGATAATTATAGATAATTGTAGAGAGATGTTAATGTAGAATAACGCTTTAATTTCTGAGATAAAGCTTTTGTGATTAATGAAAGATTTTGCAAGGCATTATATTTTAAGCATGTTCTCAGCAGTTAAAGTTGTAGTCATTACTTTAGGAAACTGTAAAGTGAAAATTGTTAATTAACACTACAAAATTGTTTAACAGATGCTGGGCAGGAGTGGGTGTCTATCTACTTCACTGCATTATCAGACCGAGAGGCTATGAAGTGCAATCTGTGCGAAGTTGAAATTGAAGCCGATGTCAAGTCTCCGTCTCTACAGGACCACATGAGAGATACTCACAAGGATATTTACGAGCTCCATAAGGAGAATCCGGAAGCAACGGTGGGGTTTCGCGTTGAGATCTTGAACATGAATTTGCTGAAGACCCACGAAGAAGAGGACAACAAATCGCAGCCTACAATGGTTGGGGAGGTCTGCGAGGCGACAACGGACTGCGAGGTGGTGAGCATTGCACGGGACGGGGAAGAAAGCGATGTCATTAACATGCAGTATGTTATGTTGGACACTAAGAGAAAGCACAGGAAGTCAAGTGGCCATGGTAAGTTTTTTTTTTAATCAAATTTAGTTACAGTCTTACGAAACTGTGGGTTTATGTTTCAATTTAGTTGGATACATGTGATCACTTCCAACCTCCTTAACACCGGCAAAAGAACAGACTAGAAACGCCTGGCTGGTAATTTTTTGGATACAAATCACATTGTCAATTATATTTTTATTACTAAATGCTTGAATTGGTTCGAATCCATTGCTAGGTGGTAGGGCATTTTCTAGTACTTGTCTGTCTGGAACCACTTCAAGTTAAACATCTGTCGCCAACATCTATTGGTGTGTTCTGGCAGCCCCACTTGAGACCCAGTATCTAGTCAAAGTGTAGCATTTAACCACATTGTCTCTTAATATCAGGCAACTTGTGGTTAAATGCTAACCTGTAAGAAGTAAACAAAAAAAATATTTCAATTGTTTTTTTCTTTATTTGTACCGGCATATTCCACACATGACAACACTGCAATATTCAAGGGCATGCAACATCAACCAACCCGCACTGGGCCAGCGTGGTAGATTACAGCCCATACTCTCTTTCTGAGAGAAGGCCAGAGTCCCAGCACTGGGAACGTGAAAGGCTGATAATGATGATTCCACATATTAACAACTTAAAAATACACTTCATCTTCACAGTACACGCCTTTATGTCTTCAAATTTTTTCTAGAAGCACGCAAGAGAAGCTGGATATGGAAGCACTTTCAATGCCTCAGCAACATAGTCTACCGCTGCAACATCTGCAACGTGGTCCTCTCTACCAAGGGCAGCAACACCAACAACTTAAACCGTCACATGAAGTCGAAACACCCGGACACATACCAGATGGGGAAACATGGAGACATGTCCAAGGACAGCATCGTAGTTTTATCCAATGAATCTGAGACTCCATATGCGTACAAAACAGAGGAGATCTACGATAGTAACATTGCTGGTACGTATTGATTGCTTACGATTGAATTTTTAGTGGTCGCAGTTCTGAGCCTGATTAGAATTAGAATCCTCTCGGCCCTGCACCTATAACTTAATAAGTTAAGTGTCGACTTAACATGAAACAGTGAAGGAAAACAATGTGAAGAAACCGGCATTTCTTAGCACTGGGCCAGTGTGGTGGATTACGGTCCATAGTCTTCTCAGAGAAGGACAGAGTCCCGGCAGAGGGAACGTAACAGGCTGTACAGTATACAGCCTTGATGGCATTCAAAGGGAAGCCTATGTTCAGCAGTGTACTTCTTCCGGTTGATGATGATGATGATATTAGTGGACCTAGGCAGTAAAGTTGATACAGTGATGCAGTCACCTTGCCTGATGAGCTGAGTGTTCCAGATTCGAGTCCTGGTATCATTTGTATGCTGAGTAATGTTTACAATCCCAGCTTCCCATAGCACTGTGCCACCTTCTACCACATATTAGATGTTAAATGTCTATAAGCACCAAGTGTTTCGCTGACTCCTTCATATTGCCCACCGCTAGGGTCTGGAACTTGCTCCCGGCTGCTTTGTTTCCTGAAAGGTACAATCTGGGTCTCTTTAAGTCGAGAGTGAACAGGCACCTTATGGGCCAGCGTGATCCACCCTCGACTGCATCGTCACTTACCATCAGGTGACATGTGGTCAAACACAAAGCCCAGCATTGAAACAATAGACGACGCGGCAGCCGAGTTGGTAGTGACCCTGCCTTCGAAGCTAGCAGTCCCGGGTTCGAATCCCGGTAATTATTTGTGTGATGAGCACGAATATTTGTTCCTGAGTCTTGGATATTTCTATCTATATAAGTATTCATTTCTCTATACATATAAGTATGTGTATCGTTGTCTAAGTTTCGAGCTTAATTTGGGGCTAGATCAATTTGTGTGCAATGGTCCCTCGATATTTGTTTATTTATTTTTATTTAATAGAATCACGAAAACAAACAAATTATCATGATGTAAAGATCTAATTAGCGTTTAATATGTTTTCCAGGCGTGTCACCATCGTCTAAGATCCGGCGCAGTTGGATCTGGTCATATTTCGACTACGTGTCGACCACTCAGGCGCAGTGCAAGCTGTGCCGGCGCCACATCAACCACGGCGGTAACGCAACGGGCAACATGAACCGCCATCTTAAGATGATACACCACAAGACCGCTTCAGAACGTAAGTACTGATTTATTTAAAGATACCGAGTATGCATCCCATCTCGACCACCCCTATCGGCTTCAATAACCAACCTATCCACGATTTACCCTACTGAAAATAGAAATTAGACACAAGCTCCATAGAAGTAATGTGCCGCGCGGTTTCACTCACGTCTTCGCGTTATCCCGTAGGAACCTTTTCCAGGATAAAAAGTACCCTATGTCCGCCGTCCGCCGTCCCCACCAATTTTCAGCCAAATCGGATCAGCCGTTCTTGAGTTATATATAGTTTAACTAACACAACTTTCTTTTATATAATAGATGTGCGGATTTTCCATTGCGTTAAAAAACGTGAAGGAAAACATCATGAGGAAACCGACATGTCCAAGAGTATTCAAGGCCGAGTGACATCTATCAACCCGCACTAGGCCAGCGTGGTAGGTTGCTTTACAAACTAACAAAAGTTTTAAAGTGATCACAATGTATCCTTAAGTAAATAAACATTTGAATTTTGAACTCTGAGTGAAGGCGTGTCCCAGCTGTGGGAACGCAATATAATGCGTGGACTACAGTTTATCGCGATAAAAAGTATCCCATGGGTCTCCAGGGACAGAGAGTCCATTCGCGTGTATAATATTGTATGGCATAGCTCATGGTATGTCCTTCGAGATTTAGTTATTAGACCATTAACAGACATTGTGTTGGAAGGTTTGGTCACCATAAAATAAAAGGCTGATGGCTTGCTGGGAAGTCTGAGGCTGTTAGTCTAGAATGACGCTCAAGCGATAATCTACTTAAGCATAGATTGGGTCCCATTATCACTAGGTACATAAGCACAGATTTGAGTGTGTCATTTCATACAAATATGTCATGTAATCACTGCTCAAGTATTGATCAACACTTGAGTATCATACTAGAATACCAGTCTTAAGATGTTGTAGTCCTGGTAGCACTGGACTCTGTAGTCTGAACACTGTTGATCAGTACATGATGCAGGCATAAGCTGCATACCGGTTTTTTTACTGCTTACAGGGTAGCGTTTGACCACAAGTCACCTAATTAAGTGACGATGTGGTTAAAGGTGACGCCTCGCTACACCCGGATTGAGATGATTTACTTTTATTCTTATTAATAACTAGCTGTTCCCCGCAGTTTCACCAGCGTGGACTACAGTTAAAGTATCCCATGTCTTCAGGGTTCAAACTATTTCCGTACCAAATTTCATTTAAAACGGTTCAGTAGTTTAGGCGTGAAAGCGAGACAGGGAGACTAGACACAGAGTTACTTTCGCATTTATAATACATATCAAAAGTAGGGATTAGTCGGGATTGATTGAATTGGAGCAAGTTTTTTTTTTGTCATCTAAACAGTCCGATATGTCATAATAAGCTTTACTATGATTCTGTTTTATATGGACTTTATTTTGGAAATGTTGTTATTAAACAAGTCTTGAATTTCACTTGGGATTTAATCGAAAAGTATACCTTTGAAGGAGTTGCTGACTTTATAAAACCTAGCATTTTAGGCATGTTTACACGTACGCTTCTTCAAGTTCCTCGTATCATTTCAGGTGACACTTCGTGGATTTGGAAGGTGTTCGAGAGGGAGGCCGGTTTCTACACGTGCAAGATATGCCAGCACCGTCTCGGCAAGAACGACCCCGACAGCGACACGGTGGCTATAGCCAACCATCTGAAGAAGGAGCACGGAGTAGTCTCCGGTGACCAGATCATCACTGGCACGGAGTGCGACTTCGAAGATAACTGACCAACGGCTTTGAAGAAACGTAAAATGATCTACCATATTAGGAAGAGGTACGTTTCTTGACAACTTGGGACTAGGGCCTGAACTATTTACGTAGGTTAGCGCAATCACGGAACTGGTTTTCTAATTTGTTTGTTGTTCATTTTGTCTTGTATTGTCCAGGATCTTAAAGCAATAATTTTAGAGCTTATAAAGGTTTTAAAAAAATATGTTAAGTCCCCAATGATGTCCAAACAAAATTATGATGTTTGATTTATTACTATCAATTAGCAACCACATTCATTTATTATGTTGTCGATTAATTTAAAATGTTATATTAATAACGCTTTAGGATTTTATTGATTTTGAATCATTAAGTTGGTGTAGGTGCATAAACGAAGTGCTTTACCTGTGCATTTTTTTTATTAACTGTTATTGTCTAGGTTACAATAAACAAAGCTGTCAACCCATTGCGGCGCACACACACGTTACCTGCGTTATTACATATGTCCAAGACATTTCCACTGTGCACTGCCAAGATGACAATTCACACCTACCTAGCATCTTAATTCAATAGCCATCACGAAGTTATTGAGTAGAGTAACGGGTATGTTATGTATGTTAGCAGAGTAGAGCGCCTCCTAACATCACGTATAGCTTCGTCAATGGCAACCTGACGAACATTCATTGCGCACGTACTTTGACATGTAAAATCGGGTATTTAACCCATTTCAGAGCACGTAACCCAATCTCTAAGAGGGTAATGACTGACTGACAAGAGTAACTCGTCATGGTCAGTGCCGTATTTTAAGATAAAGCGCCCCAGACCTGTATGGTTTGCCGCCCCCTAAATTAACGGAAAAAGAGCATAACGTTTAATCATAAACTAAAATCCAGCGTGTTTTGATCAAAAGAACCAAATGAGTTAAGTTTTTTTGGTGATTAGATAATAGGGGGTTTTTCAATTTCTTCAGGCATATAAGTAAATTCAAAAAGAAGGCGCACGTAGCTGAGCAAGTTCGCCCCGGGCCATGGCCCTTTAGCCAGGTTAAATACGCCCCTGGTCATAGTCGAAATCAGCAAGGGATCGTTATGTCTAGCACGCTATGATTTTGTACAAGCGTGTACGTTAATTCCAGCGAGGCACGCGTATGTTAACTACGTTATAAGCTATATTTCTGTGCGTAGCGTGTTGGTATGCCGTGCGCGTTATTTTACAAACCGACGCAGGTATTGCATCGCGTGGTGCGTCGCAGTGGGTTTACTATCAGTGCTATTTTGCATGATGGAGAAGATCTTAGACAGTGCGTTGCAATCATTAATTCTAGATTCTAATTCTAGAATTTAAGTTAGACATAATGTTTTGGTTTGTTTGTTTTTAAATTCTAGCAAATAGATATATTTTAATGTAGAATTTATGGTGAGTTTAATTTAATACACAACTAAGTAATTTTCACTTAATTTTATTGACTGCGTTTTTAAACGAGGAATTCGAGAAAATAACGAGAGTCTTCAGTCAATATTGATAAAAATAATGAATAGATATACTGTTTTGGATATTGAATAACGGCAAGGAAAAATATTGACTAAACCTCCATACGTAGAAGAATGATAGACTTAAAAGTAACTACCTAAAGAACTAAAATATAACCATTGTGAAATAAAAGAAAAGTCGCTCCAGATCTACAGAAGTCTAGTAACTTAAGTCTAGCAAGCTACGGAAATTGAGTCTATTGCCATTTTACTAATTAGTCATTTGATAATGTTAGCATACAGCGGGCTTGTCACGTAACTTGGATAGGGATCGGCTTCCGCTTTATTTTTACATTTGAACTCTACAGTTGACTTGGACCATAACCACATAATAGATATCCATTACCACCATTTTTTAACCCCAGTGGGCTCGATAACTTTGACAGATATTTGAAGCTAAAATTGATAAACATGATAAATGCAACTTCAAGTAAGTAGGTTTTTATTATGCTCCACATTGTTTTATAGCTTATTTAACATTGCTATCAATTTCAAAAGATACCGTTTAACTATAACTCAAACGGCAACTCTCGTTCACGTTCATTCATTCACGGAGTTCATGAATGGTAGTACCAGTAATGATGATATCTATTACGTGGTAAATGTTCGAAGCCTAGTCAGAAACTTAACACGGTCACTGCGGCATCATTTCTATAGAACTTTCAGCTGATGCTTTGGAGACCCAAAAGACCTCTAACCTAACCTATCCTTTGGTGCGTATTAGTTACGTAATAAGCTCGTAGGCCGGTTATCTAAAGCTAGATTCACATATATGTCTACTTACTACACCCGCGTCTTCCCGTAATCCCGCAGTAACCTTTTTCCGGAATAAAAATTATGCGAATGGTTAGAAAACGTACCAGGAAAATAAGCGATTGAAAAATATACTAATGGTTAGAAATGCTTTTCGTACAGGAAGCCTCTAAGAAAAAATAAAGTGGGAAAAATTGCGAATGGCACTAAACGCCACATGGAAAAAACGATTTCCGGAAAAAACAGTATACACTCGTCAAATGCTATGTTGTAAATAGGAAAAAAATAAGATGCTTTGATGTGAGTACTGTGAACGTGCTTTGGATAACCGACCTATAACGAAACCAGGATGATTTGTACCTTAGTGGGTTTTTCGTTCAAATAATCCTAAGATGACATGCCCATCCTCGCAGGACGAGCTAGATACGGCCAGCTGGATCACTGCTGTCGTAGCTTATTATCCTAATTTGTGGTTTGACTCGGATTCCTCTTGAAATATCATTTGGAGAAATATGGAGAGGCGCTTGCCGTTTCTCTTGACATCTCGAAGGCCTTCGACAGGGTCTGGCATGATAGCCTGATTAGCAAGCTTCCTTCATACGGCTTGTCCACTGGGTTGTGTCTCTGGATATCGGACTTCCTGAGGGATCGATCGATTCGAGTGGTTGTTGACGGCTGCTCGTCTGATCGATTGGCTGTTAATGCCGGGGTCCCTCAGGGGTCGGTACTCTCTGCTACGCTTTTTCTGCTGCATATAAATGACCTGCTCAGACCCGGTACCTTTGGGTATGCAGATGACAGTACGGTAGTAGAGAGTTATGTGTCTGGAGCGCGAACCAGTGGATCGGAAATCCAGTCTCTCAGAGAGGCGATGGTCGAACGCTTGAACCGGTCCTTGATGGCAGTCTCAGATTGGGGCGATGCCAACTTGGTCAGGTTCAATGCTTCTAAGACCCAGGCGTGTCTATTCACAGCGAAACGGAGTGTATTTCCTCTCACTCCGACTTTCCGAGATGTGTCCGTGCCGGTAACTGATCGCCTCGAGCTCTTGGGCGTCACGTTGTCCTTCACTCTCAATTTCGGCTCCTATATCGAGTCTAAAGCTCAGGTAGCCGCAAAGAAGCTTGGTATACTTGCGAAGGTGAGACGGTACTTCACACCAGGACAGCTGCTCACCTTGTATCAAGCGCAAGTCCGGTCGTGTATGGAGTACTGCTCTCACCTTTGGGACGGTTCTGCCAAGTACCAGCTTGAGACGTTGGAGTCGATTGAGAGACGTGCCAAGAAGCTCATTGGCGACAATCTCCTCGTCGAGTCAAGGCTTCAAAGCCTTGAACATCGGCGAAGAGTTGCCAGTTTATCGGTATTTTATCGCATACATTTCGGCGAGTGTGCCCAGGAGTTGTACAGCTTAATTCCTCCATCCCCATTCCATCATCGGACGTCACGACAAACGGCGAGACGCCATCGGTATATGGTGGATATTCCACCTGTACGCACGAAGCGTTTCGCTTCTACTTTCTTAATGCGTACTGCTAAGGAGTGGAACTCCTTGCCGGAGTCTGTGTTTCCCGAACGCTACGATTTGGGGATCTTCAAGGCAAGAGTGAACAGGTACCTTCTAGGTATGCGTGTTACACCGTCGACCGCATCTACGCATGGCAACAACAGGCGGGATTGCGGTCAAATGCATACCTATTTGCAATAAAAAAAAAAAAAAAAAAAAAAAAAAAAAAAAAAAATTTAACACATTTCTTTTTATCTTTTGTCACGCAATTTATGTTTTAAAATAATATTAAGTCATGCACGCCGTGAAATACGGCAACTTTTCATAGCTACTAGATGTAGTTATGCCGTTGGTTCGCTGTTATACGATTTAAAATACTATTTTTACAGTAAACATGTGATGATATATATAACAATGTGTACAATGTTATGGTAAAAAATACAATGGTGTATTTTTTTTACCTCATTGTGTAATATTCAATTATGCATAATAAAAAAATCTGATCAGTCTACAATCTATACAATTTATAAATTTGTTGTTAAGAGTTAGAAGGGGTGTTACTGGTGTATTTTTGCAATTTCTTTACAAAATCGAGTTATTTTAAATAATATTGTTATAAAAATATGTCTACACTAATATCAAAGTTGCTTTCCAAATATCTTTATTAAAAATTTTCACTTCTAGTAAAATATTAGTAGGCAATTAAAGTAATTAATTAGTGTATTTTTGGTGTAGTAGAATTTATAGCTACTTCATATAATTATAGTATTCATTGTTTCATCTCTGCACTGTTGGAGTAAAGTTAAAAATGTACATAGTTTAAGATTTTATGAATTAAAAGGAAAAAGTATAAAATTAATATTTCATTTAAGCTTACATTTAAGTAGGTAGCTTAAGATTTTAGTTTCAATTTTATTACTTTATAACGTATTTGGTTTTTTAACCCTTGACACTAACAGTGTATGTGGCATCGTAGGTCACAAATGAACGGATTTTAATTAAATTTATGTCAATTGAAAGATGACTTGATCGAGATTGGTCTTAGCTATGTTTGTCAGAGTTTTTTTTAAATTGTGTTTAACCTTTTTGTTTATTACATAATGTAATATGTACATCAATTAACTTTGTTTCGAGTAAGTAGGTATATAAACAATTATAATAAAACAACAATTCATAATTATGACTAGTTTATTTCGATAGGTACACATAAATACACGTCAAAATATAAACACCTACACATTCATTTGGCAAGGACAATATTGCTAGTTTATTAAATGTTGCCATCAAAAACAATCTACCCACCTTTTGAGGAATATGTAAGGTGAGGTGGGTCGGTATTTTTGATCGCTAATACCTATATTACAAGAGTTACACAACCAACGATTGTTTATCTGGTTACACGTCCGAGGTAGGTGATTTACTGTTACAGAAATCTGCTTAAATATTAGCAAAATACTTAGCACTGAGCATCTGGTAATATCTTCTACTTATTTACCGATTTCAAAAATAGGAGTTTCTGTTAATATATTTATTTTATACCAGCTGGCGGGATGCTATAGTGGTTTGGTTAGTTGTATTTTTTCCATACAATCTTTATGACTCCCATAGGGGGTGAGTTTTAGAAATCGTTTCTTAGCTGATGTCTACGCCCTCAAGAAATAATGCGATTCAGCATTGTAGCTCTTGTAGTTTTTGTGATATTTCGGACAGTCATTCAGTGATATGTCGCTTTTACATAGCTATAATAGATAAAAGAGTTTGCCTGACTGACTGACTGGTTTACTGAGCGACATCAACGCAAACCTTAATCTGCTGGTCCTAGAAACTTGAAATTTAGAGAATAATATGTTCTTTTCTTATTCACCCCTAAAGGCGTGAAATGGTGTGTTAAAATTTGTATCAAATCCAAAAAAAAAACCCTTACACAAGTAAAACCGCGGGGCATATTGCTGGTGTTAATAAGTTTTGGCATTTTTGGCAAGAATAACTATTCCATTTTGCATTTTCTACCGTTACTAAGCATTTAAGTTTAAAGCATTTAAGTTTAGTACCTTTACATTATTGCAGTGCAAGGGCGGATCCAGATGAGGCACGTACCCCTTCCAGACTTAGACTGAGAGATTCATTTCTACTATACCGCTTAGATTACAATAGTACAAGTATTTTATCGTTATTGATAAAGAATTAATCCCAAATAATTATCCCCCCAGGGGAAACTTCATGTCTGGCCCTTGTCCTAGAAATAAATCGAGGATCCGCCCTTGTTACAGTGTTTATGTGCATGGATTCTTTATTAACGGACCTTGCTACAACCTGCCTAAGGCTAGAGGTAACTTTTAATACTTTGGTAAAACCCTTAGACAAACATGATATAAACTTACCGATTACAATTTTAATTCTAAAACTAAGTTTTTGAAATTCAATGATTGCTTCATGTTTACCCTGTATTTTGATCCTATTTTTCAAAATGTAATTCGTTAAAAACATACTTTTGTACAATATTCGATTTCATTTATGCCTACAAAAATACATGACAGTAATAATACTAATAATAAATAATGTAACATTGTCACACGATCCTAAAACACAATGTTAAAAAAAGTTTTTACAAATTACACAGTTTTTTTCTGAATCTGTGGTTGATAGTTAATTCAATGATTTTAGTTCACAATTCTTTCAGCTGACAGGTTTTATCTCTACCTAATATTAACATTAAATTTTCGAAAACTTACCACTATTGCTATCACATCACATAAGATGGTTAAGATTAGGTACGAGGTATTCTTTTTATTTTTGATTACACAATTATAGGTACTTATTTATAAACACACATTTAAAGGGTAACTACTTGTAACATCACCAAACATTTGCAATGAGTTCTAAATAATATTTACAACTAAAAGACGTTCTAAAAATTATCTTTTGTGTTAGCATAGCTTATATTACATATAAGTATTTATTTACACATATACGTCTAATTTTGTACTGATTTGCTGCTTAATACTAGATCATTTTTGATATTATCCGACCTGATATAAATAATGCTGCCCTTATTTTTAACATGTTCCAATAAATTAACTCAAATAGGTTGCAGTTGTTCTAAATAAACTTAATTAGTAATTAGATGCATACAATTCTGTGACAAAAAAACACATAAAGTGGCTGTACGTACAATACATAAAACCTAAAGTTCTCACTTTTTCTTCGCGTACGTGTACATATAAATAAGCAATAGAAAACCACGCTGTGCTATTTGCAATAGATAAATTTGGCTGATTTACATCGCTTTGAGCGTGGCCGGTTCCGCAAAGGGTAGCCTGATTGGGTACAAATCTAGGCTCAAAACTATATCTGATCAAAGATAGCTGGTTCCAGCCCGGTTCCAGGTTCCCTGCTTCCTAATTAGTGACTTAACAAACTCAAATAGGTGGTTTAGGCCCGCAGTTATGCGTGCTCTGTATATAAACGATTCTGCCTCTAAAAGTGTGGAGAGCTGCCTTGCACCAAGGTCCCCTCGAACACCTCCACCTAATCTTGCCATTCCTCGCGCATCCGTTGAACCTGAACCGGTAGCCTCCGACGTTGATGCCCATCTTGCCCTGCTTGCTGAGGCAGTAGGACGCGAAGGAGTCCATCCCAGTTCCTACAAGACTGAATGCAGCTGAAAACAAACGTTCTGTTAGACATCTGGTACAACAGGATGGCTCTTACGTCTAAACTGGGATTTGGGTATCAACGACCAGATTTTAAAGGTACAGTCGTCAATTTATAAATATTATATTACCATGCAGATTTCGCTTTTGAGATATTTAGAAGATTTTATAAGGGTGTTTATCTGAATTCTTCTTTGATGTCATATCTGGAATCTAACTTCTTTGCTTGCAGCTGAAAAAGAGAACGGGGTACCTATTTGGGATTTGTTATGTGGTAACGGAGATCTGAAACAATTAATCCAGGACTGTCTGAGGTAATTTAAGTAAAACTTAGATAGGGACTCTTGGTGAAAACGATTATTATTAGACTGAGAGATTATTTCAACCTAAACGATTAACCAATCATTAACTTTGCTTTCAGTTCAATTCGGTCTGTCTTCTCGTGGACATCCAATGATCCACGTGGGAATCCACAAGTTTATTAAACACGAGAGCTACAAGAATAAAACAAGATGGACTTGCAGTAAGAGGCTACAACTCGGATGTAGAGCGAACCTTACGACGAGAGAAAACGTCATGGTCAGATCTTTCTTAGAGCATAACCATTCATAGCCAGAGTGTTTGGTTGCATGTGCTGTGCCAAATGTGGACGAATCATCTGTACTAAATGTGGACGACTTTATAGCCACAAACAAAAGTGTCCTTAAAACCCCACGGACATGGTCTATAATTCTATATCGTCCGTCAATGACGTCTAGGGTCATGTATGTATGTGCCAAATGTTATAATTCTACCTTCCACTAAAAGAAGTTTGAATGTGATAGTGTGTCTCGTCCTTACACATCATCGCGTCGTCACATATTTCTCAAGAATGTCAGGGAGAATTAGGGGATGATAGGAATTGCTCGCAGCGAATGTACCTATACTTAGCAAAAACGCCTTATATGGCCTATGGGTGTGCTTTACAATAAAATACTGGTTGGCCGTTATAATAGAGATGGCAATAACAGCAAATACGGATCGTGCTGGTTTTGTATTAAACTAAGACTATTTTAAGACATGCTTTACCAAATTTTTTTACAAATAAATTTTTATGTATCTAATAATAATGATAACAAAAATGCGATTTCATAAAATAATTTTAGAATCAAGTGTCCTTATAATGAATGACCATTCCCAATAGTTATATTGTAATCATAAAAATATATTGATGTAAAATTAGAGAGTAGATTTATTAGTTTTTACAACAAAATCAATATACTGTATATACACTTAATTAAATTAAAGATTTTTAAATAAAGTGCCTAGATCGATACGACATAAAAGTAACTCTACTATTTCGTGCCTTTATTTCAATTGTGTAAATTTAAGTAATGCATGAAATGCAAAAGAAAGTGCATTAGTAAAAGTGATAGGTATTGATACCTACATATATGTATAAAGTCCAATATAATATAATTTACATTTTTAAATCTTTGGTTAAGTTATCTTTCATATATTGTATCGAAAGTGTTCAGCCAGATTATGACAATAAAGATTAATCTATATTATTTTTATTGCAACTTTTTATTTTATTAGTGCCTAATCTACTTATAGCTTGTAATATTATGAAACGTCTAGTCTGATCAACGTATCATTTTGTTCGTTTGGTTCTATGGAAGGGATCAATAACTAGATAGGTTGACTATCGCACTGAGGGAATAGAAGGGACAGGGACTACTCAATAAATAATTTCTTCCGTTATAATTTATAACCTTTTTTTACTTTAGCATTTGATTACAATACTACAATAACTGTAATTTGCACAGAAACATATTAAGTACATATATTACAATATAATTTTAATTTTTCAAAAGTTTCAAACCTTCTTACCAAAAATAAAAACAAAAAATCGCGTTTTTAAATATATATCGGTACAATTAGTTGTATACGATCTTAAACTAATACCTAAGAGGATATTTTTTATATATACAGCTAATAAATAATATAAATAGGCTCATCACTGACTGATTCTGTAACGCTGTCGGATGGAAACAATGTTAAACATTCGGTTGGAACAACGAACGGCGGTGGCGGGCAGTTAGCTTGCAGCCTGCGCAACGCGCTCTATGATCTAGTAAGTATATAATAATCATAAACCTAGTGTCTTAATAAATATTATAGTACATACAACAATAATAAGGTAGGTAAACCTACAAAATAATATATAACTAGTAAAGTAGCTTATTACAATAATCAAACAACAATAGCATAGTTAATCAAAGTACCAAAAACATTTTTTTTCATACTTACAATCTAATGACTTAGATATTATTAAAATAATTATAAGCTAGTATGTATGTACTTTATTTTGATTAAATTGTAGACTGGTAACTAGGTAATGCTTTCAGTTATTCTTATATTAATTAATCCATGCAACATAAAAGAACAGGGGACTGTCTTTAAATATTTTTATCATTGTTATAGATACACATTTATTAGAACGTGGCGTTAAGAAAGGCAAAAAACTCTCAAGGGAGGAGGTTTTACGAAGAAAAAGAGAAGCCGAGCGTAAAAGATATGAGCGTATCAAAAAAGACCCGCAGAGAAGGGAAGAAATTAGAAACAAAGAACGTCTTAAATACCTTAACAAAAAAGAAAAGGGGATTATAAAACGTGTAAAGGACATGACTCCACGAGAACACCGAGAAGCAAAGAAAAAGTGGAGAGAGAGAACCAAGAGGTATCGCAAAAAAAATAACAAAAGAAGATGTAACGAAGTCGTGAGAGAAAATTACCTAGATTCGGAAGAATCTAATCTATCTCAAGCACCGATACCTGCTGATGCTGAAAATATTTGGAAAATAAAAACTGAGCTAAAATTGTGATTCATACACTAAACACAAAAGAAAATGGCAAATACTCGAGTATCTAGGAGACATCTAGACAAAAAAGCACTATTTGGCTAAGTATTTAAAGTGTTAACAAAGTCTCCCAAATCTAATTGTACCTACTTTTATAAGGAAATAAAACATTCCACAAATTTGATTCACGCGTACATTTTTTTGAGGAAAGATATAATATCTTATAATAATTTTATTACTCTCTTTTGATATTAGTTGTTCTAGAAAGATATATTTTTATGATAATGAGATTGGCAGGTACTATAATGTAAGACTTGAAAGTACTAAAACGTTCCTTCAATGAATGTAACTTAATTGGGTAGTGATTAATGATATTCAATTATGATTTGAGTTTAAGTGGAGTGTTATTAAAAAATACTTGATTGTTATTTTACTTTACTGTTCAATTTCTTACCTCAAAATTCCTAAGTTTGTAACAATATAGAAAATGTTAGTTTGCTACTAAAACTATATTAATTATAATCCATGCATTATAACAGAACAGGGGACTGTTTCTGCCTGGGGATTAGAAAACTTGTAAAAGATATGACTCCACGAGAACACCGAGAAGCAAAGAAAAAGTGGAGAGAGAGCAGCAAGAAGTATCGCAAAAAAAATAACAAAAAAGATGTAACGAAGTCGTGAGAGAAAGTTACCTAGATTCGGAAGAATCTAATCTATCTCAAGCACCGATACCTGCTGATGCTGAAAATATTTGGAAAATAAAAACTGAGCGAAGATTCTGACTCATACACTAAATACCAAGATAACAAAAAATGACAGATACTAAGTTATATTTATGCACTGTGCATACTTCAAAAGTTATTTAACAATTATCATAGTTTCTACAACTATCATTTGGGCAATTTATTATAGATCAAAATAAAAACACTTAACTAAACCTTAAAATGTAAAATAAAACTACCTATCAAACTAAACAAACTACTTAATCTAATAAACCACTACCAGTTGGCAACGTTCCCAAAATGCTGGCCGCATTGCCGCGTTGAACGGCAATGCTTATTCGTTGCGCAAAATAACGGCCAGCATTTTGGTCACGGGTAGCATCGACCAGTCGCTTTGATATACAGATACTTGAGAATCTAGGAAATATCTAGACAATTTAGTTACAAGACAAGCTAGTAAAAGTGTTTTAAAAAGCACTATTTGGCGAGGTATTAAAAAGGTGAACAAAAACTCCCTAATCTAATTGTACCTATTTTTAAAAGGAAATAAAGCATTCCACAAATTTGATTTACCCGTAAATGTTTTTGAAAAACGATATAATGCCTTAATTAATTTTATTATTATCTTTTGACATTAGTTGTTCCATAAAAATATTTTTTTCTTTAATTATGATAATGAGACTGGCAGGTACTAAAACGTTCCTTCAATGTATGTAACTTAATTGGATAGTGATTAGTGATATTAAATTATAATTTGAGTTTAAGTAGAATGTTATTAAAAAATACTTGATTGTTATTTTACTTTACCAAAGTTTGTAACAATAAAGAAAATGGTAGTTTGCTACTAAAACCGTATTCTTTATTTAAATAAACAGTCCCTGACATAGGCAGCAATCCCCTGTATCGTTTTTTTTCTGAAAATGCTTTACCTAAAGTAATGGAAATATTTTTGGTTCATTTGCTCTTTTATTATAAACCAGCTAGATATCTTTTCCTAAGATTTGTTCGATATAATTATACCTATAAGCAAAAAAGTGATTTAAAGTTCAACAAAGTCCTACAATTTTCTTTGAATCACTTGTCAGGTTATGGATTGCTCAGATAAAATGCGTTTTCTGTCTGCTTTCCCAACTAGATTAGAATACAAATTTAGTAAAAATCAATATATATACCAAGTTCACATGTACTACCTTCATCATTATCAGCCTTCCACGTTCCCACTGCTGGGACTCTGGCCTTCTCTCAGAGAGAGAGAGTATGGGCTATAATCTACCACGCTGGCCCAGTGCGGGTTGGTAGATGTCACATGCCCTTGAAAATGTTGCAGTTCTTGGGCATGCCGGTTTCCTCACGATGTTTTCCTTCACCGTTTTGAGCGATGGCAAACCCGCACATAACTTATTAAGTCATAGGTACGAGGCCGAGAGGATTCGAACTCGGTGTCGGCGTCTTGTAAGTCGCACGCCAAACCGTTCGGCCACCATCGCTGTACTACCTTAATGTTCTACAAATATTACTGAAACAGATTCCCGCACGGTTTCACTATAATTCTTTCGCCAATTCTAGAATATTTTCCTGGCTGGTCATCTAGGGTACCTATTACAAGTGCAGGTAGCTCATGACTAGATCCACGTGCTTCAAGGGAAGATAGGAAGGTAGGCACTTGATGACCAGACTGCGGGCTAGTAGAGCCAAAACTGTTTTGGTATCTAGATTTGGGTGTTCTTTTGGGCAGATTGTTTGGTTCGTGGTTGTGTGTGTCGGTGAGTTTCATAATCTGGTTGCCGTAAGTGATGACTATGGCGAGGCACTTATTGAAAGACTTGCAGCACCGCCAGCGGGTCCTCCCGCGGCGGCTGGTGTAGTGCCTCATGTACCGGTGATCGTTGACCAGGAGGACGCTACGACCGTTTTGCTCGACGAAAGAAACCTTGATTCCTACAAACATAAATATGTAAGTAGCACATAAAATTACATTTACTAGTAAGAAAATGTAAATTAGACTAAGTAAAAAGGTGTTAAATGAAAAAGTTTCTCGTTTTGTTACATAGAAAACATTTATTGCACTTCAAGAAATTAAAGAGTGCGAGGTGTTTTTGAAAAAATAATATGAGTCAATTAGTTTCTTAAACGGACGTCCTCACTTCTTCTAAGTGGTTGGTATATGGTGCTTAACTAAAAAACAAACTACAGTCTTAAACAAAATAAAAACTAAGTGATAATAATAGTAATTAGAAATTAGCATTAAATAACTTCTCTTCAATCAAAGTACGAGTATATTTGCGAAATACACTTGGTTCAATTAAAAAAAAAATAGTTTCAAATTAACCTTAGGTAAATAAATGCTGGTGAAATCGAGCCTAAATATTACATTCACTGGTAAAGAGTTCTTCTGGAACAGTCGGCTCCTTACGATCAGTATTATCTTGTGTAACATCGTTAGATACCGTTACCGTTACATTTTCTGTCATGTTTGTAGAAATACTTTCAGTATACTCAGAAGAAATTTTCGTATTTAATACTTCTTCTGTAGAAACAGTGTGCTCAGCCAAAGGGTCTCTATCTTTAGATGCATCTAGCGCGTTTAGAAGGTCACTACAAAAACTGCTTTGAGAATCGTTTTTCAGCGGATCTTCTACAGGCTCTTTTGCCTTCTCCCTTTCATCAAGCTGTTCTGCGTGTGTGTGTTCTGTTGTGAAATGAACGTTTTCGATGACAATTGCTTTGAGTGCATCTTGCGACTGTTGTATCTGTATATCTAGCTCTTCCCCATCGGAAAGTATTTCGATAGGTGCTTCGTCTCTGACTACTTCAATGACGTCATCATCGGAGTTTTCTTGCGATTCTTGTGATTGCGAAGAAACTTCTACGTTCATATCACTATTAGCTGAGTTTCCTGAGGACAACGTTATTAATATATTTCAGAGTCTACCTTCAGAGAGACCTATACTATATTTTATTTAACTAGACCGTAGGTACTTGAATTAGTTTTTTATGAATGTTAGTAAGAAAACCAGGACAAGGTACTTTATTTAAAAAATAATAAAAACAGCGCCCACACTATCACATATTATTATTTAGCTCTGACTTCCACTGTCATTCCCGTATATCTAGGGTATCAAAAACTACGCGGATCGGGGATCCACAACACCGAGGCGCGGGACAAATACTAATGAATAATAGTGTTATTTGCCGAATATCGATTATATTGGTGTCGATTCGGTTTTACATTCTCCTAAACTAAACTAAATTTGACAGTCCTAATAGTACTGCTGTCTTTTTCTAACCACTGAAGTAAAAAAAGGACGGCATTACTATTAGACCTGTCAAACTTAGTTTAGGTTTAGAGATTGCAAAACCGAATCGACACCATTATCTCACCTGATAATAACAAAAAAATATTCACCGGAATATTTAGGTTAGTAACATTTAAAATACATATATATATTTATCCGTCTCAACCAGTCAGTGTATTACCTCCAATCTCCTTAGCGGAGGTTGGACAGTAACTACAGTATCATACAACGTTATGTCAGGTCGTTTGTGAGAGCTTCGGTGACCTAATAACCTAGATACTTGCCCAAAAGTAATAGAATATATTCTGTTTGTATAAAATAAATAAAAAACCAGTTATTGTAGGTTGGTAACAAAACAAAATCCTAGATCATGTTTTTTTGATCTTTAATGTACTTAACAATAACTAACAAGCCAAAGGAGAAAGGTTATGGCACTAAATTAACTGTGATTGTGTTCGTTTACCACGATGACATTTTGGTAGAGCATCTTGACGATACATTTACAGGAAAGCCGTTTTCTTTTGTAGCATCGCCAGTAACTTCGTATTTCATTACCATACTCTAAGTGGAAGCGATGCCCTCTGAGCGTCAGCACTTTACCGCCTTTTCCGGTGTGGACAATCTTGAATCCTGTAATATCTAACGCATGTAACATACTTACAATCATCATCATCATCATCATCATCATCATCATCATCATCATCATCAGCCGGAAGAAGTCCACTGTACATAGACCTCCCCAATTAGCTATTTGCATCCATCATCGGCTCCCTGCGACTTTTACAATGTCGTCGGTCCACCTAGTAGTAAACTTTGCGAAGGAGAATTAACATTTTCGCTCGTGTGATCCTTTTTTTTTTTATAAGAGATAGGCAAGCATTTGACCTCAGTCTCACCTGATGGTAAGTGATGACGAGGTCGAAGATGGAGCATGCTTGCCTAGAAGATACCTATTCACTCTTGACTTGAAGGCTTCCAAATTATACCTATCGGGAAACAAAGACGCCGGCAAGGTGTTCCACTCCTTCGCCGTTCGCATTATAAATGTGGAAGCGAAACGTTTTATACGGATTGGGGGAATTTCCACCATGTACGGATGTCGTGATTCCATCCGAGAGAGGTTGCTGCGAAGGCTGTAGAAAAAGATGCATGTAAGGCCGGTTTCAATAATCGATCTATCCACGGTTTGACATAAATTTGACATTACATCTATGGAGCTTATGTCAAATTTCCATCTCCAGTAGGAAAAACCGTGGATAGATCGGTTATTGAAACACGACAATACAGTACCTATTCACGTCTTTAAAATCGAATGTTTCCGTCTGGCACAAGAATAAATGACAGTATACAGAGGAGATCGTTTATTTGCAATGGTTTGCAATTTACAGAATAACACAAATCGTGGCCTTATTTAGGGTGGTTTCCCTTTGCCCTACCAAACCGCTCCACTCGTGTTGCTTCGCCTGTGATAGGTAGAGGTACAATCTACTACCTAGGCCCCAGCGTTGGTGGTGCAATAGGCAACCGGACAGTAATCACAAAAAAATCTAAAATATAGTTAAATTCATGTTTTTAATGATAAAATGTCAATCATGTGTAATTTTTGTATCTATAAATAAAAAAAATATAAATTCTAATATTTTTATCTGTTCCGAAATACAAATTCTAGGATATGACGTCTTTAGTAAGTAAACCAAAAAATAGGAACTTCACAAAATTCAACGACAACGGCGTATGACGTTATAAGTAATAGAATCCAAAATGGAACGTTTGCGAGGCAATTTGAACATCATATCTATATTTAAAACATTATCTAATGTATAATTGATTATGATTACATATTTATTAGTGTAAAATTTCATTTTTACGGCTTAGTAAAACCCCAATGATAAACTAACACTTTCTGAAAAGTTGTTTGGTTGCCTTGATGAGACGGTATAGTCTCCTACTAGTTTGCCGTAGGTAGAATTCGAATAGAATAGTCAAGATTGCGAAATTCATTAGTCGAAATTTCATTGCTAAAATGTGTCATCGCTAAAATTTCGAGTGAAACAGTTAGTAATTAACATAAATATAGATCATATTACGACGACCGATATGGCGCAATGGGCGGATAGCCGACTGTGAAGCGTGAGGTCGCGGGTTCGATTCCCGCTACTGGACAAATATTTGTGCATTGAAAAAAAAAAGCGCAAGTATTTGTTCTGTGTCTGGGTGTTGTGGATCCCCGATCCTCGTAGTTTCTGATACCCTAGATACAGGGAAACCTAGTTAGGGGTCAGAGCATGTGTATGTGATTGTGCGGGCGTTATTTATTTATTTATTTTACATTTATGTTAATTACTAACTGTTTCACTCACAATTTTAGCAATGAAGTTTCTATTCTATTCTATATTCGATTCAATATATATGGTGCATGACTGTGATGTGGATTCGTGTCTGCTGAATTTTAATAAATTATTTTTATCTTCGTTATGACTTGTTGTTTTTTTCTACACTGTTGTTTTTCTCGTTTCGTCTTTTCAGAATTTGTTTTTACGTTTCGATTTCTTTTTTTTTAGCTTTAATCGATTATATCTACGCCTATCCCTATACGCATTCCATTGTTCCGGATCATTTTTCAGTAAAGCGTAGCGTTTTCTTTCTCTATCCCTTTTTATTTTTAATTGTTCTTCTATAACCTGTGATTTCTTCTTCCTTATTGCTTCTGTAAAAATTGTAGATTCTTTTAAATTGTAAAATTAATAGTATTGTAAATTATTTATCTAGTATTACATCTTTTATTTTTATTTAACTTTTGATGTGCACCATCCATATATTTTCGTGCTATTCCTCTCTTTTTGGGTTGTCTGGACGTAATCGCTCCGAGCGATAAGACCGCCATTTGTGACACTTTTACTGCTTACCAAAATCTCTTGATTTATAGAAATAGATTTTTCACAATTTGTTACAATGAAAATAATTAGAATTAATCTAAATATAAATATTAACTGTATTACATAATTATCCACTTTTTAAATTAAAGAAAATTAATAAGTCGTGTTTATTTTCAATAATAACCTGCTAACTGTCATTAAAAAAATGATGTCTCGTTTTAAGTTAAAAAAACCGTAGTCAGTAGGTATAACGCCCACGCAATCAAATCAGTCGCAATCCAGACAAACGGCTTAAATCAAACAACTCTATTCCGTGAAGAAATTTATTTAATATACTTTTTATATCATTATTATTTGCTACTCATTACCATATAAATAAATCAAAACGTAGTCCAACACAATGTTAAAATATATTTAGGAACAAATTCGTTAAAATAATGCTTTCGTAATCAAGAGTTAAAATTTTAAAAACTGATTATAAGTATAAGAGATGTATATTTTATCACTATAGTATAGAGCAAGGAATATCACATGATATTAATATATTATAATAATCGGATTAACTGAATAAAAAAGAAATGCAACGCCTTTATTAGGCTGTTCGTATAACTAATTGAAATAACAAATTGATAATAACTATTTTAAAACAAACCCACTCCCTCAACATCAGATGAAGTTTCTAAAAAATATTATTTATTTAAGGGCATAAATAACACTTTCTAAAAACGCTTAATTTCAGCTATGAAAGTAAATCTATATGTATTCTTGTCCCATATAATATTCTTTTCTCAAACATGTCTGGAAAGGGCATTATTTTGACCACCTTCTTCAAGATAAATCGCTGCAGAAATTGTTTCACTAGCCAAATCCATGCAAGCAGCGGCCGGCAAAAGTGACATGAAAATCCATAGTATTTATTAAATGGAGTGTTGGCATTAAAATACGTACGAGAGCTTTCAAATCTGAACATAATAGGTACTCGTAGGTACATCCATAATCTAACACAAGATTATATTATACGCTAAAATTCATAAAATAGCTATAAAGACTATGTACCTACTACTTATAAGTTTTTATAAAAACTATGAAACTACTCGTACAGCTTACTAAAATATTTCTGTCGTTTTAAGAATATATGCAACATCTATTTAGCGAATTAGTACAGTGCAAAATTGCCTTTTCTAAACTTAATCAATTACGTAGGAAATATTATTGTACCTATGTGTTTCGCTCTGCACCTTTTACTACTCTTAACATTTCGTTTTCGAAATTTGTGGCCTGTTTTCAAGTCGTTACCTATTGCTGTTTTAATTTTATCGATCAAAGTTTTTACACTTTTCAAAACCAAGTAACGGTTTATATATCGGATTAGGAATCCTGGACGACCACGAAAAATGAATAGCTTGTAGTATCTATTTCGTTATCATCTTCAGCACATTCCCAGCTGGACTGGTAATCAAGCATTATCTTAAAAAGAGAGTATGGGATCTAATCTTATTTACTAGGTATTCTATTTTTTTATTTAAGCCTCCATATGAGAATTACAAGCTAGGCTTATCATTGTCCTACCACCATACCTACTAGATATTAAATAATATTAAAATTAATGAATATACTCGTGGAAATGATAATGCGAAAATACCGAGAGAAATACACTCAATACAATATGACATCATCAAGGGCACCGGCACCAACTATACTATAGGTATATTCATCGTCTAATAAAGAACTTATAGGATAAAGCTTATAAATCTACATCAGTAATAAGCTACACTACAACTACGCGAGGCTTGTCTAAAGTCAGTTTTTGTTATTCTTCTGTGATACTTGTAAATACTGCATAAACACAGGAACTTCTGCTATCAAATACTTTCCCTTATGAGCTGTCATTGTAACCAAATTGAATCTATGATTGATATTGAAAATGTAATGCAGGTACAGAATTAATCTCATTAAGTTACTAAATTACTTGTTCCTTATTGCCTTAAAGTTAATCAATGTCATTATTGGAAATCATTAATCTACTACTTAAAGTATCCCCCTTATATCGTTGGTTTAGAAGATAAACGTGCTGAGTACAAAATTACTGAGATTGGTGATTTTAATACCAAATGTAACAAATGAGCTTATTATATGTACCTTTTTCATCTATTCTACCCAAATCGTAGCTGAATTTTATAAAGTTACTTTACTATGCTGTATAGCAGTCAAACTTTAAACTGCTATCCTGTTTGTCTTCCAGACCATCGATATATGATTTTATATATAGTATGCGTGATTCCAGCAGCACATTCTAGTACCAATTTGGTGTTTCAATCTCGTTACTGGCTAAAGGGTTTTTGGAATCAAAACTCGGTGTTATGTTTCGCTCGTTCGCTGGGAGCTTGGGAGGGTCGTGGTCGTGAGGCTTCTGCGCGAAGGCCCTGCTTCCGAAGCTGATGGCCGCAGCTCTGCAGCCTTTGAGCCTTCGGGAGCAGTACCAGGATATCCGACCGTCGGCGTTGCGTTTCTGATAGCTGTACGTATAGCCGCCGAGGAGTAGGAGGGGGTGCTTGCCCCCCCTATTCGTCCAAAGGAATGTCCCTGCTGATAAGATATGTTCTCTATTAATTATTTGTTCTTAAGAACAACTTTGAACCTTAAATGTAGATTTCATATCAATAACAGCTTACCCAGAAATATAATGTTCGTACCTAGTTCATCATTTACGAAATAATTTTGGTGTCTTAAATTAGAAATATATATATGTTAAAACAATCGCAGAGAAATTCATAAATTAAAACCAAGCATTATTTAGAGATAACAGCCTATTTTACATACATACAACTGCCGTATTTAGGTACAATAAAAAAATAATAATTTTGGAGATGATAAGTTAACGTAACTTCTGCGAGTATTTTTCGATTCTCAGATAAAATATTTTGTGAAGATATTGTAAGTACTTGTGTCATTCGGGTTAAAAATGTTTCAGTAATAAAACGCACTAAAATCACACGAATGAGTGTATTCAACAATCATCTGCTGGTATACAGGTAGGACATATTGTGAACATTATTGTATGAATTTTGCATATAAATGCCCTGCATTTCATACAGGAGCCGTACATTTTCGGTCTACTTTACGCAGACAAAGGCGACTTTTCCCTTTCTTCGATTTAAATTCATGTCCTTCAGAACTTCGCAGTTGTTGATCATATTTTATAATTCATAATTCTTTTTAAAATTCATAATTCACTACTTTGCTTTGGTTTTGGAGGAAACGTCCATTCACACCATCTAGCATACTTTGTACTTTTTCACTAGATAAACAAAACACACCTTTAACCTCCTAAAGGGTAAAACTACTCATCTGTTGTCATGTCTAGCTTATAATCTTAAGACTACACACACACATGCACACACATAAATATTTCTTACTAAAACTATTGCTTTTGAATAAACTTTCACGAGTCTGGAGTGTTCCTTTGTCTGATAAACCCGCATTTTCGTCTTTTACAATCGCAGGCTCCTCTGGCGAAAAGCCCGCGCGTAGGACGTTGCCACTCGTTTCTCGCCTTGGGTATGCGAGCGACAGGAGCGGCGGGGTAAAACACGCACTATAGCTATGCCTACTCTGTGCCTTTTTTTGTTCATCAAAGGCATGCGTCATAGCGCAGTCAACAGCGCACGTGAGGCACGCCCTTAACGCATGCGCGATTAATTTTATTTTCTTTCTTTTGATTATTTTTTTTCTGGAATTTCTTACGACCAAATAAGCCGCACATATTCCACCAAGTAAAATATTCTCTTCGCACATGTTTCCAAAAGCTGATTAAACTACGACTGAACTAAATGTATGTAATGTAATGTTCGTTAACGCATTCAATTATTGAATGCACCAAACGAAAGTTGAATAGAAAAATGAAGACGAAAATTTAACAAAAATAAAGGCACAGTGGACATAGCTTATTATAGGTGTGTCCACATCAGTGCGCTTTCATGTTCATATTGCGTATTCCTCTGTCGCATGCCTGTCATAGCACATACCTATTTATACATTAGCGTGCGCTACGGGCATGCGCTGTTGTTGCACTAGTCTTAATGCATGCGTTATTGCATGCGCTATGGCGCTTAACGCATGCGATAGACAAAAACTGCCTTTTTTGATTTTTTTTGTTCAATTTTCGTCTTTATATTTCTTTTCAACTTTCGTTTGGCGCTTTCAATATAATTGAATGCGTTAACGAACGCAACGTCAATATAGTCATTTAGTTCAGTCGTAGTATCATCAGCTTTTGGAAACATGTGCGACGAGAATATTTTACTTGGTGCAATATGTGCGGCTTACTTGGTCGTAAGAAATTCCAGAAAAAAAGAAACCAAGAAAAGGAAAAAAAAAATCGCGCATGCTTTAAGAGCATGCCTCACGTGCGCTGTTGACTGCGACGCATGCTCTTGATGAACAAAAAAGGCACAGTGTGGACAAAGCTTATCAGTTTCACTTCACCGCTACGGCTAACGAGTTAACACATTAAAAATAATCGGAGAAGAAAGAAACTACTACTCAATATGCTTGTTAAATCTCTTTTTAACATAGGTGCCGTCTTTTTTTCTCGTGTAAACGGGTTTGTTATGATTGGTGTGATGTCCAAAAGCAGCTAGGAACTGACCGGTGTGCGAAATCTTTATGTACGCTCCGCATACAGAAGTTGCAGTACAGCGCCATCTCTTGACGTTACATGTGATTGCGTGCAAGCAGTACGAGTAGCCCTTGTATAAAAGTTCTTCCCTTCCATTGGTTAAAGTCATCAACGTGAGTTCACCTGAAAAAAAAATTATATATATGTATTATTAACAGTGATCGGAATCGACGGTGCAATTTAAAGTCATTAATGTGAGTTCACCTGAAAAAAAAAAATTATATATATATGTATTATTAACAGTGATCGGAATCGACGGTGCAATTTATGACGTTATATTAACATGGATATCCCTTACCATTCCGGTAATTACCAATTTACTATGAACCGATTCTATAAAAATGTAATATTATCCTACTAATATTATAAATGCGAAAGTTTGTGTGTGTGTGTATGAATGTTTGTTACCGCGTATCACCGTAACCACTAAACCGATTTTGATGAAATTTGGAATGGAGATAGCTTATACCCTGGACCTGGATTAACACATAGATAACGGGAAGGCGCGGGTGAAACCGCGGGGCGCAACTACTTAATCATAATGACACATGCTCAAATTAGAGTATAAATTCATGAATTTCTATCAAACTGTAATACATAGTCACAGTCACCGCTTATCGCAGTTCTATGGTTCGCATCAGTAGCTTACCCAAGCACAGGTTTCGACCTATTTGGGTGGCTATTAGTCATAACACCATAATGTTTTCATTTAACTAGTTTTACAAGTCTTAGGGACTCATGCGCGGCATCCCCTTGTAAAAGGTGTAAACTAGACTGTAAGTGTTTTTGAATAAATAAATAATAGTATGCTTATGTGAATTAATTTAAACATAAAGAATAGACAGAACTAACTATAAAGGAATTTAGGGATTGCTCGACTTTCCAGAACGTCTTATCCATACTTATGATGACGTTTGAGATCGTTGACCCTAATTTGCACCGTTGATTCCGATTACTGATAATAAACATATGTGTATGTATGTGTGTGTAATTGTGTATGTTATTATGTTGTTACCTGTCACAAAGAGTGTTGCGCTGGTGAATCACCACACTGAACGTTTCCATCTACGACTGCGATGATGGAAATACATAATCAGGTTACCGTCAATAAGTTAAATTGTTAAGTTTGATAGGTAGTTTTATTTGATATTTTAGTTTAGCTATGTAAGTAATAACTATAAGAAATATATTGTTATTTAAGTTTATCAATCACAATAAAGTTAGTTAGAAATTATTATGATGGCCGAGCCGAATGTCATCGGCGACATAAAAGCGCATAAACTTCCCTGGCTCGGCCACCTTGAAAGAATGGGAGAGGATCGTGCGGTCAAACGAGCATACAGTAGACGGCCGAGTGGCCGTCGCCATGTCGGCTGTCCCAGATATCGTTGGAAAGATGAAGTCACGAAGGATTTGCGCGAGCTCCAGGTGGAGGCCTGGCAGGAGGTGGTGCAGGAAAGACCGAAGTGGCGTCTTTTGTTATCGGAGGCCAAGACTCACTTTGGGTCGTTGTGCCAGTCAGTTAGTTACAAAAACAAGTGAATGCTAATATATATACCTAGATTTTTAAATTCTCGCATATGTTCCATTCTTTGTTTTAATAAGGTTAGGCGGTGGGTGAGTGTGTTCTTTTTTAGACCTGATGACTCTGTCGTCGTTCATCACCTTGATGGCAGCTGAGCATTTCGAGGAGTTTGAGCATCGCCAAGAAGAAAAACAATTTCTTGTTTTAAGCAACGAGTATGTAAACTGCTGGTACAAACAAAGCGTAGTGCCATTTATCAGCTGTATCAAAGTTGCTTGATCTGTTGAAAGAAATATACAAAAAATAAAAACATAAATATTTCTGCTGATTTAATAAAAGATATATAAAATAAAAAATCAACTTAATATTGCCTAATATTGAGAATGGGTTGGAATCGAGAACAAGCAAAAATATTTCTATTGCGTTATTAATAGTCTCGGGAAACTATTTTCAAAGGGAAGCAGGAAAATTCTTAGTCCTGTTTTTCTATTATAATAAAAGTGTTTTAAAAAATACTATTTTTATAGTTAACCAGTTTATTAACATTTAAATCACATCTTACTTATCATACTTATTCTTTGGTGGGGAAAAAGCACAAAACTTTGAAGAAATTAATAGAAAACAGCAGGAGCTAATTTTATTAATGTTTAGTTACACAATCATGAATATAATTATTATTTAATGTTTCAAGATATTTACATGCAGATAAGATTCCGTCTATTCTATGGGTTAGATGTAACTGCTAAGCATGCCAAGCCTTATCTTTGAGCTTAATAAATGATAGACTTCGCAATCCGAAATTAGATCTAGATATTTAAGGTTATTTTCTTTTATTACACTTACAGGGTAGCTTTTGACAGCAAGACAGCTGGCCTTATTCGCTATGACCATCTACGGCGCGTTACGTTAGCTGCGTGGAATGACCGATAAAAGCTGTAATGACGTCACATGTTATTGGCAAGGAATCTTGATGGTCAAAGCGAATATGGGCCCTGATGTTAAGCAACGATGTGGTCAAAGATGGTGCCACGCTAAGCCTGGACTGGGGCAGACAAGAGAAGGGAGGCTGCCGGAACTCAACGATAGTTCTTGGCGAAAGTTTCTTATCTTGAACAAAAAGTATGCGTAATCCTGAACACATTTCGTTTGAAACTGACCGTCGCCAATTTCTGATCCAATAATCTAGAAAAGTCATTGACACGAAGAAGATTTCCGTTATCTGCAACGTCGACAACATAACACAACATTATCGAGATTGTTTGTCAAAGCTTCGCACATATCGGCCTTGGGCTGTTCTAAACAATATTGGCGGTCCGTGGGTGTGTTCTCCTATTGCACTGATGAGTTGACCATCATTCCCCACTTTAATGTAAGTTTTACAGCACTTTTTGGTGGTGCACCTCCAGCGCTCCCAAAGCTTGCTGCGGTACCACCAGGAGTACGTGTAACCTTTGTACAAGTAAAACTTCTTGCCGTTTATCAAAGTTATAAGTCTAACACGTTCTGAAAATATAAATAATGGTTTTGATAGTTGTTGCGTCGTTTAGTCAGCGATAAGAGTATATAAGATTACGCCCAACTCTTCAAACGTGTACCGGAAACGTTGTTAGTGTTCGAGGTGCTTGGAAAAAATGTGAAATTGGGCGTTTTCAGCGACTGCGCTATCCGTTCGTTCGTTGACGCATTTTTACAGATCTCGACATACCAAAACAGAAAGTACTTAGTACGAATACAATTTGATAACCCTGCGAGTCTACTGTTTAACCTCCGACGGAAAAAGAGGGGTGTAATAGGTTTTATTCGATGTTATCAAGAGTAAATTTCTTAGTTGGTTTTTATCTAATTGATGCATTTTGACGTTCCCTGAATCAGATAGGTTATAGGTTAAATTCTTCACTCCGTGAGTTTCTAATCGTAAGAAGACCGCTATTACGCTCAAAGCTCAAAATTGTCAAAATGCTGTTGCTTGATAAATTTACAGCTTTTTGTTTATTTATGTTTTGTAGAACTGTACCCCTACTACAAATTTGAAAACTAAAGTTTTTGTAAACGTCAAATTTTACTACCGCCAACTGGCAAGTGGCATCTCTTACCGTCTTAATTCAAAAACTTTGTTGGAATACGAATAACGCTCGAAATTAATAATCGATCCTGATCCGTTATCCGCGGTTTTGGATCGATATGCCATGTCATAATATGAATGAATGAATGAATGTTTATTTATTTGCTGGAACATAGGTTACATTGGTTGGTCACTTAGCTAAAGTTTCTCTACGTTCAACTTTACAGTTGTACAAATATTTATAAATATATAATTAGGGTAATATATAATCTGTCTTTAAGAATTAAGTTTAAAGAAACCAAAATAATGACAGTTATTTGTCAATATATTTATGAAAATGTAATGTACATACGGAAAAATTTAAATAGCTTCAAAAAGAGAAGTGATTATCACAATTTTAATACTAGAAACAAAGATAAAATTGCTGTACCCACCACTAGGCTCCATAAAGTTAGCAACTCGTTCAAAGGTCAATGTGTACGCTTTTTCAACAAAATCCCAAGTGAAATTCAAGACTTGTCTATAACAAAATTTCAAATTCGTATAAAGAGAAATCTCATTAGTAAAGCTTATTATAAAATATCGGACTATCTAGATGACAAACAAGCTTGGGATTGTAGTTAATCTATCTATCTTTCTTTCTATCTATCTATTCTCCCTATTTCCCCTATTCTAACCATTTTCGGTAAACAGCCAAAACAGTCATGCTCACGAAAGTGACTTTGCTTGCAGCGGCGTCATGTGTCGGGTCGCCCTCTTCCCTCTCATATGGTCGAGGAGAGCGATGGCTGGCACATGCGTCAACTCGTGAACGGGTGCTGCTTGTGGGGTCTGGTCTGCTTTGGTTGTGATCCCGCAACTCGTTAATATTCATGTTCCCATATCCCAATGTGTACAACCAAACAAGAGAAATCTTCTTATTAGTAAAGCTAAATAAAAAATATCGGACTATTAGATGACAAAAAAAAAAGCTTGGGATTTTAGTGAACTTGCTCCAATTCAATCAATTAGTAATAAGAATAAAATTGTCAATGTGATCGCGCCAAAAAAATTACCTGCCGGGCGTTTCTTGCCTGTTCTTTTGCCGGCGTAAGGAGGTTGGAACAGGCGTAGCTAGTTTTAAGTTGACGTTTTAAAGTGATCACAATGTATCCTATTGAATAAACATATTTTTGATTTTGATTTTGATTTTGATTCTGTCAAGCCCTAGTACTAAAATGACATATCGATCCAAAATCACGGATAACGGATCAGATCGATTATTAATTTCGGGCATTAGTTAGAACTTCCAATGATACTTATGTTACGAGTATATGATGAGTTTTCTATGTAAACAAGGCGTTTTGGTGAAATGTAAAAAAAAGCGTTATGGTTTTATAACAATTTATTGTATACACAAACGGATTAATACTAAAACTTATGAAATATTCTTACTTACTATTAGCAACAAAATTTTCACGATAGCATAAATTATAGGTCTACCAGAATGTGATGGCAAAAAGGGAAAAAAGAAATCGACGCTAGCAATACTGGGGGAAATTGGAGTAAAACGTTTTGATACTTTTTTTTCCCTATTGTGGCTGATTCTGTGTGTGATACATGCATATATAAAAATTTATCCAATGATCAAGGATAATTTTTGAAAATCTTACTGTAGCGAATGTGGGGTTGGAAATTTAGATTTTCCAATTACTCTGTCCATGAGTTTAGGAATTATTCATTTTGTTTTAGGCTATCAGAACTTGAAAATGGTTCCAAATACTGCACATCCATAAAAAAGTCTTCAACGGAAGAGGAAGACGAGGAAGACGCAGTATTTATGATAAACCTTTCCTCCTGCATCTCAATCGATCTTGTCCTATGAACTAATTTTCAATTTTTATTACATGTTCACAAGATTTTCGCCATTCATCGATCCCTATTCGAGAGAAAGCTTCTTCAGTTCACACGAAAGATGCAATAAACCAAAGTATCAAGATTTGTCATTCCTACTAATTTGAAGCGAAACCATAAACAATTCCTCGAAATTTCAGTTGACAGATGACATTTTTTTCGTTGCCATATGAAAATCGCTATTTATTAAACTTTTTTTTTGCCATCAGATCCTGGTAGACCTATAGCAAAATAGTTAATCGCTCGTGATTTAAGTATATATTAAAGCCCGAAATTAATAATCGATCCTGATCCGTTATCCGCGGTTTGAATCGATATGTCATGTCATCATAATATGTCATTTTAGTGGTTTACATTTTACAAGTCAGCCTTTTGACGACAACGAAACAACAAAAGGGACGTGTTGAACGGCCGGTTTCAATAACCTATATATCCACGGTTTGCCTTACTAAAGATATAAATTTGACACTAGCTCCATAGAAGTAATGTCAAATTTCTATCAATGGCATACATGATGTACGTGTATCATTAATTGCGGTCAGACATTTGTCAACTTTCAGAATTTTCCTGCACGATTTCACATACAACGTAATCTTTCGATGTTTTCACCATCTTATATTTCCCGAATTTGTTTTTGACGAAGGCCTTAGGGCCGTGCAAGTGCTCACCCAGTTCTTTTTCCACTGAGTAATCCTTATTGATGTGGATGGACGCGAAGCAAGTGTTAGTGTTGATGCATCTCCATTTCTTTTTGATATAAGGCGTCTTCGAGTAGTAGTGTCCTTTGTAAAAAACCAGCATTTTGTCGTTGACCGTAGTAATGAGTTTGACTGAAAAATAAAGTTTTGAAAATGAACTGGAATGTCTTAAAGTTCCGTTATTTCCATTCCAGTCCAGTAGTGCCAGTTCCAGTTTACATTTTTCCAGTAAGCAATCCATTCGATCGCTGGACTGAAATAATGTAAACCGGTCATTACATCTTACAGGGTAACGTTTTGCCGCAAGTCACCTGGGCCCTTATTCGCTATGACATCATCTAAATTCTTTGCCAATAACGTGTGACGTCGTTACGGGCTTAAGCGGTCATTCCACGCAGATAACGCGCCCGCGTTACGTGCTGGTCATAGAAAAAGGTCCAGGTCCCTGATGTGAAGGTAATAATGGTTTATTTTACTTGAGGCGTCCTATGTTTCAGTTTGAACTTGACTTATCCGATTATTGACATAACAGGAACTTTCCTTGTTTTAGGAATAGAAAAACATTAAGAAACGTGAAATAACCTTAGTTAGACACGTTTATCGTCTCGATGGTTACCAATTCACCTGTATTTATAATGTAGCAAGAAAATCGTTTTAGTATTTCAAAGTCAACTTTATTATTACAACTTAGATAAATACGTAGGTACAATGACCATCGAAATTAAATCGATTCACCTTTTGAGGAAAGAAATAAGGTGTGTCGATTTTTAGATAGCCGATATTTTTACACTAAGTTCATTTTATTCCTATTACACTATTTCACAATCTCGTATAAAAACAACAAAATAATTGTTATTCTAACTTTTATAATTATGACATTCTAGGTTTATAATTTTAGCTATTTGGTGGCAGTTTGAGGAAACAATAATTTAAAGTTCCAACTCAAGTCTCAGCGTATAGTGAGGTACGCAAATAAAACAAGTATTTTCAATATAGTCCAGCCTGGGCAGCGATCTTTATTTTTAAAACGGCTACTACATTATGTACATATATGGGTCTTAATACGTATAACAAGAGGTTTATGTTTAAATTTCGCGCCATTATTGAACTGTCAATATAATACTGACAGTGACATGTGACAGTGACATTAGATTGTTACCTACTAGTGTTGCCGGAAAATCTATAAATAATAAATAAATATCGGGGCACCATTGCAAAAAAATTGACCTAGCCCCAAATTAAGCTCGAAACTTGTCTTATGGGTACTAGACAAAGATATACATACTATAAAGAGCAATAAATGGTATTACTTTAGAAAGTTACCATCTCAAAAAGCCATACTCGATTAGACTATCGAGAGTATCGACAGCTTGAAACGAGGCATAAACGATCACCGATTATTGAATAAGTGCAATACTATCGATATTATCGACTATTGTTTATTCATCAATAGTAGACTATCCATCGGCAACACTATATTATAGCAAACGGAGACTGGCCCTCTTTAGCGCTTTAGACCCATTTTGGTTTGGACGCTTTTGAGCGAAGCACCCGACGTCCATCCCTTGACTTGATGACTTAACTAAGATTTGAAGAGAAACACTAAAGCCTAGATAGAGGCCAGACTTTTGCCAAGTTTATTGATTCTTGCCTTTTTAGCAGGGATATGATTGTGTTCGTGAGTGATCGATATCAGTTGCCCTGCCTCGGATATCGTGAGGAAGGCTTTGCATCCCTGAGTACATCTCCACTTGCTTGAACTATTCTTCGACCTCTGACTGTACGTGTACTCTTTGTACATGTAATAACATTTACCGTTGCGTTTATTATCTATGCGTATAAGGCGGTCTGTAAACAGGAATCCCTTTTTAGTTACATCATTTCATCTGAAGATCAAAGATAGAAGCAGCGTCTAGTGATCGCCTGGCTTCATGGTTATATTCTGTCGCTAAGCTTCTATTGGTCCAGGCTCACTAATCCTGGCGCAGCGTAGTGCTACCGACCACATCCTCGCTTAACATCAGACATTATATTAAGCGAGGATGAGGTCGGTAGCCCTACGATTAAACCTGCAAACGCAAGCCTGTAAAATCCAAAAAATATACTTACTTTTCTTTGTCATAAATGAGGTTTCTTGGTAAATTAAGTAAGAGACCGAGTGAGGGCCCGCGCCCGGCCAGCCCTCCCAGGTATCGCAGGAAAGACCGGAAGTCACGAAGGATTTGCGCCAGCTCCAGGTGTAGGACTGGCAGAAAGTGGCGTAACGAAGTGTTATCGGAGGCCAAGACTCACTTTGGGTCGTTACGCCTTCTCAGTTAGTTTTTAATTTTGGTTTAATAATGCAAATCTTACCCCTTCAAGCAAATGAAAGCCATGGTAAGTAGACTACAGTTTCTAGAACATATTATGATATAATGGAATGTTAATGTTTCTATAATGGAAAAGAGAATCATTTCTACGCAGGCGGAGCCGCGTCTAAAACGTAAATCTCATAAATAAAAACAACATAAAACATCAAGTAC
Source organism: Opisthograptis luteolata (assembly GCA_931315375.2). Lineage (NCBI taxonomy): Eukaryota > Metazoa > Arthropoda > Insecta > Lepidoptera > Geometridae > Opisthograptis > Opisthograptis luteolata. The sequence continues at coordinate 11,027,287 of OV928042.1, forward strand.
GTATATATTGAAAATTTTACTAGGTTCAATGCGGTTTCTAACAAATGTGGTTTTTATATTTTTTTCTCCTAAAACTGGCTTGATACTACATGAAACTGAATCTACTGGACGGATTTTGATGGCATCTTCGAAGTTAACTTAATCAAAAACTGTACGTAGGTCACTATACTAAGTAATGGCGATGACAAATAAAAGCTATATATTTTTTCCATAATATATTAACTTAAGCACTAAGACAGAGAGGCGCACAACATTTCAAACATGTTGGTGTGTTGCAAACAATCATTACTGATCTAAAACATAATTGGAAAATCAAGTATCATCAGCTACTTTTGTCACTGGCTTTAATTGCTTACCCACCAAAAACATTCTGTAAAAACTAGCCACGTCTCGATGGAGCTTCTTGTTTATTTCTAACAAGTAATGAACAAAAAAAAAAAACCAACATAATTTTTGGTCTAAATGACCTACAGACTTGACATTTTTTATTTTAAGTATGTGATTATAGCTTATTGGATGACGAAAAGAACAATGGCCAAAACGGACCTGAGGTGGTAAAAAAACGAGCTATATATGAAAAAAAATGGTTTTCTGCTTATTAAGATTAAACTATCCATATTTCAGGGAAACTGTCGAAAAAAATCGTTTTGTTTTAGGACAATCCTAACCCGAACCTTTGTTTGCTTTTGCTACGCTACGATACATATTCTACCAATTTGGTTTTTCTTATTTTTTCTTTTCCTGAACCTAACGTTAATCTCACAAACCAATAACTGTTTAAGGCCGATCAAAACTTCATTAAGCTATTCGCAATTTTTATACAAAACATTGCTGTCAGGTCCAGCGCAGTATGAAAAGTGGCCATTGTTCTTTCTGAGTTCTGGTCTTATCCAGAGGTTCTCAAATAGGGGCCTGAAAATGCGGCGAAATGGTTCCAGTAAAGGATACGGCAGTGTTTGCTTCGCGCTCGACTTGGCGGGGGCACTGCGGTGCCCCCCGATCAGAATCGACACCATTGTTTGCAAGTAATCAGGCAGTGATGTACTTCCCATTGGCCAAACGTACTATTCTTTTTGGCTTATGGTAGTGGTCATTTATCTCTTCCAGTACATTTAAGTAAGGATCTAGTTTAAGGGCAGCTTTACATCCAGCTACGCAATACCATTTACCACCAAATGTAGTACTGTTACAGTTTTTTCGGTAGTATCTATGATTTTTGTATAGAACAGCTTGCTTGTCATTCATCATGGTAACCAGTATCGCTGAAAATTATACGAATATGAAATTACTTAATAGAACGCTTGATTTACGATACAAACGACCTATATTATTCAACTACCAAGCTCTAGCCCCAAATTAAGCTCGAAACTTTTGTTAATAGACCTCAACCATGATCTTTCGGAGACTGCGACGTTATTCCTATATTAGAAAAGGGATCAATGTTGACACAAATAAAAGAACTATGTAATACTTAAGTACAATATTTAATGTTACTTTAAAAAAAATGAATGACTAACGAATACGGATGTACGTTAATTTTAGTTAAAACACCTATCCAACTATATCTAAATAGAACATAAGTACATAATAATAACAATTTATACATGCTAGTGTATTTATTAAGTGACATAAAATGTTAATGCATGTATGTATGTATTATTAATAAAGTGGTAGGGCTCCATATAATAATTAAAAATATAACAAACAATGTACCTTACATGATACATATTCTAACGAAATGCTTAATGCTATTAATTTAGAGCGGTGACTGAAATATCTTTAAGGTACCTACGTACAAAGCAAGAACTTATGACGTATATCAACCAGTGTACATATATTGGGATGAAATTAGTGTCAAGGCTGTTAGTGGTAAAAATAGTAAACCTTTCATGTTATTTAATTTTGAAACTCATGTGAGTTAATTCATTCAACAATAAAACTTGACGGAACAGATTTTTTCATTAAACTCGTCAAACTAGTTACATTACTAGATTAGTGCGTCTTATCCGTTTTCTTACACTCATATTTATACATTCTTAATTCCAAAACTAATAATTAATCGATCCTGATCCGTTTTTCGCGGTTTTGGATCGATATCAAAATGTCAATCAAAATGACAAAATTTACCCCTAAAATGACATATATGATGACATGACATATCGATCCTAAACTGCGGAAAACGGATCGGATCGATTATTAATTTCGGGCAGTCTACAATCGTCTTTAGATTGGCTTTTTATTAACACAGAACCTGGGATACAATAATGTTACATAAATAAACAACAATGATAAAAGCGTTTGCTAAATAAAACAACAATAACACATACACAAATCACATGCATAGGTTTGACCCCTAACTAGGATTATCTTGGTTGTAATCCCGTAACTCGTTAATATTCATATTCATTCAATATTCCATAACCCAATGTGCACAACCAACCAAGATAAATCTTATTAGTATGTATAGCTTATTATAAAATATCGGACTATTTAATGACAAAAAAGCTTGGGATCGTGGTGAACTTGCTCCAATTCAATCAATTAGTAATAAGAATAAAATTGTCAATGTGATCGCGCCAAAAAAATTACCTGCCGGGCGTTCTTTTGCCGGCGTAAGGAAGTTGGAACAGGCGTAGCTAGTTTTAAGTTTGACGTTTTAAAGCGATCACAATGATGTATCCTATTGAATAAAATATTATTCAACAATTGATTGATTGACTGTATCTAGGGTGTATCAGGAACTATACGAGGACCTACAACATCCATCCACTTGTACTTTTTTTCAATGTACAATTAAATTTATCTCGTAACGGGAATCTATCCCGCGACCTAACGCTTCGCAGTCGGCTGTTCGCCCATTGCGCCACGTCGGTCGTCAATTATCAAATAACTTAGTATCTACATAAATCTGCGTAATTAATTAATTAATGGATAACAGTAATAAAATTCTAATGCTGGGGCCACACTAAGGTCAACGTCAAGTAAATGTCAATCATCGCGATAAATATTGCGTTAATAGTTAACGCAATTATGTGAGTGGCTACACTTGAACGGTCAACTTCAATTTGGTTTTTGTAAATGGCTTCTGCGGGGTTGCCACAATTTCGCCAATGTCGCGTAAGATTGTAGAAGATAAACGATGGAGATTGATCGGTGGACAAAAATATGATCGGTAGCTAAGAAGACCATCTAGAATGAACGGTCAACGTAAATGCACTTGAGTTATCGGCTAACGTCAAACGCCAATGTGAATTCCGTTGTCAAAAGTCGTGACCACACTTGTGTCAAACGTCAATCATCGCGCTATTTAACAGCATTGCCCGTTAGTGTGGCCCCAGCATAAGATCGGACGTACATCAGCAGATCTGACAGCCCCTAGACTTATCTCGTATGTTGACGTAAGGTGCAGACAGTTTTGTCTTACCTTACAAATATCAATGATATTCATTTCAGTATTGATGACAATGGAGGTTGAAGAGAACTGCAATTTTTACGTTATGCCACGCAATATTAATTGGACTCATTAAAATCCACAGCGCAACTGAACTGTCTGGTGTCTGCCGTAGATTTCTTTGCCCTTATTGGTGCGCATTCACATGTTTTTTTTCCGGGAAGCTGAACCCGAGGGCATTCTGTCAGTCAACTGCCGTTGTGTAATGTGCGACGTTTCATCATTTTTATACCACGGTATAATAAGACAAGACAGGCGGCGGTGAAAATTATTTCATTGTGCCCTCGATCTAAAGAATCGCCTTCACCATCATCAGACCAATGCTGAGACATAGGCCTTCTCTCAGAGATAGGGTACGGAATCGAACCGTTTTAACGTGTTCTATCATTTTTACTGTTTACACGGTTTCAGGGTAGTGTTTGACCACTAGTTATCTGATGTTAAGTGACGATGTGGGCGAAGGTGGCGTCGCGCTACAACCGGATTGGTCATCCATTACTTCACATACATTTTACCTTAAGGGTCAGTTCACACCGAGACGCGACAAGGTGCGCAGATGATTGCGACTTCTAGTGGCAAGTAGTGTACCTACTCACTATTAGTATTTTTAGAAACGACATCAATTGTATCACTGTCTGTGCGCGTCTCGTCGTGTGTGAGCTGACCCTAACTTCAAACTAGGGATGTTATGGATCTGATATTTCGGATCTGGATACGGATACGGATATAGGAATAAAATTATATTGGTTTCGGATACGGTTACAGATATGTAATTATTTCGGATTTTTCGTTAATTTCGGATAGTTTCGGTTCCGGATATTATAGATTGAAGTAAAACAAAACACAAATAGTATGTTGTAATACCTAATTTGGTTTTATTTATAGGTTTTATCTAGTCGCAAGCGGTGAAACAAAAACAGACATGTTACGACACATGTGGTTTTATTTAGACTTCGCCCTTATACGAAACTATCCGAAACTTGTGAAACGGATACGGTACGGATATATTTTTTATTTTGGATATCCGACAGTTTCGGTTACGGTTACGGAGCTCCATAACATCCTTTCTGCAAACTAACTATAAGTTGTGCTTACATTAATTTAATGAATCTACACTTTTTTCTTTGACTTCCGAGGGAGGACTTTTTTCGTTTGTGGAGTTTCCGGTTTCGGCGCACTCTTATCTGTCGCATCAATCAATTTTACTTTCGGATCACTTGTCGTCGGCCCCATTGGAACTGTATCCATCTGATGATTCAACACGAACACCGGCGCTGTAGACGGGTGGTTGTGTTTAAGGTTTTTTTCTACTATGTCAGTGTCCTTCATAACAATGTAGGCTGGACACATCCGGCCTTCGGACTCTGTGCACTCCCAAAGCACGGTTCGTTTATTTGCTTTACTCTCGTCGTACTGGTAGTTTTTGTAGATAAGTACCCGTTTTCCTTTGAATTCGAAGACTCCGCCGACGACACAATGCTGCTGACCTGTGAAAACGAGAGTTTGTTGTATGAACGCGATTGGGAATTATCGACAGTTTAATGATTAGGGTTTTAGTACATCCGAGTTACAAAAATTAGTATAATAAAATGATAATGCGTAACTTTCGTACGATATTTTAAAATGTCCTTTATTTATATAATAGAAGTTTAATAAGTTATAATTCATGTCCATTTTCTCATATTGATAAGTTAACACTACTTTTTTTTCGTCAATATATTATAATAGCCAAATAAGAGCACTATCTAAGCTCGAGTGATAGTAATACACAAGCTCGAGATTTTTTTACGTCTAGCGTTTGACCAGAAGTAGTGACGGTACGGTCGAAGAGGGTGGTAAAAGTGATACAGAAGCTCAATCGTTATTGAATCAGTAATTAGGCGAAATTTCTATTGACTGGATGAAATACACAATAGCTGTCTGTTCCGTTGTTCTCCAGAACTCTATCACAGAAAAACATAGCCAAAACACTCGGGGATAGTGACAACTGTCTAACGGCCAGTTTCAATAACCGATCTATCCACAGTTTGCCCTACTACACTGAGAAAAAAATTCTGACTAACCTTCTGAGTCTTTACCTTCCAAGACCTTCCGTGTAAAGATAGAAATTTGATACAAGCTCCATAGAAATAATGTAAAATTTTTATTATTAGTAGGGCAAACCGTGGATAGATAGGTTATTGAAACTGGCCGCTAGAGTCTATTCTCAACGGCGTATTTCTGATTGTGTGCCAGAGTTATTTGCTTATTTCTAGAGATTTCCCCGTCCTCGCGACGCGACGGCCTAAGCCCGTCGCTCATAACATTTTCTTGGGCGACTACCTGCCGCGCTCGTCAATAGCCTAAAAAAGCTAACAGATAAACAATTTTCAAAATCGGATCTGTAGTTAGTTACGGAGATTATCTCCTAAATGCAAAATTTCAAACTTTACCTCTTTAGGCCATTAAGATAGATAGATATTATACTTATATAAAACTTTCGATCATGAAATTATGACCGATGTACGTAAAGCTTATATTTTCTACTATATAAAAATACAGAACGCACGAACCGATTTCCACGGTTTTGCATTCGTTGGAAAGGTCTCGGGCTCCGTGAGGTTTATAGCAAAGAAAATTCAGGAAAAATTTCAACAGAAAAGCAGTATGTTGTGAAATGAAATAAAATTTTTCCTTTTCAAATATGAAACAAAAAAAAAATTCTTCTTTTAATCACCAAACGAAATGTTACATAAAACGAAGCCATCTGGTGGTGAAACGGAGTTCGCCGGGTTTGCTAGTTTTTCATAAATTTTATAACCTGCTCTTATTTCCTAACACACTTTGGAGTAGGTAGGTACAGTACTATACAAGTGCTTTGCCTCGTGCATCCTAATTCTTTTCAACTGGCTTGGGCCACTTTTTAAGGGCGGACTTGTCAGATTGTCTGGGATGAAGCAGCTGTTCCAGTGGAATTGTTTTTGATTCTTAGAGGTAAAGGACTGGCAGGAGCTGGCGCAGAGCAGACCGAAGTGGCGACTTTTATTATCGGAGGCCAAGACTCACTTTGGGTCACTTCGCCATCTCAGTTAATTTTATGATTCTTCAATTTGGAATAAAAATTGACTTCTAAGATTTGATTACATTGTTAGTTACAGGTGAAGATAGTAAAAGTGCTTTAAAAATGAGTCCAAGTATCACAAGTGGTTTCGTCGAGCTCTGATATTAATGATATTTCACATAGATACTTACTTACTATAGACACAACATCAATAATGTATTTAATAGTATTAATCTTCCGTCCTCAAGGAGAAATATGAATACAATACAACTTATAGAATAATTAATAGGTACAAGTAGTCTTCAGCAAAACTATGAGTTTAAAACTTTGAACGAGGCGTTTTACTGTAGGGAATTAAAATTACTTTCTTTGAACCAAAGTACATGGCGTTGTAATCTATAAAACAAACTAACAACCAAACTAGCCTACAATCATAGTAAAGGAGTAGTAGTTCAGCGTCATATAAATCGGCCGTCACCAAGCTGAACTTTGCCTTGGCCGGTTTGAATGTGTGCGTGAGTAGCGGCACCGTGTACGCACGCACTTTTCACGCACACAATCACATAAACGAAAGGAGACGGCCGGGGCCGCGGCCATGCACTCAGTACGGAACGCGCTGCCTATGCGTCACCGCAAGAGTAGGCAATTAACTCGTCGAGCGGCATTAGCTAACCTACTGTTCTTTATATACTGTGCTACAATCAACCTCTTTACGTCCTCCAATATCACTGGTTCCTGTTATCTAAACTCTGATATAGAGTCCTTTGCGAGCCGGCACGTATCTGGGCACGTTGTGATCGGTGTGATCCAGGTGTGTCTCAATGATGGTCTCGTCATCGTAGCCGACGATGACGTAAGCCTTGCAGTTCATGCTCTTCGCTGAGCAGATCCAGTTGATGCCTCCAGATTTGCGGACGCTCCTGCGGTGTTTGTGGAAAGTGTAACTCTTCATCATGAGCAGACGTGTGCCGTCGATGAGGGTTATGAATTTGTGAGCTGTAACGTAATAAAGCATAAGGATGTTTTAATGACTGTGGTTTTCTACGACGCATGAAGGCTAATGTGGACTAGCGCGTTTTAATGGGATTTTAAGCGCAGGTGAAGATTGATCTTCTATCATAATCCTACTTATATTATAAATGCGAAAGTTTGTGCGTGTGTGTGTGAATGTTTGTTACTTGTTGTTACTACATTTGGAATGGAGATAGCTTCTACCATGGATTAACACATAGGCTATAGTTTTATCCCGGAAAAGGGATCCTGCGGGATAACGGGACGCAGGTGAAAGGGGCAGAACTGGTATTAGTATAAACAAAGCCTTCAAATGTTAGGTGATGGTTGCGTGTGCAATGAAAAATGTACAAAGATGATGGAACAAAATTATAGTAGTAACGAAAAAATCTAAATGAAAAATACGTTGGCGAATAAAACATACCCTTGCATGTAAAAATAGATTTCTTTATTTATAAATAGAGTACGAATATAATTGCATTTACTTAGTGATTAATATTCAACTTATGTTTAAATAATTGCGTAATACATACATACATTATTATTATCTACATTCTTTTTACTATTTTTTTATTTTATTTTATTCATAAATTTATCAATTCAAATTTTATTGTAATAATTTTTCTATTTTACTTAAAACCAATTTTATTTACTTTCTTTTTTTAATCTCGCTATTTTACGTCGCATTTTGTCTTCACCTATAAATGTAATGACACTTAGCCTCACTTGTGTAAACTGTCTATAATATATTATAATTGCAACGGTGTATATATATATACATATATACTGGTGATCAATATACAAGTACATATATAAGTATAATAATTTCTTTGTAAATGTTGCTCATAATTACAGCGATTAGGTGATAGGTCTGGGTACCGACCATTATTACAGAAGTAACAACGTATGGCTTTATGTCGTCACTTAACATCTGGTGACTTGTGGTCAAACGCTACCCTATATGTAGCAAAAAACATATAATATACTAGCGGCCCGCCCCGGCTTCGCACGGGTATTTAACAAAAAAATCATTAAAAATTATAATACACACATTATTGGAGTTTTAGTAAAGATCTCTACTTTTATTGAAATTAGACATCAATATTTATACGATACTAACGTCACTCAATTGTTTTGCCTTCCCGGAACCTCTCTAACTTTATGGTATGGTATTCAAGTTCAAATTGGCTCTACATTTTAGGAAGAAAACGTTTGTATGGGAAAAATAAAAGGGCTGTTTTTAAGGGTTTTCCCGGCAATTATTCAGATTTTTCTCGCCGTAAAAACCATTCTTGGGCTTCAACGAACATATTAAAAAAAGAATTGGCAAAATTGGTCCAGGCGTTGTTGAGTTATGCGCTTACCAACACATTTTGCGATTCATTTTTATATTATAGATATACTTAAAATTAGCCACAGTTGCCAACTAGCGAGGTAGAGACCCGAATGGTAGATATATTTATAAAAATATTAATGTCACTGCAATTACCATCAGTAAATAAAGTCTTCGATTTCGGTTCTCAATATGGAGTAGTTCCTCAGATTATCTTACATTTTTATTAACAACTTTACTTCTATATAAAACTAGTTTATGCAGCCATAACCCTAATTAATAAGATAATTATAATAGATGTGAGTTTATTAATCAAGTTAATTTCATGACTACTTCTCATTCATTTAATTTGTACACTATGATGTGTAATTTTTTTATCTTATTTTTTGTTTAACCTATACTGTCCCACTGCTGGGCAAAGGTCTCCTCCATTTCCTTCCAGATATCTCTACTCCCCGCAACCTCAGGCCACCGCTCCTCAAATGAGTCAAGGTCATCACGCCATCTTTTTCGGGGCCTGCTTCGGCGACGTCGTCCGTCCTCAGGTACCCACTGCGTGATGATCTTATTACTATTAGAAAATATTAAGTATTGACATGTGAATTGCACACATAAATGGAAGAAGAATCTGGTTCCTGAAACATAGTTCCAACTAGTTCGGGAACCAGAGGCTTCATAATTACTATGTTAATTTTATTGTGTCAATAAATGCTTTTGATTGATTGATTGATTCAGCTACTAAAGCTTGTACTTATGGACGACAATGTGCCCATCTTTATCTATGTCATATCCTGGAGGTTCGTGGGTATGGGTCATGTATCCTTTAACAATGTTGTTATCTTTGGTGACATGTGCGAAGGCGTAGCAATTCTTGGAGACCCTATTCGTGCAAGCGTATCGCAGGCCCTGGTCGCGAATGCGGCCATTTTTGCTGAAAATGAATCCGTTAAGAAGCAGCAAAGTTGTTCCGGCTGGTGTTTTGACGTACCGAGCTGGAACAGAAACAATATGCTTTTAATCCCTACTATCCCTATCCCCACTTAATGTAGTGGGTTCCGGCTGAAAATCAGTAACTGAGGCTGCTGTATGCTGAGCCGGGACCTATTTCTGACATCGCGCAATGTCGTACCTGTTTATGTGTGATTGTTACTTTTTGTTCTTGTCCCTAATTTGTGCGATATTGTGTGTGTCAGTAATAAATGTATTTTCATTTCATTTCATTTAATGTTATAAATGCGAAAGTAACTGTCTGTCTGTTACGATTTCACGCCGAAACTATTGAACCGATTTAAAATGAAATTTGGTACAGAGATAGTCTAGAGCCTGCGAAAGGGCATAGGCTACTTTTTATCGCGATAAACTGAGGCCTCGCGGGTGAAACCGCGAGAAACAGCTAGTCATTTTTATATCTTGGAGTCAAAATTCTTTATCATCAGCCTGTATCGGTCCACTGCTGGACATAGGCCTCTCCCAAGATACGCCACTGAGCCCGGTGTTCAGATCTTCTAACTCAACTATTCGGCGCAAGTCGTCGCGCCACCTAGTCAAGTGGACTATCAACTGGGTATTTTACCTTTTGACACATATGGAAATACGGAACTCAAAAAACCTACAAAATAGATTTTTTTTTTGTTTTGAAGATGAAGGCAGCTGAGAACGACGGTGCTGGATGGTTTTACTTTCCTGAACTATACGAGTCAATCTGCTATCTTGCATTATCTTCAATATCGTTGAATGCTGAATATGTACTAAAATAATCTACAATTGAAAAAAATCTGTTGGCTATTCTTTATTAAAACAAGGTGCTTTCAAGCGATAGCAAGTCCGTCCATAACGTTTGGAAGCCCTAGGTCGAGGTGGTATTCGAACTCAGTCTTGGTGCCTTGTAACGGCTACCACCGCTCTAATACCACCTACGGCAAGACCATTCAGTTCAGTGGTTCCCAAACTTGACTGGACCTATCACTATTATTATTATTATTTATTACCTAATAAAAGTTCCAACCTCGAGACCTGCCTTTTGATTTAAAAAAGAGTCATTCAGTTTCGATCCAAAATGATAATATGTATTTAGATACAAGGAGCAGCGCTATTTTTTTGTCATTATAGGTGCAAATGGCTAATAGCCGTTCAATGGGGCAGGCCTATGTTCAGCAGTCTACTTCTTCCGGCTGATGATGATGATGATGATGATGGTCTAGTCTTTTATTTTATGTAGTCTAACGTAAACCCTTTTTTCCTGATCTATCATTCGATAGAGAGGCATTTCGTGGCCATTGTGTTCAAGGTGCAGTCTCTCCAGAGTGGTATTGTTGTCGGCGAGGTAGATGCAGGCGGGACATTTCTTCATTTTGGCGGAGCAGCGCCACCTGGTCCTACCAGATGTAGTGACGCCCTTGTGGAAGGTGTACCCGTTTGCCATTAGGAGGACCGACCCGTCTAATAGTGTGATGAACTTCAATGATTCTGTAACATAAGCGCAGATACAACAAACTATAAACACATACATAGCTCTGACCACTCATGAGGACTTCCTGTAGACATTGACACAGAGAATACTGATGCTTTTTTTCAATAAAATAAATAAATAAATAATACCCGCACAATCACATACATAGGCTCTGACCCCTAACTAGGTTTCCCTGTATCTAGGGTATCAGAAACTACGAGGATCCACAACACCCAGACACAGAACAAATACTTGCGCTTTTTTTTTCAATGCACAAATATTTATCCTGTAGCGGGAATCAAACCCGCGACATCACGCTTCACAGTCGGCTATCCGCCCATTGCGCCATATCGGTCGTATCCGATAAGTGAGAACGATGTGGAATGAGCTCGCCCCGCAAGTCTTTCCGCAGTGCTACAAATTGCAATCATTCAAGATGGGTGTGAAGAAAAAAAAGATTTATTAAGGGTCGGTAACGCATCGGCAACTCCCTGGTGTTGTAAATCTCCATAGGCGACGGTGACCGCTTTCCATCAGGCGGGCCGTCTGCTATTACATAAAAAAGCGAGAGTACTCATATACAGATGGACAGACGTTTTGAAGACTTCCGAACGAATGTAATTTGGTAGTTTATGGTAAAGATTAGGAGCAAAACCTTTCGGTACGGTACAGTCAGCTTGTTTGCCACTCTTTAACATAAAAAAGCGAGTCTACCCTGCCATCGCCACATCGGTAATCGGCGATAACATTTTCTCCGATTGATGAAGAAGGAAAATAGAGATATTTGAATTGATGACCTCCTGCTTTTGGAAGTCGGCTAAAAATAATATTGGACACGGATTTTTTTGCTTTATCACATTAATAAAAAATGATTGATATAAAACGCACTAAAGTGAAGGGGAGAGAGTGGGTGTGCCTTAAGTCATAATTCTGTAGCAAGCTTAGTATACAATCTGGGAAGCAGTGGCATCATGCCAAATTTTAACTCAATGTATCGCCAATCGTTTGATTACATAAAAAAAATACGTGTCCATTATTTTTTAAAATAATTAGACAAATGTAATAAATACGTACATTAAGTACCATACATAAAGGTTTTGCACGAGTTAATAGGGAACCCCAAAATTACCCAACATGGAGATGGTGAAGCTAACAACAGCCAGCAGCAGCAGCAGCAGCAGAAGCAGCAGCTGTATAGGGTGATCAATCCAAATGGGTCAGTAGGGGGAAGTCAGAAACTATGAGAGATAGCAAAATCCGTTCTTAAGAACCATGGCTTCGATTTTAAATTTAATAATAATGGCATTAAAACTTTTTTTTAATCTCTCATACATAACCGGGAATTAATTAATGGCGATTATATGATAAATGTTTGCTACTTCGGTAAGCTCTTTAAATAATAACGTCTCTTTTTCATAATACATATATGTATAATGTATAATGCCTAGTAATCAATTTATCATTACAACTCTTTTCAATGCATTCATATTATAATAGGAACGGTGCTTAATTTGAGTCAGAACTTAGGGTACATTTTATTCGTTGACCTGATCATCACAACCTTCCCACTTTCGGTGAAAAAGTACTGTGACGGTTCATGATTGTGACACAACGAGCTTTTTATGATGACATCTTCCTTGCTCATATGCACGTAAGATAAACATTTCTTGGAAAGTCTGTTGGTGCAGGCGTAACGCGAGCCACCCATGCCAATTCGGCCGTTTTTACTGAACAGGTACTTGTTCACTACCAGCAGAACTGAACCGTGCTCCGTCGTGACGTATTGAGCTGCAAATAACAACAATATAAACTTTTCCTTTTTTACTTGGAGTTTCTTTGCGTGATAAAATCCGAAACAAGGAAATTCGTCGAAGAACCAAAGTCACCGAAATAGCTCTCAGAATTTGCAAGTTGAGGTGGCAATGGGCAGACCACATCGCTCGACGAACCGATAACCGTTGGGGAAGAAAGGTTCTCGAGTGGCGACCACGAACCGGAAGATGCTCTGTAGGTAGGCCCCACTAGGTGGACCAACGACATTGTAAGAGTCGCAGGGAGCCGAAGGATGCAAAATAGCCGTTCATGGTGGCGTTCAAAGGGTGAGGCCTATGTCCAGCAGTGGACTTCTTCCAGCTGATGATGACGATGATAAAACTGTCTTTACCATCATCATAATCACCCTGTTACAGTCCGCTCTGGACATAGGTCTAACTAACATAGGCCCAAAGAGCACGCCTGAGCCCGATCTTCGGCTCCTCTCATCCTACCGCTGCCAGCCATTTTTCGAATATCGTCACTCCCTCTCGCCATATGTCAATCAGATAAAGTCGCTAACAACAAAAATGTAAAACACAAAGTGATGTATGTTACAACAAAGTTTTATTAGAAAGAAAACGTATAAACTTATAAAACTATAGTAGTACAATAAAAAGCATTATCTGGAAGCTATTTGAATCTTGGCATGAATGTGATTGGACTCTGCTAGCGGCCGGTTTTTATAGCGATGATGGCTCAGTGGTAGTGACGTCGGCTTGCGATCCGTAGGACGTGGGTTCGAATCCTACAATGAGCTTGAGCTTTCGATGAAGGCAAACATCGTGATGAAACCATAGCTTGGTTGGTAGGGTATTTTCTAGTACTCGCCTGGCTAGCTACCACCCACTTGTTAAGAATCTGTCGCCAAGCACCTATCGGTGTGTTCCGGCAGCCTCAATTGAGAGCCAGTTCCCGATCCAGGTGTAGCGTGGCGCCATCTTCGACCGCATCGTCACTTAACATCAGATGACTTGTGGTCAAACGCTACCCTGTAAGTAATAAAAAAAAATGTTTCTGTAAAATTTAAAGCGCGTCAATTCAAGAAGAGTATTAAAAAATATATAAACTATATTGTCAATTATGCCTGACTAAAAACCCCGTCTTGGTGAAAGAGTACTCAGGTGGAGAGTGGTTGTGAGTCAGCACACTTTTTATTATACGATTTTCTTTGCTTAAATGAAGGTAGGAGGAACACTGTTTCGATGTTTTGTTTGCACAGGCATATCGTGAGCCACCTTTCCCAATATTGCCATGTTTAGTATATAAGTAGCCGCCCAGGACGAGCAGAGTGGTACCTCGTTCGTTGTTGACAAATCGACCTGAAAATAATAAGCGATGATGTCATGCTTTTTTATAGACCAAAAACATAGATTCGATACGTTTGTATGGGTACATTTGGATGGTCCACGACAAAAATCGCTGAACAATATTCACATTTTCCGATTGCCTTCATCATAAGAAATATCACGAGTTCACTCAAATCGGTTACAGGAACAAAGTCTCAGCTTTCAGTTTCAGTAAAACAAAGTGCTAATATTGACATCATAAGTTATATTTTCTTCCTACAAAGGTCTAAAAGTTTGAAACTATATATTCTAGGTACATAGCCATTCATTCACGAAATCTTGTGTGTTAATTGTAAAGCATCCGAACAAACCAGACGTTTCGTTTTCTTTTAACGGGTCCGTGGTAAAACTTAAAAGTTTTTACTTAAAAGTTTTAACAATCATGTTTTTACGCGTCGCTTGATTAGTCTTAGATTATTTGTATTTATTTATTGTACGCATACATGTATTCTCACCACTCCTATTCGTGCCTAATTCACCACAGTAGGTGTTCGGTACAACAGCTACGCACGCTTAAACAAAAAAAAGTCACCTAATAAACTCTTAGAGTCCTACGGCTTGCCTTTTCACAGACCAGACAGCTCGGCGAACGTCGAATACACCAAAAAGTCACCTAATAAACTCTTAGAGTCCTACGGCTTGCCTTTTCACAGACCAGACAGCTCGGCGAACGTCGAATACACCCTGACTGTGGTTTTCTGACGTTGTGCGTGCGCGTTTTATCGTTCCTAAGGTACATTTTCCAACAAATCAAGCACCTTCAGACCAGACGACTTACCGTGGGACCGGTGTCCGACTGTCCGTACCTGTGCGTCCTGGCCGGCCGAGTTTGAAGAAATCATTTACACTCGAACGTACCTTCCGTTTTTTAATAACATATATTCATTAGCTCTGTGCTCATGATTTACCATGCCAGCAATGATAATGTTATCTACGTTGACGTGAACATAAGCTTTGCACCGCCTACTTCTAAAACTCGAGCATTTGAAGCGGGCGCCACCTGCTCTGATACCACCATCCCGACAGAACGAGTAACCGTTTATCAGAAGCAACTTCGCACCATTCTGTAAAATCATGTACTGCGCAGTTGAGCCTGAAAAAAAAGAAGAACGTTCAACAATCACCTATAGTAGTGATAAAACAAATGAACAAAACAAATAACACAGTGATTTTTAAACTGGGACTGAACCTACCTACTTATTTTGCATTATATTATGCACATACTAGCTGTTCTGAATTATTTCACCTAAACTTCGCTGATATGACGTATAATTACTAAATGTTAATGTTTTATGTTATTACTAGCCGTTCCCCACGGTTTCACCCGTGTGAGCTACAGCTTTATGCATGCAAAGTCTCAGCCCGGTCGGTTTAAAATTGACAAAGTTTCATACAAACTTTCATCCCCTATTTTATCCCCTTGGGAGTAGAATTAGTCATCCTTTCTTAGCGGATGCCTACGTCATAACATCTACCTGCATACCAAATTTCAGCCCGATCCGTCCAGTGGTTTGGGCTGTGCGTTGATAGATCTTATGGGAACATTATGGGCCAGTCCCTTTGAACGCCACTATGAACGTCTATTAGCCATTTGCATCCATCGGCCCCCTGCGACTCTTACAATGTCGTCGGTCCACCTAATGGGGCGCCTACCTACAGAGCGTCTTCCGGTTCGTGGTCACTACTCGAGAACATTAAATGAAATAATAAATGAAACATAATGATGGTGAAATTACAACAAGAACACAAGGCTTATCATCTTTGTCTCGAGGTAATGGATGAAGGAATAATGAAGGATGAAGTATACATGACCTATTACTACCCGTACCTACTATCATTCCTAATTCTTAATTAGACGATCAGGGTAACCCATTTGCTTGTTGTTTCATATCTTCGTATGCTGTCATAGTTTTTTCTTGCTTCTTTATACCCTCTTTCTTTTATATCATAATGTTAGGTATGTATTAGGTAAAAATGCTATTTTGAAGTTTCTTTTTTGATGCTTTTGGTAAAACAATAAAAAAATAGTAGTAATTGCAAATAAATTTTATTTTCTATACCTAAATAATTAAAAACTATTACACTGCATTATAACAAACTTACTTACTTTTTATATATGCACAATAACTATGTTGGTAACGGAAACTAAAGGTTACAAAAGAATTGTAATTACCAATAAGTTTATTATAATAACGGAGGACCTGGTACAGACAGGGTTCTTCTTAACACATGTCATCATCATCACCATGATGATGATCGCTACGATCAAAGTAAAACCCAAGTACATGGTCTTCTGATTAAATTATGCAGAAACATGAGGTTTAAGTACTTGATACGGTAAAATGTTCTGAGGGCCCAGTTTTGATTTCAAATTCAAATGTACTTACAAAGAAAAACAACAATTCATGGGTTAGTATGCACGCTAACTTAAAATATGTTAGTAAACTAGAATTAAGAAGAAAAACAAAAACAATTAAAAGAAAGTAAATAAATAACTTAGATTAAGTATTGGCGTCGCGGCGTGATTGCGCAGCAACCAATCTCAGTCCAAGATATTTAGACTAAAACTCAGGCTTACACAAGTAATGCGAACATGTATTTCATAAAAATTACATGTAATCGCACTTTTTCATATACCTACATAATTAATAATAAAAAAATATTTACCTAAAGCGAAATTAACGCAAAAAAGTGTTTTAAAAAAATTGAAACCTATCCTCAAAGAATCTTTAATGAAATTTAAATGAAATTGCTATTAAAATGATTTGATACAAGTGCTCCAAGCTTTTTTAATTAATGATTATTATTGGCCGGTTTCAATAACCTATCTATCCACGGCTTGCCCTACTGGAGATAGAAAGAACCATGGCCAAAACGGACCTGAGCTTGTATGAAAACGAGTTATGTATGAAAAAAATTGTGATTTTAGTCCTAACAAGATTATACAAACGATATTTCAAGGCGAGTCCAGAAAAAATGAAACTAATTATTTCGATATTGATCTTCTGGAAGATCGATTCAGATCAGGCAACCCTAACCCTAACCTTTGTTTGCTTTTGCTACGATACTATTCTACTATTTTGTGTGTAATCCTTTTTCTTTTTCTGAACCTGACTAAATGTCACACACGAAAAACTGTTATAGGCCGGTCGTATAACTTCAATAGGCTATTCGTAATTTTTATACAAAACTAGCGGCCCGCCCCGGCTTCGCACGGGTATTTAGCAAAAACGCAAAAATTATAATACACACATTATTGGAGTTTTAGTAAGAATCCCTAATTTTATTGAAAACAGACATCAATATTTATACAATACTAACGTCACTCAATTGTTTTGCCTTCCCGGAACCTCTCCACTTTCACTTGAACTTTATGGTATGGTATTAAAGTTCAAATTGACTTAAGTATTATTACGAATCGTTTGTATGGGGAAAAGAAAAGGGCTAATTTTAGTGTTTTCCCGGCAATTATTCGATTTTTCTCGCCGTTAAAACCATTATTGGACTTCAACGAACATTTAAAAAAAAGAATTGGTAAAATTGGTCCAGGCGTTGTTGAGTTATGCGCTTACCAACATATTTTGCGATTCATTTTTATATTATAGATATATTGCGGTCAGGTCCAAGGCAGCATGAAAAGTGGCCGATGTTCTTTGACACAAGCTCCATAGAAGTAATGTCAGATTTATAATTCTCTAGTAGGGCAAACCGAGATGAGGTTATTGAAACTGGCCGTATATAGTTAATAATACAAGTCAAATTAACTAACATACATTTTAGAGTGCGTAATGAAAAGTGTGTTCTTTCGTTTTTTTTAAACTAAGTATGTATACCTATTACATAGATTTATTTTTTTCATTGAACATATGCGAACATTATGTATCGCTAGCGCCATAAATACAAGGTTTATCTACGTTTTTTCCGATGTGAGAAAATCTCCTAACGCTTCACCGAAAATATTATTCTCTATAAGCCATTTCTAGGTCCGCTATCTCGGCATGCTTCTGTACAAGTTTTGATGCCTTGCAAGGAACAGCCTGCGCCAGTCCCTACCCGGCATGTTGTTCTTGAAATGATGTATAGCCTTTCCTTGATCGTCCAGATACGTTTTGATGACTGCACACAGGTTTTTTCTTCTAACCAGACCTGCTTTCAGGAGCGAGGTTAAGTGAGTCACTAGCGCTGCTTCTTCGTCCGGCGTTAATGCGGTACGGCGGCCGGCACGACTGGAGTACCGGTTTAGGCGCATATGCGCGTTTATGGTGGTGTGAGGTATGTTGAAGATCTTGGAAGCAGCGCGCTGGGTGTATATCTTCGCTTTAACCGCATCTAGGCATTCTTGCAACTGTGCGTCGGTGTAGGTACGGTTAAACATACCACGATAACCTCTCGACCTTTTTTCTAATGGCTGTAGATTTGTTGCTACTACAATGCACCCTGAAAACACATAACACGAGTTAGGTATCATTGATAAAAATATTTTTTCGGGCGGCTAAGTCAGGGGGATCGCGTGTGTTGCCTCAATGGATATTTATTAATGTATGGGAGTAACAAAAGCATCCCATCGGAAAGTAATCTAATAGATTCAGAATCTATAAATTATAACGAATCTAATAAGCCATAGATTTGGTTTCAAATACCAAACCAAATATTAATACCTACACGGTAATCTGTCTAACTTTTTCAAAATATCTTCATAACCCATACCTAGTTATATAAAAGAAGGTATAAAACAGATATTAACAATGACCAAATATATTGAACTAATTTATTTTTATTACACACGAGGCAGACAATAACGTTCAACTTAAAAAATAACTTTGAAACCATACTAAGCAATATGATATATTCAAAATCAGAGTTGACACATACTCTGATAGATACTTATTAATTAATTATAATTTATATTTATGATAATCACTGAGAATCAGATCCACAGACAGATTACACACAACAAAAAACACCACATTTAACACATATCTACATAGGTGTATTATAATATATTACATCTTTTTATACTGTTTTAAACTACCATGGTCAATAACATTAGAATTAGGTTTTATAACGGGATAATTACCATGTATTTGTTTTTGTTTGAGTTCTCGATATTTCGGCACTGTTGCAAGCGCCATGATCACGAGAATACTTAAAAGTTTCTGCGGGTAGGATTGTTGAGAACTCAAACAAAAATAAATACATGGTAATTATTCCGTTTCAAAACCTAATTCTTACATCTTTTTAGTACCTACATGCATGGTTACAGAATAATATATAATTCAGATATGGTCGTAAGCGGGTGCTTAGAACCTCAATGATAACTCAAAAAACATCATACTAAAACAAAAATTTAATTTATCATATATCACAATCACAATACATATTTCAAATAAAAAAAAACAAGAAACAATAAATCTCTGAAATGTAATTTCTTAAATAACATACACTGGTGGTCAAAGGCACGCTGGTGGTAACTCATGCGCTTTACAATGCACCGGTACCGAGTTTGAATCCCGTCTCGGCCCCGTACTTATAGATTGGCACTCGCTTAAAACGGTGAAGGATAACATGGTGAGGAGACCGGCATGTCCATGAACCACAACATTCAGGTATGCGGCATCTACCAACCAGCACTGGGCCAGCGTGGTAGATTATGGCTCGAACTCTCTCTGAGAGAAGGTCAGCAGTGCGGATGTAGTAATTAGGAAGATTATGGTACAAATTATATTATTATCTTAAAATTAATTATCAGTCATATGAGATCTTTGGATTCTTTAAGAAATAGGTACAAATAGTGACAAGTCGCTAAACACTTTTGAACATCGTTGATTAGGTTGTATACATTTGGATAATTAGTCTTGATTATCATGTTTGTCGCTGACCGCATTTTTAGACATTTATGTATTGATTAAAAATTGTGTAAAAACGACTAGATCGTTATTTACAATTGTATATTTACAATATCTCAAACATTGATTGGATTGAAAGTTAATTACATTTAACATTTATCGTAACCCACATTACTACATAATTTTACAATACAACCGATTATAAATGCAATAAATAGTGATTTTTTATTCTAATAATTCTACAAAGAACTACACTTTGCTGTGTTGCTAAAAATATAATTAAAAACAATAATAAAAGTTCAAGAGCAAAATAATAACGTAGACCATGGATCCAATAATTGTTCAATTGTTAGACGTATTATATGGATAATTATAATCTATTTAGCCACTTAAACAACAAAATTCAGTAAAAAACAATATAAATTACGGCAATAGAAGTAAAAATAGTATGAGCTGTATAATTTACATTGTCCTCTGGCAGACTTTTGCCAAGGGTCAGCGAAGCGGGTTACAGGCACTCAATAACATAATATTGACAAAGGACGCTGTTGAAATATTTAAAAAAGTCTAAAGATTAAGCAGCAAAGTCAGATAGATGCCTGAGATAATTAACAATGACACAGTTTTATGCACGAAACACAATGCATACATTACTTTACACAATTTACAAATACCTAACTTAGCACCGGTCTACCCTTCTACCGGGAAGGTTGTTTAATTTGATATGAACCATGAGGTTAGTTAGGCAATTACTTTTTAGGCTCTACCTTTATCTCTATGAAGTTGGATGTTCTTGGTCGAGGTGAACTCTTCGCTTCAAGCATCTTGACTTCGAGGTGGGATACATGAATGGCCTTCATGTTGTCGACATCGTGCAAAGGTAAAGGCGGAGGAGTGGGCTGTGATGGTACAGGGGATTGGGCATTGTCAGGCATCCCGAGAGGAATATTTGGCGATGGTTGCATGGAGTACTTTCCACTCTGTTGAGGTAATGCCAGTGGTAGGAATGGAGGTTCGGACATTCTTTGGGGAGTGGTTGGTGATGGTTGTGTCAAGTAGTTTTCACCTTGTTTTTGTGATGTCTGTGTTAGGTATGGCACTTTTTCCGGCATTCCATGAGGAACGGTTGGTGGTATTTGCACGAAAAAGTTATTTTCTTGCCTTAGGAATAATTCCACTTCAGGATTCGAGTAGCCGTCGCTCATTCGCCGTTTCTTTGGCGGGTTTTTTATATGAGCCAACGTATGGGGTGGCAAATAGCCAGTTTTATAATAGTGGAGTTCTTCTGAACGGGTTGCATGAATGAATTTGCATCGTTCATATCTGCAATCAACCCCATTTTGAAAATCAACGCAGAAGTTGTAAACGGTTTGCGACATTATTTTCTCGTGAACGTAGGGACAGGATGGACCTATTTTGCACATTTCACGAGCAAAGTATTTACATAATGTTTTTGCTTTTGTAGCAGTTGCTTCTGTCTTTGTCCTCTTGTGTTCTGCTGATGGCACTTCGTGTTTGATTTCCAGATCATTGACTGGATTTTCAAGTTTTGGCGTTATTTGTGGTGTTGTGCTGGAGGAACTCGGCGTCGCAGGATCGAGCACGATCGATATAGGAATGCAGTCACTTTTTGTATCCTTGTTGAATTTAAGAAGGAGATTTTTTTTCCATGTCCGGGGATGTTGGATTTCTGGAAACAGTAATTTTCATTTTAATATTGGTTTGGATTACATGTTAAAAATGTTATTATTATCACAGAGTATTAAATATCATGCAATTATGATATCACTCTAACATTATGGGATTTTCTTAGATTGCGATGTGATTAAAAAAAAAATGTAATCGCATGCACTTTTTTTTAAATACTGGCAGATGCTATGCTTGGTTTTTGAAATAAACATATTATAAAACTAAATAATTTCATTCAAAATTTTCTGAACATTTTATTTTCAGAATAAAAGCATATTATATAAATTACACTTCAACGATTGCGGGATCGTCAGAATACGAGTGTGAAAAATAACTACAGCTATTAAAGCTTTACAATCATAAATCTTTTAACAATTTATTTTAACAACTATAATTATATATATATATTATTATATATAAACAGCTAATCAATATTATATATATATACGCTATACATAGCGTTTTACTGAATATCACTTAGTGCTTTATTTATCAATTATTTATCATGAAATATACATTATGGAATAGTTATTATGGTTTATTTAACTATCTATAGATTTATAATATGTACATATATTTTTAATTCACCTAGGATGCACAGGCACATTATGACCCAGTTTAAAGTAAAACTTATGTTTATATTTAACTTATGTATTAAGGTAGCAATTACAATATCAAGCTGAAAATTGGGGTTAATTACGATATTTTTTGCTCTGTGAATATATACTGCATGGCTATTTGGCCTACTGGAAATGGAAATTTGACATAAGCTCCATAGAAGTAATGTCAAACCGTGGATAGATCGGTTATTGAAACCGGCCGTATATAAATACCACGCGACCAAAATAACTTTGTAAAAGAGTAATTTGTTCAAAGTTTAATTGTGTATTGGTAAACTTCACATTTGTAACATTGTGTCTTAATTTTATAAGACAGAAGCTTCGTGATAAATTTTTAACGGGTACTCAGTGGTCGTTTCTTCACGCAAACTGTGCGATTTCAGTGCTTTTATATTAGCTGCATAATTAGGCTGGCATTGGTGATGGACTTCCTTTATGACATAAGTATCCTGATAGAAAAAAAAATGAATCAATAACAAGGTTTTTGTAGCAAAGGGACCGTCCATTAATAATGTGAGGCGTTTAGGGGGTCAAGCCAAATCTCACCCAGTGTTACATGGGGAGGGGTCTCGACAGATGTACTTAATATTTTCCCCAATGGTAACTGTTTGAAGTTATGTGAAACTAAAATAACTATGCGAATTATATTCTTTTTAAAATAAATCTATCGTAATCAAGCATTAAACATGAACACATTTACCCTAAAAACACGCTTTTAAAAATCTTCAAACGAGATTTGTGGGGGAGGGGAAGGAGCCAAATCTCACGAAGATACGTTCTGAAATAAGACTATGTACAGTAGCAATAAATTGATTTTTTTAAATCTTATCAAAGGCGGAGGGGCGTCAAAAATAAAATCCCTTAATCACCTCACGTAAATAATTAATGGACGCCCCCAAATTAATCCACATCCACAACTTCGACAGTCTACCTTTATAGTAAGTGTTCCAGGACATCTTCTGCGCCAGTTGACGCACTTCCATATAGAGGATCCATTCTTATAATCCCGTTTCTTTGAGTACTGGTAACCAGCTCTTAATAGAACCTTGCCTCTATTTTTGTTTATAAATAAATGTTCTGGAGCGTCCTGAGATGTGAATAAACCATTTTCAGACATTACTGTAAAAATGGATTGCTTAATTAGGTAACGAAGCATTAAGTTAAAGTCATACTTAAATTAGAAAAACCAATTAACGTTTTTTTTCAGTATAACTGGCAGAAATTGATGTTATTAGCATCAAGCCTCTATGTACTATCTCTGTGTTTGTGCATAATGCGGTAATCAATGAATAATATTGGAAAAAAAATTGGGTATATAGTGGCCCTTACAAAAATCCACCCACCAATTGAGGAAAAGTAAGATGGGCCGATATTTTTGATGACCAGCAGAAACCAATACTTACATAGTCCAAGCTAGCTAGAGAATAAATACTAATTATTATATTATTACAAAAAAACATCTTTATTACTACAAATATTTACTATGAATTTAGAACTTCATTCAGCTTATATTATATCATTATAAAAAAATGCACCGTCAATTTGTGCATATTTTCAACGTTTGACTACAAATCACCAAGTGTGTTATTTGCCAGCGTAAGAAGGTTGGAACAGGCGTAGCTAGTTTTAAGTTTGACGTTTTATAGTGATCACATGTATCCTACTAAAATATATTTGAACTTTGATGGTCAAAAACTTATGCCGGAGCGTGCTACCCGTATTTGACAAACTTCCCGCTACTCGTTTTCTTATACTGCGATGGTTCGTGATAATGCCTGAAGTCACCGGAGACGATTACTTCACAGCTGTTGATATGGACGTGCGCCTTGCAGCCTTTGCTGATACTGTTGGAGCATCTGTACCGGCTACCACCGATGCGGTTGCTGCCGTGCTTGCAGAAACTGTATCCATCAACCATTAGCAACCTCGGACCACTCTCTAGAGTTATGAACTCGACTGAAATCAATATAATGAAAAGCAAATGCATAAATAAAATAAATAAATATCGGAGACCATTGCACACAAATTGACGTAGCTCCAAATTAAGCTCGAAACTTGTGTTATAGGTACCAGACAACCATATAATACATAGTTATATAGAGAAATAAATACTTATAATATCTAGATAGGAAATAGAAATAGCCGAGACTCTGGAACAAGTTTAGTACTCATGTACTCTCTCTTGTATCTGACGCGCTCGAGTAAATCCCAAAATCCCCTCTTGGGCTTCCCTACCATTGGTCATCACACATATATTTGCCCTTACCGGGATTCGTACGCGGGACCGCTAGCTTCGTAGGCAGGGTCACTACTAACTACTATGACTTGTATCTACAATTTTCACTTGTTACGATATTGTTATCTAAATGATCAGTAGGTTACTGAACCAATAATTTCATTTAATTTCAAATTAACACTCGCTTATACCTACTTCAATGGTTTTCACTTAAAGGTCCATTTATAGATGGAAAAGAACCCCAAAAAGTGCCGCTCCACAGCGACCGACCTCTCAAATTAATGTCAAAGGCCACAAACTGTACGGTTTGCAGTACAATTCAGTTGAACACTGCGAGTGTTCGGATCTAGTACCTACCTACGAAGTACGTATAAAATATTGCAATCAACTTAGCGTTATTTTACTTTAATCTATCTTCCATATCTGCATAAGATCCAATACAAGTCGAAATAAATTCTGCGGCAGCGAGATTGTGACATGAAATTTGAGAATCGTGTATAATAACTATCATTATCATCCAAATAGACGTGAAAAGAACGACGCGAAAAGAATTATGAATAATTTTCATTTCTTTACTTTAAAGTAGGTTCCACTGGGTGTCTTCATATATTTTGTAGGGTCGTGATTATGATTGAGAGCTCGAGAAATTATAAATTCAAACGTATCTATATGGACATGAGCTTTGCAGTTTTTGCGAGTCGACGCAGAGCACTTGTATCGGGCGCCACCGTAACGATTGGTACCATGCCAACAGTATGTATAGCCATCCAACATTAGAAGCCTGGGACCATGGTGTAATGTGATAAACTTAGCTGGAAAAAAGGTTAAGCATAAATTCTAGAAACTATGTTGGGATGTATCAGCACCAGTGGGCGAAAGGAGACTGTCTAACGACCGTTTTCAATAACCTACTTTCCACGGTTTGGAACTGGAGATCGAAATTTGACACATTCTCCATAGAAGTAATGTCAAATTTTTATCTCTAGTAGGGCAAACCGTGGATGGATAGGTTATTGAAACCGGCCGTTAATCCTTTGAATAATAAAGGGTAAGTTATGTGTCTTAATAAGTTATGTGAGGATTTACCATCACTCAAAACGGTAAACGTCGTGAGGAAACCGGTATGTCCAAACCATAACATTCAAGGGCACGCGACATCTACCACTGGGCCAGCGTGATAGATAACGGCCCATACTCTCTCTCTGAGAGAAGGCCGGAGTCCCAGCAGTGGGAACGTAAAGGCTGATGATGATGATGATGAATAAAGGGTAATTACTAAACGGAATCAAGGGTTATTAATAACATTTACATCGTTTTATTGCGACTTTTCACTTTTTTTTTCTTTAGTTTAAGGAAATCCCGGAATGTATATTGTCAAAGGCCTCCTTTAGGCACAGTATATAAAGAACAGTAGGTTAGCTAAGGCCGCTCGACGAGTTAATTGCCTACTCTTGCGGTGACGCATAGGCGGCGCGTTCCGTACTGAGTGCATGGCCGCGGCCCCGGCCGCCTCCTTTCGTTTATGTGATTGTGTGCGTGAAAAGTGCGTGCGTACACGGTGCCGCTACTCACGCACACATTCAAACCGGCGACGGCCGATTTATATGAAGCTGAACTACTACTCCTTTACTATGCTTTAGGCCTCTGGCTCCCTCTAATGACTCCTGTTTAAAGCGGCTTTTTTCAGGGACCTTTCATCTTAATCTCATCCTTCCATCTTTTTGACTTGTCTTCCCTCACTTTCCTTGCCGTCTCTAGGATACCAATTTGTTTTTTTTTAATAAAACAGATGTGTATTAGCTATAGCAAATATTTCGTGAATAACTTCACATCAAACTTAAATTACTGTTGGGTTGGGTTTGGGAGTAAGAAAACTTTGTGATTTCTGTTAGGATTATATTAGAACGTAAGTTCCGCCGGCAGTCTTTAAGTACGTTTTTGGGTCATGATTGTCATCAAGGACTCCCGATATAATGATGTCAACTGCATTTAAATGGACATAATTATGACTTGCAGCCTGTACGAAAAGAGGCGGAACATCGTATCGAAAGCCGCCTTTACGGTTAGAAGCTTGCTTGCAGAAGGTATTCACCATAAAAAGTCTGGTACCGCGTTCCAAAGTGATGAACTTTCCTGGAAGATACAACAAAGGAAACAAAGGATTTACAAAGGATTTATTGTGAATAAACAACTTTATTTTTTCGATAAAGTTATATTCATCCAATATGACAAATCACTTTTTTATATTCCGCGCTAAATACATTGATAATAAAAAGTGCTTATTAAAAGTGCTGCAAATTGAAAAACCGATTGTTATTTTTTGACGTATAATTTATTCATCAGATAACTTTTATCTGGTCATTGTAAGATTTCCCCTTAAAGTTAAACGTGATTTGGAATACATTTATGGGCTATAATAATTATATTTATTGGAGACTGGATTAGAGAAGTAGACAGAACTAATAAGCCAGTGTTTATTCAGACCCGACATATATTTTCAGTCAGTTCTAGGAAGTTGGAAAATTCTGAGAAATCAGTAATTTAACATACACAACTGTACACATTTAATTTTAATACAACTGCATCATTTTACTTTTATATATTTGCCATTTGGTATCTGCATATACTTTATGGGATCATGATCGTGTACAAAGACACCTGATACAATGGTGCTACCACTGTCTACATTGACAAAAGCTTTGCAGCCTTTACGACTGGCCCCGGAACACCTGTACCGAAAGCCACCTTCGCGATTGCGGGCGTGTTTACAAAAACTATATCCATTCACCATTAGAAGTTCGGCACCACACCCATGGTCTAAAGTGATGAACATAGCTGAAAGAAACGGCGAAACAAATTTTAAAAAAGACGCGTTGTGGACAAGGTTGATATTAAATACGGTAAACGGAAAGGAATTTTACTCAATTCTTCTTTTAAAGACCAATGCTAAAAAACTACATCCTGCAATTTTACAGCAACAATCGACAGAAGTCAATGATGACGATACAAAACTAACTAAAGAAGGTCTAAAGATAGTTCATACGATCCATGATGTCCGGCAATGTCCCCAGAATGCTGGCGGCATTGCCTCGCTGAATAGCGAGGCTTATTCTTTGTCCAAAATATAGGCCAGCATTCTGATCAGGTGTGGACTCCCTAAGTCTCCCAGTTAGATCTTTTAAGTTATAAATTTCAAAAGCACCCGGTCCCCATGGGCCCGGCATCTGTACCCCGAACGGCACCAAATACTCGATCAAGACTCAAGTATTTGCGCCGTTTGAGGGATTCTGCTTGCCTCCACTGATGTTTCTGGAAGATGGGACGGCGCAAGGTTTTGATAGGGAATGAATATCATACCGTCGGGCTCGGCGGACGACATCATTCAAGACACTGTGGCGGGCTATACGGCCCGCACTTTTGCTGCACGATAGCCCATGGTGACCGAGGCGGTCTACCTTTTCACTGCAAGTGCATCGGTGTGGAACGACACAAGGAGCATCGATGCGTATTGATGAGGCTAATCGGAATGGGTTCTAATATAGTAAAACGAAATAAGTATTTTTACATATTTTTTATTTTCCTTTATGGATTGGAGTTCTAAAGTTAGTATGAAAATGTCATTCCTTGGTTCGATTCACTCAAAACTCGGTGTTGACAATGCACTAAATGTGAAATTTAGGCAAAAAATATCTCAATCACAATCTTCGATACCTTGCCGTTGTTCTCTATTTGCGACACATTAAGTACCATGTGGGCGAAGCCGCAGGGCGTAGCTACTTTTTAACATAAAAATACGTTCCATCTCCTGTCTTTATATATTTAGTCGGTGAATGGTTGTGCTCCGTGTATCCCGCATAAATAGTGTCTGATGCGTTTATATTGACAAACGCCTTGCAGCCCTGACGTCTACTTCCGGAACACCTATATCTAAAGCCTCCTTCACGATTGCGGGCTTGTTTACCATAACTGAATCCATTCACCATCAAAAGTCTTGGACCGGTCATTAGAGTAATGAAATGAGCTGTAACATTCAAACATTGAGTTGAATCTAAACTTAGAGACTATATAGCTACATTCCGTAAATTCTCACCTGCAGTTTTGTGTTATTTAAGTAGAAAAAAATGAAGTGAAAATTAACTGCCCGGAAGCTTCCGTAAGAAGAGATCACGTCGATATACACTTTGTACTTGGATTACAAATAATGGAAAAAGAATTGGGATTTTATTACTTACTCGTCCTTTTATTTATTTCCAAAAAACAACTACCCATATATACTCCTAAATTGGTTTCTACATTGAATTAGTTGCCGCGTCGACGCATGCACAACATCAAGCGCAGATGTCAATACGCCACAGATAATCTTAAACTTTGAGATATTCTCCATTCCTCATCAGCATATATTTAATAGGGGCGTGGTTGTGTTCAACAGGTTCTTTGATGATCGTTTCGTTTGCGTCAACGTCTACAACGGCTTTGCAGCAATTTCGCCCTGCGCGGGAGCATATGTATCGCTGACCAACGCCACCTTGGCAGGTCCTGTCGTAGTACTTCCGGAAGGAGTAACCTTTGAACATAAGCAACTTCGCTCCGCTGGTTAAGGTTATATATTCAGCTGGAAACCAAATATGATTTAGATAAATAACATTCACACATTTACAGCCCTGCATTAAGATGCTATGTTGCGGGTGGTATATGGATTTAACACGTACTTTCATAAAAGACATCAATCGACGAATAGTCATAAATTCATTAAAGTTGCCAGGAATGGTTTAGGCAATAAAATATCTATATATAGACTATTTAGATGACAAAAAAGCTTGGAATTGTAATGAACTTGCTCCAATTAAACCGATTAATAATAGTGATAAGATGGTAAATGTGAACGCGCCCAAAAAAATACCTGCCGGGCGTTTCTTACCTGCTTTCTAGGTTGGAACAGGCGTAGCTTGTTTTAATCTAGAATTTTATACATCCAATGTAATAAAAACGAATTTAAAAACAGTATTAGTAAACTTTAATCACGTACATTGTAACGAATTTTCGTGTATTTTCCATCGGGTGTCACCGCGTACTTTATCGGGTCGTGGTTATGATAAACAGCTCTTGAGACTATGTAATCATAGTAGTCTACATCAACGTAGGCTCTGCATCCTTTACTGACTGTGCAAGAGCACTTGTACCGATGTCCGCCATTCGCATGCTTGTAATACTTCCAGTATGAGTAGCCGTTGTACATTAGCAAGAGAGCCCCGCTGCTCAACGTTATGTATTTAGCTGAAACCAAAGTCAGCTATTTGTATAGATTGGGTGCACAGCGCGTTGCACTGTCTAGTAGCCATTACACAAGTTTCTATTATTGAAACACCGAATTCGTGGCACAGACAACGTATATTTTGTTAAACCATAACCTAACTTGATTACACTAGATGGCGCTGCATACACTCTTTGTTATTAATTACAACAGTTTCGAGCTTAATTTAGGGCTAGATCAATTTGTGTGCAGTCCCCGATATTTATTTATTTATTATCTGCACAAGTCAATGAATATGCTTCTCTGTGCTTTTCTACGTTTAATACGAGATGAACAACAAATTAAAACGACTTACACGTAACTGATATCGCTATATTAAATACTGTAGTACTACTGCCTATCAAGAAATTGAAACATTTCAGGATATCATTTTAGAATAGAGTTTGACCACAAACATGATGTTAAGAAACGATGTATGGTGACGACAAGGCTACACGTATATAGAAATGGATCACAAGTGAGGCTCCGGCAGCCTCACTTGTGATCACAACACACAAATATAACGGTGCTTGGTGACTAACTAAACGAGCAATATACAAAAAGTGGTTTTCTTGAGCGAGTGCCATATCAATGCCGAGCCTAAACAATGATCCAACTCCAAGAAACGTAAAATTTGACCGGTAAATTCTTCCAGCTACTATACAATTACCAAGTATTACTGTCAACACTTTTCATTTTGACATAAGTTCCATTATTCGTTTTAAGAAGATTCGGTGGTTGGTGGTTGTGGCCGGTAACTGTCAGGATGACGTTTTGCCAGTTGACGTGAGCAAAAGCTTTACAGCCGCGACTCATGAAATTGGAGCAAACGTACCGCGAGCCGCCGTCGCGGATCGAGCCGTTTCGATTAAACGTATAGCCGTTAACCATGAGAAGTTTGGCGCCGGTGACTGCTAGTACTATAAACTTGGCTGCAACAAGAAAGAGTATTGTGCCTGAATAATGTGTAGTGAAAGCTATTTTTTAACCCAACATTAGAGGTGGTGTCCAATGTCCATCAGCCCCAGTGGCTCAGGCCGGGCAATGTGCTCGATGGGAATGGGATCGCGATTTATTTTGACATTTGAATTCCATTGATGGGCATCAAACATTACACCACAGAATAGATATCCATTATCACCCTTCTTGAACCCCAGTGAAATCGGTAATTTTGACAGTTATTTGAAGCTAATGGTAACTAAAATGAAAATTGCAACTATAATTCAACCCGAGCTTTATGCTTGACATTTGTGAAAGGAGAACTTTCAGTAGATAAGGGAGGATGGGAGGACAATATGTGGCAAGGGAAGACTTGTCCTCCTTCTAGATACCATCAGTTGGCAGTCCTAGACGAGGCTGTGTTTTATTTGTTTCTAAAATTATGTTGAGTGTAATTAATGCAACAAATGTATTACATACAATGTACTACGGGCGGATTGGCAGGATGTCGCATGCTTTTGAATGTTGTGGTTCTTGGGCATGCCGGTTTCCTTACGATGTTTTCTTTCACTGTTTTGGGAGACGGAAAAAAATGTGTACAAATTTAAATGCATTTATTTGCTTGATTATATGGTAAGATTAATTTACCATATCCATACGAAAATAGTCGAGCAAGATGAACACTAAACAATAAACATTTTTAAAATATTTTACGACGTTCAATTATGCAAGCATTTATCATTAAATTTTTACTAACATAATTTATTACATACAATCAAATCGTACCTAATAATATTTATCCATATGTAATAAATTAAATTTGGTATATTATGATGAAATGCAAAACATTGGAACATTTCGATTTGTATTTTTTTCTGAAAATAAAAGTTAATACATATATATTGATTTTTTTATACAACTGATTGTCACGCTTGCCGATTACAGTTTAATGACGCCCAGAATTTCGAACTTCAAACAGTTCAATAAATCTGCAAAAATCGTAACAGCAGTGTACTTTGCTCGTCACCTTGAGACGATTGATGTTAAATCTCTTTACGCCCTGAAATTTCACTAAACAAAAAACACAGCAATGTTTGTACACTGCTGTTTGGCGATTGAAAAACAGCTATTTGGTATTTGAAATAACTAAAATTTGTCACAGAATCAAGGTCGTGGGTTTTTGAATTTATGATATGTCCCCGTTCGTGTCTGCACATATTCGTCTACAGGATGATTGTGTTCGTTGACCAGTTTAACAATTTCGTTTTCGGGGTTGACATACGCGCAAGCTGGACATTTCTTCATTCTGCGCTTGGAGCACCTGTACCTGGACACTGACGCGAGGACCCGGTCTTTGCTGAACGTGTAACCTTTGATAAAGAGGACCGTTTTGCCTGACGTTAGCGTGATGAACTGTGCTTCTGAAAAGGACGAGTATAGATAATGCCTCCGACAAAATTTTGAGGATGTTAACGCTATAAAACTGTTGCATGTGCTGTTGTGTGCGCTTATGTGTGGTGTGTGTGCATGTGTTGTTTATGTGCATGTGCTGCGTGAGTGTTGCTATTGTACGTGCTGTTTCGTATATGTGTAAGTATATTATTGAGGTAGTTTCTAATTTTATTTTCAACTAAATTCTACAATGTTTTGTGATATTTATTGGCATAGTGTGAAGTGAACATACGGACAGAGGACAGATTACTGGTGGCGGACACAATATTTCTAATCACCATACCATCTCACTCAACATGTAAGCTTTAAACTTCTTACTAACTTCTTCTTCAAAGAGATGTGGGACAAATTTGAACTGTAAAATAAAAAGTCTCATGATGTAAAAATATCTGGATATATTTTATTTCTGAAGTACAACCTAACTATGGATTGCTAATAATCCAAAGGTTATTAATAAACATCTTAGCTCACGGTTTCTGGTGAAACTAGAGTGGTTACTAATGTCGAAATTAGCGTTAACGTGACATTCGGTACTCACCAATCATATATAAATAAACGTAATTAGCTAAAACGATCTACCATAGAGAGTTTTCTGCGAGTAAACGGTGCCTAAGCAGTGTTGGAATACAATAAAAGACCGACAGCGTGAGTCAGATTTAACCATTTTGCTAAACCCATCTCAAAGAATTCATATTGTATGTGGCATTTCTAATGTATTTTTATATATCTACCACTTGATGATCTAGCATACTGACATGGAAGATGGTTGTGGTTGTTGTCAGCCTTGATAACGCTGTCCTGGTAGACGTGGGCAAAAGCTTTACACTTGGTGGTCTTGACGCTAGAGCAAACATATCGGATGGCCTCGGTCCTTAGACAGCTTGCTTTGAAAAAAGTATACTGACCGAGCATTAGCAACGTGTGGCCACGTTCTAACGTTATATATTGGGCTGTGAAATAAAGAAAATACTTTAGAACCATTTGCTATTTAATTTCGTTTCAACGGTCAGCATGAATTTGACTGCTTCAGAGGAGTTCTATAAAAAAGGAATGGTGAAGATTTCTATAGAACGGTAGAGCAGTGTGTAGATATCATGGAGCTATTGCGTTTGACATGGTCATATGTAAAGTGAAAAGGACTGAGCCTGACCCGTACGCCTGGATTCATATTTCATTATAACTCTGTCCATTTCTGTCGCTTACAATGATCCTACACTAAATCGAGATAGATTACATTTCTAAAGACACACACTGGTACTTACCTTGCAGGCAATCTTCCTTTCTCAATTCTCGCAAGACAAAAGATGTATCGGAATAACAGAAAGGAACAAATAAATGTAAATCATGCAAGCAGGTCTGGCCCTCGACATATTTAAAAGAAAGTCTACTCTAAAATATTATTATATTTAAGTATGTATTCGGCAACAGCTAATCTTGTTTTGCCACACGATACCCAATATTGAACGTGCTAAATACCTTTCTAAAATATGATAATGTTACTAAGCAACCGGACAGAGCTTGGTTATTGTAGAGAGCATGCATTTTTTTTACCGTCATGCCTGGCGGTAAGTACTCCAGCTCCGCGTTTCTCTCATGACAGTAGCGTGTTTCGAGCGGCTTGAAGGATTTTATAAAATCTTCAACTGCTGCTTTTCTTTCAGCGTACGGGAGAGATTTCCTATCACCACCTCGAGTTTCTTTCAGTCTACCCGTCGTATAATGCCTTCTAATTACGCCATTCACTCGTCCTTTCTTCAGCCTCAGTATACCAAGAAAAGATGTTAAGCATACTGGTATCAAATTTTTGCCCTTCGATGCACGTGGTACATAATATTTTGTGGATTTAGATTGACATTGACGCTCTCCTGTTAAAGGTCTTCGTCTTTTAACTGCTCTACTTTGGCAAAATTTTAGCAAATAATTATCCTGTCTTAACTTTGTTGTGTGAGAATAAAACGTTCTATGGAATGTGACTATATCATTGACGGTCAAGGCACTGCACTGGAAGCTTATCCTGTTATGACCACATCTTGGTTTGATAGGTAAACCAGGCGCCGAATACCTGTAGATGTATCAAATTAAAATTGTATGAATCTCAGTCAACCATATGACATTGAAAGGGATCGCAAGTGTGGAAATTTTTACAAAAAAAAACCTGCCTGCCATATTTTTTTGTACCTTTTAGTACTTCAATACCTAAGAACGAAATGAAAAAAAAAACCTCTTGCACGGCCAACTGCTTTCCCGAAGTTATGTCAGACGTCCTACTGCGCAAAAGGTCGAAATCGTACTGAATTATGCACCTTAAAATCTGGAGCTTTGCAGTTCTATAACCTATTCTGAGGCTTTGCTTAAACTTGGGAAACGTAAAGTAGGTGAATTTGCATTATCTAATGCGATCTAATGTATGGTAGTAACCTTCTTTAATGTTTTTAAACATGTTCATAATGAACGACCCTATACATTTTCAAAGCCACTTGTAACTAAATTTACAAACGTAAGATTTGTAATGTTTACTTACAATATCTCCTTTTTAGCTTTTCTGCTTAGATTAGTCTCATTTTTTTTCAGACTGAGGGCAAAGGGCGTATAGCTGTCGTACTGTTTACTATCCAGTGACGCAAAACTACTGTGTTCGGCTGGAAATTAGACAAAATAATAAAAATTAGGTCACAAAATATAATAAAATCTAAAAAAAATAAAATATAATAAAATTTTTAAATCTGAATAGCACCACCGTAATTAACATTCAGTTGTCCTGAACATATATTTTCTTTAAACAGAGCAAAAAAGCTATCTTTACCTTTTAGTATTCTGAGTCTGTTTTAGAGTTTCAGATTTTTTCGAATGTTTTTCTTAATTTTGATGATGAGAGACACTTATGTTGATTGGATATAATGTTTTGTCTGGAAAGAATATAACAGTTTGTTTCACGTATTATATAATTAGTAAAAGGTGTTATTAAAATATAATAAACATATAACATAAATAATATGACAGATTTTAACAAAACTATTAATGTATAGACTCAGTAATGCAGGCGAGTAAATTGTACTATAAACTTTTTCAATGAATAATAATACATAATAATCATAATAATAATACATGTTATATAATTATATAGACACAGCCACATGTGTAGGTACATAAATGTACACGTCAATGCAAGTAATATTGTACCTACTTTTAGATCAAACTACCCTGTAAGAAGTAAAAAAAAATGATCTATCTATTTATTGAACTATCCATTCGGTCATATTATTTTTATATAAAAAAAACTCGCATCTTATCAATATTAATTCGTTAGCAAACGTTTAAAAGAAATCAATTCCTTTGTTATGTTAATCTAAGTAATAAAATAAAATAAAATTTTCCAAAGAATCAACAATATAATTCAGCAGGTGTATTTCTAAAACAATTGGTTTCATTGTTAACAAACTAAATTATGACTTAGTTTGTTAAAGTTTGTTAAATTATGTTTGTTTGTTAAGTTATGATTATAACTGATTAGATAGGTGGTATGGTAGCATGTCTAGAAAACATAAAATAGCATTTTCTTAAGTTTTACACAGTAGATAAGAGACGTCTACTGTATACTCGTATTACGACAACCCACGGATAGATCGGTTATTGAAACCGACCTTGAATCAGCGAGGATCTAAAATAGCTATTTAATATTTAATCCTTTGGGTAATATTTCGATCGGACGGAGCATGGTTATGTAAGTTGACAGCTTTGAGAACCATCTCGTGCTTTACGTGCGCAAACGCCTTGCATCTCGTTTTCTTCACACTAGAGCAACTGTATCTGTCAATACCGCGACTTAAACATCCCCCTTTATAAAACGTATATTTGCCGAGTACAAGCAACTTCGAGCCTCGACCTAGAATTATGAATCGAACTGAAATGATAGAAAACAATTCGTTTAATCGTTTATAACTTAATTTAACAATCAATAATAAAAAGTTATTAACTAAACTTTTTTTTAATTTAACTTAATTTAACATACATGATTTTTATATGTCTGCTCTATATAAAAATGAATCCCCATTTCCCTTGTCTTATATGTAAAAATGAATCCCTATTTCCCTTGGTCACGGCATCACGCGTGAACGGCTGGACCGATTTCACTCATTCTTTTTTTATTGTGTTTGTTATTGCGAGGAGAAGGTTCTTATGAAAGAAAAAAAATATTGTGATAAACTGCAGTCCGCGCGGGTGAAACCGCGGGGCGCAGCTAATTAGTCTATATTTTACAAAATATTGGTGTCAATTCTGTTGTGCGTTTTCGAAAACTAAACTGTTTGACAGATCTAAAAGTTATGCTGTCCTTTTCTTACTTCCTCGGTCAGTTTCCTTAATCATTTTTAACAAAGAATAACCGACTTCTCATTCCCCTCGATTTCTTTGGGATACCACCATCATCAGATCCTGGTTTCCTTATCATGGACTACCCTTAGGATATCTCCTTTCCAACAAAAAAATAATCATCAAAATCGGTTCATAAACGACTAAGTTATCCGCGAACAAACATAAAAAAGCATATATACGGTATATATACGGTCAAATTGAGAAACCTCCTCCTTTTTTGAAGTCGGTTAAAAACACCAGTTCAATAAAAAAAATTGTTAATAGACATATTATAATATAAAAATTGTTAATAGATATACTATATTTATATACAATCAGAAGATCTTTTGAAAATCAGTGCAAGATAATTACAAACGACAATACGATACGCAACGCTCTTGATTCTATTGTACTCGTATTTTATTTTTTAATATATTCGTGGTACTAACAAGTCTTTTAAGATAAATTGCCGTAACTTAAAAAACAGCTGGCACTTTGCACATTTTATGTACATTTTCCCTGATTCATGTATGTATCGAGCAGATTAAAAATTTATTTATTAACATTCTTACAAAGAAATGGTTGGTATTTAGGCCTAACTATCAGCTTAATTCAATATTCAGACTCCGCCAGGAGGAGGGTGATTGTGTTTATTCCTCCTTTTAACAACCATGCCGTTGCAGATATGAGCGCTTGCTCTGCATTTCCTTTTATTGCTTGAACATCGATATCTAATGGCGCCTACTTTGTTAGCTATTTGTTTGCTAAAAGTGTACCCGTTTATTAACAGAAG
This sequence comes from Opisthograptis luteolata, assembly GCA_931315375.2. Lineage (NCBI taxonomy): Eukaryota > Metazoa > Arthropoda > Insecta > Lepidoptera > Geometridae > Opisthograptis > Opisthograptis luteolata. Next base: position 11,064,947 of record OV928042.1, read on the forward strand.
CCTTGTTCCTTTCAATGTGATGAATTGAGCTGAAAATTAGAGGTGAAAAAAAGAAGCACTTTATCCTTACTTATTATTATAAATGCGAAAGTAACTCTGTGTGACAGTCTTTCACGCCTAAACTACTGAACCGATTTAAATGAAATTTGGTACAGAGGTAGTCTAAAACCTTAGAGAGTACATAGGCTACTTTTTATCGCGATAAACTGTAGCCTACGCGGGTGAAACCAAGGGAAACAGCTAGTCAATAATAAGCATACATACACGAGGATGGGCGACGTATCCGACTCAAGCCCACAAATGTGTGTCATTCAAGAACAGTTAGTCTTAGATGACAAGGAAATAATCATTGCCAAAAAAACTTACTTACACAAGTATAATTTACAATACGTTTTATTATTATGGAAACTTATACAAAAATCCATGCATCAAGCACTCGAATAACTGAGCAAATACCAAACACGTTATATGCGCCACTGGCGAAACTTCATCATCAGGTAGGTACCTAAGTTAATTTAATATTTCGAATGAAATAAAGTACTAAGTAAATCAGCCAAACTAACTCCACTAAAAATTCTGTAGTAAATTGAATAAGTCTGGGTTGCACCACCCATAGTTAACTTTAACTATCGTTAAATCTGCAGTTAGGGAAAAATTTGTGAAAACAACTATGGTTAAAATTATACCATCAGGCCGACCGCGGTTGCCCGATCGTAATGGTTTTATTTTCGTTTACATTTACAATTGTCATTTACGCCAGTATAAAAATTGGTACCGGGATGAGACATCGTATTGTAATGGTTAATTGAACCAACGAAATGTCAAATGTTTTTCAACTAGTGTTGCCGATCGCTAGTAGACTATCGATGATTAATCAATTTGTGTTCAATGGTCCCTTGATATTTATTTATTTATTTATTAATTATCGATAGCCAACCAATCGAAACACTGTCGATAGTATCGATACAATCGATGTTATCGATCCTATCAATAGCTCAAAACGAAGCAATACTACAAGTGAGTACAATACTATCGATGGTATCGATATTGTTGTTGCTCGCGAAATATAACCTATCGATAGACTAAAACAATCGATACTATCGATAGTTTTTTTATTTACGAGCAGTAGGTATACTATCCATAGTTTATTCTTCGCGAGCAACAACACTATCGATAGTATTGTACTCACTCGATAGGTACTATTGCCTCATTTTGAGCTATCGGTAATATTTATAGGCCTTTCGATAGTGTGGCTTATTCAGATGAAAACTATCGATAGTTTGGCAACACTATTTTCGTAATAAGACAGACAGAAAACAAATGACGTAAAACAAGAATAATTATATATCTATAAGAAAAATCAGATTATTTGTTTGGTTTGTTTGTTTTCATTAATAGGCTCCAAAACTAGTGGACCGATTTGAGAAATTCTTTGACTGTTGGGAAAAGCTACACTATCTCCTGGTGTAATAGTTATATAATATTTTCAAAAAAATTAATTGTATCTTGGTGTTAATCCGTAACAAAATAAATTACTTCATATTCAAGACTGTTTCAATACCTTATTATGACTTTTTGATTTATTCAATTCGGACATTTAATTCGAAAGATATCACGAGTTTAAAAATGCAAGTGTTGTAACACAAGCAAATTTGGCGGAAATATGGTGTAAAACGTTGCCCGAGACTTACCTTTTTCACCGTTGACTTTTACCATCGTTTTGAAATGTAAAAGTGTTTCCGCGGTACGAAATTTATCGTCTATTGTTTATTTTTGCTCAAACTACGTACCTTTTTGTTCATTCAATGTAGCCATAATGGAAATGGCTAGTCGATGGACCACGTGATAGTTCGGCGGTACCAATTGTGTCAAATTAAAAGAGTTTACGATAAAGTTTATGTCGTTTTGTGATCCGCGGTAAGCCCGCATAACCCTAACTGCCCAAATCCGGCGGGTTAAGGTTAAAATTCACAATTAAAGTTAAAGCTACAGTTAATTTTAACTGTAACAATTACTTTGCCTATGGTTATGATGCAACCCAGACTATTTAATAGATTTTATTTCACACGCTTTTTCTTGAGATCAAAAATCGGCTCTAATTTAATTCGGTACACTTGTTCGACTCTTACCCGTTAGTGTGGTTGTAAAGTGACGCTTTCACCAGCGCGGTAGGTGAGCGTCGCGGGCCACGAGCTTTACGTCTCTGGGATCGCGTGTTGGTTAAACTATGTAGCGATCCTAGAGACGCAAAGCTCGTAGCCCGTGACGCTTACCAACCACACTGATGAAAGCGTCACTGTAAAACCACACTAGGGCTGGTGATTTTAGCATTTAGTATATTTTCCTGAGCAAACTTTTTTATATGTGCTAGGCGGGTGTGTATGTTTGTTCACTGCTTTAATGACAGTGCTATTGTGCACGTGAACGCAAGCTTTGCACCGCTTGCTGCCACTACTGGAGCAGTGGTATCTCGTGACACCTAGCTTATTGGTCAGGTGTCTGCTAAAAGTGTACCCGTCTAGTACCAGGAGTATTGATCCATTCAATAATGTGATGAATTGAGCTGAGGTCAAAAGAAAAATAAATGTTATATAATTTATGTATACCAAAGTGCGAACCAAAAATGAGTCACGACATATTTAATTTTTTTATTTTAATTCGTCTATTCTATTGTGAAATACGGGTGCAATAAAAACATTGATATAAACATTGTGGTTTATATATTTTTACTAAGTATCCGAGCGGGAACGTATAATAGGCTAATTAATAATGATGATGATAATATATTTGAATGATTTTTCCAAATTTATAATTTTATAACAACAACAAGAAATAAAGCGTAAGATAATAAATTAAGCTGCTGACCTCTAAATTATATAGAATAACTTAACATCTACACTTGATTCCCTTCCCTACTAATATTACATTATTATGAAATAATGCGAAAGTCTGCCTGTCTGTCTCACTTTCACGCCTAAACTACTGAACCGATTTAAATGAAATTTGGTACGGAGATGGTTTGAACCCTGAGGAAGGACAAAGGATACTTTTTATCGCAATATACTGTAGCCCACGCGGATGAAACCGAGGGGAACAGCTAGTACTTTAATAAAGGTGGTCAAACGCTACCCTGTAAAAAGTAAAAAAAAAAAAAAAAAAAAAAAAAATAAGTAATTTGAAAAACCACACACTGAAAAATAAAATCGATCTTGCCTGTTCTTTTGCCGGCGTAAGAAGGTTGGAACAGGCGTAGCTAGTTTTAAGTTTGACTTTTTAGGCTGCTATTCTAGGATGACGCTTAAGTGTTGATCAATGTTTGAGTAGTAATTAAGTGACGTATCTGTATGAACTGACAGCGTCAAATCTGTGCTTAAGTACTGATTATCACTTGAGCGTCATGCCCGGTTTACATTATTCCAGTACAGCGATCGAATCCAGCGCTTATATCATATTCCAGTTATCTTGGATTCAGTGTATTCCAGTACCGGTTTACGTTTTTCCAGTAAGCAATACAGCGCTGGATTCAATCGCTGGACTGGAATAATGTAAGCCGGTCATAATTCTAGAATACGGGCTTAAAAGTGATTACAATGTATCCTATTGAATATAAATAATTGACTTTGACTTTGCTTACGCTATGACGACGTGTGCGTTAGAGAGTTACAATTTAACATATTTTCCACTCCGAGTTTGTTTGTACTCGTTACGTTCGTGAGTGTGAGTGTTCATCATGGCGACGATGGCGCCGTCACGGTTGATGTGAACGCAAGCTTTGCACTTCATCTTGCGAGAAGTACACTGGTATCTCACGTCACCCCTCCCATTGCATTTCTGTTTGCAAAATGTGTAGCCATCGACCATCAGCAGTCTTGTACCGTTGATCATGTTGATGAAATGGGCTGAAACACGAGAAGAGACCACTTTTATATAACATCAAACAATTTGCTATGGCTTGATTTTTTAGCGTCGGAGTTGGATTTCGATGCTCAGCATTCGAATTCCGGAGTTTCGGAGCTTCATATGAAAAATAGGCTTATGATCATTGATTATTTCTTTTACATTTTTTTAAATTACTTTTTAAAGGGTAGCGTTTGACCAAGTCACCTGATGTTAAGTGACGATGTGGTCGAAGGTGGCTACACCTGGCCTAGGAACTGGCTCTCAAGTGTACATAAATAAATGTTTCAATTTGTTAGGCACGACATAAAATAAACCAATTAGAAGAATGAAAGGAAACTTTATTCTAACAAATGTATTGATATAAAATTATTATTAAGTAGGTACCATACCTACCTACATACTGCGTAACTTACATTTGACACGTCGATGTTAGTATCAAAAAAGTCAAGGCATGCAGGCTGTCGTCGTTTACTAAAAAACTTCAACAAAACTTATTTGTGTCGCATTACTTTTTTTCATATTGTTTTCGTTAGCGTGTTTAATTTAATGAAACTCCGGTTATGTTCACGTTAACTCTAACTAAAAAAGGTTCCAGGTTAATTTACTGTTACACTTTAATATACTTTCCGTCGTTAAGTTGTTGATATTCACTATGTGCGAACGATGAATCCGTCGCGATTCACTATGTCGAAAGCATGACATCGCTTCTTTCTACACTATCTATGCCATGTTTATTAGTTAGACATTTTGAAAAAGCGTACCCGTCTTTACTTGAAGGTTCGGTTCGGTTTCATACACCGTATTAAATTTAATTCTAACACATCATGAGAACATATTCTAACTTTACATCAGCCTATTACGTTCCCACTGCTGGTACTCTGCCTGCCTCTCAGTATTTTTGTCTTCGCATTGAACACACAATGTTTACTCGTGCCCACGATCAATACAAATCGTCCGCAGCGTCGAGATAAATAAAAATAACTAGTATATCAGCGTCATTAACATCCTTTTATTCTATAATCTCAGTCTGTACCTATGATTGTTTAAAATTCTATTTTCACGCCACGAGATTCGACGTCCTTGTCGTGAAATAGAATTTTAACAAATTACATCATCAGAGTTATGCTATGAACGCTATGAAGCTTTAACATATTTGCCATTTTTCATTTGTATATACTTAGTACGATTGTGGTTATGGTCAACAGTGGAAGAAATTATGATGTCATCGCGGGTGATGTGCGCATATGCTCTACAGCCCTTACTCTTGGATTGCGAGCAAGTGAAGCGAGACCCTCCGTTTCTAATACCACAATTTCTGTAGAATGTATAGCCGTCTATGAGGAGAAGTTTGGTACCGCTTAGTAAAGTAATGTAACAGGCTGAAAAATTAAAGGAATAATTGTAGGTATATATCTGAGATACAATTTTAATGGAGTCCGATTTCGAAGTGGTATTGCGACATTTTAATGCTTCCGAGTAACTTTAACACGGCAAGGATATGTTTTTTTTAATGTAGAGTAGGTAATGTTCAATGTCAATATGGATTTTTAACGACGCGTTAATTTTTGTTAGATTTTACATTTGCCACTACATGCACTTGGGCCTGGTTTCTTACTCGATCATTGTGTATACTTAGTAAAAAATATGAAAATGAGCAGTTTTATTTCTAATCACGCTTTATTTCATTACTAAATAAAGTAGCCTTGATCCGGTGATCATGTTGATAAAATGAGCTCGATCACAAGAACAGATACAAGTTTTAATCATCTAACAATCTACTTCTTTACTACTGTACTACTAGTCTACATCTACACGAACATAATATTAATAATATATACTCCATACTTATACTTTAAATGATAAAGAGGAAAGATTTGTATTTTTGTATGTATGTAACGAATAAACTCAAAAACTACTGGACCGATTTCAAAAATTCTTTCATCATTATAATGCTACATTATCCCTGAGTAACATAGGCTGTATTAATTACTAAAAATAATTAGGGATCCCTACTAAAACTTTATTAATGTAACCCAAGGTATAAAAAAATTGTCATCGCATGCGCTGCGGACAAAAAAAAATGTTTTACAATAATAAAGAACAATATCAATGTTTACAAAAAACTATTGTAGTTATGTCACTTAACGTAAGTTCCATCGGGCATTTTTATATATTTAATCGGCTCGTGGTTGTGTTCATTTTGAACTTCAATAATGACGTCATCAGGGTTGACTAGAGCGTAGGCCTTGCACCCCATGGTGCAGAGGCTCGAACATTTGAAACGATAGCAATCATCTGTTTTCTTTTGATACAGCTTAGTGAAGGAAAAGCCGTCGATAATGAGCAATTTTGGGCCACGAGATAAAGTGATGTATCGAGCTAAAAAATATAACCAATTTAATTTATAATCATAGAATTTCCTCCTTACCACTATATTACAGTGAATTTCTGACGATGACATGGCTTGCTTATAAGCTGGGGTCCAAGTCAAACATATTCTGAAGTACGCCAATGCTGGTCCAAATTTCCTCAATCATGGGCTATTGTGACCACGGAGAAACATAAAAGCAAAATATTTTTTTGACATATTTTATTTGAATATAACTTAGTAAAAATATATATAATATATGTACCTATGTACATTTTCATTTTATAAATATATTTTAACATCCATCACCCAAAATATACCTTCCGGAAAATATTATTATCTTCTATCTGCACCCCGCTGTCTCACCCGCGTCTTCCCGTTATCCCGCAGGAACCTCTTTCCGGGATAAGAAGTAGTGTTAAATCCAGGGTATAAGCTATCTCCATACAAAATTTCACTCAAATCCGTTTGGTAGTTTTTGTGTGAGAGAGTAACAAACATCTTTACTCACAAACTTTCACGTTTATAATATTAGCAGGATTGCTGCTATAACATTGGGATTTTCTTTAGAGCTTGCACACTGGTTGGTAAATTAAATATCCTGTCGATTACATATCCTGTCACGAAGTCGACGGTGGCGTAAGGCTTTATGAGTTTCAAAAAGTACCAAGTGTTTTATAATGAGTTGACTCTTTATAAAACAGTTGGTACCTGGTACCTACTCTGGTACTTTGACATAAGTTCCATCACTGACTCTCAAATATTTGAAAGGCGCATGGTTGTGTTCAAGGGCTACCTCGACAATGATATCATCTGGGGACACGACGACGAATGCCTTACACCTCTTACTGTCTAAGCTTGAACATTTGTACCGGGTGTATCTTTTACCACAATAATGTTTACCAAAGGTATAGCCATTTACAACGAGGAGTTTCGGTCCACGCGACAACGTAATATATTCGGCTGCGAAACAAATAAAACAGGCGTTCTTTTTAATTATTTCATGGTGGTAGGTGAATAAAAATATAATATGGATATATAATATAGTAATAAGAAGATGGATATCGGGTCACTAGAATATTTTCTTTACTACTCTTACTCTCTAGTCATTCGAACATTATTTCTGAAGATATAATAAATGTATACACATTCAAAAAGAATTCCTTTTTCTCTTTTTTCCTTGAGGTTATCTTTGTCTTCGCATTGAACAAACAATCTTTACTCGTGCCCACGATCAATACAGATTGTTCGCAGCGTCGAGATAAATAAAAATAACGTATATATCAGCATCATTAGCTTCCTTTTATTCTATAAACTCGGTCAATATGTATCTATGATTGTTGGAAATTCTATTTTCACGCCACGAGATTTGTCGTTCTTGTCGTGAAATAGAATTTTGGCAAATTACATCATCAGAGTTAGGCTATGAAGCTTTAACATATGTTCCGTTTTTCAGTTGTATTAAATTAGTTAAATTGTGGTTATGGTCACTGGTGGAAGAAATGATGATGTCATCGCGGTTGATGTTAGCATATGCTCTGCAGCCCTTACTCTTGAACTTCGAGCAGTTAAAGCGAGACCCTCCGTTTCGAATACTACTATACTTGTAGAATGTATAGCCGTCTATGAGGAGAAGTTTGGAACCGCTTTGTAAAGTAATGTAACAGGCTGAAAAATTAAAGGAATCATTATAGGTATTTTATATCTGCGATACAATTTCAACAGAGTCAGATTTCAGAGCTGTGTCATCATCATCATCATCAGCCAGAAGAAGTCCACTGCTGAACATAGGCCTCCCCCTTTGAACGCCACCATAAACGGCTATTAGCCATTTGCATCCATCGGCTCCCTGCGACTCTTACAATGTCGTCGGTCCACCTAGTGGGGGGCCTACCTACAGAACGTCTTCCGGTTCATGGTCGCCACCCGAGAACCTTTCTTCCCCATCGGTTATCGGTTCGTCGAGCGATGTGGCCTGCCCATTGCCACTTCAACTTGCAAATTCTGAGAGCTATGTCGATGACCTTGGTTCTTCGGCGAATTTCCTCATTTCGGATTCAGAGCTGTGTGCTTCTGTGTAACTCTTACATGGCATGGATATGTTTTTTTATATTAAAAGTACGTATTTGCCACGTAATCATCAATGTCAGCCAGGATTTATAACGACGCATTATTTTTTATTAGATTTGATGACATTTACCACATGCACTTAGCCCCGGTTTTTCACTCGATCCTCGTTGGTACTTTAACATCGACGAGAATTAAGTAATATTCGATAGATAAAGTAAAAGGTTCGTGTGAACTTAAGTAAAAACTAGCTTTATTTGATTATAAATGAATAATATAAATATCTTAATAAGCCAGTGCGCAAAATCAGAAGGTTCAACCAACTAAGCGTCACTACATACATTGTTCTCAATTTGTTTATAAAAAGAAATGAGATTATTCAATTGGCACGTGCGTAGCGTATTTTAACTTAGCTTTGACCATAATACGGGTGGACCGCACGACAAAACATCGAAAAATCTGCATGCATCTCTGTCGTTCATGTTTGAAAGAGATGTGAATGCATTGTGGCGCAGCTTACATTACTTTACGATAACATTATCAAGGGGCCTACAAGATGTATATTACAATTGTTAACGCTAATATATAGCTGAAAAGATATAAGGGAATGACATGTTTCAACGCTAAGTCGTTATTCTGACTTTGCGATTAATACATTTTTGTTTTAAACTCTCACCAAAGACTAAAAGCTGTTTTTTTTAATGTAGAATGAGCGTTTCATCTTGGTTACCAACTAACCTTTTTATGTTCGCTTATGCTGGGGACACATTAACGGGAAATGCCGTTAAATAGCGCGAGGATTGACATTTGACAACGGCATTCACATTGGTGTTTGACGTTAGCCGATAACTCAAGTGCGTTCACGTTGACCGTTCAAGTGTAGCCACTCACATAATTGCGTTAATAATTAACGCAATATTTATCGCGATGATAGGCATTGACGTTTCCCTTGACGTTAACCTTAGTGTGGCCCCAGCATTACGCTTAGGCGTTAACGATTGTACATAAAGAAACGTTTTCATCTTGGCTAGGCTCCAAAATGTTTCACTGGACATTATACCTACATAGTAAAAGAAGTACCTTCATGAAAAATCTAATTGGAAATGGAAATCACCCAATTTTAACATACTTTCCATCTTTCGTTTTAAGGTATTTTATCGGTTCGTGGCTGTGATTGGTAACGGCTAGAACGATGACGTCATCTTTTGTGACATGCGCGTAAGCTGGACACTTCTTGCTCCCTATGTTGGAGCAGCTATATCTGGAGCCACCTGATCGTATTTTTCCAGTCTTGAAGAAGGAGTACCCTTCAATCATTAACAACTTCGTGCCGCGGTCAGTAAATACGTATTGAGCTGTGAAGATTCAAGCATATTGGATATAATATACTGATTACTGCGCCTGCGTAACAATTCACTTACACGACTTTCTACACTACAATCACAAAACCTCTCACTTAAATATTAATATTTCTTTCTTTTATTTTTTTACCTCCAATATTTATTGTAATCTGCATTCTGCGCCGTACATGTAATTACCATATATATCGGTAATGGAAGCCAAAGTGAATTCTACTCGCAGGGGGTTCTAATCATACTCCATGCACCAGCTTCTCATAAAGCTACATCTGAACTTGTTGTACCTAGTGTTATTTTATAATAATTGTGAAGAAAAAATCAATATATTTTGAACTAGCTGTTCCCCGTGGTTTCACCCGCGTGAACTTCAGTTTATAGCGATGAAATGTATCCCATGAACATCCCCAGGGTTCAAATTTCTAAAATAAAAGTAGGACATGTTACTCCTAATAACATTAGCTATCTGCGAGTGTAAGTCCCGTCAAAATCGGTCCAGCCGTTTCAGAGATTAGCCGGAACGAACAAACAGACAGACAGAAAGACAGAAATTTAAAAAATTGGTTTTTTGATGTATGTAGGTTTCTTATGCATTTAGTGAAAAGCTGTTAATTTGAAAAGAACGAAGAACAAACAGCCACTTCAATTTTATTTATTTGTATGTATAGATTGAATTGAATTGGATAGGAGGGATGGTTTTGTGGCAAGATGTCACCGTCAGTGCGTGGCTACACCGCGTACCCCTCGACGTTTAATAGTACGGAACCCTTCAGACACCTCTCTTTCAATCTCCAAATGACGTCACAGATTGTGAACCTTCACGTAACTCCCGTTCTTCGTCTTGAAATACTTGATGGGAGGGTGGTTGTGAACAGTACGAGCTATTATGACAACGTTTTGCGGGTTGACAACAGCATACGCCCTGCAACCCTTGCTGTCAGTGTTGGAGCACCGGTACCGGTAGCCACCGCCGTGCGATTTGTATCGGGCCGCTCTACCGAATGAGTATCCATTAATCATAAGGAGCTGCGTGCCTCGTCTCAAGGTGATGAAACTGGCTGAAATAACAATGCGGTTTAAAACAGTAAGTTTGTTAATGTTTTTTGTACTTACTCAACGAATAGGAAAAAGGTTAGTGGAAAAAAAAGACGGTAAAGTAAAGTTGCTTTGTTTTTGTATTTGCAGTCGAGGGTTTTAGTATTAAGTACAAAGACCAAATTGCTGTACCCACTAACTACTAGGCTCCATAAAGTCAGCCACTTCTGCAAAGGTCAGTGTTTACATTATTTCAACGAAATCCCAAGTCGAATGTAAGTCTTGTCGATAACTACATTTTCCAGTCCATAAAAAATAAAAATAAAATTGCCGCCGAGTGTTTCTTGCCTGTTCTTTTACCGGCGTAAGGAGGTTGGAACAGGTGTCGCTAGTTTAACGTTTCATGTTTTAAAGTGATCACAATACGTTATATCCTATTAAATTAATATTTTTTGAGCTTGAGCTTGGGAAATTTCATACCCAAATTTTTGGTACTTCAAGTGCTTTGTGGAAGTTACATTTCTGGCACATACCGATTTGAGGTTTTTGATTGTAAAATTTTCTTTATTTTATGTACATTATAAAATCAAGTAATGACTTCGTTGGCGCCACGGGTGACCAAAGGGCTGGCGCTTACCTCGGTCCACGAATCAGCCTAGCCATTCAAAGAGGTAATGTCGCCAGTCTCTTGGGCACTCTACCTGCAGGCAGCGACCTAAATCAGGTTTTTTATATGTAGATGTTTAGTTTTATATAGGTAGTTTAGTTCTTAGTATTTAGTTTAATTTTCTGTACAATTGTAAATATTTTGTTGTTTTGTCATTAAATATACGAAGAACAAGTAATGACTTGGATACATATATTTTCTTTGAAAACTTGGGGTGCTTCAGTGAACAAATGCATTCGTAACTATGCTTCTGAGGGATGATTATGCTCAGTTTCATGGATTATTGTACATGAATTTGGGTCTATTTTCATCGCAGCATTACACTTGCTTGACTCTCTTTTTGAACACCTCCATACCTCACTGCCATCCTTGTTTATTCGTTTACACAGATAAGTGTATCCATCTCGACACAGCCTACGGAAGCCTTTTTTGTTTGTTTGAAATTCAATAGTAGACTCGTAGCCATGTGAAGTCAAGGGGAAATAACGCATTGGCAGCGACTCTAGAAAATAAAAAAGAAATTGTAATCAAACTTAGGTTTACATACTAAGTAAAATCTTCATACTCGAAATAAACAGCTTTTCACTATATATTATTGTATTGAATTTGCTCTTTATTTCATAGAATATAATAAAAACAAAGTACCAACATGACTTGTTGAGTAGTTGTTATTAATTCAAAAATATACCACTTTAGAAAATCATTACTAAAATAGAAAATAAGTTTTCATCTATGATTCTTTGGGTATATTATATCTATCTATAATATCTTGATTACCACTCGATTTCTGCTTTATGGAAAAGTCATTTTTAATGAAATAATATAACAAAAGTCACACAGCATATGCACACAAAATAGACTAACAAAAATAAAGCAAAATGTTACTTACCAATAATAAATTACTCCAAAGTGAAAAGGCACTTGATATGTATATCACATCACTACTGTCAGAATAGAAAAGCCATCATCATCATCATAATCAGGCGAAAGAAGTCCACTGCTGAACATAAGCCACCCCCTTTGAACGCAACCATGAACGGTTCTTAGCCATTTGCATCCGTCGGCTCCCCGCGACTCTAACATTGTCGTCGGTCCACCTAGTGGGGGGCCTACCTACAGAGCGTCTTCCAGTTCGTGGTCGCCACTCGATAACCTTTCTTCCCCATCGGTTATCGGTTCTTCGAGCGATGTGGCCTGCCACTAGAACTTGCAAATTCTGTGAGCTAATTGTAATAGCATTAATAATAAAAGATGTTTTCCATAGCAGTGTTGGTAAATAATACATTTTATTACCATATTTAAATTCAAAATAAGAGATCGTAATTTGGTACATCAAATAAAATGGCATGCCACACAAAACTAGAAAAAATAAAATGATTGGAGACTAACACATCATATTGTAACATAAACATTTTCCTAATGGATGATGTATTAAATAAATTGTATAACTATAATGTACAAACATATACAAATATTCGTGCAACAAGTTCTTTAATAAATATTATTTAGTACTCAAATCTCTGAAAATAGGACTAAGTGTTGTAAAAATATTTGGATAGTAAAGACATAGTGTTTGCACTTATGTATGTTCTTACGCCTAAATATTTCAATAATAGATGCTGATAGCGGAATGGACAAGATCACATACGGAATTATAATTTTACAATCAATCGCACTCAGTTGCCTGAAGATAAAGATATACACGTATTATTAATAAATACATATATATAATATTTATAACACTATTCGCATCAACCACAAGTTATCTGATGTTGTGACAATGTGAACGATGGTGTCAGCTCGTTACGCCTGGAAACTGGATAACAAGTAGCACCAGATGGTTGAGATTTGTCTGAATTCTCCCGACATTATCCAGACCACCGACAAATCACAAAAGTCACCAGACAAACCGCTTCTCGGAAAGTTATTTTTAATCTTACTTCTCCCGACAACAACTACAAAATCCCGACAACTTAAAATTTTCTTCAGGTATTTTGAACTTCCGATCTGGCAACTCTAATTACAAGGGAGGCTGCCGGAACACACCATAGGCTTTGATAAATAATATTAGGTCAATACATTACTGCTCAAACTTAAACTATCAAAGTTGTGTCTTACCCTGTGTTTAATTAAACAAATTAATTAAAATGCGTGTGAGGCCCTAGGCCCTAGGCACATGTATTAATAACTAATTAATTTTACATAATTGTATTGCTAAAATAAGTTATTAGATCTATGACTAGAACAATTTCTTAAATCTACATAATACAAATATTATAAGTTCATAATTTGTCTGAAGCGTGCGTTTATAAGGACATCGTTTGCCGTGCCATCTTTTATATTAGTTGGGTCTGTTAAACATAACGTATTTCTAGAATAAACTAATAAATAAATAATTAGCTATTTACATGTTATGTAGCTAGTATTTACATATAGTATTTTTATGTAATATTAGTGATTTTATTTATGTTACTTATCTATACTATATTTAATATTATAAAGCTGCAGAGTTTGTTTGTTTGTTTGTTTGTTTGAACGCGCTAATCTCAGGAACTACTGGTCCGATTTGAAAAATTCTTTCAGCGTTAGATAGTCCATTTATCGAGGAAGGCTATAGGCTATATTTTATTTCAAAAAAAATTAAGGATCCGTAATAAAATTGCTATTTTGCAACCCAAGGTGTGAAATCGAAAACCTATTTTTGCGTGCGCTGCAAAAACTATTGACACTAGAACAAAATAATGTATTACGGGTTTGTAGGTCTCATTTAGATCTACAAAAAAGTTCGCGAGAGCATATGTCTAACTATTATAGTTATGCCACAATAAGTGATCTTTTATTTAAAAAAAATAATTTTTAATGCCGCCGCTAGAAAAGGCTCTTTATTTGTATCTTGGTATTAATCCTTATCAAAATAAATTACTTCTTAATCAAAACTGCTTCAATGCCTTTATATAACTTTTTGAATCATTCAATTCGGACATTCCATTCGAAAGATTTCACGAGTTTAAAAATGTAAGTAGTAGTAGAAAAATAAAACCGCCGCACCGCAGCGCAGCGGGAAACGCGGTGAGGTGAGGGGGGTACCGGGACAATCTATGAAATAGGTAAAGTGCGGTCGCGGACCAGAAAGACCTTTAACTGCGCGGTTCAAACGTGCGGTACAAGAAAAATTAACTTAGAATTAAAATAGGATAATGGGTACCTACAGCAGGTAACGCGGTGAGGGGGCACCGAAGTGCGGGAATAATTTTGGAGTATACGGAATATATACGCTATCGCGCCTAAACTACTGAACCGATTTAAATGAAATTTGGTATAGAGATAATTTGAGCCCCGGGGAAGGGACATAGGATACTTTTTATCGCGATAAACTGTAGCCCACGCGGGTGAAACCGCGAAGAACAGCTAGTTACATTATAAAAGCTCTATGCAATTGCTTACGTATTTTGTTGCTGTTGAGTAAATATTTTGATAACATTTATTTATCAGTAACTATTACAATCGATAGTATTTACTTATGGCATATGTTTACTATTACATGAATGTAATTAATCATTCATGCATTCTTGTCTTAATTTCTCTTCATTTTTTTATTGGAAGTAGTACCTACTTTTCCGAATCAAATTGTTGCATCACTACATTTCTTTTAAATACTTTTGTTTGATCATATAAATAGCGCGCAGTAGTGTGCAAGTATATAAGTGCACTAGAAGTGTAATTTATTAACTCGAGAATTTTACAATTATATTTCATAGGAAGTAGATTATTTTATCTAGTTATTCGAGTTGCGGATCAATTTCAAATAAACGCGACGAGACGTTTCGTACATATACAAATATATAGAGCTTGTGTATACCAGAACTATGACATTGCCTGAAACCATATGCATAGTAAGCTCAACAGCTCTTGTTCTGAAACTTTACAAAACTTTGGACCGAAAGTCACCCGTAACGTGGTCCAAAAGGTGCAACGCCACGCCTGGATCGGGCCAGTTCCCAAATAAGTCTGTCAGAACACCCGGATAAGTGCTTGGCAACAGATTCCTAACTTGAGGTTGGTACTTGGTAGCTACTCGAGCACTTTAACATTTCCTACCACCAAGCTATGGTTTCATCACGAGCTCAAGCTCATTGCAGTCTTCAAACCTATTCGATACATTCATATCAGTTGTTTCGTACACAGACGTTAAAAATAATGTTAATAGAACAAAAAGTTTCCAAACAAGCAGCTGTTAAATTTTCGATACTC
This sequence comes from Opisthograptis luteolata, assembly GCA_931315375.2. NCBI lineage: Eukaryota > Metazoa > Arthropoda > Insecta > Lepidoptera > Geometridae > Opisthograptis > Opisthograptis luteolata. The sequence goes on from OV928042.1 coordinate 11,080,590, forward strand.
AACATGCAATTTCAATTGACATCTTGATTGTAGTTACACTCCATATGTTTGTATATGTACTCTTGAAGCTATTCGTACTTCTGGTTACGCTTCTTCACGGGCGTGCCAAAAGGACTATGCGTGTGCTCTAGATTGCTCCTAACAATGACATTATTGTCATCGAGATGCATGTAGGCCTTGCATTTGTGCCAGCGGTTCTTGGTACAACCCCAACGAAACCCAAACTTGGTCCTGCTCTGCTTGTAGTATGTAAAGTTGTGTAGGATCAACCGCTCCTTGCCGCGAGCAGTCATAAATATGTTCACTGAAACAAAGCCATTGAACATTATAAACATCTAATAATGATACAACGGGGGAAGACTAAGGAACTATATTTTACAGAACTAAGAGAGAGTTGAGAGTACAGTTTTACAAATCAAAATCATTTCCAAGAACGCTTGTGCACTAAATTCTAATCCGTAAAGATCCGGATTCGCACTAGACTCAGACGTAGCGCACAAAAACCTTCAAGACGAAAACCATTACAAAAAAATAACAGATCACTTCAATCAAAAACGTTTTCTTTTTATTAAAACTATAATGACATACCTAAAAACTCAATGCTTACTTTGTTATTTCTGGTTTAAAGCTTGAGATAGCTTCCGTTGGCCAATCTTCGAAGGCTCCTCGGAGAATTGCGATTGAGTGATCTTTTCCTGATATCCCAAGAATATTGTGGTGCTCGTCGAGGTGAAGGTATGCCCAACATTTTGAGCTGCTTAAATTACCAAGAATCTTCTTCTTGTAGTAAGTATGTCCTCAGTTGGCAGTTACTTCCCGCTGGCCATCGTTATTAGCTTACCTATGGAATATTTAGGGACAAAGCATTGTTATTAACCGAATATGTATGAAATATATGTGTAATGAGCACGAATATTTGTACCCGAGTCTTGGATATTTCTATCTATATAAGTATTTATTTCTCTATATATAAGTATGTATATCGTTGTCTAGTACCCATAACACAAGTTTCGAGCTTACTTTGGGGCTAAGTCAATTTGTGTGCAATATATATGTGCATGTTTTTTTTTTACTACTTACAGGGTAGCGTTTGACCACAAGTCACCTGATGTTAAGTGACAGATTCTTAACATGAGGGTGGTAGCTAGCCAGGCGATCACTAGAAAATGCCCTACCACCCATCTATGGTTTCATCACGATGTTTTTCTTAACCGAAAGCTCAAGCTCATTGTAGGATTCGAACCCATGTCCTACGGATCGCAAGCCAACGTCACTACCACTGAGCCATCATAGCTATAAAATGTGACCATGTATTTTATATCAAACTAGCTGTTCCCCGCGGTTTCACCCGCGTGGGCTACATCTTTATGCATGCAAAGTCTCAGCCCGATCGGTTTAAAATTGACAAAGTTTCATACAAACATTCATCCCCTATTTTATCCCCTTGGGGGTAGAATTAATCAAAATCCTTTCTTACCGGATGCCTACGTCATAACATCTACCTGCATGTTAAATTTCTGCCCGATCCCTTTAGTGGTTTGGGCTGTGTGTTGTTAGATCACTATGTCAGTCAGTCAGTCACCTTTGAGTTATACTCGTATTATATATTTAGAACAATTTATTCGATAGTGAGAAGGTGGTGTGATAAATTTGGTGGAGAGAAAGGGAAGTAAGTGATTACGAGTCCATTGAATTGACGTTTGAGATCAACAAGATGTTTGTATGGAAAAATAACAACCTACACGCGGTCAAAATCTTGAGGCAGGTCGCTAGTAATCAATAAACATAATTTATTTGTTACTTTCGACTCACTCATATATTGATTGCAATAAAATTGGCCCTTCCTTTGTCATGCAATCAGGGCGACTCTGGCGAAGCCGCGGAACTTAGCATGTGTAGAATAAAAATAAATTATAAGTACTTATGTACTATTATAATATTATGAACATTTATTAAATTAATAGAATTTGTCCTAGATGATTATAACAGAATAACTAAGGAGCGTTAGGGTTTATCATTATAAAAAATATAGATAGATGGATAACGTTTTATTGTTTCACCACAAAAACAGAAAAATAGAACATAAAAAGAGAAATCTTAGAGCTATAATAATATAGGTATAGGTACGTTAAGCACGTTAAGGTACAGTCAACGACAAAAGTCGCTGAACAATCACACTTTTTTTTATCATCCTCATCATCTTAGACACCAATTTTTAGACCTCATCATCACCTAAAATCAGGTCTGTTATGTTGTAGTCAAAATGATACCATGTAAAATGTAAAAAAAAACAATAATAATTACTGATTTGAAACACATCTGGAAAATCGAGAACGATCAGCTACTTTTGTCGCTGACTGTACGTTGCCATCGCTCAAAACGGTGAAGGAAAACATCGCGAGGAAACCGGCATGCCCAAGAACTGCAACATTCAAGGGCATGCGACATCTACCAACCCGCACTGGGCCCGCGTAGTAGATTACAGCCCATACTCTCTCTCTGAGAGAAGGCCAGAGTGGGAACGTGAAAGGGTGATAACGATGAATATGTCATTTTAGTACTAGGGCTTGACATATTACTACTAAAATGACATATTATGACATCACATATCAATCCAAAACCGCGGATATCGGATCAGAATCGATTATTAATTTCGGCCGTTAGTAGTTCCGCGACACGCTTGTCGCCGATGCTTTACTCTGGGGTTGCAAAACAAATAAGTAACGTAATTCGATTAAGAAAATATGTAAGTTACTAATATCATAATCGATTATCAGCATTAGTGATGATTAGTGATAATCGCACACCGCTAAAGAACATTGGCCACTTTTATACTGCATAAAAATTTTCGTTTCCGTCAATGTCACTTGACAGTCACAGTCAATTTGCTAGTAGGTTGTGGTACATATATTAAAAAGATTATTTTATTTTCAAGTTTGGTAAATAATGTTGATTTTATTGACTTAATTTAAGTAGGGCCGACTTCCAAAGCGTCAAACGGAATGGCAAAGAAAATGCGGAGTGCGCTCAAAACATCCATGCATCGTGTAAGTTAAAAAATGTCCTAAGAAACTACGAAGTTAAAAAATCAATATCTTTTTTTTTCTGCACTATCTTTAAAATATCGTTTGTACAATCTTATTAGGCAAAAAAATATATTTTTTATCGTATTTATGTAGATCGTATTCATAAGACCTTGGGTCCGTTTTGGCCATTGTTCTTTATAACTTAACATATCTCCCATCATTGATTTTGAGGTACTTAGTGGGCGGGTGATCGTGACTCCCTTTACAGTCGACCACGCGGTCGTTTATGGTACTGACGTGTAAATAGGCGTTACAACCGTTCTTGATACAGCCCCATCGACGGAGGCTCCCGACGAGTTTCGCCTTCTTGTAAAATGGGTAGCCGGAGACTATCATTCGTTGCTTACCTCCAACAAGTTCTATCAGGTGACCTGTAACATTCAAAGTCCTTACTCATTCCTTTATACATATATAATATCAACACACTTTATCTTGTCCTAGTAACTTGCAATTTGGAGTAGCGTTGCCGATCGATAGTCTATCGATAGCCAACCAATCGCAACACTAGTAGGTATGTTTTTTTTAGATGAAAACTATCGATAGTTTTACTATGGATAGTTTGGCAACACTGCTTTGGAGGGAAGCTTTTTTTGTTAGAATATAAAATAAAAAATAAAAATAAAAAAGCCTTTTATTTCATGCATATTAAAAAACATTAGTACATGAGTAAAATCAAAAATTAATAATTAATAAAATAAATAGATTAAATTTCATTTTCTCAATAATTATAAAATAGAGAATAATTTGTAATAAAATAAAAAAAAAATTGTAAAAAATAGAAAAAATAAAATAAAACAAATTATAAAATAATGCATGAACCCCTCAGGTTGTGAGGGTGAAGGCCTCCTCCAGAGAACTCCAGTGGTCTCGGTCATTGGCTACTGTTTGCCAGTCTTTGCCTGCTATTTGTGTGATGTCGTCCACCCATCTGGATAAAGGTTTTTTGTTAGAATAAGGTGGTCCAACAGGATGTCAAGGTCTATAAATTTGTAGGAGTATACCATAAATAATTATGTAAACAAGCTTTTTTTTTGTACACACTTTGATCATTGCGAAAAAGTTCTTGTTAGGCACGCTGAAGTACAGTAACGTAGTTGAGTGCGATTATATCTCATTTATATGACAATAATAATAATTATTAATTAGGCTACCTATATGTGTTCAAAAATTATTTAAAAATATATACTTTTGCAAACTGTCTGATTATTGGACGTCGTAAATTTAGATTAATCTATGCGATCATTTGGCATATCCAAGTTAACATGTGATCAATATTGGTGTTAACGCTAAAATGCTCATTGTTCAGAGTGGAAGTGGCGAGGTGCATATGTTCTATCCTTGTTCCTCACCTACAATATTCCGCTCCCTGTCCTTGTCTAACTCACCTGATGATAGTGCAATAATGCAGTGACCGACAAGGCAGTTGCGTCCTTGACACACATCGAAGTGCGTGAACTCCTGCGCTTAATAAACGATCATTTATTGTTTTCGGTTATATGTCAATATAAACTGTTATTTGTTATTTGTGTTTTCCCGTCGAGTGACAGTGTCTTCAGAATCTTATAGGATTACACGCGGGGCGCCCCCAAGCAGCTGTTTTCGACGATTGTATGAGAGTACCTATCTCTTCCATCCTTTCCTTGCATTTCGCCACTGTGTACGTCGTCTTAATTTCTCTCAAAAACCTTCATACAGCGCGCATACAATTGGATTGCGTTAATTTGAACAGCTACAACTATGTAAATACTCATACAAGTAGGCTAGATTCAAAATATGCACATACATTGCTGATGACTGCCCACACTAGGGTTGGCTCTGCCCCGGCCTCTCCCCGGTCCGGTGGGCCTCCATGTTTTTCCGGTGTTATCCCAATTTGGGTAGATCGTCCAGGTCCAGGACTGACTGTTCTCATTTATTTATTTATTCATGAAGCATCCCGATGAAAGTCGGTCGCTTCGCGCACGTCGCGATGGCATAGGGCCATAGGGCTGCGAATTCGCATCGTACCGCAAATATCTGCAAGCTCGCACGAATGCAAGAACTTCCGATCTGATTCGCATCGTAGTTTTGTGTGGGAGCCCAAAGTCACTTGTTTTCTATACTAGCGAACGCACTGCCTTTCTCCGAGCAACGTCCACCAAATATACATCATCATCATCATCATTATCTGCCGGAAGAAGTCCACTGCTGAACATAGGCCTCCCCCTTTGAACGCCACCATGAACGGTTATTAGCCATTTGCATCCATCGACTCCCCGCGACTCTTACAATGTCGTCGGTCCACCTTGTGGGGGACGTACATACCCACAGAACGTTTTCCAGTTCGTGGTCGCCACTCGAGAACCTTCCTTCCCCATGGGTTATCGGTTCGTCGAGCGATGTGGCCTGCCCATTGCCACCAACTTGCAAATTCTGAAAGCTATGTCGGTGACTTTGGTTCTTCGGCGAATACATAACAGATACGTACCTCATTAAAAGGGCTTACGGAGAACAATCTTGATTTAGATCAAATGTGTGGAGTTTATGAATTTTTTTAGCGGCACTTTTAGATGAAGACAGCTCTAGGCTCGGGGCCTCTTTCGTAGGTGTCATTCGGAAAACGATAAAAGTTTGGGTGCAAAAAGTTTTTGGCAAAATTACCTATACAGATTTTTGCAAGTTTGTCTGTTTGTAGGAAGTAATTACAGATCCGATTGTGAATCTATTGGTGCTTTCTAACACTCTTTTTTTTTAAATACTAGCTGCATCTTTGTTTCACCCGCGTGTAAATTCCCACAGAAACCATGCAATAATTCGGGATAAAAAGTACCCTGTGTTACTCTCCGGCCCATAAACCATCTCTATGCACAAACATCACATCGATCTATTGCTCAGGTTGCTGAAATGAAATGAAATGAAATTGTTTATTTGTCCGAAACACGGTTATAATCAGGTGTTAATATTAATTATTGTTCAGCGTGCTTCACCATTGCTGGCGTACAAAATTTATGCAAAAAAAAATATTATTACTAATTTAAATGTATTATATAATTATTTGAATTTAACATTATTGTAAGAAATAAAAATCATAATTATAATAGCTGTGTGATAAAATAACAGCAGTTATCATTTCGGTGTGGCAGCAGCCCCAACAAGGACCTTTTTAAGTTTTTAAGTTTTTTATACTAGTGTAGTTCTTATGGGAATACAACCAATAAATAATTTTTAAGACGCATTCGATAGGTTATAATTCATTTATTTAAATCCAACATCGGTTAGTAGTTCTAACATAAAATCCATAATAAGTCGAAATTACAGAAAGGGCGTTGATATAAGTGTTATTTGGACTACATATTGGGCTATAACAATAATTTAACACAGACATAAAATGTAATAGTAAGTAAAACTTCATTTTTATTTTTTTATTAGTAACTGCATTAGCTGCGCGATTTATAGCACCAAGCACTATTCGTTGAGTGTAAATAGCACGCTATTGTATGACGCTAAGCGCGATATTGACCACCTCTACATTCAACCACAAAAGTCGCTGAACAGTAACAGATTTTCCGATTTTCTATATCAACCTTTGGCCGAATCATCACTTTACATCACGTGTGTTGTGTTGTGGTCAAACGCTACTATGTAAGTTGTACAGAAAACAAACATTACTCTCCTAAAAGGTACGCATTTGGAAAATCAATTATGATCACTGATCAGCTAATTTTGTTGCTGGCTTTAAAACAAAAATACATATACAAAATATACGCACTTCACACATTTACTTGCCAAAACTTATTTTATCATAGGTTAAGTATAGAGGTGGGCGTTTAAACGAAAAGCGGTTTAAAAACGCCGCTTTTAAAAATAAGCACATAAGCGGACTTATTAAAATAAGCAGACTCCGTTTAAACGTTGACGGTTTTTTTTCCAAAGTCCAAACAAATGCAAACCTTACTCCAATACGGATACAACTGAAAATCGTCGCTCTTCAAAATAAGCGCATAAGCGGGGCGCGGGCTGATGAAAATAAGCCGACTCCGCTTAAACGTAGACGAATTTTTCCAAAGTCCAAACAAATGCAAACCTTATTCCGATAGGTATACATTTCAAAATAAAACCTGATTGTTATAAGCGTAAGACTCAAAATAAATATTTATAATTGGTTTGGATTCACATTATTTCAACCTTATTTCTATGCACTGAAGGCGCAATATTAATTGAATTAGATGTCATATTACGCGGCTAAATTACGTTCTGCTTATTTACGTAATATTTGTGGGAGACTGGCAACGCCTTGTGTTTGGTTGGTTAGTGTTTTACAACCAAACCGAAATGTTCCTCCGAAACCCAGTGATTAATGGATTGATAATTCATTTCAGACAGTGGCCTGATAAGTACGAAGGGAAGTTCATTAATTCATAAATATTGTTACTTTGTAGTCTAAAGTATTTATTTAGTAAGATAGAAGATAAAAAATATTAAAAATAAAATATAAAAAAACTATTCCAAATTACAACATAATAATAACAAATTTCTTTAAGCTAGTAACAACACTAGCAAAGCCACGAATCATTAAACGCTTTTTTCAACTCTCGGCGTTTGTCACTAGTCGCTAGTCGCTATTAAACATGTCTCCATTGTTTCCGTTTAAATACAACAAAAAGCAAATAAGCGTTCGACGACTTTTTTAAGCAGCTTAATAATATAAGCGGAACGCTTTAAGCGTATTGTCAATTTTAAGCAGTTCGTCACATCTTTAGCTTAAGTAGTACATGTCTTATAAAAACCCAGAAGATCGCTTTTGTAACCAAATTTCTTTTTTCGGCGAAAATCTGTCCGAGCTTGGGGGTAGTTTGAAAAACAGTGATTCACATAATGATATTTCACATAATTATGGTGTAAACCCAGCACATACTGAAGTTACCCATATTGCTCTATAATTGAATAAGTAACATATACCTTCTGTAACAAGACTCTACGACAATAAGTTATTTTTTTTGTTTTTTTTTTTTTAATTTAAAAACAATAAAACGCGAACACAATATAGGTAGGTACATCAAATTTTACAATATCTTCCAGTAATATGAGACTTGATATACTTCGTTGGCGTATGTGCGTGTTCAGGCCGCCCACGTATAACTGTAAAGTTCTCTGTGAGCAGTAGAAAAGCTCTGCAGTAGCTTTTGTTGCAACACCATCGGACGCCGTTCCCAGTGGTAGACTTCCTATAAAATGGAAACCCATCAACGAGTAGGAGGGTTTTACCATCGACTAGTTCTATCAGCTCCAGATTGCTGACACCTGAAACACAAATTCTATTTAAAATACTACCTAGTTGTTGTTTTGTCTTTTAGTTTCTTACTTTGTTTAAATGCTATTTTTTTTTCTTGTCCGTGATGTCATGAAGGGGGTTCCGGCTGAAAATCAGTGACTGAGGCTGATGTACAGCCTCAGTTGCTGAGCCGGGACCTATTTCTGACATCGCGCTATGTCGTACCTGTTTATGTGTGATTGTTACTTTTTGTTCTTGTCCCTAATTTGTGCGATATTGTGTGTGTCAGTAATAAATGTATTTTCATTAGTTTTACTAGAAATTATAAATCGTAGAGCTTTTCATCACTACGATCCTACTGCTGGGACTCTGGCCTTCGTTCAGAGAAGATAACAGATACCGCTTATCTACCCCGTTGGCCTAATGCGGGTTGGTAGATGTCGCATGCCCTCGAATGTTGTGGTTCTTGGACATGCCGGTTTCCTCACGATTTTTCCCTTCACCAGTTTGAGCGATGGTAAATCCACACATAGCTTATTAAGTAATAGGTGCGGGGCCGAGTGGGTTCGAACTCGGTGTCGGCGCGTTGTAAAGCATACGCGGTTATCGTTCGGTCCCATCGCTGGTAGTGCTTTTACTAAAGCATAACGCTTGCGACTCTAGAATCTTGACTTTTTTACATTGTACAAGGCGTTTGATCACTAGTCACCTGATGCTAAGGCACTGGGGCCCAATTCTTACAGCGTGTGAGAATTGGGCTCCTGGTTTCGAGAGCGTCAATTCGCAGGAGAAAAAAAAACGCATAAAATTAGTAAGGCACTAATTTAAAAAATGGTCTAAAAGGCGAGAGGGCTTTTAAACCCGGAGGGGTATCGCATTAACGGTATGTTGATGGTAGAAACATGTCCTTCTCAATATTAGATCCGGAAAATATGGCCGTAATCGTAAATTTAAAAAAGAAGACAATTTGCATATTTTTTTCAATGCATTCTAATACTTTTTGCCTACTATAGAGAGACAGTTTATCACGCCGATTTGGGAGTTACGTTACGAGTTGTAATAAAAAACAGAACTTGTAAGATTCTAGTAAATCATTTAAAGCACTTGAAAGTACAAACAATTATTTATACATAGGAATACAGAAATATATTTTTTTAAGTCACAACAAAGCACCGTACATGTATATGCATAGAAATAATCTTATTATATAAAAATCAATTGCTGTTCGTTATTCTCGCTAAAACTTGAGAATGGCTAGACCGATTTGGATAATTTTGATCTTGTAATATTTGTAGAAGTTCACGGAAGGTTTAAAAGGTGACTTTGATTGGCAATACGAAGTTCACCCGGTCAACTATGTAGTTGAGAATAAAATACACTATCAGTAAGTAAACGCGAACTCTAGACTCTGAACTGGGTCAAAATCGCTCAAGATAGAGAAGAGTGGCGCTCGTTTCGGAGGCCAAGACGCACTTAGGTCGCTGAGCCATCGGAGTAAGTTAGTTTGTTAGCAGTAAGCAGTAAAAATCAGAAAATAATACCGAGACGTGGAAAGTGTGAAATCCTTCTTAAAACAGACGTTCAAACGAAAATATTTTGGATGATAAAACAGATAATTGACAATATTTTTATACATTTTTTAAATGTATACATACCTAGATGTAATTAAAATTCAGATATATACTTACGATCAGGGTTACCATCAGGCGGGTCGTGTGTTTGTGTGCAAACATATGTTAAATAAAAAAAAATACAGTTTAAGGTGTACAGTACATGTTGCATACAACTTCAACCAGCCCTTTATTTAAAATGTAAAGGTTTCGCACTTGTAGGTAGTAAGACTAGAAGGTAAGTATTTCACAATGAGGTCTAGAAGTTAAATAAATTGTAAGAACTCATCCTTTTTTCCTCTGTGATTCTGCATTTTAGAATTAACTTATGAGCAAATAAATACTGGTAATGGACTTAAAATAACACACACAAAAGCAAAAAAACATGTATGGCAATTTTTCACACACTTTGTAAAATATGTAGTACAAATTTAAAAGTAATTAAATATCAAAAATAATACTTTTTCTAGCAGAACATATTATGAGATCAGAGCAATGATATAGTCGGTTGTAAGTCCGTCACAACTTCACAACACAAAGAGTTGGTTCACAATACTGCTGGCTAAAAAGGTTAAAACTAAAACCTACGGGTAAAACCTTATTTTCGTTACCAACATTTTACAAAAATGTTGACTGTTTGAAGCTAGTTAGATACTACGAATAAAGCGGTCCCACGGTCTGCTTTTCCAATAAATTAGCCGCGCCAGACCAGACGACGCGTAGTCGACAAGCACGGACGAGGTGTTCCCACAGTGCGTCGCGACGCATCGTGGGAACACCTCGTCCGTGCTTGTCCGTAACGGTCTGTTCTGGTCTGATGTTATCCGATGTTATCCTAATATGTAATACAAGCTCGATGGTTTAAAAAAATATGAATATAAGGCACAACATTTTTAAATTCTTCTATTCAGACATGTAATAGAATACTAATTCGTTTATTTTGAAAGTTTCGATATCGGACAAGCTTTCATTACATACTTGAAAATGATGCTAACGCTTATTATACTCCGACCGCCAAGTCACTTCAATGTTTGACGTCGCCTTTTCACGAGATGATGCTAAATTGGACACACTTATTTGTATGACATTTGATTTGTTAGACGCTAATGCAAAGTTAAGTCGTCAACTTTACGAGCTGTCAAGAAGGGAATAACGTTGCGGACAGAGTATAAGTCAAATCCATTTGTACACCTCACTGCTCGATCAATAAGCTGCGCTGATTGCATAGCCATGGTATTGGCTTTTCAATTTATCGGATTTTTTTGCTCTCTTCTTCATTTTAGTAGCTCCAGTTTTCTGAGGGGTCGGGAGATGAGAATGCTGAATGTTCGCTCTGACGACCTTCAAATCCTCGGTGATGATGAGGTGGGCCTTGCATCTGTTATAATGGGTGCAGCTCCACCGATGAGCGTAAGCGCTGGCCTTAACGTGCTTGTAGAAGGTGAAGTTATTCAAACGCACGTTGATTTTTCCGTTGGGACGGTGGACGAACAGTGCTTCTGTGAAAACCAATTGAGATAGGCACTAAAAGATTATTTTCAAAAGATCGAAGAGAAAACAAAAGAAAACACTAAAGGCGCGTTCCATTTTGGGCTCGTAAAGACTTTGTGAGCTGTTTGTGTAGGTATACTTAGATAGGTACCTACTCCTTTTAGCATACTAACGGTGCTAGAAGGGCAAATCGGAACGTACGCTAGGTAACAGTAATAAAAACAGTTATAATGGAAAATAACGTTTGAGAATTGCGGTGATATATAGGTATCACATCATTATTATATAATTAATATGTGTAATATATATATTATTATATATGATATAATATTTGCCAGATCCACATTTTTTGTTTAAATTAATTAATAGTATGGGTAAAGTTAAATGAGTAGAGAATCATGTTTAGTACAGGGTATATCTCGGCTGAGTTTAATAAACATTAAATAAGTTGTTTATATAATTAAACAATTTTGCTGTGTACTATCAACTTAATATAAATTATGGTTCCTAATCAAATTAACTTATTTCCTATACATATATTTACTGTAAAATACTACTTAGTTATTGCTCTAGTCTCTTAAGTTCCCTAATGAACGTTACGAAATCACATAACATTACAATACAACCCCGAACAGACAAAAATACACCAGTACCCGTTGGATAATACGAGTTTCCACAAAATGGTAAACAAAACCAGGTAAGTGAGATACATATTATACTAAGTGCGATAAGGATGGTGAAACTTGACCATTCTATGTAAAGTAGCTTAGGTACGTCTTTACGGCACAGAAAACAAACATATATATATATATAAGGAGCTCTAAGATCTTTCCTTTAATGTTGTTCCATTTTTCTGTTGTTGTGGTGAAACAATAAAGCGTTATCTATCTATCTATATATATTATATAGGTATGACAAGTTCATAACGACAGTTGCCAAAATCTTGATCGATGTCGGTGGAAAAAATATTGCAGTTTATTTACTTTACACAAATAATTACATTTAGCAGATATAATAATTTACCGCTTTGTAATATAATAATATGGAAAAATACAACAGTTATTATATAATTATATATATAGCTGAGGCGGCATCCCTTTATATCTACCTCTGTTAAATACAACAGAAACCTATAACATAGTTATTACCAGATCAACTATTATTCTACTTAACATCAATTAGCTAAAAAATTTGACCTAAAAACTATCACAAAAAAATTCAGGCAAAATATATATAAATTTTAAAATTTATCTAAATACATATATATGTAAGTACTTATAATAAAAACAGTTCATATTTTTTATTATCAAAATGCTTTGTAAACAATATTTTCTATACAATATATCAATAGTTTTTCTATAGTAATCTATATTTTAAATCCGGGGTTGATTCCTGACCTCCCATCTTGATCTTTATGCTAAAATAAAAAATAAAACTACATTACAAACAAACACTAACAGAAATAAACTATAGAACGAACTATCACGACATTATTGAAGCTGCAGCGTCAGACTGAGTTCGAATCCCATTCCGGCCTCTCGCCTATGACTTAAGTTATGTGCGGATTCATCATCACCAAAAAAAACATTGTGAGGAAACCGGGCATGTCTAAGAATCACACTGTTCAAGGGCATGCGATATCTACCAACCCGCACCGACCTGTACTCTCTCGAAAGCAGCCTGTGCCTCAGAAATGCGAACATAATAGGCTTATGATGATGTGGAATTGAGAGCCACCTCTCTGTATTTCGACGTTCAAAAATATGAATGCGGTGTCTACATAAGATACATTAAAATGAAACTTACATGGTCTTTCTCTGATGATTTTATATTCTTCAGATAGTATCTTGAAGGGGGATGAGTGTGTTCCGTGTGGGCTCTAACGACTAGCATCTCGCTGGTGACGTGAAGGAACCCTCTGCAGGACCTGGAGCCCATCTGGGTACAGCTCCAACGGAAGCCGTCCCTCAAGAGTTTGTGCTGGTAGTACGTATACCCGTTCAGCATCAGGAGATCCTTGCCATGCCTTCCTTTCACCATTAAAACTGAAAAATATTTACTGTCACATATCGTACATTTTTTGAAATACAGTTTGAGGACATTATGTATTTTTGGTACTGTTTGAAAGCAAAATGACGTAGGTCTAGGCGTTTTTATCATCATCGTCATTGCTCTATTATGTTTCCACGCTTGGGCCTTAGACCTCTTAGACAGAAAAATAAGAAGTATGGGCTGCAGTTTACGACTCAGGCCAGATTTTAGTTCTTTGCTTTTGTAGTATTTTTATTATAATAATATACTTTGAGACTGTGTAATCTGTGCATGTATTTTTGATGCAATAATTTTAGTTCTCATGGCAAAACTTCAAACAGTTCGACTTACATTTCAAGAATAATGTGCAGGATAATGGATATAGGTTATTGGCGTTATTAGTAACACTTATAACGGCAGGTAACCGCCAAGCATTCGTACTCAAATATTACTGTTTGAGAGCATTTTTTCTAGTGAAAGTAGAGGCATAAAGAGATTAAACATTTTATATCACAAGATGACAAGCGCAGGACTTCGAACTTGAAGATCTGGAAGGTACTGAACTGACTTACCATCAGGTTGCTCGTCTCGCCCCTTAGATGCATAAAAAAGATAGGTATTTAAACTACAATAAATATATCGATACAGAAAACATTAAAACTTAATGCTCAATCAATAGGGTACGTTATGGCAAATGTCTACCATCTAGAGTAATTGTTATTTACGAACGTGGGATGTTTAACAAATTTACAGAAATAACAAGTTATTTTTTGTATCCTATGAAATAATATCTTCTAGCTAATTTCGTATGCCGCACCGCACTACAATACTTTTTACGTCTATTGTCCTACAGTACTGCCATATTTTGTACCTATCCTATAATATTATAAATGCGAAAGTAACTCTTTCTGTCCCTTTGTGCTTGTAACCTTTTCATGCCTAAACCATATGCACATAGTTTGAACCGTTGGGAAGGACGAAGTTCCAACATATCAACATATTTAACATCTCATACTTAGTATAGGAATTATTAGTGAATTTAACTTAGTTTTGACTAGTTGTAAAGGTGTAGTTTAGCGTTTGATATTTAATGTGAGTTAACTATCTGTTTCATATATAAATAAACATAATAAATATTATATAAGAAATAGTTCTTACACGGCCACAGTTAAACCCCTAACGCCAAAGCAAGCTATATAAATTATATATCAGCGAATAAAAGGAAGGACGATAGGACGTGTGAGGTACGCAACTCTCGCTGTTATTGTGTCAACAGTTAGCAAACTAAATGCAAATGAGCAGTCCATTTTCTCCACTACAGAATCTATAAAAATGAAATATAAAAATGAATCGCAAAATGTGTTGGTAAGCACATAACTCAACAACGCCTGGACCAATTTTGCCAATTCTTTTTTTAAATGTTCGTCGAAGTCCAAGAATAGTTTTTACAGCGAGAAAAATTCGAATAATTGCCGGGAAAACCCTAAGAACAGCCTTTTTTGTTTTTCCTTACAAACGTTTTCTAACTAAAATGTAGAGTCAATTTGAACTTTAATACCATACCATAAAGTTCAAGTGTTAGCGGAGAGGTTCCGGGAAGGCAATTGAGTGACGTTAGTATCGTATAAATTTGATGTCTGTTTTTAATAAAATTAGGGATCCTTACTAAAACTCCAATAATGTAAGTAGGTATAACTTTTAATGATTTTTTTGTTAAATACCCGTGCGAATCCGGGGCGGGCCGGTAGTTTTATATAAATATCCGTCGTCCCTCTTCTCCAAATCATAATCCACGGGAGGGTGAGTGTGCTTCTCTTGAGTCTTGATCAGCGTCCCATCGTCACAAACTACAATGTAAGCACTGCAATTGTTGCGATTCCTGGTACACCTCCAACGCCAACCCGACTTGAGTTTGTAGTGCTTTCCGTAGGTGTAGTTTTCCTTCACTAGTAGAGTTTTATTGGCGTAACGAATGAATCCAACTGAAAACAACGTTTAGGTTTTACAATTTTTAGCTAACGGTGCGTTGCCCGGTCTGGCGCGGCTTGACTTGTTGGAAAATGAACTGACGAGCACGCAATGTCAGACGGCCAGGCAGAGTGTATTCACGCGCCATCCGGTTTGGTGTGGTCCGATCCGTTGGAAAAACGGACTGTGGGAACGGACCGTAAAAACTAGACCAGACAGAGTACGCCTTGGGAGCCTTTAATTTAATTTTTGCCTTAATTTTTCAGTGGACGGGCGTCGCCCTCGTTCCTTCGGCGGAGTCAGCCGAGCCAGCATGGTCTCAAACTGCTTGAGTCAAAATTACGGTGTTTGTCTAAAAACGCGGTAAATCATAGCAAAATTACAATAGGGTCTACCGACACTGCTGACGTGCTGTTGGTACCTGCTATTCTTACTCTATGGCCGTTCGTAACTACCTCCATCTACATTAAAATACCTAGTGAAGAGGATACATTCATGCTCTCCTAACTCTGGCTTTTCAGGTGCTCTCCATACAGGCTTGCCTGGTTAGGGAACCAATAGATACTTAGTTTTAAGATAAATGAGATGTATTTTGACCTCTTTTAATCAAATTATAATTTAGCTGCAATATCATAGTTTAAAGTATACACCGTGTTGATTGATATAATGCCTCGGTGGTGGATGCAAATGATCAGCTACCATCCTGAGTACAGTTCCGTTTTCCTTCAAAACTATCGCTGCTGGACATTTGTCTGGTTTGGTGGTAGAGCACGACCACTTGCTGCCTCTTCCCCTCTTCAAATTGTAGCTTTTAACGTAAGTATAATCGTTCTTTATCACCATCATTTTCCCTCCGTAAGTACGCACAATATGGGCTAGAAAAATACGAGTAGAATAAATGTATAATAACCATTTGGAAAGAAAAATCGATTATTCAGTAGTAAACTTTCCTTTTTCCTTCTAATAGGACTTAAAGTAGTGCTAAACATTTGGACTCAAACCTAGTGTTGTTTATCTTGCATTATGGCCAAGATCTTGTTGCAACTAACCTGGAAAATGTCACCTCTAACTCGAGAAGAGTTGTTGTATATAGGAACGAAACATACTAAGGTATTGGTACCCTTGGAGGGCAACATGAAGGAATTACAATTGTGACTACCTTATCGAATTCTATAACTAACTTAATTTATCAGTGTCAACCTTTTTTATGCAATTTAACTATATACGTTATGCGCATTTTTATTTCTCCCTTTTGGGTTTAAAAAATTGCTTTCTTTTTAATCTTCAGACTATACTAATTTATGTTAAATTAAATGAATAACACACTAATAAGTCTGATGGACCTAGTGATAATTACCTAATAATAATATATCTAAACTATCAAGTAGGTAATACTACTAAAATTAAACGACTCCGTGCAAGGTTCATAGAGTTTATTAAATGGTAGGTATAAAGTAATAATTTAGGTATAAATTTAAATATTTTGGCACTAGTGTATTGATAAGTGTACATACATAATACATAGTACAATTTTAATAACACTTAAAGAAAAACCGTTGACTAGGCGAATATAAAATAAAAGATCACAGAATTAAATGCGTGAAGGAGAGAAACACATGTCTTTTTGCGATTAAAACTTAAATACAACCTATAAAATTAAAATAAACAAAACATCAAACACCATATTAGGTTCGCTACTTATTGACAGCACGACGCAGAACCTACCTTTTAAACTAGTCGTGCCATCTGCCGGAGTATTGAAAACTTTTTCCAAAACAATGTGCAACGAGTTACACACTGTAGCCACTAGGTGGCGCTATTAACAATATCGTACAAACTAGTGATAAACATTTTTGTCTCTTTCCGCCTTCGTCTTTACTAAAAACTTAAAATAATTGATTATAGCTCACGAATAGGGAACTTATATCTTAGTGTGCTGTACATAATAATATTTACCATATTTTAGGCAAATGAAATGATTCGAGTTGATTGAGAGAATTGATTCCTGTTTTTAAAAAATTGATAATTTTCTCTTTCCACCATTTCTTACTATTACACACAATTTATGACTACAAATCAAACAACACATCAGCATATACTTAATTTTAACATGAAGTCAAATTATATTATTATAGGCAGTCATTACACATAAATAAATTGGATCATGATCCGTTGATCTCAATCAATGATGATCCAATTATGTATTGAATTAATGGTTTTACAAAACGATGCTAAAACTGGATCAAGCGGATCACGTTACAAATTGTCCGTATTATAATAACTGCCGAACAACCCGGTACTGCCGGTCAGTATACTTTATGATAAGTTTAGGAAAACAACTCTCTTAATAAAGTACCTACTACTATAAGCACTATCTAATAAATTAATTATACAAATGAACACCTTATTGCTAGCACATTAAGTGCCAATTTTTTGTGTCAGATAAGTACATACGTAAAATCGTAGTAGCACTTGTTTATAGCATACTATTCTAATCTAAGTACCGTTTACAGTCTGTTTAGGCCGGTCGCACACTATCCGTGTTCTATTTTTTCACAAAATATATCATCAGGACACTAGTCCGCAAACAAATCGTATGAATAAATAAGGACCTAACAGTATAATTATGTATGTCCAGCTTAAAGCTGAGTTCAGAATACGACAGATTTTTTCAACACAAGTCTTAGATATAAATTTATTTACTGATACAGCCATCAATTCGACAGTAACTATTGTATCACAATAATTGTCACAATTAAAAACCCAACAACACCTAAAGACACTCGGCGTGAACACTGAATTTACGGTGTAAAGTGTCGTAGTCTAAACTTAGCTTTAGTGTCCGTTATGGTATAAAATGTATCAAATATTCAATGTATTTATATATATAATATATATATTACCTATATATTAAGGTCACGCAATACAGATTTCTATTTTCCAATTCCCTCTCACAGGGTACTTCAACAAATAATTACGTATTATTTATATCCAAAACTAGGAATGCAAACCTTACTGAGATCAACCAGATACAGTTGGCACATTAACTACCTACTTTAATTAGACTTTAATAAAATTATACAATATACAGGCTAAATAATATTATGCTAAAGGTAAATACATAACATATAATTTCCTATTATAATGTAGTAGATACTTTTCTAGGCACAGCACTTTAGAAAATTTATTACGTTATAGAAGTGCAATTTCATTTGTTTATTATACAATTAATTATTGCGTTATTTAGGATATAATTTCTAATAATTAATGCTTAACAGATGTCTAATCTAATTCAGATATTTAAATACACAATTCCAATTCCACTACTCATCTAAAAATAACTAATTGCCTAATATAAAATATCATTATAAAAATTTTAACTGTATAAAAAGGATTAGATAATAATTTATTGCGCTTCAAAATATAACAATAATAAAAATTATATAATAGGTCAATTAGGCACCCATTCCAGAGGGTCTACTAGCGTCTTTTATTAAGATTCATTTTAAGCTTGAAATTTATCGTTACATAATTTTCATAATTTTAGGATACTTGGGTACATGTCACATCTTAGAATGAGTCGCAATAAGAGATGCTGGTAGTACCTACCCCTGTACGTTTGAAGGCTATTCAACGATATTATGGATATAGATAAAGAGTCCTTGCAAACTTCTTGCGTGCAGCTAGCAAGAAAACTATACTATAAATACTTCTTTGTTACCAATAAACTTGCTTGCATTTGATCACTATCGCTCTTTTGAGAATTTGAGATTCCCTCATTCGCCTTTGAAGGACCAACACTATGTTTTATACCTTTCCATTCAACACAACACCTCGGCAGCGGTCGGCAACTTTAGCAAACGTTTTTTTAATGCACATTTTCTAGAATGCTGAGCTTCGACAGATCGAAATCCTGCGCGACAATTTATGTAACATATTTGCAGTGGCAAAATAAATCTAAGGCAATTTATGTGGTATATTCGAGATATTAAATGCATAACGCACTGTTAATTAACGTTTCATCGAATAGCAATAAAAAGGGTTGTGTTTTTGACTGTCAATTTGATGTAGAAATTCTAAGAATGAAACCTAAAAGTTCATCAGTCGAGCAATGTACAAAATATTGTAGTCGCAGGCGGGAAAGCTCCGCAGGTCGTCGACCGCTGCTCTATGGAAAGGACGAGTCCTCATAAAACCTCTATCAGCAGAGATGATCATAGCGTATCAGTCATTGAAGTTATACTTAGTATAATTATCGTCATGGTTATGGTACCCCTTATGCTTCAAGTAGCGGCCTTCGATGGTCGTCTGGACGCAGCTATTGCACCCTAGACGCTTGCGGTCCCTGCACGTCCAGTTAATGGTGTTATGATACCTATTGTTGATCCAGTACTTGTTATCGCGGAATATCATGACCATGCTCCCAGTACGATGCGACGGGAGGTAGTATATACCTAAAAGTAACACCATATCATTACAGTAGTGAGTGATAATACACTTTTATAGAAATCTAGATGCCAGATAACATAGGTACACCTACCTAATTGAAGTAAGTACTTAAGTAAACGATAAGGCACATATTACGGTTGACCAGAAGAAATCGTAATCGCCTATGGATATCTTCAGGTGGCGAAATAATCTTGGTAGACTAGTTCTATAATTCTAAACTTTATTGGGAACAATTGAAAGATTATTTTCATCCCATTGGATTTGAAATGAAAGCAATCTTTTCTGGCACTTGATCCTTTTGTGTAGGGTTTTGTTTATAGGCTCACGCACATAAGGTCGGGCCGTGCCGCAACGCATTATTACATCTCTTTCAAACATTAAGGAAACGACAAAGATGCATGATGATTGGCGGTGCGGCCTCCCCGTAGCGAGGTTAATGAAGTACCAATCAGGACACGTGTAAAAAGTCTTGTAGCTTGAGACATTATTTTTAAACTATAGTATATAGTTCATTGTACAGTTAAAATGGCACAGGAAGGCGTGCTGATACAACAGCAGGGGGAATGAAACAACAACATTATAAAATATATCTAATTTAAATACAACCACAATACTGTATTTTCTAAATCTGTAGACTGTTCAACTACAAACTAACAGGTCCCTACATAGAAACATTTGTAGATGAATATGTTAATATAAGTACACGATTTCATTTCAAGTAAAAATAAATTCTGTAGAATTGCTTTCATGTTACATAATAATATTGTATAATTATCTAGTCAAAATAGTGATTGTTTACTGTCTTTTTCTCTTATAAATCTACCATCGTGACATTGTCTTAAACGAGGCGGTGTGTGTATATGTCTACCTCTAAATATGGATATATAATCTCTTCCGTCAGCGCCTTTGTACGTGATGACGTCAGCTCGACACCCGTGGACGTCTCTTGATGAGCAATACCACTGCTTCTTCCCATGCGCTTGGTGGTTCTTCATATAAAAAGTGAACCCGTTGAGTATTAGAAGGCCAGCACCAGTTCTCCCCGGTATAAATTGTGCTGGAACTGTGATCACAACCATTAGTTACCTTATAGGATAGGAGAGCAAAAAAAGACTTCGCAATTTACTTATATAATATATTTTATTCTATTGTTGGAGAAGAAAGCGCAGAATTTCCAACCTTAGTACATGAGCTTAAGGTACAGTCGGCATGCACTTAGCCCCTCGTTGGTAATTTTAGATTACCATATAGATAAAGAAGTATGGTAAAGGGATAATGGGAAAGGTAAATAAGTAAACAACCATTCCGCAGTGATTTATTTCATAATTAGGGTAGGGTAGGGATTCCAATTTATTAAATGAAAAATAAACACACCTTTTTAATTCAGTAAAACATTTTGTACATCATAACATTCTTTTTAAATATCTGCATTAAATGCAGTTACTAAAACTTTATGTAATGGCACCAATATAAAATAAATAAAAAACAACAGAAAGAAGAAAAACATCCCTATTATGTACTAAATAAAAAAGAATTTCCAAATTTAATGAGAGGCAAATATTTTAAACTATTGACGTAAAAATTGTAAAAGTGTATCAGTCATGTGAAAATACCTGATTACTTTCAAACAATAATTAGGCTATATTCAAGCATATTTATTGTATGTTCTACTCACCTTGAATACCTTAAAATTTACGTTGTTAAAAAATATTACATCCTTAAGAGTTTTAACAAGTTTATAAGTAACATTTTCAGATGCGCTAATATTTTATCTTTCGGGTTTGAATCCAAAACTTTTATGGAATACTATAAAGTTGCTGTTCCACATACTTGGTACAAGATAATAAAATATAATAACAGTTGGATTTAAGTTCACATTGTCAGAGGCACTGCTGTTAAGTAGTTTATTATGATACCTATATTAAATGAGGGAATCAAACCCATCTCTAGTATAGCTCAACATACTTTACCCAATTGCAAAAGTGGGAATCGAACCCATACCTGGCTTATCACAACACATTTTTACTTGAATGCGAACATGGGAATCGAACCCATATTTGGCTTACCACAACACATATTTACCTAAACGCAAAGATGGAAATCGGACCCATTTTTAGCGTGGCAAAACATATTTATACCCAAATGCAAAACGGGAATCGAACCCATTCTTAGCTTACCACAACACATTTTTACCTGAATACGAAAATGGGAATCTAGCCCATCTCTCACTGGCTAACAACAATATGCCTTTACTTAAATATAAAAATGGGAATCGAACCCATATTTGGCTTACTACAACACATTTTTACCTCTATATAAAATGGGAATCGAACCCATCTTTGGCTTATACAACACATTTTTACCTGAATACGAAAATGGGAATCTAACCCATCTCTCACTGGCTAACAACAATATGCCTTTACTTAAATATAAAAATGGGAATCGAACCCATATTTGGCTTACTACAACACATTTTTACCTCTATATAAAATGGGAATCGAACCCATCTTTGGCTTATACAACACATTTTTACCTGAATACGAAAATCGGAATCTAACCCATCTCTCACTGGCTAACGACAATATGCCTTTACTTATATATAAAAATGGGATTCGAACCCATATTTGGCTTACTACAACACATTTTTACCTGAATACAAAATAGGAATCGAACCCATCTTTGGCTTATTACAACACATTTTTACCTGAATACGAAAATGGGAATCGAACCCATCTCTCACTGGCTAATGACAATATGCCTTTACTTAAATATAAAAATGGGAATCGAACCCATATTTGGCTTACTACAACACATTTTTACCTGAATACAAGATGGGAATCGAACCCATCTTTGGCGTGGCACTACATACTTATGCAAAAATGGGAATCGAACCCATTTCTGGCATGGCATAACATATTTACACCCAAATTCGAGAATGGGAATTGAACCCATTTCTGGCATGGCATAATATATTTACATCCCAATTCGAGAAAGGGAATCGAACCCATTTCTGGCATGGCATAACATATATTTTACACCCAAATTTGAGAATGGGAATCAAACCCATTTCTAGCATGGCATAATATATTTACACCCCAATTTAGGAATGGGAATCGAACCCATGTCTGGCATGGCATAACACATTTACACCCAAATTCGAAAATGGGAATCGAACCCATGTCTGGCATGGCATAACATATTTACATCCAAATTCGAGAATGGGAATCGAAGCCATACCTGGCTTCACACAACACATTTTTACCTGAACACAAAAATGGGAATCGAACCCATCTCTTGACACAAAATATCTTTGCACTAAATGCAAAAATGAAAATAAACTGATCTCGTTATCACAGCATACTTTTACTCATATGTAAAGATGGGAATCGAACCCATCTCTCACTGGCTAACGGCAACATACTTTTACTTAAATGGCATAAATGGGAATTGAACCCATCTTTGGCTGACTCATGACAATACACCAAAACGCAAAAATTGGAATCGAACCCATCTCTGGCATAGCTCAACATGCTTGTTGTACCCAGATGCTAAAATGGGAATCGAACCCATCATCACCCCTATCAACCGATTTTCCATGAACTTATGTAAGTAGTATTAAGTAAACAAATAAAGACAGACCTCTCAGTTCTGTAGTATCTTTTTTTGTCACTTCTAGAGTAATTTGGATTTTAGGTTAGGTTTTTAGGTCATTCGCTACCACTCGCAAGTTGACTTTGGTGAATAATATTAGCAATGTAGCAATCATCAAGGTGCTTACTGCACCTAGTAAAGTGTGGTGAAGGTACCAGGTAGATAAGATGGAAACCTGGACACTGGTCGCAACCATACCTGTGTTTCCTGCTAGTATTCGAGTGTTGGGGCTTAAAAGTAAATATTTGTAGGCTGTAGGCCAGTGAAATTAGGAGGCACACTTCAACCTCAATTCTAGACAAACTTTTGTTTCGAAGTAATGCATTGTTATAGGCAACATTAGGAAGGCCAATAGCTCGTTCTGTCAACTGTAATCGTGTTGTGTTTGTGATAAAAATCTAACAAACATCAAATTTCTTTTCAAATCTAAAAACAGTTGTGCCACGCTATGGCACTCTTGAGTAAGTGGTTTAAAATTGTACGTTTTCAAAAACATAGTTCCAGGGAAGTGAAGTGGGGATCGAACCCACATCTTTGAAAATCTTATTACCATCTCCGTACCAAGTACTTGCAGAACTCAAGGTTATCAACAAGAAATTCAAACCCAAAAGCATTTAAAAATGTAAACTAGTTTAATGTAATTAGTACCCTTACCTGTTGCTGCGACGAGTGACGGGATAATGTATAGATACAATAGAAAAAAACAGGTCTATTGGACATTAAAGTGCTAATGGAAAGTGGATCGTTTTTACATTATTTTGAAAATAGGTATTCAAGAAGTAAATCATAACAATTCTTAATTTTAAATTTAGTGCTTAACACATCTAAGTAATCGAAATATTGAACAACTGCCTCTCAAGAGTATGAAGTATGAAGCTGAACTTTATTATTAAAGACATGCTTTTGTAAATGTATTAGAATTGAAAACAATGGTAGATAATTCATAATATCGCGACGTTTTCACATAAACGATACATTTATACTTTAAAATATTTGCCTTCAGACACAAATGAGACACCAAAACATTGGCATAAATTAATTACGTAAACAAACTGAAGTACCGTTAATTTACCACGTGGATTTGGAAACCCTTAGATAGAAACTTACTCTCTATTACTCACCGCACCGCCGACAGGAGACTGGGACAGGGGCCTTCGAAATCCGAAGGCAAAGCCCTCGGAATAGCGGGAACAAAAACTAACCTAACAACACAACAACACACAAACTTTTTTCACCATTAACCACCAGCTTTTAGCACATATTTGAGCAACAATAAAGACACTGCACTTATAATCATTCGCAAATCACGATTTAAAGCACTCTAGACGGCAAAATTATACGGGAAATAGCACAAAACATTTTTGACATTTTTTGTTGCGCGAATTGTCTGACGAAAAAACTTCGATACCGACCGCGTAACCCGCCACTTGATAGACAGGAATTTTAGAAAAACGAATGCGTTTTTTTCAGCCTCGATGCTTTACAAGAAATTGATTAAAAACAAAGTAAAACAACAAATATTTACTTGGCATCGAGAGAGTTATTTTGACATTTAATTTGTGAACTGAACTGAAGGATAGAATGGGATCGGAGTTCGTTCGGGCGCTTATTCTGAACAATCTGGATAACATTCATCTCTAGTGTCGAACAAGCCGAAACTGCACTAAAACTGGGGGAAAAGGAACGTAAAATCTTAAAGCTTCAATGAGGTTGCATTGTTGCCAGAGAGGATAGCGCTAGTCTATAATTATTTATATAGATATTTTAGAAAATATATGATTTTTATAGAGAAACGATTCAATATTTTGTTTGTTTCGGATAAACTTGTTATCTATTGAATCGATCTTGATGTGGTAAAATAGTTTGAACCTTGGGGGAGGACATTTTTAATCGCGATAAATTGCAGGCCAAGCGGGTGAAACCGCGGGGAACAGTTAGTGTAAAATAGAAGTCATAGTATTGTCGCGACGTCATGCGAAAATTGTAAGGCAACACCTAATATATCCAGTCCATTAAGTGGTCAGAAAAAGAAATAATGTTTTGTGTCTATGGGTTGGGCATACGAATTTACTGGGCGCAATTAAATTCGGAAAATATCAGTCGTACGAAAAAATAAGTAAGAAACTGAATGTAGAGAATCGAATAATGAACCACTTTGGTCAAAATAACATTTCTCGTGAATTGAGAAATGGCCAAGTTATTAACGAAAAACGTTTACCTACTCCTTAAATTAAGATGGCGTTTAGAGTCGGCGTCGAGTTTGGTCGCTATTTTGAATTTAGACTCAAAGGCTGATGTAATAATTGAGGGGATGGGAATGAATACTATTTAATGAAACTCTAACCCAACTGGGCTAGTCACGAGATGTTTAAAACCTTGGTGTAAAATGTTTGGGTTATATTTTGGACCATTTTGGTCCCATCAAGGGTTTTGTTCCTGTGGCGTGCAGTTCGCTGTCAGTTCGACAACTGAGTCAGTTGTCACGTGCTCGTTAACTTTTGGCTAAAAACTAGAGCAAATATGGAGCAAGAGGATGGAATCATGGAAGCCATGGAACGTCAATCTCATTTTCAACTCAACTTGACTATAATTATATTATTTACAGATCCTGACTTACAGACGGCAGCAGTATAACCATTTAAAATAGCGCCATCTAGCGAACCTCTAGCGAACTATTCAAAACCAAGATGGAACCAACTAGACCTAGACAGCTTCTTCATAATTTAGTAACACATGTAAACAGTAGATGTCGTTATTTGAGACCATATGAAAACAGAAAATCGAAACAAAAATCCTAAACTATATATAGATTAGAACTTAAAATAATTGAAAAAAAAATAAGGCAACTAAATGCTACTAGATAAAATGGGGTACTGTACCTCTATTACGAGTAAGTGTGTATAAAATATTTGTATGACAATCAGCACAGCGCGCCCCTTGCGGTAACTACACGTAACTAATAATAATAATAATGCCCGCACAATCACATACATAGGCTCTGACCCCTAACTAGGTTTCCCTGTATCTAGGGTATCAGAAACTACGCGGATCGGGGATCCACAACACCCAGACACAGAACATATACTTGCGGTTTTTTTAATGCACAAATATTTGCCCTGTAGCGGGAATAAAACCCGCGACCTCACGCTTCGCAGTCGGCTATCCGCCCATTGCGCCACATCTGTCATCTGTCGTGTACTAATATTTTCACATTGTAGATTCTATTTACAAATTTCGAGATTTATAGAAAACAATAGTGATTCAGTGGGTTCGCATATCGGAATCATGGGTAACGAGGAAGCGGACCGGGCGGCAAAGGAGGCCTTAGATGATGGGATTCCTTACGATTGTGTACCGTTACACAGTGAGTTGCTGAGTAAAGTTAAAGAGTAGACGTAGTTGGCACGAATATTTTGACGAGCGTTCGTTGACTAAAGGAATTTGGTACAAAACAATCCAATGTGAACTTCCTCGTTACCCATGGTTCGATATTATGTCAATGAGCCGAAAATAATATGTTGTGGCACTTTTGAGACTGTGCTCCGGGCATATCCCGACAAACAAATTTAAATGTTTAATGAAGAAAACGGACTCACCGAATTGTTCGGATTGTGGAATTATTGAAGATGTCCAACATGTTTTATTGGAATGTACTAGAAATAACGCGTTGCGCCAGAGCTCAATGTTGGTTGATAGCAGTGTTGGGCTATGTAATAGTTAATCACTTGGCTTCTCCTTCTTCTAGTGAAGCCTTAGTTCTAATTAAGTTGTACCTTTTTATTTTCGGGGGTACTAGTTGATTTAACATGATTGATCTGACTTACGGGGGTGATATTGTCAAAAATTGACAAAACTCCCAGGAAAAACCTTAAGAATAAAAAAAAAAGTGGTTTTAGGATAGATAGTCTAAAGTAATAACTAGTATCGAGTATAGTCGATATGATATGCGATCTAAATGTAACTACATAGTTTCTACCGATAACGGGTTTTGAAACTATATATTATTGTGTACTTATATAATAGAAGCGGACGGTTTGCTCATTTAACTCGTATTGAATAACTAGAGTACCGTCTCAGTATTCGACTAGGTAGGTAGGTATTCGGTTATTTCGGTTCGCGTTTTCTGGCGACGCGACGGTTAGTAATTACTCTTAATAACTAATTATCATGAAACCGAACACCGAATTACAGATATTATAGGCACTTATACCAATACATACCTAATTAGTGAAACTGTTTACGGTTTGTAACTGTCATCGTTATTATCGAGTAGTAGGTATAGTTACAGTTGATGAATACAGAATAACGGTAGGTACTGGAAATCCCTGCGGTTTTAGCTGGAGCATAAAGTATTTATTGTATGACTATGATTATTCAGTATTGCACTGCAGGAATTCTGAATGAAAATCAGATTTACGTAACAAGTAAATTGATGCTGACGACTCGAAGCTTCGAATATCCGATCCAATCAGACTCGTCGAGTTCCGAGCAGTGTTTGCATCGTTTTGTGCTGCCATAGATGTATAACTTATGGAAGTACGTTCAACGACAAAAGTCGCTGAACAATAAAAAAATACGATTTCCTTTATCAACCATCGACCGTATTATTATTTACTACTTACAGGGTAGGAAGACATCGTGATGAAACCATAGCTTGGTGGTAGGACATTTTCTAGTGCTCGTCTGGCTAGCTACCACCCTCATGTTAAGAATCTGTCGCCAAGCACCTATCGGTGTGTTCCAGCAGCCTCGCTTGAGAGCCAGTTCACAATCCAGGTGTAGCGTGACGCCATCTTTGACCACATCGTCACTTAACATCAGGTGACTTGTGGTCAAACGCTACACTGTAAATAGTAAAAAAGATAAAAATTAATAACACATAGGCTACTTTTTATCCCGGAAAAACGTTCCTATGGGATTACGAGAAGACGCAGATAAAACCGCGGGGCGCAACTAGTACCTACCTATTGGTATAGATTAGGGGCGAGTGCCTTTAATCATCCAGTCTGTTCCAGGAGCTGATCTCGCCCTCGAAAAAGGTTGTGGTCATGGCCACCCGAAAATTGGCAAAGGGTAAGTCGGGTTACAGACTCGCTCACGATTGATACATTGCATTCCTATAAAGGAGAGGTTTACAAAATTACACCTCGGCCAAGTCACCCAAGACCATGCACAGCCGAAGGTACTTTTTCATTGAACGAAAACAGTCAGTAAACTTCCCAATAGGATGAATCCGCGCTTGGTCACTTCCAGATGTTTCACATCATTGTGCAGTTAGCGCCTGTCCTCACTGCTTCGAGGGTCGGTGCGACTTTACTCTATGTAGTTTGTATAGCAGATCTTTAGTTGTTGTTTATCAAATTAATTAAATACGTAATCTGCTCAAAGTTATTTCTTACTCAGTGATTTTGTTCAGTATTTCACTATTACCTATTATTTATAACGTTCAGATTTTCCGTTTGCGCAGCGCATTTGCGATTTCAACGTCTTTCAATCTAGAACACAGTGAAATGTGCTTGCTTGAGTATTTTATTGCTTGTACACAAGTTAGCACAATTATATTTCACAATAAGATAGCAGGTATTTAATGTATCTTCCATCAAGGTTAGTAATGCCTGACGGACTCTTTCAAAATACTTAAATACTCTTACTATAATATCTGGTATACCTGGTTAGGTAACCTGGTATTTTTAGTAACGTTACTAGCCAGCTCCAGTAGGGTCATATTAAAAAATATTTATTGAGTAGGATAAAACGTTTGTGATCACTTTAAAACATCAAACTTAAAACTAGCAACGCCTGTTCCAACCTCTTTACGCCGGCAAAAGAACAGGCAAGAAACGCCCGGCAGGTAATTTTTTTGGGTGCGATCACATTAACAATTTTATTTTTTTGTTAAACTGCCGGGAAGAGGGGAAACGTTGTTGCCTCGAATCGCCTCATAGCTTGAGAATACACATTAAACACAAGGTATAAGTATAACAGCCCTTTGTTGCTTGCGTGCATCTCTCTCTATTCGCCCCGCTACCGGCGGATATCTTCGCCGTTAGTCTCAATAATTCTAGAAAATGTACGAGAATTATTATCGGAAAGGCGCACTACCCGTTTACGTTTGGGCTTCCGAATTCGCATCGCATCGCAAATATCTGCGAGCTCGCACGAATAGACCACAAAAACTTCCAATCTGATTCGCATCGCGCCGCATCGCATCGCAGTTTTGTGTGGGAACCCTATAATATACATATATTATATGGCTTCACATTTTCTACGTAGCTCAATGGCGATAAAGCTCAAAGTTCTATGTACAATTTCATTTCGAAAATTCACTTCTCAGCACTTCTCTTTGCTTCCCCGGCAATGGAAATTAACCCTTTAGGTAGAGGCAGGTATTAGGTATCCAGTATCCAAGTATCCACTAGGTAGTGAACTAGGGATAGTGACATAGTGTGTATCCGAACAACCTCGAGGGAAATCGCCTGTCTAGAGATAGGTACGCTGCGGATGACAAATGAGAACACGTTCCACGCTGTTATATTGCCAAGTTTTTCTCCAAGGAACTGCCTTGATCATGTTTCAATGTAATTATTAGTATAAATTTTACAAAATATGTTTATACAATCCATACTAACACTGGTGGTCAGGTTAAATTAGAGACAAAGAAAGAAAATCTTTCGATGTATAGAACTACATAATACACATATTTTATTTTGCAGTCCATTCTAATGAAGAGATCAGATTGACCTGAAAGTTGGCAGAGTGGACTGTAAAATTTCAAGCAACCAACTTTGCCCACCAGTGGGGCGGCTTGGTGGGACAAAGTGACCTTATATTATAATTAAATTTGCATTACATTAAATTAAATTAGTAAAAGTAAACAAAAAGAATTGCATCGGCCGGGAATCGAACCCGGGCCGCCCGCGTGGCAGGCGAGCATTCTACCACTGAA
Organism: Opisthograptis luteolata; assembly: GCA_931315375.2. Lineage (NCBI taxonomy): Eukaryota > Metazoa > Arthropoda > Insecta > Lepidoptera > Geometridae > Opisthograptis > Opisthograptis luteolata. The sequence goes on from OV928042.1 coordinate 11,111,073, forward strand.
CCACCGATGCTTAGTATATTGCTGTAAATCTTTAGAATACATTCAGCAAATACTAAACATCTGCATTTCTCCTTTCACTTTGCTATTAAAACGTGATGGTGTCGATATTTCTGTTACATTATGTTACATCATTAACATGATTATTGGCAGTAGTCGTAAAATTAGAGTTTACATTATAAGCATCGGTGGTTCAGTGGTAGAATGCTCGCCTGCCACGCGGGCGGCCCGGGTTCGATTCCCGGCCGATGCAATCCTTTTTTGATTTCTTTTTATGCATTTAAAAATTTACATATAATACAAAGTTAGTTCCACTTTGCGTGGGGCAAAGAAGATTACTTGAAATATTGTAGTGGGTAAAAAGGAAAATATCGTGATGAAACCATAGCTGGGTGGGGCATTTTCTAGGACTCGCCTGGGAGGTTACCAAACAGGTTAAGAATCTGTCGCCAAGCACCTATCGGTGTGTTCCGGCAGCCCCACTTGAGAGCCAGTTCCCAATCCTGGTGTAGTGCGGCGCCATCTTCGACAGCTAGTAGTAAAAAAAAAAGTTGGGCCTGATGGATCTTTCCCATCTGTCCCGGACCCCGGTTTCAGCGCCGATGGGGACGATGGAACCATTTATAAGATCGTTGTCACATTATAAAGTAGTATTTTCATTCAAAATGTAGGGGCTGAATTGTTTATCAAACATTCGTTAATTAGTTGGATGTTTAACTTGTCAAATTGGAAGGGAGTCAACACAACTACTCACTCACTCCACTTAGAGAATTAGTTTAATTCTCTAAGTGAATAACAAACACAAAGCGAGATAGGGAGAGTTGCGCAGGTAGTAGGTACTTCCTAACTACTGTCAACCCTATAATAGAAAGTCTGAGCTAGGGTTGTGGGCAATGCACGTTTTTGTAACGTTTTTTTTTTGTAAATGCCAAAGCTAGCATAGGTACTAATAAACCCGCACAATCTCATACAATAAAATGAAATAGCTACCCCTAATATAACTAGGATTCTATGTAGGTGTCAGATACGCGCATCGGGGATCCACAACACAGACACAGAACAAACACAGCTTTTTTTAAAATGCACAAATATTGTACTGTAGCGCGAATTGAACCCGTATATGTAATATTTGTTTAAAAGTAAATATGGTAAAATAAAAATATAAATGAAAAAAATTAAATGAATGATGATGTGAATCTAAATACATATAACTCAAAGGTGACTGACTGACATAGTGATCTATCAACGCACAGCCCAAACCACTGGACGGATCGGGCTGAAATTCGGCATGCAGGTAGATGTTATGACGTAGGCATCCGCTAAGAAAGGATTTTGATTAATTCTACCCCTAAAGGGATAAAATAGGGGATGAAAGTTTGTACGAAACTTTGTCAATTTTAAACCGATCGGGCTGAGACTGTGCATGCATAAAGCTGTAGCCCACGCGGATGAAACCGCGGGGAACAGCTAGTGTAATATAAATGTAATTGAGTTTTTTCTTTTTTTTTAAGTTTATTAGATTGTTTTAATCGACGAAACATAAAAGTTTTCTAGCTATTTTTATATAGAATTATTCATATGTATGAAAACTTAGAATGACTAAAAATAATTTATTCAAACCCAAAAACGTAACAATTTGTCAAAGTAAGCAATTAAGAGTAGAATTAATTATGTTGAAGAAGCTAGACCTTCCCATTAGTAAAATTAAAATGAACCTTTACACGACGCAAAATGTTCTGTCTAAATATTATTCCTTTGGGTCAAAATAAAATTAAACCATTTTTCTGACTAATTTGTCATAGAATAGGTACATAAAAATTACGTTTTTTACTATATAGGTAGGCAGGCTCACACATGTCATCATCATCATCATCAGCCCGAAGAAGTCCACTGCTGAACATAGGCCTCCCCCCTTGAACGCCACCATGAACGGCTATTAGCCATTTGCATCCATCGGCTTCCTGCGACTCTTACAATGTCGTCGGTCCACCTAGTGGGGGGCCTACTTACAGAACGTCTTCCGGTTCGTGGTCGCCACTCGAGAACCTTTCTTCCCCATCGGTTATCGGTTCGTCGGGCAATGTGGCCTGCCCATTGCCACTTCAACTTGCAGATTCTGAGAGCTATGTCGGTGACCTCACACATGTAGTAGGATATAAATAACAAAATAAAAACACTTAACTAAACCTTAATAAATAAAATAAAAAAACCTATTAAACTAAACAATACAACTGTTTACTTAATCTAATAAACTACTACCAGTTGGCAACGTTCCCAAAATGCTGGCCGCATTGACGCGTTGAATAGCAATGCTTATTCGTTGCGCAAAATAACGGCCAGCATTTTGGTCACGGGTAGCATCAACCAGTCGCTTCGCTTCTTCGTTTTTTGTTTGTGTTTACTTTTTTTTTGCAATGAATAGTTTACTCATATAACCTACGTATAGGTAGCGCATGACTGACCACATTTCTGGTAGATATTAATTATTTATTTAACTAATAAATTTAATAACAACGGTACAAAATCATATTTGACTCCACTTGTACTTTTGATTACCTACTTACTTCCTTTTTTTAACATTTGTAAAAATGTATAACATAAACATTTGCACGTCTGCTTGCATACCCAATTTTTGAGTTATAAATGATTTGATTTTATTTAGCATTTCGATTTTTTAATACGTAATTTTTTTTTCAATTTTTTGAAAAGTTACCTTTTGCCCTATATCATGGCTTAATTACATACATTAGTTAGATACTATTCTTTTCTATTACTGTTACTGAGAAATAAGGTTGTAACACTTGTAACCCATCAGTGGGTCAACTTATGAGAAGGGCAAGGTGGAATAATTCGTAATTCACCGTAATTTTCATTTCGACCTTCGCACGGAAGCGGAACAGATGTGTAAATATTTACCTATATACGCACAAATTGCGGCCGCGCAGTCCTCCTAATTTTTGAAGCTATAAATACGAGGGATTGGCCTACAAACAACTTGGCATGGCTTGGAAAGGTTACATTAATTAGGGCTCAGTTTGTTAATTCAGATCTACGAGTACATTTTGGTTTGTGTTCTTTTGTTTCTCATACACAAATGGCCTTAGACGTCTATGACAGACGATTCAAACCATGTCGTCATCATCATCATCAGCCAGAAAAAGTCTATTGCTGAACATACCTCCCCCTTTGAACTTAGCCATTTGCATCCATCGGCTCCCTGCGACTCTCACAATGTCGTCGGTCCACCTAGTGGGGGGCCTACCTAGAGAACGTCTTCCGGGTCGTGGTCGCCACTCGAGAACCTTTCTTCCCCATCGGTTATCGGTTCTACGAATTTTTATTTGCACTTCCTGGATATACCTACGACTGGTGTTGTTGATTTCTTATGTAGATGTAAGGAAAAAATGTAAGAAAAAAAATGTGGGCACAGACAACAAACAAAAACAAAAATTACAATCATATTTTATTAATTTTATTCAAGTAATTTTAAAATGGACCGTCGACGCTAACAACGAATCACTTAAAATATAAAAGTTAATCTTTCCCAAGCTTGGTCACTCGTTAAAACTCTCCTTGTAAAACACAGTAAATGTGAAATACGTTTGTACAGGAAGAACACAAACTTCTGGAAAGGCGGTGTTAGCTCGTTTGAAAAATGGAAACGCGCCAGCCCCTGTCTTACTTCATAGCGTAAATTACGAGGTTTCCCCCAAGCTACTAGGGGTGAGCCGCAAATACTAGAGAAGATCCAATAAATTGGAATTTCGGGAGATTAGGCCGCACCTATTCCATAATATGGGTGTTACGACTAAAATGCTCGGGATTGTAGCAACCTTGCGCCAATTCAATCAATTAGTAAAAAAACAAATGGTGTGATTGTTGTCAAAGAACATTGGCCACTTTTCATACTGCCTTGGACCTGACGGCAATATATTTTGTATAAAAATACGAATAGCTTATTGAAGCTAAACGACTGGCCTAAAACAGTTATTAGTTTGTGAAATTAACGACAGATTCAGAAAAAGAAAAAATTAAATAAGTACAACAAAATTGGTAGAGTATTGTAGCGTAGCAAAAGCAAACAAATATCATTAGACACTATTCAATATCTTTTATTTTATCATTTCTTAAAATATCGTTTGTATAATCTTATTAAGAAAAAAAAATCATTTTTTTAAATAAATATTACTCGTTATTTTACAACCTCAGGTCCGTTTTGGCCATTGTTCCTTATGTCAAACCGTGGATAGATCGGGTATTTCAACCGGCCGTAAAAAACGACCTGCCGGGCTTGCTTGTTCTATTGGATTAGGTACCTACATTAGATACCATCCGCTCCGTTTCTACAAATATCATAAGTATTAGATATTTGGATTAGATGAGTTAGCATCTGCTCCTCTATGGACTTCATGCCGACTACAATTAAGTGGGATTAAATGGACTAGGTATTTATTTGGTTTAGGTAACAGTATTGGAATAGGTGGAACGAAACTCAAATATACCTAATACAACCCATCTCTATATACAAGCTACAGCTCATCATGTTAATGATCCAAGGACTGCATTTATACTCGAGGTACAGGTAAGTTATGGTAATTTAAGTACCTTTTTAACGTCGCACCGTCTGAGATGATGAAAAGCTATGCGAAGAGGCGGCATGTTTAACAAACTGGATATATTATTAGAAGATAATTTCTTAAAAGGGCGCTTTTTGATGACTTCATGTCCGAGTGGTCAGAATGAATCGTGGCGGGGCCCGCGTCGCGCGCCAGCTCCTCACAGCCCTCACTCCTCTCGTGACGCCAGGAATAGACGGACGTTGTACTTGTATAGTGTATACTTACTTGCCTACCTATTTGTACTTTACTTTTGTTTGAGTAATATTTATTTGAAACATTTGGTTGTAATTTCCAATTATATGCAATATAGTCATTTAGGTTGTAAAATTAGCGATCATGAATATTTGTCACAATCGGGACTTTCATTATCAATGATCGATTATGGAATTAGTAACTTACTGGTTTTCTAATCACTAAAACAAAGTAGATGAACAAAAGCGTGGAAAAACAATCTGACAGCTTAGACATAGAGAGGCATATAAACACACATATTTATCGAATCTTTTTACTCCCAGGGATGAAGTTTCGCTTGATCTTCTACTTATTTCTTTTTATTACGAGGAAAAATAGTTAAAAACAACGGAGGTGCAAATTGCCATATACTTTTTACGGTGTTACCTCATATATCCCGCCAGTCTTAAACAGGGTTGTCATATAAAGATGTACTAGAGGTAGAATGGTAGATGATACAGCATCCGCAGTCGTCGGTCTGTTACGTGACCAAGGACAAACGACACATTTGTTAGGAGATCAATAAGGAATATATTGCTGACGACGTGATCAGCATTGTTGAAACAAGAGTTATTGCCGTCGTGGATTATGATTGTAGCCTGTTGGCTCAACAGATTTGACGTTAAAATTAATGAATGAATGGAATAGGCCAGGTGACATCAGCAGTAAAGTTACAAATTAGAAATTGTCAAATTATTGTTGAACAAGTGTAATTATTTTAATTTCATTACACTTAGTTCTTAGAAGGTGTTCCCACGGTGTGTCATCGGCTCTGGCGGCAGGGTGTATTCACGATGCCGTCCGGAAAACTCCGGCGTGGTGTGGCCTGATCCATTGGCGGAACGAACCGTGGGACCCAAGCTAGCTCTTTTCTTACACAGATTCGTTTGAAAATAGCTGAAGTAGACTAGTCTGGATGTCTCAAATAAATTTACAGGTAAAGTAACTAAAAACTAAAACTAACTGAGATGGTGCAACGACCCAAAGTAAGTCTTGGCCTCCGATAACAAAAGACGCCACTTCGGTCTGACTTGCGCCACCTCCTGCCAGTCCTCCACCTGGAGTGAGCGCAAATCCTTCGTGACTTCGTTCTACAGGTAAGTATTCATTGCAGAGACAAACTGCGTTTCTCCACGTTCATTTTATGTCACATGGCAGTATGGCAGTGTTTATAAACTTCCGGTGTCCCGTCGATGTCTCCCGGGACTTGCTTGTGTTACATTTTTAATGGGGAACAATTTTCTTGTTATTGACACAATTTGTTCGAGTAGACGTGGGAATAGGTATCGTGTTCTTAGTTGCTTAGTCATATAATAATGAACATAATAAGTACATTTTTTTGTTTACGCTTTGTTTTGCAAGTAAGCGTGTTATATTATGTGATGACTTAATGAGAATGACATGAACATTCATGAAATTGAAACATGTTCTGAAAAGGTATTATTAAATTAATTATATTATTATTATTAATCTACTAACTGAGATGGCACAACGACCCAAAGTTAGTCTTGGTCTCCGATAATAAAAGACATCACTTCGGTCTGCCCTACGCCACCCGCTGCCAGTCCTCCTACCTAGAGCTCGCGCAAGTCCTTCGTGACTTCATCTTTCCAGCGATACCTGGGACAGCCACTAAGAACAGGATCCAGAATTATTAAATTGAAAAAAAAAATTGGTTCGCATTGAATTGTAATGGGCAAGCGATACGCTAACCATCAGGCTACACTACTTGCTCGTCTTGTCAGTCTCGTTACACAGATTCATACAATAAAAGAAGGTCCGCCATCCTCATTCTACGAGTATCAGGAGCCATCGAGAAAAACGGCGAATCGTCATTGGATATGATTGATATTCCACCTGTACGCACGGAATCGTTTCGCTTCCACATTCATCATGCGTACCGCTAAGGAGTGGAATTCCTTGTCAGAATCTGTATTTCCAGTTGCTATAGTTTGGGAATCTTTACGCCAGAGGGAATGGCTTCTAGTCATACGTGCTCCACCGTCGACCACATGATCCTAGCATTAAGCGGTCAACGAAAATACACAGAGCTCTGCTCAATGTTTCGCGCTAGTAAAGGCGCGGTCTTACAACTACTTTCAACTTAACAAAGAACTTGTAGTTGTAGAGAACTACTAGGTACGACTACAAAAAGACATCTTAAACAACACGAGTCTCTTCGTTAACTCAACCCTAACTTTGTTTCAATTACTTACTAAGCGAGGATGTGAACCGAGAAAATTGCAAAACAATATAAAACGTTTATTGCAAAGTTTTATAAGATATCCAGTGGAGTGCTTTTAGCTGGAACGGTTCAAGTTTTAACTATATCCGTGCCTTCCACTTCACGGTTCACGCCTTGAGGAGTCGCCAGTTGAGTTTTGTAGTTTTGACTTTATAATTTACTTTGGAAACTGATAAAAAAACTCTAGCAACAAAAATAAAAACTTATGCGGATTAGGGGAACGTCGACGATATGCGGATGCCATAATATATTGCTATTAATCCTTTCGTTGTAAAAGGCATTTCTCTTAATTAAGCAATTTTATTTCGCCTTCACGTGTTGACGAATATAATTCATGCCCCCCGCTATATAAGTACATAACATTATGCAAATTAACTACCAGAGATTAAAGTTTACAAATAAGTACGCCATTAGCCCTTTTGTACGCTCGTTAACTTTTTTTTATAGGCGAATAAAAGGGAAATACGAGAGCGAGGTACGATTCTTGTTGCTATGGAAACTATAGATGTAGGTATAGCTAGGAAATTAGGGTACTTATATTCCCAATTCTTCCCAAATTTTACGCTTTGTAAAGATATTTAAGGCGATGATGGCTCAGTGGTAGTGACGTCGGCTTGCGATCCGTAGGACGTGGGTTCGAATCCTACAATGAGCTTGAGCTTTCGGTGAAGGAATACATCGTGATAGCTTGGTGGTAGGGTATTTTCTAGTACTCGCCTGGCTAGCTACCACCCTCTTGTTAAGAATCTGTCGCCAAGCACCTATCGGTGTGTTCCGGCAGCCTCACTTGAGAGCCAGTTCCCAGTCCAGGTGTAGCGTGGCGCCATCCTCGACCACATCGTCACTTAACATCAGGTGACTTGTGGTCAAACGCTACGCTGTAAATAGTAAAAAAAAAAAAAAAAGATATGCCACGTGCATGACCGGGGGTAAAAATTTTACATCACTTTTCTCTCTTTTGAAATCAATAAAAAGGTTATTGTTTGTAGAGTAGCAGCATAATATAATGTTATTTACGCAACTGAGCTTAAAAACTTAAGGACAGGCAAACGTACGGAAAAAGGCATTTGCGACCCGTCGTCGTAGATCTCTTTATCTATTTATTTATTAAAGACTACATCTTTCCCGAATTTACTCTACGGGGCCTCTAAAACAAATAACTAGCACTCCTAATTGCTTGGTGGCCCTCTTCCTATGTAGCTTTGACACAAAATAAAGAGGTCCTTTGAGATCTCTAGAGTGCCATTTGTCTATCGACGCGTAGCGCGTAAAGACTCCTAGTCAAACGCTATCTGTAAGATGTTAAAAAACTTCCTGTTCCGAAATGAATTTCTTGTTAAACTTTTAACATACCCTTCTTTTAAAATTATAATCACTCGTTGCGTCCACGCCTGTTGCTAAATTAAGAAAATCTAATGGTTTTATTCCAAGTCCTATCGGAGTGCTTCTGTATTATTTATTTTCTGTTCCAATTACATTTCGGCCGGACGGAGTGTTGTACCTACCTATTGTAGGTACCTACCTACCCAACACTCCTCCGTTTCAGTGAAGTATTTTATTTAAAAAGTTTCCCTTTTCTTTTCATCCTTCCGTTTATTTAAATGTTTGTGTCGACACTAAACTAGGTGAGGGTCGAGTCGTATATTTTCTAAAGAGTTTTTTTTGTTTTTGTTTCCTTTGTTGCTAAGGTGAATGTTATCTGTCTGTTTATGGCACAGTAGCTTCCAAAGGGATGGACCGATTTTGGTTTAGTGTTTTTTATTTGAAAAGTGACTTGATCGAGTTCGTTTTTTAGTTAATTTACTATCTCTTTCCTTCCTTATGATTGAGGATAATACGTAATTCTTGCAAAGGTAACTAAGTAACTGTCCTGTAAACTAGCATATTGTAGATGATTTATCTAGGTATCTAATACTATATCTATGTGTTGCTTGTTTTGCTCCCATAAACTAACGATAGGGCGACCGAAGATAGGATAAGACGTGGCTGAAATAAATAGCCAGCACTAATGGACATTTGCGCTATAAAATACAATAAAATACAATTAAGGTCCAAACCCACCAAGAAAACTAGACTGTAAAGACTTTAAACATTTATTTGGGAACTAGAGTTTTGAAATTTATGGTTTAAATATGATAAGGATCGCTTTCATCATCATCATCAGCCTGTATCAGTCTACTTCTGGACATAGGCCTCTCCCAAGGTATGCCACTGAGCCCGGTCTTCGGCTCTTCTCATCCAACTACTGCCAGCCACTCGGCGCAAGTCGTCGCTTAGCCGTCGTCGTCGGATCGCTTTATAATACAATTAAGGTCAAAAACCCACCAAATTAATTAAACTATATCGACTTTCGATATTTTTTTGGAATCTAGGGGTTGAAAATATTTTTCTGACACAATATTCCAGTCACAGCTTTCTATTCTCCAAAATGATATGCGTCATTCCGTTCACGTTTTCGACTATATTGCTTGGTGTGGACAGTGGGTTTTGACCCTAGAGTCAAGAAGCTCGTTTGGCTTAGCGTCGTATCGTAATGTGAAATCTCATAAAAATATACTAACGCTTAAGTTATATTTGAATTCTTGAAACGACTTTCTAATTAATGAAATTTTATTTTATGCAAAGCTATTTTCCTTATTTAAGCACTTGACGTTAAAGAAATAAGGAAAAAGCATATTTTGTAATTTTTACTCCTAATTATGGTTTTTTTGTCAATTACCTACTCATCTTTTTGGTTTTTATTTGAAGACATAGCTCCTGTATTTTTCATTACATATTATTATGTTGAAAGTATTTACGGGTATTTATTTAAGTATATTATTTTTTATTGAAGCTTTATTCATTAAAAAGTCGAGAACTTGCTTGTCCTTTGAAATTTCTTCCATTTATTCTTGTCTTTAAGTAATGAGATGGAACCCCACCTCGCCTCTTCACCTCTGGGTATTTTGCGTCACTCAAATGGTGAAGGGAAACTTTGCGAGGAAATCGCATGTCTAAGAACCGCAATATTCGAGTGCACGCGATATCTAATTATCTACCAACTTGCACTGGGCCAACGTGGTAGATAATGACCCAAACTTCCTTGCTGAGAGAAGACCTATGTTCCAGCAGGGGCTGATGATGCTGATGACTAATTAACATACCGAAAAGGCCCCGCATTTTATCCCCAACATCCGCTGTAAAGTATATGTAGCTTGTATTTCTAACCACAGAATTCAATCGAAGAACTGTCCACAAAATAACAAAGCACTCAAAACCCAACCCCTTCCCGTTAAACCCTTTTTAAACAAATGCTAAGCACGTATAGGGAGATATCTGGGTTCAGCCGATAGTGAATGCTTAGATTTGCACCATCCTTTAGCATACGTATACGTTGTCGAGATCCAGTGGATTAGGACCTTTGTAACGTGCATTTGTTTGAACACAACTCTTTGTCAGATAAAATGGTTTAGAAGTATTTGGTACTTAGATTGGTACGCTCTAGAAACTTTGCTTATCTATTATTGTCACCGGCTCAACTTGTAATGTCCCACTGCTGAGCTAAAGTCTCTCCAATTGCTTCCACGTAAGTACCTATCTCTATTTGTCATCCACAAGTTACGAATCTGTCGCCAAGCTTCTATCATGATGATCAGGCCATGGCTCAGTGGTACTGACATCGGCTTACGATCCGTAGGACGTGGGTTCGAATCGTACAATGAGCTTAAGTGACGTGGTCGAGGGTGGCATCACGCTACCTACACCTGGATTGGGGACTATAATGTTCGTCAAAACTAAAATATGACAGTACTATTTCCTAAGGCAACAGAAGTTTGTGCGATATCATGTCATGTGTCAGCGTCAAATACGACGCAACACAAAATTTCACTGATAACACGACCCGCTTTGTGTCAAAAGCCATATATTGACAGGCAGAGGGTTAATTAGATTAATAATTTACATAGGAGTGTAAAGTCGGTAATGTAAATGTATTTAAACGTAGCTATACAAAGTGAACCTTATGAGTCAGAAAGAAAAAGCGTGGAATACAAACGTTTTCTTATATTAAAAACCTAGAAGAAAAAGTCTCTGTTGCCACTCTACCGTACAAACATTCTTTAATGTCCGGTGCTTTCGTTAGATACTCAATAGTACTTAAGTTCAATCAGAGGGGTCACTTTCACCACACCGATTATACTCTAGTTAACACTATCAGTCAGATTGTAAGAAAATCGTGGTAAAGTTACAATACAACTTCTATAATAGCTTGGTTTGGGAACTGGCTTGAGTAAGGCCGCAGTAACACACCGATGGTGATATCGATAGATTCTTACTTGCGAGTGATAGTTATCAGGCGAGCGAGCTAGGTAGCTGCGACCCGCCGTTATACCAACGCGGATTACCGTTAATCGCAATAAAATGTACCTATCTTTAAATACCGTCAAGATCTGTTCTGGGGGTTAGGCATGAAAAGGTAACAGACAGAGGGACAGAGGGAGTTACTTTTGCATTTATAATATTAGTTAGAGAAATAAATATGTAAAAATAACATTTTATTTCATTAATATTTTTATCAGAGTAGGAATGGATTTTCTATGCACAATTCATTCAACATATTTTTACACATGGAATTATCATCCTAATTAAGAGAAAGAATTCAATCAGTTATCAGGCGGTGGTAAAACAGACCCGGTGAAGTAATCTGCTAAGGTGTTGGCACTAGTTTTTAATGGAGCCGACTCAGTACTTCAAGTTCTCGGATTTAGCTCGCCGAGGCTAAATTGGAATGTCCATTCAACGTACAAGCGGTTGAGTTAGTCGGAAGCTGGATCCCCAACTATGGGGGAACATTTTTAAGTTCATTTAAGTTGGAGAATTGTGGTGGCCGTCTTGCCCCGTGTGGCGGTAATAGTTGGATAAGAAGAGCCGAAGACCGGGCTCAGTGACGTACCTTGGGAGACGTTTATGCTCAGTCGTGGACTGACATAAGTTGAGAAATGATGATGATAATGATGAAGGTGAATTGTGAAAATTCAAAGAGCATGTTCAAGCTATTCGATTTTTTGAATTTGATGACTATTAGCTTGGTGACTTCTATATGGGAATTAAAGGGTTTTAGCTTTGCCCCGCGGTTCCACCTGTGTGTTACTACACTTTATTGCGATATATATAAAGTATCCTCTGCCCTTATCCAGTGTTCGAACTATCTCCACATCAAATGTCATCAAGATCGGTTCAGCGGTTTAGTCGTGAAATGGTTACAAACAAACAAACAGATTTACTTGCGCATTTATAACATGCTAGCTGTACCCCGCGGTTTAAAAAATAAAAAATAAGAAATCAATTTATTGCCACTATAATGCAGACATCATAATTATTATGTTCCAGTTACTTACTTATCTATTAATTAATTATAGGGCAATAGGGGCAGCTTCAGCATGTGCTGCATTCACCTAACAATAATTATGTGAGCGCTATTTTTCAAACTACCCTAAGCTTGGACAGATCTCTTTCACTTCCCTTTCTCTCTGTACGAAGGCCTGAGCCAAATAGAAATAAAATAAGAGCTTTTACCCAGATAATGTCATAAATAAACAGCTAGGTTACCATCTAAAACGGATAGTACGGCTCAGGTCCGTTATACCTCTATACCAAATGGAGTTATTGAATAATGTATGTGTACCGCTCGTGGTTTCCTTTTACTTCGCATTTTCCGTTTGGTTGCTGAACTGAAATAAGATGTCAAATTGGTACCTAGAGAAGTTTCTACGTCGACCTCTGTAGTTTGTAGTCCGTGGTCAAATAATCTGGTGCAGTAGCAAACCGGTGACTGCGTAGCGTTGCGTCACGGGTTTAAGGTGGATGATCCCAGAGCTCATCACGCTATGTTGTCAAGAGATGGCGCTGATGTCATTTTTTACCTAAATTATTTTTTTACGTCGAAAATAATAATCTTATTCGAACCAAACACTAAAGCGCGCGTTCTATAGCGTTACTCAATTGTAAATTACCCAAATCTTCATTTAATAAACTAATAAATTACTCGTAACGCTTCTCTTACTGCTGGTGTCACAAATTTACGTACTTACACACGCACACGTAGACATAAAGTATGTCATTAGAACGCATCTAAGGTGGTTGCTTGCGGTCCGCCTAGCAGCCCAGCGTCAATAGATGGCGTTGTTTCTAATTAACGCATCTTATTTTATTATGAATGAACAGGTGCATATTATTTTAATAATAATTATGTTTACCGGTAATGGCGTAATATGTTTTATGTATCAAACAATATTTCAGATGTGTTTTAGTTTTCAAAACACTTTTATTTGTGCCAAACAATATCGCGGCGGTAGTGGTGAATGGCAGCTAAGCAACTATTCACGCACACATAGAAAATGGTTTTGTTGTACACGAAACCATTTGCTAATTTCGTTCTTTCGTTTACTGTATAGGTTAGACCAGTGGTCAAACCTCTCAGTAGTTCTTTACTGATAACGAGGTTCCGAGTTCGATCCCTGCCTCAGATTTTTGGTAATTTTCTTTGATTTGGATGAAATTTAGAATGGAGATGGCCTATACCCTTTATTACCTATACTCTCTACTCTCCTACCAATAAAGACATTGGCTATTGTAATACTTTATTATGAAACAATCAGGATTATTTATTATACATGTACATAGTATCAAAATAAAAAACAGTCAATCACCAATAGTCTTTTTATTTACACATTCTTAAATATTCAATAATTCACAATTCTTCGTCAATATAAAGTCCTGCTGGTCGCACAGTTTTTTTCATTTTTTCCATGAACTATGTTCTGGCCACAGACTCATTGTGTTGGCCATATGCCATGTTATTGGTCAGAACATTGTTTTTATACAAAATGCTTTTGACGTGGTTGTGGCATGGTGTTGTCGCTTTTCGTTTACATATCTGCAACAAAGCTATAATTAAAGTATATTCTAATTTGTATCCCAACCTGGTCATACGAAAACCACGGATTTATGTCTACTAAACACTACTAAAAAACAAACATGACTTTGAAAAACGGTTAGTTTCCAAATCGGCTGGCTGGCCTGTCGCATTTATATGTAGTGTAAACATCATTTTCATGTTGCCCTATGGTCAGAAGTTCAATTCCTTTTATTTCCTCCGTTGTTTTTTGGAAGTCTCGAAGTTTCGAGAGACATGCTTATTTCAAATCTATTTCCACAATTGGTTCATTTGGTTTAGTAGTTACGTTGATACGTGGTAACAAACATTTAACATACACACACACAAATTTTTGCATTTATTATATTAGTAGAATAGAATTTCGTTTATTTCAAGGTGTATCATATACGAAGTAAATAAGCGTAGGAAAATTATATGTTATCATATTGTGTAGTTCAAAGGTATTTGAATACACTTTCAGCTAGGGCAGTTGTAGAACAACGTCCTTGATCCTCCGAAAATTAGATTTCTGGTGTCAGCCAGCTAGCAGGGCTTTTCCGGTTATACAAAGGTACTCTGTGGCAAGGCTGTTGCTGGCCTCAGCTGGCGTAGTGGTGCACGATTGTATCTGCTGATTTCCATCAATAATTTTCCAACGTTGATCAACCTTTTTTACAGAGTAAAACTATAAACAACAACTTGCCTAGCAACGTAGCAACTAGTCAAAAATGCATTTTACGTGAATGACGTAACCAAAAAACTCATAGAACAGTCTGATTAGTTTATACTAGCTGCACCCCGCAGTTTCACTCACGTGTCCTACAGTTTATCGCGATATTTTTTTTTATAAAACTATTGAAGTAAAAGAAACACTAAATATTATGTGAAGCTTACCACTTACCACGCATACACATACATTAGTGAAAACCGCACCCTAATCGGTTAAGTCGTTTCTGGAATTAGCGCGCACAAATGCACAGACAAACAGACACAGTCAAACAGACAAAAATTCTATTTATCATTGTTTTGGGTTCTATTGCGTTGATGATAAAGACCCCCAATAATAGCTTTTCTCATTTATCTTTCACTAGTTTTCAGCCGCGGTTTCACCCGCGTCTTCCCGTTATCCCGCAGGAACCTTTTTCCAGGATAAAAAGTAGCTATAAGCTATTTCCATTCCAAATTTGATCAAAATCAGTTTAGTAGTTACGGTGATACGTGGTAACAAACATTCACACACAATAACTTTCGCATTTATAATATTAGTAGGATAGGATAGGATGTACAGACAGCGATCAGTCACAGTTTTATTACAAATGTAGGTAAATAGATTTTTACTGTAAATGTGGATTTGAATTCCGTCTTCTTTAGCGCTTAGACTGTTTCATTGAAAAATATAGCATATTCCGTTTGATAACAATATATATGGCACTAGCTGTTCCCTGCGGTTTCACCCGCGTGGGCTACAGTTTATCGCGATAAAAATACCAAATTTCATTTAAATCGGTTCAGTAGTTTAGGCGCGAAAGCGTATATATTCCGTATACTCCAAAATTATTCCCGCACTTCGGTGCCCCTCACCGCGTTACCTGCTGTAGGTATCCATTATCCTATTTTAATTCTAATTTTTTTTTTGACCGCGCGTTTGTACAGCTAAAGGTCTTCCTGGTTCGTAAATTGCGACCGCAGTTTACCTATTTCATAGAATGTTCTCCCGCCTTTCCCGCGGCACTGCGGTGCAGTGGGTTTATTTTTCTACTACTACTTACATTTTTAAACTCGTGATATCTTTCGAATGGAATGTCCGAATTGAATAATTCAAAAAGTTATATGAAGGGATTGAAGCAGTTTTGAATGAGAAGTAATTTATTTTGATAAGGATTAATACCAAGATACAAATAAAGAGCCTTTCCTAGCGGAGGCATTAAAATTAATTTTTTTAAATAAAAAAACACTTATGGTGGCATAACTATAATAGTTAGACATATGCTCTCGCGGACTTTTTTGTAGATCTTAATAGGACCTACAAACCCGTGATACATTGTTTTGTTCTATTGTCAATAGTTTTTGCAGCGCACGCAAAAATAGGTTTTCGATTTCATACCTTGGGTTAAAAAATAGCAATTTTCTTACGGATCCCTAATTTTTTTGGAAATAAAATATAGCCTATAGCCTTCCTCGATAAATGGACTATCCAACACTGAAAGAATTTTTCAAATCGGATCAGTAGTTCCTGAGATTAGCGCGTTCAAACAAACAAACAAACTCTGCAGCTTTATAATATTAGTATAGATTAGTATAGATTACATTGATAGATATCGGTTGATTTCGGTTTTGTTTTGACGTTTATGTTTTGAAGCGATGATAGCTCAGTCGGTTGCGCATCGAACTTCCGTGCTGGAAAGCACATGTTCAAATACCAACAATAAGTATGAGGTTTCGGTGAAGAAAAATATCGTGTTTATTGACCTACCAAACATTTATTTGGTAGTGCGGTACCAACACACTAGGTATCAAATATAGGGGTGTGACTAGAAGGGGAAAAAATCGATTAAGAAATAATCGATTTTCATCTCTTTAGAATAAATCGATTTGTAAAAAACGATTCGATTATTTTTTACTTAATCGATTTTTTACAATCGATTATTTTTTGATTTTTACAAATCGATTATTTTATTAAAAATATAATCGATTTTTTATAAAATAAATAATCGATTTTTAATACAATTAATAATCGATTTGTAATATTTGTTTATCGATTTTTTTAAATCGATTAAAAGAAAAAAATGATCGATTAATATAAAATCAATTTTTTTTCTCATCTCTAAACTATTTAACCGTGGTAGGCGACTTGCAAGGGCGATCTACCATTTCTAGTTCTACCACCAAGTACCTAACTAACTATACATTATTATCAATAGTAGGTACCTACCTACGTAGGTATGAATTTAGAATTACGTTCTAATGTAATTATGTTGTCAGCTGTCTGGTTACCATAATACAAGCTCTGCCTATCTTGGGATCTATTGGCCGTGTGAGAAACTATCGCAATATATATATTTACTTCTTACCTATTTATTTACTAATTTTTCTACTTTGATTACCTGGGCGAAATTATATCACTTAGGTAATCAAAGTGGATTAGACCTCCACGACCTTGACTACCAACCCGTTTTGATTTACGTCTTCGGAACGGAAAGTAAAAATTGCCCCAAAGTCAACAACATCGTTCATGCACGATTTGGCAAGTCGCAATATCGTGGGCCGTGGCGAGCGAGACAGAAAATCATTCTTCACTAGTCATGCGCGATCTTGCAACGTCGCATAATTTTTAGCTATTTTGTGACCGAACCTAATACAAACTATAATTTCTTCTGTGGCAAAGTTGTAGCCACGCCACCACTACATCGCTCACTAAGGTCTACATCTAAATAGTTCATCGAAATTCAGGTAGATGGCAGGTAAAAATCACCTAATTCAAGTCCGTCAACTAAATGCCACTCACGCACACATGTGTATAAAAATACGATTTTTCCGAAAGTTTTAAAGGTAAAATTTGATGGAAAACATAATTTTGGTAAGAGAAACTGATAGTCCGCGGATGGGTAATTAATTGAACAATTTAAGAAAATTTTCAAACTTCATTAAAATAGTTTGCGTGATCTATATTGCTCGGCTTGAGTTTGTATGGGAAATTGCCGGACCCATTCACCTTAATTAAATTTATATCCCTAACTAGCTGACCGGGCGAACTTCGTATCGCCAATAAAAGCCACCTTTTAAACCTTCCCTGACCTTCCATAAATATTTCAAGATCAAAATTAGCCAAATCGGTCCAACCGTTCTCGAGTTTTAGCGAGACTAACGAACAGCAATTGATTTTTATATATAAGAAGATAAGACAATCTTATAAATGACAAAGTAATCCTGTCTCTTTATCTGTCTTTCTGTCTCGCTTTCACGCCTAAAGTACTGAACCTATTTAAATGAAATTTGGTACAGATATAGTTTGAACCCTGATGAAGGACATAGGACACTTTTTATCGCTACAAACTGTAGGCCACGTGGGGGAAACCGCGGGGAACAGCTAGTATAATATATCTTTAGTAAATGGAAAAGTACTCGTATTTGTTCCGTGTCTGGATGTTGCGAAAATATTGTTATGTTAAAAATTAACAATGCAGATACATTATCGTAATATTTTTACATACATGCGATGTGAGTATATAATATACTTATGTAAGTATTAATTTACATTTTTGAAACAACAATAACTACTTAACTTATTGGTCTTATAGATGACCTTCAGCTAAAGTTCTATTTATCAGTAAAAATGTTTTATCACAATAATAGATTTAACTAACTACCTAACATAAACGCTAAAGTTTGTATGTATGTTTGTTCCTTTTTCACGCGGAATGGCTCTACGGATCTGAGTAAAATTTGGAATAGAGACAGTTTACTGCCTGGAGATATATATATATAAATACATTGCAACCTTAATATAACGTACCTCAATATAACGACTTCCTCGATTTAACAAATTCTTCGTAATCCCCTTGAATTGTCCATAAGAGTCAATATAAAATATACCTTTACATTGCGAACATTCTTTGCGTACAACCTCTTTATAACGAATTTTCAACTATCAAGAAAAAGTATTCATACCTCTAATTAACGAATTTTGCCAACCCAAAACCTTTATATAAAGTTTCCAGCAATAACATAACTCTTAATCTTATTTTTTTTTTTTTTTTTTTAATCTATATTTATTTATAGAGGGTTTGATCTTATACAGAACATGCCACCCTCATGGGTGCACTCTTAACTATTTACTTACGCTTTATACCTAAATTAACGATTCTATAAATACATTTGGCTTCCTTTGACGTTGGCGCAGACAAAATACTATTGAACATTCCAACATTATTGAAATTAAAGTTGTATTGTAATACAAACTGCTGTCTTTCAGCTTCGTTCCGGACACACTCCGCCAAGATATGAGTAACGTCCTCAACCACATTGCATTCTGTACAGTTTGATGATTCACATTTTTTCATTAAGAACGCAAAACTATTCAAAGGGATGTGTCCGGAGCGAAGTCTGAAGGCCGTCACCACATCGCTGCGGGGCATGTCTGCACCCACATACCAAGGGAGACGGGATAGACTAGGCTGAATGGTCCGATACCAAATCCCTTTGCTCAATGACCTTTCATCGAAATATTCACGCCACAAATCCCTACAACGGCCTCGAACAATATAAATAAGATCACTGAAGTAAGGTAAACATTCGAGTAACATTCCATCTGTGATCGCCTCTTTCGCCAACCGATCAACCTCTTCATTTCCATACAACCCAATGTGCGACGGTATCCACTGTAGTACAATATTCTTGTTTTGTAGCTTACTAATGGAGTCCAATATTCTATAGGCTATCGGTGCACCTCGAAAAGTCGAGGTGCATCGAGCCAGGTGCTGCAGAGCACTCTTGGAGTCCGTTAGTATTACAAAGTTCCCTGACTCGAATGATTCGATGTAAGAAATAGCTTCCGCGATGGCTAGTAGTTCGACATACATTATGGAAATTTTAACATTTAATTTAAATTTAATAGATGACAGTGCCTGCGGATCAAACACAGCTAATCCTGACTCATTATCTACTTGCGATCCATCCGTATAAATTTTATAATAATTAGAGTAGGTTGCAAGTAGATGTTGTTCACAAATCTGCTTCAAATTATGACTTATATACTTATGTTTAGGTTTTTGTACACAATCGATGTTAGGTATAACTGTATTGGAGAGGTCCACATTGCTAACCCATGTATTTAGTGAATACCGCTCCAACTGACGCGTCGAATAAATTGGATAGGTATTAAATGATTCATGTATTGTAACTAACAACGGCTCTTTCCTGCGCCTCCAGTACATGCCCAGCTCAGCTGTTTCGGCTAGGTTTTCTATAGAAAGGATTATCTCATTATCTGTAAACGACTTCGCCTTAAACCAGTACTTGCCAGCTAAGTAATACCTACGGACGTGTAAAGGTTGAATGTTAAGCTCACATTGCATTACGTGTATTGGAGTGGTCTTCACGAATCCACCTATCACTCGCATACATTGATTTTGTAATCTATCTAATTTTATCAAACTATTTTTAAGACCGTTATCATAAAGAAAATTACCATAATCTAATTTAGAGCGAATAATAGAAATGTATAATTTTTTCAAATGGTACGGGTGGACTCCCCACCCAGATCCAGCAAGAACTTTGAATACTCTGATTGACTTAGAACACTTATCGACTAGTTCCGCAATATGTTTTGACCATTTTAGTGAGCGATCTAGCCAAATACCTAAATACTTAATGTTATCGACAATTTCTAACGGCGTATTACTTATCAACAGATTTACATTACATTCCCTTTTATAACCTCTCTTGAAAATGCAAACTTTACTTTTTGATGATGAAATTTCTAAACCTATATCTAAAAGCATTTTAACTAAATTATCTATCGAGTTCTGTAACTTATAAGTACCTTCTTTTACATTTCTACAAATCGAATACAAAACGAAGTCATCCGCGTACTGCGAGATAAACACACCATTGTTTATAATGAACCTGCAAATACTCATAGTTGCTATATTAAAGAGTAAGGGCGAGGCTGGGTCCCCTTGAGCCAAGCCGCACCCAGTGGAACGGCATAGGTACGTGTCCTTAACTATAATCTTCAAATTTCTCTCCTTCAAAAAATTCCAGAAGTAGTGACATATTTTTGAACCAACCCCAATTTGGTCCATAGTTTGCATTAATGAATTTATATTAACGTTATTATATGCGTTATCTATGTCTAAAAAACATCCTATTGTTGTGCTATTATCAGCAAAACCTGTTTGAATTCGCGTAGTTAAACTAACGAGATTATCTAATGTAGATCGACATTTTCTAAACCCTGTAGTGTAAGGAGATAAGATATTGTTTTTTTCTATATACCATTCTATTCGACTGCTCAATATACTATGAAAACATTTACATATGCACGACATCATTGAAATCGGTCTGAGTGAGGAAGGAGTCTGCGAGTCTCTTCCAGGTTTAGGTATCGGGGTTATCGCGATGTTCCGCCATTGAATAGGTACAAAACCAATGGTAAAAAAGTCGTTAAATAGAGCTAGCAATATTAATTTACCGTTCTCGGGCAGGTAATTTATCATTGAGTACGAAATGTTGTCGCAGCCTGGAGTCGTGTCCTTGGCGCGAATACAACGGTCTAGTTCTTGTCTCGAGATTGGAGTTTCTAATGTATCGTTACTAGAAATAAACAAGGGTTCTCGCGGTGATGCGTAATCTGGAGTCAAGCTACGAAGTAACGTACTCGCTCTCTTACTGTCGACGTACTGCCTGGCACAACTACGGCCTTTAAACCATCTCATCTTTCGCCACATCTCGCTTTGTGTAGTTGTTCCATCTAAAGATGTACACAATCCTTGCCAGGATTTATCTCGTACGCAGCGCAATAACTTTTGTGAATCACTAATTTTCTTATTGAGCAACGTTAAATTATTTGGAGTTGGATTTCGCCTAAATGTCGAAAGAGCCAACCTACGTTCTGCTACGGATTTTGATAAATCTACATTCCAATAAGGTTTAGGTCGAAATTTAGTATCTGGATCAGTATTATATTTAATATATGGGATATGAACATCTGCTGCTATATTTAAGTACTCAATAAAGTTATCATATTCATCTTGCAAATTTCCTAACCGATCAAAGTTTGTAAATAAAGCTTCCAGTAAAGTCGAATAGCTAACCCAGTCCGCTTTCTTAAAATTCCGTCGTAAGATATTTCTAGGTAATGTGTTGAAACTTGTAGTAATTTTAATCATCATGTGGTCACTCCCGAGGGTCTCATTGAGAATATTCCAATCAAAAGTTAAAGCTAAATCGGAGGAAACTAAAGATATATCAGGCGCGGATTGTTGTAGTTGGCTATTCACTAGCCTAACTCGAGTTGACCGGCCATCATTCAGCGTTATAAATCTGTTATCTAATATTGCATCAAAAATTTGTAACCCTCTTAAATCTGTCTTATACGACCAATTAGTGTGATGCCCATTGAAATCCCCAACAAATAAAGTTTTCTTATTTAATAAACAAAACACTGAATCCCAATCTTGCTGGCTGGTACGCACTGATGGTGCACAATACACAGCGGCAATGTAATCGATTTGACTGCAATTATAAACTTTGATACATAGAAGCTCTATACCGGGATTATTGCATTGAATGTCATAAATTTGTGAATTAACTGACTTATGTACAAAAATAGCAACGCCACCATAAGCGTCGTCTCTATCCCTACGATAAATATTATAATTCGTTACCTTAAGCTGACTATTTGGTTCCAACCAGGTTTCACATACAGCCGCGATGTGAATTTTTTCCTGGAATAAAATATTTTGAAACGCCTCTAACTTTGGCCTAACACTTTGAGAGTTCCATTGTAGTATAGTTAATTTCACAGTAGTTTTTTTTTTATCCATAGTTCATAAAAAAGTCTAACATTTTTTTTAATATTGGCCAATCCGAAATATTATCCACTACCACTAAGATCAACCATTCTACGCAGCACTTCAGAGTGTTCTTCAACTTAGATTGAATAGAAGCATCCTTCAGGAAAATAATCTCCTTTAATCTGCTAAATAATTCTCCAAAATTTACTTCTCTTTCTCTCTTTTGCTCAAATGAAGCGGAGTCGGAGGTGTTCCGAGGCTCTGCCTGCTGGTTTGGGGGCGATTCAAAAACAAACGCATCCGCTTCTTTACGACGTCGATGTTTTTTTGAAGAAGGTCTCGGGTCATATTTCTCCTGCTCTTCTTTGTGAATCTCCACTTTTGTTCTCATGGTGTTAGCGAGAGATGGCGTATCAAGGTGGAGGAGCGGCGGTGGTGGTCGTGGTGCAAGTTTTACGAGCGGGGGGAATGACACTGACGTCATAGGTATTGGGTTAAATGAAAATAATTTGGGCACTATGTCTGTGGGTGAACTTGGGGCTACATAAATAGTGAGAGCCTTTCTATATGTGCAATTAAACTCGGCCATGATCTCCCTCAACTTCTTTTCCTTTAGGAACGCGGGGCAGCTTTTATACATCGCCATATGTACACCATCGCAATTGACGCATTTATATGATGTTGTGTCGCAATTGTCATGATTGTCTCCACATTTCGGGCAAACAACTTTGTTCGACGGGCACCTCTTAGTCATATGTCCCAACTTCCAACATTGCGAACACTGAGACACGGGGAAGACGTAAGGGTCCACTCTGATCCTTAAACCGTCCACCGCTACGTACCCAGGTAGGAAAGCACCCTTAAAACATAATCGCACTGATTCACTTCGTGCCCATCCGTTTTTTGGACAGCGGCGATTCAAACGAAATATAGATACTAATTCAGCTGGTAACGGACACGTAATTTTATTAAATACATCTTCATCAGATAAATCTAAATCTACATCACGAATGACGCCATATGATAGATTTTTTTCCATCGCCCTTTGTATGCGCCAGCCCTTATCAGTAAATTCCTTGCAGTTTTCTAGTCGATCCGCGCTCAACTCACTCTGCATATCGAGGCGCACTTTAAAGGGACTGACATATTTCACCTTCTGAATATCGCTGATGCCGTTTCTCTTGAATAAATTAGCTAAAGCGAACTGCTTAGGGAGTGTTTCACTACTTGAAATGTACATCTCTATTTTATCTATCTCAGGTTTATGTTTTTTATCCTTTGTTTTTACTACAGTCCATTCCGTATCCTCCTCATCTCCTTTTCTCTTTTCCGGTCTTAAATATCCTTCGCTAACGTCTCTCATCTGCATTATATCCTCCTCTTGGTATAGTTCTACTTCCGCATCTAACATCTCACGCTCATTCAAGGGACTGCTACACGCCATATCCGCCACGTTCTCATCGGTATCCCCGTGGATATCTTCCATATTACTCGAAGTAATCCAGTTGTATTGTGTTCGACCGCACGGCCGCCAGGTAGCCCGACGGACCGTCAGGTATACCTACGCGGCAGTAGCAGCAGCCGATGCGCGCGCGACGTAAACAATTAACTTTACACACATGCACCTCGAACGAATGCCGTATCGAGACTGTCTTAATCTTATAATGTGATTCATGTCTCGACATGAATAAAACTATTCTTTTACCTCTTTATAACGAATTTTAGACCAATCTAACCTCAACATAACAAACCTCAGTTCAACGAATTACTTGATATTACGAATATTTTCTTGTTCCCCTCCGATTTGTTATATCGAGGTTGCACTGTATAAATGTGAAATAACGGAAAACCCTCGTGTGTAGCCACGAGACACAGCTTGTATTGGATATTATGGTAAGATCAACAAAATTAACCACGTTTGAATACCTACCAATTCAATGGTTCATTAGAGAAATCTGCGTATATATTTACATAATTATGTTTGAGCAATCAATGTTTCATTCGTGAGATATACCTATTTGCATATATACATAGTTGGGAACAGAGCGTTTCATTCAATCAAGCTATATCGTACTAATATTATATACGGCAAAGTTTGTGAGTGTGGATGGATGGATGGATGTTTGTTACTCTTACACGCAAAAACTACTGAACGGATCTGAATGAAATTTGGAATGGAGATAGCTTATACCCCGGATTAATACATAGGCTACTTTTTATTCCGGTTCCTGCGGGATAACGGGAAGACGCGGGTGAAACCGTGGGGCGCAATTTGTTATACAATAAAGGGAAGTTTAGTGTGATTTTGCTTTATAGGTAACTTACGTACTACTCTACGTACTGCGGTATTGTTTGACGACTGATGTGGCGCAATGGGCGGATAGCCGACTGCGAAGCGTGAGGTCGCGGGTTCGATTCCCGCTACAGGACAAATATCTGTGCATTGAAAAAAAAAAAAGCGCAAGTATTTGTTCTGTGTCTGGGTGTTGTGGATCCCCGATCCTCGTAGTTTCTGATACCCTAGATACAGGGAAACCTAGTTAGGGGTCAGAGTCTATGTATGTGATTGTGCGGGCAATAAAAAAAAAAATATTTCTTTTAATTAGCGATGCCCCGCGGTTTCACCTGTGCGATACGAATTCTATATCCTTCTCCAGGGTTTGAGCTATCTCCACATCAATTTTCATCACGATCGGTTAATCTGTAATAATGATAGAAATGTTGAAAAATTTTACGATATTTTTACAATTATTATGGTGAATTTACAATTAGTGCAGAATTTAGGACACTTTTACAATCAGTGAAATATCCCCTTCATCATCAGCCTTTTTTACGTTCCCACTGCTGGGACTCTGGCCTTCTCAGAGAGAGAGAGAATGGACCGTAATCTACCACGCTGGCCCAGTGCGGGTTGGTAGATGTCGCATGCCCTTGAATATTGCAGTTTTTGAGCGATGGCAAATCTGCAACTTGCTAAGTCATAGGTGCGGGGCCGAGAGGATTCGTACTCGGTATCGGCGTCTTGTAAGTGGCACGTGTTACCGTTCAGCCACCATCGCTCTTTGGAATACTCCCATTGTTATCCAAAATCTCTCTTGTTTGTTCTCTTTCCAGTATTATTTATTACTCCTCAAGCAAGATTAATTATTCATTGTCGCAGCGTTTAAAAACATACGCTTTTTAAGCCCGGCACCATTATATTAATGGCGGTATTAAGGTGAATAAACGTAGGCTTTACTCCTGGCTATTTTCGATATTCGATGGTATTTTCAAAAGAGGCACTTAAAAGGTAAAGAAAAGGTTCGTGATGTGGTTTTTTTTTTCATATTCTTTCTGTCTCTTATCTTGGAGTATTTTTTTGTCTGCGAATGGGCCTGCGTTGATCACATCTGACCTGATGGTAAGTGACGACGCCGTCGAGGGTGGATCACGCTGTCCCATGAGGTGCCTATTCACTAGAGACTCAGATAGATCTTTTATACCAGACTAGCTGCACCTCAAAGTGTTTTTTTTACATTTTACAATACCATGGAAAAAAATATTTAGTTTTTCCAGAATTTACAAATTAACTTTACCAATTTTTTTTACTCGAAAAATATTTTTAGTAATTAGCTAAAATTGAAAAATAAACCTATCTGGAATTTCTCAAGAAATACTTATCATCGAACACCATTTAATTTATATATTTTGAAAAATAATTCAAAACATTGCATCGGCCGGGAATCGAACCCGGGCCGCCCGCGTGGCAGGCGAGCATTCTACCACTGAACCACCGATGCTTGCTAACATCAAACATAATGCTGAGATTCATTTTATTCATAGACGTCATACGTTAGAATGAACCTTTCTATTCTTTCGTAAACATTATAAAAGTCACGTTTTCTCATCGTTCATATTGATATTACGAGTAGATAACTTGTGGAATTCAAGAACATTATTAGTTTAGGTATTGTTAGATACTTATATTACAGTAACATCTGTTCGTATGTATGCGATAAAGCAGGTAGGTACAGTCAGCGATAAAAGTAGCTGATCATATTCGATTTTCCAGAAGTGTTTTAGATCTGTTGGAAAACAACACAAGTGACACAACACACCTGATGTTGCTTGAATGTTGAAAATAGAAAATGTCAAGCTGAAAATCTCTGCCTGAGATTTTATCATGATTTCCCAGAGCACAAAAACGGTGAAAATTGCAAAGTCATGATATTTTATAAAACTGATTCAACTTATGAATATGACACAAGTTACAGATAAGATGCATAAAACAACCTCAACCGAGAACCACATTTTTTTACACCTGCCCCAACTTACGCCATGTAGGTAAATAAATGTAAATGCTTCAAAAAATAAGCCCTCACTTTTGTCACTTTGCCCCCGAAACTATTTCCAAGCTTCTTGACTCTTCCATTCCAAATTAAGTGTTAAACGTCACTATAAAAGTCACGACTCCAATATGCAAGAGGGAAATAACGAAATAACCCTATTTTAGAATAGACGCGGGAGATTTGTAGAAAATGGAATTGTATGAATCCGTTTTGTTCGGATCCCACCTGCAATGTAAATTGAGAATGCATTCTTATGAAAACGGTGTACGACAATAGGGATGTCACGGTATCGAGTAAATTGAATATCGATAAAATTATACTAAATTCTACTAATATTATAAACGTGAAAGTTTGTGAGTATGGATGGATGGGTGGATGTTTGTTACTCTTTCACGCAAAAACTACTGAACGGTAGATCCGTAAATTTGGAATGGAGATAGCTTAAACGAAGATAAAAAGTAGCCTATTTCCTTTCTCAGGCTCTAGACTATCTCTGTAGCAAATTTCATTTAAATCGGTTCAGTAGTTTAGGCGTGAAGGCGTAACAGACAGATAGACAGAGTTACTTTCGCAAATATACTATTAAGTAGGGATTATAAGTACTAATTTTTAGATCTGCAACAGCAACTGAAATTTCGTTTAGACCAGATTTAAAAAAGATTGTTTGGTTACTAGAACGAATTAGTGGGATACCAGGCCAAAGTGGAATAATTCAAATTTCATTTCTAATTGAAAATGCGCAAAAATTTCGGGTATGAATAACTCAGGTTTGCTCACTTGAGAGCCAGTTCCCTGTCCATGTACCTTCGACCATTTCATTTAACATCAGGTTACTTGTGGTCAAGCATTACATAGTAAAAGGTAAAAATGACATAAAATTATTCACAATATGCCAACTTCTGATTTTATTAGGGCACATCCCTATCCTAGTACATACAGAACCAAGAATTTAATAACACGGTCGCTGCCCTCGATGGTAGCTTTCGTAATCTCTTTTCATATCTACATAATTATATTACATTTCCCACTAGCAAAAGCCCATGTCTATTTTTAACTGAGAGTTAATTGCTCACAAGAGGTGTAATCGATAAATCGTCTTAAAGTCGGGTCCGACGGCTTGCTCCTCAAGCGATCAGACCGGATGGCGCACGTTGAATACACCCTGCCTGGGGCCGTCTTACGCTGTGGGTGCTCGTCTGATTGTTTCTAAGGTTTTCGCACCAAGGGTTCCGCCACAGTATATAAAGAACAGTAGGTTAGCTAAGGCCGCTCGACGAGTTAATTGCCTACTCTTGCGGTGACGCATAGGCGGCGCGTTCCATGCTGAGTGCATGGCCGCTGCCCCGGCCGCCTCCTTTCGTTTATGTGATTGTGTGCGTGAAAAGTGCGTGCGTACACGGTGCCGCTACTCACGCACACATTCAAACCGGCGACGGCCGATTTCTATGAAGCTGAACTACTACTCCTTTACTATGGTTCCGCTAAGTTATTCATTTGGCGGACCGCTAGGGACTGGACTCTACTCAGCTGCTATACTTCCTGAAAGACACATTCTGGGTCTCTTTAAGTCAAGAATGAATAGGCACCTCATGGGCCTGCGTGATCCACCATCGACTGCATCGTCAATTACCATCAAGGGAGATATGGTCAAACGCAGGCCCATTCACACATAAAAAAAGAGGTTCATTTTCCAAAAAACCAAGCCGCGCCAGACCAGACGACCCACCGTAGGACCGGGGTGTCATCGTCGTCCGTAGCTGTACTTACATCGCCAAGAGATAAGTAAGTATTTGTGTTTATAAGATTTATGTTTGAAAGTTAACTCGCTAACTCCAATTCAGTAGTAGTATGTCAAATATCCGTCAAACATGCTATACCTAAATACTAATGTTGACTATGGAATTGAGTCACTAAGAGGAATAATAATGACTTATAACTTTCTGCTTTCTATGTACATCATTATCGCAGCATCTTACGATGCCATTGCTGGGACTCGTGTATCTGAATCACAGAGAACAAAGAATCAAATCTAAAACCTACCTTTGAATTTATTAATTTTCATTCATTAATGACTTAAACATTTTTAAGTCAGCGTATCCATGTTGCTGGCAAAGCCCCGTTAAATTGCAATGCTAATAGTATGGTAAATGCTTGCTAATTTATATGCAAAGTTGTGATGAAACGCAAGCGAATATTTCACAATCTCTGCCGAACAATCAGCATCCATTGTAAACTTGCAGAATGTGGATTTTATTCCGTCGGTATCGCAATTTATGACATATTATTGTTATGCAAATATTTCCACCTATCTATCAGGAAATGTAACTTGTTTCAGTGAGCTGACTGCATAAAGCCACACGTTGTTTTTTCCACGGACATTAAAATACATAACATGAAAACTGAGAGATGAATAAACGATGTCAACGGTAAAATAATGCGTCATATTTTTTTTGATTGTTTAGTAATGGCGTCACACGATTAGTGTATTTGACAGTGTCAAGTATAAACTACTTCAAACTCAGAGAGTTGTATCAAGTTTATACTCGTATGATGATGATGATGAGATGAGGATAGAAATTAAGTAAAGTAATGGTGCTTTACTTAAACTTTCCACGGATTTTTTTTGGAGCAAGTAGAAAAGTCACTTTCACAGCTTTATTTCAATTTCCTACAATCATACACATTAACGAACACATAATGGTTAATAATGCACCAATATTACACAGCATTATAAAGCTGTCAAATTGAAACGAAATGTAAATGCATATTAATATTTCTCATAAGAATTGAATTACTGAGTTAAAAATAAAGGCCCTTATTTCGTTGTCCATCTAAGCACGTAAGGCGGGCGCGTGGAATGACCGCTAAAAAGCACATTATGACCTGACACGTTATTGGCAAGGAATCTTGATAGTCATAGCGAATAAGGGCAAAGGTGTTTCATTTATGAAAAATCCTGTATCTTATTTTCTCTATTGTCAACTGTCTTCAATATGAATTCATATTGAGATATGTTTATTTCTCTAAACAGATCTGCGTGAAATTTGTTATGGAGATAATTTGAATACTAGAGGAGGACGAAGGTTACTTTTTATCGCAATCCTACTACTAATATTATGAATGCGAAAGTTTGTGTGTGTGAATGTTTGTTACCACGTATCACTGTACCTAATTACTAAACCGATTTTGATGAAATTTGGAATGGGGATAGCTTATATGCAGGATTAACACATGCACTTTGTATCCCGGAAAAAGGTTCGTGCGGGATAACGACAAGACGCGGGTAAAACCGCGGGGCGCAACTAGGAAATTATAGTACTCGCTGTTGAAATCACGGCGAAATACTTTTCTATAAATTTTAGTTCTTTTTCTTAGTACCTAACCTACCTACATACATGGTTACCCTAGTTCCAGCAAGTGTTTACTATGCGGCTCGTAAATATATGTGTATTGACATACTTATTGAAGAAACCGGGAGGAGACTGGGACGTTTGTATTAAGATATTCTTACTGCGCCACGGAGGCGTTTATCCAACAAAATTGCTATGGAAACATTGAAATTACCTACCACGCAAACAGAGTTTTTGCTACATTTCGTTTACCTCTATTTGTTGATGACTGTACAGTTTGTTTCACTGCCAATATTGAAGAGAAAAACAAACAATTTTATAGTATCATCGCTTCATTTGCCGACGCGAGTTCAAACAAATGAAATTGCCAATTGTTCGGCAAAATTGTCAACTGGAATTCGCATGGCGAACGCTGTATTCGATTTTTGCTGCTGATTGTACAGTTTTGTTTTGTCGAGAGTAATGTTTGTGGTGCTGACTGTAAAGTTTTATTTTCAGTTTTACCTTTTCATGTCGCAGTGTCTTATTGACATAAATAAAACGCTTTCCGACAAAATCAGGAACATGTACCTAAATGCTGATGCCAACGGAAGACCAGCGCTGGTTTACTAATCAGCATTTTGCTGAGTTGGGGCCGATTTGCGACAAGATGACATGCTTGTGTACCTTTTTTCCATGTACCATGAGTCAATTGTTGCAAATAAATGTAAATTATATTCTATTCTATTGGTACCTATTGATGATTGTTTATTTTTGACAAAACCTTGTGCGAGAAGTACTTGAATAATTGTCGCCCTGCGCCGACCCCAAATAAAATGTGACCAGGGCAAGATGATTACGACGAAGATGGTGATTTACAAAACATCTCTCTCCGCTCTGGTGGAAACCGGGTGTTAATCTCAATATTCTCTCCCTAGTTCCTTTTGCTTGTAATTCATGCTGGAACCCGAGACTACCGTGAGTTATGTCGTGCCAGCTAGCTAGCTATATTTGGGCTAATGTACCTAGTTGAATAGTGAGACATAGTGGTTTAATTTGATATACGGGGTCTGGAGCTCTAGAACTTTGCCGTAAGTCTTTCATTTTGTGTAAGATTTGTTAGTGCAGCAGATGTATTATGTAGGAATATAAATGTTTATTTTGTTTTATAGTATTTTTTGACAGCAGAACACGTTTGTTTGACAACCATCGCTTGGTTTAAGCTAGTTTTACAGTTCACAGTTTACAGTTCAGGGCCCCTAGCCAAGATGCATTCTGCAATCGTTGACGCTAGTAGAAAACAAGAAAAAAATATTGGTTTGACATATTTCAACGCTAAGTCACGTGGTCAGAAATATGTCAAACCAATACTTTTTTCTTGTTTTCTATTAGCATCAACGATTGCAGAATGCATCTTGGCTACGGGCCCTGTTTTGACTACAAGTCACATATGAAGTTAAGTGAAGATGAGGTCGAAGATGGCGTCACGCTACTAGAACTGGCTCCCAAGTGCGACTGCCGGAATACACCGATAGTTTCTTCGCGACAGTCTCTCAAGGTTATCACTCTCAAGCTACCACTAGCCAGGCGAGCACTAGAGAATACCCTACCACCTAACCTAACCACCACCACATAATGTGTAGATACTTTCCTAGAATATATAACACCTTGCATGCTATGTATGTATACCTACACATGTTTGACAAATAAATAATCTTTATCTTTATCTTCACCTCGCTATGGTTTTTCGTCTTCAAAAGCGGAAACTCGTTGTAGGACTCGTAGTACCAACCTATATAACATCGCTAAAGAAATAAACATATCAACAATTTCAGTTAGACACTAGACGTATATATAGAACGACATGTCTGTCTCTCAGTAAGCAAACACATTTTGCTCTCCACTTCGTAGCTTACATCTACACAGTATATATTCTGAAGTACAGAGCAAATCGCAACTATTTCCTCGCATCATGCTTTATCTACTAAGATGTTGCACATCAAAAGCAGCTCGCCTTCACGTTGCGACATACAGGGTGTCTGAAACTATCTATCTTCTAAATATATATAACTCAAAGGTGACTGACTGACATAGTGATCTATCAACGCATAGCCCAAACCACTGGACGGAACGGGCTGAAATTTGGCATGAAGGTAAATGATATGACGTAGGCATCCGCTAAGAAAGGATTTTGATTAATTCTACCCATAGATTAAGTAGACTATATACTACGTATAGATGGAAATCACCCATAGAACGACACAATCGTTAGAGAAGTGAACGAAATGACCTGCGCCAGATGAAGGTTACTATGGAGTATTCTGTGACGATAGTGCTTGAAACGTCAGGCGGCAAATATCGATATCGATCTGTAGTGATGGGACATTTAAACCCAACCCACTATCGATAACCCATTCCATTTCCTATTTTATGTTTTCAATAGCTTAAGGTTTTTAAATAATGAAACTCAGTTTTAATATTTAAATTTATATTCAGATAAATAATACTACCACTTCGATTCGGAACTTTACAATTTCTTCAATCAAATCAAATTAAGTTGGGGGTTTATACAAAATTTTAATTGTTTGATATATATAATCCAAATCCAAGAAATTAGAATGGGCAAGTGTCTTTCTTGAACTAGCTACTTACAACTATTACAGCAATCAAATTAATATTAGGTACTATACAAAATTGAATTAACAATTTGATTATAATACAAATCTAAAGAAATTATACACAGAATGGCCATGTACCTATATTAAATAAGCTACTTATTAATTATACATCAATCAAATTAAGATTAGGTATGTACCATACAAGATTTAATTAACTGTCTGATAAATATATGTAATACAAATCCAAGAAAATGACACATAGAATAGGCACATGCCATCATACAAATTTGTACTTACAACAGCTATACATCAATCAAATTAGGTACTATACAATATTGAACAATCTGATATACAGTGCAAATCCTAAGAAATTATATTATTATACACAGTATAGGCATGTACCTATATTAAACAAGCTACATAGAATTATACATTGATTCATCGTTATAAACCGAATATAACTAATACATAATAATATAATTGACTATCGGGTTGGGTGTAGTAACTGGGACCAGGCATTTCAAGATTTTGTGAATATGGTGGGTAAAATATGCTGCAGTACAAAAAAATTAAAAAAATACCAAACCCGATACCAGCTGGATACATATTGGCCACATTGACATTCATGTTAGGCTCTATATCTATGTTCAATACAAAATCTCTGTTTTTATTTTTCTATTTCTATAAATGATAGGTATTACTTACTCAAGAGTCCTGGTTTCAATTTCTTTTGGTCCAAATAGGGTTGGGTGACTCACAAGCAGTCTTCTCCTCTTCCTAAGATATTTTTCCTCGAATTGATGGCCACATAATTATTGTTGGAGCATTTACATCAGCTATATATTGACTATGTGGCTGTACCAAGTCCAACTAAATTTTCCTCTGGTCTCGAGAGCCAAAAAAGCACGAGTTGATTGTTCAGCTACAATCAGCAATGCAGCGCGAGCGAGACTGCGAGAAGACATTATTATTCTAAAACAAACATAACCTAAATGTAATTAATTATTCTGTAACCTAACAAGATGCTATTTCATGTAATTTAAGACGGCACAGGCTTAGCACTACTTACGTTTTTGTCTGTTAGCAGTTAGTTGTTGATTGATGATACAGGTTTTTAACCTTGTGATCCTTGTCATTATAGAAATGATATGTAAGATAAAATGTAATTCTAAAGAGCAACGGTTTTAATTTCAAGTACCTAGTTTTTGTTTCTTCGTTAATCGCTTCGCAACTTTCGCAAGCAATCAAAGTGAAAAAGAGAAATTGACGAAACTGTGCGGGACCGGGAAAATATGGCGGGCGTTATTTCACAAAAAGTAAAAAAACACAAACAAAACTTCGTCTGATAGATTATAAATAATGAATTACTGAATGAAATTGAATGAATGAAGCCTGTTCAAAGTGTTCATGTTCACCAATCTCATCTGGCGCAGGTCACTTCTAAGAGCATAGACGATGTTCTGTGATTACCTGCCGTGATTCTACCCTCAAGGGGATAAAATAGAGGATGAAAGTTTGTATGAAACTTTGTCAATTTTAAACCGATCAGGCTGAGACTTTGCATGCATGAAGCTGTAGCCCATGTGGGTAAAACCGCGGGGAACAGCTAGTCTATCATAAGAATAATTAAGAAAACAGTGTTTGTCAAGAAGATCTCATGCTTGGGCCACACTAAGGTCAACGTCAAGTGAAATGTCAATGCCTATCATCGCGATAAATATTGCGTTAATTATTAACGCTCAAGTATAAGTTTTGCACTCACGATTGAAAGGCGAGAAACTCGTCCGGTGTTCAGGTAATAGATGCCCGTTTTCATGGAGTATGCGTGGCGACGAGGGCTGATATTTTTATTAATTAATTGAGATATATGTAGGTACTATATTTAGACAACACTAAAAACTTGTCTAATATTTATGGATTTTAGCTGCGCCGTTTCACCCGATTTCACTCACGAACCAGAACTGCAACATTCAGACTTTAGATAAATCAGCCATTATACGACTCATATCATGGATGCGATCCTAGTTCTATGAAAGAACTAGATTATTCGCTCTTGCTTCGTAAATATATTATTTTCGAAACAGCCTGTATCTACATTCCTATACCAAGATGTGAAGCAATTTGGTTGGGAAATAGAGGAACTGTATGCTAAAATGCGGTCTCCAAATTAAGTGGTAGAAATGAAGGCAAATGAGGTAGAAATACTCGTACTAACTAACTATACCTACCTATACTAGGGAATAAGACAACCGGCCCCGGTTCGAGTTCGGCCGAAATAATGTAATTACATACTTAATGTGATTTTAATTTGATTTTATTTTGGATTTTTAATGTGACAGTGGAGTTTCCTCATGCTGGGCCCACACTAACGGGAAATGCCGTTCAATATCGCGATGATTGACGTTTGACATAAGTGTGGACACGACATTGGACAACGGCATTCACATTGGCGTTTGACGTTAGCTGATAACTCAAGTGCATTCACGTTGACCGTTCAAGTGTAGCCACTCACATAATAGCGTTAATAATTACCGCAATATTGATCGCGAAGATAGGCATTGACATTTCCCTTGACGTTGACCTTAGTGTGGCCCGGGCATCACGATGTTTTCCTTCACCGTTTTTGAGCGATGGAAAATTCGCAGATAACTTAATTTAAAAAAATAGGAAGCGAAGAGAGTTTTTATTGAAGGAAAACATCATGATGAAACCATAGCTTGGTAGCGTAGCTAGCTTGCTTGGCTATATAGGGCATTTTCTAGTGCACGCTTGGCTAGCTACTATTCTCAAGTTAGGAAAGTGTCAAGCACCTATTGGTGGGTTCTCGAAGCCTCACTTGATTCACGTATAGCGTGGTCATAGATGCAGGACCGGGATGGGATGCGAATACGGTATCGGCGTTAACGCAAGTACACTCAATACCCTCTTTGGAGGCTATATATTTCTTCATGTTTTATATATTCCTTCAGTTAGGTAAGTGTGATAAGAGGCACCCCTGTCGTAGCCTCAACATATCTCAAACTATTTCAGTACTATCTATACCACAAGCAAAGTTTCCAAACGTTAATCCAGTTCTGTCGTTTGTACGCCCTCGGCTAATGACATTATTCGCGTTAGTGAATTTATGCCCTCATTTTAGTTTCACAGTTCTCTTAGTTGAGGAACTCGGTCGGCGATGGTTGCGCAAACAAGTTGGGACAGTTTTCCGTGTGGGTAATATTTCAACTTTGACGACGATAGAGTCGAGTTTATAGAGTGCTAACTTATTGGAATTGAGTAAGCTGAGTTGAGAGTTGAGTTGAGGCGAAGTTGTGGTGGAGTTGAGGTGGAATTGAGGTGGAGTTGAGGTGAAGTTGGTTTCTTTTGTTTTCGATTTGTTTGTGTATTTTAATGTTTACTTTTTGTGATTATTTGTCGTGTGTATTTTTATTTTATTTTTTTACTTTTTAAACTAGTTTGTTGTTATTATACATACTGTGCTGTGATAGTACCCGTGCGTGACGTCACCTACCGGCACCAACGGAAGACCAGCGCTGGTTTATAAGAACCTGCATCATGCTGAGCTGGTGCCGGTTTGTGGTAAAAACAGTAACTGTTCAGTTATTTAGTTAAGTATTATATTTGTATTTTTACTTTTATATTTAATACCTATTTAATTACCTATCTAATGTAAGTGTATGTATGATTTTTTACTACAAATAAAAATATTGTCTATTGTCTATTGAGTTGAGGTGGAGTTGAGGTCTAGTTGAGATGCATGTTGAGCTCTATCGTAATAAATATTTCCACTTGGACCAACATTTCACCCCCCACCGGCGGCATAAATAAAACATTCCAAAAGCGTCAATGTAGCAAAACAAAGACAGCTCCAGACAACAATTGGCACAAAAATTAAAGCGGCCATTTGGTCGACATTGCAGTTAATACGATACTAAATTTAACGGGTGCTGCTGCGAATGGTTTTTATTCAATTAAACGCTCCGTGTCTGTTATAGCTGCTGGCTTGTTACGGCGGAAACACAATTTTAGTACTAATAACGTTATACTCAGTTATTGTACGGCAACACGACATCCGTACGTGGATGACACAAAGCGGCTCGCTTCTACATTTATTATTATTAATACACTGAGAAAAAAATCTTACTTTCCTTCTGAGTCCTTTCCTTCCAAGACCGATTCCTTCCTTGTTTTACTTTAGTTTTCTTTCTGAAGCACAAGTCCTTCCCTTTTGACTCAGAAGGAAAACGGTATTTCGGAAGGTCTTTTTTCTCCGTGTAGTAGTAGTTCACTACAATCCCAAGTTTGCCATCTAAATAGACCGATATTTTATAATAAGATTTCTCTTTAATCCTACTATCCTACTAGGATTATAAACATAAAAGTTTGTGAGTAATGAGTATGGATGTATCATCATCATCAGCCTGTATCAGTCCACTGCTGGACATAGGCCTCTCCCAAAGTACGCCACTGAGCCCGGTCTTCGTCTCTACTCATCCAACTACTGCCAACCACTCGGCGCAAGTCGACGCTCCACCTATATGGATGTTTGTTATTCTTTCACGCAAAATCTACTGACGGATTTTGATAAAATCTGGATTGGAGATAGCTTATACCTTGGATTAACACATAGTCTACTTTTCATCCCGGAAAACGGCTAAGCTAGTTCACAATATAATATAATAAGACCCTTTTATCATTAAAAGATAATGCTAAAGTTCCCACACGCAACCTTTCCCAAAGTTTATTTTAAGGCCGCCCTTCTTGGAACCATATTTCTTTAGATATTGTTATGAACACATTTGATATATGTAGATAAGCTGATCCTAAGCTAGTAACAAAATCCCGTCATAAGCTTCTTAGTCCCTGAACGCTTTTAGTTGTAAGTCTTGTACCTACCATGATAACTCGCTTTGATCTTAACCTAATCTTGGGAGATTTAGTTGCATTAAATGTGTAATGGAGACTTGTGCCTACCTGTCATAATGACTTCCCTCTGGTTTAATTTACTTTCTGGCTACCAAATGTGGTCAAAATTATTTTATTAGTGTTTATATAGACTTCGTCTTTCCAGCGATATCTGGGACGACCGACAGGGCGACGGCCACTCGGCCGAAGGAACGAAGGATTTGCGCGAGGTCCAGGTGGAGGACTGGCAGGAGGTGGCGCAGGACAGACCGAAGTGGCGTCTTTTGTTATCGGAGGCCAAGACTCACTTTGGGTCGTTGCGCCATCTCAGTTAGTTAGTTAGTTAGTTTATGTAGAAGTAGTTTTAGCACCCGGATCGCTGAGCAAGACTCGTGAGTATCGTGACGCATTGGGACGGGCGACGTCGCCGAGGCAGGCCCCAAAAAAGATGGCGTAACTCATTTCAAGAGTGTTGGTCTGAGGTTGCGAGGTATTGAGATGTCTGGAAAGAAATGGAGGAGACCTTTGCCCAGCCGTGGGTCAGTATAGGTAAATAAAAAAATGGAAGTAGTTTGTATATTCATTGAAAAGTAAAATGTAAAGCAGACGTCAATTCAATTTCAATTTGTCCGTTAAAATTGTTCATACAAACTTTAACATCATTTTGATGGGGGTGATTTACACAAAACCCTTCCTCAGTGCACAATACAAATCAATATCTATACTCTAAATTCTAAATTTCATGTTTCTAGGAAGCGATTAGAGCATAAATCAAATGCCCCACTGTGAAGCAGTGTTAAAAAAACTCATGGCGTCACCTACGACCGCATCGTCACTACACATGAGGTGGCTGTTGTGGTCAAACGCTAACCTGTAAAAAGTAAAAAAAAAATTGGTTGTCTGTAAAGTTGGTTTACTGACGATAGTTGAACTTGACAACGTCGATTGGCCGATAGTGCTTCTTTGTCGCTCGTTCCGCGCTCTCGCTTGCACTTCAAGCCTTACATGGAACGCCTCAGAGCGAGGTAACGCCGCATGAGTCATGTTTTTTCGTGCGTGCAGCCGGCTCTATCGAATTATAAGACGTTGTCACGTCAAAAAGAAAAACTATTTTTGAGCGCGTTTCAATAGTAGCGTCAACGTGTCAGAATGATCAAATCTGAGTACGCCTCATCTATTCACGAAATTGTAGCGAGAAAGGGAGAAACATAAGAATTCCTTTTAGGGCTGGATGCTTTTACGGGTTCCAGCGTTTCAGGCGCCTTTTTCTAAAGTATTTGAGTAGAGGCTGACTTCTTTGTTAGAATGGACGATAAAATAATAATGGAAATGCGAAAAATCTGTGTGCTGTAAGACCATAACTTCGTCATTTTTGATGAGTAGCTGATCGTTCTCGATTTTCCAAATGTGTTTCAAATCAGTAATAATGTAATAACTATTATTGTTTTTTTTTAAATATTACATGGTATCATTTAGACCACAACATAACACACCTAATTTTAGGTGATGATGAGGTAAAATATTGGTGTATAAGATGATGAGGATCATAGAAAAAAGTGTGATTGTTCAGCGACTTCTGTCGTTGACTGTACCATGATAAGGAAACCAGGATCTGATGATGGTATCCCAGAGAAATCGAGGGGAAAGGGAAGTCGGTTATTTTTTTGTTAAAAATTATACTTGTTATGATTTTTTTTGTGTATATTTGGTAGGTCTGAGAATAGGTCTTATGGCTTGCGTACACCAAATCCGTCATCGGCCGAAGTATGCTCGGGCGTCATCGGCCGAACTCGGCCGATCAAATCAAACGTAAGTAAATGAAACAGAGCGCATACACTGCTACTACCGACGTCGTCCGTTGACGCCCGATAACGGACGATCAACTTACGAGTCCGAACGTGTTTGGATTTTTTGTCAGTTTTACCGGCTTCTTTCTGCTATCGAGTCGTTATTTGGATCAAGAATGGATATTGAAAAATACATTTTCTAAAAAATACATTCGTTCTAAATCCTCCATTTTTAAAAACACGTCTGTACTCTGTAGTTGCACAGTTCAGACTTCATAAGTTCTACCGACAACGGCCGTTATCGTTTGCAGTGTATTCAGTTGAACGTCCGAGTTACTCGTCCGAGTAGTTCTGTCCGCCATCGGCCGACAAAATCGGTTTTGGTGTACGCGTACCATTAGGTTATTTTTTTATACCCCTAGGTGATAAGGATCCTGAAATAAATACTTTTTTTCATCGTGCTAAAGTTTAGTCCACGCAGATGAAACCGCGAGGAGCAACTAGTAATTTTACAAAATTGATAAAATAATAAATGACATAGTTTGCAAATCAAAGTAGACCAAGTTCGCCAATCTACAGCGGTATGATTAGGGTTGCCAACAGATGTCAAGCTTGAAGGGTTTCAAAATGTCATATTACCATAAAATACACGCGCGGTATCTCCCACACTGATCTTTTTATGCAAAACAGTGGAATTTACATGAATATCGATTGTAGATAGAACATACATGCATTAAACATTTTCATAAAATTTAGGGCAGAAGACAGCAGACAGCAACTTGGTCATTTGTTTTCTCGGCTCAGAGAGATAAGCTTGATTTATCTCCGAGCTAGAACGGATGCCTTTTCACATCTTTTTTTTTTAACTAATTCATTCGTAGTATAATTTAAATCTTAATCATTTCTACCTATTGTTTTTGATAAATAGTTAGATAATAGTATTTAATTAGCATAAAATTAAAATAAATTATATGTTAGGTAGGTCTACTTATGGAGATACAATTATGATTTATAACGAATACACTAATAAATTATTTATATCAGATAAATAAATGGAAACACCGAAACCGAATTGTATCCAACACATAGCTATCTGACCCCTGACTAGAATTCCAAGTACCAGGGTCTCAAAAACTATGTGAATCGGAGGTACATATAAAAATTAATTTTAAATTTAAACACCCCGACAATCATAGAACAGTTTCGATACATAAAGTCAGAATTCTCATTAAAAAAAAACTAAATCAAAATCGGTCCATCCATTTGGGTGCTATGATGGTACAGTCAGCGATAAAAGTAGCTGATAGTACTCGATTTTTCAAATGTATTTAGATCAGTAATGTTTAAGGTTTTTTTTTATCCTACGAGGTTGCGTGTGATCACAACACGACACACTTGATGTTAAGTGATGTTGCCGTCAAAGGTTGGTGTTTAAGATGATGAAGGTAATTCGATTTTTTTAATGTACAGTGGCTTTTTTCGTTCACCGTACAACAAAGAAACGAAAAACTTCGGGGTTAAAAAATAAGCTGTGGAATGGATCCTACTAATAATAAACGTGAAAATTTGTGAGTATGGATGGATTAAATGGATGGATGTATGGATGTTTGTTAGTTACTCATTCACGCAAAAACTACTGCACAGATCTGAATGAAATTTGGACAGGAGATAGCTTATACCCTGAGTTAACACATAGGCTACTTTTTATCCCAGAAAAAGGTTCCTGCGGGATAATGGGAAGACGCGGGGCGCAACTAGTACGGAATAAATACGACCTACTTATTTCGAATCTATTTATGAAATGGAATAGGCACTTCGATATTCTTGCCATAATATAAGCAATAGGTGCGGACTCGCAGCTATATCTGGGTTTGTACCGATTTCTCATCTCCGAAATACGGCGCAGAGCAAATTGCTTTTTAAATTGGCTAAGTTAGGTGTGCGCCGATAACGACTACACTTTTTAAAATTGTTAGATTATTCGATGGATTTTCTTTGTATTTCTAATGCATTGCAGTGACAATAGATTAATTTTGAAATATACTAGCAGTTCGCTTCGACTTCGCATGGCAAATAGGAAATAGGCATATTTTGTTTACATACGAAATTCTCATGGCAAGAGCACTCTCAGTCTTTACCCAACTTTTTAAATCTTGGAGAATTTTTTAATAAAAAAATGATATTAGTGACAAACGCAGTAGGTGCAATAGAATACATACATTGACGCGTGTCCAAGATTTTGAAATGTTGAAGTTCAAAAGTCTGGATGGCACTGAAAATAGGCCAGCCTGATTGTAACTCAAGTGAGCGTCATGCTCGTCGGATCACACATACAAATAAAGATAGATACAAGGAGCTAAAAACAACAAAAAAATGTTTTGTCGATCACCATGGACAACAGAAAAGTATCCTTGTATATCTGAAAGTTATAACGTATAGATGGTAAATACACGCACGCCGTCAGGCAAATAAAAGCCACATTCAGTCGTAACACATAAGGATACAAACGACTACTATTAGAATTTGGTTTTTAAACGTGATACATTATATATTTGTATTTGTTTTTAGAGATAGGCATTTGACCTCAGACTCTCCTGATAGTAAGTGTTGATGGAGCATGCTTGCCTAGAAGACACCTATCCACTCTTGACTTAAAGGCTCCCAAGTAATACTTATCGGGAAACAAGGACGCTGGCGAGGTGTTCCACTCCTTCGCCGTTCGAACATTTGTCCCGTAGCGGGAATCGACCTGCCGATTCATCAAAATCGGTTCAGTAGTTACGGTGATACGTGGTAACAAAAATTCACACACACACAAACTTTTGCATTCATATACTGTTTTAAACTACCATGGTCAAAAACATTAGAAGTAGGTTTTATAACGGGATAATTACCATGTATTTGTTTTTGTTTGAGTTCTCGATATTTCGGCGCTTGCAACAGTGCCGAAATATCGAGAACTCAATACATGGTAATTATCCCGTTATAAAACCTAATTCTTTTGCATTCATAATATTATAGTAGGAAAAACACCGTTTTGTATCCAAAAAACGTAGCTCACGTACCTTTTCCGAGGATGATGGTTTGAAAATAGTTTTACGCTGCCGTTAGCAATTCATAAGTGAGTATAAAAATGTAAGTTTTTCTGCTTAGAATGCTAAGTCAGTAGGTATCGGAAAGGGGAACTCATAAAAACTCAGCAGATGTTTCCCATTTTCATTTGGTATGGTTCCTGTCGTAAATTATCCGGGGAGGAAATATTGGTCCGATAGGCGCGGGATGCGGGTGGCGCAGTGCCTTGGGCTAGCTGTATTGTGACTTCTACCTATTAGGTTCTGAGCTTCTGTAAATATTATCGTAAATATTATTAGTAAATATTATCTACAAAAAAGTCCGCGATGGCATATGTCTATCTCTTAAGGATAACATACTATAACTACTTTTTTACATTTTAAAAGTTGATAAAAATGCCGACTAAAATCAGACCGTGTTATCCATACTTTTATATTAATCCTTATCCAAATAAATCATTTCGTTTTCAAGATTGTTTCAATACCTGTAGATTACTTTTTGAATTTTTCAAATCGGACATTCCATTCAAAAGATATTACGAAATTAAAATGTCAATCTAATGGAAAATAAAATCCCCGCGCCGCCCGCGCCCCGCCCCGCGATCCATAGCCATGCAGTGGCCGCAGCACAGCGGGTAACGCGGCGGGCACCGAAGTGCGGGAATAATTTTGGAGTATACAGAATATATACGCTTTCCCGCCTAAACTACTGAACTGATTGAAATGAAATTTGGTACATAGATAGTTTGAACCCTGGGGAAGGACATAGGATACTTTTTATCGCCATAAACTGTAGCCCACGCGGGTGAAACCGCAGGGAACAGCTAGTAGAATATAAATATTCACATTAAAGCAAGAACTGCAAAAACTTGTGAGTCAACAACTCTCTTAAACCCGAATTTAATCCCTTAGCAAGCCTCAGATCGAGGCTCAAAGAACCGTAGATATGGCTTGGTGATTGCGAGCTTTTATCCGAATCCAAAAAGATTCGGGACGTGGCTTTTCTGCGGAGCTCGGAGCGATGAAATATGAAGACATAGGTACGCCTATAATATCGAAACCTGGTAATACGGAATTGCAACAAAAAATCTAGGAATAAGTAAATGAAAAAACTTTACCAAGTAGAAATAAGGTAGAAAAACTTTCTTAATATATCAAAGAATCACACGAGTTGACAGCAGTGCAATATTTTATACATTTTATTGCGAATAGACCTGATTTGAGCGCCGCGCTATCCCGACCGTTTCCATTAGGAGGTACCTACCTGATTGTATTATATTATTTACTAGCTGCGACCCGCGGTTTCCCTCGCGTGAACTACACTCTCAGTTATACCTACTGTAAACTTTAACGCGATAAAAAGTATCCCAGTATGTCCTTCTCCATACAGGGTTTGATCTATCTTCATTCCTCCTAT
Organism: Opisthograptis luteolata; assembly: GCA_931315375.2. Classification (NCBI taxonomy): domain Eukaryota; kingdom Metazoa; phylum Arthropoda; class Insecta; order Lepidoptera; family Geometridae; genus Opisthograptis; species Opisthograptis luteolata. Next base: position 11,155,049 of record OV928042.1, read on the forward strand.
GATGTATTGATGAATTATAAGTATATGAACTGGATTGTGTTGTAGTATGGATTGGTAGTGACGTCGGTTTGCAACGCTTAGGTCGTGGGTTCGAATCCTAACGAACTTCGAACGGCGCCCGTTTTCTTGCCGATTTCGATTCATTGTTTAGGTACTTACCTGTACCTCTGCTTCACCTTAAACTATCTTCATACCAAATCTCATCATGATCGGACAGTCACACAGATGTCAGATGACAGACAGACAGATGACTTGTGGTCAAAAACGACCCTGTACAATAAAATAAATAAATTTGTACATCCTACTTAATATTATAAACGTGAAAGTTTGTGAGTATGGATGGATGGATGGATGTTTGTTACTATTTCACGCAAAAACTGCACAACCGATTTGAGTGAAATTTGTAATGGAGATAGCTTATACCCTAGATTAAAGCATAGGCCACTTTTTATCTCGGAAACGGTTCCTAGGGATGACGGGAAGACGCGGGTGAAACCACGGTGCGCAGCTAGCTAGTAGCTAGCAGCTACGAGTGGATAATCTGGGTGTGCTGGATCCGCAGTCCTTGTAGTTTCTTATACCCTAGATGCAGGAGATCCTAGCAAGTGTTAAAAGCTATAAGTGATTAGGTATGTATGTGTTTCATCATCATCATTAGCCCATTACGTTCGCACAGTTGGGACTCTGGCCTTCTCTCATAGAGAGAGAATATTGGCCGAAATCTACCACGCTGGCCCAGTGCGGGTTGGTAGATGTCAAAGGCCGAAAGTATGGGCCGTAATCTACCACGCTAGCCCAGTGCAGGTTAGTAGACGTCGCATACCCTGGAATGTTGTAATTTTATTTTATTTTATTTTACTCTTAGGGAAAACAAACAGCCTTAATTAACAAAGTTAGAATAATAAAGTGAGTACAGTTGGCCTTTAACAGTTTTCACATATAGGAAGGTATTTATGCTATATGTCCAAAGACAATACATACAAATGAAGTACATAATTAACAATACAATAAATAATACGATACAAATAATAAATAATACAGCCTTGAAATAAAAATAAATAATGATACCCAATAGAAATAAAAAAAATAAATACAATAATTGCCAAATAAACCATACATTTAAAACAATAATACATTTTTAATATGGTTCATTAAAGAAAGTATTATTAACAATAAGCTTAAAACCATTATGCCTCATCATAAATAGATCTAAGTTTGGTGAGTATACTGAATTAAACAGTCTACCGACGATATTGATGTATATTGATAATATTGATATTGTGTTTGTGTGGGTGTTATTATTGTAAACATTTATTTTCACTAAACAAATCTCACCACTTACCTGTTTTCTACGATCTACGGTAAGGGTTTCATCGTAGTTTTCGATCATATTGGTGCTCGCTCGACTGAGTTTGCGGCTTATGGCAAAGGCATACTAATATCGTTTAGTTACAGAAAGATAGGCGTAATCCCTTAGAAGAATTGCTGGGCATCTTGTTTGGATCGCGGCCATGAAGGGCTTTAGGGATTTTGCATTTTCCAGGTGATTTACGTTTTGATGTTTAGGTTTATATCATCAAAAAACTTTTCCTTTTACATAGTCAATAGTAATAATTAATTTTATTCAATAGGATACATTGTGATCACTTTAAAACGTCAACTTAAAACTAGCTACGCCTGTTGAAACCTCCTTACGCCAGCAAAAGAACAGGCAAGAAACGCCCGGCAGATATTTTTTTTTATTATTTCATATTTAATAGGGTATTTAGTAAGTTTTGTTCAAGTCACCAGATTTTAAGTGATGCGCGCTACGTCTGAATTGGAAACCGGTTCTCAATTGAGGCTGCTGGAACACACCGACAGATGAGTGGGGACAGATTCTTAACTTTGTTTTTAAGTGCTCATGAGCAGATTTATAAGGAATCGGGGAATATAACATAAAAAACACAAACACGTTCGCTGTGCTTTACAAATCAACGAAATGAAATTAAAAATTAGGTAGAGGGTCACATTTTGGTAGATTACAAAACTTTGTCCCGGTTGAGGACGTATTTGTTAATTTCGCTCAAGTTTCTTCATAGCACACAAAAGAGACTTTACGCTAAGCCGAAGAATTGTACTTAGATAGACATTTTGGCTTTTGAGCAGTACATTTGTTGCTAAGAGTTTGTTGAAATTGCTTTTAGAATTTACATTTGAAAGTAAGTAAGTACATTTGAAGACAGAAATACTTTTTTGTATTGCATATGTAATAAAACTCGTCATTTCTAAGTTTATTTACGGTTTATTTTGCCGTCAATTTGCGAAAAACATTAACTTTTAAGGTCGCTGCATACGTGACGGGTTTTTATACGGACGGGACGGGACGGAAAGTTTTGGAAATATCATTTCAGACAAAATGTACAAGATGTACATATGTCACGGAGACACGGACGAGACGGGAACGTGGCACTCACGTACATTTTGTATGAAACGATATTTCCAAAACTTTCCGTCCCGTCCCGACCGTATAAAAACCCGTCACGTATGCAGCGACCTTTAACGGACGAATAACAAAAGACGGTTCTTAAGTCAACGCGTTTTTTTTACGCTTATTTTTTCTACAAAGTACTCGTAGTCAGATTATGTTACCTAAAATTTAAAAGTATATCCTCCTAATATTACAAACGTGAAAGTTTGTAACCATGGATGTATAGACGTGTGGATGTTTGTTACTATTTCATGCAAAAACTACAAAACGGCTCTGGATGAAATTTGGAATAATATTGATAGCTTACACCCTGGATTAAAACAGGCTGCTTTTTATCCCGGAAAAACGTTCCTACGGGATAACGGGAAGACGCGGGTAAAACCGGCCCAGCTAGTATCTCATAAAATTGGAATTTATTTCACATGACTAGTTCACTGAAGAGTTTGAGACATCAAATCGTTTTTTTAGTTCTTCTTTGCGAAGCAGTAAAGGAATCCAATTTCTCTAAGCACTCTCAATGAAGGCCGGTTAACTCAACAAAGGCTGCTAAGATATAATCTCGGTAGTACAATGAAGAAGACTTGACTCTAAAATGAAATTGCAGTTCCGAGGCTTCGAGGCTTTGCTTGCAGCTCCTAAAGGCTATAAAACCATCGGACTGATGCAATTGTTTTTGTTAATATTAATTCTGCGCACTGTACTGTACTGTACTGTACTGTACTGTACTGTACTGTACTGTACTGTACTGTACTGTACTGTACTGTTTTCCTTGAAGCGATTGACTTGTTCCAAGGACTGTTTATAGCTTATCTTGTCTGTCTTCATAGATATAAAGTTCTTTTTTTCTTTCTTACAAGGTAGCTCCCCCCACAAGTCTTTCCGCTGTGCTACAGATTGCAATCCTCCCCTAGTGTTGCAAATGTCCATAGGCGACGGTGGCCGCTTTCCATCAGGCGGGCCGTCTGCTTGTTTTGTTTCCTAATATTACATAAAAAAAGCAAAGGTAGTGTGGTCGAAGGTGGCACCACGCTACACCTGGGTTAAACCAAAGAATGATGAACAACATCGTTGTCTATATATAATGAGGCAAGCAATGTGTGACTGTACTTTTACCGGTGAAAGGAGGTTGTAAAACGCGTAGCTAATTTTATGTTTGACATTTGTCAACAAGTGAATATCTCAGGGCCCGTAGCCAAGATGGTTTTGGATTGACATATTTCAAAGCTAAGTCACGTGGTCAGAAATATGTCAAACCAATACTTTTTTCTTGTTTTCTACTAGCGTCAACGATTGCAGAATGCATCTTGGCTACGGGCCCAGTCACTTCATTCTAAAAGTTGGCAATGCTTCTTTTTTTCTTCTTTTCTTTCTTTTTCTTTTTTGAAAATGTAAATCTAATGCATTAGATAACTGCCGCCTATTTTGGATGACTTACTGACAAGTTTTTCTGATCGTCTCACTGTTAGACTTAGTAAGTTTAGACCCTTTTTCTAGTATCCTATTAAAGTTCTGGTAGGTACGACCGGGCTTTACTAATTGAAAATAATTCCTTTTACCAAGATAAAGGTTTCAATTGCAAAACTTTGCTTGTAAAGATGGTATAATAAATTATGGCAATAAAAACTTGGTAAGAAAATTGTGAAAAGTTTTTTCTGCAGAACCCCTCAGGTTTATGAAATGGAACGACTATTCGCCATCTAGAACCTATTATTTTAGTAAACGTGTATTGCTTACTAGTGTAGGGTGATTGAATAAGGTACAACTTTTAAGGGCCAAACTCACACCTCTAATTCCCACTCTTTCTCTCGTTATGGCGCTCCATGAAACAAGTAGCTATGAACGAACGCCGTCTACCGCCGAAAATGATTTTTCATTTGCAAACCATTTGATCATCATTATCATTATCATCAGCCTGTACCAGTCCACTGCTGGACATAGGCCTCTCCCAAGGTACGCCACTGAGCCCGGTCTTCGGCTCTTCTCATCCAACTACTGTCAGCCACTCGGCGCAAGTCATCGCTCCACCTTGTCGCAGGGTGTCCTCCATAACCATTTCATAATGATACAAAATTAAAAACTACAATTGTAATAAATAAAATTATCTTCCTTTTATAATCCAGACAGACTATGATTTCTATACAATATGATCCTTACCTGAAAAGCTGTTTAACGTTTTTTAATGACAATATACTAATAGTAATAAAATTATGTTTATACTTTTAGATAGGCGCGTGCAGGTATACACAACAATACAAATACTTATATTCCACTATATATTCCACAATTTCGGCTATTTTTTAGAGCTTTCAAAGCCTGAATTAGTTCTAAAAGCTTTTAACAATGCGGCTCGCATGAAAATTCTCCTGGGATTTGCTCAGACCTAGTTTGTTCGAAAAAAAGCGGGGTGGTGATAGCAAATACACCATAATATAATTATGTGTAACATTCCTACTAAAATAGAGACTAAAATTGTTTTCAATATAGATACCGGTATAAAATTACGAAATTATATTAAAAAAAGTATCCCATGACCCAGGGTTAAATTTGTTTAAATAAGTAGCCTAAGTTACTGCTTATAACATTAGCTATCTGCGAATGAAAGTCCCGTCAAAATCGGCCCAGTCGTTTCAGAGATTAGCCGGAATAAACAGACAGACAGGCAAACAAAAATTTAAATAAATGATTTTTGATGTAGGTACAGTCAGCGACAAAAGTAGCTGATCATTCTCGTTTTTCCAAATGTGTTTCAAATCAGTAATTATTATTGTTTTCTTTACATTTTACATGGTTTCATTTTGACCACAACATAATACAACCTACCTGATTTTAGGTGGTGATGAGGTAAAAAATTGGTGTCTAAGATGACGAGGATAATAGAAAAAAGAGTGATTGTTCAGCGACTTTTGACTGTACTACCGTACTTTCATATGCATTTTGTGAAAAGCTGTTAATTTGAAATTACAAACAGACAATTCTATTTTATTTATTTGAACATATTTAGATTGTTTTCATATAAGATACAGTAAGATTGGCTGCCTTATGTATGCTACCTGACCCACGATATATTTATCGACACAAGCCATGTCCCTCCAGTAAATCGAAGGTAGGTATGCCTCCGTCCCTATTCCCCAACCTAGTCCCGTAATTCATTATTATGAAACTTTTCCAATTCCAGTATTTAATAGTTTGAACCGTAGTCTCAGTTTCTGATAGAAAACTTCGCGTTCTAAATTAAGAGTCACGTTTGGGAATGTGACCCTTTATTACTTTTGGAAAGGTAAGAATGAGTAGCGAAAAGAATTAAGTTTTTTTAAATATTACAAAGGAAAAAACAAGTAACAAAAACAAGTTTTTTTAATACCTAATATTATAAATACGAGAGTAACTCTGTCTGTCTGTCTGCCTCGCTTTCACTCCTAATTTATGTACAGATAGATAGTTTGAACCCTGAGGAAGGACATAGGATACTTTTATTGCGATAAACTGTAGCCCACGCGGGTGAAACCGCGGGGAACAGCTAGTTTAGTAATATATAAATATTTAAAAAAAGCTTATTGGTAGCTAGCCTGATGAGCACTAGATGATACCCTACCACCAAGCAAAATCTCATTATAGAAAATATTAGGAGTTGTCCAAGCTTAGCAATTTATTGGTTACTAGCTGTTCCCCGCGGTTTCACCCGCGTGGGCATGCTTTATGCATGCAAAGTCTCAGCCCGATCGGTTTAAAATTGACAAAGTTTCATACAAACTTTCACCCCCTATTTTATCCCTTTGGGGGTAGAATTAATCAAAGTCCTTTCTTAGCGGATGCCTACGTCATAACATCTACCTGCATGCCAAATTTCAACCCGATCCGTCTAGTGGTTTGGGCTGTGCGTTGATAGATCACTATGTCAGTCAGTCATCTTTGAGTTATATATGTTTAGAGATACCCCTTTTGGTTACAGCGGTACAATTGTTTGTATCATCGACCAAGCCAGGTAGGTCAACATTTTTCCATTGGGATCGCGTGCTCTGTCATATTTCATGATCATAACCATACCATAACCCGCCAGCAGCAAAACAATAAGGCAGAATATTTACGACGACATTTGCCTAGTCCTCGTACGAAACTTTGCCGTTTTGTTCATGTTCTTGGTATACGAATGAAATTATGATAAATTTGGACTCGTTTCTACGTCTTGCAGTCATTCATAATATGTATCTAGTGATGTTGTTGTTTACTAATATGTTGTAAACTATACTTAAATTAACATATTTCGCTTTATGTTTTTCTGATTGGTTCTTGTTCTAGGTATGTTTAGATAGATGTGTCCATAAAAAACGTGGCATTATTTTTTTTGTAGTATGCAAATGCGACCTTTGGTCTCTTTGAAATTGCTTTGAAAGTGGAATGGAAACAGAAATAATTTCAATATAGCTCCGTTGTTTTTCTCATGTCATGTGTTTCTTGTAACTTTCGGGTTTTTAGACAGTAAACTGTAGAAATAACTTGATAGACTAACTCTTGATGCCCGGGCCACACTAAGGTCAACGTCAAGGGAAATGTCAATGCCTATCATCACGATAAATATTGCGTTAATTATTAACGCAATTATGTGAGTCGCTACACTTGAACGGTCAACGTGAATGTACTTGAATTTTCGGCTAGCGTCAAACGCCAATGTGAATGTCTTTGTCAAATGTCGTGGCCATACTTATGTCAAACGTCAATCATCGCGCTATTGAACGGCATTTCCCGTTAGTGTGTCCCAGCATGAGTGAGTTAGTAAATCTTGAGTAAAAAAAAATGTGAATAAAAAAAAACTAGGTTAGAACAGTCATAAATAAGTGCCACGCCAACTTTAATCAGTTCACATCTTATAACCATCTAAGTTTAATATCCTCAATGATTTTGAAATTATTCCAACCTACTTTGCCTAATAAAAAGCTTAGTTGGCAAGAATTCTCTAGCTGAAACTAAGATTCAGAGGGAACGCCGCGATGAAGTTGCCAGCTCATTAAAGTTTCATAATTTAATTTTTTATAATCACATTTCTTTAGATTTTAATGACAAAAGCGTTTAGGCGTTCACACTTTATTAGATCTTCTTGGCAAAAACTGTTTTCTTAATCAATCTTATGATAGATACTGCCAGTACATATAACTGGCAGAGACGAACAAGCACTCTTATGAACCTTTGTCAATTTAATAGAAGATTCATAGAGTAGGTACTTAAATATTTCAATCAAGCTGTATTTGTCGTGCTGAATTATATTATAGAAAAAAAAATTGATATGAATTTAAATTCAACTTGTTTTATTCAATAGGATACATTGTGATCACTTTAAAACGTCAAACTTAAAACTAGCTACGCCTGTTCTAACCTCCTTGCGCTGGCAAAAAACAGGCAATAAACGCCCGGCAGGTAATTTTTATGGCGCGATCATTTGACAATTTTATTTTTATTACTAATTGCTTGAATTGGAGCAAGTTTTTTTTTGTCATCTATATAGTCCGATATTTTATTAAACTTTACTATACTATATAAGATTTCTCTTGGTTGGTTGTGCTCATTGGGATATGGATAAATATGATCATTAACGAGTTACGGGATCACTATTTTTTGATTGGAAAAGTCTATAACGTTACATTATAACATCTTACAAGTAGGTGTACAGAAACCCAATCATGGATCCGCAAAGTCCATAAAAAAGTTGTTACAGAAATATTTAGTGAACTTAAGGCGGCCAATAAGGTCTTATTAGGTTCTCAAACTCCTCGAAACGCTGCAATCTTGCTGCAACCAAACAAACTTAGCAAACATCAAAGGAAACTTCTTAAACTTTAATTCAAATTTCAAAGCATACCGCTTCTTTTATAAATATTGACCTTAATTGCAATATAAGTTGACGGAAGTTTTCCTTTGGCTGCGGGCATTTTATTTATTGCTAGGTCTTGAACTAAATCTAAGTGGCTTGATTTATGTTAGAGAATTCATATACTAAAACACTGCACATATACCTATTATAATAATCATACTGTAATTTCAAATACTGTATATAAAATAAAATTGACCTATTAGGAAACTTGACGGTATGCCCGGTTTACATTATTCCAGTCCAGCGATCGAATCCGGCGCTGGATTGATTACTGGAAAAATGTGAACCGGCACTGGAATGCACTGAATCCAGTTAGCATTCCAATCCAGGAACTGGATTGGCGGTTTACTTTTGAATCCAGTGCGACCAACCCAGTGCAACTGGAATAATGTAGACGGCCAATCCAGTGCTATTTGAAACATTTTTCTTCTTGAAATCATTGGCACTATAGTGTTCACACTTCAACGGCTTCAAAATAACTGGAATAATGTAGACCTATCCTACTATAATATTATAAATGCGAAAGTTTGTGTGTGTGTGAATGTTTGTTACCACGTATCACCATAACTACAAAACCGATTTTGATGAAATTTGGAATGAAAATAGCTTAAACCCTGGATTAACACATTGGCTCCTTTTCATCCCGGAAAAACATTCCTGTGGGACAACAGGAAGTTGCGGGTGAAACAGCGGGATGCAACTAGTCTGACATACACATAACAACTCTTATTCTAGCATTCAAGAACTAACAAACAATAAATTACAATTGTCTTGTCCCTTCATATCATTTCGTACAAACATGTGGAAACCAACAATAGGGATGTTAACAATTTTTCGGAATTGCTTTTATTTTAAAGATTGACTCTTGTTTACCATAAAAAATATTTTATTTAAAATGATTAGTATTTTCGATGAGAAAATATACAAAATTAGAGTAATTATGAATTTTTCCGCCAAAACACTAACAACTGTCACGTGACTGACATGACGTCACTGACCGAAAAACACGATGGTCGCGATTCGTAACCATACCACCGCGCCGACACCCGACGCCGACCCGCGGCTACCGACGCGCGGGCAACCATTGAAGCACAAATCGCCTGAGTGGTTAGTGACGTAAGAAGCTCTTTTTGGTGTTTGCAGTCACATGACAAAAGATTATAAATATAGCATTTAAAATCATTTTTATTTAAATTATTAAGTTATATTTAAATACAAAAATATGTTTTTCGATATCCTAATAATACAAACTAACATAAAAGTAAGATTAAACATTATTTTGTAATTAGTGTTACCATCCCTATTGCTCTAGAAATCTAGAACTATATAGCACAAGATAAAAGGCTCATACGCAGCACCACAACCGCTAGTCCTAATTACTGTACTAAGCTCTAATTACTGTACTAATCAGCCTCGGTGAGCGCCTAGTGGGCTAACTGATGCAAACCGGATTACGTTTAGTGCTTAGAGGTAAGAAGTTAGTGAACCGGGTGGGATCGGTCAGATAGTTCCCATTAGGTGATTAATTTCATACATAAAGTTTAGTTTAAGCCGGATTTACATTACGAAATTAGTGGCTTGAAATTAGTTTTATAACACTAATTCGAACAATAATTTCACGTGTAAACGTTCAGTTTTACAATGCATGCATTACTTTTGTGACACTGGAGTAGTTTCGTGCTATGCGCATATTTTTTGTAAAACTAATGTCATGCAACTAATTTCATCATGTAAATGCGACGCGAAACTAGTGTCGCGACAGCACCTGCGCAGAGTGGACGTGTGGACGTAAAATACAGCTTTGATTTTGACAGGGTCATTATCTCCGTGATAATTTCAAGACACTATAATTAAAACGAAAGAAGTTTCACATGTGCTAAAATTAGTTTCACGAAACTAGTTTTATCATGCATGACACTTGTTTCATAATAAAAATCCGGCTTTAGTGCTATACAGCGTTAGGGTATGTCTCTCTGTCGAAAAACTTAAGTAACTATATTTTTGGAGTATTTTTTTTATTGTTATAGGGTGGTAAACAAGCTGATGGCCCTGATAGTAAGCGGTCACCATCGCCTATGGACATTTACAACACCAGGGACTTCCCAGACCCATAAAAACTCTTTTCAAACCCATCTCATCGGGTTGTTCCGGCAGCCTCACTTGAGAGCCAGTTCCCAGTCCAGGCGCCATCTTCGACCACATCGTCACTTAACATCAGGTGATGTATGGTCAAATACTACCCTGTAAATGATAAAAACAATACTTATAAGACTGCAATTATTTGTAACACTGCGGAAAGACTTGTGAAGGAAGCTCACATTCCATATTTTGCAAGTATGTAGGAGAAAGGAGCGCAATAATCGAGTGATGTGGGATTTGCAAGGCTCAATTTTTTGCTTCTTTCAGAGAAGTCACCTGATGTTAAATTCCATCTGGACTGGGAACTAGCTCTCAAGTGAGACTGCCGGAACATACCGATAGGCGCTTGGCTACAGATTCTTAACTTGTGGTTGGTAGTTAGCCAGGCGAGTACTAGAAAATGCCTAGCACCAAGCTATGGTTTTATTACGAATGAGTCTTGGCCTCCGAAACAAAAAACGCCACTGCGGTCTGTCCTGAGCCACCTCCTGCCAGTCCTCCATCTGGAGTTCGCGCAAGTCCTTCGTGACTTCGTCTTTCAGGGTTACCTGGGTCGCCCGAGCGACGCGTCGGCCACTCAGCCGTCCCATGTATGCAAAAAATGTAATATATAAATTAATTATCTAAAAATGCGCTGTGTCACCGGCGGCACGGTAAATAGGTCAGCACCTGAAATTTAATTTCACTTCTACCCTTGGCTTTCCACCCAAGGACCACCTACATAATGTTTCAAAAGTAGTTCCCTCTGTGCCAAACGCGTTTGATGTGAAAGCTTTTTAGGACTACCTTTTAATAAACATATCAATCATCCAACTATTTCCAATGAAAAATCACGCGATAGCAGTCGGTCGTTATCATAAAGCGAAAAACTTGTATAAAGGAATTCCAGCTTTTAAAAACTAGCTAATATGAAATGCTTTGTCGGGCGCTGAATACATGTTGCAGGAAAATTTTAAGCTCTATAAAAAGCTTAGAAATTTTGAAATGTTAGCTGTTTTGGCTGGAGTTAAAATATTTAAACTTGTGAGTCTTTTGTACGTATTTAAGGTTGGTAGAATAGTATTGATCTTACAGGGTAGCATTTGATCACAAGTCACCTGATGTTAAATGACAATATGGCTAATGGTAGCGCCAAGCTTCACCTGGACTAGGAGCTGGCTTTCAAATGGGGCTGCTGGAACACACCGATAGATGCTTGGCATCAGATTCTTTACATGAAGATTGTATAGGCAAGCACTAGAACCTGCTCTACCACCAAGCAAAATTGTATCGTTATTATTTCATTTAAAGAAACATCACATTGTTGAAGCGATAAGCTATTAAGGAATAATTTGAAGAGGTGAAAGGCAGCAATTCTATTACAGCATTGACAATATATAAAAATGGTTAAGATATCAAGATACAAGATAGAAGATTGAGGTAATCATGAAATTATATCGCGCCAACAGCGCACATTCTAGGAGGGTGTGCTGTAACTCTTCGCTATAAAAACACCAGATCCCAATAAGATTTGTCCAAGCATGGTGTTACTTCTAAGGACAACGAGACAAAAGGGAATCTTAACAATGCCCATAGTCTATGGGCTTAATCAACCTTAGTTATTTGGGCTGAACATGCATCTTAAACTTAGTCTTATGATCATGTATGTAAAGTTCAAAGTCGTGGAAGGTTTGGTTTATAGCGTATTCAATTAAAGTAACCTTTGGGACTCCATTCAATGTATGCGAAGATACTGTGACGACTAGCGATATCAAGTGTTCTGTGTCAAAGTTTAGATAGAATTGGGGATGTTACCATTTAATTTGATGTGAGGACTTCTAACTTCATACTACCTATCTACGGCTGTATCATAAGATCTGGTTATAAGGTGTGGCTTTATGCTATGCGTCGAGAAACCTACGTGCTACGTTTAAAATGTTCGTACTACTGTTCGTGAAATTGGAATGAAATCGCTTTTTGGTTTGGTTTGATTTTATCATGTAGTTGTCGCGTTCTTCTTATTACAATAGAGAACATTTTATAGTAGACATTTTATTCAAAATGTATGCTCATGTTTTTGTGTTTAGCGTAAGCTACCATCGCCATATTGAAAATTGGCTTTAAAATAAAATCGATTCAAACACCACTAAAGTAAATAATTTATGCTAATCACAAATACGTTTCTGGAATTAGTGATACTATAGAAAGAAATGGCCAATTTTGAAATGTCACCTTGATCTTTTGAATCGGACAATATCGAGTGTAATATTCCTTTATTTTTTTTTCAGAATATTCAACACCTTAAATTTAATTGTAATGCAAGACACAGGGTTTCTTTCGTGCACAGATCTCAGATTTCTGCCTCTTTCGATTCCAAAGCTCATTTTGCATTCAGCGCGCACACCATCTCCCAATTTCAAAGTTAGCTTCAATTGACTAAATTATTGAGTTCGGAAATTCCGCTAGAAATGAATCAAAATCCTTTTCAAATTTGTTATTGCGCAGCCCAGTAATGAATCGTGAGCGAATGAATGCAGCGATTGTGGCATAGCTTGATCAGAACAGATTAGCAATACTCAGCATTGAGAATCGCCATCACTTGGATGGCTGACCGACGACCGTTTATCGGCATTTACAACTGAACGCTACCGTGTTGAAGTGGCAGCGGGCAGGTCACATCGCTCGACGAACCGATAACCGATGGGGAAGAAAGGTTCTCGAGTGACAACCACGAACCAGAAGACGCTCTGTAGGTAGGCCCCCCACTAAGTAAACCGACGACATTGTAAGAGTCGCGGGGAGCCGATGGATGCAAATGGCTAATAGGCGTTCATGGTGGCGTTCAAAGGGGGAGGCCTATGTTCAGCAGTGGCGATGTTCCAGCTGATGATCATGATGCTACCGTATTTCCAACACTAGATATGGCCACTAGGTCATACGAAAGAAGGAGAAGTAATAGATATCGGAAATCTCGCCTTGGTATAATAAAATCTGCTGTCAAAATAGAGCGTCATCATCGTCAACTGCCTCGTAAGTCTTCCTTCACATTTGTCATAGTCATCATCATTAGCCGGAAGAACTCCACTGCTGAACATAGGCCTTCCCCTTTAAACTATTAGCTATCGGCCCCCCACGACTCTAAGAATGTCGTCGGTCCACCTAGTGAGGACTTCACCGTTATGATCGATTGAAAATCCGCACATAACTTATCAAAGTCAGCGGAGATGCTATTCAAACTCAGTATCGGCGTACAAGCAATAAAAAACTGTCAGCTATAGTCTGAAAGTATGGCGATGAACCACAGCGTAGAAAAGCTTCGTGCCGGGTCGACGGTTCGCTGTATGAATGGCGCACTTCACTCTGAACCGAAATCAGAGTTTATTGCGCTGCGACACCATAGTACATGTATACATTTATACCAGTAGACCATCTCGGACGTTGTTACTAGACTGATTGTGCATTGATCAAGTCGACCTACTCATTGATGACAATTTGTTTCCGCCGGTACCACACGCGCGGACTAATATAATCGCGTTAAAATCCTTTCCCAGGATTCAAACTAAGAAGTTACATCAAGATCGGCACAATTATCTACCTATGTAGGATATAATAGCTTTCTTGGCTTAGCCATAAAACATTTAAGACGAGGAATTGGCAATATTGGCTGCAGGGATCTCCTTTTTTCTCAGCAATTACAAAACATACAGAGCTAATATTTGTATACATTAAAGATCATGATTTTGACATCAAATTGTCAGAAGGATAACACGATTGGTTAACTTTCATAGCAGAGAAACAATGATCGAAAACTGCCCTCTACAAAAAAAAAGATTTTCATTTTACAGGCATACAAAACCGATTTAAGAGTGGATTTTTTTTGTATAATATATGCACATTCTTCAAAGAAAAAAAAAACTTCAAAGTTTTTAAAACTTTTAGTTCTATAAAATTAACGATAGTTTCATTTTAAACGAAAAAAACCTTTTTTTGACGCATACAACCTTACGGCATTAGTCAGCTCGCTTGCGTTTTTGTATGGAGCAGATTTCAGATTCATTGTTTATCACGGCGTCCTCTTAAACATCATATTATTATATTGTTGAAAGAAATGTATATGTTATTGTGTGTGTGTTCACATTCGGGTTAAGTTTGCCTACTGACATTATATCTATTGTGGTGCGTAGAAAGCGAGGTTTGAATGAAAAATATAAAGGTATTAACATGCGCGGAAGTAAAATGAGTATGCAAAAATACCTGGCTTCAATAGAAGTACCTACGATGCCAATGATATAGAAAAGGATTTTGAATAGCATTTATTTAGTTTAATTGGATTGCCTTCTTTGAAAGGTTTAAATTTGACTTCAAAGGCTATTTTTAATCTATTTTGAAGCGATGATTTTGAGCTCATTGGTAGTGACGTTAACTTGCGACTCGTAGCTCCTGGGTTTGAATCTTATCAATGCGCTTGAGCTTTCGGTGGAGGAAAACTTAGTGGTGCCACCTTTGATTTCACCGTCACTTAACATCGTACTAATAATATAAATGCGAAAGTTTGTGTGTGTGAATGTTGGTTACCACGTAACATCTAAACCGATTTTCATGAAATTTGGAAATAGCTTATACCCTGGATTAACACATAGGCTATTGTTTATTCCGGAAAGGGTTCCTGCGGGATAACGGAAAGATGCGGGTGAAACCGCGGGGCGCAACTAGTAAGTAATTAAAATAACATAATGTCATCATTAATCATCACCATAATTTGCTTCGCATCTCTTACTATTCGTTAAGATGGAGTACACACTATGTTGAAATGAAATGAAATGATAAATACATATGAAAACAAAATAAGAATTAAAATTAAAATAAAACACATACAAAATGAAATATAAGACACAACACTGAATCTTACTATACTCTTTGACTGGACGCATATCAAAAATGACATTAACACAGTCGACAGTCGACACACAGTAACGTTGACTCGTATACTTAAAGAGAAAGCTGAGTTTGGCTTTTTTGGCGGCAATCGAATTATCATCGTGAAAATTTTGTTTTTATTTCAAAACATGTGTTTCTTCGATTGATAATGTGTAATATTAGTAGATTATTAACCATTATGTGTTCGTTAATGTGTACGAGTGTGGGAAATTGAAATAAAGTTGCGAAAGTGACTTTTCTAGTTGCTCGAAAAGTCCGTGTAAAGTTAAGTAAAGCGTCACTACTTTACTTAAACACTATCCTCATCCCATCATATCATCATCATCATATAAACTTGATTGCACTGGCAAATACACTAATCTTGTGACGCCATAACTAAAAAGAAGCTCAAAATGAACAAGTCTATTTTATAGAGAAGTGTGTCAATTTTGAAATTCATTAGCTTTGTGAGAAGCTAATTTTCCCATAAATGTCAAAAGACAGACACAAGCCCCGGCTTTCCTAGGAAACGAGAAACAAACCAGAAAGCTTAGATAGAGCCATTCAATCGAATTAAGTGAACTAAGAAAGATTTTAAAATGAAAACTGCATCGTAAGTGACATAGCTTTAAGTTTAATATTGTGTGCAGCAGATACTGCAGTGTCATAAAAATAGATGTTTACGCCTTTTAATATGGCTTAAACCAAAGTATGTTATAACACGAAACTTTAGTGTTGCAGTATTTTCAATAAAATATTGAAGAGTATTTTATTCCGTCGATTTCGTTAGTTCACTTTCGAATACAATTGTTATTTGATTTTACAATTCTAAATTTATTTATACATAAATAACCAGTTTCGTTCAATTAAGGATAAAGATCGAAATGGTGACAAGTGCGGTGGTGATTAACAGAAATTGCTAAACATGCCCATTGCCCAATTTATCCTAAGTATCGTAAGCAACAAAGATTGGGCGTGATCAACGTTTGTCACTTATTGTCATTTGTTTTATTATTGTATACGGAATATGGAACACCTATGTACCTGCTAAAAGTGGCCTCTGTATTTAAATATGCAATCAATGAATGCAAATATTAAAATTAAAATTTATTACAAACATATTATTATAGTAACTTGACATTATTACATTAGATTAATAACTTATATTAACATTTTGTGCTATATATATAAATTTTGATATAACATTGAATTACTTAACTAAACTAAAATATACAAAAAAAAAAACCAAGCCTACAATTACTTATAAATATACGTTTATATATATAGGCACATATATTGGATCGTTTGAACTAACTAAAGAAGGTCTATCAATGAATATCTGTACCAAATTTCATCTAAACCGACTATCACAACTGTATTAAACAAAGTACAAATCAAATGTATTAAAAGTTCTAATTTACTATCAGAATTTGGTTTTATTTTCTTGCCCGGGCTTCCCCTACATCAAGTGACTTGCATACGTACATCAAATGTGGGTAGCATGTGTAATGCAGGGGCCACACTAAGGTCAACATCAAGTGAAATGTCAATGCCTATCATCGCGATAAATATTGCGTTAATTATTAACCGAATTATGTGAGTGTCAACACTTGAACGGTCAACGTGAATGCACTTGGGTTATCGCCTAACGTCCAACGCCAATGTGAATGCCGTTGTCAAAATATCGTGGCCACACTTATGTCAAATGTCAATCATCGCGCTATTTAACGGCATTTCCCGTTAGTGTGGCCCCAGCATAAGAGGTAAAAAATATATTACAAATCTATTTATTCAATAGAAATCGACAGATACCAAATTTCTACACAAATTGTCTATAATGCTTAATGCTTTTAGGACAAAATTCCATATTTATTATTCACTTCAATTTTTTCTTCCGCTTTATACTCTTCTTCGCACGCCTCAGTGCCATTGACTCCATCTTCTCTAAACTTGTGCATCGTTTCTTGTATTTCTATTCGGTTGGGGAGAGAGGGTACCCTTGTGAAGATCACGACGTCACCGTTGTCACAGTCCCTCATGATGAGAAGGTTCTTCGTCACCAGCCACTGGTCTGGAGTCTGCTCTTGTAGAGTGATGACTTTTGTTCCATCTGAGATTAAATTAGTTCTTTTTACTTCGAATTCTAGTAAGGGTAAATATATGTGTGACGAGCACGAATATTGTTTCCTCAGTTTTGGATATTTCTATCTAGTTATAAAAGTATGTTGAGCGATGGTGGCCGAACGGTTAGGCGTGCGACTTACAAGACTCTGACACCGAGTTCGAAACCTCTCGGCCCCGCACCTATGACTCAATAAGTTATGTGCGGATTTGCCATCACTCAAAACGGTGAAGGAAAACATCGTGAGGAAACCGGCATGGCCAAGAACTGCAACATTCAAGGGCATGCGACATCTACCAACCCGCACTGGGTAGATTACAGCCCATACTCTCTCTCTGAGAGAAGGCCAGAGTCCCAGCAGTGGGAACGTGAAAGGCTGATAATGATGACTATCTTGCAAAAAGTTTCTATTCAAAAACTGCCTGAAAGTCATTAGTTTTATACTGATCTATAGTTAACTAAAACTGTCGTGAAATCTTCAGTTAAATCTCCAATTAGGCAAAAACTTGCTGCACCACCTATCGCTAATATAAAGTTAAAGCTCCAGTTAAAAGCTGTCAAGTACAGTCAACGACAAAAGTCGCTGAACAATCACACTTTTATTTATCATCCTTATCATCTTATACACCTATTTTTGACCTCATCATCACCTAAAATCAGGTGTGTTATGTTGTCGTCAAAATGATACCATGTAAATGTAAAAAAAACAAAAATAATTACTGAATTGAAACACATTTAGGAAAATCGAGAACGATCAGCTTTTGTCGCTGACTGTACCTACTCGTGGTGTATCGTGCAACATGTTTTAGTAACAGTTCAGGGTTAAAATTAAAGCTACAGTTAACTGTGAAGTGTAACAATAATAACTTTGACTATGGTTATGGTGCAACCCAGCCTAAAAATGTTCAATTTCCAGTATGCTATTGCATATAAATAATTATACCATAACAATGAAATAATAATAATAAACTAAAACCTAAACTAATAACTATTGCATATTAAGAAGAGAATAAAATAAAATAAAATTATAATATTATGTTGTGGAACTTTTTGGGTAGAAATATTTAGAATAAGGAAGAAGCAACTTTCAGAACCAGTTTTCATACAATAATACATATATTCACCACCATCGGTGAATAAAAAACATAAAAAAATTGCATTGAGTTAAAAAAATAAGAAATATAATTTTTGCTCTTTTAAACCAGAGGTGACTTTTGACGTCTCCTTTTCATCATCTCTAAAAATAACAATATTGGTTGATATCGAGTGAGTATATTTGATGAAACTCGTAAAAGGGATTCAGTAATGAAACGTTCCATCAAAATCTTCAACAGATACCAACTGCCAAGTGATGCTTCCATCTATGGTAATATTAATTCTAGAACCCGACATTTTCCTGAGAAGGGTTTAGGTTGACTTCTCGGAGTACCCTCAGAGTTTGAGAGGTCGAAGAGGGAATATTAACTGCGCAATAGTAAGTCTTAACTTGTTGGAAACTTAGCTTAAACTGTCATGCTTCTAGGATCTTTGGGAAAATGTACTTTGTTCTTTAGTACGTATATCAGAACTTGGCATGCAATTAAGAAAACAAGGCGGTTACTGACGAAATTGTATGAACATTCTTTAGGGGTTTGTTTATCAGCCTATTGTTTTTTGGCTGGGATTTGGCAATAAATGCTTATAAAATACTATTAATATTCACTAGTGTAATATTTGCCGAAAACAAAAAATAGGATTTCTTTCTTTCCAGTACAACAATTTTACTGTAATCTTCTTTTCTTTTTTAAACTTTCTTTTTTTAAGTGTGTGTCATTATTATCAGTGTACATTAAAGATTGAAGTTTAGAAAATCTACTTTTCTCGTTATCCCAGAATCTGTGTCACGTTAAAATGGTCTTACTTTACCTAAATACAAAGCGGAGAGTAGACTATCGTGCCTGGCTTATGGCATAGTAAAGGAGTGGTAGTTCAGTTTCATATAAATCGGCCGTCGCCGGTTTGAATTTGTGCGTGAGTAGCGGCACCGTGTACGCACGCACTTTTCACGCACAGAATTACATAAACGAAAGGAGGCGGCCGGGGCCGCGGCCATGCACTCAGTACGGAACGCGCCGCCTATACGTCACCGCAAGAGTAGGCAATTAACTCGTCGAGCGCCCTTAGCTAACCTACTATTATTTATATACTGTGCTTATAGCTAGGTTACATACTCGCACTCACAACATGCCATAGCAATATAAATACTCCTTAAAGTATAATTAACTTGACATTATTGGTTTAATGCACAAATCACATCAGGTAACTTGTGGTCAAACGCTATCCTGAAAAAACGAAAATAAAAAAACCACGAGACGGCATTTTAACAATGTTAATTATTACCAGTTAATTAAACTTACTCTCAACGGTTTCTGATACGACTATATTCTCCAGAATTCCGCGGTCGTTTTTAGATCCTTGAAGGAAATGTTTCCGCTTTTCCGGAACTTTTCCTGTAGAAGTGAGTTCTAGGTGACACTCATTCCAGTTAATAGTTCCATTGAAATTGCTAAACTGTTCCATGAACTGCTTTTGAGACTGAAATGCAAAATTATTCCAAATTTTTAATAGTTGAAATAACATTATGAACCACTTTACACTTTGAGCGATTATAATTATTAGTTAGCTGCGCCCCGCGGTTTCACCCGCGTCTTCCCTTTATCCTGCAGTAACCATTTTTCGGGATAAAAAGTAGCATAAGTGGTAATCCAGGGTAAAAGCTATCTCAATTCCAAATTTCACTCAAATCCGTTCAGTAGTTTTTGCGTGAAAGAACAACAAACATACATACATACATTCATTTATAATATGTATTAGTAGGATAGAAAGTAGGTATACTTATTAAAATCATTCGATTGTGAGTACGTCTCGAGAAATCGTCATTATAGTCATAAGAAATTCTGTAAGTACTAGTTTAATGATCGATTGTTGGTATCACGATAAAGTAGGTACCTACTCAAGACGGGAGTTAAACTTATCCAGGCTTAGTAGTACAAATTGCGTAATGAGTAACGTTATTTGATTATGAAAATTAGTAAGTTACTAATTACATAATCGATTAAATCCGTATGACTCCAATATGACAATCAGTCACGTTCACATACTGCTAGCAGGTATAGCTTTCGACGAAAATAAACATATGAAACTTAAAAAAAAGATTTGTGTAATATTTTACACTGTTGAACCCCGCATGAGACCTCCCTGTGTTGCGGGTGTAAACACAAACACCCAAAACCAAGAACAAACAGTTATGCCAAACAAAAAACATCCCCGTTCAGAATTTGAGCCTGGGTCAAAACAAGCACAAGCATTCCTAACTGCGCATCGGCGTCATCTCCCTATATACTGTTGAAACTTTTAATAGAGGAGCCTATGATGCTAAATGTAGATTTACTCAAGCGTCGCAGAAAGTTTGGTAGATTAGATAATAGAAAGAATTAATGGTTCACAATGTTACCACTTTCAACAGTGGGGAAGCGTCTACAGACTTTCAAGGTTGTTAAAAATAAACAATGACATGAATATACTCAAGCGTGTCAGATATTGATATTTTTCACGCTCCAACATGTCTCTGATATGAAATAATCTGCCAATTTGCGTGTTAGAGGTGGCAATCCAGAGTGGTAAAAAAAATTTACTCTACCGCTTCAAATTTTCAGTGTGTCTGTATATGTGGGGTGTTTACTAAACTCTACAGATACTCTCAATTCTTTTTTTTTTTTTTTTTTTTTTGTTATGGCGTCACACGATTAGTGTATTTGCCAGTGTCAAGTATAAAATGTTTCAAACTCAGAGAGTTGAATCAAGTTTAAATGATGATGGTGTTGATGATGATGAGATGATGGGATGAGGAAAGTGTTTAAGTAAAGTAGTGGCGCTTTACTTAAACTTTACGCGGACTTTTTTGGAGCAACTAGAAAAGTCACTTTCACAACTTTATTTCAATTTCCCACACTCGTACACATTAACAAACACGTAATGGTTAATAATCCACCAATATTACACATTATCACTCGAAGAAACACAAGTTTTGGAAATAAAAACAAAATTTTCACGTTGACAATTCGATTGCCGCCAAAAAAGACCTCTCAATTCTTAGTCTGACGATTTGGAAGTGACAAAAGCTCTCAGCGAAGTTAAAGGGACCCTATATATACTATGTGGAGGGCTCATATGGCTAGAGGTAGTTATCAATATGTAAGTATTAATCCTCCCTGATATTAATCTGACGCGAGCGAGTAAATCCAAAAATCGCCTCTTGGGCTCCCCTACCATTTAGGACGGTCCGTAATCTTATTATTTGACGGTGCCTGGGTACTGAGAATAAAGTGGACTTTGAAAATGCATGCTCCTTGGAAAACGTCAGATTGGAATCAGCTCATTTTATTCGAGGCGAATGTATGGAACTATTTTAAAAATGTATGCTGAACCCTGCCGCATTTTTCAACTGCTGGAATAAAGATTTGTAAAGCACTTTTCTAGCCAGGTATTTTCTACTCCGTTCCAGTATTTTGCTTTTTGTAAGCGCTATGTAAAATAGAAACAAATGTATATATGCGGCATGGCTTCACATTATTTGTTACACACTAAAGTCACAACATGATCTAGTTTACATTGGTCTCTTGTTTAAAAGCTTTTAGCAGCTGTAGTGGTCGTGGCATAGCTGGTCCAAATTGTTGTAACAGGTCAACCAGACTTAGCACTGCCATCATTTAGATGGGTGGCCGTATAGATGCATTTTCAACTGATTCAAAGCTGACGGTCCCGACTGTATCTGTCTTAAAGGAATGTCAGAGGCTATCAGTAGCCTGAAAACTTCGACAGTAGAGTTGTCCTCTCAAACAAAAGAACAAGAAGAAACACCTACTTAAATTAATATACAAAAATTAATGCACTTACTTCAGAGGAAGTTTTTTTAAGGTAAATTTTAAAACACGTCAACTTTTCCTTCGCTTTGTAGTAAACAAGTTGCCAGACATCGGCCATTTTCATCACGTCCAACTCCGGCACATCTTTGTAATAAGGACACATTTCTTTTAGATCCGTGTCCGTTTGAAAATCTGTTACCGTCCGATCTAAATTAGTTTCCAATAATACTGAAAAAAAAAAAAAAATCTTTTATTAGACTTTGCATTTTTCTCAATAACATATTAGAAAAAGTACTTATAGAATTTAATGATGGTTCTCTCAATACGGAAGAGAATCAGAAATAAATCAATGATTTATTCTCATTCTTTCAGTGAAATTATAGTGCATAATTATACCATCGCGATAAACTGTAGCCCACGCGGGTGAACCCGCGGGGAGCAGCTAGTAGAAAATATGTAAAGTTCTCACCCTGTGAAGTAGAAGAGGAGTAAGTACGGGTAGCAGTGGGCACAGAAGCGGTACTTTGCCCAGCTCCCCTTACTGAGTCCATATCACCAATAGCTTGCCTTGAATCTTCCTTCGCAATACTCGGAAGCAGTCTTAGCCAAAATGTCGTTGTTGGCGTTTTTGTAACAGACTCGTTTACGTCTTCCAATTTACAATCGCAACCTTTACCTTTAATGTTTAAAGATTAACGTTTGAATTGCTAATGTTTTAGTTCAATATTTCACTTTTTTTGTAAATGTTAACCGATGAATCAATGATTAATGATTGATTGTTTACAACAGCTGATTCCGAAGCCAGAGGTTACAGTTTCGACTCCCGCTATAAAACCAGTAAAAAGTGCGTGGCACCACCTTCAACCACATCGTCACTTAATATCAGGTGCCTTGCGGTCTAACGTTGTCGCAAGCCCTTGATGGTTGTGGTTATTGGACATGTCAGTTTCCTCACGATATTCCTTTACCATTTTTGATGGTAAATCCACACACACCATATAATTATGTGCGGGCCTGAGAGGATTCGATCTCGGTGACGGCGCCCGCAAGCGTTACCGTTCGGCCACCATCGCTCCAATGACATTCGCCTCTTTTCACACACACAATATTCCTTCAAAGATAATATATCCTCAATAGTATATTTGACAATATTTCTCACCCGTATTTGCTAGAGATGTAGAAATAGCAGCTGAAGAAGCTTCTCTTCTTGATGTTTCAGACGCTTCTCTCTCTTGCGCGTTGCCAAAAGTATCAACTGACTCATCATCCAAACTATCCGGTAACTGCCTTTTATAGTTTCTGATTTGGTCCTGCACTGACTTTCGTATCATATCTTCTAAACTGCACGACCAACCTCTATAAATACCGTTGCCAAATAATATCAAACAAAAAGTAATCTGGGATATCTTCACCATTTTAGAGCGCTGCTAACTAGCCTAAATCTGGTGCAAGATTGATTGAAAACTAATTTCGGTTTCGATATTTATAAAACGATATTGTTATGTAAACATTGTGTCATTAATTCGCTCATGTGATTATCGATACATAGTAAACACTATTGTTTAATCGCTCTCATCTATTATTCTTACTTTGTTTTGGTGCCTAGTTGCCTACGTAGCAGATATTTTCATGAATTGTTTGGAGTAAGTTACGAATGTGACAGCATGATATAGGGCTAAGCCTTTTTCTAAGTTATTCTTATCACTTCACATCAGGGGGCATTTACCTTACTTGGGTGGGAATGGGCTTGGGCTTTATTTTGAAATTTGAACTCCATTAATTCGCTTAGGCTTCGCCTTGAAGAGTCGATATTCATTATCACCATTCTGGAAACTGAGTGAAATCAATAATTTTGACAGTTACTTAAAGCTAAAAGTGACAAAATAAAAATGTAACTTCAAGTAGATTTTCAATAAGCTTCCAATTGTTATGTAGCATATTGAACCATGTTATCAATTTTAAAACATAGAGTTTCACAATAATTTAAACGGCAACTCACGTTCACGTTCATTCATTCACTTGAATCCAGTACCACTGGATATCTGTTCTGTGGTCATGGCCGAAGCCCATCAAAGGAATTCAAATGTCATAGTAAAGCGCAAGCCCATTCCCATCGAAGTTAGGTAATTGTCCCCAGATTCGTCTAATGCCCCCTGGATTTGTTTACTTCCCACTTTGAGAATAAATTATTTAAGCGCCCACATTAAGCCTCTACACATTGCCCCTATTTATTTCTGGGTCTCTTACCGCCCCTCTTTAGACCTGCAGCGCCCTCAAGGGGGCGTCATCGCCCACTTTGCGAAAGGCTGGTCGAGTGCTTGATCAGTCATGTACCTAATCTTATAAAAGAAAAATACTTACTTTATAGTTCAGCACCAAATTCGCTGTCATCATTCACTGTCTTGACTAACTAATTTGAAAGTTAAATTATTAAGGCTTAAGACTAGTTGTTGCTGTGTACTCGGTGCGGGGGAACTAAGTTGGCGTACTTAAAGCCGGAACTTTGCCTTAATGCATCAGCGGTGCTTCTCATTACGTACGACTTTGAGGAATTGGATCGTTTTCCAAGGAATATGGTAAGAGTTTTATATGAATGTGCACTCAGGTTGTCAGGAAGAGATTGTTTAGTGCTATAAGATATACATTTGTATGGTAAGTAGTATACAGAGCTGATCAATCTATTGATTAGCTTCAAACAGACTTTCCGATTAGCCGTTTCTTTACGTTTAGGCATTTCTTGCCAAGTCCCACATCGCTGCTCATGTGGCAACATGACTGACAGGCTTGGTCATCATGGACTTTCATGCAACAGAAGTGCAGGTCGCTTCTCGCGGCTTGCCAGTCTGAATGACGTCATTCGTCGGGCCCTTGTCATTGCTGGCACCTAGTTGAGACTGTGATCAAGTTCTGACCTAAATTGCTTATAATTAAAAAAAGGTGATGTTGCTTAGGGTAACGTTTATAAAGTGTATGTACTCGTATCTTTGATAGCAGCAAAACGTGGGATAGAAGGAAAATAACTTTTGGTTTCCTCTAAATACATATAGAATAGGTGTCTTCCATTACTCTTTAATGTTAATTTATATTGTTATTCGCCCAAATAAAAACTTGCATTAAAACTTAATGAACACCAAAACAAAAAAAAACTCATGAAATATCTGATTGTAAACGCTTAAAAAAAAAAATTCTAGAAAGAGACCTTTTTTCCTTGCATTTCCTAAACCATAAAGCAGTATTTCTACAATTCTAAATTTTGTGCGAGAAATCCACAATAAAACTCTTTCGCTTCCAGAGAGCATTCTTTCAGGAAATGTTCTCGTATAAAACTAAGTTGCGGCAGCCACCGCCCAGGGCTACCGGGAACGCTTGCTTGTAATATGGTATATTGCATCACGTACTGTAGTTTCCTTTTTTGAGCTAAAGTAGGTACCTAGCTTGAAGACTGGCTGTAAACAAATCGAATAAAAAGAAATGAAAACTATGCGAAAAAAGCTTAGAATTTATATGAGCCAGCATGATCATGGCAATTTCTACGAAGTTAAAGGTTTCTTAAAACGATTATGATCTATCTATCACACACTTAACAAACGCTTTACAATCAATGCAAGCATCTTTAGAAGATGAAATTCGTTGGTAAGCACATCACTTGAGAACGGCTAGACCAAATAAAAAAGAGCTGCGCATCATTTATTATTAACATTTTTAGGGACTAAAAATTGGAAAAGTTACCTGGAAAATTGGGAAATTCGGGAACAACTGGAATTTTTACATGAACCCTGGGGAAAATCGTAGGGTACTTTTTATTACAATAAACTGTAGTCCATTTGGGACCGCGGAGCACAAACGGTAAAGCG
Source organism: Opisthograptis luteolata (assembly GCA_931315375.2). Classification (NCBI taxonomy): domain Eukaryota; kingdom Metazoa; phylum Arthropoda; class Insecta; order Lepidoptera; family Geometridae; genus Opisthograptis; species Opisthograptis luteolata. The sequence continues at coordinate 11,181,297 of OV928042.1, forward strand.
ATGATGGCTCAGTGGTAGTGACGTCGGCTTGCGATCCGTAGGATGTGGGTTCGAATCCTACAATGAGCTTGAGCTTTCGGTGAAGGAAAACATCGTGATGAAACCATAGCTTGGTGGTAGGGTATTTTCTAGTACTCGCCTGGCTAGCTACCACCCTCTTGTTAAGAATCTGTCGCCAAGCACCTATCGGTGTGTTCCGGCAGCCTCACTTGAGAGCCAGTTCCCAGTCCAGGTGTAGCATGGCTCCATCTTCGACCACATCGTCACTTATCATCAGGTGACTTGTGGTCAAACGCTACCCTGTAAGTTGCAAAAAAAAAGACAGAAGCTCTAGGTACACTGTAAATAAAAAAATAACTTCGAAAGAATTGTCAAAAAATGTACTCCTACATTTTTACAAATCGCTGCCCTCACGTACATACTGGCTCAGAGCGTTCCTACGGCATTCGAATGTCGCCACTCAACTGCTAGGAGCGGGCGGTGGACTGTAAATTTCACGCTCGGCGTTACGTGACGCAATAAACATAACGCCGGCTGCACTTGCTGCACCAAGTGTACAATCCCTGAAGCTTGTTTTTGAAAATAGTGGCAGGAAACTAGAAGGAACATTATTAAGCTGCTCCTAAGTGCAACTAACACGGAATTTACGATGCTATTCTATTTAGTTAAAAGTTAGAGCAGTCATACTTAAAGTGTACTCCGAGGTTCCGTTTCCGTAAGTAACTAGCCTGAAATTGAAGAGTAGGTCTACTAGACAAGACAAGACAAGAAAAGACACGAGACGCGAGACCCGAGACCCGAGACCCGAGACCCGAGACCCGAGACCCGAGACCCGAGATCCGAGGCACGAGATCCGAGACACGAGATCCGAGACCCGAGACGCGAAATTCGAGACGCGAAACGTGAGACGCGAGACCCGAGACCCGAGGCGCAAGAAGCGAAACCCGAGATCCGAGACTCGAAATGGAAGACACGAGACCCGAGATGCAAGACACGAGACTCGAGGCGCAAGACGCAAGACGTGAAACCCGGGACGCGAGACGGGAAACCCAAGATCCAAGATATGACACAAGGGCCATCATCGCTCTAAAACATCTGTAACATTGTTGCCAAATCACCCTCACCCAACACACTGACGAGGTTTCGTAATAAAATCGTAACTACACTCGGAGCCATCTCGTAACTTAGTTTCAAAGAGACGTTAAGGAAACGTTGCTTAGTAAGTACGTAGGTACTGTTAAAATAGGTAGTAGTAAAGTAACACGCTCGCAAAATGTAAACTTGTTTACAATGTACGGAATAACATTCGTCGAAAGTAAATTAGTCTGATACAGAGAACCACAGTTGCTGTTTTGCTTTAGAAATTCATTTCCTCGTGGATTCTTTGGAAGATATCGTTTTGAGGAATAACACTACCTATTGACACTTCAAGTTATTAAATTTTATTGTGTACTAGCGAATGGCCGTAGGCCGGTCGGACGCCCTAGATACCGCTGGAAGAACGCAGTGGATGCGGATTGCGGACCTACGCGAACTCCAGACTCTGAACTGGGCCCCTAGCCAAGATGCATTCTGCAATCATTGACGCTAGTAGAAAACAAGAAAAAAGTATTGGTTTGACATATTTCTGACCACGTGACTTAGCGTTTTCTATTAGCGTCAACGATTGCAGAATGTATCTTGGCTAGAGGCGCTGCGCTGACATCGCTCAAGATAGAGAAGAGTGGCGTTCTCTCGTCTCGGAGGCCAAGAAACACTTTGGGTCGCTGAGCTATCGAACTTTACTAGCGACCCAAATGTAAATAGTTGCTGTGGCATAAGAACAATCTCGATCAAGACGTTACAAACAATAACAACTGAATCAAAACCGGTTCATTTGTTTATGAACTGCGATGCTACAGACAGATTCTCATAACACGTCGGGTGGGGATTAAAAATGTCTGACAGCTATACGACGAAGATTAATAATCGATCCTGATCCGTCATCCGTGGTTTCGGATCGATATGTAAAGTCATATATCGTTGTCTAGTACCCATAACACAAGCTTCGAGCTTAATTTGGGGCTAGGTCAATTTGTGTGTAATGGTCCCCCGATATTTATTTATTATTTATTTATTTATAATATGTCATTAAACGGTTCCAACGGAAGACCAGCGCTGGTTGACTAACCAGCATTTTGCTGAGTTGGGGCCGATTTGCGACACTGACATTTTTGTGTACTAACATTGAGTTCTGTTACTGTAACATTGTTTCTTTTTTTTCTACAATTTGTACCAAGAGTGTTGTTGTTGCAAATAAACATTTATATTCTTTCTTTCTTTCATTTTAGTACTAGGGCTTGACATATCACTACACAGAGAAAAAGAAAAAAGACCTTCCGAAATACCGTTTTCCTTCTGAGTCAAAAGGGAAGGATTTGTGAGTCAGATGGAAATCTAAGGTAAAATAAAGAAGGAATCGGTCTTTGAAGGTAAGACTCGGAAGTAAAGTCCGAATTTTTTTCTCAGTGTACTAATACATATTATGACACGACATATCGATCCAAAACCGCGGATAACGGATCAGGATCGAAAATTTATTTCAGGCGTTAGACTTTCGCAGAAGCGCTATTTTGTTACAGTTTTCTTGTAGAAACTTATAGTTTCTCTTCAAAACTTTACCACTCTTGTGGCTTGTAATGCCTACGGAACCCCTGTTGAACTTATAACATTGTGTCGACACCGACAAAGTTATGAAAAATTAGTGATTGTAGCTCTCTACAGTTCAGGATGTGTAGTTTATTTCCGGTAAACGAAACAGGTCAAAACGGTGAAGGAAAATATCGTGAAGAAACCAGCATGTCCAAGAACCGCAATATTCGAAGGCATGCGACAACTTTTAACCCGCACTGGGCCAGCGTGGTAGGTTACGGCACATTCTCTTTCTCTGAGAGAAGGCCAGAGTCCCAGCAGTGGGAACGTAATAGGCTGATGATGATAACAATATGAAACAGGTTTGATAACGATGGCTGTAACTTCTTTAGCTTTATTGATTGATGTATTGCCGTGTATCGGATGGCTACAATGCTATTCGTTGGATGTTTCTGTCTATTCTTTTGCCGGTGCTAAGAGGTAGGTGGCGTAATTACTTTTATGTTTGACGCTTTAAAGTGATCACACCTACTAAATAATATTACATTATCATACAAGTGTGCTACTTGTTAATGACACTCGAGGTGATTTTATTAGATGAGGGAGCCGATTGTTTAACGATCAATGCACACTCGGCTGAATTAGTAAAATTACACACACGAAATCAAAGTCGCGGGGACCTTTACAATTATTTACGTATTCCAGACGATCACAATGTATCCTATTAAATAAAAAGCTATTGAATTGAATTGATCTAGACGTAAAGGCTACCTATCCCAGTAGCAGTAGTTACAACTAACCTATTGCTCGAACTGTTAACTTTTTACGGCAGTCAAAGCAGATTCTGCACAGATAACCTTTGAAAATAACGGCTTGCGAACGTTCTGAATAACGCCTGCCTTTGAAAAAGTTGTTGGGTAGTTTTTACGGACAAGGCTTATAAGTTTTTTTTCCTTACTCTGATCTCTATCTGTTTTGGGTCAGGTTGTGGATAGTAAGTTTACTGTTAGAAAAACTGTAGGGATGGCATTTGTTTTTTTCTCATTTTGTATGGATTGCTTCCATTATGCTTGACGACGCGGCAGCCGAGTTGTTAGTATCCCTGTCTGCGAAGCAAGCGGTCCCGGGTTCGAACCACGGTAAGGGCAAATGAATGTATGTGTGATGAGCACTAATATTTGTTCCTGATTCTTTCTGATTTCTGATCTAAATAAGTATTTATTTCTCTATATAAGTATGTATATCGTTGTCTAGTACCCATAACACAAGTTTCGAGCTTAATTTGGGGCTAGGTCAATTTGTGTGCAATTGTCCTGTTTATTTATTTATTAATTATCGCACCACCGCGTCATTATATGATATTTTATAAAGGCAAAAATAAATCGTATTTGTTTCTTTGTTAATTTTACCGATTTTACCCTGGGGAAGGAATTTGACATATAATTAACTGACTTTCTCTTTGTTTTTTCATAGAATGATGATATTTAAATGCGAAATATGTAATTTAGTAATAATAATGTGTTGATAACAGTATGGGCTTCGAACCTGTAGTGTAAAATTTTGTGTAAAAAAACATTCTCTTTGATTTTTTTGACATTTCTTTTTTTAATATCCCTCTTTTATTTCTGTTGGCTACATTTATTTTATTTATACATATAATGGTGTCGATTCGGTTTTGCATTCTCTAAAACTAAACTAAGTTTGACAGGTCTAATAGTATTGCTGTCTTTTTCTAACCACTGAAGTAAAAAAAGACAGCATCACATTTAGACCTGTCAAACTTAGTTTAGTTTTAGAGAATGCAAAACCGAATCGACACCATTGTATGATAAATATTATTGTTATTAATTTTCATGTGCGATATATGTAATTGTACTTGTACTGTGCTACACCTGTACTTGTGTGTGTTGGATTTTGATTCTACATGTATCGTTTTTTTCACAATGAATTTTTTTTGTTTTTTTTTAACTTTAAATAGGTATGCGTTTGACCGCCATCCCGCCTGTTGCCAAGCGTAGATGCGGTCGACAGTGTAACACACATACCTAGAAGGTACCTGTTCACTCTTGCCTTGAAGATCCCCAAATTGTAGTGTTCGGGAAACACAGACTCTGGCAAGGAGTTCCACTCCTTAGCGGTACGCATACAGGTGGAATATCCACCATATACCGATGGCGCCTCGCCGTTTGTCTTGACGTCCGATGATGAAATGGGGATGGAGAAATTAAGTTGTACAACTCCTGGGCACACGCTGAAATGCATCCGATAAAATACCGATAAACTGGCAACTCTTCGCTGATGTTCAAGGCTTTGAAGTCTTGACTCGACGAGGAGATTGTCGCCTGAGCTATTTGGCACGTCTCTCAATCGACTCCAACGTCTTAAGCTGGTTTAATTGTTAGTATAAATTTTAAACAAGTATCGCGATACAACATAGACAGTGAATAAATTAATACCCAGACAACCAGTACACAGACAGTTTCTGTACTATAAATAAAATAAAATAAAAATAAAATAAAAATAAAAAATAAAAAAGCCTTATATTCCTCTAAGTATAAATGTACAGTGATTTAAATTCTAACTATAAGAAAAAAATAAATAAATTAATTAGAGGACCCCTGAGGTGAAGGCCTCCTCCAGAATTTGCCAGGTTTCTCGGTCCTTTGCTAGTTCTAGCCATTTTTGACCAGCTATGCGTGTAATCTCGTCTTCCCAGCGTGCGTGTGGTCTTCTGCGTTTGCGCTTCCCTAACGGACTTAATAAGATCATCATCCAAAGTCATTGACGCGCTTACCCACGCACGTAAACTCAAATGGAAGTGGGCGGGCCATGTTGCAAGACTGCAAAAACAATAGATGGGCAAAAAGATTGACCTATTGGAAAGGTTCTGTACTATAAACACTCCCTTTTGGAACCGTACAGTTTCAGGCCATTATTTCAGTAACCCACTACTATTAACTTCACCCGACCGGCTACTACGTAACTTTGTTTAAATTCACCAGCCATTGGAAATGCATATAGCGAATTTTACGCGGCGCTGAACTTTCATGACTGTTGTTACTGTGACTGTTATTGTTAAGCTCCAGCTAGATTTACTGAAAAAAATAATATCTGGGGACCATTGCACACAAATTGATCTAGCCCAAATTAAGCTCGAAACTTGTGTGTTCACGCACACTGTACGTGACGATAAGGCAGCCGAATCGACGTAGGCTGCGCGGGATGCGGGGCGGGCCACACCGAAGGGGTCTGCGTCCCGCGCTCACCAGCGCGCTGCGCGCGCGCCGAACATTCGACCAATCCACGGCCACGAAGGCCCACCTATATCTCTCTGTACCTATTTTGCCTATTTTAATTTATAAAGTAGGATTAAACCAACAATATCTCAAGATCCAACTCTTTCAATTATACTGTACGCCGCTGCGCGTAGGTAACATGTGTTATGGGTACTAGGCAACGATATACATGTCATACATACATTATAATTATAGATAAACAAATACACACTTATATACCTAGATTAAAATATCCAAGGATCAAGAACAAATATTCGAGCTCATCACACATATGATTTACCGGGATTCGACCCCGGGACCGCTTGCTTCGTAGGAAAAAGGATCACTGCCAACTCGGCTACCGCGTCGTCAAAATCCATTTCATGCTTATGTAACTTTTGTTTGTACACCATTGCTCTGCCTGATTTATTTCTCCTCTTTATTTCATACACGCCCCGCAGTTTCACCCGCGTCTTCCCGTTATCCCGCAGGAAACTTTTTCAGGGATAAAAGACCTATGTGTTAATCCAGGGTATAAGCTATCTCCAGTCCAAATTTAATCAAAATCGGTTTTGTAGTTACGGTGATATGTGGTAACAAACATTCACACACACAAACTTTCGTATTTATAATATTAGTAGGATATAGTTTTATTATGTAGGATTAGAATACAAGCCAAAAGCACTTTATGTAAAAGCCCAAATTAAACAAGTTCCTAATTATTTAAAACATCCTGAACTTTAATTACTTGTTTTATTGTTGAAGTTAGGGCTTAATTGGAATTTCCCGGTTGAATGTTAATTTGGGATCAAAGTTTACTTTGGAATTGTCCATTGTCTCTTACAAAATATAGACCAATATTAGATAGTCTGTCAACTTTTGTAACGCGCCTGAGGTACGCGCGGGTGGCGGGGGCAGACAAACCAGGAGAACTGATAACAGCTAGTCTTATTAAAATAGATGTCAAAAATGAATATTTTAATATCTAAATATATAAAACAAAGTTAGGTTAGTTTTTTTCTTATTACTTACAGGGTAGCGTTTGACCACAAGCTACCTATCGGTGCTTGGCGACAAATTCTTAACTTGAGGGTGATAGTTAATCAGGTGAGCACTTGAAAACGCCCTACCACCAAGCTAAGGTTTCATCACAATGTTTTCCTTTACCGAAAGCTCATTTGTAGGATTTGACCCTACGACCTACGGATAGTAATAATATAAATAATAAATATCGGGGACAATTGCACACAAATTGACCTAACCCCAAATTAAGCTCGAAACTTGTGTTATGGGTACTAGACAACGATATACATACTTATATAGAGAAATAAATACATAGATAGAAATATCCAAGACTCCGGTACAAATATTAGTGCTCATCACAAATATATTCGCCCTTACCGGGATTCGAACCCGGGACCGTTAGCTTCGCAGGCAGGGACACTACCAACTCGGCTACCGCGTCGCAAGCCGACGTCACTACCACCGAGTCATCATCACTTCAACATCAGTTGAATGTGAAAGTAACTCTGTGTATCTTTGTTACCTTTCACGCCTAAATCGCAGAACTGATATAGATAAAAATTAGGTCATAATTTGAACCCTAGGTCATTGTGGGTGGGTAGAGAATAGCTAGTAGAATATATATGTTTATGTAAATTAATAACGACCACACAATCTCTCACATAGTATCTAAACCTTTCCCAAGGGTTTCCAGTATCTTGGATACCAAATACTACGTGGGTCAGGGTTCAACACACACCCACACACAAAATATACTAGAAGTCTACCTACGAGTCCCTTCCAGTTTTATACATCATGTAGATTGACCTAATTAAAAACCAATAATAAAAAGGTCATATTATCGAACCTTTTACAAAGGCTAAACATGTTATAGCCAATATTTCAAAATGTATGAATTGCTTTCATTCTGAAATTCAATCAGTCTATTAAAAACAAAGTTAATAGACGTACAGTCAGCAACAAAAGTTACTCATCAGAGCAGAGCAGCGATGGATTTGGATTTAGAGTGCAAATTGGAAAGTTTTTCGTATTTAGCAACGTTTTTTACTTCTTTTACTACATAGAGGGTAGCGTTTGACCACAAGCCACCTGATTTTAAGTGACGATGTGGTCGAAAATGGCGTCACGCTACACCTGGATTGGTAACTGGCTCTCAAGTGAGGCCTCACGCCGATAGGAGCTTGGCGACAGACTCTGAACTCGAGTGTGGTAGCTAACCAGGCGAGCACTAGAAAATGCACTACCACCAAGCTATGGTTTCATCACGATGTTTTAAACTTTAGTGACGTAGGCTTATCGTTGGTTTTTTTTTGAACCAACGATAAGCCTACGTCACTACCACTGGGCTATCCTCGCTTTGAAATGTAAAAAAGAACTCGTGCCAGAAAGTTTTTAGATTTATACAGCGACGTTAATTTTTGTATTACAATCCCCTTGAGGCAGCAAGGAAATAATTTTGGTTGAGGCAAAAGCTGACGGTTGATTGAGGGGAATTTCTCAACTCAATTTACAGTAAAACCGAAATTTCAGCCAATGAATAGAGCGGTCACGGGTCGCATGCTGGCAACCTCTCCAATTTTTATTCTACCTTCCTAATTATCTTGACTTGCCAGGCAACGCGAGACTGGTCGATGTAGATTCTAGTAAATTTTGAAAGAAATCTTGTAAATCTATTTTGTCACACTTTTTTTTGACGTCACGATTTGTGACTTTTGTGGCTTATTTCCATATTTCAGCCCATGTACGTTTTTACCTGTTTCATCATTGAAACTGTTGATGTAGAAGAGAACTGTCGTCCTCATGTGTGTGTCTCATTTTTATTGGTTGTTCAAAATGGTCATGGCTACAAATTAAAATCATGTCCTCTATTAGGTATATACCTACCACTATATACCTATCGAAAACGTATTACAATGTAGATACATTACGAGCACGGGTACCATGCACGATGCAATAGTGTGGTTAATGTCATGCCAGAGCATTCAGTTGCGAAGGAGCCAAACCATTATGGCATATGGGTATACTCATGCACTCACACATCCCTATGTACCTTTGCATGTATGCTATATGCAGTAATACACGTACGCACATCCACAAGCACACAGATACATTTCCAAGTTCCAATTTCCGATCCTATTCCAAATCAACTAAAGCCAACGATCCAACTCGCGGTTACGTACTACTATTACATATTCTGTAGCGCGGCTCGTGAAATATAAAGCTGAGACGCCACTGGCGCAGCCTCGAGACGAGATGCCTCATCCTGAGCAGTACAGATAATTCATGTTCCTCCTCTTGAGCAACCTATACGATGAACGTCGTCGGCCAGTGAAGGAAAAGACATGGAATTGTCTGTAGCGCTTGAAACTGACCAAAAACAGCTTGTACCCCAAAGACGACCAATTCCTTACACGACAAATGAAACCCAATCGATTTTAGAATAAGGTCGACTTTTAACTGTAATACGTTTTGATTTCCGAGTAGTTCCGATGACGGACGAGTACCTACCTATATACTTCATTTTGGCTTAGGTCCCTTGAAAAAAATGTTCCTTGGTTTTTTTCATCACTGCTGCAGACAGTTTGGGCTGATTTCTCACTATTCTATATAAATTTGTCGTTATTCATCTTGCTACTAAGCTAGCATATCACAAACTTGAGCACGGACATGTTAACGCTACTGGAGTTTTAGCACAAAACGTCGATTCCATATAATTTTGAGATTATATCTTGGTAAAATTAGGGTTCATGCATGAAACCTATTTTACCGACTCGCTCGACAAATTCTACTCATTTTACCAAATTGCCCCTAACATGGAACGCAGTTCTGATATTTGAAGAGGAATTTAAATCGATTCTATTGTATTTTATCGGCTAGATAAAGGTTCTCGACAATTTTACCGACTTGGAAATATAATTCTCTTTCTTGGCGAGAGGTGAGCACGAGAGGCCGAAAGGATCTGTGTCCAATTCTATACCAGGCTGTTGATAAAAGTCGATAGCTAAAATTATTTTATGTTTTTGCAAGTTTATCGACAGATCATGCTTTCACGGCGAATTTCAAATCGCAGCATGCCTCGACCCTCACTAGCGTCTACACTTATGCCGCGGGTCGAGGCAGCCGTTCAACCGAGACTGCCTCTGGTGAAGTCCCAGCTTATATCAACTTAACGTTCAAACGTCCCTTTCTACCAAACCCTTGAGCTCCAAACAAAATATGCATATTCCACTTATTTATGTTAAAACATGAATTTCATTCTCAAAGCAAGAACGTGCCTGCAAAATGTGCTCATAAAGAACATCGTACCTATATTATTGTGAAACAAAGCAAGTGATTCCACCCCAAGTTTCTGCCCCTGTTTTTGTACTATTAACTTTATGTCTAAAAGCATAGGGTTTGAAATGGAATTGTCTGGGGGATTTGGAGAGGTACGAGGTGGTAGTAATGTAGGAACACTCGTTATGACAGAAGTTTCCAGTTCGGTTAGAGTAAAAATAAACGGATGAAGTTGGAATAGTGAACCTCTTTGTTCGTAAAAAGATACGGCTCGCTCCATCGGATGCATAGAGGTCCGAAGCTCTGAGCCGGTATACTATACAACGGCGTTATAAGTGTATATAGTAGTTGATATTTCGTTTTTAAATATTAAATTACTGTGTCTCCTATGAACTTCTGTTCGCCTGGTACCCACGTCGCTACTTTCATCTTTGGCTTGAGGGCTACATGAATAATTTTATATTTATTTGGTATCTTCTAAATTATGCACGTACGTTTTTCTATGGTCCGATTAACAGTACTACCGAAAGGAAAATATTAACCGTGGCACGGCGACTGTACCACGGAATGTAAAAATTAACGCTGGTCCGGTCGACTGTACTACCGAAAAGATTTTTCACCATGGTCCGGTCAACCGGACTATCGCGACTGTACCACGAGCAAGAAGTGGTTAGTAATTTTCACTCGTATCTTTTTATTTTAGTACTAGTAGCGCACCGCGGTTTCACCCGCGTGTTCTCGTTTTCTCGCAGGACCCTTTTCCGGGAAAAAGTAGCTTATTTGTTAAACCAGGGTATAAGCTATCTCCATTCCAATTTTCATCAAAATCGGTTTGTAGTTACGGTGATACGTGGTTACAAACATTCACACACACACACAAACTTTCACATTCATAATATTAGTAGGATAGCACTGTCGTGCATAAAACCTATCGTCGCAACCATCTCGCGAATGATTCCAAAATAACATGTTCCTTTGTGATCATCATTAGCCTAGTTTAGGGTTGTAACGTACCAAAACAAACTGTATATCACAAACACTCAATCTAAATAAATCACCTAAGCCCGTGACTTCTGTAAGGCCAATAAAACTGATTCAGTAAAATGTCCCGAAGATCCTTCCAAATTGCCCATGCGCTTGGGCGGGGGGTAATCCATCACTTAAATTAGGGTTGCCCCACGGTGAAAAGGCAGTATTAATCTTATGGTACTTTGCAACAGGCATTTGCGTTTCCTGGGTGGTTGTAGAAGGGATGTATCTACGGTGTGATTTGTAATTTTGCCTTTTATCTCGTGGAGCATTAGTCGCATTTCTGCTTGCTTCGAAATGGGAATCCTTGATGACGCAGCATTTTGTCCTTTACAAATAATAATTATAAAATGGAATAAAATTTGTATGCTTACTTTCATTTATCATTATCATCATCAGACGAGTTTTCAGGCCACTCTAAGGCTGGCCATACACGGAAAGCCTGAAGCAGTCAGGATCGACTGCTTCAAGCTGTGACTGCATAGTGAACTACTGCAACTGCTCGAGCGGTTCGTGTATGTACGTACGTTAAGTCTGTAGTTCACTATGCAGTCGCAGCTTGAAGCAGTCGATCCTGACTGCTTCAGGCTGTCCGTGTATGGCTAGCCTAAGGCTTTCTAGCAAGACTGTAAGCCGGACGATCACTGTTTAATTGATAGCCGTGATCTTGGTAGAGTTGTTACGACCGACCGGACAAGCACCACCTACCTTCTACCTTTGCAGATATTCATATATCAAAACTGTACGGTCCGTAGCACCGCACCGTACAGAGTGTCGATGCAGCATTATTACCTTATTGCATCGATTACTCAACTGGGCGCGTCAGTTCGCATTTACGCCGCGACTCATCAACATCCATATCATAATGAGAATTCGTGTCAAAATATAAAAATCCATCATATAACAGCAGTTATCATTTCGGTGTGGCAGCAGCCCCTACATCAATGGTCCTTCGAGCCGCTCCTCGCCCTGAGACGTTGGGAGTAGAGCACCAAATATCGTCGTTCAATCCTCATGTACTGCGCAGCAGCAGCAGTAACATTCAATGAACAAAATAACTTAGCAACAGATTACAAATCGTTTACATGAATACCAGTAATTAGGACACAATGCACTTAGCAACGACGGCCACCGGTAACAAGACACCCGGTCACTACATGCCTCACCGTCATCACTGTGTGCAAGTGCACCGCGCTGATTCATCAAATACATCTCTGCGAGTTGTTTACAACGCGTCACCACCGTCATCAAGCGGATGGAGCGTCAATGACCTCATGCATCGAGGTCCAAATTTGGAACAAAATCTTTCAACTCTCATCCTAAGGTGGACTCAATACCCGTATCCATTCACGGCTTATATTGAGAAACCATTATCATTTACTCATGGACAACAATATATCATATATCATATCATTTCAAGATCAAGGAGAGATCAAAAATTCCAACATAGAATTAGAAACAAGAAAAATAAAACAAAGTAATGCAATCACACTATGCCAGATATCAGACACCAACATTGTCGAACAATTAAAAAACACACACAGCAGTTTTACTTGTGCACCGCGCGTCCTTGCATGGATTATGCGCGCGATAAAACAAAAACCACACCAGCAAGCGTTTCTAACAGCTGATCAGATATGCGACGCTTCAAAGGTATCAATTCTCATGTGAATAGTGACAACAGTCAACAGTGAAATCAAGATGATCAAAATCTAGCACAACAGGTGTAAACATAGTTGCACTTGGAAGCGACTGTGCCATCAAAGACGAATCCTTCACGTCACACAAACAACACACCAAAGAACTGTATGCAGAGCCAGACAGTATTAGCCGAGATCGCTCCCGTCAACAAAATCATCATCTGACGATACCGATCACTTTCTTGAATGAGAGCAACTTCAAGGAGTCTTTCGTCGCAATAAACGAAAGCGGATCGAGCAGATGAAATCAGCGGGAGATCAATTGGAACGGGAAGATGCGATGTCGTCACAAGACATCCATCAGTACGTTTATACTGTGGCAGCGTTAGCGTTGGCATGCGCTGCGTTCATTTGGCGGCGATCACGCCGCTCAGCTTCTGCTTCCTTCAACGACCGCACAAGATTGGCTGCGTCCCTGACGCGTGTGCCGCCGGCGCTCACCGCGGCGGGCAATCAGCTCGCACCGCTGGTGAGCACTGCAACGGCGGTGCCCTCCACGGGTGCACCAGTGTCAGTGTTTGTGAACAAGTGATACGCACAGTGAAAGTGAACAGTGTAGGGAACTCACCACAAGGGGCACTTCGCCCACATTATAATTTAATTTTAATCGAGAATGATTGTCGGTCTTCACATGTCATACTAACCACACAAAATTGTTGAATCACCTTGTATCGACTTCACCGACTAACACGATCATTCTCATCTCATTAATCTCTTCTCGCGCCCGGAACATGTACGGTCCGTAGCACCGCACCGTACAGAGTGTCGATGCAGCATTATTACCTTATTGCATCGATTACTCAACTGGGCGCGTCAGTTCGCATTTACGCCGCGACTCATCAACATCCATATCATAATGAGAATTCGTGTCAAAATATAAAAATCCATCATATAACAGCAGTTATCATTTCGGTGTGGCAGCAGCCCCTACAAAAACTATCTTCTATATATATAAGAATTAAAGTCCTGACTGACTGATATCAACGCAAAGCACAGTCTAAACCGCTGGTCGTAGAAACTTGAAATTTGGAGGGTAGGTATGTTTGTCTTGATGCATAGGGGGGTACTTAAATAGAACTGCAATTTTTAAAACACCATTTTTAAGCCATGTAATTTTATTTAGCAGGACTAAACTTACATCAAAACTTGTTTTTTTTTGATAAATACATAAACTTTCCGTGAAAAATGATGAATGGTGGACACCGTGTTAAAATCCATTGCGTGGTTCACAAGAAATTAGCGGATGTACAGACTTACAGACGCTGAAAGCGACTTTTTTATTAACTGTGTAGAGATTTTTTACCGCTTAGTGTTAGCAAGGGGCAAATTAGCAGTTCTGCTTATTCAGCACAAGCCTCACTTGAGGCTATATTAGTGAGGTAACGTTTTTGCGTCGTCAGCTCACTTACGAGTGCTGAGCGTTCAACTCAACGCTGCATTATTACGTCACCTGACTCTGCGGTTGTGTTTTTGCTGTCACTGTAAGATTTGTTTTGGATACGTTTTCTAACTAAATTTTGCTCACGACTTCTTACATGCAGATAACACCTATCGGTGTGTTCCGGCAGCCCCACTTGAGAGCCAGTTCCCAGTCCAGGTGTAGCGTGGCCATCTTCGACCACATCGTCACTTAACATCAGGCGACTTGTGGTCAAACGCTACCCTGTAAATAGTAAAAAAATGATATTGAGAGCCTTTAATTTACTGCGTGATTTGTACGCGTTATCAAAAATATCTCAGCAGTAGTAGATGAGATTGCGTTATCTGTGGTGAGATTGCGTTTTGAGACATCCTTCTGTCTTTCTTACACTAGTAGCTGCAATCCGTGGATACTTACAGTTTTCCTGTTATATATGTAATCCATACCAAATTTCATTCAAATCCGTTGAGCCATTACAGCGTTAAGAAGTAAAAAACATACACACTCAGTCGCCTACTTTCGTATTTTTACTTTCGTACTGCGCCCCGTGGTTTCACCCAAGTGGACTAAACTTTATTGAGATAAAAGTATTCCATGTCTTTTTCTTGGATTTGAACTATCTCTACACCAAAATTTCATTATTTATTTATTTATTTATTAATTAAAATCTGTTCAGTAGTTTTTGCTTGAGAGAGTTACAAACATTCATCCATCCATCCATCATCATAAACTTTTACATCCTACTCATATTATAAATGCGGAAGTTTGTGGGTGTGTACGTTTGTCACCACTTATCACCGTAACTACTAAACCAATTTGGATGAAATTTGGAATGGTGATAGCTTATACCATTTTAACCACGGGGTGCAGCTAGTTTAAAATATTAGTAAGATAAAAAGAATTAGTGTTATTGAACTTTGAAAACCACACAGTCAATAAACAAAATGTAGACACAATTTGTAAATACATATCGAAAATAAAAATGAGATGTCGTAATGTGTGCCAAGTCTATGAAGCAATCTTCCGTTTTACGTCCCGGTATTCCGCTTGATTGGAACATCCTGTCCCGGACAAAAACGAGACTAAATTCACTTTGCCCCAGGGATTTTTACTGAGATTAGATTTTTACCTCTATACTAACTAATATTATGAAAACGTAATGTTTGTTTGTGAGTTTGGATTTGGCTGGTAACCCGCGGAAATATAATTTGAATCATTCATTGTTAAAAAGCTAGATTCTCTCCCAGCGTTTTCAGCTCTGTTCTATTGTAATAAAAACCTATGATAATTTCGGAGCAGGTAAAACAGCGGGGTGCAGATAGTCAAAAATATAATAATGACAGGAGGTTCGCGCGCAACGATTACGATGCGACCCAGATGTATGTATCATTTTTGTGAATGTCTACAGTTATTAACACTTTTATTTTAGTATTATTTTGGAGAGAAACGAACCGATCTTAGTTTATTTTAATAAATACGAAACGATGGTAAAGAAGATTTGATATTTTAAATCTACAATGACGTTGTAATTTCTTTTTATATGTTATAAATATTAGGACATAGCAACATTTCTGTCAGAAAGTGACCCCCCCCCCATAGTTCAAGGCGGTGCTAGACTTGGATTCACTTATACACTTTCCGCCGGTCTCTACCGTAAATTAAACATCTACATCATCATCGCCGGCCTGTTAGTCCTCTGCAGGACATAGGCCTCTCCCAAGGTACACCACTGAGCCCGGTCTTCGGCTCTTCTCATCCAACTACTGACAGCCACTCGGCGCAAATCGTCGCTCCACCTTGTCGCAGGACGTCCTACACTACGTTTGCCAAGTCGCAGTCTCCACTCTAGAACACGTCTACCCCAACGGTTGTCAGGTCCGGATTAACCCTGTCTGGGCCCCTAGACATTGCAATTCTCTGGGCCCCTTTCCTTTCCATAAGTATTTTGGAAGGATAGAAATTGTGAAGTAAAAATATCATACGATAAAAAGTTACTTTATGTTTTCATAGTGTGTGCACGGACGGGGCCCCTAGTCGATGCGGGCTCCTAGGCAGTTCCTTTCTCTGTCTATTGGATAATCCGGCTCTGGTTGTCGGTTATGCAGCACAAATGACCAGCCCACTGCCACTTCAGCTTCACTTCACGTTATACAATAGTTTCATGCAAAATGATAATTTCAACAACGCAATTGGTTTGCGGCGGATATCTAACTGTCTAGTCATCCAGCGTACGGCATTGTTGGATGGAAATCAATGCATAGAACAGAGACGCATGTGGACTGCGGCTTGTGGTGTGGGCCCAATCCCATTACAAGTGTGACAATAGCTTGGTAGCTGTACTATTGAAGGCTTGTGACGTAGTTAAAGATAGAACGTGTTTCAGTGTGTTTCATGTTTCAGTACTGAAGAAATCGGTTTTTACATTACAAATGTGAAAGTTACCTATCTGTCTCTTTGTTACCTTTTCATGCCTAAACCACTGAAACAATCTTGATGAAATTTAGTATGGAGATTCTCTAATCTCCATAGTTTGAACTTTATGGAAGGACAGAATATTTTTAACCGCAAGTTACAGCTAGTAACTATACCTATGAACTTTCTATCTTAGAAAATGTATCCGTCAACTGGTTATCCAAATTTACGTTCTGTGTTAAAATAAACTGTAATAAATCGGTTCTTCATTGTTCTCAAAATATTGTAATAAAATAAAACGAAGGCTTTATAAGTGACTAGTTGACCCCGCGGTTTCACCCGCGTCTTCCCGTTATCCCGCAGGAACCTTTTTCCGGGATACAAAGTAGCCTATGTGATAATCCAGGATATAAGCTATCTCCAATCCAAATTTCATTGAGATCCGTTTTGTGGTTTTTGCGTGAAAGAGTAACAAACATCCATCCATCCATCCCATCCATACTCAGGTGGGGCACATCGATAGCGGCTTGGCGACTGACAGAAAAATAAATATTGGGAAGATAGTTTTAACCGGCAAAACAGGCAGGGCATGTGATTTTTTGTATATTGTATCACGGAAATTGTTTTGTCAACATTTTATCAACAATTTCATGTTTTAAAAGAATCTCTACAAATAAGAAGCGACAATTTTTTTAACGAATTTGAATTGTTTGTTTTCCTTGATGAACCTATTACAACAGTTAATTGTTTGCGAACTTCTGATGGAAAAGCGGGATTAGTTGCTGAAGACGATGGTTATATTTAATTAACTCATTAATTTTCATTAAGTAGCTTTGATTAGTCGGGCATTATTTTGATTTTGATTAATTTGAGAGACGGAAAACTTATCATTCGTTGTCGGTTTAAAGCTTGTAGTTACTTGTAGTCACTGTCTTATACTATCTGCGCCCCGCGGTTTTACACGCGTGGATTATCGCTTTTTGGACAAGATATATATTGTTAAAAATCTGGAGAGGGCCACCCTATCACCTAGTGGTATAAAAAATAGCCCACGACCTATTCTCAGACCTAACAAATATACACATTTAAAATCATAAAAATTGATCAAGCCGTTTCGGAGGAATTCTATAACAAACACTGTGAGATTTTTATGTATTAGAAAGAACACAAAAAAGCCTTCAAATTTTCTGTACATTTACACTCATAGTACCTACCTATGTACATCGCGTGGTCGCGTTATTTCCGCTGTATCTCTAGAGAAATATAACATTAAAAACTCTCCGCTGCCAAAACTTTTCTCATTTTACAACCGAAGAAATTACAGTGCAGAGGATTTTCCGATTCCCGTCTCTAGGACGGTGCACAGTGATAGGTAACATTTTCACTGTCGCATTAAGAAAATGAAATCGTGTCGTGGAAAACTTTTTAATCGTTTTATTTCATTATCATCAGCCATGTAAGAATGTAAGCGAAACAAGTTTATAACGAAACTAAACGAGGAAATGTTAATATATCCACAATGTTTTTTATCATCATTATCATCAGCAGCCTGTATTAGTCCACTGCTGGAGATAGGCCTTTTTTTTTTTTTTAAAACCACCTAACGCCTTATGTCGGGGCTACGGGTACGCGTTGGAACTCTTCCGCGGCCCCGACGGCGATGAACCTGCAATGGGTCCCGTCTCAGCTGGGTGATTTCACCCTGGTTTTCACTATGGCGCGCTGATTTGCACGCGCCACCTCGGGACCTAGAATAGAATAGAATAGAATAGAATAGAATTTATTTGCGTAAAATGTCGGTTAGTAAAGATGGAATTAGTATGACATCCTATGACATCATCGGCGACGAACCTCCCCAGGTCCGTCGCCTAGGCCCCAGTTACTCTGGAGATAGGCCTCTCCCAAGGTACGCCACTGAGCCCGGTCTTCGGCTCTTCTCATCCAACCACTGTCAGCCACTCGGCGCAAGTCGTCGCTCCACCTTATCGCAGGGCGTCCTACATTACGTTTGCCAAGTCGCGGTCTCCACTCAAGAACACGTCTACCCCATCGGTTGTCGGTTCTGCGGCTTATATGACCAGCCCACTGCCACTTCAGCTTGCTAATTCTGTGGGCTATGTGGGCAATGTTTTTACCAACGCACAAATACTAAAAAAAATATTAAAAAATTAATAAACCCTTACTATAAGAAAATTGTCGATCCACTGTCAAACAAAAACAATATTTTAATTGATTCAATCTAGATATTTAATGGAATCAAGTTAATTTTAATTAACTGATATCATTAACTGATAACAGAGTACATAGACAATTTGATAGCAGTTTTTTGTTTGCAAGATTGGATTGTTCACAAAACTGTTCAGGCATATTTTAGCGACTGATAAATAAATTTTAGTCTTAAATTTACTAGAACTTAGGTACATGGGCGGTTTCACACAGCGTTTTTAACGTGGTATATTTTCCTAATAATATCGACAGAAGAGTTTTCTTAATATATGTACTATAATTTAGTTCTTAGCCTGGGCTATAGCTTAGTAATCTCAGTGTAGAACAAGCTTTAACAAGCAATCAACAAGGGTACTAATCAAATGCATTGCTAATAGCAACTAGGTAGATATCGACTGAATTGTTTACGAGGTTGATTGTCTACATTGTAGATTCTACATGCTATAGACACTTTGGAAATTCATTTACTACCATAATAAGTAGATACGATAATCCCTACTTAATATTATATATGCGAAAGTAACTCTGTCTGTCTGTTCTGAGAAAGCCTGAGAAAGGGATACTTTCTATCGCGATAAACTGTAGCCCACGTGGATGAAACCGTGGGGACTTTAGACTTCATTAAGATTATAATGTAACTACCCGTTATCCTGCAGTAACCTTTATCCGGGATAAAAAGTAGCCTATGTGTAAATCCAAAGTATAAGCTATCTCCATTCCAAATTTCATTCAGATCCGTTCAGTAGTTATTGCGTGAAATAGTAACAAACATCTATCCATCCATCCATACTCACAAACTTTCACGTTTATACCCCACTTTCCCTCATCACCATTGCATTAAACTTGACGTCGATCCCTTTGTACGTTAGTTAAACTCCCACATTCTCACAGACCTGTTCCATAACAGCTACATAGATCTAGTCACTCTACACATACATACATAGATATTAAGCTGCGTACGGATAACGCGTTCCTGAGTTACGCGTAATCGGTTACGCGTGTCGCGGAACGTCAAATCCATACTTGCAGCTACGCGTACACTCTTGGAGAACGCGAGCGGGAACCAATGTACGCGTGGGGAACGTATCCCGACTATTCCCGACTACGCGTAACTCAGGAACGCGCTATCCGCATGCAGCTTCAGACTTTGTACTACAACCTCATAAAAAACCCTTTCCAATCGACCTTTTTTTAAATAACCTACTTTACATACGTTTAGGTATACCATTGGAATGTCCTAAAGCTTTTGTACAGTTTTTTTGCTTAGAGACCTAACTTTTTCTGTTGTTTACGATCCTGTTTGGGCTAAGTTCTGACAAGAAAGACATCAAGCCACGCCTATTGCCGCTGACTTATATTTTTACCTACCGTCTTTTATATATTAAAGACAGTAGGTGACCTTCATTGAAACGTTCAATGTTGTTCAGACAATAAAAAAAAAAAAATAATAATGATAATATTGTTTATTTATTTGCTTGGTGCTAGGGCATTTTCTAGTGCTTGCCTGGCTAGTAACCACCCTCAAGTTAAGAATCTGTCGCCTATGTGTTCCATTCCGGTGTGTTGCGGCAGCCAGTTCCCAATCCAGGCGTAACGTGACGCCATCTTCGACCACATCGTCACATAACATCAATTGATTTGTGGTCAAACGCTACCCTGTAAGTCGTAAAAAAATATATCAGTGGATAATTTGTTTTTCATTTTCTAAGTAGCCTTTGATGGCATCACTGTTTTGTTCTGTTAGTGTTTCAGAGTTTGACAGCTATATAGGAAAGCACTCACTGTATGTCATAGGATCTGTTTTATTGTGATCAAAATCCTGCGTAAATCTCAAACTGTTGTGGTAAAATTGTGAAAACTGAAACTCTTAGTATAGCTCTAAAAAAGAAGGATTAAAAAAACAAAACAAATTATTACCATTATGATACAGACTTATCATATGTTCCAGTTACTTACTTATCTAATTAATTATAGGGAAATAGGGCAGTTTCTACATGTGCAGCATTCTCATACCAATAATTATGTGAGCGCAGCGCTGTTTTTCAAACTACCCTATGCTCGGACAGATCTTCGCCGATAACAACGTGTGATTGTTTAATTAAATTCATACAAGTTGATTTACTGCTGTGTCTGTATGTAGTGCGCTCTAGATGGACCCATCTGTATAATAGGGTATTTCCTAGACAAATACTGTCCTTTATTCTTGAGCCGGAGTAGTGACGTCAGCATTACTAAGTTGTCTTGAGATACGGTGTTTTTGTTGTTATTTGAATTGGGGTCTGGGGATTGGGAACGTAAATTTTCGGACAGTTCTTCTTTTTTATTTCTTACTAGATAGCGTTTTATTAGAAGTTACTTGGTGTTAAGTGACGGAAGACACTGTGGGATAAATTTTCTGTATTGTGTACTTCAGGTGCCCCCGATACAAGCTTGCCTAGTGAGGGAACCAAATGAGACCTAATCTTAGGATACTTGAGTTTTCTGTAAAATGTTTATATTAGAATATTTCATTATTGAATTTTTTTATACTACTAATAGGGTGAGTCCGCGACTACAGTTTATCATATTATGGTCTAGAGAAAGGACAAATATGTCCTTTCTTTAGACAAAGACACAGAGGGTTGCTTTCGCATTTTTAATAATAAAATGCGTCATACCTTCTATTAACGCCCGAAATCAAAATTCAAAATTCAATCATGTTTATTCAATAGGATACATTGTGATCACTTTAAAACGTCAACTTAAAACTAGCAACGCCTGTTCCAACCTCCTTACGCCGGCAAAAGAACAGGCAAGAAACGCCCGGCAGGTAATTTTTTTGGCGCGATCACATTGACAATTTTATTCTTATTACTAATTGATTGAATTGGAGCAAGTTCACTAAAATCCCAAGCTTTTTTTGTCAATTAATAGTCCGATATTTTTTAATTAGCTTTATAATCAATAATCGATCCTGATCCGTTATCCGCGGATTTGGACCAATATGTCATGTCATAATATGTCATTTTAGTATATACTAGAGCTTGACATATAACTACTAAAATGACATATTATGACATGACATATCGATCCAAAACCGCGGATAACGGATCAGGATCGGTTATTAATTTCGGGCGTTAGAAAAGAACTAAATTCTAGATGTGGAATAGTATGATAGATCATAACATTCATAAGTATACTCGTAGGTATGAGCTAATAACGTATCTCATTATATCTGTGATTTGGAGCCAATCAAACGGGAAATAGCCTTGTTGATATAAATCTTTTTCTCTTCCCATTAGTTCGCGTGGATGAATCCTCTGTGAAGCCTCCATGTGTTACTCACAGGTGATAAAACTATTTAACCGCCTAGGCCAGTGGTTCCCAAAGTTGGACCGCGACTCACCTAGCCAAAAGTTCCAAAGTCGGGACTTACCTCTTGGTTTTCATTTAAGTTATGGGACATAACTTTAGGAATGAAGAACTGTTCTAACAAGAATGTCCTATGTTTTAATATGCAAAATGCATTTGGTTTTTTTTTTTTTTTGTTTTTTTGTTCTGTTATGGCGTCACACGGTTAGTGTATTTGCCAGTGTCAAATATAAAATATTTCAAACTCGGAGAGTTGTTGTTGTTGTTGTTGTTGTTGAGTTGAGTATAAATGATAATGATGATGATGATGAGATGAAGGGATGAGGATAGTGTGTAAAGTAGTGGCGCTGTACTTAAACTTTACATGGACTTTTTTGAAGCAACTAGAAAAGTCACTTTCACAATTTTATTTCAATTTCCCACACTCGTACACATTAACGAACACATAATGGTTAATAATCCACCAATATTACACATTATCACTCGAAGAAACACAAGTTTTGGAAATAAAAACAATATTTTCACGTTGACAATTCGATTGCCGCCAAAAAAGTCAACTTGTTTTTTTGTTATACTTCAATGTTAGTTACTTTTAATCGTAATGAGTTTAACACATTCAATTTTGTTTTAATTTATTGTTACTGTTGTATACTGTTTTATTTAGTTATAGCGTTCAGTGGTCGTCCCCCCCGTTGGCCCGATCGGGCGATCTGTCGTCGTATTTTTCAGGGCCAGTCCAATATACCCGGTGGTGGGTCGCGACCCATACTTCGGGAACTACTGTTCTAAGCAATTAAAAGCACATTTTATTTTGCGGTCTGTAAATGATGGTGCGTAAAACAGGAAAATAAAAACATCCTATCCTATTGATATATATGCGAAAGTTTGCGTGTGTGCGCGTGAATTTTTGTTACCACGTATCACCGTAACTACAAAACTGATTTTGATGAAATTTAGAATGGAGATAGCTTATACCCTGGATTAACACATACACTTTTTATCCCGGAAAAGGTTCCTGCGGGATACCGAGAAGACGCGGGTGCAACCGCGGGACGCAACTAGTAACCATATACATATGCAAGAATTTCGTTTGTCATATTTTTCAGTGTGAGTGACGAGAGCTCACTAGAGTTGGTGTCATTGTACAGCTCGTAAATTGACGTCACAAGACTAATGACATCACGCGCAGCTGCGTCACTGTACTCTATGCTGTTGTGTTACTTTCAACCGTCACTATGGCAGAATGAGCGTGATAATTTATCATCGTGCACAAAAAACAGTCGCGTAGAGGTAATGGGGCGTCGTAATTACGTAAGCACAATAAGGGGGAAGGGTTACGGACAAATCTCACCAAATTTCATTTGGGGGGTTCGGATTTCTTTATGGCACTGTACAGAGCTGAAATAAAAAAACTACAACGTAAATTTTACTTTTTATTCTGTAACGTAACTGATTGAGAAGAGCTAATGTTATACTGAAGTCTTTATTTTCACTTACAGGGCAGCGTTCGACCACAAGTTACCTGATGTTAAGTGATGATGTAATCAAAAATGGCGCCACGTTACACCTGTACCTACTGAGAACTGGCTCACCAGTGACACTGCTAGAACACATCGAATATCGATTAAAGCCGACTGTTGACTGATTTTTAACTCAGCTAGCACACAAAAATGCCCTACGCTATGGTATCATCACGATATTTTCCTACACTGAAAGCTCAAGCTCATAGTAGAATTTGAACCCACGACCTACGGGTCGCATGCTACCGACTAACGTTTGGGCCATGATTGAATATTAAATTGAGTCATCATCATCATCATCATCAGCCTGTATCAGTCCACTGCTGGACATATGCCTCTACCAAGGTACTCCACTGAGCCCGGTCTTCGGCTCTTCTCATCCAACTACTGCCAACCAATCGGCGCAAATCGTCGCTCGCAGTAATATCTATAATTAAAATCATTATGGACCCTCTTGGGCACAACAATAATATTATTTAAAAACTAGAGGAGAGGAGGCCATTGGGCCATGATTGAATTTTCAATTTGGTGACACTATCAAACAATCAAATAATTGTGTCATGCAAATATTTAATTCATCGCCCCTAGTACTCGTATTAGAATTATCCATAGGCAACAGTGACCGACCACTATCAGGCGCGCTGTCTGCACATTTGCTACTCTATGACATAACAAACAACATTAATTTTAGTTCCCATTCGTCAGGCTTATAAAGGTAAGGTTTCGTGTAAGTAGAAGGGAAAGAAAACCTTATTATCAAAATAATATCGTCTATATTTGCCCCCATAGTTCTATAACAAAAATGAGGGCGTCAGTCGTCACACACGTAATGCCACGTCATAGAGACAAATGGCATCATGTACAGCTGCCTCACTGTATACTCTTTGCCGTTTTTACTTTCGACCTTCACCAGAAACTTTGGCGGAAACATTCTCGTATTCTCTTGTTTCTTTGATTAAATAAGTTTGTCTGCTCAGCTTTGTATTGAGTTGCGAGCTCTGAGAATTAAAGTTGAAATATTAACAATGTCGTTGAGAGTACAAAACGAAGTTACATAAACCATGGTAAGTATTTTACATTTTAAATCTGTTGATTGATAGGCACTTACTTGATGAGACACCTCTAAAATCACGACTATTGGTAGTCGTATTGTTTACGCGCGGTTTCACCTGCGGCTTCCCGTTTTTCCGCAGGAACTTTTTACCGGGATAAAAAGTCTAGCCTATGCTATCCAGGGAATAAGCTAAATTCATTCCAAATTTCATCAAAATTGGATCTGTAGTTACGGTTATACGTGGTAACAAACATTCACACACACACCAAACTTTCGCATTTATAATATTAAAAAATAATTTAAATTAGCATTCTTCTTGCGATTTCTGATAACTAAAGTTAGCTGTCTGTAGGTACTAGATTGTATACAAATATCGCCAAATTACAAAATTTGAAGGAATAAGGGAAGAGAGAGCCGCATTCTTGAAGGATTTAGGCCGTGATTCTTTTTGAGAAGGAGTTGGCCTACTGACTCTAAGCTACTTACACGCTAATAGCAAATAGGAAGTGGAAGTGTCAGCCTCCAAAAATAATCTTGGAAAGGATAACCGCAGAATCGTAGATATAACCAAAAGGGAAGATTGAGTGGCTTCGCGAGCGTGGGGCTGGCTTAATCACAGTCTGACTAGCATCCTTTTTTTAACCGCAAAAAGAGGGCTGTTATAAGTTTGACGTCAATGTCTGTCTGTCTGTCTGTCTGTGTGTGTGTGTGTGTGTGTGTGTGTCTGTGGCATCGTAGCTCTCAAACGAATGGACCGATTTCGATGGGGTTTTTCATTTGAAAGCCAGTTTCCTTGCCCTCCGCAAGGAAATTTCTTAGCTATGTTCGATAAAAATCGGTCCAAGATGTCGGGGGTTTTTTAAATTTATCTCTTGTTTAACATGATTAATATTGCTAACTGGGTCGCACCCAACATCCTTCTGTATTTGATACATACAGAAATATATCTGTGAACTTATTTGTTTGCGTGTAATTGAAACAGGGCTAGTTATTCAACGAGTGCTGAGAGAAGATAACTCATCTTCCCCTTTGGTAAACATAACGCAGGAATCGCAGGAGACACTGCGCTCTCCACACCATGAAATGGCTTTTTCTTCGATACATCAAAGCTTGTGACAAAGGCTTTAGTTTTCTGCCATCAGAGGCTCAATTGTTATTCAAAGGATCACGTTTCAAATCCGCAACTACCCGTAAAAGCTTGCAGAGAGCGCGATGTCGGCAATGTATATATTATGCAAACTAAAAAGGTTGTATCTATTCCAGATTGGGTAATGTTTGCAGTGAAATTACAAGACATATAAAGAGATTTAACATTTTAATATTTGAGGGTAACGAGCGCGGAACATTGCCTTGCAGTATTTCGAACTGTGGTTCCAAATTCTAAGTGTGTATTTTAACTACTTACAGGGTAGCGTTTGACCAAAAGTCACCTGATTTTAAGTGACGATGCGGTTGAAGATGGCGCCACGCTACATCTGGACTGGGAACTGGCTCTCAAGTGAGGCTGCCGGAACACACCGATAGGTGCTTGGCGACAGATTCTTAACATGAGCTAGCCAGGCGAGCACTAGAAAATGCCCTACCACCAAGCTATGGTTTCATCACGATGTTTTCCTTCACCGAAAGCTCATTTTAGGTTTCGAACCACGTCCTACGGATCGCAAGCCGACGTCACTACTACTGAGCTAGGATCGCTTCAATTTAATATTAATTAATTAATTATTCCATTTAAAAGTTTGTGAGTATGGATTGATGGATGGATGGATGTGTGTTACTCTTTCACGCAAAAACTACTGAACGGATGTGAATGAAATTTGGAATGGTGATTAGCTTAGCCCTGGGTTAACACATAGGCTACTTTTTATCCCAGAGAAAGCTAACGGCCAAAATTAATAACCGAACTATCCACGGTTGGCCTTACTAGAGATAGACATTTCCATAGAAGTAATGTTAAATATTTGAAATCGATACGCTACGCAGGATGCCTCGCATATTAGCCCCATATTCTCTTACTGAACGCAATGTTTGCGGACGCAATATGTAGGCGTTCGATATGCCAAAACGCGCGTGATCGGCATCCCTTATCGTGGATTTGGACGGATTTTCACAACACTTGCCGGGTCTGTTAATGGTATCAATTTGTTGAATCAGACAGTTTCATATATCGCTTTATTAAGCTTAAATTGATGAATTTTGGGTAAATTTGCTGGAAGGCTTGATGTTATCGGAAGTTATTATGGTCAGACAATTAGGTTTCGCCCTAATCATCTTTTTTTTTTGCCATGATAATATGTTATGTGACTATGTGTTTGTGTACCTACCACGGACATTTTGGAGCAGCTAGAAAAATCACTTTTAACAACTTGTTTTTAATTTCCTACAAACGCACACATTAATCAACACATCAAATAAAGAAATAAATAAATAATTTATTTAGTGAAAAAAAAAAATTAAATTTTTGAACTACCTGCTTGTTTGCCAATCTTTTACAAAAAAAAAAACACTATCCGAAGCAAAATTTTGACGTTGACAATTTCATTGCCAACAAAAAGCCATATTTAAAATGACACATACAAAAAAACAAACACACATACACACTCATACTCAAACACATGTAGAAGTCTGATTTTAATGTTTATTTTTTTGCCTGTCAAAATGTATTTGCATACGATTTTTATAGATATAGTACTACGAAATTACCCTCTAGTATGTACATCAGTTTCGTTTGTGAATTAAAGTTTTATTAGTGATTTGTTCAGCTGCGGTCTTCAGCTTTCGTTGAACAATGCTTTTGAGTTTAAAATTATGTTTTTGGCTTTTGTTCTTCTAAAAAACCTCATAAGCGTCTAACTTAGTGCTTACACAAAACCTTAAGAAAGTAAATGACCTTATTCCATCTTAAAGTACCTATTGCTTCAATAAGCTTAAAAACTAATTTTTCTTAAATCACGGTCGGACAGTCCGACCGTGATTATGATGTCGGACAACATTATCCACAATGTTTTATGTATCTTTTGTTCGTGTACTTATCGAAATATAAATGAAGCTTGTACCCATATATAGAGGGATAGATTGTAGAAAAATTGTATTCTAAAAAACAATCAAACAAACAACTGAAAATGGAGCTAAATATTTCTTCGTAAACTGTACGGAAATTTGGTGAAATCCAGCCTACCCGCAAACATTCAAATGACTTAATCAATCCCATGTCAAACTTTGCAGATTGATTTGTGTTCTTTGCGAACACGTAAGCAAAATTAAAAACAAACTCGAAGGTTCAGATTTCTAGATAGTCCCCCAACAAACCCAAATTAAATAATCGGGCATCTCGGCTTCCATTGTAAATGTTTTGTGGACTGAAAATTTAACATTCTTTATCTATTTTCACGACTCAGCGTGTTTCGGCTTAAAGCTCCCTCTTCCGTTTCATTTGTGATGTTTTCGGGACATATAAATAATTGATACGCTTTTTATTCGTAAATACATGATACGTAGGTGAGCAAGGTCCATTTTAAAAACCTACATGTATATTCGAAGACGCTTGTCTAGAGATGAAATTTACGTCCGACTTTTTCTTCCTAGAGCTATATTTCTGAAAAAAAAATAGATAGATAGATGGATAACGCTCTATTGTTTCACCACAACAACAGAAAAATAGAACAACAAATATATAGTTTAAAAAACTAAAAAAAAACACTTTAAAAACGCACTGAAAAATATAAAATAATTAAATTGACTTGAGTTACGATATAATGGTTAATTCAAAAAGTGTGGAGCGCTTTTTGGTTGCGTGTACTTTTATTTACCCAGTAAAAGAAGCGCTCCACACTTTTTGAATTAACCATTATATCGTAACTCAAGTCAATTTAATTATTTTATATTTTTCAGTGCGTTTTTAAAGTGTTTTTTTTTTAGTTTTTTAAACTATATATTATTATTTTTTTACTTTTTAGTCGTTTGTTACCAAGTCCAATCTATTTGACTCATCAAGACGAATCATATGAGCCCAAACTCGAGGGGTTTACTAGTAGCCACTGCAGAGATCCCCTACCCACCTTCCGGTTGCATCATCAGACTCTCGTCACCAAGTTCAATCTATTAGACTCATCAAGACGATTCATATGAGCCCAAACACGACGGGTTTGCTAGTAGCCACTGCAGAGATCCCCTACCCACCTTCCGGTTGCATCATCAGACCCTCGTCACCAAGTGCAATCTATTGTACTCATCAAGACGATTCATATGAGTCCAAACACGAGGGGTTTACTAGAAGCCACTGCAGAGATGCCCTACCCACCTTCCGGCTGCATCATCAGATCAGGTCGATGATACCAAATTATTGCATTGTCACCGAGATTACATACACATACAAAGTTTCAAGTCGATACGACAATTAGAAGTGGGTGAAAATTGACTTCTAAGATTTGATTACATTGTTAGTTAGTTAGTTAGTTAGTTAGTTAGTTAGTTAGTTAGTTAGTTAGTTAGTTAGTTAGTTAGTTAGTTAGTTACAAGTCAAGCTAATAAAAGTGTTTTAATAAAAGGAAAGATCTTAGAGCTAGTGTTACAATGGGCGGTCTTATCGCTTAGAGCGATTTCCACCAGACAACCTTTGGATGTACAGAAATATGTAGTAAGAAATAAAATGCGGTTGGTGGTGCAAATTTATGTACATAAAAATAAATAATTACAGTAAAAAAAACAACTAACATGAAAGAACTTTCTTCAGTGCAATTTGGTTTTTATTACTCTCCTATTATTTATTTATCTAAAGGTATAAGGCACGGAAACTTTATCAAAGAGGAAAGTGGACGCGGAAAAGAATTTTTAAATCAAAAATTCCTGTCGCTCGGTGTTCTTTTATCATGACTCTATCCTCCCTCCATCCATAAGAAAATAAGATAGAGCCTTCAATTCATTGTGTTTTAAATTTTAAGTTTGTTCCATTCTAAAGGCTTTATCATTTTCCCAAAAAAAAATATTTTTCACCTCACAAGTTTGGAAAGAGTCTGTTAGTCTCTCGAAATCTGAGTGCAAAAGCGCATTTTGCGCGCTAGCGTGGAAAGTATTTTTAAACTTCGAAACTTTCTATTCAATAATTTTTTCATACCACCAGTCCACTTAAAATGCAACAATACTTATTTCATGTCAGAGTTCCAACCTCTTTTTGGAATAATCGCACTGGCCAGCGTGACTATTGCATGAAAAAACAAACAAACCTATTTTATCTGTTTTTCTTGCATCTAGCATTTTCCTCGCTGTAGTGAGGTGAAAAGTTGCGTGTTTCGCTCGGCTGCAAAGTCATTCTGCGTCTCGTACCTTTGAAACCTTCGCTATGCTCAGGATTCTATATTTGAACCACTCGCTTCGCTCATGGTTCAATCTTAGAATCCTTCGCTTGCTCAGGTTTCAATACAAGTACTCGCGCCAAAATACAACTTTGCAGCCTTGCATAAAAAATAACTATTTATGTTATTTACAGGGTAGAAAAAAAAAAACTAAAATTACATCTCCTAAGTTTAGCCTGTACTTTTTCATCTACTATTTCATTTGGCTCTCTTTCTCACTCTCTCTATGATTGTATGTGAGATAGGATAGTAAGAGAGCAAGTTACTAGGGTATGATAACTTTATAGGATAGTAGTCAAAGTACGAGCTAACCTGCACTGTAATTTCAGTCTAGGTAAGCCACATACTACTGTTCCTAGACCAAACTTGGCTATCCAACTATAAAGCCGATTAATGCTAACTTTGACAAAGGAAGGGGAGGTTGTGCGCCGAGTGTTTGAGTAGACAACGGACGACAGTTTATAGTAGTCGAGTTCCCTACTTCGAATTTGAAACGTAAGTACCTACTGACGGATCGTTTCAGACAGTTTGATGTCATTTAAATTTAATATTAACGAGCAATCAAATTAAATTTTCTTACAAAAGCAACGTTAAAAATGGGTTATTATCAAGCCTCCGTCCTCCAAAACAAACTGTTGTTTCAACAATCTATTCATTCCAAAAGTTATATCCAAAAAACAAACTTTTGATTAAACCTTTATCGTTGGCGAACAATTTTGCGAACCTCTTCTGTCTGATTTTGTCTCCAAAGATCTTTATTAAAAATTTAAGATTAGATCTTGCGTAGTCGTTTTCAATTTGCTGATGTCAGTTTCAACACGATTTTAGATAAAATGTGGAAATTTTCTCTTCCTAAAAACTTGAATGTTTTTGATGAAACTTGGTATGGAGATAATTTAAGCCTTATGGATGAAGAAGGACTAGGTTACTTATTATTGCGATAAACTGTAACGCAGGTGAAAAGTCCTGACCGACTGATGTGAACGCACAGCCTAAATCGCTGGATTTATGGTATGTTTGTCTTGATATGTGGAGGTGTATTAAGAAAGGATTTTTTGAATTCAACCCTCAAAGGGTTACCCTCTTAACGGGAAACTGTAGCCCACGTGGTTGCACAAACCACGGGGAACAGCTAGTATATTCTAAAGGCAAAAGTAGCTCTGCCTGTCCCTTTGTCTGTTTATTACCTTTGTATGTCAAAGCTTAACAGATCTCGTTGAAATTTGGGTGGAGACAGTTTGAATCTTGGGGAAGGACATTGGTTACTTTTATTCTGATAAACTGTAACGCGGGGGAAACCGTGAGACACTTCCAGTGTACTTTCACACCTTCATTATTTTTCTTTCTGCTGCAGTAACTTGTTCTAAAACGTAATCAGAGCTTTTGAAACAGGGTTAAGGTATTGTTTCACGGTTTCCGTCTACGAAATGAAGTCGGGTTTCCCCTCGTATCTCACAGTATACCCCCTCCGCACACGGCGAGCGTAAGCGTTCAAGACACACGTAGAACGAGAGCAGTACGAGCACGTACGTGCTCAAAGAAGTCCGCAGACAAAGCGGTGCGGCGTAGGCTCAATTTACACCGCCGCGGAATAGAAGCGGCAATTTCGCCTCATGACGCCAGAAGGCGCAGGAATTCGCTGGAGTTCTCGCACATTCTATGTGCGTGTTACGTAAACGCGCAACGCATTGCTGAGACCGAGCCGACCGACTTTCCGTTCGCGCCGCGAATTCCACAGACGGCGCCAACAGTAGCTAGGATGACGTGCGACTTTTTTTGTCTCGTATTTAGTTTGTGTGTTATGCAATTGAAATAAAGTTCATTATGCTATGTACAATTTCGTTGCAAAAAACCGCTTCCATTCCACTCCGCGGCAGTGTAAATTGAGCCATACGCTCCTTTGCGTCAGCGCTGATTTGAGCATGTACGACTATGTGCTAGTATTGCTCTCGTACTACGCGCGTCTTGTACGCTACGCTACGACGCCGTGTGTGGAGGGGTTAACCGTCCCTATTGATTAAATTGTTTCGTTTGTCCTCTCGAAACAAACGAACGCGGAGATTTATTAAGTCAATTTGGACGTCCGGAAGATGGAATCCGGAACTTGTTTTGTAAGTTTCGGAACATTTCGGGATAGTTGGTACAATAGGCTTTCCGTGAGCCGTCAAAAGCCTCGGATCTTTTGTGTTTTGATTAAATAAGTAGCATTTTAATTGGCCTTGTTTAACGCGGTTGTATGTACTGGCTCACTTTGTATTACGACCAAAAATGTTGCAGCCTACCTTTACAAACTTTTTTGTTTAAAGTGCTGCGGTTTATCTTTCTTTTTCCTGTTATAAATCCTACAGGAACATTTTCTGGCATAAAAAGTAGTTAATCCCATGAGTTAATCTAAGGTATAAGTTATTTTAATTTCGAATTTCACTCAAATTCGTTGAGCCGTTTCAGCGTAAAGAAGTTATAAACATACACACACACACACTTACAAACTTTCACATATATAATATTAGTGTGATGGGGTTGAGCCAAAGATGCAACAGGCTAAATAAATGTCACGTAATATTCAGCTGCTCATTACCTAGACAAATTTAATTTCTAACGGAACTAAACACATCTTTTGCTAAAACTAAATGTCGAGGCATTTTTAGTTATTATTTACATACAGTTAAATTACAAGTTCCCTCTGACACGTTGTCAGTTTAGAAATTGAAAGAAGTATGTTAAGAGTCACGTTAAAAGACCGCAAAAGGGCAAAAGAAATTAGATCTACAACAAAGGTGGAAGATATAATAAAGAAAATGAGGCAGTTGAAATGGCGATGGACAGGACATATGACAAGGGACAGCAAGACAATATGGACAAATATTTTAACAGAATGGCAACTACGCGAGGGCAAATAAAAGAGAGGTAGACCAGTTAAAAGATGGACATATGACTTAAAGATTATCGGAGGGACAATCTGGTCAAGAAAAGCTAGGATAAGAAACATTTGGAAATAGCTGGAAGAGGCCTATGTGTCACAGGACACACTGATCACTAGACCCGGAAATTCGTTGTGCTAGATATTAAGTAAAATTAGTTTGATTTTGTCTAACTAAAGTTAAGCAATAAAGGCTTAATAAAAATTATAAGTTACCTAAAACTAGAACAATGCCAAGGTACATTGACCCTGTTGGGAGTCGCAAAATAAAAAACGAGAGCGTCACGTCTTTGCCAGTTATTCAACTGCAAAGCAACTGTCGTAACCAAGAATACTTGTTTCACCATCATGAAGAAAAACTAGAAATGTGGCACTCATTTTTCATTTCTAGCATTACCCGAGTTTACTTGACTTTCAGTGCCTGTGACCTCGATTCTCGCGGCCAAAGCTCGCTTTGAGGTAAAAACGAAGCCTTTTGACGCGAAGTAATTATTTTCTTCCACTTTCACTCAGCGGACGCTCGAGATATGTCATGGATATCTGCTGTAGACTTCTTTTAATCGAATAAAACTTCGTTAAAGGTTTTTCCTCTGATGGTACTGATTAATTATGTTTATCGTTTTCGCTTGGCCTATGATATGAAATTTATGTGATTCGAGCGATATCGAGTTGATTGTCGACTCGATTGAAAAATGAGGACCTATATGCATGATCTGTGAGCAATGTTGACAGAACGGTAAGCTTAGTTATGAAACAATTGTTCATTTAAGTCGCATGTTTGGAAATGAGAAGCCGAAGATCGGGTTTTGTCACATTTCTTGACTGACGCAGGAATTAAGAAGTAATCGTTAGTTTCCGTAGAAGTCATCATTTAAGGGCTAGCATCCGTTGTCCTGACTAACAGGATATAACCGCACGTTACCTGATGTTAAGTAACGATGCGGTCGAAGTTGGTGCGATACGAGTAAAGCTGCTGGAATAAGTCGATTGATGGTACAAATTGACAATTGCAATCTATGTGGATGACCAAAAATTATTCTTCCTTCTTCTCTTTCTAAATTCTAAAATTTTGATGACTGTTTGTTACTCAACAACAAAACTGCTGAACAAATAAAATTATATTTAAGTCCAGATATTTAATAGAGACAAAGTAAAAGGTGTTTCGCAAAGTCCTGTGGGAGTAACCGCAGAGCGTAGCTTCCAGAAAATAAAACCTACATTTAGCCGCTAAACACAAGCTGTTTTTACAGATACCATTCGTACATTCGCATTAACTATCTCAACACGAACTTAATGTGAAACCAAACACATCCATTACGATAATCCCCACATATTTTAGCTTAAAGCTTTAACAGGAACAATAAGCAATACGTCTTGCCGATCTCTCGAACAAATCTTTTTATCCCACCAAAGTTTGTTTTCTTTGTTCTTCGGTCTAGTGTCGACACGTAGAGTTTCTTGCTTGTTAGTGCGGAATAGGAGCAGCTTTTTGTTCCCGACTCTATGATGACTCGGTGGTGAATTAATCAATGTCTGGTCCACTTACTACTTGAGGTGCAGCTTGATTTACAGAATTTATGGCTTTAGATTTTCTCTTGGGGGAAGAAGCTACTTATCTTAGTGTATATTGACGTTTTCACATTTAGTTTATGCCTCGTTTTTTGCGAACTAGTAATCTGACCGAGCGCGAGCTCCAGGTGGAGGACTGGCAGGAGCTGGTGCAGGACAGACCGAAGTTGCGTCTTTTATTATCGGAGGCCAAGACTCACTTTTTTGGGTTGTTGCGCCATCTCAGTTAATTATTAGGTACATTGTATTTTTAGTCCATTTAGTAGGTACAGAATTTGCACAATATTTGTTCCACAAAATCTCATTTCGCTTACTTCTTGTACCTTATTGAGCATTTCATTTAGTTTTACCACAAAAAGGGGTTTTAATGCTTCATGTCCACAGACTATCTAGGTCGTCTCGTCACCCAGACAGGCGACATCGTCCAGCCAATAGAAAAGCCTCTCATAAACGGTAAAGGGCAATAAATTGTCGCCCTTATTTCGTCTTATCGGTGTACTTAACCGTAACGACATTGGTCCTTGGCATACAAACGAGCTCTTAGATTTCATAAAATTGTTGGTAACTTCTAGTATAGGAGGTCTTTATTTAGAACTATTACGAATGAAATTAAAAACAATAGAACAAAAATAAAACCAAAGAATTTTCAGTCAGCCTCTCATTGACATCTTTTAGAATTGTATTTGTGAAGCAGGATTTCTAGGATTTCACTCATGATATCAATTTAGAGCGTGGTATAAAAAGAATTTGCTTGCATGAGTTTGAAAAATGGAAAAGTTACTGGAAAATCCCACTATGCGAGGGTTTTATATGCAAAATAACGTTTTATTAGTTAAAATAATAAAAACCTTTTTAACTACAAAGCGGATATCGTAACTCACTTAAAAAAATATGGGCTATTTGGATAACAGTACGTTTGATGTGCTGGAGTGGTGAAGTATCAGTGATCACCAAAAACCTCGTTAAAGAATTGTGAACAGTAGCTGCCGGACTATAAGAAATGTTTCATGCAAATGTGCGTGTAATTTAAGCTTTAAGAAAAAACTTCCGGATTGTGCCTTGAACAACAGATTTGTGAGTAAATAAAATAGCTTTGTTAAACTTGAACCTTTTGTTTTTATTTGTTTAGTCACGATCAAACATTTAGCGTTTTTATTAATAACTAATATAAAATTAATAACGGTTTCACCCGCCCGTTATCCCGCAGGAATCTTTTGCAGGAGAAAAAAACATGCGATGATAAAAAAAAGAAATAAAAAACGATGATAGCTCAGTGGGAGTGACGTCACCTTGCGATCCGCAGGTCTTGGGCTTTAATTTTCTAATGAGCTTGAAAATTCTTTGAAAGAAAACACTGTGATGAAACCATAGCTTGACAGTAGGGCAATTTTAAGTAATCGCCTGGCTACTCATAACTTTAGAATCTGTCGCCAAGCACCTATTGGTGGGTTCCGACAGCCGCTCTTCAAAGCCAGTTCCCAATCCAGGATATATAGCAAAGCCCTGTCTGGGAGCCGTTAGGAATGGTAGGACAAGTTTTTTGTTCGCCTGACTATCCATAAGTTTAGAATCTGTCCCCAAGCACCTATTGGTGTGTTCCGACAGCTTCACTAGAGAGCTATTTCCTAATCCACATGCAGCGTAGCGCCACCTTAGTCTAGATCGTTGCTGAACATCAAGTGACATGAGACCAACTGTCCTGTAAGAGGTTGTAAAATTTCTAAGAGAAATGCGTTTAATTAAAAAGAACATATAAAAGCAGCCAAACTAAGCTCACTCGTGCGAGTACGTGACCAAAACTCTCTCAGTCCCAAAACATTATTATAACATTAAAATGACATTACCGTCTTACTGGAATACGGAAAGGTTCCTGTTTATATTCCGATGAAAGGAACCGATTGTGTTAATGTAGGTGACAGGGAGAATTTGATAAGGTACGAGGTGCAATAAAAGTTGACAAATGATATTTCGACAACACGCGCGACCCTAAGTTTAGTGATGTGACAGAACTGTCAATATCGACGAATTTTGTGATAGAGTTAGTAATTATTCTACTTTCACCTATGAGATTAAAGATAAAAAATACTCTAGGTTTTTTACAGCAATAAAAAAAATATACTGTAGTTTAAAAAATAAACTCCTAACCACTAAATTATATATGTAACTAAACATCTACTAACTAAATATATGATATATAAATAAAAAACAAATATAATTTGATTATATGTGTGTTATTTATTTCTTAATTCACCTAGGTATCAAAAATATAAACCGGTAACGTTAGGCGACAACTGTCTCTGACGCTTGTCTCAGTCAGCTGTCACTATCCCTATGTTCGGAATATTACTTTCAGATATTTAGACTAAGCATTTATAGGCCTGTTCTATGGCATAGTTTAGTCTAATAGAAAATCTGTGTCTTATAGAAAATCTCTCTATGCTGCTTAAAATGACATCTATCGATATTATACACGAGAGCGAGTCGCGTCACTAGAAACAGTGAGTGG
Source organism: Opisthograptis luteolata (assembly GCA_931315375.2). Taxonomy (NCBI): domain Eukaryota; kingdom Metazoa; phylum Arthropoda; class Insecta; order Lepidoptera; family Geometridae; genus Opisthograptis; species Opisthograptis luteolata. Next base: position 11,218,557 of record OV928042.1, read on the forward strand.
CTCGGAAGATAAATCATGTGGCCTTTCAAACAGTACGCCGAGCACTGAATGTGAAAGAGTCGTGATGCCAGTCGGGACTTTTATATGTTGATCTAAATTCCTATTGTAACATATATGGTAGAAAAACTTAATTTTCTTATATATATGTAGTACTAGTACACCCCACGGTTACACCCACCATTTTCCATATTTTTTCGAAAAAAGTAGGATATGTGTTTATCCAGGATATAAGCTATCTCCATACCAAATTTCACTCAAATCTGTTTAGCCGTTTCAGTGTAAAGAAGTAACAAACATGCACACTCGCTCACTCACAAGCTTCTCCCATACATCAATAAATTATTTAAAACAAAATTAATAGATACATAATTGAATGAATTATACACACGAATAATAGAGAGCTTAATACCCCGGATTAGCACATAAGCTACTTTTTATCCCGCAAAAAGATTCCTGTCCGATAACAGGAAAGCCACGGGTGCAAATAACTTACGAAATAAAATCCACACGCACCAATTGCTTTCGATTTTTACGATTTTTCGCGTGTCTTCAATAATTCAAAGGGATGTACGATAGCATCGCCACAAGCAATAATTTGGGAAAACACAGGTGACTCCATTTAATGTTGAAAGCCTTTTTACGGGTATGGTAATATCCGGTTTTACGGACAACGCCGGATATCGATTTGTCGTGAATGGGCAATAGTGTGGTTATTACATTAGTAATATCGTTGATTCGTTGTTTCGGTTGGATTTATGTTGTATGCAGAAGGTTTTATGTGATCGCAATTAAATTATAGATATTTGTAAAAAAGAGGCACTTCGCAAGAGCGGGCATAGACTAGAGAGAGAGCGGATGTCTTATGACTTTTTTTTTCTTTGTTATTGCGTCACACGATTAGTGTATTTGCCAGTGTCATGTATAAAAGATTTCAAACACAGAGAGTTGAATCAAGTTTAAATGATGATGGTGATGATGATGATGAGATGATAGGATGAGGATAGTGTTTAAGTAAAGTAGTGGTGCTTTACTTAAACTTTACACGGACTTTTTTGGAGCAACTTGAAAAGTCACTTTCACAACTTTATTTCAATTTCCCACACTCGTACACATTAACGAACACATAATGGTTAATAATCCACCAATATTACACATTATCATTCGAAGAAACACAAGTTTTGGAAATAAAAACAAAATTTTCACGTTGGCAACTCAATTGCCGCCAAAAAAGTCCGTCTTATGAGACTCTTTGAAGGGTAGACGTTTGAGAGGTCCGTGGCCAGCAAGGCAGGGGGAATCGGGTTGGTCGAGCATGGTGGATGGGCAAGATGGTCCAGGTTTGATAATATCGAAACAGTTGTTGGTTATTTACAGTTAGTTTACAGCAGAGATATTTTTTTATCGTTATCTTATCTAGACGATTCAGAAGCTATTATTGAATAGGTATAGATATTGCAAGTTATTATTCACTAGCGACCCGCCGCGGGTTCGCACGGGTGCAATGTAAATTTGTGGATACTAATATGGGGTAGTATTTTACAAATCTTTGAGTTTTTCAGTTTTTCTGTAATATAACATCTATGTATTATACACACAAACTTTCCTCTTGAATCGTTCTATCTATTGCATAGTTTTAGAGATCTAAGATACGGTACGGAGGTTTGTGGCAACTAACATACTTATATTACTCATACAAACATTAGCATTGATAATATTACTAGCGTGCCCTGCGGCTTTACCTCACAGATCAATCTATTTCCATACCAAATTGCATCAAATCTGTTCATAGGCGTGAAAAGGTGACAAACAAACAGACAGAGGGACAGAGAGAATTTCGCATCTAATTATAATATTAGTATGATTAGTATTTATACAAGCAGTAGGTATCTCACGTCGTCTTATGGATCAAACCTGATACATAATCCTAATTCATTTGAAACAATCAAGTTTTCCAATACTTTTCTTTAATACAAATAATTACCTACATAAAGCGGTAAAGTTTGTGAATTTGGGATAGAGGCAGATTTCCGGAACTACTGATCCGAATTTGACCTATTTTGACTGTTAGAAAACTAAACTATCCTTCAGTAACAGACTATGTTTTATAGTTCTAAAACTCCTGTGGGAATCTTTGATATTCGATGTAAGTAGGTACTAATCTATACATAAATTAAATGGGTGTTAATCGTAAACAAAATAAAAGCCACAGTATTTTATTTACATACATTTAATCATTCGCCTATTAAATCTATAAATTTAAGTACAGCGACTTAACAAGATCAAGTATCATAAAATTCTATTCAGCAAAAACAAACGTAGACTGACAAACACTTTTAAACAATAATAGAATATACATACATTAATAATAATGACTAGATGAACTATAACTGTGCTTGAAGCAATCAAAGGCTGCTTCAGGTAATTAGGTAAGTGTAGGATATATTAAGTAAGAGGGTACAATAGGGTACAAATATCTAAACAGGCCGTAGATAACTGAACCTCCTATCATCTCTAATAAAAACTTTGTGTTATAGAAATAACGAAATTAAAGTATATAACACTTTCACACAAACTTAAAAATAAAGTACAAAGATTTAAAAATAGGGAGTGGCTATTCGTACGGGTACTGGACGAATAAATTATATTTATTCGTACAGTAATAGATAAAATATAGTGTCATAGTAGGGTAGGGTGCGGCGGGGGTGGCCCTTGGGCCACCCCTAACCCGCCAATATATATTTTTTTTGTTTTAAATTAAAAACAAATAGAAACGCAATTTTTTTTTATTTGCACTCCATTTGATAAAATAAAATTATTCGTCCGACTTCCGTACGAATAATTATAAATTGTTCGTACAGTACCCGTATGAATAGACTCAGTCTTAAAAATAAGTACACATATTAATAATAAAAATAAATGACATAAATTATGTTGAACAGACACAATAATCAGGAATTGATAGAAAGATAATGGCAGAGAATGCTATTCAGATAGAATGTCTATTAGATATGACTACTAGATATGCTATTTTATATAATAATGAGAAAAGTGAATATTCGTTGTCGTAAGAATAGTCCTAGAGACTTGAGAGATTACTAATAAAAGTTTGAGCGTTATTAAAAGTGAATTTGAGATCTAGAATTTCGCTATGAGAGAGAAATGTTATTAATAACCTCTAACCTGAACACATATACGCAAAAATTGTAAAATTCAAATTGTTGACACATATAAGGAGTCGCGATGGTAACAGCTCCATTTTTACTCCTTGCTTTATTTTAAAATCCTGGACATAATATTTTAAATATCATTGGAATGTAAAAAGGTTTTGCCTCAACGATATACGTGTTTTGGGGTTGTGAACCGCTTCAGGTTGTTTAGAAGCTGGTTCGGCCGAAGATGAAGTTGCCAGGAGCGTTGGGATCTTCAGTGGAGAAGTACTCCTTCCATAGATCTTGGAACTCTTCCCACGAGACGCAAGACTTGCCCTGGTGAAGAAAACACTTTTAGTAGTGACGTCGACTTGCAACCCATAAGTCAGGGTTCTAAACCTGCAATGAGCTTGAGCTTTCGGTGAAGAAAAACATTGTAATGAAACCATATTGCTCACATTAGTGCTCGTCTGGTTATGTCCACCCCCTAGTTAAGGAAACCCATCTAAGCAAAGACCCGTCGAGGTAGTAAGCCTACGAAATATTGATCCTTCGAAGTTACGATCCATCGGTGTGGTGAGCAATCGAGATAGGATCATCGACACCTTGAAACGTCGAGGTGGCATAATTCAAATTATCCGTGTGTTCTGGCCGCCTCACTTGAAAGCCAGTTCCCAATTCAGGCGTAGTGAGGAGTCACCTTCGACCATATAGTCCTTTAACATCACGTAATCTGTGGTCAAACGCTATCCTTTATGATGTAAAAAACACACAGTCAGTAACCAAAATCAAAAAGCAAATGCAATTCAAGACACTGCACACAAATTTAAGCAAACATAGTTTGTATTCAGACTTCAAAAACGTAAGAAGAAATATGGCGTCTCACTATTTCAGAGCGGCGCCGGCTGATAAGCCAGTATGACAGGACACAAACTTATAAGGCGTGCCATAAATTTTATTCCAGTCACGGCACAGATGTTCCAACATACATTCGTGTCTCGGAGAACTTGGCTCGTAAGCTGTACGTCTGCTGTAGGTAGGTAGTAGAGCTATTTTCTGATGAGCGATATTGGATTAGAAACGGGGTGGATCGTAAATTTTAGATTAGAAACCTTCTAGATTCCATATATGTTTTGACTCTAATGATATATGGTGGAACTAGACTTGAAAATGTAGCGAATTCTTTTCTTAAAAAACCCATTAGAAAAAGTTCACAATTCAAAGTTGAAGTTCAAAACTCTGTCTGGTACTAAACTGTAATGGGCAGATGCCCACAACCCTAATGGAAAGTTTTCTAAGAACAGTTAGACAAATAAAAAGACAAAGAGATCGGCTGTACAAGGTCTTGTGCGACTTGGCCGAGGCGTCATTTTGTAGACCTCTCCTTTATAGGAATGCGATGCATCGATCGTGAGCGAGTCTGTAAGTAATCCCACTTGCTTTTTGCCGATTGGAATGGGAATGTGAAAAAGCGAGTGCCTTGCTCATATCTCCTTACATAGTTACGTTAAAAAGCTCATTCTATTCACCTTAGCCATCTTGACGAACGCCACCTTGCACTCCTGCTGATCGATGCCATAAGCAGAACAGACTGTGGTGAACTCATCGCAGTCTATGGAGCCATCAGCGCTGGCGTCTTCCAGTTGGAACATGAAGTGGCAGTACAGCTGCTGCCACTTGAGAGCAGCTGACGGGTTCAGCGCGTAGTCATTCCACATGGACACCCACTCCTCGACGGAAACCTGGTGGAAGGTGAGGGTTTGTATAGATTTCTTGAAAATGTAATTCCTGGCAAACTAGCAGATGGCCCGCCTGATGGAATCGGGTTGACGTCGCCTATGGACATTTGCAACACCAGTGGGATTGCTGATGCTTTGCCAACCTTTGAGGACTATTTTCACACCCATCTTGAAGGACTGCAATTCGAGAAGAGAACTGAAGATAAGAGGGATACAACGGGTTTTACAATTTACCTCGTTATGTCTACTGAATTGCTATATTGACTTACTGTCATTGCCCTGCGGTTTTACACGCATGGACTGTTATTCTAATGATAATATAATTGAGTATCCTATGTCTTTATCAAGGGTTCTAGCTATCTCCATACCAAATTTCATCAAGATGTATGTACTGGATAAATTTAATCTTGGACCAATTTAATAATTTTCCAATTTAAAAATCTTTGACTTTAGTTACTTAACAATTTTCTAGCGTAAAGGAATTTAATGAATTTTTTAACTGCTAATATAATGGATAGGTTCCACCTTTCCATGTCTGCTTGATGACTGAATACAGTGTGCCTACAACAAATGTGAAAGATCATTATTTACTTTTGCAATTAAATGATTTTAATTTGAACTAGTTATAAAAGTATTGCAACTATACTAAAGACGTGACGGTAGCGTAGGCTACCGTCACGACTATTCATCTAACAGTTTTTGTATCTAGGTTAGTTTTAAGTTGCAGGATTATCCCTGGGGGGTATTGATCCAACAAATTACGTCATCGACCTCAAAACTTCACAGATCGAAGTTGCTGATACGTCATCGTCATGGTAATAAGAAAAACGTTTCGTGACGCTGTCAAATTACTACCCTTACGTAATCTATTATTATTTGTTAGTTCTACTTTACAACAACAAAAATATAATCTAACATCAAAATGAATCACGGAACGCTTACCCGCTCAAAAGAATTTCGGTTGTTTTTTTCATCAGTTCTCAGAGAAAGAGTACCTATAGGCCGTAATCTACCACGCTGGCTCAGTGCGGGTTGGTAGATGTCGCACGCCCTTGAATGTTGTGGTTCTTGGACATGCAGGTTTCCTCACGATGTGTTCCTTCACTGTTTTGAACGATCGTAAATCCGCACGTAAGTTTATAAGTCACAGGTGCGCGGCCGAGAGGATTCGAGCTCGGTGTTGTGGTCTTGTAAGGCGCACGCGTTACTGTTCAGCCACCATCGCTCTTCTTCCATACAAAAACAAAACAATCTACCAGCAAAATTAATCACGGAATGTTTACCAGCCCAAAAGAATTTCATTTGGTTTTTTTACCTACGCTCAAATTAAAAAAAGGCCGATTTGCAAATCAAATTCTTAACCTCCATAAAATTCCCATCAACCATTCCCAAAATGAATTTCCCCTTCGGCTTAATCATACCTGCGGTGTGTTCGTATAATTAAATATACCGTATATACGGCAAAATACACGGCCTCACACATCAAAGGGTTTCAAACGGGGCTTGCGTAACAAAAGCGTGTATGGTTGATAAAAACAGTGAGCGCGACATATGAACAATAACTGAATTACTTGGCAAAAACGTAAAATAAGGTCGGGCGATTTATACGTTAATCGTGGATACGCGTTATTAAACTGAAAAACTGAGTGCCTTTGTTTACCGTGCCCTTTGAACATGCTGGATGCATGACTAGACAACTTTAGGGGCGCATGGTTCGTCGTAGCGTTTCATAAAAGGTAAACACCTACTTCCTGCTTGCCAACCTTAAAGGTTACTGCGAATGGTGTGTGTCCCACGCCCTTTATATACCAAGACAATTTCCAAAAGTAGTACTTGTGACGTATTTCTTAACATAGCGACTACACAAGTAACGAAATGCTACCAAGCATGCATGCAACTTGATAGTTACTAGGTAATTAATAACTTTATGAATAGCAATGTTTGTTTGTTTGTATATTACCGGAAGACGTGTCTGTAGGTGGCCTACCTAGGTGGACCGACGACATTGTAAGAGTCGCGGGGAGCCGATGGATGCAAATGGCTAATAGGCGTTCATGGTGGCGTTCAAAGGGGGAGGCCTATGTTCAGCAGTGGACTTCTTCCGGCTGATGATGATGATGATATTGTATGTGATAGATTATAGTTGTAGTGAAATAATAAGATTAATAATTTTGCTTAATATTATTTTATAAAATTAATGTAAAAAACTTTTACTTAAGAAAAGAAATAAATGAAGAGATAATAATAAAGTCCATTTATTTCCAATCTACAATTATACATGCGTTATAAATTATAATATTTGATGATATTGATATATGATTATGTGTATGATCATATTATATCAATATCATCAAATATTATGTATATAATATTTGATGATATATTATGTGTACAATATTATGTGTATGATGTATGTATATGATTATGATATTTGATTACAATATTTGATTATAAATTATAATATTTGATATTTATAATAGTTGTAGTAAAATAACATTACTTATTTGTTTATTGCATGCGAATAGATATTCAAAATCAGACACATTATATTATATCTGCAGGTGAACAACAATGTCTTACGCCAGAAATTAATAATCGATCCTGATCCGTTATCCGCGGTTTTGGGTCGATATGTCATATCATAATATGTCATTTTAGTAGTAATATGTCAAACCTTAGTACTAAAATGACATGTTATGACATGACACATCGATCCAAACCGCGTTAATTTGCTACACAAACGGTTCACAAATAAATACTACATAGTCGTCACACAGTTACTAAATAAAAAACATAGAAATTATTTTAAAAAACTCCACTGTTTTTTTCGCACATCTTATCTTGGGTGACACCCACACACAAACTTTCAAGTAAGTAGGAGTTCTGGTGGTATGTACAGTCAACGACAAAAGTCGCTGAATAATAACACATTTTCCGATTGCCGTCATCATCTTGAACACAAACCTTTGATCACATCATCACTTAAAATCAGGTGCCTATATTGTGGTCAAAATGTTACCTTGTGAAATGTAAGAAAAGCCAATCATTACTGATCTAAAACACATTTGGAAAATCTAGTATGATCAGCTACTTTTGTCGCCGACTGTACCTACATTGAAATTTCATTATACCAAAAAAATTTTTTTTTTTTTTTTTACTTTTTACAGGGTAGCGTTTGACCACAAGACACCTGATGTTAAGTGACGATGTGGTCTAAGATGGCGCCACGCTACACCTGGACTGGGAACTGGCTCTCAAGTGAGGCTGCCGGAATACACCGATAGGTGCTTGGCGACAGATTCTTAACAAGAGGGTGGTAGCTAGCCAGGCGAGTACTAGAAAATACCCTACCACCAAGCTATGGTTTCATCACGATGTTTTCCTTCACCGAAAGCTCAAGCTCATTGTAGGATTCGAACCCACATCCTACGGATCGCAAGCCGACGTCACTACCACTGAGCCATCATCGCTATAAAAACCTAAATCATATACATATTACCATTCGTGTCACTTGACATTGCACACACGCTCATCTCATACTAGAATCTTACGAAAACCAAACTCCCCTTAATAACTGGCCTCATTATCTTTGGAGCTTTTACTTTTTAATATAAAAAGTTACGACATCGCCTGAGTATTATATACCTTCCCGGGAACTAATTTCATCCTGGCAGAAAGCGTTTTTTATTACCGTCCTACCTTCATTTACATAATTTTATTTACCTTCCGGTCTTGTGACATTCGATACCCTAAGCTGGCACTTTATGAGACATTTTCGGATATTTATTATTCATGTTTTTAAATACTTTGCACACTTGTTTCTTAAAGATATATTATTTAAAGCTGTATGGGATGTGAGAGTTATGACTAGGGTCCGGGTTTGATGTTGTAATATATTATCATAATAGCAAAAGGGACTCAAGGTGGCCTTATATCACAATATTACGAGCACACGTACCTATATAATATTACATTATATACCTAGTTATTTCAACTTTGAGGGTACGCGGACGTCTATTCAGTAGACTCCAGAGGGTTTTAACTATTACACGCTGGATGAAAAGTTATTGGCGGTTTCCAAAACGTAAATTAACTAACTTGAGTGGATTTACGCACGGGCGAATTTGCGCAGTATTTCCGCCTAAATCAGAGGTTTTGAGTTGGAAATACGCTCTTTACGTTGTAGATTTTATGCAGTTGAGTTTGAAACTGTTTTGAATATATTTAAGGGATAGGTACATATTGAAATAGATTTTTGTTACAATACTTTCGGTTTCAAGTCGACTGAATGTAGGTAAATGTTATGGTTTTTTAAATGTTTCTAATATGAATTAAAGAGATTGCAAAGGCCTAACTATATTTTGATGAGAGAAATATTTTTATTCTTATTTGTTGATAAGTATCGTGAAATTACGTAAGACCCTAGAAGCAAGACAACTTTAAAAAACTGTAGTTTTTTATTATTATTATTTTATATGCATTTAATTCAACTAGACTCTGTGTCCTCTGTGTATATATATACAAGGTGGGCCAAAAGAAGTCATCCGATGTTGTTTGGCTCTCTTTTTTTCTTTTATATGAAAAACTTCGATTCTGGCCGATATAATCTTCTCGACTTGACCAATAGAATTCTAAAGGTTCAAATAAACATAATCAAAAAACAGAATCGAAGTTTTTCATTTTGGAAAAAAAAGAGAGCCAAACAACATCGGATGACTTCTTTTGGCCCACCTTGTACTATAACATTATGTATGTATCTAATCGTATTCTATTGACCTTACCTAAAGCCATCAAGTGTAAAAACCTCTAAACGTCCAGCAAACATTCTTGAAGGCCTAAATGAAAAAGCATATAGGCATTTGCTCTATTATCTCCACATTTTCGACTTTATTGCCCCAATATTTGACAAAGACCTCTACCAAGACGTGATATTTATTAAAGCCAAATATTTTTCGGCTTCCTTCGGCCAGTTATCACTTCATTTACCCTGAGGCGGAACGTGGCAATAAAATCTGGGGTGTTTGACTTATAACCCTTTCTGGTTTCTCAGAATTCCACAAGCAGAAACTTTTTCGAAATACCCACAATTGACAATTCAATTCACAATTGTTTGATGTATGCGCCGATACCGAATTCAAATCCCATCTCGGACGCACCTATGGCTATGACCCTATGACATAAGTTATAAAGTAAGTTATAAGTTATGAGCTGATTTTTCATTGGCATTGCTCAAAATGGAGAAGGAAAACATCATGCCCAAGAATCACAACATTCAAGGTGACATGACAGCTATCTAACATCACCGGGCCAGCGTGATAGAGTCCATCCATACTTTCTATCTGAGAAAAGGCTAAAGTGTCCAAGCAGTGGGAACGTCGTAGGCTAATAATGATGATCATGTTGAATTGTTACGAAGTTACAAAGCATTGTTTAGTTTGAAGCTAAGTTGAAATATGTCCAACTTTGCCTCAACGACGATTATGGTGCAGTCCCACGTAGAGCTCGTCCTAGATGGACGTGAGCTGTTACAGACATCTGGTGAGACATCTGGTGAGCCATTTGCTTATATTTTAAAGTTCAGTGGTAGTGACGTCAGCTGCAATAAGCTTGAGCTTTCGGTAAAGAAAAACATCGTGATGAAACCATAGCTTGTTGGTTGTAGTTTACTAGTGCTTGATGTCTGACTAACTTTCTGGTTAAGAATCGATTTCTAATCATCTATTGGGGTGTTCCGACAGACACTTTTCAAAGCCAGTTCCCAATACAAGTGTAGCTGACATTACAATTGCAAAGCTACTCTGTAAGGCTGGGGTCCAACGGTCCGTTTTTCCGACGAACCAGACCACTCCACACCGGACGAGGCACCGTGAATACTGCCGGACACATACCTGACCGTCCTTGTTGGAGTCGGCCCTCTTTCGGAGGCCGTCCCAGATCTTGATCATAATCTCGTGGGTTTCAGTGTGTTTCGCATCTCCGGGCTTCCATCCCCGCAGGCTGCAAATTTTCTGGACAAAAAATTAAAAAGTTATCTCGGAAAATGACGGACTGAAAGTTGAGGATGAAAGTTTTTTAATTAGCCGAGGTAATCGAATTTACATTTTATTTGGAGACTTATTATACTCGTAGCTAGCTTAACTTTAGTAGGTACAGAGTAACAGTATCAAAATATTTTGCAAGTCAATTAAAAGCCTCCACGACTAGAAGTAATTCTTTTTCATACATAACGTGTATTTTTAATTCTAATGTAGGTAAATAAGAAAGACCGAAAACAAAATAGTGTTGCTACTCCAAAATCCTATTATTTTATTTCGCAACATTTACCGAAGGTTTTTCGTTCAGGATATTCGATTTAACAAAACACAAACAGAAGGCGGCGCAAAAATCACATTTACTTTTTTCTCGAATACTTTACCTCAACTTTCTACCTAAATGTAAAGCGCAGAAACGACTTACCTCTATAGCCAATTCAAAGTCTTTTCTCTCTATAGTCCCACTCTGATTGACGTCTGAAACAAAGAATGTTAGAGGGAATATTAAAGAAAATGTTCGCCTTTTGCCAGAAAAATACAAAGACTTCATTCATATTGGAGATGCGGTAAAAATCAAGTTATAGCCGAAAAATATAAAATAAATATTATGTACTTTGTATAAGTACACGTTACCTCTAAGTCGATAAAAACGATTTTTACGATTTTTTTTTTCTACTCCAGTTAATGTGATTTAATACTTTAGTACACTCTGTCACTCAAAGAAACTTGGTACCTATTTCATGGTTTACAAGTCTTGTTTAGGAATCAGGTGGTTTTTTACGTTGATTTTTCGATATCTTTGATTAAATAAATTAGGTATCTACTTAATGAAAGTTGACAAATTTAACATTCGATTAATTGAATTTAAGTTGATAAATTTAACACCCCGATTAAGTGAATCGTTATGTTAATACATTCCAAATGTTGTTTCTTAGTATTTACGTCAAAATGAAAAAAAACCCTCCTTTTTAATACTTTTACAAAATTCATCGTTTTCGTCTTAACTGATTGATTGAAGTGTATTCGGCCAAAACTGTGTCATCGCATCACTAGTAAAAATAACTGAGAGTCCCTTTATATGTATTTACTTACCAAAGAATACATTGAAGACATAAAGGAGCTTCTTCCGCCTGAATTCCGAGACCGACATTTTTTAATCTGCAACAAAAGAAATTGGGATTATGGCTTTTATTAGAGAAAATTGGGCCAATTAGGCTCTTTTATGGTCCTGGGAATGTTGGAATTTTACATCGTAAGCCTAATTAGCTTGTTATGTCTTTTACGAGCATAACCAGAGCTGTTATAGCCGATCATTCGATAAAATACAGAGTCTATTAAAATATAGGTATCTAAAAGTTGTTGTTTTGCTTCCTTGCCGAATTAATAGAGTAAAAAAATTATTGAAAATCCTACAATTAATCAAAAGCCGAATACTAGATAACATAAATGTATACGGAACCGGAATAACCTCCTTGTTTTGGTACAGTCAACGACAAAAGTCGCTGAAAAATAACACGTTTTCCGATTACCGTCATCATCTTAAACACCAACCTTAGACCACATCATCACATAAAATCAGGTGTGATAAGTTGTTAGAGCGCTACCTTGTAAAATGTAAAAAAACCCACGCCATACTGATCTAAAACACATTTAGGAAATCTAGTATGATCAGCTACTTTTGTTGCTGACTGTACTTTTAAGAATAGGACCCCATGACTATCGCGACATGTACACACACGCGCGCATGGTTTGTGTAGTACTTCCTACTATACACCTACCTAACGGAGCATAGGTATGAATGAAACTCATTGATATTTTTGAAAGTGTAATTGTATGGTTTTTATTTTTTCATTGATTCGTGTTCTGTACGTGGAGCATTCCTACTTCTGTAAATATTCATCATTATCAGCCTTTCACGTTCCCACTGCTGGGACTCTGGCCTTCTCTCAAAGAGAGAGTATGGGCTGTAATCTACAACGCTAGCCCAGTGCGGGTTGGTAGATGTCGCATGCCCTTGAATGTTGCAGTTCTTGGGCATGCCGGTTTCCTCGCGGTGTTTTCCTTCACCGTTTTGAGCGATGGCAAATCCGCACATAACATATTAAATCATAGGACCTACTTATACCTAAGTTGCAGTTCTTGGGCATGCCGGTTTCCTCGCGGTGTTTTCCTTCACCGTTTTGAGCGATGGCAAATCCGCACATAACATATTAAATCATAGGACCTACTTATACCTAAGTTGCAGTTCTTGGGCATGCCGGTTCCTCGCGGTGTTTTCCTTCACCGTTTTGAGCGATGGCAAATCCGCACATAACATATTAAATCATAGGACCTACTTATACCTAAGTGGAGCTTTCTTACTTCTGTAAATATGGCAGGGTTACAAATCAACATTCTGTCATAAGTTATGAAAAATGTACTAGGAAATGAAACATAACGATTTTTTTACATGGATTTATTGAGTCGGAAACATTCGAATGGGTTTTCAATTGACCGCGAGAGCCATTATTTGGATAAATCGAGTAGTGACATCGCAATTTGTGCTACATTCAGTCAGTGAGGATTTACTGAAATTACATCCAATGAATAGGAGTTTTGGTAAGGGTCATAACAGGCTTTTGATTCGTTAACATACGAATATTACATAAATTTGTTTATGGGTATGTCGTTTGGTTTTGTTTAAGCACAAGTTTTTTTGTGCATTAGATGAGCTCAAAGAAAGACACTATAACACCATAAAAAACAATATTCAGTTTGTGTGTGTGTGTGTTCAGTATGTGTGTTCAGTGTGTGTAGTATGTTCAGTGTGTGTTACCAGGATTGCCTAAGCAGGCAAAGTTTTCAATCGATGTGACAGGTAGAAGTGGGTAAAGTAAGTTGTAAGGTTCGGTCAAGCGTATAAAAGCGTCCAAACGAAAAAAAAACAGATATGCTATTGTCCTTTTGTTTAGTGATCCGAATCCTGGTAAAAGGGGAAAATGTAAGCAAGTATAGATTTGACTTGAGTCAGTGGCTTGTTCTATAATATAGCTGTGCCCTGCGGTTGCACCCACGTATAGAGGTCACCACAAGAACTGTGCATATAAAGTAAGTAGTCTATGTCATTTTCCGGCCTATAAAATATCTTTTTGTAAAATAATGTCAATCTGATGCTATAGGGTTGAAGTATATAGACTAGTAGTTGCGCCACGCGGTTTCACCCGCGTCTTTCTGTTATCCCACAGGAACCTTTTCCGGGATAAAAAGCCTATGTGTTAGTCCAGGGTATAAGCTATCTCCATTCAAAATTTCATCAAAATCGGTTTAGTAGTTACTGAGATACTTGGTAACAAACATTCACACACAAATTTTCGCAATTATAATATAAGTAGGATAGGATAGGATATAGTTAATGAACTGGTTTCCGATCCAGAATGGCATCACTTTAGACCACATCGTCATCTAACATAGCATCTCACAAGTAAGCCGTAATATATAATAAAAACCGTCAAGAAAACACCTCAAGTTTAAACAAATCTAATTTGCCTGAAAGTGATCTATCGGCCTTGTTTGAAAGAAAAATGGTGTCAAACTTTCTTTATTATTTTGTCTCTACCATTTAATATGATGAAATGTCCTTTAGGGATCACTCGAATGATAAATGTCTCGGAACTAATTCCTAAGGACTGCGAGTTAATGGATAGCTACATTTGAGTTCATCGTCAACGTCCTTTATGTCGTCATCGCCCTTTTGAGATTCTTGGGACGTATTTGAGATTTGAGGTTTAAGGGTTCTAAGTTCTTCGTCAGAGAACTAAGGTCACCGACATAGCTCACAGAATTAGCAAGCTGAAGTGGCAGTGGGCTGGTCATATAAGCCGCAGAACCGATAACCGTTGGGATAGACGTTCTTGAGTGGAGACCGCGACTTGGCAGACGTAGTGTAGGACGCCCTGCGACAATGTGGAGCGACGACTTGCGCCGAGTGGCTGGCAGTAGTTGGATGAGAAGAGCTGAAGACCGGGCTCTGTGGCCTATGTCCAGCAGTGGACTGATACAGGCTGATGATGATGACGATGAAATTCTACTTTGACATTTCATTACAGTTTATTTATATTTATAAGTTATGGAAGTCCCCTGAGATTCTAAGTACTTTTATAGGTTATGGTACATGCTGTAAGGTTATGGTTCATGCCTTGCTTTCTCTAAATATTATCAGTATGTTTCAAGTGCATGAATTTTTGCCATATTTTACATATTTATATATTATAACATTCTACATCAAAGGTTCAAAATTTGACAATATCATATGATGTTTTATATGGAATTAGGAACTGCATTATGTATCTCTAAAATAAACTGGAAATTTTGCTTGGCTAAACCGATAGTAGGCACATTTTAAACAAGATGCTTTATTGATTGAAATTGCTGGATAAAAATTCAACATCAGAAAAACACATCTTTCACTTGTTTGGGCTATATTGTGCCTTTCTTAGGGTATAATATTCAGTAAATTGCCATAATAAGATCTCACTTGGGCCCAATCTTCACAGATACGGGAAGGAAGATGAAGGTCTTACGGCATTTATGGGTTGGCCAACTTCGAGGGATTACCTATATTTTGGGAAAGTGCCTTCCTCTTGAGAGCAATTCAGTGATTCAAGAGTTTGCCAACAAAACGATTCGGGAAATGAAAACAACAGTATGGACTCTAAGAATCGAATAACCTAAAATAAATTTACGCAGATTATTTACTAAAAGTTATGTATTGCAAAAACTTACTACCAGACCAATCGCATTGCTTTCATATCAGATTACTCAGAAACTACGGAACCGATTTTGAAAACTCTTTCACTTTTAAAAAGATACTAACCTAACCTTGAGTGTTTTTTGCTACATTTTTTTAAGGTGGAAATTCTGTAAAAACATTTAAGCGGGTAAAACCGAGGGGAAAAGAATTACCTTTACAAAAAAAAATTGATACGGCAGTATTCGCACGGTATGGATATATGAAAACAGCCTTAAATATTTATAAATCTTCAAGGGTAGTTTAGACTACAAAAGGGATCGAAAACTCGATAAGGTCCAATTTAATTAAACCTTGATTGCTAACTTGTTAGTAACGGATATTAGTTTTTGACCCATACTCGCGATACCAAATTATTTCTAAGTATTCTAACTTTAATAAATAAACAATCTCTTGAAACAAAGAGTAAAAAATCTATTAAACGTTTTAGTCCTGCAATTGGACTGATAAAAAGGGCGTGTATGAATGAATACAAATTTAAAATGTCATTCAATTTTGTTACAATTTTTTATCATTACATAGTACTTACTATAAATGTGGATTGCGTGAAATCCCCGATCCATAACAAAATAAAATAAAACCACCCCTGTATCAACATGTATCATTTATTTATGAATAGTTTGTAAGTTTGTAAGGAACTCCACGCACGAAGTGACAACAACAACTGGCAACCCGAATGCCTCGGAACCACTAGGGACTTACATTCAACATAAAAAATGATGTGAGAGGTGTCTTGTGTTACCTACTGAGAGAAAAAAGTTAACATCGAAAGAAATAACATTTTTTGTTGTTTCTTTCTTTGTACATTTTTTATCTTTGTCTTTTTCGAAGTGGCGGTGAAAAAGAATGACATATTTTAGAAGAAAGGCGGGTGAAAAAGGAATTTAACTATCCTGAAACAAATTTCTTGGCTATCAGTTATACCAATATACAATTCCATTCATCCACACAACCGTTGTTAATTTGATAAAATATTGTTAGCTGTGATAATAAAATAATTGAGCAATTTTAAAAACAATTGTTATATCACAAAACAAAGGAAATTACGTTCACATTTCATGTCACTCGTTTGGAGCTACTGGGGACAGAAAATAAGAGATGTTTTACAATAAAACGATATTACACAACACGCACGATATAAAAAGTAATAGTATATATTTTACTGCGGGCTTCAAAATAAAGGACAAAGCGTTCTGAACATTAAGGGTGCGTTCCAATCAGAGCTGTGTAAGGTAGCTAAGCGGTAAAAAAACTCTATCGTATCGAATCTACGAAATAAGTCTTTACTCTCAAACATAATGTCTCGTTGATGATCAATATAAAACGAAAAATCTTCTTTTCCTCTTTGATCGTTCAGAATCAGAATCAGAATCAGGTACAATATATAAATAATATTTGGTGTCAACAACGAGCTCATGTTATCAACTTTTGTTACGTTATCCCCGGAATGAAAATGAATCATTTTCCTTGCCTCGCTCAGCGTAGCTTTGGTGGAAAGAGGAATGATGGGGAGAGGTTTTTGTAAATGCTATAATATTTTTTCAAAAAGGGATCGATTTGTGCGCTGGACGCAAGCGAGTGATATGTGCGAGGCATTGAGCACACCTTTGTTTTCCACATGAACAGAGTCCGCTACGTATCTCTGTACAATAGTCAATAGTTATTTATTCAATAGGATACATTGTGATCACTTTAAAATGTCAAACTTAAAACTAGCTACGCCTGTTCCAACCTCCTTACGTACCACTTCACAGCTTCTTCGCACAGTTTTTTTTCCTACTTACTGGGTAGCGTTTGACCATAAGTCGCCTTTGGCAAAACGAGTCTCTATTTCACAGCTCCGTTCCAACATAAGCACAGCTTAGCTGCCTGGCACAGCTCTAGTGGAAACGCAGCTTTACTTTATCATTATTGTACATGGTAACAACAGAGCTGTCAACAGCAAGAACTCACCGCTAACAAGTGAGGTTGGTGTATGTGACCGCTAATTATTATCGTTAGAAATACCTAGAAAATTACAGATTCATAAACGAATTAATTTAATTGGAAGTTAGAAGCGAAGGCAGTGGGTATTGCCTTATCCAATAGCTAATTTGTTTCAGAGACTATACTGTACGTTGTTTGCTAATTGGATGTATTGTTTGAAACAATTTTTGTGTATAAGCTACTGGGTTTACCTGGCGGTTTTGTGGAGTTAAGATTTTCACAGAAATCGTGCATTTTCCGGGATACATATAGCCTATGATACTCCTCGATCCATTAACTATCATAGTGCATAAAAATCACGTTCATTCGGTGCTCCGTTGCAACGTGAAAGAAGAAAAAACCGACAAACACTCATTCGCGTTTATATTTCTTATATAAAAGTGAGTCAACTATTTTTTTAAGATTTTGATTTTTAAGATTCTTCCTTTAGATTTTGTCAAAAGTTATTCATGTCCACTAATTGTTAATGATTTTAAAATACCGCAAGGTTAAAAACCGAAATAGCAAATGGAATTCTATCGCAAGTACTAAGTACCGGTAGATATTAAATATCTGACAAACTAGTGGAGTTGATTGGAAAAATGTTTCATAGAATTCCATTCTGCATAACTAGTCGGTCAATTCACTTCGGAGCGGAATAACAGAGATTTTTCCTTCTCATCTTTTCTTTTAGTCCCACTTTCAAATAATAACCAAAACAAAATGCATCTATTCCCCACGCATCTCGACTACATAGCTCCTAACTTGCTCTCCAAGAGACCTAAAAGTGGGTGAGCACTCAACCACCGAGGAACGCCTCTTGAAGCATCGTTAGTAGAAGGAGCCGAGAATAGCGCTTTACGGAACTGTAGTGTTTACTGTGAAATGTGTTTTTTTTAAAGGTTTTATAATACGTTTTAAACAAATAAGTGACGAAACAACCGCACCAATGCATGACTACAGTTATCACCCTGAATAGCAATATTTTGCGCAGTGTTGGATACGAGTATTAACAGCCATACATTGTCGATACTTGGACCAATTGAGTCAATACACGCATTTATGGATCAGTCACACATCTGTTGACTTTGGTGTAACTTTGCATCCATACCTGTGCAGAGTTATTTTTTGTAATACGTACAAAGACAAGAGTAAGAAGCATGCGTGCGCGCGAGCATTTTGGGTTCAACATCATTTTCCAGTCCACACAAACTTGGACCTAAAGGTGCATCCAATGTGTGGCTACATCATTTAGAATTTTCAAAATTTGGAGTCACACATATGGTGTCATCTCTTTTCAAGCAAATTGGAATTTTTGAATGTGCTGTCGAATACAAATATTGTATTGCAGTGAATGTGGTACATATATGGTGTTAAAAATGGTTAGTGTTTCAGCACATTCAGCTTGAAACAAGCATACAATAGTCAATAGGTACTATGGTCAGTTCTTAAATATCTCACTGACACAATAAACGGACACTAAGGCCGATGCCGATGCGTTTTTGACCCCGAAGAACTCGGATGCAGATTTCTTTTGCGAAAACGGAAATGAAGCATATCTATTTTTCTAACCCTTGTACCAAATAAAACTTGAGAGGACACCCGGATGGAACGAAGTTCCTTTTGATTAATACAAGAGAAAAACGAAACAAAAAAATTAAAAAAAAAACATCGTTAAAAATATTTTTTTACCTTTTTTTAATTTTTTTTTTTACTAAGATGAAATGAAAATAATTGGCTTGCTTTCTATGAGAGAGAGAGAGAGAGACAGACAGACAGAGAAACACGCGCACGCCGCACGGCTTACAACTACAGCAAAAAGTGTCGTTACAACAACTTTTGGTCTTAATTTTTTCCGTCTAGCCCCCTTTCGTAACGCGCGTTAAGGAACTGCGTTCCAAAAGTATGAGCTATACTCCAGTACTATAGTATATAATCTGTGCTCACAGTACGGATGAGCCTGAAACCCAGACAGTCTTTAAAAATCGATATCCTCCTTTCCGACTTCCGATCCCCATTGTGGTAACTTTCGCGGCGTCGTATTAAAGTAACATTGGCGTCTAGTATGTGCTGAGATTTCGTATCGGCTAACTAACGATACTTTGATTTTGATATAGCGAATTTTTTACCACTGGCTTCTAACTTTTGAAACTTAAAAAGGTATCTTTTTCTGGGTCTTTGGCAGTTGTTGCGAAAGACCGATTAATAAGTGATTTATTTTGTTTCTTTATTAATCAAGAAGACTAACGACTTTTATACAAAAACATTTTAAGCTCTTAACTAATGATAATCAAGCCAATTACAAGTCTCCATTGGCAACAGGATATTACTAGTAATTTAACTTATTATTTGGCTGATAATGATTATTAATATGAATGAATCTACAATGATTGTACCTATATGTTATCGGGCATCGATTAAATGAATGAATAAATGAAAAAAAAAAAAAAAGTGAATGCTCAAGGCATGCTATATGTTTTGGCAGCCTCACTTGAGAGCCAGTTCCTAATTCAGGTGTAGCGTCACGCCATCTTCTACCACATCGTCATCAGGTGGCTTGTGCGGTCAAACGCTACCCCGTAAGTAGTAAAAAAAATGCTAAGCCACAAATAAAAAAGCCTCTTGATAACCAAAAGGTTTTACATATTTCATTTCCCTCTAGGTCCTATCGTCGCGCCTAGCCTATATTAAACGATATGAACAACGTACAAAAACCCATTTCTAAAATATATTCAGCAGGCATAAGTTAATAACCGTTATCATTGTTCAACCGGGATAATTTACAATTTCTAAATCCCCAGACAGTTGCGTTATAAAATTTATAACACTCGTAATGCTCGTTGGGGAAGATTTATTCTGGTTTTTGGATGGAAAGTAGGTACGTAAATATACAGTGGTTTTTATTCTTATATTTTTTGTTGTCAACTTCCAGCTGTGATCTTGCAACCTGATTCTGTGAATATTCTTCTGAAACTAGACATTTTTGTTGTTAGAAAAGTATATTAAACTAATGTTAAAATTGCATATACCTATATATTGTAAATGCGAAAGTAACTCAGTCCGTCTGTCTGTCTGTCTGTTACGCTTTCACGCCTAAACAACTGAACCGATTTAAATAAAATTTGGTACAGAGATAGTCTAGAGCCTGAGGAAGGACATAGAATACTTTTTAACGCGATAAAGAGTAGTCCACGTGGGTTAAACCGCGGGGAATAGCTAGTAACATTATAAATGTAAAATTAACTCTGCTTGTTTGTTTGTTACCATTTTACGTCTGAACCGCTGAGCCGATCTTGAGGAAATTTGTTATGCAGTTAGTTTAAACCCTGAGAAAAGACAAGTCATATACAAAAAAAAAAACGTAAAATAAAGACAAGTCATTTCGGAAGAGGTCGATAACAATCACTGTTTTTTTGGCGGCAATTGAGTTGTCAACGTGAAAATTTTGTTTTTATTTCCAAAACTTGTGTTTCTTCGAGTGATAATGTGTAATATTGGTGGATTATTAACTATTATGTGTTCGTTAATGTGTACGAGTGTGGGAAATTGAAATAAAGTTGTGAAAGTGACTTTTCAAGTTGCTCAAAAAAAGTCCGTGTAAAGTTTAAGTAAAGCGCCACTACTTTACTTAAACACTATTCTCATCCCATCATCACATCATCATCATCCATCATCATTTAAACTTGATTCAACTCTCTGAGTTTGAAATCTTTTACACTTGACACTGGCAAATACACTAATGGTGTGACGCCATAACAAAACAAAAAACAATCACTGTGACACGAGATTATTATATGTCAGAAGATATTTTTGTGTGTGCTTGTTATTTATCATCATCAGTCTTTCACGTTCCTACTGCTGGTACTCCGGCCTTCTCTCAGAGAGAGAGAGTATGCCGTAATCTACCACGCTGGCCCAGTACGGGTTGGTAGATGTCGCATGCCCTTGCATGTTGCAGTTCTTGGGCATGCCGGTTTCCTCACGATGTTTTCCTTCACCGTTTTGAGCGATGGCAAATACGCACATAACTTATTAAGTCATAGGTGCGGGCCGGGAGGATTCGAACTCGGTGTCGATGCCTTGTAAATCGCACGCGTTACCGTTCAGCCACCATCGCTCATATCATGTACAAATAAAATTGCTTACACAAAAACGTCGCTTTCCGCAATCCATATTCAAGCCGTAAGCTTAAAGCTCTGCTAACTCAGCACCAATTTATTTACAATTCGATTGAAATCACCCAAACATTTTATCTTAAGGCTGAGATTACAAGATCTACCCGAAAATAGGGCTCAATTGCAGCAATTTTTCTCAGTAATTGAAAGCAATAACTTACAAATATGTACAAAAATGTTAAATGTAAATGATGTAATCGCAGAGGGTTTCATTTCAAAAAAGGAAAAAATAAAATCCATAAATCGAAAAAATATGCAAAGTGGTTTCATTCAACAGTTTTTTCCTATTCTTATTACAATCAGAAAATTACAAAATACAATACTCAGAGGTCTTTTCAACCATTTTTGTAGATATTGCTTTCATTTAGCTACTTTTAACGTTTTCATTAATCTCGGTCGAAATGAGATACGCTCAGTCGCCTACGAAACGAGGCTACTGAGATTAGTAACTTGTCCATCATCATCATCATCATCATCACCCTGTTACGTAAACTTGTTATTTTATGCGAAACTTGTTATTTTAAAGGAGCTAAACTGGAACTACAATTTAGTAATTATAACGATTACCTATATCATAAATACCTATTCAGAGACGTAAAGTAAGAACGTGTTTATAAATCCCATTGTCAACCCTTAATCCATCATGTTGTTTTCTCACTGCCGATTCCAATAACCGATCTATCCACGACTTGTTACTGGAGATGGAAATGTGATATAAGCTCCATAGAAGTAATGTCAAATTGATGTCAAACCGTGGATAGATCGATTATTGAAACCGGCTGTCAGGATAGCCGTCATTAATCTGTCCGAGGCCTTCTAGTGCCTTCTAGCCTTCTAGTCTATTCTCCAACCCGCACTGGGTCCGCGTGGTGGATTACGGCACATACTCTCTCTCTGGGATAAGACCTGTGTCCCAGCAGTGGCAACGTAATGTAATTGCCGATGATGAACGTTTCACCCACACATTAACGCGTGTACAAGCGTCACTTGTTTGTTGTATTTGTAGCAGATATCATATTATATAAATAAATATCGGGGACAACTGCACACAAATTATATATGGAGTGTCCGAGATGTGCCCGGGCCTTAAAACGGAATCATCGGGCCCAAATCAATTATTTATTTAAGCAATAACGCTGAGTCGACAATGGCGAAGGCCTTTCCGCTTTTAGTTTAGCAACGCTCGGATTGTTCGGATTTACAATTCATTTTTGTTTGTTTTCACGATGTTTGTGTCCATTTTTTATTGGAAGGTTTCTAAGTGGATTCAATAAGCAGACGGTAGGCGGGCATCTGTTTTGGGATCGATAAACGTGCCTATAGGTTGGTTTTCTTAAGCGAGGCACAATACAGCACTTATACAAACAAGGTATTGAATTTTTCTGTTATTTATTGATCAGGAGCAAAATGGCCATAGCAATATGAAGTTTGCATTTTCAAATATGTTGTTTTTTGTATCCACTATGTAATATGTAGATTAATTTAACATTTTTTTTACTTTATGCCATTAAAATTGCAGATAAAAATGGATTTTATTTACCTCAACTTTGAGCTTGATTTCGTGTTATAGTCAGCGCCTTAACGTTTACACAGTGCAATGATAAAAAAAAAATGTTAACTAAAAGCAACGTCTTCCTTTCTGCTCAGACTGTGGGCTCCATTCCAATTTGCAGTTAAAAATATGCCGCAGTCATATCGGTCTGTACGCAATAGATGTCGAATAACAAATTGCTCAAGTTTGATAAATTCGAGCTACCGCCGCACCGCCATAAAGAAGAAAAAAATGGACTTGCCCCGTGGGGAATGGGAACGTTCAAAAAGTAACATTTGTCTAAGTCCATAGAACCAGTAAATCGTGACCTGTCAAAGTCGGTAACCCGCGGCAAGACTACGATTTTGTTTCATTTGTGCTTGATGTTTTAGGTCACGCACTTCAACAAATGTAAGGTTAGAATCACATTAAAGGATTAGGAAGCTCTTACAAGCATGGATCGCATTTGCCATCGCTCAAAACGGTGAAGGAAAACATCGTGATGAAACCGGCATGCCCAAGAACTGCAACATTCAAGGGCATGTGACATCTACCAACCCGCACTGGGCCAGCGTGGTAGATTACAGATTACTTATTTAGATTACGGTAAATTACAGCCCATACTCTCTCTCTGAGAGAAGGCCAGAGTCCCAGCAGTGGGAACGTGAAAGGCTGATAATGATGATAAGGTACAATTAAAGTATTAGGTTCAATGCCAAGGAAAGTAAGTAATGGTCTTAGTATTGGTGGTAAAGTAGGTATACGAAATAAAACAAATGAAAGCTACCATGAAAATGGTCAGCACAGTTCAATTTTGAGGAGGTGGTCTTCAGAGCAAAATGTCCTTGTGAGGATTTTGTTCCCCAAACTGTAATCTCTGTTGACCCAAAATGACCAGAGCGAAAAAAGGGAAGAGAAGAAATTGTTCGCAAATGAAAATGCCTATAAAGCAAGTCTTCATTAACAAAAAATGTCATGAAAGCAAAACGTCACCAGCGAATTCCACCTATTTCAATAAAAATACCTATCTGGGCCTAGAATTTATTACGACGAAAGTGAAGGGCGAATAAAGTTTTTTAGTAGAAGTCAGCAATAAAGTACAACTGCTGAGTGAATAAATTAAACTGAGAAATTTGGCGAACCTCTCGATTTCTTCCTTTTAATCACCGATAAATTATTTCAAATCGATGAATTGTAGAATACACAAGATAAGAGAAATAAAGTCGATACCTAAAGCTATTTGAACAATGATACCTATATGGAATTGAAAGTTAATGAGTTCGCTTACAATTGCTATAAATGAAGAATTTTAGATTTTATGTTATTGTAAACAAAAAAATTTAATTAATGCAGAGAGTCTGTCGCCAAGCACCCATCGGTGTGTTCGGGCACACCCATTTAGTAATTCTCCAACCCACACTGCGTCACCACGCGGACCCAGTGTGGGTGCCACCGATTATGGACCCATTCTCTCTCTCTTTCTCTCTCTCTGGAGAGAAGGCTTGTATCCCAGCAGTGGGAACGTAATAGGCTAATGATGATCATGATGATGATGATGACCCAGTTAGTATAATAATTGTAACGCCAAAACGATGACTTACTAAAATCAAAGCAAAAGGTACAATCTCACCTAAAATGGAAATTGTCCGAGAACAGTAGATAATTGCTCACCCTGTTTCGGTTTCATCAATTTAAATAAAGGGACTTATCCATTTGAAATGTTAATTGTCATTCCCTAGTTTAACAAACGCCTCTGCTTCATTTTCGGGATTTATACAGAGGGCCGAGATTTGCGGTTGAATTTAATTACTAGTGGTTAGAATATTATTAAGGTATTAGAAATTGGTTTTGAAACGGGGTATTTCATCATCATCATCATCATTATCAGCGTTTCACGTTCCCACTGCTGAAACTCTGGCCTTATTTGGCTGAATGCATACACTGTGTGAAACCAAACTCTTAAAACAAAGTGTAGTCGGAATCATAGACGGATAAAAACTGTCGTTTTATGTGACACAGAACAATAGTTATTTGTTATGCAAGGCTGCAAAGTTGTATTTTGGCGCGAGTACTTGTATTGAAACCTGAGCAAGCGAAGGATTCTAAGATAGAATCCTGAGCATAGCGAGGGTTTCAAAGGTACGAGACGCAGAATAACTTTACAGCCGAGCGAAACACGCAACTTTTCACCTCACTACAGCGAGGAAATTGCTAGATGCAAGAAAAACAGATAAAATAGGTTTGTTTGTTTTTCATGGCCAGTGCGATTATTCCAAAAAGAAGTTGGCACTCTGACATGAAATAAGTATTGTTGCATTTTAAGTGGACTGGTGGTATGGAAAATGATTGAATAGAAAGTTTCGAAGTTTAAAAATACTTTCCTCGCTAGCGCGCAAAATGCGCTTTTGCACTCAGATTTCGAATGACAGACTCTTTCCGAGCTTGTGAGGTGAAAAAACCTTTTCCCCTTTATTCTTTCTCTTTGCGTTAGATAAAAACGTTGTTCTAAATCTTTCTAATTATTAGAAATAGATACGCGTAAGAAGAGTCGCCCGCACCGTCTAGAATATTCAGTGTACTTTGTGAAGGGTTCGCTTGATTTATTTAAATAGTTTAATCTTGTATTGTAACGATGCCCCGGTATAAAATTAATACAGTTGAGTGAAGATTTAGGAAGGTTCCTTCGTTAATGGATTACTGATCGTTAGTCTGACAGCTCTGCTGATTGTCGAATTTGTGTTAGATTGGAAAGCAATTGTTTGGAAATTTAGTTTCAAGGAGATCAATCTATAATTATTTCTTACTAGGTGCGAATGCGGTTTCACCCGCGTTTTCCCGTTATCCCGCAGGAACCTTTTTCCAGGTTTTTTAGCCTATGTGTTAATCCAGGGTATAAGCTATCTCCATTCCAAATTTCATCCAGATCCGTTCAGTAGTTTTTGCGTGGAAAAGTGACAAACATCCTTCCATCCATACTCACAAACTTTCACGTTGATAATATTAGTAGATAGAGCACTGGCCGTGAGATTAACAACGTTTTTATTTAGCGCATAAAGAAAGAATACAGCAAAAAGGTTTTAGTTCTATGTCACATGCACTCCTGCTTTTGTCTATGATTCCCGCTGCACCTTATTTTTTAGAGTTTGGCTTCACACATTTTATGCATTCAGCCAAATATTTCTTAAATACTTAAGAGAAAGTAAACCTCATAAAAACAAAACGTTTTTCCCTAAGAAAATCCCTATCTCAAACGAGTCAAGTGTTCTAATTAAAGTGAAAATCTTTGCTGAAAACCATAACAAACAGTGTAAGACAAAAAGATTCACGATAAAAACCATATGTTAGCTGAGAATAAGCGCCCAAGAGCCAAAAGATAGAGATAAAAGTTGAAACAATACGGTACGGTTTCACCCGTAAATATTGTGTTTTAGACATTTTAGGTTAGGTTAGATAAGGGTGGAATAAAAACTAATTGGGCCTTTGTAAACGTGGCTGGTATCATTGAGGAAACAAAGGACGGTTAGTTATTATTGTCTCAAATAAAAACCTTTTTCCCGCCAAGGTATTCGGGTTTGTTTGCTATAGAAAAATCTAGACGAGCTTGCTTTATCCACTGGTAACTATTATTGCATTGTCTGTTGTCACTCAAAACCTAACATAAACTCAAATAATTGTTTAGTTTGATAGGTAGTTTATTTTATATATTAAGGTTTAGTTATGTGTTTTTATTTTGTTATTTGTATCCTACTAAATAAATATATCCATATAAACTTTTTAAATATAAGTCTTGAACACAAGAAGAAGAAAAAAATAGCATGGTTATTCCATTCATAAAGCAATATTATATTCTAAATTTAAATACATAAATAATTAGTAATGCGGTAATAAACATTATTTATTGAAAAGATTAAAAAATGCATATACATTTATTTATTAAGAATTTAAACTAAAAGTATTTAATTTCAAGATTCATTTATTAAATTTAATTTCATCAAATACATAATTGAATGCTTAAAATACGAACAATTCTAGTCCCCTAAGCCTTCAAAGGCAAAATTTCGCATGCATCTTTCATAAAATCGCGAACAAATTGAAATTCAGAGCCGACGTTTACGAAGTGACGTAACGTAGCCTCGAACGTGGAAAGAAACCCGAAGTAAGGTAGCTAACGTTAGGCTTGAGCAAAAAATATCGACATTATATCTTCAACATTGGTGTCGATTCGGTTTTGCATTCTCTAAAACTAAAATAAGTTTGACAGGTCTAAGTAATGCTTTTCTTTTTTAAAACACTTTTTTACTTCAGTGGTTAGAAAAAGACAGCAGTACTATTAGACCTGTCAAACTTAGTTTAGTTTTAGTGAAGGCATAACCGAATCGACACCAATGTCTCATAAAATTATCGACATTTATCGTAACGCAGCTCTGGTTTTGTATTAACTTTACTTGACGATACATTGATATTTTTCACTCGATACTTATCGACACTATTACAATTGTCGATACGATAAATATCGATATGTAATTTTCACTGGCTCATCCCTAGCTAGCGTGCTACCACGCTACCGCGGCAGCTAGGGATGATTTTATGTAAGGTTTTAATTGAGGCAGTAACAGCGTACATGATTGAGGTGGTGTTGTTTTGATAAGGAAATTTCCGTAATAGGTTAGGGTTTTATGAATAAAAATGCTGTTTATAAAATTGTTGTAAGTTAAGAGATCGTTTCAGACTAATATTTTGGATTGGGGGATTTAATTTTTGATTTCGATTTGTGTTATTTTAAGATTGCTCCAAATAAGTCCATGTAAAGTTTAAGTAAATCGCCACTACTTTACTTAAAAACTATCCTCATCCCTTCATCTCATCATCATTATTATTTATACTTGATTCAACCCCCTGAGTTTGAAATATTTTATACTTGACACTGGCAAATACACTAACCGGCGTTTAAAAAACACAAATTGAGAAAGCTTCCCGCGCTGTCACTGTCAAGAATG
This sequence comes from Opisthograptis luteolata, assembly GCA_931315375.2. Taxonomy (NCBI): domain Eukaryota; kingdom Metazoa; phylum Arthropoda; class Insecta; order Lepidoptera; family Geometridae; genus Opisthograptis; species Opisthograptis luteolata. The sequence goes on from OV928042.1 coordinate 11,246,931, forward strand.
AAGAGGTGACGTAAAAAAAGAGGACCAATCTTGGGTTAGTAAAGAGGTGAGAGAGAATGATAAAAATTGATGAATATTAAAAGAGTTTGGTATTTGTATCGAGCTAGCATAATTATGTAGGTACGTATAATAAGAATCATTGCTTTTTATTTTCAAATAGAGGTCTATCTATCTCCACAGTTTTGTATTGAGAGATAAGCCAGTAATAATGAAGGAGGTAATACGTTTTTTTATTCAGATACAAGTATTAAAAAGATAACAAACTAATTAGACCGAAAAGTGGCTTTCGAAAACAAAATAATTACTCACAAAGTTTGGCGTATATTCCTTTGTTAAATTTGTTAATGAGTTTAAAATTTTCTAACAATAGTCAGTTGTTTTTGTAACAATGTGTGGTTAAATAAATGGACTTGAAATTTAGCTATCGACAAGTCTTAAATTTTACTTGGGATTTTGTTGAAAACGCTCTCTACAAAAATATTGCGGTACTGCTAAAAATATGTTCATCGCGCTAAATCATCCATTCATGGCTGGCGATTTTATCGCGCCAGTAAAAAGGCACTAAAGTGATTCGAAAGTGTCACTTGGCGATTTCGGGGACGGCATTCAGGCAATTTACGGTTGGCTTTATTACTAACCATTTCCGCTGTAGAGTGTTTAGTTTTAAAGATATTATTTATCTGGTTGGAATTACACTTTATGGCAGCGATGACGTAATTTTACGCCTTAGCTGCTCTAGGCTACAAGTAAAAATAACAAAAACTAAACTATAATATAAACTAGTTGCACCCCGCGATTTCACCCGCGTCTTCCCGTTATCCCGCAGGAACCTTTTTCCGGAATAAAAAGTAGCCTATGTGTTAATCCAGGGTATAAGCTATCTTCATTCCAAGTTTCGTTCAGATCCGTTTAGTAGTTTTTGCGTGAAAGAGTAACAAACATCCATCCATCCATCCATACATACAAACTTTCACGTTTATAATATTAGTAGGATAGGATAACGCCTACACAATCACATACATAACTGACCCCTAGGTTTACCTTTATGAAGAGTATAAGAAACTACGCGGATCGTGGATCCACAACACCCAGACATAAAACAAATATCTACTTGCGTTTTTTTTTTTCAGTGCACAATTCTTTGTCCCGGAATTAACCAGAAATCTTACCGCATCGCAGTCAGTTGTTAGTCTATTTTTTATTCCAGTCACACATGAAACGTCATGAGAATAAACTACGTAACGCGATCTTTGTAATTCTGCGTGAAATTTTATCAGAATTAAGCTGAAACCCACACAGTATATTTGTAGTTCCACCTTCATTTGGTTTTATGTCTGGTAAACTTACAACCCTAGGGGAAAACGTAAAACCAATTGGGATTTACTAAGTAAAAACGTTCGAGGCTGCAAATTACATCCCCCTGTCACAGTTTGCAAAAGCTACCTAATTGAACAGTACACTAAGTTCACAGAAAAGTATATTTTATTGTAGTTTTTATTACAGCTTATCGTTTTGACCACAAATCCTAATAATGATGCGACAAGATTCGCAATATTTATTGCGAATCTTGTCGTATCATAATAAGGAGATAAACTTTTCGCGGCTTTAGTGTTTTCGTGATGCAACGATAAGTGTTGCAACACTCAAAGAAGAATTGGCGTTGTCAGTTGAAACGAGAGTCATTTTGAGAGACTGTTTCAATATCAAATTGAGACACACCATTATTGTATCCACCAAAAACTAAAAAAAACGCAATCATCAACCTTTTACTTGCCCACTGATAGGACTCTTGCCTTCTCTCAGAAAGAAGTATGGGCCGTAATCTACCACGCGTAGTCTAATACTTTTTATCTAACGCAATCCTACTACCTAATATTATAAATGCGAAAGTTTGTGTGTGTGTGAATGTTTGTTATCACGTATCACCGCATACTAAACCGATTTAGACGAAATTTGGAATGGAAATAGCTTAGACCCTGGATAAACACATAGGCTTTTTATCCCGGAAAAGGGTTCCAGCCGGATATCGGGAAGACGCGGGGTGCAAGTTGTGCGTAGTAAAAATACACGCGCGTTATCTCGCATACACGGACTTCACACGCCGTCCATTCCCGAACATCTGAACATCAGTCACTGTTATCAGCTAAGTATACTGTACAGTGGTGATAGTTCTAACGCCTCCTTGCCTAATATCTCCGCGGTGGTGCTTAGCATTCCTAACACGTGCCCCTTAAGGCGTAATGGGTCGTTTTCTTCGAGTACGCCGCCGTCTCTCAGTCTATCTGCAGTGCGTGCTTTTGTTTAATTATACTGTTTTCTGAATGCAAATAGAAAAAAACCGTCTCTGGATAGTAATAAAACTTTAATTGAATTGCTTTCTTCACTGTTAATACAATTGAACTGGTAGTTAGATAGGTTAATCCTACTAATATTATAAACGTGAAAGTGTGTGAGTATGGATGGATGGATGTTTGTTACTCTTTCACGCAAAAACTACAGCACGGATCTGAATGAAATTTGGAATGGAGATAGCTTATTATACCCTGGATGAATACATGGGCTACTTTTTATCCCGAAAAAAGGTTCCTGCGGGATAACGGGAAGACGCGGGGTGCAACTAGTCTATAATAAAAGTGTTTTAAAATGAACCGTAAAATAGCAAATCCTGAAACGGAGTGAACAATGTATATGATAATAGGATTTGTGGAGTTCTGGAAAGCGTTCCATCACTCTGTCAATTAAGCTATTCGTGGTTCCGTGTCGTTTGTTGAGTTTTTTCCAGTTCATTTTAGACGAATTTCGCTAGAACACGTTATGCAAAATGTTAAAAGATAGATCGATAATATATTGACGAAACGTCGCCAGTCATTTATGAAGAGGTAAAAACCACATTACTTTCTCAGTCACATTTTTTTATTTTTGGCTTCACTTTGCTTCATTTTCATTTTGTCTACTTATAACATTTCGTCAGCAAAAAGAAGACAAATAAAATTTCAAATAAAACGGATTTATCGATTAGATTTTTTTTAATCTATAACCGCCGTACTTTGAAAGTTGAATTCTTTCACAAATCTCGAAATACAAACACAAAGGTACTCTGTGATACAAACAAAAGCAACACCTTAATGCTATTTAAATTTAATTGACGTAAATAAGAACGGCAATGTCAAAATTCAAACAAAAATAATGACATAATGCTAATTACAGTTAATTGACTTCCTAATGGGTTTTTTTTTTACTATTTACAGGGTAACGTTTGACCACAAGTCACCTGATGTTAAGGTGACGATGTGGTCGAAGTTGGCGCCACGCTACACCTGGACTGGGAACTGGCTCTCAAGTGAGGCTGCCGGAACACACCGATAGGTGCTTGGCGACAGATTCTTAACAAGAGGGTGGTAGCTAGCCAGGCGAGTACTAGAAAATACCCTACCACCAAGCTATGGTTTCATCACGATGTTTTCCTTCACCGAAAGCTCAAGCTCATTGTAGGATTCGAACCCACATCCAACGGATCGCAAGCCGACGTCACTACCACTGAGCCATCATCGCTATAAAGTGGGGTGGGGCCACACTAACGGAAAATGACGTTTTTTTATGTTTTTATACTGTTTGTCCTCGGACATAGGTCCCAATCATTTTGTATCGACAAAAACATTATTTGCGTAAATAGCCGCAACTACTGAAATGCCGTTTAATAGCGCGATGATTGACGTTTGACATAAGTGTGGGCACGACATTTGACAACGGCATTCACATTGGCGTTTGACGTTAGCCGATAATTCAAGTGCATTCACGTTGACCGTTCAAGTGTAGCCACTCACATAATTGCGTTAATAATTAACGCAATATTTATCGCGAAGATAGGCATTGACATTCCCCTTGACGTTGACCTTAGTGTGGCCCCAGTATAAAAATGACAGTAAGAATATTAAAAACAAAACATAGTAATGAGCAAAGTTAATGTGCCAAAAATTGACAGAACTATTTAAAACGTCCTCTGTCATTTTAATCGATTCACGGCCTCTGTCAGTTTAATCGATTCATACATCGTCATATTTAACAAGTTAACCCTCATCAAATTACGTCAATTTTACTCATTATTTTAATGAAGCCAGAATGAATACTGCTCTACTATGCTGCCTCATTAAAATGTCTGCAAAATCGTACTGGTTTTAATTTGCGAGCCATTTTCAGCGCAATTTTCTTAGTTGTCTGCTACAGTTATGACTAAGTGGCATTATGTGATGGAAAAACTGAGCGTTGTCTTGTTATTGTACATAATTACATTATTTTGAAGCGATAATAGCTCAGTGGTAGTAGGATTCCGACATGTAGGCTGAGGATTCGAATCATGCAATATGCTAAAACTTTTTCACTCTAGTGTGTTTATAGAGAGAACAGTAACAACTAAACCTCATCATCATAATCAGCCAGTTTCTGCCCACTGCTGGACATAGGTCTGTTCTAAAACGCACCACTGATTCTGATCTTCAGCTCCTCTCATCCAAGTGCTGCTATCCACTTTGCATGACGTCACTCCACCTAACCAGACACTATAACCTGTTACAACGAATTTAAAAGTCCAGTGGTAACATGTGCGCCTTACAAGGCACCTATACTGAGATCAAATCACATCTCGGTAAATTTTCCATCACACAAAACGGTGAAAGAAAACGTTGTGGAGAAACTGGAACGTCCAAGAACCACAACATTCAAAAGCGTGATATCCAGCAACCCGAACTGGGCATACGTAGTAGCTCATACTCTGTATTAAAGAGAGAAGGACAGTGTCCCAGCAGTGGGAACGTAACAGAACGAAACTTTGCTTATCTCCAGTGCCTCAATCAAATTTATCTTCACAAATAGATTAGCAAATAGCGGTCAAGGTTCAGTCCCCGCTCTGCCTGAATAAATGAACAGAACCGAAAATAACAAACATAATAGCTGAGAGCGAAGCCTTTTGCCATTCACCTACAGACAGTAATACGAGTGTGGTTTGTGGTTGAATATACTCGTAAAACGCAAAATGCTCTATATTTAATCAATACTAATACTCTAAAAGGATTAGTATTGATACCGCTGGGGTAGACGTGTTCTTGAGTGCAGACCGCGATTTTGCAAACGTAGTGTAGGACGACCTGCGACAAGGTGGAGCGACGATTTGCGCCGAGTGGCTGACAGTAGTTGGATGAGAAGAGCCGAAGACCGGGCTCAGTGGCGTATCTTAGGAGAGGCCTATGTCCAGCAGTGGACTGATACAGGCTGATGATGATGATGATGATGAGAGAAACCATAGGGCATAGTTTTATTAACAAGTCACGAGATATAAAGTGGTGATGTGGTCGAATGTGGCGCCAAGTGTTTGGATTAGGAACTAGCTCTCAAGAAAGGTTGCAATGTTTATATTTGCACTTAATTTGTAAGGTTGCGGCACAAAAAAAATGTTTTTGTTTACGCGAATCCGATCTAGAGAGGACGTGCTGAATGTCCAATTGAGATATGTATTTAAAAATAACGTCCAAAAACACCAAAAGCTTATAAACTTTAAATTGATTTTTGTTTGCAAAATATAAAAGTCTGTACCTACTAAGATCAGTAATATTATAATGAAATTCCAAACAGCGAAATTGCTATATCGTCGTGTGTTCATTCTACCCAAATTTTCACTTCCTTCCTCGCAATCTGCACGATTTGTTGGATTTCAAATAATTTAACTTTAATTAGGAAGTAAAAGTTAAGCTCTGAAGATTAACGGTATAAGAGCATCATTGTGTCCCAAGGGGACGACTTTATCTCCGTCGCGTAGAACATTGGAATTTCGGCCTGACGAAGCTAAAGAAGAATGTAGAGATGGCATAGTCCGGTGTCTTCAGAAATTCAAGGTACCGAGTAGAAATGCAAGATCTTTTTTCAAGATCTTTAGTCACTGTTTTCATGATGTGCCAATCTCAAGTACTGCGGTAATCGTATTTCAGTAAAAAGTTGCGTAAAACAATGCAGCTACGCACGCTCACTTTTACGAAGTGAGTGCTACGGTGCCACGCACATTTGTACAGAGCTACGCAGTTATGCATACTTCTGTAAAGCTACAAATCTATGCACTTGTGCACAGCACTACGCAATTATGCATACTTTCTCCTAATCTGTAGAGCTTCAAATCTATGCACGTTTGCAGCGCTACGCATGTTTGCACAGCGCTACGCAGTAATGCATACTTCTGTAGAGCTACAAATCTATGCACGTTTGCACAGTGCTACGCAGTTATGCATACTTTCTCTTAATCTGTAGAGCTACAAATCTATGCACGTTTGCAGCGCTACGCATGTTTGCACAGCGCTACGCAGTAATGCATACTTCTGTAGAGCTACAAATCTATGTACGTGTGTACAGTGCTACGCAGTTATGCATACTTTCTCTTAATCTGTAGAGCTACAAATCTATGCACGTTTGCAGCGCTACGCATGTTTGCACAGCGCTACGCAGTAATGCATACTTCTGTAGAGCTACAAATCTATGTACGTGTGTACAGTGCTACGCAGTTATGCATACTTTCTCCTAATCTGTAGAGCTACAAATCTATGCACGTTTGCAGCGCTACGCATGTTTGCACAGCGCTACGCAGTAATGCATACTTCTGTAGAGCTACAAATCTATGTACGTGAGCACAGTGCTACGCAGTTATGCATACTTTCTCCTAATCTGTAGAGCTCCAAATCTATGCACGTTTGCAGCGCTACGCATGTTTGCACAGCGCTACGCAGTAATGCATACTTCTGTAGAGCTACAAATCTATGCACGTGTGCACAGCGCTACGCAGTTATGCATACTTTCTCCTAATCTGTAGAGCTACAAATCTATGCACGCGTGTACAGCTCTACGCATGCTTGCACAACACAACGCAGCTCTACACACCTCTGTAGAGCTACGAATCTACGCACACTTTTGTTGTGCTACGCAGTTACACCGGCATAGCAACACACGTAGCCAATGGCTGTGCGTAAACGGGATTTATGTAGAAGCAGTTATCATTACCATGGGCAAGTGACGCGCCTACCATCAAAGGAAAACCAGCTCTTCTCGTCACGTGTATAAAACGATGTACGTATATGCGTACGATTGGTTTATTATTAGCATTTTTTGAGAAAATGTAACCCGTATTTTTTATTTTCCGTCACTATACACCTAGATTAGAAACTCCATAAAGTATAATATAGCAAAAATGTACTCACAATTCGAGTCGCGAGTTCCTGGGATACCTGCAAACCAGAAATATTTATTTAACAAAAATTCACTTTGTTACAGTAAATAATTGTAATTGAGAAGTTACTAATTAATAATACCGAATTAAATTAACAAAACACAGTCCATCAAGGTGGGTGTAAAAATGTTGCAAATGTCCATGAAGATTTTTTTGTCAGCATCTAAAGTTGCGCCGTTAAGGGATTGAGTGGTCACACAGACACAAACGGAAGTTTCAAAAATATTCACAAAGAAGACAATAGTTTGTTAAAACTCTTGTTGACAAATATATTCATAACTCCTTTTTACCTAGTCCTTGTAAAGTTACAAAGTCGAGACAACAAAAAGTCAAAAGTCAATTCTTCTTCTTCTTCTTCCTTAAACCTTAAACTTAAAATTAGCTACGCCTGTTCCAACCTCCTTACGCCGGCAAAAGAACAAGCAAGAAACGCCCGGCAGGTAATTTTTACGGCGCGATTTTATTCTCATTACTTATTGATTGAATTGGAGCAAGTTCACTACAATCCCAAGCTTTTTTTGTCATCGAAATCGTCTTTTATTTTATATATAGATTTCTTTTGGTTGGTTGTGCACATTGGGATATGGAAACATGAATATTAACGAGTTACGGGATTACAACCAAAGCAGACCAGAGCCCACAAGCAGCACCCGTTCACGAGTTGACGCATGTGCCAGCCATCGCTCTCCTCCAACTATTTCACTTTTCGAAAAACCCAGTTGTGTCTTGATTATCTTTTTATGCAGTAGCGTGTTCTTTTTGCGCGTTCCGTGATTCTATCAGCGATACGATAGTACTTTAGATTGCTTTCTTCGAATCCGATTGCTTGCGTGACTTGGCAGTAATTTCATAATGTTGCAGACTAATGGACTCTTAATTATTGGTCGTGCTTTTAGTGAACAGTTATTGATTATGGTTTTATTGGCTAACTAGGTGCGCTCCGCGGCTTCGCTCGCGTCTTCCTGCTATCCTGAAGGAACTTTTTCCGCGATAAAAAGTTTGTTTAATAGAATAAATAGTCCCACTCTACACACTGACCGCACCTTGCAAACTTCAAAGACAACGCACGGATTGCAGCACAGTTCACCGAGTGTTCGCTTCGTAATATCTAGTACAAAGCACACTGTTGCTGACACATTATATTCAACCTCTTGAATACCACAAGGCCGATTTAACAATACGAGAGCAATCTGTCTGGTTTTTACGTTCCTAAATATACATAAAGGCACCTGATGGTTCTCCAGTTCTTTAACGATCCTTATAAAAGTCAACTTACAAACGACAAAACCAACATTAACGTTCAAAAAGGGCTCTTTTTGCTATAAAATGTTTTAGGGAGCAGATGGTATCCCACGATCTTTTTCTCATATAAATTGAAGATTTACGGACGGATGAATTATATAAATGTTTAGAAATGTATCTGCTCCTTTTATTGGTGGAAAATATAGCTCAATGTCTCTCCACGGATTACACTCTTTTGTACAAATGAACGCGTTATGTAGGTAAAAAAAAAGACGAATTTTTGAAAGATTTCGTTGTTTCTAAGGAAGTGACAATTAGTGTCCTAGTGAAAACATATTTTTATACATAAGCTATATTCTATAGAATGATATCAATAAAGATTACATACAAGATAATGTACTTGTTGATAATTACTATGCCATGCAACGCGAGCGAAATAGTCGTTTGTCGATTCAAATTTCGTATTAGTCATGGAGCGATTCGATACAATTCAACCGATTTGCGTCGCAAGCGAGTCGCGCGTTTCCGTACATTTGTTTAAAAGATCGCAGGCCATCAGGACGTACAAGTAACTCGATATCGAGCAGATGTGCAAGCGATATTGATAAATACATTTCCTTCTAGTTGCGCCCCGCGGTTTCACCCGCGTCTTTCCGTTATACCGCAGGAACCTTTTTCCGGGATAAAAAAGTAGCCAATGTGTTAATTCAGGGTTTAAGCCATCTCCACTTCAAATTTCATTCAGATCCGTTCAGTAGTTTTTGCGTGAAAGAGTAACAAACAAACATCCATCCATCCATCCATAACTCACAAACATTCACGTTTATAATATTAGTAAGATAGGTCGTATTTTAGAGCTACTTACGAGTATATCCGAGCTATATCGACTTTCGACGCAATTCTCTATCGAATTGCGTCATGAGTATACAGTATACGCGCTTAATGAAACATTGCAGACCCTTCCTACCTGGGAATTGTCTACCAAAGATATAGCTATTGCTGATAAGGGTTTATTGCGGCATTTTCGGAAATCATGAACGGTTTGTTCTGCTATTAGTAGCAATTGGAGCTGGCTTTTAACCTGATTGGATTTAAAGATATAAAGTGTATTTGTGATTCTATTTTTCTGATTTTGTCCAAGATCTCAGTAGCCTCACCCTACAGGCGACGATGAGGTACATTCAACGACAAAAGTCGCTGAAATCGACAAAATTATTAAAAAAATTTAAACGTCTTATACTCCAAACCTGGCTGATCTGGTATATATTTAACTTTACCTATATCTCGCGCAGATCTGGGAGTAACAAAATCGCTAAAAATCAAGGCAGTATTCACAAAAATACCTCGCAGGCCTTGTATATTGTATTTTCCAATTCACTTGTCATTTTAGCAAGTCTTTATTATTTATGCAATTGGAGGAAAATGGTTGAAATCACTGGGAAGGGAAAGTCAATCACTTTGCATTTTTTATTTATGTGTAAAAGCATTTCGGATTTCAGTAAAATTTGGAATGGAGAGCTTATACCCTGGATTAAACATAGACATAGGCAAAGTAGCAAAGGTATTATCCCGGAAAAGGTTCCTACGGGTGTGGTTACAGTTAGTTTTAATACAAATATGGATTGAGTACAGCAGAAAAAAATGCTTGTAACTTAACCCCATTTTTTAGCTTTATCTTGTAATCTGCGCTTTAAATGTGCTTTTCATGTTACAAATGTTGTTGTAAAATTGGCTCAAATGATATGGTTTTTTTTTTAAACTATAACTTTAAATATCTATTGAATTTTGACAGTTATTGCGATATTTATCGAATGTGATAATATATCATGCCGCGAGAATTGGGCGCCTGAAGTGAGACTGCCGGAACACACTAATCGATGCTTGGCGACACAAAATCTGCTAAAAGTAAACACGCGATGCTGAATTAGAACTGAACCAGTTTCATATAGAATAATCAATACTAGATGCAGCTTAGGGTCACACCCACGGTTTTTCCCGTCTTACTACCAGGACGCTGCATTTACTAGTACTTTAAACCTGGTTCCTTAAACACAATTCCTTCTATTTTTTAGGGCACGGTCACATTTACAATTTTATTCTTGTTACTAATTGATTGAATTAGAGCAAGTTCACTAAATCCCAAGCTTTTTTGTCATTTAAAAAAGTCCGATATTTTATAGTAAGCTTTACTAATGAGATGACTCTTTATATGGACTTGAAATTTTGCTGTATCAGACAAATCCTGTATTTAACTTAGCATTTTGTTAAGAAAAAAAAAGCGAGTTTACGTGTTTCCTTTCAACGTGAGCCGAGAACTTATGGGCAAAGTTAAAATGTACGTAATTTCTCAAACAGAGAGTAGAGATAATTCAAATTTATTTCTCAAGTTTCCATGCTAACGTACGTGCGTGAAATCCCTTCTGAACTTTGCCATCGTTGGTTACGCGTTTATACAGGTACTTTGGCTTGTAGTTAGTTACAAAGTAGTACTTTTGTAGCTGACAACAAGCCAAAGTAGTACTTTTGTAGCTGACAACAAGCCAAAGTACTACTTTTGTAGCTGACTACAAGCCAAAGTAGCCCTACTCGATTTTCCAAGTGCGTATTTAGATCAACAATATTTGTTTTTAGGTGTCTACACCTAAAGGGTAAAACGGGACCCTATTACTAAGACTCCGCTGTCCGTCCGTCCGTCTGTCTATATATATCCGTCTGTCACCAGGCTGTATCTCATGAACCGTGTAAGTTAGACTGTTGAAATTTTCACAGATGATGTATTTCTGTTACCGCTATAACAACAAATACGGAGTAAAATAAATATTTATGGGGGCTCCTATACAACAAACGTGTTTTTTTTGCCGTATTTGTAGTTAATGGTATTTTGTGCGCGAGTCCGACTCGCATTTGGCCGATTTTACTCTAGCTGTTCTCCTCGGGGTTTTGTTCTACTTACAAGGTAGCGTTTGTCCACGATACAACACTTCTGATGTTAAGTGATGATGCGGTCAAAGGGTGATGTTTAAAATGATGAAGGTAATCGGAAAATTGGTTTTTGTTCAGTGACTTTTGTCGCTGACTGTACGGAATGTATGCGGATATAAGTTCGTTCCCCATTGACTTATGTAATGTTTCAGTGAGTTTATGGGTCGTGCTGTTAATACTAGTTTAAACATAGCTCTGTAGGGGATTGAAATGTTTATTTTTAAGCGATGCCTGAAACGATAGCGGTTTAAGGGTATTTTTTTGTCACGCAATTTTTTTACGGATAACTAAAATACGATAGTTTTAAATAAGGCACGGCAGTTTGCTACGTTTTGAAAGCTTATTTTATTTTTAGCTAGATTTTTTATTGAATTTGTAGTTTTTTTTTTTTGTTTTTTGAACGATTCACTTTTTTGAACGAGTATAAAATATTTGGTTAAGAGAAAATTGATTTGATGTATTTAAAACCTTATTAGATAATAACGCTGTTTTTACAAAATCATTAAACAATAACTTTGAATAATTAAAATAGATATTTTTATAATGCAGAATAATATTTAAACTGACTTTTAAAATGGCGAAAAAACGCGCAACGGAAAATTTCTCATGCAAAATATCTCACTGAAAAGTTTACCGAAGCTTCGACCAATCTTCAACTCGGCAACTCGTTACGCCTTGCGCTTCAAAACTATTTCGTTCGCAAACTCCTTGCAACTACCCTTTCATTTAAAATTCCGAACTTATTAAACTCGAACTTGGTTGAATTTCAAAAAAGTTTAACGTTCTTTAAAATTTCTACGGCCGATAATTTTTTTGAAATTGAATCCGGAACGTAATATTTTCGACTGCTGTTTATTATTTTTTTGTTTTACTTTTTAAATTTTTAAAATTAGAACACAGAAATGCGGAAGACGGTACCTGCTTTAGATGGCGGGCGTCGAGGACCGTGGCGGGACGTGGAATGCCGTACGGCAGGTCGAACCACTAGACGTATACTTGTGCCGTACCATCTATACCAACTTCGCACTCTATATATACGACTACGCTCCTATAAAAAGTAAGTACCTTAAATACTGCAGTTTCAAAGGGAACGAATGATCGTAGAGACTCAAGCCTTTTTGCCGTCAATAGACAATAAAAAACAATGGTGGTTATTTAATCTGTGCTGTCTAGTTTTTTTTTATATTAAGCAATGAAGGCGGTAGTTACAGAATAAAAATGGCAAATGTTTTTTTAAACGTTTCTTTGAATATTTTCGCTTTTTGTTAATTTTTTTTCTTACTGGATGAACCTAGACAGTATTTATTTAGATTTCAGTGGCCTATTTTAGCAATAATATGGCGGTGGTTGGCATAAGTTACATAAGTGAGTGTACAGGGTTTTTTAAATTCAAAATTTTCTCTATATTTCAATTCATTAAGGTACCGTATAAGTTAAACTGATTTGTATACATTGTTCGGCTAGATTTAAAATATCGACTGTTGTAGTGAGTAGGGGATAAAATTAGGTTAGATTTTTTTCATCTTGGTCTTTATTATTATAATACAATAGTAATTATTACTGTAAGTTGCCTTTGTAGTTAGTTTAATTCCGATGAACCACAAATCCAAATAGGTCCGGTTAAAAAGTAAATCAATCAATTAAAAAAAAAAGACTTATTTACTTTCTTCGCTGGCTCGGCCACCTTGAAAGAATGGGGGAGGATCGTGCGGTCAAACGAGCATACAGTGGACGGCCGACTGGCCGCCGCCCTGTCGGCCGTCCCAGATATCGCTGGAAAGACGAAGTCACGAAGGATTTGCGCGAGCTCCAGGTGGAGGACTGGCAGGAGGTGGCGCAGGACAGACCGAAGTGGCGTCTTTTGTTATCGGAGGCCAAGACTCACTTTGGGTCGTTACGCCATCTCAGTTAGTTAGTTAGTTAGTTACTTTCTTTTTCTCTATCTAGCTTATATGTAATAGCAAATAAGCAGACGGTCCGCATGATGGTAAGCAGTCACTGTCCCAGTGTTGTAAACGTCACTGATGTACAACACTAGAGAAACTTGTCTTTCCCTTTTCCTTTTTCTGTCTCTCTCGATCTCTGTTTCTGTTTCACTCTTTCTCTCCCATTTTTTAGGCTCATTAGTCAAGTTAGGAAAAATATTATAATGAATTTCAGTTAAGTATTTTTGATACGTAAAGCCTGAGAGAGGCTCGCCCGCTCAATTAAATACTTTGACTTTAATTAATTATTCGACACTGCGGTTTTTCTTTGAGTGCTGTTTGAAATTCGCAATTTGTGTCGGTCGCCGCGGTTTGTTTCAGAAATCGGGCTGTTTTCGTGTGAGAAAGGTTCCATGTTTTGCCTAGAATTTTAAACATGTTTGTCATTTTCCTTGAAATTCATTTCATTTTGAATTTCCATTGCATTGTTTCATAGGACTTTTTTGGCGGCAATTGAATTGTCAACATGAAGATTTTGTTTTTATTTCCAAAACTTGTGTTTCTTCGAGTGATAATGTGTAATATTGGTGGGTTATTAACCATTATGTGTTCGTTAATGTGTGCGAGTGTGGGAAATTGAAACAAAGTTGTGAAAGCGACTTTTCTAGTTGCTCCAAAAAAGTCCGTGTAAAGTTTAAGTAAAGCTCCACTACTTTACAAAAAAAAAAAAAAAAAAAAATCAAAACTTTTTTATTTAATAGGATACATTGTGATCACTTTAAAACGTCAACTTAAAACTAGCTACGCCTGTTCCAACCTCCTTACGCCGGCAAAAGAACAGGCAAGAAACGCCCGGCAGGTAATTTTTTTGGCGCGATCACATTGACAATTTTATTCTTATTACTAATTGATTGAATTGGAGCAAGTTCACTAAAATCCCAAGCTTTTTTTTTTGTCATCTAATCGATATTTTTTATTTAGCTTTACTAATAAGAAGATTTCTCTTGTTTGGTTGTACACATTGGGATATGGGAACATGAATATTAACGAGTTGCGGGATCACAACCAAAGCAGACCAGACCCCACAAGCAGCACCCGTTCACGAGTTGACGCATGTGCCAGCCATCGCTCTCCTCGACCATATGAGAGGGAAGAGGGCGACCCGACACATGACGCCGCTGCTAGCAAAGTCACTTTCGTGAGCATGACTGTTTTGGCTGTTTACCGAAAATGGTTAGAATAGGGGAAATAGGGAGAATAGATAGATAGAAATAAAGATAGATAGATTAACTACAATCCCAAGCTTGTTTGTCATCTAGATAGTCCGATATTTTATAATAAGCTTTACTAATGAGATTTCTCTTTATACGGACTTGAAATTTTGTTATAGACAAGTCTTGAATTTCACTTGGGATTTTGTTGAAAAAGCGTACACATTGACCTTTGAACGAGTTGCTAACTTTATGGAGCCTAGTAGTGGGTACAGCAATTTTATTCTTGTTTCTAGTATTAAAATTGTGATAATCACTTCTCTTTTTGAAGCTATTTAAATTTTTCCGTATGTACATTACATTTTCATAAATATATTGACAAATTACTTAAACACTATCCTCATCCCATCATCTCATCATCTCCATTATCGTCATCATTTAAACTTGATTCAACTCTCTGAGTTTGAAATATTTTATACTTGACACTGGCAAATACACTAATAGTGTGACGCCATAACAAAGAAAAAATAAAAAATTGTTTCATAGTTGTTTTTTTTTTTGTATTTCTTCTTCCTACTATTATTATAAATGCGAAGTTTGTGTGTGTGAATGTTTGTTATCTCGTATCACCGTAACTACTAAATCTTTTTATTTATTAATTATTAAATGCTAGAATAGCAATCCTACTAATATTATTAATGCGAAATTTTGTATATGTGTGTGAATATTTGTATCACCGTAACTACTAAACCGATTTTGATGAAATTTGGAATAGAGATAGCTTATACCCTGGATTAACACAAAGGCTACTTTTTATCCCAGAAAAAGGTTTCTGCGGGATAACGGGAAGACGTGGGTGAAACCGCGTGTCGCAACTAGTTCATTCTTAATTATGTGACATAGAATCGAGAGAGAAAGAGAAAAAAAAAGAAAAAAGAGAGCGATTTTAGTAAAAATTGGCCGGAGTCCCAGCAGTGGGAATGTAATAGGCTGATGATCAAAATAATAGTAGCATATACCCTGAATTAGCACATAATATGCTACTTTTTATGTCCTGGATAATGGTTACTTAAGGATAACGGAAAATCACAGGTGTATCCGCAGGGCCGCGTTCGTGCGATTTATAACATGGGCCCCAGAGAATCTTTAAGAATTAAGTTTAAAGAAACCAAAATAATGACAGTTATTTGTCAATATATTTATGAAAATGTAATGTACATACGGAAAAATTTAAATAGCTTCAAAAAGAGAAGTGATTATCACAATTTTAATACTAGAAACAAAGATAAAATTGCTGTACCCACCACTAGGCTCCATAAAGTTAGCAACTCGTTCAAAGGTCAATGTGTACGCTTTTTCAACAAAATCCCAAGTGAAATTCAAGACTTGTCTATTACAAAATTTCAAATTCGTATAAAGAGAAATCTCATTAGTAAAGCTTATTATAAAATATCGGACTATCTAGATGACAAACAAGCTTGGGATTGTAGTTAATCTATCTATCTTTCTTTCTATCTATCTATTCTCCCTATTTCCCCTATTCTAACCATTTTCGGTAAACAGCCAAAACAGTCATGCTCACGAAAGTGACTTTGCTTGCAGCGGCGTCATGTGTCGGGTCGCCCTCTTCCCTCTCATATGGTCGAGGAGAGCGATGGCTGGCACATGCGTCAACTCGTGAACGGGTGCTGCTTGTGGGGTCTGGTCTGCTTTGGTTGTGATCCCGCAACTCGTTAATATTCATGTTCCCATATCCCAATGTGTACAACCAAACTTCTTATTAGTAAAGCTAAATAAAAAATATCGGACTATTAGATGACAAAAAAAAGCTTGGGATTTTTAGTGAACTTGCTCCAATTCAATCAATTAGTAATAAGAATAAAATTGTCAATGTGATCGCGCCAAAAAAATTACCTGCCGGGCGTTTCTTGCCTGTTCTTTTGCCGGCGTAAGGAGGTTGGAACAGGCGTAGCTAGTTTTAAGTTGACGTTTTAAAGTGATCACAATGTATCCTATTGAATAAACATATTTTTGAGTTTGAGTTTGGGCGCAGTTATTTTATAATATTAGTAGGATAGGATATAAATAGAGACTGAATTTCTTAAAATGACAATAATTTAGTCGTTTCCGAATTAAATTTCCATCTGTACCTACAATAACAACAGTCGAATCGTAACGGTCGTTAGGATGATTGGATCGTTACGTGCTTTTACACCTTTGCCGTGTAACGCCGTTAAACGTTAGAGCTAGTGATGGGGTCTCGGTGAAAACTATTAGGGACTTTCTTCATGACTAGCGATCCGCCCCGGTTTCGTCAATCATCATTATCAGCCTTTCACGTTCCCACTGCTGGGACTCTGGCCTTCTCTCAGAGAGAGAGTATGGGCTGTTATCTACCACGCTGGCCCAGTGCGGGTTGGTAGATGTCGCATGCCCTTGAATGTTGCAGTTCTTGGACATGCCGGTTTCCTCACGATGTTTTCCTTCACCGTTTTGAGCGATGGCAAATCCGCACATAACTTATTAAGTCATAGGTGCGGGGTCGAGAGGATTCGAACTCGGTATCGGCGTCTTGTACCTAAGTCGCACGCCTAACCGTTCTGCCACCATCGCTCTCCCGGTTTCGTACGTGTAGTCAATTTTGACAACGGAAAGTTTACCTAAAACCAATTAAATGTAAAAGCTACATCCTACTTAATACTATAAACGTGAAAGTTTGTGAGTATGGATGGATGGATGGATGTTCGTTACTCTTTCACGCAAACTACTGAACGGATCTGAATGAAATTTGGAATGGAGATAGCTTATACTTTAGATTAACACTTATGCTACTTTTTATCCAGGAAAAAGGTTCCTGTGGGATGGGAAGACGCGGGAATAAATAAGAAATCAATCTATATTCGGTTTTTGTTGGTTAACTAGAAAATTTTATCGATATAATATATTCGCATCACTATAACGAGCAGTTAAGACTTCAGGAACTCGCTTTGTCGATAAAGTGCCAATTAGTGGTGAGTACTTTCCCAAGCACACTCGCCAAGAATTCTAGCTATTTCAATGTAAATCCTGGAAACTTCGGTGTTCATCCGACACGGTACTTTACTGCATTGTATGAACGTTCTATTAATCTATTATTGCTTTATAATACGAGTATACAGAGAATAAAAAGTTTTGTCCATTTTGTCAGTTGTAAATCCTGCGCATACATACTAACATTATTTTATATACAATCTGTACAAAAATAAATGTTTTACACCAATCGTAAATTGTCTAATTATATTATTGAAGGTGCTTTTCAAAATCCTTCATTTGTATTATTATCCCGCAGGAACCTTTTTTCGGGATAAAAAGTAGCCTATTTGTTAATCCAGGTCATAAGCTATCTCCATCACAAATTTCATCAAAATTAGTTTAGTAGCTACGGTGACACGTGGTAACAAACTTTCACTCACACACACACATATAATAATATTAATAGGACTAGCTACCAACTCTTTGGAATGTATTAGTATTTAAGTTTATTTGTTTTGTTTATGTTTATTATCTAATTTTATTTTGTAAAGTGTATGTTGTTTTTTGCCACAAATAAATATATTGTCTATTGTCTATTGTCTTTCGCACGGGAAGACAACTGAAAGTTTTAAAAACCCTCATAAATGTATTGATATTTAGTAACACGGACTTATTTATAGATAAAAAATAAAAATGTACCGCCCATGGAGCATCTTCAAAACTGATAATAGCTTAAACCAGTCCAATCTATTTCTAGATTTAATCTAGCCGTTTGCATTTTGGACGTCCCGGTATTCTCTATTCCGAACATATTATCTGTGCTACCTACATCATCATCAACTGGGACGCAGCAACCATGATGGCCGAGTGCGGGTTGCTACATGTCTTGCCCTAGATATATATGTTCTTGGACTTCCAATTTTCTTATGGCATTTTCTTTTACCGTTTTGAACGATGCTAAATCCGCACCGAGATGGGTTCGGCTAATCCGTGCTACTTAATACGTTATGAAACTCAAAACTCAAAATTCTTTATTTAATAGGAACATGATCACTTTAAAACGTCAAACTTAAGACCAGCTACGCCTGTTCCAACCTCCTTACGCCAGCAAAAGAACAGGCAAGAAACGCCCGGCAGGTGATTTTTGGGCACGATCACATTTACAAACACAAAGCGTCATCATCATCATCATCATCAGCTGGAAGAAGTCCACTGCTGAACATAGTCCCCCCCTTTGAACGCCACCATGAACGGCTTTTGCATTCATCGGCTCCTGGCGACTCTTACAATGTCGTCGGTCCACCTAGTGGTGGGCCTACCTACAGAGCGTCTTCCGGTCCGTGGTCGCCACTCGAGAACCTTTCTTTCCCATCGGTTATCGGCAACAACAAACAAACAATGTTACGTATCGGGGTAGAATTCTCATCGTTTTAGTCTGCAAATATTTGCTCGGACACATTGTTTGCGAGTGCCTCGAGTCATACTTTCCAGGCGTCTTTACGAAACTATCGTATTGATCTGTATAGTTTCACTATCTCCATATACAGGCGAGGGCGAGTTTTAGGAGCACATGTTGGGCGTTTGTTAATTAATAAAGTTTAAACACGAACTTTGCCTAATAGTTGACTCGTGTGTTTGGAACAAGTATATATCTAGTGCCAGTATACATATATGTCATTAATGTAGAATAGATAATACAAACATAATAATTTTATTGAATTACAAATTCAGATCATCGAATACTCATACTTTAACTTTAGTAGCGACCCGCGGTTTCACCCGCATCTTCCCGTTATCACGCAGGAACCTTTTCCGGGATAAAAGCCTATGTGATAGATAATCCAGAGCATAAGCTATCTCCATTCCAAATTTCATCAAAATTGGTTCAGCAGTTACGGTGATACGTGGTAACAAACATTCACACACACAAACTTACACATTAATAATAATAATAGGATAGGATTGTTTTCACATATAAACAGTACTGCTCCGCAGCGACTGCGCCTTTCAAATGTCAAAACCACACTAAACAAGATATACGGATTGTAGTACAATTCAATCAAACACAGTGAGTGTTTGGATCACAAAATCTAGTACGGTATCAGGTGACTTGTTGTCAAACGCTACCCCGTAAATTGTAAAAACAAAAACAAGTTCACTGCTGGTAACCCTGCTATACTCATTGTGTACTCTGCATATACTCTTTAGATATAATTATGTGTGTATGTAGATAGATTACGTAGATACGGGCCCGTAATTTCCGTAGTGTGTCACAGGTGTCGGTATGGCTGGCCTACAGAGCCTGCCCCGAACGTTTCAGATACATTTGCTTTAGGGTCTGGGTATAGGGAGAAAATCAATGAGATATACGATGTAATATAGCTCGAAAGGTTTAGCTACCGCGGATGTGCAAGAACATATAGAAAGTTGTATCTTTGTGCTGTAGCAGTCATTTCTTGGTAGAAAACATAAAAATTGGTTGTCTGTAAAGTCGGTTTACTGACGATAGTTGAACGTGACAACGTCAATTGGCCGATTGTGCTTCTTTTTTCAAATCAAATCAAATCAAAAAAAAATCTTTGTCGCTCGTTCCGCGCTCTCGCTTGCACTTCAAACCTTACATGGAACGCCTCAGAGCGAGGTAACGCCGCAGAGCGAGGTAACGCCGCACGAGTCATGTTTTTTCGTGCGTGCAGCCGGCTCTATCAAATTATAAGACGTTGTCACGTCAAAACTTTTTCTCTATGATAAATAACTTTTAATCGTTTTTGATAGTCGGTAATTATTTTAGAAAATTTGTATTGCGCCGTGTGGAATAGAGTTTATCGCGATAAAAAGTAATCGATGTAATAAAATATACAGAAAAAAAATCTGTGCCTATCCGAAAAACAAAAACGGAATCTTTCTCAAACTAACATAGTACAGTCAACGACAAAAGTCGCTGAACAAAAACATATATTTCGATTCTCTAAATCATCTTAAACACCAACCTTTGAACGAATCGTCACTTAACATCACGTGTGTTGTGTTATGGTCAAACGCAACCTTGTAAGGAAAAACAAACATAACTGATCTACGCACGCATTTGGTAAATCCAGAATGATCAGCTACTTTTGTCGCTGACTGTACCTAAGCAGGTAATAATTATTATGATTATTTATTTAATGTCGACGATTATGGGCTGTGGATTAGTTTACTCTAAACAAAATTAGATTACAATATTCTAATTTATATTTTATTACCAACCTCATATAAGTCCTTCGTTACAAAGTTACGTCGTCATAACATATGAAAGTACAAAACTCGTACAGAACGCATAAAGTTCAACTCATACACATAGTCAATAAAAAATTGACGTAAAATTCTACTCCATAGGTTTTACCGAGCCGTTTCACAGCAATATGTAGTAAGTCTATGCTCAGATTTAGATACGCATACAAAGGGCCCTAGCTTTATGCCGCATCGTATCCTTTACAAAACCGGGAAAATGGCTGTGACTATTGAAAAAT
This sequence comes from Opisthograptis luteolata, assembly GCA_931315375.2. Lineage (NCBI taxonomy): Eukaryota > Metazoa > Arthropoda > Insecta > Lepidoptera > Geometridae > Opisthograptis > Opisthograptis luteolata. Next base: position 11,268,073 of record OV928042.1, read on the forward strand.
ATCCGCAGGCCGTCTATTAGACAGGCCCTTCACGTTCCACTTATATTTATTCAGTGAACACTGATCTAGAGCCACAGGAATTGTTGTATCAAGTCAAATCTAGCTATAAATTTAAAAAATGAATCTCTATTTCTCTTGGTTATCGCATCACGCGTATGGAACAATTTCGCTATAGTTAGTTCTTTTTTTTGTTGTGTTCGTTGAAGTCCAAAGAAGGTTCTTATGACGAGAAAAATTTAATAGGTTGCCAGTTGCCTTTACTACTTTGCCGCCTGAAAGCTGTGGCTCTTCCACGAAATAGTGTGATGAAAATTATCAAACAGATTTACACCAATTTCTAGTTTAAATTGAATTGTATTAAAAAGTTGGAGAGTCAGAAGCCGCCAGTTCTGGGGTCAAGGTGTTTGTGATTGTGTAGGTGCTATTTATTTATATTCATAGCGTTTGGCTTAAACAGATGTTAAGTTGTATTATGCCTTTATTAATATTACTACATAATACTACATATGAACTCATTTGTTTGGCGAACTGCCAGGGTAAGGCATGCGGCAGTGAATTGGCAATGGATTGAAACCACGGTAATATTTATTTAGTGTCAGAATGTAACTGGGTATTGCTTTGAAATTGTTTTATATTATTAGCTTGAACATGCTCTAAGGCTTTGAGGGAAATGGTAGTTGATAATAATCTTGTTTTGTATGAAGTGTGTGAGAGTAGATCAACTATTAGGACTATTAAAATACAATTAATAGTGAAGCAATGAAAGTTTTATAGAAAAAGCAGACACAAAAACATAATGTAAAAAGTATTTTTAGAGTAAGCGAAACGCAAGTGATTAACACGATAAAAAATCCCTGGCAAAAAGTGACGATATATTGATACTTTTCTGTCGATAAATTATCGATACTGTTATAAATAATTATACGATAAATATCGATACGTTTTTTCTCTTGCCTATCTCTACTGTTATGAGCCAGCAAATTGCAACATAACTTAAGCCACAATATGCGTATTTACGAAGCAATCTGTCGCAACAGATTTTAACAACAAATTGGTAAATGCAATTTGTCACAGCAGGTTGTAACAACAAATTGGTCAGGTTGTATCGTGAGTAGGCTCCTATTCAAAGTTGTGGTATTCAAGAGGTTAAATCTTATACAGGGCCGCATCTAGGGCTAGACATGAATGTTGGTGCATCCATGTTTAGCGATCGATGAGAACGGGGTCGTGAATAGCAGTGTTTGGCGGCCGCGAGTCCGGCGGCAAGGGCCACGCAATATCACGTACATAGGGCGACCGCGAATTATGGCGCTTCGCATGATAGAGGGCGTGAGTCTTGAATAATTGGTTAACAGCGTGAATGGTTGATAGCGTTAGCTTGGTTAGCTTCTACACGTAGAACACACATATTGACGTAATACTCACAATTTTGGTGTGTTCCGCCAGCCTCACTTGAGAGCCAGTTCCCAGTCAAGGTGTAGCGTGGCGCCATCTTCGACCACATCGTCACTTAACATCAGGTGACTTATGGTCAAATGCTACCCTGTAATTAGTAAAAAAAAAATGTCGTAAAAATAAATGACAGTTGACAGTTGCTAAAAAGTATGGATTGTCACTGAAATGATTTTGCGTTCAAAGCAGACTGTTTCGTTTTTAAACTAAAGTCCGTGCATTTATTCATTATAACTAGATGCGCTCCGCGGTTTCATCCGCGCGGACTGCAGTTTATCGCAATAAAACGTTTTTTTCTTCCTTATGAACCTTCTCCTCGAAATAACAAACACAACAAAAAAGAATTAGTGAAATCGGTCCAGCCGTTTACGCGTGATGCCGTGACCAAGGGAAATAGAGATTCATTTTTATGTATAAGAAGAAGAAGAAGAAGAAGAAGCTAAAGATAGAAGATATATTTCTTTGTTTTATTTAAGAAGAGTAAGTAGTGTTCGATTTTTTTTTTTTGTTATTGTTCCTAAGTAGGATAAATTCAATTGTTTTATTGCAAGAAAGTTAAGCTTTTTAGATATCTTTTGCTGGTTTTTTCCTCCAAAAGAATACATGGCAAAAGCCGGCCTTGGGCTGACATAGGTTCTTTGTCACAGACAGAGTGACAGCAATAGAGCTATTTTCTTTGAAGGCTCAATAATTGGCATTCCGGAAACGTTTGTGCATCTTTCATTTAGTTTTCTCTTTACGAAACGGTTGCGGGATGTTTTAAGGTAACGCGAGACTTTCGACTTCCATTAGAAAGTTGAATATTCTTGTGATATTTCTTATTTTATTTTAGGTATATTTTATTAGCATGCCAGTAACAATGTGAAACGAGCTCTCTCCACAAGTCTTTCCTATGCTGGGGCCAAATGTCATTGCCTATCATCGCGATAAATATTGCGGTAAATATTTAACGCAATAGACATGATGACAAATTCAAAATTTCTTCTATGATATCTATTATGTCTAAAATATATCATATTTCTGTAGAAAATTAAGGTTTTTGTGCAATGAAAGTACATTTAAATTTTAAGTTTCAAATTCACGCCAAAACGCTCGCCGGTGTCATGGCGCCTGTCATGACGTCACGGCTCAGTATATCAACAGTAAACATTAGGTGACAGGTAAGGCAAAGACAATATTTTTTTGTAAAAAATGCAGAGATCAAAACAAAATTACGTTTACTGAGACGTGACGTAATTCGCTCTGATTGGTGTTTAAGCTATCATGGCGGATTGTTGAATTTTGTAGATGAATTTTAACAAATAAATTATTAATGTTGACATTATTAAGAGAATAAATAAATTTTTCAAAATCTTTGAATCCTATTTCATTAGATCAGATAAAAATTTTTGGTGATACTTGATTACTGTCATCAACGAAATTTGAGTTATCGGCTAACGTCAAAAGCCAATGTGAATGCCGTTATAAAATTATCGCGTTAAATCGTGGCAACACTTATGTCAAACGTCAATAATCGCGATAATTAACGGCGTTTTCCGTTAGTGTTAGTGCCCCAGCACTAGTGGTACAAAATGCAGTCCCTTAAGACGGGTGTTGGGTTCTTCAGGGTTGTCAACGCATCGGTAAGGCCCCTTAATTTGCAAATGTCAATAGGCGACGATTACCGCTTACCATCACGCGAATCTCTTGCCACTTTATTACATAAAAAAGGTCTAACTAAACTAAACCTTAACTACCAAACCACACGTTGTAAACTCAAATAAAATGGAAAGTCAATACCATCCCAAAACGGCCTGAGAAGTCCTAAACTGATTCCTCTTAGTACATTTCGTCCAAAATCAACAGTTGTCCGTTTGCACATGTAACGAACAGTAGAAGTCATAGCGAAAAATTGCACGTCACGTCCGGAAATCGAATGGAAAACCGAATAGACAAGTGAAAAGTCCATCGCTAGCGGCCAACGGAACCATTCGAAACCGCAAACCGTTTTTTCTATTTCGATTTCGAATGCCAAGTGCCTCGGTTTCCAATCAAAACTTCAGCATTAAACGTTTTCGCTGAAGGAAATGGAACATACAGTTTACAGAGAGCTTTCTCGGTTTTTGTTACCGGTTTTTAGTTACTGCGGAGGAAACATTTCTATTGGGAAATAGAGTTGATTGAGTCCCACTTGTAGTTGACGAATTTAGATTTACGGCGATGAGGAAATCGGTGTAAATCGGAATTCGTCAACTTCTTAAACAATTTCCAAAATTAACCTGATCTTTTCTAGGACCTAGGACAATTACTACCTTACTATAGCAGATAATGATGATGATGTCAGCATGTCTAAGTTGACGGGAAAGCTATGTCCTATGTCCCACATGCCCTAAAATCTCACTGACTTCCTAACTTGACGAGCGTAATAATATCTGGAAGTAAGTATTTATGTATTCGAGAGCAGTCCAGATGTCACTACAAAAAACGAGCAAAAAAATTGCTAGGACGCAGCACTAACCGGGTTGTGGGCCAAAATATCGTACTCAGTCAAAGCTTCATAGCCATGCCATTATTTTAGTTTCCAATCGATGAAAACAGGAACCTCCCCCGGTTGTCAAGTCAACTTATGATTCCTTTTAAATATATTGTTGTTTATATTTACTCTTTCTTCTTTTCTTTCGCCCGTACCTTCCCGTTATCCCGCAGTAACACTTTTCAGGGATAAAAAGTTGCATTTGTGTAACACAGGGTATAAGCTATCTCCATTCCAAATTTCATCAAAATCAGTTTTGTAGTTACGGTGATACGTGGTAACACATTCACACGCACACACAAACTTTCGCATTTATAATATTAGTATGACATTTGACTATTGGTTTATTTTATTTTTGCCTAGTTGACGTAATAGCCGACGATACAATAAACGGTTTAAAACAAACGTAATTCATTCATCACCGAAACCTTCCTTATTCCGGAAATTATGTTGACAGCGAAACGATCGCGAATGCGATATTTTTCATTTTTATAGTATCCCTTCTGTCGTTTTGTTATATGTGATCATGCCCATTTCCATCCTCCTTATCCGAAGGTTGCTTGATCGGTTTTTTGCCCATTATAATACTTCATTCAAAAAATATATTCTTATCATTTTGTGCTATAAATTCTTTGATGAACAGCATTTTTCTATTTTTTTTTATTTTCATGAAATAATAATAATAATAATAATAATAATAAATTATTTATTTGCTCAAAGAAAGAAAGAAACATGTTGGGTACTTATACATAACATAACACTAGGTGTAATGGTTTAATACATAGTGGTGAACTTAACATTTTACCGTACCCTTGGGAAGCTCTGCACCCCGCACTAGGTCTCTAATGAGCCTGTATGGCGGGTATACAGCGAATCTTTACAGCTACGCCAATATGCAAGTTATAATAGAGTGACAAACAAGCAGACGGGCCGTCTGATGGGAAGTAGTCACCGTCGCTTAAGCAGGATTTACATTACGAAACAAGTGTCATGCATGATAAAACTAGTTTCGTGAAACCAATTTTAGCATATGTGAAACTACTTTCGTTTAAATTATAGTGTCGTGAAATTATCAGTATCGCGAAGACAATGGCCCTGTCAAAATCATAGCTGTATTTTACGTCCACACGTCCGGCTTTATGGACATTTGCAACATCAGGAGAGTTTCTGATTCTTAAGAACTCTTTTCACACACATCTTGAAGGACTGCAATTTGTAGCACTGCGGAAAGACTTGAGGAGGGATCCCGTTTTTTTTTTTTTTTTTTACTTACTATTTACAGGGTAGCGTTTGACCACAGGTCACCTGATGTTAAGTGACGATGTGGTCGAAGATGGCACCACGCTACACCTGGACTGGGAACTGGCTCTCAAGTGAGGCTGCCGGAACACACCGATAGGTGCTTGGCGACAGATTCTTAACAAGAGGGTGGTAGCTAGCCAGACGAATACTAGAAAATACCCTACCACCAAGCTATGGTTTCATCACGATGTTTTCCTTCACCGAAAGCTCAAGCTCATTGTAGGATTCGAACCCACGTCCTACGGATCGCAAGCTGACGTCACTACCACTGAGCCATCATCGCTATATCGTTACACATTTTGCAAGTATGCGGGAGAAAGGAGCGCATAAATCGTGAGGTGTGGGATTTCCAGGACTCGATATATCTACATATTAAAACAAAAAAATAATAATTTGACATCTCCAATCCAATCCAATCTTAATTTTAGTTCTGTTCTGACATATTAATTCTGACATTGTACCTAATTCATATTATTATTAATTATTTTAAATTGTTAACTTAAGTGACATTCCACACCATTGTTATGGTAGAATGTATGAGCGAATTTTTATTTTAAGAACTCATATTTATATGTACAACATTCTTGGAATAAATGAATTATGAATTATGAATTACATATCTATTTTTGAGTCTCAATCACACTTTCTAAAATAATGTCGGTTCAAGCGGAAGACTAGCGCTGGTTGAATTACTAGCATTATGCTAAGTTGGGCCGATGTGCGACGGTGACATTTTTGTGTGCATAAAATTACTTCCTAACTCAATTTAAATTATTACTTACTAGCTGCGCCCCGCAGTTTCACCCACATCTTCCCGTTATCCCGAAGGAACCGTTTTTCGGGATAAAAAGTATCCTATGTCCGTTTCCTGGTCCTAAGCTACATCCCTGCCAATTTTCATCCAAATCAATTAAGCCGTTCTGGAGTTATAAATAGTGTAACTAACGCGACTTTATTTTATATATTAAGATATTCCATTCTATTCTTAAATTATGTTCCTTAAACCCGTCTCAATCAAATTCTTTTCTATGTGGATTTAACTGCTTAAAGTCTTTGCAAACCTGCCCAAATATCTGGGTCCCCCAAACCGTCTGATTAATAAAATGCTGTACTGACGTTAATATTTATTTCGACACTCCCTTTAATGGGCATTTTAACTTAAAATGGAACTGAATATTCATGCGTAAGTTAGCAAGCTTATTGTTTCAAAAATGGCGCGTTGGGTTATTTAAAATTGTAATTCTGGCGGCATTTTCCTTAGCACGTTTTAATTAATCCCTTGAGAGCACTGAGATGGTTTTGCTTGTGAATGTTGTTTCTGTATCGCTTAGATTCCCCTTATCTCTAAGAAGTAAAAAAAGAGATAGCTTGATAATGAAGACATTTTTGTTCGCTTTTGTTTTTTTTCCTTCCAATTCGTAACAATTTTCCGCAGAATTTTAATTTAGACTACAAACCGGTTATCTAAAACTGGCACCGTGCAACACATTCACATATTTGTCTGTGAATAAGCGCAGGGCATGACTTCACACTGCATACGCAACATGAAAAGTCTTTTTGTCTCTCTCGCACGCAGTCAAGGTTAGGAGCGTGACAGAGATTGCTATAGTTTTGTTTTTACTACTTATAAAATTAGATTGCTTTGGTGTGAGTACTGTGAACGTGCCAGCTTTAAATAACCGAAAGAGCCCTTATTCGCTATGACCATCTAGGTGTTATATGCGTGGAATGACGGCTAAAGCACGTAGTGACGTCACACGTTATTGGCAAGGTATATCGATGGTCATAGCGAATAAGGGCTTGTTTTGAAGATTTTCAGTCGAGTGGCATATGGATTATTTGACATGCCAAGTGCTACGAAATGTTTCGCAGGCTGTTCGCAAAGCAGCACATTTTTAACCTTATCATTCATTTCTAATTTACTTTCACATTTAACAAAAGATCCATGCTTTTGTGTAACACACGCGGGCACCTCCATCGTAATTACCTATAACAAAACAACACTGGTTTAGCTTATTCACTGCATAATTACAAAGGAATTCGCTGGTTGCTATAATGTAAATGTGGCCAGTCAAACTCGATTTCAGGATAAACTTGTTTCGGCTAGGCCAATACGGTAAAAAAGCGTATCAACAATTTAAAAAAGTCAAAAAAGTAACGTTGATTAGGCTATTACATTAATTTCAATTTTGAAAGAAATACCAAATGATAATTGAAACAGAGAATGGACGGACATATTTAAGAGTTTACGCGCTCGTGGTAAACTCGTACTAGAGCTGGGCCAGTCATGTTAGGTGACGACGATAAGACTAAAACTCAAGTAAGTCAGCCGGAACACATCAGTAGGTGCCTAATAAAAGATTATGAACGACAAGAACGTGTTATTAGTTATATCTAGCCAGGCGACCACTAGAGAAGTAATCTATGTGTTATGTAATAATTTATTTGAATCTGAATTGGTTTTATATTCTTAAACTACATATTTACAGTGGTCAAAAGATGCCCTGATATTAAGTGAGGATGTGGTCGAATGTGGCGCCATGCTACCTATACCTGGATTGGGAAGTAGGGCTGCCGGAACACACCGATAGGTACTTGGCGACAGATACCGATAGGTGCTTGGCGACAGATATTAAATTTACGAGTACATTAGACCAAATCAGTTTATACGAAAATCAGACTTGACCGGCAACATAAATAAGACAACTATGAGAGAGGTGGTTTTCATTAAAAGCAGGCCTTTCGTGAAAACGTAGGAAAATTACAAAATTACGTGTAATGTAGCAAGCAAAGCGAGGTGTTGCTTTGATGTGGAGGAATGTAAGACAACTTTGTAAATAGGTGTACATTTTGCAGCGTCGAAACGTTAATTGAATTCGACGTGATTCGAGCTTTTCGTGTGGGGGGTTTTCTTGTGTGCACACAATTTAGTTGCTAACGTTTCACATAGGTGCCTTTGACTCGGATAATTCAGTTCTTTCTCCGTCGCAATTAGGCTGATTGCGATTAATGTTGCGCATCATTTTGCGTGTCTTGGGTCATGACGCATAAAAGTCTTGGGTCATGACGTATAAAAGTGTGATTTTAGAAGAATAATATTAACTATCACATTGCGAAATCGATATATAATGATATATCAGAGCGACTGGTCGATGCTACCCGTGACCAAAATGCTGGTCGTTATTTTGCGCAACGAATAAGCATTGCCGTTCAACGCGGCAATGCGGCCAGCATTTTGGGAACGTTGCCAACTGGTAGTGGTTTATTAGATTAAGTAGTTTGTTTAGTTTGATAGGTAGTTTTATTTTACATTTTAAGGTTTAACTAAGTGTTTTTATTTGATCTAAAATAAAATTTATTCTATAACTTCGTAAATTTTAGTTAACGACTAGCTGACCCGGCGAACTCCGTATCGCCAAAAAATACACCTTTTAACCTTCCCTGAACTTCCACAAATATTTCAAGATCAAAATTATCCAAATCGGTCCAGCCATTCTCGAGTTTTAGCGAGACTAACGAACAGCAATTGATTTTTATATATAAGAAAGAAGAAGAAGATGATATCGAAGGTGGCACCACACTACGCCTAGACTGGCAAATTAGAAGTGATAGTTGATGACGTCACACGTAGCATTACAAAGTTGCGCAATAGATAGATAGATATAGTAAGTACTTATATCTATCATTAATTCATTACCGACCGATTGCGACCGATCATCGCAAGAAGCAAACGGCAATTCACAAATTTTATTCTTAGTCTGGTTGTTTTGGATCTCTGATCTGCATAGTATCTGGTAGATCCTAGACAAAAGTAGATCACCGCTTCCACTTTCCATTTTTTTAAAATTTTCTTTTCATTTTTTCGCTTCCGCTTTCCATCAGGCGGGCCGTCAGCTTGTTTGCTAATCTATTACATAAAAAAAAACACAAGTAGATATGCAATTGTTTATGAATCGCCATAACCTGAAGACGTCCACTGAGGCTTCCGCCTTTGCCATAAAAACTGCTATTAGCCATTTGTATATTCCATCCATCGGTTCCACGCAACTTTGCGACAACGGGCTCGAACGTGATTATGAATAATTTCATTTGTTTATTGAAATAATCAAATTTGAAATACTAGTTATTTTTTTGGATAGGTAAAATATGTCAAACTCGCTCAGTACACGTGACATGAAAGGAAATTCGTAAGACGGAGGGAGAGTAGACCGTCGGCGCGGCGTACGAGAGGAAGTAATATCCCCCTCTCTTTCTACCGCGCGGCAAAAATGTAGGTATGCCTGCTCCTGCTGTTTCGTTTAAGCGGCGCAGGGCGCTTGCAGTTTTCACTTCTGCCGGCGCTCCCGGAGTGCAACCCGTTTTTTAAAACACTTTTATTAGCTTGACTTGTAACTAACTAACTAACTAACTAACTAACAATGTAATCAAATCTTAGAAGTCAATTTTCACCTACTTCTAATTGTCGTATCGACTTGAAACTTTGTATGTGTATGTAATCTCGGTGACAATGCAATAGTTTGGTATCATCGACCTGATCTGATGATGCAGCCGGAAGGTGGGTAGGGCATCTCTGCGCTGGCTACTAGTAAACCCCTCGTGTTTGGGCTCATAAGAATTGTCTTGATGAGTACAATAGATTGGAGTTGGGGACGAGGGTCTGATGATGCAACCGGAAGGTGGGTAGGGGATCTCTGCAGTGGCTACTAGTAAACCCCTCGTGTTTAGGCTCATATGATTCGTCTTGATGAGTCCAATAGATTGAACTTGGTGACGAGGGTCTGATGATGCAGCCAGAAGGTGGGTAGGGGATCTCTGCAGTGGCTACTAGTAAACCCCTCGAGTTTGGGCTCATATGATTCCTTTTGATGAGTCCGATAGATTGGACTTGGTAACAAAAGACTAAAAAATAAAAAAATAAAAATATATAGTTTAAAAAACTAAAAAAAACACTTTAAAAACGCACTCAAAAATATAAAATAATTAAATTGACTTGTATTAGTTACGATATAATGGTTAATTCAAAAAGTGTGGAGCGCTTCTTTTACTGGGTAAATAAATGTACACACAACCAAAAAGTGCTCCACACTTTTTGAATTAACCATTATATCGTAACTAATACAAGTCAATTTAATTATTTTATATTTTTGAGTGCGTTTTTTTGTACAAAAATCGAGCAAACTTGAATGTAATAAAAACTCAATACTGCCTGTAAAGAGCTTTTAGTTTCCACTTTGATAACCAAATTGCCGTTGCTCGACAGTTCTTGTTCTTTTTTAGTCGCAACTAAATTACATGTAAATGTTATTCAGAGAGGGAGAGCGCTCAAAAGGAACTTCGCCCTGTTTTTGCCTGCCCGGCTTAGGTCTCGGTGTCACGGAAAGGATTCCGAATAAGAATTAGGTCGCTGTGGGGATGTTCATCAGAGATGAAATTACAACTTATTTCATGCAATTACACTCCAGGAAAAGCAGGCAGAAAGAACGTTGAGGCTTTCAATTACATTTAAAACTTGCTGCACCCCCACTTATAGCTTTAGAAGCGACTAGCCGTTCCCGCGGTTTCACCCGCGTGGCCTACAGCTTTATGCATGCAAAGTCTCAGCCCGATCGGTTTAAAATTGACTAACTTTCATCCTCTATTTTATCCCTTCGGAGGTAGAATTAATAAAAATTCTTTCTTAGCGGATGCCTACGTCATAACATCTACCTGCATGCCAAATTTCAGCCCGATCCGTCCAGTGGTTTGGGCTGTGCGTTGATAGATCACTATGTCAGTCAGTCAGTGTGTTCCAGCAGCCTCACTTGAGAGCCAGTTCCCAATTCAGGTGTAGCGTGGCGACATCTTCGACCACATTGTCACTTAACATCAGATGACTTGTGGTCAAATGCTACCCTGTACATACATAGGCAGTAAAAAAAACTGCTGTTTTCCTGTTAACCATTTTCATCCTCTTTAGCAAGATTCAGCATTGTGATGACTTATGTTGCTGAGAAGAAGGACTGACTTGGTCTTTGACTGTGGGTTTTTTGAATGAACTTAGGGTCACACAACGAGCGATGGAAAGCCATGCTTGGAGTTTCTTCGCTAAATGAGGAAATTCGCCGGACAACCAACGTGGCATGCCACATCGCTCGACTAACCCATAACCGATAGAAACCTTCTTTAGTGCATTATATTTCCGACGGACATTTGACTATGCAGAACCCACGCGCAATCTTGAGTTGATTCAGTTTTACGATGAAACTTGCTAAATTAAAGATTGATGGCGCCAACTAATGGGCAATTAACTCGTAAACTGTGGTTATGGATGGATTAAAGCATGGTCGCTTTTCAAGTATTTACGTAAGAGGGTAACCTCACATTATTATAGGTCACTTACAATGTCTCCTAATGAAATTATTTACTTTTAAAGATTGACATTACAACCGATGTGGTGCAATGGGCGGATAGCCGTCTGTGAAGCGTGAGGTCGTGGGTTCGATTCCCGCAACAGGACAAATATTTGTGCATTGAAAAAAAAGCGCAAGTATTCGTTCTGTGTCTGGGTGTTGTGGATCCTCGATCCTCGTAGTTTCTGATACCCTAGATACAGGGAAAACTAGTTAGGGGTCAGAGCCTAGAGATAGCTTTTACCCTGGATTAATAAACAGGCTACTTTTTATCCCGGATTTTTTTTTCCTGCGGGATAACGGGAAGTCACGGGTGTAACTAGTAAATAAATAATCCTTCAAACTCACTCCGAGATCTGATATGTAATATTGTAACAGCCAAAGCCAACTTAATGGGTGTATGAGTAAATAAGTCTGAATAAATAACTTCTGAATAATTTTAGGCATTATACAAACAGGAGAATTGACTTTTTAGTTATAGCTGAATAAACAAAAGAAAAGACAATTTAAAATAGTTGATTTCTTTACCGTGCTCAAACAATTGTACTATAGGTTCCTATGTTATTACCTCGGTGATGACCTCGATGTTTCAATCGAGTTGTATGCATACATTTTTATCTACATAGGTAAACAAATTTAATTCAAAACCATTACGGTTTGATACCGAGCCTTAATAGCGTGCTACAATTAACGGTTGAACCGCATTCCCCTGTCTCGCACCCGACAGATATCGAAATGAATGGAAATAAATTAGAATTCCCGCCCAAGTAGATACCTACAACTACGAGGTAATTAGAGCTATAGTAGACGAGGCATTGAGTCGAATTTGCAATCTGAAATGATTACTTAACGAGCTACCGCTGTATATGTTCACCTAACCCACGCGCATAACTGTGACAATTCATCATCAGCCTGTATCAGTCCACTGCTGGACATAGGCCTCTCTCAAGGTACGCCACTGAGCCCGGTCTTCGGCTTCTACCATCCAACAACTGCCAGCCACTCGGCGCCAGTCGTCGCAAGGCGTCCTACACTACATTTGCCAAGTCGCTGCTTGGTCGCTGTCTCCACTCAAGAACACGTCTAACACGGTTCCTATTTCAATTATCTTGCGTGACACACTGTGACACTGACATCACTGCCTTCTTTGTTCTTTACCTTAAGGTGGATGATCCCAGAGCTCATCACGCTATGTTGTCAAGAGATGGCGCTGATGTCATTTTTTACCTAAATTATTTTTTTACGTCGAAAATAACAATCTTATTCGAACCAAACACTAAAGCGCGCGTTCTATAGCGTTACTCAATTGTAAATTACCCAAATCTTCATTTAATAAACTAATAAATTACTCGTAACGCTTCTCTTACTGCTGGTGTCACAAATTTACGTACTTACACACGCACACGTAGACATAAAGTATGTCATTAGAACGCATCTAAGGTGGTTGCTTGCGGTCCGCCTAGCAGCCCAGCGTCAATAGATGGCGTTGTTTCTAATTAACGCATCTTATTTTATTATGAATGAACAGGTGCATATTATTTTAATAATAATTATGTTTACCGGTAATGGCGTAATATGTTTTATGTATCCAACAATATTTCAGATGTGTTTTAGTTTTCAAAACACTTTTATTTGTGCCAAACAATATCGCGGCGGTAGTGGTGTATGGCAGCTAACTATTCACGCACACATAGAAAATGGTCTTGTTGTACACGAAACCATTTGCTAATTTCGTCCTTTCGTTTACTGTATAGGTTAGACCAGTGGTCAAACCTCTCAGTAGTTCTTTACTAATAACTAGGTTCCGAGTTCGATCCCTGCCTCAGATTTTTGGTAATTTTCTTTGATTTGGATGAAATTTAGAATAGAGATGGCCTATACCCTTTATTACCTATACTCTCTACTCTCCTACCAATAAAGACATTGGCTATTGTAATACTTTATTATGAAACAATCAGGATTATTTATTATACATGTACATAGTATCAAAATAAAAAACAGTCAATCACCAATAGTCTTTTTATTTACACATTCTTAAAATATTCAATAATTCACAATTCTTCGTCAATATAAAGTCCTGCTGGTCGCACAGTTTTTTTCATTTTTTCCATGAACTATGTTCTGGCCACAGACTCATTGTGTTGGCCATATGCCATGTTATTGGTCAGAACATTGTTTTTATACAAAATGCTTTTGACGTGGTTGTGGCATGGTGTTGTCGCTTTTCGTTTACATATCTGCAACAAAGCTATAATTAAAGTATATTCTAATTTGTATCCCAACCTGGCCATACGAAAACCACGGATTTATGTCTACTAAACACTACTAAAGAAACAAACATGACTTTGAAAAACTAACCATTCCAAATCGGTTGGCTGGCCTGTCGCATTTATATGTAGTGTAAACATCATTTTCATGTTGTCCTATGGTCAGAAGTTCAATTCCTTTTATTTCCTCCGTTGTTTTTTGGAAGTCTCGAATTTTCGAGAGACATGCTTCTTTCAAATCTGTTTCCACAATTGGTTCATTTGGTTTAGTAGTTACGTTGATACGTGGTAACAAACATTCACACGCACAAATTTTTGCATTTATAATATTAGTAGAATAACTAACTAACTAACTGAGATGGCGCAACGACCCAAAGTGAGTCTTGGCCTCCGGTAACAAAAGACGCCACTTCGGTCTGTCCTGCGCCACCTCCTGCCAGTCCTCCACCTGGAGCTCGCGCAAATCCTTCGTGACTTCGTCTTTCCAGCGATATCTGGGACGACCGACAGGGCGACGGCCACTCGGCCGTCCACTGTATGCTCGTTTGACCGCACGATCCTCCCCATTCTTTCAACGTGGCCGAGCCAGCGAAGTTTGTGCTTAGTAGAATAGAATTTCGTTTATTTCAAGGTGTCATTTACGATGTAAATAAGCGTAGGAAAATTATATGTCATCATATTGTTTATTTCAAAGGTATTTGAATACACTTTCAGCAAGGGCAGTTGTAGAACAACGTCCTTGATCCTCCGAAAATTAGATTTGTGGTGACAGCCAGCCAGCAGGGCTTTTCCGGTTATACAAAGGTACTCTGTGGCAGGGCTGTTGCTGGCCTCAGCTGGCGTAGTGGTGCACGATTGTATCTGCTGATTTCCATCAATAATTTTCCAACGTTGATCAACCTTTTTTACAGAGTAAAACTATAAACAACAACTTGCCTAGCAACGTAGCAACTAGTCAAAAATGCATTTTACGTGAATGACGTAACCAAAAAACTCATAGAACAGTCTGATTAGATTATACTAGCTGCACCCCGCAGTTTCACCCGCGTGTCCTACAGTTTATCGATATTTTTTTTATAAAACTATTGTAGTAAAAGAAACACTAAATATTAAGTGAAGCTTACCACTTACCACACATACACATACATTAGTGAAAACCGCACCCTAATCGGTTAAGCCGTTTCTGGAATTAGCGCGCACAAACGCACAGACAAACAGACATACAGTCAAACAGACAAAAATTCCATTTATCATTGTTTTGGGTTCTATTGCGTTGATGATAAAGACCCCCAATAATAGCTTTTCTCATTTGTCTTTCACTAGTTTTCAGCCGCGGTTTCACCCGCGTCTTCCCGTTATCCCGCAGGAACCTTTTTCCGGGATAAAAAGTAGCTATAAGCTATTTCCATTCCAGTAGTTACGGTGATACGTGGCAACAAACATTCACACACACAAACTTTCGCATTTATAATATTAGTAGGAAAGGATAGGATGTACAGACAGCGATCAGTCACAGTTTTATTATATGTATAGGTAAATAAATGTTTATTGTAAATGTGGATGTGGATTTGGATTCCGTCTTCTTTACCGCTTAGACTGTTTTATTGAAAAATATACCTTATTCCGTTTGATAACAATATGTATAGTATTACATTGATAGATATCGGTTGATTTCGGTTTTTTTTTGACGTTTATGATTTGAAGCGATGATAGCTCAATCGGTTGCGCATTGAACTTCCGTGCTGGACAGCACATGTTCAAATACCAACAATAAGTATGAGGTTTCGGTGAAGAAAAATATCGTGCCAAACCACAACATGGTGGCTTATTATGTAATATTTGAGACTTTAGATCAGATACCTATCTAGTAGATAATACTCTCATTAGCCCAGTAACTTCGCTAGCTACTTATGTTGTAGTTAGTACCTTACCTACCCATACCTTTACCTACCAAATATTTATTTGATAATGCGGTAGTGCGGTACCAACACACTGGGTATCAAATATAGGGGTGTGACTTGAAAGGGAAAAAATCGATTAAAAAATAATCGATTTTTATCTCTTTAGATTAAATCGATTTGTAAAAACGATTCGATTATTTTTTACTTAATAATCGATTTTTTACAAATCGATTATTTTTCGATTTGTTTTACAAATCGATTATTTTTCGATTTTGTACAAATCGATTATTTTTTGAATTTTTACTAAGCGATTGTTTTTATTTATATAATCGATTTGTAAAAAACAATTATTTAAATAAAAATAATCGATTTGTAATATAATCATCGATTTTTTAAATATCGATAAAAAAAAATCGATTAATATAAAAATCGATTATTTTGTTCACATCCCTAAACTATTTTAGCTAGGTAGGTACATACCTACCACCGTGGTAGGCGACCTCTTGCAAGGGCGATCTACCATTTCTAGTTCTACCGCCAAGTACCTAACTAACTATTTATTATCAATAGTAGGTATCTATCTACGTAGACCGTATGTATTTAGATTTACGTTCTAATGTAAGTATGTTGTCAGCTGCCTGGTTACCATAATACATACAAGTCGGATGGCCGTGTGAGAAACTATCGCAAGATATATATTTACTTTACTTATTTATTAACTTATTTTCCTACTTTGATTACCTGGGCGAACTTCTATCACTTAGGTTATCAAAGTGGATTAGACCTCCACGACCTTGACTACCAACCCGTTTCGATTTACGTCTTCGGAACGGAAAGTAAAAATTGCCCCAAAATCAACAAAATCGTTCATGCACGACTTGGCAAGTCGAAATATCGTGGCGAGCGAGACAGAAAATCATTCTTCACTAGTCACGCCCGATCTTGCAACGTCGCATAATTTTTAGCTATTGACAAACTATAATTTCTTCTGTGACGCTTCAACGTTGTCGTATGCCACCATTCGCTCACTGCACAAGGTCTACATCTAAATAGTTCATCGAAATTCAGATAGATGGCAGGTTAAAATCACCTAATTCAAGTCCGTCAACTTCAGTGCCACTCACGCACACATGTGTATAAAAATACGATTTTTCCGATGTAAAATTACATGGAAAACATAATTTTTGTAAGAAAAACTGATAGTTCGCGAATGGTTAATTAATTGAACAATTTAAGAAAATTTTCAAACTTCATTAGAATAGTTCGCGTGATCCATATCGCCCTTCTTGAGTTTGTATGGGAAATTGCCCGAACCCATTCACCTTAAGAGGATGGATGTTCCATGTTTTCGTGTCCTGTAATTTCATTGGAAACATTGTTCTTTAATGTCGGAACACAGTAATGCTTCATCATCATCAGCCGGAAGAAGTCCGCTGCTGAACATAGGCCCCTTGAACACCACATTTGCATCCATCAGCTCCCCGCGACTCTTACAATGTCTACCTTGTGAAGGGCCTACCTGCAGAGCGTCTTCCGGTTAGTGGTCGCCACTCGAGAACCTTTCTTCCCCATCGGTTATCGGTTCGTCGAGCGATGTGGCTTGCCCATTACCATTTCAACACCTTGCTAATTCCGAAATCTACTGCTTGGCGGTGGATTATCTGGCAAAGATGTGGTACTTCCTCAGGCGGCCAAAGCCAAAGTCTTACCGCTACAAGTTTCTACATTTCGCCGCAACACCGGAAACGGTAGTTGTGGCAAATCGTAAATTCTGGGGTAGCCATCTGTTTTTTTAAACATGTGCGGGCAATAAGGAAGTCCTAATAAAAAAGTGAGCAATGTAATGATACTACTCTAATCTTTAAACTTCCCCAAAATTATCTCTCCTTGCTTCCTTAAGCGTTTCACCTTAACCTTTACGGACTATAACATCAGAATTCCTTCATGAGCTGGTAGTCATTTGAATCCAACGGCTCCCTGCGACTCCTACAATGTCGTCGGTCCGCTTATTATGGGGCCTACCTACAGAAGGTCTGACAGTCCGTGGTCGACACTCGAGAACCTTTCATCCCCACCGGTTATTGGTTAGTCCCTTGTGGCTGCCCATTGCCACATCAACTTTGAGCGCTATATCGGTAATTTTGGCTGTCGATTTTTTCCGTATAAGAGGTCAAAGCATTTTGCTTCCACATTTATCATGCGTATTCCAAGCTTGTACATGTAGTCATGTTCATACTGCCAAATGTACGAGGCACTGTGGCCAACAGTCACGTTCGCAGAGCAAGGACGGACCTCAATTACCTTGTGGAACGCCGCGCCGTCCCGACGAATGTGTGCGACCCTTGCAACTTTCTGGTTACGTGAGGCTATAAATTTGGGAATAAGAAAGAAATAGTCTACGAATAAAGTTTACCTACTGTTGGATGTACCAATGGCTGGAATTGCTTTGTGGTAGCGTTGGTGGTCGAACGGTAACGCGTGCGCCTTTCAAAGCGACATCGAGTTCAAATCCACACGGCCTTCTGCACCTATGACTTAATTATTAGTTATGTGTGCTCCATCGCTTAAAACGGTGAAGGAAAACATCGGCATGTCCATAAACCTCAACATTCAAGGGCATATGACATCTACCAACCCGCACTTGGCCAGCTGGTAGAATACGGCTCATACTCTGCTCTTCTTCTTCTCTCTTTGAGAGGAGGGCAGAGTCCCAGCAGTGGGAAAGTAATAGGCTGATGATGATAAGGGCATTTGCTAGTGCACGCCTGGCTAGCTGCCACGTTTAAGTTAAGAATTTGTCGCCAAGCATCTATCGGTGTGTTCTGGCAGCCTCACTTGAGAGCCAGTTCCCATTCCAGGTGTAGCGTGACACCAACTTTGACTAAATCGTCACTTAAAATGAGGTGACTGGTGGTCAAACGCTATAGGTAAAATAGTTTTTTTAATACACAAAAAGTCTACAAATAGTCAAATCTTTCATCTCTATAAAATTATTAATTTACAATGTAGGTACTTTATTTTCTTCTTGTACGTTGATGCAATCTATACTAATATTATTTTATAAATATAAAGCTGCAGAGTTTGTTTGTTTGTTTGTTTGTTTGAACGCGCTAATCTCAGGAACTACTGGTCCGATTTGAAAAATTCTTTCAGTGTTGGATAGCTCATTTATCGAGGAAGGCTATATTTTTTTTTTCCAAAAAAATTAGGGATCCGTAAGAAAATTGCTATTTTACAACACAAGGTGTGAAATCGAAAATCTATTTTTGCGTGCGCTGCAAAAACTATTGACACTAGAACAAAACAATGTATAACGGGTTTGTAGGTTCTATTAAGATCTACAAAAAAGTCCGCAAAAGTATATGTCTAACTATTATAGTTATGCCACAATAAGTGTTTATTTAATTTAAAAATTTAATTTTATGGCCGCCGCTAGAAAAGGCTCTTTATTTGTATCTTGGTATTAATCCTTATCAAAATAAATTACTTCTTATTCAAAACTGCTTCAACCCCTTCATATAACTTTTTGAATTATTCAATTCGGACATTCCATTCGAAAGATATCACGAGTTTAAAAATGTAAGTAGTAGTAGAAAAATAAATCCGCTGCACCGCAGTGCCGCGGGAAACGCGGTGAGGTGAGGGGGGACCGAAGGCGGATGAACATTCTATGAAATAGGTAAACTGCGGTCGCAATTTGCGAACCAGGAAGACCTTTAGCGGCGCGGTTCAAACGAGCGCAGGATAATGGATACAGCAGGTAACGCGGTGAGGGGCACCGAAGTGCGGGAATAAGTTTGGAGTTTACGGAATTTAATATACGCTTTCGCGCCTAAACTACTGAACCGATTTAAATGAAATTTGGTATAGAGATAATTTGAGCCCCGGGGAAGGACATAGGATACTTTTTATCGCGATAAACTGTAGCCCACGCGGGTGAAACCGCAGGGAACAGCTAGTGGTATAATATGTAATCTACCACACTGGCTCTGTGCCATTTTTGTTTAACATCATGTAATTTTAAGCATGTATTTTCCAAGCAATCTCTAAAACTGAGCAATGCACGAAGTTAAGAGCGTTTTAAAGCTTCGTCGTAAAGTTTTTCCGTGCCAGATTTTAAGACGTCACTTAGCTAAAAAGGGGCCCGTCTAGTAACTCAAATACTTCTCTTTTTTATAGTCAGGAAGCGCTGTGAAAGTTACTAGAGCGCTACATATTCTCTTTAAAATTTAAGTCTTACCTAAGTCTCCATTCATCATCATCATCATCATCAGCCTTTTTTCCCACTGCTGGAACTCTGGCCTTCTCTCATGCTGGGGCCACACTAACGGGAAATGCCGTTCAATAGCGCGATGATTGACGTTTGACATAAGTGTGGCCACGACATTGGACAACGGCATTCACGTTGGCGTTTGACGTTAGCCGATAATTCAAGTGCATTCACGTTGACCGTTCAAGTGTAGCCACTCACATAATGGCGTAAATAATTAACGCAATATTTATCGCGAAGATAGGCATTGACATTTCCCTTGACGTTGACCCTAGTGTGGCGCGGGCATCAGAGAGAGAGTGCGGCCCGTAATCTACCACGCGGGCCCAGTGAGGGTTGGTAGATATCGCATGCCCCTGAATGTTGTCTACATTCATTCATTTATAAGTCTACATTTCGGTGACTAATTTCAAATCCATTTAGAGCGAAATTTTAATAGTAAAAAAATACTGGCGGTCGTTTCTTGCCTGTTCTTTTGCCGGCGTAAGGAGGTTGGAACAGACGTAGCTAGTTTTAAGTTTGACGCATTTATCCTTCTAAATAAATGTATTTGTAGTTTGAATTTTGGGGTATTATTTGTATATTGTTACATGAAAAACAAAGCTTCCAATACTATTTGTAAGAAATTCAAATCACGAACTACGCGTTACCTATTTTGGAGGGTGAGAGTATCAGCAAAACGAATTGCGTGACACGTTCTCCGATATAAATCTTCTGTCGTAGATTAATGACTAGGTAATATTTTTAGCACCAAACCCTCGCACCATACCCTTGTATGATGACAAACCCAATCAAAGCGTAAGTATTCCTTAATTATTTGAATAGTTGATTGTTAAAGATTACATTGTATTGTCACTTTAGCCGTTTATTTACGATTGGCTTGAAAATTTTGTTTTACAGCGAACAAAACAATGTTTTAAAGAAAAATATGTACATATCTGTTATAATAATCTGATATGTTTTTAAGATTCCGTACCCAAAGAGTAAAACGGGACCCTAAAAACATATAAAACTCCGCTGTCTGTCCGTCCGTCTGTCTGTTTGTTACCAGGTATCTCATGAACCGTGACAGTTAGACAGTTGAAATTTCAACAGATGATGTATTTCTGTTGCCCCTACAACAACAAATACTAAAAATTAGAATAAAATAAATGTTTAATAAAATAAATGTAAAATAATGGGGGCTCACATGCAAAAAACGTGTTTTTTTGCCCTTTTTATAGATATAGAACTAGCTGCGCCCAGCTGCGCCCAGCTGTTTCACCTGCGTCTTCCCGTTATCCCGCAGGAACATTTCTCCGGGATAAAAAGTAGCCTATGTGTTAATCCAAGGTCTAAGCTATTTCCATTCTAAGTTTCACTCAAATCCGTTTGGTAGTTTTTGCGTGAAAGAGTAACAAACATCTATACATCAATACTCACAAACTTTCACGTTTATAATATTAGTAGGCAGTAGGATGGTACGGAAACTTTCGTACGCGAGTTCACTTGGCCGGTTTTTTATCTCTGGAAAACTAACAGGAAGTCGTAAATTAAATGTACGTTTATAACGCAAACGATTTTCGAAATAGCTATATTTCAAAACTTTTCCCCGCTGCACTGGCTGCCAATTCCGACTTCATTCGACAGCCAACTCTCTATCAAACAGCTATAAAGGAAGCAGCACATAAAGCAGATAAAACTTGAGAATCTCAGCTCAAAGGTTCACCTTATCATAAATCTTTTGAATGCCGGTGCCTTTCTTAGCGATATCAATGGCGTCGCCACCTTTTGAGGTGATAAAATTATTTCTTAGCAGTGATTTATATTCTTAGCTAACCTCTAAGATCTTTCCTTTTATGTTGTTCTATTTTCTGTTGTTGTGGTGTAACAATAAAGCATACCTTATCGAACTCTTGTTAATTCATGATGTCCTGGTACGTTCAAATGAAAATATGATTTCATAAAACTATACCAATTCTGAATTTATGTAAGTCTATTATAGTAGTTTCTAAATCAATTAATTAGTAGTAAGATTAAAATTGTAAATGTGATCGCGCCCAAAAAATTACCTGCCGGGCGTTTTTTACCTGTTCTTTTGCCGGCGTAAGGAGGTTGAAACAGGCGTAGCTAGTCTAAAGTTTGACGTTTTAAAGTGATCATATTATTATTATCATCAACGAATAATTCGTCTACACGGAGAAAAAAAGACCTTCCAAAATACCGTTTTCCTTCTGAGTCAAAAGGGAAAGAGGATTTGTGATTCAGATGGAAAACTAAGGTAAAATAAGGAAGGAATCGGTCTTGGAAGGTAAAGACTCA
This sequence comes from Opisthograptis luteolata, assembly GCA_931315375.2. Taxonomy (NCBI): domain Eukaryota; kingdom Metazoa; phylum Arthropoda; class Insecta; order Lepidoptera; family Geometridae; genus Opisthograptis; species Opisthograptis luteolata. The sequence goes on from OV928042.1 coordinate 11,290,467, forward strand.
GAAGGAAAGTTAGATTATTTTTCTCAGTGTATGTTTGTATGGATCTACACTTGAGCGTTATTCTAGAAAACCAGATTACCAGCTTAAGACAAGTTTACGCTTCTAAAGCATCAGTTCCGCATACTGCAAGTCATCACACTAACTTCTAAACTAATTCAATTTCACGCTCGTAAGCAAGGTAAGTAGCTATTTGCCATTAAACAAGCGCGTTTCCTTCCGCTTGCAGCCAAATTGCACGTCGTAAAGTACCTGATTACTACTTCAACTATGGCAGGAAAGTCCTGACAAAACGACTGGAGTAGTTCTGCTTAAGTCGAGTGAGACTAACTCGTTCCGTCATTGGTCGATAGCTTGAGTCGGTGACGCTAGAGATGCTACGAGTCGACTAATGTACGAAATTATTAATCGACCCTGATCCGTTATCCGCGCTTTTGGATCGATATGTCACGTCATAATATGTTACATGTCAAGCCCTATACGGTGAAGGAAAACATCGTGAGGAAACCGGCATGCCCAAGAACTGCAACATTTTCAGGGGCATGTGACATCTACCAACCCGCACTGGGCCAGTAGATTGGTAGATTATAGCCCATACTCTCTCTCTGAGAGAAGGCCAGAGTCCCAGCAGTGGGAACGTGGAAGGCTGATAATGATTGATTGACAAGCCCTAGTACTAAAATGACAAATTATGACTTCTCTCGCCTCTACTCGCTACACTCGCCATTATCATCGATTAGTAAACTAATTGTACATCGTAACGAGTTTGTGTTGATCGATCATTCAGTAAAAACTGCTAAGTACCTGAAACTATCTTCAACTTTTTTTCCCGTAACCATTTGTGCCAGTGCCAGCAGTCGTTAGGCTGAATGAGGTCCTAAATTCAGAGGAAGAATTAGGTAAAAGACAAGTTTGTTATTTTAGTACCCTAACTTTATAAGGTGATCTTCACCTTTGACAGAATTTGGGCTGGGTCTTTTTGGAAGGGGTAACGTTTTTAGAGTGTGTGTATGTCGTCTTCTTTGGCACGCTCTGTAGCATAAAATCATAGTAAAGGAGTAGTAGTTCAGCTTCATATAAATCGGCCGTCGCCGGTTTGAATGTGTGCGTGAGTAGCGGCACCGTGTACGCACGCACTTTTTACGCACACAATCACATAAACGAAAGGAGGCGGCCGGGGCCGCGGCCATGCACTCAGTACGGAACGCGCCGCCTATGCGTCACCGCAAGAGTAGGCAATTAACTCGTCGAACGGCCTTAGCTAACCTACTGTTCTTTATATACTGTGATAAAATGCTTGACAAGGTGTCGTACGTACGACATACGTCTTCGTTATTGGAATGACATATAATAGAAAATATTTAAATGCTTATAAGACTAAGAATGTAAGTACTTAATTTTATCTAAATTATAAAAATATATAGTACGAGTAGGTAGGTACCTACTATAAAACAAAATTTCGACAACTAATTGAGTTCACTGGTTTTTATACGCGGTCGTGTTTTTTTCCTACTTATTTCAATTGTTTTTGATTTTGAAGTTGGTGAAATGTATGACTTAATGACTCAAAGTTTATTTCAATTGTGTTTCAGGTCTCAGGTCTAGTTAATGTCGTTTAATTTGACCTGAAAAGATTATAAGATATAGTCAATATGATATGGTATGCTAAAATGGAAAAACATTTCAGAAAATTTAAATTAACTCCACTAAAAATGAAAAGCCCTCATCAAAATGCGATTACCGTTTTCTAGTGATTTGGCACAGCGACATTGGTCGGTTGCCGTTGGCGAACGGCCAGTGGCAACGTCCGGCAAAACGGTGCGCTTTGTTTTGTTTTTACTTGACATCACAGTGAACCAATCGGCAAAATCATTTCTAAGATAAAATACGTGCTGTCTAGTGCTCGCCAAGCGTCTATCGGTGTAGGCAGCCTCACTTGTGAGTTTCCAATCCAGGTTGCGAAGCAATTCAAGCAATCGAATCGAGTCGATTGTCGATTCAAATTGCATGTACGTCATGGAGCGATACAATGCAATTCGATCGATTTGCGTCGCAAGTGCAAGCGTGTCTCCGTACATTTGAGACGATATCGCAGGCCATGAGGACGTAGGTACGCGCAATTTCATATCGAGTAGATCTGCGAGTGATATATATTTATTCATTCTTACAGAGTAAGCGTTTGACCACTAACTTGCCGTTCAAAGGGGGAGGCCAATGTTCAGCAGTGGGCTTCTTCTAACTTATGATGATGATTATAACGTCCATACATTTTCTAAAGGTCGAATATCACTTAAAGATGCAAGTAGTAATCAAGCATCCGTTAATCTTCATGTTTCCATATCCAATGTGCACAAACAACCAAGAGAAATCTTATTAGTAAAGCTTATTTTAAAAATCGGACTATTTACATGACAATGAAGCTTGAGATTGTATAGTGAACTTGATCCAATTCAATCTATTAATTAATAAAAATAAAATTGTCAATGTGATCGCGCCGGAAAAATTACCGGCCGGGCGTTACTTTCCTGTTCTTTTGCTGGCGTAAGGAGATTTTAAGTTGACGTTTTAAAGTGATCATAATGTATCCGATCAATGTATGTTGTGTATGTGGTGCGTGCGTGCGTGCGTGCGTGTGTGTATGTGTGTGTCTTCAATAGAGCAAAAAATAATTAACTATGGACTTTTTTGACTAGCGATATCGATAATCGACGCAATTCTGTATCGAATCGCGTCATGAGTAAACTCGTTAAGTAAGATAAACATCATGAGTTGGCAACAAACAGGCAGTGGCTCCCTGTTTTTGATGGCCTGCCCGGCGCACCATATGTGGCCAACGTCGGGTATAAACAAAACGAGAGTGCAAATTAATGTTGCCTGTGTTTTTAAATGTTTATTTTATTTGCTACACAGCTTTGTTTCTAACGGTTTGTTTTTTGTAGCAAGTTGCTCAGTGGTTTTGGTCGTGTTTAAATTGATGTTTTTTTTTCCTTCAGACTGCTGTAACAAGGTAAAACAGACAGAGGGACAGTGACAGTTTTCGCATGTAAATTTGCAGATAGCAATAACACCAAGAGCATTTTATCATTCACAGCTTTATGCATGCAAAGTCTCAGCCCGATCGGTTTAAAATTGACAAAGTTTCATACCAACTTTCATCCCTTATTTTATCCCCTTGGAGTCAATAAGGAAGGATTTGTTATTCAGAAGGAAATCTAAGGTAAAAAAGGGAAGGAATCGGTCTTGAAAGGTAAAACTCAGAAGGAAAGTTCGAATTTAATTGGAATTTGATTGATTGGAAAGTGCACTCAAGTGATAAGATCGCCCACTGTAGCACTCATTATCAGCCTTTCACGTTCCCACTGCTGCGACTCTGGCCTTCTCTCAGAGAGAGAGTATGGGCTGTAATCTACCACGCTGGCCCAGTGCGGGTTGGTAGATGTCGCATGCCCTTGAATGTTGCAGTTCTTGGGCATGCCGGTTTCCTCACGATGTTTTCCTTCACCGTTTTGAGCGATGGCAAATCCGCACATAACTTATTCGAGTCATAGGTGCGGGGCCGAGAGGATTCGAACTCGGTGTCAGCGTCTAATCTTGTAAGTTGCACGCCTGCCACCATCGCTCTTGTCGCTCTTGTCTTGTACGCACTGTAGCACTAGTTCTAAGATATTTTGTTTTTGCTGTGGTGAAACAATAAAGCGTTAGATCTAACTAAAGAAGATACCTCTAGTCGAGTAATCGTGAAAGTTCTCAATCAATTCCTTTGTCTAATCAATACCCTCTGGCTCTACGGGAAATTGCAAGTCTCAAAGGCGAGCTACCTCTGTTTACCCCTCGTTCCCAATGACTTATTGCAATTGATGAACTAAAAAAATTTACTTAACATTTTTATGTTAGACAGTTGTGCCCCGCGGTTTTACTCGCGTCTCCCGCAGGAACCTTTTTCCGGGATAAAAAGTAGCCTATGTGTTAATCCAGAGTATAAGCTATCTTCCGTCAGGGTGGGTGGGTGATTTTCACAGTAACCCCCTCCCGCTTCCGAAAATGTTATAAAGTGTTATGTGTACTTACATGTTTATTTGCAACAACAACACTCTTGGTACAAATCATAGAAAAAAAAGAAACAATATTACAGTAACAGAACTCAATGTCAGTACCTACACAGAAATGTCAGTGTCGCAAATCGGCCCCAACTCAGCACAATGCTGGACGTCGCAAAGAGGCAACCATCAGTAACTAACCACACATTAGAATTAGGTTTTATAACGGGATAATATTAACATGTATTTGTTTTTGTTTGAGTCCTCGATATTTCGGCACTGTTGCAAGCGCCATGATCACGAGAATACTAAAAGTTTCTGCGGGTGGGATTGTTGATGTTATAACGGGCAGACGTATCAATCTACCCGCTTCCTCGCACGTTTTTTGCTTACGTTGACATTACCATTTTCACACAAGCCACTCGCAACTCGGTTCAAATCTCGACAAACAAAACTCACGGTATCCCCCGCGAGCTATGACAGGTGCTTTTTCTGCTGTCACACAATCCAACCAGCCACCAACCAACCCAGTTTTTGACCATGGTAGTTTAAAACAGTATGTTAAAAATATGGTATATACATTAGTGTGTTTACTCTTCTAGTCCATGCATATATTAATTTCTTCGTTCCTCTATATCGTGTAGTACTTATTTATCTTAGCTGGCAAAGGAGACTCATTAAAAATGCATCTCGTGGGACTTGTCAAAAAGAGCCCGAGTTTCTCTAGCTCCAGTGCCCAGCTCTGCACTAATTCAGTTAAGGTACAGTCAGCGACAAAAGTAGCTGGGCAAACTCGATGTTTCAAATGTGTTTTAGATCAGTAATGTTGGGTTTTTTGTAAACCCCCGACGCAAAAGGGGGGTGTTATAAGTTTGACGTCGATTTCTGTCTTCTGTGTGTGTGTGTCTGGCATCATGGCTCTTAAACGGATGGACCAATTTCGATGCGGTTTTTTTTTATATTTTAAAGCCAGTTTCCTTGGCTATGGTGGTTCTTAGCTATGTTTGGTTAATATCGGTCCAGCAATGTAAGAGTATTAGTTCTTTTCCAAATTGTTGTAAGGCATTTTTAGCTATGTATGATGAAAATCTTTCAAAGATATCAGGGGTTTTTTTTCATTTTAATTGACAATTTACATGGTAGCTTTTGACTGCAACACAACACACCTGGCGTTAAGTGATGGTGCGGTCAAAAATTGGTGTTCAAGATGATGAAGTTAATCGGATTATTTTTCATTGTTCATCGACTTCTGTCGCTGATCGTACAGACCTGCTAGTGAAATACTGGTGAATGCTGAACGCAATTAGAAGCAATTTATATTCAGCTTGGATTTTGTTTAGTGTGGAAATTATTAATAAAGTTTATACTACGACAGTGTAGGTATTTTACTCTAATAAATACGTTAATTAACTTAACAAACGCCTTGATTTATTCTGTACAAATGTGGCTGTTGAGCAGAGAATCTTTTGATTAATTTATTTACTCTATTATGTACCTACCTTTAACGGATCATTTGCACTAACTAAAGAAGGTCTAAAGATAGTTCAAACGATTCTTGATGCCCAGCAACGTGCCCAAAATGCTGGTGGCATTGTCTCCCTGAATAGCGAGGCTTATCCCTTGTCCAAAATATAGGCCAGCATTCTGGTCATGAGAGGCGTCGTCCAGCACCTATATAAGGTTTATCAGTAGTCTGCAGAAACATACCAATAGGTGCTTGATGACAGATTTTAAGAAAGATGTTACACTAGCCAGACGAGCATTGGGGAGTGACCAAGAATCATTCATAATTTCATCACGATGTTCTCCTTCACTCAAGCTCAGTACAGGATTGATTTGAACCCATGACCTATGGGGTCTCAAATCGACCTTACTATCACGTTTTTTTTGCCCGCACAATCACATACATGGGCTCTGATCCCTAACTAGGTTTCCCTGTACCTAGGGTATCAGAAACTACGAGGATCGGGGATCCACGACACCCAGACACAGAACAAATACTTGCGCTTTTTTTTCTATGCACAAATATTTGTCCTGTAGCTGTAATCGAACCCGCGACCTCACGCTTCACAGTCGGCTATCCGCCCATTCCACCAAATCGGTCGTCACCGAGTCATCATTGCTTGCAAGCCTGCCATCTTGCGGCAGGTAATCAACATGTTGAGGCTAGCCGTAGCGAGCTCGACATCCAAGCTATATTTCGTTCATGTTCTTCGAATACCAGTCGACTATTTCGTTCACTTTATAGTACCTAGATGGCGCTATTCTAAACTTGAAGTATAAGTTGGTAATACCTCTGCTATAAATGTATTTGATAACTGGCTGATGCCCGCGGCTTCGCCCGCATGTATGTCGGTTATTGCAACCAAAAATAATCACGAAATAAATACAGCTTTTTAATTATCACACGAGAGCTCTTTTAATTTACCGGCATCAAAAGTATCCTATATGTTACAAGGGGTATAAGCTACCACCATACAAAATTTCATTGAAATCGGTTAAGTTGTTTCGGGGATGAGCCAGTACAAACAGAGAAACAAAAATTTGATATAAATCTAAAGTATTTCTATTTTTCTTCAAATCCCCCTGTTTTTAGCATTTTTTTTTCATCGTACAGAAATACGACATCTACAGTTTTATTACATGTATAAATTAATCGTCATCTCTATACCGAGTGGAAAAAACGGAAGTAACATAGAATACAGGTGAAGATTACAAGTTCAAATTGAGGTTAACAACAGTAGAGCCATTCCTCTTTATAATTACTGCAAAATCAACTAACTTATCTTACAATAACTCAGTTATGTTTCAAAAAAAAAAAAAAAATTACTTAGAGGTCTCGAAAAAAATGCTATGCAGTATTATTATGCCCTTTTTATTACAAACCCTTTTCAGTGTTCTTTGCCTTTTAACCCTTTTTAGTGGTAGGTAGCTATTTAAACAACTTTCTTCATCATGAGGTCAACTTCAATTGAATCATTATGGAGTATCACCAGTCACCGTGTAATTGAGGAAAAATAATAGTCATGACGTTCACCGCTAATTACCATAAAATGTTTACAATAACATCGTTTTATTTTTATGAACAAATCTCTAGATTTTATCTCACCGTCGCGACAGATAAAAACGTGAGAAGACAGTTTCGTAGCGTTTGAATAGAACTTATGAAGAAACACTTTATCAAATTTTTATTACATAACAACAAAACAACAATATATATATACAGTTGGATAGAAAATTAAACTAAACACTAAACTACCTTTATAAAACTAAACATCTATAAATAAAAAAACCTGATTTAAATCGCATTAAAATGACTAAATTGTTTAATTCTAGACTAAACGAGAAATAGCGCAGTATTCGCTACATAAGTAGATAAAAGCAATAGTTATACCATAAATAATGTAGAGAGCAGGCAGATAAAAGATAACGGAACTTTAGCGAAATAGCAAATGGCACCTGACCCGACTCTCAATACGGGCGGGCCGCACCGCAAAAATCATGCGTCTTTGTCGTTCATTTAATGTTTGAAAGAGATGCAGTAATGCATTGCGGCTCGGCCCGCCCTAATCAGCAGTCTCCGAGGTTATTAACCAGTTTCCTTTACAACTATGATAGGAACATATTAAAAAAATGTTAATCTTTACTATTTTATTATTATTAATATTATAAATGCGCAAGTACCTAACTCTGTCAGTCTGTCTGTCTACCTGTCTGTTGCGCTTTCACGCCTAAACTACAGAACCGATTTTGATAAAATTTGGAATCTAGATAGCCTGGATTAACACATAGGCTACTTTTATTCCGCAAAAAGGTTCCTGCGGGATAACGGGAACACGTGGGTGAAACCGCAGAGCGCAACTAGTGCAAGAATATCCAAGAAATTAAATTAAAATCGTTTCAACTTTCAACTAGTTTTTTTGTAACTATGTACATTATTTTACCGATTCGAATATTATAATTGAACGATGTGCAAACTACTTGTTTAAATATCTTATTAAAATAACAAAAAGTCCAGTTATTTCCACGTGTCGTTGAATGAGAGACGAGCTTGGTAAAGTGTTCTTTTTTGGTGAGGCTCCAGTCATGTATAAAACATTTCAGTTTAGTTTTTGTATCGCCACCTGCTACGGTGTGTAAAATCATTCGCGGCTCATATTATTAGTTATTATTTCTTTTTTTAAAGTGGTGTTGTGAATTCAAAATCATTTGTTTGATAGGTTTGTTTGTATATACCTGGCACGGATTGCCTTTTTAATTTTTAATACTTTGGGGTGTATAATTATTATATTAATCATTTTATCTTCAATTTTTATCTGACATGCATTTTATTACAATACGTAATTAAGACTTAGTAAAACTTAGTAACTATTTAGTAACGACTTAGTAACTATTTTAATTTATGTATGTATTGTATTGTACTTTATTTTATTTACTTTCATTTTTATTTACTTAATTGTTGTTTTGATTTTTAAATTTTTGTATAATGGATCTCCGTGTCTGACTGAATAAATGATATATATTATTATTATAAAACATGTTTTGAAATAATAATACTTTTGAAAATATAATTGTATATAATTGAAAATATACATATACCTAAGTATATAATATAAAATTATATAACTATAAGGTGTAGATATGTATGATAAAAGTTCCATATGATGTTTTGGTTGTGAAAATCTAGATAGTAATGAATAATATTACGTTTAATATATGCAATTACCTCTATTAACAAACAACATTAAAAAAACAAAGCAATTACACTTAATTTTATTTCAAAAATATTTATCTCTGTGTATGCCAGTATTCCATTGCAAGTAAACAAGTTTCACTTAAATATAGAAGTATTGTTCAGTTGTTAGTGCTAAGTTGTATACTAAAGTTCATAGACGGACAGTTATTTTATTTGAATTTACTTTAATTAACTATTAAACATGGTAATCGTATCAAAAAGTGATATTTTCGAGAGGAGAAAAGTAAGTAAAAGTAAGTTTATTTCTCATCGACACACAATACAATAGAATAAAAAAAAACTAACTGAGATGGCACAACGACCCAAAGTGAGTCTTGGCCTCCGATAACAAAAGACGCCACTTCGGTCTGTCCTGCGCCACCTCCTGCCAGTCCTCCACCTGGAGCTCGCGCAAATCCTTCGTGACTTCGTCTTTCCAGCGATATCTGGGACGGCCGACAGGGCGACGGCCACTCGGCCGTCCACTGTATGCTCGTATTTAGGTATTTACTACTTTCAAAATTATTTTGACAATACTCCGTTACAGCTTTTATTGGTTTTCAAATGAAGCAGGTGAATGGTATGGCCTATCACTATAATGTTTCATCACGATGTTTTCTTTCAATAAGAGCTCAAGCTATGTAAGGATCAAACCTGGGATCTTCTTCTATCAGGCTTCAACACAACGACAAACCTCACTACCTATTTAAAGCGGAATTGTATGTAGTTGTTCACACTCATAGTCATCATCTTGCCCTTGTCCCTTTTTAGTTGGGTCATTGTTTTATTATTTCTTTTCGTTTATTCATCAGGTTAGCAACTCGTTCAAAGGTCAATGTGTACGCTTTTTCAACAAAATCCCAAGTGAAATTCAAGACTTATCGATAGCAAAATTTCAAGTCCGTATAAAGAGAAATCTTATTAGTAAAGCTTACTATAAAATATCGGACTATTTAGATGATAAACAAGCTTGGGATTGTAGTTAATCTATCTAGCTTTCTTTCTATCTATCTATTCTCCCTATTTCCCCTATTCTAACCATTTTCGGTAAACAGCCAAAACAGTCATGCTCACGAAAGTGACTTTGCTTGTGGCGGCGTCGTGTGTCGGGTCGCTCTTCCCTCTCATATGGTCGAGGAGAGCGATGGCTGGCACATGCGTCAACTCGTGAACGGGTGCTGCTTGTGCGGTCTGGTCTGCTTTGGTTGTGATCCCGCATCTCATTAATATTCATGTTCCCATATCCCAATGTGTACAACCAAACAAGAGAAATCTTATTAGTAAAGCTAATTAAAAAATATCGGACCATTAGATGACAAAAAAAAAGCTTGGGATTTTAGTGAACTTGCTCCAATTCAATCAATTAGTAATAATAATAAAATTGTCAATGTGGTCGCGCCAAAAAAATTACCTGCCGGGCGTTTCTTGCCTGTTCTTTTGCCGGCGTAAGGAGGTTGGAACAGGCGTAGCTAGTTTTAAGTTTGACGTTTTAAAGTGATCACAATGTATCCTATTGAATAAATAAGAAATTGACTTTGACTTTGACTTTGACTTCATCTATCTGCCTTTATACAATCCATCCACCTTTTATTTAATCCTCCCCTCCTCTTCCCTCCATCAACATTCTTATTCATCACTCTCTCTAATATAAATTATCATCATCACTTCAAATACATTTTTTCTTTCAAAGATGGTGGAAGATTTTTTTAGGAACAGTAAGATCTAATAAACATTGGTAGTACTGTCATTATGATCATCAGCCCAGGATTCTGGTCTACTCTTAGAGGGCTGGCCCGGTGTGGGTTGGTAGTACACATCCCTTTGAATGTTGTTGTTGTGTATTGTTGTGGAATGCATGTTACAGTTCTTGGACATTCCTCACGATATTTTCCTTAACTGTTTTGAGCGATGGTAATTCCACACATAACTTATTAGGTCGTTGGTGCGGGGCCGAGAGGATTCGAACTCGGTGTCGGCGTCTTGTAAATATCTGTGTGTCTTTCTAATTAACCTTTATGTTTTCAGTCAGGTGCAGACATGATGAGCAAGTACCCCTTCTTCCTTCGCAACATTTTCAACATGCTAGCAGCAGGTTTCCGTTCCAAAGCCATGGTCAACATCACGGCTTACGACTACCTATGGGGCTACTATGAACCTCTCCTCAAATTTGCGAATACAGCTGTTCCTGGCCTGTTTTATTATCAATCTAGTGGAATGATGGAAAGGGTATGTAGCCTCCTTCTTTTTAGTTCAAGGTCAAATGTTTTTATTATTCTAACTAATAGGATACATTGTGATCACTTTAAAATGTCAAACTCAAAACTAAAAAAACGTTTAAACGTACGCGTATAAGTTATATGTAAGTTATATGTAGGTAATTGTATTATGTACAAAAACCCGGAAAAGTACCACTTTTTTTGTAACGATTTTTATCGGCGAAGATCTGTCCGAGCGTAGGGTAGTTTGAAAAACAGCGCTGCGCTCACATAATTCTTTTTATGTGAATGCAGCACATGCTGAAGCTGCCCTATTGCCCTATAATTAATTAGATAAGTAAGTAACTAGAACATTCGATGTCTGTGTTATAGTGGCAATAAATTGTTTTTTATTGTTATTTAAATTGTTTTTTTTTATTTAAAAAAACTGGTTAAGAATATTCAAATATGCACTAGGAAAGTCTCATTAGTATCATACCTGGAAACATTGTTCTATCATTCGGTCTCTTTCGATTACTTGTGTTTTTAAAACACTTTTATTCTATGTCATTACGGCGGCGGTCTTATAATTTCGGCTGTTATGACAGCTGTTCGATTATGCTAATTAATTAGTATAGTTATTTTCCGCGTTATTCCAACTAAGTCGTTACGGTGTGTACTTTAAATAATTTGTAATGTACAGATTAGGTATTTATTTTTCTTTCCGACTCGTGTTAATATTTAACTAGCTGTTCCTCGCAACGAAATGGAATTTGGTAAAAACTCAAAAAAATGCCTTCATATCGCGACACACGTCTGCACTTAATGGTATGCCATAAAAGGAGATATGAAAAAATTGCTTCATACAAAATGTTTGAAAAAATGAACATTCTTCAGAAAAAATATTTTTGTTCGTTAATTTTTCGATATTTTAATACTCATTATGCTATTTGGGTCGGAGACAAATCTGAAAAAAAAAACACAGAAATCGGTCCAGTAAATTTTGAGTTATAAACGATGTAAATATGTTGTTTGTGCCCGACATTGTTTTTTTATGTATTTTGACGTGACAACGTCTTATAAATTGGTTTGCCGGGTGACACTTCAAGAAACTGCGTTACGCTCCGCTCACGTTATGCGCTCACAATGAGAGCGAGTGAGAGGCACGCGTCCCTTCCACTCGGGCATGGTTAGCCCGCCTAAGAGCGAGAGAGACAGACATAAAAAGTGAAAGGCACGCGTCCAGATGAATATTCACATTAAAATTATTTTACCACTCAAAGTCGTTGTCACGTAAAACTTTCGCCCGTATACCGACTTTACAGGCAACCAATTTTTTCTGTTAATGTCTACTTTTTTTCTCATAAACTCCCATATAACGACTTAAAACATACCTACCTACTTAATTATGTTTACTTACATTTAATAATTACATAGTTAGGTGTTTATTATAATTCCAGTTATACGATGTAGGCGCAAACTACACAATGGAGCTGGGAACAAAGGACATAGATAAATTTAGTGTGAAAAAGGTCAAAAAGTTCCGAGACATTAAAAAGGCGAAATCTGATGACCTTGTTGAGATGTGAGTTTTAGCCTCGTTAACTTTTCATCGCTATTATTAAATAATAATAAATATCGGGGACCATTGCACACAAATTGACCTAGTCCCAAAGTTCTGTTCTATTCTACAGCATAAATTACTTCCTCAATGACGACTTGTTTTTTAACTATTTACAGGGTAGAGTTTGACCACACGTCACCTGATGTTAAGTGACGATGTGGTCGAAGATGGCGCCACGCTACACCTGGACTGGGAACTGGCTCTCAAGTGAGGCTGCCGGAACACACCGATAGGTGCTTGGCGACAGATCCTTAACAAGAGGGTGGTAGCTAGCCAGGCGAGTACTAGAAAATACCCTACCACCAAGCTATGGTTTCATCACGATATTTTCCTTCACCGAAAGCTCAAGCTCATTGTAGGATTCGAACCCACGTCCTACGGATCGCAAGCCGAAGTCACTACCACTGAGCCATCATTGCTATACTTCACAAAATGATGAGAATGGATCGGTCCGCTCCTACATTGCTATACTCTATTCGGGTCCATATGTTCGCTAATCTTAACCACTAATATCTCATAACATACTAACTTAAATGAATGCAATAAATGATTGAAATTGAAATTAACTTTTTCCTATTTTTTACTCCTTACAGCGTTTGACCACAAATCACGAGATATTAAGTGACGATGAGGTCGAAGATGGCACCACGCTACACTTGGGTCCTTATTCGCTATGACTATTAAGATTCCTTGCCAATAACGTGTGACGTCATGTCAAGCCTGTAGGCTTTAGCGATCATTCTTTGCGGATAACGTAACGCGTCCACGATACATTTAGATGATCATAGCGAATAAAAGCCCAGGTGTTAAGTGACGTTATGGTCGAAGATGGCTCCACGCTACACGTGGACTAGGAACTGGCTCTTAAGTGAGACGGCCGGAACACACCGATAGGCACTTAACATATATCTTGGTTTCAGGATTCAGACCTTCTCCAACGCCTACGAAGGAATAGCGTTTCCCCCCGGCATGACTCCCGATATGCCCATATACTTCTACCGGCACAGCGTGTGCAAGGTGTTCAAGGTCCAATATATAGGCACTAGTCTCTCCAAGTACGGGTCCGAAGCCTTCACGTACAGTATTGCCAATGAGACGATGAATGACCACGAACTCTGCACCAGTAAAGGCTGGTGTCCTGATGGCTTGCTGAACCTGGCTCCTTGTTACTATAGTAGGTCCCATTTTTTATGCAATTGAATGACGAGCAGAGCAAGGTTACCAGTTAGGTTAATATGTTTACCATCAGACAAATCCTTTGTCTGATGGTAAACGTCCGCTTGCCTATAAAGCGCATTCCTGAGTAAGACCTGGAGCGGCGGTGCGGCGCCAGAGCGGTGTCGCTGCGTCGTCTTACATAGGAGTAGAAATATATGTGGCATGTCACACGATGCGCTGTGACGTCACAAGGAAGGACTGTCCAACGTTGGCAGCGATACACTGGACAGCCGAAAAGCTGGATAAATAACTGAACGATGCCGCCTCGACGTCGCAACGTCGCAGTTCACCCCTCCCTGCCTCGTCTCGGTGGTTGCAAGTCCGGTGCGACGTACTAAAGAGTATTATTATCGTTTTTAGATTTCCCTTTCGCAATATCCAAAGGGCACTTCCTTGATGCTGATCCTCGACTTCTGGATCGATTTGAAGGGCTGAAACCTGATAGGAAGCTTCACTCGACAGAATTTACAGTCGACCCGGTAAGCGGTTTTCGATCATACATTTTTTACCTTTTGCAGCTTAGCGTTTGACCAGCTGATATTCAAAACCACACAACCTTAGTCTGCCGCCAAGTGAAGAACACATCTGTGTTGATGATAGTTTTTATTGACATTAATTGTGTAATGAGATAACTAAATGATTTTATTATTATTAACTTCAACTGCGCATCAATCCTGCGCAAAAATGCACTGCGTTTACCGAAGTAGATCAGATCTGTGTCGTTGATTATTATCTAGTATTTAATTATTATTTCTAGTACATATTTGTTTATTCTTGTATTTTATAACCGTGAAGAAACTGGCATGTCCAAGAACTATAAAAAAAAACCAGGCATGCAACATCTACCAACCCCCACTGGGCCAGCATGGATTACGGTCCGTACTCTCTCTGAGAGAAGGCCACCGTCCTAGCCGTGGGAACGTGAAGAGCCTGATAATGATGATACATAGCGATGATGGCTCAGTGGTAGTGACGTCGGCTTGCGATCCGTAGGACGTGGGTTCGAATCCTACAATGAGCTTGAGCTTTCGGTGAAGGAAAACATCGTGATGAAACCATAGCTTGGTGGTAGGGTATTTTCTAGTACTCGCCTGGCTAGCTACCACCCTCTTGTTAAGAATCTGTCGCCAAGCACCTATCGGTGTGTTCCGGCAGCCTCACTTGAGAGCCAGTTCCCAGTCCAGGTGTAGCGTGGCGCCATCTTCGACCACATCGTCACTTAACATCAGGTGACTTGTGGTCAAACGCTACCCTGTAAATAGTAAAAAAAAAAAAAAAAAAAAATGATGATGATTTAATTATTATTTTTAGAAAACAGGTGTGACACTGACTTCGTCAGCTTCAATTCAGGTCAGCTTAGCTTTGGGAGACCTTGGATACAATGCTGAGACGATGAGATTGAAGGACACGGTGATGCCACTATGTCATATCATAATTGTAAGTTTATACTATAAAATCGTAAACAATGTGATCACACCCAAAAACTTACCTGCAGGGAGTTCCTTGCCTGTTCTTTTGCCGGCTTATGGACCTGTGTCCTGTGTGTTGTGTTATATAAAGAACAGTAGGTTAGCGAAGGCCGCTCGACGAGTTAATTGCCTACTCTTGCGGTGACGCATAGGCGGCGCGTTCCATACTGAGTGCATGGCCGCGGCCCCGGCCGCCTCCTTTCGTTTATGTGATTGTGTGCGTGCGTACACGGTGCCGCTACTCACGCACACATTCAAACCGGCGACGGCCGATTTATATGAAGCTGAACTACTACTCCTTTACTATGTTATAGAGGTTGGAACAGGTGTAGCTATTCTTAAATATGCCTTTTACTGGGTAGCGTTTGGCCACAAGTCACCTGGTGTTAAGTGACGATGTGGTCGAGGATGGCGCCACGCTTCACCTGGACTCGGAAATGGCTCTCAAGTGAGACTGCCGGAACACACCGATAGGTGCTTGGCGACAGATTCTTGAGGATGGTAGCTACTCAGGCGAGCACTAGAAAATGCAAGCTTAAAGTGGTCACATGTTGTATCCTGCTAAATAAAAAATGTTGGATTTGATTTGAATCTACATTTATTCTACTCTAGACTAATATTATAAAGAGGTAAACTTCGTTTGTTTGGATGTAGGAGGTAATCTAAAGTACCTACTGATTCAATTATTCTGAAAAAAGTTTCACATTTAGAAAGCTATATTTTTTTTTTGTGATGGCCATTAGTGTTTTTGCCAGTGTCAAGTAATAAATATATCAAACTCGGAGAGTAGAATCAAGTATTAATGATGTTGATATGATATGATGGGTCAAAGAGGATAGTGTAAAGTAGTGGCACTTTACTTAAAGTTATTTTTTTTATTATCACACGAAGAAACACAAGTTTTGGAAAAAAAAACAATATTTTCATGTTGACAGTTCCATTGCCGCCAAAAAAGTCACACTATCCTTGAGTCTAATTGGCTAACTGGAAATCGCTCCCACATTAAAAGCTAAGTATATTACTTTTTTTTTCAGAAACATCCCAGGCTTATACCGCAGGCGATAACAGCATTTCTTCTCATCTACACATATGGACCATACATTCTACTTGCAATCCAAATCATATGCTTGCTCTTAGGACTGGGGCTACTTGTGCATTCAGCCAAGATGTTCTACTGGAACTGGATAGCAGGAAGAGGGGCCTTCGTCGTCGCGCAATCAACAGTGGAAAATAATTTGATAAATGGTTATTTACCTCTTAATGTTATAGTGAACTCATAAACTGGACTGTATGGATTAAACGTATCGATTTTCCAAAACTAGAGAAAATTTTGATTTGTTGATTTGTTTTTTTTTTCTGTTGTTGAAGCAATGAAACCTCTTTCAAAATTAATTGTCGAAAGAAAACTAAAGTGTTTAAAAGGTATGTTTAAATAGTAGTTCTATTTGAGCTGTCACTTACTCTAAAATAAAACTTGATATAGTCAACATGTTTTTCCTTGAAACATATATTTTTCCTAAAACAACACGTTATCAGCACGAAATTGTATGGAAAATTCTAATAGATAATGTTTTCTTGGTGTTGATATATATATTTTATTTATTTTGAGTCTGTAAAATCGTTGTTTTTGAAAGTTTTTACAATGACGTGTAGTGGTGATTCTGGAACAAATAGATGGTCTTCTTCGGCAATACCTGCACTCCACCTCTCAAACAGAGATGAGTATTCCTCGTGGAAGTTCAAGATGAGAAGTTACTTGATCCACGAAGATTTGTGGTGCACAATAGATGGGTACGGTGAAGGAGACAACACTTCGTCTACGGTAAAAACTAGGAACGATCAGCGGGCCCTAGCAAAGATTTGCTTAACAGTAGACGGCTCGGCTATGACGCATGTAAGGTGCGCAAAGACTGCTCTTGAAGCATGGAATGCTTTACAAAGTGCTTATGAAGACAAAGGTATGGGTAGAAGGTTGTCCTTAGAGAGGAAACTGTATAGATTAACCCTAGATGATTTTGAAAGCATAGAATTGTACATTAATGCAGTGTTGAGCACAGCTCAAGATTTGGCTGACATAGGAAAAGTCATAGAGGACACGTCGTTAGCTGCGATTTTATTAGGAGGTCTCTCTTCTAGATATGAGCCTCTAATAATGGCATTAGAAAATAGCAACTTGGAGGTGTCAACTGATTTGGTTAAACGAAAACTGCTGAATGAAATGTCTAAAAGTGATACCAGACATAGCAGTACAGCTTTTCAATCGAAAAAGCAGTCAATTGAAACTCGTAAACCGTTTGTTAAGAAGACAGTGGTTTGTTACGAATGTAATAAGCCCGGTCATAAACGTCCAGACTGCCCTTTACGCAAGAAGGAAAAGAAGATCGCGAGTACATCTAAAAGAGATGCTTCAACGAATAGCGCGCTTGGTTTTTCTTCTAATAATGCAGATATAGACAAATGGTACGTTGACTCAGGCGCGTCTAAGCACTTGACTGCCAGACGAGATTGGTTTCAGAATTTAAAGCCTTTGCAAGGTAGTTCAGTCACTGTCGCAAATGGTGAGAAGATTGACTGTAGAGGTATCGGTGATATTTCTATTGAAACAGAACGTGGTGTCGTAAATAGCATTAATGACGTTGCGTATGTACCAGAACTAACGAGTAATTTAATTTCTGTGAAAAAAGTTGTTGACAAAGGTTTTATAGTAGTTTTTGACAGAAATGGTTGTAATTTTTATAAATGTATTGATTTTTCTGTTCAAGGTGAGGTGGTTCTACATGGTTCGGCTGATGGTGGACTGTACACTCTAGATTGTACTACTAATTCCCTCCAAAGTAAGGCGTACGATGTGCACTCTGACTCGTTAAGTAGGTACCAATTATGGCACAAACGGTTAGGTCACTTGTGTCGCATAGGTATGGACCAATTGAAGAACTCTCACATAGGAATCGATTATACAGAAGTAAACAAATCAAGTTGCATTGCGTGCGTTGAAGGTAAGCAGGCCAGAAAACCTTTTAAGTCGATTGCTTATAAGAAAGCTACCTCAAAGCTTGAGCTGATCCACTCAGATTTATGTGGACCAATGTCCGAAACTTCATTTCAAGGTAATAGATACGTTTTACTTTTTATAGATGATTTTTCGAGAATGATTTATCCTTATTTTATTGCTTCAAAAGCCGCAATAAAGGAAAAGTTTTGTGCTTTCCAAGCATTAGTGGAAAGGCAAACTGGTGCTCAAATCAAGGTTTTGAGGACGGACTGTGGAAAGGAGTATGTCAATAAGGAATTTTCAGAATACTTATCATCAAAAGGCGTGACGCATGAGACAACTGTTGGGTACAGCCCTCAATCCAATGGCGTAGCAGAGCGGACCAATCGTTCCATTGTGGAAAAAGCGCGCTCTATGCTAGCAGACAGCTCACTGTCAAAGGCATATTGGGAAGATGCGTTCAAGACAGCTGTTTACTTAAAAAATAGGTCGCCGCATCGTGCCCTAGGTAGAATGACGCCATATGAGAAATGGAACGGACAAAAGGGAGATCTGAGCCATTTGCGTGTATTTGGATGTCGAGCGCTGATACAAGTTCCATCTTGTCATAGAAAGAAGTTGGATGTCAAAACTAAAGAATCCATTTTTGTAGGGTACTCAGAAGATCCTAATGGATATTTCTTTAGAGATTCTTCAAATCCTAGGCATTTACAGAAGTCAAGAGATGTGACATTTTTTGAAGATCGTTTTACACCACTTAAAAGTAATGTCATTGAGTCTGTAAATCCTGAGCCTATCGTTCTGATTGATGATATTCAGCAGAAGCAGTATCAGGTGGTACGTCAAGACGAGAATGTGGAGGTAGTACTTCAAGAAAGTTCTGAATGCAGTGATGATGAAGCGGATTTTAGTTCGGCGGAATCAGTTCTTACAAGTCCTGAACAGATTCGTCCAGCTGTAGAAGAGCAAGTTGATAGATATCCTACTAGGGTACGTAGACCACCTGATTTTTATACTTCTATGGTCGCACAAGAAATAAGTGAACCAAAGAATTACTTAGACGCTATGAATTCAGATGATGCAGATAAATGGCAGGCTGCAATGACTGATGAACATAATTCTTTGATGAAATTGAATACTTGGAAGCTTGTCGATGGACCTATAGAAAATAAAAAGGTGATCCCTTGCAAATGGGTGTATAAGATAAAGACGGATGCTCAAGGAAATATAACGAAGTATAAAGCGAGACTTGTGGCAAAAGGTTTTAAACAGGTAGAAGGTGTTGACTACGGTGAAACTTTTGCCCCTGTGATTCGGCACTCTTCACTTCGTACATTGTTTGCGTTAGCTGCAGAATCAGATTTGAAAATGAGACACTTTGACGTCAACACAGCCTTCCTTAATGGAGATCTTGAAGAGGAAGTTTATATGCAACAACCTCAAGGTTTTGTGAATAAGGGTCAAGAAGGTCAAGTTTGTCTGCTGCAGAAATCCTTATACGGGTTGAAACAAGCACCTCGAGCATGGAATGTAAAGTTAGACAAAACTTTGTCTAAACTGGGTTTTATGAAAACTCCTTCGGAACCATGTGTGTATAAAAAACTTTTTGGTAAGGAGGTTGTCATATTAGCAGTTTATGTGGATGACATTATTGTCTTTTATCAGAATGACAGCTTACTTCAGATTGTCAAACATGATTTGGAAAATATTTTTTCAATCAAAGACCTCGGAGAATTAAAATATTACCTTGGTTTAAATATAGATAAAACTGAAAATAGAGAAATAAAAGTTAGTCAAAAAACGTTTATTTCTAATTTGCTGAAAAAATTTGGCATGGATATGTGCAAGACAGTGGATACTCCGTCGAGTTTAAAGAAATTAAATGCTGGTACTGGAGAAGAAGATTTTCCATTTCAAAGCCTAATTGGATCTTTAATGTTTCTGGTAGTAAACACTCGACCCGATATTGCTTTTGTGACGAGCTATCTGAGTCAGTTCAATACGAAGTTTGATAAAGAACATTGGCTCGCGGCAAAAAGAGTGTTACAATATTTAAGAGGTACTATGGATTACGCTCTTACTTACAGGAAAACTGAACAATACCTAAAAGGTTATGCAGATGCTGATTGGGCTAACTGTGGCATTGATCGTAAATCGTACACGGGCTATTATTTTACGATGGCTGGAGGTCCTGTTGCGTGGCAGGCTAAGAAGCAGCATACAACGGCACTATCCTCAACAGAAGCTGAGTATATGGCACTCACTGATGCAGCAAAGGAAGCGTGCTACCTAAGACGGTTAATTTTTGAACTTACAGGTAAGACTGATACAGTTACTTTGCTTAACGATAGTCAGAGTGCACAAAGTTTAGTACATAATCCAGTTCACCATGGGCGTACGAAGCATATAGATACAAAATTCCATTTTATAAGAGAAAAGGTATCTGACGGAATTATAAATGTAGATTACGTCAGATCAGACAGCAACTATGCTGATATATTGACAAAACCTTTAGGGCGAGTTGCACATAAAAAGTGTGCAACTGGATTAGGTTTAGGGTTAGTATAGGTTCTTTTATATTGGTTTTATGTATTTTTTGGAGCTTTCATTGAGGACGGATGTTGTTGAAGCAATGAAACCTCTTTCAAAATTAATTGTCGAAAGAAAACTAAAGTGTTTAAAAGGTATGTTTAAATAGTAGTTCTATTTGAGCTGTCACTTACTCTAAAATAAAACTTGATATAGTCAACATGTTTTTCCTTGAAACATATATTTTTTCCTAAAACAACATTTTCACTGGCAGGAGTTGGCGCGGGAAAGACCGTAGTGGTATCTTTTGTTATCGGACTTTGTGTCGTTGTGCCTTCTCAGTTAGTTTTTAGACAAAATTGTAACGCATGAATGCAACCTCTATATCTGTTCTACGACAGTAGGTAAATTATCAATAACATTAGAATTACCTATCTCAATTTATGTTTAGTTAAAATAACAATGAATTACTTAACTAAACTAAAATATAAAAAAAAGAATTAAGAAAAATTAATAAATTAAATTAATTAATTAATTATTTCCATTAGAATTAAGTTTTGAAACGGGACATGTCGATATTTCGGCACTGTTGCAAGCGCCATGATCATCAAATAAATGTGTTTTGTATTTACAAAAATGTTTTTATTTAACAACCAGCAACATTTTATGGTTACAGCCGCAATTTTCTTCCATAAACAATAAGTTCGAATATTTTATTCCTCCTCCTCCCTTAAACTTTAGGTTCTAAAGGGAAGAAACAAGGGGCAAACGGGAATAATGCAGTTTTCCCGCATACCCACCCTTGAATTTTAAAGTTTTTTTTTTGTTATGGCGTCACACGATTAGTGTATTTGCCAGTGTCAAGTTTAAAATATTTCAAACTCAGAGAGTTGAATCAAGTATAAATGATGATGATAATGATGATGTGATAAGATGATGACATGAGATTTAAGTAAAGTAGTGGCGCTTTACTTAAACTTTACACGGACTTTTTTGGAGCAACTAGAAAAGTCACTTTCACAACTTTATTTCAATTTCCCACACTCATACACATTAACGAACACATAATGGTTAATAATCCACCAATATTACACATTATCACTCGAAGAAACACAAGTTTTGGAAATAAAAACAAAATTTTCACGTTGACAATTCGATTGCCGCCAAAAAAGTCCAAATCTTAAAGTTTTTTTTTTTTTTTGTTTTGTTATGGCGTCACACGATTAGTGTATTTGCCAGTGTCAAGTATAAAAGATTTCAAACTCAGAGAGTTGAATCAAGTTTAAATGATGATGGTGATGATGATGATGAGATGATGGGATGAGGATAGTGTTTAAGTAAAGTAGTGGTGCTTTACTTAAACTTTACACGGACTTTTTTGGAGCAACTTGAGAAGTCACTTTCACAGCTTTATTTCAATTTCCCACACTCGCACACATTAACGAACACATAATGGATAATAATCCACCAATATTCAATATTACACATTATCACTCGAAGAAACACAAGTTTTGGAAATAAAAATAAAATTTTCACGTTGACAACTCAATTGCCGCCAAAAAAGTCAATCTTAAAGTTTTTTTTTTTTTTGTTTTGTTATGGCGTCACACGATTAGTGTATTTGCCAGTGTCAAGTATAAAAGATTTCAAAATCAGAGTTGAATCAAGTTTAAATGATGATGATGATGATGATGATTAGATGATGGGATGAGGATAGTGTTTAAGTAAAGTAGTGGTGCTTTACTTAAACTTTACACGGACTTTTTTAGAGCAACTTAAAAAGTCACTTTCACAACTTTATTTCAATTTCCCACACTCGTACACATTAACGAACACATAATGGTTAATAATCCACCAATATTACACATTATCACTCGAAGAAACACAAGTTTTGGAAATAAAAACAAAATTTTCACGTTGACAACTCAATTGCCGCCAAAAAAAAAACAATCTTAAAGTTCTTAGAGATCCTGGTTTTGACACAATGTTTTTCTTCACCAATTTTACCACCACCACTAAAACATACTTCTTACAACAGAAATCAAAATAATGTGACGGAAGTTTTACAACTACCAGTGATGACATCTCTTGGCGTTTTGTAGAACTAGCTACCAAGTTGATTAAAAAGCAAGCTGGCAGTACTTCTTGGTACATAGACACTTTTATTTACTTGCTTTTACATCTTTATTTTATTATCACTAGCACAGAATAGATCTGGTACTAAGTTATAAATTGTTAAGACCAGAGAGATATAATTTAGTAACATTGTTACATTAGAGTTTTGTAAGCTGCGTACATGCTATTGTAGTTGTACGGTGGAACGCTAGATGGCGTTAAACAAAAACTGTCTTAGATTATGGTTTTCTTGCTTTGCGAATTCCACATAATTCTGCTATTATGATAAATAATGTATTCTGTAATAACATGGTATTCCTCTAAGTTCTAAGCCTTTACATCTATAATTAGGTAAAATTTACTAAATACACATAAAAACATATCCCAGATTTCATTGGGAGCTACAAGCTACTATACGTAGCCGCTAGCTACGATACGAAGTAGGTACAGTGCCGTGCAACATTTTTTTATAACTTTTTGAAAGACAATCGATCGCCGAATTTGAAAACCACCTGCGTTGATATTCTTTCAAACTTTTATAGATTCGTACAGTTAAATCCTAAAACTCTAACTTGTTTACACGCTACGAGTGCCAGGTCGAGGTACATGTTGCCAAACAGTTGTGCCGTTTTTTTTCTTTTCTACTCAATGATAACTAAGTATTGTCAAATATGTATGAGACAAATGTCTAGTGTTTTTTTTTACTATTTACAGGGTAGTATTTGACCATAAGCCACCAGATATTCAGTGACGAAGTAGACGAAAATGGCGCCACGCTACATATGGACTGGGAACTGGCTCTCAAGTTTGGTAGATGTCACATGCCCTTGAATGTTGATCTTGGATATCGTCGGCTAGCAAACAACACCGCACAAGTCAAAATTTTGTGGTATTGACATTTTAATGCCATTAGATGCAGTTTCGTTCGCTTCAATGGACCTGTCAGTTCCAAGCATTTTTACTAAATAGAAGCTGTTAATTGAAAATCATAACACACACAAGTCAAAAAATTATATAAAAAAACATACAAGAAAAACAGTTTTGTCTCTACTGAAAAATTGCAAAATTTGACTTGCGCGGTGTTGTTAGCTAGCCGACGATATGCCGGTTTCCTCACGATGTTCCATATTGTGTCTTAAGGTGTAAATTAGCCATAAGTCTGGTTGGCAAGCGCTTCATCGTAAACGTCCTATGTATGCCCAATAAATTGGCTTAGCCATTAAAACGTGAGTGTTTAATCTGATCTTTATGGCGGGCTATGGGACGTCCCTCGCGATTGGCTAAAAAACGAATGGCTTGCTTGGTCGTTGATCCAGAATGCAAAATGTAGGGAGGTTGTAGTTCTTTATTTATCAAACCTTGCACGTAAATAACAATGGATGGCTAAGTATGTTGGTAAACGCAAAACTCAATAACGGCTAAACCAATTCCAACCAGTTTTCGTTAAATATAAACCAACAGCGATGGTGGCCGAACAGTTAGGCGTGCGACTTACAAGACGCCGACACCGAGTTCGAATCCTCTCGGCCTCGTACCTACGACTCAATAAGTTATGTGCGGATTTGCCATCGCTCAAAACGGTGAAGGAAAACATCGTGAGGAAACCGGCATGCCCAAGAACTGCAACATTCGAGGGCATGCGACATCTACCAACCTGCACTGGGCCAGCGTGGTAGATTACAGCTCATACTCTCTCTCTGAGAGAAGGCCAGAGTCCCAGCAGTGGGAACGTGAAAGGCTGATAATGATGATGATAAACCAACAGTTTTTGCTAATATAAGTACCGGAAGACGCTCTGTAGGTAGCTCGATGACATTGTAAGAGTCGCAGGGAGCCGATGGATGCAAATGGCTAAGAGCCGCACATGGTGGCCTATGTTCAGCAGTGGACTTCTTCCGGCTGATGATGATAAGTATAAAAACACACACATATACATAACACATACATATTATACATTTACAGTTTTTGACCACAAACCGGCACTAGCATCATAGATTTTGACACTTGTTTTTTTTTTGTAGCACTACTGTAATGGGCAAGCGCGCTTACCCTCAGGCGGGTGACTTGCTCATCTCATCACACAGTTAAATAAAAAAAAACATATTCTACGCAAATAAAATCACAGAATTAGCAAGCTGAAGTGGCAGTGGGCTGGTCACATAAGCCGCCGAACCGATAACCGTTGGGGTAGACGTGTTCTTGAGTGGAGAGTGGAGACCGCGACTTGGCAAACGTAGTGTAGGACGCCCTGCGACAAGGTGGAGCGACGACTTGCGCCGAGTGGCTGGCAGTGTTTGGATGAGAAGAGCCGAAGACCGGGCTCAGTGGCGTACCTTGGGAGAGGCCTATGTCCAGCAGACTGATACAGGTTGATGATGATGATGATGATGACGCAAATAATGATTCATAGTCGCATACATCACAGATTTTCTAAAGAGCGTTATGAAAGACAATCCATAGTAACACAGTTTGACCTACATCATAACACAATTGAGAAAACCTACATACACTTCACTGTACGGGATCTTCAACGGAGTATAATGTAGCCATAAGAATATTATCCTAGAATATTAAAAACAAATAGAGCGGGCTAAAACGGCTAGTAGCAACCCCTGTCAACTATTTTTGTTCTAGGGTTGAATTTCTTATACTCTTATACTAGGGCCACACTAACGGGAAATGCCGTTAAATAGCGCGATGATTGACGTTTGACATAAGTGTGGCCACGACATTTGACAACGGCATTCACATTGGCGTTTGACGTTAGTCGATAATGCCCGAGCCACACTAAGGACAACGTCAAGGGAAATGTCAATGCCTATGTTCGCGATTTATATTGCGTTAATTATTAACGCTATTATGTGAGTGGCTACACATGAACGGTCAAAATCCCACTAATATTATAAACGTAAAAGTTTGTAAGTATGGATGGATGGATGTTTGTAACTCTTTCACGCAAAAACTACTGAACGAATCCGAATGAAATTTGGAATGAAATAGCTTATACCCTGGATTAACACATAGGCTACTTTTTATCCCGGAAAAAGTTCCTGCGGGATAACGGGAAGACGCGGGGCGCAACTAGTGTTATTATAATAATGTAGCATCATGTTTTGCCGTAATTGGCGTTTCGTTTAATTTCTGTAATATCACGGGCCGTTTGGAAAATTTCAACGGGCCGTACTTTAAGTATGGCTGAGCTGAAGCCACGACGCCATCATGCCAAGGGCTATTCAAGATATTTGAATAGAGTTAATGGTCATTTTTGGTTTTACTGTCCCACACCAAAGGCTTCTCTTGAGTGTGTGATAAAAATTATTAAATCGTGTGGGTGGTGATGTCTGGTCATTTGGCAAGCCTCTCCTATTTTTCTTTATAGGATACTAGCTATTGCCCGCGGTTTCACCCGTATGGGCTACAGTTTATTGCGATAAAAAGTAGCCTATGTCCTTCTTCAGGGTTCAAACTATCTCTGTGCCAAATTTCATTTAAATCGGTTCTGTAGTTTAGGCGTGAAAGTGAGACAGACCTACAGAGTTACTTTTGCATTTATAATATTAATATATGAAATAATATAATAGGGAGGTAAAGATAGGGATAGAAGGGAAATAGGGATAAAGTAGGGACTAGCTGCACCCTGCGGTTATACCCGCGTTTTCACTGTGATCTCGCATTTTTCCGAGATTAAAAGTATTTCTTATGTTAATCCAGAGTATAAGCCAAGTGTGTTCCAAACATTCGAAATGATATTCATGAGATGATATTGTGGTCCAGCTACAAACCATGCACGATAGTTCCCCCATTGAACCTTAATAGAGTCGACAGTCATAATGACTTTGAAAATGTTATTTTCATGTTTCCGACCGGTCTACAGTCTCTTTGCAGTGTAGGTACACGGAGCCTTAAGCAGCTTAAATGTGACATCGTGGACGTAAGCTAAATTCATAATTTGTACAAACTAAATGAATGTTATATCATATATGTTTATATGTTGTGTCAGCGTCATTGTTTCCCCATAAGTACAATTTGGGAGTTTTCAAGTCAAGAGTGAATAGGTATCTTCTAGGCAAGCATGCTCCATCGTCGGCCACGTCTTCACTTACCATCAGGTGAAACTGTGGTCAAATGATTGCCTATTGTGAATAAAAAAAAAAAAAAAAAAATATTATTTCAAATTATGAAAAGAACAATGAAAAAGTAATAAAGTAGATTTTGTAGAGATCCCAGAGGAGTTAATTGTAGGAAGCCATCAAAATACACAAATCAGAAACATGCAAATGCCGAATTGAAACTAAGTTGTAGTAAATTGAATTTCACGAGCGCGTATCTGCTTTATGTGTATGGGTGTCTACATGTTCGTGTGTGCGTATGCGCTGACATATAAAATTGTAAGGCCAATAGGAAGGTTTACAAAGTTATGTGAGGTAATACAGAAATACAGCAAAAAATTACTCTATGACTTTGATTTGAGACTGCCTCGTTTTTCTTGGTTATTTTCCATTTCAATTTTTGCCCACCAAATGTTACCGCTTGCCACGGCAATGTGCGGCTAAGATATCACCGCGCTACCACGCGGAAAAGCGAAGGTCTTGTGTTCTCGACAGTTTACTCAGAAAAATTGTTTGTTGCATTGGAAAACTAGGATTGCGCACCTACCGCCGCGGCAGGCGAAACCGTGTGTTATCCGGCTCTAATTCTTCATGTAATTTTCAAATAGAAATAAAACTAAATTTGTTGAGACAACGTCGATTTTCCTCGCTCCATGGGACTCTTAAGGAAAACGTTTTGAGGCCCCAAGGGAAAATAGTAACAAAACAAGAGTTCCATTTTCATTGTTTTCTTAATGTTAAAACGCTCAACGGATAAGACAGGCCAATGCATGCGATATCATTATTACACATTTGAGCGTGTGGCGACTGTCGCGTGCGAGTGGCGAGCGAGTGAGCGAATACGAATGATTTGTGATTTTATACGACTTGTTGACGTTATTCGTTCGCCAGGTTTAATTCTGGCCGGAGAGGAAAAAATATCAGCCGACTGGTTGCAACAGGTGTAGTCTATACTAATATATACAAAGAGAAAAGATTTAATTTCATGTTTATTCTGGATAAACTTAAAAAACTATTGAACCAACCCTACTGTTTTAAACTACCATGGTCAAAAACATTAGAATTAGGTTTTATGAACAGTCAACAGTGCCGAAATATCGAGAACTTATACAAAAACAAATACATGGTAATTATCCCGTTATAAAACCTATTGAACCAAATTTGATGAAATTTGGTATGGAGATAGTCTGAACCCACAAGACTAACGTCATACGTTTTTATCCATTGATATCATATTTAGCTCATTTTAAATTTACTTCATGTAATTTGGCCCTTAGATATACTGCATTTTTCAATAAATCATTAAATTAACAAAATTACTTTTTTGAACTCCGTTATTTATTAAATTTTTCAGTTCCCAGTCCAGGTGTAGCGTGGCGCCATCTTCGACCACATCGTCACTTAACATCAGGTGACTTGTGGTCAAACGCTACCCTGTAAATATTTAAAAAAAAAATATTAATAATAATTATCACTGATATTCATTATTTTTTTATTATTATGAAATTATGTTTTTTATGAAACTAATTATCACATACGCGCAAATTACATTTCATTTCTTGTTAATAAAATCCTATCTTCGTTAATACCTAAACCATAAGTTTAAAAAACCAACTAGAGTTAGTTGTTTGAGTCAAAGCAAGCAGAAGTTTAATCAGCCCATATCAAATAAGAGTAAAAGGCTTTTCGATACGTTCCGACAATTTTCAAAGTATTTTCATTAATAGAGATACATTTCAATTTGTAAAAATGCGATACGAGATGGGATTGCAAACGTATGTTTAAAGAAAAAGGAAGCATTACTCTTAGATTCCTAAAATAGATTTAGTTTCTAATCACACTAATATTATTAACTAGCTGCACCCCGCGGTTTCACCCGCGTCTTCCCGTTATCCCGTAGGAACCTTTTCCGGGATAAAAAGTATCCTATGTCCATTTCCTGGTCCTAAACTACCTCCCCACCAATTTTTAACCAAATCGGTTCAGCCATTTTTGAGTTATAAGTAGTGTAACTAACACGACTTTCTTTTATAGATATACTAGCTGCGCCCCGCGGTTTCACCCGCGTGGACTACAAAAAAAAAGGTAACTCTGACCTTCCCGATATGCACACAAAACTTCATCAAAATCGGTCAAGCCGTATCGGAGGAGTATGGCAACGAAAACTGTGACACGAGAATTTTATATATTAGAAGAAGAAGATGCGAAAGCTCAACATATTTGAGTGAAATTTGGAATAATAATAAATAATAATAAATTCATTTATTCTCAGACAATTAAAAACCATAATTACAATTCAAAATTATAAAACACACAAAACAACACAAAAACATTAAACATAAAACAAAAGCAAAATAATAAAATCAACACTACACAAATACAATACAATACAATAAGAATACAATACAAGGCGATAGCTTACACCCTGGATTAATACAACAGTATGTGTGTGTCAACATTCACAGACACACACACACACACACACACACACAAACACACACACACAAACTTTCACATCTTATCTATATCTTCTATATTTATAAAAGAAAGTCGTGTTAGTTACACTACTTATAACTCAAGAACGGCTCAGGAAACGGACATAGGATACTTTTTATCCTGTAAAAGGTTCCTACGGGATAACGGGAAGACGCGGGTGAAACCGCAGGGCGCAGCTAGTTTATAACATAAGTAGGATTTCATTTTTTTCATTATCTTACTTTACACAGTTTGTACACAGTCTTTCCGCTGTGCTACAGATTGCAATCCTTCAAGATGGGTGTGAAAAGAGTTCTTAAAGGTCGGCAACTCCCCTGGTGTTGCAGATGTCCATAGGCGACGGTGACCGCTTTCCATCAGGCGGGCCGTCTGCTTGTTTGCTAATCTATAACAAAAAAAAACTCAGAATCTTATTTCAAAAAGCACAGCTTCTTTCATCAGTTCAGTTGTTGAAATCACAAAAACAACCTGAAAATTGCACCGGACACAATTACACACATACACTATTATTGGTCAGCTGACATTTTCATGCGATCTCTAAACTTTGACGGCAGAACTTCGATTCCCACGCGGTAAAGCCAGCCGTAGTAGAAAACAGTGCAGAAACTTTCAACAATACCGTTTCAACCCGCGAAAGTGTAATAAAAACATTTTAAAATGGAATTATATTTTATCTTACATGATATTACACATACGAGCGTGTCGAGTCTACGTCACTAATCAGTTTTAGGTATTTGACGGAGCCAGCGTAGACCCCCGTAGCGCAAAAAATGCTTGGGAGCAGATTTATTTTTAATAATGACACAAGTGTACGTTTTGACATTTTCAATGCTTTAATTAAACCTTTAAGACTTGAAGCACCGAATAGATATTGTATTACGTACCTGCTTGAAGTACTAATTAGCCACCAAACACAGCTATCAACGTGATCCGGCAGTCTCAATTGACAGCCAATTCTCAATCCAGGCGTAGTGTAGCACCATTTTTCACCACATCACGTGACTTGTAGTCAAACGTTACCCTGTAACATGTCAAAAACCATAATCCTGATTGTTTCGCATCTCTATGATATAAAAAGTACTACTACAAAGTGTAAGAGCAACGGGTTGCGCGAGCTTTCATAAGTTCTGGAGTATAGGTACTGAATAAGATTCTCTACTGTGAAGCGTTGCGAGTTGCTATATAAGCGCAGGCGAAGAGCGGCGCCGAGTAGACACCTGTGAACAGTGGTCAGTGGTAGTACAAGCTGCAACCCTCACGTGAGTACCTATTTTTTTATTTTATTTTTTTCTGAGGAAAAATATAAAAGGCTATATATATTATTGGGGCGGTCGAAAGATATTGGCTATTTTTTTCCAAATTGAATTTCGTGGTTTCTTTTTCTGCCACATCATAATTATGTGCATAGTTTTGTAGCTTTTTTAAATAAACTGACTATCATAAATTTTTGATTATTAGAAAAATGAAAATCTTGTTTATTGTTTTAAATTAATTGCCACAATATATACATAAGTATACATAAGTAGTTTTTTAACTAAAATCCAATAAAAAAGATAATTCGACCAAACAAATTTATTTTAAAATCGCATTGATACAATTGTAAAGATCTTATATTATTATTTTCTATAAAAGACCAAAAATACAGTATCGTCACTATACATTAGAAACAAACTATCATATTTTGTTTTTCAAACTAAGCAACGTTTATTCAACAAACAATGATGGTGTTGATTTCTAGCAGTTCACCACCTTTCAATTGGTCACCAAACACTACCAAAAGGTTTGTTCCGGCAAATTCACTGTCAGTACTCTAGCATAGAGTGTAAACACAATCTCATCATCGTCAACACATATCATTGATGATTCAATTAAATTAGATAGTGCCAGAAAATCCTAGTATAGAAAACTCTGGTATAAATTGCTAAAAACATTTAGTTTTTAAAAAAACCCGATAAATCCAATTTAGCTTTACGATGTGAAGCGTTGAAGTCTTTTCAACGGGATTTATATAACTCTGTATAATTTTAGGTAAACCAGGTCTAAGAAGTATTCAAAAATACTATTGAAATTATCAATTTTAAGATTATAATCTCCCAGAAACAAACGAGAATAGAAACTAGGCCTATGCACGTTCTCTGGCGAGAATCGAGGCCCGCTAGCATAAAATGATACTGAAAACTTTTTCTTTTTTTGTATACGGGCTCAACAAGAATTATTAAATGAGTTAGAAATCTAAATCTGACACATACTAGTTTATTTCTAGACGTTTTTTTATTATTCGAAGACAAAAGCTGCTCTCAACAGGGTGATCTGAATATTGGCTTTAAATAATTAAATGTAAAAATTTGATCACAGAGAATATTTCTAAGAAGGATAACGTTTTTCTGGGATCACATATAGAACCGCGGACATCACTCATGTATACAATTCTATTTTTGTACATTTTGGTAAACATAATCCATTAAATTAATATGATTACCCTTTTGATGTCAGGCCAAAAATATTGACAGAAAGAATAAGTTTAGCTATGTTCGAAACCTTTTAGCTATCCCACTTTTGTAAGCTTTACATGTGTTCAAATATCTCTGATAATTGTTATAATTATAATAGTCTATTTTTATCCATCGAGCACAATGTAAGGATAAAGCAATTTAAAGAAATTAAGCAGTACTTACGAGTAAAGGGCCTTCCGAATTTATACGTTCGAAGTTGTGTGAAATCCAAGGCTTGTCGATAGCTAAATTTCGAGTTCATAAAATACGAAATCGTATAAAAAAAGCTTATTATAACATTAGTTGTGCCCCGCGGTGTCCCGTTATCCTGCGGATACCTTTTTCTGGGATAAAAAATACCCTATGTTTTAATCCAGGTTAAAAGCTATCTTCATTCAAAACTTCATCAAAATCGGTCTTGTAGTTACGGTGAGACGTGGTAACAAACATTCACACACACCCCGCATACACAAACTAAACTAACTAAATAAAAGAGTAAACTATTTTTACACTTGACCATCAACTAAAAACTGGAAAAAACTCACTTAGTTAGACTTTAACTTCATACATAACAAGTTATAGCGATGATGGCTCAGT
Organism: Opisthograptis luteolata; assembly: GCA_931315375.2. Taxonomy (NCBI): domain Eukaryota; kingdom Metazoa; phylum Arthropoda; class Insecta; order Lepidoptera; family Geometridae; genus Opisthograptis; species Opisthograptis luteolata. The sequence goes on from OV928042.1 coordinate 11,323,072, forward strand.
GGTAGTGACGTCGGCTTGCGATCCGTAGGACGTGGGTTCGAATCCTACAATGAGCTTGAGCTTTCGGTGAAGGAAAACATCGTGATGAAACCATAGCTTGGTGGCAGGGCATTTTCTAGTACTCGCCTGGCTAGCTACCACCCTCTTGTTAAGAATCTGTCGCCAAGCACCTATCGGTGTGTTCCGGCAGCCTCACTTGAGAGCCAGTTCCCAGTCCAGGTGTAGCGTGGCGCCATCTTCGACCACATCGTCACTTAACATCAGGTGACTTGTGGTCAAACGTTACCCTCTAAATAGTAAAAAAAAAAAAAAGTTATCAATGTTTGATCAAAGTGGGAAAGCCAATGTCAAAGGTTCAAATCATCCGATGTAACCCCATAAGCCTTTGTTTGACTTTAAAAGCACTATGACAAAGGTTTATCCTACGAAGCTGAGGCATGACAATTTTCTTTAGGTACTAGCTACCCGCTAAGAATTTTCATTTAAAAAATTAGTTAAAAATTCATTCAAATGAGCTGTGAAAGTTTGAAAAAATATTTTTACTTGTATGCACAGCCGCAGGGCGAAAGGCAATATTCCTTGAAAGGTTTTTGGCCTCTCTTTTGGCAGTATAACTAAAACTAGGTGCCTACTTTCATAGACTAGACATCAGACGATCATACTCATTGGCACATTTCCAAAGAAAACAAAAGTTCATTAATCATAAATCAATCGGAGATAAAATAATGAATCATGTCTCAATGACTCTACATCCCAAGTGCGTACCTTCTTAAATTAATATCTAAGATCTTGAGCAAGTGACGTCACCATTTCCTCATCCGAGGCAGAATAAATGGTTTCCCTCTAAAGAATAAAAACGCTCCCATTCTTAACCCAGAAGATATAATAGTTGTCTCACCGGTTACAGACATGCTAATGCATTGTTAAAATAAACGCTGCTTTCTGTGTGGGATGACGATGGGTATAAAACAAAGGAGAATGCGGGGGCTCCATTTTTTTTTTTTATTCCAAGCGTAAAGTTAGGTATATAATGTGACGTGAATACACCTTCAAAATACTTCCAAAGTTTGAGGCAATTTAGAAAACTAATGATAACAAAATCGGGGGACACAGTTTGATGCTGCAGATACATCCAAAATGTGATTACACCACTCGATAGCTAAGAGATCAAAGGTTTCACGACGTAGAGTGAAGGACTGTGACGCATCGCTTACAGTGGAGGCGTAAACTCCACCATTTTGAGGTCGTTTCGCTGTGTCAAATAAGATACTAATACTATATACATATACAAAGCACAAACCTTGAAAATTTTTATATTACCGAAATTTGATTGATCAAAAAAATAAGCCTAACGGCCGTTCCCAATAACTGATCTATCCACGGTTTGCCTTACTCGAGATAGAACTTAGCATTACTTCTATGGAGCTTTTGTCAAATTTCTATCTCCAGTAGGGCAAACTGTGGATAGATAGATTATTGGGAACGGACGTTAATGGCAGCTGGAAAGCCTTATTAGTGACAACTAGGTATTGATAGATTCAAATATTCAAATGCCGGCCGCAACGATCATTTCCTCTGAAACTAAGTTTGACCACCAACTCTCTGGTCTTGAAGATCAACGCCATGTAATGAGTCAGGATATTTAACTCGTCTCTAACTCAGTGATTGATATTTTTTTTAATTCTTAGAACCTCTTGGTTAAGCGACAAAAAGTGCACCATCAAAACGCTTCCTCTCATGATTTAAGTCGTAACTTGCGTGCTGATTATTATCTCCGTGTACTTTTTCTGCGGAAACCAACCTTTTCATGTTACTGAAGACGGTAAACTAAAGAAGAAGAAGTTAGAGATAAACTACAGAAATAACTGTCTGTATCAGTTTTATAATATTAAAATCTTTTCCAGTTGCAACTACATACTTCATTGCTTCAACATAAAGTTTACCAAACGAAACTTCTTCTACGGAAAGGTTTTTTTTTACCATTTGCAACATTTGAGTTGGTTCCTACATAAATAGGTTTACCGAATGAGACTTTCCGTCGGATTGTAGCCTTAATTTCATCGCAATGAAATTAATTTATTAATCGCTTTGTTTAATTTATTTAATTCGCTATTCATTTGTCTTGACTGGTGATTGTATTAATAAATAATAAGTAATGAGGCTTTCGATGGTTAGGAAGTACGCAGGTACCACTACCCTGATTCCAACTGATATTTGGGGTAAATTAACAAACATATTTTTGTAGAAGTTGCCAGCTATGTTGTATATCTGTTGAACTTTAAGGTTTAAGTGACAATGTGATCGAAGATAGCGCAACGCTACACTCATGATTGTGAGCTATCTGTCAAGTGAGGCTGCCGGAACACACTGTCAGCAGTGCTTGGAGACAGATTTTTAACTTGAGGTTAATAAATAGCCAGGCAGCACTAGAAAATGCTCTAAACGCCCAAGCTATGGATTCATCGCTTTGGGGCGTAAAATGATGTACAAAATTTACCGGGAAAAAACAATTTCACGAACAATTTTCGATTTAAGGACGAAAGCTCATTAATTAGGGATGTTAACCATTTTTCGGAATAGCTTTTATTTTAAAGATTGACTCTTGTTTACTATAAAAAATATTTTATTTAAAATTATTAGTATTTTCGATGAGAAAATATACAAAATTAGAGTAATTATGAATTTTTCCGCCAAAACACTAACAACTGTCTCGTGATTGACATGACGTCACTGACCGAAAAACACGATGGTCGCGATTCGTAACCATACCACCGCGCTGACCCCCGACGCCGACCCGCGGCTACCGACGCGCGGGCAACCATCGAAGCACAAATCGCCTGAGTGGTTAGTGACGTAAGAAGCTCTTTTTGGTGTTTGCAGTCACGTGACAAAAGATTATAAATATAGCATTTAAAATCATTTTTATTTAAATTATTAAGTTATATTTAAATACAAAAATATGTTTTTCGATATCCTAAAAATACAAACTAAAATAAAAGTAAGATTAAACATTATTTTGTAATTAGTGTTAACATCCCTATTTGTTATTTTACATACAGTCCAGTAGCTAAAAAATCTAAACAAATTTGTTTACAAACCGATCGCTTACGCCTAATTGTAGCTACGGGAAGTTTTTATAATTAATTATATTTAAGTGAAAAATAAAAAAAAACAGCAGCTATAAATTCCTATCCTTAGTAACTTTATAAATGCGAAAGTTACTCTGTCTGTCTGGCTTTCACACCTAAACTGCTAAACCGATTTAAACAAAATTGAGTACAGAGATAGTCAAAAGCCCGAGAAAGGACATAGGCTACTTTTTATCGCGATAAACTGTAGCCCACAAGGGTAAAACCGCGGGGAACAGCTAGTATTAAGCAAGTAAGGATATTAAGTAAGGAATATTATTGCTTGACTTTCCCGAAGGATATCTTCGCGAAGTTTATAGAAACTAATTAGATAAAGTTGCCACAAACTAAGTACGTAGCTAACTTCTGACTTGTACTATTTGTGGGCTAATTAGACAGTAATCTAGAAGAGAGTCTAGGTTCTAAATTTAACTCGTTTTTTTTAAATATATTTATTGACTACCGACCCGCCCCGGTTTTGCAAGGTAAAGGTTTTGATAACCAGAAGCTTTCTCCAAATTCGTTTGATAATTAATGTTGTGGGCTTTATGTAGACATAATGGAAGCCTACATTACATCTGCTCAAAGGAAACCGTTTAGCCAGCGTAAACCAATAAAGCAGCACTAACTCTCAAGTGAGGCTGTTGAAACATACCGATAGATGTTTGACGACTGTTCAAAGATCAAAGTTCAAAATTCTTTGTTTAATAAGATACATATTATGATCACTTTAAAACGTCAAACTTGGTCGCGCCGCTGTTCACGCTAGTCGACGGAGGCACCATCTAGGCACGAACTGTTAAAGTTAGTGCAATATGCGTACCCAAAATAAGACTAGCTACGCCTGTTCCAACCTCATTACGCCGGCAAAAGAACAGGCAAAAACGCCCGGCAGGTAATTTTTTGGGCGCGATCACATTTACAATTTTAATCTTACTACTAATTGATTTAATTGGAGCATAGATTCCTAACTTGAGGGTAATAGAGCTAGTCAAGCAAATACTAGAAAACGCTCTACCACCAAGCCAAATATAAAGCAAATTAGAAATTAAAAACCAAACATTTCGACTTAGAAAGCTCACATTACAAACACTATTATTGTTACCGCAAAATATTTGGTATCATAGAAATGGAATTGAAATACTAAAATGCCTAATGTATTTAAAAGTTGTTTGCTATTTCACAATAACATTAAATTGTTTTTTCTCTAAATAATAATATTTACTGTTAGCTGCATAAATTACTTATTCATTCATTTTGTAGAGTAGGCGTTTTTGTATTTCTGAACAGAGCGTGCTGATTTCTCAGTGTAGACTATGTATAATGTGTTCCTCGGGGTTTCACTCCCGTGAACTGTTTATAGCAAAAAAGTATCCTATAAACTTCCTCAGGGTTCAAAAATTCTAAAATAAAAAAGTGTTTTAAAAGTAGTCTAAGTTACTCCATATATCACCATACAATATATTATATCTGTCTTTGTTACCTTTTCTCACCTAAACTGCAGAGCTGATCTTGATGGTATTTGGTATGGAGATGGTTTGAACCCTGGAGAAGGCTACTAGGACTAGGATACTAGGACTAGAATACTAGGACTAGGATACTAGGACTAGGATACTAGTACTAGGATACTAGGACTAGGATACTAGGACTAGGATACTAGGACTAGGATGATAGTACTAGGATACTAGGACTAGGATACTAGGACTAGGATACTAGGACCCTCCGCACACGGCGTCGTAGCACTCGTAGCGTAAGCGTGTTGTAAGACGCGCGTAGTACGAGAGCAAAATAAGCACGTATTTGTTGAAACAAGTCCGCAGACGAAGCGGTATTGCAGCGAGGAGTATGCAACACCGCTGCTTCGCTTCTTCCGCCTCTTACGATACGCTTACGCCACGACGCCGTGTGCGGAGGGGTTTATGCTTATTAATATTTCTTTCTTATTCTTATTCATTTTGTTCCAGTAAACACAAAGCTGCAATGATAAAGGACAAGAACAGCAGGGGGCCCGCGGCCGCGACCGCCGCACGCATCTTTGCACTCCTTCTCGTCATATGTCTGGTTGAGTGCGCTTCAGGTAAGAAGTTAATGAACACACTTATACTTGGACACACTATGTACTTGTAATACTTGTGTATGAGCGATGGTTACCGAATGGCAACGCGAGCGCCATACAAGGCGCAGTTACTGAGTCCTCTCGAGCCCGCAAAGTTACCTATGTGTGGTTTGCCATCGCTCAAAAACGGCGAAGGAAAACATCATCGTGAGGAAAACGGCATGTCCAAGTACCACAACATAAATACGTATAATAATATTTAAAATATCTAAAAAACACACTTGTATTACGAATTGTTTAGTGGTTGCCGGCTACCTTCTATTTATAACGATGATGGCTCAGTGGTAGTGACGTCGGCTTGCGACCTGTATGTAGGACGTGGGTTTGAATCCTACAATGAGCTTGAGCTTTCGGTGAAGGAAAACATCGTGATGAAACCATATCTTGGTGGTAGGGTATTTTCTAGTACTCGCCTGGCTAGCTACCACCCTCTTGTTAAGAATCTGTCGCCAAGCACCTATCGGTGTGTTCCGGCAGCCTCACTTGAGAGCCAGTTCCCAGTCCAGGTGTAGCGTGGCGCCATCTTCGACCACATCGTCACTTCACATCAGGTGACTTGTGGTCAAACGCTACCCTGTAAAGAGTAAAAAAAAAAAAAAAAATCTGAGAAACTTTTAGGAAATTACATTTTAACTATACTTTTGCCGCTGACTGTACCATTTAGGGTTGCCAAACACACAGTTTAAAACAGTGCAATACTTTTTTTACTAATACTGTTTCCTGTTCAACAAAAATAAAGTACCTATATATTTTATAGCCTAGGTACTGTATTTTTTTTAGTCTTACGATTGAAATTTATGGCATTATTCCATTTCCTTTAGCTCAGTTAGAAAGGATGTTTTCTGTAATAAATGCTAATTGGAAGGAGGACGAAATAGAGTACTAATAAATTAATAAAAAATGAGCCACTCAATTATTGTAATTTTGATTTTAAATTTAGTGAGGCATAAGAAGTCTTAAAATATGACATGAAATTTTAGAGCGCGCGCTTTGATAAAAATAAATTAATCATAAAAGAAATAAAATACGTATGTACTGCTTTTTTCCAAAATATAAAACAAACAGAAGGCCAGAGTCCCAGTAGTGGAAACGTAAATGCTGATGATGATGATGGTGATGATGATTACACACACTCACTCACTCTCTACCTTTATAATGACATTAGAGTGATGATGTTGACTCACGCTTCAAAATTAGAAAAATCCTGCGATGACAGTTATAACTTCATTAAATAAATAAATAACTTTCCACCTGTCTCAATTCCGTATTCCTTCACAATTTTCCTAATAACTTTTTTAACAAACCCGATGGCTTTTGTATTTCTTCGCAGTTTTCCTAATAACCTTAACAGACCCGGTGGCTTTTGGGCCATGTTACTTATTTCCCGGCGTGGGTTCATAACACCCATCACATTTGTTTGAATATGACGACTGATCCCTGTAAATCTGAGTGCGCCTACTTTAAATCTCATTTCTGCCTTTTACGAATGAAACTGGCTTACCTTAATATGGCTTATATGACGTCAAACGAGTATGAAATGTGTACTATAAAAAAATATGATGTAGTAAGTAATCTTTGTTTTGTGAAATCTTTGTTAGGTGCCGCGCTTCTCCTGGATTGAGAAGGCCATTGTGCTGATTTGAGAACATTTGTGTCAAGATTTGCACGTCCATCTTATTATCTGACTTGCTATCTTCTAGGCAAGCATGCCCCATCATCAACCTCGTCACCTATTACCATCACTTGAGACTGGATCAAATAAAACTACTTTTCACTTAACCTTCGCTTTTACAAGAAATATAATCATAACTGTGAGTTGGAGCAAAATATAGGAAACAACACTTTCGTACTAAAGTTGCTTAGTCACACAATCTACCTCTTGGGAACCAAAAACATTGCCAAATGCTTACGTACACAGAAAAATCACAAACAAATGATTGATTTTGATCACGCACCAAACAATGAAAATAAGATTTACAGATGTACTTCCACGTCCAATAGCAAAACTTATAGCAAAGTTATATAAAATTCAAGTGCCGTTTTAGTAGTGTCAAGGGAATGTAAACATGATCATTATTCAGTTGTGTCTATATAAATATAAAACTGAGTTAACAAGTTTTGTGGTCAACTTATTTTTGATGTGTTAGGCTTCAACTCTAAGATCTTTCCTTTCATTTCGCTCTATTGAGGTTAAACAATATAGAATTAGCTATCGCTTTTGTGCGTTATAGGAGATACTTTGAGCCACTGTCTCTACCATTTGAATAAGCGTTCTTCAACCTTAGATGGTGTAATTCTCGAAGGGTTGATGGCTCAGTGGTAGTAGCATTCACTTGCTTGAGACCAGTAAGTCGTCGGTTTGAATTTTATTTAGTTTTATTTTATTTTTAATTTATTTGCATAAACATGGGGTACACAATAAAGGGTGTTAGAACAAAATAGTTAGATCGCCATATTTTAACCTTTCGGTGTGCAAATTGGGTTGCAATATAATAACAGCTCAAGTACATTAATCATCAATTTTCCATGCATGAATAATTATCAAATTTTATAGCAGTTACAATTATAATAGTTAACAATAAATCTAAATGTCTTGGAATGAAGCTATGTCAAATGAAAAGATTAATTAGAATTCTACAATGAACTTGAGCTTTCAGTGAAGGAAGGCATCGCGATGAAACCATTGCTTAGTGATGGTAGGGCATTGTCTAATGCTCGCCTGGCTACGTCTTTCGCTGGTAGCGTTTGATCACAAGTCACCTGATGTCACGCTACACCTTGCTAGGGAACTGGCTCTAAAGTGAGGCTGCCGGAACACACCGATAAGTGCTTGGTGACATGGTGAAAGATTCTTAACTTGAACTCCACCAAATTATGATTCCGTAGCACTGAATTGAACAAGATAATTATTATACTGTTTTAAACTAACATCGTCAATAACATTAGAATTGGGTTTAAAATGGGGTAATTGCCATATATTAAATTTGTTTTTGTTTGAGTTCTCAATATTTCGGCACTGTTCCAAACGCCAAGATCACGAGAATTCAAACAAATACATCGTAATTATCCCGTTTCAAAACCTGATTCGAATAATCATTATTGATTCGTGAGAACTACCTACAAGTTTTAGATGTTTTAGGCAAGATTTTGTGGCAGTTCCCTTTCAGTTTTCAACTTGTAATGGGACTCGTAGCCAAACAAATAACCCGGCCTCCATCGCATCGGTTCCAATTAGTTATGATGCTTCAATAAACAATTGGTCTTTATGAATGAAGTGCTGTCGATTTGTTAAGAGTCCAATGCCAATTTTGGATTCTGTACATTGAAAACCGACTGTTAGATTTACCAATATATTATTGTTGTAAGATGATTTATTTTGAGATTTAATAATTGGTGTCCTTGTGTCGTCGTAATTAGTACCTTTTCATTGTCTCACTATTTTTTAAACGTGGTAAGGCGTGAGATGTGTTTCGCAGAGATATTGTTGTGTTCGGACAAAATGTTTTATTTTTGCAAAAAGATAGTTTACTTTATATTTATGTGGGTCAACTTCATTGCAAAATTTTGATCATATTAGATTAATCTTAAGCTTCATGTTTTCTATACTATGGTAGGTATATTCGAGATCACACTCATGTCTACCAATAAATCTGCCCATAAAACGACTTTATCAACCATATTAAATCCGTCATTTAATGGCCACATAAAAACTAGCAAACATTCAAACATTTGCTTTGCTGTTACAAAGTTCCCCTACTAGCTCTAACTACACTTATCTATTCTAGAATGATGTACTGGATGAGACTTTTTAGATTTTACGGCGCTGAAACTCCTCAATGGATTTAAATGAAATTTGAAATGAAGATAGAGCTTATACCTTGAAATAACACATAGATGTTGGAATCTGATTCCTTTGGGATAGCTGGAAAAGCGCGGCAGCTAGTTTCATATTAAACTTATCTCGAATAATTACTTTATCAGTACCCATATAAAAACATTTTAAACCCCCAGCACCAAAATTCCAAATTCACTAGTGACAAGCACACATACATCCATCCACCACTACCAAGTGTGCAAGGATGCAAAGATTCAAGGATACAAGGTTGCAAGAATGCAAAAAGCAAAGATTGCTAGGAAGAACTGAGGACAAATATTAGACTTCAGCGGTCAAGGGCAATAACTGTGCCAAGTTGTCGTAGAAGTAAGGGACGATTAGAACACGATCATTTATATTTACACAGCGGTCGGACCCTTTCAAACTTCCTCGATAACATTGCAAAGTAGCACCTTTGGTGAAGAAAATTCGATAGTTACACAGCCTCTGTTATCATTAGCAACAATCAAACCAACCCCGTTTTGCTTCCCCTGTTTCATTTCAAATTTCACCTGCCTAACTCTGAAGTATCTCAATAGTAAATAATAAACTAATTTTGAATTCAGTTCTGTGAGTTAACGCAATCAGTGGGATAGCATTAGCATATTTCATACGTTAACTTATCGGTGAAATGTTTCCATTTCTCGTTAAAAGGCTGCGAACTTTGTGAGCAAATTTCGCTTAAATTGTATCGTTTTGCAAATAGCTCTTCGGATCTTTGGAAGGGAGGAATAGATCAGACAGACGGAAGGTTTCCACTAACGGCCGGTTTCAATAACCTATCTATCGATGGTTTGTTCTACTAGAGATAGAATAGACGTGATAGACGGACAGACAGAGCGACATGAGAGATTTGTAATAAGGATTCCGTTTTCATCGGATGTACGGAACCCTAATTAGACTGCCTGGCTGCTGCTTTTTAATTTTGCCTTTACATGTGAAATGTAAAAGATTATTTATCGTGCGCTTTGAATTTATTCAGTGAAAACGATTTATTGAAAAATTATTAAAAAAAAAATTTTTTTTATTTGAAAAAAAATAGGTACAAATACTTAAGTTTGTGACGTGGAAGTTGAGGTAGGTCTCGCACGTCATGTCACAGAACAATTACACGTTCGTGGAAACTACTTTACATATTAATTAATTCAAAAGTTAAATGAATTAAAAATTAACTATGAAGGTTTCTATGAAATAGTAAAACTGTTTAAAAATTATGCCTAAAGTCATAGAGCATCGTAAAGGATGGATTGGGATTTTGTCGGAGTTACAAAAAAGATTTGATTCCATTTTGATAGTCTCATTTCTTCCTAGAACAAGGTAAGAAACCTTATTTCATAAGAAAAACGTTTTAATTTTTGCCTATCTACAGCCTATCCTATCGTTCGTCTTTTAACTAGCGGTTTTACTCACGTTGAAATTTCCACAGAAAACCATGCATTTTTTCGGAATAAAATTTAGTCTGTCAGTTTTCAGCCCGTAAAGTGTTTTAAAAATCATGTCGATCCGTTGCACCATTGTTACGCGAAAGTTTAAAAACCTAACAAAGCACAATTTAGGGTTTATAATATTAAAATAATATATTTCCAATATGACACGTCCATCTTAATGCGCGTTTTCCATAAAAACTTTGTCATATTTGATCCGTCTAAAGGGTGATTTTCAAAAAATACTTTCTTACCAGCATTGTAGAGGCTGCCAAAGGTAGTTGAAAATGTCCTGTTTCTAGGACATACGGTTGAGGCTGTACTTTGATACCTATGTCTAAGAATGATAAAGAACTTTGAATTTCAGACAGTGTATTCTCTATCTATTTACGCCCGAAAATAATAATCGATCCTGATCCATTTTTGCGGTTTTGGATTGATATGTCATGTCATCATATGTCATTTCAGCGGTAAATCGTGACATATTGATTGACATATCGATCCAAAATCGCGCAAAACGGATCAGGATCGATTATTAATTTCGCCATTGTACTGAAATGAGTTTTCAAAAAAGGACCTCTTCAAAACTGCGAGCACACTATTAACTATAATCGCGAATAAAACAGCAATACAATACAATTGAACGCTGATTCCAATTCAAACACGTCGTTAAGCAGACAGAACAATACAGAGAGAAGCAATTTGAGCCGCTCAACAGCGCATGAAAGCATTTTAAAAGCAGTTTTAACAGCACGAACGACGCTTTCACAGCGGGCGCCCGTTTCCGACTATCACCGCAAACAATACTACAGCTGCGTACGGATAGCGCGTTCCAGTGTTACGCGTAGACGGAATACGCCCACGCGGATACGCGTACAGCTGCAGTTCGTCCGCTGTGAACCTGAACGCAAGGTGAATCGGTCCGTAGCACTACGCGAGCTCGGATAGTTCTTTTGGAATCCAAATGTCGGTCGCGCGTCCTCTTTCCACGCGACCAAAAACCGACAAACGGCAGCTCGCGCAGCACGCGTTCTCTCAGTGTATACGCGTAGCTGCACTTGTTCCAGGACACGCGTAACCGACTACGCTAACTAATTTACGCGGAATTCGTTCGCAGCTTACTAATTCCCTCTATTTCATCCACAGAGCAGAGAATTAACAGAGGTAGCAAGCCCTCGATCTTTGTAGAGAAAATCAACGGATGGCGCAGTCAACGCGGAGGTATGTCACGTAAAGCATGCATTTAAAGCACAGTAGCGTAGACAAGCACTTAATTTCAAATGCTACCTCTGGTTGGTTCTCTACTCTACGCTCGTAGTTCTTGTAGCTTGTTATGGATTATCAGTTTATGGGAAACATGAGCAATGGCGGTTGCTATGCATGGAGTTTGCATACTGATTCAGTAATTATGGTTATGCTTTTTCACAGAAGCGAGTAGTGTTTTTAATTGCTTCGAATGGTGGAATAAATTGTTCTGGTAAAGTGCATTGTCAAGGGTAATTTTCGCGATGTACTTACAGTTTTATGGGGAATATTTGAGGACACTTGAATTATGCAATTTCCAGGTATACCTGCATGATTCCGTGAATTGGACAAAACGTGTAATAATTTCATTCATTCATTCATTTAATAGGTTGGTATTACTTAGGCTGTAATTATAGGCTTTCGTAAACGTTTTTTCATCATTACAAGGCACTATTATTCATCATATTACATAACACTACTATTTGTATCTCACTAAATGTAATGGAGTCCTTCAAGATGGGTGTGAAAAGAGTTCACAATGTCCATAAGAGACGGTTAAGGCGCTGGTTCCCAAACTAAGCTGAAACGGGATTAATTAAAACTATCTCACTGTGTAATTTTGGTCTAAAAATATCTAATAAAAACATATGTTAATCTACTTGACATAAATAGCAGAACACCTTCAGGCCGAAAAATGCAAAAAATATATTTATATATTGAAAAAAAATGTGCAAAGTGCCCCATTTTCTTAAAGTTTAATACTACTTTACTCCTAAACTATATATGCAACAAAGACCTGTTAATACCATCAGCGTATTAAGAAATATAATACCCAAAACACCTTCAGGGCATTTTTTGAAAATACTGCTTTAATTATTTTTTGCGAATTTTTTTCGTATTTCATACTCGCAAATCGCCAAGTCAGTCTCTCATAAAGTCAGTGCGGGCTGCTTTCACCTGATCAAGCAAGGTCAACGACGTATGGCAGGGCCTTAATACATACCATCAGGCAATGCGTCTGCTAGTTTGCCACTCTAATAGATATACCACTAGTCATCTGATGTTAAGCGATGATATAGTCAAAGGTTACGCCTGAATTGGCTTTCAAGTGACACTGTCGAAACACACGAATAACGGTACTTGGCGACAAACTCTTAGTGACCTGGAGAGCACTAAAAATGCCCTAACAACAAGCTATGGTTTTAACTAAAGGTTTTTTCCTTCACCTTCACAAGTGTAAGGTTAAGTAAATATGTTTTTATCTGAATGCTCCAGCAAGAGGGAAATGTTTTTCAAGTGTATACTGTATAACATGAGTATTTATGTAAGTTCTAGTAGGTACTCTAGTAGTCATCGACAAAAGTAGCTGATCGTTCTCGATTTTTCAAATGTGTTTCATATCAGTAATTATTATTGTTTTTTTTACATTTTACATGGAATCATTTTGACCACAACATAACACACCTGATTTTAGGTGATGATGAGGTCAAACATTGGTGTCTGAGATGATGAGTATAATAGAAAAAAGTGTGATTGTTCAGCGACTTTTGTCGTTGACTGTACATGTCTATTTATTTGACAAGCTCTGGACTATTAACGGTATGAGGTGTTAGAGTTGTCTCTATTTAAGCCTCTTCAGCGTAAAGAAATAACAAACTTACACACTGATTCACAAACTTTCGCAATTATACTAGCAGCTGTGCCCGTGGTTTCACTCGCGTGGGCTACACATTATCGCGATAAAATGTTGTTTTTTTTTCTGGTGGAACCACCTTTATCACTTAGGGGTTTAATAAATAGCCTACGACCTATTCTCAGACCTCAAACTCAAACTCAAACTCAAAACTTTTTTATTTAATAGGATACATTGCGATCACTTTAAAACGTCAACTTAAAACTAGCTACGCCTGTTCCAACCTCCTTACGCCGGCAAAAGAACAGGCAAGAAACGCCCGGCAGGTAATTTTTTTGGTGCGATCACATTGACAATTTTATTCTTATTACTAATTGATTGAATTGGAGCAAGTTCACTAAAATCCCAAGCTTTTTTTTGTCATCTAATCGATATTTTTTATTTAGCTTTACTAATAAGAAGATTTCTCTTGTTTGGTTGTACACATTGGGATATGGGAACATGAATATTAACGAGGTGCGGGATCACAACCAAAGCAGACCAGACCCCACAAGCAGCACCCGTTCACGAGTTGACGCACCACCTACCAGATATACTAACTTTCATAAAAATCGGTCAAGCCGTTTCGGAGGAGTTCGAAGGCAAACACTTTGACACGAGATTTTTATACATTAGAAGATTAGACTCGAAATAGTTAAGCCTATTTTAAATTTTAGTTTTCACAGTGAAAGCAATCGTCCATGTTAATTTTCAGAGCGTGAGTATATTGTAGGTATGTACTTAGGTACTCGTATAGTATTTTATTACGTCCTCTCGGCTACTCCAACAAAGTTACCTATGAATATGACATATCATGTGCCACTTTTTATTAAAAATCGTGCATATATATACATATATGGCTGGTGTTAAACTTCCAGGCTCTGAAGCCTTATTTCGCTCTAGAAGGAGTTAAGATATAAAAAAAAATAAAAAAATAGAAATAGAAAGAAAAATAAAATAATAATAGAAAATAGAAATAAAAGGGAATAGAAAAGAAAAAAAATAGATTAGTAAAAAAAAATAGTAATAAAAGAGAATAGAAAAGAAAAAAAAAATAGATTAGTAAAAAAAAAATATAATAGAAAAATCAAATCTATGTTCTATTGGAATAGAATAGTTTTTTCTTAGAAATAGTAGACATAACTGTATTTTGTTTTCGTTTCGGTTTTCAATGTGTATAGTATTTTATCTTACAAAACTGTTTATTACTCTAAACTAACTAACTAACTGAGATGGCGCAACGACCCAAAGTGAGTCTTGGCCTCCGATAACAAAAGACGCCACTTCGGTCTGTCCTGCGCCACCTCCTGCCAGGCCTCCACCTGGAGCTCGCGCAAATCCTTCGTGACTTCGTCTTTCCAGCGATATCTGGGACGGCCGACAAGGCGACGGCCACTCGGTCGGCCGGTTGTCGGTTTATTACTCTAGTTAATTTTTTTTATTTTTACTTTATACACAGTAACTTTTGACCACAAGGCACTCGCCCAGGCGATTTCTAGAAAATGCCCTTCCACCAAGATATAGTTTCATCACGATGTTTTTCTTCACCCAAAGCTTTAGCTCGTTGTAGGATTCGAAATCACAGCCTAACTTTTCATTACTTTACATTAGCATTTTCTTTCATCAAAATTTTGTGGTATATCATAATATGTAATGGGTAGTGTTTGTAGTTAATATGAGAAAAATATTTATATGCATACTAAAACTTTATAAACGTGTCTGTACATTTTTTATGTTATAATAACGTTTACATTTAGCTTGATTTTGTGTAATATCATAATAACTTGTAACGCTAGTGTTTGTAGTTAAAATGAGAAATATATTATACATTCTTGGATATTTGTATCTATTTGTATATTTATTTCTCTATTTATGTATATTGTTGTCTAGAACCTACCCATAACACAAGTTTCGAGCTTAATTTGGGGCTAGGTCAATTTGTGTGCAATGGTCCCCCGATATTAATTAATTTACTTATTTATTTATTTATTTATTTATGCATACTAAAAATTTATAAACACACGTAGAAACGCTTTTTATTTTTTGATTTCATTTACTTTTCGCTGTAGATAAATGAGAAAAAAAATACGCCTACTAATGAGAGATAGAGAGACTATGGGCCATAAATAATCCACCTCGCGGGCCTAGTGCAGGTTATAGGTTGGGTAGGCTTTTGGCCAGACCTACTATCGAAGTTTTCAGACCGCGTTGAAGCCTCCGACATAGTCTAACGACAGCTATTATAAGACAACAACCGCGACCGACGACTTAACGTGCTCTCCGAAGCATGGAAGCGCTCAATCAGTCAGCTCAATATATAAGTAGAGTTGATCTATCTAAATCTATCTACCTATGTCGTAGGTGACAGTATGACAAAAGCTGTCGCTTAATTCCCGACTTCAATACTCATTTGACCTGAAAAGGGTTCTGTACGTCATATTCAAGCACGCATTCAAAGGAATTCTCGTATTATGAGCCCTCGGGGAAATCTTTATGCATCAGAACAGATTTATGCTCCAATACCGCCTACAAACGGATTGAACTTGTATAAAATAACGGATTTGATGAATATTGATTGTGATTTAAAAGCATAGAAGGGCTTTAAGGTGACATGATCTATTTCCAGCAGTGGCGCTTTACTAGAGCTATACACGAACTTCAATTTTAAAAGAAAAGTTGAAATCACTTTTAACAACTTTATTTCGATTTCTTACACTCGTACACATGAACACATAATGAATACAACAATGGTGTCGATTCGGTTTTGCATTCTCTAAAACTAAACTAAGTTTGACAGGTCTAATAGTAATGCTGTTCTTTTTTTACTTCAGTGGTTAGAAGCCCAAGCACAAGTTTTGGAAAAAAACAAAATTTTCATGTTGACAGTTCAATTGCCGCCAAAAAGTTCCTAGACAGACTTTTTAGCGGCAATTGAACTGTCAACGGGATAACATTTAGTTTTTGGAAATTGAAATAAAGTGCCAAAGTGTATTTTCTTTGCTCCAAAAAAGTCCGTGTAAAGTTTAAGTAAAGCGCCCCACTTTACTTAAACACTATCCTCATCCCATCACATCATCATCATTTATACTTGATTCAACTCTCTGAGATTGAAATATTTTATACATGACACTGGCAAATACACTAATCGTGTGACGCCATAACAAAACAAAATAAAAAAAGTGTGTCTATAATTTTTTGACGTTGACGTTGAGTGTAGCAGATATGTCATGAGTTGACAACCCTCCATCGTTTACGTCATACGAATAGCTTATTGGATAGTCCAATGTATCATGGGATAAAGACGTCAGAGAACCATTAGCGGAACCCTAATGCACTGAGCACTACACTGTAGACAGACATTGTCTTTGATGGTAAAGTGCTTTACTTACAGCTAGATTGGCAGTAACACAATACAGGTGTTGTTGTACCATCTTAGCTTAGTGGGAATTATATCTCTTAAACATATAAAAATCAATTGCTGTTCGTTAGTCTCGCTAAAACTCGAAAATGGCTGGACCGATTTGGCTAATTTTGATCTTGAAATGTTTGTGGAAAGGTTTAAAAGGTGACTTTTATTGGCAATACGAAGTTCGCCGGGTCAGCTAATAATCTGCGACTTCGCCAGTATGGAAGTTATTATATTTTTACGTAAACTTTTTTTACGTGGTAGGTTTTTTTTTCTTTTTTTTGTTATGGCGGTACACGGTTAGTATGTATTTGCCAGTGTCAAGTACAAAATAAATTAAATATTTCAAACGCATTGAGTTGAATTAAAGTATAAATGATGATGAAGATGATGATGAGATGAAGGGATGAGGATAGTGTTTAAGTAAAGTAGTGGTGCTTTACTTAAACTTTACACGGACTTTTTTGGAGCAACTAGAAAAGTCACTTTCATAACTTTATTTCAATTCCCCACACATTAACGAACACATAATGGTTAATAATCCACCAATATTACACATTATCACTCGAAGAAACACAAGTTTTGGAAATGAAAACAAAATTTTCACGTTGACAATTCGATTGCCGCCAAAAAAGTCCACACGTTGGTTTTACCCAAAAGTCACCTGAAGTTAAGTTTTTTTTATCAATGGCCAGTGTGTTTGGGCGCTTTACTGTCAAAGTTACCAAACTCAGTTACTAACAGTTGACGATAGAAATTGCGATCACGGCCAATTCCAAATATTGCGGACCAAATCAACAACGTTTGCAGGAAAAAATTGGTCTCGTCAGCTTAAAACTTAAAAGTTCGAATACAATCGCAAAATGTGGAACGAGCTTCCACCACAAGTCTTTCCGCGGTGCTACAGAATGCAGTCCTTCAAGATGGCTGTAAAAATTATTCTTTAGGGTCGGCAACGCTCCTAATTCTAGAATATTAATTCTAGAATATTTATTCTAGAATAAATAAATAAATATCGGGGGGCAATTGCACACAAATTGACCTATAGCCCCAAATTAAGCTCAAAACTTGTGTTATGGGTACTAGACAACGATATACATACTAATTTAGAAAAATAAATACATACACCTCTTTCCACCAGCAAAAGAAAAGACAAGAAACGCCAGGTAGGAAGGACATTTTTTGAGCGCCATCAGGCCATCACATTTACTTTTTTTTCTTATGTACCTACTTACTGATTGAACTGAAGTTCACTATAATCCCAAACTTTTTTGTCACCTGAATAGTCTGATATTTTGGATGGCAAACATAACTGATTCTACATAATTAATAACGGAAGTGTATTTGATTTGATTCGCAGGGTCATGCCTGAGCTACGGACACTCGTGTTGGGGAGGTGAGTCTTAATTCTTAATTATAATAATAATAAATATCGGGGACCATTGCACACAAATTGACTCGTCGAGCGGCCTTAGCTAACCTACTGTTCTTACTTTACTGTGGTATAAGCTAGCTCCATTCTAAATATCACTCAAATCCGTTTTGTAGTTTTTGCGTGAAGAGTAAGTAGCAAACATCCGTACATCTATATTCACAAACTTTAACGTTTATAATATTATTAGGAAGTAGGACGAGACTTCATCCTAGCTACCGTATCTATAACATCATATATCACCTATGACGCGTACTAGCCCTCTCAGAGGAGATTTCACCTAGTAACTTATGATATCAAATATATTAGTATCGGCACATTCCCACGCCCAAAGGTGAATATTACTGAGCTCTCGCGGCTAACCATTATCGTTAATAACGCTTCATTTTAATCCGGCGGCTTATGACACAGTTGTATTATATGAAAAAACTCGGCTACAATGCTTTAGATGTTTTTTTATCAGCGCGGATTTGGTTGCCAATACAACTTCATTGTCATTATGAACTAGATTATTAATGTGTGATACTTATATTAAATATGTCACTTGTGATATAAATGATATATATACACTAGCACTAGGGTGTGGTTCCCGGGACGTCTCGTGTCTCGAAGTCCCGGGACTTTTCGTAATTTTAGTAGTCTCGAGTCCCGGGACTTGCGTCGACAATTTTTTTACATTTAGTTATCACTAGTTACAGGGAAGCGTTTGACCATAAGCCACCTGATGTTAAGTGACGATGTGGTCGAAGATGATGCCACGCTACGCCTGGACTGGGAACTGGCTCTCTGCCAGAACACACCGATAGACGTGCTTGGTGACAGATTCTTAACTTGGTTGTAGCTAGGCAGGTCAGCACTAGAAAATACTCCACCACCAAGCTATGGTTTCTTGATGATGGTTTCCTTCACCGAAAGCTTATTGTAAAATTCACTAGATATTGTTGTCAAAATGATTTGCTACGAAGCGTAGCGCGCTACAATCATTAAAGTTAACATAGAAGCAATGTGGTATTTTTATCAGCTTGCGACTCGTAGGTCGAATCTTTCGATTAAAGAAAACGTCGTGATGAAGATGCTATAATGAGCTTGAGCTTTCAATGACGGAAACGGAAGATTATAAACGTAAAGATGTTGTCTTATGGCGCTAAACTTCACTGCGAGTCGTCAAAGATCTAATAGATGTGTCATAAACTCCTTCGTTGAAATGGAAGTTAAAAGTGCATTAGTTCCGGACTATCAATAACTATTGCCACTTTATAGCCCATATATTACGATTATGTCGTTATCTCATAGCGATGATGGCTCAGTGGTAGTGACGTCGGCTTGCGATCCGTAGGACGTGGGTTCGAACCCTACAATCAGCTTAAGCTTTTGGTGAAGGAAAACATCGTGATGAAACCATAGCTTGGTGGTAGGGTATTTTCTAGTACTCGCCTGGCTAGCTACCACCACCCTCTTGTTAAGAATCTGTCGCCAAGCACCTATCGGTGTGTTCCGGCAGCCTCACTTGAGAGCCAGTTCCCAGTCCAGGTGTAGCGTGGCGCCATCTTCGACCACAACGTCACTTTACATCTGATGACTTGTGGTCAAACGCTAACATGTAAATAGTAAAAGAAAAAAAACTCGTGGTATTGAGATTAGTACTAGGTAGATCAGAATATCGTTCGTCTTTTTGGATGATAGAGATAGACAGTGAGAGGAGTATGAGTTACTAGCTGCGCCCTGCGGTTTCACCCGCGTCTTCCTGTTATCCCGCAGGAACCTTTTCCGGGATAAAAAGTTTTTGTTATCTGAATAGTCCGGTATTTTATAATACGCTTTACTAATAAGATCCAGTTAGGTTCCAGGTACTTACTTAACTAAATAATTATAGGGCAATAGGGCAGCTGCATGTGCTGCATTCACAAAACAATAATTTTATTAAAAATGATTAAGATCAAGATGTGTGTAAAGAGTTCTTAAAACAGCGGCAACGCATGGGCAACGCCCTTGGTGTTGCAAATGTCCATAGGCGACGGTGACCGCTTTCCATCAGGCGGGCCGTCTGCTTCTTTACTCTGTCATTATCAGCCTTTCACGTTCCCACTGCTGGGACTCTGGCCTTCTCTCAGAGAGAGAGTATGGGCTGTAATCTACCACGCTGGCCCAGTGCGGGTTGGTAGATGTCACATGCCCTTGAATGTTGCAGTTCTTGGGCATGCCGGTTTCCTCACGATGTTTTCCTTCACCGTTTTGAGCGATGGCAAATCCGCACATAACTTATTGAGTCATAGGTGCGGGGCCGAGAGGATTCGAACTCGGTGTCGGCGTCTTGTAAGTCGCACGCCTAACCGTTCGGACACCATCGCTTGATTACTGTATTTAATTTTTTTTAAAACACGAAATGTGCGTGTGCATGTTTAATTAATGTCTAATTTACTGACATCACGGTTTTCAAAGTAGGTATTTGTTAATAAAACATCACGATACATGAAAATTCCATTTATAACTAAGTAACCAGAAGCTAATCACTGTGGTTGCCTCAAATGAAACGTTGATAATCACCGGTGACGTTTTGATCCCGTTACGTCGCCCGTCCCGTGTAATTTGGTGTAATTAATTCAAATGTACGTGATTTGAAATAATTAAAAAAATTACGATGACAGGTGCGGTCTTGGGGGTAAATTTCATTGTAGATACTTTTTTCATACTAGAGCTGGGCTGAGCTCTGAGCTAGATATTAAACTGAAAATTGGGCGCAGTTATTGTAATACTCTGTAACTGTAAATGAAACATCAATCAAAAATAAAAAAAAAATGTAATAATTGAAAAATAATCTACTTAAACACGCACACAAACTCATACACACACACATACAAACTCACAACTTGTAATTTTGTATATTTTTTTTTGCTTTCCTACCCTTAACATAGATTTTATTGTAATTTCTGTAATACTTTTTTGGCCTTATTGTATAACAAATGTCTATTTTACAAATGGAACACTGTTGGATTAAATTTTTTGTTTTTTAAAGTTTGGTTCATGAATTTTAAAAATCTTAATATCTCGTAAAATCATATAAGCAAAGTCTTTTAGTAATTTGGACCTTCTATTTGTAGGACTTTTCATTATCAACCAGTAAAATTGAACACTTCGGAGATTGGGAATCCAGACACGAAACAAATACATTTTTCATCTTATTTTTTTCTTTTTTTACATTCTTTTTTTGGTTCCATGCCGTTCCCTGAAATCTACCACTAAGATCCGATACCTTGGCAGAACCATTCCGGGACACACACAGGACGAATATCAATTACACTTTGTGTAATCAAATAAAAATGTAATTTTTCATGGATAGCCAGCCGGGACAAAAACGTACGCATGTAAATTGTCCATTAAGTGGATAATTTCGGCATGGATTTGGAAACCCTTACTACCCACGCTGATCAATACATCTTGCCATAGACTGGGATATAATTGCTACTGAACTGTCACTGTCAGCCTCCTTTTTTTCTTTTTTTTTTCATAGAGAACTCGTGAATCATGGAGGTAGATGTTATGACGTAGGCATCCGCTAAGAAAGGATTTTAATTAATTCTACCCCCAAGGGGATAAAATAGGGAATGACAGTTTGTATGAAACTTTGTCAATTTTAAACCGATCGGGCTGAGACTTTGCATGTATAAAGCTGTAGCCCACGTGGGTGAAACCGCGGGGAACGGCTAGTAATTACATAAAACATTAACATTTAGTAATTATACATATCAGTGAAGTTTAGGTGAAATAATTCCATACATAGGTAAGTACTGAGCTGAAGACAGAACAGATGGTAAGTAGTCATGCAATTCCGAGTCGTCCAACCTCAGGAAATGGAGTCCGTTAAGCTGACGTGCTGGCTCCTTTGTTAATGCTCGATTTGATTTCAAAAGGTAGAAATCGAGAAATCGAGTAGGTACTTTGAATAACTGTAAACAACTAGTTTTATGAAGAAGACAGGTATATAATGGACTTTTTGCAGTTGATTTTTATTTGCCTTTCAATAAAGAAATAATAGCACACAATTGCTAAAAAATTAAAAAAAAAACTGTTCATCCAATCGCTACCAAACTTCACAGGAGGTACATCCCTATGAATCCCCCTTTCCACGCGTCATTTAAAGACATCTCACAATGACAGCGCGGGAACTTAAAAACACAGATAATAAAAGATTGCGTTATTAAATTTCTTTTCTTTTTTGTTTTTTTTTTATAAATAAGAGGGGAACCAAATATAACCTTACCTTTTTTGCTAACTTAACCTACATAAAATTGTTTCTTTTTACATTGCAGCTCACGGAAAACGTTCAGGCAAGCTCCCCGCGGCCGCTCCTGACTGGTATCTAACGAGGATGTTACGTCGCATGACCGCAAATGCTGAAATGGTGGGTACAGTTTAGATCAATCTCGCGATAAGTTTTTTTTTGCAGCGAGAATTGGCTCTGCGACTTTACGCTTTCGTAGCGAGATGACATTAGCGACAAATGACAAATAGCTGTCAGATTTCCACTTTCGATTTGTGGAAGCGATGTACGATAGAGGAACAGCATGTAAGTAAACAGTGTTTGTAAAGAAATTAATAAGAATGGAAGGAAAAGAATGCAGAGCAATAATGTATTTACAATACTGTTTTCTTTTCTAAAATAATTACGTCAATCTTACTACATTGTTCAGCACTATAAATATTGTATACTTATTTACTTTTATTCTCAATCTTCACAAACTTATAAAAGTTTAGGAGATCCATCTCTTCTTTTGAGACAATTTTACCGCTCAATCATAGAAGCAATCAATCAAGAAAATTCACTGCCAATTAGAACAAGTAGAATTTCAGAAACGCCATCTACATTTTCTCCCGTGCAACTTTCAGAAACACATCCCCCGCTCCAGCAACGATGACCTCAACGCCATCTTCCGAGTGGAGGAGGCAGACGACACACCCTCTGCCGACAAGCTACTGAAGTAAGTAGTTAATGCTCAGTCTACTAGATGGCGTCACGGTGTCTGATCTAAACTGAAAGGTTTCACTGCAGATTGCTGCAGTGTGTTTGAAAGAAAAATACCCCCAACTATGTCGTTGGTGTAGGAAAAAATCATGAGGAAACCGACATGTCCAAGAACCACAACATTAAACGACATCTACCAACCCGCTCTGGGCCAGAGTGGTAGATATTTAAGTATACTTCATACTCCATACTCTCTCCCTCTCTGCGAGAAGGCCAGACCAGAGTCCCAGTAGTGGTAAAAGGTTGATGTTAATGACGTTGCTCGCAAATTTAATGTGAATTATACTTACATACATACTTATTTTTATTATAAACCTAAAACAGTCTAATGCTTTTCTAAGAAGATCCTTGAGCTTACAGTGAAGGAAACATCGTGATGAAGCCATAACATGGTAGTACGGAATTTTCAAGTCCACGCCTGACTAACTCCCAAATCAAGTTAAGAATCTGTCGCCAAGCACCGATGTGTTCCGGTAGCCCCACTTGAGAGCCAGTTCCCAATCCAGGTGTAGCGTGATACCACCTTCGACCACATCGTCTTAACATGAGGTGACTTGTGGTCAAACACTATCCTGTAAGAAATAAAAGGTATAAACCGATGAAGATATTGTATCTTTAATTTCTCTATGTTATTGGTATTTTTATGCTAATTAAAACATATTTCTGTAACTTTCAGTGACGACAACGGTGGACCTATGGATTTCTCCTTTAACAGAATCCCTGACACCAAACCGATGTTGACCGACGACATGCTTTCCAAACTGAAAATCTGGCAAATTATGGTGAGTTGAAATTACTTTGCAACATTTAGAAAAAGCAGCAAACGGTTTCATTTTTCTCTACCTCTAATTAAAAGGGACTGCAAATTATTTGCCGGTCCCTCATTATTTTCTGACTGCTACCCAGTGCCGGATTAACCATGTAGCAAGAGTAGCAACTGCTACGGGCCCCGCGCAATGGGGGCCCCCACATATTTAAACTTTATACCCACTCATCTCTGCCTGAGCGTAATTTTTAAACTGATTAAGATGCGCCTACTTATATTGAATATACTTGAGGTCACAAAACGTGTGACGTTACAACTTTTCCTACTATAGACATAAGAACCCATAGTAGATCAAGGGCTCTTTGAAAGAATTTGCTACGGGCCCCACGCTTGCTTATTCTGGCACTGCTGCTACCCCGTTCCAAAACGAAATAAATATATACCAGTTTACTCAATTAGAATTCTATATTAGAGACATGTGATACTTTGATTCAGATACATAAATTACGGTGAGCGACAAAAATAGAATCCATCCAATTTAACAATTTTGCTAAACATCTTGAATACATATGCAAGACATATCAGCCGAAGAACCGAGCGTGTTGTTGAGTGTAGACTCGGCAAACATAGTGTAGGATCTTCTTATTCTAGCTAGATAGACTACATACGCAAAATGGTTGGCAGCGGTTGGATGAGTGGAGCCGAAGACCAGGCTCAGTAGTGCATTTTTCAAGAGACCTATATCCAGCAGTGGACTGGGAATAAGCTTACAAGTGAGGCTGCCGGATTACACTCAAAGAGGTGCTTGGCGACAGATTTTTAGGTCGCAAGCCATGCAAGCACTAGAACATAATCTGCCACCAAGCTATGGCGGTTTCTTCACGAAGTTTTCCTTCTCATACAAGATCTCTTGAAGAACGACCTTCGCCGAGCTGGTTAATGGATGAAAAGTATTTTATAACAAATGAAATATATACTGTTTTAAATAAAAAATAAATTAAATATGTCAATATGTGAATGAATTCTTCAAATTTAAATTTAATTCTATTTTTATACAATGACAATAACTATACTAACAACTATATAAAAAATATATATACATATATAATTTACTTGTGTGAATGTGTCTGACGGTTCGTTTTTGTTTTCTTTTGTGTATTTTTGTGTTCTATTAATTTATAAGAATAAGCAGGCATAACATAATAATATACTTATATATATTTTTGTACAACTGTAAACTTGACCGTAGAGAAACTTTAGTCAAGTGACCCATCCAATGTAACCTATGTTCCAGCAAATAAATAAACATTCATTCATTCAATAATTATATCGCAAATCGATTGTCTAAAAAAATTCAGTCTAGTTTTTTTTATAATCATTTCCCTGGTTTAGTTAAATACTTTTCATCCATTAACCAGCCCGGTGAAGGTCGTTCTTTAAAGGATCTTAGACCATTCACTTTAAGCTCAATTTCATTGCAGAATTCAATCACGAGCTATGGGTATCTGACTTGGTCTGTCTGTTTGACTTTTCTTCAACTCTGTTGACATCACTTTAAAATGCCTTACCTATAAACTCTTTTGTTTGTTTCAGAGAGAATCCTCCGAAGATAAGTGAATAGAAACTTAACCATATGCAATGACTGACGTTGTTAACTTCATAGTTTATTTCTAGCGTTTGATTTAACTGTTTAACGGTCTATGTTATGTACTTACTTACATTAATTTAATACTCTTGTTCACAAACTTGTAATTATTATGGAAATGTATGTCAATTGTAAGGCTGGGTTACAATTGACTATGTAGTTGTACGTATATAGGTATTAAGTTCAGATGTGCCATTTATAAAAATGTTTAAGGAAATAAATGGATTTTATTTGATCATCTTTTTTGAACCTAACGAGGAACAATCTAACCCTAATCCATACAAAAGCAGGTCTGTTTGTTTGTTACCTTTTCATGCCTAAACCCCTGGACCGATGTTGATGAAATTTGGTATGGAGAAAGATTGAACCCTTAGGAAGGACATAAAATACATTTTGTTGCGATAAAATATAGCCAACGTGGATGAAACCGGGGGGAACAGCTAGTTATAGTTCATTCATCATGTACTACCAAAGAGCCATATAATTCTTTAACTAACCTCCCGACACAGATGTTTCGTTAATTCCAGTTTTTTGGCCATACGAAGAACGAGGCAATGTTTATTCCTCGTGTTTTCTGAAGTGAATTCGGGATATTTACCGTACTCGTACCTACAGCAAAAAACAGGATAGTAGGAAATTTGTATGAACAAAGAAATTGTTCTTCTCAAGTTGCTATAATATATAACCACGCCTGCTTGATTATTTGTCAACCCTACGAAACGTACGTGTTTCGTTTACTTTGGAATTATTTTTAAGGTAACAACAGTTCAGTTATTCAGTGTTACCACTTTCAGCGTTGCGATTACCTTTTTAGATGGAATAACTCTGTGGAATTAGTCTACAAAGCGCTTTGGTGTATACTGATGGCTTACTTAATACTCGTAGGTATCTGTTTTATATATGTTTATTAATATTACAAGGAGGCAAAATTTGTTTGTTTGAACAGGTGTATCTCTAAAACCGCCGGGCTAGAATAGCATTCCCCCTTTTCATCCCGAGGGAGTCGTAAGAGGTGACGAAGGGAATTGTACCGGAAGGTACAATTCCCAGCAGCGCATTCTGAGCAACCGTCATCATCTTTTTACTGCGATCCCCAAGACGCCTGCCAAACGTGGGGATTATGGCAAATACCTACCTCCCCTAATAGGTGGACCGACGACGTTGTAAGAGTCGCAGGGAGCCGATGGATGCAAATGGCTAATACCCGTTCATGGTGGCGTTCAAGGGGGGAGGCCTATGTTCAGCAGTGGACTTCTTCCGGCTGATGATGATGATGATGATGATCTCTAAAACTATTAATTTTATTCTAAAAATTCTCTCACGAATAGGAATCTAGATTATCCCTGAGTATCATAGGCTATATTTAATTCTGATAACTGTATGATTTTAGTTAGAAATAACGATGTTTGAAAAAAATGTTTTTGGGCTTTCAAAATCTGTCCCTACCAAATCTTTCACTAGTCCTAATCCTACTAATATAATTAATAATTATATAATAATTATAAACGTGAAAGTTTGTAAACATGTACCTATGTTTGTTATACTTTCACGCAAAAACTACTAAACGGATTTGGATGAAATTTGGAATATAGATAGCTTACACCTTGGATTAAAACATAGGCTACTTTTTATCTCGGAAAAATAGTCCTACGGGATAATGGGAAGACACGGGTGAAACTACGGGGCCCAGCTAGTATAGGTATAAAATGAACCACTCACATCAGAAGCTGAAATTTAGATAGAGTAACATTTTGCAACGTAGGCTGTTGTAATCTTACCAATCTTCACCATCATAGCCTTTCATAAAAGAATGAAAAGGTACAAAGCAAGCGATAAGTGAAAAAACTTTGTACGTGCTCTATAAAGGCAGTTGTACACTAAAAGCATTGTTGTCCGTTATATCTCCGCCGAATTAATTGCACCTATTTCGAGTGGAGCAAAGCATGAGCGGAAACGAGGGCATCGAGTGAAAAAATAAAATAGAAACCGGTCATGTGCGATTCGAACACGCGTGGAGAGAGTTCCGTAGCATTCTGTTTTCCATGCGAAATTTAGGATTTAAGAATTCCGTTTAGGTTTTTCTGTAAACTATAAGTGAAGCTTTTATTGTTTGTTTTTTTTTCTTTTTACATGGTAGCGTTTAACCGTTAATCATCTGATGTTCATTTGATGCTGCGCTATACGTAGATTGGGAACTGGCTTTACAGGTAAAACAGAAGGTCTGAATGCTCGATTTTTAGAATATTTTCTTTAATATCTTGTTCAGAATTCGAACACAAAACAGGTAGATCAAGGTAGTGTATTCGAATCCTGAAGCTTGCATTTTCCATGAAGAAAATCGTAACTTGGTAATGTAGGGATTTTTTTCTGCTCACTTGACTAGCTACATCCCTCAAGTTAAGAATCTGTTGCCAAACACCACTCAGTGTTTTCCGTTCAATTGAGAGCCAGTTCTCGTTCCAGGCGAAGCGTGGCGCCACCTTCAACCAAGTTTCCACTTAACATCGGCCGACTCGCGTTCAAACGCTATTCTGTAAGAACTAAAAAGTTTCTATCTTTTACCACACCACACTTCATGTATGAAAACGTTCCGAAGCATATTCTGTGGCAAGCTGTACTCACTACAAGAAACACGAAAGCGATTACTTTACCTGTTTCTTTAACAGTTTTTTTAGCCTTCGTCTACATTAAGTACTTAGCTTAGCTTCGCCCTTACTGATCTCTAATTTCAAGTAAGTAAAGTAACGCCCACACAATCACATAAGTACATAGGCTCTAACTAGGATTCCCTGTAAATACACCCTAAATAGGGTATCAGAAACTGCCTAGATTGGGGATCCACAATACCCAAGCCATATAGCCGTTAGTTTTAATCGCAATAAATGAAATCAGAATAACTAATAGTCAATAATCCTAGTAATCTTCCTACGTTCTTAATTTAGCTAAGCTTGACTACGCATGAAGAAAACCCATGGGTCTAATGGGGTTGCAAATTTTCCCGCAGACAAAACTGCGGGTCGGGTCGCTAGTATCTATATTATTAAGACAAAATAATAAAATGCAAAAATGTTATCATACAATTTAATACATTTAGTACCTGCGGACGGGTGACGTCGCCGAGGACCCGAAAATGGCATGCTGATCTTGACTCATTTCAAGAGCGGTGGTATTGCGGGGAATTGAAATTTCTGGAAAGAGACCTTTGCCCAGCAGCGGGACAGTAAAGGTTAAACAAAAAAAAGTATTAGAACCTCAGCTACAAAAAGTATATTATATCAAACCCAACACAAACATTTTAAAACACAGATCTTTCACAGTACTGGTTATTATTTTATCAAACGAAACGAAAAGGAAGGAAACAGAGGTTTTCATTATACAAAGCCAAGTAATACGTGACTAGCACTAAGTTTGCGTTGAACGGATATTTCTATTCTACGGGGCGTAGGAACCGTTAGTACTTTTCTCAATTTGAAGTAGGTACCGAATTATTACCTACCGTTGTTTTTGCAATAAACAAAATCTTACTAATATTATGATTGCGAAAGTTTGTGTGCGTGCGTGCGTGTAAAAAAACTGATCTAAAAGACATTTGCAAAGTCGACCAGACACTTTTGTCGCTGACTGTACCTTGGGTTGTCTGGAAGAGGTCGCTCCGAGCGATAAGACCGCCCTTTGTGACACTTACCATTAAGTTTTTTTGTTGTTCTTGTATTTTAAATTTCTTTGTATTGTGGTGTGCCAATAATGAGTCAATCTATCTATCCATCTATCTATCTATCTATCTCCTGGTTCTACGTGCCTGCGTGTACTGCAGTTTCATTTTTCGCTATTTGCCGATGTTTGAGCTAGCCGGACCTTCATAAGGAAATGAGGTGTTTAAACGACGAAGCTCGCTGTTTATACCTGTCTGGACTTTCCGGGCTTAGAGCTCCGGATTTGATAGCTTATTTGCGGAGTTAATGGGACGGCCATTTTATGCGCACGGTAGCAATGAATTGAAGATGGTGTTTTAATAGTTAATTAGCTTAAGACCCACTTTCACCAAATTATTTTAAATCAGCAATTAGCTAATGAGCCACTAAAACTAACAGCAATGTTAAAATGTTTTACGTTCCATGACGGAACAGTAACACAAAAATTTTAGTGAAATTCTAGTTTAGTAGTGTAGCGCATGGTGAAACGTTGAAACAACTTTAACAATCGGTTAACTCTTTGACAGAGTGTTAAATCAACTACCAGAGTGTGGTGGAATGGAGCCTTAATCCGGTATAGTCATTTTGTGAAGTCGTCATTGAAGAAGTCATTTTCCAGTAGCATTTGTCGATAAACAAACACGAGGGGTTTACTAGTAGCCACTGCAGATATCCCCTACCCACCTTCCGGCTGCATCATCAGATCAGGTCGATGATACTAAATTATTGCATTGTCATCGAGTACACATACAAAGTTTCAAGTCGATACAACAATTAGAAGTGGATGAAAATTGACTTCTAAGATTTGATTACATTGTTAGTTAGTTACAAGTCAAGCTAATAAAAGTGTTTTAAAAAACGTTTTCAAGTGATTTGCACACTTAATCACACACTTTGGCTGTTATAATATTACTCGTAGTGTGATGTTCTGTGTTTTACTCCATGCCTCCTCGTTCCTTCCTTATTCTCGCCTAAACAATGTACAAGTTTGTTGCAAATAGTTAACGCATTTTGCACACATCTCTGGGCCTAGCAGCTTCCGCCCTGTTTCGGAGTTCTGGCACAATGTTACTTGGACCTGCTAAATTATTAAATTTGAAAGGTCAAAAGTTTAATGGAATTGCACGTTGTTACTTTGTTTCAAGAAGAAAAAAAGAAGTGTAAAAAACAGTTATAAGAGTATATTAGCTAGCTATGCCTATAGCGGGTACACCCGTAGCATTCCTGCAATCCCGCAGGAAGATTTTATCCATCGTCGAACTCATCATCACTTACCATGAGGTGAGGCTGGGGTCTAAACAAAAAATACACGAAGGTCTTTCTTACTTCTCTTGATGCCTATAATTGCTCTTTCTCTCCCGTGGTGTAAGGGTGAAACCAAAGGAGCGTAATTTTGTGAGTCGTGAGTCGCAGAATTTCGGCAGCATAAATTCTGCTGCATTCGGTTTCATACAAAAAGGCAGTTGGTGCCACACGACGACGCAAAATGAGTTGAAAATTCAGTTGAACGTAAAATGAGCGACCGAAAATACGCGACTCACGACTCACAAAATTACGCTCGTTTGGTTTCACCCTAAAAGAAAACAAACAAGATTTCAGCTTACAGCGGAAATATTAAAAAATTTTAAACCAGTGTGAAGTCAGCATCTCAATTGTTAGCATCTCACAAATAAAGTGGCATCCAGCATAGTTCTACAGTTCTTGATAGGTTTTAGCAATAGTTCCGTCAATAATGAATTGTCTATTGTCTATTGTATTCAGCTTCATTTTTCGCCGAAAAGCCTAAATCTAAAGCTTCTTTTTTATGTTCGGCTGAAAATTCATTTTCGCTCGGATCTATTCACCACCTTTTCTCTTCATCCATGTGACAAGACAAGTCAAAGGTTTATCGAGTACACAGAATTCTGCAATTTTAATGTCAATTTTACCACGTATTGTTTGGGACTAGGCTGTATACAGACGTCGTAACTGATTCAAGTATTTCCGACTAAACCTCTATTCCAATCGACAGGTGGCTTGGTCTCGAGGGGACTTTTTGGATCTCGTCAGTTGTATACGATAGCGGTTTCATGCAAAGTTCAATAACCTTCAAGTTAAGTCTTTCAGCAGTGCTACAAAATGCGGTCCTATAGGGTGGGTGTAAAAAGAGGTCTGCAGGGTCGGCAACGCCCGTTGTGTTGCAAATATCCATAAGTGACGGTGACTGCTTACCATCAAGTGGCTGTCTGCTTGTTTGCCACACTATTACATAATATGAGAAAAACTTCATATTTTTCTTTTGTTTACGAGATATTGAAGTTGCATACATATAAGTTGGTATAGTTGGCAGTATTCTTTTTTTGACTTCTTGCAGAGTAGCGTTTCACCTGATGTTAAGTGATGAAGTGGTCGAAGTTGGTGCCACGCTACACCTGGATTGTAAACTACTTCCACTCCCAAGACAAAAATATGCCAAGTTGCCGAGAACATAACAGACCTACCACACATCACATCCACCTACCTACCTATCATATTCGATAAATATCACAATAACTGTCAAAAATCAATACATGTTTTGACAGTTATTGCGATATTTATCGAATGTGTGTAATATATCACGCCCCGAAAATTGGGCCCCTGGTCTTTTCCGGCAGCGCCACTTGAGAGCCAGTTCCCAATCTAATCTTATCTGGTCAAACACTACCCTGTAAGAATTTAAAAAAAGCAGCTTTAATTGTGACGCAGCGACGATGGCGGGACACGGTTGGGTGAAAATAATATTGTATTCGTGGTCGTTTTCTACTCGTTAAAAGCTTAGCTGTGGGCTAACGATTTCAATTTACAGAGTTGAATGAGTTCTGTAAATTCAAAACAACGGGTTCCTTATTATCAAAATTAGGAAGTGCTTGTTGTTTCATCCGGAAGCAACTAATTGTCAAATTATCAACAAGCTCATCGCGATGTTTACCTTCACCGAAAGCTCGAGCTCAATTAGACGCTAACATCACTACCACTGAGCCATCATCGCTTCAAACTTTAAACTCATTTCTATGATCCTACTTCTCTTTCAAAGCTCTTGTCGGTGGAGCATCTTCCATCTTGTCCTGTCCACATTCCTCAGCGCCATTGTCCTCTTGGTACGACTAAATAATATTATTTTTAATTTTGAATCCGAATGAATAGTGATACGAAGGAAATAATCCTATTAATATTATTATAAATGCGAAAGTTTGTGTGAGTGTGTGTGTGAATGTTTGTTACCACGTATCACCGTAACTACTCAACCGATTTTGATTTTGATGAAATTTAGAATGGAGATAGCTTATACTCTGGATTAACACATATGCTACTTTTTATCCCGGAAAAGGTTCTAGCGGGATAACGGCAAGACGCGAGTGAAACCGCGAGGCGCATCTTATAAAATATAGTTCTTACATACCAGTAGGTATTACCAATAGCTATAGTTCTATGTCCCACAACAATGGCCACGCGGGACAATAGTTGCACAGTTATTTCTATTCTCGAAGCACTCACATTATAAATATCCCACTAGCCCAGGGTCCATCAGAGAATGAGAAATCCCCGAGTGGACGCCTCTTAACGTGACTAATAGTGGGCCACGTGTGAAAAATGCTTCTTTGTCACATTATAAAACGATTAGATTGCGAAAACTGAGGACTACAGCGGCAAAAACTATTACATCTACTATATACGTACCAGTTCCATCCCGCGGTTTCACCCGCGTCTTCCCGTTATCCCGTAGGAACCTTTTCCGTGATGACTAATGTTTTCTATGATATTATTGATTAATTGTGTAATGAGTGTAAATGGCATGCCGTTTTTGTTACAATAAAGAAATACGGAAATACAAATACAATACAAAACGTATCCTATGTCCGTCTCCTGGTTTTAAGCTACCTCCCCACTAATTTTCAGCCAAATCGGTTCTGCCGTTCTCATGTTATTATAACTAACACGACTTTGCTTTATACATATACTAGCTGCGCCCCGCGGTTTCACCCGCGTCTTCCCGTTATCCCGTAGGAACCTTTTCCGGGATAAAAGTATCCTATGTCCGTTTCCTGGCCCTAAGCTACCTCCCCACCAATCTTCAGCCAAATCGGTTCAACCGTTCTTGAGTTATAAATAGTGTAACTAACACGACTTTCTTTTATATACATATAGATATCAAAACTATCTATTACCCGCGGTTTCACCCGCGTGGGCTACAGTTTATCGCGATAAAAGTATCCTATGTCCTTCCTCATCACTGCAACATTCAAGGGCATGCGACATCTACCAACCCGCACTGGGCCAGCGTGGTAGATTACAGCCCATACTCTCTCTCTGAGAGAAGGCCAGAGTTCCAGCAGTGGGAACGTGAAAGGCTGATAATGATGATGATGATGTCCTTCCTCAGGGTTCAAACTATCTCCATACCAAATACTACCTTACTGCCTTTTGCAATTTGTTTTTCGGCGATTTGTTTGCAAGAAAAATGTTATTTTCTTCTCACATAAAAACTTGACTTTAGTTAAACCCGTGCAAAGCCGCTAGTAGTACCTGAATAAAGGGTCTGACGAAAGTCTTGAAATCTATGTAGTGGAATTTTTTTATATCTAAAATTATCATCATCATCATCAGCCGGAAGAAGTCCACTGCCGAACAAAGGCCTCCCCCCTTGAACGCCACCATGAACGGCTATTAGCCATTTGCATCCATCGGCTCCCTGCGACTCTTACAATGTCGTCGGTCCACATAGTGGAGGGCCTACCTACAGAACGTCTTCCGGTTCGTAGTCGCCACTCGAGAACCTTTCTTCCCATTCGGTTATCGGTTCGTCGAGCGATGTGGCCTGCCCATTGACACTTCAACTTGCAGATTCTCAAATTAACTGAAAATTAACTGTTTGTATAATATAGTTAACAGATTTCTCCCATTATACAAGCGACAGCTGGTCTTCATTGTACCTACTATTAACAAGACGAATGCCTTGTGACCCTACACAACACAAATGTATAAAAAAGAAACCTTACCTATCATATCGCACCCTTCATGTTATTTAGAAAGGGTGATATCTATAGATTTAAAGATATTTTATCACAATCTATTTTTGGCATCAATATAATTGGACGGCAACGTAGCCGGTACAGTTGCGACCAAAATCGCTGCACAATAGCAAATTTTCTAATTGCCTTCATCATCATTGTGTTAAATTCTCTTTGGTCAAAATGTTCGATGTATTCAAAAACAAACAAAATAACAAGTATAATTTTTAACAAAAAAATAGTTTTTTTTTGCTTTCGATCCCTCTGGGATGCCGACATCAGATCAGGATATCTCCTTTCCAACAAAAAAAGAATCATCAAAATCGGTTCATAAACGACGAAGTTATCCGCGAACACACAAAAAATATGTATACACAAAGGTATTGTAGAATTAGGAAACCGCCTCTTATATTTTTGAAGTCGGTTAAAAATCAGGTTCGATCCTCTATGTACCACCTACCTTGGAAGAAAAAACATAGTACACTCATAGAATTACAAGACACTATAAATTCAAAAACTACTGCACCGATTTTCATGCTGTCTATTATTACTAACAGGCTCGTTTGAAGCTTGCGCTTCATTGCATTTTGTTGTTGAATTATTTTCATTGGCTTCATTAGATGATGTGCCTTGAAAAACGTCATCAAATGAAAAATCATTATAATAAATCTTTTAAACCAAAAAAATTTTTAATCAATTTAAAAAGAAATAACACAAGTAAAAACACTTATCTAAACCTTAAAATGTAAAATAAAACTACCTATCAAACTAAACAAACTACTTAATCTAATAAACCACTACCAGTTGGCAACGTTCCCAAAATGCTGGCCGCATTGCCGCGTTGAACGGCAATGCTTATTCGTTAATAAATCTTAAATCGAATACAATTACTTTGCATAATTTCATGCACATTGTCTTATAATTCTATGAGTAGGTACACTGAACTATTAGTTTTTTGTTTGTTCACTAGCATCCTTCAACTTTTTTCTAACGTCTCCTGTAGTAAACGAATCCGAAAACAACAAAAGGCGAACAAAAATAACTCAATCTCAACTTGAGTCAAACCTCCATCTCCGGAAAACAATAGAAATCCTTATACAAGTTGCTCGAGAGTCACACTTTACTTTCCTAACACCATATAAATAATATTCGATATGGCATACGGCATAACTGACCTTAACCGCGTAGGATTAAAGTTGGAATTTGCAGGTAAATTGTCAGCACATCTCTACGTGTAATTTCACGCTTTTGTTACCACATAACTAAGAAGGAAATCTTTAATTGTTTTCTTTGTAGCATTTCCCTTTAGTTATTTAATTGTGGATTGCGAAATACCTTTACCAATAGGTATACAACTGTAACATAAGCTTTTCCTTCTCATTAGGGTTCCATACCTCAAAAGAGAAAACGGAACCCTTTGTTGTTTGTCTGTCTGTCAAGGCGCTTTTTCTCAAGAACACGTTGAGGTATAAAGTTTTGTCTACTGTCTCTTTCAGTTGTGTAAGTCAACGCGATCAAAAGATATGATCCGTCGCATATTTTTGCATATTTTGTGATTTCACAATGGAATCAAAACATATCTCTATAATAGGTACCCTTACTTTTCTAGAACAACGAAATTTGGCATGAAGCAACAATGTTTTACAGGACATGTAAAGGTAAAAGTCTGAAAACCGTAAATATTTGGTTTAATAACAAAAAACAAAACAAGTTTGTACGGTTTTAACTACCATGGTCAAAAACATTAAAATTAGGTTTTCAGAATTAGGTATTCTCGTGATCATCATCATCTTGGCGCTTGCAACAGTGCCGAAATGTCGAG
The DNA here is from genome assembly GCA_931315375.2 of Opisthograptis luteolata. Lineage (NCBI taxonomy): Eukaryota > Metazoa > Arthropoda > Insecta > Lepidoptera > Geometridae > Opisthograptis > Opisthograptis luteolata. Next base: position 11,359,341 of record OV928042.1, read on the forward strand.
AACTCAAACAAAAACAAATACATGGTAATTATCCCGTTATAAAACCTAATTCTAAGTTTGTACGGACCCCTCGGTGTGCGAGTACAACTCACACTTGACCGGTTTTTATTACGACACAGGAACTTCTTTCATGTTCTAAAAAAAGGTGAATTACTTGGTCCGTAATAAGACGTTCCACAGTAAAAGGTATATTCGAGATACTGTATCTATCAACCGTTGACTGCGACATTTCTTTTCCACACACTTCCTCGTAAAGTTGTCAGTTATGGCCATGCATTTTATTGCATTTTTTAGGATCATAATTCAGCTAATTACACCCCCCGTCATCTTTTAATCATAATAAACTAATTCTAATTCGTCTACGAGCAAATCCGCATAACTTAGTCATAGGTGCAGGGCCGAGAGGATTCGAACTCGGTGTCGGTGCATTGTAAAGCGCACGCGGTTACCGCTCGGCCACCATCGCTCACACGCTTTTTACAGGTTTGCGTTTGACCAAATGTCATCTGATGTTTAGTGTGCTACGACCAAAGATGAGTCTAGAATAGAAAGGAAGGGATTGGCACCCTTTATCTTAGTACCGTGAAGACCACCACAATGCATGGATTAATAAACTTATCTTCCAATATTAATCAGAGTTTTGAGGATGATATCCTTGAGACCGCATTGTCTACTGATTATACGGTTAAATTCGCTGAGTTAAACTCATTGTATTGAAATGTTAAGATAATCCATCCTTTTGTCTATTCATTTGAATTGTAGCTTCTTGGTTAAATACGTCGGTCTAGCTAGAAAGTAATATACTTTGATTAATAAAATACAACATTAAGTGCTTATATCACTTTTATACTTTTTTGGCGCCAATCGTATTGTCAGCGTGAAAATTGAGTTTTTATTTCCAAAACTTGTGTTTCTTCGAGTGATAATGAGTGTAATATTGGTGGATTATTAATCATTATAGTTAATGAGTACGAGTGTGGGAAATTGAAATAAAGTTGTGAAAGTGACTTTTCGAGTTGCTCCAAAAAAGTCCGTGTAAAGTTTAAGTAAAGCACCACTACTTTACCCTCATCCCCACATCTCATCATCATCATCATTTAAACTTGATTCAACTCTGAGTTTGAAATATTTTATACTTGACACTGGCAAATACACTAATCGTGTGAAGCAATATCAAAAAAAAGTGCTTATTTCCTAGTAACGATAATTTTTATTTGCATTACATACTACAGTCCTACATATTAGTATTTTATGCCATTTTATTTTCGGGTTTTGCCCAGACCTTTGTTAGGCATTGGCGGAGCTAAGAGGCCATTTTAAGTAAAATATTACATATCAAAACTATGGTGTAAGAGCTGAAGGGTGAGCAAAAAGAAGCTGGGTTATTATTGTGAACTTATTGTTATATAATCTGGTTTATTGGATGAAACTCCGGCAAGCCAGCTTTGTGTCAGAACTAGCTGTTCCCCGCGGTTCCACCCGCGTGGGCTACAGCTTTATGCATGCAAAGTCTCAGCCCGGTCGGTTTAAAATTGACAAAGTTTCATACAAACTTCAATCCCCTTTTTTATCCCCTTGGGGGTATAATTAATCAAAGTCCTTTCTTAGCGGATGCCTACGTCATAACATCTACCTGGATGCCAAATTTCAGCCCGATCCGTCCAGTGGTTTGGGCTGTGCGTTGATAGACCACTATTTCAGTCAGTCACCTTTGAGTTATATAGATCTAGATTAAGCAAAAAGTATTTAATTACTCATTTGTTTATAGTTTGACAGTTTCGCTACTGGAATGGACTGGAATGGTCGCGTTAAAAACAGTGTTGCCTTATCAAAATCCAACTCCGCTAGTTCGTATAATTGCCATCCCGGCAATTTCCTCGTCAACTTTTAATGAGATTGGTTATGCCGTTGTTCACTAAAACTGACGGAAGCGCCATCTAGGGTACAGAGCACGAACCGCTTGACGTTAGCCTAACTGTCACCCGAAATGGTTGCATACGTCATGCAGCGGCGCCCGCGCCGCACCAACCGCATCGCAGTATAGTCGACATCTAGCGTCCGTACTGGCCTCCGCACATCTACCGTTACCGTTCAAATCTTGAACCACCGCTGATCTCCAACCGACGCGCTGTCTTGGAGCATCGTACATCGCTTTTCATCATCAGAACTGTAACTGACATCCCGCGCCGCGACGTCACGGAGTGATATAGTGTTTCGTTTTTTACCGCGCTTCTTGACGTTCATCCGCCTTCACCATCACCATCACCTATCATCACCGCCTGCTGCTGCTGTGCATACCACTAGGAGGACGACTTGGCTGGCTTAACGGTAAGTGCTTTTGCCCTTCATCTGTTTCCGTTAGTGGTGTGAACACGGCATCTTCTCTTTACTTCTTTTTCTCCCCGCATCCGCATCCTGACTCTGAGCTTCAGAGAAGGGACCACCCTCTTTGGGTTTTACCGCATCCGCATCATCATAATTTTGGTCCTTCGAGCCGGATAAAACCAGCGCTCACCGCTATCGTTGGATCTTATTTATTTATTTTATACATTTATTTGTATCTTATTATATATATTATAATAGTACATTTAACGCATATTTATTCATATTCATATCTATTCTATTCTCGCATTTATAACTGCAATCAAATTGAAAAAACGGTTATTATTACGCATACCTACATAACGTGACCTGTCGCATTCCTTTCTTATTGTCGCTTATTTATACCTTTTTTGTGCTTCCTATCGTTGTATAAGTGTTTTTAAACTCGTATTTATTCAATAACGCCTAATTGTCGCATTTAAAATCATTTATTTTGTAATTATTGTGCGCTTCATACCCTCATTTTACGCACTTCGCATTTATAAATTGCAAAATGTCGTACGACGCAAAACTAAAAATTGTTATTGCTAAGAAAGAGGCAATATTCGCGCATATGAATTCTTTATATCACACTGCGAAGAAAGTAGCTTCGTCAGATGTCGATAGTACTAGAAGTAAACAGGAGTTTCTAGCCGCTTCGTCTAATCTTGAAAAACTGTACAATAGCTTTAACGATTTATGTGATCAACATAACGTACTGCTATTAGAAGATGACCCTGATCATCAACTTAGCTTTAGTAATTGGAGTGCATTCGAAACATTGTTCTCGTACGTTCAGAACGCACGCGCGGGTCTACTAGAATCTCGTCGTGCCGTTACTGCTGATAAGCCTAGCGCAGATACCTACTCCTGTCGTCTCCCGCCTTTGGAGCTTGTCGGCTTTTCTGGACAGCCAGAATCGTGGCCACTTTTCTACCAGAGCTTCAAAACAAATGTTCACGATAATAGTAGGTTAACTGATGCTCAACGCGTACAGTACTTAGTAGGTAAATTAAGTGGAAGCGCTCTTAATATATTCGCAGGTATCATACCTAACGAGTCTAACTACGCTACGATATGGGACTCTTTAGTGGCAAAATACCAAGACAAAAGGTTACTTGGTTCCATGTACCTAAACAACATATTAGATATAAAACCTAGCTCCGATTCACCCGCTCAACTAAATAGCTTCATCGAAAGAGTTCACTCTTCAATGTCCGCTTTAAAACAATTAGACATTAACGACTCAACAGATTTTATTTTAACGCATCTCGCTCTTAAAAAACTGGACTCTAAATTAGTTCAAAGTTTTGAACTGTCAGTTCGCGATAAGGACATTCCGTCTAGTTCCGATCTCGTAAGCTATATACGGCATCACGTCAAAGTTCTCGAACGGACTGGCTCGGTTCGGAAAATTACGTCGAACTACAATAATAATCAGGGGTCCGATTCTCAAGTTCGATCGCCTCGATCCGCACCGAAAGTTTCGCATACTTTCGCTATTACAGAAAATGATACGAACACACAAACCTGCCTTTTTTGTAAAACCTCGCATCATATTCATTTATATGAATGTTCCGCATTTAAAAAGTTGCCCGTGAATGATCGTTTCGCTTACATTAAAGACAATAAGTTGTGCATAAATTGTTTTAGCACAAGGCATACTACACTTAATTGTGGTTCACGCAACACATGTAAACAGTGTCATAGGAAACATCACTCGCTATTACATTTTGAGAATAATCCGCAGCCGTCGTCTCAACAGGTAGGGTTTGAGAATAGCCACCCTGCGCCCGCGCTTATCGCAAACACTGCCGACCGCTCGGGCTCGGCTTCTACGCTGTGTATGCATACCCACACTGCAGATGTGACTCGCTTCCCCGTTCCACGAGTTTCTAACTCAGCTGTTGATGACTGCACGGACTCGCTCGCTATGAACTCGCTCGTTATGCACTCGCGCAATAAAACAACTTGTAGTAGGCATTTAGAGAAGACGATTGTTTTGCCTACTGCGCAAGTTCTCGTTCCTAATAACGGGAAACATGTTGTTTTACGATGTCTAGTAGATAGTGCTTCACAAAATAATATTATTACGCTTTCTTGTTGCAACAAATTGAATTTAGACATTCAGCCGCTTGTAAATTCGTCTTTAAAAACAGTGGGGTCAGCTTCGGCTCCTATTAAGGGTTATGTTACGCTGACAATACAATCGCGCGTTTCTGACGCTCAATATACTTTAACGCTTTTAGTGGTAGATCATATCACTGATCTACTGCCTACTCGTGTGATCCACTCATCAGTGATGGATCACTTTAAAAACTTACCGCTCGCAGACGATAGCTGGTACCTACCTGGGGAAATAGACGTGATCCTTGGTACCCAGATGTTCGCGTTTATTATACTCGGTAATAAGGTGGTACCGCCGCCTCTCGTTCAACCTGCTAGCTCTTCGGACACCGCTCGCTCCGTACCTCACGCTCTTGAGACAACTCTTGGCTACATTGTCATGGGTGAAATACCTGCTGTCAACCCTGAAGGTGTAGTCTGGTCCTTCGGTCCCTTAGTGATTGAACTAAATAACAACGTAGTTAAATCCCGCGAACGCGAAGAGGTGCCTTCCGCCAATATAACAAGTCCGGAGAATTATGAGGGTGAACATCCGTACACATCAGTTGTACCACGGCGTCCCTGTAGCCGGTATACTGCCTCCCTGCCTTTCAAGGGCAACCCTACAGCTTTAGGGAACTCCTTCGCGCACGCTCAACACCATCCGACCGCATTAGAGCGCAACTTTAACGCGCTTCCCGCACTAAGTCAGGCGTATTATGACGTCATCTCTGACGGCATAAATAAAAATTATTTGCCAGACATATTTTACTCTTTCACCGCTTTATCTGACGGCTATTTAATACCGAATCACGCTGTTGTTCGACCTGACAAGTCGACCGCTAAAACGAGGGTTGTACCTGATGCTCGCTCCCTCAACTATCCTGAAACATTAAACCGCTTTAATGACTTTGAATCATCACGCGTCGAAGGTGATATACCTGTGATAAAATCCTCCGCTTCGCTTACCGTTGTATCCAATGTGGATTCATCGCCGCTTCACAACCTCGCAGTCCGGGTCTCACCCTGGAAAATATTGTTACGCATTGCTGTTTACATTCGACGCTTTGTAAACAAGCTACCTCGCTCGCCTTCAATTCAAGCTTATCGTCCGCTGTGCTTGCTGACCGATCAGCCTCACACTACTCTGTCACCCGCTCATTTCTTAAATACGACACCGTTGCAATCGTTACCTACGTACGAGAGCAATGATTCTGTATGCCTCCATATACTCTTAAACAGCTTAGTACAGAGCTATTGGAAACGATGGCACAGGGACTACTTACACACGCTTCAAACGCGACATAAATGGAACACTCTTGAGGTTCCAACTTTACCAGGAACACTTGTTCTCATCCATCAGGATGATACCCCGCCGCTGCGCTGGCCGACAGGCATTGTTGAGCAAGCATTCCCTAGGAGGGACCGGCTCACGCGTGTCGCTTTAGCGCGTACTAGTACTGGAACGTACAAGCGTCCAGGCGTAAGATTACGCCCCCTTCCGTCGCAATAACACGTTTTAGTTTTTTGAAATATAATTTAATTATAGTTATAATCGCATATATATTTTGTATTCATTATTTAATTTGCATATTTCCCGCCTTATTAGTATTTCTCCCGCACATATTATACTTATCGCATTTAATAATATTTATCGCATTCTTTTTTATTTTTTTTCCCCCGCTTCAACCTTTTGCTCCCCCGCATTTCTTTTGAAAATCTCAAAGATTCTCAAGCCGGGGAGGAAATGGTTATGCCGTTGTTCACTAAAACTGACGGAAGCGCCATCTAGGGTACAGAGCACGAACCGCTTGACGTTAGCCTAACTGTCACCCGAAATGGTTGCATACGTCATGCAGCGGCGCCCGCGCCGCACCAACCGCATCGCAGTATAGTCGACATCTAGCGTCCGTACTGGCCTCCGCACATCTACCGTTACCGTTCAAATCTTGAACCACCGCTGATCTCCAACCGACGCGCTGTCTTGGAGCATCGTACATCGCTTTTCATCATCAGAACTGTAACTGACATCCCGCGCCGCGACGTCACGGAGTGATATAGTGTTTCGTTTTTTACCGCGCTTCTTGACGTTCATCCGCCTTCACCATCACCATCACCTATCATCACCGCCTGCTGCTGCTGTGCATACCACTAGGAGGACGACTTGGCTGGCTTAACGGTAAGTGCTTTTGCCCTTCATCTGTTTCCGTTAGTGGTGTGAACACGGCATCTTCTCTTTACTTCTTTTTCTCCCCGCATCCGCATCCTGACTCTGAGCTTCAGAGAAGGGACCACCCTCTTTGGGTTTTACCGCATCCGCATCATCAGAGATTATAATAAAATTTGGGCCATTATACGCTCAGGGAGTTTTAATTTGATAAACTCTTTAATTCTAAAGTCCACATTTTGATGGTGTGGGACTCATGGCGGGATCGTAATTGTTGTGTTGTAAAGTGTAATTACAAAAGTTACAAACTTTTAAATTCACTGATTGTAATGTTGGCGTGTGCGTAGAAAGAGGTGCGTAGGAGAGGAATTTGAAAAACTCATTATTCTTACTTAGATATGGAGATAATGTCTAATAATAACGCCCACATAATCATATACATGGAGTTACAGTTTTGTAGTGATATGAATCTTTTCAGAGTACATCAGGGTGACCACCGCAATGTACCTACTGGATTTTGGATCGAGAATTTCGTTTGGGATTTTTGTGACTATGTAATTACTTAATGTTGAGATGAGTCTTCGTTACTTGAAATACATGATTATTATTATTTATCCAGAACTTTGTTCACATATTTCTTGTGTGACAACTTTTATCTTTCAGAAAATATATTCAGGAAAATAAAGACACCAATATAGTAAAGCGAAATACCGTTGAATTCGCAAAAAAAATTGTTTTGGTACCAAAAACTATGTGGGTTCATTGATGAACCTAAAATGACAGCAGTAATACCATAATCGTTAAAACGTGTACCTACTTCTAACTTTTTTTCAACTATATCTTAATCTAACTTTTTAAATACCTAATAATAAATACACCTACACTATGATGGCTCAGTGTTAGTGACGTCGGCTTGCAACTCGTAGGCCGTGGGTACGATAATACGATGAGCCAAAGGAAAAAAACGCGATGAAATCATAGCTTGGTGGCAGGGAAATTACGAGCTTGTCTGGCTAGCTAACCCTTAAGAATCTGTCGCCTATTACCTTTAGGTGTATCGTAGTGGCTTTACTTGAGAGCGCAATTGTCAATTCCGGCTTAGCGCGGCGACTTCGACCACATCGTCACATAACATCAAAAGACTTGTGGTCAAACGCTACACTGTAAGATGTACCTAATGAAGAATAATCTAATGACACCCCATATGTTATAAATAAACCTCCGACATCCTGGATCTATTTTCATCCAACATAGCTAAAAACACTCGCTCGTAACTCACCTTTCGTACAAAAAAAAATTGGTTGTCTGTAAAGTCGGTTTACTGACGATAGTTGAACGTAACAACGTCGATTTGCCGATTGTGCTTCTTTATCGCTCGTTCCGCGCTCTCGCTTGCACTTCAAGCCTTACATGGAACGCTTCAGAGCGAGGTAACGCCGCATGAGTCAAGTTTTTTCGTGCGTGCAGCCGGCTCTATCGAATGACAAGACGTTGTCACGTCAAAAATACTAAATTGAAATCGTTTCATCCGTTCGCGAGCTACGGTGACACAGACAGACAGACACGTCAAACTTATAACACCCCTCTTTTTGGGTCGGGGGTGAAAAAGGAAGTAATTAAAACAATTAATTTATCTGTTTTGATGTATCTAACCGTTTATTACACGAAACATACTTATTACATTAGAGACAGTCAATGTTTCACTAAGTAGATATAATATTTATAATACACATATTGATGGTAAACTTATGCAACAATTCGTAATTATTTTTATTTATTTCTACCAAAAGGAAGGTAATTTCAGGTACCGAGATGAAGTTTGAAATAACTTAGTAACAAAAGATTTCGTATTGAAGTTTAAAATAGATAAAGTATTTCTATGTTAACATTATACTTTTTTAATAAAGACAAAATATTACTCGTTTATTATATAAAGAAATAGAGTCACAATGACGTGAAAAAACTAAGTACATCCGATAAAATAGGTTTCAGTAAGAATGAGACATAGAACGAAAAGTTTCCAGCCTTTCCAATTCTAACGATGTTTTTTTTCAATTCAATGTGATAACTATAAGATAGTAATTGATTAACAAATATCTTAGTTCGACACAATTTTTAATTGACAAGATATTTATCAGTAAGTAGCTATAAGTATCTACAGATAAAGTTCACAAATTTTACGAAATGAGCTTTATTTTCAAGATGCCATACAATTTCAACCCAATTTACCTGTCTTATTGACAATATTATACATTTAATAGAAAAAAACCAGCTGCTGTTAAATTGAATGAAAATAAATAGCATTTTAGTAATTTCACTACATTGTTTCAGAAGTGGGATGAAATAAGATTCATGGAAAATACCTAAGAATCTCAAAAAGAAGATTTAAAAGCTATCTATTGTTATAATGTAAAAAAAAGCATTTAGACAGGTTAATTTTAGTCGGATTCCGATTGTAAATTTACTCCGAAGGAAATCATAGAAACTTTTTTAACATAACATTGAACATAACAATAGTTTTGGTTGTTGTAGATTTTATAAGTTACATAGATAACTTCCAAAATGAAAACGAAGCTCATTTCATGAGTAGACACTGTAACGATGTGGTAAGTACTGAATAATCTGCCGTAAGTACTATTAAACATAGTTTACATATTTTCAACGTAGAAGCCGTCCTCGGAATTCTGTTGTGACCGTCTGTAGTTATCCATCTGTAAATAGGTACATATATTTAATTGTTAATCATTGATTTATTTCTAAAATTCTAGACATTTTATGCAGAATCCACCTGGGAGGTACCACAACAATGTTAGTTATTTAACCGCCAAGCAGTAGTGTGCAGCGGTTGACGCTATGCGTTGATATGTCAGTTTTATTAGTCAGGACTTTGAGTTTTGTATAAATAGGCTCGTATATACATATGTAGATAATATATAAAAATGTTGATTCAGACAGTAGTCATTATCAGCCTTTCACGTTCCCACTGCTGGGACTCTGGCCTTCTCTGAGAGAGAGAGAGTATGGGCTGTAATCTACCACGCTGGCCCAATGCGGGTTGGCAGATGTCGCATGCCCTTGAATGTTGCAGTTCTTGGGCATGCCGGTTTCCTCACGATGTTTTCCTTCACCGTTTTGAGCGATGGCAAATCCGCACATAACTTATTAAGTCATAGGTGCGGGGCGGAGAGGATTCGAACTCGGTGTCGGCGTCTTGTAAGTCGCACGCCTAACCGTTCGGCCACCATCGCTCACACAGTAGACTCAGACTAAATGCACAATTCCTAGTCCACATTGTTAACTGAATCATGTCAGTGTCCGCAAACTAGGTATAACGAATGGCGAAAAAATAGCACACCGAGATTAAATTAATATGGGTTTTAGCCATCGTGAACAGGTCCGTTGCACGAAGGATTAATTATAAACCATGTGGAATAAGACGGCAGATTGGTCTACCAGGCCAATAAGCTTGTAGGCCAACGTATATGTAGAGTAGACAAAATCGCACTGCATCATCATTTAACATCAGGTGGCCTATGTTGAAACGGTACTCTGAAAGACCTAAAAAAGTGTTTTAAAAACGTAGTGATCACCGCGACGGTCTACAAAACTCAAAAAACATGGGAAATAGGTGCAAAACATGGGAAAAACATGCCGAAGATGCCTCCCAATGGATCAATCCCGTGAATCAATCTCAGACCCTCGAAAATGAAGATTTTTATTCTTCTCTTTCGGTATATAAGAATGCAACCATTTAACATTTACAGTTATTTGAACAAGGCTTCGATTTTTTTCTGAATCAATTCTTTTGACTTTTGTTTGCATTGATTCAAAAATCGATCCCATTTATGAAGAATGGGCATCTCTAAAGTTACCGCTGTGAAGCAACTACATATCATTTCTTGGTTGCTCCCCAATGTGCCATACTGAGGCCTCGAACTGTAATAGCAGAAGCGGCTAAGTAAATTATTCTCACCCAGTGTTTGAAGATGTTGCGAAGTTTGAGCTTCATTACCTCTCGGGCAGCAGACTCCTCGCGGTCGTAGGCACCTGTGCAAGCAACGAGCAGTGTGAATTTATAAACACGTTGTATATACACTGGTGTACAGGTCAAGCTTGTTTGTTTTGTTCGTAATTAGTGTGTGAGATTAATTTAGAAGTGTTAGTTTTGAGGCCTGTTTTGTTGAAATCGAGAAGGATCTGGCATGAGCTCCACCAAAACTGCCAAGTGTGAGTTGGCCTCATGCACTAAGGGTTTCGAATAAACTCCCATCGAAGACTTTTCCGCTCTAAAGTATGACAGACAGACAAATAGACAGACAGACGGACCACAAAGTGATCCTATAAGGGTTCCATTTTTTATTTTTAGGTACGGGACCCTAAAAATTGAAGAACTGGTGAACAAATCAAATGTTATCAGCAAGATAAAACGTCGCTGGCTCGGCCACCTCGAAAGAATGGTAGAGGATCGTGCGGTAGCAAGAGCATACATGCGACGGCCGAGTGGCCGTCGTCCCTGGTATCACTGGAAAGACGAAGTCACGAAGTACTTGCGCTCACTCCAGGTAGACAGGCAGGAGGTGGCGCAGGACAGACCGAAGTGGCATCTTTACTTTGGGTCGTAGTATTTTTCTACAAAAACTCGTTCGTCGGATTTCTGAAAGCTGCTGTGCGTGTACGTACCTCCATCTCGAACGGGTATTATGTCGTCACCAGGTTGCAGGAAATTGTTGTAGGAATGAGGGTACTCGGTGTGGGGGGGAGTCTCCTCTTCCCCTATCTGGTGGCGCGCCATCATCTCCGGATTCAATATCTGCATGGAAGAAATTGTGAGAGAAGATAAAAGCGGTGCCTTGTTTCTGAGATAAGGCTCAGTCGTTGTGACGTCAACTTGCGATTCGTAGGTCATAGGTGTGTATCCTACAATGATCTTGAGCTCTTGGTAAGGGAAACATTGTGATGAAACCGCTAGCTACGTTCAAGTTAAGAATCTGTCGTCAAGCACCTATTGGTGTATTCTGGCAGCTCTACTTGACAGTTCCCAATTCAAGTGTAGCGTGACGCCACTTTTGACCACACCGTCTCTTAACATCAGGTGACTTTTGGTTAAGCGCTACCTGTATGAAGGAAAATCCTATCCTATCCTACTCATCACGAAAGTTTGTGAGTATGTATGTACGTTGCTCTTTGACGCAAAAACTACAGCACGGATTTGAGTGAAATTTGGGACCTTTCCCGGAAAAGGGTTCCTGCGGGATAGCGGAAAGACGCGGGTGAAACCGCGGGGTGCAGCTAGTAAAGTATACATGGCGTAGTCTAGGAATCAACTAAGAATAGTTACACCGTGTTTTGCCTCTTTCAATCGAGTTTGTATGTTACATTGTGTTTAATATAAACTAGTTTCGCCCCACGGTTTCACTCGCGTTTCCCGCTATCCCGTTTTTCCGGGATAAAAAGTAGCCTATGTGATAATCTAGGGCATACTGTTGCCACTCGCACGTGTTCTGCACAAAAGAGACGCGACTTTTTCTGTATATCTCACGAGCCTAGCATAGTTTCAATGGTCAGCCATCCGTCACAAATCCCTTCGATCCCAGTGCAGTTAACTACCCTGATACCAGCTCGAACTTAATTCCAAGTGATTGAACATCGGATCTGTAATCTACTTGACAAGCTGAGAGTGAAGCGTAAAGATCCGACTTCTAGATTTATAACGTATCTTGTCTCAAGGACTCGTCATGTGACGTATACAAGTTCTTTTAAAGGACAGAACCAATACACAGTAATCATACTTCCTACTAATATTATAAACGTAAAAGTTTGTGAGTATGGATGGATGGATGTTTGTTACTCTTTCACGCAAAAACTACTGAACCGATCTGAATGAAATTTGGAATGGAGATAGCTTATACCCTGGGTTAACACATAGGCTGCTTTTTATCCCGGAAAAGGGTTTCTGCGGAATAACGGGGAGGCGCGGGGCGCAACTAGTATACAATATACCTATATTAAATAATTAAATAAATAATAACTTACATCAGCAGCACCGGATCTCTTCCCATGACCGCCGAAGCAGGAATGCCCGAAAGCAGAACAGCCACCTGAAACAAAACGTTTATTAAAGAAGAAAATAATCCCTAATTCCCTATATCCCTACTATTAATATTATAAATGCGAAAGTAACTCTGTCTGTCTGTCTCACTTTCACGCCTAAACTACTGAACCGATTTCAATTAAAATTTTGTACAGAGATCAATGGAACCCTGAGGAAGAACATGATACTTTTTATCGCGATGATCTTTCTTTTTTTGCGCTTTTGAACTTTTTTTTTTTTTACTTTTTGTAGCGTAGCCTACGCGGGTGAAACCGCGGGGAACAGCTAGTTAACAACAAACCTTTTTTATCCCTAATAATACTATAAATGCGAAAGTAACTCTATCTGTCTGTCTGTTACTCTTTCACGCCTAAACTACTGAACTGATTTAAATGAAATTTGGTACAGAGGTAGTTTGAACCTTGAGGAAGGACATAGGATAATTTTTATTGCGATAAACTGTAGTCCACGCGGGTGAAACCGCGGGGAACAGCTAGTTAACAAAAAACCTTTTTTATGCAATAAAAATAAAATTATTGATCTGTGTCGGGTGAAACGAATGGCTTGAACAATTCTTTCTTTTTTTTTTTTTTTTTTACTTTTTACAGGGTAGCGTTTGACCACAAGTCACCTGATGTTAAGTGACGATGTGGTCGAAGATGGCGCCACGCTACACCTGGACTGGGAACTGGCTCTCAAGTCTCAAGTCTTCTTGCCCTTCTTTCTATCGATAAGTTTTACATAAACGTGAAAATACATTAAAGTGTTGTCTTACATTTCAACTTTTGTCCTTAGCGGCGTAGCACCGTAGCACCGTAGCGCCGTAGCACCTACGTAGCACCTACGTAGACCTCAATATTCACTTTCATTCAACGAAAGTAACAAAAGACGGTTGAACGCCATCAAAACTGTCAACAACAATGGTTGCGAAACGAAATGACAAATTCTATATGAAAGAATTCCAAATGTCATTTTTCGAAGAAAACGCAATTGTTCCACTCGATGTATTGAATTCTTCAAGGACTTTGTTCATTCATTGTTTTGTTCGATATTAAAAATGATGTCATATTATTTGTCACGCGTAAGCTTTATAGAGAACTGAAGGTGTCAGTGGGTTATATACATATGACCTACTAAGGTAAATGAGATCGCGCCCAAAAAATTACCTGCCGGGCGTTTCTTGCCTGTTCTTTTGCCGGCGTAAGGAGGTTGGAACGGTGTAGCTAGTTTTAAGTTGACGTTTTAAAGTGATCATATGAATTCTATTGAATAAATAAATTTAACTTTTAATTAATTTTTTTTGACTAAGTATTCCAACAGCATCGTTTTGTAGACTGGGTTTTTTTACATGTTTCAGTACAGACATTCAAAGTTGTAAAAAAACAATGACATGGAACTCAAGCATGTCAGATACGATTCGATGCAACACTCTATGTTATTAGGTATCAAAAGTAATAAATAACGACGCGGTAGCTGAATTGGTAGTGTCCCTGCCTGCGAAGCTAACGGTCCCGGGTTCGAATCCCGGTAAGGGCAAATATATGTGTGATGAGCACAAATATTTGTACCTGAGCCTTGGATATTTCTATCTATATACGTATTTATTTCTATATATAAGTATGTATATCGTTGTCTAGTACCCATAACACAAATTTCGAGACTTAATTTGGGGCTAGGTCAATTTGTGTGTAGATGTCCCCGATATTTATTATTATTATTAAAACGTAACGAGTTCTGATTGTTATAGTAACGAATAACGAATACATACGAATACGCTATTTTTCGTTACTTTTACAACTCTAGTTGGTAGTGAAACGTTAGTGTTACAGTAAAACCTTTCCTCTCCTAAAGGTCCGTTTAACATCCGGCTCGGTTGCAGCGGACCGTTTACTTTGCTCCCAGCCGAAGTCTTATTAGCTTAGACTTGGGTCAGGAAACCAGCGGGGTCTGAATTTGTAACTTGATTTCGTCCATGGTTCCATTGGCAGAGTTTATTTTACTATTCAAGCTAGCTCAGAGTCCAATTTTTTTTTGTTTTGTTATTGCGTCACACGGTTAGTGTATTTGCCAGTGTCAAGTATAAAACATTTCAAACTCGGAGAGTTGAATCAAGTTTAAATGATGATGATGAGATAAAGGGATGAGGATAGTGTTTAAGTAAGGTAGTGGCGCTTTACTTAAACTTTACACGGAATTTTTTGAACAACTAGAAAAGTCACTTTTACAACTTTATTTCAATTTCCCACACTCGTACACATTAACGAACACATAATGGTTAATAATCCACCAATATTACACATTATCACTCAAAGAAACACAAGTTTTGGAAATAAAAACAAAATTTTCACGTTGACAATTCGATTGCCGCCAAAAAAGTCCTTCAAAAATATTTATTTAAGTAAGATACTTACGTCATGTGATCACTTTAAAACGTCAAACTTAAAACTAGCATGCCTGTTTCAACCTCCTTACGCTAGCAAAAGAACAGGCAAGAAACGCTCGGCAAGTAATTTTTGTCATCTAAATAGTCCGATATTGGTATTTGTTGTGCATTATCAAAATCTAAACTAAGTTTGACAGGGCATTGCTGTCCTTTTTAGGTAACGGAAGTAAGAACAGGAGAGCATTAATTTTAGATATTTTATGTCAAATTCAGGCAGGTAATTTTTTTGGCGCGATCACATTGACAATTTTATTCTTATTACTAATTGATTGAATTGGAGCAAGTTCACTAAAATCCCAAGCTTTTTTTTGTCATCTAATGGTCCGATATTTTACTTTACTTTTTTTATTATGATGCAGCATTTGACTACAAGTCACCTGTAGTCTGAGTTTTTGAGAGACCCTAACGCGCTCAACAGCGAGCGCGACAATTTTTTTTCGTAGAACTAAAAAAGTGTTTTAAAAATTGTACATTTCTTATGTAGTACAAGTTGAGTTTATGAACCACACAAAAAAGTTTACGCACTTACGCTAGGTCCACTGAGCCCGGTGTAAAGCTCTTCTCATCCAACTACTGACGACATATTCTTCTATGTATATAGGGACTTCAATCGCTCACTCGGTGGCCAAACAAGAAACCGCATACCCATTATGCAAATATTCTATTTGTTCGATTGGAAACTTTTTTAAAACACTTTTATTAGCTTGACTTGTAACTAACTAACTAACTAACTAACTAACTAACTAACTAACTAACTAACTAACAATGTAATCAAATCTTAGAAGTCAATTTTCACCTACTTCTAATTGTCGTATCGACTTGAAACTTTGTATGTGTATGTAATCTTGGTGACAATGCAATAATTTGGTATCATCGACCTGATCTGATGATGCATCCGGAAGGTGGGTAGGGCATCTCTGCGCTGGCTACTAGTAAACCCCTCGTGTTTGGGGTCATATGAATTGTCTTAATGAGTACAATAGATTGGACTTGGTGACGAGGGTCTGATGATGCAACCGGAAGGTGGGTAGAGGATCTCTGCAATGGCTACTAGTAAACCCCTCGTGTTTGGGCTCATATGATTCATCTTGATGAGTCTAATAGATTGAACTTGGTGACGAGAGTCTGATGATGCAACCGGAAGGTGGGTAGGGGATCTCTGCAGTGGCTACTAGTAAACCCCTCGTGTTTGGGCTCATATGATTCGTCTTGATGTGTCCAATAGATTGAACTTGGTGACGAGGGTCTGATGATGCAACCAGAAGGTGGGTAGGGGATCTCTGCAGTGGCTACTAGTAAACCCCTCGAGTTTGGGCTCATATGATTCTTTTTGATGAGTCCGATAGATTGGACTTGGTAACAAACGACTAAAAAGTAAAAAAATAATAATATATAGTTTAAAAAACTAAAAAAAAAACACTTTAAAACGCACTGAAAAATATAAAATAATTAAATTGACTTGAGTTACGATATAATGGTTAATTCAAAAAGTGTGGAGCGCTTCTTTTACTGGGTAAATAAAAGTACACGCCACCAAAAAGCGCTCCACACTTTTTGAATTAACCATTATATCGTAACTCAAGTCAATTTAATTATTTTATATTTTTCAGTGCGTTTTTAAAGTGTTTTTTTTTAGTTTTTTAAACTATGTATTATTATTTGAGGCCATCTTTATTCGGACGAAAATCAAGAAGATAACAACTCTTTTGCAAAAAAAGCAGCAAGCGCGGGCGGCAATTTATTGTATTTTAGTTCAAATTCTTTAGATATGTTGTATATTTGGCTGATTAAAAAAGATACAACTCATACAAAAAATCCAAATTTAAAAAAAATATATAAAAGAAAGTCGTGTTAGTTACACTATTTATAACTCAAGAACGGCTGAACCGATGTGGCTGAAAATTGGTAGGGAGGTAGCTTACTACCAAGAAACGGACATAGAATACTTTTTATCCCGGAAAAGGTTCCTACGGGATAACGGGAAGACGCGGGTGAAACCGCGGAGTGCAGCTAGTTTCTAATAAAAATCATTTTTCTGATTTCGGTCTTTCACGATAATCATGACCTCCATAAAATACTAGCTGTTCCCATCACAATTTCACACACGTGGACTACCACCTATCGCAATAAAAATACCCTGTGTCCTGTCTCCAACCAGCTTGTAATTTTTTTTACCTATAATGACTAACTAGTTGAAACGAGCAAGGTAAAGACGATACGTTGCCAGTCCCAACACCGAAAACCTTTCCACAGTTTATTATAGGGTATTACACTCATTTTTTAAAAGTGTCAATTAGACTTTATAGTACTAGTGAACCACTAAAAAATGCACAAAATTTTTATTCAATCGCTATGTGCCATAAAAATGCATTTAAATTATGAATATTCGGATTTCGCGCGTAATTTGACAAAAACGCTAGTCGCACTGGACGCCATATTGCTCTTTGGTCATGATGTCAGTCGGCTGTGTAAACAAATGCAGTGACGTTTTGTATGTTAATGTTACATAGCCGTATGACGTAACAACGTGGCGACTGCTATTTATATGGTGTCAATGGTGTTTTCAAACAGATTAAAAAAGCTGAAAGTTTTGGATTCAATTT
The DNA here is from genome assembly GCA_931315375.2 of Opisthograptis luteolata. Classification (NCBI taxonomy): domain Eukaryota; kingdom Metazoa; phylum Arthropoda; class Insecta; order Lepidoptera; family Geometridae; genus Opisthograptis; species Opisthograptis luteolata. The sequence continues at coordinate 11,377,112 of OV928042.1, forward strand.
TAAAATTTAGTTTGCTATTCTATGAACAAAAACTATCGATTTCCGACTGATTTTTGCCTAAGCTATCTCAATAATATGTTTTAGATTTTTTCACAAATAGAGTAAAATACCATATCATACCGAACATCTCCCCAACTGTCCGACCATAAGCTTACAACGTGTTATTGACCGTTCGAGGGCACGACACGTGACGAGACCCGTGCACACTAACCCGACTGGGATCGGATTATGTCTAACGAACTAACGTTATGCAGTGCCCTGCGGCCGCTGGGAATGGAGCCGGATTGCAAGATTTTCGGATTAGCCGCATTCGGAAATACGCGGTTCGATTTGTCGTGCAGTCGTCATCGGTTGAAAGTTATTTAGGTCATCCGGAACATTTTCTTGTGTTTTCTTTTATTTTGTTTTTATGTTCTTTTATTTTTAAAACACTTTTATTAGCTTGACTTGTAACTAACTAACTAACTAACTAACTAACTAACTAACAATGTAATCAAATCTTAGAAGTCAATTTTCACCTACTTCTAATTGTTGTATCGACTTGAAACTTTGTATGTGTATGTAATCTCGGTGACAATGCAATAATTTGGTATCATCGACCTGATCTGATGATGCAGCCGGAAGGTGGGTAGGGCATCTCTTCGCTGGCTACTAGTAAACCCCTCGTGTTTGGGCTCATATGAATCGTCTTGATGAGTACAATATATTCGACTTGGTGACGAGGGTCTGATGATGCAACCGGAAGGTGGGTAGGGGATCTCTGCAGTGGTTACTAGTAAACCCCTCGTGTTTGGGCTCATATGAATCGCCTTGATGAGTCCAATAGATTGAACTTGGTGACGAGGGTCTGATGATGCAGCCAGGAGGTGGGTAGGGGATCTCTGCAGTGGCTACTAGTAAACCCCTCGAGTTTGGGCTCATATGATTCCTTTTGATGAGTCCGATAGATTGGACTTGGTAACAAAAGACTAAAAAGTAAAAAAATAAAAATATATAGTTTAAAAAACTAAAAAAAACACTTTAGAAACGCACTGAAAAACATAAAATAATTAAATTGACTTGTATTAGTTACGATATAATGGTTAATTCAAAAAGTGTGGAGCGCTTCTTTTGCTGGGTAAATAAAAGTAAACACAACCAAAAAGCGCTCCACACTTTTTGAATTAACCATTATATCGTAACTAATACAAGTCAATTTAATTATTTTATGTTTTTCAGTGCGTTTCTAAAGTGTTTTTTTTAGTTTTTTAAACTATATATTTTTATTATCAAACAGACATTTGACTACTTAGGCTTTTTTTAGTTCGTTTTGGCATCACACGATTAGTGTATTTTGCCAGTGTCAACTATTAAATATTTCAAACTCAGAGAGTAAAATCAAGTATTAATGATGATCATAAGATGATGTGATGAGGATAGTGTTTAAGCAAAGTAGTGGCACTTTACTTAAACTTTACACGGACTTTTTTGGAGCAACTAGAAAAGTTACTTTCACAACTTTATTTCAATTTCCCACACTCGTCCACATTAACGAACACATAATGGTTAATAATCCACCCGTTACACATTATCACTCGAAAGAACACAAGTTTTGAAAACAAAAACAAAATCACGTTGACAATTCGATTGCCGCCAAAAAAGTCGACAGTCTCTACTTAGGCTTGTGTTGTAGAATGACACTCAAGTGTAGATCAATGTTTGAGTAGCGATTGAGTGACATATTTGTATGAAATAACAGATTCAAAATTACCGCTTGAGCATCACTCTAGAACACCTTGCCTTACGCCCGTAATTAATAAAATCGATCCTGGTCAGTTTTTCGCGGTTTCGGATCAATATGTCAAGCTTTACCCCTAAAATGACATAATAATATGATGACATGACATCTCAATCCAAAACCGCGAAAGAGAATCAGGATCGATTATTACTTTCGGGCCTTAGCCACCTGATGTTAAGTGACGTGGTCGTGGTCGTGGTATTTAGAAGTTTAACCGAAAATGTTATGGGCAAGTTTAAACAATAATCACCTTGTATTTTAATAAACTTGCCGACTTTGTGGTTGATTTTAAACATTTCAACTAAATTTTCCTTTCGTTTCATAAAGTTAGAATAAACTGTGGTGTTTATTTCAGGCCCCTGATTCGGCTTTTTCGTTGGTGTTGGTTACGTTTATTTTTAGAAGGATCGAAACCTTCGAAACTGTTATATTTAACTACTATTTACGATTTATTACTAAATAACTGCCTTTTCTTAAACGTAATCATGTAAAAACACTTTTATCGCAAGAAAACAATCTTTGATATAAAGAGAGACAAAGAACAGAGCTAGCTGGCTCTGAAGAAAAAAGCAAAAAAATTAAACTGAATGCTACAAGCATAGTAAAGGAGTAGTAGTTCAGCTTCATATAAATCGGCCGTCGCCGGTTTGAATGTGTGCGTGAGTAGCGGCACCGTGTACGCACGCACTTTTCACGCACACAATCACATAAACGAAAGGAGGCGGTCGGGGCCGCGGCCATGCACTCAGTACGGAACGCGCCGCCTATGCGTCACCGCAAGAATAGGCAATTAACTCGTCAAGCGGCCTTAGCTAACCTACTGTTCTTTATATACTGTGCTACAAGCCTTAATATAATAATTAAAAAATAACATTAATACTATTCAAAACAATCTTTAATTTTAGTTCTGAAAAAAAAAATGTGATTAACACTACAATACAATCTCGTTGTCCTCATATAAAAAGAAAAAGTTGTTAATGTAGGTTTTTTAGCAGAATATACAGGTAACCCCATAAACCTACTAAAACACAAGCTTGAGTGCGAGCGCAGATAAGAGCACGCCTTTGTGATGTCAACCTATTTTATATCAAGCATCTAAAGGATGGCCTTATTTATTAGAAAAATATTCGGCTGTCTTCAATGTGATGTAGATAGGACATGTTTTGTACATTTCTAAGAGTAATTTTCTATCACCAATCCACTTATTAAGAGGCGGCAAAACAAAGGTAATTCAAGCTTTAGGCGAATATACTTACGGAAAGATGAATTATTGGGAAGATGTTTGTTTCAAGAAGGAATGAAAAAAACTAGCGATAGTGATGTTAAGATTTCTAAGTAAAATTGCAATAGATTAAACGAAATCGGAAAATCTTGTCATCTCTGATATGTGATGAAGTTCACTTAGGACCCAAAAATCGAAACTTTTTAAAGTTTTTACTATTTGTAACGTACCTAGGTACCCTACCTAGGTATACCTAGGATAAAATATAAAATCGTTGATTAACAATTTTCTTAACTATGTTAGTACAATCTGCCTGTCTTGTAACTTGACGCAATTTTTTTCAGACAAAATTTGGACAGAAAGTATCAGAAGAGGAAGAGAGGAAGAGGCATGAAATTTGTTTTTAAGTTACATATCAAACAATGTGAAAATTGAGAGAAAGTACCTCAGTATGTAATATTCATAATCACATGTCTACGTTACTTTACAATACTACAAACACATATATACAAAGTATTACGAGCTAAACATGCTCTGGTAAAGCGCACTGCATCTAAACAAAAGGAAAAACTTTCTATAGAGTGCGGGAATACAATGAGAATGTGACATTATCGGCACAGGTACCGAGAATGGAGTTTATCGACTGGTACATTCACGGAACCATGATAAAAAGGCAGTGTGTGGCGTTGGAACCGGTATTAGGTACCCTACAAGTATTAGAGGAAACCCGTAACATCCTACTATAATATTATAAACGCGAAAGTTTTTAAGTATGGATGGATGGATGGATGTTTGTTACTCTTTCACGCAAAAACTACTACAGAGATCTGAATGAAATTTGTAATGGAGATAGCTTATACCCTGAATTAACACATAGGCTACTTTTTATCCCGGAAAAAGGTTCGTGCGGGATAACGAGAAGACGCAGGTGAAACCGCGGCGCGCAGATAGTTAAACAAAATACCAGAGAGCCTGTACAAAGAGTAACACACATCTATACATCCATCCTTACAAACTTACACGTTTATAATATTAGTAAGATGTAAATTAACATGGCACAGCGATGGTGGCCGAACGGTTTGGCGTGCGACTTACAAGACGCCGACACCGAGTTCGAATCCTCTCGGCCTCGTACCTATGACTTAATAAGTTATGTGCGGATTTGCCATCGCTCAAAACGGTGAAGGAAAACATCGTGAGGAAACCGGCATGCCCAAGAACTGCAACATTTTCAAGGGCATGTGACATCTACCAACCCGCACTGGGCCAGCGTGGTAGATTATAGCCCATACTCTCTCTCTGAGAGAAGGCCAGAGTCCCAACAGTGGGAACGTGGAAGGCTGATAATGATGATGATAAAATTAGCATCTCTTTTGGTTATATATTTTCATCGCAATTACAGTGAAAAATGACTTCAATTAATCCTAATTTACAACTTGATCTTGCAATCTTTGCCTTAAGGGTATACAATATGTTTTCATTTTTAAACTTGTTGATCACCCTCGAGCCTCCAATCCGCCCTTAAATCTTGCTTATTTAATTTCTGTACTTTGTGTTTTCCTCGTTTGTTATACAACTGCCATATTAACTGTGTATTTAATTTTATAGGAGTTGCTTGTTTTGGCGATAACTTATGCAGCTTAATTATTTTATCTACGGGATGGTAACTAGCTGAAAGATTCTGATTTACGTGTTCTCGAAGTGTTCAATTAGATTATTGATATTACTGTTTTTTTGTTAGCAATATGAGATGAGAGCATGCTTGCCTAGAATATACCTATTCAATCTTTACTTGCAGGCTCCTACACTTTTCATAGAGTTACCTACAGCAAATAGATCAGTTGATTTTTTGTATTGGAGAAATATAGTATAAGACCTCCTTGTTCACCCCGATGTAAAAATTTAGATATATCTCCTTGCAGAATCCCCATATACAAAATGTTTCTTGTAAAACAAAATAAACATGGCAACAATACCTAAGTTAACACAACTTGTGAAATTAAGCTAGGCGCAAACTACCTGAACGCCTACATTTCTTAAAGTTTTCACATTTGTTCAGGATTCATCCCTTTGGGCAACATAAATCACGTTTACTTAACAATAACTTGGCTAAGTTAAACATATATTATATATGCTACATTTTACCGTAAAACTGCGTTGTTTGGTTTAAATTTGCCTGCGGCACCTTGACTGTCCAGTGAGTGTAAAGGCTTTACGAAATAGGTAACATTTTCAAAATAACATAAGTATTTACAAAATCTATTTGCTCAATATTATTTAAGCCCAACTAGTTACTATCTTCTCGAAATTTATTGCCAAGCACTTATCGGTGCGTTCCGGCAGCTTAAAGTACTAGTCAATAGTCAATAGTCAATAGTCAATTTTATTTTTATTATACTTATGAGCTAGTTTCCAATCCAGGCATAGTATGGTGCCACCTTCGACCGCTTCGTCACTTAAAGTCACGTTTCACATACATAAAGAAATATAAACTTGTTATGAGTTGATCCGACAAAAGCAATTCAATCTGATGGTAAAGTGCATGGGCAAATATTGCCCTACGTACGTATTTAAGGTGGTCCAGAAATGGAACGCAATACTAAAAATGAATCCATTAATAAACTACTCGATTTTTAAGTTCGTGGTACTAGCATTGCACGATTGCGTGGGATCAATGGCCGCGCGGTCACTGGCCTTTAGATCGACATGCCACGTTTGGCTAAGTGTCGTAGCACTATCACCAAGTCCCACTCAGATGTATCATACAAACAGATCCGATCATAATACCCTGTGATATATTACCAATAGAAACTCACGACCACAGAGATTGTAAATAGAACTGCCTCATCTATTTATAAGCAATAACAAAAAACAACAAGATGGTTCTCTTTCCAATATTAAAAACCTCTACCCACAAGGTTAACTGTAAAAAGTAAGTACAATTTTTAAAGACTCATCTAAAGGGCAGACCCTTTTTATTGTTGCAAACAATGGGATAGGTTAACATGCATTTATGGCTCGCCCCTAAGTTAGATAAGTAGTATGGTTTGGAGGGTTTAATCAACAGGAGAACGTATTGTTAAAAACCACGAGATTTATTTTGGATGTTTCTATAAGATACCATCGAGATTGTTTTCGACCTACTTGGAAAGGGTCTGTGCTAGATTACAAAAGATAGGCAATAACATGAGAGCATAATATCTCAAAGGCGAGAGCGTTATTTTGAATTCATAGCGGAGCCAACGGTTCTTGACCAGAATCCTGAGCGCAGTGATTCAAAGTGAATTAACCAAAAAAAATTGCGGCCACGGGACACAATCTACTTTTAATTTTTTGTTTTTTTAAAGGCGTTGCACGATTGTGTTTGCCAGTATCAAGTTTTAAATGTATCAACATCAGAGAGTCCTAATAATATTATAAACGCGATAGTTGAGTATGTATGTATGTGCTTAATATGTATGTAGGCGCAGCTAGTATCAAATATTAATGTTGCTGAGATGATGGGACCCAGCTACAAGCCAGGTTAAAAAGTTCCCTTTGTGTTTCAGTAAAATAATGACACTTTACTTAAACTTACGCGGACTTTTTGGAGCAACTACAAAAGTCACTTTTAAGAGTTTATTTCAATTTCCTATACACACACACACACACACACACACACACACACACACACACACACACACACACACACACACACGTACACATTAACAAGCACATAATGGTTAATAATCCACCAATATCACATATTATCACCCGAAAAAGTTTTGGAAATAAAAGCAACATTTTATGTAGACAGTTCAATAGCCACCAAAAAAACTCCGACAGTACGTGTTGCTTGTTAAATAGCTGCCATTAAAGGCTGTGTACAGTTCAGTCGGTTGGTTGGACGAAAAGAGTTTAATTGCTACAGCCAATTGGGACTTAGCGATTTCATATTTTAACTTTAGTCATTGAGCGACGAATGATACACTGATATTTTATGATTAGGTACTTGACTATCATCCTTTTGAACCCACTGGGATAACTATAGAGAATTTTGACGATATTTTATTATTTCGAATATGTTTAGTTGACGACGCGGTAGCCGAGTTGGTTGTATCCCTGCCTGCGAAGCTAGCGGTCCCGGGTTCGAATCCCAGTAAGGGTGTGTGATGAGCACGAATATTCGTTCCTGAGTCTTGGATATTTCTATGTATATAAGTATTTATTTCTCTATATAAGTATGTATATCGTTGTCTAGTACCCATAACACAAGTTTCGAGCTTAATTTGGGGCTAGGTCAATTTGTGTGCAATGGTCCCCCGATATTTTATTTTTATTTTATTTACATATTTAGTTTAGTTTAGTTTAAAGCATTTGACCACAATCTTACTTTAGGGTAAATAACGAAGTGGATGATGATGGAGCATGCTTGCCTAGAAGATACCTATTCACTCGTGTCTTGAAGACTTACAAATTATACCTTTCGGGAAACAAAACGCTGGCATGGTGATAGAGAAAAAAAATTAAGTTAGCACGTCGCACAAAACTATATATAGAGATTTTCAACGTTTTTTCTGAATTGTTATATATGTAGCAAGTGCTATAAATACAACAATATTAGATACTAAAGGTAAGGATAAAGGGAAATCTCATCTTCAAGTATTGGCAATTTGTATGCCAATGTGGAAAGGTGGCCAACCAATAGTAAAATTATATAAAAAGGGTTAAGACATCGTAATATGGGTACAACCTCTGCTTAACGTCTGTTGGCATCATCATCAAAAAACATCGCGTTTCTTTTGTTAAATACCTTTTTTTAATCTCAGACGCAAAAATAACACAGAGAAAACAAAAACACAAAAAAAAACAACACTCTAATAACACACATCGACGTCAAACTATAACAAAGTTTGACGTCGATGTCTGTCTGTCTATGGCATCGTAACTCTCAACCGGTTTTTATTCATTTGAAAGCCAGTTTCCTTGCGGTGGTTCTTATCTGTTTGGTTGGTTATAGAGTATCAGCTCTTTTCTAAAATGATGTAAGGCATTTTGAGCTATGTTTGATGAAAATCAGTTCAAGATGTCGGGGTTTCTTTTTCAATTTCAAATGTTTAGCTAATTTACTTTTTACAGTGTAGCGATTGATCACAAGTTCAAGGACTATGTGATCAAAGGAGGCACCATGCTACGCTTGGGCTTGGAACTGGCTCTCAAGCAGTGACGGATTTATATTTTCTATGAGTGTAGGCCACTTTTTCCGCCGCCCCAATTACATACCTTTCTAAAATAATTATTTTCCATTTGTAGTTTACTACATTTAGAATGCCTTAAAGTTTTAAATAAACGAATGAATTAGTCATTAAGAAAGAGTGTAAACAAAAAAAACGGATATAGAACCATGTTAAAACCAATGAACGTGTTTGATTTTTATCGTCTGAAATCGAGTGACCGTCCTCTGAAATCTGCCGCCCCTAGGACGCTGCCGCCCCTAGGCCGCGGCCTATACTGCCTATTTATAAATCCAGGACTGCTCTCAAGTGAGGCTGCTGGAACACAGATAGCTATGCTTGGTGACAGAAATATTACAAACCCTAGTACAAAACATTGTATTTCAATAATTACATTTATTATCTATACCAACAGGTCAAGGTATAACATGTTTATAAAGTAACTAGATAACCCTGTGAACTTAGTAACGCCAGGTAAGCAATGGTTTTTTTTTAGAGACACAGGTGACACTGATGTACCTCCATCCTATAAACTTTGACGTGCTCCATTGCTGCTGTGAAAAAAGGACAAAACAACACACAAATTCCTATGTATATAGACTATTTAGATTAGGTTTAGCATGAGGATTTAAAAATGTAGGTTTTTTTTTTTACTATTTACAGGGTAGCGTTTGACCACAAGTCACCTGATGTTAAGTGACGATGCGGTCGAAGATGGCGCCACGCTACACCTGGACTGGGAACTGGCTCTCAAGTGAGGCTGCCGGAACACACCGATAGGTGCTTGGCGACAGATTCTTAACAAGAGGGTGGTAGCTAGCCAGGCGAGTACTAGAAAATACCCTACCACCAAGCTATGGTTTCATCACGATGTTTTCCTTCACCGAAAGCTCAAGCTCATTGTAGGATTCGAACCCACGTCCTACGGATTGCAAGCCGACGTCACTACCACTGAGCCATCATCGCTATAAGGTACTCACGTTTCGCGCTGACTCCATGGGACACCATAAGAGCAGCTACGATGGTGAATGCCAACATTGTTTGCGCCATTTTTGTACCTGAAACAATAAGTATTGTTCACTTACTCTGCTTACCTTACTTACCTACATTTAAATTTAATTAAGTTATGTGTAGTGTACAGGACTACAGGCAGACTAGTGTTGCCGAACTATCGACAGTTTTCATCTAAACAAGCCATACTATCGATAGGCCTATCGATAGTATCGATACTATGGATATCTTAAAACGAGGCCATACTATCGAACAAGAGCAATTCCTCGTATATAAAAAACCATCGAAGGTTTCGATAGTTTATGCTTCACAGGCAGCAATACTATCGATACTGTCGATGGTATAGCTTAGTTCTAAGCTATCGATAGTATCGATAGTGTTTCTATTGGTTGGCAATCGATATATTATCGATTAACTAACGATAATCGACTATCGATCGGCAACGCTAAAGCAGATAGTGGTGGGGGCATTCACCAAGCGACCACCGTCGAGGACGGCAAGGAACTCTGGCAAGGAGTTCCAATCCTGAGCCGTACGCATGATGAATGTAGAAGCAAAACGCTTACAAAACAAGCGATCAAAACAATTATTACTAAACAAGCGAAATAATCAAAATAACAATTCGAGTCCCCAACAGTTTACGCGTAAGAAATCCTATCAATTTGAGAAATATTTCGTTTCAATGTCAGCTTTGATCCGCACAGGTTTCCGCGAGTAATTAAAATATTTTCGGCGCACTTAGATCTTGAACAAAGGGAGTTGGTTCAATTGTTGCGTATTATGTTTGACCACGGTGTAAAATAAATATTACAGTCAATAAATCAATGTTTCTTATTTTTGACGTGACAACGTCTTATAATTCGATAGAGCCGGCTGCACGCACGAAAAAACATTACTCATGCGGCGTTACCTCGCTCTGCGGCATTACCTCGCTCTGAGGCGTTCCATGTAAGCAGTGTTAGCAACCTGAAGTGGACTGACTATCGTACCAGGGGCGTCCAGGGGCGTAAAATTATCGTACATTGGATCGAAATTATCGTACTTTTTAGGATAATGTCTATTATAGATCAATAAATCATAAAAATTATAATATTGATATGCATGCAAGTGAACATAATCGAAATATCGAACTTATATTCTCTTGTTCGCATTGGTAGATGCTAAACTAACCAATAAGAAAGCGTGTACAGCAGGCGCTGGATAAAGTTACAGTCTCGGCAGTGGTGAAACATAGCAGAGCGGATCGTAATAACCAATAGGAATAGTGAACTTGAATTTCCCGGTATTATCCCAACATTTTATTGGACAAAATAAAATCATGCTACTGCGATTTAGACTATCAGCGCATGAGTGAAATAATATAAATTTTCAAATTTTGCATCATGATAGAAATTATCGTACAATCTGCGTACGATAATGATATGCTATCGTACATCGTACGTAGGCACCAAATTATCGTATATGTACGATAATTATCGTTCGGTTCCGAACACTGCATGTAAGGCTTGAAGTGCAAGCGAGAGCGCGGAACGAGCGACAAAGAAGCACAATCGGCCAATCGACGTTGTCACGTTCAACTATCGTCAGTAAACCGACTTTACAGACAACCAATTTTTTTGTATGGATGGGGCCTGCGTTTGGCCACAATTCAACATGAAAGGTGGACCACGCTGGCGCATGAGGTACGTAATTACTCGACTTAAAGAACCAGGTTAATATTAATATTATTATATTTAGCTAACATGAAGATATTTTGATTGTGATATGTAACCTAGAATAAAATTTATTTATTTGCGTAAAATGTCGGTTAGTAAAGATGGAATTAGTACATAATAGTGCCAAATACATTTTGCCTCACAAGGTCAGATATCTTTCATATAAAATTACAGTAAATATTAGTTTGGCCATTATTACATAATATTAACTTATCAGCATTATGAATGAGAACTTATTTGATGAAGTCTTTAACATTATGGAAACACTAGCTGTTCCCCGCGGTTTCACCCGCGTGGGCTACAGCTTTATGCATGCAAAGTCTCAGCCCGATCGGTTTAAAATTGACAAAGTTTCATACAAACTTTCATCCCCTATTTTATACCTTGGGGGTAGAATTAATCAAAATCCTTTCTTAGCGGATGCCTATGTCATAACATCTACCTGCATGTCAAATTTCAGCCTCATCCGTCCAGTGGTTTGGGCTGTGAGTTGACAGACCACTATATCAGTCAGTCACCTTTGAGTTATATATATTTAGATAGATTTATCCATTAGCCACAATTTAAGTTTTTTTTATAAAATCGATTATCAACACAACATGATTGTATCGTAATCAAGTAAACTCAATCAATATGCTTCTTTCAAAATCCTTGCGGTTTCTATCATAGCACTTGTTTGTTGCGTGATGGAAAAAGACAAGCGCAAAGAGACTTGCGCCAGCAGGCTTCCTGGGGTATGTAAATCCTACATTGCCATATGTCAAAAACAAAAAATGTTTTTTGGGCGGGTGAGTGATCCATCTTCGGAAGATGCCTCCAACTTGCCAATGTAAAGTATCAGCTAACTGAATTTTAGAGGTAAAGTTTACAAGTTTTCGGTCCAAGGCCACACTATATTTATGTGTAATATAACTTTTATAGAAGGTACTGATCTTTCTTATATTATAAAAACCAATTGCTGTTCGTTGGTCTCGCTAAAACTCGAGACTGGCTGGACTGATTTCGATAATTTTGATCTTGAAATATTTGTGGAAGTTCAGAGAAGGTTTAATTGGCGATACGAAGTTCGCCGGATCAGCTAGTATGAAATATTAATTTCATAATATTTACGATTTCCGATGTCAAAAGCATCCTAACGAACAAAATGGCAGTGAAAGAAATGTTATTAGACCCTTTGCCAATTTTTACAAGCGCTGAAGTTTCTTCTATTGACTGGAGAACCTCCTTCTTTTATTCATCGGTTAAGGTGGTTATTACGACGGCTTTGAATACGGATTCAAATTGAATGCGGATAAAGTGCACGTTCGCTCTGTTGACGATGTAATTGAAGCAACCGAAAGTCCTATGTAAAAACCCAAAAAGACACTTTTTACCGATTTTATTTGCCTCTGACTAACCGTAAGACCGTTCGTTCCCTTTGGCATAAACAGATATATTGTAAACATGACCCTCTTTTTAGGAAGTCGGGTTTTAGATAACAGAGGCTTGTCGGTACAACGCTTCGGGTATTAAAATTAATCGTCGTCCATTGATGCATCCGTTAACGAATGTAATCTGCAGATTCTGACATCCAACCGGGGAAACAACTTCGTTACACTGCCGATTTCCTTCGTGAATTCTCCTTGCAAGGGAAAAGGGACGTTGGGAAGTCGTGAGAGAGCTTAAAATGTGGTGGTTTTGTGTACAGACCATAGGTGAGAATTGAATTTGTGGTACGTCAGTTTCTTGTTAGAATTCTTATGCAAATAAAGAAGAGATGCAATGGTTTAAGCTATTCACATCAGAAATTTACTTGTTTGACGACGAATTGAATAAAAACTACGAAGGGCGTTTGTTTTAGTGGCATGTGTGAAATAAGAGGGCATAAAGAGATTTGACATCTGAGATCTCAGGGTATTGCCGCGTTTTAAAATTCTGGGTGGCACTGACTTCAAATGCAGGGGAAGTACTCGTATAATGTTTACCTAAAATTACGACTCTCCGTTAAATAACAAAATCATATACCACCATGCTACCACCCTCTTGTTAAGAATCTGTCGCCAAGCACCTATCGGTGTGTTCCGGCAGCCTCACTTAAGAGCCAGTTCCCAGTCCAGGTGTAGCGTGGCGCCATCTTCGACCACATCGTCACTTAACATCAGGTGACTTGTGGTCAAACGCTACCCTGTAAATAGTAAAAAAAAAAAAATATTTTAAATGTTTAGTTATGCCACAGATTACATATAGGTAACATTAAGGTATAGGTACCTAATGCTAAATTAAAGTAACGCGCCAAAACAAATGTCAAAATCGTATGATTCTACGCTACGAGTCATCACCACCATCCTGATGACTCGTAGCAATCGCGTAGTCAATTTAAACAAATTTCAAAAACGTATGATTCTACGCTACGAGTCATCATCATGTTGACCCGTAGCAATCTCGTGGTCAATTAAAAAATTGCCAAGTGTAAAAACGTGATTAACTAAAATCTGTTATTGACTTAATATTGGAAACATGGTCAAACGTTAAGTTATCTATCCATTTTAAGTTCAGCAGTCAAGTTACCGTTCACCAAACTTGGTAGCGGTCAAGTTTGACCTTTTGCTTAGAGCACTTTAGCTGAGCAAAAGCTTTGCAAGTTGCTCTATGGTCATACAAAACTTGTATCGTTTTGAAGCACTGTTTTGACACCTATTGGAAGGGAATGTTTGGGAAGTTGTAAATGACAGTACCTACTCTAAAGTTTGAACTAACTTGGTTTGGATAAAGATTGACGTTCTACGGCCGATTGCAATAACCGATCTATCCACGGTTTGCCCTATATATACTGGAGATAGAACTTTGACATAAGCTCCATAGAAGTAATGTCAAATTTATGTCAAACTGTGGATAGATCGGTTATTGAAACCAGCCCTATGTAAACTATGTTTAAGTATATAGCCATTTCGTGATGATATGACTCTCTGCACTAAGAAAAAATCCCGACTTTCCTTCCGAGCCTGATTCCTTCCAAAATGTAACCTTCCTTATTTTACCTTAGTTTCCTTTTTTTTCTCAGAAGGAAAATGTTATTTCGGAAGGTCTTTTTTCTCCGTGTGTGCAGTGGCAATAATGTTTTTTCTTTATTGGTAACAAAACATTTTAAGAGGATGACTTCGAGACTAATCTTTTGATTGAAGCTAATTACAATCACTTTTTCTGTAATTTTGATAGTAGAAAAAATATAAATATAGTTGTAAATATACGTATCACCGTAACTGCAAAACCGATTTTGATGAAATTTGGAATGGAGATAGCTTATACCCTGGATTAACACATATGCTACTATTCCGGAAAAAGGATAACGGGAAGACGCGGAAGAAACCGCGGGGTGCAACTAGTAAATAAATAAATTACTCAAAGATATCACCAACACTTCCATTCTCATAAACAAAAATGCCCCATCTTGAATCTGTTTTTTATGGGGTACCGTAAAAATATTCGATATAATGTATACGATACGGCAGAATGGCACTTAGCTAAATTGTCTTCTATAACATGTTGTGTTTGTTTGAATACCTGAATCTGTTTTACTTATTATGCACCGTTAGCAGTTCTGTTTTCAGATAAATTGCAAAGAGTTTCTATATAATTAAAATAATAATGCCCTTTAAATAATCACTTAGTGCTATAACCCCTTTCTAAATCCTAGTTAAGGATCTATATTTTCTGTTAGTACCTTCAGTATGAAGTTTAAAGAAATATTTTTTTTAAAGGGTTTGTGGTTTTAGCCAATTTATTAAACATTGTAAATGTTTTAAGATCGTGTAACACATAAGCCAGGCACGATAATCTCCTCCCTCTTTGTATTTTAGTAAAGTAGTGGCGCTTTACTTAAACTTTACACGAACCTTTTGGGACAACTAGAAAAGTCACTTTTTACAACGTTGTTTTCTATTCCTACACTTATGCACACACAAAACGAACACAATATAATGATTAATAAAATCCAAGTTATCACTCGAAAAACACAAGTTTTTGAAATAATAAGAATACTTTCACATTGATAATTGACTTGCTCCCAAAAAGTCCCTCATTTATTCTTACTTATTATTTTTGTTCGTCATTGACCAATATCTCAATAGGGATATTAACCATTTTTCGGAATTGCTTTTATTTTAAAGATTGATTCTTGTTTAACATAAAAAAAATATTTTATTTAAAATTATTATTAGTATTTTCGTTGAGAAAATATACAAAATTAGAGTAATTATGAATTTTTCCGCCAAAACACTAACAACTGTCACGTGACTGACATGACGTCACTGACCGAAAAACGCGATGGTCGCGATTCGTAACCATACCACCGCGCCGACCCCCGACGCCGACCCGCGGCTACCGACGCGCGGGCAACCATCGAAGCACAAATCGCCTGAGTGGTTAGTGACGTAAGAAGCTCTTTTTGGTGTTTGCAGTCAAGTGACAAAAGATTATAAATATAGCATTTAATCATTTTTATTTAAATTATTAAGTTATATTTAAATACAAAAATATGTTTTTCGATATCCTAATAATACAAACTAACATAAAAGTAAGATTAAACATTATTTTGTAATTAGTGTTAACATCCCTATTGCATCTAGTAAAACAAAGCACATTATAGACGTACTACACAAATGGCTCCTCTTCATCTAACATTTTCGGAAAATTGATCTTATATTATATGTCAGTCTAGTCCATCAATCCACGCAAAAACTTCCGAGCTGATTTTGATGTGGGATGTGTATATCTGATGACGCTGTGACATCATATATGCTCAGATTAGTGAAGTTTATAGGGAGTACCTATATTTTGTTTTGTATTTCACGCCTTTGGGAAGCTTAACCGCCAAAGCGTAAGCTTTGACTCATAAATTATTAATAGTTGTAGAGATTTTTTTAGGCGGAATCGCATTAACATCTCTATAGTGAAATGGTAAAGTTTGTTTGTTGCTGAATTCCAATCCAACCACGTGATCTACCGTTGAAATATGTATATTTTTAGTATTAGTACTAGCTGCGCACCGCGGTTTCACCCGCGTCTTCCCATTATCCCGCAGGAACCTTTTTGTGGGCCTATGTTTTAATACAGGGTGTAATCTATCTACATTCGAAATTTCATCCTGATCCGTTTAGAAGTTTTTGAGTGATAGAGTATCATCCGTACATCCCTGCTTACAAACATTCACGTTTATAATATTAGTATAGGATTCCCATTGGGCCACCACTGGTGGACAAAGACACAATAGGGATGTTAACACTAATTACAAAATAATGTTTAATCTTACTTTTATGTTAGTTTGTATTATTAGGATATCGAAAAACATATTTTTGTATTTAAATATAACTTATTAATTTAAATAAAAATGATTTTAAATGCTATATTTATAATCTTTTGTCACGTGACTGCAAACACCAAAAAGAGCTTCTTACGTCACTAACCACTCAGGCGATTTGTGCTTCGATGGTTGCCCGCGCGTCGGTAGCCGCGGGTCGGCGTCGGGGGTCGGCGCGGTGGTATGGTTACGAATCGCGACCATCGTGTTTTTCGGTCAGTGACGTCATGTCAGTCACGTGACAGTTGTTATTGTTTTGGCGGAAAAATTCATAATTACTCTAATTTTGTATATTTTCTCATCGAAAACACTAATAATTTTAAATAAAATATTTTTTTATGGTAAACAAGAGTCAATCTTTAAAATAAAAGCAATTCCGTAAAATGGTTAACATTTCTATTTTAAAAATGAGTGCGTCTGCTCCAGGACAACATTATAAGAGCAACGATATTTTACCAAATTTCCACTTACATGCTGCTGAGATTAATTTTTTTTTTTTTTTTTTTTTTTAGTAGTAGTTTTACGTATAAAACAAAATTACAAGCTGCGAAAGTGTGCAGTTGTGTTAACTAAACTAATGCTGTAAGTTTTCTGTTAAACAGCATGTAATTGTCCCTTGAGTAAAGGTGAATCTTAAACTTTGTATATTACGTGGTTACCAAGTTGAAGGTTGGTATTTTTTTGATTAGTTTCGTGAAAGTTTGCAGTGTGAAAACGTTTACTCTTGTTTGTTGCACTTGTAAATGACGCGCCAATTTGTTTAAAGAATTTGTTGAGAAAGACGTTCAACTTTTTGTTACGAAGTGCATGTGGCCTGCAATGATATGTTGCCATTTAATGATTTTTAATGTAAGGTGTATTAAATTTCTGAAAAACTATATATAACCATCCCCTATTATACAATTATATATTTAATATAAAAATAACGTTACTATAAAACAGAAAAAAGTGCTGGCTTCTCTAAATCTGATTTTTGTCAAACATGGCTTGGCTTAATACATTTCAAATTGCAACAAAAAATCTCTGAGCTATTTTTAATTTATTAAAGATTTTCTTCCATAGAAACACAACACATGTTGTACAAAAAAATATGTTCCGACTTCATAATCGATGAACGGAATATTGATTCAATAAATGAACCAATTAGCTATAGTTGATGAAGATGAAGACAGCTTGTATAAAAGTTGTTATGTAGTAATTTGCCTAATTTCAAGTAGTGATTGTGTCCACGTAACTGAATCAATCACAAAATTGGTCCATAAATCATTTTGAAGTCAGGTTGGGTGACTTCAAACAACGTTATAACGTTACTGAATCAGATCTCATTCAAAACTTCTTCATCCTTCCCAATTGGCGTATCGTCGGTCAAATAAAAACTCATTGCCCTGCTGAACTCTTTAGGATACTAAACACTGTCAGCCTACTTACGTAAGTATTTTTCTTTAAAAACTGGCCATCTAAAATCTAAGATTATGAAAGTTTGTTTTTTTAGCCAGTACATTTTGGTGTATGGATTATGTCGAATAAACTGTGACTCAGCAAAAGAGTGCTCTGAAATTGTGAAATCTTGACCGCGCTCCGCCGCGGCAAGCGGAGTCGTGTATTATCCACCTAAGCTCTTCAATTTTATATGGTATCGAGAATGTAGATAAGTTGTTATTTCTTGTAGCGGTAAGGATCAAATGCAATGCGATAAAATGCAGTGATCAATACACATATTGCCACCGCCACCGCCCGCAATGTTTTGTACAGAGCTTTACAAGAGGTGACTGCATTTCATTTTATTGCTTCACCATTTGCTTCATTTTGCAACGCTTATTTTTCTAAAAGCTTTTATGTTAATTTCAACCGAGACTCTACGAGTATAAACACTGTATTTTGTAAATTGTAATTTTAAATCATTAGTGAATATGTAGTATTTATGTATTATTCAAGTACAAATTATGTGTATTTTAAGTATTCAGTTTTTTATATAAATAGGTAGGTAAAATAATTAACTAGCAACGCGACCCGGCTTTGCGCGTGTAAGCTGATTTTTAACTATAAAAGTTAAATAAAGGTTTTATATTATGTAGATAGCGATAGTGTTATGAACTACTAGTTGTTCCCGCGTCTTCCCGTTTATCCCGCAGGAACCTTTTCCCGAGAAAAAAAGTAGCCTATGTGTTAATCCAGGGTATAAGCTATCTCCATTCCAAATTTCAGTCGGATCCGTTCAGTAGTTTTTGCGTGACAGAGTAACAAACATCCATCCATCCATCCATACTCACAAACTTTCACGTTTTTATGATGAGTAAACTTTAGGTATTCAAGAAATCTTTATATACTCGTATTACAAGGTGTCATAGCACTCAGAAATTAAATAAACTCGAAGCACTGTTCTCCTACGCATGTATCGAATAAAAATTAACTCAAATGGATTTCAAATAAGAATAAATCTAATTTAAATAATACATTTCCTTTTACTAAGCCGATTCTGGTTCAACAAATAACATTTGACTGTAACTGTGCTTTGGGAAATTAGATGCGAGAGGAACCGCGGAACTCTTCGGGGAATTACGGAAATGGTATTTTTTTTCTCACCTTTGTAGTAATACATTACTGTCTTTCGCTCACTTGGAAGGGATTTTACAAATTGATGGTGGGGAAGCGTTGCTTCATTTTATTTTACGGTAACAATTTAATAGCGTCACAAGATTTTATGAACATAACTAGCAAACCCGGCGAACTCCGTTTCGCCACCAGATGGCTTCGTTTCATGTAAGATTTTCCCGCTTTTCTGTTGAAATTTTTCCTGAACTTTCTTTGCTATAAACCTCACGGAGCCCGAGATCTTTCCAACGAATGCAAAACCGTGGAAATCGGTTTGTGCGTTCTGGAGTTATAGCGTCAGGAAGGAAAACCCGACTTATTTTTATATTAGCGTCACAAGATTTTATGAACATAATAAATCACACTATCCTTACTAATAAAATATAAATGCGAAAATAACTCTGTCTGTCTGTCTGTTACGCTTTCACCCCTAAACTACTGAACCGATTTAAATGAAACTTGGTACGGAGATAGTTTGAATCCTGAGGAAGGACATAGGATTCTTTTTATCGCAATAAACTGTAGCCCACGCGGGTGAAACCGCGGGGAACAGTTAGTATTATAAATGCGAAAGTAACTCTGTCTGTCCGTTACGCTTTCACGCCTAAACTAGTGAACCGATTTAAATGAAATTTGGTACAGAGATAGTCTAGAGCCTGAAAAAGGACATAGCTGCATTATAAAGCGATAACAGGACCACGCGGGTGAAAACGCGGGGCACAGCTAGTAATCTTACTAATATTATAAATCTGAAAGTTTGCGAGTGTGTGAGCGTGTATTTTTGTTACTTCTTCACGCTAACATGGCTGAACAGATTTGAGTGAAATTTGGAATGGAGATAGCTTATATTGTAGATTTACACACATTGGTTACTTTTTATCCTGGATAAAGGTTCAAGCGGGATAACAGGAAAACCTCAGCTATCATCAGATTTTATATGCGAAAGTTTGTGAGTGAGCGTATATTTGTTGCTCTGTAACGGCTCAACGGATTTGAATTCATTTTAGAACGGAAAGAGCTTATACCCGGGAAACACATAGGCTACTTTTTAACCAAGAATTAGAAGTTGGTTAAAATTGACTTCCAAGCAGTGGTGGGCATTTAAACGAAAAGCGGCTTAAGAAATAAGCAGACTCCGTTTAAACATTATCGGCTTTTTTCCAAAGTCCAAACAAATGCAAACCTTATTTCAATACATATACAACTCAAAATCGTCATTTTTCATAATAAGCGCCATAAGCGACCGTTTAAACGTTGACGGCCTTTTTCCAAAGTCGAAACAAATGCAAACCTTATTCAAATACAGATACAACTCAAAATCGTCACTCTTCAAAATAAGCGTTTAAGACGATTAAAATATTTAAACGTAATGTCAATTTTAAGCCATTTATCACATCTTTACTTCTAAGATTTGATTACATTGTTAGTTACAAGTCAAGCTAATAAAAGTGTTTTTTGTTGGAACGGAATAAAGGATAATGCGTGACCGCGAGGCGCAGCTCATTTCACACTAGTGTTATATATACGAAATTTTGTGAGTTAGTGAATATGTATGTTGATTACTATCCTACTAATATTATAAATGCGAAAGTTTGTATGTGTGTGTGATGTGTGTGTGTGAATGTTTGTTACTCTTTCACGCTAAAACTACTAAACGGATTTAAGTGAAATTTGGAATGGAGATAGCTTATACCTTGCAGTAACACATAGGCTACTTTTAATCCCGAAAAATGGTTCCTGCGGGATAACGGGAAGACGCGGGTGAAACCGCCGGGCGCCGCTATTACATATTATACGAAAATTGTGTTACTAAATGTTGACAGTAAAATCGGATAGTATTGATATAGAAAATAAAAAGAAGAAAACCTCCTACATTAAAACTCACAAACTTTTGCTCTTCACATTAAAAAGAAGGTATCTTTTGCCAGCAGTTTTAGGAGCCATTAAAAATCCTGCCTGTGATTTAAATTGACACTCCATGTCAGTTTAAATTGATTGCAAGCTGAACTTTTTAATTGAATCAATTAGATTAGGTTAGGAAAGGCATTCTGTAGCACTTTTAATCGTTAATTTATTTTTTAAAGCGACGAAGTAAACAACACTCACGTACACATAGGTAGGTGTACATACAAACATATTGAATTCGAATGTAATGAAACATGGAACTATAATGTTAAATCATTTCAAACTTTAAAAAGGTTTTTTTTTTGCTGTTTATGTTTTGTTTTTTTTTTCTTTTATTGTTGGATTATTGGTACTGATGGTACCTCTTCGCGACGTCGCGTCACCAAACGGTTCCAACAGAAGACCAGCGCTGGTTAACTAACCAGCATTTTGCTGAGTTGGGGCCGATTTGCGACACTGACATTCTTGTGTACCTTCAATTACTTTTATATTGTTATATTATTATTTTTTCTTTTTTTTTCCATGTTCCTACCATGAGTGTTGTTGTTGCAAATAAACGTAAATTCTATTCTGTTCTATTCTATTTTTAAAAAAATATCCTCGTTTAAAACCACATTATTCTTTTTTTATTTATTTGTCTGATCATTAAAACTTGAAAACTTCATGTTAACAATCAGTAAAGGCAAATACAACATTAACTTTTATTATAAACGCTAAAACATTTTTTGCAAAAAAAACACAATCAGATTTAAAAATCACATAAAAAACTAAAATTTTAAACTAAAGTTTTTGAAAGAAATTTAACCAAAAAAAAAAGAAAACTTTTACCAACTTATTCTCATATCACTTACCAGCTCGTCGATAGAATCCGAAACACAAGAAAAACTTTTTTATATTTTGAGGATTTTGAGACTTTTGCACCCTCAGGGGTTTTTGGATTATGGCTATCAGGTTCGGCAAGCGAATGCGCTTGGGCGGTAGAGGCGCCGGCTTTTAAACGCTGCCCGTAGAGCTACCAACCGGTAGACAGGGCACATGCGACAGTAAATCTGTGTAGGTGGCTGTGACGTAAATGTGACGTGGTACGTGAGAATTGGAGGCTATTGTATGTTTTAAAAGGTTAGGTTTATTAAAGGTGCTTTAACAATTCTACTAAAATTTTCCAGTTTTGGTGAATACTAATTTATGCACAATTTAATCACATACGTAACTCTGACCCTGAACTAGGATTCCTTGAATATATGTTTTTAAAGGATTTCACATTTATACATCGAAAGATTGAGTTGACTTATTAATTAAATAGTTAACTTGGTATTTAAATCCCCATCTCTTCCTTATAAAAAAAGATATTTAAAAGTTTTGTTAGGCTACTTTTCTCCGGGAAAATAAATTTTCCCTTGGTAACGGGAACTTCAGGGCGGGGCCCTAGTCATTAATAATATTTCTCAATATTGCCTTTTTTGGTTTAAACTATGCCTGCGACACCTAAATTTTAAACAAACGAAATTATGTTAAGAACTTCAAAGCAAGTTCCCTAATTTAGCGTGTTTTTAAGCCTCGAACACTGTATCACTAAACGCTTGTCTAATCCTAATGAAATATGAACATCAGCAAAAAAAAAATAAGATAAACCTACTTTTTATAATTAAATTACTAACAGTTGAAAGTTAAATTAATTTGTTCCAAAACATCGTTGTCACCACCTACGAAAAACACAAACAAAATATCAAGCTGCCCATTCTACGCCTTTGTCATATCTACACTCCCGCCCGCCCTACGGTCGCCGACCACTCGCAACGCAGATTTGAAAACTGAATAACGAGTGAGTGAAACGGGGGTAGTCTCAGCTAGTGCTGTCTCGCTCTTGTCGAAAGTTGACGCGCTAGTGTGAAGTTATTAAACATGCAATCAGTTGATTGTTGCTTTTACCACTCTAATGAAGTAGGAAGCACTCTGGAGGCCTTTGATTACATCAAACATAAATGAGGGTATGTGCTGATTAATTCTGTGCGTTATCACTTAAGCAACAGTGCAACAAAAAATAGCTACCATTAACTTTTAAATATTTTTTTTGTTTATGTTCCTTGTCTCTGGATTCTGTTCTTTTTTTAAATTATTCTTGTTTTTCTTGGTTTTTGTTTCTGGTTTCTGTTACATGATTCTGGGATTGACAGGACTTCACAGGACTAGAATTTACTAAAATATATAAATGGGACTGCCCTGAATCCAATTAGCACGAGCAGGCTCTATAAAACAAAGCTGTGACACTCAGAGATAGTGTAGCTTTCTAACAGTGAAAGAAAAATCAAGATCGGTTTAGCAGTCACCTTCTTTTTGTATGTAACTAACTTGACAATCCGGAATATCGTAATATTTGCACACTCTTACCGCTTACCTTCCTGAATACCTCGTTCTAATACTGGTGTAGATGTGTAAAGTAATATTATAAATGCGAAAGTAACTCTATCTGTCTGTCACGCTTTCACGCCTAAACAAATGAACCGATATAGGGATATGAAGTTTGGTATAGGGATACTTCGAGCGATGGTGGCCGAACGGTTAGGCGTGCGACCTACAAGACGCCGACACCGAGTTCGAATCCTCTCGGCCCCGCACCTATGACTCAATAAGTTATGTGCGGATTTGCCATCGCTCAAAACGGTGAAGGAAAACATCGTGAGGAAACCGGCTTGCCCAAGAACTGCAACATTCAAGGGCATGCGACATCTACCAACCCGCACTGGGCCAGCGTGGTAGATTACAGCCCAGACTCTCTCTCTCTGAGAGAAGGCCAGAGTCCCAGCAGTGGGAACGTGAAAGGCTGATAATGATGATGATGATGATGATACTTCAAGCCCCGGAGAAGGACATGGAATACTTTTAATCGCGATAAAGTGTAGTCCACGCGGGTGAAACCGCGGGGCGCAACTAGTTCTTAATAAATCACAGTTACAAAGTTTTCAAGTGTTCACAATAACTAAGTAAATTTTGGTGTAGCGTAGGTACAGTCTTGTATTTTACTAAGGGATTAAGTTACAACAAAGTTCCGTCTCCTAATAGAGTTAACAACACGTGTATCTAGAAATGGGAGCAGAGCAGAAACTAGTTGACTAATAAATCTACCTCGATACATGCTTGCCTAGTGAGGTAACTTACGCTGGAAATTAATAACCTATCTATCCACTGTTTCCCCGACTAGAGATAGATTTTTGAAATTACGCATCCACCTTATGCATCGTGACCCTCACGAGGTCTTTCAATATCTTCCTTATATCGCCGTCTTGGTTGATCAGGGTTTTGATCGGATCCTTCCTTCTATGGAGCTTGTATCAAATTTCCATCTCTAGTAAAGCAAACCGTAGATAGAAAGGTTAATAACAACGGCCATTAAATACACTTTAGTTGCAAGCAAAAAAGCATACTCTGCAAAAAGAAACATGTTTAGATTTACATCTATTCTAGACTCGTGTGACGTTTTTGTAATTTTTTTTTTCGTTTTTTCATTTCAATTCAAGACAGAGTTACTTTCGCATTTATAATATTAATACAGTATTAATACAGGTTTATTCTAAGAAAAGTAAAAAAAAAAATAACACTGTATCTATCACCCATCGGTCTGTTCCGGTAGCCTTGCCCGAGGGCCAGTTTCCAGTCAAAAAATACAATGGTGCTACCTTCGACCGCATCGTCTCTTACCATCACGTGACTTATGGTCAAACGCTACCCTGTAAAACGGGAAAAAAATTGAAAATTGTACCGTTTCATAGTAAAAACATCTGTTTACAGATGTAATGCGAGAACACAATACCTACTAACAAGTCATTGCAATAACTTTTCGAAACGCATGCACACTTACACGGCTTAGTTCCTTGCAACGGCAACGATATTTGTGGAAACGCTTGGTTGTTTGCCATATTTCGTACTAATATCCTTTGGCCTGGTGCACAGAAATCCAGTATGCAAATATTGTACTCTGAACGTTGTCAGAGACAACCTCGAGTGTCCTGTGACCAGAGCGTTGCAATGGGCTCCAAAAGTTGGGAACCCTCGCGTCAGCAAACATGCACAACGCGCTCCAGTGTCTCTGAAGTTTCATGAGAACCTGATACACTTCCTTGTACTGGACTTAATAATAAATAGGAGATATATTCTAAGAAATGAGTAGGTATGGCGTCAAGTATCAATTAAATGAGACCACCGCGTGAACGTCATTCTAAAATAAAGGCCGCAGTCTCCGTGCAGGAAAATCATGATTGGTGCGTAAAACAGCATAACTTATCCACAGTCTCAAACGAACATCGCCTCCTGAGGACTCCCAAAGGACCCTCTGTGAGTCTCGTTCGAAATGTATGTAAATTTTCATTTGGCCCATTTGCATACGTCAGGGGACTAAGTTCCGGCTAACGCAGGATAATTGTTGGACGAAAAGTTCTGCCAATTTTTCCCCCGGCTACCTTTGGACGAATCTGATGGGGATATTAGATTGCGAAGTTGATAATCTAATGCAAGAGTTTTGTAGGCGTTGAGTGTGGATTTTCTAGTGTTATTATTATGTGTCGGTATCTTCAAGTTGAAAATCTATTGCCCGACCTGAGCGTGCCCCGCCGCACTTTAGCTGAAATTAAGAGCTGCACTTGAGAGCCTGGTATCTCATCTCTTAGATTGCGAGTAACCATCGTCTTCATAATCATCTAAGTCTCCGCAAAAGATTGTTGCCAAATGCAACTGAATTGTCTTAACCATCATCAGCTTAATTTTTTCTACAATTGACAAGTTCCTTTCCTACAGTCTGAATTTATTACAAAAAGAAAACCACAGTTCCATAAAGTACTATTTATTTGATCACACCGTCTACTCCAGGTCTTCATCGTCCTCATCATCGTCATTAGCACTATTTTGTTTAATCTCAGATGGTTGGGCGCTCGCAGGCTTTTTGGAATTTATCATCTCTACCAGATCCACCTTCTGCATCGTGACCCTCACGAGGTCTTTCAATATCTTCCTTATATCGCCGTCTTGGTTGATCAGGGTTTTGATCCGATCCTTCGTGAAGCCGAAATCTCTTCTACCTCCGATTGGTGGTTGCATTTGTGTTCTTAAAGGTTGTTTCTTTTTCTTTCTGTTTCTTTGCATCGCCTGCGGCTGTACTACCGTTGGCTGCCTTGGTGGGGCACCAGGACTGCCTGGGCCGATTGGGGGGAAGTTTTGCTCCATTTGTAGTGGTTCCATCTGCCGGCCCATAGAGTGAGGTGAGCTGCCACACTCGTTGCCTCCACATGTCAGTGAGCAACACATTTTGGGGAACGGACAGTCCATCCCTGTTGGTTTGGGTGGGGAGTTCATCCTGACAAAAGTCGGCGGGGACGTTGGTTCTTCCTTTTCTTTCTGCTGACAGTCTTGAAAGTATAACAGATTCTCAATACTCTCATCTGATGATGACACGTACCTTTTTGATAGGACGTTCATTATTTGAAGCGATATTAGTATCTGAAAACGAAATGTTTCAATTTATTTATGTACTAGATTTGACCCCCGTTATGTTTATTTATGACTAGCTGTTCTACGTGGCTTCACCCGCGGATTCACAGGATTTTTATCACAACAAAACGAAACCAGTGACTTTCAGGGATAGTGCAGCTTTCTAACTGCGAAAGCATTCTCAAAATCAGATCAGTAGTTCCAGACCAACATCCAAACTCAGAAACTTGATTATAATTTTTAGTGAATAGACACGTCACATGAAACAAATGAAACCAACAAAGTTAACCGTTCTGTAAAGACTGGCTGGTAAGGATTTGAAAACATTTCATTTATTATGTCGTTGTTTTTAACGTTAACAGGTGTTTCTTTTCACCTAAATTACGAGAGCTACGTCGTGATTAACGTGGAACAAAGGATAGTCATGGAGTACAGGGTTCTTGTTTTGATGATGTAAAAAATTAAATAAACAGTTTTGCCAGACTCACGAGCGTCTAATATTGTTGGAGAAACGTAAAAACACGACATATTCTCCTTTTGTTAATCGTCCTTGTGGTTTTTAGGCATTAAGGTCTGAGACTACACTTTTTTTCTATTTTTTTGTACTTCTTATAGATTGGTGTTTAGTGACGATGTGGTCGAGGATGGCATCACAATACACTTGAATTGGGAACTGGCTTTCAAGTGAGGCTGTTGTGACAGATTCTTAACTCGAGGGTGGTATAGCTAACTAGGCAAGCACTAGAAAGTGCCCTACCACAAAGCTATGGTTTCATCACGATGTTTTCCTTCACCAAAGGCTAAGTTCACTTAGGTGTAATAATTCACAATGCACTCACAATTTGACGAAATTCCATGATTTTTATTTAGTAGACCCCATCCAGCACGGCACACGTTATCGGAACCAAAACGCATTGAAGGAAATATTGGCAAATTGTTTTGAAAACAACTCATTGCATACGTAACGGCGCCTGCAATGCCTACTGTTGCTTTTGGTTGACTAAGACTAAAATACAGTTATTACCTCTTAGACTGGTATTCTAGAATGACACTAAAGTATTGATTAATGCTTGATTAGCGATTAAGAGCCGGTTTTACAAACATCCGTAAGTTAAATGTCATCGTTTGATCTTGTTGTCAAAGTTTAGTACGGAAAATTGTCAAAGTTACCGAAAGAAAATTGGTCACTTTTCATACTGCCCTGGACCTGACCGCAATATATTTTGTATTCGATTTTCGTCTGTTGACAGTGACAATAAATTTGCTAGTACATAGATTAAAAAGATTAGTTTTTGTTCACATTTGGTAAATAATGTTGATTTTAATGACTTAATTTAAGTAGGGCAGACATCCAAAGCGTGAATGGGAATGAAAAAGAAAATGCGGAGTGCGTTCAAAACATCCAAGCAACGTGTAAGATGAAAAATGTCCTACGAAACTCCAAAGTTAAAAAATCAATATCATTTTTGTCTACACCTTCTTTAAAATATCGTTTACATCTTAATAGGCAAACAATTACAATTTTTATCATAAATAAATCGTTTTCATACGACTTCGGGTCCGTTTTGGCCATTGTTCTTTGGTATGACATTTTATCTAACGGACGTTTATAAAACCGGCCTTAAGTGACGTATTTGTATGAACTGACAGCGTCAAATCTGTGCTTAAGTACTGATTATCGCTTGAGCGTCATTCTAGAATATGGGCCTCAGAAACTAGTTTGTTCCCATTCAATAATACTCGTAGTATAAAATAAAACAAATCTCAGTTCACCAAAACGCACAGGGCCAGCCCGGTAGATTATGGTACAGATTCTCTCTCTGAGAGAAGACTTGTTTCCCAATATGGAGAACGTAATAGACTGATGATGATGATCATGCTTGAATATGACATTAAGGATATCTTTCAAATAATTTATCGCCATTCATTTATATTGGTCCAATTTGTTATCTGTGAGAGTTATACATATTTCTATACCAATTCCTTGTTTTTTATCTTAGGTACCTACGCATCACCATTTTCATCATATCTGCGTAAAGATGCGAAATCATTATTCTAGATAGAGGATCAATTTCTAAAATACATACCTGTTGTTTAGCTCTTTGAAATTAGTCTGATAACATTACTTCTTAATACAAATAAAAAAATGATCTCATTAAGCTTCGAACAAGTCATGATATGTTTATTCCAACATAACTATTTTCCATAACGATTATGCCAACACATAATAACACTAGTAATTAAAAAAAGCTCTGATACAACGTAATAAAATAGATAAATCCTTGTTATCTTTGCCCACTTCATTAAATTGCAATTTGTTCTGACAACAAACACTTAAATCTATCGATATTGAATCTATGATTAGTTTCATTATTGATTTGTTTTCATAAGAATTATTACGTCTCTTATCCTTTTGAACTGGGTCCCTAGAGACAGCAGACGCAAGCCAGGGAGATCACATCAAAGGTGGCATGACGACATCGCACAGGTAGCTGGAAAGCTTTGGTCTAGAACTGCTAGAAATAGACAAAAATGGTAGCTATTGGAAGAGCCTTTTACCGCTATGGGCGGTCCTTACACTGAGGATTCATAATACTAACATAATTCTAAGTACTACTCACATAACATATAATACTAACCCAATAAAAAAACTCTGTTTAAATTTGTGTAAGGAACAAATAAAAGCTATATAATTTTTATTATCCTTTGATTATATTGCACCTTATTTGTCAGACATAAATCACAGGAGAAATGAACTGTTCCACGCTTTTCCTAGTGATTGTACTTATAGCTATTGAATTTGTCTGTGTGTGGAGTAAAAAACGGAGAATTTTCGTCACATTCGTTATTCCTCTCTGATTTTCACGCCACCAGAAAGTAATTTATTAGAGCTAATGTTGTCTCCATTCAATTAGGTACAGAAAAATAGGTAAAAGCTTGTTTAATCTAAAAGAAAAGTATTATTGTAAAAAAATACTTTGTCAGCTAAAGTAATGCGATCAAGAGCAAACGTCATCGACAATATCGTCACAACGAGAAGATTAGTCACGATAGTATTGTAAGAGCGCAGATACTGAATCTGAATCCCATCTCGATCCAGAACCTAAGACTTAAAAGTTATGTAAAGATTCATTCACATCATGATTAAACCGACGTGTCCATGTATACCGTTCAAGAGCATGCGATATTTACAAACACGCAATGAGCCAGCGATGGTTAATTACGGCCCTTACTCTCTCTCTTTCTCTCATGAGAGAAAGCCTGTGTTCAGCCCCCAGCAGTTGGAACGTAATAGGCCGATGATGCAAATGATAGTACTTTAGAAATGCTATTTAGACATAAAACAGTTCACTTTTATTCTTAAGATTTGTATTTCTTTTCCAATTCCTTCTTTTTCTTGTACGCATCCACCATTTTCAGCATATGTGCGTACAGAGGCGAAAGAATCTTCTTTTTGAGGATCAGTTTCTCTTCCTTCTCCAGGAGTCGTTCGCAGTAGTTGTACCACCACGGGAGGACCATGTAGTGCCTGTATGGTTGCAGCTGCATGTCCGAGCAGTACTTCTTATTGGGAATGCGAAGTTCAGGCTGGAGCACGTGTCCTTGCTTCCTGAACTCAGGAGGTAGATCCACAATTTGGCGCCGCTGGATACGAGACGGTTTCTTTGGCAGGAGCGTCGAGCTGGTCAGGACTAGGCATAGCGAGAGGACGCTGGTGATCTGGGGAGATATTACAAAGGTCCCTATGGAAAATGTAAGCTTCCCCAAATAGTGTGGAAAAGAAGCAAACTGCCTATCGATAAGTGCCTATCGATAAGTGGTCGCCTGTGAACATTTGCAACACCAGGGGCGTTGCATTTCACACCAATCTTGAAAGACTGCAATTTGTAGCACTGCGGAAAGACTTGTGAAGGAAGATCATTCCACATTTTGCGAGTATGCGGAAGAAAGGAGCGCATACATCGAGTAGTGTGGGATTGCCAAGTCTCGATTGTTTTCGGACTACCTAGGTATTCAGATGTTGAAATGAAAGGTGATAGAACCACGATGGAGGTAGTATTTTCGAATTTCCTCTATGTAAACCAACATCTATCTACATAGAGTCTGTCCAGAGTATCATGATGGAGGTTTACATATATCAGTATTATACATGCCACACTGCCACTGGGTCTCTTCCCTGGGGTGTGCGTAGGGAAACAATGTCCCTAATTGCTAATTGAGCCCACTAGTTGCCGAGTGTAATGGGAAAACCCCCTCACTACTCACTTGGACATATTTAATTTTGATTAGACACGTCCTTCGGCGTGGGTGAAACGAGTCTCGCAGATAGATAATTGAAAGTTATAATTTTGCTTCGTGTAGAGAGAAGTTCAACTTAAGTTTTGCGTAAATGTCAAAAAGCTGTGTACTTGTTGTTCTATCATATGCCTGTATCTATCATCAGCCTGTGACAGTCCACTGATGGATACAGGCTTCTCCTTAGGTGCTCCACTGAGCCCGGTCTTCGGCTCTTCTCATCCAACTACTTTGAGAATCGCTTTATTTTACATCTGACATGTTAACGTTCGACCAAGGTTGTGATGATGTGGTCGGTGATCTCACCAAGCTTCTCCTGGGCTGGGGACTGGCTCGCAAGTGAGGCTACCGGAACACACCGATATCGGTGCTTGGTGACAGATTGTTAACTTGGTAGCTGGTAGCTAGCCAAGTGAGTACTAGATTGTTTTCATGTTTTAATAAGTAACTTACATTTACTATTTCCATAAGGAGTTCTTTTTTCTACTTAGCCCTAATATTTAACAAATGTATTGACGACGGCGTGTTTCCTGATCTGATGAAACATAGTAAGATAACACCCTTGTTTAAATCGGGTACAACGACTGACCCTACTAACTTTAGACCAATATCAGTATTACCAACATTTAGTAAAATATTCGAAAAACTTATTCTAAATCAATTGCAAAGACATTTCTCAGCAAACAAATTACTTAATCAAAAACAGTTTGGCTTTACGCGTGGTCGCTCTACTACTGATGCTGGTGTCGAGTTATTAACTCACATCTATGATGCCTGGGAGGAGTCACGGGACGCTCTAGGCGTGTTCTGTGACTTGTCCAAGGCATTTGATTGTGTTCACCACGAGACACTGATCAGGAAGCTCCGGCACTATGGTATTCGAGGTGTTCCTCTGGACCTTGTAACCTCATACCTTAGTGATAGGATTCAGAGAGTTGACGTGAACGGGAAGCGATCCTCGGGGTCAGTAGTCACAATGGGAGTTCCGCAGGGTTCAATACTCGGACCTTTTCTGTTTTTAGTTTACATCAATGATTTGCCCAGCCTTGTTAGTGACAATCACGAAATAGTATTGTTTGCTGATGATACGTCGCTTTTATTTAAGTTAAAGCGACAACATAACATTTCTGACGACGTGAACAATGCTCTCTCCAAAGTTACAGACTGGTTTGATGCGAACAATTTGATGTTAAATGGAAAAAAGACAAAATGCTTGAGATTTGTGCTGCCCAATGTTAAAGAAGTACCAACAAATGTAAAAATTAAGGACGAAGAATTGGACCTTGTCAAGACTACAGTATTCTTAGGCATAACTTTAGATCACAAATTGCAATGGGGTCCACATATTGTCAGTCTATCGAGCAGACTTAGCTCTGCAGCATATGCTGTAAAGAAGATCCGTCACCTTACTGACGTTGATACAGCCAGACTAGTCTATTTCAGCTATTTTCACAGCATTATGTCCTATGGAATATTGCTGTGGGGAAACGCTGCTGATATTAACACCATATTTGTATTGCAGAAGAGAGCTGTTCGTGCGATTTATAACATGGGCCCCAGAGAATCTTTAAGAATTAAGTTTAAAGAAACCAAAATAATGACAGTTATTTGTCAATATATTTATGAAAATGTAATGTACATACGGAAAAATTTAAATAGCTTCAAAAAGAGAAGTGATTATCACAATTTTAATACTAGAAACAAAGATAAAATTGCTGTACCCACCACTAGGCTCCATAAAGTTAGCAACTCGTTCAAAGGTCAATGTGTACGCTTTTTCAACAAAATCCCAAGTGAAATTCAAGACTTGTCTATAACAAAATTTCAAATTCGTATAAAGAGAAATCTCATTAGTAAAGCTTATTATAAAATATCGGACTATCTAGATGACAAACAAGCTTGGGATTGTAGTTAATCTATCTATCTTTCTTTCTATCTATCTATTCTCCCTATTTCCCCTATTCTAACCATTTTCGGTAAACAGCCAAAACAGTCATGCTCACGAAAGTGACTTTGCTTGCAGCGGCGTCATGTGTCGGGTCGCCCTCTTCCCTCTCATATGGTCGAGGAGAGCGATGGCTGGCACATGCGTCAACTCGTGAACGGGTGCTGCTTGTGGGGTCTGGTCTGCTTTGGTTGTGATCCCGCAACTCGTTAATATTCATGTTCCCATATCCCAATGTGTACAACCAAACAAGAGAAATCTTATTATTAGTAAAGCTAAATAAAAAATATCGGACTATTAGATGACAAAAAAAAAAAGCTTGGGATTTTAGTGAACTTGCTCCAATTCAATCAATTAGTAATAAGAATAAAATTGTCAATGTGATCGCGCCAAAAAAATTACCTGCCGGGCGTTTCTTGCCTGTTCTTTTGCCGGCGTAAGGAGGTTGGAACAGGCGTAGCTAGTTTTAAGTTGACGTTTTAAAGTGATCACAATGTATCCTATTGAATAAACATATTTTTGATTTTGATTTTGATTTTGATTTCTACACTTAGTTGAAATGAAATCCTTATAGGTAGGTAAGTACTCTTAATTAGAAAATAAGTAACAAATTATGTTATCGTAACTGTTAAATATTTTATGATTAATTAAAATGAGAAAGAGAAGTAATAAATTTGAAATTCACTCACCTACAAGGCTCTATAAGTGTTGATTAATATTCAGTAGGTACTTAAAAGGTTTTTGCTCACAGGTTTTTATCAGGTACGGTACACGATTTGGGTATAAAAAAATATATAAATAAATAAAATAATAGTATCTGTAATGTCAAAATAACAGCTTTTTACTAAATCCAAGCACACATTGAACTCGGATCAAAAAATTGAACAACCAATCTCAAAAAAGTAACGTTTGAATGACGTCATCATCATCATCATCATAATCAGCCCGTTTCTGTCCACTGCTGGACATAGGCCTCTCCCAAAGTACTCCATCGAGCCCAATCTTCGACTTCTCTCTTCCAAACGCCGATTTGATACAATCATATCTACGCTGAAAAAGTAGGAATTTATTACAATCGCGAAATTTAAATGTAAAATTTTTCGAGTAGTTAAGTATACCAGTATTTCGGAGTATAAGATTATATGGTTTGAGCTTCGTATTGTTGTAGGTATTAGCATTATTTGCAGACGTCTAGAATATTTGTCACGCAGTCAACAACTAACTTCAACATGTAAAGTTTCTTCAAGTCTGTCTAGTCCTAAATAATTTGTAGAACTATTATGAAATCAATAAGTTTTGAAATCAGTCATATTTACGTAACTCTACGATGGTTAGCTGGGTTTAAATTTGAAAATGCTTTTAACATTATGGGTGGTAGTAGGAATAGTAAAAGATGCCTTGTTCAAAAAACCCATCTAAAACAAAATTAAATACGTGTTGTTAACACTAGCTGTTCCCCGTGGTTTCACCCGCGTGGCCTACAGTTTATCGCGATAAAAAGTAGGCTATGCCCTTTCTCAGGCTATAGACTATCTCTGTACCAAATTTCATTTAAATCGGTTCAGTAGTTTAGGCGTGAACGACAGACAGAAAAACAGAGTTACTTTCGCATTAGAATATAAACATTTTACATCATTCGAAATAGAGCGGTATGGTCTTCTTAAAACAAAAGACAATTAAAGCCACAGTTCAAAGCATAAAAAACAAAGGCTTGAATATAAAAAGAGTACCTAGACCTCCCTCATCAATGTAATAAGCATTCCGTTGTCATCACAATAATGGATGCTTTATTACAAACAGACGAACTACAAGTTGGATAGGCTTTATGGCTCCCCTTGCTAAGTAGGTAATGTAGATAAAGGTGAATTTTACCGAGTAGCTTTTACTCGCTAAGAGCGATTCACTTCATCATAATCATCATCAGCCCGTGTCAGTCCACTGCTGGACATAGACCTCTCCCAAGGCACGCCTCTAAGCTCGGTCTTCGGCTCTTCTCATCCAACTACTGCCAGCCACTCGACGCAAGTCGTCGCTCCACCTTGTCGCAGGGCGTCCTACACTGCGTTTGCAAAGTCGCGGTCTCCACGTCTACCCCACCTGATGATTACACGTAACGAGTAGTGGCGAGACATTTGACATAATATTTGAATTAAACAATAAAGTCGTCATTAAAAATTTGAAAAGTGTATTATTAACTAGCACAACTAACTAACTAATATATTCTCTAGCATACTAACTAAAAAACCAAAACTAACTGAGATGGCTCAATGACCCAAAATGCGTGTTGGCGTCCGATGAATCATAAAAGACGCCACTTTGGTCTGTCTTGCGCCACTTTCCTGGATCTCACGCAAGTCCTTCGTGACTTCGTCTTTCCAGCGATACCTGGGACGGCCGATTGGGTGGCGTACGATCCTCTCCCTTCTTTCAAGGTGGCCGAGCCAGCGAAGTTCGTGCGCTTTTATCTCGCCGATGATATTTGTCCCAGCTCTTCTTTCTTTTGCGCCATACTTCATCGTCGGATTGCATACAAAAAATTTAACTCATCAATCGAACACAACGAACATTTTGGCCTAGAACCATTCCACTGCCTCGCCACTGTAGGTATTAGCTCAATAGCAGGTGAAAGAGCGTAGGTACTATGTAGTTACGTCTAATCAGACCATTAGTAGTTGTGAAACGATGTGGACAGAAGTATTTACACATAGACGAGTCTCTATCAAAACACAATATGAATTACAGGCTCATCAGTCATCACTCTGTCTCAAGGTGGTGGACGCAATACAATGCCAAGGGCACGATTTAGGTGGACGTGACCTACAAGGTAATGGGTCATTAAAGGTAGCGGCTACTGCTTAATGTCAGATGGTTTGCACGCAAAGCGATGGACACCTGTGCGAACGTGACGCGAAAAAAGTAGCTGATGAGTACTGAGTTTTGAGGTTTCGTTTATAAGATTTCATTTGTGATTAGCACTCTTTTCGCATTTTAGACCTCTTTTGATTTGGACGCTTTTGAGCGAAAGGCCCGACGTCCATCCCTTGGTACGTCAATGATTTATCTTCATTCTTTTTTTATAAGAATTTAACTCATTTATAACATTCCTGAAATAGGAAGGTACCGTTGATGTTGCCATAGTCGTAGGTTTCAGAGTGACCACCCATTGGCAGTATAAATACCACCACGGTAACGCTAGCCACGGGTTCAACGGCCTCGACAACTTTTCTCTGCAAATCTTCTTCGGTGGTATTTCTAAACAAGCATTGAAGGGGCCGTCTTGACATTTTGATACCAAGCTCTTGTAGGTTGGGTTAAATGGTGGTATAACTGGACCCCACTCTCTGCGGTAACCATAGACTCCTGTGACGAGAATGAAGAGTATGGAGATCATCTGAAATCAGGTTTTTTAAATAGTATTAATTCTGATTTTAGCTACCCCTATCTTATTACTGGGCCTGGCACCTATTTTATTTTTATTTTATTTTATTATTTTTAGGAAAACTTACTGCTAGGAACTTAATTAACAAAGTTAAAATAATTGCTGAAGGCTAATTACAAGTTTTCACAACTAGTTATAATCTACCTAAATAATAAGAATATAAAGAGAAATAAAAAAAAAGGAGGTAGGTTGAAATTAAAGTGACAATAGACACAACCCGGCACGCCACTCACACTCTTGCGCATCACGCACTCTTAAAGAATGCGTCATTGAGTAGTCTCTGTTGGTGTATTAAAAATTTCAACATCTACATTTAAATTATTATAACATTTGCATGTTCTGAACATAAATGCGTTTTTCTTATAATTAGATTTTACACTAGGGACGTCTAAAAGGTTATGTCTCCTAAAATTGGCAGCAGGAGTTCTAAGTCCAAGCTGACTCAATAGTTCAGGGCAGTCAACCGTGCCATTTGCTATATCGAACAAGTACGCTAAATCAGCTATATGTCAACGTTCATATAAAGGTAACATATGAAATTTATTACATCTGTAGGTATAACCTATGACTTATTACGACTTATTACGTTATGTGTCAATTTGACGTCACTCAAAAATGGTGAAGGATAACAGCGGCATGTCCATTCATGAGCATGCGACATCTACCAACCAGCATTGGGCCAGCGGGATAGATTACGGTCCCTACTATCTCTCTCTGAGAGAAGGCCAGAGTCCCAGCAGTGGGAACGTAATTGGCTGACGATGATGAAACCGGGGCGGGTCGCTAGTATATCTACATATTATGACAATATGACACAAGTTTAATTAATAAAATTAATTGAAAGTGTAAACTTTAATGAAATAGAATTGAAAAACTATGCTATTAAAATAATTCCATTTACTCTGTGTTGTATTATTTCTGCTGCACAGTTAATTACTTTGATAAATTTTAAACACATTAGTAAAAAAGTTAATGAAGATAAGCTTTTCTCTACCCTAAGGCTACAAAAGTAATTTTAAACTTAATTAACTTGGTTAGTTATGGATATGACAACAATAATCATATGATAATGATTAATTGCGACCCGCGGTTTCATCCGCGTCTACCCGTTATCCCGCAGGAACCTTTTCCGGGATAAAAGTAGCCTATGTGTTAATCCAGGGTATAAGCTATCTCCATTCCAAATTTCATTCAGATCCGTTTTATATTTTTTGCGTGAAAGAGTAACAAACATCCATCCATCTATCCATCTATACGCACACACTTTCACGTTTTTAATATTAGTAGGAATATAAATGCGAAAGTTGGTGAGGGAGTGAGCGAGTGTATTACGTTTGTTAATTCTTCACGTTGAAATATCTCAACGGATTTGAACGGATTTGAGTGAAGTTTGGATTGAAGATGGCTTTTATATATGGCTACTTTTTATCTTGGAAAAAGGTTCCTGTGGGAAAAGGGAAACCCGCGGGTGTAACCAGAGGGTGAAGCTAGTAAGCAATATAAGTACCTACCTACTAAAGTACATACGCATAGTTCATTGTACCTGTAATTAAATTTCTGCATTACGGGCGAAATTTTATTAAAAATTTTATTAGACGTCCGATGTGGCGCAATGGGCGGATAGCCGACTGTGAAGCGTGAGGTCGCGGGTTCGATTCCCGCTACAGAATAAATATTTGTGCATTGGAAAAAAAAGCGCATGTATTTGTTCTGTGTCTGGGTGTTGTGGAATACAGGGAAACCTAGTTAGGGGTCAGAGCATAAGTATATGATTGTGCGGGCATTAAATTAAATTAAACAAAGTTTTGTTCTCATACCTACTTTATTGTATTCTTCTATTCTTTAACCAACTATATAAACTGTAGGATACGCATAGTACATAGAATAGTAGTAATAGGTGGGATAGTAGAATGGATACGCGAAAAATGTTGGTATATTAGGCAAGGATCCGTTAGGGGTATCAAACTTAGGCGTCTTGCATTCAGTTGTTCGGGCCTCTTGCGCTTTTCCGTATGTTTGTAAAAGTATCGTAGTTAGAAATATAGTTGCTCTTATGTCCATATCTGGAAGGTAAATGTTAATAATAATAATGATAAATGGATCAAGGATCAGATGCAGAAAGCAGTGCCTACTCCTAGACAAGGCAAGTATTTTGTCTGCAGAGGGAGGAACCTCACTACTACCGATAATTTGGTCTGCCCCGCAGAAAGCGGCACTCTAGATTTGGTTTTTTTTATAATTGTTTCATTTTAACTGTTCTCATAAAGATTTTGCAAGAACTATTACTTTGAGATAAGACATAAACATGTAATAACGCAGACACAATCGCATATTATGTACAGTTCTCTTACTCGTAACTAGGATTTCCTGTATAAAGGATCAGAATCTACGTGGATCAGGAATCCAAAACATAATATATATTCAATTTTTTAATGCATAAAATGTGACCCGTGATTTTTTGAGTTTAGGTATATAGGTACTCGTATGTCCATTGCGCCACGTCATCTTTTCCTTTATGTTTTTTCGTGGCAACTGCCACTAACGAAAACTAGACAAATATCTATCCATGTCAATTTATAGGCCGCCTGTTGTGGGCCTAATATTAGACAAGATGGCGTCACACAGTAAAATGAAAACCATGAAATTACAATAAAATGTTTTTGCCCAATTGGTTAGAGCAATAATTTAATAGAAAATATTACTAAATTGTTCACAGATAACTACAAGACTGGATTCATGTAGCTAAATATTTAGACGTTCACTAACAACAACTTTTCTCGGCTTTTTTTCGTGGTTGTATTCTAAATGGAGTTATTTTACTTTCATGAAAGCTTTGTCACACGCACGTGAATAATCCTATTTTGAATTAGAATTTTCTCGCACCTTGTTTTTCTCATAAACTTGTCACAATCTCACACGAGCCATAAAAATAAAGTTGGACTAGTTGCGTACCGCGGCTTCACTCGCGTCTTCTCGGTATCCCGCAGGAACTTTTTCCCGGGATAAAAAGTAGCCTATGTGTTAATCCAGGGTATAAGCTATACCCATTCCAAATTTCATTCAGATCCGTTTAGTAGTTTTTGCGTGAAAGAGTAACAAACATTCATCCATACTTACAAACTTTCATGTTTATAATATTAGTAGGAAGTAGCATTTATTTCCCACTCGTAGTAAAACCGTCAATTCCAAATTATTTATGACAACTTAAGGATCTACTTTTTTATGAAACACAGCGAAAAAACTAGCAAATATTTTCTCAAATACGTACCGGGAAGCAAATTATAATACCGAGCATGTTCTCACCAAAAAAAAACTGGTTTTATCTTATTACTTCCTAAAATTAATTGCTTTTTGTAATTGAATTTCGATACCGTCCATTAAACTGTGGAAAACAGATTTATCCGTAATGGTCGTTAACGTCAAATTTATCAGGGTTTCTTATAAACCTGGATAAAGAAAGGTATTGATAATACAGTCTTACTTGATAACCGAAGACTAAGAGCTGGTAGAACTGATCAGGGTTTACAAAAATAACCAGAAACCTCTTGCAGGTAGTTTCTTACCGTATTCGTACTTTCATACAAAATTAAAAATTTAAACTATTTTGTCAGCTCTAAGTGATAATAACTCTATACACCACCGCGTCATACGAGCGTGATTGCTAAAGAAAGTACATAACTAAGTACATAGCAAACAATTTTTTTTGCTACCAAAGTCACACAGTGGAAAAGATACAAAGTTTTTCTCTGAAAACTATGATATACCAAAGTCACAGTGATAAAGTTACAAAGTTTTTATCCAAAAACTACGCTATTCCAAAGTCACAGTGAAAAAGTTACAAAGATTTTATCTGAAAACTACGCTATTCCAAAGTCACACAGTAAAAAAGTTACAAAGATTATATCTGAAAACTACGCTATTCCAAAGTCAAACAGTGGCAAAGTTACAAAGACTTCATCTGAAATCTACCCTTCCAAAGTCACACAGTAGAAAAGTTAAAAAGATTATATCAAAAAACTACGCTATTCCAAAGTCACAGTGGAAAAGTTCATCTGAGAATCACGCTATTTTCTGCAATAATTCATCCACTTTGTATTAACATGTATGCGTACGAGCGATAAACAATTTTATAACCACCAGTTATTACAAACAACATAATTATATGGTTTACCTACAAAACAAAACCAGCTGCTTTATCGAAATTGCATACCTAATATTTACGACTAGGTAGGTACAGCCCAGTAAAATATGAACCAATATGTTTATCATACGAACTTTATGTTTTACTAGAAACGCTCATCAATACCTACACTTATATCTTTTTGATAAATATCACTTAAATATTAATATAAATTTTATTTAGTAGGGCTACCTATTAATGATTATTCATTAGGTATTAGTTATTTACAAACAATATTAATCATACTAAGTAGGTACTTCAGGGTCGGATTTGGAGGTCTGGAGGACCTGAAGCAATAAAGGAATGGAGGCCCTTGTTTTTTGGAATTTGGAAGATATTTTTTTCGAAGTCTCTATTGTGACTCACTCGGAAACACTTCCGACCACGGATTTGGAAAGGTTTCCGCAAGAATTTTGTAGACTCAATTCATTAATCTGAATTTGGAAACTGATATTTAATTTGACAAACCAGCTGCTCAATCACGGAAAAGTTTTCGCCACCTATTTGCTCTGGGAAAACGTTTCCATGACGCAAAAGTGACGTCGTATCCGACACGGAAACTTTCCGAGTGAATTAGAATCGCACTGCTGGATTCCCCTAATCAGGCCCTGGTGCTTATTTAAGTTATTGAAATAAAATACTGCATCTCGGTCTCCTTCTGCAGGTAAGGAGTGCTCAAAACCTGGCGACTGGTCACTATTCAACGGGCCAAAAAACAACCTTCAAAAAGAAATGGAAGAATTTTCCCCAAAAGAAAATTAAAAAAGGTTGAATATTAATTCTAGTAAGTAGTAATTAGGTAAGTACCTATTTATTTACATTTTATAACAAATTCATGAATGAAATTTTCCATTTAAATTCTGCTCGCTTTCTTTTCCACATGTTTTTATTAGCGTAGACTAAAGAGTACCTAGTACCTATTAGAGACGGTCATTATCGAATTACAATAATAAAATTACTTCTCTATCGAACGACTTTGCTCCGATCGCATATTCAAATCGTTTTATTGGTGTTACCAGCCTAGCATCGTTATTTGCTGTTGAATCATTATTATTATTAACTGTTCATTGGGTTCACTCACACAAAATCAATTTAAATTAAACAACAACACAATAGAAGAAGTTAACTCCTTTAGATACCTAGGCAGCTTAATAAGTAATGACTCCAAATGCACCTTAGATATCAAAACCAGAATATCAATGGCAAAAAGAGCATTCAACAATAAAAAACACCTCATGAAGTCAAAAATTTCAAGAAATATAAGGAAGAGATTAGTTAAAATTTATGTTTGGAGCATTGCACTGTACGGCTGCGAAACGTGGACAATAACCAAAAGGGACAGGGAGAGATTAGAGGCATTCGAGATGTGGTGTTGGCGACGTATGGAGAAAATCAGCTGGAAAGAAAGAAAAACCAACCAAGAAGTATTGGACTTAGTAGGAGAAAAAAGAGAGATATTAACAACAGTAGAGATAAGAAGAGGAAAGATGTTTGGCCACTTGGTACGGCATGACGAATATATAAAAACCATATTAGAAGGAAAAGTAGAAGGGAAGAGAGGGAGAGGTAGACCGAGAAGAACATATATAGATCAAGTTAAAGAAAGGATTGACGTCATGTCGTACCAAGAGGTCAAAAGGATGGCCGAAAACAGAACGGCATGGAAAATACTCCACCGACAAGAGCTTGGCTCTTAAATAGAAGAAGAAGAAGAAGTTCATTGGGTGGAAATCATCATCATCATCATCAGCATCAGCCTTTCACGTTCCCACTACTGGGACTCTGGCCTTCTCTCAGAGAGAGAGTATGGGCCGTAATCTACCACGCGGGCCCAGTGCGGGTTGGTAGATGTCGCATGCCTTTGAATGTTGGGGTTCTTGGACATGCCGGTTTCCTCACGATGTTTTCCTTCACCGTTTTGAGCGATGGCAAATCCGCACATAACTTATCATGTCATAGGTGCGGGGCCGAGAGGATTCGAACTCGGTGTCGGCGCCTTTGTAAGTCGCACGCGTTACCGTTCGGCCACCATCGCTTTTGGGTGGAAATACCTACACAAAATTTGTTTAAAATAAAATACACGTATTTATGTATTTATACTTACTATAAAACTTTGAAGACGGCCAATTATCCTATTAGTATTATAAACGTGAAAGTTTGTGAGTATGGATGGATGGATGGATGGATGGATGGATGGATGGATGGATGGATGGATGCATGGATGGATGTTTGTTACTGTTTCACGCAAAAACTACCCAACGGATCTGAATGAAATTCGGAATGGAGATAGCTTATACCCTGAATTAACACATAGGCTACTTTTTATCCCGGAAAAAGGTTCCTACGGGATAACGGGAAGATGCGGGTGAAACCGCGGGGCGCAACTACAACTAGTATTTTATTACTCTGAGGCTGAAGCTGGGCCAAAAAATTAATAATTGAAATAGTACTTACAGAAAAATAAAAACGATTTCTGCTGAGTTTCTGTGTACTGCATTTTGTTACTGTGCCTGTGCTACTAATTAAAATTAATTAAGTACGAAAACATTAGATGAAATACTTATAATATCATTAAGTCGTCAAGGGCTATGTAATTGATCTATTATTTTACTAAGTACCCATTGTAACGTAGTAACCAGCTAATTCTGGGATTGCGTGAAATAGGTACATAGATACATAACGTGATAACATCTCTTTTCAAATGCCTTGTATTAATAATAATGGTATATAATGGAGGTATTATTTGAATAAAATCGAAATAGGTATGCAGTGCAGAGCAGAAAATTACTCACGATCATGAATAAAATTCACTCGAAGGTTGTATGGCTGTATGGAGCGGGAGGTCTGTGCCGCAGAAAAAAATGACAGATCATTGTACGCAGCACCGCGCATGCTCTGCGCGCGTCTTCCCGCGCTTTTTATGGCGCGAATCTCAAACATCGTTCAAAATTTTTCACGTAAAATTTTTTAATGAAAAAGGTTGACATGCGTTTTTATTTATAAAAAGTATAGCATGAAACAAGATTTTATTTAAAAACACTTTTGTTTATTAGTGATGGAGTGCAAACAAATAACTCTCGATAAAAATGTGGCAAGTGACAGTACGACACGGAATTTTATCAAAGCATGTCGAAAGTTAACCAAATTGGAAATCGTTTATGCGGGTCTACTTTTGTGTTTTGTGCCATCAGTGATTAGCGAATCAGGTAATAATTACATGAAACTATGTATTTAACTGTTAAATTATTGATATTTTATACAGACAACACCATTCAACACCAAAAAGACATGCATTAAAATTTGAAAAATTCTATGGCTAGATATAAATAGATAATCGTACCTACCATATTTTGGTCCATCGTCATTATCATTATCAGCCTATTACGTTCCCACTGCTGGGAAACTGGCCTTCTTTCAGAGAGAGAGTTGTTGTTCTAACCTCAAAAAAATATTTGAATACCGAACCACAACAAAAAGTTACGTTACAATTGCATAAAAATGAAACAATGTGATACACCGACTATTTTCCGCAAGCAGTGTCGCATAAACGCAACGGCACACCGAGCCCGGTAATCGATGCCCTCAGTTAAATTCGATTGCACAATGCATTTCCGATTCGATTGTTCGTAACAGACTTCAGACGTGGGTATTTTCGCCTCTTATCGATAATGCCTCGAAGTCGTACAACACTGTTAAAAGTAATTTGTTTTTTTTAGCTTGCGTTTTTATTGGTTAACTGGATAACTAAACCATAGCATACATTATTCTAGTAACATTTTTTTTCATAATTCCATTACAAATTCATAGTATGATTTATTTAATTATTTTTTTACGGCAAAGCCAATTAATTACATTAAATTCATCACAGTTAAATCGAATTAAATCTGAATTACGAGCATATTACACAATGCCAACATAATACAATAAAAATGAAATAATAGTTAATAATATGTAGCAATATATAAAAAGTAATGAATCGTAGTAGATAGGACACACTTTCATACGTCCGTCGATGTTTACAAAAATGCTCGTCCGTCTGGGACCAAACTGAATTGTCAATAAAAATCGTAACTTCGAGCCCTTTTTAACAGCAAAACAAGAGGCGTGGAAAAGCTTCTTATCTTCATTGCTATGTAAAGCTCGCGCTGCTTTTCGAGCGATGAACCTTGAAATCTGTTAGACGTATGAACTGTACATTATCATTTTTAGGCGACAGACGAACTTTAGCAAAATAAAAACAATAATAGACTTTTTTGGCGGCAATCGGCAATTCAACAGTCAACATGAAAATTTTGTTTTTATATCCAAAACTTGTGTTTCTTCGAGTGATATTGGTGGATTATTAACCGTTATGTGTTCGTTAATGTGTACGAGTGTGGGAAATAGAAATAAAGTTGTGAAGGTGACTTTTCAAGTTGCTCCAAATAAGTCCGTGTAAAGTTTATGTAAAGTGCCACTACTTTACTTAAACACTATCCTCATTCCATCATCTTTTCATTATCATCATCATTACTTGATTCTACTCTCTGAGTTTGAAATATTTAATACTTGACACTGACAAATACACTAATCGTGTGACGCCAATACAAAAAAAAAACATTTAAAAGACTTTTCTTTCAATATTTCAAACTAGCGCTAAAGTTACTAGAACCGTATATTCATTCAATAAGCTGCTTTACCTGCAAATTGACACAAAAATACCGGTTCACAGAAACAAGAAAGCATACTGATCTGCCCTTTATTTTCAATGCAAAACTCTTACATAAATAAACGTCACCTGAATTGGACCTACAAGCTGCAATCTCGTCCCTGACCGATG
Organism: Opisthograptis luteolata; assembly: GCA_931315375.2. Taxonomy (NCBI): domain Eukaryota; kingdom Metazoa; phylum Arthropoda; class Insecta; order Lepidoptera; family Geometridae; genus Opisthograptis; species Opisthograptis luteolata. Next base: position 11,422,039 of record OV928042.1, read on the forward strand.
ACACATGATTATTAATAATATGAGTACAAATTATAATATACTTAATCATATACATAGGCTCTCACCCCTAACTAGGGTTACCATCAGAAACTAAGCGGATCGGGGATCCACAACAACCAGACAAAACAAATACTTGTGGATATTGTTACAAAAAGCAGCGTGGGTACATTAATGTATAGCACCTGTATTTTCTATAAGCATGCTTCGCCCTCACATCACTCCTAGTAAAATAACAGTTGAACAAACCTTTTCAATATAACCTTTTCCGCACACAGCGTCGTAGCGTAAACGCTTACGCTTACGTAGTACGCATGCTCAAACAAATCCGCAGACGAAGCGTTGTTGCAGAGAAGCGTATGCCGCACTGCTTCGCATGCGGGCTTGTTGGAAGATGTACGTGCTCGTACTACGCGCGTCTTATGATACGCTTACGCTATGACGCCGTATGCGTAAGTGGGGTAAGAAAAGCAACATAATAGGGATGTTAACCATTTTTCGGAATAGCTTTTATTTTAAAGATTGACTCTTGTTTACAATAAAAAAAATATTTTATTTAAAATTATTAGTATTTTCGATGAGAAAATATACAAAATTAGAGTAATTATGAATTTTTCCGCCAAAACACTAACAACTGTCACGTGACTGACATGACGTCACTGACCGAAAAACACGATGGTCGCGATTCGTAACCATACCACCGCGCTGACCCCCGACGCCGACCCGCGGCTACCGACACGCGGGCAACCATCGAAGCACAAATCGCCTGAGTGGTTAGTGACGTAAGAAGCTCTTTTTGGTGTTTGCAGTCACGTGACAAAAGATTATAAATATAGCATTTAAAATCATTTTTATTTAAATTATTAAGTTATATACAAAAATATGTTTTTCGATATCTTAATAATACAAACAAACATAAAAGTAAGATTAAACATTATTTTGTAATTAGTGTTAACATCCCTATTATACTTGCATTGTTTATCAAACCTAACCTAACCGTACTACGCGCGTCTTACGATACGCACGCTATGACGCCGTATGCGTAAGCCAGTAAGAAAAACAACATATTTACTTTGTTTATCAAACGATTTTTTAATGGTTGACGATGACAGAAACAAATGTCGTACTTATAGGGAAATTGGTACATCATTAAGCCGTATTTGAAATTCAGTCACGTTGGTATACCTATAAGGAAGTTCTGTACCTCTACTTGAACCCATCCCGCTCACATTTCCGTTGTCCAGTTATCATTGCCCATTAAGAACGCTTAACAAAAACCTTCGCCCGCCCACGCTTCGAATCCTCTCTTATTCGGTACCTACGAAACTTCTTAAAATTAGACCCTTCCGATGAAACTTAATCGTAACAAACGCGTAAGGTACAATGTACAAGTACAATTGTTCTGCCGTTTGTTTCGCCTAATAAACGGACTAATTGAAATTCGAAACTAAGTAACTTCTTTCAAATTGGCAGTATTAAAGGTGCCGTACGTGCCTTGATCTCACACAATTTAGTTCATCATTATCATCATCATCATAATCAACCCGTTTCAGTCCACTGCTGGACATAAACCTCTCCCAAAGTACGCCACTGAGCCCAATCTTCGGCTTCCCCTATCCATCCGCTGACGGAGCACTCTTATACGCCCGAAATTAATAATCGATCCTGATCCGTAATCCGCGGTTTTCGATCGATATGTCATGTCATAATAGGTACGTCATTTTAGTACTAGGGCTTGACATGTTACTACTAAAATGACATATTATGACATGACATAATTATCGATCCAAAACCGCGGATAACGGATGAGGATCGATTATTAATTTCGGGCAAAAGTAGGTTTCGATAACCGTGGAAAATCGTGGATAGATCCACGATTTTCCCTACTGGAGATGGAAATTTGACATAAGCTCCATAGAAGTAATGTCAAATTTATGTCAAACCGTGGATAGATCGCTTATTGAAACCGGCCGTTAACGAGTTTAAGAGTAAAAACTATTTTTGAAAAGAAATCGTTTTTCCCAAAATTTACTACTACTTTGGTCGTTCATCAAATCAATTAAATTAATCGATTCAATTTATAAACAACACCTGACTTTGATTAGTGTGGTATCTACCTAATAGAAATATCAACACACGCAGATAGATATGCATAGTAGATAATATATTTATAGATATTTTACTACTAAAGGCTATTTAATCAACATAATATGGTTATGTACCCAATCCATTATTACAATATATAAATATGTTGACTTGCCTGTGATAGACTCATGGTCAGAAAATTTCCTCATTCCTTCACATAAAAACTTGCTTGTATAAACAAAGGCATAATTTATTGATTTAAATTATATGTGTCACAACTAACCTTGCCCTTTTCCATTACATCTGCATAAATCTGTTTTACGTAAACCAGAGTTGATGATAAATAAAAATATCTTTTCAGAGATCAAATTGAGAATCCCTACTTAATATTATAAATGCGAAAGTAACTCTGTCTGTCTGTTACTCTTTCACGCCTAAACTACTGAACTGTTATAGCGATGATGGCTCAGTGGTAGTGACGTCGGCTTGCGATCCGTAGGACGTGGGTTCGAATCCTACAATGAGCTTGAGCTATCGGTGAAGGAAAACATCGTGATGAAACCATAGCTTGGTGGTAGGGTATTTTCTAGTACTCGCCTGGCTAGCAAGCACCTTCGGTGTGTTCCGGCAGCCTCACTTGAGAGCCAGTTCCCAGTCCAGGTGTAGCGTGGCGCCATCTTAGACCACATCTTCACTTAACATCAGGTGACTTGTGGTAAAACGCTACACTGAAAAAATATAAAAAAAAAAAAAAACGTAGTCCACGCAGGTGGAGCCGCGGGGGACAACTAGTAAAATATAACCCTACTAATATATAAATGCGAAAGTAACCCTGTCTGTCTATCTGTCTGATACGCTTTCACGGCTAAACTACTGAACCGATTCAAATAAAATTTGGTACAGAGATAGTCTAGAGCCTGAGAAAGGACATAGGCTACTTTTTATCGCGATAAACTGTAGCCCACGCGGGTGACACCGCGGGGAACAGCTAGTATTATAATATAAGTGAAATAAAAACAAGAGAACTAAAATAAGAAAAAAAAAATATATTTATGTTAAGTCTACTCTGCATTTTACATGCAAAACTGTTATGTAATACGTTGAATTAAAGAAATGGAAATAATTGGCAAAATTTCGAACGAGTTTCGTGAACTTGACGCACCTCTCAATTATTCACTGCATACGTGCGCTTGTCCATTGTTAAACCGTATCCGATAACGAGTTATTTTCTCCGATATATTTTTTTCGAGCACGTTTGCTAATTCACATATTTAGTTTTTATTTATTATCGATTGTTTAACTCATATCGGTGTGTTCTTCTCGTTTAAGAGCCAGTTCCCAATCCAGGTGTAAAATGGCGCCATCTTCAACCACATCATCAATTAACATCAGGTGACTAGTGGTCAATCGCTACCCTGTAGGAAGTAAAAAAAAAGCAATAGAACCATTTATTATTTACTAGCTGTTCCCCGTGGTTTCACCCGCATGGGCTACAGTTTATAGCGATAAAAAATATTCTATGCCCTTCCACAGAGTTCAAACTATCCCTGTTCCAAATTTCATTTAAATCGGTTTAGTAGTTTAGGCGTGAAACGAGACAGATATACAGAGTAACTTTGCATCTATAATATTATAGTAGAGAATAAGAAAGTAGGGACATTAGTTTCCAGCGTGACTATATAAACGCGATGATAGCACAGCGGTAGTGACGTCACTTGCGAGCCGCAAGTCTAGGCTGTCTGTACACACGTCTACCGTCATTCCATCAATGGACACTAACAAACGAGTAAAACAGCTTTCGTCCCCGGTCAACCAGTGAGATCGTAATGATCCGATAATATTTCGCCGTTTCCAGTTTAATTCCGAGTCACCATAACATTACGCTTTCACTTACCTACTCCATCGTAACGTCTAATTGACGGCCTTTTATGAGATAATACGATTTAAAGCGTTTCGTTTTAGGGTTCCGTGGCGTTGATAACGGAACGCCGATAGGTTTTGCTTCATACTTTCAAGATCGCTAAGTTAATGATCGCTTACTTTATAACAGTGGGAAATAATAAACGTCAAAAAGTCAACAGTACATTGTGATCACTTTAAAACGTCAAACTTAAAACTAGCTACGCCTGTTTCAACCTCCTTACGCCGGCAAAAGAACAGGCAAAAAACGCCCGGCAGGTAGTTCTTTTGGCGCGATCACATTGTCCATTTTATAGTTTTCATTTGTTTTGTTTATGGAGATTAGGTAAGATTTCTTAATATATATTACGTCCTACCTTCTTTCATAAAAATGCAAGACGCTTCTTGATAGCCGCGAAAAATATTTGAAATAAATATGTAAATTTGCTATTTCAACATAAACGATAAGAATTTAATGACATGCAATCAAAACAATCTGTGCAGTTAATAGGCAACATCATCTGCAAATGTGGGTTATTTTAAACGTTAGTGCGAAAATCATGAGAAAATACACACATGCCCATAATAAGGTTTTTACTATAAAAATGTGTTGAGCAAATATTTTGAAACCTTGTCGCGTTACGAATATTTTATTTTCCTTTAGCTTATTGGTGGAAGTAACAAACTTTTTAAAGCGAACAAGAACTAAACTTCTAACGTAATGGCACATACAAAGGTCATTTTGCGTATGTGATTCGATTATACATGCCAAGCGCATGGAGAATGGAAAGTGTTGATAAAGCTCAGAAAATCACTTCTATCTCCCATATGGCGAAAGCGTTAAAATAACTTAGTAAATAAATTACACAAAGAGGTTGCGCAGTCATCGTAACAGACTTATAATAAAACTTGCCCGTAATAGCGAAATCAAATCAATATTGATTGGTTTAATAGATAGTTAGTTACTTATTACAAATTTTAAGATGGCTATTTGAGATAACAAAAAACTGCTATTGTCTCATTTCTACTAATCTGCCCCTAATTTTTTTGACTACTTGCAGTTCCACGAGGCTCCACTGAAGTGGAAATGTACTAATCTAGGCTGCCGCTTTGTACAGTCAACGACAAAAGTAGCTGAACAATAAAAACGTTTCCGATAACCATTATAAAACTGCTTTATACGCGAACAGTGTCTTTGCTATGGCGCCAAAAATATAAAATAAAATTCCCAAATATATTTTAGAATCCAATAGCTATAACGAATTTAAACAAAAACTTTTCTTATACTTAATAGATCATAAGAGTTTCTGCAATTAAAATGAGCATGTAATTAAAAATATTTATAATATTTATTTTGGTTGTCAATATCGGATTGAATGCAATGAAATGAATATAATTATTACTTGACTACACTAATATAATGACTTCCTTCTGCTTTTTTTTTTGACAATAATTTGATATGTTTATAAGTTGTCTGTAATTGTTACTATTTAGAATGGATCGGTGCGCTCCTACATTGCTATACCCTATTCGGGTTCATATGTTCACTAATTATAACCACTAAGATCTCATGTATACTAACATATGAATGCAATAAATGATTGATTTTGATTTTGATTTTTTGATTTAACCTTCAACTTCTTAAACACCAACCATTGACCGCATTATCACTTATCGTCAGGTGTGTTGTATCGTGGTTAAAGTCTTCTTTATAAGTTGTAAAAAAATCCAAGCATTAAGGATCTAAACATATTTGGATAATCGAGTATGACCAGCTACTTTTGTCGCTGACTGTACCTCACCTTGTGTGCCTTGTTGACTCTGAACTGGGCTGAAATCGCTCAGGATAGAGAGAAGTGGCGCACTCTCATTGCGGAGGCCAAGATACACTTTGGGTCGCAGAACCATTGGAGCCTAATTCACCCGGAAACTCTTCCGATCACGGATTCGGAAAAGTTTCCACGACAATTTTTTAGACGCGATTACAAATCTGAAGACACTGAGATCTAATTGGACAGACCGGCTGTTCAATCACGGAAAAGTTTCCGACACGGAATCTTTCCGAGTGAATTAGAATCGCACTGCAGATCGGAAGTTCTTGTGGTGCATTCGTGCGAGCTCGCAGATATTGGCGACGCGATGCGAATTCGCAGTTTTGTGTGGAAGCCCATAGTTAGCCAACCTTGTAATTTAATTAAAAAACTAAAAGAAACACTTTAAAAACGCACTCAAAAATATAAAATAATTAAATTGACTTGTATTAGTTACGATATAATGGTTAATTCAAAAAGTGTGGAGCACTTTTTGGTTGTGTGTACTTTTATTTACCCAGTAAAAGAAGCGCTCCACACTTTTTGAATTAACCATTATATCGTAACTAATACAAGTCAATTTAATTATTTTATATTTTTGAGTGCGTTTTTAAAGTGTTTCTTTTAGTTTTTTAAACTATATATTTTTATTTTTTTACTTTTTAGTCTTTTGTTACCAAGTTCAATCTATTGGACTCATCAAGACGAATCATATGAGCCCAAACACGAGGGGTTTACTAGTAGCCACTGCAGAGATCCTCTACCCACCTTCCGGTTGCATCATCAGACCCTCGTCACCAAGTTCAATCTATTGGACTCATCAAGACGATTCATATGAGCCCAAACACGAGGGGTTTACTAGTAGCCACTGCAGAGATCCCCTACCCACCTTCCGGTTGCATCATCAGACCCTCGTCACCAACTCCAATCTATTGTACTCATCAAGACGATTCTTATGAGCCCAAACACGAGGGGTTTACTAGTAGCCAGCGCAGAGATGCCCTACCCACCTTCCGGCTGCATCATCAGATCAGGTGGATGATACCAAATTATTGCATTGTCACCGAGATTACATACACATACAAAGTTTCAAGTCGATACGACGATTAGAAGTAGGTGAAAATTGACTTCTAAGATTTGATTACATTGTTAGTTAGTTAGTTAGTTAGTTAGTTAGTTAGTTAGTTAGTTAGTTAGTTAGTTAGTTAGTTACAAGTCAAGCTAATAAAAGTGTTTTAATAAAAAGAGGTAAACATATCTAATACTAGGCATCACCTGTTTATCATTGTTTTTTTTTTTGCTAGACATGGGTCTCAGACTGATTACGTTGCTGTAAACAATGTAGCGTCGTCTCATGGTCCTTTGGTCGTGTAAACGGTTAGACCTCAAGTCTGTTCATTCATGTCGATTGTTTAGTTTTTTATAAACATTCTATACTGTATCTATGCAAGTTTGATTTCATTCTTAGGATGTAGGTAGAAATTTCGTGCAGAGTTACGCGTATGCTATCTTAGACTTAGATATTTCGTTATCAATACTTTAATTCATCTTGTCTCTATATTGAAATGATTTTTCTTTTCTCGCTATACAGAACTCTTGTTCTAGATAGATAGCCAGCCTTTCAAACCTTTGCCGTATCATCACTTAACATCAGGTGTGTTGTGTCGTGGTCAAAGTCTACGTTATCCTATTCTACTAATGTTATAAACGCGTAAGTTTGTAAGTATGTATGTATGTATATTTGTTGCTCTTTCCTGCGGGGTAACGGGAAGACGCGAGTGAAACCGCGGGGTGCACCTAGTTCACTATATAACCCTGAGCACAGCAAACAAACTGTCAAATGGGTGCGTCAACAATAAATCCTTAGCAAAATCGTTTAGCGACATATTAAGTGATACTCAGAACCAAGTTCAAGGGTAATCCGAAATGTCTATTTGGCTATTTCAAACAAATGGTATATTCTATTGACACCTTGACATTATCTTCAAGTAGTCATGCGGGCATCGCGCCGGTACACAATGAATCACAAGTGAAAGAAGGTCAATCAACATAGCTCAATGTGTGCGTGAGAATGTGATAATCTGCAGACTCATGACCTTAGAAATGGAGGAATCTGGGTACACCCACTATTAAGAGCTCTATGAAGTACTAAATGTTCCCTGTCTAGACGTGGCATGGCGACACCATTCATCCATTCATCTTTATAAAACACTTTTATTAGCTTCACTTGTAACTAACAATGTAATAAAATCTTGGAAGTAAATTTTAACCTACTTCTAAATTGTCGTATCCAAATGAAGCTTTATTTATATGTATACTAGCTGTTCCCCGCGGTTTCACCCGCGTGGGCTACATTTTATTGCGATAAAAAGTATTCATGTCCTTCCTCAGGCTTCAAACTATCTCCGTACCAAATTTCATTGAAATCGGTTCAGTAGTTTAGGCGTGAAACCGAGACGGACAGACAGAGTTACTTTCGCATTTATGATATTATAATAAGTAGGGATGATTGTAATCCTGGTGACAATGCAATAATTTGGTATCATTGACTTGATCTGATGATGGAGCCAGGAGGTGGATAGGAACTTTTCAGTGGAACCCCTCGAGATTGGGCTCATATGATTCGTTTTGATGAGTTTTTAGTATTTTTTCATCGTCACTCAACTGACTCAACATCATGACTTGTGGTCTAACGCTACCCTGTAAAAAGTAAAAAAAATTTAGGCTCTTGGAATTAGGTGAAACGTGATGTGGTTACAGTTTATAAACTCGACCAAATGTGTTTTGGACCTCACAAAATGTGGAATGGCTTCTCTATTAGTATTGTAATTTATGTGAACTACTTAGTTTAATTTTATTTTTTTCCACTCGTTGGAAGGTCCATATTCAAGGCGATATTAATCATAGCAAGCTAAATATCTCAGAAAAGTGCTTGTTTTATGTACCTATTAAAGATTTGAGATCTTTATCCCCCCAATGTTACTATTAAGGTGAATGGGTCCGGCAATTTCCCATACAAACTCAAGCCGAGCAATATAGATCACGCAAACTATTTTAATGAAGTTTGAAAATTTTCTTAAATTGTTCAATTAATTACCCATCCGCGGACTATCAGTTTCTCTTACCAAAATTATGTTTTCCATCAAATTTTACCTTTAAAACTTTCGGAAAAAATCGTATTTTTATACACATGTGTGCGTGAGTGGCATTGAAGTTGACGGACTTGAATTAGGTGATTTTTACCTGCCATCTACCTGAATTTCGATGAACTATTTAGATGTAGACCTTAGTGAGCGATGTAGTGGTGGCGTGGCTACAACTTTGCCACAGAAGAAATTATAGTTTGTATTAGGTTCGGTCACAAAATAGCTAAAAATTATGCGACGTTGCAAGATCGCGCATGACTAGTGAAGAATGATTTTCTGTCTCGCTCGCCACGGCCCACGATATTGCGACTTGCCAAATCGTGCATGAACGATGTTGTTGACTTTGGGGCAATTTTTACTTTCCGTTCCGAAGACGTAAATCAAAACGGGATGGTAGTCAAGGTCGTGGAGGTCTAATCCACTTTGATTACCTAAGTGATATAATTTCGCCCAGGTAATCAAAGTAGAAAAATTAGTAAATAAATAGGTAAGAAGTAAATATATATATTGCGATAGTTTCTCACACGGCCAATAGATCCCAAGATAGGCAGAGCTTGTATTATGGTAACAGACAGACAGACAGCTGACAACATAATTACATTAGAACGTAATTCTAAATTCATACCTACGTAGGTAGGTACCTACTATTGATAATAATGTATAGTTAGTTAGGTACTTGGCGGTAGAACTAGAAATGGTAGATCGCCCTTGCAAGTCGCCTACCACGGTTAAATAGTTTAGAGATGAGAAAAAAAATTGATTTTATATTAATCGATCATTTTTTCTTTTAATCGATTTAAAAAAATCGATAAACAAATATTACAAATCAATTATTTACTATATTAAAAATCGATTATTAATTGTATTAAAAATCGATTATTTATTTTATAAAAAATCGATTATATTTTTAATAAAATAATCGATTTGTAAAAATCAAAAAATAATCGATTGTAAAAAATCGATTAAGTAAAAAATAATCGAATCGTTTTTTACAAATCGATTTATTCTAAAGAGATGAAAATCGATTATTTCTTAATCGATTTTTTCCCCTTCTAGTCACACCCCTATATTTGATACCTAGTGTGTTGGTACCGCACTACCAAATAAATGTTTGGTAGGTCAATAAACACGATATTTTTCTTCACCGAAACCTCATACTTATTGTTGGTATTTGAACATGTGCTTTCCAGCACGGAAGTTCGATGCGCAACCGACTGAGCTATCATCGCTTCAAAACATAAACGTCAAAACAAAACCGAAATCAACCGATATCTATCAATGTAATCTATACTAATATATATAATATTATAAAGCTGCAGAGTTTGTTTGTTTGTTTGTTTGAACGCGCTAATCTCAGGAACTACTGATCCGATTTGAAAAATTCTTTCAGTGTTGGATAGTCCATTTATCGAGGAAGGTTATAGGCTATATTTTATTTCCAAAAACATTAGGCATCCGTAAGAAAATTGCTATTTTTTAACCCAAGGTATGAAATCGAAAACCTATTTTTGCGTGCGCTGCAAAAACTATTGACAATAGAACAAAACAATGTATTACGGGTTTGTAGGTCCTATTAAGATCTACAAAAAAGTCCACGAGAGCATATGTCTAACTATTATAGTTTTGCCACAATAAGTGTTTTTTTCATTTTAAAAATTTAATTTTAATGCCGCCGCTAGGAAAGCTCTTTATTTGTATCTTGGTATTAATCCTTATCAAAATAAATTACTTCTCATTCAAAACTGCTTCAACCCCTTCATATAACTTTTTGAATTATTCAATTCGGACATTCCATTCGAAAGATATCACGAGTTTAAAAATGTAAGTAGTAGTAGAAAAATAAACCCGCTGCACCGTAGTGCCGCGGGAAACGCGGTGAGGACCGAAGGCGGGAGAATATTCTATGAAATAGGTAAACTGCGGTCGCAATTTACGAACCAGGAAGACCTTTAGCTGCGCGGTTCAAACGCGCGTTTAAAAAAAATAGAATTTAAATAGGATAATGGATACAGCAGGTAACGCGGTGAGGGGCACCGAAGTGCGGGAATAATTTTGGAGTATATACGCTTTCGCGCCTAAACTTCTGAACCGATTTAAATGAAATTTGGTATAGAGATAATTTGAGCCCCGGGGAAGGACATAGGATACTTTTTATCGCGATAAACTGTATCCCACGCGGGTGAAACCGCAGGGAACAGCTAGTGTGTAAATAAAAAGACTATTGGTGATTGACTGTTTTTTATTTTGATACTATGTACATGTATAATAAATAATCCTGATTGTTTCATAATAAAGTATTACAATAGCCAATGTCTTTATTGGTAGGAGAGTAGAGAGTATAGGTAATAAAGGGTATAGGCCATCTCCATTCTAAATTTCATCCAAATCAAAGAAAATTACCAAAAATCTGAGGCAGGGATCGAACTCGGAACTTCGTTATCAGTAAAGAACTACTGAGAGGTTTGACCATTGGTCTAACCTATACAGTAAACGAAAGAACGAAATTAGTAAATGGTTTCGTGTACAACAAAACCATTTTCTATGTGTGCGTGAATAGTTGCTTAGCTGCCATTCACCACTACCGCCGCGATATTGTTTGGCACAAATAAAAGTGTTTTGAAAACTAAAACACATCTGAAATATTGTTTGATACATAAAACATATTACGCCATTACCGGTAAACATAATTATTATTAAAATAATATGCACCTGTTCATTCATAATAAAATAAGATGCGTTAATTAGAAACAACGCCATCTATTGACGCTGGGCTGCTAGGCGGACCGCAAGCAACCACCTTAGATGCGTTCTAATGACATACTTTATGTCTACGTGTGCGTGTGTAAGTACGTAAATTTGTGACACCAGCAGTAAGAGAAGCGTTACGAGTAATTTATTAGTTTATTAAATGAAGATTTGGGTAATTTACAATTGAGTAACGCTATAGAACGCGCGCTTTAGTGTTTGGTTCGAATAAGATTATTATTTTCGACGTAAAAAAATAATTTAGGTAAAAAATGACATCAGCGCCATCTCTTGACAACATAGCGTGATGAGCTCTGGGATCATCCACCTTAAGTGCCAAATAATGTGTTGTTACTTAGACTTATTAGATCATACGGATGTTCATAGTAATTATGTATTTGTATATTTTTGAAGCGATGATGGCTCAGCGGCAGTGGCGTCGGCTTGCGATCCGTAGGACGTGGGTTCGAATCCTACAATGAGCTTGAGCTTTCGGCGAAGGAAAATGTCGTGATGAAACCATAGCTTGTTGGTAGGGTACCTACTTTCAAGTAGGTACTCGCCTGGCTAGCTACCAACCTCAGGTTAAGAATCTGTCGCCAAGAACCTATCGGTGTGTTCCGGCAGCTTCACTTGAGAGCCAGTTCCCAATCCAGGTGTAACGTAGCGCCATCTTTGTGTAACCTGTGTAACATTTTCTTCGTATACCTATCGCTATTTTGCGTATACGATGTACCTAAACAATGCTTTTTATTACCTTATTTGTTCGTGGTGAATAGAAGGTGTGATTAAAATAGACCAAGGGTCATACAAGTATATATATTTATATCTTTTTTTACTGCTTACAGGGTAGCTTTTGACCACACGTTACCTGATGTTAAAGACGATTTGGTCGAAGGTGGAGCCACGCTATACTTGACTTAGGAATTTGGGAACTTCGACGACAAAGTTGCCACTAATACGTACGTAACTATGATAACCTCTTTCAAATAAATACCTACTATAGTAGGTACTCAACACTGCATACATTATCCTCACCACTTATACTAAGCTTTGCGCGACAAACTACACCAATGGGAATAACCGCCTGTCGTATCCACAAGCAATTGTAATCTCAAAGTAGTAAATTGAGTACCTGTCTCAATTCGCCAACTGATAACTTCTTCGTCTCTCTTGAGAACTGCAGATGGCGTGTCACTTGTTACACTGAATTGGCGTGATCTTTAAGGTCCGTTGCACATAGGGCATCTTATATGGATTATTCTTAATGGAACTTGTTTTTTCTTACTTCTTTCTTCTTTTTATAACACTTTTATTAGCCTAACTTATAAATAACTAAGTAACTAACAATGTAGTCAAATCTTAGAAGTCAATTTTCACCTACTTCTAATTGTCGTATCGAAATGGAAATTCTATTTTATTCTGTAATTTTTGACGGCTTTCATCAGTTCAGTATTTGGTCGTTATTTCTCTTTCTTTACATCTATTGTTTGCTAACCAAATGCACGGTCCTGACTGTGCAATGTATGCTGTAAGGCGATAGATAGTTCCAAATCAAGGTGTAGCGTGGCGCCACCTTCGACCACATCGCCACTTAACATCAGGTGACTTGCGGTCAAACGTTGACCTTTAACTAGTAAAATAAAAATAGGTATTTCTTCCTTAGAAAACAAACAGAAGAATCTGATAAGCTAGAATCGATTACCACATCTGTCTGTGCATCTACTTCTAAACAAGAATGGATTTTGATTTCAAGTATTTTCTGAACGTTTTAACTTAGCACTGAAATTCTATCTTCACCAACGTGCGAAACAGGGGCGGCTTGCTAGTATACTGCTATCGTCTGAAATATTCCCTAGACACCTATCCAAGAAGTAACTTTATTAATTAAGAACTCATTTACAACAGAACTGTTGCACAGAAGAGAACTTTAAATAATTTAATCGCTTGTTGTTTTTATGCATTCCCATTTTTCAAGGCAGTAGTAGTCAAACAAAGGTTTTTGAAGAATTATCAGATTAAAAAGGTTGCACGTTTCGTGACAACAGACATGATGTAAGGTTATTATTATAATAATGGATAGGGCACTATAGCTACCATCAATTAACAATTAGTTATAAACTTGAAAAACGCCTGTTGTAGCCTGGCTAGTGGTCAATTAGGAATGCGCCGCCAGTTTCAATATACAAATGTAATCAAATCAAAATATTATGTTGATTTACTAAGATCCCTTTAAAAACTAGTAACGCTGTTCCAACCTTCATACACTGGCAAAAAAAACAGGCAAGAAATGCCCGGCAGGTGATTTTTTGAGCACAATCGCATTTAGGTACAGTCAGCGAGAGAAGTAGATCATATTCTATTTTCCAAATGTGTTTTAGATCACCAAACATTCGTTTCTAATACATTTTACAAGTTAGCGTTTTGACCACAACACGACACACCTGATTTTAAGTAGGTAGTGATGAGTTCAAAGGTTGCTGTTTAAGACGATGAGGGTAATCGGGAAATGTGTTATTGTTAAGCGACTTTTGTCGTTGACTGTACCATTTTTTTCTGATTGAGAGTTAATTAAAATTCAATTTTTGTGAGGTATATTAGGTACCAGCGTCCTTACGGCTAACACCCTTTTGGCTCTCAAATGGGGCTGCTGAAAAACACCGATAGGTGCTTGTCGACAGATTTTTAACTTGATTGTGGTAGCTAGCCAGGCGAGTACTAGAAAATGCCCTATCACTAAGCTATGACTAACCCACGATCTACGGGTCGCAAGGTGACGTCACCACGGAGCTATCACCGCTTAAACATTTATTAAACGTACAAGACCTATAACTAAACCAGTGGTTCTTAAGCTTTTATTGATAAGGGACCATTGATAAACTTTCTGTCTTGCCACGGACCACCAACTGTTTGGAGGTATCGTGCCCTCTGCTGACTCTCCTAGATTACGAGTATTACTAGGTGCTGCACGACGTTGTGTCGCTCGCTGTCTCCTATTCAATATTATTAGCATGGTTTCGCGGACCACTTCTGGTGATTCCAGGGACCACCGGTTAAGAACCACTGAACTAAGCTAATTAGATACCTATAACCAACACACTATACGTTTTGTTTCGTGACCATTAATTACTTCTATACGAATTTATTAGGTCATGAGTCATGACCTAGCTTCATACCAACGATGATGGCGTGTTTAATTACTGATTAGAATAAATGATCTTTGTTTTAAATGATGCTAGATATTTATCACACGAAGCACAGAAAAAATTTATAAACATAATGCTTAAACTTGTGTAAAAATAGACTGTAATTTTGCTCGCGAAGCGTGTAAGAAAATGAATTAATTAATTGTTACGCTATACCTGTAGCTCAGTGGCAGCTCAGTCCCGAAGAGCATGGGTTCAAATCCTGAAAATGAGATTGAGCCTTCTGCACTGCTTTTGGTGAAAGAAAACATCGGGATGGAACTGTAAGCTCGTTGTGGATTCAAACCCACGTCCTACGGATCGCAAGCCGACGTCACTACCACTGGGCCGCTATCGGCCGGTTTCAATCTTTTTTTATATGAGATAGGCAAGCATTTGACCCCAGTCTCATCTGATGGTAAGTGATGACGAGGCTGAAGATGAAGCATGCTTGCCTATGCCTGAAATTAATAATCGATCTGATCCGTTATCCTTGGTTTTGGATCGATATGTCATGTCATGATATGACATTTGAGTACTAGGGCTTGACACATTACTATTAAAATGACTTATTATGACATGTCATATCAATCCAAAACCGCGGATAACGGATCAGGATCGATTATTAATTTCGGGCGTTAGAACATACCTATTCACTCCACGTACTACTACTAGTAGGGCAAACTGTGGATAGATAGGTTATTGAAACCGACCTTATATAAACCTGCTCGTCCCTTCACTCAGTTATAAAAAAAAATACGGCCGGTAAGCAGTCTTACTCATTTACATTCAAAAAATATTCTGCCCACGCAAAATTACCTCTAATCAAAAACATAAATTATATCACGCTCGCCTTTAATTTCATCCTTGATCACCGTGTATGTTCAAAGCAATCCTAAACAGAGCTGAGGTCAGATCTAAAAGGATTTACAGTAATCATTAGCGGTAGAAAAGATCACCTGCCGATATCTTAAATCCGCATTGAGTATTAAAGTACCTATTTACCTTTGTCAGATTGGGCACAAGGTGTTTTTGCCTTACATTAAACTTATTGATGCTCTTGAACTTCTCACTATGATGTATTGGTGGACAATGCATTGATTGCTGCAATAAATAATTTGATGTAATGCTTAAGACAGCGGCAGAATCCCTCAAACGGCACAAATACTCCAGTCTCGATCGGGGTTATTTGTTTGTGCCGTTTGGAGTAGAGATGCTGGGGATGGGGACCGGGTGCTTTCGAAATTTACAAAGATCTCGCTGGGAGACTTAGGGAGTCCACACGTGACCAGAATGCTGGCCTATATTTTGGAAAAAGAATAAGCCTCGCTATTCAGCGAGGCAATGCCGCCAGCATTCTGGGCACGTTGCCAGACATCAAGGATCGTTTGAACTATCTATAGACCTTCTTTAGTTAGTTCAAACCAATATATGTGCCTATATATATAGACGGATATTTATAAATAATTGTATGCTTAAGATAAAAAGTAAACAGCTGTTTTGAAATTTTGAGGTTGTGCCGCCTTGCAAATTTATACGGAAATGAGTTTCCAAGTAGCATGGTGCCATTGCATCTTCGACCACAATGTCACTTAACATCAAGTGGCATTGTGGTCAAACGCTACAGCGGCAGCGTATAACTATAAAATTTAAATTTAAATACCCCTGATCTCTTGGACCGATCTTCATCAAACATAGCTAAGGAAAAAAAACAAGAACCACTGTAAGGAAACTGGCTTTCCAATGAAAAAAAACCGCATCGAAATCGGTCCATCCATTTGAGAGCTACGATGCCACAGACAGACATCAACGTCAAACTTATAACACCCCTCTTTTTGTGTCGGGGGTTAAAAAGAGAACTCTTAAGTGAGATTGTCCCTCGGTAATATTTCAATCCGGTATCGTATCCGATATTGAATATTTTCTAAGTACTGATGCTGTTTAAAATCAGGCTGCTATTGACGCCATTCGGACAGCGTGCAATTTGGAAGTGAATGTCACCAATTACTTTAGAATTTTCCTGCAATCAACTTACAAAAACCTGCCAATTGCTATTAGGTGCCTGAAAGCTGAATGTGTCTGGGAGAAAAATTGTAATACAGCATTTCCTTTTCGTTACACATTCCGACATACATGTATGGACGATGTGTTTATTTATTTTATACTACCTATATCCTGCAGTTTTATCCGCGCTAAGATTCTCACAATTTTTTTTATCACAATCATCATCATCATCGGCCTCACGTTCCCACTGCTGATACTGGGTTTCTGACCTTCTCTCAGAGAATAGAGAGAGTAATAGGGAGAGAGTAATTTCAAGTCACTATTATACCACTAATTTTACACCATATTTTCATTGAAACCTTATGTACCAAAACTTGGGCATCATTTCAGGTCCTAAAACGACAACAACTATGACAAACAGCATGAAAACGACACTAACAAGATAAATCAGTCGACCAATTGCCCAACATAATCTGCATATTATTAGCCTGAAAACTGGCTTCACGCACTGAATGTCTCGGAACAATGACGCTAATTTATCCACAAATGGTTACAATGGATGTATATAGTGGTGATCCGCAGCCAACCGACCGAGAGAATGGACGCCGTTTCACTAAATGGCAGGATGATGAGATTTATCTGTTCCTGAAACATATTTGTTAATATCGTGTATTTATTCCCTATACCCTAGCATATATATCAAAGTTGTAAAGGAATCTATCTCTACACGGGTGAATTTTGAGACTTTTTATGTCAAAATCCCCCGTGAGCCTAAAAATCATAATAGCAAATAAAAAAATATGGAGGGATCTTATATAAATAAAATGACATTTGAATTGAAGTTGCCCTTCGCTAGTTTTAAGTCTTTAGTTAATTTAACAAGAAGTTAAATGATAAAAGCAACGAAAAAGCACGGACGCCACATTGCAGCAAAATAATTCCATCAATAAACCTGAAAATTCAACCTGGGGATGCTTAAGGGTGTTTTGAATTTTAACTTTATTTACAAACATTTTAGAATTTTTTACATAATCTTGTGACAGAATATTTCTTATCTCTGATGGAAATCATAAACTCTTGGCCGCTAAGTTTTTTTCACGGAAGAAGATTCAGAATTCATACCTGTTTAAGAAGGACAAAAAACTGTCCGCGATTAACATGAATCATGTTTTTTTCTGGTAATCTTGAATAACTTATTCAGACTTACTTATAACGACGATTTACGGCTTCCTTTTAGAAAAGTACTTTGATAAATAATGCAACAGTTACACGTAGAGAATCTCTGGTACAATAGTAAAAACAATTAATAAATACTACGACGGTGATACCTCTTTTAAATTTCAAATCGTTATTTCAAGTTTTCAGCTAAACCGACCATTAAATAAACATAAAAAATGTCAATACTTCAATATTGCAACAGACAAAGCCTGGCATCTGTAGGTAGTGCAAACTTTTGTAAAATAAATAAAAAATAACTACACATAATATATACAAAAATTAAATCCAGTCATTGCTCCGTTCCTGCGTCAAAGAAAGACAAATCAACAAACCAACAAGCACACTTTCGCATTTATATATAAGCAAGGAAGGAGGTTCACCTCATTTCAAGGATAGTGTATTCATAATTTTTTTTTACAACTGACTAGGTTAGCGTTTGACCATGACCTCCGATCTCCGATCGATACGGTCGGTCGACGGTCGAAGGTGTAGTACGGTTGCCCAGCACTTTTGACTTGAACACCCCCGGGGTGTACCATTCAGGAAACACCGACCATGGCAGGTCTTCACACTCTCTTGCAGCACGTTTGACCACGATCTCAGATGGAAAGCGACGATGTGGTTGAAGGTCTAGCACGCTTACCCAAAACTCTTGACTTGAACACCCCCGGGTACCATTCAGGAAACACCAACCATGGCAGGACATTCAACTCTCTTGTAGTACATTCTGACGATTCACTGGATTTATACGTGACTGCTCCTCGCGGTTTCACCCGCGTTGACTACAATTTATCGCGATAAAAAGTAACCTTTATCCTTCCTCAGGGTTCAAACTATCTCCGTGCCAAATTTCATTTAAATGCTTGGTGGTAGGGTATTTTCTAGTACTCGTCTGGCTAGCTACCACCCTCTTGTTAAGAATCTGTCGCCAAGCACTGATCGGTGTGTTCCGGCAGCCTCACTTGAGAACACTTGGGCCAGTTCCCAGTCCAGGTGTAGCGTGGCGCCATCTTCGACCACGTCGTCACTTAACATCAGGTGACTTGTGGTCAAACGCTACCCTGTAAATAGTAAAAAAAAAAATCGGTTCAGTAGTTTAGGCGTGAAAGCGAGACAGACAGATAGAGTTACTTTTGCATTTATAATATTAAAGTAGGGATTAGACAGCGCCTAAAACACCTTTATTTTCTTGTTCCAGCATGGCCCGACCGCCTGACATACGAGAATATCTACAACACAACAAGCTACGCCCAACTGCAGCACACCTCCAAGTCATACACACCAGTCCCATACAACTCATACAGTCATAGTCATAACCATAAATATAGTGAAGAAACCAAAGGGAACGAGGTGGAAGATGAACTGGATTATTTAGATGACAAGAGGGGAAAGCTGTTGGTTGGATTCGCGAGGGATCCGTTTAGGTATTCAATTCCGGATGAGGATTACAAGAAAGGAGTTAGGTATGTAATCTTCTCTATCTCTTTTTTAATAGCCCATGCAGTCAAATAAGCCAAAAATAAGGGTAAATCTCGGAATGAGAGATAATAAGCTGAAAACTTGTATACGGCTTCATTCGGTCATTCTATACGTTCTCTCAAAAATCTCAAAATTCTCGTGTCCGCGTCTTAAGATATTCGTGGTCAAACGTCACAAAAATCCCCATAACCTATAAGCCTATATACCTAATATCTCTGACAAAGGTTCCTAGCAAATTACCTGCAGGCGTTGTCACAGTCAGGCCGGACAGCTATTAGTACGTGTTAATGCTCTGCAGTAACTCCCTGAGGCGCTGTAGACTTAAAGGATTAATAGCGATTAGCTACACTGTTACCAGGGTACTATGAAGCCATGAATAGAAGTCGTCAAAATCAACGAACACATCGGAATGTACTTCTGTTAACAAAATCTGAATTTAGCAGAAATTTGTTCCTAAATTAAAGAAGAAAATCTAGGCTATATGTTTTGTTAATTGTGCGCTGAAGTACAAAACCAGTGTTTTAAAAATATATTAGGCACTAAATTTCTAAATTCAGGGAAAGCGGGGAAAATAAAATGGTTTACCTAATAATGGGATACTTACCAAACGGGCTATAGTCATAAAGCTGATTTTGCTGTACACAAAAATAAAGTATAAGTACCAGTACTAAGATTCATTTACAAATACATATATCTTAAAAACAACCATCAAAAAATGTAACATCCATGCTTTATGTAAGGAACTCATTAGCGTTATACGAAACAGGTAGCTTTTAGGAGTTACGGCCTGATAAATACGACAGACAAAATAACATCTTTTTTATTTCCCAGTGCATTCCATTCCTTTGTCTTCATTTTTACAGGACCATAAACCCGCAGTTGTATAAGAATGATAATAGAGGGAAGCGGGGGGTGTTCCACCTTTATAATATGCTGACTTGCGCGAACGGGTGTGACCCACTGTCGTACAAAGGGTATGGATGCTACTGTGGATTCCTTGGCTCGGGACGACCGACTGACGGCATTGACAGGTACTTACAACTTATTAAAAACTATATAAATTATATTTAACTGTATCGCAATCTAGGTGATAGAGTGATGGTGCCGACACCGAGTTCGAAACCTCTCGGCTCCGCATAAGTTATGTGAGGATTTACCATAGCTCAAAACGGTGGAGAAAAACGTCGTAAGGAAACTGGCGTGTCCAAGAACCACAACATTCAAGGGCATGCGGCATCAACCAACCCGCATCGGGCCAGCTTCGTAGATTTTATCACCTATACTGTCTCTTGAGAGCAAGCTTGAGTCCCAGTCGTAGGAACGTAAAATTCTGAAGTCATCAGCACAAGACTACAACATTTTATACAGATAGATACAGATAGTTGAACTACGAAGTAAAAATACGTTACAGATCCCATTAGACACAACGGCAGCATCCACTTACCCCTAATCCACTTGGAAGGCTACGTGGTGAACAAAATGATCAGCAAGACTAAACTTGCGCTAGCCATACTCTCTTCTAAGAGAAGGCCTATGTCCTAGCAGTAGAAACGTGATAGGCTGATGATGATGATGGGAATTTACTTCCAGGTGTTGCCAAATGCATGACAAGTGCTACGAGAACATCTACTGCCCGTTCTACACTGTGTACTTCCAGCCGTACTACTGGAAGTGCTGGCATGGGGAGCCGCTGTGTGCTCTTGAGAACTTCCACACTCAGAACCAGCTCATCAACGGCTGTGCTGGCAGGCTGTGCGAGTGTGATAGGTGAGTGGCCCACTCTTTCTAACCGTACTACTGGAAGTGCTGGCATGGGGAGCCGCTGTGTGCCCTTGAGAACTATCATACGCAGAACCAGCTCATCAACGGCTGTGCCGGACGGCTGTGCGAGTGTGATAGGTGAGTGTCTCACTCTTTCTAACCGTACTATTGGAACTGCTGGCATGGGGAGCAGCTGTGTGCTCTTGAGAACTACCACACTCAGAACCAGGTCATCAACGGCTGTGTCGGCAGTTAGTGCGAGTGAGATAGATGAGTGGCTCACTCTTTCCAACGGTACCCGTATTTTCTAAATTCTGTGCGGCAATGCACTGTACTCGTCCCCTTGTGTTTAAGCCTTGTAATTTCACTGAGAAACATTGGATTCGAACCCGAGATCTTCCTCCCAGTGTCGAGTCGTACCAAGAGATGGACGTCAGGTCTTTCGCTCAAAAGCGTCCAAACCAAAAGAGGACTAATAAAAAACTAAAAAGGGCCAATCACACGCTAGTACCCGATTGGTCACGTGTGTGTGGCACTGTCAGTAAAAATTACACCAAGCTGATAAATTGTTGCAAGCAAAACTATGCTGTATATAGTATTAAAATTTTCCACGTACGCTTTGTACCTTAACGGTATAAAATCATTGATTTCATTATTAAACCATGGTTTTCTTTCTTTTCAGACAATTCGCGATGTGTGTGAAACGGTACTCCTGTCCAAGAGGACGAGCTCTCTGCCGGTCCTCGCCACTCCGATTGCTGCAGAATATCCTCATGTTTAGATGACGAACGTGTTCTCGAGTGGAGACCGCGTCTCGACAAACGTAGTGTAGGACGCCCTCCGGCTAGGTGGAGCGATGCCATACGCAAAATGGCTGGCAGCGGTCGGATGAGAGGAGCCGAAGATCGGGCTCAGTGGCGTACTTTGGGAGAGGCCTATGTCCAGCAGTGGACTGAAGTGGGCTGATTATGATGATGATGAGATGACGAACATTTCATCTTGTCGGCTGACTTTTACTTTGACAGATGTCAGATCGATGGACACCGGCGACACTCGGGGCATTACCTTGATGCCTGTGTGGTATGCTAACCCAGTGTTTAGACTTAGTTGTGTTGTCTTGTCTATTTTGTTTTATATAAAACCTTACTGGTATGAATAATTCTGGTCGGTTATCAGCCGGTTCCAATAACCGATCTGTCCACGGTTTGCCTTACTGGAGATAGGAATTTGACACAAGCTCCATAGAAGTAATGTCAAATTACTGTCAAAACGTTTTTTGAAAAATCGGTTTTTGAAACCGACCGTATAATATCCATGTGTAACACCGATCCTATTTTTCGCCCGTAATTAATAATCGATTAGTAGTATATGTCAAGCCCTAGTACTAAAATGACATATTATGACATGACATATTGATCCAAAACCGAGGATAACGGATCAGGATCGATTATTAACTTCGAGCGTTAGTCAACCAACTTGCATCGAACACATTCTCCAAAGGTTTCAATAAAAAGTAGACTGTAAAATGAACTGTAAAAAATAGAGTAATTTCCTGTAAATATAGATTCATATGTTGTAAATATAAATTATATGTCTTAACCACTACAATTGGTCTTTATTTCTTAAAATATAAGCAACATTGCAAGCAAAAAAACCGACTTCAAAGGTTTTCTCAGAAATGTCAGATATGGACCAAATTGAAATGGGACCACACGGGAAGCTTT
The DNA here is from genome assembly GCA_931315375.2 of Opisthograptis luteolata. Classification (NCBI taxonomy): domain Eukaryota; kingdom Metazoa; phylum Arthropoda; class Insecta; order Lepidoptera; family Geometridae; genus Opisthograptis; species Opisthograptis luteolata. Next base: position 11,445,093 of record OV928042.1, read on the forward strand.
CCGCCAGCTTTCAAATTAAAAAAAGAATCATCAAAATCGGTTCACCCAGTCGAAAGTTCTGACGTAACAAACATAAAAAACATACAGTCGAATTGACAACCTCCTTCTTTTTTGAAGTCGAGTGAAAAACAATTCGACTTGCAGCTAAGTTTAATTTAGATTGGTACCTTCTTGTTAAAATACTCTAATCCAGTTACACTGGTTGTTGTTGGACGTTCTAATATCGTGTCAAGTTCACCGATTAAAAGATTGGATTAGATTGAATCAATGTGTAGAAGATGTAATGGTAAACACGGTAATGTCCAATAATAGGCACGAGAAGTTAAATTTACGTTTTTATTTTATTTTAAAACTTTGAGGGTGACAAAAAAAAATGGTTGTCTGTAAAGTCGGTTTACTGACGATAGTAATTGAGCGTGACAACGTCGATTGGCCGATTGTGCTTCTTTGTCGCTCCTTCCGCGCTCTCGCTTGCACTTCAAGCCTTACATGGAACGCCTCAGAGCGAGGTAACGCCGCAGAAAGAGGTAACGCCGAAGAGCGAGGTAACGCCGCAGAGCGAGGTAACGCCGCATGAGTCATGTTTTTTCGTGCGTGCAGCCGGCTCTATCGAATTATAAGACGTTGTCACGTCAAAAAGAAAAGAAAGAAACAAGGCAACGCGCGTCGTGCGTGGAGGTGGCGCATCCGACGACTGCTTTTTTAAAACATTAAAACACTTTTATTAGCTTGACTTGTAACTAACTAACTAACTAACAATGTAATCAAATCTTAGAAGTCAATTTTCACCTACTTCTAATTGTCGTATCGACTTGAAACTTTGTATGTGTATGTAATCTCGGTGACAATGCAATAATTTGGTATCATCGACCTGATCTGATGATGCAGCCGGAAGGTGGGTAGGGCATCTCTGCGCTGGCTACTAGTAAACCCCTCGTGTTTGGGCTCATATGAATCGTCTTGATGAGAACAATAGATTGGATTTGGTGACGAGGGTCTGATGATGCAACCGGAAGGTGGGTAGGGGATCTCTGCAGTGGCTACTAGTAAACCCCTCGTGTTTGGGCTCATATGAATCGTCTTGATGAGTACAATAGATTGGATTTGGTTTCGAGGGTCTGATGATGCAACCGGAAGGTGGGTAGCGGATCTCTGCAGTGGCTACTAGTGAACCCCTCGTGTTTGGGCTCATATGAATCGTCTTGATGAATCCAATAGATTGAACTTGGTGACAAAGGTCTGATGATGCAACCGGAAGGTGGGTAGAGGATCTCTGCAGTGGCTACTAATAAACCCCTCGTGTTTGGGCTCATGTGATTCGTCTTGATGAGTCCAATAGATTGAACTTGGTGACGAGGGTCTGATGATGCAGCCAGAAGGTGGGTAGGGGATCTCTGCAGTGGCTACTAGTAAACCCCTCCAGTTTGGGCTCATATGATTCCTTTTGATGAGTCCGATAGATTGAACTTGGTAACAAAAGACTAAAAAGTAAAAAAATAAAAATATATAGTTTAAAAAACTAAAAAAACACGTTAAAAACGCACTCAAAAATATAAAATAATTAAATTGACTTGTATTAGTTACGATATAATGGTTAATTCAAAAAGTGTGGAGCGCTTCTTTTACTGGGTAAATAAAAGTACACACAACCAAAAAGCGCTCCACACTTTTTGAATTAACCATTATATCGTAACTAATACAAGTCAATTTAATTATTTTATATTTTTGAGTGCGTTTTTAAAGTGTTTTTTCTAGTTTTTTAAATTTCAAACCCACACCTCAGCACGCACCCCGCTCGTTCCCTTTGACATGCGAAACCATAATATTAATACAATGGCCGTCTTGTGACGGCGCGTCGCTAACACAATGCATTGAGCGATGGTGGCCGAACGGTAACCGCGTGCGCTTTACAATGCACCGACACAGAGTTCGAATCCTCTCAAGTAACCATCATCATGATGTCAATAATATTTCTTCATTTTAATTAAAAACTTTTTATTACAATTCTTAAATCTCATTTCAAATAATCTTTCTAATTTACGGAGCATCCCACAAATCCTTATTTTTTGGGTAAAAGTGAACATTCTGCCGAAACACGGTTTAAACACGTTTTAATGAACTTCCTTATTAAAGTAGGTAAGGAGGTAAGCAGTGCCGGACTAACCACGTAGCAACTAGCAAGAATAGCAATTGCTACGGGCCCCGCATATTTCAAACATCTCTGCCTGAGCATAACTTTATGAGTGAAACATATTAAAATTTTGCGGTATGTATACCTATTGAATTTACTTGATGGCATAAAAACGTAAAACGTTACAACTTTTCCTACTAAGACAATTCACGCCCGTCAATCGGTATCCCATAGATCAAGGGCTCATTGAAAATGTTTGCTACGGGCATCGCGCTTGCTTAATCCGGCACTGGAGGTAAGCGATACGAAAGTTGAATTATTAAGACCTAAAGCTTCGTAGGCATTGCGATGAAGGCTAACAAATTCAATGTAGATTATGAAATATGATAGAAATGTAATCTCTAATGTAGGTATAAAAATCTCGTGTCGTGTGTGTTTGTTATCGAACTCCTCCAAAACAGCCGGACCAATTTTTATGCAAATTTGTGTGTGTATCTGGTAGGTCTGAGAATAGGTCGTACGCTAGCCCAGGGGGTTGGTAGATGTCACATGCCCTTGAACGTTGTGTTTCACCCGCGTTGACTAAATTTTTACGCAATAAAAAGTACCGTATGTCCTTCCCCAGGAGTCAAACTATTTACATACCAAAACAACTATCACATTCAATTGTTTTTTTGAGAATTTTTCGATGTTCGTATTCTGCTATTCGGTGCGGAGACAAAGCCAACAAATAAATTAAAAATTTTAAAATTCGGTGTTCTTGAGTTATAAACGGTAACTAACCTGACTTTATTTTACATAATTATTCAGATACGTTCCAACTTTTCTACTACCCAACGCTCGCCACAGAATGTTATTTTAGCCAAAATTGCCAAGAGCAAGCAGATAGCATCGCATCATACTTTCTCTGACGCAATACTTTTGTTAAAATTTATGAAAAAAATGTGTTCACGCACGAGTGCCCGCGTAACCATGGCATCTGCGATCTGCATTAGATCCACTAACAACTTTTTAAATAAGAGTATATCTCACGCTGTTTCATACTTTGATATGATATCTAAATTTACTAATATTGTAAAGAGATAATTTGCAGTTTGAATGATTGGAACAGGCGTTTAAAGAGGCCCAGATTGTATCCTTCAGGAAACAAGGCAGCAGCAAATTCCAGTCTCTAGCAGTCCGCCAAAAAAAGGGCCCGGCGAAACGCTAAAGAAGTAAGTAAATTATTTTAGTTCCATTATGGAGACCGACTTTTCAACTTTTGAATAAAAATCTATTTGAAGTAGAAGATAACGGTCGATTGTAACAGCATCGCCGTCATTTGAATAGGTGAACAGTCCTGTTAGTGGAATTTTCAACTGAGCACTACAGGTAATCTAAGCTGTCGATCCCGGCTATATTACTATGTAGTTTTAAGTTTGGCGTTTTAAAGTGATCACAGAATGTCACAGATACCAAATTTACCTAGTCATCCCTCCGCAAGCATACAGCAGACTATATACTTGCAACCGAGTTGTTTTTCACGCAATACGCTCTGTTTACCATCTCTGTGCAAGCACGTCTGTAAACGCTTACCAACTTGTAGGTGTCACCACGGCTGCATTGTTTGATCTTCACATCTGTCCCACGAGATGACCTCAAGCCGTAATAACTACGAGGTCATCTCAGGTCTAATTACTATTACATATTTACCTGCCGCGGTTTCACAAGGCGAGCTTATTTGTTTTACACTTTGTTTGTATTTTAATTAAGTATATCTAAGTACCTACAGTAAGTACTGGGCTGAAATCGCTCAGAATAGTGAGGAGTGGCGCTCTCTCGTTTCGGAGGCCAAGGCACACTTTGGGTCGCTGAGCCATCGGAGTTGTCCAAGAACCGCAACATTCAAGGGCATGCGACATTTACCAACCAATTTTAACATTTTTAAGAAATTTACTGTTATTTGTTTTGTGTATCAAATTAAATTAAATTAAAGAGTGGTTACTCTCTCTCTGAGAAAAGGCCAGAGTCCCAGCAGTGGGAACGTGGAAGGCTGATAATGATGATGATGATGAAAGAGTGGCTAGATAGCTACTTCAAACAGTTTTTCCCTTGATTATTTTTTCCCATAGAAGCCAAACCAATTATCGTCTCGATTAGTACATATCACGGTAGTTAATCAATTAATTTTGCAATCATTATTCAATTTAGCAACCTAACCGTTTACGTATATAATGTGTGTGCTGATAGTTTTTGGGTTTTGTTCGCAAAATTGTTGGTAAAGAATGCATTTTCTGTCGAAAAATTGAAATTTATATGGAAAAATCTTGACGCAAATTCGTGAATGTGAGCAAAAGTTTTGTAATTAAGTCGTGAAAAACCGCTGTATCTCGCCTGTTAGAAACCGAGGTGGGTGTAGTTACGAATACGCACAAAGTGTAGTTTAGAAAAAACCGGCCAAGTGCGAGTCGGACTCGCCCACGAAGGGATCCGTACTATCAGGAATCAATCGGCAAAAAAAATCATGTCTGTTAAATAACCCCTTTAAATATTTAATTTTATTTGTTGTTATATCGGCAACAGAAATACATCATCTATGAAAATTTCAACTGTCTGACTAATCACGGTTCATGAGATACCTACAACCAGATGATAGACAGACGCACGGACAGCGGAGTCTTAGTAATAGGGTGGCGTTTACCCTTTGGGTATGGATCCTTAAAACAACAAACAAGATGAGTTTCTCAAAACGACACGTTTACATTATTTTATTTTTTTGTAGGTATGTGTACTGAAGATAAGAATAGTTTATCTTTCAGATGGCACAACGATGGCGAATATTTCTTTGGACACTGCTCACGATTTCTTACTTTGTACACCAAGTAGCATCAAAAGGCAATCTTAGATGCAGGAGCAGGCGGACTAGTGAAGGCGATGAGATAAAATGCGTCGTTGTCAACCCGTACCCACAAGGGTACTACTATTATTATCCGTCTTATTATTACTACCCGTATTATTATTATCCGTATTATTATTATGGATGAACAATATAATTAAAATGTAAGAGTTTTTACTGTCTTTTCTTTAGAGTAGGTACCTATTTAATTTAGTTTAGCCCTTGCAAAGCAAATATTTCTTTATGAAACTAATCTAACTCATTAACTAAACTAACAGAGATAAACTACTAAAAGTAAATTAGAACCTAATTGTAAATAAGTACCTACCTCTAACAAATTTTAATATTTATCTCATATTATAAATGTGAAAGTTCGTGTGAGTGTAAATGTTTGTTACCACGTATCACCGTTACTACTAAATTTTGATGAATGATGATTTTGATGAAATTTGGAATGGAGATAGCTTATAAAAAAACAAAAACGTAATATCATAAAACATTAGTTGCGCAGCGCTGTTTCACCCGCGTCTTCCCGTTATCTCACAGGAACCTTTTTCCGGGATAAAAAATAGCCTATGTGTTAATCCGGAGTATAAGCTATCTCCATTCCAAATTTCACTGTAATCCGTTCAGTAGTTTTTGCGTGAAAGAGCAACAAACGTACTTATTTATTACATACATAATGATGTCGATTCGGTTATGAATTCTCTAAAACTAAACTAAATTTGACAGGTCTAATAGTACTATTGGTGTCTTTTTCTAACCACTGAAGTAAAAAAGGGCAGCATTACTTTCAGACCTGTCAAACTTAGTTTAGTTTTAGAAAATGCAAAACCGAAACGACACCACTCACAAACTTTCGCGTTTAAAATATTAGTAAGATTTTCAATGATGACACCCAGTTCACCTAGACACTTGACAGTTGTAGTATTTGATGTTGGTCGCCTTCGGAAGCAGCTCGTGCAATATTGGTTGTTGAATATTGTGAAATTAACAGGCAATATTATTTGTCAACAACATGGCGGCCTTCGTATTATTTGAACGAAATTAGGTTACACATCTAAACACATTCTGAACTACGACCAGCCAGAGTACATAAATAAAGGCACTACCTACTTTATTATTTATCTTTTTCCTAGAGTCGCAGGGAGCCGATGGATGCAAATGGCTAATAGCCGTTCCTGGTGGCGTTCAAAGGGGAGGCATATGTTCAGCAGTGGACTTCTTCCGGCTGGCGATGATGATGATGATGATGATGACCACGAACCGGAAGACGTTCTGTAGGTAGGCCCCCACTAGGTGGACCGTCGACATTGTAAGAGTCGCAGGGAGCCGATGGATGCAAATTGCTAGGAGCCGTTTATGGTGGCGTTGAAGGGGGGAGGCCTATGTTCAGCAGTGGACTTCTTCCGGCTGATGATGATGATCTTTTCCTTATTTTTTAGGGTTCTGTACCCAATGGGTAAAACGAGACCGTATTAGTAAGTTGCCTTTTTCTTTTTACTCTCTTTCCTTACATTTAGCAATTGCAAATCAATTGCTGTTCTTTATTTTAGTCTCCCCAAAACTCAAAACTTATTTGTATAAAAAAACCTTCAAGTAAACGCTTAACTTTTTTATATAAGGACTTTTTTTGGGAAGTAAATTAATAAAACTCAATAAATACAGAACATAGAATATATTTGCGTCAAAGCAGCAGTCAACGATAAAAAAATAGTCACAATACACTTTCAATAGTCACGAACAAACAGTGTGCACAGATGTACTATAAAAACTTAGCACCGCCTATGATGTTGACCGGCCGGCCTTTGTACTTCTTAGAAATGTCACCCTCGATCTGTAACAAAAAAACGATTATAATGATGGCTTTATAAGTTACTAGCTGTTCCCCGCGGTTTCACCCGCGTGAGCTACAGTTTTCCTTGGGGGTAGAATCAAAATCCTTTCTTAGCGGATGCCTACGTCATAACATCTACCTGAATGCCAAATTTCAGCCCGGTCCGTCCAGTGGTCTGGGCTGTGCGTTGATAGATCACTATGTCAGTCAGTCAGTCACCTTTGAGTTATATAATATATACTAGCTGTTCCCTGCGGTTTCACCCGCGTGGGCTACAGTTTATCGCGATAAAAAGTATCCTATGTCCTTCCCCGGAGCTCAAATTATCTCTATACCAAATTTCATTTAAATCGGTTCAGTAGTTTAGGCGCGAAAGCGTATATATTCCGTATACTCCAAAATTATTCCCGCACCTGCTGTAGGTATCCATTATCCTATTTTAATTCTAGGTTACTTTTTTTTCTGACCACGCGTTTGAATCGTGCTGTTAAAGGTCTTCCTGGTCCGCGACCGCACTTTACCTATTTCATAGATTCTCCCTCACCTCGCCGCGTTTCCCGCTGCGCTGGGGTGCGGCGGGTTTATTTTTCTACTACTACTTACATTTTTAAACTCGTGATATCTTTCGAATGGAATGTCCGAATTGAATGATTTAAAAAGTTTTATAAAGTTATTGAAGCAGTTTTGAATAAGAAGTAATTTATTTTGATAAGGATTAATACCAAGATATAAATAAAGAGCCTTTTCTAGAGGCAGCATTAAAAATTAATTTTCTTAAATAAAATATCACTTATTGCGGCATAACTATAATAGTTAGACATATGCTCTCGCTGACTTTTTTGTAGATCTTAATGGGACCTACAAACCCGCAATACATTATTTTGTTCTAGTGTCAATAGTTTTTGCAGCGCACGCAAAAATAGGTTTTCGATTTCACACCTTGGGTTGCAAAATAGCAATTTTCTTACGGATCCCTAATTTTTTTTGAAATAAAATATAGCCTATAGCCTTCCTCGATAAATGGGTTATCTAACACTGAAAGAATTTTTCAAATCGGATCAGTAGTTCCTGAGATTAGCGCGTTCAAACAAACAAACAAACAAACTCTGCAGCTTTATAATATTAAGTATAGATATAGATTTAGATTTAAGACCAGCATACACTCTATTTAAAGTGAAATAAACCATTTCATTTCTTAAGAAGTTTTTAAGAATTCTTAAGAGTTAAATTAGTTATCTTCACTCACATTGTGCTGCAACTCTCTGGTGGAGTGAGTGAGGCGAGTGAGCAGTGGTCGCGCCTCCGCGGCGCGTGCGCTGGCCCCCTCACGCTGTTCCGCCGCGCGCGCCGCCATTCTTGACAATTTGTCACACACAGCCAGTTTTTGTTTCAGCTGAGCTGTCAGCACGTCCACGTATCTGTTGGTACAACAATGAAACAAAATGGTATTTTTTTACATCTTACAAAGTAGCGTTTGACCACCTGATGTTAAGTGACGATGTGGTCGAAGGTGGTGTCACGCTACTACTGGATTGGGAACTTGCTCTCAAGTGAGGCTGCCGGAATACAACGATAGGTAGAGGTGTGATATAATGAAATTTTAAAAAACCTGAAGAAGCCGTGAAGAAGCGCTCCAAGGCTAGACCCCAACTCCAACCCAAAGTGATTGTAGTACAGTACCAGTGGAAGATCGGGTTAGACGTAATTATCTCCTATTTTTACCAGCTATACAGGTATTCCGACAGCATCAGACTGCTGATGACGATGATGATTCCTGTAAAGGCTGGTGCGCACTGACCGCGGCGAGTGCTTGACGTTGTGCAGTGGTAATGATCACCATCATGGTGGTGATGGTGATGATGATGGTTGTTGGTGGTGGTGGTGGTGGTGGTGATGGTGGTTGGTGGTGGTGATGATGGTTGGTGGTGGTGGTGGTGATGATGGTTGGTGGTGGTGGTGGTGATGATGGTGATGAGGATGGTGTGGTGGTGGTGGTTATGACGATGATGTGGATGATGGTGATGGTGATGATGATGCAGGCTGCTGATGATGGCCCCTGTAAAGGCTGATGGTCACTGACCGCGGCGAGTGCTTGACGTTGTGCAGATGCTTGTGGTGGTGCGCGGCGAGGCTGGCGGCGGCGGCCTGCACGCGCGCCAGCATGCCGCCCAGCGCCGCGGCGCTCTCCGCCGGCACCGCCTGCAGCAGCGACAGGTGCGGCGCCTCGCCGGCCGCCTGCTCCGAGTACACGCGCATCTTGAGGAACGACTCCAGCTGCCGGGGAACGGTGCTTGTCATCAGACATTAGTAATTATCAGCCTTTCACGTTCCCACTGCTGGGACTCTGGTCTTCTCTCAGAGAGAGAGTATGGTGATTAAACTTTACACGGACTTTTTTGAAACTACTAGAAAAGTCACTTTCACAACTAATTTCAATTTCCCACACTCGTTCATATTAACGAACACATAATGGTTAATAATCCACCAATATCACACACACATCACTGGAAAACACACAAGATTTAGAAATAACAAATACATTTTCCTGTTGACAGTTATTTTGCAGCCAAAAAGCCTCTCGTTTTGACATTTATAACATGTTGCATTATCCCGCAGGAACCTTATTCCGGGATAAAAAGTAGCCTATGTGTTAATTTAGGGTATAAGCTATCTCCATTCCAAATTTCATTCAGATCCGTCCCAGTAGTTTTTTGCGTGAAAGAGTAACATCCATCCATCCATCCATCCATACTCACAAACTTTCATGTAGGTATAAAATATAAGTAGAATAGCAGAATGCAAGTACCTCCGCCAGCTGATCGAGGAATTGGTTCCTGGTACTAGGGTTGTCGAGCAGCGTGAGCGCGTCCCTGCCCCGCGCCACGCCTCCCCCCACCCCCGCGTCCTCCACCACTATCCCCGACCCCTCCAGCGATACGTTCGCGATGTCAGCTGATATATCCTGTACAGAAATACAAACTATAGGTGACGAATATATAATTATATAATAAAATAAATATAAATATCGGGCCCAAAATTAAGCTCGAAACTCGTGTTATGGGTACTAGACAACGATATACATATTTACATGGAGAAATAGATACTTATATAGATAGAAATATCCGAGACTCAGGTACAAATATTCGTGCTCATCACACATATATTTGCCCTTACCGGGATTCGAATCCGGGACCGCTAGCACGTTTTAACACAAGTAGTATCCTACCTACAAAATACATTAAAAAAACTACTCACAATGTCTCCGGTAGGCGCGCTGTCTACATTCCCCCAGTCAATCTCCACCGGTCCGTCGCCATATCTAATGGCGACGTCGGCCGCCGCTTCCACGTCGATAGACCCAAAATCAATGGCGTCACTATCGCCAAAGTCTATCTGGAAGGTATCAATTACATTAAACAGCATGAAGACCGCGTCATGGCAAACGTAGTGGAAGACGCCCTGAGACAAGGTGCAGCGACGATTTGCGCAGAGTTGCTGGCAGTAGTTGCAAGAGAAGAGCCGAAGACAGGGCACAGTGGCATACCTTGGGAGAGGATTATGTCCAGCAGTGGACTGATACAGGCTTATGATGATGATGTGATGATGATTAAATAAATAGGACAGAGATGGGACTCGCGTAGACATAGCGGTGTGAAGCGAATAATCGCCGCTCGTCGCACCTATGGTAATAATGCTGTTAACAGAATGAGACAGCTATACTTTTGACATGATATCCGATCGCAAGGTTGTATGTACACTATTTACACAGGTACCTGTTGCAACCTTCGGTAAGAGCCGTGCCAATGGCCATATAGACTAGGTCATTCCAGTATAGAAGAATCATCATCATCATCATCAGCTGGAAGAAGTCCACTGCTGAACATAGGCATCCATTTTTGAATGCCACCAAGAGTGGCTTTCTGCGACTCTTATAATGAATTGTGATGAAATTACCTTATCTCCAGCTCCCAGATCCTCATCATCCAGCTCTATATGTATAGGATCGGGCTCCATACTCAGGGGGGGCTCCCCGTAGCTCCACTCGTACACTGTGGTGTTGCCATTCTCAACCACATATTGTAGTAGTGGCAACACTTCTGTCACTCTGTCTCCAAGGATGTACCTTGAAAAGGCTGTGTAGAGTTCTATTGCAGGACGAAGTGGCTGTAGGGATTTGCCTATCTGAAAGTAGGTTAATAAGGTATTTTAATGAATAAATAGTATAAAAGACCGTGTTAGATATGTATTTATATGTGTTACATTATTGTAGCATTCATGTGGACATCCTATACTTTCAACTGTATATAAGGGAACCTGGGGAGACTTGATCCCTTTTTTTTATTTTACGATTAACTCAAAGTGTATGAAGTTATTTAATCATTTTTTTGCCAATTTTATGAATAACTTTATTGGTCATCACATGTTGCTGTTAATTACTGATAATAGACAAACATTCCTTAGTAATTGTAATTTTTTTTTACAACTCCATAAAAGGATCAAGTGTGTATTAAGAGAGACTTGTTCCCTGTGGTAGGGTAGACTTGATCATAGGGTATATGAGACTTTGTTTTAGAGATTTAGTCAAAAAGGATGCCTGCTGCCACATGGCTCAATGAACTGATAATGGCTTTTATAGGTAAATCATTTTCATATGTGCCTCACCTTATCATACATTTCAGGTAGTTCCTGTAACCGATCTACCAGCTCTTTCTTGATCCTCTCCCCTTGAATACCAAGCTGCTTGCATTGGGACAGAAACTCGGCCTTCATTGAGGCTTCATTCTTCAAATAGTCTGCTTGTTTCTTTTCCCACTCCTGGAATAAAACATATATGTTATAAATAAAAGTGTGATTTACTCACGCCTATTATTTTACTAGCAATGTTAATAAAATTAATTGAAGTTTTTTAGTCTCACAAAAACTCAAGTATGGGTGGACCAATTAAGCTAATTTTGACCTTGAATTATTTGTGGAAGTTTAGGAAAGGTTTAAAAGGTATGAACATGTAATGTCCTTTAGACAACTTTTAATGACGATACGAAGTTCGCCGAGTTAGCTAGTTATCATTAAAATGTCACATTTCCCTTAACTAACGTACTTACAACTTGCAGCTGCTCTTCCTTGGCGATCTGTTTCTTCAGCCCCGGTATCTCATAGCTGATATTTCTCACCAACATCTGTGCGGCCTCCGCCAAATACAAATTTTCTCTTTCATAATGCTTTACAACATCCTGCCAGTCCTTCATGCGCTGAGACCCATACCTTCCAAAGAGGTTCTTAGTATCCGCTTCTGTCTCTTTTAGTATCTCAATTATTTTTAAACAGTGAAAGTAGTTGATGTAGCTACCAGACAGTAAGCTGGCTATTCCATCGTTTGCAGGCATGTCCTGAATAGCATTGTTTATCTTCTCCCGGACGGCTATGACGCTCTTTTGCCATTCCTTGTTAACGTGCCTGCGACTGATCAGCCAGTCCTGCAGTTTTCCTATGTTTATATCGATGGGTATGTTGCTTTCCTAAAAGTACCAGGTTATGAATGAATTGCTCACTAAAGAAGAAGTTTCGTTTACTTCTAAGATACTTACATCCATCTTGATGTGATTACAAGTTTTAATTCGGTTCTGAATTAAAACAGAGAGCAAGAAAACAGAAAACAAACTATTTCTAACTATTTTGACATTGAACTAACATCATCAGCTGTCTTGTCTGATACTGATGTCTGACGTATGACGTGACGTGTCAAGCTAAGTTGTCAACAAACCTTTTAGTGATGTACTCGGAGGACTCGAAAGTCTTGCTGTACCTACCCAAGATTTTATTAAATTATTTAACTAATTTTGACGAATGATATTGGTGAGCATCTAGTTTTTTAATTACTTACAGGGTAATGTTTGACCACAAGTCACCTGATGTTAAGTGCTTATGTAGTCGAAGGCCGAAGGTGGCATCAAGCTACACCTGGATTGGGAACATGCATACATATACATCTTTGTGCAAGATATTGTTCACAAATACATACTTGCATTTGTACAAACTGTGTGGTACTACATAGACAAGGTCCATAAAGATTGTAACGATAAGAAATCAGAAACATCACCAGAGATATCAAAACTATCTTGAATTTGTATATTGTATATCATAACTATCTAAGTTTTTCACTCTTATTTTATTCGTGAGTAGTAGTGAGAACTAGACCCGAGAACTTGCACAAGTGCAAAAAATAAAAGTCCCTGACTCAATTCTTTCTTTTAAAAGTCTTGAGTGTCTCTGCCTATCACTAAAACTTTTAGCATTTTTGTGGTCACAATGTAGCCAGGAATTGCACAAAAATATCTACCACACTTTTACATCAAACTTAGGACGCGCACTACTTCTGTTTAGCTGTGCCCCACAGTTTCACCCGCGTGAACTATACTTTAGCGCGATAACAGCTTGTTTTTCTGGGCCCCTTTATCACCTAGAGGCATAAAAAATAGTTTACGACCATTATTCTCAGACATACCAAATATACACAAAAAAAAGTCAGAAAAATCGGTCAAGCCGCTTCGAAGGAGTTCATAGAAGATATACCTACATTAACATTGACCCCATTTTTGGTAAACTATTTAGTGGTTACGTATTGAACATCAAAATCTAATTAATAAATGTAATTCTAAATGCGAATTTTTTAACATTTCATACAGCCTAAGGTTTGACTGAAGTGTAAAATTTATTGTAGAAGAACTAAGTTCATTTTGAGATGTCACTGGCCATAAATATTTTCATCACAATAATTATTGAGAAACGCGCCATTATAGTTAAATAAGTATGCACTTACTAGAGCAACAATAGCGATAATGTTTGCAATACCTAAATTATTGAGTATTGAACTGTTCCGCTATCTAGGATAATATAGGTATAGATAGGAGTTGATAGGACTTAATATTTTGACATTCATGAAAACCTACTGAATCGAACCGAGGTTGATAAAACCTTATCATCCATAATACATACACATGTAAACCTAAACATGTTAGCTTATCTTTCTCTCGTCTTTCGTCCGATAACAACTCACATGAAGTCAATCATTATTCAAGACATACTTATTTGTAAAATGATGGTAACTAGAATGCAAGAAAAAAATGTTATTACTTAGTGAGATCAAAAACTCAGTGTTATAAATAAGAGTGGATTACAAATTTGTAGCTACGCTACTACAGTCCTTTCCCACGATATTTCGTTCCCATAACACCAGAAGATAAACAAATATAAAATGCAGTTTTAACAACAATACAATTTTACTACGCACAGCAATAAAAGGAATATTTCACCGTTGCATCGTCTACGTTTCCCACCATTGAAACAAAAGAATAAATACGCCGAAAAGAACAATTGCAGTTTACGACCCAATAGCTCAAAGACCAGCCGAACTTTCCCAGCGCAATAAACAAACAGGACTCTCCGATCCTAAACACCACGTGCGACGCGCCGCCTGCCGAAGCGACCCGAGTTCCTGCCGAAGTCAAACGAAGATTAGGCTAGTTGTGTATATATAACGGAACTTTTAGTAATAAATATCATTCACTGTGAACACGCAGTACGAATCACACCACCGGCGTTTCAATAATCACACAAAAAATCTCCATAACCACCACAGTGGTTATGGAGATTTTTTGTGTGATTATTGAAACGCCGGTGGTGTGATTCGTACTGCGTGTTCACAGTGAATGATATTTATTACTAAAAGTTCCGTTATATATACACAACTAGCCTAATCTTCGTTTGACTTCGGCAGGAACTCGGGTCGCTTCGGCAGGCGGCGCGTCGCACGTGGTGTTTAGGATCGGAGAGTCCTGTTTGTTTATTGCGCTGGGAAAGTTCGGCTGGTCTTTGAGCTATTGGGTCGTAAACTGCAATTGTTCTTTTCGGCGTATTTATTCTTTTGTTTCAATGGTGGGAAACGTAGACGATGCAACGGTGAAATATTCCTTTTATTGCTGTGCGTAGTAAAATTGTATTGTTGTTAAAACTGCATTTTATATTTGTTTATCTTCTGGTGTTATGGGAACGAAATATCGTGGGAAAGGACTGTAGTAGCGTAGCTACAAATTTAAGTGTTGTAGAAGAAATAAAGAACTTATTATGGACAGTACTTCTTTTGTACAAAGGTAAGAAGTAAGAACAACGTGTATATTGTATAATAAATATATATATTATTATAAATTAAACATATAGGTGACACTGATATTAAGTTAAATTTCCATTTACTTAGTTTAACATTTGTCTTTAAAAATGGTGGTAGAGCTGGGCTCTTCTCCAGGCAGCCTAGATAGAAGATTTCATTTTTATGGGGTTGCACATAACGTATAGAAAACAAAAGTCGCTAGTACAACCACAATGTGATTTTCGTAGTAATTTCGAGTATAACACCCTTGATCCTAATCTATAAAGTGATTCATGTAGGTAAATAAAAGTCATTGATGCTCCTACGTCAATTTAAAATTATTGAAATTGATGTTTAGCCAAGAGCACCTGATATTGTGAGGCCCCATACTATTTATCTGGGAAATTCAATTTTCTCGAGGATCTGCTATATAATGTAAATTGTACATTTGTAAACTTTTTAACTGAGAGTTACGAAAATAGATAGATATTTGTTTTTATATGAAAACACTATTTGAGTGAAGGGTAAAATCAGCAGTTAATGACCATGCAAACTCATAGATCAAGCAGATACACGACTACCAAAAACTATTTCTAATAAATAGATACATACTTCTAAGAAATATGATACTATTTGACCATTTGATGATTCATTGAAATAGGTAATGAGAATATTAATTCATACACTTTGGATTCACGGAAATATAAATCAAATACAATAGGTAAATGTTTCCATAAAAGAAAGGTGTGGTTGGATCAGTGGCGTATTTACAGATTTGGCGCCCCGGACAGACAGTTCCTGTGGGAATCTCAAATTAAATAAATTATGCTCTTCGTACTATCGTGCATTTCTAACACGAACATCATGATCCAATATTGGTTCATTTACCTTAAAAACTACGAAGTCAATCAACGAATCAAAGCGTTCACCAAAAGTTTCTAAAAAAACATCTGTAAGTCTGTGTCGATGGTAGAATTGGACATTGGTAGAATAGAAATGCTACTATAATAGTACATAATAATTATGTATATAGTTGATTATGTTATGATTTCTATTTTCCTATTTTTCCATCTAAATAAATTCGCTGGATAAGTGGATACGAGGAAGCCAAAACCTTTTGCAATATTTTGCATAGATTAGCTTATTTATAGTGTGAGGTAGGTGGCATTGAATTTTAATTCAATGCGGCTATGCTATGCATTATTTTTAATACACTTTTATTATCTCTAGCGAAGTTTGTTATTGAAACACTGTTTTTTTGTCATTCTCATTTCCAAATTGTGTTTTATTTTATTTAGTTACCCCAGCACATCAACAGGGTCGGACGAGGGAGTGATTTCAGTGGATATTTCAAGGGACGTGCTGGAAGATTCGTTTGCAGAGATGTCTAATACACCGATTCCACCAGATTTAATCATGTAAGTTTGAAAACTTAGAATGTTTCTTGGCCCCCCACAATTTTAGACCTTGTAGTGGCTGTAGAAAAGTTTTTGTGAAGTAAATATTACTTTTGAAATGTATACACAAGGAAATGGGCTAAACTCTTTTGTGCCTCTTTAGAAGTAAACAAACCAAGACAGTTCATTGCTGCTCCTGTATCACAGATCAGCAGAGACTAGTGCCGACAGTGAGGAGACTTCAAAACTGACCCTGGCGTATGAGAGGCTATTTGAACTACCCAGAACCATAATAGAGAAGTTCTCGGAACACATCAAGTATTTGGATATCAGCCACAATAAAATCACGTAAGAATCTGGTTTTTTTGTAAGGTCTAATTCTGCTAATTGAATAATATAAAATTCAAAATTCAATAATGTTTATTTAATAAGATACATTGTGATCACTTTAAAACGTCAACTTAAAACTAGCTACGCCTGTTCCAACCTCCTTACGCCGGCAAAAGAACAGGCAAGAAACGCCCGGCAGGTAATTTTTTTGGCGCGATCACATTGACAATTTTATTCTTATTACTAATTGATTGAATTGGAGCAAGTTCACTAAAATCCCAAGCTTTTTTTGTCATCTAATAGTCCGATATTTTTTAATTAGCTTTACTAATGAGATTTCTCTTGTTTGATTGTACACATTGGGATATGGGAACATGAATATTAACGAGTTGCGGGATCACAACCAAAGCAGACCAGACCCCACAAGCAGCACCCGTTATATAGCAATTTATTCAGATCATAAAACATATTATTAAACTTAAGATCATAATAAACTCTTATTCATAATTTAATCTAGAATTTGTTTTTCACTTACTTTCTGCCAATCTGTTTGCCAGTCGGCACTGCTAATTCAATATAGCCCGAATTCAGTTGGTTTAGTCTTGATACCTAAAGTTTATGTCTGTGTCATGAAAAAAACCAATCTCATAATAATAAACAAATATACTATCTACATATTTATAGATAGATAGATAACGCTTTATTGTTTCACCACAACAACAGAAAAATACAACAACATAAAAGGAGAGATCTTAGAGCTAGTGTTACAATGGGCGGTCTTATCGCTTAGAGCGATTTCTACCAGACAACCTTATTACCTTACCTTACCTTTTATTTATGGTAATATGGTATTGGTTTTGGTTTATGGTATTTATGGTTATCTTTCAACTTTTCAGGAATTTAGATGGCCTAGTGTACTTCAAACATCTGACTTCGCTGATAGCCGACCACAACCCGACCACAGAAAACTGTATTTTGCCGCCTTTGCCAAAACTAGAATTATTATGGTAAGAATTACTAAGTAACTACTTACCTAACTAAAATTATAAACGAGCTGCCTCCCGCGGTTTCACTCGCGTGAATTGCACTTTATCGCAAAAAAAAAAACCTATGCTAGGGTTCATACTGTTTAGACACCATATTTCATCAAGATTGGTTCAGTGGATTAGTCATGAAAACAAAACAAATCAAGTTACTTTCGCATTGATAATCTTCTACTATATAAAAATAAGTCGGGTTTTCCTTCCTGACGCTATAACTCCAGAACGCACGAACCGATTTCCACGGTTTTGCATTGGTTGGAAAGGTCTCGGGCTCCGTGAGGTTTATAGCAAAGAAAATTCAGGAAAAAAATTCAACAGAAAAGCGGGAAAAATCTTTTTTCACATACAGCGCCATCTCTGATACATAGCATGTACTACACCATATTCTTCAACAAATGATTGTTTGCAATTGCAGATACAAGGACAAATTTTTCATTTGCATGGTTCAAAAAAAAAAACAAAAAAAAAATGTTTCGTCTTCTTTTGATCACCAAACGAAATGTTACATAAAACGAAGCCATCTGGTGGCGAAACGGAGTTCGCCGGGTTTGCTAGTATACTATATAATATGCTTCTCCACCTGGTTTCACCCGCATGGGCTACATGTCTTTTCTCAGGCTCTAGACTATCGATGTACAAAATTTCATTTAAAATCCGTTCAGTAGTTTTTGCCTGAAAGAGTAACAAAAATTTATCCATCCATCCTCACAAACTTTAACATTTATAATATTAGCTAGCTTATCAAAATTTGCATGGATATATGTTGGGTTCAAAACGGGTCAAGCCGCAGAGTAGATTGCTAGTCACTAATCAAAAGAAGTGTTCTAATGCCAATTTTATCCAACATTACAGGTTGAACCACTGCAAGATTGCATCTCTATTCCCGTGGGTGGGGAAGCTGAAAGAGTCGTGCCCTAACCTCCAGTACCTGTGTCTGATGGGTAACCCGGCAGCACCCAGCTATTTCAACGGGGGAACATTTTACGAGTACCTGCAGTATAGGTGAGTCCATAATACATATGGCGACGTAAACACTGTAGACAAGACGAGAACTAGAACACCTTGCCACAGAGTCTGTGTTTCCCAGTCGCTACAATTTGGGGATCATAAGGCAAGAGTGAACAGTTACCTTCTAGGTATGCGTGCTAACTGCTACACTGTTGACCGCATCAACGTTTGCCAACGGGCAGGATAGCAGTTAAATATTTCCAATAACAAAGAATCAATAAAAAAAAACAAAAAAAAAACAAATCCTCTTTTAGTTTTTTTTTCTCTATAAGTCAAAGTGACAATGTCTTGTCACTACATACATACTTTACATACCTACAGGTTAATTTCGTGCACAGAAGTCCGCTGCGAGTAAGCGAGTACGACTATCTTGCTATCTCGATCCCGCCTCTCGCGCGTTTTGTGTCTCATATCATTGACCTTTATGATGTCGATATTTTTCCAAATTGTAATTTTTTGCTTGATATAATGTAAATGTATTGTTATGTCGCAATTCGAACGCTAGGTTTGTGATAAAATAGCGCAGTTAATTATGCAAATTTTTTATTTATTCTATACGTTTCTGGTTCCAATCTAATCGTAACTACGATCAATACAACTAGATTTACTAGATTCTGTTTTCATCATAAACTTATTAGTAGAATCGTCTGTTAAGTTACAATTACATAACATGTCTGATCGAGTTAGTTCGCAAGATGTCAAGGCTGTTACAAATTTAGATTATGAAGCCGCTAATAGCAGAAAGGTTAATAAACAAACTGAAATTAGCACTAAAAAGTATATATAACAAATGAGCAGTGTAAATGTGATATCAGTGCAATTTTAATGAGGGCACGCTTTTTGTCACAGATATAAATGTTGATTGCCTATAAACATCTTCTTTGCATACATTTAGCATAATATTTAAAACACATCTCTCTGTCTGTTTCTGCGCATATAACACGAGAACCACTGGTCCTATTTACGTGATCCTTTTTTTAGGATGGAGTATACCTGCCTATGACAACCAAAAAGTTTTCACCGCAATGTATTCCTTCACCAAAAACCGTAGTCGGACTTTTTTTCCCGCGTCCGACCAATCTACCTATTAACACCCAATATTAATAATCAATCTTATCCGTGTTTTGAGGTTTTGGATTTATATGTCAATCCATTTTAGGGGTAAAACTTGACTATAACCGATCCGCGGATTGAATTTGCAATCTCTACATTGGGAGGGCAAATCGATCCATACATCGATCGACAGATTGGCCCTCTGGTTTAAAAACGATCGGTAGGAATCCAAGATCGATTTCGATCTGAGATAGCAGATCGAAATTTCGAGCGTGCCAGCATCGCTCATAATCGCCAGACACGCTAAAAAACGTAATCAAAAATACAATGGTGCCATTTATCTATTCCAGACTCTTCGTAATATCCCAATTCCCATCGCTGAACCACCTAGACGACCGCAAAGTCACTGAGGACCAACTGGAGGAAGCCCTCAGATTGTACAAGCGACCTCTAGTGGAGAGAATCCTGAAACCCGGCCCAGGTGGGTTTTCACAGCTGGTGCATAGTTCGGTGACCTGGAATGGTATGCAGAACAAACTGACAGCTCTGTGGGGGAAAGAGAAGAAAGAACAACGGAATCTTTTGATTTAGAATCTGTGGTCTAAAGTTTTTTTTAACGGAAAGCCTGGGTAAGACAATGTGAGAAATTGATTACCTTTTGTTTTGGAATAGTTA
Source organism: Opisthograptis luteolata (assembly GCA_931315375.2). Lineage (NCBI taxonomy): Eukaryota > Metazoa > Arthropoda > Insecta > Lepidoptera > Geometridae > Opisthograptis > Opisthograptis luteolata. The sequence goes on from OV928042.1 coordinate 11,465,585, forward strand.
AGCTTTGGTTTTCTCGGACAGCGGTGCCGTCACAAAACAGCCGCAATAGTTTTAGGTCACGCTGTCAAACAAAATCTGTAAAGAACAGGCGCCATCTTTGTTGTCTATACAAAGATGGCGCGGTTTAATAACATACGGCTGCTAGGCCGCTATGTGACGTCACTGTTTTCAAGGAAGTAGAAGCAAAAGAGCGGAGTGATATTACTTTAAGTTTTAAGAATTTGAGAGAGCATTGAGGAAGCAGTACCTGTATGAAGTAGAGTTAAGATTTTAAATCTATCTTGTCAACGCCATCTATTGGTCAAATTAGGAAACTTTTTATGAAACGGGGCAAGGCGTATGTATATCATATTATATATATATCCATAGAAGTAATGCCAAACTTCTATCTCCAGTAGGGCAAACCGTGGATAGATAGGTTATCGGGAACGGCCGTTAATCCAGAACTTATTTATTTATTTATTTATACTTTAGCACAAAATTGTACAAGGAAGGACTTAATGCTAGATAGCATTTTCTACCAGTCATCCTAGACGTGCAAGAAAAACAGTTGCGGTGCAGCAAAGTGAAAGAAAAAAAAAAGTATAAAATAAACATGAACAATAGTAAAAATAAAAAAAAAATAGAATATTTTTATAAATATATATCTAATATTATAGACATACACAGATACAAAAAATGAAATAAAATAATTGCTATACATAAAATATACTTACATATTAATAAATGCATATTAATAAAAATGTATATAAAAAGAAAAAAAAAATAATAGATACATAATTTATCTACTTATGGTGAAAGTGTTAAAAAAAAAAAAAAAAAATAATAAAATAGTATTAATAATAATAATTGTACATACATATTATATGGGTAACGATTTAATTTTCAAAGTGAATTTTTTCGAGGAAGTAGTTACGAGCGAGTCGCTTAAATGCATCTTTAGTTGTTGCCATTTTTACATCAAGGGGAAGCTCATTCCACAGCCCGACAGCCACAGCGGAAAATGAGTTGGCTAAGAAGGAAGTTCGGTGAGGGGGATGAGTGAGGAGAAGGTTGGAGGAGGATCTTAATTGACGTTCATGGGTGTCGGAGAGGTACTGGAAACTGACTTTGAGGTAACTGGGAGTGGAAGGGTCATTCAGAAGAGAGTAGAGAAGACAAAGAGTCCTAACGTATCTTCGTTCACGGATTGGCAGCCACTTGAGTTTGGCTCGAAAATCCGAAACATGGTCGTACTTCCTCAGGTTAAATATAAAACGGATACAAGTGTTGAGAAGTCGATCTAACTTATTGAGGAGATCTGCATTTAGGTCAATGAAACAAATGTCAGCATAATCAATGATCGGCAGCAGAAGTGAATTAACCAATGAAATTTTAGTTTTGGTTGGAAGGAAATTTTTCAGCCGAATGATGGAGTGAAAAGAAGCATAGAATTTGCACTTATCGACATACGCCAGAAATTTATAATCGATCCTGATCCGTTATCCGCTGTTCGGATCCGCAGATCGATATGTCACGTCATAATATGTCATTTTAGTAATAATATGTCAAGCCCTAGTACTAAAATGTCATATTATGACATGACATATCGATGCAAAACCGCGGATAACGGATCAGGAGTCCTGTCCTGTCCTGATAATCGGTCCTGATTCAGGACCGATTATTACTTTTGGCCGATAGTGTAGTTTTATCAAAAGAAGGTATCTTACTGGTCCGATTTTGGAAATTCTTTCACTGATAGAAAGCTACCCTGATAGATCCCCGAGTATCATAGCTCACAGACTATGTTTGATTGTGATGAAATTCCTGTGTAAATTAAAATTAAAACCTCGGGGTACAGCTAGTAGTATGTGTTATGCATTTCTAAGTCTGCATTTATGTTTGTTAGTCATTACATAATAATAATAATCAAGCCTAATGGTCGTTTTTGGCTTTTGCGACCAAAAATAAATGACTTTATCAATTAAATTTCAATATAATTTTGTAATACATATATAATTTTTAGAATAAGCATTGCCGTTCAACGCGGCAATGCGGCCCGCATTTTGGGAACGTTGCCAACTGGTAGTGGTTTATTAGATTAAGTAGTTTGTTTAGTTTGATAGGTAGTTTTATTTTACATTTTAAGGTTTAGTTAATTGTTTTTATTTTGATCTAAAATATCAATAAAATTGAATACCCATCTAACATCATTTTGTAATGAACTTGATATATGTACAAGTAAATGTAAAGTGCCTTGGAAGTACCTACTTAATGTGATAGATATAAATAGTTATAAGACAATAATTTGATATTAAAATTTTAAGCTTTTGATTATTATTCTTACAATAAATTTATACCATAGACTGCTACAAGACAAATATTTGTGCATTGAAAAAAGTGCAAGTACATCGTATTTGTTTCGTGTTGTGGATCCCCGATCTGTACCCCTAGTACAAGTTTTGAAAACGATAAAAGTTTTGGTAAACGTCGACGTTTACCACCGCCGCCGACTTGTCAAAGTGGCAACTCGATCTGCTTGAATTCAAAAAGTAACTCAATAACATTGTTGGAATATGATTGTAACGATTTAAAATAACCCGTATTAAACCTGTACTAGGGGTACCGAGTAGTATCTGATACCCTAGATACAGGGAATTATTTTTATTATTAATTTTTATACAGATTTTTAAATCAATATCTATTATACACAGTTATGATTTAATATACAAAATATAATTGTTTTTACTTTATTCTTATATAGTTTTATTTTAGCAAACAATGACGGGTTTATAAACAAATGTTTATAAGCTATAATTATTTTCTATGTGAAAATACCACCATATTAAAAAAATTATAGCACGCCAGGGGTCCAAAAATAATGCTACATTTTTTTTTAGTACTAGTTTCTTTTTAAATAAATAACAAACAAACACATGGTTGACAGTCCTTTCACGAAAAAACTACTAAACGGATTTGAGTGAAATTTGGAATGGAGATAGCCTATACCTTGAATTAGTAGATTAACACATAGGTTACTTTTAACAGGGAGCCGCGGGTGACACCGCGGGGTGCAGCTAGTTCACAATATTAGTATTTACACAATTAGTTCTAATCTTCAAGAGAAATCAGTCAAACAAATCGAAGTTCTTCTTCCAAGCCGTAAGGTCCACATAAGGTATGGCAACGTCATCGTCACATCTGTACTTGGGGTTGTGCTGCGACTCCACCTCGAAAGCCTTTCTCTGCGCGTATTCAATGCCTGTGTTGTCGCAAATGAGGCGAGCCATCGACGCCTTCTTTATCTCCTTTAGTTGATCTAGAAATGGGAAAAGAGACCTTAATGTACCAGATTTAGGGTTCGTCGTTTGATCTGCAGTCAACATGTTAATTATTCTCAAAAATGTATCCCAAATTTGTCATTGGTAATTTCCTTCGTACGTTTTTTAAGCATCAAAAAACGGGGAGCTTATCGAGAGACGATTTTAGCGCCTAGCTCTATTTTTACAGAAGAACTATCGTAAACGACTTCACCAAAAGACCAGCGCTGGTCAAACCACTAGCACAACGCGGAGTTAGGCTGGCTTGTCTTATTAATTGGTCCACAAATCACCTGATGCTAAGAGATCGATGTGGTCGAAGGCGGCGCCACGCCTCGCCTGGACTAGAAAATTAACTCAAGTAAATTGCCAGAACACATCAATAGGTGCTTGGTGACTGATTACTTACTAGCTAGTGATTCTTGACTAACTTGACTTATATACAACCCTTATTCTTAACTTCTTACCAGGCGTAAACGAATGCGGCATCTCCCCATTATCATAGAAGTACCGGTCACCAATTCTGGTTCTGTAGAACTGCTCAGCCACTATGCAGTGGAAGGTGTGTCCCAGGATGGACTCCTGGACGTCTCGCTCCATAGCCCCTCCGACAAACAGGTCGATGTCGTCTACGCACTCGTAGAGTTGGGCTAAGGCGTTTATACGCTGAAAGATAAGGATTATTTTAGAGCATCAGTCGTAGCATCCTCGTCGTCAACGTCCAAGAGGCAAGCAGCTAGTTGTCAGCAAGAAACTCTGGGTCATGTCGGTCCTTTTTCTGCGGCAGATATTTGATTTCAGAGAGCGAGCACCTACAGAGAGAGTTGTTTGTTCTTTACTACTGACACGTTCTCTCTCCCTGAACGTCCTCTAAGCTAGCTCGTGGGTGAAGTCGAACTGAATCCATCAATAGTTTCTTGTCATAAAATAGATCATTTGTCCAAAAACTACTTACATCTTGAGGTATCTCACCAGCCAAATCTTGGAAGGACCTCGCTTTTGGTAAACCACAGATCTCTCTGAAAAATATGAATATTTATATCATCATCATGACTTCGGTAGCCATAACTAACTGTGCCCACTCCTTAGCTTTTGTTCCTCACAATGAACTTGATGACTGCTAGCTATGAACTTCATTACCTGTAATCGTTATATGAAGCCAGTCCGTGATCCCTGCCTCGTTGCACATCCATCGCTAACAGATCCATGCCCCACTTGTTGTGAGATTTGAACAGGAGATTCGTGATCTCTTGCGTGCAGAATGGATCGGATTCTGCAGCAGGCAGGGCTAGGATCCCTCTCATCATATCATCTAAGGAATCGGGAGTAGACTCTAGAAGACTTGGGTTGAAGTAATGGTCACTCAATCTGAAACATATTTGAGAATATTACTGAAGCTAGCATTGTCGCATAGATCCATACAGAATCATCACTACGATCTACTCCAATGTTGGACATAAACAACCCCTATTTTAATTCAGTCCTACAAGCTAGTGACTTCTCGATTTCACAGCTTTTACGGCATCAAACCATCCCGTCCTATCGCCTGCTGGGTTTCCATCTCTTCTTGCTCAGATACCTAATACATACTTGTAAAGATAAGCGGCGTGATAGCTAGCAGGGCACTTCATGATATTATCGGGTATTAGGGTATGCAGGAACCGGAAGGCGGCCGCTCCAAACCCGTTGATGACGCCGCCGTTAACATCATCGCTGTAATCGCGGCTGTATAGACTGCTTGGAGAGATGCGGTAGTAGCGAAGGTAATTCTCACCTGGTATAGAAGAAAATTGATCATTAAGGACCTTTTACTAAAGGTATTTGTGTTATGTAGTAGATCGTTTGTATCAACACAGTGGCGCTTGCGGTTTGGAGCTCAATTATCTTTTTTTTAAAATCAATAGTTTCTTACCTAAATTCAATGGCAGCCATTCCTGATAAGTGATATGCTGTATTTCCGCAATCACTATTTTCCTGGCCTCTTGGTAGATCTTCTCGTCCGTCCACAGGGGGTTCATACTGCACAGAATGTCCGCAATCCTGTTATGCTCTCGGAGGAGAAGGGTGTGAAGCAAAGCGAGGGTTGGAGTTTGGTTGATCCTACCGTCTCCTGCAAGACAACTTTAATCACGATAACTGTAACATTTGTTACGTGCACTGAACTGCACTGTCATGTGGGACGGAGTTGGACGATTTTCTTTGTCATTTTTAATACCAACCTTCTGCCAAATCATCACTTAAAATCAGATTTGTTGTATTGTGATCAAACGCTACCTTGTAAGTTGTAAAGAAAAACGAACATTTCAAATCAAATTCGCATTTGGAAAATCGAGGATGTCCAGCTACGACTTTAGGACTATACGCCTCGAGAGCTCAACTTTCGAAAACCAAATAGCTTAATGGGTTTTGAGAGAGTCCTCAAAAAACCAGACGCAATCTGAAGCGGCCACCATACTCTCCATCATCATCATCAGCCTTTTACCTTCCCACTGCTGGGACTCTGGCCTTCTCTCAGAAAGAGAATGTGGGCCACTATACTCTCCAAACTGCGTCCAATAGCAAAGTTTCTTTTACCAGCTAAATAGCAAGGGTCCGAAGTGTTCCTCAGCAGACAAACCGCCGCCTTATCTTCCACAGAGGGCAGGTATCCTTTCTTGCATCCCCTTCTGGTCTCCTGCCGTAGCCTGCCCCCTTTTTTACTGCGAAGGTTTGATGCCAGCTTATTATCTGACCCGTAGAGGGGTGAACCGTCTAGGTAGCCGGTCACAGTGTTCATCTGTAATTCAAAATGTGATATTATTAGTAATTTTGTGTGGCGCTTAATTCTTAGCGTTCTTTGGCCAGATTTGATGCGTGATGCCCTGTCTCCAATCAAAGTGCGTATAACTAACAAGACTAAGTAACGATGAAGTAGTCTATCCTAATAATATCAGAAATACAAAAAGTTTGTGAAGAAGGATTAATGGATGTTTGTTACTCTTTCACGCAAAAACTATATTACCTACTGACACACTAACTTTTTAACTTCATATAGGGTAGCTTTTGACCACAAGTCACTTGATGTTAAATGACGCTGTGGTAGAAGGTGTCGTCACGCTACACCTGGGATATTCGTCATATTGTGGACTCGAAATTTAGCTCGAGCTACATTCAGGTAATAAGAAGGTCTTACTTGCTCAGCATGCCCCAAACTGCAGTCGTCTCTCGGAGTGGTGATACTCCTGACAAAGTTGAGGCACTTGATCCCGTACTGCCTGTAAAACTGGTCATCTTCAGGGACGCAGATGGGTATGCACTTGTCGTTCATCAGCTCCTGAGGCAGGACGCCTTGTCCGCTGCCGAGGCAGCATTGGATGCCGCCTTCATCTGGGAATAGATTTTACGCAAAGGTATAGATTCTTCAGAACTCTTTTATTTATGGTTATTAGTTCAGTTGCTTTCTAGTCGATTGGTGGTAAGGCTAATGCCCTAACTGAGAACTAGATAATTCTAGTTCTCACTTAGCTACCCACCACCATGCAGCAAAGAATCTGACGCCAAGTATAAGTATTGGTGTGTTCCGGCAGCCCCACGTGAGAGTCAGCTCTAATAGTAGGTATACATACCTATACCAAGCAAAAAATATGGGCCGGATTCGTATCGACGGAATGTTCTACGTTACGTCATTTGAGCAAGGAAATGGATTATATGCCTAGCCACGACCAAATAGTCGTCATATACCTACCTATGCTTCTTAAAAAATCTTCTTGTGGAATAACGACAACGCAGATCTCGTCGTATGTTGTTTTTAGCAAAATGAAAGATCTGCAGGTCAAGAGCTTAACGTGTCACTGACCTGTCACCTCCATAACCTGGAACACTATATCATGCGTGATGAACTGTCCCCATTGCATGTTGATTGTGGACAGCACTCGGCTAGAGATGGGCCTGTCGGCGAAGAATCGGGAGGACAGTGCGCGAGCGTTCGGGAGGGGACGCCCGCTCCTGGCCACCGGCATGGCGTAGATGCCTGAAAGAGGAAATAACTGACTATGAAGGTAGATGTGAGTATGTTGAATTTTGTTACGACACCCGCACCATCTCACATTTTCCAAGTTCCAGGCATCCTTTTATCACTTTATCTCTGATGTTTTTGTTAGGTACTTTTCTCAGGACTTTGGGTCTTTACAACGCTATTTACCTATCCCGGAAACTAAAGGTTTTGGCACCTTTGAAAGGCTTCAGGTATACCTACGCATGTCAACTAACCTCATTCGAGATAATGCGAATATTATTAGTATATATCAGTTTCCTATTTTGACGTAGGTATAGGTACATAACTTTAGGACTGTTCTGAACAGAGGCACGGTCACACCATTTTAGTTAATTAAGACGAAATGGAGCAACAGGAGTATCTGCCCACATTGGCGCTATGTTCGGATCAGCCTAAAGATTGGCGATCCCTTAGAGAGATAAGACTACGTAGTTGTTACGACATCATCACTATAATCAGCTTGTTCTAGTCCACTGCTGGACTTTCCCAAAGAACGCCACTGAGGCCGATCTTGGATCTCCTCTTCCAATTGCTGCCAGCCGCCTTGCGTTTATCTTTACTCTACCTAGCTGGAAGACATCGCCATACCATCACATCCATACACCATGACATACCATCTGCATACCGAGGCGCTGCTATCCTAGTAAAGGGGGCGCCCCGTCGTCCCCACTCTGGCCTATTCAAATTGTTGCAAGTACCATCGATGGTGCGGTACTTGCTATCCTTGCACTTGATGCTGACTGGTTTGCAGTACGAGCAGTCGTGGATGCGGATCACCTGGTGCTCCAGGAATGACATGAACGTGTTCGGGGTGACGTCACAGCTGTGGAAGAGATGGGAGGAAAGTAAAATAAATAATTTGCCACATAAAAATTCGCTAAAAAGCAGTTCCAGTGAAACTTCAGGTGGAGATACACAACACAGCGAGAGAGACGATAAGATACATGACGATAGATATGGTCAATAAACTACTAAACAGATCAGAGACTGAGTTGAAAAGTTTTCAGGCTTCTATCGATGAGACGTTTCGAATCATATCGTGAATAGCTGTAGTTGTTGGATGACTGGATGTATACTGATAGGGTAAGAGCAGCATTCTTTAGGACGATAGATTTTAGGGGCAGCTAAATTAATCTGTCCTCATAAAATATAAGGACAGATTTTTTTGTTACTTATGGCGTTTTTTGTAAATTTCTGGATGTCAATGTTTTTGTTACTAAGCCATTTTTACTAAAATGTTTTGATTTTATTTGAATTTCCTGTGTTACGAAAATATAGTAGGCACTACCAAATTATTGTAGAGGTAAGAGCGGCAAAAATTTGGCAGCCTATACTTGGAAAATGTGTGTGAATCCGCCACTGGTGTAGAGTCTACCTTGTAGAATGTAGACCAATCACAACGCTCTGGCGCTCTGAGTTCTAATTCCACTTACTTGCTGCAAACTTTCAGCTGCAACAGCTTAGTCGCTGTGAGCAGCTCGTGCGATATATCCGACGCCTTCCGCACGTCCTTCGGCAAGTTAGCCGTGAAGAAGTGCATCATGGCTGGCGTGGAAACTTCCAGGCTGACGCCGTTTCTTACGAGCTCGTCGCCGCGTTTTTTCTTGGCCCGGGCGAGGTCTCGCCCGCATTTGAGGCATTCTGTGACTAGCTCCGATGTAATGGGCCCGTCCTCTTCTGTTAGGTACACATTACATGTGCTAGATCAAAAAATTTGAAACAGTAGGTAAACTATTAGCGATCATTTCTGCGCCATTGACCTGACGGGTGAATGACCGCGGCACGTGACCCTCTGCAGCCGCGCTTGGCTCGGTGACCTCGCGGTCATTGACCTGAGATTACTCGGTGATAGGTTCTACTATTATTTATTCGATGATGATAGTTTGTTTGTGCTAATCATATCCAATTATTAAAATTTGAACTGGATAACGGATGTTTAGCTCATGTTCGTTCAACAACTTTTGCCGCTGACCATACACCAGCGAACTATTTAAACCCGTCTCTTTAATGGCGTGCATTATTTATGGAGCACCTGTGTGTAGGGTAAATTAACAACTTACCAATAGTGTGCGACTTGAATAGGTCCTTAACGATCTTAGTGCTGGCCAAAATTGGACACACAGCGGGCAAAAGATCCTCAGTCAAGTAGTCCCATCCAGAAAAGCAGCAACCACTGACATTCACTAGCAATAAACTTATTACCACTAAAAATCCTACCACACACCTGTAATCACTGAAAAACTTTTTCACGTCCATTATTTTAACACTGGCAAGTTACAAAAGAAAGTCTCTAAATGAAACCCGATTTCTTTTTAATTTTCTAATTTTTTAATCTATTTTCGACCAGTCACGTAATACTCAACGGCTAATGAATTAGAAAAAATTAAAATAAAAGGAAATTAAGTTCTTTATCGCGTAACTTTTGGGCCGGGACTAGAATATTCATTATGATTTATTATCGCAACTAATGGTAATCGCGTCACGTACGTTACGGTAATTTCACGTAACGTAACACTCTACATAAGGATAGGGCATGTTTTATTAATAATCTGCTGCTATTTCGCAAGTGCATTTGCGTAACCTACCTGTCGTAAACAGGTGATTAAATAGCATTTCATTGATTTTATTTAGTAACTGTTAGATAAAATATTCACCGAATCCTGTAGTTTAATTATTCCTAACTATTTTTTACATAATCTTGTGCGAAATGACTACGACTACCGTAGCAATGCTGGAATGAAAAAAGAAAATATTCTCTGATTAGGGATACCTACATCCATCATTCTGATATCAAGCTGGCTGCTCACTTTTTTATAATAAGTGTTGTGTGTGTTGTTTATAAAGAGCACATTTGCTTAATTTTTTTACGCACATTCGTCACGTTGCCTTCATGTAGGTATACATAGTATTTCTGAATTATTTACACACAGAATTAAAAGGTCTTCGGTGCCATTACATATTAAGATTGCTAATATATTAATTTTCCTTATAAAAAATTAAAGACAGTAAGAATGCTTTAGGCTATTTTATTTATATATTCTTCGAATATAAAATATACATTTGTATTATAATTATTTTAGTCCTTTTTTGTTACTGATAAAAACTATTCTTATTATATAAATATTAAGTAAAGAATCTGTAGCCAAACAACTGTGTTCCGGCGCCTCACTTGAAAGTTCAGTCGAGGCGTAGCATGGAGCCACCTTCGACTATATCGTCACCATCGAATGCTGCCCTGTATGAGGTATAAAACTGTAGATAATATTTAATTTTATCAGTAGGTACTTAATACATGTGAAGAAACAAGCCGTACGGTCGGGGTTTAAATTCCAGTAGCTGTCTCAAAAAGCATGAAAGAAAATCGCGTATATGACCTTTCTCTATAAGCTGTTTCGCTAGTACCTATGTGTGTATTATGTAAAAATGAACCAATCAGAAAGAGCGCGGTTACCGGTCACACATACAACAGAGATACGCGGCATGTATTTGCCTATCATGTGAGCAAATATGAACATTGAGGTGCTATTGTAATTTTGTCGTCTTACTGTACATCATGAGCTCCCATTTCATGGGATTTGTATGGCGTTAACAGTTAACAAAACTAAAATAAATTAACCTACTCCTTCTAGTAACTGATATTTCAAAATATAAGTTAGCGCTATCTTATCTAGACTATCATAGTAGGCAGGTATATCTTACAAAAACAGGCCTTCGCAGATAAATATTACCTACGCGCTAAATTCCTAAATGCATATAATATAAGTATGTATGTAATCTTAAATTCATTAAAGTCCTAAATTGTTTAATTTATCACATCACAGTAAGAATATAGAACGTACAACAATCACGTGACGTAGCTAGATAGAGATACTGAGAGGGAAATCGAGTCAAATTAAATTAAAAAATTGGTCAAAGCAGAAGAATCTGCCGCCAAGCGACTAGCGCGCAGCCACACTTGAGAGCCAGTTCCTAGTCCAGGCCAGGCGTGGAGTATAGTGCCATTTTTGACCACATCTTTGCTTAACATAAACTTGTGCCCAAACGCTAAATAAATAAAAGTCACGCCATAAATCATAGTATGGTTATGAACATCTGAACATTTCTATGGTGTCAACTTTACAATTTATAAACAGCTGTCATCAAAGAATCAAGTTCAGTTATAGACAAAAGTTGATATTATAATAACGAAAATAAAGAAAAGAGTTTAAAAAAATAAAAGAAAACAGTCACGTAATTAATGGACGACCCCTTAATTAACATCAAAATAAATTACTTACTCCACAAACTCCAAAATGTACAATATAAATACAATAATATACAATATTTTATGTCAATAAATATCCTACCGTCATACACTACCAATGTAAGCTAAATCTTAACTTTTTAACACATACGAATGTCCTGAAAACATAGTCCCATATCTTGCTGCTGATGCCAAATGCTGAAAAAAGAGAGAAACCTTATTGAAACGACTTTTTTGCTTAATTAAGCAACAAAAATGTTGTGGAATCTGCAGCCAAGCAACTAGCGATGTGTTTCCAGCAGCTCCACTTGGGAACCAGTTCTCAATCCAGATGTACCTAACGTGAGACCACCTTCGACTTCTTCGTCACATAGCATCAGGTGCCGTGTGGTCAAACGATACCTTGTAATAAAAAAAATATTCCTTTGCACTTTGTCTTAGTCTGTTATTTCATTTTCATTTCATTCACTCAGGTCACACAGGTTATGTTTATTCTGATAGCCTGTAGTTTATAACAATATTTACCCTTGTCATGGTTGACGAAGTGGTGGTTGGAATGGTACCGCTTCATTGCGTACAGGTAGCTGCCGTCCACGGGGGAGCCGTGGTGTACGTAGAAATGTATCATATCATACGTCAGGTACCCTGGAAGGGAGACAAGTAAATGCGTTAGACACCCACAAGCGCAGATCCTCCGTAGTGCGTTTGTGGGCAAACCTAGTGGAAAGTTTTCGGTCTGTTAAAAAAAGCAAAGAGATCGGCTGTACAAGGTCTTGGGCGCCTTGACTGAGGCGTCATTTTGTAAACCTCTTCTCTCGATCGTGAGCGAGCCTGTAATCCAACTCGCACTTGACCACAACCGCGATGTGTTTATAGCGATGATGGCTCAGTGGTAGTGACGTCGGCTTGCGATCCGTAGGACGTGGGTTCGCATCCTACAATGAGCTTGAGCTTTTGGTGAAGGAAAACATCGTGATGAAACCATAGCTTGTTATAGTAGGGTATTTTCTAGTACTCGCCTGGCTAGCTACCACCCTCATGTTAAGAATCTGTCGCCAAGCACCTATCGGTGTGTTCCGACAGCCTCACTATAGAGCCAGTTCCCAATCCAGGTGCAGTGTGACGCCAACTTCGACTACATCGTCACTTAACATCAGGTGACTTGTGGTCAAACGCTACCCTGTAAATAAAAAAATATTTTAAAAAAACCTTTTTTGAGGACTGCATCCGCGGCTTTTGGTACCATACGGAAGTTTGGGACACTTTTATATTGTCGCTGGCTGTACATACACACACCGATTTCTGTATAATTACCTAATTATAGAAGATAGATTATTTACCTATGATATGACTTGCCTAGAAGATAAGTACCTGTTTAATTGACTTGAGGACTCCCAAATTATACTTATCGCCAATGTTATCGCTCGTATCGGAAAATAAATACACTGCCAGAGTATTGCACTCCTACGCTGCTAATACAATTGTTACAGATCGATACAGAAAATAAATCGGTGTCTGTCTGAACATCACCGTCTGACGTCATTTCAAGATGATCAAGAGTACAATATTTCACAGCGCTGCGCTACATGTTGTATCTAATCTTTGCTTCTGGTCTGAGCCACATTCTATTACAGATTTATTTGAATTGCAATTTATAATCTTTGCCTACCTAATACCTAATAACCATAATTGATATATTCTTTCTAGATTGTAAAACTCCCACATCGACTGACTGACCGACAACGATAGGCTTTAAACGGACCGTTTTAGCACGCTTTTTTTCTAGATTAGTCAATCTTAGAAACATTATGGCTAGGCGAAAGAGGTGAATCGAAATAAATGTGCTTTTGAAGTTTTATGGAAAAAAAAACACTTCTACGCGAGCTATCAGTTGGTACTTGTTGGAAATACCTAATACGTTTCTTTTATAAAGCTAAGCGAGTAGAAAGTACGATAGAAAAAAAAAAAGAAAAAGCAAAATGGGCGGGACTAGTTTTTCTAAGTAGCATTCGTGCAAATAAACATAAACGAGATAAATTTTTCATGGTACCTAGATATTTCAAAAAAACTGTCACAATAAATTACAAATCACGCAGTCGTCAGGTAATCGATAGAAAAGTTTGGTTAGACAAAGTGATTCATCGCCTAAATGTAGGTTAGGTGCCCGGTTCCTTATCGTTTCGTATTTATCACCCCATATCTGTATATCTGTACAATAAATAAAAAACGTTAACTGGCGTAATCTTACTGATACGTACATCAGTTAGATATTGTTTACGGGTTTTTCGATTTTTCTAAGCATCTTAGGTAATAATCACCAGAACGTGATCAGCAATTTATGTCGCTGTGACTTTTGTACCTACCTATATATTATGTATTTTTTCAAACCCACATAAAGATAAAAAATGGCAATACATTTTTTATTATCATTATCGTAATTATAAAATTCTACATTCAACTACCTATAACGAATTTAAGGACTTTTCCTCGAACCAGTCACTGGCAATCATCAATGACGACGCGGTAGCCGAGTTGGTAGTATATCTGCCTGCGAAGCTAGCGGTCCCGGGTTCGAATCCCGGTAAGGGCAAATACATGTGTGATGAGCACGAATATTTGTACCTGAGTCTTGGATATTTCCATCTATATAAGTATTTATTTCTCTATATAAATATGATATCGTTGTCTAGTACCCATAACACAAGTTTCGAGCTTAATTTGGGGCTCGGTCAATTTGTGTGCAATGGTCCCCGATATTTATTTATTTAATTATGACACCAATATTGGCAAAACAGCACCACCTTATTTTTGTGGAATGCAATATACTGTTATGTTATGAACTGAAACCCTTTAGGTACCAATGACACTCACCAGCAAGGGCTCCGACCAGCTTCACCGATGGATAGGAGACGACCAGCGCAGTGATGGAGTACAACACATAGGTGATGGCGAGCGCTGGTAACGGCGGAAACACCTGGCGATAGCTGTCGAACGGGACCTGGTGAGCACATACAGGATATACTGTTATCTTCTTTACATAGTATAAAATGAAGTTGATTCCGCTGTCTGTTCGCTTAGATCTTCTAAACTATTTAACGAATTTTATTTAATGCAGTTTTCAGCAATAAATGAAGTGATTCCAGAGGAAGGTTTATAATCTTACTAATATTATAAACGTGAAAGTTTGTGAGTATGGATGGATGGATGGATGGATGTTTGTTACTCTTTCACGCAAAAACTACTGAACGAATCTGAGTGAAATTTGGAGTGGAGATACCCTGGATTAACGTATCCACGTCAAACTTACAAACCTTATGATGCATGCCATGTATGATGAAGTGCAGCTTCATCATGATGACGCAGGAGCCAGGGTCTAGGTGGAACACCCACCGGTGCAGGCAGTACTCCAGCGCGGTCCACAGGACCACCCCCTGGGCTAGGTGGGACATGAACTGCAATTGTGACAGTGGAACTGACGCGCAGGAGTCTGGAAAAAGTGAAATCTTTGTTAATTTTTTTTTTACTTTCGGTATAGTTTTTGACGACAAGTCACCTGATTTTAAGTGACATTTCTTTTTTATATCTTACAGGGTAGCGTTTGACCACAAGTCACATGATGTTAAGTGACGTGTTATTCAAAGGTGGTGCCACGCTACACCTGGATTGGGCACTGGCTCTCGAGTGGGGCGAATGGAACACACCGATAGGCGCTTGGGGGACAGATTCTTAACTTGAGGATCGTGTAGCCAAACGAGTACTTGAAAATGCCCTATGACCAAGCCATGGTTTCATCACGATGTTTTACTTCACCGGAATAGGTACATTCAGCGACAAAAGTAGCTAATCATACCAGATTTTCCAAATGTGTTTTAGATCAGTAATGATTGGGTATTCTTACATTTTACAAGGTAGCGTTTTGACAACAACTTAACTCACCTTATTTTATGTGAAGATGTGGTCAACGGTTGGTGTTTAAGTTGATGACGGCAATCGCAAAATGGGTTATTGTTCAGCGACTTTTGTCGTTGACTGTACAATACTGTACATACATAAATACATGACATATGTTTAATAACTTTTATGTTTACGGGTGTAATAAAACAAGCCCTGTTCGAGCCGTGTCCGCAGTAAACCTTGGCAAGTAATGGCAGACTTCACGAGTCGTAACGTCGTCTTAACACGAGGCGTCTTTTAACTAATTAGGAGAACCACACCTCTGCCTTTACGATATTTTTTAAGATCGATACTTTCTTTGGTATTATGTAGATTATTCATTTAGGTCATTGGAGTGCTTAATAATGTCTGTTTTGTGTCTAAATTATCTATTCCACTGATAGTTTACTGATAGTTTTTAGTTAGACGACAAAATGATGTAAACAAAACAAAATATTGTACTTAGGTAAGCACCTTCTTGGGGTGCCCAACTGCAAAGCTCACTGCTTTATGGATGTGTACTTTCATCTCATTTTCTTGATTTCCTATACAAGTAGTTTATTTTTTCAACTATATGTATTTCATCATTATCATTATCAGCCTTCCACGTTCCCACTGCTGGGACTCTGGCCTTCTCTCAGAGAGAGAGTATGGGCTATAATCTACCACGCTGGCCCAGTGCGGGGTGGTAGATGTCACATGCCCTTGAAAATGTTGCAGTTCTTGGGCATGTCGGTTTCCTCACGATGTTTTCCTTCACCGTTTTGAGCGATGGCAAATCTGCACATAACTTATTAAGTCATAGTATTGTATTTAGTAGGATACAAAAACTGATCATTTAACGTCAAACTTAAAACTAGATACGCCTGTTCCAATCCCCATACGCCGGCAAAATAACAGACAAGAATAATCCAGTTCAGTTCAGAATTTAGGTACTAGCATCGACTGTATTTTGTATTGTGCATTCAAATACATCCTTACTAATGTTAGAAATGTGAAAGTAGCTCTGTATGTCTGTCTTGAGCAGATTTAAATGACTTTTGGCACGGAGATAGTTTGAACCCTGAGGAAGAACATAGGATAGGTACTTTATAACGCGATAAACTGTAGCCCACGCGGGTGATACCGCGGGGAACAGCTAGTATAAAATAATATTTACATCATCATTCTTATAGCTCTCACAATCAATTATCTAGTAATGACGTCAACGATCTTAGAAACCACAGCACGATTAGTACGTTATAAACCTGTTCAAGTAACTTCAATATTACCTCCGCAAGCAACATTGTCGACGTACCCCGTGAACCCGAGGTACAGTATGATGGGCACCCAGAACACGGGCACCAGGTACCAGGGGGTGTACGTCAGGGCTTCCAGAAGAGGGTGTGCGAACAGCCGACACTGCCGGTACACCGAACTGTTCACCCACTTCCCGTAGTGGGGCGCTATGACCTCCAGCTGGCTGAGGATTGGCTCCGACCAGTTCAGGCGACCCTGAAACGAGGAAGCAGTCAGTCTTTGCTTGGTGGTAGGGTATTTTCCCGTACTCGCCTAGCTAGCTACCACCCTCATGTTAGAATAGAATAGAATTAGAATAAAATTATTTATTTGCGTAAAATGTCCGAATCTATCGCCAAGCACCTATCGGTGTGTTCCGGTAGTCTCACTTGAGAGCCTGTTCCCAGTCCAGGTGTAGCGTGGCGTCGCCTTCGACCACAACGTCACATTAACATCAGGTGACTTGTTGTCAAACGCTACCCAGTAAGAAGTAAAAAAGCCTAGTTTTTACTCAAACTCAAACTCAAAAATATGTTTATTCAATAGGATACATTTTAATCACTTTAAAACGTCAACTTAAAATTAGCTACGCCTGTTGCAACCTCCTTACGCCGGCAAAAGAACAGGCAAGAAACGCCCAACAGGTAATTTTTTTGGCGCGATCACATTTACAATTTTATTCTTATTTCTAATTGATTGAATTGGGGCAAGTTCACTAAAATCCCAAGTTTTTTTTTCATCTAATAGTACGATATTTTTTAATTAGCTTTACTAATAAGATTTCTCTTGTTTGGTTGTACACATTGGGATATGGGAACATGAATATTAACGAGACTGCGAAAGAAGGAGGGTTATGTTTATCGAATGTATGTATGTATATTTCTTTGGCACGGCCTGTGGCTTGAAGGATTTTAATATATGGTGTCATTAGATTCGTCTTTATTGTGGGAGTTGAGACCTTTTCCAGGTTTCGAACTATCTCCACACCAAATTTCATCAAGATCAGTGCAGCGGTTTAGTAGTGAAAAAGTAACAAACAAACAGAAAAATACTTTCGCATTTATAACATTATAACTAGTGTCCGACCGAAAGTTCGGTTTCGGTTTCGGCCGAGTTTCGGCCAAAAATCATGTTTCGGTGGCAGTTTTGGTTTCGGCAAAATTGACCGAAACTTTTGCCGAAACCAAAACTGACTTCGGAAGTTGTTGTGCGCTCTAGCCTAGCTTCGTTTCTCGCGGCAGCGCTTTGGCGGATGCTGGCGGCCCTGTTGTGCGCCGTTTTGATAGCTCTGTAGCAACAAAACTAAGTCGGTGCGTTATCGCCCGACGCAAACATTCTCATAATGGGTAAAATGTACCAAACTTCAGTATTTTAAGGAATTTTATACTTTACCACGTGAGTTTCGGTTTCGGTTTCGGCCGGAAAACCAGTTTCGGTCGGACTCTAATTTTAACTATGGACACCACTTCTTGGTAATATCGACCACTGTATAATTTATAGCGGTGGATGTCATTATAGCAACGTTTTCTTGAAATCAATAAGCTGCATGCTCAATGCTGTTAATTTAGCTCGACATAATGAATGCATGTAGGTACATAACCTATAGGTACAGCCAAAGACAAAAGTCGCTGAACAATAACAAACTTTCCGATTCTCTTTGATCATCTTAAACACCAGCCTTCGACGGAATCATCACCTAGCGTCATGTGTGTTTTGTTGTGGTCAAAAGTTACTTTGTAAGTAGGTAAACTAGAACAAAACATTACTAATCAAATGCGCATTTGGAAAATACAGTATGATCAGCTACTTCTGTCGCTGACTGTACCTAGTACCTACTGTGGGATTTAAGAATGTTAGATAATGAATGTTAAGAATGTTATGAAGAATGTTGTTGGTGTTGTTGTGCACCTATCGGTGTATTCCGGCAGCCTCACTTGAGAGCCAGTTCCCAGTCCAGGTGTAGCGTGGCGCCATCTTAGACCACATCGTCACTTAACATCAGGTGACTTGTGGTCAAACGCTACCCTGTAAAAAAAAAAAAAAATTAGGACTCAATTGCTTTCATCAAAATTGACATCCAGACTCCTTTGAGCAATTTCCGTCATTCACGCCCACTAGGTACACTTGAAAAGCTTATAAGTAATATAAGTGGTATATTTGCGTTGCCACAAGACTTTTATCAAAATAAAAACAGTCTATGATACGCAAGGATAATGTTGATTTAAACAGTAAAAGGATTTTCAAAATTGGATAAGTAGTCCCGGAGATAAACCGTAACATTACTTACAACATACTTTACATAGACATAGATTTTTCTTTGTATAGTTTGGTGTTTAGGGGGGGTCCGTTCTCTCGACTTCACCTTCGCCTCCCAAAATGTGGGATCTCATGAAGCGGGTGTATGAACTCGTTCAAAAAAGTCAGTGGCTTGTTGTACCCCATAATTTCGCACCTATACCTATGTCGTGTGGATGACAGTATGATAGATGGTTTAAATATTGGTAAAATGATTGTCTACATCAAACGCCTTATAAAATCACAGCAAAGCACTGCTACATAACGCTTTCTCGGTAAGTGACTATTAGTGGTAGTGACATCGGCTTGAGACCTGTATGGCGTAGGTTCAAGTCTTGCAATGAGCTTGAGCTTTCGTTGAAGCAAAACATCGTGATGATTTTCTTGTGCTCGACAAAACCGTCATCATAAATTCGCAAGTCCGAATAACTGCCAAACATTTAAAAAAGTAAGAAAGTAGATGACATACTTCAAGTTAATTAATACCTATTATGTCATTACGATTTAACTTTATACCTAAATACTTACATTTCATTTTTACGGAAGCTAGTTTTTAGTTTGACTTTTGATCACATACCTAACTTTGATATTATTATGTTGCTTGCGGAGGATGTAACGAGAAAGCAATAGATATTGCATAAAACAAGTAAAATATCTATCCTTCAAACTAGCTGACCTCCTTATGTGTTTACCTCCAACTCTTCCAAAAACGCTATCTCCTGAACATCGCGCGTATCCTCATCCTTAGTAAGGATCCTTCCGTTACCGCTCACTGCACCGGTCAAGTTAGAGTCTTTTAACCCTCCACCGTCTACTCTCAAATCGTTCAACATGTGGTAAGCACTGGTGCTATGCCCGAACTTTAGCATCGCATTCTTTATAGATTTCCCTCTGTACAACTCCAGGGTGTTCATCCCGCCGGGATGATCACGCATGAACTGTTTTAAGTCATAAGATTTACTGTCGAAGTGCACTGGAAAGTGTTCGCGTTTTTTCATGGCGGCGGCGGTAGCGGAAACGGCCGGCTTCCTACCACGGGCTGGCATCGACTGAAGTCGTTATCAGGCGTGCCCAAGGTGCACTCCCGTGTGATACGGACATGTGTTTCTGACACCTCACTATTGGTTTACTTTTCATAGATAGGTACGTCGAACGCCCAGTCTAGGTAACTCCAAAATGAAATGAGATTCATTTTTTCAGCCACATTTGCGGTGCGTGATTGTTCATATTCTGCGCCGAACCCAAATAAAACCAGACCAGTGCTATATATAGATATATCTTTATTTTAACTTGTTTAGTGACTGAGTGACGCAAGCAGGCCGCTCACCTGGTAGTAAGCATTACGCTTGCCCATCAGTTCAAGTGCTACCGAGAATTATGAACTTCAACAGTTCTAAATTCTGCGCGGTAATGCACCTCGACCGTGAGAAATATGATGATGATATTAAAATCGATTATCGTTTATTTTCGTAATATTTACAAATTCTGTGTCATATGCAGCTTTAATAATAATAATAATACTTTATTTATATACTATTTACAGGGTAGCGTTTGACCACAAGTCACCTGATGTTAAGTGACGATGTGGTCGAAGGTGGCTTCACGCTACACCTGGACTGGGAACTGGCTCTCAAGTGAGGCTGCCGGAACACACCGTAAAACAAAAAAAATGCCCGCACAATCACATACATAGGCTCTGACCCCTAACTAGGTTTCCCTGTATCTAGGGTATCACAAACTACGAGGATCGGGGATCCACAACACCCAGACACAGAACAAATACTTGCGCTTTTTTTTTTGTCCTGTAGCGGGAATCGAACCCGCGACCTCACGCTTCACAGTCGGCCCATTGCGTCACATCGGTCATCAAATTTTATAGGCTTTGTAATTTGGTTGACACTATTTAAGAGCATTGTTTATTGAATGTTCATAATAATTTGTATAGCCTAGGTAGTCTCATCGCGCTGCGATGTTCAGCACAGCTGTTGTATTACCTACGTTACAGTTACTATCATATTAAGTACTTAAACAAGTTCCTAACCTATCGATCGCTATTATTCACATCATTGCAGCCGAGTAGCCGATGGGCCGATGCGGCGACAAGGACGGGACACGACCCGATGCATATTTTATTACCTCTCCGTAATAAAGCCTGACTTAACGACTGAAAAACCTTATGGCAGCTTCATAATCTTCATAACTTAGACCTCTTTTATCCAAAAATACTTAACATAAGTGCATTTTGAATGATATTTTGCAAGTAGGTAGGTCGACGGCACCGTGAGTCCGTTACGCAGTTGATAGTACCTACCTATGCCTTGTACCAGGTTCAATTCCTACCCGGTCCGATATCTAATTTTGCGCATATGCTTAGGTGGTTTGTTTTTTAAAACACTTTTATTATTCTTGTTAAATCAAATTATGGTATAATTTAGGTATGTTTTTACCAAATAGGGTAAGTATTTTTTATTAAGAGTACTATTATGCTATTAGGCTCAAAAAGGTGTTCTTCATCATCAACAGCTTGTGGCAGTCCACTGCTGAACGTAGGTCTCTTCCAATCCAAGGTATGTTACTGAGCCTGGTCTTCGGGTCTGCTTATCTAACTGACAATCCAGCCAATCGACGCAAACAAAAAAAGGTTTTACGTATTTACACACATAAATTAAATTATTATTACACCTATAAATTTTAGGTATACATAACACCATTTAGTGCTGTGATGATTCATTTTTTTTACAATAAAATGATCCCGCCTTCTGATAACCGTGACTCGCAGGGATAACGTACGCACGCTCGGTATTGATTAGATAAAAGTGTTTATTGAAATAGCGGTTGACTAGAAACTGGTCGCTAATTTGTTTAAAGCTAGGCCCGACTCGTACTTGCCCTGATATGATTATTTGCTAGAAATAAACCTACAGAGCCATCTATTGGTGAGAGTAGGAAAAATCGCAAATAAACTATTTTCATATTTAATTTTGATTTTTCGGCTGTTCCTATGCGTATTTCCTAATTTTCTTTTTTATTATGCTATCCCAGTATTGAGGAGAACAAAACTAAAAAGAATATTCTTATCATTCAAGCCATTTTCATGGTTTTGTGTAACTAACGGATTATAATTGATTTTTATATTTATGGAATATTATGTAAAATATAAACGATTTATTCCAACAATATATTATTTCTTTATTAATAAATTAAAGCTATCATAAAGCTACTTTTACAATTTTTGAAGCATTTGTATAATATTTAACAGGTGTAAAATTAAAGCTAACATTATCACAGTCCACGATATCTTCAACAATGCTATTTAAATAAAGTAAACAAGATTTAGTATACTGCTTCTTTACATTAAATTCATTTATTTGTGACACTAATTGTTCAGAAGGATTTCTGAGTAGCGCAAGCATTTTAGAGTTATCAAAAGATTTAAACGGACATCCACCTTCAGTGCAAGCATTGTCTATAGATTGAATTCTCTGACAATTGACAGATGTGTAATTTTTCCTACCGCCTTCTAGTCCATACATATGCCTTATTCCATACAAATACTTCTTTTCATCTCTCTCCCAGTTATGGCAACAGCTGTGACTGCCGTTTGGACTTTGCCTGTATTCTGCCCTCCAAAAATATACAGACTCTTTAACTGGCATGCCAATGTCTTTTAAGAAGAGACTGTAGAAAAATCTTTGTGTGTGAGACAGCCTATGTT
The DNA here is from genome assembly GCA_931315375.2 of Opisthograptis luteolata. Taxonomy (NCBI): domain Eukaryota; kingdom Metazoa; phylum Arthropoda; class Insecta; order Lepidoptera; family Geometridae; genus Opisthograptis; species Opisthograptis luteolata. The sequence continues at coordinate 11,488,381 of OV928042.1, forward strand.
TTTTTCTCAGACTAAGATGTAAGTTTAACATACACGGAGGAAAATGCTTAGACACATTATCAATATCTTTACTCAGTAATATTGATGAACTACTCTTGCAAGGGAAAAAGTCTTGTCTAATTTTTTGTAGCAATTCCACTATTCTTGGGTCACTTTTGAGAGTAGCTAGGTCTGTTTTCTGCAGTCTATATTTTAAGTTGCTACTAAAGAGCATAGTCAAGTACCGTTTCCATTTACCACAAGGTATAAATGCTGTACCATTCTGCAGTTCCACTTCCCGTCTCGCTATAAAGCTCAGGCAGTGTTTGAAGTTTAATTTGATTTTATAAACATCACATTCTGTCTTGTGACATGAGCATATGTGTTGCGCCAAATCTTTTAATATTAAATGTTGGCATAATACTTGCAGAGGTACAATATAAGCAGGAATGCGGTCATGTTTTTTTAAGTTTCTCAGCAGCTTCTTTGCAAAACTTCGGATGTCGTACGCGGCTAGAGATGCCAATCTTTTTGTGAAGAGCTTTACTTCTGCCTTTATAATAAACTGTGTAAATTCTGTATTCTCTCCCAAAACTGAAACTATACAGAGCATGAAGTGGCCCACGTTATCGTACACGCTTCCTTCAACGACATATTCGCTATACACAGTATTATCTTCTTTTATTAATGCCTTCAAATAGTCCAACCTTTTAACTATTATTGTATCAATTAAATGTATCGGCATGTCACCCTTTACAGCAGTTAAGTAGAAAAACGACATAATTATTTAAAAATTTCATCTAATCCGCTGCGGATTTAAATAATAATAATAAAATTAAATGTTAAATTCTAGTTTTGTTTTGATTTTTGTTGTTTTGACTTTTGACGGTTTGATTTGATTTGACGTTTACGCTTTTTCTTTTTTTTAGTTGGCTTCACGAAGGCTTCACTCGGTTTGCGTATTAAAGTCAGTGTCAAAATCATCAAAATGTCAACGTCAAGTGAAGTGACCCAGGCACCAGGCACAACAAAGAAGTATCAAAGATTCAGAGGTAAGCCTGAAGGCTGAAGGCCTGAAGCCAGTGAGGTACAAACCGGTTACCGGAACAAGCACAAAGTAAAAGACAGTAAAAGTCACTTTTATTATTATTTCGATTTCCTACACAGGCTACAAATGATTCGATGGTTCACTTTCGTTTATGTCGTAGAAAGAAACAAGAAAGAGAAAGTAGCAAAGAAAGAGGTTTATGGTTTCGTAAACGTTTGGTAGTCTATGCGTTCGCGTCATTGACATTTCGTATTGCTTCGTTTCGTATCGTACTTCGTAGTACAAGTTTTCTATTTTCGGAAATTGTAATTAAAATCAGTGCATTAGCCCTAGTGATTTGAAAAAAGTTTAGAGATTGCGTACACCACAATCTGCGAGTTTAATTCACATACCATAATAGGTCTTATATGGACATAATAATAGCGGAATATCGGATGTGCATTGTTGTTTGTGAGTGATGTGATTGTATGTACTTTCGTAAGTTGGAATTTCACAAATAGACTAGACGTTTTATATGTCGGGGCCGTTTATAAAAATAACGTTGGGTTATCGCTTCGGATCAGGAGGGCTAGGCCCATCTGCGCCGTAGCTATGGCGATGCTGCCGGCTAAAATACTACGCTTGTTACTCTTCTTGTTTGGTGAGTTCAAAACATTCCATTATCTTACTGTAAAAGTTTCTGGTATTCATAGATTTAATTTTTTAATTACTAACGCTAACAATTAGAAACAATTTGAATGAAATGGCCTATTTAGTTACCATTGCGAATTACAGTGGCGTAAACAAACACATTCATGAATGAAATTATAATATTTATCTATTATTCATTTTAGGCATTCAAGGCACTGCACTCGCTTCCCCGCACCTTGATGAGAATCTTCCACCGCGACCCAAAGGAGGTGGTGTGACCACACGTTTCTGTGAATTCTACAATAGTTCCGAGCCCACTTGCAACTCTAACAACAATGCCACCTGTGTATCTAATATGAAAACAGAAGAATGTTCCCCTGCCGAGTCCGATAAAAGTGTCCACTGCTTCATACTCTGGCATTTCGACAACACCACCAACACTGCATTCCCTAAAGTGAAAGGTTGTTTTGTGGATACAGTATCCTGCAATGATAGGGTGTCAAGCTGCCGTCTCCACAACATCAAACTCCCACTCTTACATTGTTGCTGTGAAGGTGATATGTGTAATATGAACTCCACATTCCCGGGCATAGAAGCTGGGATGACACAAACTGATGCACCAGTAGAAAGGATCCCCGCGTCTGTTGTACCCAATGCTGATGATGACACTAGAGCAGTCATTGCATACACATTGACCCCTCTGTTCCTTCTATTCGCAATTCTAGTTGGATGCTACTTTTTGTATAGAAAACGTAAAGGAAGTTCGTTTGCTGAACTTGCCAATGGTGAAGCATCCTTGTCTAGGCCCCCGTCTGCAGGTGGCTTGGAAAATGAGAGTGGGCATTTGGTTGAACAAGTCACACTCTGCGAAGTGAGGGCGCGTGGTAGATTCGGAGCTGTTTGGAGAGCTAAACTGGGTCAGAAAGATGTAGCTGTGAAGGTATTCCCGTTACAAGACAAGCAGTCGTGGCTGGCGGAGCAGGAGATATATCGGCTTGCAAGAATGGACCACCCGGACATTCTCCATTATATTGGCGTTGACAAAAAGGGAGACAACTTGCAGGCTGAGTATTGGCTGATTTCTGCTTATCACGAGAAGGTTAGTTTTCCAAAGTATAATAAATTGTAAAACTATAGTAAAGTAATTATTTATTTATTTTGGTAATAGGCGAGCAGCCCAGAGGCTGATGTGCCTATATCATGCTGTGTTGAATTATAGCAATGTCCAAAAGTGCAGGGAAAAGTCAATTCTGTAGCAAGGAAGCATTGTTCGTTCGCAACCACTTGTCCAGAATTACAGAAACATTTACTGAAAAACTCTCAGAGTCCCTGTAGAAAGAATGTCTAACGAAGAGATAAGTGATAAGTTTATAAAAGAAGACATAAATAAATTACTTAGTTAAATTTATCCCTCTGTAGCACTAATATCTTACTTTCAGGGCTCCCTCTGTGACTACCTGAAAGCGCACACCCTAACCTGGCCCGAGGCATGGCGCATCTCCACTTGCGTTGCGCGTGGACTAGCCCACTTACACGAAGAGGGTGGTGGTAAACCAGCCGTTGCCCACCGGGACTTCAAATCCAAGAACGTACTTCTCAAATCTGACATGAGTGCTTGCATTGCTGACTTTGGACTCGCCTTGATCTTTGTACCGGCCAGAGGCTGTGGCGATGCTCACGGACAAGTCGGAACGAGACGGTATATGGCCCCAGAAGTGTTGGATGGTGCGATCAACTTTACGAAGGATGCCTTCTTGAGAATAGACATGTATGCGTGTGCGCTCGTGCTGTGGGAAATTGCCTCTAGGTAACTACTATAGTGTTGTACAGTCAGCGACAAAAGTAGTTGATCATACTTGAATGTCCAAATGGGAATTAGATCAGTAATCAATGTATGTTTTCTTTTGAAACTTACAAGTTAGCGTTTAACCACAACATAATGCAACTGATGTTAAGTGATGATTCGGTTGAAGGTTGGTGTTTAAGATGACAAAGAGAAGTTGAAAGAAAGAAGTGAAGTTGAGAAGTTGTTCAGCAACTTATGTCGTTGACCGTACATCAAAATTTACCTTTAGAAGGCTATTTATCAACAAAAAAAAAAGTGTTTTGATTTTTATGCTCACCGTTATTATAAAGGCTATCATTGTTTCAAAACAGTAATATGCCTAGTTTATTCTGAATACATTTAGAACCTAGTACCAAATTCATCATCTATGATTCATGTAAACAGATGTCCCCTCTGATATACTACGAAGGGTATAATGAATGGCTTATTCCGACCATAACAGGAAGTAGAGTACATTCCTGTGCCACTATGAAAATAACACATTATGATAGATAAGTGGAGATGTCTATGTTTAGAACCTGTACTGTGATTGGGCCATTCCTAGACATGAAGGATGTTTTCTAAGAAACAAAGATGAAAATCTATGGTTAACTCTAGACTCTGGAACTACTTTACGGGTTTTAATGAGGTTGTGATGTAGCTTAAATCTCGATTTAAAAATGGAGGTAAATCACCATAGAGTTTTGAGATATTCTTCCTTTCCTTTTTCCTTCTTTTATCTTTTTCAATATCCTTTTCTTACTTCTCATCGGCACTTCGTCGTGACTAAGTCAAACCCTACCCTGTAAGAAGTAAAAATAAAAACACAAACATTTCAAAAAGATAAGAAAATAATGATTAAAACAGGTTTCATGATAAACATAAATATTTCACAAAAATCGAACGGAACATCAAAATAGTGTTTTAATTATGTTCGCAGGTGCAGCGAAATCGGAATAGAAGCGGCGTCGCAGTACCGCCTGCCTCTCGAGGAGGAGGTCGGATCACATCCCAGCCTCGAAGAGATGCAGGAGGCGGTCGTGCAGAGGAAGATGAGGCCGCAAATTCCACCCCAGTGGCGCAACCACCCGGTAAATATAAACTAGAACAGGAAGTGGACCACACGGTGTGTTCGGGTGTCCTTGACATGTCTTAACTCACCAGGATTGTGAATGCGTCGCCAGGACCTCTCAGTAGTTATTCAGTAAGAGGCGAGCAGCTTGAGGCTGATGTGCCTAAATATCATGCATGCCGTATTGAATTATAGCAATAACCAAAAGTTCAGCGAAATGTCAATTATGTAGCAAGAAAGCATTATTCATTCGCAACCAGTTGTCCAGCTTATTTTTAAAGCAATTCACTGAAGGTGCCGCCACAACGTCAACGTGGTATCACATAGTGTCTGACCGCAAGTCACCTGATGTTAAGTGATAAGGTGGTAGAGTGTCACGCTACGCCTCGACAGGAACTGGCTCTCAAGTAAGGCTGCCGAAGTCAGGCCACTCAAGCTCATTGTAGGAGGAGAACTTGACGTCACTACTACTGAGCTATCATTGCTTCAAAACTTAGCCGTTCTGAACTCTGAATATAGGCACGGGTCGCGTCGGTTGCATGCAACTTCAGACAACATTTGGCGATACATCTCATCTATCCATTATTCTTTTCCAGGGCATGGGCGTCATATGCGACACGATGGAAGAGTGCTGGGATCACGATGCCGAGGCCCGCCTCTCCGCTTCGTGCGTCCTGGAGCGGGTGGCGGCCCAGCGGCCGGCGTCCACGCCCCTCACCCCCGCGCCCGTGCCCCTCACCCCGGACACGACGCCCCTCCTCATCCACGAGCTGGCGGAACAGATGTGCTGACGACGCCCCCTCGTCGAGCTCCCGCTGATTGAGTTGTGACGAGCGCGAGGTGAGACAATGAACTAAATATGAACTAAACTTTTTAGCTGTTCACAAAGTGACTCCAGTGGCGGTGGCGGAGCAAATCTTAGAGATGTTTGGTCAGATAGTTAATGTTGTTAACAAATAAGCAAGAACTGTGTCGGAAATTATCAACTTGGTGTGTTGAGAAAGAAAATGTAGAGGAACTTACAAACAAACAATCTGGTCGGTAACCAAACTCCTATTATGAGTTACATCAATTGAATATCGTAAAAAAATTGTTTTGTACAAAATGCAGTCTTAAGAAATGTCCATAATCGTTGGTGACCGCTTACCATCATACTGGCCGTCTAATTGTTAGCCACATCATTATACAAAAATTAAATTAAGTTTCATGTATTTACTGCTCGGTACTGCTTTTCATACAAAAATTTTACGATAGTGAGTCCAGTTGATATAACTCATAATAATGGTACCGATAGAAACTCACTGGTATTTATCACCTTCGTTAGCAATTTGAGTAAATCGCCTACCTGATTGGTATAACTGTAAGGTCCTCAAGTTTTAGCATAAAGGCGTGGCCCCACTAGGCAAACAGTTTCAATTCGTCCAATACTGTATTGAATAGTGCGTTCGCATTGGGCGAATGGTCAGTTGCGTATAATGTAAATAAGATTTAATCTATCGACAGCAGTGTTGCTTTTAGCAATATAATTTTAATAACATTAAATAGGATGAAATAAAAAATGTCTACGATCAAAAAAGTTTCTAAGGTTTGCTTTGTCGCTGAAAAATAGCAAGTAATAAAGGAATTGGTTATGTAAAACTAAGTTTTATAGTGATTTTGTGAAATACAGGTTCCCGGTAGATTGGAGATCATTAATATTGTACAATGTCCGTAAACGTATAACTTCCTGTAAGCACAATAGGCTAATTCACAGTTTATGAAAGTGTTTAAAAGCATGATATTTTTAATTCTCGATTGGTATTTATATCTTTAATGAGTTAAGGCTCTGGTCGCAGTAGCTTCGTTTCACAAACACTGAGGGGGTAACGATAACGTTAAAAAAGTCGAGGCAATGTTTGCGAAAAATGGCTCAAAGGTCTAGGCAAAGGCCCCAGAGTATTTTTTAATTTTGTTAATCGTACTAACAAGTCTTGTTGTTGATAGAATAGGAGAATAACGATAGTATCCGCTGAAAAGGGGGCATTTAGTATATTTTTTTGATGTATAACTTTATTTTCTATTTTGTGAAAGGCAGCTCTACATCCATATATTTTTTGTTTTTTTACGGAAGAAAATAGTTGTAACTAACAATCTTTAGTTTGTACTCGTAATCTCGGCGCCTAAACAAAAGTAATTAACTTAAATAACTTTCATTAAGACGTCGCGTCGTATTAAAATATAAGAGCACGTGAGTTTGACGCCAATAATTCACTACAGTAAGAATAATAATTCAACAGACATTTAAAGGGTGTAGTGACGTCACAATTTGCTTCCACAGATGAAAAAATAATACGTTAAATTTATTTAAGGGATAAATATATTGTAATTTTGTTAACCCTATTTAATCGTTTTTAAAACTAACATGTCGTGTAGTCTATTGTATCAAAATGTTTGTGTTTTATCTAAATAACATTACCCACTAAGAAAGACCTGATTAGCGTCCAACAATCACTTTTGTACTCCTTACCCCTAACTAGAATCCTTTATAAATATAAAAACTATATGTTACCATCAAAATAGAGACATGGAGGCAAGTCATATTTTATGTAGTGCTCGATGCCATGTAAACTTTGTAAACCAATTCGACCTTTGAGATGTAATGAAATCTAGTAAACTGTAAAACTCATGCCACATATTGGCTGACGCATCATGCAATGTAACATGCAGTGCAAGAATGTGCTGTAATGTAACAAGCAAGGTAACACACGTTGTAACATATTCCCATAGTCTGGACGTCCCATGTAGGAGCAGCTCGACGAAGCCTTTTCATTGCAAAGGTTACGAGCATTGTTTGCAACTTTGCTGCGACACATTACTAATTATATACTAGTTATATATGTTGCGGAGATACGGAGATATCAAAACCCTTAACCGGTCAAAAGTGCTTTACTTTTGAATGCAGGCTTCAATCAAAACTAGTTTTGACTAATAAATATTATCATTAGATTAGTACTTTTGACAATGGGTACAGAATAAAGAGGTAGGCAATTACATCATTATAATAAATGTAAGTAGTTGTGAAATATATCATTAAAAATTAATGAGGTGATAGCTCATCTTTGTTCTTTGTTGTTTTGTTCAGTATCTTGAATTGCCTTATCCTAGTTAATAAAGCAGATTCGGTTCTAGCACGCTCGCTTCGCTCAGCCCATATACTGTCTTTAGCAACCTAACCGCTCCTCGCTTCGCTCGTCTTCGCGCATATATTTCTATGCTCTGCCCACGTGTGATAATTTAAACGTACCTATATTCAACAATGTTCAGCCAAGAGTAGTTAAGTCAGAAGCCTGTAGTCAAAAGTACTTACCTTATTTTATTCTGTTAAGACTTGACTGTGAAATATGATAGATAGATATATTGTTGTCCTTCCACACATTTCACCATAAATAAATTATCTATTTTTTCAAATTATTATTATTGTGACTGTGATAAACAAAAACTCATCAAATGCAAATCAATGTTTTTTTTTTTTTTTTTACTATTTACAGGGTAGCGTTTGACCACAAGTCACCTGATGTTAAGTGGCGATGTTAATTATTTGTGTCGGTTGGGTCATATTTTTGACAGCTATTTTATCAATTGTCTGCTATTTTCTTTTTGTTTGAAATTAGTTTAATTTTCAATATACTCACTGGTAGCTTTACTTTGTTATTTGTAAGTTTCATAGCAATATTTTATTATATTTCATATTTACTGTTTATAGAAATCATGGAATTATTTTATTTATCTAACACAAAACATGAATTGTAATTTGTGAATGTTGAGTCAGTCGCCATTCAACGTTCAATTTATTTATGATTATGTAATATCTTATGTACCTACAGTGACAATACAGAAAAATGGCACGTTGGTAAAGAAAATTATGGAAACTAGAGTACTATTGCGACAAAAGTAGCTGATCGTTCTCGATTTTCCAAATGTGTTTCAAATCAGTAATTAATTATTATTGTTTTTTTTTACATTTTACACGGTATCATTTTGACCACAACATAACACACTAGATTTTAGGTGATGATGAGGTCAACAATTGGTGTATAAGATGATGAGGATAATAGAAAAAAGTGTGATTGTTGAGCGACTTTTGTCGTTGACTATACCAGTTTTACATGAAATCGAAATAAAACTAACAAGCAAACGTTAAGTTACTTTCTTCTAACGTACCATTTTTCTGCCGCTAACTAAACGTAAGTATTATTTATTTCTGTTACTTATTTAGTAATTCGTTTTATTTTACATAATGTATCTAATGATTAGTTTTAGTAATTCAGAGTCGGGAGTCCATCGGTCTATACGCACACAGAGCACATATCCAAACAAAATGTCATTTTAAACTTTATTTTCGATGGTTAAATTGTAGCAGATTGTATGCCTTACTAAGCAGTTAAGCACTTACTAAATAACAAATCTCATCTTGCCGTTAACCAATAAGGACTCTTCTAACAGTAAGACTGGAATTACTAGTAATTTTTTGTATAAATTGGCTTTATTTTACTTAGTTTTGATGGATTTATTTTTGACTCGATTATTAAGGCGTTTGTAATAGAAAGGAAGCAATTAATTTAGCGTAAATTGATTGTTTAGCGCTCGATATGTGTAGGAACTAAGTGTAACTTGCGCACGCCCGTATAGTGAAGTGAAAGTAAAACTTTGTTTTAGTATTAAGTGACTTATAAACAGTGCCATGATCCAGGTGTTACTGACGACAATACATTTGGTCTCATCTTATGAGGAAGTCTAGCAGAGACAGATATCAAATTAACGCATTATTGGTAATGTGGAGGTATCTTTCCATACTCACTTTAATATCCCAATTGCATATTTAGGGTTTTATTAAAAAAAAGGTTTAATATCCACTAAAACTTTATGTTGAAAATGGTCGTAAATTCCCACTAGTGGGAATGGTCTGGTGGACATTATCACAATAATCCATTAAAAGTACCTTCTGACATTGAAGAAATGATATATCATTGAAAATAATGTGATGTTAGAACATAAATATATCAATGGGAAATCATAATGAGGTTGATTTACCTATGCCTTGTGCATATCACAACACATAAGTAGAATAAGTGAGTTGCCAAATGTAAATAAAATTACTTATAGGTACTAAGAGTAGAATTAAGAATTTTCGTCGTGAGTGACAGATTTAGGTTGTGGGCACACTTCAGCCGACGAACTCTGCTGATAAAGTGCTTAGTCAAAATTCAGTTCGGGGTCTAGACCCAAAGTAAATGTGACAGAATGTTATTCTGCGAGTTTGTACCAACTGTGACATCGAGATCTGTGACTCTAGCGTGAGTTATTGCGAGACGTTTACGTGCTGTTTCGCGAGCGCCTAAACTCTTAAATATTATACAGAAGGTTTGGTTCAAAAACTCGCCGCTAGGAGCGCTGTACATTTCTTCATAGAAAAAAAACGCTCGCGGTAACACCGAAATAAATTTTTACTACTTTACATTAGCAGATTCGGTCCCCCAAGTTAAATTTTAAATCGGCTCATAGTGAATTAAAACAAGGCTCAAGCGAAAAAATCCGAATGTCCTCCAAGAAAATAACGAGGCCTAAACGAACTATCGAATGTTTTGTAAATTGTGTGTTCACAGCTCTAGTTTTATTGTAAGGCTAGTTGAAGTTTATAGATAAAATTATATCGTAGTGTTAGTTAGTCTGTGACGATTTTGTCTTCGTGTTTAGTGTAACAAAAATGTCTAAATCTAAAGCAATGTTTATCTTTTATTTTTTATTTCGATTAACATACGTGAATGTCGTTGAGATTTGATGTGTATTAAATAAAATATATTTTCTAGACAAGTTTTTGGTTTTATTGTTATTATTTACCTACTCGTTTTCGGGTTAGCTGCTAAAGGCATCGGATCCGATACCTTTACAATATCGGTGCACAGATAATCTCAAACATTTACTACTGAACGCTTCCACACACTATAGTTTCCGCCAACGATATCGTCGTCAACAGCAACTTAACTGCGGAGTGAAGGAGAGTAGCGGAGATAATGTGCTGCGGTCGTATGATGCGTCACGTCCCACACTGATAATATGTAGGCGTATATGTTGGGTCGGTTAAAGGTTCGTGCAGATGAAATCTGCAGACATTGAACGTGTCAGATATGCCGTGGCGTCTGCCGGCGTCTCCGCGGCCGTGTTACGATACATGTAAATTAAATACGTTCATATATTAGGTAAACTGTTTTAAAATATTATTTTGTCTGACACGCTCAAAGTTTGTAGATGTAAAAAGGGGAGGCGAAACAAAACTTCAAACATACAAATTCTGATTGTTTATTTTTTTTAACCAGTTCTTTCCACTGTACAAGTTGACGTGCGTAGATATTGTCGTTCTCACAATGTCTCATCAGCGATCCATCGTCCTATAACGTTGAATTTCACTATATGTACATCATTCGGCTACAGAATCCTTACAGTCTCGTTGTGAGAACACTAGGAAGGGGGATTCGGGGTAGAATCGTACTTTTCAAAGCGCTCCTCACTCGAATTTCAACAATACAAGTATATATATTTATTCATTTTGTAACAGTTCAGGAAGCTTATTTATCAAATGAAGATTAAAATGGTTATAAAACAAGTAATTTACCTACTTACTATTTATTGATTCTAGGATAAAACAATGAAGGCAGCAGCTTTGTAATGAGAATCGCTGACCTAATTTCAATTATACGTATAAACTACAAGTTTTCAACACGAATATAACATTTCTCTGAGGTATTTAGTCGCCACAAAATCGGCGCTCTACAATAATGAAACGAAAGTGGCGTCCTAATTTCACTAGCGTTGACGCGCCAAATAATACTCGTTATAAACCCTGAGCCAAACCGCTGGAACAATCATAACAGTAAACGCGATTTGATGAGGTGCTCACTAAAGCATAGTAAAGAGTAGTAGTTCAGCTTCATACAAATCGGCCGCCGCCGGTTTGAATGTGTGCGGGAGTAGTAGGCTCCGTGTACGCACGCACTTTTCACGCACACAATCACAAACTAACGGGGCCGCGGCCATGCACTCAGTACGGAACGCGCCGCCAATGCATCACCGCAAGAGTAGGCAATTAACTCGTCGAGCGGCCTTAGCTAGACTACTGTTCTTACTTTACAGTGACTAAAGGCAATATTCACAGAAACATCAGGATTTTCAGAAAATCCATAGTTTTTATATATCACTGGAATAAGATTTGTAGTGTTTGAAGGTAGAATACATTTAAGCCTCACGCTTATTAAATAGGCTAGTTGACTACATTTTCTTAATTCTTTTGTTAAAAATAATTAGAAATTCACGAAGGGCTTGCGCGAGCTCCAGGTGGAGGTCAGACCGAAGTGGCGTCTTTATCTGTGGCCAAGACTCACCTTGGCTCGCCTCAGTTAGTATAGTTATAAATAAACTACATAACGAATGGCTAAAATTGTAGACTGCCCACCATTTTAAATAATAATCTATATACATAAGAACTTTATATTAAAGGGAGAGCAGTAACAAGTATGACGTCACTTCCGTAATACCGTGTGAAAGTTTTTCGTCATAGATTTGAATGAGAATCCACGATTTAAACACGAGATGGAAATACACAATTCATAAGGGGGCGTCCATAAATTACGTGAGGTGTTTTTTTGAATTTTCTGTCCCTCCCTCCCCCCCTGGTGAGATGTCGTGAGATTTTATTCAACCCCCTCCCCCATCCCCCAATCTCACGTGAGATAGTATAATAGCAAAATAGTATAATTTTTTTTTGTTTCATTCAGAAAAAAAATTGCGTGATATTTGCCGAGACCCCCCCTCTCTCCAACGTAAGATTAGATGAGATTTGACTCGACCCCCTCCCCCCCTTAAACACCTCACGTAATTTATGGACGCCCCCTAATGCCAAAATTTCCATAAATCTAATTATTCTTCAATTCATTCGCTTCAATTATTCCATATTCACATAATCACATAACATTCAAAATCACACACTAATATTATAAATGCGCAAGTTTATGAGTGAGTGAGTGTGTAGTTTGTTACTGCAACTTCACGCTGCAACAGCGCAACGTACTCGAGTGTAATATTGGAACGGACATAGCCTATACTACTTACGCTACTTTTATCCTAAGAAAGGTTCAATCAATCAATCAAATTCATTTATTGTCACTGTGTGGGCATTATTTAAATCTCAAATATAAAATGTAGGTATGTCTCAACAGTCATCCATAACGAATATACAATGGTGTGGATTGTGTTGTGCATTCATCAGTAACAGGTTTTAAAGTATTGCTGTGCTTTTCAGACCACGAACGTAATAAAGAGATAGCTATACTTTTAGACCTGTCAAACTTTAGAAAATGCACAACAGAATCGATACCTATTCTACTCTTTTATTAAGGCTCTCTATAAAATAACCTTTATCCCTAGTACAGGGTTTATATATTTTACAAAAACTATAGTTTTAGTTCCCTTCCAAAATCTTTTTATTCAGTGCGCCTTACCGACACTTGGAGGGTCTAAAATCGGTAATATTCGTAAATCGTTTCATTCGTATTCCAACAAAGTTTTGAGTTACTTTTTGAATTTAGGCAGTACGAGTTGAAACTTTGACAAGTTGGTGGTAGTAAACTAAGACGTTTACGGAAACTTTCATAGTTTTTAAAACTTGTACAGTCAGCGACAAAAGTAGCTGATCGTTCTCGATTTTCCAAATGTGTTTCAAATCAGTAATTATTATTGTTTTTTTTTACATTTTACATGGTATCATTTTGACCACAACATAACACACCTGATTTTAGGTGATGATGAGGTAAAAAATTGGTGTCTAAGATGATGAGGATAATAGAAAAAAAGAGTGATTGTTCAGCGACTGTACATACTGTATCAAAACTAAGTTCCTGTGGGAATAGCGGGAACACCGCGAGGCGCAGCTAGTATAACTTTAATTTACTAGCTGCTGAGATTCCCACAGGACTTCAATTACATTAAAACATAGCCTACAAGTTATGACACTGTGGAATAGTGGAGTTTTCCAACAGTGTAAGAATTATCAAAATCGGATCAGCAGTTCCGGAGACTGACCGTAATGTACTTACAACAAACTTTATCTCTCTATGATATATCATCATCCTATCATCAGCCTATTACGTTCCCAATGCTGGGACTCTGGCCTTCTCTCATAGAGAGTATGGGCCGTGATCTACCACGCTGGCCCAGTGCGACATCCACATAGTATATTCATAATAAATGTAGTCAACTAGCTTGGTAAGTTTGATCGAGGGGCATCATCAATTTACAAAATTGATTAGCGCTGAATTTAAATTCGAGAAAATGCTATTTAGTTTTAAGCAAAAGAACTACAGTACCCATAGTACAGGTTTTGATAGTTTACAAAAACTATAAAAGTTTTCGTTTCCATCCATACATATTTTTTTCAGCGAATCTTACCGAGACTTGGAAGAACTGAAATCGTTAATACGGTTTTTTTTTCGTTATAATCATATTCCAACAATGTTATTGAGTTACTTTCTGAATTTAGCGATCGAGTTGCCACTTTGATAAGTCGGCGGTGGTAAACGTCGACGTATACGAAAACTTTTATCGTTTTCAAAACCTGTACTAGGGGTACAGTTCTCTTGAGATAGTGTCGCGTCAAATGAGCTATGATTGGAAACAAGCCGCGAGTGCAACGGTACCTAATATCTGAGTGAACTAGATATCACCAAGCGACAGTCACCGCTCTAAGGAAGTCTAGTACGACACTCAAGTGTTGATCTCTATTTGAGTAGCGATTAAGTGACATATTTGTATGAAATGACACACTCAAAACTGTGCTTATTTACCTAGTACTTATGTACCTAGTGATTATTTACCTAGTCATTATCACTTGAATGTCATTCTAGAGTACCAGCCTAAATGCCATACAATATAATACAGTAACAACTATTCCTGACACTGCGGCTGCAATCCAACCGCGTTTCATTATAAACGTGGAAAAATACAACTAATCTTTGCCATCATTAAATATGTCCATCTCGGCAAAGAAATCGATGTTCACGCCTTTCTTCACGTTCACAAAAACACAAGCAGGACGAGCCGTCAACTTTGAAAAAAAAAATATCGAACGCCACCATAGCGCTGCGTTCAGAAACGTGACTCTCGGGTAAGGGGAAGGTAAAGTCAGGTAACGTCACGTGATCAGTTGTACCCAACTCAACTGTCGCTATTTCTGAACGCGTTAGCAGAACACCATTTTGTTTTTACAGTCATAACAATCACTAATAAATGCAATAAGTTAACTTTTCAAGATATCTTAAGTTGAGATTATGTTCAAATATCTTTTTAGGATTTTAGAGAATCAATTAGAGGTAGAGATACTCCGAGTAAAATTTTCCGAGTTTCTGAACGATCCTAGGTGACGTTAGAGCGCGTCAGATTTCCAGTTTCCGGTCTTTTCGAACGCGTTCGGTCAAATTTCCCACTACCTGCAACGTTTCTGAACGCAGGCTAGCTTTCGAATTCAAACGTCACAGTGAGGACATTGTCAAAATTGTGGCACCACAAAAGCAACGTAAATTTGAGGGTAGTTGAAGAGAGAGTAGCACTGTATTGTAGTGTTGCCGAACTATCGATAGTACTATCGATAGGTCCCATCTGAAAAAGCCATACTATCGATAGCTTAAAACAAGGCAATACTATCGAATAAGTTGCTCGCGAAGTGTATACTATCGATAGTATTGCTGCTCGCGAAGTATATACTATAGTATTGTTACTCGTAAATAAAAAGTTATCGATAGTGTTGCGATCGGTTGGCTATCGATGTACAGACAGCGACAAAAGTCGCTGAGCATACTATATTTTCCAAATGCGTTTTAGATCAGCAATAATTGGGTATTCTTACATTTCACAAGGTAGCGTTTTGACCACAACTTAACACATCTGATTTTAAGTGATGATGTGGTCCGGTCGCGTTTAAGACGATGACGGCAATCGTAAAATGTGTTTTTGTTCAGCGACCTCTGTCGTTGACTGTACTATCGGTCGGCAACGCCACGTATTGAAAGTCGAGTGAGCGTCGCTGGCGGGGCGTGTGGCTAGGACTCGTCGGGCTCCGGCTCGTCGGCGTCGTCCGCGGCGCGCGAGGCGGAGGCGCGCAAGCAGTCGCCGTGCGCCTTGTACTCTATGGGCACGGAGGCCGGGAGCTGCAGGATGCGGCGGAGCGCGTCCCGCACGCGCGCCGCCGCCGCGGTGTCCGCCGCCGTCCGGTGCCACACGGCCAGGTGGTCGTCCTGCGGGGAACACTGCCCTTCAACTTGCCACTCACTATGGAACATTTGCTTGGTGGTAGGGTATTTTCTAGAACTCGCCTGGCTAGCTACCACCCTCTTGTTAAGAATCTGTCGCAAAGCACCTATCGGTGTGTTCCGGCAGCCTCACTTGAGAGCCAGTTCCCAGTCCAGGTGTAGCGTGGCGACATCTTCGACCACATCGTCACTTAACATCAGGTGACTTGTGGTCAAATGCTATCTTGTAATTAGTAAAAAAAAAGTACATGGTTTAGCGGCCATTAAATTTAAGACATTAAATTTTAGTTTTTTTTTCTGTAATGACTTGGTTATGTGTGTTGTGTGTAATATTATAATTTAGTAATGTTAATTTCCAATATAAAATTTATTTGTTATGGAATAAATGAAATGATTGTGGGAAAGCTAGTTAAGTGACAACTGTTTTTTGCTTCCTACATTTTTATTGGTTTTTTTTACAACTTACTGGGCAGCGTTTGGCCACAAGTCACCTGATGATAAGTGAGATGGCGCCACGCTACACCTGGACTGGGAACTGGCTCTCAAGTGAGGCTGCCGGAACACACCGGTAGGTGCTTGGCGACAGATTACAGAATAGAGTTCAATATTGTCTAATATTGTAGAATACGGTGCAGGTTTGCCCTACTCGAGATAGAAATTTGACACAAGACAGAAAAATGACATCCCTATAAGTAATGTCATTTTTCTGTCAACCCGTGGATAGATCGGTAATTAAAACCGGCCGTATGTCCCTTCCTGTAATGTACCTGGAACCGGACAGAGAGTACAACCCCGCACAGCTCGGGACCGACCATGAACTGTTCCCCCAGCATCGCCATACACAAATCCTCCCACGCTCGCCCCGTCTGCGTTTTGCGCAGTCTGACCACCTGGAAACAATGAGGTTTAGGTATTTTATGTTTTTGTAACAGAAGCCTAATCTCACGAAATCTCGAAGATCGTATAAGTTAGCATCTACTACGGTAAAGGAGTCCTCAAGCCACCTGGAGGCACCAGAGGCTCCACTAACTTAATATATAAGAATCATGCTCACGAAAGTGACTTTGCTTGCAGCGGCGTCGTGTGTCGGGTCGCCCTCTTCCCTCTAATATGGTCGAGGAGAGCGATGGCTGGCACATGCGTCAACTCGTGAACGGGTGCTGCTTGTGGGGTCTGGTCTGTTTTAGTTGTAATCCCGTAACTAATAATTGTTAAAATGTTTTTCCTGCATGTTTTAATTGTATAATGTTCATGTTTCCATATCCCAATGTGCACAACCTCTTAGTTTTAAATTAGCTCATAGTATAATTTAATTAAATTTAAACGCGGAATAACCGAATTATTTTATAAGAAAATGTATTGACAACAGTACGGGCCTCGAGCCTGTAGTGGAAAACTTAATCAATAAAAAAAAAATATATATATATATATAAGAATCCAAAGTCCTGACTGACTGATATTAACGCACAGCCTAAACCGCTGGTCGTAGAAACTTGTTTGTCTTGATGCGTAGGGGTGTGTACTAAGAAAGGATTTTTTGAAATTCAACCCCTAAGAGGGTAAAATGAAAAACTGTAGCCCACGCGGGTGAACCGCGCGGAACAGCTAGTTAGTAACAAGAATAAAATTGTAAATGCGATCGCGACCAAAAAATTAGCCGCCGAGCGTTTTTTGCCTGTTCCTTGCAAGTTGGAACAGGCGTAGCTATTTTTAAGTTCGACGTTTCAAACTCGTCTAAGTGATTATAATTTGATTTTTGTGACACCCACCCATTTGCCTCCATTAACGTTGGCGGGATCCTCCCACATAGGTTTGATGCCCAGCTTGAACAGGTGCAAGTCTGAGAGCGGCGGGAGCTCCGCCGGCCGCGCGAGGTGCGTGTACAGCCCCCACCACTGCTCCACGCTGCCCACGCTGCCCAACATACGTAACGCCTGCAATTGAAACATTTTTTTTTACCTATTACAGGGTAGCGTCTGACCACAAGTCACCTGATGTTCAGTGACGATGTGGTCGAAGATGGCGCCACGCTACACCTGGACTGGGAACTGGCTCTCATGTGAGGCTGCCGTAACACATAGATAGGTGCTTGGCGACAGATTCTTAACAAGAGGGTGGTAGATAGCCAGGCGAGTACTAGAAAATACCCTACCACCAAGCTATGGTTTCATCAATGTTTTCCTATATATTATTTGTATTATTTAGTTATGTTAAGTTTTTATGTGTTGTTATGAGGAGGGATGATTGTCATATTACCGACTGTATAGGTGAATTACCCAAAATTATTTTTCCCCAATATTTTTAGTCCCATTCGCATTTTTTCCCATTTGTCATACGATACTGCAACTGATAGATAATTTTCTCACGCGATTTAATTTCTACTCGTTCTTTTCGCTGCACGCATTTTTACCTATACATTTTTTTAACCAATCCGCATATATATATTTTATCTGTATTATAAATTCTCAATATTATGTCTATTTTGGTGGTGTCTATTTTACCAAAAAAGTGATGAATATGAATGTTGATGGATGAAAGGGAAGAGGAAGATCAAACAAAAGATGGATGGATTGTGTGAGGGTGGATATGAATGAAAGGGGAGTGAATGAAGCGACGACGGCTGATAGGGGAGAGTGGAAGAAGAATACATGCTGCGCCGACCACAAATAGATGGGACCAGAGGAAGAAGAAGAAGTTTTATGTGCAAAATTAGTTCTTATTAACTATAGAGAGTCTGATTACAATATCTATTCTTTGTTTCTGCAATACGAGTCAAAAACTAAGCCTCGTTTTAGGCATTCGCATTTATAAAATAAGCACTCACCGAGATCTTATAAACATACAAGAATATATAAAATACATAATTGAGAAATACAAACAGACACCACAACCAAACAAAATAGTGCAATTTAATATGAAAGTTATTAGAGTTAATGTTACAATGAGTGATCTTATTTCTTGGCTTAAAATCAAAAATCAAAATCAAAACTTTTTTATTTAATAGGATACATTGTGATCACTTTAAAACGTCAACTTAAACTAGCTACGCCTGTTCCAACCTCCTTACGCTGGTAAAAGAACAGGCAAGAAACGCCCGGCAGGTAATTTTTTTGGCGCGATCACATTGACAATTTTATTCTTATTACTAATTGATTGAATTGGAGCAAGTTCACTAAAATCCCAAGCTTTTTTTTTGTCATCTAATCGATATTTTTTATTTAGCTTTACTAATAAGAAGATTTCTCTTGTTTGGTTGTACACATTGGGATATGGGAACATGAATATTAACGAGTTGCGGGATCACAACCAAAGCAGACCAGACCCCACAAGCAGCACCCGTTCACGAGTTGACGCATGTGCCAGCCATCGCTCTCCTCGACCATATGAGAGGGAAGAGGGCGACCCGACACATGACGCCGCTGCAAGCAAAGTCACTTTCGTGAGCATGACTGTTTTGGCTGTTTACCGAAAATGGTTAGAATAGGGGAAATAGGGAGAATAGATAGATAGAAAGAAAGATAGATAGATTACAATCCCAAGCTTGTTTGTCATCTAGATAGTCCGATATTTTATAATAAGCTTTACTAATGAGATTTCTCTTTATACGGACTTGAAATTTTGTTATAGACAAGTCTTGAATTTCACTTGGGATTTTGTTGAAAAAGCGTACACATTGACCTTTGAACGAGTTGCTAACTTTATGGAGCCTAGTAGTGGGTACAGCAATTTTATCTTTGTTTCTAGTATTAAAATTGTGATAATCACTTCTCTTTTTGAAGCTATTTAAATTTTTCCGTATGTACATTTTCATAAATATATTGACAAATAACTGTCATTATTTTGGTTTCTTTAAACTTAGAGCAATTAGAGCAATTTCTACCATTAGATAATCAGAAGTTTTATGAAATATAATTTTGGTTGGTAGAGTAAATATATTAAATCTATTGTCTATTAAAAAAAACAGTAAATAAGAAAATAACAAAAAATAAAAACCATAAATAATTAAAAATCGAGAATGCGGATAAAAACACCCCATATCTTAAAATAACAAGACATTTAGGTTACAGGGTGTGCCAAAGAAACACAAACATGCATACACTCTAAAAACATTACCTTCCTTCTGAAGCAGTTGGATAAAAACAAACGGTGGCTGCTGAATGGCAACAAGCAGCTTACAAGTAATTGATATCAATATCAAATCCCATCTTAGCCAAATGTGCGTATTTGCCATAAATAAGTCTTGCTCAAAACGGTGAAGGAAAACATTGTGAGAAAACCAGCATGTACAGAGCTTCAGCCGACTACAAGGTATGAGGTTGCAGAGCATTTAGCCATTCAATTCCCGCTGTGCCACAAAATTGAAAAGAAATGCATCTTTTGTGTAGTTTCAGATACCATAGACACAGTGAATAATAGTAATAATAGGTCTGAGCTATGTATGTTATTGTGTGGGCATTAGCGAGTTATAGAATAAGAAATTGTATTTACAAAATTAAGATTGGCATCTCAAACTTAAGATCAATTATTCTATTCTTGTCTACTCTGTGGGCTCAATTGATCCGCATCATAACTATTATTGTACACATCTATTTCATTTAGGTATAATTGCAACAGAGCAATGATAAAATCTTTTGGAGCAGGCAACAAGGGGAGGCATCTAACAAACAAAGACATTTTCTCTTAAATAATGGCCAGGTTGGCAACCCATCAGTGTTGCCCTGTCAAACTTAGTTTAGTTTCAGAGAATGCAAAACCGAATCGACACCATTAACTTAATCAATTAATCTTAAGGTCAATTTGTGTGAAATTGTCCCCGATATTATATTATTATATTATATTATTATTATTATTATTAATAAGTATTCATTTCGGAAGCTTTTTTTTTTACTATTTACAGGTTAGCGTTTGACTACAAGTCATCTGATGTTAAGTGACGATGTGGTCAAAGATGGCGTCACGCTACACCTGGACTGGGAACTTGTTACTGGTGGCTCTCAAGTGAGGTTGCCGGAACACACCGATCAGTGCTTGGCGACAGATTCTTAACAAGAAAGTGGTAGCTAGCCAGGCGAGTATTAGAAAATACCCTACCACCAAGCAAGCTCAAGTTTTATAGGGTTCTTAATCACAAAATGTTTACTTGTGGAAGGTTATATAGTTTTAAACTGGTCTTAATTTGGCGGGTACAGTTCAATAAAATACAGGTTTGAATTATAGCATGTACATGTACAAGTTTACTCGGGTATAGCTTATGTGTTTTCTATTCTTGTTTAATTTCAAAGTCCTTACAAGCGTAGATGCAGACTACAATGTACTTACATAATAATAGAACGGAGCAAGACCTATTTCTAGGCTATTGACCTATTTTCAGGATCGTTTACAGTCAAATCAATGTTCTCGTTCGAGACCTAGTATTTTGAAAAGTTAAATATTGCTGTTTAGTTACATTTCACTTTTCAAAACACTATTCAGATAATAATATGTAACTAACCGGTGTTTTAGGCCAAATTTTATAAACGTCCGTAAGTTAAATGTCATACCAAATTTCAGTAAAATTGATATCTATCTATATTTATAAAAGAAAGTCGTGTTAGTTACACTACTTATAACTCAAGAACGGCTGAACCGATTTGGCTGAAAATTGGTGGGGAAGTAGCTTAGGACCAGGAAACGGACCTGCCGGGCGTTTCTTGCCTGTTCTTTTGCCGGCGTAAGGAGGTTGGAACAGGCGTAGCTAGTTTAAAGTTTGACGTTTTAAAGTGATCACAATGTATCCTATTGAATAAAGAAAAATTGACTTTTGACTTTTGATAGGATACTTTTTATCCCGTAAAGGGATAACAGGAAGACGCGAGTGAAACCGCGCAGCGCAGCTAGTTATACAATATATTAACCAAAATTTGGTATGACATTTAACTTATGGACATTTATAAACTGGCCCCAAAATGTAACATGAAGATCTAAATTTATAAAATGATACAAATACATTTACATTGTGTCCTTATTTAAAGCTTTCCTTCTTTTAGTATGAAACCTCCTTTAGTCTAGGGCTAGGCTAGAGTTATTACAGTAAGCATTTGAATTATCAAACGTAAGATATTCTTACTTCATATTTACAACACACTAGTAAAGTATACAGGTATAAAACAATAACAATAACTCAGATAAGATAATTGTGAATTAAAAGTGCACAATCTAGTACCCAAAAATTTGTTTTTTGGCACAACAAACATTTGTTTACATACTCAAGTAAGTTGTTGGATGTAGCAGTGAGGAGCAGCGCTCTGCTTCTCCTGGGATTTACCTGTCCGTAGCCTGTGGTGGTGGCGGATAGGTCTCTGGCGGGCGGCCGCCGTGAGAACCACATCCAGTAGTCGTACTCCAGCTTGTGCTCATTTGGAGGGACCACCGGCGGGATCGGCTCCTCATTATTCCTCTCTTCTTCATCATTAGTGTGGTTTCCCAACGCCCCAGCCTCTCCAGACCGTCGCTCAGGCACGTTTAAATTGTAAAACTTGCACATTTTTCTTTCAGTCATGTTATTTCAACTGTACTAACATGTTTCAGCAACGGCCTAACCTATGACACGTTGCTTTCTCGGTGGCCTCAGACTTATTTTAAATTAATATCAACACACTTAGATAACACTAAATAATAGAAAATAAACGGTTTTACACGCTGTTTAGTTATAATTATTATTAAATTAATATTGAATCAGCCTATTCCTTCTTTTACTATGGATAACCTTTTTCTTTCCGTCATCAAAAATCAAATCTGGCATTTGACAGCGAGGGACGAGCATGCATCGGACTTGAGCATACGACCAAATTAAAATGTTCTAAATTTCTTAGTAAAAGGAGTTACAAGTATCGCAAATAGTACTAGAGCAAAGGAGACAACAATTCTGAAACAATTTTTCTAATTTAGTCAATTTAGACCACTAGTGATGCATGTATAACAAAATAAATTTCTACAATAGTGATGGACGTTGCTTACTAGAGACAGTTGATAGTACTATGTACAATCTAGGTATTTTAAGCCAAGTCTTGGTAATATATTTTTGAGAGACTTGGTTGGAGTAATTTCCATTGCTTTCACAGTCCACAATCCATACCCAGCAAAAAAGAGCACCAATCAAGTAATTTATTAGTACATACATATCCAAAAAAACTTACACAATATTTTTCATAACATATTTCCGTAAGTTGACGCCTATCGCTATGATATAAAACGTTATTACAATCCAAGTTACAGTAATCATATGCTAGGCTTGTACCTGTCCGATCCTCGCATTTGGTTGATTACGGCCGAGCCATATGTGAGCTAAAAGTAAGTAAACGTTAACAAAATGTTAACAATAAACATACAGACATTTATAGTTTTTAGTATATATGCAGTGAATGACATTTAATGTGCTATAGTAAATTATAGTGAAAAGTGTAGAAGCGACTTTTTTGGCGGCAATCGAATTGTCAACGTGAAAATTTTGTTTTTATTTCCAAAACTTGTGTTTCTTCGAGTGATAATGTGTAATATTGGTGGATTATTAACCATTAGGTGTTCGTTAATGTGTACGAGTGTGGGAAATTGAAATAAAGTTGTGAAAGTGACTTTTCAAGTTGCTCCAAAAAAGTTCGTGCAAAGTTTAAGTAAAGCACCACTACTTTACTTAAACACTATCCTCATCCCATCATCTCATCATCGTCATCACCATCATCATTTAAACTTGATTCAACTCTCTGAGTTTGAAATCTTTTATACTTGACACTGGCAAATACACTAATCGTGTGACGCCATAACATAACAAAACATAACAAAACAAGTGTAGAAGCTTACCCAAATGAATGTCACTGTCAAAGATACTTCCAACAAATGGTATCGTCAAAGTCCGGTCAAACTAAACTGCACGTCAAATGTCAACGTCAACGTCTTTCAAACAAAATTCAAATCAATGCGGTGCGGTGCGGCCCTAAAATATTTTTGTTTAGATTGTATTATTTGTTTTAGATGTATTTGTTGAATTTGTTCCACTGCTATTTGTGAGAAATGCTCTTTTGTGAATTAGCTATCTAGCCTCTGAAGTATCGTGGATATTTGATTGTTAGTAAAATTAAAAAAATGTCTAAAGCCAAAGAAATGTACAAAGAGCTCCGCGTGAACATCGATTTTGTGCGCTCGCTTGTAAAACAATATTCTGAATTGGTAAGTTTCTATCCACAAAAATTTGTCCAGTGAGATCTCCTACATCCTACATAATATAACCGTAGTTATTATCATCTAGCATCACTGAAAACTTGCAATAAACTATCCATTTATTTACAAAAGCCGGTATATTAAACTAGCTGCATCCTGCGGTTTCAGCCGCGTGGACTACAGTTTAACATGATAAAAAGGGACTGAGTTACTTTTGGTACAATTTGCCCCACTGAAATCAAAAGTGGAACAAAGACGACTTCAAACAGTCAAGTGGAGCTATGCTAAAAATACATCTGTTTGAAACTGTTTTCCAGGGTCAATGGACAAGTGCACTGTTCTGGGCGGACGCTGCGGCTGCGGCAGCTGGCAGCGGTGCAGACAGTGCCAGCGGAGATGATATATGGCTGCTAGCGAGTGCCATGCTGGCGCGAGGAGAGCTACACAGGGCTGCACACGCTGTTACATCAAGAGGACTGCATAAGTGAGTGGCACTTGGCAACTGATATGGCGCAATGGGCTAACGGCCGACTGCAAAGCCTGAGGTGCGGGTTCTATAGTTGCCACAGTAGGACAAATCATCATCACCAGCCTATTATGTTACTGAGCTGCTGGTCGATTACTGTTCATACTCTCTTTCTCTGAGAGAAGGCCAGAATCCCAGCATTGGGGTGCAAGTTTTTGTCCTGCGTCCGGGTGTTGTAGATCCTTGATCCGCATACTTATTTATTTATTTGGTAATAGGCGAGCAGCCCGCAGGCTGATGTGCCTATATCATGCTGTGTTGAACTATAGCAATGTCCAAAAGTGCAGAGAAAAGTCAATTCTGTAGCAAGGAAGCATTGTTCGATCGCAACCACTTGTCTACACCACACCACCACCACCACCACTCCACTTGTCCACTTGTCTTGTCTTGTGTACTTTCTGATTACTTAGACACTAGGAATCCTAGTTAGGAGTCAAAGCTATGTATGTGATTGTGTAGGAGTAATACCTCAGCTTAATATTAAGGTGAAACTCTTTTTAGGGAAGCTAAAGGCCAAAATATCGCTCCAAAAAGGTCACTACACTTTATGACTATGTTTTTTTTTTATTTTCAGACAGCATCTCCTATGCCTTGGTGTGGCAATGAGAGCGTATCTCACTGCCAGAGAGCCTGCTTCGGCACTAAATCTCATGGAGGAGGCAGATCCTATGTTGTTGGAGCCAAGGAACACTGACCAGACACATAATGTAAGGAAGATATTTTGTTTAAACAATCATAGAAAATTGAAGAATGTTTCAATTTTATGATACAAATTTTACGTATGTAATATCTAGAATTTGTTATAGAATCCAAAATAGGAAAAGTCCAGTACTAGAAAGTATCTTTTGTCACAATAGTAGAAATATCAAAAGCTCACACTCCTCGCTTATTCCTAAAATAGATATCGGAAACATCAGAATTGGAAATCAATATAGTTTTGAAGAAAGAAATTCTACTTCTTACGTGAAAGTTATTATAAACGTGAAAGTTTGTGAGTATGTACGTTTGTTACTCTTTCACGCAAAATCTACTACTGAACTACTGAACGAATTTGAGTGGGATTTGGAATGAAGATAGCTTATACCCAGGATTAAAATTTATTTGTTTATTTGGTAATAGGCGAGCAGCCCAGAGGCTGATGTGCCTATATCATGCTGTGTTGAATTATAGCAATGTCCAAAAGTGCAGAGAAAAGTCAATTCTGTAGCAAGGAAGTATTGTTCATTCGCAACCGCTTGTCCAGTCTGTTTTTAAAGGAATTCACTGAAGGTGCCGACACAACGTCTTCTGGCAGTCTATTCCAGTTGTGCACCACTCTCGAAGCCAGGAAGTGGTGCGCAGTGTTTGATTTAGATGGTGCGCGTACTATCTGCATATTATTTCCTCTTGAAGATTTCATGCTCTCCTTGCATATGTACAGGTTGTGGAAATTTAGGCAACTTTTTATTCTGGAAAAAGATCCCTGCGGGATATAGGGCAGGATCGAGTGAAACTGCAGGGCACAGCTAGTAGATAATAAAATGCATATTGTAATAGATTTCATTTCCAGCGTGCGCTAGCCGGCGTGCTGGTATGGCAAGCGAGAGCGCTAGCGTCTCTAGAGCGACGCGAAGCCGCCGCTAAATCGCTGTCGGCGGCGCTGCAAGCGGACTGCGCGTGCTATGAAGCGCTGGATTTGCTGCTCGAACAACATGCACTCACACCTAGCGAGGGTAAGAGCAGTATAGTAGACAAGCGACCGGCGGCGCCGGTTTTGCAAGTAATGTAATTTAGAAAAAAAGAGGGGAAAATACGTGAATGTAAATTTAGTTTATGGTGAACTGATTGCATAATGTTGATTTTTAAAACACTTATATTATTTTCTATTCAGTAGTGTGATGCCATCTTTGAATACATTGTCACTTAACATCTTGGTCAAATGCTAGTCTAAGAAATACAAATAAGAAAAACTTGTGTAATAAAATGTATTTCAGAACATTCATAAAAAATAACTAACCGAGATGGCGCAACGAGCCAAAGTGAGTCTTGGCCTCTGATAATAAAAAACGCCACTTTGGTAGTCCTGTACTACCTCCTGCCAGTCCACCTGGAGCGTCTTTCCAGCGATACCTGGGACATACCGTGTATGCTCGTTTCACCGCAAGATCCCCTTCCACTCTTTCAGAACGTGATCTGATCGAATCCCTCGAAATAGAGAGCCAGCTGTCCCGAGCGGAGGCGGTGGTTCTCGGCGCTGCGTACAGCGAGCGTCTGCAGCGGTACACGCCGCTGCCGCGTACGCCATCCACACCGGACTGGACGGTAAGTTATACTGACACACTGTCAGCTAAATGGTCACTAGGAATGAATGGAGTGACCGGCCAGAAAATTCATTCAACCCAAAAACCAAAACTTCAAACCACCATAAATAACGTAATTATCACGCCAATACTTGCTTATTACTGTAATTATTCTAGTATTTTAATTCTCCAATAAAAATTGGTGTGGTGTGTTCACCGCAGAAGATGGATGGCGAATGAGAAACTGCTTTTCCGATCTCTCTCTTTATTGCAATTCGTCCTGCTTATATACTAAATCTTAGGCGGTAATAATAATAATAATGACATCCTGAGCTACCTCGCTCCCTTACCGTATAGAAACAAAAATGAGTCATCGGTCACGAGGTGCAGTTGTGTATAAGCTAACCTTTATCTTTACCTTATGGAGACATAAATGAGTCATCAGACGTGTGGTTCATGTGTCGCTAACATTACCTCAATCTTTACCGTAAAGAGAGCACTTACTGAATAAACAATACATTTCTATTATTCTTAATTCCTAATATTACATTAATTTTATACTTTGTCCGACCTACCTATCTTACTTAACTGTCGGTTAAATAAATGTACACAATTAAATTTATTAATATAACTAATTACATAATATATAAAATTACTATATAAAAACAATGCGTGGGCGTGTCACTACACACCTGATAATTTTAAATATTTGCAGTTATAAGTTTAAAATTTGCAGTAATAGGTAGCTTATAAAAGATACCGCAAACGAACTTATTAGAAAAGAGGATATCAGATTCCCACTCCAGGTGTAGCGTGATGGCACCTTCGATCACAAGTGGCCAAGCAATCTGTCTTGTCGCGAATCAACATTGCGAACACAATTGCCCTTCGCGCCGCTGTCGCGATAACACGACACGATTTATCGCGCGCCATCTTATGTATAAAAGAAGAGACTGAGGCGTTAGTGCTTATGTTTTTACGATTTGTTCCTGATTCGTCATACTCCTAAATGGTCATATTCCTAATTCGATTCTTTCCTAACTGGTCACATTCCTAACTCGTCATTGTACAGGCAAATGAAAACGCGAATATGCGATTTTTTTTTATTTATTTCTTGTTAAAATATGTTCAGTCACATCAAGTTCAGTTTAACCTTAAGATTAAACTGAACTTAATGGCAAACACACTTTCTTCGCATTAAAATAACCAAGGCTTCTCCGCGTAGAAAATAATTCATTTAAAAATGTATACTAAGAAGGTTCTATTTAGCACATAAGATTTCTATAATAAGTTTGTGCAGTCAAATGTACATAGTATGACGAGTTAGGAATGTGACGAATCAGGAATATGACGAGTTAGGAATATGACCAATTAGGAATATGACGAGTTAGGAATATGACCAATTAGGAATATGAGGAATCAGGAACAAATCGTTTTTACTTTGAATGTATACTGTCCCCAGTCACTAGAGGAGGTGGAGCTGGTGGGAGCCCGCATGGGCGAGGCGGCGGCCACCCGCAGCCGCCGGCTGGCCGCCGCGTGCCGCTGGAAGGAGGCGCTGGCGGCGCTGGACGCCGTGGACCCGTGGTGCTGCGTGGAGGTGCGCGCCGCCTGCCTCGTCGAGCTCAAGAAGAGCTCTGAGCTGTTCGCGTTTGCACATACCCTGGTCGACGCCTACCCCACCGCTTGGACGTCGTGGTTCGCTGTCGGATGTTACTACTATCTGATAGGTACGGGTTACTTTAAGCAGGAGCTTGCCTACTAAATCCGTGGTGCTATGTGGAGGTGCGCGCTGCCTGCTTCGTCGAGCTCAAGAAGAGCTCCGAACTGTTCGCGTTTGCACACGCTGGTCGACGCCTACCCCACCGCGTGGACGTCGTGGTTCGCTGTCGGATGCTACTACTATCTGATAGATACGGTTGCTTGAAGCAGGAGCTTGTCTACTGGACCAGTGGTGCTGCGTGGAGGTTGCGCCTGTTCGCGTTTGCACACACGCTGGTCGACGCCTACTCCACCGCTTGAACGTCGTGGTTCGCTGTCGGATGTTACTACTATCTGATAGGTACGGGTTACTTGAAGCGCTAGTAGCGCTTGGCTACTCTTTCTTAACTGATCGACTAGGTTAAGCAGCGTTCTCTGCGAAGAGTTCTGCTTGTGCATTCATCATGCGTATCGCTAAGGAGTGGACTTTTCAAGGCAAGGGTGAACAGGTACCTTTTAGGTAAGAGTGCTACGCCTGTCGACCGCAACATCGCCTGAACCGCCCCGGCTACGCATGCTAAGGCAAATATAAATAGGTTTTAATTAGGCTGCAGCGGTCCTTGAATTCTCACAAAACCCCCTAGAAAAAAGCACTAACAGTGTCTGCCGATTATCCTAGTAACTTTTATAATTAATTGAGCAATGATTTGGTCGCGGATGGCGTCACGCTACCTCGTCTGTGTACTCTCAAGTGAGGCTGCCAGAATACACCGATAAATGCCTTTGCGTGATCCTATGTTTTTTGTTATTGATAATAATAATAAACTGTTTATAAAAAAATAAATAGGTAACATCATGGTATAGAGTAGCAGACAAGCAGACAGCCCGCCTTATGGCAAGCGGCTAACCTCGCCGATGGATGTTTGTAACTCTAGGGGCGTTACTGATGCGTTGCTAATCCCCAAGAACTATTATCTCACCCATCTTAAAAGATTGTGTACAATGTTAATACCTACCTATATGGCTATATATTTGTATAATAGTATGTATCGCATGTGACAGGTAAGAGCGAGTTCGCGCGGCGCTACCTCAGCAAGGCTAAGAGCCTGGAGCCGAGCGCGGGCTGCGTGTGGCTCGCCTACGGACACAGCTTCGCGGCGGACAACGAGCACGACCAGGCCATGGCGGCATACTTCAAGGTACCACCACATACACCATCAGCAGGGTATTATAGTATACCTAGTAATACTATTGTAAACAGGGGAAATTTAGAGCTAGCAGTGAAAATGATGTGATTACTTTTAAGAGATTTGTGTTGGAAAATAAACGCCATTACAGATCAACAGTGTGCACAG
The DNA here is from genome assembly GCA_931315375.2 of Opisthograptis luteolata. Taxonomy (NCBI): domain Eukaryota; kingdom Metazoa; phylum Arthropoda; class Insecta; order Lepidoptera; family Geometridae; genus Opisthograptis; species Opisthograptis luteolata. Next base: position 11,518,322 of record OV928042.1, read on the forward strand.
TGTCATCAGTTCGATGACAGGCTTGACTTTGACATTAGGAAAAAACTAAACAGTGTTACCCATAGAGTAAGAATTAACTCTATTAAAATTTTTAACAAATACCAAATCAGCCGAGTGCCAGCTGTCCCCGCGCACCGAGGGTGCCGTACAAACTGGTTTTGTTGTTGTTATAAAACTACAAATTTACGTTGTTGTCACTTTTTCCTTTAAATGTGCTGTAAGACTGCTTCATGCCATATTTCATCAACGGGAAGTACCAAGTGGTACCCCTATTTTTTTTTTTATAGGTTTTCATTCCCTAAAGTAGGCTAAAAAGTTTTTGGAGAACGAAGGCTGTAACTTGTAACTTCAAGAGAATGATGGTCGTAACTTAAAAAAAAGTTGCACATTAGTTTTTCAATGTATAAAATCATTTTTTTGCATTTTTCTTTCCAAGCCCCTTTGCTATGTATCCCGTAGATTAACATAATAATATATATATTTTCAGTTTTTTTTTACTAACATAATTTCAGAGAAAAATGCTTTTGATTAGCTTTAACTTTCAGCTTAATTTCGGAGTGGTTCTCTTAAGGATTTTCTCTGTCGTGAGTTCGTACTAGTAGCCATGTTGGCTTGTCCCCAGGCGTCTCAGCTGATGGCGGGCTGCCACCTGCCGCCGCTGTACGTGGCGGTGGAGTGCTCTCTCCTCAACAACGTGCCCATGTGCGAGAGGTTCCTGCTGCGCGCCGCCGCCGCGCACTCCACCGCGCAGGTACCGCACCCTGTATCATAGGATCCACCTTTGTGGGCCCGGTGGGCAACCCTAATGGGAAGGTTTTTGACAGCTGAAGAAACGTAGTTCTGAAGCCATGCATAGATGGCGCTGACGAGATATTTATTTATTCAAAAAAACTTATAGTCTAGTTTACACATATTCCCTAAGACTTGTAAAACTAGTTAAAAGAAAACATTATGGTGTTATGACTAAAAGCCACCCAAATAGGTCCTAACCTGTGCTTTTGATTTTTTCAGCTTTTGTTCAATGATAAATCAAAGGGATAGTCTGTACAAGGTCTTGTCCGAAGCGTCTTATATTTTGTAAACGTCTCCTTTGTAGAAATGCAACGTATCGATCGTGAGCGACTTGCATCGGGCCACAACCTTTTAGGCTAGAGTCGCGTATGACAACCAGGTGCCGTTATGCACATCAATGTAATCGGCGTGCTGCGATACTGAGAGGCGCGCTTGTGTCCCCCCAGTGCGGGTCGGAGAGCGTGCTGGATGCGGGTGCAGCAGCGCGCGGCGGCTGGGAGCGCGTGGCGGCGCTGGTGACGTCAGCGCACGTGGCGCACGAGGCGGGCGCCGCGGCGCACGCGGCCGGCGACACGGCCGCCGCGCGCAACCTGTGGCGCATCGCGCTCGACATCGCGGCGCGCGACACCGACGGCGACGTGAGTACTGCAGCCGCACGTGGCGGCGCGGGTGACGTCAGCGCACGTGGCGCACGAGGCGGGCGCCGCGGCGCACGCGGCCGGCGACACGGCCGCCGCGCGCAACCTGTGGCGCATCGCGCTCGACATCGCGGCGCGCGACACCGACGGCGACGTGAGTACTGCAGCCGCACGTGGCGGCGCGGGTGACGTCAGCGCACGTGGCGCACGAGGCGGGCGCCGCGGCGCACGCGGCCGGCGACACGGCCGCCGCGCGCAACCTGTGGCGCATCGCGCTCGACATCGCGGCGCGCGACACCGACGGCGACGTGAGTACTGCAGCCGCACGTGGCGGCGCGGGTGACGTCAGCGCACGTGGCGCACGAGGCGGGCGCCGCGGCGCACGCGGCCGGCGACACGGCCGCCGCGCGCAACCTGTGGCGCATCGCGCTCGACATCGCGGCGCGCGACACCGACGGCGACGTGAGTACTGCAGCCGCACGTGGCGGCGCGGGTGACGTCAGCGCACGTGGCGCACGAGGCGGGCGCCGCGGCGCACGCGGCCGGCGACACGGCCGCCGCGCGCAACCTGTGGCGCATCGCGCTCGACATCGCGGCGCGCGACACCGACGGCGACGTGAGTACTGCAGCCGCACGTGGCGGCGCGGGTGACGTCAGCGCACGTGGCGCACGAGGCGGGCGCCGCGGCGCACGCGGCCGGCGACACGGCCGCCGCGCGCAACCTGTGGCGCATCGCGCTCGACATCGCGGCGCGCGACACCGACGGCGACGTGAGTACTGCAGCCGCACGTGGCGGCGCGGGTGACGTCAGCGCACGTGGCGCACGAGGCGGGCGCCGCGGCGCACGCGGCCGGCGACACGGCCGCCGCGCGCAACCTGTGGCGCATCGCGCTCGACATCGCGGCGCGCGACACCGACGGCGACGTGAGTACTGCAGCCGCACGTGGCGGCGCGGGTGACGTCAGCGCACGTGGCGCACGAGGCGGGCGCCGCGGCGCACGCGGCCGGCGACACGGCCGCCGCGCGCAACCTGTGGCGCATCGCGCTCGACATCGCGGCGCGCGACACCGACGGCGACGTGAGTACTGCAGCCGCACGTGGCGGCGCGGGTGACGTCAGCGCACGTGGCGCACGAGGCGGGCGCCGCGGCGCACGCGGCCGGCGACACGGCCGCCGCGCGCAACCTGTGGCGCATCGCGCTCGACATCGCGGCGCGCGACACCGACGGCGACGTGAGTACTGCAGCCGCACGTGGCGGCGCGGGTGACGTCAGCGCACGTGGCGCACGAGGCGGGCGCCGCGGCGCACGCGGCCGGCGACACGGCCGCCGCGCGCAACCTGTGGCGCATCGCGCTCGACATCGCGGCGCGCGACACCGACGGCGACGTGAGTACTGCAGCCGCACGTGGCGGCGCGGGTGACGTCAGCGCACGTGGCGCACGAGGCGGGCGCCGCGGCGCACGCGGCCGGCGACACGGCCGCCGCGCGCAACCTGTGGCGCATCGCGCTCGACATCGCGGCGCGCGACACCGACGGCGACGTGAGTACTGCAGCCGCACGTGGCGGCGCGGGTGACGTCAGCGCACGTGGCGCACGAGGCGGGCGCCGCGGCGCACGCGGCCGGCGACACGGCCGCCGCGCGCAACCTGTGGCGCATCGCGCTCGACATCGCGGCGCGCGACACCGACGGCGACGTGAGTACTGCAGCCGCACGTGGCGGCGCGGGTGACGTCAGCGCACGTGGCGCACGAGGCGGGCGCCGCGGCGCACGCGGCCGGCGACACGGCCGCCGCGCGCAACCTGTGGCGCATCGCGCTCGACATCGCGGCGCGCGACACCGACGGCGACGTGAGTACTGCAGCCGCAAGGACGACACGTTGAATCCGCAGAGTCTACACGCGCAGCAACGCACTCGTGTTGCAATGGCGAGTAGGCAAGCTCCGTTTCAATAACCTACTAATTATAAATGATTGTAATACCCTCCCCTCCCCGCAGCTGAGCCCGTGCTGGGCGGCGACGCTGGACGCGCTGGGGCACGCGACGCGCGCGCTGGGGCGGCCGCGGGAGGCGCTGGAGTGGCACGAGCGGGCGCTGGCGCTGCGCCCCGGCCGCGCCTCCACCTACGCGGCCATGGGGCTCTGCCTCGCGCTCCTAGGTCGGTACTAGTGTGTATGTGGCCCCGCTGCGCCCCGGCCGCGCCTCCACCTACGCGGCCATGGGGCTCTGCCTCGCGCTCCTAGGTCGGTACTAGTGTGTATGTGGCCCCGCTGCGCCCCGGCCGCGCCTCCACCTACGCGGCCATGGGGCTCTGCCTCGCGCTCCTAGGTCGGTACTAGTGTGTATGTGGCCCCGCTGCGCCCCGGCCGCGCCTCCACCTACGCGGCCATGGGGCTCTGCCTCGCGCTCCTAGGTCGGTACTAGTGTGTATGTGGCCCCGCTGCGCCCCGGCCGCGCCTCCACCTACGCGGCCATGGGGCTCTGCCTCGCGCTCCTAGGTCGGTATCTAAGATACCCTTGACGGCAAAAAAATGTTTTTCTTGCTTGATCAACTGGTGCTGTCTGGGTTTTGTTTCATACACGACACGATTCCCCCTCTCCCCAACGTGACTAATCGCGCTCCTCCCTATTTGAGCCCAACGTGATTATCTTTTAAGTAATAACATTTGCTTTTTGTAACTTTTTTGACTCAAATGTCCTTGTATCTGGTAGGCAAGGAGATAGAGGCGGCGGACGCGCTACACACGGCGCTCGCGAAGGACCCGGACGACGTGGTGTCCCTCGCGCTGCTGGACGCGATCGTGGACAGGCTGGACGCCGTCCTCACAGGTCGGTACCGAGTAGGACGCGGCGCACAACGAACATCCCTAGCCATTCCACCTATAATGCATGCTAATTATTTTTTTTATAAATTTTTGAAGCTTTTTTTTTCAATTTATTTCTGGAAATTCACATTACGGCTATAAACGAACATACACAGGCTTACACAACGATCATGGATATAGTGAAAGTTTAATTACAGTTTTTTTTGCACGACACGTTTGGTTTAACCGTTCTATAAGCTGATACTGCTTTCGATCCACCATCAACATCTCATGTAACCATGTAATGAATAAGCTACCGTTCTATTTTCCATGTAAAATGAAATTTTAATAAAGTTATCTCCTGAAACGGAGGTGGGCAGAGAGGAGTAAAGTCTTGTAAAAGTTTTAAGCAATAGGATTTTATGATTGATTTGATTGAAGCGGAGAGGAGAGGTCTGTTGAATAGACTGTAAGGGAGCGTACCGCTCCCCTCCTCTCCGCCCATCTCCGATTTGGTACATAATGGCCCTTAATCTTTTTACCTGCCGCATAGTTGATCGACACCAGTAAGTCTATTTTTTCTCATATTTTTGTTATATGGTAATTTGTATACGTGAAACCATTTCACCTATTGCCCATTGACACATTTATTTAAGCGTTCGTTCATTATAGTTTTTTTTACCGCCCGCATTTGACCGCAATCTCGTCTGATGTTAAGTGATGATGCGGTCGACGGCGTAGCACGCATGCCTAGAAGGTGCCTATTCACTCTCGCCCTGAAGATCTCTTAACTATAGCGGTTGCAAAATTCAGACCCTGGCAAGGAGTTCCACTCCTTAGCGGTACGCATGATGAATGCAGAAGCGAAACTTTTCGGAATTTTCCCCATACATCGACAAATAATAATGCATGTTAGAGTTAAGTTGTTACATAAATGTTAGTTGTTAAGGACTTCCCCTAAAGAATGACTTTGAGAGCTTCAAAAACAAGAAAGATAGTATGATCTTAAGGAGTATATTCCCCTACAACGCACTGGGAATGAGAGGCTTTCCCATTGCTGGTGTTGCAGAGTTCCCATAGACATCAGGGCAGAGGTCCAGACGGACCACCTGCTTGTTTCTACCTCTCAAATGTAGGTTACCTCCTTGTTATCGCCTCGTTACATGTGCCAAGTCTTAGTAAGAATAAAAACGTTCTATTTCAGAAGAAGAAATCCCTCAGTTCCCGTTCCCCGATGTCAACATATCGCTCCCGCCGCCGGCGACGCCCGCCCCCGCGGCCGCCGACAACACCATCGTGTCTGATATGAGCATGAGCTTCGACTGAACCACTAATACGTGATGCGAGGCGACCGGCCTGTACAAACAGACAAGGCTACATACCGCATTTACGTATTAAACAAGGCCAAAACGTAGAATTTAGTGTTGTCGATCGATAGTCTATCGATAGCCAAACAATCGCAACACTATCGGTAGGACCATCGATAGTATCGATAGCTCAAACGAGGTAATACTATTGAGTGAGTGCAACACTATTAATAGTATCGATATCGATAGTTTTGTTGTTCGCGAAGAATAAACTATCCATAGTATTGATTATCTTAACTATTGATACTCTAACGCCCGAAATTAATCATATATGTCATTTTAGTCTTGACATATTACTACTAAAATGACATATTATGACTTAACATATCGATCCAAAACCGCGGATAACGGATCAGGATCGATTATTAATTTCGGGCGTTAGAGTATCAATAGTTAACCAGTTTATAATGGTATTGTTTACAATATTCAGGTTTAACTAAATATTGCAAATTGGCAGACTATCGAAAGTCTAAAATAATCGATCAATCGATAGTTTTTTATTTACGAGCAACAATACTATCTATAGTATTGCACTTATTCGATAGTGTTGCCTCGTTTTAAGCTATAGCTATAGTATCGATAGCTCGGCAACACTAGTAGAAGTGTGAAACTAATTACATTTATCTCGACTCTAGTGTCATAAGGTCGAATATGTCGAACATCCGACGAAATCAAAATGTACAATTACAAAATGTGGAACAAGGTTCCTTCATAACTCTTTCCGCAGTGCTACAAACTGCAGTCTTTCAAGATGGGTGTGAAGGGTTCATAACGGTCGGCAACGCTCTTGTTGCAAATGTCTATGGGCGACGGTGACCGCTCACCATCAGTCGGGCAGTCCGCTTGTTTGCCATTCTATTAAATTTGTCTGCCACTATTAAAAAAGACTTTATTTACATAAGGGTATAGAGTATTTATGTAGTTTTTTTTTCTGCCAAGTTGGCCCTGGTAGTTCTATCTCTGTTCGTTGCAAAGATGCACGGCAGCACTACGTCAGATACGAAGTGCTCATCAAAATTCCTGGAAGCTTAATTATTTTTTTATTGACTTGCTTCTTTATACAACAGAAAACGATATCTCTGACAGTTATGTAATTACTATCAGATTTCTGCAGCATTTTTTCTTTCAAGTCGTAAGAACGCACAACCCACCTTATGGCACTAGAGTAGAGATGTATTTTAGTTATTCAACCGGCAAGCAGTAGTGTGCAAACATTACTGTTTCAAGAATGAATGGAAATGTTTCCATTGAAATTACAGGGCATAGAGATTTAACATCTTCCGTCTCAGGATGACCTGCTCAGTGCATTACCGCGCAGGATTGTGAATTGTTGAAGTTAAAAATTCAGGGTTGCACTAAACTGTAAGGGTGAAACCAAACAAGCGTAACATTGTGAGTCGCAGAATTTCGGTAGCATACATTCTGCTGCATTCGGTTTCATACAAAAAGGCAGTTGGTGCCACACGACGACGCAAAATGAGTTGTCTGCCGACTCAATGCGCGTTAACTCGACCGAATTTCGATGGTGGTGAGGGGCAAATAAAGTATGAAACTGTCCACATATCGGCCTCTGACTATTGACTGGGTTTACCCAGATTATTTTTCTGGCCTCCTCTTTGTAAATACACAATATTTTTAATGGATCCATCGTGCTCGACGACACGAACAGCCCGTACCAACGCTCAATACTGAATAAATAAATTCAGTTCGTCTGGCAACAACAGAAATTCAGTTAAATGTAAAGTGTGACCGAAAATATGCGACTCACGACTCGCAGATTACGCTAGTTTGGTTTCACCCTTATGAGCAAGCGTGACCGACCGTACTTGTCTTATTCGTTTAATGTAAATAGGAATAGAATAATTGAAGTTGCGCATAAATCGATAATATCACGCATTGAATGCTCCCTCTAGTCCTACGCTTGTTTGGTGAAAACCTACCTTCAGGGTGACAAATCAACATCGAGCTATGCTGCGCTGTACTATGTTTGGTCAACTCGCTCGTCTAATATTTTAATGAGGATTCAAACAAATCATGCTGTGCTGCGCTGTGTGAGGCTTCGCTCTGTTTAAAAACGCAGCAGTCTCGAGCGAGGCGCGCTACCCGCCGTGTTTGCCGAACTCTGCTATGTTTTTTTTATGGAGAGATATACGACTACACGAGCTGCTGATTACTTTTATACTGAGCTAAGCAAAGCGCAGCACAGCCTGTTGTTGATTGTTAAAAAAAAAAGTAGGTTAAGAAACAGCGCAGCATAGCTCGATGTTGATTTGTCACTTAATAGGAATATCGATTGCAACTAAGGGCTCCCACACAAAACTGCGATGCGATGATCAGTACCCCTACCTAGTACAGGTTTTGATAGTTTACAAAAACTAAGTTTTCGTTTCCATCCATACATATTTTTTTCAGCGAATCTTACCGAGACTTGGAGGAACTGAAATCGTTAATACGGGTTACTTTAAATCGTTATAATCATATTCCAACAATGATATTGAGCTACTTTTTGAATTTAAGCAGATCGAGTTGCCACTGACAAGTCGGCGGTGGTAAACGTCGACGTTTACGAAAACTTTTATAGTTTTCAAAACTTGTACTAGGGGTACAGATCGGAAGTTCTCGTGGTGCATTCGTGCGAGCTCGCAGATATCTGCGATGCGAATTCGTAGTTTTGTGTGAGAGCCCTAACGTAAAACAAATAGAAACAAGGCAGTTTGCTTCGATTTGTTACGGAACAATGTAAATACAGACTATGTCCGAAATTAATCCATCTACCTATATAAGCACTTGTACTATCACGAATAAAAGCAACTTATGTATAAATTAATTCGCAAGTTTTTATCCCATACCCGTAATATAGAAGTGTTGCAAGTAGGAAAAAAGTCTACTTATTCGATATTCTGCTATATTATATTCAGTTTCATTATTTTATGTTCCCACTACTGAAACTTTCAATGCAAAAAAAATTTGATTCGTAGGGGAAATCGAACCCCGACCACACTTAGCTGACGGCTGTTCACCCCAATGTGCCACTTCGGTTATCAATCAGTTGTGTACTACCTGCTTAACATTTAACTCTTTAAGTTCCGCGCGTCGCGTAATACGACACCGCGCAATGACCCGCGTGCCCTTGAGTTCTCAAGTGGCGGCACTTGACCCCAATGACCCCAAACGCTTATTAGTCTCTGAGAGCTGTTTGTTTATGTTTTGCTTTGTTCCAGGTACTATTCTTGGAAGCTAGTGAACTACTTGTTCTGTAGAAATATAAACAAAAACATATGAATGTTTATTTAGTTTATAACAGCCCATTGTTTCGAAGGTACTTTGAAATAACTGCCGTTTTGTCAATAAATAATAATAAAATAAAAAACAAAATTTTTGTTTCATTTTTTTTATACCATTTCATTTAGTATAATATGGTTTTTAATTTTGGTAATATAAAAATTTTCATGTTTTCATACTAATAATTCGACATTTTCACTCGCAAACATTCGACTAAGAACCCCCCGCGCGCCCGCCGCGCGCCCGCCGTAAGTCGATTTTTATGATTTATTTGTGAATGTATTTTAGCGTGTTACTAAGATTTGTTTATACCCTCATGTAGATACAACATTCAAAAACAAGAATAGTATGTTTTACTTACCCACACAAGCAAAATATTTCATGTAAAACAGCAAAATGTCTCTGTAGGTAGATACAATTCCACAAAAACTATAAAATTTGGCCTTTTTCCAAAAAAATCGAAAAAAATATTTAAAATCGTCACTTTTCGGTAAACTAAGTCATTTCTCAATAACAATGAAGCTCTAAACTCATTGAAATGAACACAAATGCACCTTTCCGAACAAAAAATATGTTTACGACCGCTTACAAGGCCATTCGTTTTTTATGTACGGCGGAACACAGACAATGTGAACTTCGAGAGACGATATTTTTTTATTTTTCTCCGAAACCTTGCGACTACAGACTTTTAAAACAACCATTTGTTCATTCACAATCGATTAAAATAGAGTTGCCAAAGAGAATGAAACACTATGAACTTTCTTATAAGACGAAATTCTTATAAGAATACCGAGCGCCTCTTATGAGGCGGTCGGTAATCTACGGACTTTTTGACAGCGCCTCTTAAGAGGCGCTCCGGTACTCAAAGGGGGTACGGGAAAAAGAAAAAAACCAAATTCATTTGCATCTTTATTTTGCAATTATGTAAATATAATCAAATAAACAAGCTTTTTCGTTAAAATCAACATTTCATATTTTTGAATTTTGAAACCCTTGTAAAATACATTTAAAAGCGTATTAAAACGTTTTAAAATGATAACGATCGCCTGCGCGACTAAAATACTAAAGGCATTTTTAAAACTTTAAAAATCACTAACCTCTAATAGGCACGATATAAACACTAAATATTAGTGGATACGCGGATGGCGTATCAAGAAAACGATTGTTATATAACAGGGTCTTACAATATACGTCAACGTACAATTTACGTGGTTAACAATTTTATAATTATAAACGTATTCGTATACGATCAAATCTTGGAGTTAACATTAATTTATAAGTAGAAAAATAGTCGTAGATATTACAAATATTCACATCACGAGGTTCTTTCTAGTTAACGTTGTAATCGTGAATATAATCACTAGTAAGTACTTATTACATGTGAATATTAGTGATATCTTATAGTGGCAACTCCAATTTGAGTTGCCAACTTTAATTATTAATAGCAAAAAAAATTTATAAATTCTACAGAGATCATTGCACAAAGGGCTGATATTTAACGTGCATACAAGCTTCACAAGTTAAAACTGGACTATTATTTAAATAATAAATGTTAAAAATCAGATTATCGCGCACTAAAAGACCCACAAATGTTACGGCCAGTCTGGACCAACGAACCTTGCAACAACAATATGGGCACTTCTCTTGCCTGGTCCATTAGTGCGCGGAGCTTGTATGCAAATCGAACATCAGGTCAAAAATCAACCTTACGCGTAAGTAAATAAGAGCTAAATGCTGGCGAAGCGCCCAACTTAATAGCGTCGTCAACACTTGTGGTTAGAGGCAGCTTGCGGCGGCCAGGCGGCGTCCGCGCGCTCGTCGGCCGCGCCCGCCTCCGCGTCGCTGGCGCCGCTCGCGCTGGTCGTCGGGGAGGGGGTGCCTGGGGGGGTACAAACCAAAAAATAAGACCAAAATCACGGAAGTCTTTAAACATAGTACGAAATCAACCCAGCAATTCTGAAGGCTCGGTAGTACTCCGAAAATAACCAGCAATCTTATTCGCGAACGCTCGGATATCCACTTACCGCAAGGATTCGGAATGTTTCGTAGCTTCTTTCTTTGTAATGGCATAAGAACGAGACTGTTCCGTTGGTATCCAAATCATTTCGAAATGTTTGTGAATAGACCTGCAAGAAATCTCTATTATGGACAAGACTGGACCATAAAACTTTCAGATGATGCCATCCATGAAAAACTTATCAGACTAAAAAGTAGCCCAGGAATACCTAAAAATCATCCAAACATAACGGCTTACCATCGCTGGGGCTGGGCTGAGCGTAGGTCCCGTTGTACCCACCGTCTATGTGCGGGGGGGAGCGGCGCGCGGGGGGGTGGTGCCCGTTGTGCGCGGGGGCGGGGGGGCAGCTCTTGGAGTTGCGCATGAGGGGCTTGTGCGCCTCCGTAGAGTGCTGCCACGACCAGCACGAGCGGCAGAAATACCTGGAGGAGATTAAGTGTTACACAAAGTTGCTTTGACTAGTAAAAAGTTTATTGTAAACGTTAACCGGGATGAACAAAAAACCCAAACCCCCGTACGGAACCAAAGATTAAACTGGTCGACTATTGTGGCTGTCCGGACTGGCCATAAGCTAGATTGGGTATATGCCTGGTGGGCCAGCCAACGGTCTAGCTTTATCGATGGGCAATAGATTGTTTGCCACTTTAAGTATCAAGCCCCAGACCGGGCTTGCATCAGGGTAGAATTATTAGACTAAAGGTCAATCAAAATCATGCTTTTAAAATATGGTCGGAACAATGAATTGCAATGGAACAACTATGAAATATGAAGCAAATTTAAACTTCTTACCCAAAGCACATGGGCTCACGGCAGAAGTACGGCCCCTGCTGCAGGTTGCACACCGAGCACATCGAGTCCTCCAGGTACGGATCCACCTGCACCTGCAACAACCCAGGAGTTATGTGAAACTATTACATAGTTGGTTAAGAAAATTTAATGTACAAGGACCTAATGATTAAGTACAGTAACCACCCTAATGTGCAAGAGAAATGTTAGCAAGAAAAACATGGAAGTAAAAGATTATCTGGACCGAAAGATGCATTTGCTATTGCCACGGAAGTGAAACTGATTTCAGCTGCACCTTTTTGGAGACTTTTCTATTTCCTTTGGTACCGTTTTGGGCGCCAACTTAAAATGCAAGGGCAGGATTAGTTCGAGTCACATTTCTATTTCCTTTGGTACCGTGTTGGGCGCCAACTTAAAATACAAGGGCAAGACTAGGGAAAGGTTTATCAAATGCGCTTACCTTTTTAGTGAACTTGTCCGTATGTATCTCGATGTAGGCGGCGGAGATGGCTCGCACGTACGAGCGCACGTTGTTGAACGTGACGCGGCCGGACCCGATCGGGTATTTGTGTTTGTCAGTGTCGATACCTGCGGGCGAAGTAGTCATAATTTCAGGTTTTGCCATGTAGCTGTATTGGAATGGTAGACGTACCTACATCAATAACTTTGTGAAATGAGTCATTGTTTAACAGACTCGCAGAAGAATGCTTGTGTCACTGAATGGGCTTATCGCGTCAGACAACAGCTTTACCATTTCCGAAAGGCGGAAAATCACTTTAAAGAATCACTTTTTGTAGAATAGACCACGATCTAACAGAACTACGCAAGACATCTGGAAGCAAATGGGGGAGATCTTTGCCCAGCTGTGGTAAAAATATAAGTAAAAAAAACGACGAAAGAAAACTATGTTAGGGAGAGCCCTAAGCACTTGGGTTTATCGTGCGAAACAGCTTTACCAATTGAGCCCCTTTAAACTTTACCCCACAAAAACCAAACTACATAATTCCAAATGAAAGGGAACCGTAATGCTGACTACGTAACAAAATTCAGCTTAGTGTTCGAAATGCTAATAGTCCACCGAGAAAAGAAAGAGCCCTAGGACATGGTAAAGTGTATAAAATACAGTAATACGTACCTGCGTACACGACGCCCGAGAAGAGATCGTTCATGATCATCGCGAGCGCGGCGGCGGACAGCATCCCGTGCAGCGCGCCCACGAACACGGTGCGCGCCGCCTCCAGCCGCGCCGACCGGACCATCACCCAGTTGGAGTCGCACACCGCCCAAGGGATCACCTGCACCTGCGCACACGCACTCACTGACATCCGACGTTTTCATCTCGATGTGAGACGGTTTGAGCAAAATACAGTCTTGACTGAACTTTAGTCTTTAACGGAATGTCATGGTCGAGATTAATTTAGCTTTATCGAGAATTTGGTCGCGGCCAGCTAGGTTTTATCAACGACAAAAGTCTGAACTATAACAAATTTTCAGATTACCTTCATCTTAAACGCAAGTCTTTAGCTGCATCATCAATTAACATCTTGAGTTGTGGTCAACACTTGAAGTTATAGAGAAACCAAACATATCTGATCTAAAAAATTTTTTTTAAAATCTAGCATGATTAGCTACTTTTATGTAAAGACTAGGTAATACGTGATATGGCTAAATGGGTTTAACAAGAAATTTCAAGTAAAACTTTTGCGGCGACTCGATTAAACAATGTACGAGATCTACTCCCATGCCATTGTCCGACTACATGCATGAAGAGACTTGACGCTAATAAATCTCAACAAATCTGAGGATCACTAAGTCCCAAAATACATATTTGTAACTGAATTACAAAGGAAACAAAGCAGTTTAAGGTACTAGGGCGCCATGGCTCACCTCCTTAGGGCGCGTGCGGCGCGAGTGCAGCCGGTAGTACCAGGCGGCGCGCTCGCGGCGGCAGGCGCCCAGCAGCGCCCGCACCCGCCGCTCCGACTCCAGTGTCACGTAGGCAAACCCGCGGGGCAGCCCGCCCACCTCGCGCCCCGGCCACTCCACGCTGCGAAACCAGAACACCTTTATACGTTAGATCAGAACAGGACTGGTACACTGCAATCCCAATCTAGGCTGTGGAACTTTCCTTTTTGTATTATTACTAGAGTTTGGTCACAATTTAAGAGACGTTAAACAAAGATGTCGGCGGCGGCGCCACGCTACCTAGACAAAAAACAGCCTTCCAAGGGTTCCGAACGCCTAAGTCCTTAGCAACACATTAATTTATGGATAAATTACTCTAGCCAAGCGGTAACGCGGCCCCGCACCTATAACTAAGTTATGTTCTAATTTACCATCGCACAAAACGGTAAAAGAAAACATAGCGAGGAAACACGTCCAAGAACCATAACGTTCAAGGGCGTGCATGCGACATCTACCAACCCGCACTGGCCCAGCGTGGAACGACCCATACTCTCAAAGAAGGCCAGAGCACCAGCAGTGTGATGGTAATAGGTTAATGATGACCAGAGTTCAGAGAATGTCAGCTTTACACAGCGAATGGCTAGCAAACAATCGGAAAAAACACTGCGAAAGAATACAGCCAAGATGATACTGACCGCACTGGCTGGAAGTGCCTGAGCGCGTGAGTGAGTGCGTCCTCGGTGATGTCCCAGGGCAGGCCGCCCAGGAACAGCTTGGAGCTCCAGCCGCCCTCCGGGTCCGCCTCGCGCGCCGGCAGCTGCCCGCTCCACCGTAGCGCGGGGCAGCCGTTGCGTCCGGAGGAAACCACACCACCTGCAAACGGAGACACTTTCATTTTCTACCTCTATTCAAGCAATGGATCCCCAACTAACAATATCATTCGGTTTTGTGTGAAGCCCCCCCTAGTCTCGCAGGTTCTACCGTCTAGGAAGCTACTGCTCAAATGTCCCTAAACGCTCTCTAACCAACTCCGTAACGCAAGTTTGTAAACTTATATATTCCCGCAATTTAAAGTATTTTATCTTTTTGAGTAGAAAAAAAACGAGTAAATTTTGGAGGGATTGTTTACTAGGTTTAGGTTACCTACGCTCCTACGAAATCGGTCTAGTGGAGGGCCTTCACAAGTGTCAAGAGATTTAAAAGTAGCAACATCGTAAAGCAGAGCGATGTAAATGGTAAACAGTCGTTTATCTCTATTGTGAAGCTCAAAAGGAGGAACTATAATCAGCAGAACATCTTCCAGCTGATGAGGTTTCAGTAAGTTTAACCCACACTTAAAGTTTGAAGCTTAAGTTAAATATAAGGAGGTACTTACAGAATGATGAGCGGCGTGTCAGCATGTCGGCGCGACTGTTCTCGTCACGCGTTTGCATGTTGCACTGCTCTGAGAGCCAAACGGGCTCGCCCTATATGAAAAGAGTAGATTATTAGGAGCCCTTATCCTTGAGGCTGGCTGCCTCGCATGCACATTTTAACAGTAGAAAAGAAAAATTTATTTAATAAAATAAGGTACAAGGGGTTGATTTTGTAATAGTTATCGGTTCGAGAGCTTACCTAATCTATATGAAAATCAATTGCTTTTCGTTAGTCTCGCTAAAACTCAACGGTTTGACCAATATGTTTTATTGTTTGGTTTAGTAAAAAAAATGTATCGCATCTATTTCCCAACGTAATAACAAAGTTGCATGCATTATTACTCTGAACTAACGAGGATTAATATGCTAATCACTACACTAATGGGTGCAAAAGCTAATACATATAACTAAGGCCAGAATGACGCTGAAGTGATAATCACCATTTCAGCACAGATTTGAGTCATTCTACACAAACCGTCACTCTAACAGTACGCATGTAGTGATCAACACAAGTAATTTTAGAATACTGCCCTTAGTGAAGAAGATTTAATATCTTTTGCCACTCACCGCGGTGTCGTAAGTAATGGCCGGTGGCGGGGACGTGGGGAGCCCGGGGCCGGGGCCCGCACCCGGCAGGGTCAGGGCCTTCTGAAACAATTGCACACTGATCACGCTAAACATTCGATCTAGAGTCACCTGATATCAAGCGACTGTGGTTGAAGATGGCTCCAAGCTACTCCGAATTTGAGAACTGGGTCGTAAGTGAGGCTGCTGGCAGACAATACTCTGCTATCAATCCATGGTTTCATCACGATGTTTTCCTTCACTGAAAGAATGCCGATTGCATAATTCGAACCTTCGATGTCATTACTACTGCTATAAAATGTCACGGCCAACATATTCCTATTTAGACGAAAAAAATAACGCGGTAACTTAAAAAAATACACTTGTTATTGGGCAAAGCAAGCTGGTACTTACCAAGGAGGAGACAAGATCCTGCATCCCGTGATCAGTACCATTGTCTTCCACGTTGTTCCACGAGCTGCCCGGGTGCGCAGTCTCGCTGCAACAATATTACGGATATTAGACAATCAGTCCATTATGTTCAAAATACTTCAAACGGCGTGTACAATAGGCCTTGTCCCCGAAAAACGTGTTTATTTATTTATAATGCACACCAACATAAACAATATAACATCAATTTACAAAGATCACGCTATAGTCAGCTCAAAAAAATAAAATTAATAGCCCTTAGTGAAAACGGTTATCTAAGCTGTGGTGATCGAATTGTAACACGAGCGTCTTAAAACGAGCATAAGACCGTTCGAATCCAATCTTGGCCTCAAACCTTTATTCGGATTTTTCATCGCTCAAACCATGAAGGAAAACATCGGGAAGAACCCGGCATGTCTAAGCAAAATATTTTCAAAACACGTTAATATACCGAGCCGCACTGAGCCAGCGTGGCACAGATTGGCCCATACTCTCTGAAAGAATGCCTATGTCCCGGCAGTGGGAACGTAAGAGTTCTTACCTATAGCTAGCGAAGGCCCTGGGGTGGCGCGGCGGGAAGCAATGGGGTGGTACCAGCGCCCGCGCAGTTTGCGCAGCCTCCGGGCTGCCAGGATTCTCCCACGACCAGTCCTAGTAACAGACAGGGATGAGAAACTCAAAAACAAACCCATAGAAATTTAAAAAAAATTACCGTCATTTAATAAGTGGCTTTGAGCAACAATGCCGAGCATGTGAAAAAAAAAACATTCAAAATATTTTCTTCATCAATAGACCTACTTATTCAATAAATTCCCCTGCGGCAGTGCTTTCTTAAGTAAAGGAAGTAGCAGGAATCAAACCCGCACTCAATGCGGCCGAAACTATTCAACGAATATGCCAAGTATGTAAAGTATTATTTTCAAGAGTTTTAGGTCCTATAGGCTCGAGATTTCCTCTGATAATAATCTACAATCAGATTCGGATCGAACATTTCAACTACAGACTGATCAAGATCAAAGCCATTCGGAAAATAACTTCTGAAAATTATTTCGCTCCAGTCGAACGTATGATTAAAGCGAGTAGAGGAATTGAATTGTTATCTTTCAATAGCATGTAAGGAAATTGCGAAAGACCAGTAGTAGTAGTTGATTTAAAAAACTACGACGTATAAAATTAAAGCTAACTTCTATGCAAGCTGTTGAATTTAAAAAATAAACCTAGGTACCGACGAAAAGTCCAGATGTTCTCGTAAGCTACTGTGACAAGGTAAACATTCTAAACTAGGCCTATCCATTCACAATCAAAACAAACTGTCTAAACAAAAGCACTCCAAAGTCAAGAGGCATGAAAAAAGCATGTCTGTATCCAAAAAGCTACTCTAGCCGGGCGATTAACCGCGTAGCCTTGGCATGGCCTACAAATATTAAATCGCAGCGCATGCCAATACCACGCGCCAGCCGCTGCCAAGTGCGCGATTGCATCCCTGCCCCTGCACCCCACGCGAGACTAGACAACTTGAGCTATTAAGTTTCAGGATTAAATTAAGAAACGCTGTTTCGGTAGTGCTTAAATTGATGGATGAGGGTACTTTGCTAAATTAGGAGAGTAATGTAGTCTCGGGATAATGGACGCTGTATACGGATCCGCTTGCCAAATTTATAGAAAAATGTCGAAGATAATGTGGGTAGTTATAAAAACGCAACGTTACGAAAGAACACGGGTTCTAACAACTTAAGTGGGTAGTTGCGCCTACGTATGTCTAAAAAGCTATCTGACCAGCAAAATTGGCTCCGCAAAAGTAGGAACACATTCCATAAGCAATAGAGAGGCTATGATGCTGGATCCAACAGCTATAGAAGCTAATGCAAGGGCAGTAAGCCTTGCGTCCGCCGCCACTTGGCACGGGCGCGCCATTATATCGCGGCGCTGGCACATCTTGCTCGACATTAACTGCCATCAAACCGGATGTCGTATGGTACATTATGAACGGACAATAAAACCTACTAGAGCATTGTGCTTAAAATTTGATTTAAGTGCCGCGTTGGCTCCGGATCGCAATACAAATACGCAGATATTATAAGGGGCATTGTTGGCGCCCAACGTGGGGCGATGGTTAGGTACATAACTGTTTGAGCTTGAGAATACGATATGCTTTCAAAATTAAATACGTCGTAACTGGGGGCAAATATTCCTTCTACTTAAATTCGCACAGAATACATTTAAAATAGTTAAGCATTCAAGAGCTAGACAGACTACCCTCCGACAAAAATTATAGTGAAAAATTATACCCTCAAAAAAAATGAGGGTACTTTTGGGCTTTAAGTAGATACATCGTCGAACAAGAAACGAAATGGATAGGTACTTACATTTCTAGCAACGGCGGCCGCTCCGACGGGCTCGTTGAGCATCGTGTCCAAGCCGAGGATTTCAGCGATGGACCGGCAGGGCCTAGAAGGCGCCTCGTTGGGGCCGCCGCCCCCGCGACTATCCTGTGTAAGCACGCATAACATTAAAACTATACATTTCTCTTTGCAACCTACGTAGGGTTTTACTTGTGAGAGTATTAGCTCATATCGGACTTCCAGATTTCGTAAGAGTAAAAATGAACAGCTTAAAAAAACAAAAAAAATAGCTAACAGGTAATTTTAAAGTAATTTCACCTAAGCAGCAGGATTTAAGAACGGATGCAGTTATACCAAAAAAATAAAGAACTTACCTGATGTAGCAACGGCATAGATGCCGCGGAAAGTTTTTCGTAAGTTCCGAAGTCGGTGGCTAAACGAGCAGAGTTCCGTCCTGAGGTGTGATCGCGTCGGCGGCACACGAACGACTGAGGTTAGCACCCTGTGCCGCGATGCAAGAAGCCGCTTCCTCCCCTCTACCGATTCTCCAATCAGAGGCGGGTGGCAAGCCACGCCCACTTGTTACCTCTGTTTAGACTTTTGCCGGAAAACGTTTTTGAAAATGCAAGAAATGCACACGTAAATTATAGTCTTACTTTTAAACCCCTAATTACTTGTTTTTAATAAATTAACTATCATTTTTCATTTATAAGTGATAAAATTTGTCGCACCTTGAAATGTTGACAGTCGGCGAACGATAGATGGCGTTATACCAAATATAGAAAAAAGACTTTTTTCTTTTTCCACACTTTGGAAATGCAAGAAAAAAATGTCTTTGGCATATATTATTTTAAAAAATAATTTAAGAAATAAAACAAAAAATGTTTGCTGCAATGTTAGTAACAGAAATAAAAAAGACGCTAAACTGAAAGCATTATCAAAATGGAGGTATCAACAAAATGACGCGTGCGTTTAAAGTTGGTCCAATGATCTCGAAAAAAAAATGATAGCACATGAATATTTTGGAAAAAAAATCATTTTTTGTTACACGAGTTTAATCGCAGATCAACTGATGATTGACGAAGTGGTAGTAAGTGGTGTCATGCTTCGCCTCTACTAGGAATCATCCGACTACCATATACTGACTTTTTTTTTATGTCTAAGCATTGGTTCCATGTAGAAATAATTTTGATCAATTCTGCACGGCAAAACATTGTATATATCAAGCACAATTGGTAGGTAATAAATAGGTGGCTACAAATAACGAGACACAGATAGCATATAGATACTTTATTACCTTCACAAACATTTAAATGCAAATATCAATATCAAATAGACTTTCATAAGAATTATTTGACAATAACGCCCATATAATTACATACATACATCTATCTGATACCTAACAGGGATTCCCTGGATCTATCGGTATCAGAAACTAACTTGTCCCGCGGATTCACTCAAGTGGACTACAGTGTATCGGTATAAAAAAGTATCATATGTCCCCAGGGTCCAAACATCTCCATACCAAATTTCATCTAATTTGTTCAGCGGTGTAGGCGTGAAAAGGTGACAAACAGACAGGCAGACAGTGTTATTATTGCATTAGTATGGTTAACAAAGCGCAATTATCTTCTCGGACCCACACCTAAGACTTAATAAGTTATTTGTAGATTTACCAACGCTCAAAACGGTGAAGGAAAACCGTGAGAAAACCGGCATGTCCAAGAACATTCAACGGCATTTGACATCTACCAAACCGCACTGGGCCAGCGTGGTAGATTACGGCCCATACTCTCTCTCTGAGAGAAGGCCAGAGTCCCAGCAGTGGGAACGTAATAGGCTGATGACGATGACAAAGCGCAAATTTAGTGTTTCCTCCCTCTATCTCTCTCAGAAATATCCAAGACCCGAGCGCAAATATTTGCTAACACACAAATATTTGGCACATTCAACTGCGTCACGGTATCTTCAAATCAGCCAGTTCAGTCTTGCAGTCCAAACAGCGGTGCGAGAATCTTCCCCGCGCTGTGCAGGGGGGGCGGGACGCGCGGGCGGGGCAGGGCGCCGCGCTCGTCGCTGTAGATGTACGGCAGCCGGAGCACCCAGTACGCGGAGGCCGACAGCTTGATGGGGGCGGAGCCCACGGGCTGCGGGACGAATATCGGGCCGCCCGGCACCGGCTGCACCTGGAAGGTGGGCAGGTCTCTTTAGTGATGATGCTTGTGCGTAGATTCTACCATTAGATTCAGGTCAGTATTCTAGAATAACTGTCACAAGTGTTGATTACTACTTGTGTACCGATTGAGTGACTTTGTATTGAATGACCGACTGTGCGCTTAAATAGTGTTTGAACGTCAATCTGAAATACAAGCCTAAGTAAAGCAATAGGTATCTATAGTATATGGCAGTAGTAGATGTATTGCAAGTTTTTTTTGTTTTATTTTGGAAAACGTTCTTTACTAGAGAAGAAAATACGCCGCGTGCTGCGGGGGAGGAGGCTACATGAAGGCGCGCGTGTTACCCTGGGGTCCAGCGTGACGTGCACGGGCGCCTTGGGCGTGACGACGTGCACGCGCGCCAGCGTGGCGAGCGGCGGCGCGGGCGCGCGGCACACGCAGGCCGCGTGCTGCGGGGGAGGAGGCTACAAGGAGGCGCGCGTGTTACCCTGGGGTCCAGCGTGACGTGCACGGGCGCCTTGGGCGTGACGACGTGCACGCGCGCCAGCGTGGCGAGCGGCGGCGCGGGCGCGCGGCACACGCAGGCCGCGTGCTGCGGGGGAGGAGGCTACAAGGAGGCGCGCGTGTTACCCTGGGGTCCAGCGTGACGTGCACGGGCGCCTTGGGCGTGACGACGTGCACGCGCGCCAGCGTGGCGAGCGGCGGCGCGGGCGCGCGGCACACGCAGGCCGCGTGCTGCGGGGGAGGAGGCTACAAGGAGGCGCGCGTGTTACCCTGGGGTCCAGCGTGACGTGCACGGGCGCCTTGGGCGTGACGACGTGCACGCGCGCCAGCGTGGCGAGCGGCGGCGCGGGCGCGCGGCACACGCAGGCCGCGTGCTGCGGGGGAGGAGGCTACAAGGAGGCGCGCGTGTTACCCTGGGGTCCAGCGTGACGTGCACGGGCGCCTTGGGCGTGACGACGTGCACGCGCGCCAGCGTGGCGAGCGGCGGCGCGGGCGCGCGGCACACGCAGGCCGCGTGCTGCGGGGGAGGAGGCTACAAGGAGGCGCGCGTGTTACCCTGGGGTCCAGCGTGACGTGCACGGGCGCCTTGGGCGTGACGACGTGCACGCGCGCCAGCGTGGCGAGCGGCGGCGCGGGCGCGCGGCACACGCAGGCCGCGTGCTGCGGGGGAGGAGGCTACAAGGAGGCGCGCGTGTTACCCTGGGGTCCAGCGTGACGTGCACGGGCGCCTTGGGCGTGACGACGTGCACGCGCGCCAGCGTGGCGAGCGGCGGCGCGGGCGCGCGGCACACGCAGGCCGCGTGCTGCGGGGGAGGAGGCTACAAGGAGGCGCGCGTGTTACCCTGGGGTCCAGCGTGACGTGCACGGGCGCCTTGGGCGTGACGACGTGCACGCGCGCCAGCGTGGCGAGCGGCGGCGCGGGCGCGCGGCACACGCAGGCCGCGTACTGCGGCATGTCGGCCGCCGCCAGCCGCGCGCCCGCGCCGCCCGCGCCGCCAGACACCACGCTCTCGGGGGACGACATCATGAACCTGCACACACAATACTAAACTGAAGCCTTCCGCGCACGAGTCGTAAGCGTATCGCGCAAACGCAACGAGTAAGGGGGCTGTAGAGCAATGAAATCTACGCTTCGCTGCAACACCGCTTCCTTGCAGACTTTCAACCGTGAAAGGGTGTAGTCCCAGTTTGTTACTATGAGGAAAATAACCTAACCACCACCTTTGGTGGCAATGAAAACGTTATTCACTTCGACCTGCCACGTGTGTGCAGTGCAGTGGTGATATTTGGATACTGGATATCTACTTTGTGGTAATGGTTGAAGCCCATTATGGAGTTCAGATGTCGAAATAAAGCGCAAGCCGATTCCTACCCGACGAATTACATAAATAGCCGGCTGATCTGATGATGGAGCCAGGAGGTAGATATTGGAACTTTTCGGTGGTTACCAGTAAAACCATCGAATTTGGACTGATATGATTTGCATTTGTTCAATGAGAAAAGCGATGGCATCGAAGTATATGCTCGTACAACTAAGAACGGTTCATCGGCGGAAGGCCAGAAATAAACAACATTTTGTGTACCATTACGCAAAAATCGGATCAAACCGAACCTGCAGTTAGTAAAATTCTGCTACCATGACAACTCTAAACTGTCCTATAGTGGTAACTTATAAGAACTAAATAATATGTATAAGTTCACCTGTGTCCTCGAGGGCACTCGTACTCGAAACCAATGAATATCTTGACAGTAAGATGCGGCGGCGCCGACTTGCCGCGGCCGCGCCCCATCGCCGCGCGGAACAGCGATATTTGCTCCACACTTTGATTAGAAAATTCATATAATTTATATACATTTTATTTTCAATGTAAAGGCGAAATTATAAGTATCCTGCTGACTGCGCCACTAATTGCTAATAGGAAATGTTAACAACTAGCTGTTTTTGTTGCGATTTCACCCTACGCGGACTACGGTTAGTCGGAATTAGATCCTATGTCCCGAAACTATCTCCATAACAAATTTTATCAGGATCGGTTTAGCGGTTCAGGCGTAAAAAGGTAACAAACGAAAAGATGGTCAGAGGCACTTTCGCATTAATAATATTACGTATGGAAGTATGGAATTTATTGTAATGTCTTGCGCTGTGTACAGGCTCACCCACACATCCTTACCCCTACGCGCGTGTGTGTGGCAACACATTATGCATTTTTCAATCGAATAAATAGTTTACATCGAACATCAAAATGGTCCTTCGAGCCGGATTGCACCCAGCAAAAAACCGCGGCAGGGCTCCGTAGTACGTACCGTGGGGCGCAGTCCCAGGGCAGCAGGAAGTTGGTGTGCGGCAGGAAGCCGGGCTGCAGGTGCTCCGGCAGCCCCAGCGCGTGCGAATACAGCGAGGAGGCGCCCACGCACACCAGGCTCCAGCTGGGGAACCGCGGCAGGAGCCCCGCCGGGCTCCCCGTGTGCAGCATCCCGGGAAGGTACTCCGTCGTCGACGGCTGCCGGGATATCACCTTGTCTGGAATAGAAACAGGGATATTCTTCTGATTCTTTAAGTATGGGCTAGCCAACTCTATGGTCGGAGTTTTCAACCACCTGAAGGCTTTTGACACGGAAGCTTGAGCTTTCGGTTAAAGAAAACATCGTGATGAAACCATAGCTTGGTGGTAGGGCATTTTCTACTGCTCACCTCATATTAAGTGACGATGTGGCCGAAGGTGGCACCACGCTACACCTGGACTGGGAAGTGGGGCTGCCGGAACACACCTATAGGTGTTTGGCGACAGATTCTTAACTTAAAGGTAGCCAGGCGACGACTAGAAAATGCCCTATCACCATGCTATGGTTTCATCACGATTTTCTTTGCACCGAAACCTCTAGCTTATTGTAGGATTCGGACCCTACAGAAGTCCTACAGATTGCAAGCCAACGTCACTACCAGTGGGCGCTTCAAAAGTCGCTTCAAAAGTATAAACTGTACTCTTAGTACAAGTTTAGAAAACAAAGTTTTCGTAAACGTCAGGAGCCCGGTCCGGAGTATTTTGTTGCCCTCGCTAGTAAAACGATGCGTCTAACGAAGCCCCTTACCACTGGTGGAGTCTCCCCTGACGTGCACGATGTACTCCTCCCCCTGGTCGTCGTCGTCCTCCTCGTCCTCCTTGGCGGGCCCCGGGGACAGCGCGTCGGGCGCCGACCACGAGCCCGGCCCGGAGCCCGGCGTGTTGCCCTCAGAGTCGCGGGCGGTGGACGCCTCGGTAGTCTCCTGGCTGGAGACACCTTTTACTGACGCCGCTCTGAAGTTTAGAAAAAGGGAAGACGTGAGGTGTTTTGTATTTGAGTGAGCGTTTGACTACAAGTCACTTAATGGAGGGGGTTGGTTTCACGCTACACCTGGATTGGTATCTGGCTGTCATGTAAGGCTTACGGAAGACACTTATAGGTGCTTGGCGACAAATTCTTAACTTGAAGATGATAGCTAGCCGAGTGAGCACTAGAAAATGCCTTACTAAAGTTATGGTTTTGTCACGATGTTTTTCGTCACCAAAAACTCAAGCTCATAGTATCATTCGGTACCAAGATCTACGGATCGCAAGCCGACGTCACTACCACTCAAGCGCAGATCTAGCCCTTAAAAAAGGTTGTAATCATGGCCACTTGCTAATCGGCCAAGAGCGAGTCGGACTTCGCTCGTGCAATCGATACCTTGCATTCCTACAAAGGAGACGTTTCCAAAATGAATGATGACCCGACCAAGAACTTGTATAGCTCATTTCCGTCGCACTGGTCGGCGGCGGGCGCGTAGAACGTTACCTGAAGGTGGGCGTGGAGGGCTCGACCATAGAATGTTACCTGAAGGTGGGCGTGGAGGGCTCGAACACCGGGAAGGTGTGGTGGTCGTGCGTGTTGCAGCCGTCGCACTGGTCGGCGGCGGCCGCGTGGAACGTTACCTGAAGGTGGGCGTGGAGGGCTCGAACACCGGGAAGGTGTGGTGGTCGTGCGTGTTGCAGCCGTCGCACTGGTCGGCGGCGGCCGCGTGGAACGTTACCTGAAGGTGGGCGTGGAGGGCTCGAACACCGGGAAGGTGTGGTGGTCGTGCGTGTTGCAGCCGTCGCACTGGTCGGCGGCGGCCGCGTGGAACGTTACCTGAAGGTGGGCGTGGAGGGCTCGAACGTAGAACGTTACCTGAAGGTGGGCGTGGAGGGCTCGAACACCGGGAAGGTGTGGTGGTCGTGCGTGTTGCAGCCGTCGCACTGGTCGGCGGCGGCCGCGTGGAACGTTACCTGAAGGTGGGCGTGGAGGGCTCGAACACCGGGAAGGTGTGGTGGTCGTGCGTGTTGCAGCCGTCGCACTGGTCGGCGGCGGCCGCGTGGAACGTTACCTGAAGGTGGGCGTGGAGGGCTCGAACACCGGGAAGGTGTGGTGGTCGTGCGTGTTGCAGCCGTCGCACTGGTCGGCGGCGGCCGCGTGGAACGTTACCTGAAGGTGGGCGTGGAGGGCTCGAACACCGGGAAGGTGTGGTGGTCGTGCGTGTTGCAGCCGTCGCACTGGTCGGCGGCGGCCGCGTGGAACGTTACCTGAAGGTGGGCGTGGAGGGCTCGAACACCGGGAAGGTGTGGTGGTCGTGCGTGTTGCAGCCGTCGCACTGGTCGGCGGCGGCCGCGTGGAACGTTACCTGAAGGTGGGCGTGGAGGGCTCGAACACCGGGAAGGTGTGGTGGTCGTGCGTGTTGCAGCCGTCGCACTGGTCGGCGGCGGCCGCGTGGAACGTTACCTGAAGGTGGGCGTGGAGGGCTCGAACACCGGGAAGGTGTGGTGGTCGTGTGTGTTGCAGCCGTCGCACTGGTCGGCGGCGGCCGCGTAGAAAGCGTAGTTGGCGGCGCGCACGCTGTACGGGTCCTCTCGCTGCACGCGCGTGCGGCCGCAGTTGCAAGCGCTCACGTAGCGCACGCCCGACGAGTGCTCTTTACTGCTGTCACTGCAGGCAGGGGGCACAACGTGCTCAGTTATTTATTTACTAGTAGACCGCGGGCTTCGCACGGGTATTTAAAAGAAATTACAAAATTAAAAATCGTAATGCACACACATAAATCCTTTCTCCCGTACGGCCCGTACCCCAGTGGCGCCTACATGCATAACGCTACCACGCAACTTTTTTCTGCTACTTACATTTTAAAACTCGTGATATCTTTCGAATCGAATGTCCGAATTGAATGATTCAAAAAGTTATACAAAGGTATTGAAGCAGTTTTGATTAAAAAGTAGTTTATTTTGATAAGGATTAATACCAAGATACAAAAAAAAGCCTTTTCTAGCGGCAGAATTAAAATTATTTTTTTAAAAGAAAAGATGACTTATTGTGGCATAACTATAATAGTTGGACATACGCTGTCGCGATATTTTTTTGTAAATAATAATGTGTTCTACAAAGTCGTATTACATTATATTATTCTATTTAATAGTTTTCTCAGCCCACACGATGTAAAGAACATTTGTGGTAATTTTTTTACACCTTGGGTTACATTATTGTAGTTTTAGTAAGAATCTCTAATTTATTTTTTTAATATTAATAGTCTATGTCTGTCGCGGAAAATGTAGCTTTCCAACAGCGAAAGAATTTTTCCAATCGGTTCAGTAGTTTTGGAGCCTATTCGATGCAAACAAACAAACAATCAAATCTTTCCTCTTTATAATATATATTAGTATAAAAGTATAGATTACTAATTGATTGAATTGGAACAAAAAAAAGCTTAGGATTTTAGTGAACTTGCTCCAATTTAATCAATTACTAATAAGAATAAAATTGTCAATGTGATCGCGCCAAAAAAATTACCTGCCGGGCGTTTCTTGCCTGTTCTTTTGCCGGCGTAAGGAGGTTGGAACAGGCGTAGCTAGTTTTAAGTTTGACGTTTTAAAGTGATCACAATGTATCCTATTGAATAAAGTACAATTGACTTTGGAGCAAGTTCACTAAGTCCCAAGCTTTTTTTGTCATCTAATAGTGCGATATTTTTTGATAAGGTTTATTAATGAGATTTCTCTGGGTTGGTTGCGCACACTACTATGTAGATACAGTACCCCTAGTGCAGGTTTTGATAGTTTACAAAGACTATAAAAGTTTTCGTTTACATCCATACATATTTTTTTCAGCGAATCTTACCGAGACTTGGAGGAACTGAAATCGTTAATACGGGTTATTTTAAATCGTTATAATCATATTCCAACAATGTTATTGAGTTACTTTTTGAATTTAAGCAGATCGAGTTGCCACTTTGACAAGTCGGCGGTGGTAAACGTCGACGTTTACCAAAACTTTTATCGTTTTCAAAACTTGTACTAGGGGTACAGGTACTGACTGGTCGGGGTGCACGCAGCCGTGTCCGGTGAGCGAGAGCGCCTCGCACAGCGTGCGCGAGCGCCAGGCGGCGGCGCAGGCGGCGCGGAGCCGCCCCGCCGCGCCGCCCGACAGCGGCCCGCGGGCCATCGTCTGCAGCACGCCCAGCGCCACGCACACCTGCCGTGCAACATCTAACATGTATTTCTCACCTCACAAGCTCGGAAAGAGTCTGTTTATCATTCGAAATCTGAGTCCAAAAGCGCATTTTGCGCGCTAGCGTGGAAAGTATTTTTAAAATCCACTTAAAATGCAACAATACTTATTTCATGTCAGTGTGCCAACCTCTTTTTGGAATAATCGTACTGGCTAGCACGACTATTGCATGAAAAAAAAAAACAAACTTATTTCATCTGTTTTTCTTGCATCAATTTCAATTTCAATTTCAATTTATTTATTTATTCAATAGGATACATTGTGATCACTTTAAAACGTCAAACTTAAAACTAGCTACGCCTGTTCCAACCTCCTTACGCATCTAGCATTTTCCTCACTGTAGCGAGGTGAAAAGTTGTGTGTTTCGCTCGGCTGCAAAGTTATTCTGCGTCTTGTACCTTTGAAACCCTCGCTACGCCCAGGATTCTATATTTGAACCACACGCGGTCATGGTCGAAGGTGGCGCCTCGCTACACGCGGGGCAGCCGGAACACACCGAATACACCAATAGGTACTTGGCGATAGGTCCCAAACGTGGTAGTAGTTAGCCAGGCGAACACTAGAAAAGGCCCTATCAACAAGCTGTTTGTCTTCCCTAAAAACTCAAGCTCATTGCAGGATTTACGCTCTGTCTTTTGAATTCACTAATTTCAAAAAATAAGTAACCAGAAAGCTCACCTTGTGCGCATGGTGTTGACTGGAGTAATGTGATGGTAAACCTTCCGCGTACGACGCCTGAGCAATAGGCAGTACCTGGAATGATATATTTATTTAATGATAAGCGAGCAGCTTGAGGCTGATGTATCTATATTATCCTGTTGAACATTAGCAATGTCAAAATTTTTACTATAAATATGTCCGCATAGGTTTGCAAGATATAACTGTTTTTTTCACAACTGTCCAGCTGAACCTGTTCCCGTTGTAGACAACTGTTACTGAGGATGTGGTAGCAGTATAGTTGATCTCCTACTAATTCCTAGCCTGTGTTAATCCAAGGAATAAGCTATCTCCATTCCTCATCAAAATCGGTTACAGTGATACATTGCAACAAACATTGAAATGAAATGATCTATATCGGTTCAGTTTAGTTGTGAAAGCTTACAGTAACAGACAAAAAGAGTTACTTTCGCATTTACAATATTAGTAGGTATTACCTTAGCACACCTAGCGGCTGAGAACCTGACGTCAGTTGCCAGCGCGTCATAGAGGGCGCCACTGGGCTCGCTCTCGTCGTCTTCGTCCGGTTTGGGGGAGTCCGAGAGGAACACCGGGACCAAGGACTGAGCGGCGGCGCGCCATGACGACGCTGATGGTAACTGGAATATGATCTCAATAGGTGGAGGTCGTGTAAAGTAATAAAATAATAAGCTAAAATTCTGTGCACTAGATGTGATTTATTTAATTCTAGCTATGCCCTGCGGATTCCCGCGTGGACATTTATCGCGATAAAATAATTTCTATGTCCTTGGAGAATCAATCAATAAATAAAAACACAAATTTCCCATAAAAAAAGCACTCTCAGTTTTGCCCAAATTTCGAACTTTTTTTTCAGAAAAATCTTTCATATTTTCGCATACATACACATACTTTTCAGCAATTCATTTTTATTTATATAGATAGTTTTGAGAGCAAATAGTTTTAATTCCTCACCTCAAAAAAAGAAGTGCTCATCGCATATTTTCCAACATTGTCATCGAAGCCCTCATCGAGCGCCCTGTCTATGTGCCCCTGCAGGAAGGTACTGAAGGCCGGGCGGTCTGGCGGCGGCTCGGGCTCCGCCCCCGCGCACATCTGCACTAGGCCGCGCACTAGTGCGCTGACGTCACGAGCGTTACCAGAGTCACTGTCTGCGCTGATGTATACAAACTCTTCATTCTTTGGGATGGCAAACAGTGATTTGGCACTGTAAGGAAATGCACAAAGTTAAAGATGCGTGGTATGTGTATGTTTTTTTGAGACTAGCGATCAACCACATTCTCAAAGATTCTAGACAACACAACACAAAAATGCTTTCCTTAGTTAGCACTCAGTGGCATCAACATACCATATGTGCACCTGAACTAAAACTAAACATAACTATTATTCAAGTGCCAGGAAATCACTTTTTTTGTACTTCTTACAGGGTATGGTCAAACAACCACAAGTTAAGGTGACAATGTGGTCGAAGATGCCGCCAAGCTGCCAAGCTAGACCTGGACAGGGAACTGACTCTCAAGTGAGACTGCCGAAACACACCAATAGGTGCTTGGTGACAGATTCTTAACTTATTTATTTTTATTTATTTGGTAATAGGCAAGCAGCCTGAGGCTGATGTGCCTATATCATGCTGTGTTGAATTATAGGAATGTCCAAGAGTGCAGAGAAAAGTCAATTCTGTAGCAAGGAAGCATTGGACTCGTACTTGTATATCACACCTATAAAACTCACCAAACATTAGTAATAATCCTGGCCTTCCTCAATATAAAGTACAGCTGATCCTCGGTAGCATGTTCCAGCCGCTTCAAAGCAGCTGGGTTTCGTCGCAGAGGTGTGGGGGCGCGTCTGAAGTGGAAGAGCAGTCGAGGGCAGCATGACCGGCCGTGCGTCTTCCAGGTGCCGGTAGCTTCGATATCCGACAGTGCTGCAGTAATACGGGTTGTTAGCTCTGTTCTGGAATTTAGAATAATTACTTTTAAATATCATGCTAGTGTGTTTTAAATGAGTTAACCATTTATTAGAGCTATGATTTTTTTAAACAATAAAACTTGTCTATCATTTTCCCACAAAACAACAGTAGTAAAAAAAAAACTACACCTTATTAAACAGTTTGATTTGGCTTGCCCTGTTTTTGTTTGGGTCAAATTTATCCTCTTTGCGCTAGGTTCTCCATATCATCAAATAAATGAGAAAAACTTTGGCAAAATTGACTCTGTACTCTATCTGATAAGGTCACTATTAAGATCTCTCCTACTAATATTAAATATTTCAAATGCTACTTATATTATAAACATGAAAGTTTGTGAGTATGGATAGCTGGATAGATAGATGGATGGATGGATATTTGTTACTCTTTCACGCAAAAACTACTGAACAGATCTGAATGAAATTTGGAATGGAGATAGCTTATACTGTGGATTAACACATAGGCCACTTTTTATCCCGGAAAAAGGTTCCTGCAGGATAAAGGGAAGACGCAGGGCGCAACTAGTTTATAATAAAAACTATACTTATATATACAGTGTAAACTCTATATAGCGACACTGAAGGGACTGTGCATTTTATGGCGTTATAGAGAGTTGTCGTTAAATGGAGAGAAGAAACATCATAATTAGAAAAAGAAAAAGTTTATTTCCGACTATTGTTAGTAGTTATGTGCATAAAAAAGAATGTTATTTGAACGCTATTGCGTATAGTCTGTTATTTTTGTCTGAAGTCTTTTTCGTCAATACACAGTGATTTTCTTTTATTAGCCATGTTTAGCCGCTGGAAGGACGCGGTGGATGCAGACCTGCGCGAGCTCCAGACTCTCAACTGGGCTGAAATCGCTCAAGATAGAGAAGAGTGGCGTTCTCTCGTTTCGGAGGCCAAGACACACTTTGGGTCGCTGAGCCATCGGAGTTAGTTAGCCATGTTTACAGTTTGAAAGTTTGTGAGCAACTAAGAATATGATAAGGTATAGATAATACATGACTCCTACTTATGAGTCATGGTCAACAACAGTCTACACGTACAAGCAATCCCAATTTGTAAACAAAAGAACGAATTTCTTAGAAAGTTCTGTATGCATGATGCCGACAGTCGAGTTTATTGCGGGCTAGGATAATAAAGCGACAATAGATCGTACACAGCTGCGCAGTTTTTACTAATTTTAGCAACTTAAAAGGTACTTTTTATTACTCAATTGTTGTCGTTATTGAGAGTGGGTGTAATGCTATGTAGAGTGAAACATTGTATGAAAGACAAGCTAAACCAACCAAAGCCAATTGATTTCGACGCTTAAGGGAGTTTGTCGTTAAATAGAGTGACGTTACATGGAGTTTACACTGTATATGAATATACTGATCTAGTTCATAGTAGATAGTGCATTCTTCAACACAAATTCTCACCTATAGGCATCTATAGCTTTAAACAACTGCAAATATCCCAGATCAAATGTGGACGTTGGAGATGACAGCACCACAATATGGCTCAACTGGAACAGCAATGCTATCACCCTACAGGAGTCTGCAGCCAGCTCTCCTGAGGCGACCAGCCAGTGGGCAGCGTCTGCATCTTTTTCTGTGCTCTTGGAGTTCTCATCGAGGTTAGCTGCTAGCTCTGCTAGGCGCTTGGTGTCGAGGTATGTGACTGCGTGAAGGTAGAGTATGCCTCGGCGCTCGTCCCAGTGGCACTCCACGCCATCCTGAAGAATCAGTTAGAGTGATCACTTTGTCCAAAGTTTAGTAAGTACATAATACATAAACCATAACCTACCTCGTCGCTTTGAACTGCAGGTAAAAGTGGAGTAGTTTTATTGGGGTATTTGTAAGGAGATTTTCCTATAACGCCGACAACCACAATACGTTGCTTCTTGGAAAATTCAGGAATAGCGGTTAGTGAAAACACTGTCATTTTATCTTCTTGGGAAAATTGTTAATGAAACATGAACATGACGGCAGTATTTCAAATTGTTTTCAGAGTTCCGACACAACAATACAATCTAAAATGCAAATTCCCGAATATTTCCACATTTTCTGATACAAACAATTTGATTGTTGATTTTAGTTTTCGAACAGTTGAGACTGAAGTGAAATAGCGCGATGCAGACCCTGCAAGTACAAAAGAGAAAACGAACACGGCCAGACATCTCTGACAATGACATTTCAATGACATTCAAAAGTTTTGGATTTGGCATTTTTCTACATTATGTCATAGTCATGTCAAATCATATTGACAACTGACAGTTGACACCCCATCAGCTGTCCACTTGTAAATTTCCTTTCGAATTTTTGAAATCGTTTTCATTCCAAGGTTGTAAACTTTGCAAAACCCGTGCAGATCTAAGAAATGTAATAGTTATCGCACGTCGCCGTCGACGTTGCGAAACTACAAAGCTGCCAGCGTTATACTTGATAAGATATCAGTGAAACAAATACTTTTCGGCATACCAAAAGAAGACGATAGAATCTACCAAAATGTCATCAATAACTGAAGATATCTGTGAATTATTGGATAGTTACAACGGGAGAGACAAGGTAAAGTATGCAGGAACTACCTGGCCTTGGTATTTTCTATGTAGACCGGTTTAAGCAGCCAGCATACCTGTTCATGACTTAAATTATAATTATGATAAAGTTGTCTCTAAAAACCTGTTCATATACTACTCTCTATGTTAAGAAATACTTTAGCATTGTGTGCTTATTGATGTAACACATGATGACAGTTTCTCAGTCTCATTGTTCTCCAGTTAAATGGACAGCCATATCTTGTGCCTTTTTCTTCATCTAAATCAAAAGAGGTGAACTGCATGAGGCTGATATGCCTATATCGTGCTGTGTTGAACTTTAGCTATGGCCCTAATTTTACTAAAAGATGTCTTCATAATAAAATTTTGCAAGAGATAACTATTTGTTGTAGCCTATCTAAACCTTTTTCCTTATCTTCAAGGTGGTCCGTCTAGCATGCTACGCATTCAAGCTCTACGGTTGCCTGCGAGAAGACAAGCCATGGCAGGCGGCTGGGTCACGTCTCTCCAACGCCAGGCTCATGCTCCGACTCTTTGATGACATACCCATGATCAGGCACACTTACAACTATGGCTTGGGAAGACATGTAAGAATTGATTAGGTTTCTCTTCTTAATTAAATTGTATGGGTTCCAAGAGAAATAGACTGCCTTTTAGTGTCAAGGATTGATACCATACTTTCTTAGGAAGAGTTTTTTTTCTCTTTCAAAAGTCAAAAGAGTTCTAAAAGTCAAAAACATAAGTTTTATGGAATTAATGGAAATTTCTTTTCATACTATTTTAATATTAGCTAGCTTACCTACCATTTCATGAAAAAAAGCCTTGATTAGTATAATTTTTTAACCAACTGCGGAAGAAGGAGGGTGGGTTATTATCATTATTTATCTATGTTTACAAATGAAAACAAAACACAAATAGTTATTTGTTATGCAAGGCTGCAAAGTTGTATTTTGGCGCGAGTATTTATATTGAAACTTGAGCAAGCAAAGGGTTCTAAGATTGTTCAAATATAGAATCCTGAGCATAGCGAGGGTTTCAAAGGTACGAGACGCAGAATAACTTTGCAGCCGAGCGAAACACGCAACTTTTCGCCTCACTACAGCGAGGAAATTTCTAGATGCAAGAAAAACAGATAAAATAGGTTTGTTTGTTTGTTTTTTCATGCAATAGTCATGCTGGCCAGTGCGATTATTCCAAAAAGAGGTTGGCAATCTGACATGAAATAAGTATTGTTGCATTTTAAGTGGACTGGCAGTATGGAAAATTATTGAATAGAAAGTTTCGAAGTTTAAAAATACTTTCCACGCTAGCGCGCAAAGTGCGCTTTTGCACTCAGATTTCGAGTGACAAACAGACTCTTTCCGAGCTTGTGAGGTTAATAAGTTCATTAGTGTGTTTGTAGCAGCTAGCCCTAAGAGGTTCTTCAAAAATATTCTAGATAGCAAATTAAACTTGCAACTCAAATTGTTACAAAATTTCAAGTATAAAATGTTGTGGAAACTTAAACATTTAAACATGATTTGTCTTTAGGAAAACACAAGACTAGCAGCAGCTCTAGGCGTCCTGGCCAACATAGTAGACCAAGCATTCCTCCCGGTGGAGAAGGCGTGCTGGCTGCACGACGTGGGGGTTCTCAAGCTAACCCCGAGGACAGCATACATCTTAGAGACAGTCAGCACTGCACTGTGGGCCGCTAGCCTTTGCATATCATTTGTACAGTAAGTTGTTTGAACAATTTTAAGACACTATCAGTTTAGATTAGTATTGGATTTAGATGTGGCTTTCCAGATTTTGTTTTTAAAGATGCATAAAAAACAGAAGAAATTACTTAGTGCATTTGAGATTTGCACAATGCTAAGGATTAACTAACTTAGTCAAATCTCAACTAATGTTATCTGCTTTGTTAAATAACTGTTTAATAATAGACACCTATGGTTTTAATTCTCTATGTCTATCAAGATCAGCTGCAAAGAAACAATGATTTTGAAATCGTAACCAAAACTAATATATGTATTACATATACAGCAACACGTTTTGTGTAGTGAATTAAACCCACTACACAAAATGTGGAGAACTGACGGGCCTATTTATATGTATCCAAATCCTCCAACAAGAATTTCATTTGATTAATAATTTATTTCCAACATAGCAACATAAGTTCTGCAGAGAAACATGCTATCCTCCTAACTGGAGAACTTCTAATCTCCAGAACATCACGCTCAATCAAGCATCTGTGGTGGAGCAGAGACTGCCTCCGGAACTCGTCGGAGGGCGGCGCCGACGCGCGGCGCCACCTCGACATCAGGCTCGTCCTGCAAGCCGTGGTGGCGGGGAAGCTCTGCCTGGACATCACGCACGCCGTCAGCTGTCTGCCCGCCGGCTGCTTGTGGGGGGAGAAGATAGGGGGCACCAAGGTCGCAGCCATCGCTACCACGTCGTCTGTCATCGGTATAGCCATGTACTTTGCAAGGAAACGACTACTGAAATAGATTGTAATTGAAACTATGCTATACACTAGTCTAGAACAGTACCCATAGACAAGTTCTGATAGCTTACGAAACCTATAAAAGTTTTAATATCCTTCCATACATTTTTCTTCAAGCGTTTCTTATGGAAACTTGGAGGAACTAAAATTGGTAGTACCTACAAGTTATATCAAATTGTTGTAATCGAGTTATGTTTTACATTTTGCCATTACCTACGACTTACTACTTTGACAAGTTAGCAGTAGTAAACTTTTGCGAAAACTTTTATAGTTTTCTGAAATTGTACTATGGGTACCAGTTATGGGCGGCAACTTTGGAGGAGGCACGGGTTAGAGGTAATAGATGTATATATATATATAGGTAAAATACATTTCAGTTTTGTCGCTTCCGATAAAGCCGCTGAGAGCTACATCCGGTTTCGGCCCGGGCGTTGCCTCTATTTGGTCTAGAGTCTAGACTTTAGATTTTAGATTTACTATTGGATAAAGAAGACTTAAAGCAGTAATGTAGATTTTATAGGTTGTCGATTGTGAACTATTACTGCTATTGGTTTAGGATGTATATACGGTTGATGTTATTGGATTGCTTTAGAATGTTTTGATGACGTAGTTTTAATCAAATCGAACTGAAATCCAATGTCTCCCAACGCGTACTTACAGAGCATATTTTGACCGCATTTGAAATCATACTTTATCAAAATGAAATAAGACATCTTTTCCATCTGTTGTGTAGTGGAAGAAGCGCGAAAAAAAAACACTTTATTGATTACACATTTGGAGTTAAATATCTACTTTTGTAGCTGCCTGTACACACAAAACGTGACCAAATGCGTTCGGAATGTGTTTGCTAAGTGAAAGGCGGAAGTTAAACAGTACCTATGTTCAGGAAGCCTGGAGGTTACGACTGCGAGTCAATATACCTCGCATTATATTTGTTTTGTTATGTTAAATATTGACGCATTTACAATTTACATTATTCATTTCACTATACAACTCAAGACAAATATTGAATAGACAGATAGATTTTACTCTTCATTGGTACACAGACAATCTTTTGTAATAAAAGTTGTTTATTATTGAAAAAGAATAGTATGACACCCTGCTTAAATTTACTGTAAAAAAATGTATATTATATTATAGTATGGTATCTAAACTTGATAACAAGTACCTAGATGTATTTCTAACGCACACATTATTTCATACGTGTAAATATTAGCAAAATATTGAGATATGTTTGTATATAATTATGTAAGAAAGTAAAAAAAAAAAATGTTAACATAATCCCTTCCTTGCAAGCTAAACGTTATCTGCGTGTTTCTTTCACGTCATACGGCTGGACCGATTATGTTAAAATTTTGCATGTAGATAACGTAAACCCCGGGGAAATATGAAATTTCCGCGGGGAAGAGATAAAACAGCGGGAGTGAAGCCGCGGGGCGGCTCGCTAATTTTATATAAAACCAATTTTATCACAATTCCAAACTGACAGGGTCAGAACTGTAAATTTAAGTTAGTATTCGATAAGCTTTAATAAGGTAATTGAAAAAGTGGCAAAGTTACATGATATGTTAATACAATGTGATTATGAAATTTTATTGATTGTTTAACTGATTCCAACAAACGTCCTACGTTACGTTCCCACTTCTGGGACGCGGGTAGCCCTACTCTGCTAGTCTAGACGACGCAGCGACGTTCAAAACAATATACTGGTTTAAACTACCATGGTCAATAACATTAGAATTAGGTTTTGAAACGGGATAATTACCATGTTTTTGTTTTTGTTTGAGTTCTCGATATTTCGGCACTGTTGCAAGCGCCATGATCACGAAAACAAAAGAAAACAAACAAAACAAAAACATGGTAATTATCCCGTTTCAAAACCTAATTCTAATGTTGAAAACAATGCTGAGCTATGGACAAACTTTGTTTGCCATGCAGAATGTAAACAGAGGACTAGAATGGTATAGGGTATAGCAAAGAGCGAAAGAGAACAGGCCATAATCTAGCTGGCCCTACTGCGAGTTGATAGATGTCACATGCCCTTGAAAATTGTGTTTCTTGGACATGCCGGTTAGATAAGTTATCGAAAAAAGATTCCGATAAAAATATTCGTCTTGATTCCGCGCGAACTGAATATTTCAAAACACTTATTAGCTTCACTTGTAATTTCTGTTATTGTGGAGTGAGGTAACTGGTAGATCGCACTAATGGAAGTGGTCGATTGTTTCTGCGATTTGTTGCAAGCCCACGCGAACAGAGATAAGGTAAGAGCATTATCTGGATTGCAGTTTTTTAGTGAAGATTAAGCATCTTTCTTTTAACTGGTAAATTCTTTTATTTTGGTTTGTGTGGAAAAAAAGGTTATTTTAGGTACAGTCGGTAGCCGTCGCAGGCTTAGGATTTCGATATGATAGATGAAGCAGGGATTATAGATATGCTATCATCTAAATTCTATTTCCGATAAGCTATAAGTATAGTGTGACCTTCGCAAATCCTAGGCCTACAAACTACTTGAAATATAAGAAAATAAGGGAAACATCGTGATGAAACCATAGCTAGGTGCTACAGCAATCTGTAATCTTCGCCTACTAAACTACATAGTTAGCAACTTGAAGTTAAGAATAAGTCGCCAAGCGCCTATTGGTGTGTTCCGGCAGCCTTACTAGCCAGTTCCATCCATTCAGGTGTAGCGTGGTGCCATCTTCAACCACTTCGTAACTTAGCTTGGGTACTAGTTGCGATTGCAGACAAACGTTACTTTGAAATATGTAAAAAAAACTGATTATAGAGGGTCTATATCAGGGGTGGCCAACTTGATTAGACCCAAGATCGACTGTTTCCTGATCAAACCCTACAATCTAACAAGTACATACTTACTTCTTGAAATTTGAAATAAAACCGCCGCTGTGAGAAATCGTCTGACATCTTCCGCCAGATTAGCAAAGGCAAGTTTTTCTGTGCGTTCTACGTATTCTTTAAGTTATTTGTTTCGCCACGATCGACTGGACTAATATACTCGATCGACCGGTCGATCGAGATCTACCGGTTGGCCACCCCTGGTCTATATACATACCTAGGGCAGTTTGTGGCAGTAGGTTTACTAAATACGAACTTCCAAGAGACGTCGACGTCGACTATTTGTGGTTGTTGAAAAGAGACAGGATATTACTAAGACCTGTAGGATACTAAGCTATACAATAGCTCTGTAAGTATATGCTTATTCTCTGATTTCTTATCCCCGCAAGTTATCCACAGGTTTTAAACTTAACATGCTACGCGCTGAAGTTCGTGGGCTCGACGACCCAACGCAATGACTTGCTGACGGCCAGCGCCCGGTTCGCTGCAGCGCGCTCCACTCTGCGACTCTTCGACGACGCTGCGACGCTCAAAGCGGCGCTGAATTATATACATGGGAAGCAAGTTAGTATGCCCTGCAGTCATAATACAAGAATGTAGTCAGAGGACAAGAATACCTATACTTAGTTAGACTATATAATAATATGCACACATAGGTATCTATCAGCTCAATCCGGTCCGTAAAGTCTCAAGTTGCACAATCACATCTCCTAATTTAACATGAAAGACAAAGTCGGAGGTAAGAACTGGAACTATCTACTGGTCCTTGAGAAGTAAAATGTGGAACGAGCTTCCTCCACATGTCTTTCCGCAGTGCTACAAATTGCAGTCTTTCAAGATGGGTGTGAAAACTGTGAAAAGATGGGCACCGCCCCTAGTGTTGCAAATGTACATGGCTAAAAAGCTTGGGAGTGTTTTAAACTTGCTCCATTACATAGATACAAAATTGTAAGTATCCAGTTTTATATCAGTTACTGTTGCAATGTTTAGCGCATCCAAGACGGAGCTATCTGGGGCACCATCAGTGTCGCCGGAAGCGTGTTCACACTGGGCTACCTTCAGGCTGAGAAGCTGGGCTGGCTCATCGACACCGGAATCCTGAAGGTGTCCAAGGAGTCCGAGTACTGGATCAAGACGTATCACAAGCTGTTCTGGTCGCTGTATGCATTCGTTGGATTTGTTAAGTAAGTTTCGTGCAGCTAAACTAAAGTAGACGACGCAGAAGGTCTTTTGTGTGACTTGATCTCAGTACATAAACAAGAGCTCGGGTCGGTCCTGTTGGACTTGTAGGTCCTATGAGACATATTTCTTTGCGTTTTTCACTAGGACACTAAGTATTAAATACTTAAAAGGCTTTTCGGGCTTTTCGTTTCCGATGTTTTGTGATTCGACTGCCGTATTCAAATAGATTCTTAGACAAGTTGTATAACTAATGGAGTGTTTATCTTTATCTATAGTGCTTAGTTATGTCTACGGCAAGATAAAATATCATATTTTTGAGACTGATTGATTGTCCGGTTACGATCAGCTGGTCACATGAATTTGTTAAAAAACATAACAAATAGCTAAGTAATAATACCTATTTGCAATTTGGCGATATCTGGTTTTATGGACTACGATTACAAAAGCATTAATTTTAAAGGCCAAATGACTCGATTGACCTGTTGTTTTTATTGCTTCACTGCGATCATAAGTACCTACCTAAAGTAGGTACAAAGGTGATAGGTATAAGTAGGTAAATATGTCGCGCGAAATCCTTTAGAGCCAAAACTCAGACGCTACTTGTAGCACCCCTGCTTGACGTGCATGTTGGATCTCGCTCTGACGACGCGTCAAAAGGATAGGCAGTATTCAAAAACGCCGACCACTACTTCTAAAAGTAGTCCTCAACCACGCCCTGTCTCTAATCTATGGTCTCATTCACAGATCCGTACGCGCCTTACACGCAGCCGCGCAGACCCTTAAGTGTCCGCAGCGTACAAAGTGCGCGCCGGCTCGCTTCACCGTGGCCTCGCTCACCACTAGCAAGCTCCTCCTGGACGTAGTCCACACAGTGAGCTGGCTGCCCCGCGGCTGGCTGTGGGGCAGCGCGCTCTCCACTCAGAAAGCGAGTGGGGTAGCCACGGTTGCAGCCATCATGGGCTTGGTGATACATTATCATGAGAAGAGATTGCTGCCTCGGTAGGACGCGGGTACTGGCGAGGGGTTGTGTTTGTGAGTTTAGTTAGTCTGACGCTCTCAGTGCGCTCCACGGACGTAAATATAAGGGGATTGCTTTGGGGGTTATGTTAACATGGTTTACGAGATATTTTGTCTGTGTCGTAGCCATGTCGAAGCAGATAAACCATCACCATGAAGGTATAGAAAATAAATTCACAGATAATCTTGCTTCCTTTGCATTGTAGAGAACTAATTCAGTTGATTTTACCTAGCGTTTGAGGCTATGTAAATATATAGGTAAGGACTAAGGTTATATAGAACAATGTTATATAGAAGAAGAACTTGAAAATATATTCATGTTGAATTTAGTAAATTATTCTTAGTTTAGAATTATTTAATTCCTACGATTATGTTAAAATAAAACACGTAAATAACGAAGAGTAATTTTATTTATTTCATTTAAAAAATATAATAGGCATCTAGTTACAAAAACACAGGTTTTATATACAATGGCACTCTGGCCTAAGTTTTACCCTTTTCGAGATTAAAAACATCATAATAGAGAATTTACGTATTGACAAAACGTATGGAAGAAACTACCTATATATTATCTAATAAAAATAACTAACAACTTAAATATAACTAAATCTAAAACATAATGGTGCTGGAGACTAGACACGTAGGCATTACTGGGACTTTAAGTCATAAAATTACAATGATTAGTCAGCCTTTTCTAGTAAAATACATACATTTTAATCACATTCAAACTATAAGAACATCTATCTAATTTTAGTAGAAAACTAAGCGCGTATTATAATATTTATAGAAGGTAACTTTATTTTGGCAAAATTATTCTCTCTAAAGTTTAGGAAAATAAAAGATTACACTCGACTTGTCATGAAAATAATAGGTAGGTATAGGAGTTGTGCA
Source organism: Opisthograptis luteolata (assembly GCA_931315375.2). Taxonomy (NCBI): domain Eukaryota; kingdom Metazoa; phylum Arthropoda; class Insecta; order Lepidoptera; family Geometridae; genus Opisthograptis; species Opisthograptis luteolata. The sequence goes on from OV928042.1 coordinate 11,559,524, forward strand.
ACTGCCTGACCAACTGTCAGGGTAACACTATAGTCTAGCCATGGGTTAATCCGGACACAACTATATCTTCGGATATAATTATATCCGAACGCGGATATGTGTCCTTCATTCCCTTTCAAAAAATGAACATAATTATCCCATATCCGAGACCGAGATCCCATATCCAACTCCGGAATGGAACGCTCGAAGAGGTCGCCTGTAATGAGTGAGTGAGACAGTAAATTAACCATTATATCGTTAGTCATACAAGGCAATTTTATTATTTTATATTTTAGTAATAAAAGTATGTTTGATAGTTTTTTTAAACCAATCAATATTTTTCCATATTACATAATCGTTCCGCGGATATAATATATGTTCACAGATACTCCGTGGATATGTTTGGAAGCCGGAGTTATCAATCTCGGATACATTCTTGCAATATACAGATCCATCACTCCCGAATATGCTAAGCGGACACATATCTTTCTCTCTGAGTGGGATATGACTCGATTTGGGTTGTCTGGAAGAGATCGCTTTGAGCGATAAGACTGCCCTTTGTGACACTTACCATTAAGATCTTTGTTTTAAATTTAATTTCTCTGTATTGTGGTGTGCCAATAAAGAGTTAATCTATCTATCTTTCTATGACATATCCAATCCGGGACCGGAGTTAGTTAGCCCATGGCTAGGCACTAGTGTGTGGCGCGGCGGCCAGCTCGCACCGGAAGTAGATGTCGTGTCTTGGGTAGAGACGCGCGGCGAGGGCCGGCAGGCGGCGCGGGCCCCCGTCGTGTCCGGCGCAGGCGGCCGGCGCCGCGCCGCACGCCGCCTCCAGCGCCCGGCTCGCCTCCGCGGACGGAGATATAATGCACTCCGCCAGCCGACACAGCACGCGGTGCCTGCATTCATTAACAAACAATGAGAGATTTTTCACCATCCATCTTTATATAAAAAACCGGTCAAATGCGAGTAGGATTCGCGCACCGAGGGTTCCGTACAAATTTGTTTTTTTTTTGTCATTAAACTACATATTTACGGTATTCAGAATTATTCCTTTACATGTGCTGTATAAGACCATGTGTTACGGGAACGATGAATTCCCGGATAAACATAAGGGATGGAACTTTTCAATTCCAAAACGGTTGCAGAGCACTTGTTTGTTGTTTGTGTTAAAATTAGACAATACAAGCAGACTTACCTAAATAAATGGTCCCCGCAGCTGTAGCAGTGGTAGCTACACTAGAAGCACACGTTTTTTGCACGACACACACAGTATTTGCTATTTATTTCTACAATTTGTTGAGGAGCGATGACCGCCATATATATTTGAAATCCGCACACTCGTAGGGATGTGCGCGCTCGGCGCGGGAGTGTCGAACGCGCTAGTGGTGGGCGCGGTATCGATGATGTGAAGGTTCATCGATATGTATGATGCTTCTTGTGCTGATCTTCCCATAATCTTACCCCAGGAAGCCTGCTGGCGCAAGTCTCTTTGCGCTTGTCTTTTTCCATCACGCAACAAACAAGTGCTATGATAGAAACCGCTAGGATTTTGAAAGAAGCATATTGATTGAATTTACTTGATTACTATACACCATGCTTCATACCAAATTTAATGATTCTAGGTCAACAGGAAGTACTCTATAGGTTTTGATGCCCTTGTGAAATCGCAAAATATTTCTTGATCACGTTGACTTACAAGTTTGATTTTTTCACAGCTCAAAGAGATCATCTTGACATCTCAACGCGTTCTTGAGAATAAGGGTCTTGACAGGCAGACAGACGACAACAAAGTGATCCTATAAGGGTTCCGTTTTTGCTTTTGGGGTACGGAACCTTAATAATTAGTAAAATGTCTGCTTACAGTGTAGTGGTGCGATCGTTGTCCGCCTGTAACGTGACGACGCGTATGATGGAGCGGCGCGGCGGCTGCGCCCACGCGCCCAGCAGCGCCCGCGCCGCGAGCCGGCTCTCCTCCGCCGGGCTCGTAGCGCATGTAGCACTCGTAGCGCACGAGAGTGCTACGCGGCACGCGTAGCATATCCACACCGCTACGATAGCTTCGCTTTCCACGCTGGAAAATAGAGTAGGCTAATGTTCTACCACGAGCGCGTAATACATAGTAGATTGTACGACAAAAGTCAAAAGTCAATTTTAATCACTTTAAAACGTCAAACTTAAAAATAGCTACGCCTGTTCCAACCTCCTTACGCCGGCAAAAGAACAGGCAAGAAACGCCCGGCAGGTAATTTTTATGGCGCGATCACATTGACAATTTCATTCTTATTACTAATTGATTGAATTGGAGCAAGTTCACTAAAATCCCAAGCTTTTTTTTGTCATCTAATGGTCCGATATTTTTTAATTAGCTTTACTAATAAGATTTCTCTTGTTTGGTTGTACACATTGGGATATGGGACCAGGGAGCAAATATGTTTACGGCGAGCGCGCTATTTCGAATCCAGAGCGAAGCGAAGGAATCCTAAAATAGATTCAAAGTACTTCGCCTGAGGGAAAAATACTTTTGCTCACGAGCCATATACTCTTCTTTTCATCTCCTATGAGAAAATAAAAAAGAGCAACTTTTAAGAAATTTATGAATAAATAAAAAAAAATAAAAAAATTACATGAAATTAAAAAAGGTGAATTTATACCAAAAATTCTAATAAATTTATATTAGTTTTAGTTACCGCGCCTCCCCGCACTGTACAGTCAACACTTACAGCCAGTCGATTTCAATGAACGATTCATGTACCAAATTCAAATCTCATTACTGCCCGTTCAAAAGTCTATTGGAGAAAACTAGCTACTTTTCTCCCGCTTATAGAGGAACAAAACGACACTTTTCGAATAGAGGGGATAAAAACACCTTTTTGTATTAAGAAAAATTGATTCGTAAGCTCTCCGTCAGCGGCTCTAAACGCGTTAACTTGATGCGAAAGCTCTCACTTGATAGTATTTTCTACAAATAAGCACTCACAAGTTGATGGTGGCAGTCTGCAGCGCTGTTAAGACCGCTCGCGCCTCTGTAGGCTGCTCGTGCGCCTGCGCACACGCGTAGGCGGCGTGCAGGCAGCCGCGGGACGCGAACTGGTGCGCCTCGCGCCACGGGGACACGTCGCGCCACCGCCGCACCGCCTCCGCCCACCCGCACTCTGCGGAGGTATCATCGTAACTTAACTGACGACTGAGCCGTGACATTGCAGATATCACCTACCTTCTGAAGATCGCATCTAACTTAGTTCATCATTCATCATTATCAGCCTTCCACGTTCCCACTGCTGGGACTCTGGCCTTCTCTCAGAGAGAGAGTATGGGTCGTAATCTACCACGCTGGCCCAGTGCGGGTTGGTAGATGTCGCATGCCCTTGAATGTTGAATCTAACTTAGTTGACTGTTCCGAATTATTAAGTAAAATTAAGTTAAATGCGCCCCATAAATCTATGAGATTCAATACCTTAATCAATGTACCCATAACACAAGCATGTAAATAGTATTATAGTATAGTAAAATAGTAACAACATGTAAATAAATTGGGCGGAGTCATTGGCGCGTTCTTCGCGTTTGTTTTGGTAATTGCAGAAATATGATTTAACAAATAAAAAGTTAATTTTAATTTGATTTTCAGTTATTTATGCAGTTAAAATTTTAATTGTTATTTTTAATCCCAAAATCCGCATCAAATCCGCATACGCGGATGTAAACTTCTAATAATCCGCATCCGCATCTGCATCCGCGGATGTCTAAATTCATGCATTCGTAACAACCCTGGTCCACACTTACCATGCACGACCGATATGGCGCAATGGACGGATAGCCGACTGTGAAGCGTGAGGTCGCGGGTTCGATTCCCGCCACAGGACAAATATTTGTGTATTGAAAAAAAAAGCGCAAGTACTTGTTCTGTGTCTGGGTGTTGTGGATCCCCGACCCTCGTAGTTTCTGATACCCTAGATACAGGGAAACCTAGTTAGGGGTCAGAGCCTATGTATGTGATTGTGGGGGCATTATTTATTTATTACCGTTGTGCGCCAGGTGTGCCTGCAGCGCCTTGTCCGCGAGTGCTGCGCAGTACGGCAATGCGGTGAGAGCGCAAGCGGCGGACACGCAGGCGGAGGCTAGCGCGCCGGAACAACTGCCCACCCACTCTTGCCATACCTAACGCGTACAGATACATTTATTACGAGTTGCGGGTTCACTCGCGTCTTCCCGTTAACCCGCAGGAATCTTTTCCCGGGATAATCCAGGGTATAAGCTATCTCCATTCCAAATTTCATTCAGAGATCCATTCAGTCGTTTTTGTCAAAGTCAAAGTTTGTTTTATTCAAAAGGATACATTGTGATCACTTTAAAACGTCAACTTAAAACTAGCTACGCCTGTTCCAACCTCCTTACGCCGGCAAAAGAACAGGCAAGAAACGCCCGACAGGTAATTTTTTGGCGCGATACATGAACAAGTTTATTCTTATTACTAATTGATTGAATTGGAGCAAGTTCACTAAAATCCCAAGCTTTTTATTTTGTCTACGCAATCGAAGGTGGTTCACACTGATCCTTGTGATGCCTATTCACTCTAGACTAAGAGAGACCCTGAACTACTTGACTCAAGCGTTGTATCGAGTTATTTGTGCGTCGTCGCTCTATAAAGTTAGGTAGTAAAAAAATACGGTAGTGTAGTAATACTACCCATATTCAATCTATATATATTTATAAAAGAAAGTCGTGTTAGTTACACTACCTAAAACTCAAGAACGGCTGAACCGATTTGGCTGAAAATTGGTGGGGAGGTAGCTTAGGACCAGGAAACGGACATAGGATACTTTTTATCCCGGAAAAGGTTCCAACGGGATAACGGGAAGACGCGGGTGAAACCGCGGGGTGCAGCTAGTACTTAATAATAGATTACAGAATATAGACATTTACGGCCGGTTTCAATAACCGATCTATCCGCGGTTTGACAGAAATTTGACATTACTTCTATGGAGCTTGTGACAGATTTCTATCTCCGGTAGGGTAAACCGTGGATAGATCGGATATTGGAACCGGCCGTTAGAGTGTATAATATATACCGGTAGAGCGGCGGCGGCCGCGGGCTCGATGCACATGATGACGGAGGCTCGGCCGAGCAGGTCCTCCACCTCGCCCGCGCCGTCCAGGTAAGGAGCTGGAGAATAACATTATAACTACATTACCGATGAAAATCAGACCAAATAGTCAGGGGTTGTTTTAAAAAAAAAAATTTAACTATTTACAGGGTAGCGTTTGACCACAAGTCATCTGATGTTAAGTAACGATGTGGTCGAAGATGGCGCCACGCTACACCTGGACTGGGAACTGGCTCTCAAGTGAGGTTGCCGGAACACACCGATAGGTGCTTGGCGACAGATTCATAACAAGATGGTGGTAGCTAGACAGGCGAGTACTAGAAAATAACCTACCACCAAGCTATGGTGTCATCACGATGTTTTCCTTCTTCACCGAAAGCTCAAGCTCATTTCAGGATTCGAACCCACGTCCTACGGATCGCAAGCCGACGTCACTACCACTGAGCCATCATCGCTATAAATTTAATTTAATTTAAATAGTACGAGTTTGATTTTTTATATACATAAAATTATTCCGCAAAATTAAATAAATGACGAACAGATAGTAAGGTAACTGACCTAGTTCAGTGAGCGTTTGCAGCACTCGCTTAGTATGGGCAGCCACGTGGGCTAGCAGCGCGGGCGCCGCCGCCGCGCACGACCACAGCGCAAGCGCACGCGCGCGGGCGGCGCGGGCGGAGGGGGCCGCCCCCGCCGCCGGGGGGGCGAGGAGAGAGCTCGCAGACAGTAACACTCTAGGGAAAATCTTATTCATTATCAGCCTTCCATGTTCCCACTGCTGGGACTCTGGCCTTCTCTCATAGAAAGAGTACGGGCTATAATCTACCACGCTGGCCCAGTGCGGGTTGGTAGATGTCGCATGCCCTTGAATGTTGCAGTTCTTAGGCATGCCGGTTTCCTCACGATGTTTTCCTTCACCGTTTCGAGCGATGGCAAATCCGCACATAACTTATTAAGTCATAGGTGCGGGCCCGAGAGGATTCGAACTCAGTGTCGGCGTCTTGTAAGTCGCACGCCTAACCGTTCAGCCACCATCGCTCGCTTTTCATCAGGCGGACCATCTTGCTTGCTTACCACTCTAATTCATAAAAAAAAATAACGCTTTCACAATCACATACATAGATCTAACTAGGACTTCCTGTATCTTAGGTATCAGATACTACGAGGATCGGGATCCACAACACTTCTCTTTCTCATATTTCAACTATCAACAATATTAGCTACATACAGCATGCAACGTTGCAAGACTTACTGGAACTGCGGTAGATCGTGGTACGGCTGCGACGGGTTGTGATGCACCGCGAAGAATCTATCCAAGGCGTCGGCCAGCACCGGCTCCGGCAGCCGCCACCACGGCAGACGCGTCGCCTGCTCCAGGATCTAAATCATTATAGGGAAAGGTCAATTCAAAACTATAACCTTAAGGTGGATGATCCCAGAGCTCATCACGCTATGTTGTCAAGAGATGGCGCTGATGTCATTTTTTACCTAAATTATTTTTTTACGTCGAAAATAACAACCTTATTCGAACCAAACACTAAAGCGCGCGTTCTATAGCGTTACTCAATTGTAAATTACCCAAATCTTCATTAAATAAACTAATAAATTACTCGTAACGCTTCTCTTACTGCTGGTGTCACAAATTTACGTACTTACACACGCACACGTAGACATAAAGTATGTCATTAGAACGCATCTAAGGTGGTTGCTTGCGGTCCGCCTAGCAGCCCAGCGTCAATAGATGGCGTTGTTTCTAATTAACGCATCTTATTTTATTATGAATGAACAGGTGCATATTATTTTAATAATAATTATGTTTACCGGTAATGGCGTAATATGTTTTATGTATCCAACAATATTTCAGATGTGTTTTAGTTTTCAAAACACTTTTATTTGTGCCAAACAATATCGCGGCGGTAGTGGTGTATGGCAGCGATCTATTCACGCACACATAGAAAATGGTCTTGTTGTACACGAAACCATTTGCTAATTTCGTTCTTTCGTTTACTGTATAGGTTAGACCAGTGGTCAAACCTCTCAGTAGTTCTTTACTAATAACGAGGTTCCGAGTTCGATCCCTGCCTCAGATTTTTGGTAATTTTCTTTGATTTGGATGAAATTTAGAATGGAGATGGCCTATACCCTTTATTACCTATACTCTCTACTCTCCTACCAATAAAGACATTGGCTATTGTAATACTTTATTATGAAACAATCAGGATTATTTATTATATATGTACATAGTATCAAAATAAGAAACAGTCAATCACCAATAGTCTTTTTATTTACACATTCTTAAAATATTCAATAATTCACAATTCTTCGTCAATATAAAGTCCTGCTGGTCGCACAGTTTTTTTCATTTTTTCCATGAACTATGTTCTGTCCACAGACTCATTGTGTTGGCCATATGCCATGTTATTGGTCAGAACATTGTTTTTATACAAAATTCTTTTGACGTGGTTGTGGCATGGTATTATCGCTTTTCGTTTACATATCTGCAACAAAGCTATAATTAAAGTAGATTCTAATTTGTATCCCAACCTGGCCATACGAAAACCACGGATTTATGTCTACTAAACACTACGAAAGAAACAAACATGACTTTGAAAAACTAACCATTCCAAATCGGCTGGCTGGCCTGTCGCATTTATATGTAGTGTAAACATCATTTTCATGTTGCCCTATGGTCAGAAGTTCAATTCCTTTTATTTCCTCCGTTGTTTTTTGGAAGTCTCGAATTTTCGAGAGACATGCTTCTTTCAAATCTGTTTCCACAATTGGTTCATTTGGTTTAGTAGTTACGTTGATACGTGGTAACAAACATTCACACGCACAAATTTTTGCATTTATAATATTAGTAGAATAAAATTTCGTTTATTTCAAGGTGTCATTTACGAAGTAAATAAGCGTAGGAAAATTATATGTCATCATATTGTTTATTTCAAAGGTATTTGAATACACTTTCAGCAAGGGCAGTTGTAGAACAACGTCCTTGATCCTCCGAAAATTAGATTTGTGGTGACAGCCAGCTAGCAGGGCTTTTCCGGTTATACAAAGGTACTATGTGGCAGGGCTGTTGCTGGCCTCAGCTGGCGTAGTGGTGCACGATTGTATCTGCTGATTTCCATCAATAATTTTCCAACGTTGATCAACCTTTTTTACAGAGTAAAACTATAAACAACAACTTGCCTAGCAACGTAGCAACTAGTCAAAAATGCATTTTACGTGAATGACGTTACCAAAAAACTCATAGAACAGTCTGATTAGTTTATACTAGCTGCACCCCGCAGTTTCACCCGCGTGTCCTACAGTTTATCGATATTTTTTTTTATAAAACTATTGTAGTAAAAGAAACACTAAATATTAAGTGAAGCTTACCACTTACCACACATACACATACATTAGTGAAAATCGCACCCTAATCGGTTAAGCCGTTTCTGGAATTAGCGCGCACAAACGCACAGACAAACAGACATACAGTCAAACAGACAAAAATTCCATTTATCATTGTTTTGGGTTCTATTGCGTTGATGATAAAGACCCCCAATAATAGCTTTTCTCATTTATCTTTCACTAGTTTTCAGCCGCGGTTTCACCCGCGTCTTCCCGTTATCCCGCAGGAACCCTTTTCCGGGATAAAAAGTAGCTATAAGCTATTTCCATTCCAGTAGTTACGGTGATACGTGGCAACAAACATTCACACACACAAACTTTCGCATTTATAATATTAGTAGGAAAGGATAGGATGTACAGACAGCGATCAGTCACAGTTTTATTATATGTATAGGTAAATAAATTTTTATTGTAAATGTGGATGTGGATTTGGATTCCGTCTTCTTTACCGCTTAGACTGTTTTATTGAAAAATATACCTTATTCCGTTTGATAACAATATGTATAGTATTACATTGATAGATATCGGTTGATTTCAGTTTTTTCTTTGACGTTTATGATTTGAAGCGATGATAGCTCAATCGGTTGCGCATTGAACTTCCGTGCTGCACAGCACATGTTCAAATACCAACAATAGGTATGAGGTTTCGGTGAAGAAAAATATCGTGCCAAACCACAACATGGTGGCTTATTATGTAATATTTGAGACTTTAGATCAGATACCTACCTAGTAGATAAGACACTCATTAGCCCAGTAACTTCGCAAGCTACTTATGTTGTAGTTAGTACCTTACCTATCATACCTTTACCTACCAAATATTTATTTGATAATGCGGTAGTGCGGTACCAACACACTGGGTATCAAATATAGGGGTGTGACTTGAAAGGGAAAAAATCGATTAAGAAATAATCGATTTTTATCTCTTTAGATTAAATCGATTTGTAAAAACGATTCGATTATTTTTTACTTAATAATCGATTTTTTACAAATCGATTATTTTTCGATTTTGTACAAATAGATTATTGTTTGAATTTTTACTAAGCGATTGTTTTTATTTATATAATCGATTTGTAAAAAACAATTATTTAAATAAAAATAATTGATTTGTAATATAATCATCGACTTTTCGATAAAAAAAAGATCGATTAATATAAAAATCGATTATTTTGTTCACATCCCTAAACTATTTTAGCTAGGTAGGTACATACCTACCACCGTGGTAGGCGACCTCTTGCAAGGGCGATCTACCATTTCTAGTTCTACCGCCAAGTACCTAACTAACTATTTTATCAATAGTAGGTATCTATCTACGTAGACCGTATGTATTTAGATTTACGTTCTAATGTAAGTATGTTGTCAGCTGCCTGGTTACCATAATACATACAAGTCGGATGGCCGTGTGAGAAACTATCGCAAGATATATATTTACTTTACTTATTTATTAACTTATTTTCCTACTTTGATTACCTGGGGAAATTCTATCACTTAGGTTATCAAAGTGGATTAGACCTCCACGACCTTGACTACCAACCCGTTTCGATTTACGTCTTCGGAACGGAAAGTAAAAATTGCCCCAAAATCAACAAAATCGTTCATGCACGACTTGGCAAGTCGAAATATCGTGGCGAGCGAGACAGAAAATCATTCTTCACTAGTCACGCCCGATCTTGCAACGTCGCATAATTTTTAGCTATTGACAAACTATAATTTCTTCTGTGACGCTTCAACGTTGTCGTATGCCACCATTCGCTCACTGCACAAGGTCTACATCTAAATAGTTCATCGAAATTCAGATAGATGGCAGGTTAAAATCACCTAATTCAAGTCCGTCAACTTCAGTGCCACTCACGCACACATGTGTATAATAATACGATTTTTCCGATGTAAAATTACATGGAAAACATAATTTTTGTAAGAGAAACTGATAGTTCGCGAATGGGTAATTAATTGAACAATTTAAGGAAATTTTCAAACTTCATTAGAATAGTTCGCGTGATCCATATCGCCCTTCTTGAGTTTTTATGGGAAATTGCACGAGCCCATTCACCTTAAGCATTTCCACGAGGCGTACAAAACATTTGAAAAACACTTTCAGGACGATATACGCCGATGCAGCAATGAAAAGAAATTCAAAGATATCTTAACTCTACAAAGATAATTTTTGTACAGAAATGTGTCTGCGTTTGTGTCACTCCCTAACATCCTAATAATATTATAAACGTCAAAGTTTGTGAGTATGGATGGATGGACGTTTGTTACTCTTTCACGCAAAAACTACTGAACGTATCTGAATGAAACTTAGAATGGAGATAGCTTATTCCCTGGATTAACACATAGGCTACTTTTTATCTAGCAAAAAGGTTCCTGCGGGATAACGGGAAAAAAAAAAGTCAAAAAGTCAAGTGTCGTCCGTCACTTCACGTAGCAACGTGTCACGTTAGTGTCACTCCCTAACGTTAGTACAAACACTCACGTGCTGATGGTGCCGCAGCGTCGTGCCAGTGAACAGATACAGCAGCGAGGCGAGCCGCGGCTCGAGCGTGTCGTCCGTCACGTCACGTAGCAACGTGTCACGTTAGTGTCACTCCCTAACGTTAGTACAAACACTCACGTGCTGATGGTGCCGCAGCGTCGTGCCAGTGAACAGATACAGCAGCGAGGCGAGCCGCGGCTCGAGCGTGTCATTCGTCACGTCACGTAGCAACGTGTCACGTTAGTGTCACTTTCTGACATTAGTACAAACACTCACGTGCTGATGGTGTCGCAGCGTCGTGCCAGTGAACAGATACAGCAGCGAAGCGAGCCGCGGCTCGAGCGTGTCATTCGTCACGTCACGCAGCATCGTGTCACGTTAGTGTCACTTCCTGACATTAGTACAAACACTCACGTGCTGATGGTGTCGCAGCGTCGTGCCAGTGAACAGATACAGCAGCGAGGCGAGCCGCGGCTCGAGCGTGTCATTCGTCACGTCACGTAGCAACGTGTCACGTTAGTGTCACTTCCTGGCATTAGTACAAACACTCACGTGCTTATGGTGCCGCAGCGTATGCGAGTGAACAGATACAGCAGCGAAGCGAGCCGCGGCTCGAGCGTGTCATTCGTCACGTCACGTAGCAACGTGTCACGTTAGTGTCACTTCCTGGCATTAGTACAAACACTCACGTGCTTATGGTGCCGCAGCGTATGCGAGTGAACAGATACAGCAGCGAAGCGAGCCGCGGCTCGAGCGTGTCATTCGTCACGTCACGTAGCAACGTGTCACGTTAGTGTCACTTTCTGACATTAGTACAAACACTCACGTGCTGATGGTGTCGCAGCGTCGTGCCAGTGAACAGATACAGCAGCGAGGCGAGCCGCGGCTCGAGCGTGTCGTCCGTCACGTCACGTAGCAACGTGTCAGCGTCGGTGGCACGCCACGTGTCGCAGCACCACGACATTAGCTCGGCGTCGTTCGTGCCGCACATCTGCAAACGTTAACAGGGAAATGTAAGATTACCACCACAGACGAGGTACATCTTTCTTTTTATACATGTTCCAAAATCTTCAGGCGATCTTCAAATTAGCCCAGCGGTTGTTCCTGTGAAGTTTGGTAGCGATCGGATACACTCTTTGTTGTAATCACCTGTGTTTGTAGGATTTATCATTATCAGTATACGTATTTAGTTTCTATTCGTGAGAACCTGTTATTGGCTTTACATTGTTATGTTACTGTTGTAAAAAGCTGTTGGTTCTCCAAAAATAAATAAATCAGCCTGTATCAGTCCACTGCTAGACATAGGCCACTCCTAAGGTACACCTTTGAGCCCGATCTTCGGCTCTTCTCATCCAACTACTGGCAGCCACTGGAACAAGTCCACCTTTTCGCAGGGCTTCCTACACTACTTTTATGAATAAACATCTTCTTATATATAAAAATCAATTGCTGTTCGTTAGTCTCGCTAAAACTCGAGAACGGCTGGACCGATTTGGATAATTTTGATCTTGAAATATTTGTGGAAGTTCAGGGAAGGTTTAAAAGGTGACTTTTATTGGCGATACGAAGTTCGCCGAGTCGGCTAGTCTTTATATATAAAAATCAATTGCTGTTCATTAGTCTCGCTAAAACTCAAGAACGGCTGGACCGATTTGGCTAATTTTGGTCTTGAAATGTTCGTGGAGGTCTAGGGCAGGTTTAGAAGGTGAGAAAAATTAGAATAATTGCCGGGAAATCCCTAAAAACAGCGTTTTCCTTTTTCCCATATAAACGTTTTCTAAATAAAATGTAGAGTCAATTTGAACTTTATTGCTATTCAAGAAAGTTGATTGATTTTTTGATTTTTCGATTGAGGCAGTACGAAGTCTGCCGGGTTATTTATATCCAGTTGAGAGAGTAAAACAAGCAGTGACCTGCATGGCGAGCTGCAGACAGGCCCCGTAGAACCACTGGTGTTCGGGCCAGGGCAGGCGCGCCAGCTGGGCCAGCAGCTCGGAGGCCTGCAAGCGCGCCTCCTGCCGCGCGGAGCCCTGCGCGGAGCCCTGCGCCCGCGCACCCCACTCGAACACCAGCTGCAGCAGGGCCACCTCGCTACCTGTTACAATAACCTTACATTTTATAACTGAATTTAAATAGGAGGTTTTCTATATGCTTTTTTATGTTTGTTTGCGGATAACTTCGTCGTTTATGAACCGATTTTGATGATTCTTTTTTTGTTGGAAAAGAGATATCCCAAGAGTGGTACCATGATAAGGAAACCAGGATCTGATGATGGTATCCCAGAGAAATCGAGGGGAAGGAGAAGTCGGTTTTTTTTTGTTAAAAATTATACTTGTGCTTGGTGGCATTTTGCTTGGTTTCTAGTGCTCGCAATCTGTCGCCAAGCACCAATTGGTGTGTTCCGGCAGGCCCACTTGAGAGCCAGTTCTCAATCCAGGCGTAGCGTGACGTCATCTTCAACAACATCGTCACTTAACATCGGGTGACTTGTGCTCTAACGCTCCTCTGTAAGTAGTATAAAAAATACTGTCTATCTATCTAACTTCGCTGGCTCGACCACCTTGAAAGAATGGGAGAGGATCGTGCGGTCAAACGAGCATACATGGGACAGCCGAGTGGCCATCGCCCGGTCGGCTGTCCCAGGTATCGCTGGAAAGACAAAGGCAGGAAGGATTTTTGCGAGCTCCAGGTGGAGGACTGGCAGGAGGTGGCGCAGGACAGACCGAAGTTGCGTCTTTTGTTATCGGAGGCCATGACTCAGTTTGGGTCGTTGCGCCATCTCAGTGAGTTATCTATCTCTCTCACCGGGACAATCGACCATGATCATCTGCAGGCAGTCGACAAAGCGCTGCAGCATCGCCGTGTACTGCCCGTCCTCAGCCGCCAGGGACGGCAGCAGGGGCGGGGTGGCAGGATGCGGGGTCACCCACGCGCCCCACGACTCTTGTAGCGCAGACCACGCGCACCGACCCACTAGTGGGCAAAAACTACAAAGTTTAGTATTGAGCAGTGCGTATATTTTTTCATACCAGACAATATTCCCTCATGTCACGTTTTGTTACAGAGTTGGTGATAAGCGACAATGATAAAAATACTATAGTTTTCAGCAAATAGTTTTATCAATGGCGCAGCCGGTAGGATACGAAACTACGCTTCCAAAGGGAATCTGATTTCGGAACTGACTTGCGCTATAAAGGCTTGCGCGCATTAGGACGTACCGCGTCGCAACGCATTACTACATCTCTTTCAAACATTTAATAAAAGACAGAGATGCATGATGTGAGTGAACAGAGAAGCATAAAGTGCGCGAGGTTTAGAAGGCAGTGAAGGAAAAAGGAATGGAATTAGCACATAAAAATGACCAAAAGTCGTTTGTACCTCGCTGGGACGAGCCCGGAGCCTCAAAGATGACCAATACTTTACACGGCAAATTAAACCTAATCAACTAAAGAATAAGGTCGAGTTTTAACTTATTAGTTTAATCAGTGACAGAGTTACGAGTAGATCCAAAGACGGGCGAGTATGTTCATCATTTTGGGTCAAGATTCGGGTTTAGCTCACTCGAAGAATTTTTTCATTGTCTTTTTCCTTCATTAAAAGGGTAGATAGAGACAAGAAAAGGCTGGCAAGCAAACTTCATTATTCCCACCTCTCTCCGGTTCGTAACTCAGTTTGACTCCGGCTGCGACGAAGTTGCGCAGTAGTTGTGTGAGCAAGTCTGCGACGGGCGCCGCGTGTGGGTGCAGGGCGGGGGCTCCGCTGTGCAGCGACCGCGCCTCCCACCAGAGGGCGCCCAGGTCGCGCAGCAGGTGGCCCAGCTGCGGGGAATATAGTATATATTTGACTCGCTATTCCATTTTCAACTGTATTCTAAAATATAGCGATTTATAGCGATGATGGCTCAGTGGTAGTGACGTCGGCTTGCGATCCGTAGGACGTGGGTTCGAATCCTACAATGAGGTTGAGCTTTCGGTGAAGGAAAACATCGTGATGAAACCATAGCTTGGTGGTAGGGTATTTTCTAGTACTCGCCTGGCTAGCTACCACCCTCTTGTTAAGAATCTGTCGCCAAGCACCTATCGGTGTGTTCCGGCAGCCTCACTTGAGAGCCAGTTCTCAGTCCAGGTGTAGCGTGGCGCCATCTTCGACCACATCGTCACTTAACATCAGGTGACTTGTGGTCAAACGCTACCCTGTAAATATTAAATATATATATATATATATACAATTCACATTAAGGTAGGTGTTAGGTATGTTTCGGAGCCAGTTTTCATTCTCACATCGTTGCTTACTTCAGTTTTTCTAATTAACCTGTGCCATGATGCTCTCTCCGTTCTGTGATGTTTCAAAATCTAAATGAGCCTTTTTATAGAATAAAACCATCCACAATCATCATGAGCCTATTACATTTTCACTGTTGTGGGAGTCCTGGGAGTATGGGCTTTACACTGCCCTAGTGCCAGTTGGTAGTTGGTAGATGCCGCATTGCAAATGTTGTGGATAGACATGTCGGTTTGCTCACGAAGTTTTCCTACACCGTTTTTGAGCCATGGTAAATCCACTTATTAAGTCACTGATGCAGAGACGAGGTAGGATTTCAACTCGGTATCGGTACTTTGTTAGGCGCACAAGTGCTATCCGTAAGATTTCAAAAAAGGTATTCGAAGAGCTAACGAGACCAAAACAAAGAGCTACCCCAAACTATGATAAACCTTACCCGATCAAAGGATCCAGTAACACCGACCAGCTCAGCTGCCTTCACGTGCGTCCACTGTTGCGGCGGCAGCTGCCACCCAGGAGATTAGAGAATAAGATGTATGATGTTAAACCTTACCCGATCAAAGGACACACTGGCTCCGACCAGCTCGGCCGCTTTCACCACGTGCGTCCACTGCTGCGGAGGCAGCTGGCCGGCGGCCGCGGCCCGCGCCAGCCCCATCACTGCGGCAGGCAGTTCCTGCTGGTCCAACAGAGCCGCGGTATGCACGCCCACCAGCTCCAGCAGCATACTGTGTTCGGGGGAGGGGGTGGCACCGTGCCGGGTGTGGGCAACCAGGAGGGCGGAGAGGAGCTCGTGCCGCGGGCCCGGCCCAGCTGACTTGGACCAGTGGCCCATTTCGAACTGGGAATGAGAGTTTTTTTTCACTCATTTACCATCATTAATTCATTTAAAAACTAGAACCATGCTAAGGTATATTGACCACGCTAGGGTATCGCAAAAACGTGTTACTATTGTCGTATGCAATTCAATCAATTCGTCCTTCGTCCCTACCAATTATGTAAAATTTCCTGTATTCAAGTATCAGAAGTAGGTATCCACAACTTTCAGACGCGGGACAAACATTTGTGTGTTTGTCGTTGATGCAAGATGTATTCAGGTAGTTAACCATTGCGCAACATTCTTTTTTAAAATCTCACAGGGTAATAGTTAGCTTCGAAGCAATTCATACAGTTTGCTATTACCTTGGACAGATAACTGAAGAGCGTATGCGAAGGCAGCTTCGCGTTCAACAAGGTGCTGTAGACTAGAGGCCACTCGCTCGAGCTGATGCGGCGCGGCTGGATGAGGGCCCCGCACAGTGTCTGCTGCAGGGGGTTGGAGGGCTGCGAGCACCAGCGGGACAGCAGCTCGGCCACCAGCCGCCCGTCGTGGCATATGGATCTCTGACGGATCGTATGGAAAGAGATAGATTTTAGAGACGATTCGTTTTAGTAGTGGGAGGACTCTTTTGCAGAGTCCGTTGCCTGTGTTGCTGTGGATTGGATTGAAGGGTAATGTTTCCAGAGAAATTACAGGGCCTAATGCGATTTAACATTGTATATCTCAGAATCACGACGACGACTAGAGTGAACGACGAGCGTAATGTCGCGTGGATTTAGAACTTATCTGGTGTTTTTTGAGATATTACTTTATTTTTTAAATTTAACTAGGTGCGCCTAGCGGTTCACCCGCATCTTTCCGATATCCCGTAGGAACCTTTTCCGGGATAAAAAGTATCCTATGTCCGTTTCCTGGTTCTAAGCTACCTTCCCACCAATTTTCAGCCAAATCGGTTCAGCCGTTCTTGATTTATAAATAGTGTAACTAACACAACTATCTTTTATAAATATAGACTAGCTGTTCCCCGCGGTTTCACCCGCGTGGGCTACAGCTTTATGCATGCAGTCTCAGCCCGATCGGTTTAAAATTGACAAAGTTTCATACAAACTTTCATCCCCTATTTCATCCCTTTGGGGGTAGAATAAATCAAAATCCTTTCTTAGCGGATGCCTACGTCATAACATCTACCTGCATGCCAAATTTCAGCCCGATCCGTCCAGTGGTTTGGGCTGTGCGTTGATAGATAACTATGTCAGTCATTCATCTTTGAGTTATATATATTTAGATTAGTGCGCTGGTCTGCTGGTATCACATCAGTTTAGGGTGGCACTCTTGTAAATGGTTGCCAAGTGTGCAGCAGTGACGTGGGCTCACCTCGGCGACGAGCTGCACGAGTGCGGCGAGCGCGGCGCAGGCGGCGGGGCAGCGCGCGGCACACGCGGCGCCGCACCACGCGCGCTCCGCCACGCACGACGCGGCGCCACTGTCGCGGACGTGCAACACTGTGCAGCAGTGACGTGGGCTCACCTCGGCGACGAGCTGCACGAGTGCGGCGAGCGCGGCGCAGGCGGCGGGGCAGCGCGCGGCACACGCGGCGCCGCACCACGCGCGCTCCGCCACGCACGACGCGGCGCCACTGTCGCGGACGTGCAACACTGTGCAGCAGTGACGTGGGCTCACCTCGGCGACGAGCTGCACGAGTGCGGCGAGCGCGGCGCAGGCGGCGGGGCAGCGCGCGGCACACGCGGCGCCGCACCACGCGCGCTCCGCCACGCACGACGCGGCGCCACTGTCGCGGACGTGCAACACTGTGCAGCAGTGACGTGGGCTCACCTCGGCGACGAGCTGCACGAGTGCGGCGAGCGCGGCGCAGGCGGCGGGGCAGCGCGCGGCACACGCGGCGCCGCACCACGCGCGCTCCGCCACGCACGACGCGGCGCCACTGTCGCGGACGTGCAACACTGTGCAGCAGTGACGTGGGCTCACCTCGGCGACGAGCTGCACGAGTGCGGCGAGCGCGGCGCAGGCGGCGGGGCAGCGCGCGGCACACGCGGCGCCGCACCACGCGCGCTCCGCCACGCACGACGCGGCGCCACTGTCGCGGACGTGCAACACTGTGCAGCAGTGACGTGGGCTCACCTCGGCGACGAGCTGCACGAGTGCGGCGAGCGCGGCGCAGGCGGCGGGGCAGCGCGCGGCACACGCGGCGCCGCACCACGCGCGCTCCGCCACGCACGACGCGGCGCCACTGTCGCGGACGTGCAACACTGTGCAGCAGTGACGTGGGCTCACCTCGGCGACGAGCTGCACGAGTGCGGCGAGCGCGGCGCAGGCGGCGGGGCAGCGCGCGGCACACGCGGCGCCGCACCACGCGCGCTCCGCCACGCACGACGCGGCGCCACTGTCGCGGACGTGCAACACTGTGCAGCAGTGACGTGGGCTCACCTCGGCGACGAGCTGCACGAGTGCGGCGAGCGCGGCGCAGGCGGCGGGGCAGCGCGCGGCACACGCGGCGCCGCACCACGCGCGCTCCGCCACGCACGACGCGGCGCCACTGTCGCGGACGTGCAACACTGTGCAGCAGTGACGTGGGCTCACCTCGGCGACGAGCTGCACGAGTGCGGCGAGCGCGGCGCAGGCGGCGGGGCAGCGCGCGGCACACGCGGCGCCGCACCACGCGCGCTCCGCCACGCACGACGCGGCGCCACTGTCGCGGACGTGCAACACTGTGCAGCAGTGACGTGGGCTCACCTCGGCGACGAGCTGCACGAGTGCGGCGAGCGCGGCGCAGGCGGCGGGGCAGCGCGCGGCACACGCGGCGCCGCACCACGCGCGCTCCGCCACGCACGACGCGGCGCCACTGTCGCGGACGTGCAACACTGTGCAGCAGTGACGTGGGCTCACCTCGGCGACGAGCTGCACGAGTGCGGCGAGCGCGGCGCAGGCGGCGGGGCAGCGCGCGGCACACGCGGCGCCGCACCACGCGCGCTCCGCCACGCACGACGCGGCGCCACTGTCGCGGACGTGCAACACTGTGCAGCAGTGACGTGGGCTCACCTCGGCGACGAGCTGCACGAGTGCGGCGAGCGCGGCGCAGGCGGCGGGGCAGCGCGCGGCACACGCGGCGCCGCACCACGCGCGCTCCGCCACGCACGACGCGGCGCCACTGTCGCGGACGTGCAACACTGTGCAGCAGTGACGTGGGCTCACCTCGGCGACGAGCTGCACGAGTGCGGCGAGCGCGGCGCAGGCGGCGGGGCAGCGCGCGGCACACGCGGCGCCGCACCACGCGCGCTCCGCCACGCACGACGCGGCGCCACTGTCGCGGACGTGCAACACTGTGCAGCAGTGACGTGGGCTCACCTCGGCGACGAGCTGCACGAGTGCGGCGAGCGCGGCGCAGGCGGCGGGGCAGCGCGCGGCACACGCGGCGCCGCACCACGCGCGCTCCGCCACGCACGACGCGGCGCCACTGTCGCGGACGTGCAACACTGTGCAGCAGTGACGTGGGCTCACCTCGGCGACGAGCTGCACGAGTGCGGCGAGCGCGGCGCAGGCGGCGGGGCAGCGCGCGGCACACGCGGCGCCGCACCACGCGCGCTCCGCCACGCACGACGCGGCGCCACTGTCGCGGACGTGCAACACTGTGCAGCAGTGACGTGGGCTCACCTCGGCGACGAGCTGCACGAGTGCGGCGAGCGCGGCGCAGGCGGCGGGGCAGCGCGCGGCACACGCGGCGCCGCACCACGCGCGCTCCGCCACGCACGACGCGGCGCCACTGTCGCGGACGTGCAACACTGTGCAGCAGTGACGTGGGCTCACCTCGGCGACGAGCTGCACGAGTGCGGCGAGCGCGGCGCAGGCGGCGGGGCAGCGCGCGGCACACGCGGCGCCGCACCACGCGCGCTCCGCCACGCACGACGCGGCGCCACTGTCGCGGACGTGCAACACTGTGCAGCAGTGACGTGGGCTCACCTCGGCGACGAGCTGCACGAGTGCGGCGAGCGCGGCGCAGGCGGCGGGGCAGCGCGCGGCACACGCGGCGCCGCACCACGCGCGCTCCGCCACGCACGACGCGGCGCCACTGTCGCGGACGTGCAACACTGTGCAGCAGTGACGTGGGCTCACCTCGGCGACGAGCTGCACGAGTGCGGCGAGCGCGGCGCAGGCGGCGGGGCAGCGCGCGGCACACGCGGCGCCGCACCACGCGCGCTCCGCCACGCACGACGCGGCGCCACTGTCGCGGACGTGCAACACTGTGCAGCAGTGACGTGGGCTCACCTCGGCGACGAGCTGCACGAGTGCGGCGAGCGCGGCGCAGGCGGCGGGGCAGCGCGCGGCACACGCGGCGCCGCACCACGCGCGCTCCGCCACGCACGACGCGGCGCCACTGTCGCGGACGTGCAACACTGTGCAGCAGTGACGTGGGCTCACCTCGGCGACGAGCTGCACGAGTGCGGCGAGCGCGGCGCAGGCGGCGGGGCAGCGCGCGGCACACGCGGCGCCGCACCACGCGCGCTCCGCCACGCACGACGCGGCGCCACTGTCGCGGACGTGCAACACTGTGCAGCAGTGACGTGGGCTCACCTCGGCGACGAGCTGCACGAGTGCGGCGAGCGCGGCGCAGGCGGCGGGGCAGCGCGCGGCACACGCGGCGCCGCACCACGCGCGCTCCGCCACGCACGACGCGGCGCCACTGTCGCGGACGTGCAACACTGTGCAGCAGTGACGTGGGCTCACCTCGGCGACGAGCTGCACGAGTGCGGCGAGCGCGGCGCAGGCGGCGGGGCAGCGCGCGGCACACGCGGCGCCGCACCACGCGCGCTCCGCCACGCACGACGCGGCGCCACTGTCGCGGACGCGTCTGCGCAACCACACAATACCCTCTAAATCGTGTATTCACGCTTGCTTTCTCGCTCGCACGTTTCAGCATTTTAATAGATCTAAAATGACTGCGAACGTTTTTACACATGTTTATATCTATACAATTTCTATTCGTAAGAACCTGTATTTGGCTTTCTATTGCTATTCTAGTATATATTTTTTGTTATTGTAAAAAGCTAAAAAAAAAAAAAGCTGGTTTTCCAATAAACAAAGAAAAATGATACGTGCACCTGAGCCCCTAGAACGTAGTTTTGCTATATTTTTTTTTTAATTAATCTATGAATTTTTATGTTGAAAATGTAAAATTGAGTCACATGATATGGGTACGTTCTCTTACCTCCCAATAGAGAGTAGAGCGGCCGCCGTGCGCGCGGCGAGCGGCCGCGCCCGCGCCAGCCGCCGCAGCGCCGCGCGATATGCTGACCTAAACAAATTACAATATCTCAGCCTTTATTCTTCAAATGTGCTATCTCGCTTGCACATTTAAATTTTTTTGATGTAATTGTCCGTGTGCATAGGTATTACCTATTTTCTTCGATTCCACGTTCAGCGCCTGTCGACACGCACCACTCCCGTTCCTATCAACAGATTAGTTAACATTTTAATCAAGAAATCCTCAAAAAATGTACGTGATTTCATTTTTCTGTACACGATTTATGTCCCGTAGCGAGAATCCAACCCGCTTGAACATTACAATCTTACATGGTTCCATACAATCATTTTCCTAAGCCAGTCTGCCTTGACTCATCTCTTCAATACCTAGAGCCGACTAAACAAAACAAAAACATCAGGTCTGATTTTCACATCCTCACACAATACTTACTTCAATGTAGAAGATGGTAGGTTTGCATTTAGGTTTTGCATTGACGTTAGTACATTTTTTGGTAACGGGCGGAATAGGTCGCGGCACACGGAGTTTCGCTACCAGCTCCCACAGGTAGCTGTCCAGGGACGATATCCGGGTTACTTCAGTACACCAGTCCCTGGAATCCCATATTTTTTACATCTTAGAACAAGGGAGCAGGGGCACGAACCTAGACTTGCAAAGAACTGAGACTAAAAGATTAAACCTAATACCTACTTTACTATTTTGATAACATTCGCGTTTGACCAGAAGTCATGTTAGCGTTTGACCAGAAGTTAACTTAGCGTTTGACCAGAAGTTAAATCAGTGTTTGGACTAGAAGTCGCGTTAGCGTCTGACCAGAAGTTAAGTTAGCGTTTGACCAGAAGTTAGCTTAGCGTTTGACCAGAAGTTAAGTCAGCCTTTAACCAGAAGTCATATAAACGTTTGATATATTAGGTGCTTGACGACTTTTTGAGTAAATGAGCATGTGTATTTGTCCCATTTTTACGCTGAAACGGCCCATGGGCTACTTAACATAAAAAAGATTGTTAGGCGCAGCTAGTTGCTACAGTTTTGTTTCTCTAGTACAGTCAGCGACAATAGTAGCTGATCATGCTTGATGTTCCAAATGCGTATAGGATCAGTAATGTTTGCTTTTTTCTTGCAACTTAAAAGGTAGCGTTTGACTATAACATTTACGCATCTGATGTTAGGTGATAATTCGGTCGAAGGTTGGTGTTTATGATGGTTAAGATAATCGAAAAATGTGTATTTCTTCAGTGAATTTTTTCGCTGACTGTACCATGTTTTGAACAGTAACTCACTTCGCAAGGGTGTCAATGACAGCAGGGGCGTAGCTACCGCCGTATCTGCCGTATCAATTATACGGGGCCCCCAAGCCACGGGGCCCCCGACGTGTGTAAGCAAAAATTAACAAAAACTTCCCAAATTTTTGTTAATTTCAGAAATGACAAAAGTCACAAAAGCATTTTCTTTTTTTCCCACGTAAAGCGTGCGTTTAAGAGTTGGCAACACTCTACATCGGTTACCGCGGGCTGTGGGATTTCGCCGTTTGTCATTTACTTCAACGGGGGAGAATCCCAAAATAATCGATTACATACCATGATAAACCACAGAGAGCAGTGTTTATTGACGCGTTTTATTTAATAGGGATGTCAACCATTTTTCGGAATTGCTTTTATTTTAAAGATTGACTCTTGTTTACGATAAAACAAATATTTTATTTAAAATTATTAGTATTTTCGATGAGAAAATATACAAAATTAGAGTAATTATGAATTTTTCCGCCAAAACACTAACAACTCAAATCGCCTGAGTGGTTAGTGACGTAAGAAGCTCGTTTTGGTGTTTGCAGTCACGTGACAAAAGATTATAAATATAGCATTTAAAATAATTTTTATATAAATTATTAAGTTATATTTAAATACAAAAATATGTTTTTCGATATCCTAATAATACAAACTAACATAAAAGTAAGATTAAACATTATTTTGTAATTAGTGTTAACATCTCTATTGTGCATTACATTGTAATACAATCTGGTTTAGTAGTAGGTATTAGACTCCAAACAATTTTTTATACGGGGCCCCACCAAGGCACGCTACGCCCCTGAATGACAGCGAGATGTTTGTCGACCGCGGCGAGAAGTGAGCGCGTGTCCTTTATCTCCACTTCTTCCACCGGCGATCTTAATAGCTTCTGCGATCTGGGAACACAAACAAATCCTTCGTATCTATTGTGATATATCCACACTCAGGTCCGTTTTTATCATAAAGGCACGTCAGGGCACGAAATCAACACCCCAGCCTCTTAAGGGGCTCCAAAAAGGTATTTATCATAACTGGTTGCCATGAAAGACTAAAAACCCTCGTAGAGAACTGGTTGCGAAACAAAGTTGCGATGGCGGCAGGAAGCATTTAATCATAAAAAAGTTTAATTAGCTTCATGCTTCAACTAACAAAACACCCAGATAGCCAATGGTTGCTCGGCGTAAGTTTTAAAATTGCTGTCAACTTTTGAATACAATTATTCAATTAAAAATTCAAATTCAAATTCAAAACTTTTTTATTTAATAGGATACATTGTGATCACTTTAAAACATCAACTTAAAACTAGCTACGCCTGTTCCAACCTCCTTACGCCGGCAAAAGAACAGGCAAGAAACGCCCGGCAGGTAATTTTTTTGTCGCGATCACATTGACAATTTTATTCTTATTACTAATTGATTGAATTGGAGCAAGTTCACTAAAATCCCAAGCTTTTTTTTTGTCATCTAATAGTCCGATATTTTATAATTAGCTTTACTAATAAGAAGATTTCTCTTGTTCGGTTGTACACATTGGGATATGGGAACATGAATATTAACGAGTTGCGGGATCACAATCAAAGCAGACCAGACTCCACAAGCAGCACCCGTTCACGAGTTGACGCATGTGCCAGCCATCGCAATTGTAGCAATAAGTTGGCGTAAATCTGATGTTGCTTTATAAATACGATCTACTCGTATATGTCAGTGCTTTAGGAGCTAAGATGGTCCTGCCTACATTAATAACGCACTATTTCTACATATTATACAAAGAGGCTTGTCCTGTGCCGAGTGAGAACGAGATAGAATGAATTTTATTCTTGTTTCTATAACTAAGTAACAAAATACAAACAACTAAAGTAGATATATTCTTACCTAGTCCCCGACTTGTCCTTTATCTTCATAATACTGTTCACGGCTACTTCTAGAGGCGTTTTCTGTTGTTCTGTGGGCGGGTCCCGCACGGGCGCAGCGCAAGGAAAGTCGTCAAGTTCCGCGGACGGAGGCGGCCGGGACCGGGTGAGAGTGTTCTTCCACGCCGCTTCAAGAGCCTGGGAAATAGTTACAACTAGTTGCGCCCCGCGGTTTCACGCGCGTCTTGCCGTTATCAGCAGGAACCTTTTTCCGGGATAAAAAGTAGCATATGTGTTAATCCAGGATATAAGCTATCTCCATTCCAAATTTCATTCAGATCCGTCCAGTAGTTTTTGCGTGAAAGAGTAACAAACAAACATCCATCCATCCATCCATACTCACAAACTTTCACGTTTATAATATTAGTAGGATATACATAGAAAAAAAACGAAGTTCTCGATGATAGCTCGAGTGGTAGTGACGTCGATTTGCGATTGTAAATAGTGGGTTAGACTCTTACATTGAGATTGAGCTTGAGCTTTCGGTGAATAAAACCTTGTGATGAAACCATATCAGTGTGTTACGGCAGCCCCACTTGAAGGCTAGTTTTCAAACCAGGTGTAGCGTGACGCCTACTCGACCACTCCGTCACTGAATATCAGGCGACGTGTGGTCAACGATACTTTAAGTAAAAAAAATTACAATCCTGGAAGCTATGCTATAGTTAAAAAAGCAACTGTACCTGTTCTGGTACAAATCTGGCGATGTCAGCGTGATAGGGTAACGCGCGCACTCTGTCGCCTTCGTCGAGCCACACGCTGAATTGACGAACCATTCTGTATGGAAACAGGTACTTAGTAGAGGATGAAATGTTTTTTTTTCAATCCCTTCCATAGGCAAATATGCTCTATCGTCGAGCACATTGTCACGTTTTATCAGGTAAAGTTGCTATAAAAAAATGGACCCTACCAACATGGACAGTGGTGTCGTTTTAGCTAACTAAGCATTCTCTAAAAGTAAAGAATATATGACAGGCTAAAAAATATAAGGCTGTCATTTTCAACAGCATTGCTCTTTTTTGACAAAACTAGTTTAGATTTAAAAAATGCACATCAAAATCAGACTCGGTATTTCTTTGTTATTTGATTGGGCGATTGTTTCCATATAAGATTATTATCTGTTTATGATTGGTTAGTGACTTGAAAACCAACCTTTCCGCCGCCGTATGATAGCACGCCATATCGAAAGCTTGCTTCTTGTCCACATCACTCGCGTCATCTATCCGTCTCTCTTCAACCTCGCTATCGTCCTCACTCTCCTCGGAGTAATCACCCGAGTCCGAGTCGCTGGAATCGCTCGATTCCCCCGTCAAATCTTTAATTGTTAACGTCGGCAGCAGACCTTTCTTGACTGTAATCGATTCCGCTCTCTCGACTCGATTACTCGGTGGCTGAGCCGGTTCGCTGCTATTGTTTTGTTTGTAGGTCTCGGCTTCGTTGTGGTGGTACGCAGCGGTCTCTTGTAGTTTTTTCTTGATTTGTGTCAGCGTTCTCGATTTGATGAGGCCGCTGAAGTAAAGCGGGCCAATTGGGAGAGCAGTGTCCCGTCTGTGTCAAACAAAAATGTATGTTAAAGTTAATCATAATAATAAAACGCGGACACAATCACATACATAATTATTGTCTGGCATAAAAGTAGCCTATGTGTTAATCCAGGCTATAAGCCATCTTCATTCCAAATTTCATTCAGAACCGTTCAGTAGTTTTTTGCATGAAAGAGTAACAAACATCCATCCATCCATACTCACAAACTTTCACGTTTATAATATTAGTAGGCTGTGTTTTGTGTTTTCCGAACAGAAGACGCGAGAGGTACACAATCAAATTAGATGTCTATTCATTCGTTTATTTTTAAAAGCGATTATAAACGTACAGTTGAAATTTTCACAGATAATGTATGTCTGTTGCCGCTATAACAACAAATACTAAAAAAACAGAATAAAATAAATATTAAGGGGACTCTAATAATTGTAACAAACGTGATTTTTGTAGATAATGGTACGGAACCCTTCGTGCGCGAGTCCGACTCGCACTTGGCCGGTTTTTGTTTATTCATTGAGCTCTAGTGTCCCCAACTCACGCGTTGTTCGGTGGTCGCTGCAGGTAGACGTGGAAGAACAGCCTCCACAGCGTGAGGTGCGAGGGGTGGTGCGTGGGCGCCGCCAGCGCAGCCGCCGCGCTGCGGTATATCACCAGCTCCTCGGAACTCATCTTCGGGTTTACTTTCTGTTTGACAGAGAAATTCGTTTGGGAAACGTATGTAGGGTATAAGCTATAGCTCTACTTAAATGTTTTGTGCTGTTTCAGAGCGTAAAGAAGTAATAAAAACATTATACTCATTCACTCGCATCATTTCCCTTTTATAACTACCAGAAACTGATGGCAAAAAGGGAAAAAATAAATTGACGCTAGCAATACTGGGGGAAATTGGAGTAAAACGTTTTGATACTTTTTTTCCCCTACAGTGGCTAATTCTGTGTGTGATACATGCAAATATAAAAATGTATCCAAAGATTTTAGGTACTTGCGTGGTCCCTAGTAGTTAGGTGGCTTGAAATAATAAGTCCCAAGCACGGTGCACAAGATTAGAGTTTATTGCACAAATACACAAGTAAGAAATAATAATTAAGAAGGAGAGAGTTACAAGAGTCACAGGTGGAAAGATATAAGTATAAAGCACAGCACCGATGAAAAGAAAGTACATGAACAATAACAGCTGACAATAAAAACGTAAGCGCGAGGTGCGGGTGGTGAGCCGAGCGACACGGGCTTCGCGAGGAAATGATGCGGCTCGACTGGCGACGGAACGGGCGAGCGGCCGGCGGGCGCGCAGGCCGCTGTCATAGGTATACATGTGTATACGGAATAACGGTCCGCCGCTGCACTACGGGTTTCGCCCGGCTTTGGCCGTGCAATATATTATATTCGTGCAGTGTAATGTATGATAGCGTGATGTATGTGTGTGATGTGTCAGGGAGTTATTCTATACATATATAAATATGAAATATTATATAATAATGATTAGTTAAGTGTACATAAATAAATACAACAAATTAATAAATATTAAAATATATGTTCCCTACAAAGATCAAGGATAATTTTTAAAAATCTTACTGTGGCGAATGTGGGGTTCGAAATTTAGATGAAAACTCCAATTACTCTGTCCATGAGTTTATTAATTAATTAGGCTATCAGAACTTGACAATGGTTCCAAATACTGCACATCCATAAAAAAGTCTTCAACGAAAGAGGAAGACGAGGAAGACGCAGTATTTATGATAAACCTTTCCTCCTGCATCTCAATCGATCTTGTTCTATGAACTGATTTTCAATTATTATTACATGTTCACAAGATTTTCGCCATTCATCGATCCCTATTCGAGAGAAAGCTTCTTCAGTTCACACGAAAGATGCAATAAACCAAAGTATCAAGGCTTGTCATTCCTACTAATTTGAAGCCAAACCATAAACAATTCCTTGAAATTTCAGTTGACAGATGACATTTTTTTCGTTGCCATATGAAAATCGCTATTTATTAAACTTTTTTTTTGCCATCAGACCCTGGTAGACCTATAGTATTACTTGAAGCGCATTATCGACGTGTATCTTCTGGCCGTTGACCCGCTGCTCCCACAGAATGTTCGACACGGCGCCGAACATTCCTGTGTTCACCTCGCGGTGCGTGTGGTACGCTCGCAGCATACATTCGCAGAGCAGCGGCGCGGTCGACGCGTTACGGACCGCGTTCGTCACGTGCTCTTTAGAGTTTTCTTCCTGTAAACGGAAAGACAAAGACAACTGAGCGCTACCGTGCTTCGGCGGGCACGATATCGCCCGAAATGAATAATCGATCCTGATCCGTTATCCGTTGTTTTAGATCGATATAATATGTCATTTTAGTAGTAATATGTCAAACCCTAGGACTAAAATGACATATTATGACATGACATATTGATAACGGATCTGGATCGATTATTAGTTTCGGGGGTGGTCCCCGCTATATTAATATCAGTCGCAAAGCTATGTCAGACGCTTTCCAGCGGCCTGAATATCGGACAATAGATTTAACGCCACTTGCTCATACGATTCATTTAGTAAAATTGTTCAACACTTGTGTTTATCTTGCTTGTTTTCATATTCGCGTGCAGCCATGCGGACACAATGCACACGCGGGACCTACGGTATGTACCTGCAGTAGCGAGGCGGCGTGTGCGTCCAACGTGGGCCACTCCCGCGCCGCCAGCGCCGCCACGTCCAGCACGGCGGCCGCCAGCGGCACTCTCCACAGCGCGTGCAGCCACGCAGAAACTATGCACACGCGGGACGTGCTACCACACCTAATGGGAGACGAGTATTATCACCTATTTCGTTTCTTAACTTCGCATGGACCTGCTTTTGACCCCATTCCAACTGATGGTGAGCGTCACAGCAGTCAAAGGGGGATCACATTGCAATCACAGGTGCCTATTTATTCTCTCGAGTTGTTGGATCAATCGGGTCATGATGCGAATTCACATTACAGGGTAGCGTTTAGCCGCAATTCAAGAGATGTTCAGCGACGAGGTGGCGCCACGCTACGCCTGGTTTGGGTTATATCATAGGTGCCCGATTCTTAAACAGAGCAGAAGCTATCCGGATGAGCACTAGAGAATGTCCCATCACCAGACTACGGTTTCATCACGATGTTTTCCTTTCCGGAAGCTCAAGCTCTTAGCAGAACCTACGAATTGCATGTCGACTTTACTACTAATGAGCCATCCGCTTCCATTTTTCCACCAAAACTGATAGTTATTTAAGACTAGCCGCGACCACGTGGACTACATTTTATCGCGACAAAAGTATCCTACGTCCTTTTCTAGGGTTTGAACTATCTCCACATCAAATTTCATCAAAATGCATTCAATAGTTTTTGCGTGAAAGAGAAGAAAAGTAACAAACATTCATCCATTATCACAAACTTTCACGACTATAATTTATTTTTAAGAAATTAAAATCATTTTCCCAAAATGTTCCAGGGATTTCGCACCTGTCAAACATTTGATGTTCATCCCGTCGACACGGAGAAAAAAGACCTTCCGAAATATTCTTATTCTTGATTAAGGTAAAATAAGGAAGGAATCGGTCTTAGTGGGTAAAAAGTCAGAACTTTTTCTCAGTGTATAAGTTTAGCTAAAAGGTAACACGACATTTATTCTCGGTACGAAGTTCGCTGTGTCTGGTAGTTTAACAATATTAGAAGGATGAGACGTTATTATGACGGTAGCTCACTTGTCCGCGTCGAGCTGGCTGAGCACGAGCCGCAGCAGCAGCTCGGAGCCGGCGGCGGCGGCGCGGCCCAGCGCGCGCTGCACCAGCGTCGGCTCGCTGCTCAGGATGGCGGTGAACAGCTCCGTGAACCTGGGGACATCAGCATCATCAGCCGGAAGAGGTCCACTGCTGAACATAGGGCTCCCTCTTTGAACGCCTATAAGCCATTTGCATCCATCGTCTCCCTGCGACTCTTACAATGTCGTCGGTTCACCTAGCGGGGAACCTACCTACAGAACGTCCGAACCGGAAGGTTCGTGATTATCGGTTATCGGTACGTTCTCACGATGTTTTCTTTCACCTTCTCTAGAGCAACGGTAAATCCAGCGTATATGCAAACGGCTATATGTTGACAAAGTGCTTCGCGTTATCACCTTTTTAGACATGGTCCTTTGAGCCGGATAAGCTCAAATATAGATTAAAATGTATTTAGTAGGATACGAGACGATAAGAGCGATGGTGGCCGAACAGTTTAGGCGTGCGACTTACAAGACGCCGACACCGAGTTCGAATCCTGTCGGCCCCGCACCTATAACTTAATAAGTTATGTGCGGATTTGCCATCGCTCAAACCGGTGAAGGAAAACATCGTGAGGAAACCGGCATGTCCAAGAACGGCAACATTCAAGGGCATGCGACATCTACCAACCCGCACTGGGCCAGCGTGGTAGATTACAGCCCATACTCTCTCTCTCTCTGAGAGAAGGCCGGAGTCCCAGCAGTGGGAATATGAAAGGCTGATGATGATGAGTAGGATACAACTGTGTGATCACTTTAAAACCTCAAACATAAAACTAGCTCCACTCCACCTGCTCTAGCCTCCTTACGCCGGCAAAAGAACAGGCAAGAAACTGAAAAGGGCTACATGTCGTCAAGAAGCGAGTGAATACTGACTTGGGAGTGAGCGAGACAGACTCTGGCGAGTGTGCCATGAGCAGCATGATGGGCGCCAGGCAGTGCACGGCGTCCCGCGGCCGCGCCGCCAGGGACAGCAGCGCAGACACGCCCGACGTGCAGATCTGGAACAAGGCTTTTAACTACAATGTTTGCTCAATATTTACAAGCACAGAATTAGGTAAGTATACTCTGTTACAGATAACCAGGGCGGCATGTTCACAGTTTAAGTGTCAAAGCCACCCTTTTTACATCTTACAGGGTTATTATCAGAGTAAAACGTAGCCTCTGGCATACAGGGATGGTTTAGCTTTCTACCAGGGAACGAAATTATTAATTTCGGATCAGTAATTCTAGAAGTTACCACCTACATAGAAAATGCTCATTCAGTTTGTCTCGAACATTTAAATTTTCCAGTAGATTTTCAAACATTTCTGTCATACAAACCTTGTCTTGACAATTACAAACACCTCAAAAAGCAGCTAAATCAGCACACGCCCTCCCCTCCCGCGGCGCCCGCCCCCCGCCTGCTGCACGTACCAGCGGTATGCAGTGTCCCCAGGAGGAGGCCAGCAGCGCGTGCGCAGTGGAGAGGGGGTCACACGGCGGCGGGTGCGGCGCGGGCGCGTCGGGCGGCAGGCGCCAGCACGCGCGGTGCGTGCGCAGGCGCCGCACCACGCGCCACCGCGCCTCCCCGCCCTCCCCTCCCGCCGCGCCCGCCCCCGCCCGCTGCACGTACCAGCGGTATGCAGTGTCCCCAGGAGGAGGCCAGCAGCGCGTGCGCAGTGGAGAGGGGGTCACACGGCGGCGGGTGCGGCGCGGGCGCGTCGGGCGGCAGGCGCCAGCACGCGCGGTGCGTGCGCAGGCGCCGCACCACGCGCCACCGCGCCTCCCCGCCCTCCCCTCCCGCCGCGCCCGCCCCCGCCCGCTGCACGTACCAGCGGTATGCAGTGTCCCCAGGAGGAGGCCAGCAGCGCGTGCGCAGTGGAGAGGGGGTCACACGGCGGCGGGTGCGGCGCGGGCGCGTCGGGCGGCAGGCGCCAGCACGCGCGGTGCGTGCGCAGGCGCCGCACCACGCGCCACCGCGCCTCCCCGCCCTCCCCTCCCGCCGCGCCCGCCCCCCGCCCGCTGCACGTACCAGCGGTATGCAGTGTCCCCAGGAGGAGGCCAGCAGCGCGTGCGCAGTGGAGAGGGGGTCACACGGCGGCGGGTGCGGCGCGGGCGCGTCGGGCGGCAGGCGCCAGCACGCGCGGTGCGTGCGCAGGCGCCGCACCACGCGCCACCGCGCCTCCCCGCCCTCCCCTCCCGCCGCGCACGCCCACGCGCCCACCGCCAGCTGCACGGGGAGGGATACCCCTCTGGTAACGGACAATCACTCAATGTATCTGGCATATGTATTAAAGGTCGCTCCAGGCGCGAATACAAGGAGAGCACAACTGGTTTTTTAGAACAAAAATTCTGAAAACGGTTTTACGTTGTACATATTTCGTGGAAAAACGGTCTGAAAATAGATCACTGTGAGTTGCCTGTTAGCACACTTACGGCATCGTACGCCTGCGTCATTGGGCAGGGAAGGAGCTTGAAGAGAGCCTCTTAGTGAACTCTTTTCTCCCAAATAATTAATCGTAACTCCTCAACAGAAAAGGTTACACAAGTTATTTAAGCATCGTCATGTGGACATTAAAGTACTCTAAAATGTAAGCTAGGCAGAAAAAACGCTGGAACCGATATCAAAAGTGACTAAATACAACAAAAAATGGCGCCCAATCCTGCAACGCGTGACGTTTCCTTGACTAAAGGATCTAACGATTCCAGTGTGCACTCACGTATAAGGCGTGTAGTCCAGTTGCAGTAACAGTTGCTGCAACAGCTGCGGGCAGCGCTGCCCCCAGTCCTGCAATACCGCCTGCATTTCCTCGCACTGCGGACGCCACTTGTGGACCTCCAGCAGGTTCACTACTGACGAGTCCAGAGATTCCACTGGGAACAATATTATGATATTGATTAAGGAAAATTTAAAATGAAAATGAGATGATGTTAAGCGACGATGTGGTCGAAGGTGGCACCATACTAAGCGTGGACTGGCTATCAAGTGAGGCTACTGGAACACACCGTTATCTGCTAACTTGAAGGTAGCAAGATATGGCTACATCACGATGTTTTCCTTCACTGCCTCCACCACTGGTTGTAATCCCGTAACTCGTCAATGTTCATATTTTTTGATTATAACTTTAAAACTATTGAACCGATCTTAAGGAAATTTGGTATAGAGATAGTTTGAAATCTGGTGAAGGACGTGGGATACTTTTTTATCGCGATGTCCACTAACCTTGCGCCAGGTTGGCCACGGAGTGCAGGGCCGCGGTGCGCAGGTAGGGGTGCGCCGCGAGCAGCCGCGGCAGGCACTCGCGCGCCGCCTCCACGCACCCGGACTTGCAAGACGTGCTCTTCATCTTAGCACCTGTCTACAACAATTGCATTGCAATAAAAATCCGGCCAAATGCGAGTCGGACTCGCACACGAAGGGTTTCGTACCGCTATCTAAAAAAACGCAAAAAAATCACGTTTGCTGAATGGGAGCCCTCTTAAAATTTCCGTTTTTTAGTATTTGTTGTTATAGCGACAACAGAAATACATCATCTGTGGTGACAAATGGACAGACAGACGGACAGCGGAGTTTTAGTAACAGGGTCCCAATACGGAACCCTCAAAAAGGTCATCAACATTAGAATTTTAATCGAGAGGATGGGTTTCAACTGCCGAGTGCCTGAAAACCAGTGCTGCGATTGTGTAACAGTAGAAGAAGCATCATTACGAGCGCTAGGTGCAGACTGTCGATAGCTACCTAGAACAGGAACTCCAGCACGATCCTTGGCAGGAACAGACTGTCGATAGCTACCTGGAACAGGAACTCCAACACGATCCTTGGCAGGAACAGAGTGTCCATAGTTACCTGGAACAGGAACTCCAGCACGATCCTCGCCAGCTCCGTGTCCCGGCGGCGGTGCACGGCCGCGTACGTGGCGGTGCGCACGCGGCCGCCGCACGGCAGCGCGGGCGGCGCCAGGACCAGACTATCGATAATCCGCGGGGACTTATCTGTGGGAGGACAAACAGTCTCTTATCGCCTGTTGTCATAGCGCAAACTAGGCGACAAACTCGACTTACACGCTCTTTTTACCCGCATACTTGCAAAAAGAACCTTTGCCTAGAAGGTTGTCCGTTAATCCCGTGAGGCTTTTTAGATACGTGGTGAGGTTCTAAGTAACCCTGAGATATGCAAAAGATGACTTATAAGTAAACGAATTCCCTCCACAAGTGCGGAAACGCAGTGCTGCAAAATGCAGTTCTTTAAAGACATTTAATTTTGCGATACTCAGAGCGCCTAGTATTCTAAATGTCCATAGGCGATAGTGACCGCTACTCCCGTTATCTATTTCAATCTATATCAGTGTTTGGGGCATACTGTGTATGTATGATCTATGATCATGATCACTGATCATAGATGATCATGATCACTGATCATACATGATCACTGATCATACATAATCACGATTATTGATCACATACAAATGTTCGTGATAGTTGGGAAGTCTACACTCACCGTGTAGTCCGACAATGAACGACAAGCAGTAGTGTTTAGCGGTGTCGTCCGCCAGTAGCGTGGTAGTCAGCTTGTGCAGGTCCTGCGTCCCGAACAGAGTGAATCCTGCAGTGAAGCACGCTTCCAGCTCCGCTACTAGTTTATCCTTCATGCCGACGTGATATGGAGCTCTGTGGATACAATCGTTAGATTATCCATAACTAGCTATGCCCTGCGGTTTCATTTACCGCGCAAACATATCCTCCAGTCCTTATCTCCGTATGTCTTTTCCCGGGCTTCAAATTATCTCCATGTCAAATTTCATCAAAATTTGTTTAGCGGTTTAGGCGTGAAATGGGACAGCGAGTTACTTGCTCATTTATCATATTTATAATGTGGGGCACCGCATTAGTACTTCAAAATTATTCGATGTTTCTTTGATACACAATCACGCAATAATGGCTGACCAATTTTGGATACAATTTGAGATGGATCGGATTACGACATAGCTTACTTTTATCCCTGAAAGTAACTCAGGCGTACCTGCTAGTACTTTATAAAACTGTAGCAGACCAGAGTAGTTTTTTAAAACTTGTACGGTCTAACTCGTACATTTTGTTTCATTCTATAATTAGTATTAATAAAGCAATCAGACGGATAACACGTTTTGTCATTTCAATAAGCTTCCGGTTTCAGTGGTACTCATTTATCAAATCAATAGCAAATCATATCAATCAACTAAAGTAGGAGTTGCGCATTAGACCCTACATAATGGTCCTTCGAGCCGGATTGACTGGCATTTACTGAAAATGAGGTCACTACAGACGCCCGAGGCGACGTAACAACAAGTACCTAGGAGTCTGGTAGAGGCAACACAGCGCCTCCAAGGCGGAGGCGGCGAGGGCCCTCAGGGCCCGGTGCAGCCTCACGTAGTGCGGGTGCGCGGCGGCGGCGCGCTGCAGGGCTGCCAGCAGCGCGCGTACGTAACAACAAGTACCTAGGAGTCTGGTAGAGACAACACAGCGCCTCCAAGGCGGAGGCGGCGAGGGCCCTCAGGGCCCGGTGCAGCCTCACGTAGTGCGGGTGCGCGGCGGCGGCGCGCTGCAGGGCTGCCAGCAGCGCCCGCACGCCGCAGCACGCCGCTAGCACGCCGCGCCCGCCGGACGCGTCGCCCCACTCGAATGGGCGGACTTGTCTTATGTCCTGGGAAGTGAATCGGATCCACCGTTGTAAGCACGGTGAGCATGCTCACAACCCTAATGGGAAATTTTCTGACTGCTTAACGCCCGAAATTTATAATCGATCCTAATCCTTTATCCGCAGTCTTGGATGGACATGTCATAATACGTCATTTTAGTATTAGGGCTTGACGAATTACTACTAAAATGACATTAATTATGACATGACATATCGATCAAAAACCGCGGACGTTAGAAACGTAATTCTAAAACCATGGATAGATAACGCTGACGCGCCATGTTCCTCTTTTCGTATTTATTCAATGAAAAAGCAAATGGATCGGCTGTGCAGTCCGCGACAAAAGTAGCTCATTATACTCGATTTTCAAAATGTGTTTTAGATCACACGAGTTTTTTTTTTTACAACTTACAATGTAACTTTTGACTACAACACAACACAGCTGATGCTACGTGATTATACGTTCAAAGGTTGGTGTTTAAGGTAATGAAGATGATCGGAAAAATTATTATTGTTCAGCGACTTTTGTCGTCGACCATACACCAAATAGTCCCGCAATCGCTAACATCGCACAAATAACGAACATTACGATGCTGATTTTGGAGAGGTGGTACTCCGCCGCATTGTTGCCACCTGACGCACTTTTCGTGATCACAACTTCATCTTTATCAATGTTTGATTGACACATGTTGACTATTTTACTGCATGTTTTCTAAAATCCAGTCGGTGGTTTTTGTCCGCGCACTATTATGGAGCGAACCCGACACGCCGCCTCGACGAGACCACCACTGGCAGGGTCGCCATGTATGGTTCGTTGAGAGGAGTTCGGTTGAAAGTATCTTTATTACTGTCTAATGATTAACATGTCACATAATATACTACTTGCGCCTACACTACAGGTCTTAGTCGAAACGTCATACATTTCGTAATCCGACTAACACTTGGCAGATTTTAGAATAGGACAATATGTTTATGTATTCTTACAGCATGTGTAAAGAGCACGATCCTCGCCACGAGGTCCCTGAGCGGGAACATGTGGAACAGCGCTAATAGATCTATTTCCCTCAGCGCGCCCTCGCTGACCGCGCCTCCCCCGCCGCGCGAGTTCACCTCCTCCCACGCCTCGTCGAGGTCTTCTGGGGAAGTAACGTTGAATGTCCATATATAACGAAATATTATTAAAAGCTTTGACCTTTAGTGAACTTGCTCCATCGCATTTAGTTAGTAAAAAGAACAACAGTTAAATGTGATCGCACAAAAATTCACCAACCGAGCATTTTTGTCTGTTAAGCAATGTTCTCAGCAGTTTAAGCTTTTTTTTAACTATTTACAGGGTAGCGTTTGACCACAAGTCACCTGATGTTAAGTGACGATGTGGTTGAAGATGGCGCCACGCTACACCTGGACTGGGAACTGGCTCACAGATGAGGCTGCCGGAACACACCGATAGGTGCTGTTTTTTTTATTTTTTTTTATTGTTGGTTTGGTATCCAACTAAATAAACAACTTTGACTTTGAACTTTACCAGCATCTAACATGAAGTGTCTAACATTATTTGCAACTGAAATAAAGTGTGTAACTTTATTAGTACTTGAAGATTGTAACAACACTAGCGGTGGAATGACAGCGTGTATCATTACTGTGTAACATTACTAACACTTGCAACAACATTATCAGCGGAATGAAAGCATGTAACATTACTAGCAACCCCAACGGAATTAAAGCTTTCAACATTATTAGCACCTGAACTAAAGTGTGTAACATTACTAACACTTGAAGAATTGAACTGTGTAACATTACTAAGCATCTGAATTTAGGTGCGTAACATTACTTGCACATTTACCTACCTATGATTATTTTTCATTATTTATTTTATTTTATTTGGGTGGCTTACAGGTACTAATACAACATAGGTTAAGGAGTAAATAAAACAAGCCAATTACAAGCCTCCATAGATAAGAAAGGAAGTAACTAATAAAACATGCAAACATAGCCTACTATAACACATAGAAGAGTAAAATGAAACTAACTACATATTTTGGAGTGACATGACACCTTCCGATGGGAAAAGCGCTTTACTAAGTGACGCCATACTGCTCGTGAATAAGTCAATTGTTGGGTCAGACTTTACAACATTGTTAAAAGCTAAGGATTATGGGCAATGGTGTGTGCTAAAGTATCAAAGAATAAATAGTAAATAGAAGCGTTTTACCTACCAATAAAACGCTTATTAATTTACTTACCTTATTCGAAGCTTATTTAATTGAGATAGGCACTACCGTTCCCGCCTTGATCTTTTCTCTCTTTCTTCCTTATATTTGTGTCTCTTTCCTACACGTCACTTCCGCTTGGCAGTGGTGGGGAGTGTCGTGCGACACGATCCACCATCTTGGATTCATTGAGTCTAATTACCAGGCAGAGCTTGACTCTAAGCTTCGAATAAGGTAAGTAAATTAATAAGCGTTTTATTGGTAGGTAAAACGCTTCTATTAATTTGACTTGACCGTTATTCGAAGCTTATTTAATTGAGACGTGTTTGTTATCGCCTGGTGGAAGTGACGGAGACGCCAATGTGAAAGTATGATCACTTGGTTAGAAAATGAATAAGTATCTATTTATAAATTATGTAGCTAGGTGCCAACATAAATGAAACATTACAAAGATTGTAAAGAT
Organism: Opisthograptis luteolata; assembly: GCA_931315375.2. Taxonomy (NCBI): domain Eukaryota; kingdom Metazoa; phylum Arthropoda; class Insecta; order Lepidoptera; family Geometridae; genus Opisthograptis; species Opisthograptis luteolata. Next base: position 11,597,704 of record OV928042.1, read on the forward strand.
AAACATATTTTTCATGAAAAAAAAAAAAAAAAAAAAAAACTTAAAAACACTTCTAAACTATCAATACTAAGTATAGACAATATTTAGTCAAATGATTGAACCACGCAGTAACCGAGGGTCGGTTATAAAAAGGTTTAACTTCACATTTATAAAATTTGCAAAGCGTATTTTGGAGGGCCAATTACCCTTGGCAAGGATATGCCTATGTGATAAATTATCAAGCCAATTTTTTGAGGCAACAACTGAACGAATGCTCCCGGGAGACCCTTTTTTGCCCGCTTCTACCACTAAGGATAATCCAGCCTGCTATTAATATTTTGATGCTGATCTAGGCTCGTCCCTGATATTCATAAACAATTTATTCGAATTTGCAGCACTTCTGCGATTTTTAAGAAGTGAGATTATTTATGCTTACACCATAAAACAGGGTCTAATTTTTCCTTAATTTGATTAGAAATCAATCTACGTCCCGACTGTCTATAATCGGCGGAATCAGTTTTTGATCCGAAAGCCGGCCAGAAAACTAATTTACTCACATTATCTGAATCAGCAGTGAACAGAGTTAAGTTGCGGATTCTTCTCCCAGAGCATAGGATCAGTAGGTCTCTGCACTTGAAATATATGATTTTTATTATTGCTGCAATTATTTATGAAACTAGCCAAATCATTTATGTTTCAAACTGGGGCCTCGACACAGGTAATCGGTTTTTGTAATGCTATTATTGACTCTAAAACATGCTTTACTAGAGCATGAGAGCTTAAATGTCCAGATGTATCTGGGTTACAAAGGGTGGAGACCACAGACTTGTGCAACAAAAATTGAGTTCTATGACAAATTATGAACTAGGTGAAGATTGGATAAAAATCTTGCTAAATCGTTCGGTGTTCGAAATAAGGGGTAACCTTATGTAACACGCACCAGCTGAGCCAAGCGACAGTATAAACCTTTCGAGTCGAAGGCTGCCACGATTCCCCTAGAAGCTCTAATTGACTACTACTCCATGCTGTTAACATCTCCGACCATTCCCACATTTCCACAGCTTCAGAGGTCATAGACGTTCGGTGGTGGATGACTCAGAACCAGAAAATGCAGGGGGAACACTCAAGCCAGATGGTAATTCCACATCTTGTGAGAAGTCATTGCGAAAGATGGATTGGTCGTCGGTCGTATCTAAGGACACGTAATTCATCACCACATGTGCTTGGCTGGACGCAAAAAGTTCAATTGCTGGTATTCTCCACTCGTTGAACACTTTCTTCGTGCATTCTGGGGACAGGTGCCTCTCTGGGGTAGCACGCATTCTCTACAAGCAGTGGCATTGCCGTTGTAAATTCCGGGAATATGAAATGCATTCAGGTGAATGTCGTGATCCTCTATTGTTCAGTTTGTAAGTCGAATCCAAGAGTGGAGTCGCTTTGATGCCCCTTTCATGGCGGAGATATTATGCAACTACCGAGTTGTTTTTGTTCCGAATCAATATAGTTTTCCGCTTCAGGAGCTGACAATGATCTTGCTAGACTTTTAAGATTGCAAAAATGTATGTTTGGTTGCAACGAAGATGGCAAATGTATCAGTGATGGGTGCTTATAATTGCAATTGTGATTCAAGATGTGATAAACGGCTTAAAATTGACAACACGTTTAAGCGCTTTTGCCGCTTAAAAAAGCGATTTTGAGTTGTATTTGTATTGGAATAAAGTTTGCATTTGTTTTGACTTTGGGAAAAAGCTGTCAACGTTTAAACGGACGCTTATGCGCTGATTTTGAAGAGCGACTTTTTTGAGTTGTATCTATATTGGAATAAGGTTTGCATTTGTTTGGATTTTGGAAAAAAGCCTGTGGGGTCCAGGTTCGAAAATAAATACAAATATTTCACTTGTTGTAAATAAAAATGTATTGCGGGTATTCACCACGGAAGCGAGAATCGCACTGGCCGGCACTGGCGGCGGCCGCTAGCCGTCGCCCGCGCGCACCTACCTATTGAGTATTGTTTACATTTTTGTGTTAGTTTCTATGCGGCACGCCACATAACCCCCTTCCAGAGGCCGTCTTACGGACGATAATAATCTGGGAATACCACTTTTCTTCCCGATCGTGTTCTACGGTCCTCTTTTTCAGGTGGTCTTTTCTGGTCGAGGGGATTATTTCTTGGCGGTGTAGCGGACGGTAAGTTTTCAGGTGATGATTTCTTTCCAGTGTTTGTTGTTGGAGTATCATCGAGTATGTACGCTGGCTTGATTCTGTCGATTGATACGGTAAGTACTCTTTCCTTTACCATTATTTTAAAAACTTTTTCATTTCTCTCCAGAACTCTGTGCGGCCCGGAATATGCAGGCTGCAGGGGTCGGCGATAAGCATCTTCTCTTAGGAAAACGTGAGTAGCAGTTTCGAGATCTTTATATACAAATATGGATTTGTTGCAGTGTCTAGACGCTGGTCGCGGCTGAATATTGCGTGAATACTGTCTGAGCCGTGCGGAAAAATCAGTGACATCAGTTGTTGTATTTGTAGTAGGGCATAGGATCTCGCCTGGTAGTCTCAGTGTTTCGCCGTATAAGAGTTCGGCGGACGATGACTGTAAGTCTTCTTTATAGGCACAGCGTATGCCCAGCAGAACTAAGGGAAGAGTTTCAGTCCAGTTCTCATTTCCATGGCATGTGATTGCAGCTTTTAGCTGGCGGTGAAACCTTTCCACTAACCCATTGCAGGCTGGATTGTATGCTGTAGTACTCTTGTGCCTGAACCCTGCTATTTCTGATAGGTACTTGAATAGCGTTGATTGAAATTGTGTTCCTCTGTCTGTGACAATTTCAGCTGGGCATCCAAAACGAGCAATCCATCCAGATAATAATGCTTTCGCAACAGTCTCTGCAGTTATGTCAGTGATTGGTATTGCTTCGGGCCATCTTGTGAATCGGTCGATAGCGGTCAGACAGTACTTAAATCCATGAGATACTGGCAGTGGTCCGACAAGATCGATGTGCACCTGAAGGAATCTAGCACGTGGTAATTTGAATGTACCCACAGGTGAAGATACATGTCTTGTTATCTTCGATCGTTGGCATGCAGAGCAACTTTTGGCCCATTCTCGGCAATCTTTCCGCATGCTTGGCCACACGTAACGCTGGGACACCAGATTCGAAGTCGCATTAGCGCCGGGATGGCTGAGTGAATGTAGGCTATCAAATACTCGGCGTCGTAATTCTTTGGGTACGTACGGTCGAGATATGTCTGTAGTTTGGTCGCAAAGCAGTTTGATGTTCGTTCCAGGTATTAAAGTTTTGGTCAGTTTTAATGATGTTCCTCCATTTAGCAGTTCTTTCAATTCCAAATCTTTGTCTTGTGCTTTCGCTAAGGTTGTCAGATCTATTGGTTGTGCCAATTCCTCAATTCTGCTTAGTGTATCAGCGACAACGTTCTCTTTTCCTGATATGTGCTGTACATCTGTTGTAAATTGGGAAATGTAGTCTATGTGGCGTGTCGGGTAGCGATCAGGTATCGTTCGGGCGTTCAGCATACGGTAGTCACCGCATGGTCGCCATCCATTCTCTTTCTTTGGAGCGAGGTGTAGTGGAGACGACCAGGGGCTGTCCGAGGGTCTTACTGTTCCGGTTTTGAGCATAGCGTCGAATTCCTGTTTGGCGATTTTCAGCTTATCAGGTGCCAGCCTTCGGGGATTGCAGTGTACTGGAGGTCCTGCCGTTGTTTTGATATGGTGGACTGTGTTATGCTCTGAGACGCGTGTGGTACCAGATGGGCGCGTTATTTCGGGAAATTCTCGCAGAATGTCAAGGTATCTCGATTCGCCTGCCATTGTCTTCACTGAAGATATTGTGACAGAAGAAGTTACTAATGCTGCTGGCGTTGCAAGGGTAGTGATGTTGTCTATAAGTCGTTTGTTTCGGACGTCTACTATCAAGTTGTAATGTGATAAAAAATCGACGCCGATGATTGGCTTCGTGACGTCAGCCACTATAAATCGCCAGGAGAAATCTCTGCGTAATCCCAAGTTGAGCACCATGTGCGCGTATCCATACGTTGCTATGTTGGTACCATTCGCTGCGTACAATGTGTAGTCCGCTTTAGGTCGACTTCGTCGGAGAGCGTTTTTCGGGAAGACACAGAGGTCGCTGCCGGTATCAACGAGGAACTGTGTCTTAGTTGTGCGGTCGGTGACAAAGAGGCGACCTGGTGAATTGGGGCAATCGTCTGTCGCCGTCAGCGACCGCCCTGTGAGTTTTCCGCCGTAAAGTTGCAGGGTTTAACGCACTTGGTTGCCTTAGATCCAAATTTACTGTGATACCAGCATGTCGGGAACCGTCTATAGTTGGACTGCGAACGAGTCATGCTGTGGTTGCGTTGATTGTCACGAGTATGTGAGCGTGACCTACGGCTTCCTTGTGTTGACAGGGCTTCCACTTTCTTGGTTAGTTCTGCTATTTGTTTTGACATTTGGTCTAAAACTGATCCCGGTGAAAAGGAGGTAGCAGCTACTTGTGGTGTCGATGAGACGATGTCCATTACTGCATCGGCCAAATCAGCTAGGCTATTTAAGTCAGAGCGCGGTTGTGATGCGATGGCTGTCTGTACGTGTGTGGGTAGACGGCTAGTCCAAATAGTCTTGAGAAACTCTTCGGGTACTTCTGAGCCGGCCAAATGACGTAAGTGACGTAAAAATTGTGATGGTCGTCTGTCACCTAGCTCTTCGTGGGTGAGTAGTTGTTTCACTTCTTTTTCCCTTGATTGTGAAAGGCGTTTTATGAGCTCCGTTTTCAAAGTATCGTAGCTTGAGCCTGTAGGTGGTGCGACTATTATATCTTTCACTTCTGCTGCATAACGGTGGTCAAGTTGCGAAATGACGTAATAAAATTTAGTTTTGTCGTCCGTGATTCTTGACAACAAAAAATGTCCTTCCACTTGGGCGAACCAAACCGCGGGCTCATCCGGCCAAAACGGTGGTAGTCGGACCCCAACTCTAAAAACATCGGTTGGCTCCATGTAAGCCGACTGTGATTCGGTTCGTGGAATGTCGTCTGGTTTCGACATAATATTATTTGTTTACGTTTCTACTTGCTTTTATCCAAGTGCTCCGTGAAGTGGGAAGTGTCCAGTTTAGCGGGGTCACCAAATGTGGGGTCCAGGTTCGAAAATAAATACAAATATTTCACTTGTTGTAAATAAAAATGTATTGCGGGTATTCACCACGGAAGCGAGAATCGCACTGGCCGGCACTGGCGGCGGCCGCTAGCCGTCGCCCGCGCGCACCTACCTATTGAGTATTGTTTACATTTTTGTGTTAGTTTCTATGCGGCACGCCACAAGCCGTCAACGTTTAAACGGAGTCTGCTTATTTTCATAAGCCCCCTTATTCGCTTATTTTAAAAAGCGGATATTTCTTCAACCACCTTTCGTTTAAACGCCCACCTCTGATTGTGATGCTACCATATGAAGTTGTCTGTGGCGGCGCGAGGTATGGGGAAGGCTCAGAAGGTTCAGAAGAGTTTTGAAAAGCGTTAATACTCCTTGTTCTTTAATTTGTTTATGACCGATGTCGTTTCGGCAGATTCTGGCACATTTAGATCGATGCCGATAGCTTGTGCACACATAGTCAAGGCTGCGAAAGTTTTATCAGCGTGAATGAGGTGACGAGATGACTCATAGGCTTTAACTTCCTCATTCATTTCAATGTCGATAAATCCTGGCGAATGATTGTATAACTTTTGGGTATCAGAGTACCTTATTTCATTCCAGTCACTTTTATCTAAATGTTGAAGCTCGCATAACATCTATAAATATGCTTCTGAAGTCTTGGGATGCGAGGGTTCCTTTAGTTTAGTCTCAAACGCCAAAGTGAACTCTTTGTTACAGTGTGAATTTTTATCTGGCTCAACATCGAGCAGCTGTTCGTAATGATTTTCACTAACTCCAGACATAAGCGAAATAGCGTCATTATCAAAATTAGTACTCACATGATAACTGCCATCCTTGCAATTAATTTGATGACGAAGGTTGCGTAATTCCTTGGATAACTTCTGAAACTTACGAGCAGAGTGACGCTTACGCTTGCCTCCCCTTTTCCTTTTGCGTCGACCTCGTTTCGGGTTACTTCCGCTAGAAGAGGAACTACTGGAGCTACTACTACTAGAACTCGAACTACTACTCGACCTTCCTCGCCGTTTAGTCGACAAATAAGGGCCTGGAAGCATTTCAGGTACCGTCTTTTCGGTATTGTTTTCTTCCATGCTTGCAGGTAGGTACTAAATTCACTTTTATTCTAAAAAACCGTATCTTTTAGCTCACTTTTTTTAAAATACTGAGAAAGAGAAAAACCGTTGGATTTCAATTTGAAATAACGTAACGATATAATTTTATAAATAGGTAGGTAGGTCTTGTTGGTAAGTGTCGGTATACTTGGTACCTCCGAACACGGCGGGAAACAAGACGCCAATGAATCCAAGATGGTGGATCGTGTCGCACGACACTCCCCACCACTGCCAAGCGGAAGTGACGTGTAGGAAAGAGACACAAATATAAGGAAGAAAGAGAGAAAAGATCAAGGCGGGAACGGTAGTGCCTATCTCAATTAAATAAGCTTCGAATAACGGTCAAGTCAAATTAATAATTATAACTAACTTTAATTTTGAGCTAAAACCTTTCAGCTCATGTAATAAAGTTCAACAGGTTAGCACTTGAAGAAGCGTGTAACATTACTAGCGGCAGAAAATATGTGTAACATTACTAAGCTACAGAATTAACGTGCGTTACATTAATAGAATCAGTACTAACCTTCAGCACACTCTTTTGCTGTGTCGAGGCGCGGGCTCGCAAGCAAGGTGTCGATGAGAGCCAGCGCCCGCGCCGCAGACACGTGGTCCGTGACGCGCGGCCTCAGCACGCGCGCCGCCCACCGCACCGAGCGGCTTTGTCTTTAGCAAGATACAATCATCGCAATGTTTTGTACATTACGGTAATCCCACCCATCTTTGTTAGGACAACATTGCCGTAGCACCTAGTTAGAAGCGATGATGGCTCAGTGGTAGTGACATTTCGGTGAAGGAAAACATCGTGATGAAACCATAACATGGTAGTAGGTCATTTTCTAGTGAGCTACCTCAAGTTAAGAATCTGTCGCCAAGCACCTATCGGTGTGTTCCGGCAGCCCGACTTGAGAGCCGGTACCCAACCCAGTTGTAGCGTGGCGCCATCTTCGACCATAACGTCACTTAACATCAGGTGACTTGTAGTCAAATGCTACCCTGCAAGTAGTAAAAAAAACCTCAATGTTCATAGGGAACTTTCCACAAAGCTAGCACCGTCACACGGTGTACAAATGCTATAGATACAAAGACTTTCTGATCTTGGTGTAAAACGCAAGATTAGCCTGTGTTATTTATAAGTAACTAGCTGCGCCCAGCGGTTTCACCCGCGTGGACTGCAGTTTAACGCAATAAAACATCTTTTTCCATTTTTTCTTTCATAAGAACCTTCTATAGACAATATATTTATTTGTGGCCAAAAACAGCATACACTTCACCTATTCCTTCTCCTCGCAATCACGAGACACAACAAAAACAGAATTAGTGAAATCGGTCCAGCCGTTCACGCGTGATGCCGTGACCAAGGGAAATAGGGATTAATTTTTATACATAAGTTATTTATATACCGGAACAGCTGATGCAGCAAGAACAACAGCTGACGCACGTCCCGCTCGTCCACCAGCGCGGCCGCCAGCGCCGCCGCCCAGCGCCGCAGCGCCGCGGCCAGCACCGCCGCGCCGCCGTCGTTCATCCGCAGAGCTTGCAGCACCAGCGAGAGAGCCTCGCGCATCTCGCTCTTGTTCCTTTGAGTTATCTCCGATACAAGCTCTTCTATCTGGAAACAAACGGAACACCTTGTGGTTTTGAAACGGGATATATACCATGCATATACTACCAGCTGTTCTTTGCGGTTTCACCCGCGTGGGCTACAGTTTATCGCGATAAAAAGTATTACATGTTTGTGGGCCGGTGAACGATAAGATAGAAATGATAGAATTTTAAGGAACTATGTAATTTTAGATTTAATTTAGTTTTAGGTACAAAGAAACATAAATAACAAAAACAATAAATGGTAAGGTAGGCCAGGGAACATGGAACACACAAGCGCGCGCGCAGTCGCGAGAGGACTGACCCCGGCCCTCAGCTGTCACGAGACGAGCGGAGCACAGAATAGCGCGTAGTTACTACGCGCCGTACCAAAACATGTATTGTAAGGAGCTGGCCCAAGTTGCTCAAGAGGAAGCGTTTTAAAATAATTTAGGTGAATGGGCCAAGTCCTTACAATAGTGGTTCTGGTACAAAAACAAAATAGATACGCCACATGTCTTTTCTCAGGATTTAAACTATCTCCGTAGCAAATTTCATTTAAATCGGTTCAGTAGTTTAAGCTTCAAAGCGAGACAGACAGGGCTCTAAAGTAAAATGTCTAAGTCCTTTAGTTGTAGATATTTGTAGCCCATATTGTACCTGATAATGTGCTAAAAGAGCAGCATGTTGATGATGGCAAAAGGAATCTTGGACATCTCTTAAAAGGCTCTCCAGCCGCAACCGGGCCACAGGTAATCTTTCGTTCCACAACTCAGCGTGTTCGTACTTGGCCCTCAGTTCTACACTGGTCCCACACCGGCACTCCTTCCTCTGATATATGCTGCGTTTCTCTATCTTCCACAGAGTTGAGCGGGATTTCTCCTCCTCCGCAAAACCACAGATCAGTTTTGATTTTTCAATTTCCACAGCTCTCAGAGATGACCTTAAATTTTTTTAATATATTACAAAAACACAGTCAGACAGCCTACCAGAAGACGTTGTGTCGTGGCACCTTCAGTGAATTCCTTTAAAAACAGACTGGACAAGTGATTGCGAACAAACAATGCTTTCTTGCTAGAGAATTGAATTTTCTCTACACTTTTGGACACGCTATAATTCAACACAGCATGATATACGCCCCAAAATTAATAACCGATCCTGATCCGTTATCCGCGGTTTTGGATTGATATGTCATGTCATAATATTTCATTTTAGTACTAGGGCTTGACATATTACTACTAAAATGGATCAGGATTGATTATTAATTTTGGGTGTAAAGCTGTAACTAGGTAGACCGATGACATTGTAAGAGTCGCAGGGACCCGATGGATGCATATGGGTTTATAGCGTTCATGGTGGTGTTCAAAGAGGGAGGCCTATGTTCAGCAGTGGACTTCTTCGGGCTGATGATGATGATGATGATGAAAGCTGTAACTTTTTACCTGAAAGTGGAAAGCAAATCCACCAATGGGTGTTCAGGGCCGCTGAGTGGACCAGCTTCTACTATAGCCTCCTCTTTTTCACTCATCACCTTAACCGCCTTAATCTCGGCCTGCCCATACAACTCCACAGCCTCTTCTAATGGCATACATTGTACTTTTTTTGGCTTTGTTTCTTTTATCACCTCCTGTTGGTGCACAACTTGTGGTGGAATCTGCTCTTCGAACATTGGAGCAGATGGTGCCACATTCTCAACTGACTCTTTATAACTTAATTCAGATTCTGGCATTGTTTGGCTCGCGGTTCTTAGGTAGGCGTTGGAGCAGGAAAGTTCGAGCTCTCTAGCTTCTGATATGGTTTCTGTTGGATCCGGTATGGCTATCCTTTCAAGTTTTGCATTTAAACATTCAAAATTATCACCGACATTATGTATAGCTGTTTCTGCAATCGTTTGATTCTTCTTCAAAAGCTCTGAGTATGATATGTTTGTTAAACTTTCTTTTCTTGAATGACATTCTGTAGAAAGAACTGGCAAACGCTGTTTTGGAAGAACAATTTCCTCTTTGGTAAGCTCTCGGCTTTCTGATGTCAATACTTCCTGTCTAGTTATATTGCCAACAGTTGCAAGATGTTCATTATCACTAGTATTTTCAACTTTTGCTGAAGACACCGCTCTGATCTCTCGGTCATGATCCTCAAGAGTGATGATTGACGTAGAAGTACCAGTTTCTTCAACAAATGTCTCTGAGATATTGAGTGGTTTTTCGTCGACTAGACTAGGTTTGACACTGGGTTTTTCCTTAGATTTCTTTTTCTGTAAATAAAAAAGTAATCGGACCACTGCGCAAAAGTTTTTGAAACAAAGAAAATAACGGAAAAGTTCTTATTTTACTCACCTCTCGCCGTTTCTCTTTCATCATTGTAGCCATTGCTCATGAGTTATTATAGCTGCTCTAATTTGATGTGAAATAAATAATTGAATGTTCATTTATATCTATGAGACAGATTTTTAACATTTTCAGTCGAATACTCGAATCTAAAAGTTGTTTTTTTCTTGTGTTTTTCCCCTGTTACAAACAACTTCTCCTGTCATAAATGACAATGACACGTGAAGATATGTCATAATTGACATAGCTCAATCTGTCTTAATCAACACCACAGATTATGCAAAAAGAATGAAGGTATGAACGAAAATGTTAGCATATTTTAGTAAAAAGCGCTGGTAAACGAGTAAAAATCAGTGTATAAAGATGCAATAGTGCAATACACGTTCATGAATAGATTTGTGCAGGTTAAAGGCATTTAGTGAGTCACACATTACGATTATAGTTCTTCTCACCCGATTCAAAAGCCAAAGAAGGAAAAAAAAAACAGCAACCAGCTGATTATGAAAACTTCAAAACAAAACAAACATTTGGACTTTTTTGGCGGCAATCGAATTATCAACGTGAAAATTCTGTTTTTATTTCCAAAACTTGTGTTTCTTCGAGTGATAATGTGTAATATTGGTGGATTATTAACCATTACGTGTTTGTTAATGTGTACGAGTGTGGGAAATTGAAATAAAGTTGTGAAAGTGACTTTTCTAGTTGCTCCAAAAAAGTCCGTGTAAAGTTTAAGTAAAGCGCCACTACTTTACTAAAACACTATCCCATCATCATCATCACCATTCACCATCATCATTTAAACTTGATGCAACTCTCTGAGTTTGAAATCTTTTATACTTGACACTGGCAAATACACTAATCGTGTGACGCCATAACAAAACAAAAAAAAAAAACATTTTTGACAATCAGCTGAGATTAGTGCTTGCCTCAACCAAAAGAATAACGGCAGAATTTAATAATCGATCCTGATCCGATATCCGCGGTTTTGGATCGATATGTCAAGTCATAATTTGTCATTTTAGTAGTAATGTGTCAAGCCCTAGTACTAAAATGAAATATTATGACATGACATATCGATCCAAAACCGCGGATAACGGATCGGATCGATTATTAATTTCGGGCAAGTGAGGTTACTAACCGGCAGGGCGGCAGTAAATTTAATTGTATTGTTTATTATCCCAACTCCTGACAAACAAATAAATACTAAGTTTTTTTTTACAAATTTAATAATAAACTTTTACAATAATACATTTAGATAACTATTATAGTAATTATGTGCCTAGTGCCGCTAGTGCGAGCAGTGGTCTCGAACCTACCGATTTTTCGGTATTTCTACCGATATGAGCTCTGTTCTACCGAAATACCGAAATGCAACGATTTTTCCACGATTTCCGAGAATACATTGAAATTCTCCCGATTTTTCTACCGATTTTGGCGATATAACATTTATAAATTGGCAACCCTTTTCTTTTATGTTTAATCTATACTAATATTATAAAGCTGCAGAGTTTGTTTGTTTGTTTGTTTGAACGCGCTAATCTCAGGAACTACTGATCCGATTTGAAAAATTCTTTCAGTGTTATATCTAACACTGAAAGAAAACAACATGGGCTATCGCCCATTTATCGAGGAAGGCTATATAAATTATAATAATAATTTTATAATAATATTTATTTATTGGCTATATATATTTTATTTCCAAAAAAAATAGGGATCCGTAAGAAAATTGCTATTTTGCAACCCAAGGTGTGAAATCGAAAACCTATTTTTGCGTGCGCTGCAAAAACTATTGACACTAGAAAAAAAATAATGTATTACGGGTTTGTAGGTACCATTAAGGTCTACAAAAAAATTCGCAAGAGCATTTGTCTAACTATTAGAGTTATACCACAATAAGTGTTTTTTTTTATTTTAAAAATGTAATTTAAATGCCTTTTCTAGAAAAGACTCTTTATTTTTATCTTTATACCTAAATTACATTAAAAAAAATTACTTAAAAAAAAAGTAAAAGTACTGTAAGTTGATACTAAATAAATAAAATAGTTTGTAATATGTATGTAATGTAGGTAATGTAGAAATATATTATAAACGAATTTGATAATAATATATTGTTTTTTTATATACTACCGATTTTTGGTACAAATATACCGATTTTGGAGGGCAACTCTACCGATTTCGCACTTTGACGTTCGAGACCACTGAGTGCGAGATAAAATCAAGACATTATTTGATTAGTAAAAGTATACTAACAGTAGATATTATAACATAATACGCTGATAGTCGTTTCTTTGATAATCTATTTTGAACTTCAGGAGAAACATAATTTTTAGTTCACCAGAAAAGTTACGGAGATGAGGGCTCTGTTTGTATTTCCGTATAAGTAATTTCTTGGTTTTCGAACTGTACGTGGCCTTGCTCCGTTACAACGAATATTTCTGGAGATTCCATTTTTTTAGCATCAGGAGATTCAGGAGACGTAGATGAGTAACTTAAAGTTTGTGAAGATCCTTGTATTTTGGCGCGAAACATAATATTGTCAATTTCGTGCATAGCTATATCACGTTGGTGTTCATCCAACTTTCTCAACTTCTTCGCCAACAGTTGGCCGTATAACTCGTATTCATCCTCATTCTGACCGTCTTCATTTGATTCTTTGGAAATACATATTTTAGAATCATCCGATTGATTTTTAATATTCTTTTTTGCGGAATGTTTTGGTGTAACACATTTTTTAACTGTAATGTTATTTTTTTCCAGTGCACTAGTATCATAAGCGAACGAGTTTTTAATTCTATTTTCCTTTGGAAGAATTGAAAGTGTAGCTGCAACTGTCTCGACCTCGGCGGTTCTGTAGTACTGGAAAAAAGAAACAGTATTTAAATTGTACCTACTTATTTAACTTAAATTTTGTTTAAGTGTCTTCTTAATATCTAATACGCAACAAGTTCTTTCTTACCTCATTTTTAAACTCGTTTGTGCTGTCACCGTCATATTTTTCACATAAAAAAGTTTCCATAGGTGCATAGGCAAACCAGGCTGTGCGGTAATCGGGATTCTTTCGTTTTTTGTTCCAATGAAATCTATATGAAGTCATTAGCGATTCCTTTTTCTTTTTCATTTCTTCTATGGAAAAATTGGAGCTTAGGCCAGATTGGATTCTTGACCAGGCTAAAGCAACTTCACCTCTATTTTTGTGTAGAGTATTTTTTGGATCCCAAAGTACCTTTTCTTTTTTATAAAGCTCTATGAACTCTAAAACATTATTATAAGTCCATGCCATAGTGATTAATTTATGCCTGCGTACAACAGGTAACAGTCACATAAATTAAATTCGCGCCAATGTAGTTTGCAAAACATACATAATAAAACAGCTGTATTTGTTTACCAATCGCCTGCCGTCCAATATCAAATGTTTGCCCGTAGGTATCGCACCGTTCCACAAAATGGCGATGTATTGAATGTTGGTTATGTGGCCATGGACTGTTGTTGGACGAATAAACGTCACCAATGTTTGACAAAATGAAAGTAATGCACACAACACAACGGATTTTTAGTGGATAGTTAATTAAGTCCCAATAGTAGCAAACGCAATCAATCACTATTTATATTTCTAGCAAAGGATTAAACCACACAGAAGTCAGAAAGTTTTTCATAGATTGAAATAGAAATAGATTCATGTTTATAAAATGACTATCTCTTTCTGATGTATTAAGGATCAGAGTACATCTCTTTCTACTTGATGACACGGATATTTTAAAGTGATGTACCAGCTACCAGTCCGAATTTGGAACAAAATATCGATTAAAATAATTTAACTGACTATATAATTTAATATGGCCTTTTAATGTCGGGTACGGGTTCTGTTAATGTCATATCTCGGCAAAAAACTGAAAACAAAAACACATCGAAGTTATAATAATTATTTTTAATAGTGAATTGATAATGGTAAAGCAAATATGTATTTGCATAAAATATCGATTCTATGGAATATATACTTTCAGCATCCCTACTTTCCAGTTTGTCAAAGCTTCATTCACATTTAGTAATTTATCTTCATTCCATTACTTCTTCTTCATTCTAAAGAGTGAATTTCATTCATTCATTTTATTTAGCTTTCGGTTTTATAAATTTATTTTCGTCGCTAATTCTTGCAAGTGCAGACTGTTACGAGACTTACAAGTCCCACTCTAAATATTAATAAATTAGTCATCATTGTTGCATATCGAAATCAATCGTCAATTGATAACGATCGTTGCCGTTGAAAAGTTGGATTCTTGCATTGTTTTGAGCATACATCTTGAACCTTGGTAAACTTGTAAATTGTAATTTACGCCATAATATTTTTTTTTTCTAAATATACCCCCTTACCGAGCCAGCAGTACTACCGAAGCAGTTTCTTTGGACATATCAGCAAGCAGGGTGAGTGACCTTGTACCTTTTGTACTTTGTAAGCCTTTTAATTCTCCTTTTTTGCCTTACTAATGAATGTATGCTGAAAATAAAACATTTAATTCCCTAAGAGAACATTCTAGAATGTACTCAAATGAGGGTAGGTAAATAATTAAATATACACTATTATATGTATGTATGTACTACTTTCCTTTAGATCTGTTGAATAAAACTTAATAAATGCCCATTAGAATTCACTTAGTATCATAGATTACAGTCATCCTGAAAATTCTCTCCAATATTGTAAATTTTAAACTACCTTCATTTTATTAGGAAGTAAAGACACCATTCCAATGTGAATTGATAAATTTATGATATGTTATGTTGTTTATTAGATGGGAACAATTATATGGTTAAAGAATAATTATGTAAAAAAAATCACCACCAAAATCATTTCATCCTCAGCCTCTGCTTGCAAATTAATCTACCTACTCTCATTTGTTCGAAATATTCCCCTAGAAGTTATTGACAACAGAAACCGTTGCATCAAGAGGAATATGGAGTAATATGCTGTGGTTTATTTAATCCATACTGGCTGCGCCCCAACGGTGTCCCCATTATCCACGGGAACCTTTCCCCGGACAAAGAGTTGTGAAAGTTTGCGAGTGTGGGTTTGTCTGTTACTTCCTCACTCTAAAATAACTTTGTCTTTGAGTGAAATTTGAAATAAAGACGGCTTATATAAATATTGGATTATGGCATTTATGTCACTTCATTGTTTTTAAATTCTTTTTTACTTCTTTCGCGGGGGTAGGTGTCTTAAGGCCAAAAGTTACTAAATGTTAAGTGACAGTGTGGTTAAAGGTGGTATATTATTGCCATCCCAAGCATTGTTTAAGCTAGCGCTATCTGTATGCGTTTCATCTAAGGTTCCGGAAAGATGCCGGTGTGGTTTGACTTAAACTATGTTTAGTTATAGTTCTCGTTATAGTTCTCGTAATACAAAATATTACAGTCAAATAACCTAAACAAAAACTTTTATTTTCCCCACAGATGGCAACAGAAGTAAGCTCATCGATGCCTCAGTTGCAGTCAGTTCAGAAGGCCATGGCCATTCCCACTGTTGGGGCGGCCGTGGGACAAGTTGGAGCCTTCTACACTAAAGTTAAAGGTAAGGTTCTGAACGGAGAGGTGTGAATTCAGTTATTTTAGGACTGATGGAATAAGATAAGATAAAATCATATCTGACTAGCATGCGAAAGAAGCAAAAGATCTGCAAATCGGGTATTTAAACATAAAACAATATCAGTATAAGGTATGTATTGTGAATTTCACTCATTTGAGACTTAAGTAATTCTGAGATTCAGTTGTATCGGTAATATGAGTTTTATTGGGGCATCAAACCGACAGCCATGTTTTTTGTATTTCTCTTGTAAGATAAGTCTTATTATGTTTCCAATTAAGCATCAAATTATGTACTAAATCTGTATTGAGATAGGTAGCTAAGGAAGAAATCAATTGAACAGACATATCAGTGCACCATGCATGTGGGTAGAGAGGTAATCATAATTCTACCTACCTACATTATGAGACCTTATAAAACTATGTGTAAGTTATATGCAACACTTCTACAAGCATGTGGTTAGGTACATCAAATTAAGTAATTAAACTGTATTGAGCTAGATAGCTAAGGAATAAATCAAGTGAACAGAAATCTCAATGCACCATGCATGTGGGTAGAGAGATAAATAATCATAAATATACCTACCTACATTATAAGGTAAATTCACTTCTCTCAGAGAGAGTAGGGGCCGTAATCTACCACGCTGACCAAATGCGGTTGGTAGTTGGACATGTCAGTTTCCTCATGATGTTTTCCTTCACCGTTTTGAGCGATGGTAAATTCACACATCTAAATCTAATATATAAAATTCTCGTGTCACAGTTTTCGTTGCCATACTCCTCCGAAACGGCTTGACCGATTTTGATGAAATTTTGTGTGCATATCGGGAAGGTCTGAGAATCGGCCAACATCTATTTTTATATTATTTTTTATCGAGTTAAATGTAGCCCACGCGGGTGAAACCGCGGGGAACAGCTAGTAACTTATAAAGCATAACTTACTAAGCCATAGGTGCGGGACCGAGAGGATTCGAATTCGGTATCTTGCCAATTCGGTATCTTGCCTTGTAAGTACTGTAGGTGTACTATTTAGCCACCATCGCTCACCAATTCATGCAGAACTTCTATAGTCAAAAGTTTCTCCGTGTAACACGTGTGCTTGTCACCCAGGTGCGCACTCTCTCCTCGAATGGGCCCTCTCCACGGCCGAGGCTGGAGTGGTGATGGCGGCCACCACAGCGGCGCCGTACGTGGCCGCGCCCCTGGCTGCCGGGGACGCGAGGATGGCTGCCGCCATCGACACCCTCGAGCAGAAGGTTCCACTGGTCACCGAACAGCCCAAGGTCATCGTAGAGACCACCAAGCAAGCAGTCTTATCCAGAATCTCACCTCACGTTAACAAGGTAAGCGTTGCTGATTTAATGGGCCGGATTAACTGTTAGGCAGAGTAAGCAAGCCCAGGGTATCAAAACGGGGCCCCGTGCATCATACCCCAAGAAAATAAATAATAAATAAATAAAGTTTCGACAAACATTTTATTTTGGAAATCAGTTTAAACAAGCTAAGATTGCAGACTGCGCACTATGCCACTTCTGACACTTTATGGTATGCTCTGATATTGCATGCCGCTTGTAACAAAAATTATTAATTTCCCCAAACAGGTACGTTCTATCAGCAACGCAGCATACTCTTCTGAATTACTTCAATTTAATAAGGTAGGATAGCAAAAGTATGTTATCAATTACCAGCATCCATTTGCCTCGGTTCTGTCCTAGTCTCATCAATATTTCACCTTATTCAAAGTACCTTCATTCATCTATCGTCGAACCTATCTCTGTGTTCTGATAAATCCTGAAGACCCATTTCAAACTGCCAACGCTCATACCATCTACATTTCATGTTATAGTAGTAATAAGAACCGGACAAGTCCAGAACGCGGAACTGCTAAGAATGCCTGTAAGGTATGCCAGTAAATGCCAGGCATTGATCTCTGTAAGTAGGTTATAGTTATAGATTTGTAGTTGTTGGCTCTTTGGAGCGCGAATCGGGTGGCTGTTTTTTTTTATTGCGAACAGGCGTTTGACCGCAATCTCGCCTGATGTTATGCCATATGATATGGTTAACTGATGATGCGGTCGACGGTGTTGGCACACATTCGTTCACTCTTGCTTTGAAGATTACTTGCATGGACCGTAAAATCGTGAACCCAATATCAAAAAATATACAACTTTCGGTCTAATTTCGGTCAACCTCTAATGATCTCTCGTGGCCGCGATGTGCGTAAGTGCCATATTTATAGGTATACGTAGTACTCTGAAAAGAGGCCATCAAAACATGCATGCGCAATGCGCATTTGTCACTAAGTCACATATATTTGTATTTATAAATAAAACTAGATGTAAAAAAAAGTACGAATTTTAGATTTCGTGCCCTTTGCACTCCCGGTGTCTTCCTTGGGAAAGACAAGGAGATCTGTTAATCTTAGCTTGGTCTTTGCTTTCCCGGGCGGCGGGGGACACGAAACACCCCATATGTTTTCCGTCATTAAATACCTTCTATTCAATGATTGACCATAAAACGTTTATTGATAACAGTTAGTTTGTCCAACTGGACCAAATTAAGATCGAGGTGGTAAATAGGCAACCCAAACCAGTTTGACAACTAGCGACAGCGAGGAAACTTGCGGTGAGATTGGCACAGGATGTATGTAATATGCGCTTATAATTAGACATCAGGTATATACTTGGGTACTCGTTTTATTTTCTCTATTTAGGATAGACTTTTCTAATGGTCACAGAAAGTTGCCCTAGCAAAAACTCGAAAGGAAGGTCAGATTAGGTTTCATCATCGTCATCAGCCGGAAGAAATCCACTGCTGAACAGGTTGAACGCCACCATGAACGGTCGTAGCCATTTGCATCCATCGGCTCCTTGTGACGCTTACAATGCTCTACCTACAGAGCGTCTTCAGATTATAGGTTTTATTTGTAAAAACAAATTGGAAAGTCCCCTTGAATCATAGCTACGTGTGCTTCATAGACTGAACAAATTACTGTTCGCCAATTGCACCACGTCGTAGTCAAAGTTCAAGTAGCTAGTAGGTACAAAGTACATTGCAGATAGGAAGGTGCGCGAAGCATGTCCTGTTTTGTTATTATGACGCGGTTGTCGTCACGTCGCCGGCGCAGGTGGCATGCGTCTGGTGTTCAATGACAGTGTGTGGCATGAATGAGTCACTTGCGTCATTAGATATAAAAATTTCATCATAATTAAGTCGACTGCACCGTTGCCTTATTGGGCAGGGATAGTTCTTTTGGTTCCTCAATGGTAGTGGCGACGGCCTATGATGACAGGCGGTATGGTTTCAAATCCTACAGCGAGCTTGAGCTTTTGGTGAAGGAAAACATCATGATGAAAACTGCGGTTTTCCTGTTCTCCATATTTATGTCTGACTCTAAACTATATACATAATATATTATTTACCGAAACATGAAAACCCTTTCAGCTATTTCGGAGTTAAGTGGAAAGAAACAAGGGACAGGCACAGACAAACTTTCACATTTATTATGTCAGTAGGACTGATGCAAGCGTTATTGTTGTTTCAACGACAAGAATTTTCAATATCGGATCTTTAGGTAGCTCCGAAGATTACCACTTACATCCAAACTCACAAACTATAGATTACGTGTTTGTGATTGCGCAATTACTGACAAGTGGAGAGTGGCCAAAGGGCATTGTACCTTGCATCATTGCACGCACATCCAGTACCTTCTCGACAGGGGCGTAGCTACCGCCGTATCTGCCGTATCAATTATACGGGGCCCCCAAGCCACGAGGGCCCCCGACGTGTGTAAGCAAAAATTAACAAATACTTCCCTAATTTTTGTTAATTTCAGAAATGACAAAAGTCAAAAAAAGCTATTTCTTTTTTTCCCACGTAAAGCGTGCGTTTAAGAGTTGGCAACACTCTACATCGGTTATCGCGGGCTGTGGGATTTCGCCGTTTGTCATTTACTTCAACGGGGGAGAATCCCAAAATAATCGATTACATACCATGATAAACCACAGAGAGCAGTGTTTATTGACGCGTTTTTTGTAACCAAGGGATGTTAACCATTTTTCGGAATTGCTTTTATTTTAAAGATTGACTCTTGTTTACCATAAAAAAAATATTTTATTTAAAATTATTAGTATTTTCGATGAGAAAATATACAAAATTAGAGTAATTATGTATTTTTCCGCCAAAACACTAACAACTGTCACGTGACTGACATGACGTCACTGACCGAAAAACACGATGGTCGCGATTCGTAACCATACCACCGCGCCGACCCCCGACGCCGACCCGCGGCTACCGACGCGCGGGCAACCATCGAAGCACAAATTGCCTGAGTGGTTAGTGACGTAAGAAGCTCTTTTTGGTGTTTGCAGTCACGTGACAAAACATTATAAATATAGCATTTAAAATCATTTTTATTTAAATTAATAAGTTATATTTAAGTACAAAATATGTTTTTCGATATCCTAATAATACAAACTAACATAAAAGTAAGATTAAACATTATTTTGTAATTAGTGTTAACATCCCTATTGTGCATTACATTGTAATACAATCTGGTTTAGTAGTAGGTATTAGACTCCAAACAAATTTTTATACGGGGCCCCACCAAGGCACGCTACGCCACTGCTTCTCGAAACATATACGTGTTTATTTTGTGTTGAAATGAGTAATAAAACCCTTTTTTTAAACCCTTTTACCCCTTACCACTACCTACATACCCTTTATTTTTTTACAAAAAATACAATACAAGTCGTATTGTAGGGTAGGTAAGGTATAATGTTGCCCGCCGTTACGTAGGAATAGTGATTATTAATTATCCGTTCTAGAATAAAATAGTCTGTCATGTCTAGAAATTATTCACACTTTTCTGTAGATATAAAATAAGGGTTTTAATCCTGCGCTGAGGATTTTGAACTGTTCAAGTTTAAAATTCTTCATATTCTCGGTGATACTGAACTGTAAAAAAGTGTTTTAATATGCAAGAATGACGCTTAGGTATCATCAGGCGAGCTTGTATCGTCACACAGTTGCATAATATAAAAGAGTCCTCTGACCTCTGCGCATCCTCGCACCACTTAGCTGTTCCGCACAGTTCTAGTAGAAACGCATCCTAAAATAATATGGTCAATGATATTATTGAGCAATAGGTATATTAGGTACAGTCAGCAACAAAAGTAGCTGATCAAACTCCATTTTCCAAATGTGTTTTAGATTAGTAATGTTTGGATTTTCTTTTCAAATTACTAGGAAGCGTTTGATCACAACACAACTCATCTGTAGTTAAGTGATGATGCGCAACTCATCTGTAGTTAAGTGATGATGCGCAACTCATCTGTAGTTAAGTGATGATGCGCAACTCATCTGTAGTTAAGTGATGATGCGGTAAAAGGTTGGTGTTTATGATGCTAAAGGTAATCAGAATATGTGTTATTGTTCAGCGACTTTTGTCGTTGAGCGTACGAGCTAGGATACGTTTAGTGATGAGTAATTATAGAGTA
Source organism: Opisthograptis luteolata (assembly GCA_931315375.2). Classification (NCBI taxonomy): domain Eukaryota; kingdom Metazoa; phylum Arthropoda; class Insecta; order Lepidoptera; family Geometridae; genus Opisthograptis; species Opisthograptis luteolata. The sequence goes on from OV928042.1 coordinate 11,618,944, forward strand.
TTGGAATTAGAAATGATTCACTTGGGTTCTTGAACAAGTCGAGCTGTTCAAAGCGTGACATTTATTTTTCTAAACAAGTCCAATGTACAGTCGTACCGATTGTAAGGGCAACAGGATGTTTCCAATCGCGAGGTGACCTCAGTCACGCCGCGTCGCCCTGCCCTGCAGCCCTGGCGTTATCTGCCGCTGCCCGGGATACCGTTGTGTGTCCGGTTTGTTTTGTTTGCCACAACGATAAGCTGTTTACATTTTTGATGGTATTCATGAATAATGTGCATGTGCCTTTATCTCGTTATCTTATGCTAGCTGTGTTCCGCGGTTTTAGCCAGGTGGAGATTCCCACAGGATTATTATGACAAAGTATATATAGCCTGCTAGCCACCCACCCGGTTTCGTACGGAAAAATCTAATTAAAAAAATTGATTAGATCGCTACCGAACTTTACAGGATCACCCGCTGGGCTAATCTGATGAACACATGTACTACAAACATACAAACATGAATGTAAACAATTTTTACTTAATATGAGTGTAAATGAGCTTGAACTGAATGCATAAATTTAAGTATTGGCACAATTTAAAGTAGATTGGATTACTTGTTAATTTATTTAATCGGTATCGTACTCTTTATAACAAGCGCAAGTACTTCATTCGGTACGGTAGGTATGAAAATTCATTTACGATACATTGATACATTTTTTTAAGCGATGATAGTGGTAGTTACTACGACTTGTGACCTGTGAGTGGATTTCAATTCTGCAATGAGCCTTAGTTTTCGGTGGAAGAAAACATCGTGATGAAAGCTTTGTATACCTAGGGCATTTTCCAGTACTTCCACCCTCATGGTAATAATCTGTCGCCAAACACCTATCGGTGTATTCCGGCAGCCTCGCTTGAGAGCCATTTCCTCAACCGGTGTAGCTTGGAGCCACCTTCGACCACATCGTCATTTAACATCTGGTGGTCATAAGCATCCTTGTAAGATCTTAATTTGATTTTTAAAAACAATAAGGGACAATATTGACAAAGAATAAGATGCAATGCTAATACTAGTAGTGACAGGTATTTAAAGAATGATAACTGAGACAAATTGAAAAGTCTGCATCTAATACAAAGCTAGTCGTTTTCAATTTCAACAGAGGACGTTGCATGTTTAACATTACAAGATAAGAGTCGTAAACTAAAACTACTGAAATAAACATAGATTAGATAGTTTCGTCCTACTGCATTCCATGTTAGTATAACTGTTTGAAGGTCAACCTATTGTTTTTACTTTAAAACGAAACCGGTATAATTTACGTCGCTAATTAAGCTGTTAACAGTACCTAATTTTCGTTTTGTGTTAGGTATTAAGATATGACGTTTTTTCTTTATACTTTTTTTACAATGTACAGTGATATTATGAATATGATATTGTAGTTTATCAGTGAGTGTTTTTGTAACATCATGCTCTTTAGGAGTGGTCATCGGCAAGACGATTAGGTATATTGTCCATAAATCCTACTATTAACGCGAAAGTTTGTATATTTGTAAACGCGAAAGTATGTAAGTACATATGTATATTTGTTGCTCTTTCATGAAAAAACTACTGAACGGATTTGAGTGAAATTTGGAATGGAGATAGCTTATACCCTGGATTAACACGCAGGCTACTTTTTATTCCAAAAATGGTTCCTGCGGGATAACGGTAGACGCGGGTGAAACCGCGGGGCCCAACTAGTAATATATGTATATAACTTGCTTAAAATCTGTAATCTGCATCTGCAGCCCCACTTGAGAGGCAGTTCCCAATCCAGGTGTTGCGTGACGCCACCTTCGACCACATCGTCACTTAAGTAAGATCGACAGATGACTTGTGTTCAAACACTACCCTGAAAGTAGCAAAAAAAAGCGCTTATCGGTGTTTTTGGCAGCCCCACTTGAGAGCCAGTTCTCAATCCAGGTGTAGCGTGACACCATCTTATACCACATCGTCATTTAGCAACAAGTGACCTTAAAAAGAGTGGCAAAAAATACCCTAAGCACGTTGCTAATGGCATAATTCCCTTGTCCCCAGGTATACGGTGCCCGCGCGGCCGCCGAGCAGCGCGTCAAGTCCCTGAAGGAGCTCTCGTGGGCGAAGGCGAACGCTCTGCTGTCCACCGCGTACGGGCAGAAAGCGATGCACAACATCGACACTGGCGCCACCTACGCGATGCAGCTGCTCGACCACTACCTGCCGCCCGTGGGGGTGCAGGAGGAACCTTCCAGTAAGGATTTACTGTTATATCATGTAGATTTCAACCGAAGGTAGAAGATGGGCTGGATTTCGTCCAGGATTTGGTCCATACTAGGCTTATTCCATAAACAAACCCTCAGTTCAGGCAAAGTCATTGTTTCCAGAAAAAAAAAAACTAAATGAGGTGCAATACATAATTGTTATCTTTTTCAAATTGGATTGATCCTATAAAGGTTCCGTTTTTTGTTCCATCGAATCCTAAACTAAGCTTAAGCTTTCAGTGAAGGAAAAAAATGTGATGACACCAAAGCTTGGTAGGGTATTTTCTGGTGCTCGCCTAGCTAGCTACCTTACTTAAGCTAAGGTGAAGGAAAACATCGTGATGAAACCATAGCTAGCATAGCATAGCTTTTTGTTAGGGCATTTTCTTGTGCTCGCCTGGCTAGCTCCCAACCTCAAGTTAAGAATCTGTCGGTATGCTTCGGCAGCCCCACTTGAGAGCCAGTCCCCAATCTAGGTGTAGAGTGGCGCCACTTTCGACCATCAGATTAGCTTAGCACGACCTTTCTCTCAATTGAAACTAGCGATATTTTTTGTATCCGCTTTTCGGCGGCATAATTATGTTTTTGCTATTTCCATGTTGATTAATTGTAAATTTTGTCTTGTTAGAAGAAATAGTGACCGCGACCACGGACCCGGCGCTGCACACGGTGCAGACGGTGGGCAGGCTGAGCGCGGTGGCGGCGCGCCGCGTGTGGGCCAACCTCGCCTACAAGATCAACGAGCTCAGGAACTCGGGTGAGTGACGCGTTGTCACCTAACACTAACCAAAACAAAAATACTAAAAAATAATTATCAAAATCAGTCTACTCTAAAAAGTTACGCGTGGTTGTACATAAAAACAGCAGCCTCACTTGAGAGCCAGTTCCCAGTCCAGGTGTAGCGTGACGCCACCTTCGACCACATCGTCACTTAACATCAGGTGACTTGTGGTCAAACAATACCCTGTAAGTAGTAAAAAAAAGTGTTGGTTTTATGAAGCTCTCTGCTTCATCGATCAATTATTTTAGATTCCTGTGCTATAAATAAGCTGTAAAATTGTTTGTTACTAACTGGCCTCGGAAAGAAAGTGCGCAGTTCAAATCATTATCATAAGCTGAGCTTATCATGCATTAACTCACCATGTGACGCAAGAGAGAATAATCCTCTAAATAAACATCAGCTGATTAAATCGTCAAGCTACGTTTCCAAAATAGGTAATAAAAAATATCTTATGATTATGAGATAAATTAGTCTGTTTAACTTTCGACTTTGTTTCAAAACTGTTTCAGTTGCATAGTCGCGCCTTTGAATAAATTAAACTGTACTTATTTAATCGAATATATAGGTTAAATAAATATCGGGGACCATTGCACACAAATTGACCTAGCCCCAAATTAAGCTCGAAACTTGTGTTATGGGTACTAGGCAATGATATACATACTTATATAGAGAAATATACACTTATATAGATAGAAATATCCAAGACTCAGGAACAAATATTCGTGCTCATCACACATATTTGCCCTTACCGGGATTCGAACCCGGGACCGCTAGCTTCGCAGGCAGGGACACTACCAACTCGGCCACCGCGTCGTCACTCGGCCACCGCATCGTCGGTTACATTGGTTGATAATCACACACACACATCACATACATACATTATTTTACATACAGACAGTATAATTATTATTCCATGAATATGCCTTGCATCTATAATATACTAATCTCTACTAATATAATAAATGCAAAAGTAACTCTCCCTGTCTGCTACACTTTCACCCCTAAACTACTGAACCGATTTTAAATGAAATTTGGTACAGAGATAGTCTAGAGCTTGAGAAAGGGCATAGCCTACTTTTTATCGCGACAAACTTTAGTCCACGCGAGTGAAACGGCGCGGCGGGGCGAAGCTAGGAACATGAATACTCTTGAGTCAGTGTTCTAAAACAACTCAATTGTTGATCACTACTTGCCAACCGTTTGAGTGACGTATTTGTATAGAATGACAGACTCAAGTCTGTACTGCTCAAATGAGATTATCCCTTGAGATTTATTCTAGAAAACCATCCTTAGTGTACAACGCAGAACATGTTTATGAATGTAACTCTTTGTGAACAGGTATCGAGCTGGACGTCCGTCGCTACGTGACAGCGCTGCTGGCAGCTCTCCACTTGGCCAACGTCACCAGTCAGCAGCAGGAGAGCGAGCAGCAGAAGGAAAATGGTACGCGGAACCCTGTCTCGGAGCCCCCGCAGCCCGCCCTCGAGACCCCTCCCAAAAACAACCAGGAGTCCAGCCCCACCACTACCAATAAGGTGAAGTCCACACCTGAAGCGAAATCCATGGATGATTCTTATTAATTTAATTCTTTATTTTATTCTACTAATTTTAGTCCGAAGCCACAATGATTGTACATCAGCTGTATTGCCATTGTTTTGGTTTTAAGTGTAAGCCTGTAATTTACTAGTTAAGGTGAATGCACACGTATCCGCGCAGAAAAATACAAACTGCTGACCAAGCTGCAACAAATTACATCTTGATCAAATGGTAGAATAAGAAGAAAAAAACTTCGGTGCGGATAAATGTGCGTTCACTATCAATGAGCTTTTTAAGACTGCCAATGAGTCTTGTATTTTGATGTATTTAAGCATTTTTATATTGGATAACATAATGGATATTTTTATAGCAGTGATGCATTATAATATAATATAATAAATTGATATTATAAGAAAAAAAATAGTTTTATTCCTCATGCTTTTATTAATTTAAATATTAATATTAAAACTACATAATAATATAGGAGCGTATAATATCTAACCAACGGTCGTCGTAACCAAAAACATGTCTGAATCGATTCCTTAGGCCCGTCGTGTGTTTTCACAAAGATATCCTTAGATATGAGTTGATATGGAGATAACAGTAGGTACAATGAGGTCATAGTTATTTATACAAATAATAACAAATATAACCTCAACAACCAGTTATACAGTAAACTTTACAATCTTTTGTAAGCTAAATTATGTTTTACAATAGATTTTGAGATAAAACAACTGTGTAGATTCGATTTAAATTGCAAACAGGTATTCCTGAGCTACAATAAAGACTAATTGAATAGTTAATAAGTAGTTTATAAAAATTACAATAATATAAATCTTGTAACATCGAATCTCAAAACACGAACATGCGTCTTTTGGCACACCTGTGTAAATTAGCGTTTAATTGCTTTACATCTTTTCATTGTCATAACAAGCTTTATGTACGAACAAACGTAATTAAATAAGCGTTAAAAGCGTCACTAAACAAAACATGACGCGGTCAGTACTGTGCCCCTAGTACAGGTTTTGATAGTTTACAAAAACTAAAAGTTTTCGTCTCCTTTCAAACATTTTTTTTTCAGCGCGCCGAAATTTAGATGGTCTAAAATCGGTAATACGGGTTATTCAAAATAGTTTTATTCGTATTTCAATAAAGTTTTCGGTTACTTTTTGAATTTAGACCGAACGAGTGACCACTTTGACAAGTTGGCGGTAGTAAACTTTGACGTTTACGAAAACTTTTATAGTTTTCAAACTTGTACTAGGCCTACAGTACCGGCATTCTAGCAGTAGATCGTTTTTATAAAATCTGTCTGTAAGGACTTCGTGGGGGAGAAAAAATGAAAGTTACTGACAATAATAGTCGTCAACTCATGACCAATACATAATCACCAGAAGAAGGAAAGTAGAAGGGAAGAGTGGGGGAGGTAGACCGAGGACATACATAGCAAGTTCATGGATTGACGTCATACCGTACCAAAAGGTCAAGACAAAAGTGAAACGTTTGTTAGTCGGTTTGTTTGTGTCTCCTCGCTTAAATGGCTACACTGATTTTGGTAATATTTTGCATATAGATAGGCTACTTTTTCCGGAAAAAATAGCTGCGAGAAAATGTGAAAAATGCGGGAGCGAAGCCACAATGCGGATCGCTAGTTCTGTGATATAGCCGTGTTAAAACCTTCGTCTAGAGATTCTCTATACATATTCAAAACTTAGTAGATTTGTAAAGTAAAAGTTGATTAGTAATCGATACTGTTCATGTGATTTTGAACGACGCCTGCCAACTTGTAACTAAAATAATTAAGTACAACACAAGCCCCCACAATCTTGAAACTAAGACAAACAAAAACTGTGTAAAATTATGCAATATTACTTGTGCTAATGCAATAAAGCTTATATATAACTAGGGCTAAAACAATGGATTCATTTCCTTGTTAATGCAATTCATTGAGAATACTGACAATATAAAATAATTACTATATAATTATTATGTACCTACTAAATTGTTCTTTAAACGCTGACCTCATGCAGACAGGAAAATGCTTAGATACTTAAATGGTGAAATATTGTAATCACATAGGTATAAAAACGCTGCCATACCAATATCCAAATGAGGTCAACGTTAGAGAATATTGTTATGATTGACTTAGATATATCCGTAAAAAGCAGCCAATTTAGGTAGGTAGGTAATTTAATAATTTGATATACGTCACACGTTCACCTAATTAAATCAAAATCAGTGGGAGTCAAATCAAACGTTCGAAAGTTAGTTTAGAATGTCTGTTAAGAGGGCACCTATGCACCTATGCTGATTTCGTAATGTTCAGCAATCTGTTTCTTCATCCCTAATAGTCCCTGAACGCTGAAAGTTTGATATTTTTTTAGAGAAATCATGTTCTTAGGCTCAAAAGTGACGATGTATGTAAATAGAAAGTCTACAGCAAAAATTCGAAAATCCTACCTACCATGATTTGTACAACATTCTTCTTGGATCTTCAAAACCTATAGAAAAAAAGGTTTCTCACACGAAATGTTATGTATTTTTTTTATGTATGACCAAGCCTAACTTTTAAGAGAGTGGTCCGATTTTGATGATTTTTTTTTATTGCATATAGGTACATCGAATTTGGTCCCATTTTAACTTTAAAAAGAAATACCACCTCTGAAGGTGGGAAAATATTGAAATGATTGACCGTGAAATTTCTAACTGGTAAACGATTTTACTACGCATAACTTTGTACTGGGAAATCCGATTTAGATGATTACTTTTTATTGAATACTAATAGAAAAGTAAATAACTTAAAATTACTTACATTTCTTTACGAGCTTAGCTATTTAAGACTAAGCAAAATGGCTTACTTCATTTTTAGCTTTTCATCGGTTTAACTTTTTGTCATCAAGTTTTGGATGTTACAGTAGGTAGGTAGTCAAAAAACCTTCATTATCTAAAATCAGTTTTTAAAATAACTTTATTGTTTTCTTTTATATGTATACCTACCATTTTTTTGGTATGACGCGTTTGAGACTGAGACACTTTCCGTCTTTCTTATCCCACACGGAAGTATCTAATGCTTTCACTAAGACTTACATAGGTGCCCTCATAACTCAATTCCCTTAGTAAAGTACGGATTTATCTAAACCAGCCATAAGCTTTAATATCCTGGAACTGTCTTCTGCGGAGCTGCTGATGGGTGTTCCATCGTCTACCCGAGGCCGTGGTCTTCGAAGAAGCCCTGCGGGGTCTCCTCCTGCAACAAGGGTCATCACTGAGCCAGAGTCGCTCGTGGCCGTGTTAGACCAAGCCATCGCTTTTCGGCGAACGTCACATCCTATGCTGCTAATGTTACAAACCAATTGTGCATCCGTTGTAACTTACTTCTCGACCAAAATCAAAGGAAGCTGAAACTACCGTTTTTTAATTCTATATTTAATTTAGAGACTTATACGCGTCATAGCATGTCAGTCATAACAAGTACCTACAATACTGTAGAAATAAGTCGGTACATTTTCCAACAAAATTTCCTAATAATTATGTAATTTGAACATATAATATGTAGGTACTGTAATAATAAGACTTTCTGCGTAGTGGCTGTATTTTTTAAACAGAAATAGATCGCCTTTCTCTTTCACATATTTTATAGCAGGGCCGCATCTAGGAAAGTCGAAGCCGGGGCAAGAGTACAAAATAATTAAATATTACTACTCTGAATAATCTAATTTTTTTTCTACTGTAACTAAGAGCGAACAGCCAACAAAGTTATTATGAAATACTATGTGCTTCATAATAATTATAATAATATTATGTGCTTGCCCTCTGTGTTTAGCTTGCCTAAAACCTGTAAGATTAGTTCGGTTTATCGACAATGCTACTCTTTATCCTTGACATTTTGATAACCACATGACAGGGGCGTATGAACAGATAAAAATGTTTTTACATACTTGATAAATGTTCCTGTCCTTTCGAATTTAGTGTTTTTATAAGACTAGATGAGAATTTAACTTACTAATCATGTCACAAATTATAATGTATTTGAAACTAATTGTGGTTCAGCCACATAGTTTTTATTGCAATAAAAACATTAATGATTGTAAACTTATTTTATTATTTATCTTTACAAACATACAAAAGAATGAAAATTTGAAATATATTTTCTACTAAAGAACATTATTGCACATTAATATTAAAATAGAAACGCTATGAAATATCTATATTTAGATAATCGAAATCACATTGGAGGCTTACTAAATTTACCTTCAATAAGATGCTGGTTACCTGACTTCATATCATATCTATAGTAAAAATGCACCGCGTTTTGCTTAATTTTATTTAGGAATGTAGATTAACTTGGTAATCATTCAAGTTCAAAAGTAATAGAATTATTAATAATTCGGATTAGATTAACATAAAAAACAAAACGTAAAAATATAAAAAAGAACAACAAAAATCCATTCAACTAAGATTAAAAATTGAATTCAAAACAATTAAGTTAAAATTGTACCCTTCACTGACAATGTTAATTATGTTTAATATTTTTCGTGGTCCACTTTGGTCTGATTCCAATTCTAACAAGTAGGGACCTAAGTACAAACATATTTCTGATATTACAACGCCTAAAAGATTATAAAAAATAACAATTCGATATGTGAGAGTCAGTCGGACTTCTTAAATATACAAAAAAATTACTAAAGTGGTGGTGGTGTCCCTCTAGTGTTAAATTAATAAATCCTTTTCGAATGCTCTCACATATCATGTAAATGGCACAATACCGCCATATTATAAGAAAATCTATAAAAACAAAAATATAACAAAAATAATGAAAGTTTAAACCAACATCGTGTCATGTTGAAAGTCATGAAACATAAAGTCTATACTATAATTTTATTATAAAAATAATTAAAATTTATCTCGGAAGCATAGTTGTTTCTGGAATCCAGGGGCGTAGACAGGACGACGGCGGGGGTCTCAGAGGAGCCCCACCTCTCGGAGCGCCGCGTCCACTGTCTCGTCCTAATAATACAAGCCACCACCCATAAACATGCGATCAATTTGTGCAACTCTAATTAAGTTTCACGAATTTTCGCTACCTAACATACCTGAATTCTGAACTTGTATTTTGAATTTACAGGGAATTTCTTTTACCATCTAACATTTTAAACCAAATGGCAAATATTGTGACAGGTATTAAATAAAAAACAATAAGGCACAAACAATCACATACATAGCTCTGACCCCTAACTAGGATTCCCTGTACTAAAGCAATCATTAACACAAACAAATTAATAAGGATTTTATATAACCTTAATTAAGTTATATAAAATTCTTATTAATTAATTGATTTAATATTTTTATTAATTGATTTAAATACATATTCGTATTAATATAAAATGAAACCAGTACCATGCTGTTAATAAGCTTAGGTTGAGAATTGAGAACATGAGACCACGCAAAAGGCAGTGTTATGAACTTATGAGGGCTCTTGTTCTAGGAGCTCTCAAAATATTAGTTTATCAGCACCATACCGTTAAGGATTATCCGTAGCATGAGCCTGATGAGCCTTAAGAAAAGTATTAAGTTTATTTAGTTCATCAAATCTGTATCGTACCAATTTATATTTTCTGATTTCTTTAATATATATTTCTAGTTTTAATTAGAAAATTTACTATTCAACGATTACTTTTAAAATCTAGGATGTCGCCTAAATAATCTCTCCATGTAATTAATTTTTACAGAACCTGCAAATACTCACAACTCAACTCATGCTACAGAAGCGAAGAAGAGGGATCATGCAAGAAAACAGAATTTTCCTTCAAACAAATGTATTTCGATAACCCACTATAAGTAAATGCATGAACAGCCAGACCATTACCACAGAGAGGACACTGCTTTAAAAACATGAAACTCAACAATAAGAAAATTGAATACTCAATTTTTAAACGTCGTTTCCATAATGACACATAAAAAGGTGCCATTATGGAATGTTTAGGTCTAAGTATAAAGAAAACAATTTCGAAGTTAGGAAGATAAGGCAATGTCCTTGATACAATTTAAATATTAGAATACAACTACACAAATATATGAAGCGACGATATACACAGATATACTATTCCATATTTTTGCTATAGTATGACATACAAGTACATTTAATATCTGATACAAGATCTATGAGCATTCGATTTATGTTTAAATGACTTCCGAAGAAATGTCAAGTATTCATTTATTTCCATTATGTAATGTAGTTAAAAGTTAAAATTTATTGTGATCTCAATATAATGTGAAGTGTATGGTGAGGCGAGGGAATAGTCTACGAAAACATAAGAGGAACATCAAGTGGCAATGTTGTGAAAGTCATGCAAGAAGGCAAAATAAAGGCGAAGCAGAAGCACGAGATATACACACAGTTAGACTTATAGCGTAATTTTTATTCTTTCCAGGGGTTTGCAAGGCATCAGTGCAACAATCCATCGTTCAGGTCCTGAGCGCCACCAGTGCATGCATATCACACCAAAACAGAGGATAAATTAGCAGAGTGCAGACAAGTAAGGGATCTATTCAAGTTTTATTAGGTAAAGGTTTTCACTATAAGACATTTGAAAGATAAGAAAGCGTAGAATTTGGTGAGTAACTGTCTATCTATAGTAGTAATGTAATTTATATTATGTGTTGTATTTTTAAAACATCGTATTGTATACTTTTCATTCTCAATAGTTTATAGGCACTAATTAAGCTTCTAAGATTCTAATAATTTTATTGATAGTTGCTCCTTTAACTATATTTAACTTTAAGATTAAATATTGTAAAATTAAAATTAAATTACTTTTAAATTGTTTCAATTTAAATGATATGTTTTAGAAAGTCAGTGCTCAAAAGTACACCTAAAAGGCAGTGCTACTATTAGCAGTAATATAATTATCATCATGTAACAATACACCTAATACATAATATAATGAAAAGGCACTACCGAGGCCACTGTCCTATCTTACTGGTCCACATTATTCATAAAGCTAACTATTATAATATTGGTGTCGATTCGGTTTTGCATTCTCTAAAACTAAACTAAGACAGTCTAATAATATTGCTGTCTTTTTCTAAACACTGAAGTAATAGTTAGTTAGTTAGTTACAAGTCAAGCTAATAAAAGTGTTTTAAAAAAGGACAGCATTGCTTCAAACTTAGTTTAGTTTTAGAGAATGCAAAACCGAATCGACACCATTATATAGAATTATAGGTAACATCTATTCATGAAGATTAGTATATAATGGTAAAATATCTACTATTTCTTAATCATGAGATTATATTTTTTTACTTTATCCCTAAATAAGATGGTAATTTGATATCATGTTGAATAATTGGTAACTGGAAGGAGACTGGTTTAATTCAGTTTTATCTGAATGTATTTTATAATCTACTATAAATTCACACTACTACACAATGGGCACATAAGTAAGAAAGCTGGTAACAAATGGAATATCTTCCCCCTTTTTGTGCATCCTTATTATGGCCCTGTGACTGGCGATGCCAATAACTCCAATAAGGCAATAGTAGTTAAAATACTATCACTACAATTATTAGGACAAAAATTACCAAACATTTTGAAAATCAACTAATACATTATTGTAGTTCAACCAACTCTTTCCACTGAAGTGTTCAACTTTGCATGACTATTTTAGGTCTACAAGTTCTGAAATGGCTGATGGCCACTGTGTTTAGACAAGCTCATTGTCCTGGCTACTGACCTCTTGCAGTAGATCCTGTGCAGCGATGGCCTTCAGCACATTCTTCTTGCTGGTCTCCTGGAGCTCCCCGCCCAGCACCAGCTCGTCGAGGATAAAGTATGCCTTTTCAAAGTTGAAGATTATATCCAGCTCGCATACCTGTAAACAAGAGATGGTAGACATTAAGATATTTTAATATTTAATAAGTTTTGTAGCAAGGTTAATTTTTCACAATCCCTACTAATATTATAAATGCGAAAGTAACTCTGTCTGTTTGTCTTGCTTTCACACCTAAACTACTGAACTGATTTAAATGACATTTGGTATGTAGATAGTTTGAACCCTGATGAAGGGCATAGGATACTTTTTATCGCGATAAACTGTAGCCTCCAGTTAGTAACAGCTAGTAAAAAATAAAGCGGAGAGCTTAGGAAAAACAGAAGCCTTTGTCCAACAGAGTGACTTGTGAAATGAATAAATACATACACTGCCAAAATACTTGTCGAGTAGCTCCACATAGCGATGGATCAGCTCCAGTGTCAGAAGCTCATTGTCCTCTTGCTCCATCGCACAGCAGAAGTATAATGAGGCATATCTGAAAATAGCATTACAACCTCCTTTATGAATTGAAGAAATCATACAAGAAGGTGACAGTATAGAGGTCAAATGAGGGATGGATTTAAATCTAGCCAGAGACATCCCATACTTATTATAAATGCGAAAGTAACTGTGTCTGTCTGTTACTCTTTCACGCCTAAACTACTGAACCGATTTAAATGAAACTTGGTATGGAGATAGTTTGAATCCTGAGGAAGGACATAGGATACTTTTTATCGCGATTAACTGAAGCCCACGCGGGTGAAACCGCAGGGAACAGCTAGTTATATATATATTATTATACATACACACACATATACATCTTAATCATCATTAGCCTGCCTCCTACAAGAGATGATTTAAGTGATGATGATGAACACATATCGTTGGCTAGCTAACAACACCGCACAAGTCAAATTTTGCAACTTTTCAGGAGAAGCATAAAACTGTTTTACTTCTATGTTTCTTATGTAAGTGATTAACTTGCGGGTGTTACAATTTTTAGTTAATGGCTTCTATTCAGTATAAATGCTTGGAACTGACAGCTTCATAGAAGCGCACGTCAAAACTGCATCTAATGGCATTATAATGTCAAAACCACAAAATTTTGACTTGTGCGGTGTTGTTAGCCAGCCGACGATATGATGAAATATTTTGAATAAGAAACATTAATTCGTAACAAATTATACAAAAATACATAAAACAAAACAAAATGCATTATGTATTAACTACAACAGATGTATTTTTGCAAACCGGCATCAACTCAGTGTTGTGCTGGCCATGACCAGCACAATACACAACGCTGTTTGATCTTACTGATAATATTTAGTTGATTCGGACACACAAAAGAAAACAAAACCTACCGCTTGTAAACAATCTTAACATCTTTCCACTCCAGAAACGAGCACATTTTTGGTTTCCGAGCCAACACTGTGGTGATCAGTTCCCTGGTTATCTTCTTCTTCAGCTTGTCTGGGTGTGCGACATACCACTTTTGAAGCCTCAGCTTGCCCTGACGGCTGAACAATAACATGAATTGCATCTGGAAATAAGATTAAGAAATCGTTTAGATGATAGAGATGCAACTGTTAACCAAGATCCAAAGAGTTGTAGGAAAACCAGGATCTAAACTAAGTACAGAAAAGTTATCGATTAGAAGGACTAACGTCCAGCAACCCTGTACGTGTGCAAGGAGTCCTGCGATGGTTAGACACAGGTGATGTCGGGTAACTCACCATCTTTGTATATTTTTATTCAGAAAACTTAACAGAACTTGGTGCTTTTAAAATTGAATTATTTTTACATTTTCTACTCATGAAAAGAAATCTATAAAATTAATAAATCCTAGATGTCGGAAAATCGCTGACGAGTGACGATGACTGACGACATAACAACTTAGTGACAGTGACATTAGTGATGAGTAAAAACAAATAAACCTAAACTAATAACTAAAATACATTATGAAAAGAAGTCCCTTTAGGCATGGTACCGAAGATACTGGCAGCGTTCCCCCTTTGGATGGCTAGACAAATTCTTTGTCCGAGGTAGCTGCCAGCTCTTCGGTCTCCGGTGATGTCGGTGTGTGATGAGTTATCATGAGTTTTTTTTTTTTTTGTTTTGTTATGGCGTCACACGATTAGTGTATTTGCCAGTGTCAAGTATAAAAGATTTCAAACTCAGAGAGTTGAATCAAGTTTAAATGATGATGGTGATGATGATGATGAGATGATGGGATGAGGATAGTGTTTAAGTAAAGTAGTGGTGCTTTACTTAAACTTTACACGGACTTTTTTGGAGCAACTTGAAAAGTCACTTTCTCAACTTTATTTCAATTTCCCACACTCATACACATTAACGAACACATAATGGTTAATAATCACCAAATATTACACATTATCACTCGAAGAAACACAAGTTTTGGAAATAAAAACAAAATTTTCACGTTGACAATTCGATTGCCGCCAAAAAAGTCTATCATGAGTTGATAAGTGACACTAACAGCTGACAGCATCTATATTATGACAACCTGACAGTGACAGCGGAAACGACTAATTTGATTGACATTGACAGGAGGCTCCTTTGACGTCAGACGTAGACGTAGGGATTAGGAAAACTAGGGCTTGCAACTTGCACTTGCAACTTGCAATGTTCAAGCTTTGAGGCTTCAAACGATCCAAAAAAATCAGTGTATAAAAAATATTGTTCACTCATAAATTCAACTAATTGACGGAACAAGCAAATCTCAAATCTCATTAGTATTCAATTCCAAATGACAATAGCGAGAAGGTTGCCAGATAATTCAAATATCCAAATTATCGACATTAAAACATCTATGTTTTATTTTCTGATCATCGATTTTCGAATTCGAACATCCCTACTCTAAATACTAGAATCTAAAAATAATTTTGTGTTTTGACCAAAATTCAAAACAAAACATTATTTCTCATTGAATAATCAATAATCATAGTTTGAGAATAACTTCAGCTCCCCAGCCACCGCAGGACAATTTGAGGATATTCAAAATGGTATGAATTAGGACCAGTTTTTGGCAATTTATGTCGTTCAGTCTTACGCAAACATATGTGATAGGTCTACTAAAATCAATGTAGCTTTGGAAGTAATTACATTGAAATAAACCTTTTTGTAAGCTCTAATGTATAGCTTACTCTAGTTTATAACACTGGAAGAACTGACTGGAGGGAAAAACAGTAATTTGCAACTGATATATTTATAATTATAGGATTCTGGAGCGAATACTGAGTGCTCGGGCGGAGACTGCGAGGGTGAGGAACAGGAGGACCCGTCGTCATCCTCTTTTGACGACGCACTCGAAGTCACTGAACCAGCTACTGATACTAACATTCAACATAAAGACGATAAGGTCATTTTAACTGTAAACTAAGCATTATGTTTTATTTATAGTCAAAATTAGCATCTATAGTCAAAAATACTTGACTATGGTTAACTTTGACTACTGAAGAAATAATGCGCCCTGTAGACGAGTACTTTAATTAACATCTCTAATTACGACCAGTTTCAATAACTGATCTTTTTTTTTTTTTACTAATTACAGGGTAGCGTTTGACCACAAGTCACCTGATGTTAAGTGACGATGTGGTCGAGGATGGCGCCACGCTACATCTGGACTGGGAACTGGCTCTCAAGTGAGGCTGTCGGAACACACCGATAGGTGCTTGGCAACAGATTCTTAACAAGCGGGTGGTAGCTAGCCAGACGAGTACTAGAAAGTACCCTACCACCAAGCTATGGTTTCATCACGATGTTTTCCTTCACCGAAAGCTCAAGCTCATTGTAGGATTCGAACCCACGTCCTACGGATTGCAAGCCGACGTCACTACCACTGAGCCATCATCGCTATGAAAATCCACAATTTGCCCTACTGGAGATGGAAATTTGACATAAGCTCCATAGAAGTAATGTCAAACTGTGGACAGATTGGTTATTGAAACCGGGGCGGTCGGGTATGAAATACTTTGGTTATCTAATCTAACTAATCAAGTTTATATTCCACATTTGAGACAAATAAGAATTATGACACAGTACGGTCAACGACAAAAGTCGCTGAACAATAACAAATTTTCCAATCATCTTTATCATCTTAAACCAACCAACCTTCGACTAAATTATCACTTAAACATCAGGTGTGTTATGTTATAGTCAAATGCTACCCTGTAAGTTGTAAGGAAAAAACAAACATTACTGATCTAATACGCATTTGGAAAATCGAATCTGATCAGCTACTTCGCTGTCGCTGACTGTACTATGTACTATCTTATTGAGAAATTTTTCTCGCTAACTGCTACACATTACCTTCTACAAATCTGTTACAAGCAAAAACTCTGATGCACATAAACACCATCCTCAATAAATTTTATAAGAGCAATAAACCCTGATGGTAAACAAAATCGGGCATAATTATTTATTTATTTATTTGGTAATAGGCGAGCAGCCTGAGGCTGATGTGCCTATATCATGCTGGGTTGAATTATAGCAATGTCCAAAAGTGCAGAGAAAAGTCAATTCTGTAGCAAGGAAGCATTGTTCGTTCGCAACCACTTGTCCAGTCTGTTTTTAAAGGAATTCACTGAAGGTGCCAACACAACATCTTCTGGTAGTCTATTCCAGTTGTGCACCAATCTAGAAACCTGGATGTGGTGCGCAGTGTTTGATTATTGTATTTTTCACAACTAAGTAACAAAGCTTCTATTACGTTATGTACATTGTTAATTGGTCTAAAATTGAATAGAATAAATAAAGGCTAATAGGTGCTATTATATAACACTACTATTGTTAACAGAAGAAACCTGTTGAAGAGGAGCTGTCAGTTTTCCGGCAACAATGGCAGAGAGAGCTGGAGACCCCAGAAAGTCAACTAGATGAGCCGGAGCAGGCAGTAGGGGATGAACTAGCCAGTGGGGAAGGACGGGTTAGTTTGAAATTATGACTCTGTGGTGCTGTTGGTAGTAACCTAGCCTGGTGAGCTTTATGTCACAGGTTCAAATCCTGTTCAATCCGGTTTTAGTCCGGTAAAACCGGATTGGTATCTGGTAATCAAATCCGGTTTTAGTCTGGAAGGTCGCCCACACCACCTGGCGAAGTCGGACATCACCAAGGGCCTGTGCTCTTGGTATCCATGAGTATTTCTCCCTCCCATTAAAAAATTATGCGAAAAAAAAATGCTTATTGATATCCGAATGTTATTTTGTTACACGAAAGCTTGCCGAAGTAACGAAAGGCAGAAGCAGCAGTGCGCAAGACTATAGTGCCGAAGATGAGCTGGCAGTGTTCCGGCAGCAGTGGCAGCGCGAGCTGGAGGCCACGCCCACGCCGCAGAGGGAGGCGGAGATCCAGGTGGAGGAGCCGGAGCCTGCCAACGATGAAGACAAGGTGACTGTTGAGGACGTTTATTGTGCAACTGTTTTTCGCTGTTTTTTAGCGTGGTAGATTACTGCCCGTACTCACTCTGAGTGAAGGCCAGAGTTCCAGCAGTGGGAACTTAAAAGGCTGCTGATGATAATGATGAAGCTTTCAATTTTTTTTAGTGTTTACATCGTAGCGTTTGACCACAAGTCACCTGATGTCTGGTCGAAGTTGGCGTCACGCTACAACTGTAGTGGGAACTGACTCTCAAGTGGGGCTGCCGGAAAACACCGATAGGTGCCTTGCGATACTTAACTTGTGTGGTAGTTGACCAGGCGAGTACCTACTGGAAAATACCCTACCATCAAGCCATTGTTTCAATACGATGTATAACTTCACCGAAACTTCAAGGTCAAGGTCAACATCTCTACCACTGAGCCATAATCGCTTCATAATCATAGTTTGTAATCTCTGCTTCCAGGCTAAGAAATACTTCGAGATGGGCGCGGATCTGGAGCGCAGCGGCAAGTGGTACGAGGCAATTCAGCACTACAAGCGCGCTATGGCCATCGTGCCAGACATCGAGCGCCGCCTCTACGAGAGCTCGAAGGGCATCGACGCACCGCATGGTGGGTCAACTCTTCAAGTTAATCAATTAATTAATTTTTATTTATTCATTATCTGACATTTTGTATTTTGGCTTAAGCTGTGAGTTATATTGTCTTATCCATAAATAAATTATGAAATTATAAGAACGTCCAACAACACTAGCTGAACAATAACACATTTTCCGCTTACCTTCCTTCATCATCTTGAACACCAACCTTTGACCGCATCATCACTTAACATCAGGTGTTTTGTGTTGTGGTCAAACGCTACATTGTAAATTGTAAAAAAAAAAACAAATTTTATTGACTTTAGTACTTTTTGAGTGAAAAAGTAACAAACATCCATCTGTCCATCCATCCTTCCTTACAAGCTTGTACATAATATTTAGTATAGGTCTACCAGGATCTGATGGAAAAAAAAAGTTTAATAAATAGCGATTTTCATATGGCAACGAAAAATTTCGAGGAATTGTTTATGGTTTGGCTTCAAATTAGTAGGAATGACAAGTCTTGGTACTTTGGTTTATTGCATCTTTCGTGTGAACTGAAGAAGCTTTCTCTCGAATAGGGATCGATGAATGGCGAAAATCTTGTGAACATGTAATAAAAATTGAAAATCAGTTCATAGAACAAGATCGATTGAGATGCAGGAGG
Organism: Opisthograptis luteolata; assembly: GCA_931315375.2. Lineage (NCBI taxonomy): Eukaryota > Metazoa > Arthropoda > Insecta > Lepidoptera > Geometridae > Opisthograptis > Opisthograptis luteolata. Next base: position 11,637,971 of record OV928042.1, read on the forward strand.
AAAGGTTTATCATAAATACTGCGTCTTCCTCGTCTTCCTCTACCGTTCTTACCTCTACCGTCAGCATCCGAATGATAAACAGACTCTTTCCGAGCTTGTGAGATGAAAAATATTTTAGAACATTGCTAATATGTAATTTGTAAAGGAGTTTCTCGGTGTGCCCCTAATACGTAAAACTTGTGCCACATCCAGCGGAAGAACTGGTGACAGTAGAAGAGCCCCGAGAGAACACCGCTCCCGAAGAGGACGACGACGAGGAGACGGTGGCCGGGGAGCAGGTGGTGGCGCGGCTGCAGCGCATCCACGCGCGCCGCGGGCTGGCCGTCACGCCGCACTACAAGACCTGGGTGAGCGCGGGAGGAGCTCATCACTACATACTATTGAACAAAGTCGCTTTCTATGTCCCTATGTATGCTTAAATCTTTAAAACTACTCAACAAATTTTGATGCAATAGATAGAGTGATTCAATAGGAAGGTTTATATGTATAATACATACATATTATAGTACAGAAAAAACTAAAAATTCAAAGATTTGTAAAATACTGCCCCATATTAGTATCTACAAATCTTTTTTTTTTTTTTTACTTTTTACAGGGTAGCGTTTGACCACAAGTCACCTGATGTTAAGTGAAGATGTGGTCGAAGATGCCGCCACGCTACACCTGGAATGGGAACTGGCTCTCAAGTGAGGCTGCCGGAACACACCGATAGGTGCTTGGCGACAGATTCTTAACAAGAGGGTGGTAGCTAGCCAGGCGAGTACTAGAAAATACCCTACCACCAAGCTATGGTTTCATCACGATGTTTTCCTTCACCGAAAGCTCAAGCTTATTGTAGGATTCGAACCCACGTCCTACGGATCGCAAGCCGACGTCACTACCACTGAGCCATCATCGCTATAAACACTATCTACATTGCACCCGTGCGAAGCCGGGGCGGGTAGCTAGTAATCTTATATATAAAACTATCTGCGCCCCGCTGTCTTTCCGTTATCCCGCGGGAACCATTTTCCTTGATAAAAAGTAGCCCATAATGTGTTAGTCCAGAGTTTAAGCTATCTCCATTCCGAATTTCACTCTAATCCGTTCAGTTGTTTTTGCTTGAAAGAGAAACAAACATACATACATACTCACAAACTTTCACGTTTATAATATTAGTAGGATAAGTTTATGAGTGAGTGTTTGTTACTTCTTCACGCTAAAACGGCACAACGAATTTGAGTGGAATTTAGAATGGAGAAGGCTTATATCCTTGATTAACAGATAGGCAACTATGTATTTCGGGTCCTGTGGGATAACGGGAATACCTCGGGTGTAACCGCTGGGCGCAGCTAGCTATGTGTTTCATAAGAGAGCGACCTACCTCTGGCATGGGTACTCACAAGCAAACTAAAGATTGACCGAAACCCAAATCGTTGTATCCGCACACAAACAAAGTTTCAAAAACTTAGGTTTTGCATTAAGGCAGTACGATTTGCCGTTTTGACATGTTAGCGGAAGTAAAGTTTTACGTTTACGAATCCTAATAATATTAAATCTGAATCTGTCGCCAAGCACCTATCGGTGTGTTCCGGCAGCCTCACTTGAGAGCCAGTTCTCAGTCCAGGTGTAGCGTGGCGCCATCCTCGACCACATCGTCATTTAACATCAGGTGACTTGTGGTCAAACGCTACCCTGTAAATAGTAAAAAAAAAAAAAAAAATGCGAAAGATAGTGTGTGTGATCACCGTAACTACTAAACCAATTTTGATGAAACTTGGAATGGAGATAGCTTATACCCTGGATTTTTTATCCCGTAAAAACGCGGGTGAAGCCCCGGGGCGCAACTAGTATTTTTATATTTTTCAAAACCTGTACTAGGAGTACAGGAGTGAATTGAGGTACTATTATAGTGATAATGCTACCCCCAGGGCATGCACATCTCGAGCCTCCCGTACGAGGTGCTGCAGGTAGTGCTGCGGTGGGTGGTGAGCGCCGAGCTGGACGCGGCGTCGCTGGAGCGCGCGGGCGCCGCCTGCCGCGCGCTGCACATCGCGGCTCGCGACCCGGAACTGTGGCGATCCATGTGTGTCAGGTTAGTACTGGGCCGGCAGTGGACGCCGCACTAGAAGGAGCCTCCCGCGCGAGGTGCTGCAGGTGGTGCCATGCGACGTTAACGCACCATCTGCCAGCTAATTTTAAGCAACTTCGATGGGAATCGGCTTGCGCTTTATTTTTACTTTTGCTTCATTCAACCATTGAAACAGAATAGATAGCCAGTACCACCCCAGTGAACGAATGAACGAGAACCTGAGTTGCACAGTGAAACTATTTTAACTTAAAAAAATATATAGTTTAAAAAACTAAAAAAAAACACTTTAAAAACGCACTCAAAAATATAAAATAATTAAATTGACTTGTATTAGTTACGATATAATGGTTAATTCAAAAATACAAAGTTTTTTTTACAAAGAATCATCACATACAAAGTTTCAAGTCGATACGACAATTAGAAGTAGGTGAAAATTGACTTCTAAGATTTGATTACATTGTTAGTTAGTTAGTTAGTTAGTTAGTTACAAGTCAAGCTAATAAAAGTGTTTTAATAACTGTCTAAATTACCGAGTTCAAGAATTGTGGTAATGGATATCTATTCTGTGGTAATGGTCGAAGACCATTGAGAAATGCAAATATCAAAATAAAGCGCAAGCTGATCAAGTAATTGGACTTCTGTTCTCTACGTTACCTGTCCCCTTAGAACACTGCCCACAGAGTCTCAATCCTAACTTGGTCCCCCCCTGCCCCCAGCACGTGGGGCCTGGAGTGCGGGTCCCCGCGCCAGCACGGGTTCCCGACGTGGCGCGACATGTTCATAGCGCGGCCGCGGCTGCAGCTGCACGGCTGCTACATCAGCAAGACCACGTACCTGCGCCACGGGGAGAACAGCTTCCAGGACCAGTTCTACCGGCCCTGGTACCTCATCGACTACTACCGGTACCTCAGGTGGGTGCACCTGCCACTTGTGACACCCTAGTACCTGCGCCACGGGGAGAACAGCTTCCAGGACCAGTTCTACCGGCCCTGGTACCTCATCGACTACTACCGGTACCTCAGGTGGGTGCACCTGCCACTTGTGACACCCTAGTACCTGCGCCACGGGGAGAACAGCTTCCAGGACCAGTTCTACCGGCCCTGGTACCTCATCGACTACTACCGGTACCTCAGGTGGGTGCACCTGCCACTTGTGACACCCTAGTACCTGCGCCACGGGGAGAACAGCTTCCAGGACCAGTTCTACCGGCCCTGGTACCTCATCGACTACTACCGGTACCTCAGGTGGGTGCACCTGCCACTTGTGACACCCTAGTACCTGCGCCACGGGGAGAACAGCTTCCAGGACCAGTTCTACCGGCCCTGGTACCTCATCGACTACTACCGGTACCTCAGGTGGGTGCACATGCTACTTGTGATACCCTATCGCTCCGGTTTCGTATGGGAGATACTAATATAAGGCAGTATTTTTCAAATCTTTTAATATTTCGGCTCTTCTGTGATATAATGTGTAGGTATTATACATATAAACCTTCCTCTTGAATCACTCTATCTGTTCGTGAGGAAACCGGAATGTCCAAGAACTGCAACATTCAAGGGCATGCGACATCTACCAACCCGCACGCTGGCCCAGCGTGGTAGATTACAGCCCATAATCTCTCTCTCTCTGAGAGAAGACCGGAGTCCCAGCAGTGGGAACGTGAAAGGCTGATAATGATGAATCTAGTTTCTAGATTATTTTTACAACTTTTTGGCTTTTTGGTTTTTTTGGCTTTTTTTTCTGTACCAAATTTTTTGTTGGGCCAATTTTGCCGCCCCCCTAACTTTGCCGCCCTAAACTTCAGCTTTTTTAGCTTCTATGGTAGAAATCAAAATCAAAAATGTATTTATTCAATAGGATACATTGTGATCACTTTAAAACGTCAACTTAAAACTAGCTACGCCTTTTTTTTTTTTTTACCCGGGGAAATGCTGTTACGCACTAACCCCTCCGGTGCAATGCCCCCCCCAGAAGGGGAGGGGCTCGGAGGGAGTGTGGGACTCGCGCTGTACTAGTGCGCCATACCTCACTAAAACCCCGGGGTACTGTTCCGCATCGTCCATATGTGGGGGGGCTGGCATATCCAGCAAGTCTCGACTTCCAGCCCCCCAACGACGGGTGCCCGCTGTGATAGCGGGGCCTCTCCGCCCCTCTCTTATAGGAGGGGCCCGGGAATGGCCGGCAGTACTTCTCGGCCAATCCCGTCCGACGGGGTGGGTGGGGATGATATTATCCACCACCCGGAGGAGGGAAGCGACGGTCGTATTGCCGCCTTCTTCTGCCTCCTCTTCTCCTGCGGAGTGGTGCAGCAAGAGGATCCTCCTCTCGGGCACGCTCCGCCGCCTCCTTTTGGGACATCACGTTCTCGCAAAAGGAGGCGACCGCTGATCAGGCTGCCTCGTCGCCCAACATGGTGGCGACCACGCTGGGTAGTGAGAGGTCCGGCCCGGTGACCGCAATCAAGCTGTTCCGCAGAAAAAAAAAAAAAAAAAAAAAAACTAGCTACGCCTGTTCCAACCTCCTTACGCCGGCAAAGGAACGCCCGGCAGGTAATTTTTTTGGCGCGATCACATTGACAAATTTTATTCTTATTACTAATTGATTGAATTGGGGCAAGTTCACTAAAATCCCAAGCTTTTTTTTGTCATCTAATAGACCGATATTTTTTAATTAGCTTTACTAATAAGATTTCTCTTGTTTGGTTGTACACATTGGGATATGGGAACATGAATGTTAACGAGTTGCGGGATCATAACCAAAGCAGAGCAGACCCCACAAGCAGCACGCGGTACATCCGGCACTGCTATGTAAAGATGTAATTTGGTCCCGCAGGTTCTTCCCCGGGGGCCACGTGCTGATGTGGACGACCGCGGAGGAGCCGGCGGCGTGCGTGCAGCAGCTGCGCTACCGGCTCGCCAAGCCGGGGCTCGGCGTCATGTCCGGCCACTACCGGCTCATCGGAGACTTGGTGTGTGCACGAGTGTCTCGTTGTTACTAGCTTACCCGCGTCAACTTTTTGACATATATATATATTTATAAAATTGTAATTTATTGAATCTATGTAATTTATGAATTTATTGTGAATCTACTAAGCTTTTTTCAGGTGCATGTTACTTTTTATATAATTTGTAATTGTTAAATTTTTGCATGCCATTCAATTGGTATATATATATATGTGTTGTTTTCACATTTTTTGCAAATAAAAAAAAAAAAAAAAAAAACTGTACTTCATCGCAGTAAGAAGTATCCTATAAAAAGCCCATAGGAAAAAAAGCACTTTCGTTTTTTTTTACCGAATTTTAATATTTTCCTCGCAACTTTTTTAACCTCCGACGCAGGAAGAGGGGGTGTTATAAGTTTGACGTCGCGATGCCTGTCTGTTAGTGTGTGTGTGTGTGTCTGTGGCATCGTAGCTCTCAAACGGATGGAGCGATTTCGATGCGGTTTTTTTTTTCATTCGAAAGCCATTTTCCTTGCGGTGGTTCTTAGCTTTGGTTGATGAAAATCGATCCAAGATGTCGGAGTTTCTTTTTTTAATTTTCAAATTATTGTCTTCATAAGAACCTTCCTCGGCCTTCAACGAATATAACGGAAAATCGTTTTCAAGTTACACATCGCTCGACGAACCGACCACCGATGGGGAAGAAAGGTTCTCGAGTGGCGACCACGAACCGGAAGACGTTCTGTAGGTAGGACCGATGACATTGTAAGAGTCGCAGGGAGCCGACGGATGCAAAGGGCAGTCGTTCATAGTGGTGTTCAAAGGGGGAGGCCTATGTTCAGCTGTGGACATCTTCCGGCTGATTATGATGATGATGATTTTTTTTTTTTTTTTTTACTTTTTACAGGGTAGCGTTTGACCACAAGTCACCTGATGTTAAGTGACGATGTGGTCGAAGATGGCGCCACGCTACACCTGGACTGGGAACTGGCTCTCAAGTGAGGCTGCCGGAACACACCGATAGGTGCTTGGCGACAGATTCTTAACAAGAGGGTGGTAGCTAGCCAGGCGAGTACTAGAAAATACCCTACCACCAAGCAAATGATGATGAGGTTCTCAAGTTATCGCGTGACCAAAAGTAGCTAAATTAAAATTGTGAATGTGATCGCGCCCAAAAAATTACCTGCCGGGCGTTTCTTGCCTATTCTTTTGCCGGCGTAAGGAGGTTGGAAAAGGCGTAGGTAGCTAGTCTTAAGTTTGACGTTTTAATAAAGAAATTTTGAATTTTAACTTGGATGGAAATTGGGCCCGGTGCGGGTCGGTAGATGTCGCATACCCTCTAAGATTGGATATCCTTAAGCCTTTTTACCAATACTAAAATCATAGTTGATGATGTTCCAGGTAGTGATAGTGATGAAGAAGAACAGCTCCGAGAGGAAGCCGAGCCAGGCGTCCAACACGCGGTTCCGCACGCGCCGCAGGGAGGCCGAGCAAGAACAGACGCAGACTTTCCACATGGTAAACTTTTTATATTTTAATAATATAACTTTACACTAGGACTTTTTTGGCGGCAATTGAACTGTCATCATGAAAATTTCGTTTTTATTTGCAAAAGTTGTGTTTCTTCGAGTGATGATGTGTGATATTGGTGGATTATTAACCATTATGTGTTCGTTAATGTGTACGAGTGTGGGAAATTGAAATAAAAATGTGAAAGTGACGTTTCTAATTGCTCCAAAAAAGTCAGTGTCAAGTTTAAGTAAAATGTATAGAAAGAAATATGAGAAAATGTCATTTGTAATTGTTAGGAGGAGGTCCTAACAATTACAAACACAACAAAAAAAAATTGTGAAATCGGTCCAACCGTTCACGCGTGATGCCGCGACCAAGGGAGATAGGGATTCATTTTTATATATAAGATAAGACTAGCTGGCCCGGCGAACTTCGTATCGCCAATAAAAGTCACCTGTTCTTCAACCTTCCCTGAACTTCCACAAATATTTTAAGACCAAAATTAGCCAAATCGGTCCAGCCGTTCTCGAGTTTTAGTGAGACTAACATATATATGTATATATATATACATATAAGATTTATTGTCAGGAGCTGGAACTGCGCAGCGTGCGGTCCCGGCGCAACGCGCTGCTCTCGTGGAGCGGGTACCGCGTGTGCTCGCGCCGCGACCAGTGGACGCAGTTCGAGCTCACGCCGCGCTCCTTCCCGCCCTTCGCCTTCCACGCGGTGCGCTCCTACGCGCTCGACGCCAGGGCGCCGCTCTGAGCACGGCAGCCTCCGCACGCAGCTCGCAGTGGACGCAGTTCGAGCTCACGCCGCGCTCCTTCCCGCCCTTCGCCTTCCACGCGGTGCGCTCCTACGCGCTCGACGCCAGGGCGCCGCTCTGAGCACGGCAGCCTCCGCACGCAGCTCGCAATACTATTAAGATAGTCACGAAATAAAAATAAAATATGTTGTGTTGAAATATGTACTGACACTAACAATTTTAATATATATATCCTTATTTATATTTAGTTATATATATATATATTTTTTTTTTTTTACCGATGCAGGAAGGGGGAAATCCTCATGGATACCTCGGGGCACGGGCCCTTTGGTTATGTCAGACTCCGCCTTTTGGCAACCTACTGACTAAAACCCCCTCCCTGTTTTATGCCACTTCTCCCTAGATATTTTCGGGGACCTTTTTTTAGGTTTACTGTGGTTACGGATTCCAATTTTTATGTTACGTTAAGCGTACCTATTAATTATTGTATTATTATATTTTATTGTATCTTTATACTGTGAAAGAAGGAGGTTTATGTTTTTCGAGTGTATGTATGTATGTTTCTTTGGCACGGCCTGTAGCCTAAATGGCTTGACGGATTTAAACATATTATGAGGTGTCATTAGATTCGTCTTTATTGTGGGAGTGACATAGGGTACTTTATTTTCGCGTAGTCGGGTTTTTTTGTTCCTTTTGTAATGTATAATCTTGTTTAAGCAGACGAAACACTGATACGTTTGTAATAAGATCAAAGGAGATGTTTCATAAACTATGCACACTACGTCAAATAAAGTGGAAAAAATTGAGCGTGAAAAATATTCATAATTAGCATAGAAATGCACTTTTGTGCTACTAGGTACTGCTAGGTATGTAGTAGGTACGAACTTTTTCAAACTACCGTGAGAAATGTATTTTATGAAGCGTATACTCAAAAAGCTTTTCTTAAAATTATTTGGGATTATGTTATATTCGGCATTATTTTTTGGGTTGTCCAGTGACCAGGGTGTTGTAAACATCGCGACGTTTTTACAAAAACGGTAAACGCCCAGTTTTTTCTTAAATTAAATTATTGGCTAGTTGTGATTAACTACCTAGTCTTAAAGATTTTTGTGGGTAGAAGATGTGTTTTTATTAGTCATGCTTGTGGAAAATAGAACTTGATATGTATAAAAACTCTTAAGTTCTCCTATATCGCTTCGATGTAGAAGTAAGTTGTTCAATTGATGGTTCTATATCTTGACCAGTTGGTCTGTATGACTTAGCATCTAACTTAACTTATAACCTTATTTAAGCAATGCTTTGTGAAACTAGTCGTAAGGTTTTGATGATAAATATACTATGATTAAATCAACTATCGGCATTTTATTTTGTAGGTGTGCCCCGCTGAAAGGCTTTTCAGTTCATTCCAAATTACAAAAAAATCCAAGCAACTTTTCCAATTTTACTTTTCATCATCATCATCATCATCATCAGCCAGAAGAAGTCCACTGCTGAACATAGGCCTCCCCCTTTGAACGCCACCATAAACGGCTATTAGCCATTTGCATCCATCGGCCCCCTGCGACTCTTACAATGTCGTCGGTCCACCTAGTGGAACCGGAAGACGTTCTGTAGGCCTACCTACAGAACGTCTTCCGGTTCGTGGTCGCCACTCGAGAACCTTTCTTCCCCATCGGTTATCGGTTCGTCGAGCGATGTGGCCTGCCCATTGCCACTTCAACTTGCAAATTCTGAGAGCTATGTCGGTGACCTTGGTTCTTCGGCGAATTTCCATTTCGGATTCTATCACGCAAAGAAACTCCAAGCATGGCTCACTTTTACTTTTTTACTTTTACCATATTTGGGAAAAATAATGTAAATTGGTCTAGCCGTCTTCTAGTTTAAAGCTTAGCAATACAATAAAATATAAAATATGTAATATATACGTATGCGCATTTGGTGTCATCTCACTTGGCCACGGGGTTAGGTTTCATCATTGGCTAAGAGGCAGCAGACTTCAAAATGTTTACCTAATCGAAACATACCTACGTCTGCCTATCTCTTTCATACAGTCGTCCTGAGTTACATCAACGCTTTAGGCCTTTATAAATGTCTCTTTCACACGTTTAGCTTTCTCTCCTTTCTCTGCTGATCATTTACCCATTTTCCAAGATTAAGAGAAAATCTCTCGTATCTATGACGTAGGCTAACGAAAACTCTGTTCAGTATACATAGTAGAATTCACTCGATACTATTTTACGGATTGGGGGCGCCACTGAGCCCATTTGCTTGCCATAAAGCAGACCTGTGACGATGAATGGTGACAAGGGCACCGACCAATACAACCTGAATTGGTTTTAGGTCGACACCGCCAGATGCCGTCCAGTGATTATGATTTCGTAATTTTTATAATATTCTCTTTGCGTATTACTAAAGTTACAATAAACTCTGAATAGGTTTTTTGTAGAAAAAAAAGAACATTTCTTATGTTTCATGACGTGCGTAGGAGGATAGCGCTAGCTGGTATCAACTGTGTGTTTAGGATATTAGGGCATCCTAGTATAATTCCTAGATTTCCTACACTACTTGGCTTGAACCAATCTTATTAAGTAGTAGGTAAAGATTTATTTCTAGTTAAAATATCAGTCCAGACTATCAAAGTTCTGCAGTCAGTTAGCTTTTTCCGCAATACGCTTGTCCTGTCGTACGTCATTCGTACCAGCTTCCCTCCTCCCATCGTTGCGCCGCCTTCATACCGCAGGCGTCTCGGGGTTTCCTAGTATTAATTTTCAATCTATTTAGAGACGATTTTCATTTATAAGCACGTTGATGAAAGGTCTATTTACGACGGCATGTATAGAGCAGTGGTAGGAAGCAGTGTAGTTTTTGTAAATCTACCATCTTATTTTGTGCCACGATTTATGTTCGTAGGGCAGAAGGTATAGTTTGCTCTATATCCTGAGACAATATACTAGAGGCGATCGAAAGGAAAGACATACTTATATATTCATTATTTATTTTACACTGAAATCATATCACTAAAAATAAAACAACAACTAATGACTATAAATTTATTTTTTATTATAAGTTTATATAGTTTTATGTTTGAATCGTTTTAATTTATTTACATTAAAGTTTGTCTACTGCGTGTGCGGGTGCGCGCCCTCTGTCGGCGCGCAGCGAGCGTCCGACGTGTGACGTCACGCGTGCCGTGAGCCCATGGGCGGCGCGTGCTCAGATCAGACGCTCGCTCAGCCAGATTCAAGTGTCGGGCGGCGGCGGCGGCGGCGGCGGCGGCGGCGAGCGAGGCATGCTCGGCTCGGTGTTGCGCCGCCGCACCTTGCCGCGCTTCTTCAGCATGGTGGCCTGCAGGCGGCGCGGCGGTGAGGGCGGCGGGGGGGGCGGGCGGCGCGGCGGGGGGGTCACGGCGCCGCGGCGCCGGCGCCCGGCCCCGTGGCGCTCGCGGAGCCGCGCTTGATTTTCTTCAGCATCGTCGCCTGCACACACACACCGTGAGCCGGCCGCCTGCACCGCGCCGCCCGCCGCCCCCCGCGCCGCCCGGCCTCTCTCTCGGGTTATCGGGCCCACCGCGACTCATCGCTTAACGTTACGCGCGACTTAGCACTCTTATAGGAATGAAACGTGCTCTAAAAGTGGATATTTTGATCGTGAACTAGATAAAAACTAATTACAAAGCGGTATAAATATTTCTTAAGCGAGTCTGGTGATAACCCTCGAGAGTTCCTCGGTCCGGTGCGGGCGCGAGAGGCGCGGCGTGAGGAGCCCCGACACGCGGGGGGACTGTGTACTGTGGTGCGGAGGGGTCGGAGTGCTCGGCCGTGACGTGACTCGGGAATCGATTTAGACAGTACGGTCGTCAGTTCCGCTTGATCGCAGTGCAAAATACTATCACTACCCCTCTAAATTAACCACATGAGAATCTAATACTAGGTTTTATGCTTTTATGACTGTTAATGACAAATTGTGGTGCTCAATGATTGCTAACTCGGTTAGTTCTAGGTATGGGTCTAAATCCTGCGATCAAGCGTAACTTCACCTTTATGTACAATTTAACCATGTTATTTATTAATTTGGAAGCAGTTTAGTTTGGCCCTTTGTGTGAGTTGGGCAAGCGAGCACATGCAAACATTAGTTCAAAAACTTTGCAGCGGGAGTTGATCTTCGCATTTGTAGCGAGCACCACATACAGTTATTGTTTCAAATTGTTTGTTTGGAACAATAAACTATTATGTTCTATAGTGAGACTCAGAACTACGTTATTTGTTGTCTCCGGCTTTCCAAAGCTTTTAGGGCGGCTTGCACAACGTTGTGTTTAAATCGTCGTTAATTTTATTTAGCTAATACAGTTTTAGGCGCTAAACAGATTTATTCTAATCTAGTTTAGCGTTGTCTTGCACGACATGATTTCCGATGCAATTTAGTTAAACGTAGTTAGCGTGTTCTTCAAACAGCCCAGATGTTCCGTATCACGCGCTCCTTGTGTTTTTTTGTCAAACACGGTCAAACCCATGTTAATTGGTTAACATTAGGGTTGAATATTTGCGTAAAATGGAGTACTGCTTTTAGATGTTTTTCTATTTGTTGTAACAAAATCACTATGGTAGCTTTCGATAGTCGAAATCTCCGCAAAAATTTCTGCACTGAAAGTTTTTCGAACAATCTTGACCTCGGAAACAGTTCTCTTGGTGCAATGGGCCGGCGTAGATACATTATAATTACTTTGTCATCGTCTGAGAAATCTCACAAATACATTGTAGTTATAGGTAATCAATATTAATCTTTAAAAATAACAATAAAACTACCAATCCAAATCAACGAGGCATTTTACTCAGACGAAGCATATAAAAACTAATACAAAGACCTAAAAACCATTGTTTTTGAAACAGATGGTCATTCAAAATGGCGCTAAACAAATTTTAACTTTCTTAAATAGCCATTCTGGGGTGTTTAATTTTGACAGCTTGTTAAATACGTTTAAGAGCTTATGTTTTGTTGTGCAAGATGCTAAACGTTTTTAGTTGCCTAAATGCAATTAAGGGGTGCTTAAATACGTTTAAAAATTGTTGTGCAAGCCGCCCTTAATTGCGAAGTTCTGTGCTCCGCACTCACTATATAACCTCAGACATTAGTTTCCTAGTTTCATTATGTCCAGCAATTTCGTCAATAGGCACATCAAGATTTGTGCAGAAATTGCTATAGGAACTTGAGTGAGCTGCAGGTGGAGTACTGGCAGGAGATGACGCAGGACAAACTAAAGTGGCGTCTTAATACCGGAGGCCAAGAGTCACTTTGGTTCGTTGCACCATCTCAGTTAGTTATACTTCTTACAGGGTATAGCGTTTGACCACAAGTCACCTGATGTTAAGTGACGATGTGGTTGTAGGTGGCATCACGCTACACCTGGATTAGGAACTGGCTCTCAAGTGGGGCTGCCGGAACACTCCAATAGGTGCTAAATTGCTATCGGGCTGAGTAATAGTTAGGTTCAAATTTCCATGGCATTAAGGTCTAGGTTCAAATTTCCATGGCATTAAGGTCAAGATCAACTCCCTGGTGCTAAAGTGTGTCGGTAAGGAGGAAGTGGGTGGAGTACCTTGAGAGCTGACTTTAGCACGACGACCTCGCTGGGCGCGGCGACCCAGGGCTCGCCGTCCACCTGCACTGGGATCTCGCTGCGGAGGTTGATCTTGATGTGCCCTCCCTGCAACGTGGCCGAGGTTTGTGAATACCACATTCCTTGTTGTTCAAGGAGTTCCTTCAAACTCAAACTCAAAAAATGTGTATGTAACTATGTATGTGTGGATCTTCGGCCATTTGCATCCATCGGCTCCAGTGACTCTTACATTGTCCTCGGTGCACCTTGTGGGGGGCTACCTACAGAACGTCTTACGGATATAACATGTGACCTCTTTAAAACCTCAAACTTTAACTAGCTACGCCAGAAACATCGTTGAGAAGCTCTCTTCTGACTCTCTGGTGGAGAAGTCGTTAATTCCTACTTGGTCAAAGTTGTTGATCACGCCACACCTGCCAAAAATCGAGGTTGTACAGCGCCTTTTGTCACTGGCCGTACCTGTGCAGTTAAGGAGAAAATAGAAATGGATAATTTTAGCTGTCGTCTTTGTTTGGTGTCGAGGAGTTACCATTGATAATTAATTATGTTTTAAGTAGAAGAACCTTTTGATTGATTCTTTATCTCTTTGACACTTTAATTTTCTATGAATTTGACTACTTTGGTGTGGTCAAGAATAAGTCAAGTCAAGGAAATTGATGATAGTTTTTTTTTTATACTTACAGGGTAGCGTAGCGCTTGACCACAAGTCACCTGATGTTAAGTGATGATGTGGTCGAAGGTTGCATCATGCTACAACTGGATTGGGAACTGGCTCTCAAGTGAGGCAGCCGGAACACACCGATAGGTGCTTGCGACAGATTCAGAGTCCTTAACTCCTCAGTCAGAAGGCCGACGTGGTGTATACCTGCGCTATCCGCATGGCGCCCCGGAGCCCCGACTGTATCTGGCCGAGGTGCACGACGCCGGTGACGCCCACCACCTCCAGCATGCCGTCCCAGTGGTTGGGCTTGCTGAACTGGTCGTCCTTCTCCGGACCCCACGGATTGGCGCCCGAACCCCAGCTGCCGACATTTCATGGGTAAGTCATTCCGATGAGCAATGGCAATACCGATATCATCAGGATGAAATTTGGTATAGAGAGAGTCTGAGCCTTGGGGAAGGATAAGGACATAGGAACTACGGAGCCTAGATAGCATTATGTAATTAACGTAAAAGGAACTCATTTCCCCTAGATCTATTTGTTATGTTGTCACGCCTAAACCGCTGTGCAGATCTTGGTGGAATTTGGTATGGAGATAGTTTGGACCCTGGGGAAGGGTATCAGATGGTAAAATTTTCAGGTAAAAAACTGCAGTTGACGTGTGTGGAACCACGGAGAACAGCTAGTTGTATTATAAATGTGAAAGTTTTGGTCATGAAATAATGCATATTTTTGATTCCGGAAAAAGGTACAATTCCTGCGCGATAGCGGCAAAGCCTTGGGTGTAATTACGGGAGACAGGCTTACGGGTTAAACAAAATGTTCCATCACTAGGCCAAAGCTTCCAATCCTCTCACGTCATGAGTTTATGCCATCAGGCGATTCCTTGCATCTATACGAAGTCTATCCTGCGCGAGGATGTCCGGTCTCCTCACCTGAGTATATTAAGTATGATGATGCCCTCGACCGCCGGCAGCTCCACGTGCTTGCCGTCCACCTCCAGGCGGACCGCCTTGTGCAGGTCTTTGCACATCTTGCGCCCCACCATCTTGCGCAGACCCATCTTTACGTACACACCCTTGTTGCGCAGTCTGGAACGGTTCATGGGGTTAGCAGTGTAAAGAACGCGGAGTTGATGGGTAATATTTCATTGTGATCGAACAAACTTGGGTATTTTCATGAGATGTCATGGAATCCCATAATTTAAGACCACGTGGAAGCATTAGTAGTTACACAAGTCTCTACAAAGTAAATATAATATGAGAAAGATTAAGTGCCATTTTCAGGTAATAAACCATTTCCTTACACCAAGTACCCTTAATTCTGTCAAAATACATACAAAAATAGCTATTTATGCCTCTGAAAGCCTGAATACTTATTATGCTTATAATGTCAGTTCTCAACCAACTATTGCATACAGACTACACACTTGGGAGTAACCTTGATTAGTCTCTACTCTTTGATGTTGCGATAGAAAGAATAGTAGATAGAACAAAAGAGGGCACTAACCTGCTATTGAATTTATTGGGATTCTCCTCTCTAGCGTTGTGGAAGTCCAGACAGAGGTCCGCGTCGATCCCGATGCCGAAGTAGTTGTTCATGACGAGGATCTGCGAGTTGTCCTCGCTCTGCGACCCTGTCGTCACAGACGCTGCAATGTGAGGGCTACAGTTGCACTATCGCGGGTGATTATGGATGTGGACACGTGAAAATGGGGGTGGAACTTAGGGGCTAAGAAAAACGTACTATATAGTATTTGTTCGAAACTCTGACTTTTGCTTATGTAATTCTATTCTCTACTCATATTTGACTTGTCAGTATTATCAGCGAATGTAATAGAACTGTAGGCTCACTTAGTGCCGCATTGCTGAGGCCCCCCGTCATTTGTAGATGATAATAGCAGAAGATGTTGCACAAAACGACTGGACGTATCCAGGTACTATGTAGTCAAATCAAGTATGTATGAATTGTTTCATACATGTACATGCGTCCATAGACTCTTGAACTAGTGTGAACACTGCATTTCAGGAGCCAAGGCTTCTTCCATCCTACGACTAGTTAATTTCTCCAGAATGATCCAAGAAAATGCCTTCGCAAGAGTCGTCTTATCAACTTCTTCCTTTGAACTGTCTCAAATACAAAACACCAGCAGCCTCAATTCCCTGTTAGACGCGACATAGCTGAAGAACTTCCCCTATTCCCTTGTACGAAGTGACTAACCCGGCAGCTGCTTGGAGAGCTGTTCCTTCGGCTCGTCCTGCTTGTCCTCGGGATGGAACACGACGGTCCAGCGATCGAGGCGGATGTCCTCGGCGTCGATGACGTCACGCAGTAGCGACAGAGGATCCTCGGTGCCGGTGTAGCCCGAGCCCCAGCGCAGCACGCGGGCTAGGTCGTTACCTATACCATGTTCATTCGGTGGATTAGTCGTTTCAGTAAACAATATAATTTTAATTCAATACAATGGGCGATGCGACTAGGTGGAGCGACGATTTGCGCCGAGTGGCTTACAGTAGCTGGATGAGAAGAGCCGAAGACCGGGCTCTGTGGCGTACCTTGGGAGAGGCCTATGTCCAGCTTTGGACTGACATTGGCTGATGTTGAAGACAAAAGGTGCCCTATGCAGACGTAGCGTTGTGCTACCTTTGACCACATCGTCGCATAGCATCAGGTGTCTAGTGTTCAAACGTATCACTATAATAGACTCTCCGGCCTGCCCATTGCCACTTCAACTTGGAAATTCTGAGAGCTATGCCGGAAAACATATAATATGGAGGTATATTGACACGAGAAGTATGAGAAGGGTGTACTAACCGGTTCCAAGAGGCACAATGGCGCAGGGCGGGTTGGAGCACTGCGAGTCCTGGCCCACGTTGTCGAGGCACTGCAGCACCCAGCCGATGGTGCCGTCGCCGCCGCACACCAGGATCTTGTAGTTCGGAATGTGACGAAACACGTACAGCCTACAAGTTACCGTGGGTTAATTCAACTTCTGATGTAGCGAAAGCTATTTAGAACTTAATAATTCTGCTGGAATATTGTTACGAAGAAATAAAGCCTGTAAATGATGATGATGAAATAAAAAAACACAATGTAAATAAGAAGCGTGAATTTTATTAGCAGAACAGATTATTCAATTGGTTTAAAAATAAGGTTAATACGTTGTGAAAAATATAAAATTTCATGAAGTGATGATAAATAATACTGATGGTTGATTTATCATGTTAAACAATCTAAATTAATTTTTTTTTCACAAAAGTATTCACTGTTCTTTGACATTGCAACTAAAAAAATGAAAAAAAAAACCACGACTTTACAATAAGCTGAAATACAAACCTAAATGCGTTGCCATTAGTGTCACTTTACAAGCAAGTATATTGGATTGTCATTGAAAAGTAAAAACACTTACCCAGGCAACGGTCCCCCGTTTTCGAGGTCGAACACCTGGTAGGGGTTGAGGAGTTTTCTGAAGGAGGAAATGAGCTCGAGCCCCTGGCAGCCGCCAGACTTGACGTTCACGAACACCAGAAGTGGCTTCACGTTGCTCGGAACCATCGAGGGCTCGATACTGGGTAGGAGCATAACTGGGGGACAAGAGCGGGTTACAATGGGTAAAACTCAAATATGTATATCTTTTTATTACTTACGTCAATCTTAAAACTAGCTACACCTGTTCCAATATACGCTGGCAAAAGAACAGGCAAGAAATGCCCGGCAGTTAATTTTTTGGGCGCGATCACATCTACTATTACATGCTTATTCAATTGCAGCAAGTCTTTGGTATATTTTTGAAACATTTAGCATCAAGCTCTCTTCTTGACCTGTCTGTTATCGCCAAATAACTATAGCGTTTGATTGCCAATTGGGTTTAGCTTAGGTACTTGGCTTTTGAGTTACTGAAGGTTTGTATAGTTCCCTAAAGGTCTAAAGCAGGTGTGTGATCTTACCTAATAAATGCTTATCTTCATATTTGGCCTCTCTGAGTGCATAGAGTGCGCGCACAGCCTTGCTCGCGTCTTCGTAGGTGATGACCATCGACCCGTACTCGTAGTAGATCGGCCCGATAGTGCTGAACTTGTTCTCTGCAGGAAGCAAGAAGGAATGTTAGTATCTTCGCTTGAGATAAGATACTTTGGTGACATTGAAACATTCGGTCCACCTTCGGTTTGAACTGTACCCTGAACATTTGTCCTCATCATCATCAGCAGTCAGAAGATGTCTACTGTCGAACATAGGCCTCCCACGTTGAACGCTGCAATGCCTTTTGCATCCCGTGATTTTTACGAAGTCGTTGGTCCATCTAATGAGGGTCTACGTACAGAACGTCTTCCGGTCATGGTCACCAATCGAGAACCTTTCACATAGAGGTTCAGGGAGCAATGTGGTCTGCCTATTGGAAACTTGGTAAAACAGTTTGGAACAAGTGTGTGACATCATCATCACAAACAGCTTGTTTCAGTCCACTGGACATAGGCCTCTCCCAAAGTATGCCAGTGAGCATGATCGGCTTCTCTTATCCAACCATAATTATCATCATCATCAGCGGAAAGAAGTCCACTGCTGAACATAAGCCTCCCTCTTTGAACGCTACTAGCAATTTGCATCAATCGGCTCCCTGCGACTCTTACAATGTCGTCGGTCCACCTAGTGAGAGGCCTACCTACAGAACGCCTTCCGGTTCGTGGTCGCCACTCGAGAACGTTGCCAGCTAAATTTTGCTGAAACGCAATAAGGCAGTAAGGTTATTGTGGATGTGGATACCGACCGGTGCCCAGGAACTCCACGAGGATGTTCTCGTAGTTGCGCTCGGAGAGGCCGGGCGGCAGGGAGGCGACGAACAGCGCCAGCGTGGGCCCGTGCGGGTCGCGCCGCGGCTGCAGGTAGAAGCGAGCCAGCTCCATGCGGCGCACCGACTCGCGCGCCAACCGCACCACGATGCGCCACGGCCGCTCTTCCTCCTCTAGCACGCGTTCTGACACGGCTGCACACGGGACATTTCACATGTTTCTATATCTTTTGGTTTTATCTAAGCAAGCTGTCCCTTGTGAACCCTTTTCACACCCATCAAGAATGCAATTTGTACTGCGGAAAGACTTGTGAAGGAAGCTCGTTCCACATTTTGCAAGTATGCAGGAGAAAGGAGCGCATAAATCGAGTGTTCTTTCTCAAAAGCGTGTCGCTCGAGGAATGTTGGAAAGTCAAAGTATTATGTGTTAAAGTATAGGTAGAAGATGGTGGGTGGTCCATATGCTGAGCTAAGATCTTTTTGTGCAGTACTGTACGACAGCAGTTGTCGCGCTAATTTATTGTATACTTTCTTTTTTGTTCGGTGAATGTTAGAGAATATGTATATTTGTTATTGTGTACAGTTTGCATGAACAAAGTCTCTCTCTTTCTCTCTCTAACCAAAGAGATCCAGTGAGAGACGATTGATCGATCGTCCTAATGGAAAACGTTTCAGGAGTTTCCTAACCTGTAGCCTCAGCTATATTTAAATTAAGTTTCAGTGGTAAAGATCCTAATGAGTCAAAGTAAATCTTACATCTCGATGTTTGTATCCTAAACACTTGCTTTTACAAAATCTTACTCCACTTACCGCCGCGGTCCAGCAAGATCTCTGAGCAGCGGTAGTCGGTGACGGCGGTGGCAGGGTCGAGACCGAAGCGCTCGAGCGCGGAGGCCATGAGGTCGGCCACGGTCTCATCGCCGTTGCAGGACACGGTCACGAAGGTCTCTCCCGCGCCCGCCACG
This sequence comes from Opisthograptis luteolata, assembly GCA_931315375.2. NCBI lineage: Eukaryota > Metazoa > Arthropoda > Insecta > Lepidoptera > Geometridae > Opisthograptis > Opisthograptis luteolata. The sequence continues at coordinate 11,657,287 of OV928042.1, forward strand.
CGTCCCGGGTACACGCGGACGTAGCCACCGCCCGTCTCCAGTTCCCTGCGTCACAACATACGTCATGCTTACGGCTTTCACACGAGTCGTAAGCATATCGTAAAAACGCAACCAGTATGAGACCTGCAGAGCAATGAAATTCTCCTACGCTTCGCTGCAACACCGCTTCGTCTGCGCTTGCTCTCGTACTAAGCGCGTATTATACGGTTACGTTACGACGTGTGAAGGGGTTTATTCTGACCGCACTTCTAACACGTGCTCCGGACGGACGATTGTACGAAATTAACAGTTATGTCTAAAATTTCTGACTGATCTATGTGTGCAATGGTAGCCCTGCATCACCTTCGTCTACAAAGCACCCGTTAGTGCGCGAGAAACGTTACTGGCTCGAGCACAATGCAGACAAAATCACGAAGGGAATGAATGTATTGCTAAAACTTTCGATCGAAGACCAAAAAGTTATGGAGCACAGATTCGAAGGTCAGATTTTACAGAAACAAATGAAGTTTGTACAGAACATTGCCAATCGCTTGATATTCTGAAACAAGACGCGATCCTTCGACGCCTTATCTTCCCGTGCAGCACCTGTTTAGACATCATAAACAATAGCCGACACAAAAGCCAAGACTCACTTGAAGCGGAGGAACAGTGCGGGCCGCTTGTTGGGTAGTCTGGTAACTTTGGCAAGTGGCGTGGGGTCGTTGAGTTGCGGTTCGTCTCCCGCCAGCGCGTCTGTCAGCTCGAACTGCTCCGGCTCCCGGGCCACATGGAAGGCCCTGAGGGCTGCAGAGATCAGCTCGCGCTCGTTCCAGTTGCGCCCTACCACCACGGGGCGGTAGAGGCGCCGCGACCACGCCGCCTCGCCATCGTACACCTTTACTACTTCTGTTGGTGAGACAAATGTCGTATGAGACATGGAGTTGGACTTGCAATGATAGGACGCTTCTTGCTTTTCTTCCTCAACATTATCTCTTCCGAGTGTCTAAAATACTGCGATATCAAAAAAACAATTTTTTTATTAGTTACACGACCATTTGACCCCAGTTTCACTTGATGATAACTGATGACCTGGTCAATGAAATTGAAAGGGAATTTTACTATTTTATCTACGGCATGCCACGAATTTTTTAGTAGCCGTCAATATCGAATTTTAATGCAAAATTATGATGTTTAAATTTAGTTCGACGTAACAACCGAATACCTTTTAGCAATATCTTAGCTAAACTAAAAGCCATTTTATTTTTAGCGTGATTTTAGTCTGTGACAAACGAATTGACACCATTACGCGCTACTAACCATTGGGCGCTACTAACAATATTTTTTTGAAAATTAGTAGAAAAGTGTAGCAGTAAAGTCGTGTGAGACTCACCCTCATCTCTATCATCCGGGGTTCGGTCCCGGTGCTGCTTGCCATGGTCGGGGCGGTGGTCCTGGTCGGCCGGCGCGCCCGTGGAGCCGCCGCCGGAGCCCGAGCGGCCCTCGCAGCCCGAGGAGAACTCCTCGCTCACGCTGCGCGCTGTAACACCCATACCGCTCACGTACCCAACACACCACAGAGGTATACCACAGTTAGGTACCTATAGGTATTAACACAACGGACCTTTTTAAAACCGACTTTTTCGATTTATGTAGATAGTGGTGTCTATTCTGTTGTTAATTTTATAAAACTAAACTAAATTTGACAGGTCTAAGGCCCGTATTATAGAATGACGTTAAAGTGTTGATCTATGCTTGAGTAGCCATTGAGTGTATTTGTATGAACTGACAGCGTCAAATCTGTGCTCAAGTACTCATTATCGCTTGAGCGTTATCCTAGAATACGGGCCTAAAAGTAATGCTGGCCTTTTTTTACTTCCGTGGTCCGAAAAAATAGCATTACTTTATGACCTGACAAACTTAGTTAAGTTTTTGTAAATGCACAACGGAATCGACACCTGTAAATAGTTTTAGATTATTTCAACTGCATGGGGCGCAGAATCTTTAGCTTTAATAACAGTCCCCGCTGCATCATTTAGTATCAAAACAAGTTTAGCTAATTTCACGATGGTAAAGATCCGTTGTGACGTTTGGCACCTAGTCTTTAGGCTTCATTCTGATAGAATATTCGGTAGAATACTGGAAGATTGTTGAGACATTTTATATTGAATCTACGCGTTACTATCATAGTTCCATTGATGGTAAACTATTTTACTTGTTCAGTGCTAACACTGTATTTTATAGATAAGAAAAAAAGTTTAATAATAATTGTGAAAACGACCCAGCTCAGCTGAACATTGGCTATCTCAGTCCAATTCCAAAATTGGTCTTAATACTTAAAATATAGAGAAAAATAGAGCAAATAGAGAAATGTAGAGCTAAAAGACTCATAGGTGATGATGAGCTGGTTAAGGCGAGGCTTCAGAGCCTTGATCACCGCCGTAAAGTGGCCAGCTTATCTGTGTTCTACAGGTTGCATTATGGAGAGTGTGCGACGGAACTACACAACCTCATTCCACCATCCCCATTCCACTATCGAACAACAAGACGCACGGAAACACGGCATCCGTACATGGTTGAAATTCCCCCAATCCGCACAAAGCGTTTCGCTTCCACATTTATAATGCGAACGGCGAAGGAGTGGAACACCTTGCCAGCGTCTTTGTTTCCCGATAAGTATAACTTGGGAGCCTTCAAGTCAAGAGTGAATAGGTATCTTCTAGGCAAGCATGCTCCATCTTCGGCCTCGTCATCACTTACCATCGGGTGAGACTGGGGTCAAATGCTTGCCTATCTCATATAAAAAAAAAAAAAAAAAAAAAATATTTACGCTTATTCATGACTTCAATATGTTTTATTCATAAGATACGTTCTTCCAATATTCGCCCGTAGTGTACTTAGTTCTAAGATTATTTTTAGACACTGAAAACATTTAAAAGAAAAATATTTAACTGCATCTGCAGACGGTTCGTTATGAGAGGTCCATTATCTCTTTATTAGGCATCTACTTCGTGGTATTTAGACGAGTATTTATTTAGTATTTGTTTAATAAGCACTGTTGTAATATGGTAATTTTACACGTCAAGAAAATCTGTTTTTCTTCTCATCTTGATGTGTAAAATTACTATCATTGCAACATTTATCAAACTAATTATGATCCTTACACACATATTAATAAGCTTAATTATGTTCTACTCATAAAGGTTTTTATTCAGCCGAATCCACTATCCTACGACTTTGTAGAACTGGAGTATGTCCCAAGAAAATGTGCTGATCCAACTTGCAGTATTAGAATTCAGGGAACAACACGCCGTCATTAAATACCTCTGTTAAATAATATACATGTATGCTCCATTATTATATTAAAATCACTTTTAGAGAGAATTTGTGTGAGAAACTTTTTTCTTGGGACAAACTCAGAGATCTTAGCGGCGGGTGGCGGCGCTTTGCAGCATACATAGTATATCGCATTAAATCATACATATATGTGTAAATATGTTTGTATGTTACCTTGGCCGTTGGGATACTGCATCACGAGTATCCTTTAGCTGGCCGGATTACACTCAGTGGTTAAGGAAATATGGATTAGAAATACATGACAGGGGAAAGTTAGGGGATTTTAAAAGTTTTTTTTTTCATAAAACTACAAGGTTTTATAAAAGCAAATAGGCTTTTTTATTTACCGTAGGTGTAGGTATGTACCGGATGGTTTCATCCTACGATAAAGTATGCCATCATAATGATGTACTTATTCAGTTTATCAATCAGATCTTGAATAACATTTGTTTTTACCTAAAGTGTTTTTTATTCTGGTTTTCTTTTGTTCATTGTTTCCTAGAGTTTAGTTAAAATGTTATCATCCCGATAAGTTGATTTCATCATCATCATCAGTCTTTCACGTTCCCACTGCTGGGACTCTGGCCTTCTCTCAGAGAGAGAGAGAGTATGGGCGATAATCTACTACGCTGGCCCAGTGCGGGTTGGTAGATGTCGCATTCCCTTGAATGTTGCAGTTCTTGGACATGCCGGTTTCCTCACGATGTTTTCCTTCACCGTTTCGAGCGGTGGCAAATCCGCACATAACTTATTAAGTCATAGGTGCAGGGCCGAGAGGATTCGAACTCGGTGTCGACGCCTTGTAAGTCACACGCGTTAGCGTTCGGCCACCATCGCTCAAGTTGATTTAATTACATGATAATGAGATATTCTTTGTTATCATCTGTTATTTTAGTATTGATTTTAAGTCTATTATGTATCATAATCATGAAGGCTCTAAAGCTATGGGAATGCAGTATTGCCTCTTGTAGTTTTATGAAAGTGCCTCAAACAGAAGTTTATATGGAAGAGTGCGAATAGCGTAATTAGAAAAGATCTCTAGTTTAAGACTCAAGTTTTCGGAATTATTTGTAACGAGACCACTCTTTTCTCGTTTTTTATTTCGTGCACTTGACGACAACCACTTGACCACTTGACCTGATGTTAAGTGACGATGTGGTCGAAGGTGGCGCCACGCTACACCTGGACTGACCATGGAGTAATTCTCTTATGTCGACGCTAGACATGTTACTTATGTCACATTTTTCTGATTCCGCATCGACCCCCGTATATAATAAGGAAACATATAAACAGATACATAAATATGTGTAAAGTATAAACATGATGTTTTTGGTAGAAGATATACTTATATTAATATAAAGCGTACAGCAAAAGCAAGAGTAGAGAACTTTACAGAACCACCTAGATATACCGTAGAAGTTGTCGGTCACTAGATGCGGGTAAGAAGTAGCAGATGGTAGGTATAGAGTAAGTGGATTGGTAAAGTTCAACATGTATGACACTGCAGCTGCACCAATTATAACAAACATATGTATTGTTAGATATATTTATGGCAAAATATGTGTTCAGAAGAAAAATAACTCAGTAAGGTATGTCGGAGCGGTTAATAGACCTGTGTCGATCACGATGGATCGAATCACTTTAACTTGATACCTACTGTTCTAAACTACCATGGTCAATAACATTCCGAATTAGGTTTTGAAACGGGATAATTATCATGTCTTTGTTTGAGTTCTCGATATTTCGGCACTGTTGCAAGCGCCATGATCACGAGAATACTAAAAGTTTCTGCGGGTAGGATTGTTGAATGTTGATATTATAACGGGCAGACATATCTATCTACCCACTTCCTCTCACGTTTTTTGCGTGCGATGACATTACATTTTCACCGAAGTCACTCGCAAGTCGATTCAAATTTTATCCCGTTTCAAAACCTAATTATAATACTAAAGGATACGATCATTTTAGACCCGGCGCGGCTGCTGGCCCCATATGCGATAATCACGTCGCGTGCAAAACTAAATAGAACTGTATACCTATATATCATTAGAGAAGTTATTTTCAGAGTCATTCACGTAATTAACAAATCTGTTTATATCTTATTCGTTCGCAAGCAGGTAGGCTCGTGCTGTGGGCCTTTCTTACCTGTTCGATTGCACTGCACAGCTTAGGATTCGATCGATCGATGGGTCAATTAATCGAACGACAATCAGCTTTTTGTGCTTTCCTTTATGTAGGTACTTAAGAGCGATCTTAGTAGTTTTTTCAAATGTGTGTGCTTTGTATTTTTGAGCCACTGAAATGCTATGAACGAACGATCAAAGTGTCCCATTTTGACTCTATCACGTTGGCAATGGGTCATGATCGATCCGGGTCGCACGAAATGATCGACCGACACAGGTCTAGTAGTTATGTATTCATTTAATACTCGTACTGCTGTAATTTATTGCACAGTATTCAGAAGTTGCACAAAATCTTCTGTACCTGTGCATTTGAACATTGAACATTGAGACACTTGATAGCAACATTTCTAAAAACAATGTTGAGGTAAAATTGGTTACTGTTATATTGGTGCAAGAGCAGTTCAGACAGTCATGCAGAGGGAGCGCGTGGGGTGCACAGAGTGTCGGGTACCTCTGGTGTAGGGGGGCGAAGCGCCACCGTGCGGGCTGCAGGCGGCCGGCAACAGGCGCCGCGCCAGCGTCGCCAGCCGCGCCGGGCTCCACGCGCCGCCCGGGCCCCAGCGCCGCCCACGCGCTGCCCCAACACACACGCTCACGCACCGCAGCCGCACGCTTTACTGCACCCACGCCCGCACACAAGCATGTGCCCCGCGATTCGATTCTACATTTGGTTCGCTCATGGAACTATACGTACGTACTTCCGAAACGATGGATTCGAATGGTGTATCTGTTGCCGAGACGTACACGATCGACAACACCCTTTTAGCTAGAGGGTATTTCTACAAATCATCCAATTCGCCGCTGATGCTGTGCCTCACGTCCTTAATTCTAGCGTGCAGTTTTGGGTTTCTACGGATCGTGTGAGCCTCGGTGATGCAGCCGAAAGGTCGAGAGCTACGGTGCAAGCAGCGCCTAAACTATCAAAGCGCCGCGAATTGCGAGGCACACGCAAGGGCCAAAAGCGGTGCGGCGCGGGCGACGCTTCCGCAACACGCTGTGGAGGAAGCACTTACGGCAGCCGAAGTCCCGCTGGGAGGGCGGCGGGTGCACGTGCACGCCGATGATGGCCTCCATGGGCACCTCCGTGCGCGGGATGGACACAGCCGACGGCGGCAGGAAGATCGGCTGCAGCATGCCGAAGTTGCATTCTTCCGGGATCAGCGAGCGGCATCCCGCGTGGCACTAGGAACCGCATCCACACACTTAGTCTTAATTTGAATATTAGGGCCAAAATAAACTGGGACTCAATAAGCTGCTGGACGCCGATGAGATTGGAACTCGGTTCTATGTTTCTTCTTTTTTTGTGACGTTGCATCTTCAGACCAGCTTCAGACCTATGAGTAGGGGAGCATTCTTGTGGCAAACAGTTGAGAAGGTTCATTGGTATCATACCGTGCTGCCACACCACTCGCAGCGGTAGCCGGTGAGGCACTCGGCCGACCAGCAGGCGCGGTGGCAGGCGGCGCACTTGGAGTTGGCGGGCAGGTTGCCCTCGCGCCAGTGGTGCACGTGGCGCGGCTCGCTGCCCGCGCTGTACGTCGCATTCTCCTTGCAGTCCGCCGCCGCAAAGTCCACGCATTCTCCGTGGACGAAGTACTCGCATACTACATAATCGGGCAAGTTGGTCAACTGTACTTCGAGATATTGGCTCAGGTTGGCCGAGTAAGCATGAACTGGTGTGAGCGAAGTTGAAACACATTTTTTTTACTTGGTACACGATAGCGTTTGATCACAATTCACCTGATGTAAAGTGACGATGTGGTCAAAGGCGTCATGCATGGATTGGGAACTGGCTCTCAAGTGAGGTTGCCGAAACACACTGTTATGTGCTTGATTGGTGGCTGGATTTTGCTTTCCTATTGGTTGGTGTAGCCTAAAATTGTTGATTGACAAAACTAGCTCTGCGTTAACTGCTAAGTAATTGCTGTAGATACCAGTAGATCATGATCATTGATGTTTCTTACTCGACCAATCTGGGCCAATCCCAGCATTGTATTTACTAGTTTTATGTAGCTTTAGCAGACAAAATATATAACTCACACATTAAGAAACGGGTGATCCCGTTAACAGAACAGGATATAAAGATTACAATTAGGAACTAGCAGGTTTTACGTCGTCATGGTGTGATACACAATGGAATGATTAGCAAACTTTTAAGTTTAATGATACGTAAATGGATTAGCACATGTTATTGCAAGTAAGATAAAAAATTACGTGGAAGTTAGAACTGTTTCTCTTTCCATGGCGTAGTTGCGACCTAAATCAATCAAAAAAGTGTTTTAAAAAGGCTTAAATTAATAGGAAAAATAAGAAATATTGTAGAGCTATCTATCTATACTAGAAAATAGTTTACTTACTCATGCAGTGTAAAGCGGGTAGTTCATCAAGTCGCTTTCGGCACACCGTGCAGAACTTGCGCTTGTGATGTGTCGGCTCCGACCAGCAGTGAGCCACCGGGTTCTGCAACACACGAACGAATGTTTATAAGGAAACTAGTTGCGTCCTGCGGTTTCACCCGCGTCTTCCCGTTATTCACACACACACACAAACTTTCGCATTTAGAATATTAGTAGGATAGCAACAAAAGATTCTTAGATGGATAGATCTTCTTCATCGTCATCAGCCTTAACAGGCTACCGGACGCCCGCTAACGCCCGGTCTTCGGCTCTTCTCGTACCACTGCCAACCACTCGACGCAAGTCGTCGTTCCACCTAGTCGGAAAGGGTTCTATACTACGTTTGCCAAGTACCCAACAGTGCTGCGAAACTACTTTAAGGAAAAATCTTTTATTTTGTAACTTTAACAGGAAATTCGCCTACGTGTGTTATCTTGGTCTTTTTGAATTGTGTCTTTAGTCCCTTCATCATCACTACGTTCCCACTGTGGCGGCTCTAGCCTTCTCTCAGAGAGACAGAGAGAGTAAGGGCTGTAATCTACTACGCTTGGCCAGTGCGGGTTGATAAATATCGCATTCCCTGAAATGCTGTGTTACTTGGACATGCCGGTTTCTCCACGATGATTTCCGTTTTTTTTTGTTTGGTTCGTTTTAGGCTCACAGTCTTTGTAGAGCGTCTCATGCTAAATCTTTCCATTGATATATGGGAACATACAACATTACACAAATGTTATATCAGTATCTAATAATAGACATGTAGATAAGTAAGTATACACATAAGTTTACACCATTAGCGTACCCTATACACCAAAACTTTCATTACAGCTTTCTTTGAGTGATTTGTACAGTAAACAAACTCGATTAATGTTTGATGATGTTTCGATGTAAAGGGCGGACTTCCTTGGCTTCCGAGTCAATGCCGTGACCGCGGGTGAAAATTTAATGGCTGTTGATTTACTTTGGATCATATTGTACTTTATTTTATGGTGATGAAGGTGTAAGTTACCTTGATGAGGCTCGGCGCCACCCCGCAGCACGGCGTTACCACCTGCCCCACGCATCGCTCGTGCACTATGAAGTTGCACACTGGAACAAAACATAATATTATACATTAATTTGAGTAATTGCCTTAGAATTAAATATATAAATAAGTAAGTGAAACCCAGAATTATATTCAAAATTCAAAAATTCAAATGTTTTTTATTCTATAGGATACATTGTGATCACTTTAAAACGTCAGCATAAAACTGGCTACGCCTGCTCCACACACCTCCTTACGCCGGCAAAAGAACGGGCAAGAAACGCCCAGCAGGTAATTTATTTACCGCGATCACATAGACTTTTTTATTCTTATTACTAATTGATTGAATTGGATCAAGTTCACTAAAATCGCAAGCTTATTTTTTTGTAGTCTAATAGTCCGATATTTTTTAATTAGCTTTACTAATAAGATTTATCTAGTTTGGTTGTACACATTGGTATATGGGAACATGAATATTAACGAGTTGCGGGATCACAACCAAAGCAGACCAGACCCCACAAGCAGCACCCGTTCACGAGTTGACGCATGTGCCAACCATTGCTCTATAAGTAAGTGAAACCCAGAATTATATATATATAAGTCTCTCTGTATGGTAACAATACATTGATTATGTAGCTTATTTATTCTCGTGATCATGAAGGCGCTTGCAACAGTGCCGAAATATTGAGAACTCAAACAAATACATGGTAAATATCCCGTTTCATAACCTAATAACCAACTTAACCTAGGACATATTATTTTATTCGCTAACAAAAAACACACTAAACTAAACCTAACCTTATGTAAAGGTAATTAGGTATGCTTTCACAAAGGTGGTAATTTTCTAGTCGTGACATATGAGGGGTCATTGTAACTATGATTGTATACTATTTATTAATTTACCGAGTCAGATTGTGGTCAACAGGTTTTATAAAGACAAAAAAGGTTAATCAAACGTAGTGTTTCTTTTATTGTAGTCATTCTCGTATTCCATGATGGAGAGCGAACTCCCTTTAATGTGAATCTGGTTTCGATAATGTCTGAATAGTAAATTGATACTAATTCCTACTTTCCTACTAATATTATACATGCGAAAGTAACTCTGTCTGTCTGTTACGCTTTGACGCCTAAACTACTGAACCGATTTAAATGAAATTTGATAGAGAGGTAGTCTAGACCCTGAGAAAGGACATAGGCTACTTTTTATCGCGATAAACTACAGCCCACGCAGGCCAAACCGCGGGAAACAGCTAGTATGCCATTAGTCAAGGTTTCCGTAGGACGTGGGTTCGAATCCTACAATGAGCTTGAGCTTTCGGTGAAGGAAAACATCGTGATGAAACCATAGCTTCGTGGTGGGGTATTTTCTAGTACTCTCCTGGCTAGCTACCACCCTCTTGTTAAGAATCTGTCGCCAAGCACTTATCGGTGTGTTCCGGCAGCCTCACTTGAGAGCCAGATCCCAGTCCAGGTGTAGCGTGAAGCCATCTTCGACCACATCGTCACTTAACATCAGGTGACTTGTGGTCAAACGCTACCCCGTAAATAATAATAATAAAAAAAAAGTCATGACTGTGAGCGGAATAAGGGAAGCATCAAGCATATTATTTTTACGTTATACGTTTCCAGTCACCAAGGTTTCAATCTGACTTTTTCTTCCCCGAAACCGCGAGCTCATTACAGGATTCGACCTAACGATATACTCTTACGCAAGTTAAATCACCGTTTCGCTGGTTGATTACTTCTAGGAAGGTTTCCAAAGTTTGAGGAAAGATATCTAGTGTTGAGTCATTGCGATATAATTGGTTGAAGTATGCAATAATTCTACCGTAGAAATAAAATGTGCCATAAACATTGGTTTCCACTAAATTCACTCAGAAACAGAGAACGTTCAAAACATGTTATTCAACTGTTGTTGAGGAGTGGTATCCGCGGTTTCATTCCCCAGGTGAGTTTTGGATACTGCAAATTTTCTTACGGACTAAAAGAGGTGCAAGATGCGGCTTTTGTAAATGAACGCCCGTAATTAATAATCGATTTATCCGCGGTTTTGGATCGTTATTTCATGACACAATATGTCATTTTAATGGTAATATGTCAAGCCCTAGTACTAAAATGACACATCGATCCAAAAACGGAACAGGCGTAGCTAGTTTTAAGTTGACGTTTTAAAGTGATCACAATGTATCCTATTAAATAAAAAAGTTTTGAGTTGAGTTGAGTTGAACGCGGATAACGGATCGGGATCGATTATTAAATTCGGGCGTAAGTGGAATTCAGGATTTATATTTTGGGTGGATTGACTGCGCGTTGTGCGCACATTAAGATTTAAAAGGACTTAAAAAAGTTAGAATTTCAATCAAATCATAGCATTTCATCTTCTATAATATTTAGTAAATTATAGAAGATAGGCGAGACCGAAACAAGACCCGTCTCAGTGGTATTACTGTTTGTAAATCGGCCCTAAGTCGATTTGTTCTCCTAAAAAGACTAAATAAACGTGCAAGTACTTTTAAGTATTTTTATGAAAAACTTGAAAGTATTTTTGACAGTATTTTTCTTGTACTTGTTTTAACAAGTACCTATGCATAACAAGAAATGTAGTGTTGCAAACCGACCACCACTCAGCGTTGTCCTAGTCGTCGAGTCAGAGCATGATACAAGGACCTCAATTCTAAAGTAACAATAAACATTCATCATCATCATCATCAACTGGAAGAAGTCCACTGCTGAACATAGGCCACCCCCTATGAACGGCATCCATCTGCTCCCTGCGACTCTTACAATGTCGTCCGTCCACCTAGTGGGGGGCCTACCTACAGAGCGTCTTCCAGTTCGTGGTCGCCACTCGAGAACCTTCAACAGTAAACATTGCTTTACTATAATTCGAGTATGATTTATCCCATATCTGGCGCACACAGCGCCGCCAGCCGCGTCATCTCGCCGCCCGCCCGCCCGGGCCGCGGATCGATAGCCGCGCGCAGACGCCCGCCCGCCCCCGCGCCGTTAACATCTCCGCCAGAGATGGGAGTTCACGCAGCGAGATGAATCCCATCGACCACCGTGAAACACGAACTGAGATCTATGGGGCCGTCCGCCGGTTGGACGAATTTGCTTATTTGGGTTTACTTACTAACTGCGCGAGATTGAACGTTGGGCTGATGAGATGCAACGGCAAGGAGACTGGACGAGGAAGGCGAAAAACAGAGACGTATGGAAAGCTCCGGAGGAGGCTTTCACCCAAGGAGGGGTATCCTCAAAAAATAAATAATACAGTAATAATATAATTATAAAATAGAGAGAAAAAAAAATTAAATTTTTAACTATATAAATGTAAAATGCATAGTGATAATATATACATATAGTGGTGCCCCGCGGTTTTCACCTGCGTCTTTCCTTTATCCCGCAGGAACCTTTTTCCGGGATAAAAAGTATGCTTAATGCATCAGGGTATAAGCTATCTCCATTCCAAATTTCATTCAAATCCGTTCAGTAGTTTTTGCGTGAAAGAGTAACAAACATCCATCCGTCCATCCATCCATCCATACTCACGAACTTTCACGTTTATAATATTATTAGGATTTATATAAAAAATCGATTCACAATTTACTTGATGATACTAGAAAAAAAAAATAACAATGTGATAAACCTCATTTAGAAACTAGAGGAATAATAAAGGCATATATAATATTTTTATTTTACTAGCTGCGCTTCGTGGTTTCACCCGCGTGGACTACAGTTTCTCGCAATACAAAGTATCCTATATCCTTCTCCAGAGTCCAAGCTATCTCCACACTAAATTTCATCAAAATCGGTTTAGTGGTCCGCCCCGGCTTTGCACGGGTAGGCGAGTTAGGGGTCTGAGCTACGTTTGTGATCTAGGAAGTGCTACGACGTAGCAGCGTAGCACCGTAGCAGTTGAAGGCATTTCATATAAGCGGACTGTACAACATTAGATCACAATGATGTTTATTTTTCAAACCGATATCACGAAAAAGTTTCTCAACTCTGTTTTCAAATAACGTAATATGTTGTTCTCAAAACGTTCGAGTTTTATTCCCAAATTATTCGAAGTAGCAGTCGGAAATATTTTAATTAAATTTGGTTCAAAATTCAGAAATTCTTTATTTAATAGGATACATAATATTATGATCACTTTAAAACGTCAAACTTAAGACTAGCTACGCCTGTTTCAACATCCTTACGCCGGCAAAAGAACAGGCAAGAAACGCCCGGCAGGTAATTTATTGGGCGCGATCACATTAACAATTTTAATCTTTCTACTAATTGATTGAATTGGAGCAAGTTCACTACATACAATCCGAAGCTATTTTTTCATCTAAATAGTCCGATATTTTCTAATAAGCTAATCAGATTTCTCTTGGTTGGCTGTGCACATTGGGATGTGGAAACTTGAATCGAAATCGATTTTTATTTCTATCTCGATCTTAGAACACTTCTTGGTATCTCTAGGGGTACCGTATATAATGATATTAGCTAGAATCCATAGGGGCGTATAAAATAGATAGGTAGGTAACTAGGTATGCGCACGCGCACCCGTTTAAGCTGCTTAGGCCCACTTGCACCACCGATTTAAATCTCAATTTAACGGTCAAATCGTACAGAAAATTTAGTTAATTCCAGATTTAAACAAGGTTTAACAACGTGTTGTGCAAGCCAGCCTTAAAGTTAGTTCAGAAATTATGATATTAGTGACGTCACAATAGCGACCGTTAAAAGAAACTATCCCATTAGCCAGCGCTAACGTATCCCACTTACAAACAGCTATCGACATTGAAACAAATGGCGTTATTTATAGCGCACGCTACTCAATAAACCAGCTTTTTTGCTTTTATTATAGCTGCGTGTGTTTTTTTTAACGCGGAAGGGCACCGAGCCGGATAAGGATCAAGGAAACATCGTACGCAGTACTTACTATTGCGGGGACAGGCTTGAATTGATACGACTGCACTCTAGTGAAATCTAATTTATTCTGCTCCGCAACATTACAATATACATACTTACTTACTACTACACCTCACTATCTTCTAAACCTCTGTTCCTAGAAGTTTAAAATATGGAGGGTATTCTTGTCTTGATGCATAGGGGTGTACTAAGAGAGGATTATTTTGAAATTCAACCCCTTAGGGGGTAAAAATGGAAACTGTAGCCCACGCGGGTGAAACCGCGGGAACTGCTAGTCCCTTACTTGGTATGGAGATAGTTTGAATCCTGAGGAAGGACATAGGATACTTTTTATCGTGATAAACTGTAGCCCACGCGGGTGAAACCGCGGGGAACAGCTAGTATGTATATATATGTTTGTATGTAGTACTATAATATCTCTTCTCTGTTACTGAAATAGATCTGGTATTAAGGCCCAAGCCTCGGTAGCCTCGCCCGCAGCAGGCGACTGAAGGGGTGCCAATACGTATCTGCTGGGAGTAAAAAACGTTTAAAAAGTCGCTTACAGTAATCTCGGCAACTAGCAAAGGCCCGCTTGCACAACAAATTAAATCTGGTTTAAAATTTAATTGAACTAAATTTTCCATACCGTTTGACATTTGAATTTCGTTAAACCAAGATTGAAATCGGTCGTGCAAGTGGGCCTAAAAATGTGGCTACAAAATATGTATTAGTTTCTTAATTTTTAACTAAAGAAAAAATAAAAGGAGGATTTGTTTCTCAAGTTAACGCGCATGTTATTTTTAAAAGAGGATCACCATTATTATATCCTCCTTGTAATAGGTAGTTATGTTCTTGTATATGTTTCTATTACGGTTAAAGAGAAAAATGGTTGTAATTAGCTCCGGATTTCAGCTTGATCTTGTAATCTCCGCTTTATTAATACGTCACGGTATATTTAAATAACCTCGGGGCGGGGCCGTGCGCCGCAGACGCGATCGCAGTCCGCGCGGCACCATCGCATTAACTACAAAACCGCTAACAGCCGTTTAAAAATAAACGGTCCGAATGCCAAATATGGAACTGACGTTTAACTTTTTAATTCGCACACGGCACCGAGGGCATGGACGGCGCTGGTGCTACTGCCAATGTAAACAACAGACGGGTAGGTACTGAAATAGCTTTAGGGCAATAACCTACTTTTGATCATCGTCATCTATGAAGTTCAATGTTTATGTTACGGTTAACACTTTGATAATAGTTTTTACTAAAAAATAAACTGTTTGTGGCCATATATAAAAAAGTACAGACGTGTTGAACTTCCGCCTCTTTTTGTGGTTTAAGAATAGACACAATTATTGAAGACTAGCTACAACCAGCGGCTTCACCCGCGTGGACTAAACTTTATTGCAATAAAAAGTATCTTATCTCTTTTTTCAAGGTTTGAATTATCTCCACACCAAATTTAATTAAGATTGGTTCAGTAGTTTAGTCGTGAAAAGGTAACAAATAAACAGAATGACTTTCGCATTTGGATCACATTATTATTGTTTAGCTTTTTTTGCTTGTGTCAAAAGCCCGATATAGTAGGATGTGTGGACGCGGCGCGTGCTTCTGCACATGTTTCCAATCTAGAGCTCGTTTCCCAAACTACTTACGTACGCGCTCGCTGATTCATAACACTAATTTTATAATCATGCCATTCATTTACTGAGCCCAGAGTGAGTATTCCCAGATTTAGTAATCTTGCCGGAAAAAGTTGTGCAGGTGGTAATGGATCAAAATATATCTACCATTGCGTTTCTAAGAACCCAAACCTGAAATGTAATTAAGAAACTTTATTATGCCTTTGTCTGTCTGTCTGTACCTATGATAGAAATGTTAATATTAGCCTCTTATTGTTAAAATTTCTGTAACTTGTTGTATACGTTACGACTATTTTGTTTCCTCATAACATTGACTTATAATTTGGTAAAATTATATTGTAGGGAAACATAAAAAAATAGATTGACATCTGTCAATGATCCAAAATGACGCGTTATCGATTGACCTCAAGTCACCTGATGTTAAGTGACGATGTATTTGAAGATAGTACCACTCTACACCTGGATTCAGAACTGGCTCTCAAGTGGGGTTGCCAGAACACATCGATAGGTTCTTAGTGATAGATTCTTAACTTGAGTGTCCACCCAAGCAAGTGGGATAGTAAAGTTGGTACAGAATAAATTTCGAGCAAACCTAGCTAAGTACAATTTCAATCTTTCTTCAATTCAATTTCAAACAAAAAAAAACTAAATCAAAAGCCTTTCATCCGTTTGCGAGCAACGCTGCCACAAAACACGTTCATCTTAAAACACTCCTCGGTTTGCATCATGGTTTTAAATTTCAAACGGGTGAAGCCACGGGGTAGGCTCTATGACTCCAATGGCTCAGCAACCCGAATTGTGTCTTGACCTCCGAAACGAGAGAGTGCTACTTCTCTCTATCCTGAGCGAATTCAGAGTCTGCATGGCGTTCGCGTAAGTCCTTATCCACCACGTCTCTATAGCTGTACAAAACTCCCTCTTGTAACTGTACAAACACACGTACACGGTACACACAACATAACGTGGCACTTGTTTACATCATTAGCAGCTATGTATAGTGCAGCTATTCCGGTGATTCAGCCGGCGTTTAACTGACGGTTCCGGAACCAGAGGTTACGGACTCCGGTTAAATTTAACCCACGACGGTGCATTGTCTTACGAGAGACGCTCATTGATATATTATTGTAGGCGCGTACAGGACGCATGCTAGTGGTGGCTGTATTGGAGAGTTTAAGAGAAACTGGACTACAGATCTATTACAGTAAGTAAGTAGGTCTAGTTTGAGATTTTGCTATCGGTACTTATAAACGTTCTACCGCGAACGCGTACATACATGCGTTTTTTTTATGAAGAAACTGATTTAGCGGCCAGTTTATGAATCAATTTTTGTTTTTTCTTCACACATAAACAAGTTTACGCGCTCACGGCAGAAACTCACTGTAGCATAGGCAGTAATTTTACAAGACTTATTTACAAAGACAAAACATCGAACCGTAAATTGACATGAAAAATATCGTGTTGAAACTATAGCTTGGTGGGAGAGCGTTTTCTTGTGCTCGCCTGGGTAGCTACCACGCTCATGTTAACAATCTGTCACCATTTATCAATCGGTGTGTTCTATCGAGAGCCAGTTCCCAATCCAGGCATAGCCGTGGCTCCACTATCGTCACTTAACATCGCGTGACATGTATCATATTCATAATAGAGGCAATGTTGTAGTGCCCTAAATAACGTAGCAAACAACAAAGTCACAGTGTAAGAACCCACTGATTTTACCAAAGCTTTCAAGAAAATCCCCTTCGATAAAAGAAAAGTGTAGAAATCAGTATTCATAGTTAATTATACCCCTCGTCCCCCTCACCTGTTGCCGTCGCGTGCCGCTCAGCAACCCTGCGCTCTTACTGAACTTCAACTTTGACTATAAATATTGAATGTCATACTCATGCTTCAACCTACTTTGTGTGTGGTTGCGCGGTTTAGTCGGAAAATTAAAAAAAAACATTATAGTGTGTATAGATATGTCTCTACGTGTACACACGTACATATTTAGTCGAAATAGGGCCAGTTTCAACAACCTATCTATTCACGGTTCGCCCTACCAGAGATAGAAATTTGACATTACGTCTATGGTTTTTTTTTTCGTTGTGTTATGGCGTCACACTATTAGTGTATTTGCCAGTGTTAAGTATAAAATATTTCAAACTCAGAGAGTTGAATCAAGTTTAAATGATGATGATGAGATGAAGGGATGAGGATAGTGTTTAAGTAAAGTAGTGGCGCTTTACTTAAACTTTACGCGGACTTTTTTGGAGCAAGTCGAATAGTCACTTTCACAACTTTATTTCAATTTACCACACTCGTACACATCAACGAACACATAATGGTTAATAATCGACCAATATTACACATTATCACTCGAAGAAACACAAGTTTTGGAAATGAAAACAAAATTTTCACGCTGACAATTCGATTGCCGCCAAAAAAGTCCTATGGTAGCGGGCACAAAAACTCTGGTAAGGAGTTCCACCTCTTTGCTGTACATAATATATGCTGAATGTGGAAATAACTCCTGCTAGATTTTACTTTAATTATTTTCTTTTTAATTTCGTTTTATCTATTTTTAAAATCAATAATTAATGGTTTCGTTCAAAATTCGGTACTCCAGTGTTTGAGATAATATATCTACTGTACGTACAAAAAAGATTATGTTAATTTAAAAAAATTAAAGCTTACGTTACGACTTTTCTTTATCAACCTATTACGTACTGTAAGTATTCCAGTGGTAATTATCGGGATTATTAGGTTAAATCAAACAAAACTGCAACGTCATACAAACAACAAAGGAAAGCTTGATTAAATAGTAATAAAATTATTACGCGTCCATTAGGGTATATAATGTTTCATATCAGTTACTATTTACTGCCTTTATTGATGCGCAGAGTTGAAAATCTAACAAGTAACAATAGATTTACCTTCTAATTACCTACAGGATAGTAATTTCAGATTCCGAAAGACGTTCTGTAGGTAGGCCCCCCACTAGGTGGACCGACGATATTGTAAGAGTCGCAGGGAGCCGATGGATGCAAATGGTTAATGGCCGTTTATAGTGGGTAGGCCTATGTTCAGCAGTGGACTTCTTCCGGGCGATGACGAATTTCAGATTGACACTTGACTAGGTACTTAAATTTTGCCAGAACGCTCTCGGGCGTTAGTGGTAGAAATGAAAGGAACTCAATTCTGAATCTGCTACATGATGCAACGTGCAAAAAATGCTGCATCTAGACAACATGTGAAACAATAGTAAAGTTATGTGGCAGTTTCAAAGAAAATAAAAAAAATTGTTTCGTCCAAAAATCGTGATTATTTTTCAGAGGAGAGCGGAGTGGCCTTCGGGGTTGGCGGCGGGGTTCGGGCGGTACGGGCGGAGGTCGGCATTGACGTCACGCGCGCCAGCCAATCGCGCGTCGCCTCACCACGGTCTGACTTAGCCCCTCTATCCCGTTGGGAGCTTGGGAGCTTGCTTGTGCACTTGTTAACGATAATGATTAGTTAGCAAAACGATTATGTTTTGGTGAGGCAGCCAAGCTTTTACAAGCTGCGCGGAGGGAAACGTGTCTTGCAATATTATACCTCCTCTCTGTAACTGAGAATCAATCATTTTAACAAAAAAAACCGGCTTCCTGTGGTTTTCATAACATGGTACCACTATTAGGAAAAAAAAATATTATTCGGTCGAGAAACCTTTTTTTTGAGTCGGTTATTAAAACAAGATTTTGCAAGCAATTTAGATATGAATCAGAAATTAGCTTGAATTCAACTTGATTTTACTACGTTGAAACCTATAGCCATCTGCTAACAGGCACAGTTTAAAAATATCAACCTAATCTCAAGGGATTCCAATATCTCTTTACCCATAAAGCTTTCCTAAAACAACATTCTTCGCTGGAAAAACACTACGCACCTAACATGAATCCAAATTAGACATCAATCAAAAGCATCAATAATGTCGTAAAAGATCAATGACGGCACTGTATCCGTGACGTAGGTTTGACGTAATGCTGCGCAATGTAGGCAACATAAGAAAACAAACTCAATAATAGGCAACCGGACAATTTTACAGTAAGTGTTAGAAATTAATTATTAGGGTTCTATTAAGCCGCAAAAATTATAATTTTTTCACTATTAATGTGTCCATAAAATAGTGTTTTAATAATGTACATAATTTTTTAATTGCCACGGTATCGTTCCATTTTGAATTCTATTACTTATGACGTCATCGTTGCGTTTTGCAAAGTTCCTATTATTTTGTTTACTTACTAAAGACGTCATATCATAGAATTTGTGATTCGGAACGGATAAAAAATATTCGATTTTTTTATTTTATTTATTGGTTTTAAAATATATATCAGTATTATGTTACAAAAAATACGCTTGATTGTTAATTTTATCACTAAACACATTAATTTAAACAATATTTAGAATATTTTTTTGTGATTGCTGTCCGGTTGCCTGCAGCCGGAACTGTAGCTACGCTACTACAGTCCTTTCCCACGATATTTCGTTCCCATAACACCAGAAGATAAACAAATATAAAATGCAGTTTTAACAACAATACAATTTTACTACGCACAGCAATAAAAGGAATATTTCACCGTTGCATCGTCTACGCTTCCCACCATTGAAACAAAAGAATAAATACGCCGAAAAGAACAATTGCAGTTTACGACCCAATAGCTCAAAGACCAGCCGAACTTTCCCAGCGCAATAAACAAACAGGACTCTCCGATCCTAAACACCACGTGCGACGCGCCGCCTGCCGAAGCGACCCGAGTTCCTGCCGAAGTCAAACGAAGATTAGGCTAGTTGTGTATATATAACGGAACTTTTAGTAATAAATATCATTCACTGTGAACACGCAGTACGAATCACACCACCGGCGTTTCAATAATCACACAAAAATCTCCATAACCACCACAGTACGAAGGATCCCTAAAGTGGTGACCCCTACATAAGAACAGCAACAAGCGCAAAATGCAGAATCAAGCAGAGGAAAATACGACCACGAGAAAGTTTCAGCAAGAAGTCGCCGGTATCACCTTGCCATTGCGAATCCCATCTTTTTGGCGCGACAAGGTTCGACTATGGTTTCTCACCTTTGAAGCCGCAACAAGCGATTTAAACCGTAGCCAAGCCCAGCTAGCCCAGATGGTGATTGCTCAGCTCGACAAGATGGACATCGAACAGATTAGCGACCTCTTATACAGCCCTCCAGAAGCGGATATGTACACAGCATTAAAAGAACGACTCATCACCGTCTATGAAGAATCAGACAATCGTCAGTTGCAGAAGTTGCTGTCCGACACGGAACTCGGCGATCAGAAGCCGTCACAGCTACTTCGACGCATGAAAAGTCTAGCACGCGATAAAGTTCCCGATTCCACGTTACGTCTCATGTGGTCTAACCATTTACCAGCGCATATCCGATCCGTTCTCACCATCAGTGAAACATTCAAAACTCAGACTGCACTCGATGAGCTTGCTCTACTTGCCGACAAGATGATCGAAGATACAATTACGCAAGTTTCGGCCGTATCGACATCATCAGCATCCACGTCTCGCGGCCAAATAGATATTCAGTTCCTGGCAGAAGAATTACGAAAATTGTCTCTTGAGTTTGCCGCTTTTAAGTCGTCACAAAGACAAAATCCGCAATACAACGAGCACTACAACCATCAACAACAATACCAACACGTCCGTCGCAACCGTTCTACGAGTCGTGATAATAACAGATCACGCAGTCAATCACCGTCACCATACTGCTATTACCACAGTCGTTTTGGTGATGAAGCAAGACGTTGCACCATGCCGTGTTCATACAAACCACGAAACAATCAGTCGGAAAACTAGAGCCTGCGCTGGCTGAGGCGGAACCCAGCGTAGTATCTGAAAACTCATACCGCCTATTCGTTACCGATAAAACGTCAAAACTAACGTTTTTAATCGACACCGGCGCAAACGTATCCGTCCTACCTCGGAACAAAGGAGAATCGTCAAAACCACTCAAATTTCAACTCTACGCTGCAAACAATACTGTCATTCCAACATTCGGCGAAAAAACATTGACACTCGACTTAAATCTTCGCCGTCCGTTCAAGTGGAAGTTCGTCGTTGCGGAAGTCAGCAAACCTATCATCGGGGCTGATTTTCTCAAACACCACCAACTCATCGTTGACATCAAAAACCGAAGACTGATCGACGGCATAACAAAATTATCAACAACTTCATACGTCCGAGCAAGCAACGTACCAACAATTCGTAGTATCGACGTACAGCAATCTTATCACGACATACTAGCGGAATTTCCCGGAACTACACGTCTTACAGCAATGGAACTTAATACAAAGCACAGCGTCGAACACTACATTGAAACGACTGGACCGCCTATTCATTGCCGCGCTCGACCAGTCGCACCGCACCGTTACGAAGCCGTAAAAAAAGAATTCGAAAACATGATCGAACAAGGCCTTTGCCGTCCAAGCAAAAGTCCTTGGTCATCGCCTCTGCACATCGTACCGAAAAAGAACGGGGACCTTCGCGTTTGTGGAGATTATAGGAGATTGAACGCCGTCACAACGCCTGATCGCTATCCGATTCCAAGAATAAAAGATTTCACGTTCCAGTTGTCTAATAAGACAATATTCAGTACCATTGATCTCAACCGAGCCTATCAACAAATCAAGGTCAAAGAAGAAGACATAGAAAAGACTGCCATCATAACGCCAATGGGATTATTTGAATTTCCGAGAATGTGTCCCGGTTTAACAAATGCCGGACAGACTTTCCAACGATTTATCCACGAAGTACTCCATGGACTCGATTTCGTCTATGCATTCATTGACGATCTCATTATTGCGTCCTGTGATGAATCCAGCCATAAGGAGCATCTCCGGATAGTACTAAGAAAACTAGAAGAAAATGGCATCACAATCAATCCAGCCAAATGCATCTTCGGCCAACCGGAAGTGCAGTTTCTTGGTTTCTCTGTGAGCAAAGAAGGAATCAAACCACCTACTGAAAAGGTCACAGCAATCTGCAATTACGAAAAACCAAAAACGATTGAAGAATTAAGACGTTTCCTCGGCATGATTAATTTCTATCGCGATCACTTGCCGAAAGCCGCAGAAATGCAAGCACCGCTCCATGCCTACTTACACAACGTCAAGAAAAGAGACAAAACAAACATTGAATGGACCGATGAAGCGACAACAGCGTTTGAAGCTTGCAAAGTTGCAATCCAAAACGCCGCTTTGCTCGCTCACCCATCGCACAAGGCTGCCCTGGCAATTTTCAGCGACGCGTCTGATAAATGTGCAGGAGCTGTCCTACAACAACACATCGACGGAAAATGGCAACCGCTCGGCTATTTTTCAAAGAAATTTTCCGATGCACAATGTAACTACAGCACATTCGACCGCGAGCTACTTGCAATATACATGGCGGTCAAGCATTTCCGAAAAATGTTCGAAGGACGCGATCTCATCATATTCACCGACCACAAGCCGTTGACCTTCGTGCTCCAAAAGCCACCGTCAGCGTCTGAAACACCGCGTCGAGCCAGACAATTGATCTTCATTAGCGAGTTTACTACGGACATTCGACACATCAGCGGAGCAGAAAACACTGTCGCTGACTTTCTGAGTCGTCTACCTGTCGACAGCATCACTTGCCCATCACTAATTGACTATGAAAAAGTCGCCCATGCTCAAGAAAAAGACAGCGCTACAATCAAGAAACTCTCACAACAAGCCAACTTAACAATGAAACGAGTCACTATGCCCGAATCTCAATCACCTATTTACTGCGAAACATCAACGTCATACATTCGACCATACATGCCGGAAGAATTTCGACGACTTGCATTTGACACCGTACACAACATAAGCCACCCTGGCATTCGCACGACACGCAAACTTATGTCCCAGAAGTTTTTCTGGCCATCGATGATGGTAGAAATCGGAGTCTGGTGCAAAAATTGCTTACAATGTCAAAGATCCAAAATCCAGAGACACACATCGAGCAGCATTTCAAAGTTTCCAGTGACTACTGAGAGATTTCAACACATCCACGTAGATATCGTCGGACCGCTACCCACCTCACCGCAAGGCCATCGATACCTCGTTACAATGATCGACAGAGTAACGAAATGGCCAGAAGCAATTCCCACAGAAGATATATCTGCGGAATCCGTGGCGAAGATAATCTATGAGCACTGGATTACTCGCTACGGGCTTGCGTCAGTCATCACGAGCGACAGAGGAGGACAATTCACAGGTCACCTTTTCGCCAGGCTCATGAACGCAATGGGGATCAAAATAACACACACTACGCCCTACCATCCTCAATCAAATGGAATGATAGAACGCTGGCATCGATCACTCAAAGCTGCACTAAAGACTCGCCTGTCTCAACATTCAACGTGGATAGACGAGCTTCCTACAGTCCTCATGGGATTACGTGCCGCCCCGCGCACAGACACAGGCGTCAGCGCCGCTGAACTCACCTACGGACAAACGCTACGCCTACCTAGTGATTTCTTCGTCTCACCACCATCAAACGAACAAGACATGAACTACGACTACGTAACTCGACTACGAGCTACCATAAACGCAATCAAGCCATCTCATCCAACCGAATCACATGGCAACAAGCGACCAATCTTCGTGCATCAAGATTTGCAAACATGTTCGCATGTGTTTGTAAGAAACGATGCAGTTAAGAAGCCGCTGCAACCACCCTACGACGGACCATTCAAAGTCATAGATCGAAACAGCAAAACATTCATATTACAGTTACCAGAGAGAAGCTCAACTATTTCAATCGACCGACTCAAGCCTGCTTACATTTTAAACGAAAACATTTCGGACCAGCCAACTCAAGACCACGTCATCATCATACCAACGAAACAAGATAGCGTACCCCCACCGCAATTATCATCGGAACCGGCCAATAATAACGTATTGATACCAGATCAAGATACACCAGCATCACCGCAACCAATAATACGAACAACACGACTCGGCCGCCAAATCAAACTGCCGGTACGCTTTCGCTAGGGAGGGAGTCATGTAGCTACGCTACTACAGTCCTTTCCCACGATATTTCGTTCCCATAACACCAGAAGATAAACAAATATAAAATGCAGTTTTAACAACAATACAATTTTACTACGCACAGCAATAAAAGGAATATTTCACCGTTGCATCGTCTACGCTTCCCACCATTGAAACAAAAGAATAAATACGCCGAAAAGAACAATTGCAGTTTACGACCCAATAGCTCAAAGACCAGCCGAACTTTCCCAGCGCAATAAACAAACAGGACTCTCCGATCCTAAACACCACGTGCGACGCGCCGCCTGCCGAAGCGACCCGAGTTCCTGCCGAAGTCAAACGAAGATTAGGCTAGTTGTGTATATATAACGGAACTTTTAGTAATAAATATCATTCACTGTGAACACGCAGTACGAATCACACCACCGGCGTTTCAATAATCACACAAAAATCTCCATAACCACCACAGTACGAAGGATCCCTAAAGAACTGTGTAGCGCCATGCCCCACCTTGTGTAAACAATAGTATAAATAGACAATAGGATCACGGATGCAGAGGGGTGTTCACTGAACTTCATCTAACAACAAAGACTCACAAATACATAATCCGGTTATGGCAAATGAAAGAAGAGTCAAATTTTAGATAATAAATATAAAAAAAAAAAACATAATCTCACGACACACGTATAAATTATAATATGCTGTCGTGTTAATTCACTTTTTGCAACTACGAGTCTCATGAATATATAACTTCTACCTACTAACGGCGCAATAAATACCTACAAATTGGTTTGCCTCACTCCTAAGATTCCTACCAATTAAAGATAATTGTCAAATATTTACAAAATTATCCCTACTTATATTATAAACTAGCGGTCCGTCCCGGCTTCGCACGGGTATTTAACAAAAAAATCAATAAAAATTATAATACACATTACTGGAGTTTTAGTAAGGATCCCTAATTTTATTGGAAATAGACATCAATGTCTATACGATACTAACGTCATTCAATTGTTTTGCCTTCCCTTGGTGTGTATTAAAGTTCAAATTGACTCTACATCTTAGTCAGAAAACGTTTGTATGGGGAAAAGAAAAGGGCTAATTTTAGTGTTTTCCCGGCAATTATTCGATTTTTCTCACCGTAAAAACCATTATTGGACTTCAACGAACATTTAAAAAAAAGAATTGGTAAAATTGGTCCAGGCGTTGTTGAGTTATGCGCTTACCAACATATTTTGCGATTCATTTTTATATTATAGATAGATGTGAAAAATATCAGTTTGTCTGTCTCGCTTTCACGCCTAAACTACAGAACCGATTTAAATGAAATTTGGTACGGAGATAGTTTGAACCCTGGGGATGGACATAGAATACTTTTAATCGCGATAAACCGTAGCCCACACGTTTTGTAACAAAACAAACAAGTCAAAACTTCAACTTCACCTAAGTGCTGCTATGAATGATAACCATTGAGCCTGCAGGGGCACCGGCCTCTGTCAGCGCGGGGTGCAAGCACCCTGAACAGGCCCAGATACAGGGGGGTGCAATTGCCCCCCTCTGACCCGGTCGCATCCGTGTCACCCGTGACGTCAGAGCTGGGCCCGTAACGTGGCAACTAGCGCGCAAGCTGTGGTGTCAAATGTAGAGATGGGGTATAAAATAGACACCCATCGATCTTTAAGTTTTATTTAAATCGATTTCTTATATGACTTTAAGTTTTCTAGTAATTTGATAATTAATGTTGTCGATATTAGTCAAAAAGGAATTATTTTAACAGCATGTTTATGTACATTCTGAAAGCAATATTTTTTTTTATATGTGTTATCATTAAATAACTAATTAAGTATCTACTCATATTATAAAAAGGTAACATTGATTTGTATTTTTGGACGTAGGAGGCAATTTCCGAAACTAAACATTCGTTTTTGAACATTCTTACACACTATCCCTGAGTATTGTAGGAACATTGAGATACTCGTATATATAACTCCTGTAATAATTTCCACGCTGGTAAAACCAAGGGTTGCAGCTAGTAATCAATATGATGACGGAAGCGATAAGATTGAGTTTATATTATTTTTGGCAAGGTTTTGGTATTTTTTTCACTAAAAAAGAAAAAAAAGAAAAAGAAAAAAAAGACCAAAGAAAAAAGAAAGAGTAAAAAAAAACACCAAAAAAAAAAGACTTCAAAGTAAGACCAAATCCCAAGCAATTACCAAAAACGAAATGCTCGTAATATTAAAATTGGCTAGTATTAAATTTGACGTTTTAAACTGACCATATGTTGTATCCTACTAAATAAACATATTTTGAATGAATTAAATAAGAAATTAGATTTACAAATTAATACTCGTTCAAATAACATGTGGAAAATATATAGAGAGATGGTATCATTGCGTATTGCTTGTAAAGCAGCGGCTGTATTTAGGGCAGCGGTGCTTTGACGTCACGGATGGCACAGTTTCGGAGATTGCCGATCACTGACAGTCAAACTGTGTTTCAACTTTTTTTTTTACTATGGCGTCACACGATTAGTTTATTTGCTAGTGTCAAGTATTAAATATATTAAACTCAGAGAGTGTCAAGTATTAATGATGATGATGATAATGATAAAATGATGGGACCCAGCAACAAGCCGGGTCAACGATAGTGTTTAAGTAAATTAGTGGCACTTTACTTAGACTTTACACAGACTTTTTGGAGCAACTCGAAAATAGACTTTTAACAACTATAATTCAATTTGCCACACTCGTTCACATTAACGATCATAATGTAATGGTTAATAATCCACCATTAAAACGCATTATCACCCGAAGAAACACAACAAGTTTTGGAAAGAAAAACAAAATTTTCATGTTGACAGTTCAATTGCCGCCAAAAAAGTCATATAACTTTTTTGAAGACACTGAAACCAAATAATTGCCAGGTTGAAAAACATCGATGCAGGAAAAACCTTTTTTTCTTCATAGTTTTGGATTGGAAAAATATAAAAGTGGTGAAAGCGCAGCGATTGGTCGACGGTTGCGGGAGCGCTGACGTCATCAATGACACAGTTTAGTTAGATGTTGGGCACGGGGTCTTTTACGCTTCTTTCTTCTTTATTCAGGGATGTTTTTCAGAGACAACGACATGGTTTTTAAATGTATGACGTAATAGTTTTAGCGCCTTTAAAGCTTAGAGAAGTTTAACGTTAAGTCCAACGTCCAGATAAACAATTTAGTTTGTAGTTTGGAATTGGGACAAAGATGTAAGAGGAGGATAATCTGAAAACTGGTTGAGCCGGTTTGACTTCAGAATTTAAAACCTATTTTATGTACTTTTTTTTTCCTATTTTATTTTTTGTAGTCAGCCAGACATTATTCAATCACAGTAATAATAATAACACACCATAACACTTCAATCCTACTAATATTATAAACGTGAAAGCTTGTGAGTATGGATGGATTGATGGATGGGTGTTTGTTACTCTTTCACGCAAAAACTACTGAACGGATGAAATTTGGAATGGAGACAGGTTCTACTTTAACACATAGGCTCCATTTATCCCGGAAAATGTGTCACCACTTGTAACCGCTTACTTATACGTTACAAGTGGTCGCTTGAAGCTAAAAAGCGACCGTTGAGTCGCCTACGCCGCCGCAGGCGCAAGCTACGAGACCTCGCTACGGAACATAAGCGCTACGAGTCTCGCGTAGCACCAGCTACGAGTATGAGGTTTCTTTGTGGTGGCATTCTCTAGTGCTCGCCTGGCTATAAGTTAAGAATCTGTCGCCAAGCACTTATCGGTGTGTTCCAGCAGCCTCACTTGAGAGCCAGTTCCCAGTCCATGCATAGCGTGGCGCCACTTTCGCCTAGCAAAAATTTTTTTTTGTCTTCTTTTAATAATGTTTTTATATAAGAATAAGAATAATTTATTTGCAACAAATTATACAAAAATACTACAAAATGAAATGCATTATATAGTAACTATTAAAGATGGTTTGTTGCAAACCGGCCTCAACTCATCGTTGTGCTGCTCGTTTGACCAGCGCTGGTCTTCCGTTGAAGCCGTTTTTGATGACGTCACTAGCATGAAGGTTAATGTTTAATAACAAAAAAATTAAAGCTGATACATTTTTATCCTAAAAACTATCTGTTAACATAACATTTTTACTTATTACTAGGTAGAGTTTGATCAATAGTCACTTAATTTGAAGCGATGATGTACTTAGTCAATGGTGGCGCCACGCTTTGACCACATCTTCATCGTCAAACATGCGCATTTTTTAAAGATAGGCGAGAATTTGACCCCAGCCACACCTGATGGTAACTGATGACGAGGTTGAAGGTTCTCCACCTTGCTTACCTAGAAAATACAAATTCAAAAAAAATTGCACGTATTTTTTTTTATGTGAATATTGTATCGGCGAGTTTATGAACCATTTTTTCTTCATACAAATAATGTTTAGTTCAAAAACTGAAACTCGGTAACTTGACGTCAAACGCTACCCTGTAAAAAATAAAAACTAAATCGTGAGCTCTATAGACATAATAGATGGCACACGTACAGTGGTACGCGATGACGTCACAGCCCTCTGCTGCGTCTCATTAGGGTCGAGCCCCCGGGGACCTGTACGTACAGTCAGCGACAAAGGCGAATTTGATTAGTATTGTTTTTTAGGGTTTTTACCCAAAGGAGAGCGATCCGAATTGTCGATGACCCCCAACCGCCGGACCATCTTGAGCCGCTTAGCCTTCGCAGGGATATTGACTCACTGTGTATATCCTACCGAAAGGGTAAAACGGGACCCTATTACTAAGACTCCGCTGTCGGTCCGTCTGTCTGTCTGTATGTCCGTCTATCACCAGGCTGTATCTCATGAACCGTAATAGTTAGACAGTTGAAACTTTTACAGATGATGTATTTCTGTTGCCGCTATAACAACAAATACTAAAAAATAGAATAAAATAGATATCTAAGGGGGGCTACCATACAACAAACGTGATTTATGTAGCCGTTTTTATAGATAACGGAACCTCTCATGCGCGAGTCCGACTCGCACTTGGCCAGTTTTTTTATTACTACAACACAACACACTTGATGTTAAGCGCTGAAAGGTTGTGATCAAGATTTTGAAGGTAATCGGTTTTTTTTTATTGCTCAGTGACTTTTGTTGTTGACCGTACTGGTGCTCAACCCCCCGTCGGAACTTTCCACTCGTTGCCGGCACGATGAATTTAGCAGCAATAAGGACGTATGTAGAGCGATGGTGGCCGAACGGTTAGGCGTGCGACTTACAAGACGCCGACACCGAGTTCGAATCCTCTCGGCCCCGCATAAGTTTTGTGCGGATTTGCCATCGCTCAAAACAGTGTGAAGGAAAGTGAAGGAAAACATCGTGAGGAAACCGACATGCCTAAGAACTGCAACATTCAAGGGCATGCGACATACCAACCCGCACTGGGCCAGCGTGGTAGATTATAGCCCATACTTTCTCTCTGAGAAAAGGCCAGAGTCCCAGCAGTGGGAACGTGGAACTTTGATTTTGATTGAAGGACGTACTTACTATTCGTTTTATTTTATCTACAGTTTTACTTTTAGACAACCCTATTAATATTATAGATGCGAAAGTTTGTGTGTATGAATGTTTGTTACCACGTATCCACAGTAACTACTAAACCATATTTTTTGAATTGGAATTAGATATGAAACAAAGTCTAGTCCTTTTTAAGTTCCAGAGGAAACAATATGAAGATAATACGCGCACCAACTAAATCAAACACTGCACACCACTTGCTGGCTTCTAGACTGGAGCACAACTGGAATAGACTACCAGAAGACGTTGTGTCGGCACCTTCAGTGAATTGCTTTAAAAACAGACTAGACAAGTGGTTGCGAACGAACAATGCTTCCTTGCTGTAGAATTGATTTTTCTCTGCACTTTTGGACATTGCTATAATTCGACACAGCATGATATAGGCAAATCAGCCTCAGGCTGCTCGCCTATTACCAAATAAATAAATAATAATGCACGGACTGATTATAACTTTTTTTTTACTACCTAGCCTTTGACCACAAATCACCTGATGTTAAGTGACGATGTGGTTGAAAATGGCGCCACGCTACACCTGGATTGGGAACTGGCTCTCAAGTGAGGCTGCCGGAACACACCGATAAGTGCTTGGCGACTAATTCTTAACTTGAGGGTGGTACCTATATCGATCCAAAACCGCGGATAACGGATCAGGATCGATTATTTATTAACTTCGGGCGTAAGTTGATGACGGTAATCGGAAAATGTGTTATTGTTCAGTGACTTTTATCGTTGACTGTACACCCCTGTACTATGCTACCACTGAGCCATCATCGCTTTGAACAAGCAGTGTCGATTCGGTTTTGCATTCTCTAAAACTAAACTAAGTTTGACAGAACTAAAAGTAATGCTGTCCTTTTTTACTTCAGTGGTTAGAAAAAGACAGCAATACTATTAGACCTGTCTGTCAAAAGCAGTTTAGTTTTACAGAATGCAAAACCGAATCGACACCAATATCTTCCACAATCGGGGTTGCACAATCGGGGATACTCATGACGTCACAACAGTTATTAACGACACCGTAACATTAACCGTTGTTATATTTAACTGGCGTTTGACGCAGCCGTTATGTGAAGTAGGGCACCCTAGTACAATGTTATTCCGAACTAGAATACTTACACTTATACCGTGAGTTTATTTCCGTCCGTGCGTACAGGAATACTAGGAGGCCGTGGCGAGTGTAGCAGTAAGGGCACTCGCGCCGGCTGCCTTGTACAGTCAATGACAAAAGTCGCTGAACAATCACACTTTTTTCTACTATCCTCATCATCTTATACACCAATTTTTGACCTCATCATCACCTAAAATCAGGTGTGTTATGTTGTGGTCAAAATGATACCATGTAAAATGTAAAAAAAAAAAAAAAAACAATAATAATTTGCTGTCTACTGATTTGAAACAAATTTGGAAAAACGAGAACGATCAGCTACTTTTGTCGCTGACTGTACGTGTGCCTTCACACGTATTGTGTATTTAGCCGATGTCAAAAATTTGACCACGGAAGTAAGAAAAGGACAGCATCACTTTAGGATCTGTCTAGTTAATTTTAGTTTTAGAAAATGCACATCTGAATCGTCACCATATATAACCATTATATTGACACACATACACACACAGTTACACATTTTAGACAAGACACATTTTCATTTTTTTTTAACGACACATTTTGTTTTAATTTCTCCTAATATTATACCTAAACGTGAAAAGTGCAAAACATTTATCTATGCTTTGCACTTTTGGTGGTCGCCAGGTAGAGTCAAAACATGGCATTTATGGAAAAAGAGTATGATTGCTTACTGTCATTTTGATGTACTGTGATAATAGTGCATTATTTTAGAATTGACTTGATATATAAATAGAGATATTGTGCGCGCCGTTTGATGAACCACATACGCTCCATTGCCAAACATTAATAGCCAATATTATTTACAATTTAAACGTTGTTAACTTTTATTAAAATTGACATCGGCCAACATTTTCGTATTTTTTTTAATGTAATAAGGTGTTAATTAAAAAAACTAACTAACTAACTAACTGAGATGGCGCAACGACCCAAAGTGAGTCTTGGCCTCCGATAACAAAAGACGCCACTTCGGTCTGTCCTGCGCCACCTCCTGCCAGTCCTCCACCTGGAGCTCGCGCAAATCCTTCGTGACTTCGTCTTTCCAGCGATATCTGGGACGGCCGAGTGGCCGTCGCCCTGTCGGCCGTCCCAGATATCGCTGGAAAGACGAAGGTGTAATTACAATTACATTAATTAATCGAATTAATCATAGGCAACGTTTTTTTTTTCACTATTTACAAGCTAGCGTTTGACCACAAGTCACCTGATGTTAAGTGACGATGTGGTCTAAGATGGCACCACGCTACACATGGACTGGGAACTAGCTCTCAAGTTAGGCTGCCGGAACACACCGATAGGTACTTGGCGACAGATTCTTAACAAGAGGGTGGTAATAGATAAACAACCACTTCAGTATTAAAATAGTCAAAATATCTAACAAAATATATGTCCCAAAAATATAACACTAAAATTAATTACACTCACTATAAATTAGACATTACATTTTTAATAACAATATTGTATTGTATTGACCATTAATGCCTACATAACGAAAACTATTCACTTTGTTTGATTGAGAAACACACCTTCACCGCTAGATAAAGCTTTATTTAAATTCTGACAATTCTATTGAACTAGTTAAACTCTGACCTAACTAATATTGCATAACAACCACTAAAATAGCGATGATGGCTCAGTGGTAGTGACGTCGGCTTGCGATCCGTAGGACGTGGGTTCGAATCCTGCAATGAGCTTGAGCTTTCGGTGAAGGAAAACATCGTGATGAAACCATAGCTTGGTGGTAGGGTATTTTCTAGTACTCGCCTGGCTAGCTACCACCCTCTCGTTAAGAATCTGTCGCCAAACACCTATCGGTGTGTTCCGGCAGCCTCACTTGAAAGCCAGTTCCCAGTCCAGGTGTAGCGTGACGCCATCTTCGACCGCATCGTCACTTAACATCAGGCGACTTGTGGTCAAACGCTACCCTGTAAATAGTAAAAAAAAAAATATTATTGCAACCAAACCACTATATTATAACTATATTGGCACGAAAAACAAATAATAGTCAGCCTTGAATTTAAACGGACGAGATTTCCTCTCAGAATCAAAAGAAAACTTTACAAAAGCATATTTTTTTAGGTTACTTCAAACCAACGCATTTTCTAGGCTGGCTTACACCCTCATGGCTAAAACCCTCATTGTAAGCGCCGCGAGCAATCCCCGCGTCGGAAACACTAATGAGCACCGAGTCACTATCATAATAGCAACCCCTTTATGTTTGTGCAACGTTAACAAAGCTAACTGCAATTGCATTAATAATTTAAAATCACTTCACTTATACAAAGGCTCGCTTCTCTTACACAAAGGTTCGCGTCACTTATAAATAATATAGCCCGCGCGCGGCCGATGTAGCAGACAAAGTTTTTGCCCACTGCATTGTGCTCTTGCATCTTTGTCCTTGTGCATTCACTGAGGATTTTGTAAAACTCTACTAAAGTCTAGAGTTACATACAGTGCTATTGTTACGTGACGTATTTAACAAGGAACTTGTAGTGAATAGCTAGATTAGAGGTGCAGGTAGAGTTGCGCGAATGAACAACTGCAGTAGTTGCATATTGAGTAAATGAGTTTCAAACTAGAAGCCAAGAACTAAGTACAACCATTCACAGAATAGGCAGCGTTCAACATTATAAACGGTAGTGAACTGATTATTATATTATCAATTCTGGGAAGTAGTATCGATGGTTTCACAGAACCCTTGAAATGCTATGTATTTTTATTGGTAGTTAAGTAGTGTCAACACTGTAAACAGGCTTATCAACACTAATTGTGGTTGGTCTACGTTATTGAAAAGACGAGCCTGAAGTCCACCTAGCGTTTGAGCACAAGTAAACTGATGATAAATCGCGATAAGGTACATCTATACTAGGAACTGGTTCTCCGATGAAGCTGCTGGAATATTTCAAAAGATGCTTGCCGACCGAGGCGAGCGCAAAAAAACCCTTTGATCAAAATGAAAGGTTGACAATGGAATTGCCGAGTTGTATTCATTCATACACGCAAGAACTACATGTATAGGACCACTATACTTGTAACACAGTTTGATAAGCCACGCGCTCTGTGCAATAGCTGAATGAATCCATTGTGCTTGTGCTCACCATTGAAGTGGCGCTCACTCAGCTCGTGAAAGTAGGTTTCAAAAATACCTGCAACTATGACATCTCTTGCCTTTGTGAAACACACACATTTCTATTGTTACTCAAGCCGATTATTATGAATTGTTTTTCTATTTATGGTCTTCGAATGATTGACAATTAGAACAAAATTAGACAAAAATTTAAATCCTAGGGCTATCCAGTTCCTTGATCCATTTCCGTGTCCTATTTTCGTCCGAATTTTGACCCAAAGTTTATGTGTATCGAAGGGGGTGTTGCAGTCAGGGGGTAGGGTGCGGGAAGGGGGGAGGGGCACCATTGACGCGCGTCTCTCAATGGCACTGGAAGTGGGTCATCACGGTATGACGTCACGACTGGCCTACATACGCCGGGCGTAGTCCCGGATCATGCCTCACCATCGGTGCTGCTATGATTTCTTTCGCCTCACAAGAGCAAGGAGTTCTATATTTAGAGCGACAATAAGTGTGCGCTGTAAGGAGTGAGTGATAAATCGTGTTTGGTTCGTGACAGTCTCCATGCAGTCTCCCATTAGTGACGTGTATGGTATGTATGTCAGACGCACGGAGCTCCTAGCTGACATTTTATATACGCAGGGTCTTAAAAGGGAAGTTATGATTGGCATTGTAAAGTTGGCTAGCCAAAAATGGTCTCATAGTAAGTGCTTATCGAACAATGCTCACAGAGAAAAGATGGTAAATGGATTTGAAACTCGTTATTACCACGAGTTGAGAGTGCTGAGACAACGTCATACGGCCGTTCCCAATAACCGATCTATCCATGGTTTTCCCTACTACTACTTCTATGGAGCTTATGTCAAACTTCTATCTCCAAACCAAACCGTGGATAGATCAGTTATTGAGAACGGCCGATAAACGCGCAGTTACGCTCTGAAAATTGTTAATTGTTTGTTTGAATAATTGACCAACTTTTGAAGAAAAATGTTATACCTAACTAACTAACTCCGATGGCTCAGCGACCCAAAGTGTGTCTTGGCCTCCGAAACGAGAGAGCGCCACTCTTCTCAAAATGTTATACCTAGGTGAAGTAAATTAGTGCCCCACAAAACTTAAAAAGGGAAGTACGTAGCCACAAAAGCCTCACAAAAGTCAGCTACAAAAGTAGCTGATCGTTCTCGATTTTCCAAATGTGTTTCAAATCAGTAATTATTATTGATTTTTTACATTTTACATGGTATCATTTTGACACACCTGATGTTAGGTAATGATGACGTCAAAAATTGATGTCTAAGATAATGAGGATAATAGAAAAAAGTGTGATTGTTCAGCGACTTTTGGTCGTTGACTGTATTTATTTATTTATTAATGCACACCAACATAATAAACAATATAACATAAATATATAGTTCACGCTATCATCAGCTCAATGTTATTATAATTATAGGCGTAGACTACATGCAAACAATAGCAGATTAATTTAAGATGAATGTTACACACATATACTTAGTAGGTACATACTTAGTTTGTTAAGAAAGAACTCGGAAAATTTCTTTGAAAAATAGCCGAGTGGTTGCCATTTTCCGTCGATGTGTTGTTGTAGGACAGCTCCTGCACATTTATCAGACGCGTCGCTGAAAATTGCCAAGGCAGCATTGTGCGATGCAAAGCAGCGTTTTGGATCGCAACTTTGCAGTTGCCGGGGAAGAAACTAAACCGCCATACCTATATCTATTTCTGTCGCTATAATTATGTTCCGGTTCCAAGGATATAGGACCGGTGAAACAACAAGCACTGAAGGCTTATTATTTACATACTCAAAGGGAAGGACGCACGTCCATCTAGGACGGGCACATAGGGCCTAATAAGATTACAAATAAGCTTGGGAACAATCCCAAGCTACAAACTGAACTTCACTACAAAGTGAACTTGCTCCAATTCAATCAATTAGTAGTATGAATAAAACTGTAAATGTGATCGCGCCCAAAATATTATCTGCCGGGCGTTTCTTGCTTGTTATTTTGCCAGCGTAAGGAACAAGCGTAGCTAGTCTTAAGTTTGACGTTTTATTACTATTTTTTATTTTTTTACTATTTACAGGGTAGCGTGTGCCCACAAGTCACCTGATGTTAAGTGACGATGTGGTCGAAGATAGCGCCACGCTACACCTGGATTGGGAACTGGCTCTCAAGTGGGGCTGCCGGAGCACACCGATAGGTGCACGGCGACAGATTCTTAACAAGAGGGTTTAAAGTGACCATACCTATTAGTTTCGAGCTTAATTTGGGGCTAGGTCAATTTGTGTGCAATTGTCCCCAATACTTATTATTATTACTTATATTATGTATCCTATTAAACAAAGAATTTTTGAATTTGATTTGAATTAGGGATATGGTATTGAAACAAAATCATCGATATTGTGCGACCGTAACGAAAACATCGATATTGGTATCGGTATCGGAACAAGTGTATCGAGTTACTCAGGTGTCGAGTACCTACTTTTTAGCTGACTACGAGTATTATATCGTCGTTGCCTTAGTCTATTGGAATTTTATGATTTATGTATGTGTTTTTTTATAATAATCATAATTTTAGAGATCGAGAGAGAGAGAGTGTGAACTCAAATTCAGAATATTGTATGTTTAATGTTTATTTTGTAAATACAGTGTCAGTCGGGCAGCCTGCTTGTTTGCCACTCTATTACGAAAAAAAAAATTTACCATAAAAAGGTTCAGCAAAATAAATGGGAATACAGACATAACAAATTAATTTAAACAAGGCTGCACGCACGAAATTAATTTCGCGCAAGGAGTCTCTAGAGGGCCGGAAAATGGTACCTAGCATGTTCCATCGGGCTGGTCTCTAAGGAGCCCACTGACGTCACGGATAAGCTAAACTGGTTAAGCTAAAAGTTATTATTACGTACTACTAGCTGCGCCCCGCGGTTTCACCCACGTCTTCCCGCAGGAACCCTTTACCGGGATAAAAAGTAGCCTATGTGTTAATCGAGGGTATAAGTTATCTCCATTCCAAATTTCGCTCAAATCCGTTCAGTGGTTTTTGCGTGAAAGAGCAATAAACATACATACACACATACATATTAGAAGGATAGTTGCGCCCCGCGGTTTCACTCGCTTAGACTAAACTTTATGGTCGAGGAGAGCGATGGCTGGCACATGCGTCAACTCGTGAACGGGTGCTGCTTGTGGGGTCTGCTCTGTTTTGGTTGTGATCCCGCAACTCGTTAATATTCATGTTCCCATATCCCAATGTGTACAACCAAACAAGATAAATCTTATTAGTAAAGCTAATTAAAAAATATCGTACTATAAGACGACAAAAAAAAGCTTGGGATTTTAGTGAACTTGCTCCAATTCAATCAATTAGTGTTAAGAATAAAATTGTCAATGTGATCGCGCCCTAAAAATTACCTGCCGGGCGTTCCTTGCCTGTTCTTTTGCCGGCGTAAGGAGGTTAGAACAGGCGTAGCTAGTTTTAAGTTGACGTTTTAAAGTGATCACAATGTATCCTATGGAATAAAAAACATTTTAATTTGAATTTATCGCGATAAAAATATTCTTTGTCCTTTTGCAGGGTTCGAAGTATCTCCACACCAAACTTCATCAAGATTGGTTTAGCGGTTTTGTCGTGAAAAGGTAACAAACACACAAAGGCTACCTTACGCACCCGGCTTCGCACGGGTAGGTCTTGAGTTCATATACAAAATTGACACGGGAAAAAGCACTTTTAGCCCGAATTTCTCAATTTCTCAGTGGATTTTCTAAAGAAAATCTTTATCCGAATAAAACAAAAAATTTTTGACCAATTTGGTGCACTCGTTCTGAATTTATGGGCGTACATACATTTCGGCAATTCATTTTTTGAAGGGTGTTGTTATTATAAGTTTTAAAAAACGAAAAAGGGATAAATTGATTTTGTTTTCGTTTTTTTTTTTGTTTGAAACTGATTGGTCAAATAGGGATTGATAGTGAGAGTGGAAGTTGTTAATTATTTTTTTTTTAATAATACTTGGTACTAATTTGGTTTTAATTTAAAGTATTAACTTTTATTGAGTTGTGTATATAATATCTTTGTTTTCAGTTTACAAAAATATAAATATTTATTGCAGTAAACGTGGTACAAATAAGATGTTAATGGTTAGTGTTTCGGCACATTCAGCTAATAACAAGCATATAATATTCATCAAATAGTTAGGTCCTAAAAAATTCATGATATTATTTTTTTAATTCTAAGCCACTCAGATAATTCTTTTTTAAAATGGTTTTGGCCCT
Organism: Opisthograptis luteolata; assembly: GCA_931315375.2. Taxonomy (NCBI): domain Eukaryota; kingdom Metazoa; phylum Arthropoda; class Insecta; order Lepidoptera; family Geometridae; genus Opisthograptis; species Opisthograptis luteolata. The sequence continues at coordinate 11,695,858 of OV928042.1, forward strand.
AGAGATTGTATGTGCTTCGGTAGAGCATTAACAACTCTGATACACATGGCATGGCATTTACCGAAAGCTGCTAAAAGTTTCAATGAAAATATTTCCTTTCGACAACAGCCTCCTTTAAAACCATTGAAAGGCAAAGCAAATTGAAAGCTCGCTCACATAAAAGGCAAAGCTCTGCAACCAAAGAGCATTCACGCCGTCTTAGAGTTGTCCATTTCGCTTCCACACGTCGCTTATCTTGTAAAAGTGCACAATGTCGGGCCCACGCCGTCGGAACTGCGGACGGGCATTGTCTATGCCCACATTGTCTATGCCTACATTGTCTATGCGCGGCATTGTAACACGACGTGTGTCTAGATAACGGCGTCGCGTCACCGTGACGTTATAACTAACTTTATCGTTATAACGAACCGTGTGCCGTTATTGTATTTTGTACACGTAGTTTTGTGGCTGTACTTTTCATTGTTCGAGCTGTCAAGTTGACGTTTGGTACGCGTGGGTGACATGTGGGTTTGCATAGGGATGCACTGACAACTGTAGAATATGACACAGGTTTCCTCGTGTTTTAGCTATTATGTTAAATATCAAATAACTAAGGTTACTTCTGGACTTTTTTGGCGGCAATTGAGTTGTCAACGTGAAAATTTTGTTTTTATTTCCAAAACTTGTGTTTCTTCGAGTGATAATGTGTAATATTGGTGGATTATTAACCATTATGTGTTCGTTAATGTGTACGAGTGTGGGAAATTGAAATAAAGTTGTGAAAGTGACTTTTCAAGTTTCTCCAAAAAAGTCCGTGTAAAGTTTAAGTAGAGCACCACTACTTTACTTAAACACTATCCTCATCCCATCATCTCATCATCATCATCACCATCATCATTTAAACTTGATTCAACTCTCTGAGTTTGAAATCTTTTATACTTGACACTGGCAAATACACTAATCGTGTGACGCCATAACAAAACAAAAAAAAAAAAAAGGTTACTTCTGTATTATGTGAATTGTTAGATCTCAATCGCGATAGAGACATATACAATGACACATAAAGAGCTGCAAATAAGATATTATAATGATATTTTTATTTTTATTAGAAGTGGTCAAGATTGCTTGTTAGATAAGGTATAATTAATATGGTCACAATAATGAATATTGAAATTAAAAGGTTATTAAAAATGTAAAGTTTTTTTTTTTTTGTTTTGTTATGGCGTCACACGATTAGTGTATTTGCCAGTGTCAAGTATAAAAGATTTCAAACTCAGAGAGTTGAATCAAGTTTAAGATAAAGTATCTTAATCTTAATTACTACTTACATTGTAATATTGTTAATTAAATTAAAAAATAAAAATTTAGTTTTTTTTCGAGGTTAGTTATGAGCGAGTGTTTTTAGCTATGCCTTCATCTTATGAAAATGGGTCCAAGGTGTCGGGAGTTTTAAAATTATTTTTTTTACATTATTTTAGCAAATAAATGATTTGATTTGAAATTTTTTGGGTGTCACAGGCAATGTTTTAATCTGATGAAAATCCTGTAGTTAATTCCTCGCGGAAATCAGCTAGTCATAAAAAATATGTAAATGTCCTATTATGTAATCCGTAGGGGACGCTACGCAAAATTGCTACAGTGTCTACGCTGGGCCTTCTACGCGCCTACGGAACTAGCTACGGAGCTACGAAGATTGTAGACGATGGTTTTGTATTTTTGTAACATTAAGACAAGCAGGCTATCCTCTAAATAGTAAGCGCTTGTCCTTTGTTATTAACATCCAGAACTGAAGATAACAAAAGTGTATCTGATAGTGAAATTTTCACACATATTTTATGTTAAGAATTAAGAAAAAAATGCTATTTAGAAAATGACCTGCCGAGCGATTTTTGCCTGTTCTTTTGCCGGTATAAGGAGGTTGGAACAAGCGTAGCTAGTTTTCGTTTTGACGTTCTAATAAAAATAATATTTCATCAGTTATTTACTTAGACGCACATAGCCATTATAATTAACATAATTCAATTCAATTATAATAAAAGAACAATTGAATAAAGTTATCACTATATATTGTATTCTACTAAAGAAAACATATTTTTAATTTTATTGTAATCATTTAATAGATAATTGTTGTCGTGGAATTAATTGTGTAGTATTATAATTTTATTACTTTTACTAATTCATTGTAGGTAATTAATTAATGAGCGATGGTGGCCGATCGGTTAGTCGTGCAACTTACAAGACGCCGACATCCTCTCGGCCCCGCACCTATGACTCAATAAGTTATGTGCTGATTTGCCATCGCTCAAAACGGTGAAGGAAAACATCGTGAGGAAACCGGCATGCCCAAGAACTCCAACATTCAAGGGCATGCGACATCTACCAACCCGCACTGGACCAGCGTGGTAGATTACAGCCCATACTCTCTCTCTGAGAGAAGGCCAGAGTCCCAGCAGTGGGAACTTGAAAGGCTGATAATGATGATGAAGAATTAATTAATGGCTGTGGGTTTTTATTGTTTTTCTTAAGTATGACGTGTTAGTTTTTTTTAGCACAAGCTGTATAACTCTTTGAAATTCTACTAACATTATAAACGTGAAGTTTGTGAGTATGGATGGATGGATGAATAGATATTTGTTACTCTTTCACGCAAAAACTACAAAACGAATCTGAATGAAATTTGGAATGGAGATAGCTTGTACCCTTTTTTTTACGTGGTGAAATCCTAATGGATACCATTCGGCCGATGGGGTCAGCCGAATGGTTATGTGGGACTTGCACCCTAACTAAAACCACCACGATGAGCAATCCAGGTCGCTAAGCAAACTTAATGTGGGAAGGACGGTTCCGGGTCTGCGTTGCAGTCTACTTCCCCGTCCTCCAGCAGCAGGCAGATAGTTTATACCCTGGATTAACACGTAGGCTACTTTTTATCCCGGAAAAAGGTTCCTGCGGGATAACGGGACGACGCGGGTGAAACCGCGGAGCGCGACTAGTTGATACATAAATGATGATTAATCAATGAATTTTTAGACATTGCAATGAATATATCTATAGTCAATAGCTATTTATTCAATAGGATACATTGTGATCACTTTAAAACGTCAAACTTAAAACTAGCTACGCAAAGAACAGGCAAGAAACGCCCGGCAGGTAATTTTTTTGGCGCGATCATATTGTCAATTTTATACTTATTACTAATTGATTGAATTGGAGCAATATATATACATTTATAACTCAACACAGCGTGATATAGGCACATCAGCCTTAAGCTATGCGCCTATGATTGTTTATTTTTTTGTTTCATATTATCTGTTCTGTTTTTTCAACTCATAAGAAGGCAAGTATTGTGCACGGAAAGTAGGAAAACGAAAATTAAAAAAACGGTTAATTTTCTGTTGAATCATTTATGGTAATATTTTTCAGCATTTTAGTTTCGATTGAAGGCAAAATAAGTTTGTTAAATATGTATTATTAAATTGATTTTTTAGAAGCTCATTAAATGAGGGCCGATGTGGCGTAATGGGCAAATAGCCGATTGCGTAGCGTGGCGTCGCGGGTTTGGTTCCCGAAATGGGTCGAATTTTTGTGCATTGAAAAAGTAAATGCAAGGATTGGATTTGAGGGTTTGAACATAAGATTATGCCTATTGATTTTTGAACTAAATAAACAAGTTACTCGTTCTACATTAAGGAATTCACCTTACGTGTTTTATTTCTACCAATTTTAAAAACATATTTTTATTTACTTGTTAATGTACCTAATTGTAGGAAAAAAGTTAGGCCAGAAGAGGTATTTTTACAAAAGATGCTACGTAGCGTAGAACTTTCTAAGCGTAACATTTTCCATCGTCATGAAACTGAATTTTCTATCGCAAATACTACAATGTAAAAAGTAGATTCTACGTATATAAGCTAATAACTAAGAAATATACATTTCTTAATATTGGTTACTGTGTCAAAAGTGGCTTATATGTCTTATTTGAAATGTCTTATTTGAGGAACAGATCGTAGTTCATGTTGCTACTTTAACTTTCAAGGGAAATCATTACAGAAGTGTACGTAAGATAACACATTCATAATATTATATACTCGTACTTTGGAAAATGTAGCAGGAGATCGATGTAGACGCGATCTACGTCGCACTGCAAAAGCTCGGTGGATCTAAACAAAATGCGCAAAAACAAGATGTCCTCCGCGCCGAGGCAGGCGCAGCTATCGGCTGGGACGATCTGCCGAGCAGCCACGCACTTACCAGCAGGAGGCGCCGGGAGCGCGGCCACGACGCCACCCCGCGGGGATGCAGCCCCGCCCCGCGCCGCCGCGCGTCGTCCCGCGCCGCCAATACTAAACCTCTTACAAAACAGATCGATCGATATGCTCCCAAATGTTCACTCGTTTCGACGACACGACCGATTTTCAGCTGATTCGTGACCGTCGCAGCGTCATCTCCGACACCTTCAGAACAACACACAATCCTTCATCTTATGCAATTTACAAGTACAAGTTAACTGGCGAGCGCAAGGGCGAGCGTTGAACACACTCGTACATCGGAGTGGATGCCGGCGTCGTCCTTGAAATATTCAAGTGCAAGGCTCTGGGCGCGTGGCGGCGCGTGCACGTGCGGTGGCGCGGAGGCTGCGCGCGACGCATCGATCGGGCGGGGCCCGCGCCCCGGCCGCGGTTGCATAACGCGCTGGTCGTGCCGGCGGCGGCGGAGCCCGCGCTATCGACGCGCCCGGGGCGCATGCGCGACGTCGTACCTTCGCACCCGTAGCCCTGCCCGATGAGGCCCCACAGCAGGTCCGAGCAGTGGTGGCAGTACGTGGGCTTGTGGAAGGTCTTCTTCGCGAAGGAGTGGGTGCGATGGGGCGCGGGCGCGGCCTGCGCCATGGCGGGCGCGCGGGCCGGGCCGGGCTGGCGCGCTACTCATGCCGCGGCGCCCAGGGGCGCGCCGCGCTCTCCGAGCGGCTGTCGCGGCCCACCATCGCGGCGCGTCTGCCGCCCGCGCCCACCCCGCGCCGCGCGCGCGCCCGCGCCCCCCACCGCCCGCCCGCGCCGCCCAGCCGCCGCGCGCACCGGACGACACAACCTCGCGGAAGAAACGGCTACGACACTATCGCTATCGATTTTACCTTTATCTCCGAAAGAAATGAACTTTACTCTGTTGAATGCACTGAAACAGTGGGCATTTTGGTCGTTGCCTACGGGCGTGGAACAGGGATATCTGAATTGTGGGATTGCGATGAAAATTGATCCCTCGCCTTATGTTAAGTTATTCCTATCTTCGAATAAAGTTTTGGAAACATCGATGACTGTATAATGTACTTCCGAGACATTTTTTCACCAACTTTTTGGAAATTCTAAGAATGTAGAGCTGTTGACAAAGATTTTGGATTTCTTGTGTTTTCGGCACCATGTTGGTTGGTACCTATGAGAGCAGCAGGCAAACCATGAATTTCATAAATTCAAATAAATAATATTAAAAATAAAATATTATTGAAAAATATTATATCAGTACGTTGCGACAAGCATAGGTCGGGTGCGCGTGCGTGGAGCCGCCTCCAATGGAAAAGCTCTTGTTTACAATATCGGAGAGGCGCAGCATCCGCGCGCCGCCCGAGCGACGCCGCGCCGCCGCCCCTCCCCGCCCTGACAAACATGTCCTACTATCTTCCTAATTCCACTCCATTTTTGAGTAAAGATCGTAATATCTGCCTTAACATACCGGAAATGCCTTACAGATGTAACTACTGAAAGTTTACTAGGTACTGTCTGAAATGTATCGTGAAGGTTGAATCGTTTACCTGTTTTTCCGTTCCTTTACACAAAATAACCTAGATTCGCTCCTCTACTGTTGCAATGCGATCGATGTTAACGAACACCGACTAGATAATTGGGTACTCTTATAATAATTTGTTTTAGACTAGCGGCTCCTCGCATTTTCGCCTGCGTGGGTTTCAGGGATAACAACTTTTCCAGCGAAAAAAAACGACTGCAAAGGTTTTCTCATGGATGCCATTATCAGAACTAGACTAGACAAAAGTTCTGAGGTAACAAAATATATTAAAAAATTGTTGAATTGAGAACCTCCTTTTTTGAAGTCGGTTTAAAAGAAGCCTACTATGTCTTCTAAATCCAATGTACAATTTATATCTGTATCAAATTTCGACCATACATTATCAAACAATCCTTTTTTTTCCTTTTTTATCCTTATCCTTACTAATATTCCAAATGTGAAAGTAACTCGACTCTGTTTACCTTTTCATGCTTATAACTCTGAAACTCTGAACCGATCTTGATGATTTTTAGTATGGAGATAGTGTGAACAATGTGCAAGGACATAAGATACATTTTATTGCGATAAAACTGTAGTCTACGCGGGAGAAACCGCAGGGAACAACTTATTTTAATCGTAACCAATCACATAAAAGGTAAACGGTTTCTAAGGTTGATGATACCATAGAAACTACGCGGACCTTTGATCTACAACACCGAGATACGGAACAAACAAGTATTTTTTTCAATGCACAATTTTACAACTCTCCCATACCGCGAATTGAACCCGCGACCTCGCACTATGCAGTCGGCTCTTCGCCCATTTCGCCACATCGTTAGTCTATAGAACACAGATGGTGTTAATTCCCCAAAGATTTTTAAAACTAACTCTACATAATAGGCATTGTTGTTCAAACTGTTTCTATCCGAAAAGAAAGTAGCGCCTCAAAGCTGCTCGTACAAATTGAAATTAATGAAAGAAAGACGAAAGAAATTCATGAGCCTTAATTTTCATTGATATAACTCCTGTATGCGTAACCGTAAGCTGAAGTACCTTGGTCACACTATGAGGAACGAAAAGTACCAGCTGCTCCAGCTTATCATGCAGGGTAAAATCCAAGGAAGGAGAAAACCTAGAAGAAGACGTAACTACCTCATGGCTAAAAAATCTCCAGACTTGGTTCAAAATGAGCACAAGATCCCTGTTCCGAGTAGCAGCATCCAAAATTAGGACAGTCATAATAATAGCCGACCTCCGGTAGGAGATGGCACTACAAGAAGAAGAAGAACTCCTGTATTGGAGTTATTCAGGGTCGGTAACGGTCCTTTAACTTCCACACAAATCTGCGAATGCGCATCGCATCGCAAATATCTGCCCGCATGAATGCACCACAAGAACTTCTGATGTGATTCGCATCGCACCGCATCGCATCGCAGTTTTGTGTGGGAGCACTAACGACAGAAGACATTATTAGCCATATTGATGTAACTTCCCGCATCAGAGTTCTTCAGGGTTAGCAACGCTCTTAGGTATTCTGCAATGACGCTCAAGTGTTGAATGCTGATTAATACTTGAGTGACTTGATATTAAGTCTTCTTCTTCTTCCCCTGGTCCCATCTATTTGGGGTCGGCGCAGCATGTATTCTTCTTCCACTCTCCCCTATCAGCCGTCATCGCTTCATTCACTCCTCTTTCATTCATATCAACCCTCACACAATCCATCCATCTTTTCTTTGGTCTTCCTCTTCCCTTCAATACATCAACATTCATATTCATCACTTTTTTTGTAATATTACTATCATCCCTCCTCGTAACATGTCCATACCAAGCCAAACGATTCCCTTTCAACTTATCTGTCACTGGTGCTACTTTCATACTTCCTCTAATATACTCGTTCCTTATTTAATCCATTCTCGTCACTCCACACATCCACCTCAACATTCTCATCTCCTCATACTCATCATCTTCTCGGAAATGTGAATGACTTGGTAAAACGAATGACTTAAGTGACATATTTGTATGAAATGAGAGACTTAACTCCAAATTCTTAATGAATTTGGAGTAGGTAGTAACAATAGAGCAAATTGGTGACAAGGTGTGTCAGCTGAGAAAATTCTCCGGATATTACTGTCCGAGGAAAAACCAGAATGATGTACTTAAAAAAAATATATGAGAGACTTAAATCTGCGTCTCAAATAGCGAAATCTCAAATAGCGATTATCGGTTGAGCGTCATTCTAGGATACCTACAAGCCTTAGGCTCGTATTCTAGAACTAGCTGTTCCCCGCGGTTTCACCGCGTGGGCTACAACTTTATGCATGCAAAGTCTCAGCCCGGTTTAAAATTGACTAAGTTTCATACAAACTTTCATCCCCTATTTTATCCCATTGGGGGTAGAATTAATCAAAATCCTTTCTTAGCGGATGCCTACGTCATAACATCTACCTGCATGCCAAATTTCAGCCCGATCCGTCCAGTGGTTTGGGCTGTGCGTTGATAGATCACTATGTCAGTCACCTTTGAGTTATATAATACTAGCTGTTACCCGCGGTTTCACCCGCGTGGGCTACAGTTTATCGCGATAAAAAGTATCCTATGTCCTTCCCCAGGGCTCAAACTATCCCTATACCAAATTTCATTTTTTTTTTCATTTAAATCGGTTCAGTAGTTTAGGCGCAAAAGCGTTTATATTCCGTATACTCCAAAATTATTCCCGCAGTTCGGTGCCGCGTTATCTGCTATATCCATTATCCTATTTTAATTCTAAGTTTATTTTTTTCGGACCGCGCGTTTTACCGCGCAGCTAAAGGTCTTCCTGGTCCGCGACCGCACTTTACCTATGTCATAGACTCTCTCCCGCGACTCCCGCCTTCGGTGGGTTCCCGCCCCCCTCACCTCACTGCGTTTCCTGCTGCGCTGCGGTACGGCGCGCGGCGAGTTTATCTTTCGATTAGTTGGACATTTTTTAATTTCGTAATATCTTTCGAACAGAATGTCCGATTTGAACAATTCAATAAGTAATCTACAGCTATTGGAACAATCTAGAATACGAAATGATTTATTTTGATAAGGATTAATATAAAAGTATGGAAAACACGGTCCGATTTTAGTCGGCCTTTGTATCAACTTTTAAAATGTAAAAAAGTAGTTATAGTATGTTATCCTATAGAGATAAACATATGCCATCGCAGATTTTTTTGTAGACCTGTATAAGATACACAATTCCACAGTACATCATTTTGTTATATCTCAAAGGGTTTAGGCAGCGTTTTCGTTGAAAGCTCCCAGACGGCTTATTTTTTTCCGACCTCTCCAACAAATATCGTTATATTTTAGCCAATGTAAACAAAACCTTAACAAATTATATCCTAAAACTTTCCTCGAGAATATAATATTTAGATGACGCTCAAGTGTTGATCAATGCTTGAATAGTGATTAAGTGACATATTTGTATGAACTGACAGCGTCAAATCTAGTACTGATTATCGCTTGAAAAGCGTCATTATAGAATACGGGCCCTAGTGTTGCAAATGTTTTATTGTTGTTCTAGTTGTTATTTATCTTGTTCCGTTTTTGAAGTGACAATAGATCAGTTGTAGCGACGTTGACTTGCGATCCGTAGGTCGTGGGTTTATATCCTACAATGAGCTGAAGCTTTCGGTGAAGGAAAACATCGTAATGAAACTATAGCATTGGTTAGGGTATGATGGGACTGGCTAGCCTAATTGGAAAAAAGTCCCTAAATTAAATTTAGAAATAAAAAATTAAAAAATAACCATAGCTGGGTGTGGTAAGGAATATTCTAGTGCTCGCTTGGCTAACTACCACCTTGTGGTTAAGAATATGTCGCCAAGCATCTATCGGTGTGTTCTGTTCTGACAACCTCATGCACTTGAGAGCCAGTTCCCAATACAGGTGTAGCGTGACGCCATGTTCGACCACATCGTCATTTATCATCAGGAGACTTGTAGTCAAACGCTACTCTGTCTATAGTGACGGTTTAGGTACTATCAGGCGGGCCGCCTGCTCTTTCGCCATTCTTAATTACATAAAAAAGAAACAATAACTGGCCGAACAAAAAAAAACTAGATATACTCTAAGCAGGTAGGTTTTGAAACCGCCGAAGAAATACCACAGCGCTGAGCCCCTAATGTTCAAAGTTAAGCGTATTTGAAGTTCTGCCGGCGTGAATGAGCGTGCCGCCGAGCAGGCAGCAGAGCAGGGGTGCCGGCAGCCTCCGCTATATTTAGCTGGGAGCAGTGTTGCCAATGCTACGGCAATTACCGTGTTAAACGACTTTCAGGTCAAAAATAATCACAAAATACACGGCCTCGGCCGCAATCCTGTGGCCGGAGCAGATTCTACGGATTTCCGCAAGATAATCAATTAATTTATCGGTTTGTATGCTCAATGTACCTAAAATTGATTGAATAAGAACGAAGAAAGAAGACTTGTACCGGGGATAACTATGTAGTTTAAATAAAATTTAAAGCTTTTATGAATTGTTATTTTTTTTCTTCAAACAAATAGAAAAAATTTGCAAACATTAGCCAAATGGCGCAGTTTTAGGGTTTTTACTTTTTTTTTAAAGTGACGTGGCTCTTCGTTGGTCTCTTGCTATACAAACTCGGCTTTTTTACCTAATGTACGACGGCTGGCTCAAAATGTTCATTGGCAACACTGTGGGAGCGGGCCAGCGCGCCGAGCGCCCAGCCGGGCGGGCAGCCGTGCAGATTTTCTGCCCGATTAGGCGGCGCCCAGCGTGTTACATACACCCTCGGTAAGCCCACGCGGAAACTGTTATAGTATGTGGATCTGGCGTTTTTAGAGCATGAGATTTTGAAGTACCTATCCACCTACTTACTTTTTTTTTGTTATGGCGTCACACGATAAGTGTATTTGCCAGTGTCAAGTATATTACAATATATTTCTAACTCAAAGAGTAGAATCAAGTATTAAATGATGATGATGATGATGATGAGATGATGGGAGCTAGCAGTAAGCCGGGACAAAGAGGATAGTGTTAGTAAAGTGCCACTACTTTACTTAAACTGTACCTACACGGACTTTTTTGGAGCAACTAGAAAAGTCACTTTCACAACTTTATTTCAATTTCCCACACTCGTACACGTTAACGAACACATAATGGTTTATAACCCACCAATATTACGCATTATCACTCGAAGAAACAGACCTGTCGTTCGTAGGTTCGAATCTTGCAATGAGCTCGTAAATTTAATAAAATAAAACAGCAAATCTTGTTTGAGTCTGTGATATACTTTGATATAACAACATGAATAGGCGCTTTAACTTCATACGTTGTAAATAAATCTACATGAACCTCTACCTGTAAAATATAGAATAGAAAACTCTTTTTGTACGCCTAAGTGGTGCTCTCAACATCCTTGGCCTTAAGGCACCTAAGGCCCTGAGTGTTACTGTACTTAAGTAGTGTACGTACTCCTTCTATTTGCTACCAAAAAGTTGTGATTATTATCAAAATCTGACAAAAGCTATCACCGATTTTTCTGATCACAATATACCTACTATTGCCTAAGTATTGCAAAATAATAATTATTACATGCGAATTCGCGTAGCTACCTACCTAACCATCTATATGATAATTAATAATTACGCAGCAACCTTACATAAATGGTAGCACGCAATGACTCATACGAACGTTATGCATAATTCATTCATAATGGGTAGTATCTACCTGACCTAAACCAAATATGATGTGATGACAAACACATTTACCTATTTTCAAAATACTAAAACAAGCAATTCAAAGTTAGAAAGTCCTAAAGGCCCATAGAGTAGAGTAGAAAATAGTATTGCTCGGTGAGGTAGTCATTTTTTTACTATACATTTTGTTAATTTCGACTTACGTAAATGAGTGTTCTCTCAGAATAATAAAACCGTAATCTTAGAGAATGATAGTAGTCATCTTATTAGTACATAATAATAATTATTAAAGATAAGGCAACCTTAGATAGCATTTTATCAAAACATCCAAGCGTAGCGATTAATTCATTATTGCCGAGTCTAGTTTGGTATATACGTTGTGCTACGGTTACATTAAATAAATGATATCGTGAAATCGCGTTGGAATTTTATGAAACGGCACCCAGTCACGAAACCTTACCTACTTGGTACTCCTGGGTATATTCTGCCGGAGCCAATACGTTTGTAAACGCATCGCATCGTGTCACTGGCCGCGCGCTGACTGAGCTGTCAAAATAAAATTAGAAAAAAATGACCGAAGAAATCCGGAAAAAAACTTTTTTGGGATTTGATTTTAGTACACAGAGAGTGAGTATTGTGCTATTATTTATTGTATTCATTTGTTTTACCTTAAATCTTCAATTAGCTGTACTGACTTTATTTAATTACCCATTCTCTTGATCTTATTTCGTTCACTTTGTTATTTGGGACGATACGGCGAATAATTGTTTTAAAAATGTCATTTCTGAGTGTTGTAGTGAAATTAGTGTGGTATTTCTTGCCTAGAGAATGATATTTAATAAGTTTTAAAGTTTACTTGTGTTTCAAATAAGACAAACGTGCAGTGCAGTGGTAAAAGTTCATTGAAGTGATTTGGAGAGTCAAGGTCTTGGTCAACGTTTTGGTTCAGTGATTTTATTCAAACTTGACAATGGCATGGCAGTGAAATTCGCCGCGAACTTATCATTTATTGTGTTTTCAACTAGAATACATAGTAAGAATAGAGTTAAGTGCTTTTAACAATTTTAAATGTCTACACTTCTGTATTATTATGTACAGTAACAAAAAAGTTTAAAAATAAATTAATTTTAAAATGTAGGTGATGTGGCTACTGATGTTGAAGCAAACAAAAATAAATCTTGTAAAGTTGTGATATTGGTTTTAACCAATTTTTTAAATGTTTGTTGACATTATATTTTATTCCGGTACCTATTTCTAATATTTAGAAATCACATTAACAGCTTGCTCCATTTCAATTAATTAGTCATGAGAATAAAATTGTAAATGAAATTGGATCCCAAAAATGAACTGCCGGACGTTTTCTTGTTTGTTTACATGTTGACTACTAAACAAATATAATATTTTGATTTGATTATAAAATACTCCATCTTCTCTACTAAATCCCCTAAAACTAATGAAGGGTCCACTGCAATAATGATGTAATACCAACTTAACGAGTAACACCATTCGGTCACATAACATTATATTTAGTAATCTTGTTAGCAAACTTAGCAATATCGCTTGCAGTCTCGTGATAAATATGTTTTAAATATTTTGGCTACACGGCTAGAACGCTCAACGTCACAGGTGTTCACGACAATAATAACATATTATAATCTTCGGGTCCGAGTTTTTTTACACCGTTTATAAATTTAAAACCCAATTATCTCAAAACTAAAGTTAAAGGACATTCATCATTATTGCAGTGGACCCTTCAAATACAAGTTCCAATAAAAATAACCATTATTTTGTGTAACTTTTTACAATTATTCTTATTTCAGTTAAAAGCGCTTGTGATTGGTGAAGATTATGAAGTCCTACATGAAGCAGATGTTGAATTTGATGTGGACCTTCCAGAGTTTAGGTACCTACTTTTTATAGGTAAACTTAGATATTTAGTACCTATGAAACGGGAACCTATTACTAAGACTCCGCTGTCCGCTCGTCTGTCACCTGGCTGTATCTCACGAACCGTGATAGTTGGACAGTTGAAATTTTTACAGATGATGTATTTCTGTTGCCGTTATAACAAAAGATACTAAAAAACAGAATAGAATGAATATTTAAAGGGGCTCCGATACAACAAACGTGATTATTTTGCCGTTTTTATAGATAATGGTATGGAACCCTTCGTGCGCGAGTCCGATCCGGCCTTGGCCGGTTTTGTAATAGTCTAGAGTGAATAGATATTTTCTAAGCAAGCATGCTTCATCATCAACCTCGTCATCACTTACCATTGGGTAAGACTGGGGTCAAATGCTTGCCTAACTATCAATAGATATAACAAGCAAAAATTTAAATTGAAACCCCTGACATCTTGGACCGATTTTCATCAAACATAGCTGAAAACATAACTCACCTTTCAAACAAAAAAACTAAATTGAAATCGCTTTATCCGTTCCAGACAGACACGTCAAACTTATAAAACCCCTCTTTTTGGGTCGGGTGTTAAAAATGAATCTCTATTTTTCTTGGTCATCGCATCACGCGTGAAAGGATAGAACAATGTGGTCAGGTGACTTGTGGTCAAACGCTACCTAGTAAAAGTAAAAAAAAAAAAAATGTTGCTATTTCTTTTTTTGTTGTGTTAGTTGAAGTCCAAGGAAAGTTCTTAATTAAACTGTTACTAATATTAAAAAGCTTTGTTTTAGAACGGCGGGCGGTGTGGTGCGGGGCGAGGGGCGGGGCGAATACCTAGCGCCGCCGCTGCTGTGGGTGAAGGCGGTTGATATGGTGCTAGACCGGCTCATGGTCGCCGGGGTGGACTTCGAGACTGTCGAGGCACTATCTGGTGCTGCACAGGTAGAAACTAGTTTATTTACTACTGACACAGTGTATAAAGAACAGTAGGTTAGCTAAGGCCGCTCGACGAGTTAATTGCCTACTCTTGCGTTGACGCATAGGCGGCGCGTTCTGTACTGAGTGCACCTGCCCTCCAAAAACGCGAAGATATGTCTATTTTCCAGCAACATGGCTCAGTGTGGTGGTCCAAAGACAGCGAGGCCAAGCTCGGGAACCTGTCTGCAGCCGACTTCCTCCACAGCCAGTTGTCTTCTGTGTTTCTGTGCGACTCCCCTGTTTGGATGGACTCCAGTACCAGCGCCGACTGCAGGGCGCTCGAGGAGGCCGTGGGAGGCGCTGAGGTGAGGTACCTACTCTATTTATATAGTTACTATTTGCGCCCCGCAGTTTCCCGCAGGAACCTTTTTCCGGGATAAAAGTTTCCTATGTGTTAATCTCCCTCTTCCCTCATCCCTCTAATATGGTCGAGGAGAGCGATGGCTGGCACATGCGTCAACTCGTGAACGGGTGCTGCTTGTGGGGTCTGGTCTGCTTTGGTTGTGATCCCAACTTGCTCCAATTCAATCAATTAGTAATATGTATTATTTTCATTCAAAAATTTATTTGAGTGGAGCTGCCAGAACAGCTTCGACGCCGTTTAGCCCATTCCCATGCTAGGTAACCTTAACATATCATCCTATCTCCTAATAACAGATTGCTAACCAAAATTCATTTTCCAACAGGAGCTAGCCAAAATCACCGGTTCCCGCGCCTACGAGCGGTTCACCGGACCCCAGATCCGCAAAATGTACCGCACCAAGCCGCGGGTGTACCAAGCGGCGTCCAGGATATCGCTCGTCTCTTCCTTTGCGTGCTCCCTGTTCCTGGGCAAGATAGCCCCCATAGACCTCTCGGACGGGTCCGGCATGAACCTGCTGGATATAAGGACTATGAAGTGGGATGAGAAAGCCTTGAAGGTAAGTTTTAAGCGAAGGAAAACGCCCTTATTAAACTATAGCTTGGTGGTAGGGTATCTTCAAGTGCTCGCCTGGCTTGCTACCATCCTCAAGTTAAGAATCTGTCGCCAAGCACCTATCGGTGTGTTTCAGCAGTCGCACCTGAGAGCCAGTTCATCAGTGCGATTTTAAGTCACACGGAAACTCTTCCGGCCACGGATTCGGAAAAATTTCCTTCAGATTTTTTAAGACACGATTCATTAATCTGAATTTGGAAACTGATATTTAATTTGACAAACCAGCTGCTCAATCACGGAAAAGTTTCCGCCACCTATTTGCTCTCGGAAAACGTTTCAGTGAAGCAAAAGTGATGTCGAATCCGACACGGAAACTTTCCGAGTGAATTAGAATCGCACTAGAGGTGTAGTGTGGCGCCATCTTCGACCACACCGTCTCATAACATCAGTTCTAGCACAGGTTTCGATATAAAAACTATAAAGTTTTCAATCCTTCCAAATATTTTTTTCAGCGCGCCTCACCGAAACATGTAGGTTCTAAAATCGGTAATACGGGTCATTTTAGATCGTTTTATTCGTATTCTAACAAAGTTATCGAGTTACTTTTTGAATGTAGGCAGTACAAGTTGCCACTTTGACAAGTTGGCAGTAGTAAACTTTGACGTTTGCGAAAACTTTAGTTTTCAACTTTAGTTTTGTTTGTTTTGTGGTCAAACGCTACCCTGTAAATAGTAAAAAAGAAGCAAAACTGCTGAGCTATCATCGCAACATCGTTTGCATTCGATCTATCTCTTTGTGTGTTCATGTGTAGGAAGGTTTCTTGTTACATAAACTAGTGTTGTCCCCCAGGCGTGCGGCGACGAGTCGCTGTCCAGCAAGCTGGGCGAGCCGGTGCCGACGGCGACGGCGCTGGGCGCGGTGTCCCCGTACTACGTGCAGCGGTACGGGTTCCGCGCGGACTGTCGCGTCGTCGCATTCACTGGGGATAACTGCTCAGCGCTCGCTGGTAAGATTAATTTTTTGAAAACCAACATTTTTTTACAATAACAGAAAATATACAGTAAAATAACAATGAAAAACCAATTATAGGTATTAAGCATTGCTGTTCAACGCGGCAATGCGGCTATCATTTTAGGAACGTTGCCAAATGGTAGTGGTTTATTAGATTAAGTAGTTTGTTTAGTTTGATAGGTAGTTTTATTTTACTTTTTAAGGTTAACTATAAGTGTTTTTATTTTGTTATTTATATCCTACTTTTCTTTTTTTTACTACTTACAGAGTAGCGTTTGACCACAAGTCACCTGATGATAAGTGACGATGTGGTCGAAGGTGGCGCCACGCTACACCTGGACTGGGAACTGGTGAGGCTGCCGGAACACACCGATAGGTGCTTGGCGACAGATTATTAACATGAGGGTACCTACTCAGCAACTCAGCATGCTGGTAAATCTGCAACTGCAACTGCCTCAATAAAAGTCACGTTAATAAATAATTTTGTAATATAATAATTAATACAATTTCTTTACCAAGAAATATCACACAAAGAAACGTCTAGTACTCGCCTGGCTAGCTACCACCCTCTTGTTAAGAATCTGTCGCTAAGCACCTATCGGTGTGTTCCGGCAGCTTCACTTGAGAGCCAGTTCCCAGTCCAGGTGTAGCGTGGAGCCATCCTCGACCACATCGTCACTTAACATCAGATGACTTGTGGTCAAACGCTACTCTGTAAGTAGTAATAAAAAAATAAAAAATGTCGACGTAATGTATGTATGTTTGTATGGCATGATAACAGCTGTCATCACCAACATGCTTACATAACTATATGTTATTCAAGCAAGTATTATCTCGGCAGATAGCACGCGGCCGCGGCCGTGTTATCATTAAATTGTATTTTAATACCGTTTAATGCTTATCCCACTTGAGTTTGAATAACAAACAATCTTTGATGATATTTATACACTAGTTGTGCCCCGCGGTTTCACCCACGTCTTCCCGCAGGAATATTTTTCCGTGATAAAAGTAGCCTATGTGTTTATCCAGGTTATAAGCTATCTTCATTCCAAATTTCATTCAGATCCGTTCAGTAGTTTTTGCGTGAAAGAGTAACACACATCCATCCATGCATCCATACTCACAAACTTTCACGTTTATTATATGTATTAGTAGGATTTAGTTATAGGCGAGCTATTTTAACCGGAAGAAGATGTTCTGTAGGTAGGCCCCCCACTAGAGGAACCGACGACATTGTAAGAGTCGCAGGAAGCTGATGGATGCAAATGGCTAATAGCCGTTTATGGTGGTGTTCAAGCGGGGAGCCCTATGTTCTGCACTGATCTTCTTCCGGCAATAGAATATCCAAAATGTCACTATAATATGTCCATATAGGTTTGCCAAAGTTACATGCTTTAATGGTAATTTCCCACGCAGATAACGTAACGCGCCCGCGTTACGTGCTCAGATGGTCATAGCGAATAAGGACCCTGGTGGAAAAAATCACCAATAGAATCACTTTGTTTGTCTCTAGGTTACAAAAATGAAGCAATGCCCATTGGTTAAATTGTCCCAGCTTGCTATAATGTCTTGTTGCAATTATTTGCAGGGCTCCGTCTCCGCACAGGCTGGGTGGGGCTCAGCCTCGGGACCAGCGACACCTTGCTCCTAGGGCTCCCCGCCCCCGCTGCTCCCCCCGCGGGGCACGTGCTGGTGGGCCCCACCCCCGCGGCGCCCTACATGGCGCTCCTGTGCTTTGCTAACGGCTCCCTCACCAGGCAGAACCATAGGGACAGGCTCGCGGGGCCCAGCTGGGAGGCGTTTAATGAGCTCTTGAGAGACACGGTGCGGGGGAATATGGGATTTATGGGTAAGGTTGTTACTTACTGAATAGAGAAATAAGAGTAATGTAATGTAAATCTTAATCACCTTTATCTCTAACACGCAACAGACTTGTTATACCTATCTGTTTTATGGAATAAGAGTTTTGTAAATTATGTTAGAGAAACACTTCGATTTGATTGAGAAAAAGGGGCAAAGTGATTGGAAACAAAAATTGTTTCAATTCTTCTCTTTAATTAATTATTTTTATATAATCAACTATATAAACTCTTGCGCACACAACGGGCCTCACCCGAAAACATCATGCATCTCTGTCTTATATTAGGCGCGGCGCCCACTTTCTGGGGGGTCTTACGGGGGCTTCGGGTGCCTTATAGCGGCTTCGGACGCCTGAGGGCTGCTTCGGGCGGCTTCTCCCGCCTGAGCACTGCCTCGGCAGTCGGAAGCATACCTAAGGACGCCGAGGCTGGTTTCGGGTAGCCCTGGTCCTTTCAAGCACCGCTGCAAGAGCTCGCGTCAATAGTAGTCGTAGTCAATAGTCAATAGTACTTTATTCAATAGGATACATTGTGATCACTTTAAAACGTCAAACTTAAATCTAGCTACGCCCGTTCCAACATCCTTACGCCGGCAAAAGAGCAGGCAAGAAACGCCCGGCATTTTTTTGGCGCGATCACATTGTCAATTTTATTCTTATTACTAATTGATTGAATTGGAGCAAGTTCACCACAATCCCAAGCTTTTTTGTCCTAATATAAATAGTATAGTAATATCCGATATTTTATAATAAGCTTTACTTCTAGAATTTCTCTTAGTTGGTTGTGCACATTGGGATATGGGAACATGAATATTAACGGGTTACGGGATCACAACCAAAGCAGACCAGACCCCACACTCTGGAAGGGGCTTTACGGCGCGGCCCGCCTTTCGCGCGAGCCTAGTTTTAGTAGTTTATTCTGCATGGTCCTCGCAGGCGTGTACTACGACACGGCGGAGATCGTGCCGCGCGCGGCGGCGGCGCGGCGGCTGCAGGGCGGCGGCGGGCGCGCGGCCGCCCGCCCCGCGCCGCAGCAGGAGGCGCGCGCCTTGCTCGAGGGGCAGGCGCTCGCGCGCCGGGCGCACGCGCAGGACATGGGCTTCACTATAGGTATAACTAGAGGCGGGCGCTTAAACGAAAAGCGGTTTAAAAAAGCGCATAAGCGGGCTTATTAAAATAAGCCGACTCCGTTTAAACGTAGACGGCTTTTTTCCAAATTCCAACCAAATGCAAACCTTATTTCAATACAGATACAACTCAAAATCATCGCTCTTCAAAATAAGCGCATAAGTGTCCGTTTAAACGTAGACGGCTTTTTTCCAAAGTCCAACCAAATACAAACCTTATTTCAATACAGATACAACTCAAAATCGTCGTCGGTTTAATAAAATAAGCAAAAGCGTTTAAACGTATTGTCAATTTTAAGCCGTTTATCACATCTTTAGGTATAACTAGTGGCACGAAACTCTAGCGCTCGACGTCATTGCGCAGAAGTCAAAATCAGGTATCACAGGGGGCTAGAGGGACGAAGGGTGCGCGTGCGTAGCGCCGGTTGGCTAGCCGTCGTGTTCCGTCCCCCGATACTACGACCCGCGGACTACTGACTCTACAGTCGTCTTCTAAACGGAATTGATATTGCCGTTCATTTTTGTTTTTTTTTGTGTGTTAATATTGAGTTCGTTTGTTATTGGTGTTTTTGATAAATTGTATAAATAAAAATTGTCAAATTCGTTTTTTTTTCTACCCCCTATAAACTAAATCAATCTTTCACATCAACTTTGTATAGAAATCGCTGTTTTGCCTTTATGTCAGAAGCACCATTGATTTGTACCATTGATTGTACAAATGACACAACTTTGTTTCTTTAGTACCTGTAAAAAAAGGAGGCAATTCCCTCGTAATGTTAACCTGGCTGGCGGACTATTTCATGTTTGTTACAGCTAATTTTTTAACTACGGACTGATCAGAATTTGATAATTTCATCACTGTTAGAAATCTACACTATCCATGAGAGCCATAAACTGTTGTTTTGGGCGTGATCACATTAACAAAATCCTTATTATATTTGAAGTACTTTCCCTTCACCAACCATCTATATTTTCCACCATGTAGATTTTCACCCTAAATTCTCCTTGCTTGTACCTAATTGTGACTTATTTACGTGACCAGACGAGTCGTCCCGGCTGATCGCGACGGGCGGCGCGGCGGTCAACAAGGAGCTCCTGCAGATATTCGCCGATGTGTTCAACACGCCGGTCTACGTGCTGGTGAGAGCTTGATCCCCTAGAGTTAGGTCAAGCAGGGATCCACCGTCGACACGGCGGACAACCCTAATGGGAAGTTTTCCGGCAGGAGAATAAACGAAGTTCTAAAACCTCGATAGATAGATGGCGCTGATGAGACACGTTTCTTCTTTAGCATTTTTATTGGAAAGAAAAGGAATAGTCTATACAAGGCACCACTGGAGCGTCATAGAATTTCTAAACGTCTCTGTAGGAATGCAATGTATTGCTCGTGATCGAGTCCGTAGTCCGACTCGCACTTGGCAGATTTTCGAGAGGCCGTGACCACAACCTTTTTAGAGGGCTGGATCCGCGCCTGAGTCTAGAGTGATCTATCTAAATGTATCTAAAATCCAACTTCATTTTTCGGTCGATGTGACCCTCCTCCCTCATGATACGTGGTGAGGTTATGTTCTTGAATTATCCACGCTTCTATATCTCAGGAGCAGCACGGTAACGCAGCTCTGCTGGGCGCGGCGATACGAGCAGCCGAAGTTTGGAGCTCGACAACTGGTGTTAAACTACGAGGTATTTAGATTACTGCGTCCAGCGGTTACACCCGTGCTCTTCACGTTTTCAGGAACCTTTTTTCCGGGATGAAACGTAGCCTATATGTGATCCAGGTTATAAGCTTACCCCATTTCAAATTTCACTGAAATCCGCTGAGTTGTTTAAACGTGGAGAAGTAACAAACATACACGCTCAATTTTTTGGGTGGAATCTTATTTACAATTTTATTCTTATCACTAGTTGATTGAATCGGAGCAAGTTCACTAAAATAACAAGCTGGGTGTCATCTAAATAGTCCAAATAGAAAGATTTCTCTTTATAAGTACTTGAAATGTATTTATCGACAAGTCTTGATTTCACTTGGAATTTTGTTGAAAAAACGTACACATTGACCTTTGAAGGCGTTGCTGACTTTATGGAGCCTAGTAGTAGACGATGATGATGATTAATGTACTGACTGTATTGTGTCCAGGTTCAGAGCCGACGGTGTCGCCAGTAGCGACGCCGTACCCCGACCACGACGAAATCTACACCCCGATGCTGGAGCGGTACAGGAAGCTCATCCAAGACTTGCCCAAGTTGGAGTAGTCGCACTGATAGGAGCTGCAGCACACTTCGGAAGCAGTTGCGGCACTTTGGCGTAGTTACCTATGCAGGTGTAGCGTGACACCTTCGGCCACTTCGTCACTTCACACCAGGTGACTTTTAGACAGACGCTACTCGTACCTACTAGTATTCTTGTAACGGTTACAAATTTTTAGGATCCCGTACCTTAAGAAGTAAAAAGAAACCTTTGATAGGATCTCTCCATTGTCTGTCAGTCAGTCAAGACATTTTAAGTTGAAATTAATATCAAATACTCAGCTTCACGGTCCCTTGGAACTGTAAAAAAATCAAGCAATCAAAAAACAACGCAATAAAAAAAGCGTCAATTTTAGCGGCATATTTTGACACTCGCAAATAACTTTAAATGTATCAAGTCAAGAAGCATCATCACAGCACATGTTAAGGGAAAAATCTGAACGGCATTAAATTGTAAAATCACATGATAAAATATTTTTACATACATGTTTTATACTGAACCCTCGGTGCGTGAGTCAGACTCACTAGTGTCTGATTTAAAAAGTAGGTACTCTATGCCAAGTGATACGCATCCTTAATTTAAGCTATTTATGTTTAGTATACGCTAATAAAGTCCATTCACAAGTTACTTAGAAGAAAAAGTCTTGTCGAAAAGGTTGCTTTTGCTCGATAATTTTTATATTCATGCCAAAATTACGTGCTTAATTTTTTAATCGCAAAATCAACAGCATTTAATGACGAAGCTTGTCAGTTTTCTAGAGCTTATTTGCATTTTCGTGTAGTTTTTAAACGAAGTTAAAATAAAATCCAAGTCGTTCCAAAGTAAGAATAGAACTATTTGCCGGCCAAGCGTTCGCTATCAACTTATATCATTTATGTAATTCATTGAATTATTTATTGTTCTTATCAAGTTACAGGAGATAAAAATATTTAGCATCTGATATCTCTGAGTGACGAGCGCAGTGCGTTGCCGCGCAAAATTTCAATAGTTCAACAGTAAGTGACACTAATGGGCATGCCGCATGCATGCTTGACTCAGCAAAGCTCGTCACACAGTTGCTTAAAAAAATGCTTGACAAAAATGTATGCCAAGATTTTTTTTGTACTTTTGACCTCTTTCTACGTTTTCGACTCAATACTATTGAGTCAAAAGTAAGTGCACTTGTCGTAAATTCATAATAACTACTTATCTAATAATGAATTACTGTAGGTACTTATTATGTGTATCTAGTATAAGTTAGGACACGAAAATATTTTTTCTAGAAAATTGTAGTATGTGTGCAATTGTATAGTATAAAATATACTAATTAATATTTTTGGTTATCTGTGGATACTAAACATTCGATTTCAAATAAAATTGAGACGTCTTTCGTAATTTAGAGCACTTAGCATTCCATGTATGACATTTAGTCAATTGTTAAAGTTTTTAGTAATTTTATTCATCGGAAGAATCTGAATGTTTGTGATCATAAGAGTAAGCTTGAGAAATACTCATTAATTAATATAATATATTTAAGTAAAGAGAGCTTTTTTGTAATCATTCACATATCTATATACTGGTGCTGCTAACGGAATCATGGTGCAATAATTTAAATAAAGAAACTTTTACAT
This sequence comes from Opisthograptis luteolata, assembly GCA_931315375.2. Taxonomy (NCBI): domain Eukaryota; kingdom Metazoa; phylum Arthropoda; class Insecta; order Lepidoptera; family Geometridae; genus Opisthograptis; species Opisthograptis luteolata. The sequence goes on from OV928042.1 coordinate 11,718,944, forward strand.
TCCTGATTTAGCTTTACCTACTTTATAGTAAGAAATACTATTTTTAATTATATGTGCTTTGTTAATTTTATACTGTTTTATTAAAATTTTTATTTATTATGTAGTTTTTTTCTTTACCTGCCTAACTTTTGTATGCAACAGTGTACATATTAAAATCTCATAATGGCGTGTAGATATACTTAGGAGACTTTGTTAGCAACAAAGATATTATTGTATACGTTGTTACTGCGCAATAATAGACGCCAATCAAACCCCGGAGAATCACATCGGTATGTGGACATACCGAAGGACGTAGAATCCATCTGGAGTACTCCATCTATATCTATAAGAATCAAAGTCCTGACTGACTGATATCAACGCACAGCCTAAACCGCTGGTCGTACAAACTTCAAATTTGTAGGGTATGTTTGTCTTGATGTACTAAAAAGGATTTTTCAACCCCAAAGGGGGTAAACATGGAAAACTAGCCCACGCGGGGAACAGCTAGTGAGTATAATCATCAAAAATAATGTTCGTATAATGCATATTCTTTATTTCCATACTCCAATTAGTACATTATTATTCTATACGCGTAAACATACACGTTACATACTATGTAGTAACACAAAAATTAACAAAGCCACGTTGACTAAACAATAGCTGATGCAGTTTACTTCTTGCGTCCACCGCGCTCCTTCACTTGCAGCTGGATGACGGCGCCGGGCGGCACGTTGTAGTACGCCAGGGTGTTGGTGTCTTTGAAGAACAAACCCTGCGGGAACACCACAGACACATTAGTTATTTATCATTGACTATGGGACTATAGGCCGCTACGGGGAAAACATCTGTGCATATGTGGTACTGTACACAGCAGCAGTGTTCGCACCATCACATAATATTACTAATGGCTTATGTACAATGTTACTGTTTTTTGTGCGTTTCTTTATTGTGTGCAGCTTTTCCCAAATAAAATCTTTCTCGCTTTCAATAAAAAAAAACCGCAAGAAATGTATATGCTAGCGTGGACAGTATTTTTAAAAATTCGAACCATCCAATGATATTCTATAGCGCTAATCTGCGGAAAATATTTTAAGGGTGTTTTCATGTTAGTGCGTCAACCTCATTTTTTTAATGGTCAAAAATAAGCATTTTCTTCGCTGTAGTGAGGTGAAAAGTTGTGTTTCGCTCGGCAGCAGTTATTCTACGTCTCGTACTTTTGAAATCCGCGCTACGCTCAGGATTCAATAGTAGGTACTCACGCCAAAAAGCTACTTTGCAGCCTTTCATAACAAATAACTATTTCATGTTTCAAAATCGCTAACCTAAAATGAAAACGTGAGGACGGAAACAATCAAGACTGGCGTAGATAAAAAGGGCAGGTATGTGTTGCATACCTCGTAGTGCAGCTTCTGCTTGGCGATGGGCATGTTGGTGTTCCGCTGCAGCATAGTCTTGAGGTCCGCGACGGTGGTGGTGAGCGGCACGGACAGCGCCAGCGGCCGCCCGTCCAGCCGCCACTCCGCACGCTCCGGCACCAGAGGCAGCGCCACCTGACACATCACATCACACCACGTAAATAACGACCAGTGCCAGAGTTTGCATGTTATTGTTTCTCTCGAGGAAGGAGTTCGGAAGAGAAAATACATGCAATAAACAATAGTGACGAGTTCTCAATTATTTTAAAAATGTCGCATATTTGAGTAAACACTTGTATTATTATACTAGCTGTTCCCCGCGGTTTCACCCGCGTGGGCTACAGTTTATCGCGATAAAAATGTCCTTTTTCAGGCTTTTGACTTTCAGACTATCTTTGTACCAAATTTCATTTGAATTGGTTCAGTAGTTTAGGCGTTTAGTGTAGCGTTCGACTAGAAGTCACCTAATTTAAGTGGGAATGTGTTCGAAGGTGCCACGCTACACCTAGATTCGGAACTGGCTCTTGAGGCTACCTGAGCACACAGATAGATGCTTGGCAACAGATTCTAACTTGAGGGTGGTATCTAGCACTTGAAAACGCTCTACCACCAAGTTATAGTTTAATCACGATGTTTTTACTGAAGGACTATATTATTATTTTTGCCAATTTTTATTTTATTAGGCTGATGATGATTTTATTTCATGCACTTGAACAGAGACCTAAAGCTGCTTTTTTTTAACAAGCTGTTATTAGCTTCACTCGTAACTAATTAACTAACAAACAATGTAATAAAATTTTGGAAGTCAACTTCAAATGTTTTACCTACATTACATCGCGACAACAAGTCACCTACCAAGTCACGGTGTCATCGAAGGTGGCTCCACACTACACCAGGATTGGTAAGGCAAAGATACAAATGAATGCAGTACCTGTATGGGCGCCGGTGCAGGATGGCGCGCCAGCCACGTGTGCTCGGGCTCCAGCGCGTCCTCCGTCCGCACCCTCTTGGCGGCGGGCCCGTCGTCTTCGGGCTCCGCGGCGGGAGGAGGCGCGGGGGCGGGCGCCACCGCGTACCCGAAGCTGGCCACCGCGGCCACCGGCGTGGACATGAGCGGCGCGCGCGGCGCCAGCGGCGGCAGCACCATCAGCGGCGGCAGCGGCTGCAGCAGCACCGGCGGCGGCGGCGCGGCGGGCGGCGGGGGCGGAGCCCGACCGGAGCCGCCACGCCCGCCGCCGGATGAGCCTACCGGCTTCGGACCGATCTTTTCTTTCTCCTCGTCCGGTAGGAGGCCTTTCACCTGTGATTATGAGATATTATATAAATTGGATATCGATTGTTTATTTTTAATAAAAGCGATTATATTATTATATAACGGGACGCATTAATCTTTGTCGTTTGGAGCAGTCCGAACCATAAAACTTGCACATGCAGGTAGGCCGCGCCATTGTTTCACGTTTTTTTGCTGGTTGCATTTGACCACAAGTCACCTGACGTTATGAGACGACGCGGTCGAAAGTGGCGTCACGCTACACCTGAATTAGAGACTGGCTCTCAAGTGAGGCTGCCGGAACACACCAATAGGTGCTTGGAGGCAGATTCTTAGCTTGAGGCTGGTAGCTAGTCAGAGGAGCACAAGAAAATACCCTACCACCAAGCTATAATTTCATCACAATGTTTTCCTTCACCGAAAGCTCAAGTTCATGTTAGGATTCGAACTTGCAATCTACGGATCGCAAACCGACGTCACTACCACTGAGACATTATCGCTTCAAAATACCTATCCATCCACGATTTGCTCTACGCCTACTAGAGATAGTACATTGATACAAGCTCCATAGAAGTAATCTCAAAAATCCATTGAAACTGTGGATAGGTTATTAATTTCCACCGTACCTTGTGTATCTGCTGTATCTGATCCTCGAGCGTGATGTGCGCGCGCGCCGCCCTGGTGGCCGCCTCCACGCTGGAGGTGTGTCCGTCCCACGTGACGCGCTCGTCGCGCCGCCGCTCCTCCTCGCCGATCTTCTTGCCGATTGCTGTCTCCTCGTCGCCCACGCCGAAGATGTCCGTACGGCGCTCCGCGAGCTGGGGAACGGAGGGAGGATTACAAAAGAGAAAGAGATTTTTTTGTCAGATTGAGTTGTTAACATACAAAGGGTATTTCAAAATCTCGTGTGGTATCCAAGACTTTCCTTTGGCAACAATTCAAGTCCACATAAAACGAATCTTCTTTAGCTTGACCGTTTTTAATTACAAAAAATGTTGTGTGGGGTTGCAGCTACTTTAAATGAGAAAAAAGCTTGGGCTAGTAGTAAACTTCCTCCAATTCAATTTTTTTTTAAACAAAAATAAAATTGTAACTGTGATTGCGCTTCAACTTAATCTTATCTGCCGAGCATTTCTTGTCTGTTCTTTTGGCGTTGTAACATGTGTAGCTAGATTTAACTTTGACGTTTTAAAGTGATCACATTATATCCTACTACATAAAAATTTTTTGACTGTAATGTTTGAGTCAATGCATAGAGTCGATAGCTTGTCTGTTCTACGAGCCAGCTGGCCAGTTGACTGCGTACCTGTTTGAGCGAGGCCTCGATGGCGGCGCCCGGCGCGAGCGCCTCGTCGCGGTCGCTGCGCTCTGCGGCGGCGCGGTCGCGCTGCTCCAGCCAGCGCGGGTCCAGCAGCCCGATGCGCACGTGGTCCGCCACCTTGTTGGCCGGGATCTTCTCTCCGGTGATGGGCGACACCAGCCACTCCTCGCCGTGCGCGGCGGGCGGCGGCCGCGCGCGCTTCGGGTCGTACTTCTTGACGACCACGCGGTCCGCGCGCGGCGGCATCGGCGCCTCCGCGGCGACCGGCGGCGCACGCGGTGCCTCGCCCTCCGAGTCCGAGGAGCTCTCCTCCTCCATGTCCTGCACGCGGTTGTCGTCCGGCCGCTGCGGCGCCTGCGTGCGGTCCTCCATGTCCGCGAGGTCGTCCTCCGACTCGGACTCGGACTCGGATTCCAGCTGCATTTCCGTGTCGTCGTCGTGGTCGCGCTGCGGCGCCAGCTCCTCGCCGCGCTCCTGGGCCAACACGCGCGCGCCCACCTCCAGCGGCGTGGTGGGCGGCGGAAAGTCGCCCGGCTCGCCCGCTGGATAGTCCACCGTCTCTACTACTACGAAGTCGTGCCAGTCGATGGAGGCGTAAGCCAGGCGCTCCTTCTCGACGCGGGCCTCGTCAGCTGCGCGGCGGCGCGCCTGATGCGCGTGCCACGCGGCCCGAGAACGCGCCTGTTCTGGCGTGCCACCCCGAGCCTCTGCACCAAGCCGCGCAGCCAGCTCTTTGGGCGGCAGCAGCACCTTCGTGTACTGCTCCAGCAGCCGCGTAAAGTACTGGAACAGCGAGTGCTGCGGACGCAGGAAGTCAAACTGGTGGTTTCTCTCCTCCTTCTTCATCAAATCAGTGAGGAACTGCCTGCCGTTCCTGGCGACGAACTGCGCGGTCAGCTTCACGATGTCGAGCTCGAGAGCGGAGATGGAGGGCGGGTCAGCGATGAACTCAAAGTCTGGCGGCGGGTCGCGCGGCGGCGGCGGGTCCAGCGGCGCCGCGGCCTTCAACAGCTCTTGCTGGCGAGCCGCAGTGGCGGGCGCCAGCGCGGTCCCCGCGCGCTGCAGGGCGCCCAGCATCGGCCCGGGAATCGACGGGTCAGGACCTAGTGACACATACAACCTTATTTCTTGTTCATCTGCTATAAATTGTAAATAAACAATGAACAAAAGTTTTGTAAAGTTAGGTAAAGTTTTGTTTGATGTAATATTGGCAATATTAGCTTGTAGCATGTAAGATGCACGTTATGGACTGTTGTTTATAAACTTACCTTTCCCCTCTCTGATCTCTTTGACTTTATGCTGATAGTATGCATGGTACGGATCCCCCGAGTTGAGAAAGTTGAACTTGGGGTTGCCGAGTTCATTCTGTCGAATACGGGCTTCAAACTCTGGTCCATTACGGGCAACGAAACTGGCGGTTTTGTCAACAATGTCTGAAGGGAGCGGTTAAAGAAATGTTATCAATATTCATCAATATTACACACATACAAACAATAGTATTGAGAAGAGGTTTATAGACTTTATAGATGTTTTACCTTGGGACAAATAAATCAAATCCGATTGATATTGATTTTGTGTTTCTTTCATTGAGTTGAACACCCAGAATCGTCTATTAATCCCAACAGAGATTCCTTCCCGAAGTAAAGATATAAATAATTAACTATGTAGTTAATAAAAAATAATATTCAAACTTGCTTCAGGAAACAGGAACGTCTTTTTTCGTATGAGCTTAGAATAACTATTGTATTGCACATAATATGTAATCATAACTCAACCATACTGCTGCTATGTAAAGGTTATGTTATGAATCTACAGCGACATCAGAATCCTTCATACATAACCAGCATAGTAACGCATTACAAACAGTTTTAACAAAAGGATACTCCTGACTTCAGGTGGAGGATAAATGATGCCGATGATGGGAGCTGGAGGCGGCTGCGGTTCCTCTACAATCCCGTCCATCCCCTGCCCCAGCGGGGCCATCACGTCGATTGAAGGCATTGTAGCCTTTTAATTAGCTGTTTTGTCCACTTTTTCTCTTCACTTTATCGAATTACGATGGAAAAATTACAATTACAATCAGTTTAAAATGTAGGAACCATCACAAAACTATTTCACGAATTCACAAAATCATAATCAGTTCAGTATTGACAATTAGTGATGTACTTAATACTTAATGTTCGATTGTCGAAATAGTCGTACGTAATCGATGAAAATGTACATTAATTAACGACTGTAAATAATAATAGCTATATTTAACAATTTAACTACCTTTGAGCATTGGCAATCATGGCAGTTTTGCGATTTCATTAAATTAATAACATCACACCATGTAATAATAACAAGAAAATTCGCTTTTAAAAGGCGTGAAATAGACCTACATAGATAAAAGCTGTTACTCGATTTATTATCGATTATGCCATCACTGTTCTAAAAAAAGTGTCTCACAATCAACCAATCACAACACGAAGTGCCACAGACTATACAAATCTATATGATTATTGACTGTTAGGTCTGCCACAGACTATCTGTTCCCCACAGATAAAAAAACAATAATTCATTTTCTTCATATGAACTTTATGGAATATTATAGGTATATACACCATTCCTACAACCCAAGAGAATGTAAGGTTTAAGAGACGGGACTTCCATACTAGCCGATAGAATCAATTTACGGCGCATTCCAATACCAACATTACCAACAGATACCACAAAGACGTCAAACCACAGAGTACCAACCTAACGAACCAAATAGTGCATAACCAATAGCCTTTTATCGATATCGATAAAATATGCAATGCAGAAACCTAGGTTGCTAAATATTAATATTTTTATATTGATTTTAGATAGGTATCGAATCTTTTTTTTTTTTTTTTTTTTTTACTTTTTACAGGGTAGCGTTTGACTACAAGTCACCTGATGTTAAGTGAAGATGTGGTCGAAGATGGCGCCACGCTACACCTGGACTGGGAACTGGCTCTCAAGTGAATCTGTATTAATGAGTCCAATGTTGATGAGGAATATTTGATACTAAATTCTAATACAAGATTGGACTTAAATGCGGACCCGAAATAAAATAAAAAACTGTTTCTGCTAATTAATTTTTTATTACAGAAATTAAATTATTCAGCGAAACGAAAATGAAACATTCCATTGTAAACAGTTGATGACTCACATCGTTCTGGGTCTTTTATTTTTAAGGTTTGCTCACAATTCTTACATTGCCGCAGTTTTTTTTTAGCACCATTGAGGCTATAAATATCCTGCAACATATACAGTACGCTGCTTTTCGATCGAATCGAACAAATTGTTTTCCATGTGAACATATTCCGCATCATCGTCTGGAAATTCGAAAACATCAGGCAGGACAGCATCATCAACTTCGGGTAGGTGTAGAACAGGAATTTTAGAATCTAAAAAACATTAATATTAATATAAAACTTATAGATGCACCTTCGCTCCACCCAAATGTCCGGATCAAAAAAAATTGTGCTTAGCATCGCCACATTGTTGGTATCAGGAGTATTAGGCATAAACACATAATGGCCAGGCTTTGCGTTTTTTTGTGTACTCGGCACACGTAATCCATTGTGTGGCATATCAATTTTATAAAGATTGTTTCTAAGTCCTGCAAAATTGCACAACCTATTCCGATCCTTGTTCATTTATGTAGGCACGCCATTGAAATATGTAAAACATTGTGCGCCTACTCTTTCACCCAATATTATATTCCTTATTTTTTTCAATGATAAATCAATAATGTTGCTATCGATATATCGATATTACAGTTGCAGTACATCACTAGCACACAATTTATATGAGAAAAATAGGTTAATTTTATTTGTTTTTAGCCTGCTACTTACATATGGCTGGAAAGTATCATATTTATGTGCTTACCGGGCTTCATCTAAAGGAAGTCTCGCCTTAAACATCCTTTTTTTACGATTCGAATGACTTGCTCGAGTTTAACAAATTTCACAAGAAATAAGCCATCTTTTCGGTGGCATTTTGACTCAAAATAGGTACACCTCTGATCACCCGTCACTAATTTTTAGGAGAAACTACCCTTCAAACAATTAAAATCCACAATCAAACAAGCATTTACATTCCTAACACACGGTACGAAATGTAGTTTTGTTGATAAACAACATGGCTGACACTTGAGAAAAGTATTGCATGAAAGAGAAACCGCACTGAGGGAGTGTGATAGCAATATCCGCCATTATTTGCGCTGTAACCTCCATACAAAAAATTTTTGTTCCGAGTTGCGCCTGCCTGCCTACAACTACAACTACTGTTAAGTGTTCACCACGCAGAAAATAAATATTGAAGAAACAATGCCACAAACATCCAATTTTATTTTCAAACAACTGTAACTGTACATTAAACAGACTAGTAAATTCAAAAAGTTAAGGCTAAAGAGTCTTTGTAAACTAAAAACGGGATGTTTACCATCCTACCCAAGTTATCTACCTTCTTGAAGCACAATGTAGCAGTTATCACAATCAAGTACGTTATCAGCCAGAGAAGTAGCGCGAACACTAGCAGCCACAGCGTGGTTTGAGTCCTCCACTGATTTTCATCTTTATGGGGGTGTTGGGAAGGCTTTTCTTCTCTACCAACTTCATCGTCTATCTAAAAAGATAAAGTGCTGAGCTAGGCGTCGAGCTACCCTACGGGGTAAAAGGAAGACGCGGGTAAAACCGCGGGGCGCAGCTAGTTTAAAAAACATGGCTGCTGGGCACCGGTGTGGTAGTACCTATATACTTACAGAATACACACAGATATTCTCTGCATTTTCCATTTTATGTAGTCTTTTTTTTAAGTAACGGTAATACCCATAAACTTTTTAATTTTAAAAATCTTCAACAGTTGAGTTTGAAATTATTTAAAAATTATGCTGATTCTGTCACTAGATTTACATAACTTCAACTGACGTAATGATATTGAATGATTTATGTAGAAGAACCTACATAGTTTACCAAAAAGTTTAGTTAGAAATTCGTTGGAAAATTAAATAATTAGGTACACCCACGTGCAGTTCGCCAGTTTGGTAAAAACCTATCTGCCCTTTTTCTACATGCATAGTACTATAATAATATGTTCCAATTTATTACCTACTGACTCTAGCACTTATAGGAAAAACTAAGGCGTGAGCCGGTCGCCCGTAACAATACATTGTCATAATACTTACCTACCCGTAAAGAAAAAGTAAGTAGAATTTGATTTTCGCGCCATTTACTTAAGTGCCCTGTGACTTGATTTGTTTCCCAATCCAAGTACCTAGACTACCTAGTATAAGGAATGAATGATGAGGCTTGTCAAATAGGGTAAGCAAAATAAAATAGTCCAAACATAAACCAAAAATATAAATTTATTAAAGCTACATAGGTATTCCGTATACACAAAAACGCCTTTATCGGTATATTATATTTTATAGAATGTGCGGCTCGTTGATAATAATTATTGACTATTTAATATCAATATAACATATTAGTATACAGGTATTTTATTTCTATCTCACTAAGACTTGTAGACAGATAAAATAAATATACAATAATTAATATTATTCAGTACGCATCCATCTACCTACTTCGACTAACACAACATTTTTTACATAACTATAATAGTAAAAAAAGAGTATTAGATATTTTAATATAAAATCAGCATTGTAAAAACTCTAACAATAACTTTTTGACATACGTAAGTGTCTGTAACTAACATCTAAAATAATCTAGTATATTCATAGATTTTCCTACTTCTATGAGTATATTTGTGTCGTGGCGTGTCATGCCGCGATCGACGATCAACACAGCTTGCCCTTACTCCCCTCTCATTCACCACAGCAATAAAAAAATGATATATAACTGTATAACGAATTCTAAAGCCAGCCCGGGATCTAGGGCGGCAAACCGGGGCACCTGCCCCGGGCGCCAGTTTCAGGGGGTGCCAAAATCATAACATAGTACGAAAATTTAAAAACTTGCTCCACAAAGCGCTGGTTCCATTCACGAAAAATGCCATTCATTATTTATGTTTGTGAGTTTTTTAAAGTAATTTATCTCAAACGATGGAGAGAGGGGCACTATCAAGTTTCTGCCACAGTTCAAAAAAATCGTAGAATCAGGGCTGCTTATAACATTGTCACGCAACACCCCACGCCACGACACATCCAGACATTCTGCCATAAAATATAGATAGACTTATGAACTAAGTTTAAAGATATATTGCAACAGTTATAAATGATTAGTTGAATTTAGTTGACACCGTTGATGGCCGCTACATCGTCGCGCTGCTCGTACGGCGAGCGCGGCGCTATCTTCTCGCGCTCTTCGTTACCGGCCACGAATATGGCGAGGTGCTCCTGGAAAGTACATCACAATCAACACAGTTTCGTAGCTATATTGAGTTTTTACAGAGCAAGTCATCTGATTTTAAGCGACGATTTGGTCGAAGGTGGTGCCCTACATCTGGACTGGGAGAGTCTATGCAAGTCTGTCTTCTAGGAATGGCTGCTCCATCATTGACCTCGCCATCACTTACTACACGTGAAACCTACGTCGTACATAAAAGATATCATCAGTCTGGTGTCTTTTTGTCATAGCTTCCTCAATGGGAAAAGCGAATTTTACAGATTATGACAACTTCTAGTAGGTAGATAATTATATATTTGGCACCATCACTGTTCTAACTCTTAATTTAGGTGCCAAAGAAACCCTTTCATAGGACGTAAAATAGCATTGTCTAAATAAATACAAGGACTTGTGCGAGCTCCAGGTGGAGGACTAGCAGGAGGTGACGCAGGACAGACCGAAGCGGCGTCTTTTCTTATCAGAACCCAAGACTCACTTTGGGTCGTTGCGCCATCTCAGTTAGTTAGCTATGTAAACCTGTTTAAAACACTTGTAGGACACAGATGATGCTTACCAGATAAGTCTTGGATGCCTCCTGCAGGTGCTGCAGTAGGGCCTGCAGCTTCGAGCGCCACCCACGCACCTCGGTTATCGCTGTCTGGACTGGCACAGTCTGTAATCAAGTCAAACCTTTTAAATTGCTTGAATACAAATTAATATTTGAATATATGTTTTTTATATCCGGTAGAGCATTCTCCATCTAAGTTCTGTCTAAGCCATCTTTTTGAACCTCTTGGTAATTGATAGGTATGACAATCGCTTTCTTTGACTTGGTTTGTGTATCTTCTCGGTCTATCTCTCCCTCTCTTCGTATACTTATGTCATACATATTAGTAGTACTCCGTTCATCATCATCATCATCATCATCATCATCATCAGCCTTTCACGTTCCCACTGCTGGGACTCTGGCCTTCTCTCAGAGAGAGAGTATGGGCCGTAATCTACCACGCTGGCCCAGTGCGAGTTGGTAGATGTCGCATGCCCTTGAATATTGCAGTTCTTGGACATGCCGGTTTCCTCACGATGTTTTTCTTCACCGTTTCGAGCGATGGCAACCTGAATGGATTTATTGGTACACCGTGACTCAACTTTTATAAAAATTTTTGCACATCTATAAACTTATAATCATGGAACAGTAAATTATAAAGTCAAAGAGGTTCTTTGTCTACGTACCGTCATGAGGGCATCTGCAATGGTAGACAGGTGTTTGGTCACCAGCGACATTCCTTGGCGTACATTCCTGGGAAACATCAAACAAACTTTAACGTTACTTTCTACTGGGTAACGTTTGACCATAAGTCACCTGGTGTTAAGTGACGATGTGGTCGAAGGGGGCGCCACGCTACACCAGATTGGAAACTGGCTCTTAACACACCAAGACGTGATTGGTGACAGATTCACTTGAGGTTGGTAGCTAGCCAGGCGAGCACTAGAAAAAGCCCTACCACCAAGCTATGGTTTCATCACGATGATTCATTCACCGAAAGTTCAAGCTCATTGTAGAACTACAACTCACGACACAACTGACATCACAAGCACTGAGCCCTCATCGCTTCAAAATAAATCACTCTAAATAAATGCAAATGTTTGCAAGTGAATGAATGAGTGCGTAGTCGATTACGGCCCATACTCTCTCTGAGAGAAGGCCAGAGCCTCAGCAGTGGGAACGTAATAGGCTGATGGTGATGATGTTTGTCTTACCTAGGTAAGTCAGTATGCGTGTAGTTGACAAGGTGCACCATTTTCCGAGCAGTCTCCCTGGTCAGCAGCACCACCAGCTCCTCGAAGGTGGCCGGCCTCGCTTGGTTCTCGGGCTCGGCGCGGCTGAGGTTAGCGTACAGCTGCTTGGCTTGTTCCCAAGCTAGCGCCGGGTCTTTCGCCACCTGGTGATTAAAGGAGACTTACTCTAGTGTCGGATATGTGCATCCTACTAAAGGGGTTCCGCACGTCAAAAGAGAACACGGAACCTTCATATAGGATCACTTTGTTGTTCGTCTGTCTGTCTGTCTGACGTTTTTTTCTCAAGAACGCGAGATATCAAGGGAAAGGTAAGATTGATAAAAAGCTAAAAGTTATCAAGCTGAAATTTATATCAAAAATACTCGTCTCAACGATCTCTTTCAGCTGTGAAAGAATCAAACTTTTAAATCAACGCAATCAAAAAATAATGACCGTTTATGTCGCATAGTTTGCCATTTTAAAAGGGAATCAAAATCTAAAGGGTACTTCCCGTTGACTAGTCATGAAATTTGGCATAAAACAAAGTATTATAGCACATGTAAAGGAAAAAGTCTGGAAACCGTAAACATGTAGGTTCCTGCGGGAAAACAGGAGATTTTCAAACAAATAAAACGCTCTAAAGTACCCGCTCGCATATCCCAGACTCACCAGCTCAGCGACGTACACCAGCACATTGATCTGCTCCTTGATGGCCTTGGCCTCTGCCAGGGCCTGCCTGGTGAGCCTGCGCTGCAGCTTCCTCCGCAGCCGCGCGCCGTGCTGCACGGCGTGCGCGGCGCGTGCGAGCCCCGATTCGTCTCCGCCATCCACCGCGTCGGCGCTCGTCACTATGATCACCACTAGGGTAAGAGTGAACCCTCAGTGCCCTTGCTAGCTTAAAGCATCTCTTGCAAATGCTTTAAGCTCGGTCTCAACCGCAGGCGGGTCTATTCCCGTTGTCCCCATTGACTGTGTCCCCATTCGACGGGGACGGCGGAACTCAAACAAAAATACTTTAAATTGTATTCCTGGCGTCCCCATTGACGGTGGGCCTTAGGGGGCATCCATTAATTACGTGAGGTGTTCTAGAGGGGGTGGGGATCAAATATCAGATAATTATTTTTCTCACAGAAAACGTTGTAAGATTGCGAGAAAAATATTTTTTATTTCATATTCATTATGTGATTTTATGATTGTTATTTTAATAGTTACGGTAATATTCACAAATAATAGTCTGTGCTAATCTACAATAGGGGGAGGGAGTTGAGGAAAATCTTACGACAACTCACCAAAGGGGGAGAAGGGATCGAAAAATTCTCAAAAATGCCTAGGTACCTATTAATCAAAATTAGCCTTATATTCCTCTGGTTATTGTATTTCTTATTATGCTGATGGTATTAGCAAATCTTTGTTACTTATAGATTAGGATGAACAATGAAAAATATTGATTGGGTAAACAAGCTACTTGTGGCACAATTTGTGTCATCATCATCATCCTCATCCTTTCACGTTCCCACTGCTGGGACTCTGGCCTTCTCTCGGAGAGAGAGTATGGGCTGTAATCTACGACGCTGGCCCAGTGCGGGTTGGTAGACGTCGCATGCCCTTAAATGTTGCCGTTCTTGGACATGCTGGTTTCCTCACGATGTTTTCCTTCATCGTTTCGAGCGGTGTACAATTTGTGTAGGTAGCAACAAACATAGAAGAAGTTCTGTGACGTTGAATTTCTTTTGTTACGCCGCTTTGTAACAAATTAGAGTACAAAACGATGTGTGTTATAAGAAGCATAGCTATTAGCATAGCTATTATTATTATTATAGGTAGGTAGGTACCCATATTGTTTTGTTGAAACCTAACTACCTAGATAATTAAATAATGAGAGAAGTAAAGTCCAACTGCAGATTCCCACTATCACTTCTAATTTGTTACCCCCAGACTATCGGACTATAAATTATCTTCAGGCCAATATCTTTATTGTTTCGGCACATAATTGTCATAATTTAAAGGCAATAATGATCGAGTGATTAGTCGAGGTGCAGAGTGCCACCGATCACCGAAGTGCTTATCAATAACCTTGTGACCGACACTCGTGGTCGACTGATTAACTGAGAAGCATCGTCTGGAAATAAACACGGTTCACGAATATGACATATGCTTGCTTAAATTATCGTGTTTGGAAACTTCATTAGATAGCAAACAGGAGGTAATTACTGTATGTAATCGGGTTTCGTTAAATATGACAAACTTGTCTGTAATCTATCTGTCTGGGGTCGGTATATATCTAATAGGTAGGTAATTAGTAATTAGGTATGATATAATTATGTACTTGATTACGATAGCGCCTAAAATAATTTAATTGCCAGATTTCTAGACAAAATAGTCACAACCGACTCGCGCTGAATTTGCCTAAGTAATACATGAATATTTTCGTCACACTTATGTACCTACGAAAAAGAAAAATACATCCATCAATACTACGTTCAGGATTCTATTCGCTTGCTCAGGGTTCAATACAAGTATTCGCGCCAAAATATAACTTTGCAGCACAATTATTGATAAGCAAGGCTGCAAAGTTGTATTTTGGCGCGAGTACTTGTATTCAAGTCTGAGCAAGCGAAGGATTCTAGGATTGAACCATGAGCGAAGCGAGTGGTTCAAATATAGAACCCTGAGCGCAGCGAGGATTTCAAAGGTACGAGACGCAGAATAACTTTGCAGCCGAGCGAAACACAACTTTGCACCTCACTACAGCGAGGAAAATGCTAGATGCAAGAAAAACAGATAAAATAGGTTTGTTTTTTTTTCATGCAATAGTCGTGCTGGCTAGTGCGATTATTCCAAAAAGAGGTTGGCACTCTGACATAAAATAAGTGTTGTTGCATTTTAAGTGGACTGGCGGTATGGATAATTATTATTCAATAGAAAGGTTCGAATTTTAAAAATACTTTCCACGCTAGCGCGCAAAATGCGCTTTTGCACTCAGATTTCGAATGATAAACAGACTCTTTCCGAGCTTGTGAGGTGAAAATTAAAACATTAGGTACATACCGTCATTGGCGTCCTGGTAGTCCGGCGGCAGGTACTTGTCGACGTACTTGTCGGCGGTGGTGAGGGCGCGGTCGAGCGCGTCGGCGGTGGCGGCGGTGACGCGGGAGTCCAGCACGGCCGTGCCCAGCTGCTTCACCGAGTCCGCGCGCCGCAGTACGTACTGACGGGTTTCAGAGTACATCTGGGTGAAGGGTGGATGCTTAGACTTTGTACTGTAGCAAGCGGCAATGACCCTTATTCTCTATGTCCATCTAAGCACGGAACGCGGGCGCGTTACGTTATCTGCGCAGAGGAGTTCCCAAACCTATTTTGTCTACAACCCCTATTAAGCCTCTACACAATGCCCCCATATTTTTTCTGGGTCTCTTAGTAAGAGACTCTTACCTTCTTTTACCCTCTATTTCTCTGGATACCATTATCAGATCCTGGTTTCCTTATCACGGTACCACCCTTGGGATATCTTCTTTGCAAAATAATCAATAAAATCGGTTCATAAATGACGATGACGATTTATTTTATATGGTCGAATTAAGAAACCTTCTGCTTTTTTGGAGTCGGTTAAAAAGAATTGAGATATTGGTGAACTTGCTCCACTGAACTTATTTCTTGCCTGTTCTTTTACTGGCGTAAGGAGGATGGAACAGGAGTCTTAACGCACTTTGAACTTGAACCTTGACCTCACACGTTATTGGCATGGAATCTTGATGGTCATATCAAATAAGAGCCCTGAATTTATCAAGCTACACATCTAAGGTTCTTGTCATTGTTCTTACCGCCCGTGGAGGCATGTGAATGGAGGGCACTCTCTTCTCGACGATGTCTAGTGACTTGCAGAGGAACCGGTCCAGCTGATGGAGGGGAGACTCGAAGATCTGCACCGCTGGAAGAGCCAGCTGCACGCCCGTGGCCAGGGACTTCTCGCCGAAGGACAGGTACCAGTTGATGAGGGAGTTGGATTCCTGGAGAAGTTACGGCGTTATTTTATGTAAGTAGGTGTATTAAATAGATTCATTTAGCTAAATAAAAAGTATTTAAAAAAATAGGTTGAGAATTAATTTGCTAAAAGATGGAAATGCTGTGGGTAATAAATACAGTAGGTACCAAGTGTTATTTTGTATCTATTATTTATTAGTCACTGCTTTTTTGTCCCAATGTTTTTGTCTTTTTGTTTTTTTTTTTGCCTCACTTGAGAGCCAGTTCCCAGTCCAGGTGTAGCGTGGCGCCACCTTCGACCACATCGTCACTTAACATCAGGTGACTTGTGGTCAAACGCTACCCTGTAATTAGTAAAAAAAAAAATAAGTAAAGTAATTTATAAGCATTATATCCATTAGAAAGGCTTGAGTGATATGGAATGTCGTATATTCACAGGGGGACTCTAATAAATAAATAAATATTATTATGTAAATAAAATCTTATTATTAATTAGAGTTTATATATTAGATTTTATTAACCGAATAAATAGGTCAGGGCTCAGGTTGACGATATCAATAAAAATACATAATAATACCATATAATTAAATATTACCTACCTTAATTTTATGGTACACTTTCTCTGTGACATCTATGCCAGACTCCACAATGGGAATGGCAGCCACTCTTGATACCACCTCCAGCTTCGGGATGCTTGGCCTCTGCGCTACAGCCGTCACTAAACAAAATAAATGGTAAAAATAAGTATATATTCATTTCAATTAATTATTTATTAAAATAATAAAAAAACCTGCAGCCTAATATTTATAATACTAGGTAATAAAAGTATCTAATATTGATATTAATACTGATATTTCGCAAAGTCAATGGTTGGTTGCATTACTTGCATTGCAAACAATTCTTTTTTTTTTGGAAACCCACCCATTGGTCCTTGGCTTTTCTCAACAAGTTGCAAATATGCCTCAGCTTTCTTAGCTATGGCACTGTGCGTCCTTTTACCCACGCCCACGGTGCAAGCGCCGTTGAAGCACTTTTTGTAAATATCACCGTTGCCGTTAGATTTCGACATTGTTATTTTAGCGTTATATTCAAATGATGTCATTCTATTATTTTTTAACTGTATATTGCTGTTTTTATTTTTTTATTGTGCCAAGATGTTCACTGTAATTTTTCACTGACACAACTGGCAGTTGATATTATCATTCTCATATCGTTGAATAATTAATGTCATTTTGTTCTATAGGTTATCGCTTGTTTTTAGTCTTAATGAAGTCATCATCGAGATCAAATTCATGTACCTACATTCCTACATACACCTATTATGCGGTCATCATTGTTTCGAGAGTGATTTCATTACCTAATCTCGCATGTTTGTCCAGAATATTAAAACAGTTTTTTTTTATATTTTTATCTACAAGACAGCTCGTTAACACAAAGTAATCAATGTTTTCGACGTTACACTATCAAGCTTATCATTGACTATTTGACTCATTGAAGCTTTTACTGTGATCACAATATTATGTTACATCCATATTGGTAGGTAGTACATGTAGGTACAAATTTATCATTATGTAGGTAAGTAGGTAGTATTCTTGCAGTTGTACATAGCAGTCATACCAGTGGCGGATTTACACATTTGCCGCCAGTAGGCTAAGTATTAAAATTTTGCCGCCCCTACCAACCTCTATAACCTCTACGGCCTCTGCTTTTCCATTTTAAATGTGTCATTTTTTTATGCATCAGACAAAAATTGAAGAAAAATCAAGTGGTGAACAATGTTTAATTGTTTGTGTGCACATAATAATATTTAAATACATATATACGACTCATTTAATATCATTAAAACATTTTTTTTAATTGACACTAAATTTGCCGCCCCTAAAATCTGCCTCCAGCCTGCTGCTAAATCCACCACTGAGTCATACCTACAGGCTATAATTTTGATTGGTAAGTAGTAAGGATCTAATTATAATTATAAAGAAAAGTAACTGTTAACTGTTAATAAGTAATATCCTATCCTATCGGTGTATTCCGGCAGCCTCACTTGAGAGTCAGTTCCCAGTCCAGGTTAAATATTGTGGCGCCAACTTCGACCACATCGTCACATAACATCAAGTGACTTAATAGGTATAATAATGAAAAAGTAATATAATGTCAAATAATTTGGTAAGTATTTTACTATGTTGTCTGAACAGTAGGTATTTGATAGCTAATAGTTTCCTCCCCTTTCCGGATGCACATTATCTCTCAACTTCGTCATAGTGTAGACTTTGCCCTCCTATCAGCTATCTATTTCTACACGCAGCACGCTGCCACCCCGATGATTCCATGAGTCAACTTTAGACATTGACCTCCTGATATCATTAGATATCCCAACTAACCTAAGAACTAACCTCACCTAAATTTATCTATTTAAGTAGGTATACTATAACACAAAAAAATTAAGTACAAGGATTGACGTACGAGAAAAATTGCAATGCGGTGCAGCAAAACGATTGCTTGAAAAATAAAATAACGCACTCAAAAGTTAACAGAATCTGCGCTACATGGCACGAGTTTGAATGGGGAGAATACTACACTTATATTTTACTAGCTAGTCCCCGCGGTTCTACCCAAATGTTGGTCTCACAGGGTTTTTATCACAACAAAATCTAGTCTATGACACGCAGGATTACTGTAGCTTTGTATCAATGAAAGAATTTTCAAAATTCTCTATGTAGTTCCGGAGAAATAGATATTATATATGTACTATACTGTTCTTGAAAGAGATGGTCAGTAGTACCTAATACCAGGGAATACCTATTCCAAAATAGATATTAAGTATAGGCTATACTGTTCTTGAAAGAGATGGTCAGTAGTACCAAATACCAGAGAATACCAATTCAAAAATTTTGCACCCTGGGTGAAACAATCTCTCACCCCAATACCAAAGGGTGTAAAACTATATGCCTAGGCTGCTTTTACTGCAATAAAAAACTTGTGAGAAACTCCATGCGGCGTATATAAGTAAGTGAAAGTGCGGGGCACAGATAAAAAGCAAAAAAATTACACAAAATATCTAACTGGTCTCTGTCTCTAATTATTTTGAATAAATCACGTAGCTTTAAAATTATCGCAAAAAAAAATCAAGACAAACTTGAGTAAAAATATTATTATCTTCCTAAATACTTATTTGAGTGTATTTTCGGAAGGCAATTTAACAAAAAGGTGCTTTTTTTGTTTTGGAGGTAGGTACAATAATAATTTTATTAGAATGAAATCGCAAATGTTTGTACTTTTCAATCAATCATGAGGAAAACGAGACAAGTTCCTAGCTACTTATTTAAATTAAGAAACATAATTATAGGTCAGGCACTATGAAGTTTACCTAAATCTATAAGTAGGCTTACCTACAGAAAACATACGTCAACATAGTAGAATAACAGAATAACTGTACTAAATATTACGATTTTTTTAAACACCACGATTAAAATATATGTACGAGTATATAAAACAGAATGAAATAAAAAGCATTGTAAAAAGTTTTGAAAATTACAAACGTAGTTAGTGTCTAACCAATAGATACAAAAAAGAAAGAGTACAGGTCTAAATATATGACCTTTAGAGGTAATTAATGGTAATACAATGCCTTTTTATACACACGTCTATTTTCTTCTTACTTTCATAAATAAAACAATAAAAATATACAACAAACTTACTTGTTTTCAATAAGGGTGCGTGGGTACAACGGTAGCGGGAACAACTGAGCGTGCCACTGAATGAACTGCGGAGATGTGCGCACGCGCAGCCGAGTGGTGCTCGCGAGCGGAACGGACACTATCGGGATCGAGTGATGGGTATATACCGGGTGAGAGGCGGGAGGACGGTGTTTTCCTCATCCATCCATACATACAAATAAACAAAATTGAAGTGTCTGTTTTTAATTAAAAATTAACAGCTTTTCATTAAATGCATATGAAAGTATATACAATACTTACAAAAAATAATTATTATGTTTGTCTGTCTGTTCGGAAACGGCTGGACCGATTTTCACTCGCAGATAGCTAATGTTATAAGAAGTTACTTAGGTTATTTTTTTTAGAAATTGGAACCCTAGGGAAGTTCATAGGCTATTTTTATCGCGATAAATTGTAGTTCACGCATGTTAAACCGCAGGGCATAGCTAGTTTGCAATATGTGTAGCTGCCACTGTAATTTAATCGTTCTATTTATCTATTGGTTTAGCAAGTATTTACGTGTCAGAGGTTATTCAAGGCAAACAGGAAAGCTAGAAGAGAGCGATAGAAAGAAAGAAAGAAAGAATATATGTTTATTTGCAACAACAACACTCTTGGTACAAATTGTAGAAAAAAAAGAAACAATATTACAGTAACAGAACTCAATGTCAGTGTCGCAAATCGCCCCCCACTCAGCAAAATGTTGATTAGTCAACCAGCGCGCTGGTCTTCTGTTGGAACCGTTTGGTGACGTCTCAAAGAGGTAAACATCAGTACATCCACACATCCAACAACAAATGAAAAAATAAACAAAAATACAACCGATAATGTGTATGGTTATGAGTGTTTCGTAAATGCGAACTCACTTCATTAGCGGTTGGTTACCCTCGGCAGCTGTAATTTAATTGAACATACAACAAAACAAG
The DNA here is from genome assembly GCA_931315375.2 of Opisthograptis luteolata. NCBI lineage: Eukaryota > Metazoa > Arthropoda > Insecta > Lepidoptera > Geometridae > Opisthograptis > Opisthograptis luteolata. The sequence continues at coordinate 11,739,684 of OV928042.1, forward strand.
ACATAGCTCAATATATTTTCCCGGAAGAACCTGCAGGAGACTAAACACGGCAGCATTATTAACGTAAATTTTTTTTTTACTATTTTACAGGGTAACGTTTGACCACAAGTCACCTGGTGTTAAGTGACGATGTGGTCGAAGATGGCGCCACGCTACACCTGGACTGGGAACTGGCTCTCAAGTGAGGCTGCCTGAACACACCGATAGGTGCTTGGCGACAGATTCTAGACAGATTCTAGACAGATTATAGATAATAACCGTCATACCATCATATTATATTGTAGCTGCCGTGTATATTTTTTTGACTTTGCGGTAAAGCTTGCCAGTACAGCAACAACAAAACTACCAGTACCGAATAATGTATCTCATTGTAATAGGTCAACGAAACAATTTGCTACAAGGGCAGTTGTGAATTGTGAAGTTGCTTTTTTTGACCCGCAAACGCGTTTTGTACGCAGCTTAAATAAGTCCATTTTGCTCATGTGTGGAAGGCCCCACAATACTCTGGGCTCGACCAAGTGAAAGAAATGGCCGCTGCGATAAGCAACGGAGATAAACGTATTTAATTTTGTTTATAAATACACATAGCTATTCAAAGTCACAATATGCCACGTGACATGTTCTTTGGGAATATTCCTAAGTCACTTTCTATTTATTGACTACATTTGCGTAGCATTTTGAGCTTAGTGCTAATGCTAACGTGCGTAAGGGCCTACGTTAGTAAGTTACTTAAACTTACTTATACGTAAGAGAGGATAAGTTTAGCTGAAAACGGATGAGGTTTGACGTGCTCCAAGACAAGTAGTTTGTTGAAAGTTTGTCAGTAATTCTTGGCTACCTACCTACCTAGTCTACCTACCCTACAAAAAAGGCGACTCCTATATCGATGAACATAACACATTTTGTTCTTTATCTATTGATTGCCAGGAAATGAAAAGGTTTAGTTTATTTTCAACATAATATAGATTCATGATGTATATTGTGTAGTCATTTTTGAGCTTTTGTGAGACTACACGGCATATTGGACTCGAACGATTTTAGTGGGTCTTTTTAGGGTACCTTACTCAAAGGGAAAAACGGGACCCTAAATGAGGAAGATTTTAAAGGTAGCTTGATAGATAGACAGATAGATAACACTCCGTTGTTTCACCACAACAAACAGAAAATAGAAGAACACAAAAGAAAAAATCTTGAGCTGTGTTACAATGGGCGGTGTTATCGCTCAGAGCGATTTCTGCTAGACGATTTTTACGAGGCACAGCCGAAAAATGGAACATGTGATTGTGTGGGCGCAATTATATTGTTCTTAAGTACTTTACTTTATATGTTCGTGGATATTTTTTTACCTAGATTAGGAACTGACTGATTTTAGGAACTGGCTATCAAGTGAGTAATTGACTGGTTTTTTACGTTTGATACCGATTATTTCCCGAAACAAAAACATATTGCTCGAAATATAGGCTTGCCTCTGAACACTAGGTTGACCTGATACCTGATAATAGTATGGTATACCCAGATGTATCAATAAATGCCTGATGTGGTCAACTAAAGCAACAAGCATGCAATCCCATCATTGCGAATTATACTTGCTCATTGATTGTTATTTATCATCCTTATCAGTTTATCATACGGCTTTGTTATCAGTAAGTATCTATAGGTATGTGAAATAATTATCGATCACATTGTTATCGTCCGTCGATGTCATACCGAAAAATAAAACAATCTCTGTTGATTACCATACAAAGTCGTTCTAATTTCACTAAAAATCAGCTACTTCATTGAGAGTTTAGAAAAAGTGTTAGCGTGTGATTGTGTTTCTAATTAAGTTACCGGGCATATTTCACATTGTTTCTAATTGCAAACTTGATAAGTAATATCATATTAAGTGCCGTACGTGATACAAAATTGATGGATATTAAAAAGTGAGTTGTAGAGAATGAAAAAAGTGCGAGTGCGTCGAAAACAGCATGGTGTATCGCAAGGGAGCTTTCTTGGACCACCAACCTTCCTTCAAGTTTAAAAAAAAGTCTTTCTAATAATATTTATTGTAGTCTAGCTATTCATTTTCTTTCAATCGGAATCTGAGTCATTTATCATCAACATATAAACGTGGATGGTATTACACAAAAGCATGAAACAATATACCTACATGAACATCTGTTAAAGAACATTTACTTCTTCGAGTTTACAGTACCTAATCATCGACTTATAGAAAGGACAACTTAACTCAACTCTCTTACTAGGTATTGATACATTCATGTTATTAACTACTGTATACCTTCTTACTTCTCTTTTCTAGCTTTGTCTTCTCAAAAAATATTAGACAGCAGCTAAAGATCATGCAAGATGGGGGTTGATGTACGATTTTTTACGACTATCCTCATTATTTATGCAGCTCCTGTATTTGCTCAGGGTAAGTCCTTCTATGAGTTCATCATCATCATCATCTGCCCGTGTCAGTCCACTGCTTGACTTAGTCCTCTCTCAAGGTATGCCACTGAGCCCGATCTTTGGCTCTTCTGATCCGCCATGAGTTCACTGGTCCTGACTGTTCAAAAAGAAGTCTTATGTTTTATTTAATGAAAAGTATTAAATAGAACCCTATGTCCTTCCCCAGGGTTCAAACTCTCACCATCAGGTATTCAAAACGATTAGTAATAAATAATTAACTCTGTAACATTTCAGAGAGATGTTCGTATATGACTGCCATTCCCAGAGAACCTAAGCCAGATGATTTACCAGAATTGAACTTTGATGGTAAGTACACATATTATTTAAACTTATAACTAACGAACTGAGATGGTGCAACGACTCAAGATGAGTATTGGCCTCTGATAACAAAAGAAGCCACTTCGGTCTGTCCTGCGCCACCTCCTGCCAGTCCTCCACCTGGAGTGGGCGTAAATCCTTCGTGACTTCGCCTTTCCAGCAATACCTGGGGCGAACGACCGGGCGACGGCAACTTGGCCGTCCCATGTATGCATACCTATATAGTATGCGGTCAAATTAGACTTATGGTCAAATAATTTCAAGGTAAGAGCCAGGATGCACGCCTCCAGTTGCGGGACAAAAATATTGCGAGTGTGCCATTTATGTTGGTATTTGACCAAAATTCACAAGTAACATGGTATGTACCACAGCATCTAGAGCTGAGATTTTATTCCTGTAGACTTACCAGTAAAAAGGCAGATTTATCTTAGAAATGAAACACCTGAAAAGCGTCTTTGTTTCCCCATATGTATAATTTGTGTGCCTTCAAAACACGAGTGAATAGGTATCTTCTAAGTAAGCATGCTCCATCGTCATCGTTAGGTACTTACCATCAGGTGAGACTGTGGTCAAATGCTTACCTATTGATAATAACAATAAGTTCATGAAACATGTAATTATATCTTGCAGGGGTACCATGGAGTCAAAGACCTCTAATACCAGCCCCGGAAAGGGATGATTTGTGTATGGACGAGTACCATCCCATGGGAGATAACATGGGCATACAAATCATCTACATGGATGAGGAGAGAGAAGGAGATGTTGCTATAGCGAAGCTCAATTATAATGGTAAGGGCATCTTATTCGTCGAGATTCCAATAAGAAACAGAACTAACTACTAAGCAACGAACTAGCAACGAAGTCCAGTTTCCTCAGGAACTATAAGCCCGGGAGGGCTGATATTCTCTTATGATGTGTGTTAATTTTAACCCTTTTACCTCTTATATTGTCATGCCAGACGTTGATGCTACAATAGTTTAATTTAAAGCAAATCAGATCAAAACCATTTTACGAAAGAAATCGGGTCGTTTTCTAATCTTGAACAAATTCTTGCTTTCCCGTTCTATATTACACAATGAATAGCTGAAAAAAACGCTGAGAAGCATAAAGTTTTCCTGTTTGCCATATATGTTTTTGTCTTACTTATTTATTTATTTTATTTTAAAGGTGCAATTGCGCCATACGTCGAGCCGAATTTCGAGTCAGGAGCATTCGCCAACCTCGGTCCAGCCATACGACGATCTGACGATGGTGCCTGGTATCTCTTTACAACTGTGCGGTAAGACAAAGAGCAGAATTTTAGTGTTTCAAGGCAGGTCCCATTGTTTGAGGTTGCAGAAACCATCGCGCAGTTATTACCTAAGTTATAAGACTTGTAAGTACGAACCGGAAGACGTCCTGTCCCACTAGGTGGACCGACGACATTCAGGGAGCCGATGGATGCAAATGGCTTATGCTGTTAATGGGAGCGTTCAAAGGGGAAGGCCTGTGTTCAGCAGAGGACTTCTTCCGGATGATGATGATGATGATAATGATGAAGACTTGTAAGTAATAGTTTTAAGGACATAGCTATAGAACCTTGCACCGGGCGCATTAGAAGGCTAGTTACGGCACTGCTGGACATCAATAGTACCTACATAACTTGTTTTCTTAGGCAAGACTACGAGGCCGGCATGCAGCAGTACATGTTCAACGTGAGAGTGGAAGGAGAGGCCGTGGTCGTTGCCGTCTCGCTACAGATCGTCAACATCGACGACAACCAGCCCATGATGCAGATCTTCGAAGCCTGTCAAGTTCCCGTAAGTACCTAATCATCATCATCCGACAATGAGCTTGAGCTTTCGGTAAAGAAAAACATCGTGATGAAACCATAGTTTGGTGGTAGGATCTAACACGCTCATGTTAAGAATCTGTCGCCAAGCACATATTGGTGTATTCCGGCAGCCCCACTTAAGAACCAGTTCCCAATCCAGGTGTAGCGTGGCGCCTCCTTCGACGACATCGTCACTTAACGTCACGTTTTTTTTCCTTTCACGAATGCTTAGGCTGCATTCGAACCAGATCCCAGATGCAAGCTGATGTCACACACTACTTCACTACCACTGCTGCTGCCATTCTTTTTCTACAATCGTCAACGGCCTAGTGACGTTTCGTATGAGTTTGTCATAATTGTTTTTGGCTACCATTTTGTATGGGGTGTAGGATGTAGGCGAGGATATAGCGATCGTCATGTAGACATTTGTTCTGACTACGTGACCTATGGTTGAATATGTCATACCCATTCAAACAGGAACTAGGCGACGCCCGTCTCACTGAGTGCGTGTACGAGGTCTCTGATGCCGATGGGAGGATCAGCACAGGCTTCATGCAGTTCCGCATCGACAGCGACCGAGGAGACGATGAGATCTTCTACATCCAGGGCTCTAATATCGCCGGCACTTGGACCACCATGCTCATGACCGTGGGCATCCGGACACCTTTGAACTTTGAGGAGAATCCACTGCACATCTTCAGCGTTACTGCTATGGTGAGTGATGGCAACTAGCGCAAGCCATTATTGTGTTTATTGGATGGAAGTTCTTTCAACTAATGGCTTTGTGGAAGAATGTATGATAAGACATAGGGTTATATAATATATTCTATTCAAAGCCGAATTTACTCTGATTTGTCCTCATCCAAAACTTCCCTATTTTCTTTCATGTTCGAACTTGTAATATGTCTTTTTAGGAATCTTTAGGATTTTTTAGATAAGAATAAGAATCATTTATTTGCAATAAGTGATATTAAATTTGTTGAAACAAGTGCATTATGTAGTAACGAAGAATGTATTGTTGCAATCCGGCCTCAGCTCAGGGTTATCTGACAACGTCTGTCTGTTTCTCCTGTCTAAGATTGGGTATCACTGGTCAGTTTTTTTCTCTCACAAATTTACAATTTTCACAATTTTCCCCAGGACTCCCTCCCCAACAACCACACCGTTACCATGATGGTACAAGTGGGTAACGTAGAGCACCGCCCACCGCGTTGGGTGGAGATCTTTGCGGTGCAGCAGTTCGATGAGAAGACCAACCAGTCCTTCCCAGTGCGCGCCATCGACGGAGACACAGGCATCGACAAACCTATCTACTACAGACTTGAAACGGATCCAACTGGTACGTACAGTAATTGCAAAACTGTGGTAGCACTTCAATGTTCATAGTGCAGCCTATATGTGTGCGGCCAGTATATATTATATGTAACCACGCTCACTCTGATTGGTTCATAATGGTTCACCTCTCACGTACGTGCGAAACAGCTTATAGGTACATAGAAAAAGTTCAAATGCGAGCTTTTTAAGACTGCTACGGAAGTTCTAACCCCCACCTTACACTTCAGCCATCCTTTGAAACTCGATGAATAATGCTTTGGAAATATATCCAGCGGGGACAGCCTCCGCGCACAGTGTTTTAGCGGAGAGGGTAAGACTTTGAAGGAGGATAGTCATCCTTGTGAGTTGGGAGTGGGCACGAAGTATGTTTAGTGACGAAGGTTTCTTATCCCGCCTATTTTGTAAATAAGTACCCAATCAGCAAGGTTTGGTATTTAAGATGTTCATGAAATATCGTGTGAACTGCTTATGATTACACCTACCTGTTTCATCTTACAGACACATTCTTCCGTATCGAGACGTTACCAGGCGGCCGCTCCGGCGCTATCTTCTACGTCGACGGAATCGACAGAGACGCTCTAAAAAGAGAAGTGTTCCAACTCTCTATCATCGCGTACAAGTCTGACAACGAGTCGTTCGCGACACCAACACCGGTCGTCATCATCGTCAACGATGTCAACGATAACAAACCTGAACCACTGCATGACGAGTATCGTATTGAAATCGAGGAAGAAACAGCCATGACGCTCAATTTGGAGGAATTTGGGTTCCACGATCGTGATTTGGTATGTTTACTAGGATGTACTGGAACTTATGTCAATTGATTAAGTAGTTAGTTAATTAGTGAATTGATTTAGTTCATACGCTCTTAGGTATATACCTATCAATATCTTCTAATGATCAATGAGTGCGTGTTTTGCTTTTTGTATGGCCACATGAGTGTGACTGGTTGATATAGGTACAACGTGTGTTACGTGTGCCTCTGCCTACCTTATTATCAAATTAAATCATGTCTATTCTTTGCAACCTTATCATTGGCGTAATCTAGGGTCAAAACGCACAATACACGGTACACCTCGAAGCTGTAAGCCCGCCGGGTGCTGAAGCCGCTTTCTACATCGCGCCATTAGTGGGGTACCAGCGGCAGACTTTCATCATGGGCACCTCCAACCACAGCATGCTGGACTACGAGGTTCCCGAGTTCCAGAATATCATTTTGAGGGTAAGTTTGAAACTTCTGCTGCGTCTGTAATTTGTGTCCTACTCTTACCTTACGGTTTCCATTCTGAGAGACCGGAATAGGTTCTTCACAGGCTGGTTTCAGTTAGCTTGCAGCCAAGACAATGGCTCGGTACACAACCAGTTGTTGTCTATAAAAAACTGTAGAACTGAGAGTAAAAGTTTTGTTGAAGTGGAAATTCCAATCTAAACGTTTAGACCATTCTACATCCCAGTCAATATCACATACACAATTTCAAATCTCCACATAGTAGCACCTAAGTGAATACCGATGATAAATTCTTCAGACCTCCGGCACAAGTTTTCTGTTCTCTAGGTAGTGGCGACTGACATGAACAACACAGATTTTGTGGGCGTCGCGTTGCTGTACGTACATCTTATAAACTGGAATGATGAGGAACCGATCTTCGAGCACAGCACGATGACTGTCTCATTCAACGAGACGGAAGGCGAAGGCTTTTACGTGGGCACCATGAAGGCACATGATAGGGATATCGATGATAGAGTCGAGTAAGTCAATTTCACAAATCTCTGGGCTAAAACTTTAATCCTTGTCTTTGATCGTGGCTACCAGATACTACTTCAGTCATTCATATACTAGACTTAGAAGACATACAGGATTTCTGACGGCTCAGTGGTAGTGACGTCGGTATGCAATCCATAGGACGTGGGTTGGAATCCTACAATGAGCTTGAGCTTTCGGTGAAGGCAAACATCGTCATAGTTTTGTGGTGGGTTTTCTAGTATGTACTCGCCTGGCAAGTTTATACCACTCTTAAGTTAAGAATGTGTCACTAAGCATCCATCGGTGTGTTCCGGCAGCCACACTTGAGAGCCAGTTCCCAATCCAGGTGTAGCGTGATGCCACCTTCGACCATATAGTCACTTAATCAGGTGACTTGTGGTCAAACGCTACACCGTAGGTCGTAAAATAAGAAAGTTGTGGTACCGCTTTATCAGCTTCAGCTTTAGCAGCATCATACCGCAAGTTTGCGGTCAATTATTCAGAAGAAATGCTTTAATTGGTTTTAAACAATGCATTTAATAGATGACGGTTCCCTAGTTGAAATCATTGTCACAATCGACAGGCACTCCCTGATGGGCGCCGTCGGTAGTTTTCTACACATAGACCAAGATACAGGAGCCATCTACGTGTCAGCTAACGACTCCTTTGACTATCACAGGCAGAACGTCATCTTTGTTCAGGTAAGTTGTATCTTTTACAACCCTTCCATTTGAAATAGACATCAGCGTAAGATTGTCTTTCACTCTGTTGAGTGCCCAACACAAAGAAAATCTTTCTTCTATTACTCTTACTCTCTTTGATTGTTATAGGTGCGAGCTGACGATACTTTGGGAGCACCTTATCACACCGCCACGTCGCAATTAGTGATTCAACTGCTGGACATTAATAACACACCGCCTACACTTCGACTGGTAAGTTCCTACGTACGTTAAATCTTCGTCATCACCATCAGCCTACAATCTGCTCACCGCGCACCGCTTGGCTATCCTTTCTGCTGCTAAGTTTATTGATCCAGTAAAAACATCAACAAAATTTTACTATCACTTTTACAAGATCATCGTCCTTTGTCTTCTGTGACCCATTTAACATCATCATTATCAGATTTTTTTACATTCCCAATGCTGGGACTCTGGCCTTCTCTCAGAGAGAGAGAGTATGGGCTGTAATCTACCACGCTAGCCCAGTGCGGGTTGTTAGATGTCGCATGCCCTTGAATATTGCAGTTCTTGGGCATGTCCAATCCAGATGTTTTCCTTCACCGTTTTAGAGCGATGGTAACATCATTACGACAGAATGCTTTTAAATCACACTGTGTCCGGAATAGTAGTGGATGATGGATGAGCTAAGATAAGGTTAATTTCAGCCTCGTGGCAGTCCTCTAGTGAACGAAAACGAGCCAGACGGCTTCCCCATCACAAACGTGACGAATGCAATCACAGGCACCGACCCTGACACCACAGCTCACCTGGTGTTCGAAATCGACTGGGCTACCTCGTACGCCACCAAGCAAGGGAGGGAGACCGACCCTGTGGAGTTCCATAAGTAAGATATAATATAGATAGTTTGCCTATAGTTTGCCTAGATTGCCTATATTATGCTGTGTTGAATTATAACAATATCCAAAAGCGCAGTGAAAAGTCAATTCTGTAGCAAGGAAGCATTGTTCGTTTGCAACCACTTGTCCAGCTTGCTTTTAAAGGAATTCACTGAAAGTGCCGACACAACGTCATCTGGTAGTTTGTTCCAGCATAAGTATATGCTCCAGTATAACATCTAAAGCCCTAAAGTCTTCTCTACATCTATAATATCACTCACCCACTCACTGATACTGGTCTAAATGAACGCTACCAGATCCAGTCTGAGTCTTTTAGCTTAGTAAAGTCACTCACTGTGAGCAACTGAGTTAGAGGTGCGCAATGTTCATCAATAGAAGACCTGAAATTAGATGTACCTAATGGCTCAAAAATCTTTGGGCAAAATGAGGTTCAAAATGAGTACAAAATCCCAGAAACATTCAAAATTAAGATTGCCTTACTGATAGAGGCGACCTCTAGTAGGAGATGGCCCCCACAAGAAGTAATTCATCATATTTACTGGTCCACCCATTTCCACATTCCTGTCTCTACCCGCATAATCCATCACACGCGTATTAGGTATCAGGTTATTATATGTTACCAATGTTTGTTACCAATGAACTAGCCCCAATTCCAATATTTTACCCATTTCCCAGCTGTGTAGATATAATAACCACGTACCCAGATGAAACCAAGACTGGCACCGCGACGGGCCACCTGGTGGTGCGCGAGATTCGGCCCAACGTCACCATCGATTTCGAGATGTTCGAGATCATGTACCTCACCATCAGGGTGCGAGACCTCAACACTGTTATTGGGGACGATAATGATGAATGTAAGTTGCTATTTTTGTGATAGATTTCTTCGATTCTCAGGTGAAGGTTTACTTGGGCAGGGAAGTAACGGCTTTTCAGACAGTTTTTCTACTATCCATGTGAAGGGTATTGCCATACCTGGTCTTCAAGTACTCTCTTTACTTATGGTGACATGTAAGTGTGGAAGCAGGATTTAGAAAGTCCTTCGATACCTTCATAAAAATCTCATCCAAACAATAATTCACATCTATTAAGGTTTCGCTGGAAACACGAAAAGAACAGCACCAAAACAGTTTCAAAGACACCTGTTTACACGTACAAAGCGTTTTATAAACCACCGCAAAAATGGTGACAATGGTGATTAATACTAAGTATTGCAAAGTAAGCTAAGATCCAATGGTTTGTATTAATTTAGCATTTCCTACCCCCAGCAACGTTCTCCATAACAATAGTGGACCGTAACGACAACCCGCCAGTGTGGGATGAGGGCACGCTCGACCAGAACTTTACAGTCCGTGAGATGGCCAACAGCGGTGTGGTCATCGGATCCATCCTGGCGACTGACATCGACGGTCCACTCTACAACCAAGTGCGGTACAGCATCTTGTAAGTATCAAAGTAATACTCCATTCGTTCCTTTCACGATGTATGGTACCTTCTCAATTATTTAGAACTCGCGATCGTAAGTAAACCGGGACGGTACTGACGGTATATCTAGAGGTCGGATTATTATCACATATCCGTAACCTTGCTATTCTCTCTCTTTCAAACTGCTATTCCTCTTCACTCTTTCACTCTTTACACCTGTAACGTAATTTTCAGCTAACCACAATAAACCTTCCAAAAAAAAACATTTAAGTAAGATACTCATATATGTACCTACTCAGTATATAATATATGCATATACGAACCATGCATACGAAGTTGCACCGTTTGCAGCCCACGACAGGACACCCCGGACGAGCTGGTGGAAATCAACCCCTACTCGGGCCAGATCACGGTAAAGACGCGGCAGGCTATAGACGCGGATATCCCCCCGCGGTACTACCTGTACTACACCGTGCTGGCCAGCGATCGCTGCTCCGCCACAGACTGCCCACCCGACGAGCACTACCACGACACCTATGGCGAGGTGAGTGACTGCAGCGGGTACCATCAAGCGCAGTGCCCACAATCCTTATGGGAAGGCTTTCTGACTGTTTTTGTTTAATGATATTAGCAAAGGGATCGGATTTACAAGGTCTTCGGCGTTTTGGTCCAGGCGTCATTTTATAAACGTCTCCTTTATCGGAATAGGAATGCATCGATCTTGAGCGAGTCTATTAGTTGATGCCGAATGCCCGGTTCTTGGACACGCCGGTTTCCTCACAATGTTTTCGTTCACCGTTTTGAGCGCTGGCGAATACAATTCATCTCTCACATAACTCAGGCGAAAAATCAGGTTGCTACATCGTAGACTTCACACCTGGTCCATCATCATCCATTCCACCTGATCCGCACTAGACGAATTGAAAAATTGCAGCACTATCCTAAGGACAACATTGGATACGGTGTCGTCTGATCTTTCTCAGATCTTAAATCACACGAGTTTGCCTAGACTGATAAGTAAGCATCAGGGGAAAAGTTCTCTTTGGTGAGTCCAGCCACCCCAACAGACTGCAGTCATCTATCACTTCAGGGACATACCTACTCATTGAGGCAGTAGTGGTAATTCACCTAATTCACGATCCGCTCTTTCAGATCGCCATATTCATCACGGACATCAACAACAAGGTCCCGGAGGCAGACTACAACCGCTTCAACACCACAGTGTACATCTACGAAAACGCCACCTCAGGAGATGAGGTCACTTTTGTTTTTGCCACTGACCAAGATCGAGACGGTAAGAAGCGGCGATGATGGCTCAGTGGTAGTACTGGTAGTGACGTTGGCTTACGATTTGTAGGACTTGGGTTTGAATGCTACAATGAGCTTGAGCTTTCGGTGAAGGAAAACATCGTGATGAAGCCATAGCTTGGTTGTAGGGTATTTTCTAATACTAGCCTGGCTAGCTACCAACCTCAAGTTAAGAATTTGTCGCCAAGCACCACCTATCGGTGAGTTCTGGCAAGCTCCACCACCACCTGATGTCACCTGATGTTAAGTGCCAACGTGGTCGAATGTGGCGCCACGTTACACTTGGATCTTCGTAAATAGGGGGAAAGACAATCCTTAGTTCAATTTCGTTTTACAGTACCTACTCATAGTTTCAGTGTTTCAAATAACATCAACTTTGTCTCCAGAAATGTACCACACGGTCCGCTACCAGATCAACTACGCCGTGAACGCCCGCCTGCTCGACTTCTTCAAGGTGGACCTCGACAGTGGTCGCGTGTATGTGGACTACACCACCAACGAGGTGCTGGACCGGGACGGGGACGAACCAACCCACAGGATCTTCTTCAATCTTATCGACAACTTCTACGGCGGTGGAGGTGTGTACCGTGTATGCTTCTTCTTTTACGGCCGTTCCCAATAACCGATCTATCCATGGTTTGCCCTACTGGAGATAGAAATTTGACATGACTTCTATGGATTCTTTTATGGATTTTCTGATTTTTAGTATTTTCAGTTTTTTTTTTTTTACTATTTACAGGGTAGCGTTTGACCTCACGTCACCTGATGTTAAGTGACGATGTGGTCGATGATGGCGCCACGCCACACCTGGACTGGGAACTGGCTCTCAAGTGTGAGGCTGCTGGAACACACCGATAGGTGCTTGGCGACAGATTCTTAACAAGAAGGTGGTAGCTAGCCAGGCGAGTACTAGAAAATACCCTACCACCAAGCTATGGTTTCATCACGATGTTTTCCTTCACCGAAAGCTCAAGCTCATTGTAGGATTCGAACCCACGTCCTACGGATCGCAAGCCGACCTCACTACCACTGAGCCATCATCGTTATAAATTATATTTTAATGTCTGTATCTACATATTAATTAACTATTGCCAATCTGGGTAATTTATTTTAAAGCAGCCAACATCGCTCAATGTGATCAAAATAAGATAGTGTGCAAGGTGCAGAAAGCTGACAGTAAGGTTTGAATCAATGTTTATCACATTGAAAGATAGTTACAAATTATCGTATTATTAATTTGTAATATATTTTCAGATGGTAACCGTAACCAGAACGACACAGAGATATTGGTGGTGCTTAAAGACGTGAATGACAACGCGCCCGAGCTGCCACCTGCCGGCGACTTCTCTTGGTCCATATCAGAGAACATGCAAGCGGTAAACACTTTGCTAACCGATTGAGATATAGAGATTTATTGACGCTTTCAATTCATCATCACGTAGTACATACAGGTTTTGATATTTTACAAAATCTATAAAAGTTTTCGTTTCCTTGGTAATTGGTAAAAGGGTCGTTTTATTCGCATTCCACCAAAGTTTTCGAGTTAGTTTTTAATTTTATTCAGTAGGAGCTTCGCCTTCGCCTCGGCCCACATTTAGACGTTCGTCCATCAATGCCTCTATTGCTCGGCGCTGCAGTAATCCTATTAATAAAATGCGAAAGTTTCTGTGTGTGTGTGTGAATGTTGTTACCATGTATCACCGTAAGTACTAAACCGATTTTGATGAAATTTAGAATGGAGATAGTTTATGTTGATTAACACATAGGCTACTTTTTATCCCGAAAAAAGGTTCCTGTGGGATAACTGGAAGACGCGGGTGAAACCGCGAAGCGCAATTAGTGTACTATAGTTACATCTCCTTGTTCCAGGATATGTCTGTTCTCCCAACGATCACTGCACCAGACCGCGATGAGCCTGGCACACCCAACTCCCTCGTCGGCTTCAATATCGAAGATCTAATCAGCCATAACAGAGAAATTGAAGTTCCCACACTCTTCACCATCAGATCCATTAACACTGACACAGGGGAACTGGTGACTGCAATAGACTTAAGAGGATATTGGGGATCTTATGACATTCATATTCATGTAAGTCTTTCTTTATACCAATAACATCCATCGTTAGCTTAGACATGTTGGATCTCGCTTTCACAGACCGGGTTAGTGAGCCTACCTACTCGTATAAGGACCTATAGGGAAAAGGGCATATTACCGAGTCAGCCAGTTTAATTTCATTTAAATTTCATGGCTCGCGGAGAAGGCGTTCTACGATTTAAATTAATATTTACCAAAAATTGTGTATATTATGTTTTTTAATGTAATGTTTTGATATTTAAGTTTATTGCCTACTGTTGTCATGATTTTAATTATTATTATTTTTTCAATTTATACAATTATTTTTAATACTTATTTAGAAGTAGGTACTTTTTTATGAAATTATTTTGACCTGTAAACTATTTCCACCAATACATTGATAATTCTGAATATTCTGATTAGATTTTGCAAGGAATCGGTCTTGGATGGTAAGACTCAGAAGGAAAGTCAGGAATTTCTTCTCAGTGTCTGTACATAATATTTTATTCACCTCGAGAATTTCCGGTTTTGTAGGCTTTCGATCACGGTGACTCCCCGCAGCATTCGCGGGAAGTGTACGAGCTCACCATCCGCCCATACAACTACCACGCACCGGAGTTCGTCTTCCCTCAGCACGGCGCTGTCATTCGGTTTGCGAGGGTAAGAACCTGTTTTCCTCTTTGTACATCTTTAAGGGTAACTTTTTAGCACAAGTGACGTGATGTTAAGTAAAAATGTAGTCGCATTAGGCTACACCTGGCTGGATTTGAAGCTCTCAAGTGAGTCTTTTAGAACATATCGATAGATGCTTTGCAATGGATTCTTAACTTGAAGGTCAAGGCTTTGTGTAAAGGTCTCCTCTCCTTCACGCCACTACAACTGCCTTTAAATTCACCTTCTAATTAGTAATACAGAGTCATCAATTATAGACTGTATCACCTTTTCTATGGTGTAGGTGACAGGCGAGGCGATTTGTGCAAAGCTTAAAGTCCAAAACTGCCAAATAAGATATTCCATCGCAGTAGCAGTAACTCTCTTTGTTTGAAAATATCTTGATAAGCACTTAGCAGTACTGCCTATTTGTAGGAGCGTGCAGTGGCGAACAGTCTCCTGGTCACAGTAGACGGAGAGTTCCTCCGCCTCATCGAAGCCAGTGACGAGGACGGTCTTCACGCCGGCCGTGTCACTTTCACCATCTCTGGAAATGGTAACACTCATCATCATCATCATCATCAACAACAGCCAGAAGAAGTCCACTGCTCCCCCTTTGAAAGTCACCATGAACGGCTATTAGCCATTTGCATACATCGGCTCCCTGTGACTCTCACAATGTCGTCGGTCCACCTAGTGGGGGGCCTACTTACAGAGCGTCTTTCGGTTCGTTTCTTCCCCTTCGGTTATCGGTTCGTCGAGAGATGTGGCCACTAACGATGGTAAAACTGCTAAAAAGTATTCAACAATGTATGTGTACGATTGCCTATATCTATGTGACATTATTAATTCCCATCAGATGAGGCCGCTGATTACTTTGAAGTGTCTAACAGCGCTTCTACTGACGAAGATCGGGGCTCACTGATACTCAGGCGGGCGGTCTCGGAGAATAATCGGGAGTTTCAGGTAAGTCCCTTCTTTCAAGCGTTTAACTATTGTAATCTAGATTATAAGAAAGGCTTAACATAACTCTTTGGTGCAACTTTTCTCACATCTCAGGTAACCATTCGCGCGACAGACGGTGGAACTGAACCAGGGCCGCTCTGGTCTGAAGTCACCTTCCGAGCGGTATTTGTGCCAACCACTGGAGATCCTGTGTTTGAGAACACCACTGCCACTGTTGCTTTTATTGGTAAGCCAGACAAATTAAGTCATGCCATCCTATCTTGTACCAATCTAGGCCATGCCTTTTCTGCTTGTCCTTCAAAAGCATTTTGTTTCAGTTAGTCGAAATCTGTTTTAGAACTGGAAGCCGGTTTGCTGGAACGTCACGAACTGCCGTTGGCCAATGATCCGAAGAATCACCTTTGTACGGATAACTGTCACGATATCTACTACAGGATTATTGGTATGATGTTTATGCTGTTTAAATCAATTTCGCTCTGAAAACTGGGCATTTCTTTCAGAAAATAGCAAACACAGAAGTCCAATTAAAAAGATTCATATGACTAAAGTCCCTTTCCTCTTTACCTAATACCAAAACTTTTAAGTTCAAAAAAACATCTTATTTTGGTCTTATCGAAACCTTGTAATTGCCACCTTGGGACTACACGGTTCCGATCGCTTTTTACACTAACTGCCTTAGTGCCCTAGTCCGAAACGAGTGTAGAGCTGATAATCGCAACTAGCCCCATAGGCTTACACCATAAGCATTACAAGCCTGGCATTCTCTACAGATGGAAACAGTGAGGGACACTTTGGGCTAGACGCGGTCAATAACATCATCTTCCTGCAGACAGCTCTAAACCGCACCGCTAGTGCCGTGCATACCCTCGTCGTAGCTGCTGGTAACTCTCTGGAGGGTAGCATACCCTTACCGGGGTCTATGCTTACCGTTACCGTTAACGTAAGTCTCATTCGATTCGTCTGATATCTGTTTAGATCATCCACAAAACAACATCAAGTTAGACTTCTTCTACAAGAGTCAGTTCTGTAGAAATCGGTGTCTGGTTCCTGTACCAAGTTGTATCGTCGATTTATTGTATACTTTTTTCAGTGGCATGAAGTTTTTGATGCGGTTTTCGCTGAAGCTTCATCAACATAAATATTTTCACAGGTGCGAGAGGCAGACCCTCGTCCGGTCTTCCTGAGTAAATTGTACACAGCTGGCATCTCCACTCTGGACACGATCAACAAAGAACTACTGACGGTTCAGGTAAGGTTCCGCAATAATTTCAACCAAAGGCTGTCCTACAGTCAGGTAGAGATGTGAATTATATATACTACTTGAAAATAATGTTTCAAAGTAGGTACTTTATCATGATCGTAATCACTTGGGTGTAACTAAGACAGCTGTCCAGAGCAAACGAAGAATGAGATCTTACCTAGAAACCAATCACCATCATCAATCTATTATGTTCCCACTACTGGAACTCTGGCCTTCTCTCAGAGAGAGAGAGAGTATGGGCCGTAAAGTACCACGCTGGCCCAGTGTGGGTTGGTAGATGTCGCATGCCCTTAAATGTTGTGGTTCTTGGACATGCCGGTTTCTTCACAATGTTTTTCTCCACCGTTTAGAGCGATAGTACCAATCTCAATCAAACCAATGGTACTTAATACTAGTTAATGTCGATCTTATACCACTTACTCCAGGCGATACACACAGACGGGTCCCCCATAAGGTACAGCATTGACGAGGCGTCCATGGTGGCAGACCCCACTCTGGAGGCCGTACGCGACTCTGCCTTTGCCCTGCACGCAGATACCGGAGTCCTAACGCTGAACATCCAGCCAACTGCCTCTATGCACGGCATGTTCGAGTTCAAAGTCGTCGCCACCGACGCAGGTAGATTGAAAGGTTTGGCGTTGGACGTTGTGGATTGTGATGTCTTTTCATGCTTAGCGCGCAGTGGACGAATAATAGCCGACAGTCGTTACTTGTTCCGAGTCTGGTTTCGCGGATCTCCGATCCACGTAGTTCCTCATACTCCACAAAAGGGAATTAAGAATTAGGGCTCAGAGCTTTGAATGTGACTGTGAAGGTGTTATTTATTTATTTGTTTCATGGTTTTGACTCATTTCACAATCTAGTGACTTGTTCGTGAACATTATGATGTGTTTTTGTTGTATCATTGTTATGGGATTTAGGTTTGGTTTTTTTTGTGTATGAACTGCGTTGTTTCATGTCGGTGCTGTTTTGAATAGGACAAACTTATTTTTTGACTTGTGAAATGATGGCCAAACAGTCCTATAACAAGTTTTCTTCAGGGTATTCAGTACTATTTTTCCAAATTTTTGGTATATTATCCTTTTATTTTCCTCACAATCCGGTGTTTCATCGTTTATCAATGAAAATAAGGGCGAGATTTGCGACTACAGTTACTGCAGCACAATTTCGTACCTAAGCCTCTTTCGTTCTTTCAGCTGGTGGCACCGACACTGCTGACGTCAGGATATACCTGATATCGACGCTCAACCGAGTCACATTTATATTCGTAAACACACTGCAGAGAATCGAAGAGACCACTGATTTTGTAAGTGCCAACATTATAAGACAAAACATAGACACTTATACAGAAGGGCCCCGCTGAAGAATCCTACAAGAAGTAGCTTATAGAGCTTAAACCGTCTTTACCCGGATATGCGAAAAGTGCAGCGCATTTGGGTGTTGACGTATCAATATCATAATTATTTTAAAAGCAAACCCTACAGATAAAGAAGAAACTGAAATAGCTAGGGTGCCTGAGTAAATTCGCATCCCAATCACCAGATCTGCTAAAGACGGCCATGAGCTTAAACATTATTATTATTGCAAACAGATTGCCGAAACATTCAGCGTTGGGTTCGAGATGACGTGCAACATCGACCAAGTTGTTCCCGCCAGTAACGTACAGGGAATTGCCCTTCAAGACAGCACGGAGGTCCGCGCACACTTCATCCGCGACAACGAGCCTGTGCTGGCTGAGGAGATTGAACAGTGAGTAGACAAACCACCACCAGGCCGTTGGCAATGTTGATGGCATGTTGAGGATGAGCCAAGGAGGCAATCTAGTGTTAATCCTGTAATGTAAAGCAAAATATGTCCTTTGTTCTTCATAACATTAACTGACGTTATAAACGTCCAGGATATTCTGGAAGCCATGGTCTCAAGACAAACGTGAAGTCCAAGACTAAGTCAAATGGAGGAAATATGCGTTACTTCCTCAACTATGGTAGATGTGTTCTGGAAGGTCCAGTTATACATCCATCCAATATTTCAGTACCAACTTAATATTTCAAAATTTTCGTAATTTCAATACCAGATTACGAAGTGACACAGTCCGCCTGAATGAGATCCAGAACGTCCTGAGGACGGATTTGCTGATCCTCTCCGACTTCTTCACGGACTCCAGCCCCGAGATTGGCACGGACCCTAATCAAGTCACCATCTATGTGCTGGCAGCAATTACCGGTCTGCTCGGGTTCATTTGCCTGGTGCTGATGCTGACCTTCATCATCAGGACGAGAGCGTGAGTATATGTTCAGTTGTTATTCTCCAAGTGGCCGTATTCGTGCTTGAGGCACTGTACGTCTCACCATGTGTGCCTAGTATTTCTTTTCATTATCATTATAAGTAAGACACCTTATTCTTGATCTGTGAACAAACATGTCATGTCATAAAAATACAGAGTTTGAGAAAAACTATCTAGTGAATCACTTTTCTTCTGTTGTACAGACTGAATCGTCGTCTAGAAGCATTATCTATGACGAAGTACGGCTCGTTAGATTCTGGTCTAAACCGTGCCGGCATCGCCGCACCCGGTACCAACAAACACGCCATCGAGGGCTCCAACCCGATATGGAACGAGGTCATCAGGGCACCGGACTTTGATGCCATCAGGTAAAGCACATCTCCACGATAGTTCAGTTCAGGATATACAAAACATGAAGCAGTAAAAAGTTGCATGAAATGCTTCTATGACAAAGAACCGCTAAGTGAACTCCATAGAATCACATTGGCATCATCGTGGGTCCAATTGGATATGGGAAGAGGTCCTTAGGGCACTTGGCTTAAGTTATCACAATCGTGGTTCACGATGTAGTTTCATGCACGGGTTACATCGATGCTGTATTTTGAATTTTACGTTCACGTTTTCCTGGCAAACGTAGTGTAGGACTCTGGACACCCTCCGATATGGTGGAGCGACGACTTTCGCCGAGTTGCTGGCGGTAGTTAAATGAGAAGAGCCGAAGACAAGGCTCAAGGGCGTACCTTGGAAGAGGTCTATGTCCAGCAGTGGACTGATACAGTATGGTAAGGTAAACTTCATTTGAGAAACGCCTGAGTAGACCGTTGGATTGGATTGGATTTCTCGTGTATACCATTCCCTACCCCTGGTATGCATCTTTTCCGCCCTTCGACACCCTCTGTTCGTTCCTAATAAGCGCCATTGATCAGCTCAACAGTGAATGGCTAGTCTCACTTATTGATCTTCCTGCTTGCAGTGACGCATCAGACGACTCCGACCTGATAGGCATCGAGGACCTGCCGCAGTTCCGGAACGACTACTTCCCGCCGGGCGATACCAGCTCTCTTCAGGACATCATGAAAGATGATCAGGTAATATTTTTTTTAGTTCTACGGACTGGAGTGAATATAATGTAGAATTATGTACAATTATGTTTGTAGTCTTATTAAGTAGTTTACATTTAAAGAAGTTAAGAATTATTTTTGTTCCAGCGTCAAAATCCAGTGTCCAGCCATAACAACAACTTCGGCTTCAATTCTACGCCCTTCAGTCCAGAATTCGCCAACAGCCAATTCAGACGTGTATAGTTTTAGACAATAATTAGCCAATTTGTACAAATATTTATTAAGAGCTATATTTATATTTAGGCAGGTAATTCAGCAGGATATAGCTGCCTACATCAGACAAAATAAATGTTTTTTAGTTTTATACTTGAGCTGTTTTCTTTACGCAATGTTCGCGAAGTACATAGAGACTCGCAGAGTACTTTTTAGGGGAAACCACACCTATCCGCAATTCCCCACCGTACACACCTACCCACCGCCCGCGGCGAGAAACTTCTACTTTGCTATTATAATTACTTCTATATAATATATCTAGTCTAAATGTCCCGGAGATATGTATATAAGAATGTGGACAGTGTATCAGTCAGTGGGAGGAAGAACAGACAGCGTTTTTTACAGAGTTACAAGTTGATACAGCTGAAAAGTTATTGATTTTCTGATTTATTTTCTTTTCAGGGTCTTGATAACTATAATTTTCTGATTGGTTCCTGCAGCAGACTATCTCATGTCTATGTACAAGTAATTACGTATCACATTCTCTTTCGGATCGGACTTCTTCGGACCACATAATGACATGACAACTAGTTTCATAGAAATAATTAGGAGAAAAATACTATAAAACCTAGTTTAAACGGTTTAAACTCTGGATTGGTTTAACAGGAGTTCATTACGATTAGAAAACTGAATTGGAAAACATTTTTCTATTTAACGGGTCAAAGTTATAAGCCACACAAACTGAAAATGCCTTTCAAAACACACAAGTGCAAGTTAGGTCTTGGTAAGGTCCATTTATATCTCTCTATATGTTTTGGAGTGGCAACCACGGACGGGAAGACGTTTTGTAGGTGGACCAACGACAGTGTACGAGTCGCAGGGAGCCCCATGGATGCAAACGGCTAACGTCCGTTCATGGTGGCGTTCAAAGGCTTACATTCAGCAGTGGACTTCTTCCAGCTGATGATGATGATATCTTCTACAGTGTTCACTGTTCCATCTTCAAACCCCGATATACTTTCAGGATCCGACAGTATGTTGCCCAAAGACGGAGGGAAGTTTGCCCAGTTCTGCCGCAGGTGGCGGAAGCTGGGCCAGATCTCCCATCACCACCCGGAGACGACTGACCGCTTCTACAGCTACCCGGCTGTGATGGCCGAGCGGCAGAGGCATTTGTATGGACGGGGCAAATTCCTTATCCATCCTTTTAGTCTTTTCAGGTAGGTTGTGTTGCACGTTACTTTCGTTAGAGAAATAAACGGCCCGCCTGACCTGACGGTCTTTGTAGTCGGCCGATCGTCGACTGCAAACGCTGTCCCCTATGAACATCTACACACCTATGTGCACAGCATTGCCAACTATTCATGACTACCTACTTATCTTCTTCCTATATCAAAAAATGAACTGCTGTTCGCAAAAACTCGGGAATGGCTCGACTGACATGACTTTTTTGTGTGTCTATGCAGATAAGGTTCGTGTGAGATTTCCTTATTGGGACATCCAATGGAAAATATAAATTTGCTATCGAATAAATTCACACCGAAATTGACCCGATTTCCATTGCTTGAAGGTTTTACTTTAATTACATTTTTTACATTTTATTACATTTTTCTTTTTTTACATTGCAGCCTTTTTTGGATATCTTTAATGGTCGTCGTTAATTTGGCCCACATGTGCTTCTCGACTTTTCGTCTGAGCTACATCGTTACGCCAGTCAACCAGCGTCACTGCGTCGATGAAACCATGCTTGTACTAAACATCTTCTGCTGGGTTGACATCATAGTAAAATTCAATACGGGATATGTAGTGGGCAAGCTGACGAATATTGTTATGGACAGAGGATTGATCACCTGGTCGGTAAACTACTTAGACCGTATAATTTAGTGCCTACTGCCAACTACAAACCTAGATTTTTTAAGTACATCTTCCAGGATATATAGAACACAAGTTGCCTAATGTTAAAAGTGATGATGTGGTCCAATAGGGATTCTTGGTAAATACAGGATCAACACCACAAACTACCTTTCTTCTTTAGAAAACCTTAAAGCCGAGAACTTGTCCAAAAACTTGAAATTCTCAGATAATATAAGCAATAACCACACAATATTTTCATTTTATTTTTCTTAGTTTTGTTTTAAATACCGTCTAAATTCATAAATGAAACCCTGTTACTGTTTGACGAACAATTTAAAACGGATTGAGCAAGACCTCACCTACTTAGTTTTCAAATTCTTGCCCCCAGGCGCTACTTTTTAAGATGGTTCGTCATCGACTTCATGTCCAGTATGCCAGTGGCACTCATCATTCTGCACTGGTACCCAAAAAATACCCGCTATTTGCTCATCGCCTATGTTCTACCGTTGCTGAGGTGTGCCAGGCTATATACCGTTCTTCTGGACTTGAAGATAATTCTTAAAGTAAGTATTTGGAAACGAAACGGACAAGGGTAATATAGAAAATGAACTGTGTAGAGAAAAATACCAGAGGCGTCTGCCTTCCCGTATTTATCTACAGGACCACTTGGTCTTAATGGTAGATTGCCTAAGCATAGGTATATCATATGCTAGCGCTACTCAAATATTCGTACATAAGTATTTATTATTTATTTTATATAGTTTTGTGTAGTTTTCAAGATGCCTTGACTTCGTTACCGGAAAGCTGTAACCGCCGTTTAAGAGCCAGCATAACGTCGTTGACCTTGCTTGATCAAGTGAAACTGCTCCGCGCACTCCGCGCATCCCCTCACCAAAATTACGCGATCTGCGGCCAACGCGCCCGAAGCGACGCTCTCGCCATGCGGCGCGGCGCGGTACCTCTACTAATCGAGCCCGCCGTATCTACATATATACACAGTAGCAACATCCTACTATAATATTATAAATGCGAAAGTTTGTGTGTGTGTGAATGTTTGTTACCACGTAACTACTGAACCGAATTTGACTGATGAAATTTAGAATGTAGACAGTTTAGATATTGGACTAACACATAAGCTAATCTAATTTTGAAAAGTCAACTCTGAAAGGGGTTAAATAAGGTAGATAAGTTTGTATGAAAAATGTCATTCCTTGGTTCGATTGACTCAAAAATAGGTACAAATAAACCTTAAAGTAAATCATTGAAAACGCATTTTTTATTTTTTGATATGTATTACTTCTACGGGGTGTGCCATAGAGTTTTAAAGTTTGTATGGCTTTTTTTTATTCCTTATGTGGATTTTCTTAAAAGTAGGTACAAATAAACTATAAAGTAAATAATTAAATACGTATTTTTTATATTTAAGAAAACCCCTAGAGGTTGTGCAATGGCGTTCAGATTCTAAAGTTTGTACAACACATCAATTCCCACGCGGGCGAAGCCGCGGGGCACGGCTAGTAGTCACTGCCGCGCCATTTGAATGTGCGCGTGAGTGAGTAGCGAGCGCCGTGTACGCAGGGACCGGCCTGGGACTCAGTAGGGCTGTGCCACGCGTTTGATCGCGCGCATTTATGTACTACACTGCTCGCTCGCTCGGATTTGCTGCTCTCACTGACTATTTCATTTGTATAGTTTATAATAAATCGTATTTATTAATTTATAATTATTAAAATGTCTTTAATATGCAACCCATTTATGAATTGGTAAAACATTTTAATAAATTACATGATTAAACACCTTGCGCTGTCATAATACACAGATAATATAATCTATAAAAAAGGCATGTTAGTTACAACACTTAGGTATAAGTCGATAACGGCCGATTTTTATAATCTTTGATTTTTTGCATTTGTCTTCGTCCGGAATAAGATAAAATATGATAAAATAATAAAATTAATCATTCATTTGTTGTAAATGGTATACCAAAATGCAACTGACATGGTGTAACAAAACACAACTGACAGCTAAACGTAATGTTGTCTATGGTTGATATTGAAGTTGTGAATTGAAGATGTTTTTGTTTTATGCGAGTTTATTTATTACTAACGTTAATTAATTTTAAAATCCTAAATCTGCTCATTTATTGCCTCTTATGCGGAAAGAAGTTCGCCGGGTCAGCTAGTATTTAACTAAAAATAAAAGTGACAACCCTATGCATCACCGCAAGAGTAGGCAATTAACTCGCCGCGGCACTATGCACCTACCACTCATAACCTATAGGTAGTTCATCGTACGACTTTCAGCTACAAAAATATGCGGAGAAAAGTGGCACAGGTCCGTTCAGCACGGCGGCTCGTCCCGCACTGACTTTATGGGCGAATGAGGGGTGTACGTGCCGATTTGCGAGTATGAAATACGTAAAAAATTCGCAAAAAATAATTAAAGCAGTATTTTCAAAAAATGGCCTGAAGGTGTCCTGGGTATTATATTTTTTTATAAGCTGATGGTATTAACAAGTCTTTGTTACATATATAGTTTAGGAGTAAAGTAGTATTAAACTTTTAGGAAATGGGGACTTTGCACATTTGTTTTCAATATATAAATACATTTTTTGCATTTTTCGGCCTGAAGGTGTCCTGCTATATATCAAGTAGATTAACATATATTTTTATTAGATTTTTTTTAGACCAGAATTACACAGAAAGATAGCTTTAAATAACCCCATTTTTGGAAACCTGCGCCTTAAGCGGTGATGGTTCAGTAGTAGTGACGTCGGCTTGCGATCCGTAAGTCGTGAGTTCGAATCCTACAATGAGCTTGAGCTTTCGGTGATTCTCAGCTGCTTCAGCTGATCTAGTAGCTTATACTGGCAGGCTTATACTTCCGGCACTATATTCATTTATTTGCAGAAGTTTACCAAGTCATACATCTGGCACGGGTGCTTGTGTCACGCCATCGTGTTCATGGTGACGTGCCACTGGTGCAGCTGTATGAATTACTTGCCGCCTGTCGTCTCACTTTACTGTTAGCAACATTTCTAATACTTTTACATTTTAGCGATGGTCTTTAATTTTGAAGCACACGAGTCTAAATGTGCCATGTCTAAAGTTCTGAAGACTCATACCTTGTTCTCGAGTCGTGACTAAATGCCGCGAGAAATCGCCGAGGCGAAGAAGTTGCTTGTATCCGTTTTCCCCTACGCTACCTATTTTAAAGGGGCTAAAAAAGTAACTGAGGCATGGTCTCAAATTATTCTTCATGCTCCATTATTTTCTTTGGAAAAGCCAAAAGCGCGCGTATTACATTACGTATACCTTAATCTCTCTACATTAATGATGTCCATCGTTGTCTGAAAATATCTTTCAAATTGATGTTTTTAGTTCAGTAATCATCCTCGTTTTCAGGGTACGGCGTTGTTCCTCCGAACTACACAAGCTTCCTGAACGACGGCCTTTCCTCCAAGGGTATCCTGCACTACTCGACCGCTGATCGCTACAAGAAGAGCATTTTGGTTGCGCTGTCTATATTTTTCGGTTATTTATACATGTTACTTTAATGGTATAAATGGCATTTGTTTATTATCTCCTTATATATTTGAACTTACATTTGGCTTCCAGCTAAATACCCCTCGCTTTCAGTGATCCATCATTCGATTAAGAAAATATTTCACTTTCAGGAACGGGATTTTCAATGTTCAGATCACCGAGACACGATGAAATCCTCGTGCATTCTCTACTCATTGTCTACACAACACTGTTTACCGTGTACAACTTTGGTAAACTTACTTTGTATCGCTCAGCAGAATTGGAATCTAAAGGAAATTTAATCTAATGAAGATCTTCTCTTCTCAACAGTGTTTCTTATGAAGATCTATGTGACAATATACTATACGACGATCCGATACCACGAGCTGATGAATCAAGTGGAGGTAAACGCTCTTCTCTTTACTGTTCAATTTATATGATCAAACTCATCCGTAGAAGAACCAAACCGACATAACTCTCAGATTTAGCATAGACAAAGATAGTAGGACCGACCTCTATTGGAGAAGAAAATGAAGTGGTGATCACGAACTGGAAGACAAAGTGTCAGCTGTCCTCCCACCTTGGATGCAAACGGCTAAGCTAACAACCGTTCGTTATGGCATTCAATGGGGTTCTAGTTTCAGCTGATGGTAAACATAGCATATCCCCAATAACATCCCGTTATTGTTCTAATTCATCAGGAATACATGAGGCACAAGCAGTTCCCTCGGCCGTTAAAGAAACGTGTCCGAGCATTCTACTACTATCAATACCAGGAGAGATACTTCAGCGAAGAGAACGTGCTTCAAACCCTGTCAGGTGTGATTTTCCATTGATATTGCAGGGTAAAAATAAATTTATCATCGGATATCTCAGAATCTCAGAATGACAAGCGTAGTGCATTGCCGCTCAGGATTTTGAACAGTTGTCAAAATTCTGAGTGGCACTGGACTACGTATAATGGGCGTGGCGTTATCATCAGCCGCGTCTTGCTCGCCTTGTACACTCAGATTCCCTTTCTCTTTTTTGTAAACCTTTTTACCAATAGTCGTCTATCGACCTAAGTATGTTTTCAGAAACCAAAGGCAACATCATTTTAACATTCCTGGTTCACATAAGCCTGTTTTGATCTCAGCTCATTCAGTCTCTTTGCACAACTCATGGCTCTAGCACCTACAATTTATCGCGATAAGACGTTTAGCATCCTATGTCCTCCCAAGGGTTCAAACTATCTTTATAGAGAGAGAGTTACTGTCGCATTTATAATATGAGTAAGACATGGATTCATTTCCCAGAGGGACTTCGCAACGAGATCACGCTCCACACATGCGGCAAGTTAGTGGATAAGGTATCGCTATTCCAAGGAGCACCTCCCAACGTGATGGGGTCCATCCTCGGCTGCCTGCACCCTGAGGTGTACCTGCCAAACGAATCGGTGGTATGCGCGGGGGAGCTTGGCTACTGCATGTTCTTCATAGCCAACGGAACTGTGGCGGTTTACTCCTTGCAAGGAGCTGAGGTAACTTTCATTTGGACCAAATTGAAGAACACTTCTACCAAAACATTTGGTTGAGGTGTTCTGAACAACTAGCACCTTGGTAGTCCCTTGTAACACATATAGGCACGGCTCCAGTAGGTACTCAAAAAGACGCCAAGACGCCCAAGATCTTGTATAGTCTATGTTTTTGCTTTTTCAATGAACATAAACAGTCAGAAAACTTCCCATTAGAGTATTAGTAGGCATGCCCACCGTGCCCACAACGGTGGATCCGCGCTTGACTACGTATGTGATCATAACACTCGTACCATTAAGCCTCTGGCCTCTGCCTGTATTGCCATCTAAGTAAGTTGAAATGATCTCTTCAGAAGTGGTTCTGATGGAACTGATGGGAGGCTATAATAATGAACGTTAACAGTTATAAATACACCTACTTACCCAATTAAAATACAAAGGGAATCCTTACCAAATTTCATGATACAGGTGTGTCACCTCGAAGATGGTGCGCATTTTGGCGAAGTAGCTCTTCTGATGAAGGACAGCAAGCGTGTGGCGACGGTCATCGCTGTCGAGATCACGCTGCTCTACCGCCTTGACTCTGAGGACTTCAAGTAAATACGATAATTTACTTTTGCCAAGTTCTAACTAAGTGTTAGGCAATAGAGATGTTGCTGGCGTTTTTAGTGCTGATATAATATGAGCATTTGCAATCTACAACACTCGTCCTTTTTTGGTGGTAGTGGTAGAGCATTATCTAGTGCTCGCTTGGCTAGCTATCTCGCCAAGCACGTATATCGGCGTGTTCCGGTAGCCCCAGTCGAAAGCCAGTTCCCAGTCCAGGTGTAGCGAGATGTCACCATCGACCACATCATCACTTAACATCAGGTGACTTGTGATCAAATGCTACCCTGTAAATAGAAAGAAAATTAAACGTATTTTGAATAGTGCACAAATGATTTCGCCGCACTAGACTAGTTGCAACGAAATAGAGGTGATTTGACGATGACGCGGTTACAAAGAGGGTAAGTTTGGAGTACTTACTCTCCATTGTAAAGTTAATTACCTTTACAGGCAGTTTATTATGAAAAACGAAATGTTACACGAGCGTATAGAAGCCCTGGCGACGCAGCGGATGCACGAGACCGTTATGCTGAATGAGGACTTCCGACGCGAACGCGGCACGGAGCCCCCGGCCGAGCGCCCCTCCACCTCAGAATCCTCTGACATCGACCTGCACCAGAACCTCTCTACTAGACCTCCAGCAAAGTCCTAAGCATCTTATTTGCTTTTACAGCTGCTGCACTGATAGCAATGGAAGAGTATGTAGAACATTCCGACAGTCTGCACATCAATCAATCTATATCTTCTATACATATAATAAATCTGTAACTCATCGCTGTCTGTACATTGAAGATAATTGAGAAAAACTTTTATTGGGGACCTTTATCAACGCAATAGAACCCAAAACAATGATTTTTAGAATTTTTGTCTGTTTGTCTGTATGTCTGTTTGTCTGTTTGTCTGTTTGTTTGTGCACGCTAATCTCAGAAACGGCTCAACCGATTTGGATGCGGTTTTCATTATTATATTGTGGTTTTCTCCACTTAACATTTAGTGTTTGTTTTATTTCAATCGGTTCATAAATAAAAAAGTTATATCAGTTTAAAGCATCACGTCGGAAATTTGGTCGAGTCGATTAGATTATTGTAGCCCGGATAGCATATAGGTTCCTTTTTAACCCGGAAAAAGATTCTTGCGGGATAGTAGGGAATACCATGGATGTAAACGCGAACCGCAGCTATGCCTATCGCCATCCCCATCCCCACATTTATGTAAATGCGAAAGTGTATTTTTCTGTTGGTTTGTTCGGCTTTCACGGCGTAACAAAACAACGGATCAGGGTAATTTTTGGCATAGAGATAGTTTATGCGCCGGAGAGTAACATAGGCTACTTTTATCCCGGAATAATGCATGGATTTTATGGGAAAACTAAAAGAAAACGAAATTATTCGAAATCTTATACATGGTTGCTAGGCAACATTCTGTTGAATTGTTTACATGTCAGGAAGAATATTATTGGCATGATGATGATGATTATTGGTGTGGATACACACGTAACAATTTATCGTAGCGATGTATCTGTTGCTAACAGATCTTCGGTTATATCGAAAGTGTGTATGAAAAATCGTTGCAGTATTTCTGGTTTGCGCAGATGAGCGAGCAGTAACATTTGCTGTTCGATAAATCATTGTTGACTTGATCGTATTTGCATAATTTTGATGGTAGCGTGTGTTTTCCTGCAATAAAACCGACGTCGGACACGGGCAAAAAAAAGGACCCCTTTGTAAGTGGACGCGTCCGCGCAAAAGTTAAAAAAAGAAAAATATTAAGTAGAAGATTTTATACAAAGCTACAAAAACGAAAATCAAAAGATAATTGTGATTCGTGATGTTCGCAATCAAAAATCAATACACTGTAATAAAAAATATAGGGCCATCTATTTAATCCTAAGTCAGTGATTACATACACTATATGCGCTCTAATCAAACCCAAGACGTTTGAATTTGTAACGATATATCGTTACGTGTGTAGCAGTCATGATCTTATTATACCTTATTTACTTAGAACTACTTGGTATTGACGTTGATGTTGGGGGCTACAATAAGGGTAAGCGTATGTTGAGACGCAGGCGACGGAAGCGCTTGGCATAGTCCATGCGATGCTGTAAATTACACAGATACACTGTAATAAAGTACTTACTAAAACTGGTATCAAGAACAGACAGTATTCAAGTTGCCGAGTAAACTGAGATTAATATTTAACTTATTTAGTGGGATACAACATGTGATCACTTTAAAAAGTCAAATTAATAATAGCTGTCAGATTACTATTTCACCTTATCTGATTAAAATGGAGGAAGTTCTCTACCTTCCCAAAGTTTTTTTATTGAGGATCAGTATCAGATTATGACATTATTAAGCTATTGTTACTTACAGTTTGTAATAGCGTTGCTTTTATGTCTGCATGATTCTTTAAAATACGTGTTATGTGTGAACGTGTGATATAAATACTATCCTACGCATTGATTAATACGCACTAACTTAATTTTTAAAAATTGTCATTGTTGCCGTAAAATGAAAAAAAAACATCGTATGCTCATCTTTGCCTAAGTTTAGTTATTACAAAAAATCAGCGCTGCCCCGCACTGCATCGATTGCGTCTCAGTAAACGCTTAGCCTAAAGATTTGCAAAGAAAGCAAAGAGTTTGCATAGATCGGTTTTTTGGTGAAATAGTTTTAATGCTAGAAAAAACGGTACTATTATATAACGGTGTGGATTGCCCTCCTCGGGGGTTTTTCTGTTTATTACCCTTTCACGCTGTTTGGGGTTCGTGGGTTTTTAATTAAAGATTAGGCAATTAGAGAAACTACATTTATTGTGAACCAGACAACGGTCGGGCCAAGAACGCGGGTAAAAGTCAAGTGACAGAAAACCATAGATAACTAATCATAAACTTAATTCATAGACAATTACACAACATGCCCTTTTTTAATAAAACAAATAAATTTTGAAGTTGACAGTAACTAATTGACTCATTATGACTTTGACAGATAAATTACTTTGACTTAGTGACTTTGACGTTTACAATACATATAAATTCCTAACCTTACTTTGATTTACAAAGAAGTGCTAGTGAAACATTTAATTAAATTATTGAAATTATACATTAAATTATCAGTGAATGTCAGAAATTAATAAATGTCAGTGAAATACAATTATGGAGCATGTTGGACGATTTACAATTATAATATATGTCATTTTATGTGAATTATTACATTTGTCAATAAAACATTTTTACAAGTCAAGTTTACTTGTTTTCTTTAACAATCGTCCCTTAGAACTATAACTTTTTGAACTTTCAGCTGTATTCATAGCATTGTCAGGTAAGACTGGATTTACAATAATACTCTGAGGTGACATATCTTGATTTACAATCATCTGTGGTGAAGGACTAAAGTTATCATATTCATTATAGTCATGTAGACTTTCAGGAGACAATATATTTTCAACATTTACAAATTCTGGAGACTGTAAAGCATTTTGTGACATGTTAGACTGACTTGAGTCAAATGATTGAAACGAATCAGAATCATTACATTCTGTTGGACTAGACTGTGTGAAAATAAATATACAATCATCCTCATCATCTTCCTCCTCCTCGTAATGAGACTTTTGAAATGATTTAGACTGTACACACTCATATTGACTTGACTCAGGTTCACAAAATTTTACTTTCTTATTTGTGACTGTTTTCTTATGATTAGACTTATAATTAAAACGAATATGTTGACAATTTCTTCTATAAGTTACATTATTATAATCTTTGACAATATATGACCTAGGGAATCTAGTTTTAGAGACTATAGTTCCTTTTGTCCAAATTATGTCTTTTGGATTTTTCTTGAAAAATATCTGGTCGTCAATTTGAAAATCTGGGAAGGTCTTGGAATTTTTGTTATAATACAATCTTGTTTTGTCTAAATTACTCTGCTCATTTTGACAATGTTCAGAATGTTTGACAATTTTAGGTCTTAAGTTAATTACTTTAGTAGGTAATTTCGTTCTTAAGTTTCTAGACATTAATAACTGAGCAGGTGAACTAAGGTTTCCTCTCTGAGAATTCCTATATTGTAATAGACCTATGTATGCATCTTCCCCAGACTCATCACTTTTTCTAAATATGTTTTTTACTGTTTTTACAGAGACTTCAGCCAGACCATTTGACTGTGGATAGTGTGGCTCAAGTCCACACAATATGTTCTATGTCCCAATCAGACAAAAAGTTTTTAAACTCTTTTGAGTTGTAAGGTGGACCTCCATCACTTACTAATTGCATAGGAATGCCATGTCGTGCGAAAATTGACTTTAAATGAGTAATGACGTTTTTACCACGAAAATCATTATTTAAATTTGCTATTTCAATGTAATTAGAATAATAATCTACGACAAGTAAGTATTTTTTGCCTTTGTAATCAAATAAATCCGTAGCTAATTTCTGCCAAGGAAATATAGGTTGTTCATGACTCAACATTGGTTGTTTGCTTTTGTTTGTAGAATAAATAGCACATGTTTCGCATTGCCTGACTTTATTTTCAATATCCTGATTAATGTTAGGCCAATAGACTGTACCTCTGGCTAGGCTTTTTGTCTTTTCCATGCCTTGGTGACCCTCATGTAAAATACTTAGAATTTCTGATCGCATAGAAGTAGGTATTATGACTGAGTTGTTTTTGAAAATTATTTCATTAACAACATGAATTTCCTCTTTGATATTCCAATAAGGTAAGACTAATTTATCACATCGTTCTTTGCAATTAGGCCATCCTTGTTTGTAATATTCTACAAGCTTTTGTGAAATTGCATCTTGACTAGTATGACTTGTGATTTTACTAAGTTTTTCAGGAGAAATTGCTAAGTTAGACGTCAATAAGTTAACTTGAATTTCAATATTTTTATCTAAGTCTTCTAGACTGACTAATTCCTGATTTATATTTGTGTCTTTGACTGGTGCTCGTGACAAAGTATCTGAGATATACATTTCAGAACCTTTTGTATAAGTGACAATTAAATGATAGGCTTGCAAAGTTATCATCATTCGTTGTAGTCTTGTAGGGACTTCTGCTAATGGCTTTTTGAAAAGGGTGACTAGTGGCTGATGATCAGTTTCCACATAGACTGGTTTACCATATAAGTACTGATGAAATTTCTTACATCCAAATACTATAGCATAAAGTTCTTTTTCTATCTGAGCATAATTTATTTGACTTTTGTTTAATGACTTAGAAGCATAAGCTATGGGATGCTTGTCGTGCAATATTACTGCGCCTACAGCATTCTGTGATGCGTCGACTGACAATCTTATAGACTTTTTCATATCATAATGGACTAAGACTGGAGACTTACATAATAATGATTTTAATCTGAGAACTTACCCTCATCAATGCGACATTTAGACTTAAATACGTACCAGATGTCTGGAAAGTTGCTGAAGTCATAATGCTGCCTAAACCTGGAAAACCTCCCAATGAAACTGCATCTTATAGACCAATTTCTCTGTTGCCCATAGTGTCAAAACTTTTTGAAAAGCTTCTTCTGAGGCGGTTAAAGCCCATCATAGAAGAGAGAAACTTAATCCCGGACTATCAATTTGGCTTTAGGGAAAAACACTCTACTATCGATCAAGTACACCGAATAGCTAGCAAAATAGAAGAAGCTTTAGAAGAGAAAAAAGTCTGCTCAATAGTTTTCTTAGACGTTGCGCAGGCATTTGATAAGGTTTGGCACACAGGTCTTATACACAAGCTAAGAAATATGCTCCCAAAGCAGTTTACAGACATTCTGGAGTCTTATCTATCACAGAGAATATTCCGGGTGAGGCAAGACGACGCATATTCAGAACTGAAGGAAATTAAAGCTGGTGTACCACAGGGCAGTGTCTTAGGTCCGGTCCTGTATTTACTTTACACCTGTGATATCCCAGAGCTAGAAAACCACACTATTGCTACATTCGCAGATGACACTGCCATCATGGCAACTGGGGTCACACAAACGGAAGCAGCAGAGAAGGTTCAAATCGCCATCAACATCATATTTGATTGGACAAAAAAGTGGCGAATCAAATTAAATGAGTCCAAATCTGCTCACATTGACTTCACTAACAAAAGACCAAATTATCATCCGGTGTACATAAATAACCATGTGATACCGTACGAAAATACAGCCAAATATCTAGGCATGACACTGGACGCAAAGCTCCGCTGGAAAGCTCATGTCAAAAAGAAACGCGATGAGTTAGAGCTTCGCTACAGGAAGATGTACTGGTTACTTGGAAAATATTCTTCGTTATCAGTGCACAACAAGCTGCTCCTTTACAAACAAGTCCTCATGCCAGTATGGACGTACGGTATTCAGCTATGGGGCTGTACCAAAAAAAGCAATACACTGATGATACAAAGATTCCAAAATAAAGTACTCAGAGGTATCGTGAACGCACCCTGGTACGTTAGAAATGACGACCTCCATCGTGACCTCAAGGTGGACTTGGTCACAGATATTGTTAAAAAGTATGCTGAAGCTCACGAACAAAGGCTTCACCATCATGTGAACGTCGAGGCTATCCAGCTCCTCGACAACACGGACATTGTGAGAAGACTGAAAAGGACAAAACCTTTTGAGTTAGTGTTAATGAGTGCAAACAATACGTAGTTCAGTGAGTGCTACCTATAAAGAACACAAAAACAAAGTGCCTTCCCCTTAATAGAGACAATAAGAAAAGTGCTAATGGACACATTCTTAGTTATACTCTACCTAGCAACTTACGTTATATTTAAATTACTTATTAGCCATTATTGGCTAGATTGTAATAGTATAGAAGTATCCGCTTATAAGTAGAAACTTCTCTTAAAAAAAAAAAAAAAAAAAAAAAAAAATCTGAGAACTTGTTTCTCATGTTGATCTAACCATTGCCATGCATTTTGCTTTTTTAATAACTCTCTCAGAATAGCAGTTTCTTCTGCCAGATTCTGTATGTAGGAGCCTAAATAATTTATCATTCCTAAGAACCTTTGTAGTTCTTTGACATTAGTAGGACTAGGCATCTTTGAAATTGCTTCAATTTTTGACTGATCAGGAGAAACTCCTTCTTTATTGAAAATATGACCCACATATCTTATTTCAGACATACCAAATTGACATTTTGACTTATTAAATTTTAGATTGACTTTGGCAGCACGTTTGAATAATAATTCAAGTCTCTCGTTATGTTCCTGCACTGTGGATCCATAAACGAGTACATCGTCGACAAATATGACTATACCTGGTAGATCACCAAATAATTGACTCATTGTACGATGAAAAATTTCACCACTGGAATTTATTCCATATGGCAGTCTTAAGAATTTGTACCTTCCGTAAGGTGTGTTGAATGTACAGAGGTCACTGCTCTCTGCATCTAATGGAATAGCCCAATAGCCTGAACTAGCATCTAATTTCGAAAATATAGAAGCGCCTGCTACCTTTGATCTTAGGTCATCAAATGTAGGATACGGATAATATGGTCTCTTAATGGCTTCATTTAAATTTCTTGGATCAAGACAGACTCTTAACTTTCCATTTTGTTTTTCGACTAAGACTATAGAATTTACCCATTTTGTTGGCTTATCGACTTTTTCTATGACTTTTAATTGTTCCATACTTTTTAATTCATCTTTAAGACGAGACTCTAATGAATAAGGTATTCTACGGACCGGACAGACTTTAGGTAGAACATTCTGATCAATGTCTAAATGAGCTTTGTATGGTAGACATCCTAAGCCTTCAAATGTATTTGAGTACTTAGAAACAATGGCTTGTACTGACCTTTCATTTCTTTTTTCCTGGACACCGAATATTCTTTTGACTATACCCAGTTTTTCACATGATTTCCATCCAATTATTGTCATGCATTCACATTCGACAACAATGAAGTACAATTTTGTTGACAGACCATTTTCAAATTCACAATTAAGTATACAGGTTCCTAAATTTGGTACTAATTGACCTGAAAAAGAAAATATTTTATTATTTGTCCTTAGAATTTTGACATAAGAATATGAATTGTTCCTTATCTTGTCTAGTGTTTGTTTGCTAATAACATTTGTATCTGCGCCTGTGTCTATTTGACATTTAATATCGTAATTGTTACACTTTACCATGATTGACCAATCTTTTTTGTCGGTTTCACTCACTGAGTTTATTATATGTTCGACGGACTCTTGACGTTGACTTGGTTCTTGAGCAATACTCCTTACTCGTTGCCGGTTATTGCTGTAGACAGGCTTGTTTTTGAAAAAACAATATTGAGCAAAATGGTTCAATTTCTTGCAGTGATTGCAAGTCTTGCCTTCTGCTGGACATTTATATATGTGCACTTGGCCACATCTTTTACATTGTTTGTTAGACGGAGACTTGTTTCTCTGTTGGAATGACTGACTAGTATTATGATTATATCTTGCCTTTGACTGTGATCGCTGTCGATCTGTATTTTGTTGAGACTGTGACCTGACTGCTTGTATAGCGTTTTGACTTGTAGTATCATTTTGAATTAATTTATTTGACCTTTCTTGTGACAATTCCATACTTTTGGCTATTGACATTGCTCTTTCAGTCGTCAAATTTTCTTCTTGGAGTAGTCTTTCTTTGATGTTTTGGTTTCTCATTCCAATAACTATCATGTCTTTTATTAATGACTCTTTTAGGTCATTAAAATTACATGTCTTTGCCAAATTATTTAATGTCGTCAAGTATTCGTCTATAGACTCGTCAGATTTTTGCCTTCTCGTAAAGAAATTATATCTTTCGACTGTTATATTAGTATGTGGACTGAATTTAAGGTCAAATTTTTTGAGAATTGTCGTTATGTCAGTGGTCGTCCTATCGATATTGAAACTGTTAAATATATCAATACCTTCATCGCCCATGGCGTTTAGAAGAATTGCTGTCTGCTTTGCTTGCGAACATTTCTGCAGTTCGTTGGCGTCGGCGAATATTTCAAACCGTAACTTCCATCTCCTCCATGACTCAGCAGCATTACCGTTACCGACCAATTTCAGCGGCTTAATTTGCGAGACGACGACTTTGTCAGACATTATGTATAGTTAATTATGACTGTTAGAACACTTCTGACACCATGTTTGGGGTTCGTGGGTTTTTAATTAAAGATTAGGCAATTAGAGAAACTACATTTATTGTGAACCAGACAACGGTCGGGCCAAGAACGCGGGTAAAAGTCAAGTGACAGAAAACCATAGATAACTAATCATAAACTTAATTCATAGACAATTACACAACACACGCCTAAAATTAGAGATGAAGTAAACCGATCATGATGAAATTTGGTATGAAGATAGTTTAAGGTGAAGCAAAGGTAGAGGTAAGTACCTAAACAATGAATCTGAAATCGGCAAGAAAACGGGCGCCGTTCGAAGTTCGTTAGGATTCGAACCCACGACCTAAGCGTTGCAAACCGTCACTACCAATCCATACTACAACACAATCCAGTTCATATACTTATAATTCATCAATACATCATAGGAGGAATGAAGACAGATCAAACCCTGCATGGAGAAGGACATACTGGGATACTTTTTATCGCGTTAAGGTTTACAATAGGTATCTCTGAGAGTGTAGTTCACGCGAGTGAAACCGCGGGTCGCAGCTAGTAGTTAAATAATGATGTGTCTATTACAAAAATAATTAAGAAAAGTTTATATACATACAGAAGAGAATATTTCTGTAAAACAATAAATAGAATATTCTAGTCTAGTTCTAGTATAGTCCATCAATCTCAACAAAAGCGCGGTGTGGCCTCGACTATGCCTCTATGCATGAACACGCACCGTGGCACCTAAAGTCAATGAACTTGCGTACAATGACGTGTATGTAGTCCAGCGGCGGCAGCAGCGCGGGCGCACAGTGCGTTGACCTACCGATCAGTGACCTGTCAATAAGTCATCCTAGTTGTACACATGTTTTTATCGCAATAAGGCAATAAATGGTAGGTAAATGTAATTATTTGATTAAGTTTACAGCATAAAATAATAAGCATAGAATTTAATTAATTTTAGTTTTTATTTTGTGAAAGTACATTATAATTTATTGCACAACTTTAACACCTAGGTAAATCCAATTTGGATGTATAATTGAATGAATATTGAATAAAGTGAAGCTTTTTTACTGATAATTACAATATTTTGCCTAGTTAACTACTTTTTAAGAATTATAGTGAAATGCAGTCTTTCAATGCCATATCCTGTTTCTGTTTCCATACACAACAGATATTTTCTTGTTGTAGTGGATATCCAAGCCGACATATAAACAGAAATGAACATGATCATACAACTGTTTCATTCAGTAACCATATTAAACTGGAGTTAGCCGAGAATTACATATATTTTTTTTAATAACCTGCTTCAAACTTAAAAATGTGTGCTTAAACAACGTTAGTTTGTTGATTATACCAAACATTTAGAATTGAAATTATAGCTTTTATATAGCACTACAGTTCAAAAATGAAAAAATCAACAGGAAATGCGTTTTTCAGAATAAATGAAACTGTAGCATTCCAATATAAAAATATATATTACACATTTGGTCTTATCGGCCATTTGACTTCAATCACACGTCAGGAATGGTGCATAACTTATACACTAATTAATATTACGGATCATACGTAGATGCCCACCCACAGTAGCAGGAATAGGATGCCGAACCCTGAAAAGAGGGCGGCAACTAGGGATAAGAGTAGCTCTTTGAAAAGGTCTCGCGACAGTTTCGTGCTGGTGACTTCGTAGACGAAGAACCAAGCCGTGAAGAAGATGCCGATGCCGAGTAGAAGCAGCGTGAGATGTGGAAATATCGCCGGGTTGATAGGCGACGCGTAGCGCACCATCGACTCGATCTCCAACTGAAATCGTGACGGGTACAACATTATAGTATCACTCGAGTAATATTAGTATAAACGTGACTAATTCCGAAGTACTTACACTCATTTTGATGGGGTTTTTGTATTTTTTGAGGAATAAACACGATGTGTACACCGCTCAGTCGGTGATTGGTAAACGTCAGCCAATTTTTATTTGACTTTGACAATGACAAGTTTGATATGATGGATGATGGATATGCACGATTTCATTGACAGATTGGCTGACACTTCAGAGTTTCAGACAAACAAAACTTTTGAAAGTTAAAAGCTCGCGACAACAGTGAGAAATATAAAGAAACATAATTCTGATGGAAAGAACATGTGGCCAGCAATGAAAGAAATAAATTCTTGAAAAACGTACATACAACTTCTTTGGCATTTCTTTTGTGTAACATCTGTGGTGCTTGCTCTTGTGTTCATTCCATCCATAGATAGAGAATAAATGAAAAATAGTTCTATCTACTTTCATCCTCTTTCAGTCACCATTGATTCCTTTTCTGTCTGTAGCACGATTTGACAGTTTCATTGACGCATAATAAAAAGATGGCGCCCTGTGTTTTCATTCATAAATCAGCTGATGGTCAGATGAATATGACCGTAGAAAGATAAATTCTGACCGAACTGAGCGCGTAAGATTTAACTTATTTAAATATCAATCAGTTTTTTAGATAATTTTACTTTCAATGGATATGGAAAGAAGACAGCTTTGCTGTAGTTTCCTTTTTTTTTTGTGACAATAAATTATGAATCCTTGTGTAAACGAAACCAAACCCACCATGGGTAAAGAAAAGATGATGTCCTACGAAGAGAAGTCTGTTGGGTCAACTGCCTTTTTCAAGTGCGAGGCGTGCCCTTATATGGCCTTGGCTGAGGACGATATAAAGTTCCACCTGTTCACCGTTCATCCTGACCTAGCCAAGAGCAACGGCCTGGCCGACAACATTCAGATCCCCTGTCCGGGATGCACCAGCGTGTTCGACGCCGAAGAGACTCTGCGTACTCATCTCCGCAACCACCACAAAATGGGCATCAAAGACATCAAGAAAATGGTAAAGAGCCTCGTTCAGATAGCTCTAAAGAATGCAAAGTTAAAAAAAGAGGAGAAGATCGATGAGCCAATCCCATCACCGCCCGCTATTCAACAGGAAGTTGCCGATTTGAAGATACATCAGGTCATAGAAATAGTACCCGATTCTGTGATCGCCAACAACAACCTGCCCAAAGGAGTTGCTTACATTTCTGTTGACGAGCTTAACAAGATGAGCACACCTAACTTTGAAAAGATTGATCCAAAAGATATAATTAAAGAAGCCAGTATAAACATTGTGTACACAAATGAAGTCCCTACTCAGTACATAAACGTCTCGGACCCTGGCCCTTCGAGCACGGCTCACAGCATGATACAAATGAGCAGTGTCCCTCCGGATCTGATATCTTCCATCCAGCCTCGGATCACATCCATACTAGACACAAAACTGTCTCCGTCACAATCAAATAACACCATGGATATAATATCACCGATGCATCACAATCCTCCGCACATATTAAAGGCGGAAGAGTTGAATCAAGAAGCTAGCACACAGAGTCGAGAGCCTGTTAAAGTCTTAGGTATCTCTTGTTTGGTAAATAGCTGCCATATACGCTTGAAAGAGGAGAATAACATAGCTTATCATAGAAAATGTCATCAAAACGGCAAGTTAGTGTGTCTGGAGTGTGCCAAAGTGTGTCCGTCTGTAGAAGTGCTTCATTCTCACCTGTGGAAGATACATGCAGTGGACTTGGAGCTGCCAACGTGCGAGATATGTGGATACAAGACCTATAAGAAGTACAGATTGTTTAACATCCATATGAAATGTCATGGAACAGTTAAGTCCCATATCTGTAAGTTAGTATTGTCTGCTGTAGCAGTATAAGGTGTAATCAGTTTATTCTTCTTCTTATATATATGTAAAAAACAATTGCTGCTTTAGTCACTCTCTCTAAAGCTCAAAAGCGGCTTGGTTTTTTTTTTTGTTTTTAAGTCTGTTCTTTTCAGTAAAGAGTGGTTTTAAAATAAAAGTAAACACAAATATGAATTTTACTAGGTCATCTAGCCTTAAATTAAGCTACTGCATCATTAATTAGACTTGTCTATTAGGATACAAGTTTATTTCGAGCACTATTCAACAACACCTCACATGCAAGGTGGTATCAGGAGCTTAAGCCGGTTGAATAGAAAACTCTTACAAATTTTGTCTTATGTTGAGCATATAATACTAAACATTCTCTGTTCCAGGTCCACTGTGCTCCAAATCGTTCAAGAACCACAACCAGCTGGCCAAACACAAGCTAATCCACAAAGAGACGACACCAGTTCAGTGCTCGCTCTGCCAACGGGAGTTCAGCAACGAACGGAGGCTCAAGGTCCATGTGGCTGCCGTCCATGAGAAGTTGAAGCCGTTCAAATGCTGCCACTGCGACTATACTGCGGCTAGGAAAGATGAGTTGAAACTGCATTTACGGTCACACACAGGTATGTCTAGGTAGTCAAGACATGGTCTGATTGGTAGCCAGGATGGCAAAAATGCCAAAAACTTGCTCTCGTGAATAGGGTGTAGATTTCAGGAAGGTCCCATTTCTCAATCCAGGTGTAGCATGGCTCTACCTTTGACCACATTGTAACTTAACATCCAGGTGATGTTTAGTCAAACGCTACCCTGTGGCACTGATTCTTGCAGTTTCATATGTTCATTAATACCAGTTTTTCCTATTTTCTTTACCCAAAGGCTTGAGCGCAATATAATAGAGCTCTTTTACTTTAGTGTTTAAAATAGT
The DNA here is from genome assembly GCA_931315375.2 of Opisthograptis luteolata. Classification (NCBI taxonomy): domain Eukaryota; kingdom Metazoa; phylum Arthropoda; class Insecta; order Lepidoptera; family Geometridae; genus Opisthograptis; species Opisthograptis luteolata. The sequence continues at coordinate 11,781,371 of OV928042.1, forward strand.
GCATGGTATGGTAGATAGGTATACATTAGCTCTGAGGATCCATTTGAATTTTCCAATGAACTTGTTAAAACAACCTCATAGACATTAAAGTAGTACATGATCGCAAACTGCTCTTTCAGGTGACAAACCATACGCGTGTAACCACTGCAACTACCGTTCCTCCGACCACAACGCAATGCGGCGCCACAAGAAAGTACATTCCAAGGAGAGTCTCTACAAATGCAAATACTGTCCCTACAGCACCATCCAGTCCACGGTCTTTGCGTCGCACATGATCTCCACACACCCTAACGTCAACTCCACTGACGTACACCTCTGCCCTTACTGCCAATTCAAATCCGTCAGTAAAGATAAATACATACTCCATCTCACAACTCACACGGATAAAGAAGGCATAAAACTACTCATTGAAATGACAAAAAATAAATCCAGCAAACCCAGCTGGACAATACCGAGCGAAACCGAAAAGAGTCCCAACGAAAGCGATGTCACAGAGAGTGAGAGCAAAGAAGTTCCACCAACAACGGTCCACGACATTCCCATAGAGGTTTACGATTGCGATAGTTTATCGGAAAGTTTGCCGAAGGATTACTCAAAAAGCTATTGTACGCCTTCTACTACTGATATACAGCAAGCCGAGTACAGCGACCAAGTTACAGACTTTAGCAAAGACGACAATAATTCCGATTGTCTTATATCCGAAAGTTCCACCGATACTTTGATAGATCGGCACCAGTTCACGTCGCAGATGACTTATGAGAGCAATCCGTCGAATCTACTCGGGTTTCTGAACACTACGGTTTCGCTGGAGCAGAACCTCATGCAGAGCAGCAATGTTAGCTCCCTAGCGCCGAACCCTTGTGCGATGGCAAGCAGTATCAGCAACAACATCATGGGCAACTTTCCAATCAGACTGCCTCCGGTACCGCAAATATCTCTACGCAACAACATCATGCTGAAACCTGTCAACAGAATATCTCTTCCCATGACGAAGGTGACAGGTCCCATAATAAAGCCGACGCAAATCCTCCCGGTGCCGTCATTAAGCAACTCTCCCATTAATATATCAATAGAAGAAGGAGCGCGGCGGAAGAAACCAAAGATATCGGTGAAGAGCAATTTGATCCTGAAGGGGCCTGATCAAGAGAACATGTTCCATTCGCAGCAAAAGATGGCCTTTAGGAGGCTGGATAACCAGTCGAGATTTGGTTTAGGTGGGCCGGTTACGTTCAACAATTTGATAACAACGCAGTTCATGCAGCTACCCCCCGAGCCGTCGCTGGGGGAACCGCCAACTAACATGATACCGTATCCTCAGGAGACAATGTTAGTGAACGCAGCGACGACGCCTGTGGACAACGATATGAACAGCAACCCTCAGATATTCACGTTTAACCAGCAAATGAACGTGAACACCATGACCATGCTACCGCCGCCTGACAAGTTACAGACAAACGATCCCAGCTACATCAAACTAGAGGCTACCATAAAGCAGAACACTCAATCCCCGAGTCTAGAGCGCATGTGCAACGCCAACCTGATGAATAACCAGAGCATATCCAGGGAATACAAAGCTTCCCCGCCGCTAGAGGATATTAACAAAAACATGAGCGAGATAAAGAACGAAATGAAATCTGATACGTTTTACAACATCACTTTGGACAATACTAATCCTTCTATAATAGATCAGTACCTAATGGATAATATTGGCGAACAGTACACGGGACACCTGGACTTGTCAGGGGTGGTTCTTCAGGAAATACCTGAGCAACAGAACGACGTTATAGAAATTGATGATAACTCGGACGATAACAAACTGTTGCCTCGTTACGATACGAACTTCCCACTCGAATCTCTCTATTTGATGCACAATGATTTCCATTTCCTAGAAAATGAGATACCGTCGAATAACATTCTCAACGAAGCCGTCAATGATATTAACAGAATGATGTCAGAAGTACCTGTGATAGCGCAGAAGGAGCATTTAGAAGCACCAATTGAAAATTGTAACAATGATTTCCCTAACTTTATTCAAGGAAAGAAAGATCCTATGATGAACACTTCAGTAAGACTGACTACGAATAAGATTAACGTTAAGAACATTGAACTAATGAAAAACTAAATTATTTGTCACTTTATTTATTTATAAGGCTGTTAATGTCAGATAATTTATTGCAGTTCAATGAATGAATTAATTAATTATTGATGTTTACAATATATAGCTATGAAATCCTTACTGTTTCTGACTTCTTGCCATTTTAAAAGTTTCCAGTCACTGCGGACATTGTCGAAGGGTTTGGGGTCAGTGTGTACTCCATTTCCGTTAGGGCCTATGATAATGAGGACCTTTCCTCGGTAGTGACTCAGGTACTCTTCGAAAGCCGGGCGGTTGTTGAAGTAACAGAATAGTAAGGCCGTAGAGGTGTCTCTCAGCGCGGTGATGACGTCTCTGTCTAACTCGGTAGGAGTAAGCAGGAGGGGGATGAAAGTGGGCGGAGCATACTTGCAGTGCCACCATGCGCGGTCTACTTCCACTCCTGTTACTGGGTAACCTGGAAATATATATTTTTTATTTCTCTACTAGCTGTTCCCCGCGGTTTCATCCGCGTGGGCTACAGCGCATCGCGATAAAAAGTAGCATATGTCCTTTCTCAGGCTTTATCTCAGTACCAAATTTCATTTAAATCAGTTCTGTAGTTTAGATGTGAAAGACAGACAGACAGAGTTACTTTCGCATTTATAATATTAGTAGGGATTAATGTCAAACTAATATTATAAACATATAAACTCCAATAAACAAAATAAATCTATGGCCCTAATAAACGCTGCATTTAGGTCGCTTTCTGCAGGTAGAGTGCCCAAAAAGCTGAATTTCGTTGAGTAGCCAAACTAATTCGTTCATCATCATCAGACGGAAGAAGTCCCCTGCTGAACATAGACCTCCCCCTATGAGAGCCACTATGGACAGCTGTTAGCCATTTGCATCCATCGGCTCCTTGTCACTCGTCGGTCCACCTAGTAAGGGGCCTACCTACTGATCGTCTTCAGATTCGCGGTCGCCACTTGAACCTTTCTTCCTCATCGGGTATCGGTGAGGTACATGCACTTTGGAATAAAAGTTATAAATAATTTGTAATAATATAAACATCGTATTCAAAATATATGAATTGGATGGGATGTGAGTTTCTATTTGACTAATTTTTTAATACCGGTTCACAAAAATACAGAGTAACCACTCACCGGTAGCTTCATTGATCATCCACTCCAGTAACCCGCTGCCACATCCCACACTCAGCACTTTGTCACAACCCAACTCCTTCAAGCACTCGCCCATAAATTTGAAATTCTCTTCACTAGGGAATACCCATAGCAACTTGTTCCTATCCGGATGATCGTGAAACTTATCGACAATTTCTTTCCATTTCTTAACTTTGTACAAGTCTACAACAGCATTAACAATGTTGTCTTCCATTTCTCTTTGAACTGCTACTAAAGATTTGAAATATTAAAATGCTTCGTTATTTATAGTACAATTGAGTGGATATGCGGATGTCTTTACGGCATTGAGTGTGATCTTACGCTCGCGCTCAGCCAAGAGTGACGTCAGAACCCTAGGTGCTTTAGTGATTGATCTACCTATCAGTTACAGTCAGGTACTCATTTAGTACTGTGACGTAGGAAGGAACCGGTGCGTCGATCACACTCATATCATAAATGCGAAAGTTTGTGAGCCACATTTACAAAAGCGCAGGTGGAGCCAGCGCGAAAATGTCTGCTAAATTTTCGCGCTTATTTAGTTATTTCTACTTTACATGTTAATAGCAGAACGAAGGAAAATTTCCCAATTAATATAACAGATACGAAACTTATAGGTGTTTCGAAGTTTCTGCTTATTAAATAATCCTGCTACAAGGGGCGGCTTCCGCTGCCCTTCGTGAGTGGCATGCACCGCAGGAATCCTTACTATGCTGTAACGGTGAATTATTAACCGATTATTTTAGTACCTATAAAAATAAGTTAAACACCTGTTAGACAATAATTATTCTATCTCTGACTACAACCCTGTATTATCACCATTAGAATAAAGATAAAAATTGGCTGTGACCCAAAAATATTGTTTCGTTTCTTAATAAACTCGTCTAGTATTAGGTAGTACTAACAGTTGAACAGTCTTCACTATAAGGTAATGCAGTTGTCTTACGATAGCAGTCCTTAGGACATGTCGGAGGCCTTAGGGCGGTCTAAATACTTACTGCAACACCTGACCAGACCAATGGCTGACCAATAAATAGCCTATCCGCCAACCCGCGCTGGTCTCGCGTGGTAGATTATGGAAAATACTCTCTGATAGGTCTGTGTCCCACCATTGGTAACGTAATGATGATGATAAGGTCTTCTCCTCGTGATCGGCAGAAAAACGCTACACATTTTCTTATAAAACTTCCATGTATTTCATATTTACGCACAGGTTATTAGGTAATACATATAATATATATAGGTACACAAACTAATAACAAAACATAAACGTATATAGGAGTAGATATATTGATTTTAAAGATACCAAACAAAGTAAATAGTAAGATTCTACTCTATGGATCGCTATCTAACAGTATTAAAATAGGGTTTATAAAAAATGTAAGCACCATCACATATTATACGTTGAAAAGTGTATTTAATGTAAGTATAATTCTTATTTGATTCCATTGACGTACCAAGAGATGGACTTCGGGTCCTTTGCTCAAAAGCGTCCCAACCAAAAGAGGTCAAAAACGCGATAGAGGGCTTATCACACGCCAGTCTCCGCTTGGCCACGTGTGTGACACGGTCAGTCAAAGCTGCAGAAGCTGATAAATTGTTGTAAGCCAAATTATGTTGTATGTTATTGAAATATGACATAAAATATTATACTTTGATTAAAACGTTAGACATGAAACCTCGTGCCTCTTTTCTCGTCACGTTGGTATTAGATCTGACCTCCATCCCTTTGTACGTTAATGTTTGATTCTTAATAAACGCCTACAGGCTTGTTGTTATAATAATGACTGCAATATTTTATTTTGCTTCATCTTCATTTGTACATGACTTATTGTGAAACAATGGATCTTCAAGCGATTTTAGAGCACAGCCGTAGGTTCAATTAGGTTTAAAGAAACTATATCGGTTGCACACACATTCTAATATTCTGTTCTTATCAGAAACATTTCAAATTTATATTTTTTATTGTGATAAAAATCCTGTGGAAATCTTGACGCGGGTGAAACCGCGGAGAATGCGATGTGTGTGTCCGTCCACTTTGCATGCAGTGTTTACATTTCGAAGATTACAATCGTAACGCCATTTATTTCTTAGCTATTAGAGAGTCGGCCCGACTATGGGTTTTACCGAACAGCCGAATACCCGACTAATCGGTTAGGAAGTTGCCGATTAGTCGGCTATACCGATCATCGTTAAATCGTTAGAATTCGGGTATCTCCGAGCCGCGCTTGGCTGTACTTGTATGTTACTACTTTCTCAGCTTTATAAAATAGACAGCATGTAATTAAGACAATACAGTGTGTTTTTGCTATATTGAAAGAAAACCTAGTAAAATAATTTGTGAAATAAATAGATTTTTTTTCTAGAATTTTATGTCTTTATATTATGCTATACCCTAACAGGGTCATGTTGTTAAAACAATTTAAAATTTAATAATTATCACTCAATTTTGGCCGACTAGAAAACAAGCCGAATAATCGGCCTTTCCGACTCGTCGGTATGTAGTCGGCCCATGTCTATTTGCCTTTCAGCAAGGCGTATCGTTAACAACGGCACCTATATCGCTCGCAAATCACTCGTGATGTAATGTAAATACAGCTCATTTAGTCATTTACTCATAAAAACAACTTGTCATACATCAACTAATATTAACTTGAGATCGAAGTGTGTTAGAGATCATGATATTCAGTCGACTGTTGTTATGCACTAACGGACAGTTTCAATTACCTATCTATCCACGGTTTGGAGCTTATGTCAAATTTATATCTCCAGTAGGGCAAACCGTATAGGTTGTTGAAACCGGCCGTATACGGACCGAGCGGCCGCGGCCCGGTCTCGCACACTCGTTACAAAATTGCAAGTAACTCCGTTATCACAATATTTTTGGCAGACAAAGCTAAATATACAAAAAAAAGCTACAAGCGTAACGGTTCTTGCAGATGACAGGGTTTCGTTGGAAGACAGTGGTAGTTTTTAAGTTCTTACAAATCGATTCGATTGTGTTTCGGCAAAATGTTAGTTAGTAATATTAGTAACTATCTAACAATAGTACTTAACACTTTTTAGGCAAGGGTGTTCTAAGGTCGATTAGGCTGTGAAAATAAGTACCTATTTAGCTCTAAGGTATACCATTTTAAAACACTTTCACTTACTTTACACACATATTTGATTTGAACGTGTTTTGCTTTTGACCTGCCAATTCTTTTTCTTTATTTTATTGCAATATCTCGAAATCTAGATCTAAGATTTTACAAGAAGAGAATCAGAAATTATACTAAGAAGGTACAAACATTTTTCTAATCTTCAAAGATTGTCAAGTAACCTATATTATCATCGAAAAATATTAGAAACAATAGACACCACCGACTTTCACCGACAAAAGCCCGTCACCTGACTTACGACTCAAAGGTATGAGCATTTATTTAAAAATAAAAACTGGGAAAAAATCATTGTCTCCAAACTTTCACACTGCAGTCTTTTCATTGCGCTCATTCCGTCGTTCGTTCGATTATTTATTTATCGTAGGATACTAGTAGTATAATAGAAAAGTTAATCTAGCCCACACCATAATCAGTCTAGTCAGTCCCTTATATCATTCTATCCTAAGGGCGTCACCAAGGAGGGCAAAGGAGGGCAAACGGGGGTAGCTGCAGCTCCCTCTAGACACAAAACTTAAATGCCAAAAGTCGTTAAAAAAACAATAGATGACGTCAGCGTCACATGGAAAAGCAAGTTCCATAGATTAAAAAAGGTAAAATTTTTGCACTGTCATACTTTTTTATTGTTGCGTTATGACTCAGCAAAGCGAAGTGAAGTGACAGTGGGTTGGTGGCAAATGTCGTGGATCACAGATTAAGTTTTTTTTTGTACGATTCGCCTCCCGCCGCTTCGTTTGGCCATAGACTTTGAAGCCTTTAATTTTTTCTTTGAACAAATGCAAATTAATGATATGCATGTATCGCTAACGCCATTTAGGCATGGTTTAGAAACTACGCTGTTTCAGCTGTCAGAAAATGATCTGAAACGCACACCCGAGGAATGTCAGCACGATTCAAAAGCGAAAAATTCGCAATAACTCCAATAAGGCTATGTTTTAGTTCATCTGTCATCCTGCCCTGCCCTGCCCATTGGCTGGCGACGCCCTTCCATCCTAATACCAACAAATAATATAAATATAACATTGATGTAATTAATGATATAAGATTATTTTAGTGTAGTTTCAATTAAAAATGTTTTAGGGCAGCCAGATAGAAACAAGGGAATCGTGGTCTCTACCTACTGGTTATTGGACAAATGCTAATACAGTGCAACCTTAATATAACGTACCTCAATATAACGACTTCCTCGATTTAACAAATTCTTCGTAATCCCCTTGAATTGTCCATAAGAGTCAATATAAAATATACCTTTACATTGCGAACATTCTTTGCGTACAACCTCTTTATAACGAATTTTCAACTATCAAGAAAAAGTATTCATACCTCTAATTAACGAATTTTGCCAACCCAAAACCTTTATATAAAGTTTCCACCAATAATATAACTCTTAATCTTATAATGTGATTCATGTCTCGACATGTTTCGACACGCTTTTGTTTGTACAGTAATCATTGTTGTTTTGATGGAAAGTAATGTAAACACCTCTGCTCGTCACTATTGTTAAAGATTTAAGTTAAAATGGCTCAGAAACGTAAAAGGTGTTCCTTATCGGTCGCAGAAAAGCGAAACATCATTAATTATGTTGACCAAAATCCCATGACGATTTACGTTAATTGTTTTTGATTATTAATGTAAGAAAAAAAAATTATTATCTACCTAATTGTTTTTAAATAAATAGCAAATACATATATGTAGTAATTTGATAAAAATGTGTTATCATTTATTAGTAGAAGTTGTTCGCTATAACAAGATAAGTACGTAATATTGAGGTGAATAAAACTATTCTTTTACCTCTTTATAACGAATTTTAGACCAATCTAACCTCAACATAACAAACCTCAGTTCAACGAATTACTTGATATTACGAATATTTTCTTGTTCCCCTCCGATTTGTTATATCGAGGTTGCACTGTAATAGTTTATCAAAGGCAACTTCTATATCTAATTAGATACAACTTTTGTCTATGACTATTATTATCAAAACCTAATAAATTGTCTTAAAAAAATAAAAAAAATCGACTATTGTATGTAGCAGTTCTAATTTATTTCTTTTAACTGAGCTACCATTATTAAAAGTAGTAATTGAGGATTTGTTTCATTGTATACTCGATGAATTCATAATAAAAATTAAAATTTATAATAAAAAAATAATTTTGGTGCACCGTTTCTTTCACGTCCAGGATTACTGGTAGAAAATTCTACATAGCATTAAGTCCTCCTTGTACAGTCAACGACAAAAATTGCTGAACTGTTGCCTGTTCTCTTGCCGATGGAAGGAGTTTGGAACAGGCGTAGCTAGTTTTAAGTTTGACGTTTATATTGTATCTCAATAAATAAACATATTTTGAGTTTGAAAATACTCAACTTTCTGATTTTCCTAAGCATCTGTGAACACCAAAAATGGCCACCAATCTGGTTACCATTTGAAAAAATGGTCGTGACTTTGTCGCTGACTATACAGTGTTTTGAGCAAAAGTATAAATAAATAAGTAATGTAGACATTCTAATCAAATCCATATAAATTATTTATTTTATTGATTGTCTTTGTTTCCATCCCGCTCGCCCCACGTCACATTTCGTATACTAAACCACATCGACACGTGAGATCAAAATTTTGGTCAATAACGCCGGATGTATTTCGAATTAAATTTAAAATTATCAATTCCTAACGTAACATTAAAATTTTCAATCGATATAAAATATATAATATCATAGAAGAAAATGAACAGACATTAAACTATAGTTATGTACAGTTAGGCGTCTTGGACGCGCTTACACGCTAAGGTTAAAAAATATTAGTAACTAAAAGTTATAAAATAATGCTCTAAATGTGATAAAATTATTCTTTAGAAACAAAACTTAGGCTCAACTCACACTGGCGCAGAGTCGAAGCGACGCGACGCGTCATGTTTTGCGCGGCGCGGCGACGCGAACCCACTCGACTCCAGCCGAGCGTCGAAGCGCAAATGCGCCCGTCAACGCGCGTCGACGCGCGCTTCCATATTTACATAGCACAAATTTGAAAAAAATAGAAAAATAGAGATGAATATGCTTTAGGCGGAAAAATATGACGTGTCGCGTCGCTTCGACTCTGCGCCAGTGTGAGTTGAGCCTTAAAGTAACCCTACGAGTTCTATCAACTGTAGTATCGTATAGGGATGCCGATCTGAGATCGATTAATCGAAAAATCGATTTTGTTGGGTGAAGCAATTCGACCGGCAAGTTCCTTTGTATGGAACCGGCGACTGCCGACCGGAGCCCGGTTCGTACAGTCCGTTCTTTTGTTCATCATCACCATCAGCCGGAAGAAGTCCACTGCTGAACATAGGCCTCCCCCCTTGAACGCATATTAGCCATTTGCATCCATCGGCTCCCTGCGACTCTTACAATGTCGTCGGTCCACCTAGTGGGGGACTGTTGTTCATAAAAAATGTGTTTTCTAGAAGTAGACAAAAATGTAGACGTTTCTCGAACTAACATGCAAAAATATGATACATACTTTAGTTCACTGGACCAGCCCTATATCACTCTTACTCAGCCTTCTGTTACCTTCTCACATCTGAAACAAGGTGGTATCAATTAGACTCCTAGACTAGACTCTATGGAGTTAGTTCTTTACAAGCTCCCACGACAAGTCCTTCCGTAATGCTACAAAATGCAGTACTTCAAGATAGGCGCGAAGAGTTCTTAGAGGTCGTCAACGCATCAGTTACGCCTCTGGTGTTACAAATGTGTTGCAAATGCAATTCGACGACCGATGTGGCGCAATGGGCGGATAGCCGACTCTGAAGCGTAAGGTCGCGGGTTCGATTCCCGCAACAGGACAAATATTTATGCATTGAAAAAAAAAAGCGCAAGTATTTGTTTTTGTGTATTTGTTGTGTTGTGGATCCCCGATCCTCGTAGTTTCTGATACCCTAGATACAGGGGATCCTAGTTAGGGGGTCAGAGCCTATGTATGTGATTGTGTGGGCGTTATATAAAAAAAATGACCATAGGCGACGGTGACCGCGTACCTTCAGGCGGGCCGTCCGCTTGTTTGTCACTATTACATTAAAAAAGGTGCGGATCCAAGATGTACGTGGTGAATAAATGACAATAAGGTTCTAGAATGACTCTCAAGTGTTAATCAATCAGACTTAAATCTGTGCTTAAGAAGTGATTGTCGCTTGATCGTCATTTCAGAATACCAGCCTAAGTGTTGTTAAATCATGGATATTCCACTAATACACGTGCTGGCTGAGGTCTGGCTCTAAATGAATAGCGCAGAAAGCACAAAAAAAGACACGTATCTTCAAAGCAAGCATGCTCCACTCTGTTATCGCTTAACAGCTGACGCGATAGTGTTCGAACCCGAGCCAATCGTGAATAAAACAAACAAGCCAATTTGAAACTTACCAATTGCTATTAAGCTTCAACTTCCTCCAATGCACCTGCGGACGCGTCTCCGCATTGTGCTCCGTTTCCTTGCCATCATCATCGCAGAGGATCTTCTTGAAGATCTTATCGTCTCTCGGCGGCTCTTCCACTCGCAGCGTGTCCATATTAGTCTGTCGGTCGAGTTCCGCGAACTTATTAGCGTCTATGGGAGGCAGGGATACGTTGTGACAGTTCGCCTTCCTTATCTTATGGACGTACTCGCATTCTGGACTTTCCGGCGGCTTTTCGACTTTAGTTATAGATTTTTTCCCAACTATAACGCTTTGCCTTGCGTTGTTCGCTGACATTATGTACGAAGTATCTATTTTGTGTTCGCTGTTTGTGCTCTCAGTGAACAAATCTTGAGGTAGAGGCAGCGGCGGAAGCGGATTCAGGTTTTCCAGCTTTATCTTCTGCTCAGCTTCGTATGTGTGCCCGTTCAGTCCGTTGGAAATGTTGAGTGCGGGTTCGCTGGGGACCTGTTTGAGTGCAGAGTCGTTGGTGATCTGCTTGAGTGCGGTCTCGTCGCACTCTACGGCGTTCGCGGGCGCGTGGTCGGGGTGCGTGTTGCGGATGTGACGCTCCAGGTTGTCTTTGCGACGGAAGTTCTTTGTGCATACTTTGCAGCGGAATGGTTTTGTATCTGTGGAAGGTAGATAAACATATTTAATGCTATCATTGTAGTCATATGTTAGTATACATGAGACTTTAGTGGTTAAAAAAGCGAACATATGGACCCGAATAAGGTATATATATAGCAATGTGAGAGCGGACCGATCCATTCTAGTCATTTTGTAAAATTGTCTTTGAGGAAGTAATTTTTGCTGGAGTAGCATTTGTCGATTTGTACAATAGTGTTTCGTCATGTGTATGTCCTGTGTTTTGTTTTGTTTCAGATGTGGGTAATCCCTCAGATGCAGAATTTTTAGATCGTCTTCTCCGCTACCGATCATATTTTTGTCCACCGATCAATCTCCATCGTTTATTTTCTACCACCCACGCGACATTGCCGAAATTCTGGCAACCCCGCAGAAGCCATTTACAAAAAGTTGAAGTTGAAATTCGTGTAACGTAATTTATGGATGGCCCCCTATGGTGCAAGTTAAGAGTGGTATAGTGACCTGTGTGCACGGCGGCGTGGCGGCGCAGGTCCTTGGAGGAGTGGAAGGCGAGCGGGCAGCGCGCGCACTGGTGCCGCCGCCCCGCGCCGCAGCGCCCACCGCATCCCACGGCGCCGCACTTCTTGCACGAGCACGACTCCGCTGGAACAACGGAACATATTACGGTTTACGGTTTAAGAATTTATTTCTCAAAAGAATAACATTCACTTACAGAGAAACACAATAACAACACATAGGTCTAAGTTAATAATTAAATGTCGGTAAGCATAGTGTGTAGCATAGTCCTATGTAGGATAAGTATTTACAATATCAATATAGTGTAGTTTCAAGTTAATAACAAACGTTTTTTAAGAATTATATTACTAGTTACAATTTTTTTTTTTATATATTATAGATAATACTAGCTGATCCGGCAAACGTTGTTTTGCCCTTTTCTAGGATATATTCGATTGCATCTTGCAACCTTATTGCGGATCTGTAGATGGAACAGAATAATAAAATCGCGATTTAGAACAGGAGTTGATCGTAGAAGGGTGAAAATTTGAAGTTGTAAGTATATTTCAATGCTAAATCATAATCAAAAAATAATAAAAAAACTAAAAAAAACACTTTAAAAACGCACTGAAAAATATAAAATAATAAAATTGACTTGTATTAGTTACGATATAATGGTTAATTCAAAAAGTGTGGAGCGCTTTTTGGTTGTGTGTACTTTTATTTACCCAGTAAAAGAAGCGCTCCACACTTTTTGAATTAACCATTATATCGTAACTAATACAAGTCAATTTTATTATTTTATATTTTTCAGTGCGTTTTTAAAGTGTTTTTTTTAGTTTTTTTAAACTATATATTTTTATTTTTTTTACTTTTTAGTCTTTTGTTACCAAGTTCAATTAAGACTCATCAAGAGGAATCATATGAGCCCAAACACGAGGGGTTTACTAGTAGCCACTGCAGAGATCCTCTACCCACCTTTCGGTTCCATCATCAGACCCTCGTCACCAAGTTCAATCTATTGGACTCATCAAGACGAATCATATGAGCCCAAACACGAGGGGTTTACTAGCAGCCACTGCAGAGATCCCCTACCCACCTTCCGGTTGCATCATCAGACCTTCGTCACCAAGTTCAATGTATTGGGCTCATGAAGACGAATCATATGAGCCCAAACACGAGGGGTTTACTAGTAGCCGCTGCAGAGATGCCCTACCCACCTTCCGGTTGCATCATCAGACCCTCGTCACCAAGTTCAATGTATTGAGCTCATGAAGACGAATCATATGAGCCCAAACACGAGGGGTTTACTAGTAGCCACTGCAGAGATGCCCTACCCACCTTCCGGCTGCATCATCAGATCAGGTCGATGATACCAAATTATTGCATTGTCACCGAGATTACATACACATACAAAGTTTCAAGTCGATACGACAATTAGAAGTGGGTGAAAATTGACTTCTAAGATTTGATTACATTGTTAGTTAGTTAGTTAGTTAGTTAGTTAGTTAGTTAGTTAGTTACAAGTCAAGCTAATAAAAGTATTTTAAACGACAAAAGTCCAAAAAATAAAAAATGTTAGGGGTGGACTTTTCTTTCTTTCTTTTCTTTTGCCCGCACAATCACATACATAGGCTCTGGCCCCTAACTAGGTTTCCCTGTATCTAGGGTATCAGAAACTACAAGGATCGGGGATCCACAACACCCAGACACAGAACAAATACTTACGCTTTTTTTTTTCAATGCACAAATATTTGTCCTGTAGCGGGAATCGAACCCGCACCTCACGCTTCACAGTCGGCTATCCGCCCATTGCGCCACATCGGTCGTCACAACTTCCCTTATTACTTAGGGTACGATTCTCAGACCTACTGAATATGCACATAAAACTATCTCTAGGTTAATAATAATGGCTGTAAGCCATCATCGCTGTAGTTAAGTAAACGCGCATGCACTCACAGTTGTGTTTCTTCTTGACGTGCTTGCTGAGGTTGGAGGTGTCGCGGAAGCGGCGGCCGCACGTGGGGCAGGGGTGCGGCCGCTCGCCCGTGTGCGTCAGCTTGTGCTTGCGGAGCGACGTCTCATTGTTGAACGCCTTGTTGCATTGCCCGCACACGTGGTCCTTCGCTTCTGTGGAGTCATTGGCAGCTTTAAAAACAAGCACACTGTGTCATACTACAGAGCACAGTCTAGCTTTAAAAACAGGCTAGCTCTCTGCAGCTTTAAAAACAGGCTAGCTCCATGATACTCTGCATAACACAGTGTACGAGTGCTTGTCGGAAAACCTTTTTGGTTTTTGTGTAAGACGCCAGAGAGCGAGCATTTTTTCCTTGCAATGCTGGCAGGTATATTCTACAACATTTTTTTAGGGAGTTACTATTGTGTTTCATGATTTTCAGTAATGAACAACTGAGACACTTTACGCTCCAAGTTGAGTTTGAGCTATGCGGATTAATTACTGTAAATGTACATGAAATTCGCGGGGAACGTAGATTGTCGTAAAATTTAAGAATAATGCGTCTCATTACATACGTAAATTGGTTACCAACTTAATTTATTGTATTTTTAACGAGTTAACGTCGAGACAGTATATTATTTTTTTTAATTAAAACTTACGTGTATGTTTGAGCTTGTGCCTCCTCAGTCTTGAACTTTGGAAGAAGCCCTGACCACAGATCTCGCATGAATATGTTCGCTCGTTGCGATGCACCCGCATGTGGTACTTGTAGTGGGAGTGGGAGGCAAACGTCTGTAACACGTATACATATAAAAATTAAGTGATAAGCTTTGTTAAGATTATATTTATAACAGCAAAATAGGCTAAGCAGGTTCTTGTTAGTTATTTATTACAGGATTTATTTGAAAAAATTGCTTATCAGTATCTGCGTTTGAAGTTTATTTTATTTATGTATTTATTTGATACACAAAACAGGACATTTCCAGTACATTCTTATTTTGTGAAAGGCTTGCAACCTGAAACTTGTTGGTTTAAATTCTGCACAATGAGCTTGAGCTTTTGATTAAGGAAAACATCAAAATGAAACCATAGCTAGGTGGTAGGGAATTTTCTAGCGAATGCCTGACTAGCTACCAACCTCAAATTAAGAATCTGTCACAAAGCTCTACTATTGGCATTCCGGTAGCCTCACCTTATTTTTATTTCATTTAGTAAAAGGCAAGCAGTTTGAGGCTGATTTCCCTATATCATGCTGTGTTGAACTCTACAGCAATGTTCAAAAATTCATTAAATAAGCGTGTAGCAAGGGAGCATTGTTTTCGTTCGGAAACAGTTGTCCAGCTTACCGACACATTTTTGATAGTCTGTTCCAACTGTGCACCCCTTTTTAAGCATTTGTCAGTGTACCTTTTACCGAATTGGCACTTAACATCAGGTGACTTGTGGTCAAAAGCTACACAGTAAGCAGTAAAACAAAAAAGTGTAGCATGTCTTATACAAAAATGTGTAATATCAAGCCAATACCTATGTAAACTCCAGACTCTGAACTGGGCTGAAATCACTGAGGATAGAGAAGAGTGGCGCTCTCTCGTTTTGTAAGCGATGACACGCTATGGGTCGATAAGCCATCGGAGTAAATTTTTTTTTAAGCCAATGGAGTTGATTCGGGTTTGCATTCTCTAAAACTAAACTAAATTTGACAGGTCTATAAGTAATGCTATCCTTTTTTTACTTCAGTGGTTAGAAAAAGACAGCAATACTATTAGACCTGTCAAAATTAGTTTAGTTTTAGAGAATGCAAAACCGAATCGACACCACTGTGTTATGATGAAAGTAATATCAGGTACCTTCTTTTCCTCACATTGTAAGCATTCGTAGGGCTTGCTCTGCCCGTTGCAGTAAGCGTGGTACGCTACCTGGCTGCGTGCTCGAAACCTCTTCTTGCATAACATACATACATAAAATTTGCCAGCTGCATCTACAAATTATAAAAAAGTTTATCAAGCAGTAGCCTAGAAGAAATTGGGTTTGATCGATTAATTAGGTACCTACAGGAATCTTTCGCTAGGACCAACTTCTTGTTTACAAGATATTGGCTGCGGCCCGCGGTTTTGCCTGCATGAACTATACTTTATTGCAATAACAAGGGGGTATGAAAATAGTTTACCGCCAATTTTCAGACCTACACAAAAAAATTCATAAAAATTGCTCAAGCCATTTCAGTGGAGTTCGATAACAAACACTGTGACACAAGATTTTTATATATTTGATTAGATAGAGCAGTAGTTCCCAAAGTATACTTTCAGGATCAACTCGTTAATATTCATGTTCCCATATCCCAATGTGTACAACCAAACAAGAGAAATCTTATTAGTAAAGCTAATTAAAAAATATCGGACTATTAGATGACAAAAAAAAATCTTGGGATTTTAGTGAACTTTTTCCAATTCAATCAATTAGTAATAAGAATAAAATTGTCAATGTGATCGCGCCAAAAAAATTACCTGCCGGGCGTTTCTTGCCTGTTCTTTTGCCGGCGTAAGGAGGTTGGAACAGGCGTAGCTAGTTTTAAGTTGACGTTTTAAAGTGATCACAATGTATCCTATTAAATAAAAATGTTTTGAATTTTGAAATTTTTTGAAAGGCTAATTTTATTGATTCCTGGATTTCCTGGGCTATAGTTATTCAACTGCTTCTTGCAAATGTACTATTATTATATATAGATTGTGCATATGACATGTTTTTTTCATTTAATTGTTTATAGTAACTAGCAAGTATTGTATGGCATTAATCATTTTCAAAGCGAAACTCTTGTGTACAGTACTAAATGATGTTTGTTAAAGATAAGCAACAATAATATATTAAGATGCATAATATTTTGCTATTATGTAGTCAAGGTCTTTGCATCTTAAAATAGAAAGTGTGGTTTGCATAATTTGCTTGAATTTTACCTGAGTATTCCCTAATGTGTGATGTTTCTAGTTTCTTTTTTTTACTCAAGTCTTCTACTTTTGCAATTTCTTTTTCTTCGTATTCAATCATTAATTCAGTCTGGACCAGTACACTATCGCCGGCAAACCCATCGTCAGGGTCCGAAACCTCAGTGGATTCCGGTGGAGACTTCTCACTGACACAGGCAATACAACCGGACTTCTCTTGGATTAGGCAGTCCATACACTTCACATGGCCACAACTCTCCGTCACCAACCTATTGTCAGTGCGGTTCACAGGCTTTTCGTTGCGACAATTCACACAGACTTGCGAATTCATATTGGCAAAACAAAGATTTGAGGTTACAATGATCTTTCAGATTGTTTACTACCATTACTAACTCTAGAATGTTTTTATCACTATCACATGAGCTTACATGTTTATTGCCTTAAAAACTTCACATTCTTTTATATTTAGAAAGCTAAAAAGTCTAACAAAATATTTTGCAGCAATAAAAATAAAATTGTAAATGCAATAAAGGTGCGTTCCAATTCCAAACCAAGCCAACCCAAAAAAAAAACAAGATTACTATTTTCAACTAATACAAATTCAAGAGAAAATTTAAGCATTTTTACGAAGGAAAATCACGCTCTTTATGTGTTTTGGTGGTGGCTGGCTTACTGGCTTCAAATAAATCATTTTTAGATAGACCTAAAACTCTTGAGGTAAGATGCTTCGATTCGAACGCATCTTTCTCCGTGTGGCTACAGATTGTGAATCATGCGGCCTGTGGCACAGCTTGGGTTCTTTTTCGTTTTCGCTCTCTCGCTCACAATCGCACAATCTACTGTAGACAGAGAAAGATAATCGTCCTTCACTCCAATCCAATGATGCATCACTCTCTCGCTCTCGTTCAACTTTTTTAATCTGTATGTGTGTCTGTCATTTCGTTAATTTCGTTTTGTAGTTTTGTACGCCTTGAAGCGTTTTTTCATAAAAATTGATATTCTCTATTCAAAACGCAAAATGGTGAGTTTAAAGTCATCTGCAATCTATATAATAACAGCAGAAGCGCTTGTGTTAATGACAACAACATTACTCATTACATGTAACCTCAAAAATTAAATTTGTTTTCAGGACGTCTTTCTAATGATTAGGCGAAAAAAATTGACCATCTTCACAGACGCTAAGGACACGACAACAGTTTTGGAATTAAAGAAAATGATTGAAGGTAAGTGCGACATTGGTGGCATGAGAAAAAATCTATTTTTAGTCAGGTTGCAGTGTCGAGCGCCTAACGTAGTTTTTGTTGTTATGCGTGGTGTTTTCATGCAGTATTCGCAGCTGGAAACGATTCATTTCATCTGGTAATCATTTGTCATCGCTCTAAAATAAGCTCAATTTATTCCACAACCTAACAACAATACTAAGAACATTCCTATTGAAAACTAAACTTTTGTATGGATTTCCTTTAATTATTGAAACAATCATTCTTGCAAGCCGACTACAATAAAACTGAGTGTACTGACTCAAATTATTGCATGTCATTGCTATAAGAATATAACTCGGACTTTGAAATGCACTGTGTTCAATTCAATCACAATACATTTTGATTTTTTACGGCCTATATATACTCTCTCTTTATGAGAAGGTCAGATTCCCAGCAGTGGGAACATAATGGGCTGATGATGATGTTGTAGGCATTCATAGGGCTTAAAGTTATTTAAACATTGTGTTTCTCTTTCTCCAATACAACTCAGGAACAACCGAACTTGTGCAAGTTGTACCAGTTCTCTCCAGATAGAGAGATCTTGTCTTTCTATAGACTCTAAGAATCACTATGATATTGCCAATGAGAATTGATCACTTTTCAATACCATAAAAGTCCAAATATGTATTTAACTAGCAGTTAAAGAAAAAATCACAAGATATATTGAAAAATGAAGAAATGAGGAAAATGTTAGGGTACCCTTATCCTTTAAGCAAATACTCCTAAAATCAACAGTTTTTTTTTATTATCAAACTTGTGCTTGCACCAGTCTGATCTGACAGTCTGCAATAAATCCAATAATGCAGTTGAGCTGTTGAGTATTGTACAAACAAAAGCAGGAAGTGAGAATTTTTCATGAAGAGGGTTTCATTTTACTCGCTTTGCCTGTAAAAATTGTGCTGCCCACCACACCTTTACTTTCACATAACAAACTCATTTATTTGATTTGAGATCATCACCAATCACAAATGGGCTTATTTTGCTCAAGCTGAGTACTTATTTTAAGTGACTATTTAAAAGCTTGCTCATAAATTCAATACAACACAACTGGTTTTGAACAAGCAATACTTCCTTACTAAATAAATTATTGTTCAATAGATTTTTGGACATTACTAAAGTTCAACTCTGAATGATATAGGCACACCAGCCTCAAGCTATGCGCCTATTACTTAATAAATTACCAAATATACTTCAGGTATCTTAAAAGTGGCGCCACCAAGTCAGATGCTGTTCAACAAAGACAGCCAGTTAATGGAAGACGAGAAGACCCTTGCGGACTACGGCCTAACATCTAACACGGCAAAGGCTCAGTGTCCTGCACCTATCGGACTGGCTTTAAGGTTTGTGTAACGACTTTCTAAAACTACTGCATCTAATACCTATAAAGACATGGCATACAGGGCCTGGCGGATAGATTCGCACACATAGAATGATAGATGACTCACTGGACAAATCTATCTCCATTGAAAGTAGAAGCCAGTCAGGGACAGTCATCACATTGGATTATTGTTTTTGTAAACAGATTGCCAAGAAGCAGAATACAAAAAAAAAAAAAAAAAAATAGCTATAAAGGATCAAATATTGTATACATGTTCTGAAATTTAGTATGCAGGAGGTTTCGGGGGCGATAAATCAATCTAGCTAAGTTTCATTGTTATAAAACATAGTTTGTTGTTAATCAACTTATACATGAACTGAAAAATGATGACTCTTTCTGACATCTTTTGGCGAGTAGTAATACTATATTTTTTTGCCACTTGATAATAGATGGTGTTGTTCAGCAGCACTAAGCCCATTTTTCTAAAAACACGATTTACCAAAGAAAAAAACCGAGCAAAGCTTGGTCATCCAGATATAAATATATTATTAGGGCAGTGGTTCCCAAGGTCTACTGTTTGTTTTTGCAAAAGTTATCTTCTAGTAACTAGCAGGTAATAAAATATCCATGATAAGATAGAATTAATCCAAGCACGGTTTTTATCTGGCACACCTATCAGGATACGCTACCGTTGGCAACAGTAATTGCATCACTTGACCACATCCGTGACAAGAGGGCAATTTAATATAACGTGTGAAGCCTTCGGTTAACAATAATTACCACCCTCCAGTTACCGATGGGGGAAAAAAGGTTCTCGAGTGGCGACCACGAACCGGTAGACGCTCAGTAGTTAGGCCTCCCACTAGGTGGACCAAAGACAATTTAAGAGTTCCAGGTAGCAGATGGATGCAAATGGCTAATAGGCGTTCAAACAAAAAGTCACTATACATGATCAGCAATGGACTTCGTCCGGCTGTGGACTTCGTCCGGCTGATGATGACGACCCTCTAACTGAGTGTTGTGTCTGTGGATTTGAGTTTACTTGTAAAGTGTGGGTAGGCTGATTTGTGTTTATTTGTCTACCCACATGCCCAATACATTCATATGTCGAATCCATTAGCTACCTAGCATCAATACAAATTGATTACTTAAATTAGTGTTTTATTCCAAACATAATACTAAGAATTGACGACCGATGTGGCGCAATGGGCGGATAGCCGACTGTGAAGCATGAGGTCGCGGGTTCGATTCCCGCAACAGAACAAATATTTGTGCATTGAAAAAAAAAGCGCAAGTATTTGTTCTGTGTCTGGGTGTTGTGGATCCCCGATCCTCGTAGTTTCTGATACCCTAGATACAGGGGGACCTAGTTAGGGGTCAGAGCCTATGTATGTGATTGTGCGGGCATTATTATTATTATTATTATTAATCTGTCGTCAAGCACCTATTGATGTGTTCCAGCAGTCGGCAGCCTCACCTTCCAGCAGTAGACTGATACAGGCTGATAATGATGATGATGAAGACACAGACGGAATAGCATAAGAGCGGAGTTATGAATGTGTATTAAATGTTTTATTTAATTCAATTTACAGAAAGGACAGTGGAGAATTTGAGACTTTGGATCTGGCCCCGTACTCTTCGCCACCAGACCTACCAGACGTGATGAAGTCCCAGGAGACCAATGGACAGGAACAGGTGATGATTTTTTTCTACCTTTTATAGAATAACGTTTAACCAGAAGTCAACAATGTGGTTCTGTTTAAACTGGTTAAGGTGGTGCCACCCTACACCTGTATTGCAAACTGGCTGTCAAGTAGGGCTGCCGGAACACACCGGTAGGTGCGTGGCGATAGATTCATAACATGAAGATGGTAGCTAGCCGAGTTAGCACTAGAAAATGCCCTACCACCGATCAATAGTTTCACCACGATGTTTTCCATCATCGAAAGAGCAAGTTTATTGTAGGATTCGAACCCACGACCTGACATGCCGACGTCACTACGAGTGAGCCATAGCTTCAAAAAATCACACTAATATTATAAACTAGTTGCGCCCCGCGGTTTCACCCGCGTCTTCCCGTTATCCCGCAGGAACCTTTCCCCGGGATAAAAAGTAGCCTATGTAATCAAGCTATCTCCATTCCAAATTTCATTCAGATCCGTTCAGTAGTTTTTGCGTGAAAGAGTAAGAAACATAACTCCATCCATCCATCCATACTCACAAACTTTCACGTTTATAATATTAGTAGGAAGCAGGATGTTTATGAGTGACTGAGTTTATATGTTTGTTTACTGCACGCTGAAACGGCTTAACGGATTTAAGCGAAATCTGGAATGGAGATAGCTTACATTCTGCATGTACAGGTTCTGGTTCGTACAGGTAACTGGAAGACCGCGAATATAACCGCGCGGTTATAAATTTACGTAGATTGCTTTATTCATTTATTTATATTATTATATTTATATTATTTTATAGCGATGATGGCTCAGTGGTAGTGACGTCGGCTTGCGATCCGTAGGACGTGGGTTCGAATCCTACAATGAGCTTGAGCTTTCGGTGAAGGAAAACATCGTGATGAAACCATAGCTTGGTGGTAGGGTATTTTCTAGTACTCGCCTGGCTAGCTACCACCCTCTTGTTAAGAATCTGTCGCCAAGCACCTATCGGTGTGTTCCGGCAGCCTCACTTGAGAGCCAGTTCCCAGTCCAGGTGTAGCGTGGCGCCATCTTCGACCACATCGTCACTTAACATCAGGTGACTTGTGGTCAAACGCTACCCTGTAAATAGTAAAAAAAAAAAAAAAAAAATTCATCGAGTATTTTTTGTACATTCCAGATGGATCAACACTAAACGACACGACTCGCGGTTCGGATACAATCGATACAAGTACCTACCAACTCTGTATCGAGTCGACAATGTAATATACACCCAGTTCACCCGGTGAACTGACCACACTGCCCGCAGGCCTCGCCACCGGTCCACGGCGGGCGCGAACATTATATCATTTGCATATGAACATATTTTGTTAAATAATTTATCGATAATTTGTGTTCGATTTTAACATAACTCTGTCCTCTACTACACATTTTCTTTTTAGTATTTTTGTGATGCTTTGAAAGGGGGAATGTAGTGCTTTTTGTACATTATCTCTATGAACAATTTAACTCTTAACTTAGCATTTTTAAGACTTATGATCGAAAAACGCGGGGCGGCACTGGCTGAAAGTATTGTTTGAAATGCATGCTCGCTGATTCATTTAGCGATAACATGCTGTGCGTGTCTCCCTAATTCGGCAAGCACTAGAAAACAAATCGATAAGCACAAACATCGATAAAATTGCTTTGTAGTCGGCAACTCATGTCATGACATTAAAAAAAATTACATAGACTAATCTCATTATCGATTGTGCCTATTTTTGCCACATAACCGATTTACTAATCTCTTCTAACTAACTCGAGCTAAGCTGCACGCTGTTATAACTAATTGTTTTATTACGTTTATCATAAATCTCGATTATTCACATCAATAGTTATTTTGAAGTGGATAGTAGTAGCTAATGTTTTGGAGACATCGAAAATGTTTTTTTTCTCTTCAATTATATTAGTTGTAGAGCAATAACTTTAATCAGCACACAATCTCTTGTACCTATAGTTTGTTTATTATACTTGATATTATTTATGCTTACGTTGTATTTAGAGTTCACGATTACAGCTGCAATAATAGCGTAGGTGCAATGGGCTACTATAGCAATATGTCTACAGATTAGTGTTTAGTGAAAATAGAGAAGTCGTCAATTGTAGTACCATGTAAAGAAGTCTACACAAGCTAGGAGCATTGTGAGGTGCCAATGAAAAGTGTGCGCCAAAGAAAAATCAACAATAAACCGTTGGTCGTAGGTCTCAGAATCGAATTGTTATAAGGTTGTTTGTTAACCTTTTGATCGCCAGGCTATGCTACGACTGGTAGCCGTCTCTATGCTATGCTTTTAAATAGTAATTAAAAAGAGAATGTTCAAAATTGTCTCAGGCATATGAAAATAAAATATATTTTATTTAAAAAAATTGAGATCATCGATTTTTTTGCACCGGGCCTCTTTGGCCGATTATTTTCTGTGGAGTTTGAGCATTCTCCTTTATACATAAAAATAACCGTGATGTAAACAGATTGTAATGTTTTTTTTTTAATGCATAACTTTTTTCGGTTGTAGCCAGTGTTGACTGTTGACGGCACCAAAATACTGGCAAAGAAAATGTTATGATATAAAAAAATGCTGTCGGTCGTCTCAAGCCATGCAGGGGCCCTAGGTTACGCTACAAGTTGGGGCCCTTATAGAAAATAAACCATGATATTTCTGACAGAAATCGGAAAGCATGCGTGACTTGACGTACGCGTAAAAATGAATTTCTGTCAGGTTGGTACTGTCGTAGCTAATTTGATGTAACGTTTCCTTTATTCCGTGTAAACGAATTAGTTGTTAAATTCGGGGCCCCCGTGAGGCCAGGGGCCCCGAGCACGTGCCCCGTGTGCCTTTACGGTAAAGACGGAACTGCTCTGGGTCTTATGGTTATTGAGATATGTGTCCGAGTTCGGTAGTACAGTCGGCGAACAAAAATCGCTGAATATACCCGTTTTCCTAAGCATTGATTGGCTACCAAAGTTGGCTGATCTTATACACATTGTTCAGCTACTTTTGTCACTGACTGTACCAGAATATGATTGTAATATTAATTCAGGTATAATACACGAACTATATTCAAAATGTTGCTTGGGATGCGACACATTAAATAGAAAACAAACATATAATTTTTTTTAGCATCCAATAGCAAATCTGTCTAGAATAGTAGCTAATTATATAGGGTAAATAGGGGCTTTATATAACCGTTCGAAATATGTACTTTTGCAATTAAATATTATGTTTGTATTTTATAAACTGTAGTGATTTTTCGAAAAATCTCTATTTCGTCGAAGGGTTCTTTTATTTTCATTATTTTTTTTCTGCACCGTATTGTAGGGGTAAGGACATGCCAATGATGCCTCACTGCGATACTTTTCGATCGCGGTTCAGGGCCCCTAACCAAGAATCAAGATGTATTCTGCAATTGCTAATAAAAAAAAAAGTACAGAATGACATATTTCGAAGTTAAGTCACGTGTTCAGAATACATTTTTTTCACAAGGTGGGTGACATCGTAATTGCGAGGTATCGCACTTCTGGCAGTGAGCTATCTTGGGTCTGTTTGTATCTAAAAACGCGTCCACACGACAGCGTATCATCGTATCGTATGATACAGTATTTACGTGTGGCGAAACGCTTGAATTTATTTAACGTATCTACTTCCACTCAAATATTTTACCGTTGCGCTTTTATATGACCGCTTTGATGCGCTTCGCGTAACGTTTTATTATAGGGCTAGAAACCAAAACCGCGACGCGTCGTTAAATACTCTAATCGTTTAACGCATCGTCAAAACTCGCGATGTTCGCGTCGCGAAACTAAATCTTAAATGTATTTTTTTTCTATACCTTCTTTATAATCATAGAAGAGTATGTACACGCTTTGTACGTTCTTATGTTACTGAACAAATCCTCAATAACACAAAATACTTTCATGATAGACAACTTGCGGCGCAATATCGCGTCGCGTCGCCGTTTTTCGCTGCGGATTCGTGCCGCGTCGCATTGCAGCTTTACGCGCTGCGAATTCGCGTCGCGTCGCATCGCGGTTTTAGTTTGAGCCCACACTCTGTATATTTTGGTTGTTACTCATCAACATATACAGTTTGGTGCATGTTGGCGTGACTGGCTCCATTTTTTTTATCCTTAGCTGTGTATTCAAAATCTTTGATATCATTCGCTTTTGCAACACAATATGATACGTAAATAAATGAATTGTATTTATCTCGTAGAGGTCAATTTATACCTTTCAAGACTGTATCAATTGAATTGACTTATTTAAATGTACCTCTTGTATGACAGAATTATCCAAATGGCTGTCTGAATAGTACCTACGTATAATCTATGTCTAAATTTGTTATTAATAGCTTGCAAATAGCTATTAGCATGGGTCTAGATATGTGTAAACCCCACAACAGTCACGCCAAACACGACGCATCGGCATAGTTAGCTCGATAAATTCTCTGAGAGACAATTTGCTACCAAAAAAACGTTTCTAATAAAAAATATTAAATTCCAAAAAATAGTAGGATAGTTGGGTATTAAATTATATTTGCACTTTGCACTAAAAATAGGATAAATTAATAAAACTTCCTAACGTGTTGTTCACGAGGTACCATTGGCTCGCCATCAGTATTTGTGTATCATAATATTACTTGTATTTTAATTTTATCTAATTCCTGTTATTTGGTGGGTCATGGCATTATATTCCAGAACTAGTCCAGTTCGAGGGATCTCGCACGGTGGCTCTATGGAATGGTTAGGTGTTATTTCTCATAAAGTACGGTCGGGGTCAGAATTCCAGTAGCAGTCTCAAAAATCATGAACGAAAATCGCGCATATAACCTTCTTCTATTAGCCGTTTTGCATGTACGTGTGTACGTGAACCAATCAGCGAGCGCGGTTACTGGTCACACACACACTTAACATGACTATGAAATTATAAACATTGAGGTGCTACTGCAATTTTGCCCTCGTACTGTACATTTTTCAAATCGGTGCGGGCACTTAAGGTGCAAGCACTCGAAGCGTAACACAATTACATGAACTCACGCACTCAATTATTCATTTATTTGATGCATAACAACTTCCACCTCAATATGTATCATCTAAAAACGGTCATACGCTGATACCTACGCTTCGTGTGGTTGAACCATTAACTTACATAATAATTATTATGAATGATCTCTCCCATACTTCATTACAGAGGTCTAATTTTGTATAAAATTGAAACAGCTGGTACATATTAATTCTAGTTATTGTTTGTTTAGTTAAAGCACCCACGAAAATTACGAGTCAAAGTGACGTAACTGCAGCTAGCTAGGTCATCTAGGTCTTGTAAATTTATCAGAATGTGATTAAATTGGCCAACGTTCCTAGACGAAACCTTTTGTAAAGCGATATCTATCGGTAAGTTATAATTATTTTTTTTTTTTTTTATGGGTGCTTCATTGTGAAGTAAGGTATTTATCTATATGCAACTCCAATGTATTTATTCATTAGTTTTTAACTTTTCATCTCTGTAAGTTTTTTTTTATACGTTTTCAACTTGCAGTACCGCAATATGATCAGTAAGAGACTAGACAAAGAGTAACCTATCTATCTAGCGAAGTGATTTATGTGCAAGTATGGGAAATCACAAACGAACCAGCAGGAAATAAAGCTGTTTTGATTTGTTATGACGCGTTTCATTTCTTTTTCCTACGAATTGAGATCTTGATCCTGTGACTCTCAAACTACCAATATCTTCTGAATTCTGAATGGTTCCATTAGCGTCGTGTAACAAACATCACGTTTCGTCTACAAATATAGGCCTATGATTTTCGAAGAGGGACCACGCCCTATTTGCGGCCAAGGTGATTCATAAAACACCGTTTTTATAAGAGTTTAAATTAGTGCTGCAAATACTTTGATTACTTAAATTAGTGTACAATGTAGTAGGAATAGTACTCAAAAAATAGTGGAAGAACAGGGTAAGAAAACAAGATTTTACGGTGGATTTTTACTTAAAAATTTTTGGGGAATGCTACAAAGCACAGTGATTGATTCACAGCATGTAAAGTAAACAACCGTCAAAATTAAATGTCAATGTCAAATGTACGATCTTGCCGTGCATGTTTTTATAAATATATAACCTCAAAAAAATCGAGTGGTGTTGTTTGGCTAGTATTTTTCAACTAAAAAATGAGTTAAACCATGCCTTACAGTGTCTATAAATAAAAGTTTAACATAAGGGATATATATCAATCGCTGCTAAATATATTTATCGGTTATAATAAGTAACATCGCCCGAATTTCACAATGGGTAAACGCAAGGGCAAAAGTGTGCGTAAAAATCCCGTAAGTAAAGAATCTTTGGAGCCTGAAAATCTAGTAAAGGCTCCACATTCATTTGTCATCCACCGCGGACAATGCAGCAAAGAACTTATGGATTTGACGAAAGATTTCAGGAAGATCATGGAACCCTTTACAGCCTCCCAATTGAAGGTTAGTTTCAAGATAAATATTAATACATCTAGCTGAGGGCCGTCAAAGAGTACCAAGCCATTAAACTTCTTAAATATAGACGAGTAGTATTAACAGATTACTTAGTTGTTTCACCTTTCTAAACTAATAAATTAATTGACGATAAAGCAATGTGATTTATTTTATTTATTTGGCACAAATAACAGCCATACAGTGATTAATAAAAACTAATAAAAGATATTTATATTTTTATTATGTACTCTTGTTCTGTGTATTTAAGGAGCGGAAAAATAACACAATCAAAGACTTTGTGTCAATATCAGGATATCTCCACGTGTCCCATATGATGATATTCACGGAGACGAAGCTGGGAACGTACATGAGACTAGCGAGGCTTCCTCGAGGGCCAACCTTGACTTTCCGCATACATAATGTAAGTTACAAACAATATATACCTAGGCTTTTTATGTCATGAAAATCATTAATGTATATCCATCTATAATAATATAATCTGTGGAATTTTCCATCCAATTTTAAAGGTTCTTTTATTGTTACAAAACACTATCCCGAGTTTCATGGCTATGTTCTATTGTATGTATAAAAATCTTGTGAGATTCGATGCAGTTGAGACTGCCAGTACATATAGTTAATCCCCGAAGTTTTAATAACTAAATGTGATTACCAGTCAATGAAAGCTTATTACTCACTCGAAGACATACTACAAAAAAAAAATTGTTTATTCAAAAATACAACAGTGCTATTAGTAGAGAATAATTGTTAACATAAAAATTGTATGGCCTTAAAAAAAGGCTTAAAAACAATGCAAAATTTGTGATAAATTTTAGCTGTAGTTTTGTTAGAATAAAACCATACAGTATTTTAATCTACTATTCTTATTTATTCCAGTACAGTCTTTCCAGAGATGTGATATCCTCGCTCCGGAAACAGTATGTGATGATGAAGGCGTTCCAGAATGCACCTCTAATAGTACTGAACAGCTTCTCTGGCGAAGGCATGCACATGAAGCTCATGGCAACCATGTTCCAGAACATGTTCCCCACTATTAATATTACTACGGTGAGAACTATGTAACATATTATCAATAGCACCATAAAGGCAAATATTATGTTCAGCAATTCTTTGGCACATAATGTAAATTTTTTAGTTGCGGCCCCCGGTTTCAACCGCGTCTTCCTGTTATCCCGCAGGAACCTTTTCTGGGATACAAAGTAGCTTACGTGTTAATCCGGGGTGTAAGCTATCTCCATTCCAAATTTCATCACAATCGGTTTAGTAGTTACGATGATACATGGTAACAAACATTCACACACACAAACATTTGCATTTATAATATTAGTAGGATAGGAAGTAGGATAGGCAAGAAGCTTGAAGCTGATGTGCCTATATCATGCTGTGTTGAATTATAGGAATGTCCTAACAATCAGTGAAAAGTCATTTATGTAGCAAGGAAGCATTGTTAATTCGCAACCAGTTTTCCAGCTTATTTTTAAAGGAATTCACTGTAGATGCCGACACAACGACTTCTGGTAGTTGGTTACAAGTTATTTCATTTACAGGTCAAATTGAAAAACATAAGGCGATGCGTGCTAATGAACTACAATCCGTCCACAAAACTTATAGATCTGAGACATTATGTGATCAGAGCTACACCGGTGGGACTTAACAAGGGAACCAAGAAGGTATTTCTAGTTAATATTTAAACTACCAAGTACAGCAGGACCTCTTTAATCCGAACTCCAAAAATGTACCCATCGTTCGGATTGCAGTATAGAGGATTTATAAGGTATTTTTTCGAAGTCGAAGCCATGATGTGCAAACACAAATAGAGGCGAACTAGTTTACAATAACAAATGCGCATGATGCCTACTTGACATTCGGTAAGCAACTGGCGAGACGGCGAATATAAAACGCGGTTGGGACTGGGCGTTCGGATTACAGAGGTGTTCGGATTAGAAGGGATTCGGATTATAGAGGTCCTGCTGTTAATAGTTGTTAGCGAATATTCAAAGGAAACATTAAGATGTTGTAGAGTCTATATACTAAGTAACTATTCATAATTTGAAGTGGGAAAAGGCTTCAGAGACGACATTGCCGGAGTATAGAAAAAGTGAACAAGCAAATTTGTATGTATTTGATGTAAACATTCGAAGTTTGATATCTCGATTATAATTATTAGTACCTAATATGATCAATTTATTGTCAGAATCGAGGAATAACTTTGAAAGATTTGACTTGCACTCGTGAGAATATAAGAAATAGGGTCGAAGTATGTCTTTGCTTGTAGTTAATTTTTATCAGTTAATGTAGACAGGTACGTTTTTATATTTCCAGATGATTCAAGGAAAAATACCAAACCTAAACCGCTGCAAGGACATGTCAGAATTCTTTGATAAGTATGTACATATTTTATTACCATGTTTTGCTGTTCAAATATTTCTAGTTATGCCCCGCTGTTTCAGCCGCGTCTTCCTGTTATCCCGCAGGAACCTTTTTCCGACATAAAATGTAGCCTATGCGGTAATCCAGGGTATAAAATATCTCCATTCCAAATTTCATTTAGATCCGTTCAGTAGTTTTTGCGTGGAAGAGTAACAAACATCCATCCATCCATCCATAATCACAAACTTTCACGTTTATAATATTAGTAGGATGTGCCCACAGTACAGATTCCCACAGAAATTTTAAGCATAAGTTATAAGAGTTAGTGACAGTGAAAGGATAGCTAGGCGAGCAATATAAAATATAATGAGATTGTACTGACTGTATAATAAGGTTGAACTTACTGTATAATAAGGTTGAACTTACTGTATAATAAGGTTGAACTTACTGTATAATAAGGTTGAACTTACTGTATAATAAGGTTGAACCAACTGTATAATATGGTTGTACTAACTGCAAAGTTATGTTGTAACAGGGCGGGGTTGCTATCAGAGAGCGAATTCGAAGACGATCCGAACTCTCAGATCGTACTGCCACAGAATCTGGCGACGCGAGGCGCAGCTGCGGAGTCCAAATCTGCTATCAGACTGTTTGAACTCGGACCTCGGATATCAATGCAACTGATGAAGGTAATGTCAGAACTAAATATCAACAGCTACTTCTGGTTTCAAATACGATACAGCCAGCTCTAACGCATAGATTTCATTATGCATCTATCTCTTTCCCACGAAGTTTCGCCTAAACAACTTACTCAAATTTTTCTAAGCAACTGTGTGATCTGATGAGGAGCTAAAGGTTTCTTTTAGTTTCTATTACAGTTCCAGGGTTGCCAGGGCATAAATACACATTCCAATTCCTGCAATTTTTTTATTTTTTTCCATATAACGCACCCGCACGTCACTTAATAGGGTCTTGGCTGAAAATCAGCGCTGTGGATTCGCTCATAGCATATACTGAGCCAGCAGCAGCAGTGTTCGCACCATCACATAATTTTAATGGTTTATGTATAATGTTACTGTTTTTTGTGTGCGCTTCTTTCTTTTGTGATTGTGTGCAGTTTTTCCAAATAGTCTCTCTCGCTCTCTCAATACGGAACATAGTAATTTTTACACATTTCTTCGTTTGCATAAGCTAGTAATCCGCAACATAGTAGCATTCAGTTGAAAATGTATTTCATAATTTTTGTATTTTTTTGTAATAATGTATTTTTTTTTTTTTGTTTTCAGGTAGAGGATGGTCTTATGGACGGCGAAGTTCTTTTCCACGAACTGGTGGAGAAAACGGATGAAGAAAAGGCGTTAATCAAGAAGAAGAGAGAAGAGAAAAAGTGTGTATCCTTCTGAATTGCTTTTTATAATGTCACCTTACATTAGGTCGAATATTCAAAAAATGTTTAAATGAAAGTAGCTCAGTTGCAGTAACGTCGATTTCTGACTCGTAGGCCGTGGGCTCAAATCCTGCAATGACCTTTCGTGGTAAGAAAACGCTTGGAATTACAACATTTTCATGTGCTTGCTAGCTACCATACTCAAGTTCATAATCCCTCTGCAAGCACTGCTATTGGTGTATTCAGGAATAATTTTATCAATACAATAATAATATCAGTATGTTATTGAATTATTTACAGGCGACAGAAAGATAAACGTAAAGCGCAACAGGAAGAGAACATCAAACGGAAAGAGCGCGAGAAGGAAACGCTCAAACAGAAAGCTCTAGATGGCATCAAGAAAAAGAAAGAGTCTACTGAGAGTCAGAGGTTCGTTTATACTATTTCAGCTGCTCCCTGCAGCTTGTTTTTGAATTTCCGAGATAAAAAATAGAGCCTATGTGGATAATTTTATGTACAATAGACAATAATATTATTTGTAGCAAAAAAACAATAGCGAAAAACACACACTTACGCAATCAGATCATTAAATACACAAATGAACAAATTAATAAAATATACTCAAACAGTTACTGTTTTTGCTACAAACTGGCACCAATTCTATGTAAGTCTCTGTACATCCAAATCTGTTCAGCCGTTTTTGTGTGATTGTGTTGCAAACATCATAAATCCGAATTTGTCCAAGTATTGAACAATGAAATGTTAATATGTATAATCTTATATATAAAAATCAATTGCTGTTCGTTAGTCTCGCTATAACTCGAGAACGGCTGGACCGATTTGGATAATTTAGATCTTAAAATATTTGTGAAAGTTCAGGGAAGGTTTAAAAGGTGAGAAAAATTAGAATAACTGCCGGGAAAACCCTAAAAACAGCGCTTTCCTTTTTCCCATATAAACGTTTTCTAAATAAAATGTAGTCATCAATTTGAACCTTATTTCTATTCAATAAAGTTGATTGATTTTTTTGATTTTTCGATTTAGGCAGTACGAAGTCTGCCGGGTCAGCTAGTCTCTTATATAAAAATCAATTGCTGTTCGTTAGTCTCGCTAAAACTCGAGAATGGCTGGACCGATTTGGATAATTTTGATCTTCAAATATCTGTAGAAGTTTAGGGAAGGTTTAAAAGGTGAGAAACAACTTTTATTGGCGATACGAAGTTCGCCGGGTCAGCTAGTATGGTATATAATATACGTTTTGTTTAGGTATCATCTCACATTCGTCATAAACAAGGCTGTTCTCTATTACTCTGTGGTTACTATGTAAAATTACACTGTTATTCCATTACAGGCTGATGGAGTTAGCAGCAGCCGAGTCACAGAACACAGCGGACGCAGACAATGATGATGATGATGAAGACGACGACGCGGACTACTACAGGCAGGAAGTTGGCGCTGAACCGGAGAAAGGTACCTAGTTCATCATTAATGGTATCACTCCCGCTGCGATGTTGATCCGGGGCTCGAAACTCTTGGCGTGGAGGAGTGCCAACGCGAGCCCGTAGACCCGACACAAGGCGCTCGGTAGCAAACCCTGTGGTTTTTAGTTGGATCTTCAGTCTAGC
The DNA here is from genome assembly GCA_931315375.2 of Opisthograptis luteolata. Taxonomy (NCBI): domain Eukaryota; kingdom Metazoa; phylum Arthropoda; class Insecta; order Lepidoptera; family Geometridae; genus Opisthograptis; species Opisthograptis luteolata. The sequence goes on from OV928042.1 coordinate 11,814,344, forward strand.
ATGACCCGCTAGCTTCCCAAGCAAGCGGGTATGCGTAAAGTATTTTCCACACGATAAAAAAGGGGTTCCAATCTCGAAATTAATCGTTAACGTGAAATTATGTTGGTTCGCCCAAAGTGACAGTATTTGAGGCGAAGCTTTCATCTTACTTTTTCGAGAATCACCAGTCTTGTTTGATATGCATTCTTCATCTCGCTGACGTCATTTTGAGCTTAGATTTTCGCAAAAATAAGATTTATTGTGCCTATGTTCAACAAAATCTTGTAGAGCTTCTTTTGATTATGCCCAAAGTATCTAATTCTTTTCTATGTTTGTTTCCCAGATCTGTTCACCAAACATCCAAATAGGAAGCGTAAATCTGACGACAATGAACCCAGAGGCTTCAAAAAGATGAGGTTAGACAACAAACTGAAGAAAAAGTTCCACAAAAGTCAAGACACATCAGGCAGAGTTCAGAAGAACGACGGAAAGAGGAAGTTCCAGAACAATCAAGAAGGGGGCAGAAAGTTCCAAGGTAGAGACGGCGGGTCGTTCCAGAATAAAGATGGCGGTAGAAAATTCCAGAACAAAGATGGCGGAAGAAAATTCCAGAACAAAGATGGCGGAAGAAAATTCCAGAACAAAGATGGCGGAAGAAAATTCCAAGGCAGAGACGGTGGCAGGAATTTCAAAGGCAAAGAAGATGGCGGAAACTTCAAAGGCAAAGGTGGCGGGAAATTCGCGAATAAAGAAGGCGGAAGAGGTAAATTCAACAGAAATTCAGATCAACAAGATAGAGGATTCAACAAAGGGAAGAAGGTATTTGGTGGAAAAGTAAATAAAGGTGGCAAGAACCAGGGCAGGCCAGGGAAGGGAGGAAAAAGTAAAGGGAAGGGCAGGAAGTGACGAATAAAGAGTTTATTATATATGGTTGAATTTGCTTGTTTGAATATATATCGTCCCTGAATGAAAGTCTTTTAATGAAAACAACTACTTATTGTAAAAACTTACTTTTATTGTATTAGAATACAGTAACACAAAAACAAATCTTATAACTAATTAACCTAACTCTAATCTTAATCACAAAATATTTGTGTCCGACCGAAAGTTCGGTGTTAGTTGCAAACATGCAGAAATTGCTGCCTAAACCGAAAAACGTTGCGTTTTCATGTCGCTGCGTTAGGCAAGTATGTATCACACAAATTCAAATGTTTTTGAATTTGTTTTCTCTTTTAAACTACCTTAGAATTAGGTTTTGAAACGAGATATTTACAGTTTTAATGGGAACGTTATACGCAAAAAACGTAAGAGGAAGCGAGTAGATAGATGCGTCTGCCTATTATAATATCAACAACCCTACCCGCAGAAACTTTTAGTATTCTCGTGATCATGGCGCTCGCATTGGCCGCTGGCCGCGCGGGCAAGTCGATCCTTTCAAGATATACGGAAGTGCACGCATTAAGCGGCCAGCCGTTGGCGGCCACGCGGAATTAAATGGGCTGCGTGCTCTGGCCGCGCGGCCAGCGGCCTAATGCGCCGGGGCATTAAGGCGCACGCATTTCGGCGAACTCCCCCCGCGCACTCTTCGATCCAACTAAGAGATCTAAAAATCGTTTCAGCGCAGCCAAGCTCAACTTGTTTACCGGTCACTGTATCTATCCCGTTTCAAAACCTATTTCTATTGGTTTTTCTTTCTACCTTGCCGCCATTGGCTCAATTGGGTGGCGACGCCTTCGATCTTGTGATTAACAGTAAGGACATGTTTCATTTTAAATAGGCGGCGCAAATGTGATATTTTTCCTGGTTAGGTGGGGTAAATCATTGTAATTTCTTATAAACTAGTGTTTCTACATTCTAAAGAACTTATTCGAAATACCAAATAAAGGTAGTAGGCACGATCAACGTTATTGGCATTGAACCAATGATTGGGTGGTGGGGTACTATTGTTGTTGTTGAAAAGCTGTTAGCGTTTCATATAGCAACAATGGTTGTAGTTTGTTACGTATGTGTGTATGCCTGTGACGTCACAGAAAATTCTAGTGCGTGTGCGTTTGTAGATGAATGTAAAATTAAAAACAAAACTAAGTTTCCTAAATCAAATAACAATAATAACATCCGCACAATCACATAATACACAGCTCTCACCACTAACTTACCTAGTCTATTTTTAAACATAAGAAATAAGGCACTGGGCGGTTATTTCCGGCACGATTGTTAATTGACAAAAGATTGAAATCTATTGCTGTCTTTGTCACTTGTTCAATGCTAGACAAAGACAGCAATATTCCAAGATCTAGTTCATAGATCATTTTTACTTTTTACAGGGTAGCGTTTGCTAACAGGTCTCCATGCTAAGTGACGATGTAGTCGAAGGTAGCATCACGCTACAACTGGAGTGAGAATTGGCTCTCATGTGGGGCTGCCGGAACACCGATAGGTGCTTGGCGACAGATGGCTTGGCAGGGTGGCTAGCTAGCCAAGTGAGCCTTACCACCAAGCTACGGTTTCACCACGACGTTTTCCTTCGCTCGAGCTCTTAGTAGCATTCGGTACCTACGAATAGCAGCCACTGACGCTGGAAATTAATGTCTATCCTAGAGATAGTTTTTTGACTTTACTTCTATGGAACTTGTGTCAAATTTCAATCTCTAGTAGGGCAAATCGTGGATAGATAGGTTATTAAAAACGTCCGCTTATCTGACGCAATGTTTAGATCAAGAACACGATGTCGTCAGCCATCATGACGTGGTTGTCCTGCGTCATCTTGTCCAGCGCCGCTTGCACCTCGCCCGACGCGAAGGGCTCGTGAGAGTACTCTTGGTTGACGTACGAGGTGACGCGGTCCAGAGGGAGCGAGTTGGCGCGCTCATCGCGGAACAGCTGCTGCAGCGCCGATTTGAACTTGGTTAACCTGCGGGGAGAATAATTTTTTCACCTCACAAGCTCGGAAAGAGTCTCTTTGTCATTCAAAATCTGAGTGCAAAAGCGCATTTTGCGCGCTAGCGTGGAAAGTATTTTTAAACTTCGAAACCGTATATTCAATAATTTTCCATACCGCCAGTCCACTTAAAATGCAACAATACTTATTTCATGTCAGAGTGCCAACCTCTTTTTGGAATAATCGCACTGGCTAGTATGACTATTGCATGAAAAAACAAACAAACCTATTTTATCTGTTTTTCTTGCATCTAGCATTTTCCTTGCTGTAGTGAGGTGAAAAGTTGCGTGTTTCGCTCGGCTGCAAAGTTTTCTGCGTCTCGTACCTTTGAAACCTTCGCTATGCTCAGGATTCTATATTTGAACCACTCGCTTCGCTCATGGTTCAATCTTTGAATCCTTCTCTTGCTCAGGTTTCAATACAAGTACTCGCGACAAAATACAACTTTGCAGCCTTGTATAACAAATAACTATTTCTTAAAGATATACAATGGTGGTCAAAAACTAAAATTTGCCCTCTAAATATGGCTCAAGAGCACTCTAAGGAGGCTAACTCTAAGAAGCTCAAGAGGACGATATACAGCAACAATCCTACAAGCATGATATACTAATAATACCTGTCCGCCTCGATGATGGTTCTCTGCGACGACGCCCGAGTTGTCCTCTCAGTGGGTTCCGGCTCTTTAGCTCTCGCGGCCCGTAGCACCGGTTCCGTTTCCTCGTCCGATGAGAACTCGTACGGGTCCCTACCGTCGCCGGCTTCCTGTTAGAAATTTAAATGAACAACAAACCATTCTGCATGAGGACCTAAAAATGACATTCCTACTAATATTATAAATGCGATAGTAAATCTGTCTGTCTGTCTCGCTTTCACGCCTAAACTACTGAAACGATTTAAATGAAATTTGGTACGGAGATAGTCTGAACCCTGAGGAAGGACATAGGATAGTTTTTATGACGATTAACTGTAGCCCACGCGGATGAAACCGCGGGGCGCAGTTAGTGCTCAAACATGTTTTTTTATAGAAAACTTACAGTCCTCTTTTTCTTAGCCTTCGGCTGTGAAGGCTGCTCGCTGTCCGACGCGGCGCCTTCTTCGTCGGACGACGCGCGACGCTTGCGGCGTTTCTCTTTCATCAGCACCTGAAGAAATGCAAAAGAACTAATGTGAAATCGTTCGATCTTTGCAAGCATTGTGGAGGGTAGATGGGAAAAACTCCATCAATGCTTTTTTCTACTACCGGTTAACGGTGATGGTCAGTGTGTCATTGCGATTCGGGCTGAGTGAACGTTTTACTCGAAACCTGCGGTTTCTTCGACCACCTCCGTCGTTATTGGAGCCTCCCTTCGATAAACAAACCGTATTCCTCGTAGCTTGTGAAAAAAAAATTATTAACAAAAAAAAAACACCAACTTCAGTGTATAGGCTAGATATAAGCGCAGCGGCTACCACCCCTTCCCGCGCCCCCTCCCCTTCCCTTTCCCCCGCCGTGGGGTCGCCATTCTGAATCGCGCGCCCACGCATACAAGTCGACGAATCACCCTTGACCCAATTTGAACTGTGAATTTGTGTGGTCCCCTGTGTGTCGAAGTGTCCCAAAACTATAGTGCGCCCCCCTGGACCAGGACTGACGTCCTGCGGTACGTACCCTATTCCCTTTAATGGTTTGGTGAGCACCAAAAGTTCATTTGGTAGCAGAGCTGCGAAATTTAGCTTCCACGCGCTACATTCAGGTTCCCTCGATTTCTCTGGAATCCCAGATCCTGGTTTCCTTATCATGTTATCTCCCTTCCAACAAAGAAACAATCATCAAAATCGGTTCATAAACGCCGAAGTTATCCGCGAACACACAAAAGAAAGATATGCGGTCGAATTGAGAACCCGCCTCATTTTTTTTGAAGTCGGTTAAAGAATGCGTAGTCTTCATTGTTACCTTCTTGAAGTAAGCGAAGTGTACAAGTTGTATGGCGACCATTGCGTCTTGCTCGGTGATTTGACCGCTGAGGCGGCACTTGGCGTGCGCAGTGGAGAGACGGATCAGGGTCTCGAGAGTACGCGCCGTCACTGGTTGCGTCTGTAAATACAAAAACACTATACTGATACAAGTTTCGCCCGCGTCTTCCCGTTATCCCGCAGGAATCTTTTTCCGGGATAAAAAGTAAGTAAAAGCTTATGAGCTAATCCAGGGTATAAGCTATCTTCATTCCAATTTTCATCAAATTCTCAAGTCGAGGTGCCATCTTCGACCACATCGTCACTTAACATCAGGTGACTTGTAATCAAACGCTACCCTGAAAAAGTAAAAAAATATATATTATTATTATTTATTAATACTCACCCTAGCCACATCGCTCTCCATCATATCCTGATTCCTCAGCTTGGCGTATTCGTCCGCGATCGCGTCGGACGCCTCCTGCGTCAGTTTGGGCTTCACGAGGCGCGCTATGTGGAAGAACTTGCGCATGAACTTGGTGCTCAGTATCTGATCCTTCTTGCTCCGAGTGTTCCCGTGCAGGAGGGGATCGTACTTCTCGTAGATTGTTTGAGCTGTATCCTGAAAGATTTTATTTTATTCATTTAGGTAATCCAACAGCGTTCCAATTATAAAATAGGCAAACATTTGTTACACAATAAGGCCAAAATAGGATTACATAAATTACAATGAAATCTAAATTAAGGGTAGGTAAGTACCAAAAAAAAACTATGATACAAGCAAGATGTGATGAGCGTTGTGTGTGTGTGAGTGTTAGTGATTGCGGGAAGGATTGAGCAATTAGGTTTTTTTTAACTTCATAAGGGTGAAACCAAACGAGCGTAATTTTGTCGCGTCGCGTATTTGCGGTCGCTCATTTTACGTTCAACTGAATTTCTGTTGAGTTGCCAGACGAACTTAATTCATTTATTCAGTAGTGAGCGTTGGTGCGGGCTGTTCGTTTCGTCGAGCACGATGTATCCATTAAAAATATTGTTTATTTACGAAGAGGAGGCCAGAAAAAGAATCTGGGTGAACCCACTCAATAGTCAGAGGCCGATATGTGGACAGGTTCATACTTTATTTGCCGAAATTCGGTCGAGTTTACGCGCATTGAGCCGGCAGATAACTCATTTTACGTCGACAATCGTCGTGTGACACCAACAGCCTTTTTGTATAAACCGAATGCAGTAGGATTTATGCTACCGAAATTCTGCGACTCACGACTCACAAAATTACGCTCGTTTGGTTTAAGGAAAAACGGAGAAATTGAAGAACTGGTGGCCGAGCCGAATGTCCTCGGCGAGATAAGAGCGCACAAACTTCGCTGGGTCGACCACCTTGAAAGAGTGGGAGAGGATCGTGCGGTCAAACGAGCATACATTGGACGGTTGAGTGGCCATCGCCCGGTCAGCCGTCCCAGGTATCGCTGGAAAGACGAAGTCACGAAGGATTTGCACAAGCTCCAGGTGGAGGAATGGCAGAAGGTGGCGCGGGACAGACTGAAGTGGCCAAGACTCACTTTGGGTCGTTTCGCCATCTCAATCATTTCTTACAGGGTATCATTTGACCACAAGTCACCTGATGTTAAGTGAGAATGTGGTTCATGATGGCGCCACGCCTGGACTGGGAACTGGCTCTCAAACAGGGCTGCCGGATCACACCGATATGTGCTTGGCGACAGATTCTTTACTAGCCAGGCAAGCATTTGAAAATGCCCCACCACCAAGCTATGGTTTCATCACGATGTTTTCCTGTTCCCCGTCAAGAAGTGTAGACCTTACCTCGATTTCGTTATCGTCGGGGTGTTCTGTCGACAACATCTCCACTGGACATCCCATGGGCAAGACTTCGCCATCGTGTTCTTTAGGATTTCTGTGACATAAATAAAAGTTCTGTGAGTATACCGATAGATTTTTACTTTTAGTATACGTAGCGGCACGGAAGTTTAGCGCTGAGTGAAATATGGAGGGGATATTTGCGCATGGGTACAGTCGCGAACATGATACAATTATAACCCAAATAATTTGAAGTACATATTTAAATAAATAGTAAGTTATCATTGAGCGAATCACTAGTTAATGTTAAAGTTTTGCATAGCTCGTAACAGGTTGTTTTAATAAATTATTCTGCTATTTTTTGCATGTAGTCTACGCCTATAATTGTAATAACAATTGGAATTGAGCTGACTGTAGCGTGATCTTCGTAAATTGATGATATATTGTTTATTATGTTGGTGTGCATTATAAATAAATAAATAAATTCAAAATTAACCTCTTTTAATATAAATGAGTGCATGAAAAAACGAATTCTATACAAAGTTACAAGACCATGTGAAAGAGTGATTTAGTATTTTTATTTAAGACAGTAAAACCAATAACAAACGAACTCAAAATTAACACAAAAAAACAATAACAATGAAAGGCAATATCAATTCACTTTAGAACGCGCCTGTAGAGTCAGATGTCTGTGGGTCGACGTATCGGGGCGGGGGACGCAACACGACGGCTAGCCAACCGGCGCTACGCACGCGCACTCTTCGTCCCTGTAGCCCCCTGTGATACCTGTTTTTCGACTTCTGCGCAATGACGTCGAGCGCTAGAGTTTCGTGCCGCTAGTTATATCATTAGGTTAAATTATATTTAGATATGTAAGTAAATTAACAAACCTGTATCTATGCATCCTGAGGACATGCTCGGCGATCATGTTGTCGTGGTCCGCGTCCGCGAGGTCCAGCATTACGAACAGCAAATCGAAACGGGACAGCAGCGAGTCTTGCAGCCCTATGTTCTCCATCGGAGTCTTGTACTGGTCATACTGGAGGTTGGACAATGACATGTTGATGAGTATACCGAAATTCGGCTCAACGTAACCTGTCACCGTGCCGAATATTCGGCGCTTTGGCCAAGAGCGTGGCCGGATATTATTAGTAAAGCTTATTATAAAATATCGGACTATTTAGATGGTAAAAAAGCTAGGACCAGGAATGATTTGATAAATCTGTCTAATGAATGCGATGGCAACTCGGCTTCAAACGACTCATTTAAAGTACTGACTCATGCAACAGCTCTATTATATTGCCAAAAACTGTTAGGTATATTGGTACCGGATCCGCCGGATTACCAAACCCGGTTTTCTGGATTGCAATCCCTATTGACGACGCGGTAGCCGAGTTGGTAGTGTCCCTGCCTGCAAAGCTAACGGTCCCGGGTTCGAATCCCGGTAAGGGCGAATATACGTGTGATGAGCACGAATATTTGTACCTGAGTCTTGGATATTTCTATCTATATAAGTATTTATTTCTCTATATAAGTATGTATATCAAAATTCAAAAATTCAAAATTTTCAAAATTCAATAATGTTTATTCAATAGGATACATTGTGATCACTTTAAAACGTCAACTTAAAACTAGCTACGCCTGTTCCAACCTCCTTACGCCGGCAAAAGAACAGGCAAGAAACGCCCGGCAGGTAATTTTTTTTGGCGCGATCACATTGACAATTTTATTCTTATTACTAATTGATTGAATTGGAGCAAGTTCACTAAAATCCCAAGCTTTTTTTTTGTCATCTAATAGTCCGATATTTTTTATTTAGCTTTACTAATAAGAAGATTTCTCTTGTTTGGTTGTACACATTGGGATATGGGAACATGAATATTAACGAGTTGCGGGATCACAACCAAAGCAGACCAGACCCCACAAGCAGCACCCGTTCACGAGTTGACGCATGTGCCAGCCATCGCTCTCCTCGACCATATGGGAGGGAAGAGGGCGACCCGACACATGACGCCGCTGCAAGCAAAGTCACTTTCGTGAGCATGACTGTTTTGGCTGTTTACCGAGAATGGTTAGAATAGGGGAAATAGGGAGAATAGATAGATAGAAAGAAAGATAGATAGATTAACTACAATCCCAAGCTTGTTTGTCATCTAGATAGTCCGATATTTTATAATAAGCTTTACTAATGAGATTTCTCTTTATACGAATTTGAAATTTTGTTATAGACAAGTCTTGAATTTCACTTGGGATTTTGTTGAAAAAGCGTACACATTGACCTTTGAACGAGTTGCTAACTTTATGGAGCCTAGTGGTGGGTACAGCAATTTTATCTTTGTTTCTAGTATTAAAATTGTGATAATCACTTCTCTTTTTGAAGCTATTTAAATTTTTCCGTATGTACATTACATTTTCATAAATATATTGACAAATAACTGTCATTATTTTGGTTTCTTTAAACTTAATTCTTAAAGATTCTCTGGGGCCCATGTTATAAATCGCACGAACAGCTCTCTATCGTTGTTTAGTACCCATAACATAAGTTTCGAGCTTAATATGGGGCTAGGTCAACACACACATGCGTCAACTCGTAAACGGGTGCTGCTGGTGGGGTCTGGTCTGCTTTGGTTGTGATCCCGCAACTCGTTAATATTCATGTTCACATATCCCAATGTGTACAACCAATCAAGAGAAATCTTATTAGTAAAGCTAATTAAAAAATATCGGACTATTGGATGACAAAAAAAAAGCTTGGGATTTTAGTGAACTTGCTCCAATTCAATCAATTAGTCATAAGAATAAAATTGTCAATGTGATCGCGCCAAAAAAATTACCTGCCGGGCGTTTCTTGCCTGTTCTTTTGCCGGCGTAAGGAGGTTGAAACAGGCGTAGCTAGTTTTAAGTTGACGTTTTAAAGTGATCACAATGTATCCTATTGAATAAAAATGATTGAATTTTGAATTTTGTGTGCAATTGTCCCCAATATTTATTTATTTATTGTCAACTCACCCTCCCGTAGACCGGGTTGGCGGCCGCCAGCACGGAGCAGCGCGCGTTGAGCGTGGCGTGCACGCCCGCCTTGGCGATGGTGACGCGGCCCTGCTCCATCACCTCGTGGATGGCGGTGCGGTCGATGTCGGACATCTTGTCGAACTCGTCGATGCACACCACGCCGCGGTCCGCGAGCACCATCGCGCCGGCCTCCAGTCTGGAACACAGCACACCATCGTGAAGCGATGATGACTCGGTGGTAGTGACGTCGGCTTGCGATCATGGGTTCGAATCCTACAATGAGCTTGAGCTTTTGCCGAAGGAAAAACATCGTAATGTAACCATAGCTAGGTGGTATGGCATTTTTTAGTTTTGGCCTTGCTAGCTACCACATGAGACGTGGCGCCACTTTCGACCACATTGTCACTTAACATCAGGTGACTTGTAATGAAACGTTGCACAGTCAAAAATCGGATGTGCTTTTTAAAGTAGGGATGTGAAAAAATAGTCGATTTTTAATAATCGATTATCTAAATATGAAAAATCGATTAATGATAAATCGATTTTTTACTTAATAATAATAATAATTTTAATTTTAAAGAGATAAAAATCGATTATTTAATTATCGATTTTTTTTTCCTCCAAGTCACATCCCTATTTTAAAGTCACCACAAACGGTTTCGAAATCCGTTCTGTGCATTATAAACAAACAGATCATCGGAGTGGCAGCTGGATGGTGTCACGGTGGTGTCTTTCGTTTTGTTGCAATTTTTTTAGAAGCAGCTTAATCGGTATTTCAAGCGATTATTGTACTGGGGTAATCTTATGAATATAATAATTTTAACTTTCTAGTATACATATGAAGGGTCCACTGCAATAATGATGAATGTCCTCTAACTTTAGTTTTGAGATAATTGGGTTTTATTAAAATTTATAAACGGTATAAAAAAACTCAGACCCGAAGATTATAAAATGTTATTATTGTCGTGAACACCTGTGACGTTGAGCGTTCTAGCCGTGTAGCCAAAATATTTAAAACATATTTATCACGAGACTGCAAGCGATATTGCTAAGTTTGCTAACAAGATTTCTAAATATAATGTTATGTGACCGAATGGTATTACTCGTTAAGATTTCATATATTTATAGAACTTATTTAATTATTTTTTTTAGTATTTTACTGATCACTTTGGATCACCAGACCCTTGACAATAATTAACTAAATAAATATTCTATTTCTGCGTGCGAGTTACCTGCGATCCCCAGTCTCCGGGTCAGTGGTAACCGCGGCAGTGAGGCCGACTCCCGAAGATCCTCGGCCGGTGGTGGTGATGGCCCGCGGCGCGGTCTGGAGCACGTACCGGAGCAGCTGGGACTTCGCCACCGACGGGTCGCCGATCAGTAAGATGTTTATATCTCTGTGGAAACGTCAGAGAGAATTAACTGCCTAATAATTATTTTTTACGTCTTACAGGGAGCGCTCTTATTTGGGACGACGGAATGGCCGTTGGCGGTCGGACGCCCTAGATACTGCTGGAAGGACGATGTGGATGCGGACCTATGCGAACTCCAGACTCTGAACTGAACTGAACGCTCAATATAGAGAATAGAGAAGAGTGGCGCTCTCTCGTTTCGGAGGCCAAGACACACTTTGGGTCGCTGAGCCATCGGAGTTAGATCTTACAGGATATGGTTTGACTACGAGTCACCTGATGATAAGTGACGATGGCGGCGTCACGCTACAACTGGATTAGGAACTGACTCTCAAGTGGAACTGCCGAAGCACAGTGATTGGAGAAAAAACGAGGGAGAGGGAGCCCTACAAGAGGTTGAAAAAAATGAAAGCAAATCTAACATATTATCAAAATCTCGTGTCACAGTGTTTATTATCGAACTCCTCCGAAACTTGAACTTGACCGATTATTATAAATATTTTTGTGTATATTTTTTTAGGTCTGGGAATAGGTTTTATGCTATGTATTATACCCTTTAAGGTGATAAGAGTGGCCCTATCCACAAAATAAACTTTTTATCACTATAAACTGTAGTCCAGCGCATCTAGTAGATGTATCAAAATAGGTTTATTCTTCAAAACTTACCCTCTAAGCCTAGTTCCATTAGGCAATATCTTCTCCATTCCACCAAGCAACAGGCACAATATCGCCTTCTTGATATAATCATGGCCATGTATGGACGGTGCTAGCGATTTACTCAGCAGCTCGAACATGTCCATGTTGGATCTCTTCGCCAGCCGCTTGCACAGCTTCACATCGTTGTACGTGATATGCATGTTGTAATCTTTGTTGATTTGCGTTACATTGTTCGCTATAAGGATTGTCCTGTGAAGAAAGATTGTTCAATGTAAACATTGAGTCAACAGAATCCCAATTGCAATATTTCAATTCCATATATGTAATACGAAATTTCATGAGATTACAAAAAGATTGGGATTGTAATGAACTTGCTCCAATTCAATCTATTAGTAATAAAAATAATATTGTTTAAGTGATTGTGTCCAAAAAATTATCTGTGGGACGTTTCTTGCCTGTACTTTTGTCGGCGTAAGGAGATTGGAACAGGCATAGCTAGTTTTAGTAATCACATCTATCCTACTAAATAAAATAAATAAAAAAAAGCGCAAGTATTTGTTGTGTCTGGGTGTTGTGAATCTCCGAATTGCGTAGTATCTGATACCCTAGATACAGGAAATCTCTAGTTAGGGGTCAGAACTATGTATGTGATTGTATGGGCGTTAGTTTATGGGCGTTAGTTTATGGGCGTTAGTTTGTTATTATAAATCACAACAACAAAACAGAAGACTAACATATTAGTCAATGTAAGCAAAAGTATTTGTTCCATATCTGGGTGGTGTGGATCACCTATCCACATAGTTCCTGATACACATACAGGGACCCTTAATCAGCTTGTCACAAAAAATGTGTAGTTTATCCAGTCCGCTAACAATTTACAATTACCTGAAAGTACCAGCCGTGAAACTCCCCTGCTTGTTCGGAAGACACCTGTAGTTCCCCACTACCTGCACCCTGTCTCCTGGCTTGCACTGGTCCACCAGGTCATCGTCACAGATGACGTCCACACTCCGAGGCAGCTGGCCCGCAGGCGCTCGTTCCGGCATCTCTTGCACTGTGATCGTCTGGTGGTCTCTGTAGCGGGAGAGACCAAACTCTGTCTCTAGGGCGTTGCCTTCATCGTCCTGCATGAGTGGTCATATAAATATCAATTAATAACTTTAGTACAAGTAACGGTTATGTAATATATTACTTTACTATGTAGTTTTTGTAAATTTGATTTTGATGATTGACATTAAAGGCTAATTACATAGAATATAAAACTAAATATGAGTGTTTTTATTTCTTGTCGTGACACTGAGTTTCAACTGCGTGATAAAAAAGTATATGATGTGTCCTTCCCCCGGGTTCAAACTATGTACAAATATACCAATTCATTTTAGAACTTTAAGAGCGAAAAGGTAACAGAAAAACGGTCAGAGAAACACTCTTTTGCATTTATAATATTCTTCTAGCCTCCGGAATTAATTTCACTGATGAGGCAGCACTATCCTTTCTTGTGGCAGGCTGTTTTACTGTGATGAAAATCCTGTGGGAATCTCCTTGTGGGTGAAACCACAGGGCATAGCTAGTGTTTAGTGTTTTCATAGCGATGATGGCTCAGTGGTAGTGACGTCGGCTTGCGATCCGTAGGACGTGGGTTCGAATCCTGCAATGAGCTTGAGCTTTCGGTGAAGGAAAACATCGTGATGAAATCATAGCTTAGTGGTAGGGTATTTTCAAGTACTCGCCTGGCTAGCTACCACCCAAAAAAAAAAAAAAAAAAAAAAATTAATATAAATATTTATTAGAATATATATACATACAAAATTACAAATATTACATATACTTTCCATTGTTTTTTTTTTTTTTTTTCTTTTTTTTTGTTTTGCCGTGTCTTTACAGTATGGATTATTTATATATATTTATATATTTTTTTATTTTATTTTTATTTTTGTTTACGTATTTTTAATGTTTTTCCAAATAAATATCTGCACGTCACTCAATAGGGTCTTGGCTGAAAATCAGCGCTGTGGATTCGTCCATAGCATATGCTGAGCCAAGACCTTTTTGGGAGGTACTGCACACAGCAGCAGTGTTCGCACCATCGCGTAGTTTAATGATTTATGTATAATAATTTTACTGTTTTTTTGTGTGTGCTTCTTTCTTTTGTTATTGTGTGCAGTTTTGCCAAATAAAGTCTTTCTCTCTCTCTCTCTCTCTCTCTCACCCTCTCGTTAAGAATCTGTCGCCAAACACCTATCGGTGTGTTCCAGCAGCCTCACTTGAGAGCCAGTTCCCAGTCAAGGTGTAGCGTGATGCCATCTTCGACCGCATCGTCACTTAACATCAGGCGACTTGTGGTCAAACGCTACCCTGTAAATAGTAAAAAAAAAGTGTTTATAATTTTTTTTTTTCAACTTTTTACCTTTGTAGGATAGACAGCAGTAGATGGGAATGCTTCGAAGGAGGTCAGATCTGTATACTTTCTCTCCATCACCTTCTTTGTAGCTGGACAATAGTGGACGCTGCGTACCACCTTTGGTCTCACCAGGGACACCCTGGTCACTATGCCTTCCACGCATATTAGGTTGCCTAAATACCTGAAATATTATTATATGGAATTAAATCTCAACTCATTCGAACATCATTCACATTTCCTATTGGTGTGCTTCAGCCCCATTTGAGAGCCAGTTCTCAATCAAGGTGTAGGGTGGCACCACCTTCAACGCCATTGTCTTTTAACATCTGGTTACTTGTAGGGTTAAAAAAAAAGACTTATTGATTATTTTTAACATGGTTGGTGAAAATAGATAGTCTTTTGCCATCGTGGACAAAAAAACATTAAGGCTCATATTCTAGAATGAGGCTCAAGTGTTGATCTATGCTTGAGTAGCGATTAAGTGACATATTTGTATGAACTGACAGCATCAAATCTGTGCTCAAGTACTGATTATCGCTTGAGCGTCATTCTAGTATACAGGTCTAAATATTTCATGGAATATTATTGGCAGATAAACTAAACATACATGCAATACTTCCTATTAAATTTAAAAGAAAACAAGTATCTCCTGGCTGAAGAGAATAAGCTTATAAGATGTAAAGTAGTAGGAAAGAAAAAGGAACTCACCGTGAAGTCAAACTCCTAGGCGTGACGTGTTTACTACCAAAACTACCACAGAAAGCGACGTAGAACTCCTCCTGTTCTTTCGCGTACGTCGGGTCAATTGACGACACATATTCTTTCAGTGCCTTTTGAAACGCAATCTGTTCCTCGAAAGCGGTTTCAAGCAAATTTTTTGCACGCTCTGGATTCTTACGTCTCAAATCATTAATATTTACGACCAACCGCCGGGACTTATCTGCTATCATCTGCTTAACCTTATCCATGTACACACCTTGGTCTTCCTAAAATCAAATAAACTTTAAACTTTGGAAAAGTTCAGTTCAAGACGAGCGACGAGGTTAGGTTGATTAGTTACCTACCTCATCATCTAAAAACTCCAGATATTCTCTTTGCAAGTCCCTGAGCCGTTGATCAAAGTCACCATCTTCCATGTTTTAAACTAATCTATTAAAAGCACAAACTCAGAAAACAACTTTTCGAAACAAAACAATCAGTGTAATCGTACTTCGCGGCAGCGACACCGAAGTCACCAAACCAAACCGAACGATCAGTGCTGCCAGATCACGACTAGCCGAATTACAGAATTAGCCAAAATTTTAGCCCAAAATATCCCGACAAGCCGTCAAGTAGCCCATACCAAAGTCACCAAATACTGTTTTTCATTTATTTGCTGATTGACATAGCAATATTATCAATTCAAAACATAAGCTTCTTCTTCGAGAAACTTGAAATTTGGAGAACACATCCATTTTATAACCTATGTTAAAATAAAAAACCATAACACACGTTTCGAGCTTAATTTGGAGATATGTCAATTTGTGTGCAGTGGTCCCCCGATATTTATATTAGAGTAAAGTAAGTATATAAAAAATAATAATTAAAAATTACCTGCCGGCCGTTTTTTGCCTGTTCTTTTGCCGGCGTAAGGAGGTTGGAACAGGCGTAGCTAGTTTTAAGTTGACGTTTTAAAGTGATCACAATGTATCATATTGTGGTGATATGGAAACTCCTTAGAGTTGCAATGGTTTCAAATAATGTTCTACAACAATTGTGACAGTCTGTCAAGTATGTCTTTTCTATAAACGTGTAATTTAGCAGATTAAAACCTTTAGTATCCTACGGTTTTATCTTATTATATCAATTTAATCTGCTAAATGTTCTAAATAAAATGGAGAGATTCTTGCGTCCCGAAAGACTGGACATTGATCCGACTAACAGCTCCGCCACACATGAATGGGAACACTGGAAGCGGACATTCAATAGTTTTTTGTTTTTTTGTGGAGAAGATGCGAAAGATAGTAAAACTACATTAGATTTACTCGTAAATCATGTATCCGCAAGAATCTATTCGTTTATCAGTGAGTGTACTACTTACGAAACAGCTATTGACACACTCAACTCGATTTTTATCAAGCCTAAAAATTTAATTTACGCGAGACACATGCTGGCGACAAGGAAGCAACAGAGTGAAGAGAGTATCGACACCTACATCCAGGCCCTTAAATTAATGGCAAAAGACTGCAAATTTGAAAAAGTGGATGCCGAAACAAATAAATGTGATAGTATAAGAGATGCATTTATATCTGGCATTAAATCAAACAAAATTAGACAACGATTACTTGAAAAAACATATTTTTGAGTTTGAGTTGAAGTTATCATCATCATGATCAGCCTTTCACGTTCCCACTGCTGGGACTCTGGCCTTCTCTCAGAGAGAGAGTATGGGCTGTAATCTATGGTTCTGTACACATGGTTCTGTACATAAGATAACAATGGTCGCTTCTTTATTATAATTATTATCAAATAAACAGCCAAAGCCAATTGCCCATTTAGAAATATGAGAATTGCTCTAGAGCTGTTTTATTAACGATAGCTTGCTAATTAATAGTTAACTCTTTAAGATATACATAACCTTATTAGTCGTATGTATACGTATAACGTTAGGTCGGTTATGTATTTACTTTCATTAATTATTTTGTGATATAACGTCAATACCGTCAAAAAATCGGCATAGAATTAACGTGTCATCAGTAGTTATTTTATTGTTTGCCATTTCACCTTGAGACTTGACTCCTGAATTAGCTCAGATGGCGATAAATTGTTATATCTGGCACCACTACAAATTTCATTTTTGACAAAACGTTGTTTTCCTTTTTCTGTCATTCTTTGGCGCGAAATAAAATCTATAGTAAGCCTGTGGTAGACGTGGAGTGAGTGCAAAAATGTTACAGACTAGACTACAGTACAAATGTTAGACAAGAAATCTTAACTAAATTCACAAAAATGTTTGCTTGTATTACATTTTGTGGTATATTATTATCTTACATTCGTGACTTTTGTTTGTGTTTCTAATTTTTTCTTCCTCAACGACATGGAGTGAAGTTCTTCCTCTCTCTTTTTACGGGTCTGTTCAAGGAGGTTCTTTGGTTCTTCATTCTACATCAAATAATCTATGTTCTACTACATCTCTTTGATGTATGTATATATATTTATTATTTTTTATCTATATGTATCTATTTCCTCTCATATTTCCTCTATTTAAACTATTATTAATTTATTAGTTACTCTATGGTTGACAGTTGTCACTTACTTGTCAATTGTCAATTTGTCATATTGTCAGTGGTCTCGAACCTACCGATTTTTCGGTATTTCTACCGATATGAGCTCTGTTCTACCGAAATACCGAAATGCAACGATTTTTCCACGATTTCCGAGAATACATTGAAATTCTCCCGATTTTTCTACCGATTTTGGCGATTTAACATTTATAAATTGGCAAACTCAAACTCAAAACTTTTTTATTTAATAGGATACATTGCGATCACTTTAAAACGTCAACTTAAAACTAGCTACGCCTATTCCAACCTCCTTACGCCGGCAAAAGAACAGGCAAGAAACGCCCGGCAGGTAATTTTTTTGGCGCGATCACATTGACAATTTTATTCTTATTACTAATTGATTGAATTGGAGCAAGTTCACTAAAATCCCAAGCTTTTTTTTTTGTCATCTAATAGTCCGATATTTTTTATTTAGCTTTACTAATAAGAAGATTTCTCTTGTTTGGTTGTACACATTGGGATAAACCCTTTTCATTTATGTTTAATCTATACTTAATATTATAAAGCTGCAGAGTTTGTTTGTTTGTTTGTTTAAACGCGCTAATCTCAGGAACTACTGATCCGATTTGCAAAATTCTTTCAGTGTTAGATAGCCCATTTATCGAGGAAGGCTATATTTTATTTCCAAAAAAAATAGGGATTTGTAAGAAAATTGCTATTTTGCAACCCAAGGTGTGAAATCGAAAACCTATTTTTGCGTGCGCTGCAAAAACTATTGACACTAGAAAAAAATAATGTATGACGGGTTTGTAGGTACCATTAAGGTCTACAAAAAAATTCGCAAGAGCATTTGTCTAACTATTAGAGTTATACCACAATAAGTGTTTTTTTTTTATTTCAAAAATGTAATTTAAATGCCTCTTCTAGAAAAGACTCTTTATTTGTATTTTTATACATAAATTATATTGAAAAAAAAATTACTTAAAAAAAAAGTAAAAATATTAAGCCTGTAAGTTGATACTAAATAAATAAAATAGTTTGTAATATGTATGTAATGTAGGTAATGTAGAAATATATAAAAGAATTTGATACTATATTGTTTTTTTTATATACTACCGATTTTTGGTACATATATACCGATTTTGGAGGGCAACTCTACCGATTTCGCACTTTGACGTTCGAGACCACTGCATATTGTGTCTAATAATGTGTTTTGTTTCATATTTTCGCTCGTTTCTTTGCCGTGCAAAAAAGTTTTGATTGAAACAAATAGCTTCATTATTCATTTTTACATCGTGAAGCTGACAAGAAAGTTAATTTTCCATGCGATTAACAGGAATACTATATATCGTACAATGTCGGAGCCAAATTCAAATTCTAACCAAAGTGTTCAGTCTCCTCCAGAAAATAACAAGGAAAACCGGCCGAAGCTGAAAATCCTAGCTTTCCACGGATACCGGCAGAATGGGACAGTGTTTAGGGGGAAGGTTGGATCGTTTCGTAAAGCTGCGGCGAAGTATGCACAGCTCACTTTCATATCGGCGCCTCACAAAGTAGTCAGTGAAGATGGATCATCAGATGAAGGTAAGGATTCTTCGGCTATAAATCTATATTTAGGTCGTCAGGGTCGTAATTAATCTATTCGCCCAGGGCAATAATTGCGAAGGTCGGCTTTAGCGGATGGTAAGGACAAATTAAAAAAACGCGAGATAACCCAGCTTTATATTTTCCTATTTCTGCTGAGCTATGTGGTCAAATTAATTATAATTTCACTCAAGTCAAGTCAAAATATACTAGGATACATGTGATCTCCTTAAAATTTTAAACTAGCTATGCCTGTTCTTTGCACCACCTTACACCTACTAGCAAAAGAACAGGCAAGAATGCCTAGCAGGTAAGTGTTCAATCACATTATCATTTTCTTTCTGATTACTAGTTGTTTGTATTGGAGCAAGTTCACTACAATCCCAAGCTTGTCTATTTTAATTCATTTTGATCAATATAATTTTAACTTTTAATCTTGTTGTTTACAGATGCAAGATCTTGGTGGTTCAATGCAGAGGACAACACATTTAGTGGCAAGTGCCTCGGTGGGCCAGCGCTGGGGTTCGAGGACACATTGAAGTTGGTTGAGAAGGTGGTGAATGAGTACGGCCCGTTTGATGGCTTCATGGGCTTCTCGCAGGGGGCCTGCCTAGTGGGGCTGTTAGCAGCTATGCAGCAAAAAGGATGTATGTCTATGTTCCTACTAATCCTACCTCCTACTAATATTATAATTATGCGAAAGTTTGTGTGTGTGTGTGTGTGAATGTTTGTTACCACGTATCGCCATAACTACTTAACCATTTTGATGAAATTTGGAATGGACAGAGCTCATACCCTGGATTACCACACAGGCTACTTTTTATCCCGGAAAAAGGTTCCTGCGGGATATATAAATTTAAAAAATATATGTACCAGCCAAATTAAGAACCTCCTTTAGTTAGTTAATAAAAAAAAATTTTCAAAAATGGAATAATTTTAACAATACAAAAATTATATTGTACAACCCTAGTAACAACACTTGTAAATGTTTCAGATTTACCATACACATTTAAGTTTGCAATTCTGGCGTCTGGGTTCAAGTCCGGCAGCCTGGTACACAAGGGTTTCTACGATGAGGAAATAACGTTGCCATCTCTGCACGTGTATGGAGAGAGTGATTCTATTATACCTAAAGGTGAGGACTTTATCGTTTTATCTATGGCCAATATTCAAGTTATGGAAAGGTTGCCTCGCTATTGAAGAAAGGTAGTAAGGAAGGTAGGTTTTATTACTTAGTTCAAATACATTATTTTATGTTGCTGATAACTATTTATTTATTTTGTGTACATACACCAACCTATTTGCAGTTGATTTTTTTCTTATAAATACAGACAAAAAAAAGTAAAAAAAAGAAGAAAAGAAAAAGATAAATTCTCAATTAGACTGTGACTCAAAATATTCATACACAGAAAACAGTGGTGTTGAGTCTAATGAGCATTTTTAGAAAATTCACAACAGTATCAACTCCAATATGATGAATATGGAGATGAATACAATATTGTTATTATATTTACTGGCTTGTTGTCCAGCTACATAAACAGATGTTATTTATTTTCAGAAATGAGCGAGTCCCTGATAAGCCTGTTCATTAAGCCAGTAGTAGCCGAACATTCCGGAGGCCATTATGTTGCATGCTCTGGTGCAATCAAAGATGCCTACCAGGACTTTCTCCACGACAGATATCAAGACCTTGTTGAAGAAGACAATATGGTTGATGATAGGAAAAATACCATAGACGAAAGGATGGACTCATCGTGAAATGATAATTATAATGTTATAGAATAAAAAATGTATGAAATGTTATGTAAGTAAAAGTGTACATTGGAAAGATGGGCCAATGAAGAATAAAAATAAATTGTTTTTGTCACCATGAAGTACAAGCATAAGTTATTTTTAAAGTACAAGGTTTGTTGTTTTTTTGCCTATCATACAGAGGATTCGACGTAGTGATGTATAGGACATAGGGGTATTCCTACTGAGACATGAGACGGCATACATTTTTGATGGGGAGATTAAGATTTGGATATCGCCATCGACCCGTGAGTCGTGACGGATCAATATCACTATGATTTGTATGTAGGTATCATGGAAGGTATGTTTTGTTTACTAGTTTTAGTTTAGTATAGATTTCTCTTGGTTATTTTGATGGTGGTATTTGTGAGGTTGCCATATGGCGCTAATAGTCTGTGGAAAAAAGTAATGTGTTGTCGGAATTATGAAAATGCCAATGTCATTGTCATGTCAAAGAAAAGTGGATCTTTGATTGAGGTTATGTTTATTTAATTCTAGTTAAAAGTTGGGCTCTAGCCATTTATATTATTTTATAACAATACTTTATTCTTATTGAATTCAATAGAAGCTAATGCAAAAATGTGGCGTAGATATTTATTGTGGTTTGCTCATGAACATTTGGATTTTCGACATGCTGTAAGTAGACCAACCAGTTTAAATATTGTGTCAAATACTCTTGTTTTCTGATTATAATATATTTTATCAACAATACTTTTACAATGTTACAGGAAATGCAAAGTATATTGTCTGTATTAGATATCCCAATCAAATATATTGAAATACCTTGCATTGACAAGCCGTTTTGGATAGTCGAATTACCATCAGAAGAATGTGCTAAAAAGATCGCCTCAAGATCCGTGCTGATGAAAAGCTGCATCGAACTCTGGTCCAAAGCGAAAACAGTGGAGCAACTTCACAAAAACCTTCAGAATTCATTAAGAAATAACACCGGAAAGTGGATTGAGAGCGGAGATTTATCACTAAATCATTCAGAAGTTGGTAACTTTAATGTTTGTCCAAAAGAGCTGTTAGAAATCAGCAGTTCTGTGAAGAAGTCGTTTAAAGTGGACGTTGAGACTTTCTGCAAGCATTTCACAATGAAAGAAAAAGTTGAAAAGATTGAGGTGGGTATGTTTGCCCTAAAAATTTTAAATGTCATACTGAATGATTTCTTCATTATAAGTTCACTAATAAGATAAGATAATTTTTATTTGCCCAAAACATGAGTAAACATACAGTTGCATGCATGATTGTTGTTTATTACATTTTTGGTTTGTCATGCTTTACTATTACTGGCCTGCAAATTAATCAAGGGATAGAGGATGCTTCACCTTAAAAATATATAACAAAAAAAAAATTGGTTGTCTGTAAAGTCGGTTTACTGACGATAGTTGAACGTGACAACGTCGATTGGCGGATTGTGCTTCTTTGTCGCTCGTTCCGCGCTCTCGCTTGCACTTCAAGCCTTACATGGAACGCCTCAGAGTGAGGTAACGCCGCATGAGTCATGTTTTTTCGTGCGTGCCGGCTCTATCGAATTATAAGACGTCATGTCAAAAAAAAAACAAAACAAAAATTTAATACTCGCGCAATTTTATCACAATGCCAATTTAAAAGCATTTTTTGTTTTTTGATAGGTAATTTGATTTTAAATTAATAAGAATACAATGTATACTTTCAGGCATTTAGTTACTTGCCTCTAGAAGGCCGCATTAGCTTGAAGAATCCGGACATAACACTGTCATACTTGGAGTTCTATGGTGTTGATCCCAACAACGTTCCCGATGAACCTTATGATGTATTCTTTGGGAGATGGGTAAGGATAAGAACAACTTTAATAAATTAGTTCATACTTAATGGGGCGTCCATAAATTACGTGAGGCATTTTTGAGAATTTTTCGACCCCCCCCCTTGGTGAGATATCGTAAGATTTTCGTCAACTCCCTCCCCCCATAATCTCACGCGAGATGCTTCCAAACTTCTATTCTTCTAAACGCGTTGGAATATGACATTTGCTAAAACCCCCCAAAACTAAGTGAGATTTGGAAATATTTAACCCCCCCGTTTCGGATTCGACGTCACTTTCGCTTCACGGAAACGTTTTCCGAGAGCAAATAGGAAACTTTTCCGTGATTGAACAGCTGGTTTGTCGAATTGTAAATTCAGAATAAATCGCGTCTAAAAAATTCTCGCGGAAACTTTTCCGAATCCGTGGTCGGAAGTGTTTCCGTGTGAATTAGAATCGCTCTGCTCTGGACTGTCATTCGAGTTTAATCTTCCATTCATACCAGCATTATTTTACTAAAATTCCACATTTCAGGTAGCAGATGGCCAACGCGATTTAATTCACGTTCACTCGCTCAAGAAACGGCACTTCATTGGTAATACAAGTATGGACGCTCAGCTCGCAATCATAATGGCCAATCAGGCGCAAGTTAAACAAGGAGATGTTATACTTGACCCTTTTGTGGGGTCGGGCTCATTATTTGTTCCTGCTGCGCATTTCGGTGGTAAGTTTAAAGACATCTGTATAAGTAAAAACCTTATTAATAGGAACTGCACGCTGTTGAAATAGTCTATTCCACTTAACGTCTCTCGCAGTATCTTCAACTCAAACAGAAACGGGGGGAACTTATTAAAGAGTAAGATTTGCGATGTGTGGTATTGAATTGGTGGCCGAACCAAATGTCATCAGCGAGATAAAAGTGCACAAACTTCCTGTCGTCTGTGATGAGACTAGCATACAAGTGACGAGTGGCTAACTCCCAGTAGGCCATCCCAAGTTTTGCTGGAAAGACGGAAGTCACGAAGAATTTGCGCTCACTTCAGGTGGAGGACTGGCAGGAGGTGGCGCTGGCCAGACCGAAGTGGCATCTTTTATTATCGGAGGCCAAGACTGACTTTGGGCTGTCGCACCATCTCATTGGTTAAATATTGAAGAGTTGCATGGAATATGCCCCAGAACTTCCTATCTAATCTTCATGTAAATGTTTACAGCTAACGCCCGAAATATCCGCGGTTTTGGATCGATATGTCATGTCATAATATTTCATTTTAGCAGTAAAATGTCATGCCCCAGTAGGTACTAAAATGACATATTTTGACATGACAAATCGATCGATTATTATTTTCGGGCGTAAGAAACAAGCCAATTATCGTTTCTCTTTATCAGCGTACGTGTGGGGCTCCGACATAGATTTCATGATGCTACACGCCAGAACAAGGCCCTCTAGAGTTGGACAAAAGGTAACAATGTATGTATTGCAAGGGACAAGGCTTTTAAATTTTTTATGGGCAGTGCTGGATTTCCACATTTGCCACCCCAAAGCTATAACATTTTTGCCGCTCCCACTGACTTCTAAAATTAGACACACTGTTCGCAATATAATTCCTTTTTTTAGGGAATAATCTAGTTTCCAGATTATTTGTACAACTTTTTGGGTATAATTTTAAGCTAAGAAAAGCAAAGCTTTACATTCTTCTGTACCAAATATTTTGAAGCCAGTTGTGCCGCCCTAAGCTTTTCTTTATCAGCTTCTTTGGTAAATCCGGCACTGGTTATGGGCAATGCTGACCCGCAGTGCGATTCTAATTCACACGGAAACTTTTCCGACCACACGGATTCGGAAAAATTTCCTTCAGATTTTTTAACACACGATTCATTAATTTCAATTTGGAAACTGATATTTATTTTGACAAACCAGCTGCTCAAGCACGGAGAAATTCAAAATTCAAAACTTTTTTATTTAATAGGATACATTGTGATCACTTTAAAACGTCAACTTAAAACTAGCTACGCCTGTTCCAACCTCCTTACGCTGGTAAAAGAACAGGCAAGAAACGCCCGGCAGGTAATTTTTTTGGCGCGATCACATTGACAATTTTATTCTTATTACTAATTGATTGAATTGGAGCAAGTTCACTAAAATCCCAAGCTTTTTTTTTTGTCATCTTGTCAAAGTTTCCGAGACCGATTTGCTCTCGGAAAACGTTTCCGTGAAGCAAAAGTAACGTCGAATCCGACGCGGAAACTTTCCGAGTTAATTAGAATCGCACTACCGGACATCCATTCGATGCCACTCCACTGTACTAAATCTTGGAGATACTACTTCTTTCTTCTGTCCTTTATGCATAACTATCTGCGCCCCACGTGGACTACACTTTTACGCAACAAAAAATATCCTATGTCCTTCTCCAGAGTTCGAGCTACCTCCACATCAAATTTCATCAAGATCGGTCCAGTGGTTTAGTCGAAGGTAACAAACAAACAGAATTACTTTGCCCGCCCCGTGGTTTCAACCCCGCTTTTCCGTTATCCCGCAGGAACCTTTTTCGGGGATAAAAAGTAGCCTATGTTTTAACACAAGCTATCTCCATTCCATTTCACTCAAATACGTTCAGTAGTTGTTGCGTGAAAGAGTAACAAACATCCATACATCCACCAACTTTCACATTTATAATGGTAGGATCTTGTTTTTATCTGTAATCTCCGTTTGTTAAGTGTAGTTAATGTGATGATGATATGGTTGTCGCCTTCGCATGCGACGATTTTGCGTGCCCAAATGCTGGCAAACTTGTTTTGTTTCAATCTTGTACATTTACCTTGTAATTTGTATTTTGTGACATTGCTCCAGACCCGAGCAGCAGAGGAGAGTATACGCAGCAACATGCGCCAGTACGGCATCGAGAACAGGTATTTGGACGTGATTGTGAGCGACTTCTCGCTGCATAACTGGCGAGAGGGGTTGAAGTTCGACGCTATTGTTACTGACCGTGAGTCCCTGATTTTTTTTTGCTGGAAACACCCTGTTTTACTGATCTGTGGGCTTTTGTTTTTCCCGAGAAAAATATACATAATATGTTTGTCTAATTTGGCTCCTTTTATTTCACATACACTTCTTTCCTATTTTTAGAGTGTTCCGTACCTCATAAGGAAAAATGACCACTTCGATGTCTGTCTGTAAAGACCCCTTTTCCCAGGAATGCGTAGGGGTGTCAAGTTGAAATATTGTATGTCAAATACTCGGGTTTACTGTATCTGTAAGCTGTGAAATAATCAAACTTTTAAGTCGACGCGATCAAAAGATATGACCGTTTCCATCGCACGTTTTCGCGTGGTATTAAAAAACCTGGTACTTCCCGTTGACCTAGAATCACGAAATTTGTAAAGGAGTCGCTCTCGAGCTAGCGTCGCATACGCAGTTACCGGTTGCCATAGCGACCGGCTCTCGCTCGCTATAGCAGATATCTTCGAACACGCGTTACAAAACATATCCCCCTCTTTGCAGCTCCTTACGGAGTTCGTGAACCGACAGAGAAGATCGGCATAGGCAAAGATAACTACACGCTCTCCGATGAGCATTTGCCGAACCATGTACCTGCGAAAGTGGAGTACGGACTCGCGCAACTGTACAGCGATCTACTCAACTTCGCGGCCAGGCATTTAGAAGTTGGAAGGAGGTTGGTCTGCTGGTATCCTCTAGTCAGGTGAGTGAACAGCGGGCTTATTATCTAACTTGGCTTGGCAAATAGTATTTTTTTTTACTGTAGAACTTTTTCTTTGACTTTCTTTTATAATTTTAGTCCCAATTTGTGAAAATTAAAGAATGAACTAATTTTTTGTTTTTAAAAAAAAAATTGAATTTCTGCTTTTGAGATGTCCTGTGAGATGTTTAGCCCTCTGATGTTAAACGTTGATGCGGTCGTGGGACGATCAACTTTGGGGCTATCATTGACATCAACGTCAAGCTTGCGTCATCCATTATCTCCTTCCAGGGAAGAATACCAAGAAGACCAGTTACCCTCGCACCCGTGCCTGAGGCTGGTCGCTAACTCGGAGCAGGTCCTGTCGAAGCTCACGTCCCGGAGGCTCCTGACCTTCGAGATGGTTCACGACGACGTGCCGCATGTACCAATGGATCCTAACAGTGTAGCACACAACTTTAGGTAAGGAAAAACCAGCAGTGAACTCGAAGAGCTTCTGGAGAGATTTAACATCTAATATCTCAGAATGAAAATTTTGGATTGTACAGTCAACGACAAAAGTCGCTCGATAATAACAATTTCCGACTACCGCCATCATCTTAAACACCAACCTTTGCCCACATTATCACTTAAAATCAGGTGTGATAAGTTGTGGTCAGAGCGCCACCTTGTCAAATGTAAAGAAAACCACGCATTTCTGATCTAAAACAAATTTAGAAAATCTAGTATGATCAGCTACTTTTGTTGCTGACTGTACTACTGAATTTTAATCTGCAAGCGTGACGCTTGGTGGCCGAACGGTGACGCGTGCGCCGACAATCCTCTCTACCGCACTTATGACTTAAAAGATTATGTGTGGATTTGTAATCGCTCAAAATGGAAATGGAAAACATCATAAGGAAACCGGCGTGTCCAAGAACCACAACATTCAAGGGCATGCGACATCTATAAACCCGCACTGGGCCACCGTGGTAGATTACGGCCCATACTTTCTCTCTGAGAAGGCCAGAGTTCCAGCAGTGGGAACGTAATAGGTTGATGATGGTGTGACACTTACCGTCAGGTGCCGAGGTGGTCCGACTTGCTCGTGATATAAAAAGCTTTAGTACGCTACAATCAGAATTCTACCTTAGAATTTGAGCTTTCTATGTAGGAAAACATTGATGCATAAAGGTTTTATGTTCTATCTTATTATCTTGTTCTTTTTAGGGAAAAATACTTCGCAGGCGAGATGTCGCGGCAAGAGCGAAAAGACAAGAAAGCAGAAGTTAAAGCGGCAAATCTGGCGATCAAAGCGAAGCTTTATGGTGTTACGTGATAAACTATTTAAAAGTATGAATATATGATGATAATTATAGCATTTACTTTGACTTTTTATTGAAACTCAGATATTCTAAAGATGACATACTGTAGCGCAGCGTAGTATCTACCCTAGATAACGGAAATCCTAGTTAGGGGTCAAAACTATGATGCGTGATTTCCTCTGAGGTGGTGGAAACATCAAAATCCGTCAAGTAGTTAGTCTTCGAAACCTAACGGTGGAGACTGCCATGAGCAATTGAGCATTCACTCGATGTGAGCATGTTACAAGTTAAATATGTCAGTACTGAGCAGCTCGATGACGAGTGCCGAGCACCCTAGCGTGCTCCACCCGGCCGACGGTTTTTTGGCGAATCCCTTTGAATGTTACATTACAAGTCAGTCGCTAGCACGCCGCTAGCCGCTATATTGACTTCAACTGCTGGAGATGGAGCACAGTCAAGCATATATTCATCGCGAAGATTCAGGTGTCGTGAGCATTTGCTCATTAGCGAATATTTAAATTGAGCGAATGCTCATGGTTGTCCCCATCTTAACATATCAAACGTAAAAAAACTTATCGAAAGTTGTGCAGTAGTTCTACAAACAGACAAAATGTAATGTACAGCAATGGTTCAAAATAAAAACATATGGTCAAAGAACATAACTTGTTTATTTTATCCGTTTAAAATTAATAACTTGGAATTACATACTTAAACAATACACTCTTTACTTGCAATATAACTGAATAATAAATAATATATCAATAACATACCCATTGCAAATACTTTACACCTCTTTTCAATATACCTACTAATATTATAAATGCGAAAGTAACTCTGTTTGTCTTTCACGCCTTCACTACTGAACCGATTTAAATGACATTAAATTTGGTACAGAGATAGTCTAGTGCTTGAGAAAGGACACTATCACAGTATATAAAGAACAGTAGGTTAGCTAAGGCCGCTCGACGAGTTAATTGCCTACTCTTGTGGTGACGCATAGGCGGCGCGTTCCGTACTGAGTGCATGGCCGCGGCCCCGGCCGCCTCCTTTCGTTTATGTGATTGTGTGCGTGAAAAGTGCGTGCGTACGGTGCCGCTACTCACGCACACATTCAAACCGGCGACGGCCGATTTATATGAAGCTGAACTACTACTCCTTTACTATGACACTATGCTACTTTTTATCGCGATAAACTGTAGCCCACGCATTTTAGGAGGACATTAAAAAAACAGGCATCAAATTTGCCGCCCCTAAAATCTGGTACCCTAAGCTCCAGCCTACTCAGCCTGATGGTAAATCCACCACTGCCTATATCCGTCTTTTCCGGTGGGCTACTAGTCGGCGATGGCCAGAGCTAGCATCATCTGCGTGAGCGGTGCTGAGCTCTCTTCCTTCGGCTGCCGCTTGGTGGCGCGGCTCTGTGCCCACTGGCTCAGCTTCCACACCTCTTTGCGCTTGTTTGCGTTCCCGCTAGACTTGTAGTGGGTCAGCAGGCTGTTTGTGGTCTGGGAAAAAAGAGTTTTTTTTATAGGTAGCGTTTGCCCGCAAGTCACCTGATGTTAAGTGGCGATGTGGTCGAAGATGGCAACACGTTACACCTGGATTGGGAATTGGCTCTCAAGTGGTGCTGCCGGATCTCACCGACAGGTGCTGCTTACCAAGAACAATCCAAGAAGCGCGCGCAAATTGTCAGGGTTGAGCTTCAATGCCTGACAGTAGTAAGCTTTAGCCAGCTCCAAGTTCTCCACACCACCCTGTAAATTATACATCAGATTAATCATTGCCTTGTAGTGATAGGATGTTCCTACTAATATTATAAACGTGAAAGTTTGCGAGTATGGATGGATGGAAGTTTGTTACTCTTTCACGCAAAAAGTACTAAACGGATCTAGATAAAATTTGAAATGGAGATAGCTTATACCCTGGATTAACACATAGGCCACTTTTCATCCCAGAAAAAGGATCCAGCTAGTTTATGATATTAGTAGGTCAATGTAGTCGTACCATAGTGTACCGGATGTCAGCCAGCCTCTGCTGCAGCAGGTGGTTGTGAGGCTGGTGTAGCAGCAGCTCTTCGGCGCAGAAGGCGGCACGCGAGTACTCCTGCACCTGCAGGTACAGCTCGCACAGCTCCTGCCACGCCTCCACGTCGGACGTGAACCTGCAACATTATGGGACTTGAAAAATGCTCCTAGTCTCCTAGACTCCATTGAAACATCATCAGCCTAATCAGCCTATAACGTTTTCCACTGCTGGAACTATGACCTTCTCTCAGAGAGAGAGGGTTGTCAAAAAGTATAGGCCCAATGTGGGTTGGTAGATGTTGCATACCCTTGAATGTTGTGGTTCACAAGGTAGCATCTGTGATCTGAGCACAAATCACCTGAATGATGTTAAGTAACAATGTGACGAGGTGGATCAACATTACACCTGCATTGGGAACTGGCTCTCAAGTGGGCCTGCTGGAACACACCACGATTTCTACATAGCTTACTTCTTCAGGTAGTCAACCAGCTCCCTAATGGCTTCAGCAATTTGTCCTTGCGCCTTCAGAATGGCGACGCGTCGTTTGCGCGCCGCGGAGTTAGTCTCATCTGCTTTGATTATACCGTCCAATACTTCTAAAGCTTCTTCGTATCTGAAAGAATACAAAATACCGCAATGTTACTCTGGTCTTATGGATTTTTCCAGTAATGGTTATGATGAATAAGCATTATAGTAAAAGACGCCACTTCGGCCTGTCCTGGGACGACCAACCCGGCGAGATCCACTCGGTCGTCTCATGTATGCCTGTTTGACAGCATGATCCTCTCCCATTCTATCAATTAAAATCTGACTGTATACCTAAGTGAATTACCCAAAATTATTTCTCCCCAATATTTTTAGTCCCATTCACGTTTTCCCCATTTGCTTTATTTTCCATACGATACTGCGACCGATAGATAATTTTCTCACACGAGTTAATTTCTACTCGTTCTTTTCGCTACACATATTTTAACCAATCCGGATCATTCACATACATATGTTTCAAATTAAAAGACAGCAATAGTTTATTATTAGTATATAGGCATCAGCACAGATGCGGCTAGCGAAAATAATGAGTGGAATATAAAACGTTGACCAAAATAGACATAATATTGAGAATTTATAATAAAGGTAAAATATATATATATCCGGATCGGTTAAAAAAATGCATAGGTAAAAATGCGTGCAGCGAAAGGAAAGAGTAGAAATTAAATCGCGTGAGAAAATTATCTATCAGTCATAGTATGGAAAATGAAGCAAATGGGGAAAAACGCGAATGGGACTAAAAATATTGGGAAAAAATAATTTTGGGTAGTTCACCTATACAATCTAAAATCTCTAGTCATAGCATTTTAAACTGACTTCTCTTCTGCCTCCAAAAGTGCCGCTGTGTACCGCATCACCCTGAGGCTCCCCGGAAACTCCTTTGCGAGCATTGAGATGCAAACGTACGCCACACCGTACGTGTGGCAATCTAGCGCTGCATATATTATTTGTTCCAGGACCAAATGCTCTGGAAGAACAAATAAATAGATGTTATTAACTTTAACTGCCTGCACTTTTTTAATGATACTAAAAGCTTGGGATTTATGAACTTGCTCAGATTCAATCAATTGATGTTATAAAGTGATCATAATATGTTGTATCCTGCTATATAAATATAGTTGGACTTTTGATGTATCCTCATATTCTATCTATGTACTATCTTACAATGCAATAAGGGTTTTTTTTTTATATTTACAGGGACCACAAGTCACCTGATGTTAAGTGACGATGTGGTCGAAGATGGCGCCACGCTACACCTGGACTGGGAACTGGCTCTCAAGTGAGGCTGCCGGAACACACCGATAGGTGCTTGGCGACAGATTCTTAACAAGACGGTGGTAGCTAGCCAGGCGAGTACTAGAAAATACCCTACCACCAAGCTATGGTTTCATCACGATGTTTTCCTTCACCGAAAGCTCAAGCTCATTGTAGGATTCGAACCCACGTCCTACGGATCGCAAGCCGACGTCACTACCACTGAGCCATCATCGCTATAAAAAAAAAATAATAATATAAGGGATAAAACATTTAGAGTGTAATCAAGAGCCCTTCGCCTCTACATTTATAATGAGAACAGTGAAGGAGTGGAACAACCTGCCAGCGTCATTATTTCTTAATAAGTACAATTTGGGAGTCTTCAAGTATACATTGAACAGGTATCTTCTAGGCAAGCAAGCTCCATCATAGGCCACGTCTTCACTTACCATCAGGTGAAACTGTGGTCAAATGCTTGCCTAATGCAAATAAAAAAAATAGATCTTTAACAATAACTTCAATGTGTTTGTGAAGTTACAGATTGCTTCAGTATTGTGTGCTATTGATTAAATGAAATATTGCAGGTCATTATCCTCTTGGGGATACCTTCATCATCCAAATTCAAGGTTCATAAAGAGGGCACCACATATTCCATATATTATTATGTATTCCTAGGTTTTGGTGGAGGTGTCATTGGCAAACTTATCATTCTAACAACATGCTAGTTTAAGTACTAGGTTGGTTGTGTGATCAAAGTAACATGGATGAACATACTTTCATTTCCCAGTTTATTTAGATCCTCGCTTAGTACAGCCACCCATAGCTCCATTACATCATCGCTTCTCCTCTCATTACCCTCTCTCCATTGACGAAGCAGGTCCTTTGCTTCTGTAACCACACAACTGTGTTAGACAGTGTCATAGATAATGTGATAGTTTTTTAATAGTGTCTAGGATGTATTTCGTAATTCGTATTTGTTACCCTGGATGCCGGTGTTGTTGATCTTGAGACGCTATGAAAAAAAAGTCGAAAATAATATAAAATTGTATTTATTTATTAAAAGTAAAGATACGCCACAACCAGACGTAAAGATGCGACTCGTAACGCACTACGCAACTCTGCAGGCTCCTCCATAAGATAGATAGATAACGCTTTTCACCACAACAACAAAAAAATAGAACAACCTAAAAGGAAACTACTTACTTGTAAAATGAGGTCATTTTAAGAATTTAATGCATTCCCTGATATTATTTTACAGGATTCGGTGACGGTAATGATCTGAACTTACCGCTATGGCTTATTTCTTCGTAATTAAACGACATGATTATATTCTTTCTAGATTCACTAATCCAATAATTGCAATTTCACACACAGAAAGTAGAAACAGAAGAAATAGAAATCACATGAAAAAACAGAAGCAAAACTGCAAAACACACTGTAACACACAACACACACTTTTCACTTTTTTGACACCAACTGACAAGTTGACAATGACAATTGACAACCAGGTGAACCAGGGGGGTCCCTATATTACACGGCCAATAATACGCAACCAAATATTACACACCCGATAATACGCGACCATTTGGTCTCGTAATATTTGGGTGTGTAATATTTGGTTGCGTATTATTGACCGTGTATTATCGCCCGTGTCAGTTTCTGCACAGGCAATAATACGAAGCCAAAAAATGACGTCATCTGATGGTCTCGTAATATTTGGCTGCGTAATACTGGTTGCGTATTATCGGGTGTGCAATTTTGGTACAGGCGATAATACACGGCCGATAATACGCAACCAAATAATACACACCCAATAATACGTGTACATCACCACAGATTATATAGAATGTCATAGTCCATGCTTCGTTTGTGCATATTCCAGCGCCCTCTGACCACAGACTGCTATTGTGTTTTCCTAGAATTTACAGATTCTCGTTCACTGTTCCGAACAGTGTGACCATATCTGACAGAATCCTGCCAGTTTGGAAGTTTTAGCTATTAAATTTTCACTCTATTACCTTGACGAATTACAAAAGTGGGAGGAATTGGCTTTTTTACCTTACCTTACCTATTGAAAGTACCAATAATTAATTTTCTTTTTCTAAACTTTATAATTATGTAGTCTGGTTAAGTAGTAAACTACTATTAGAAAATTATTATTAACCCTACTAAGACATATTCGGAATGCTTAGCCACGCAGAAGACGGATGAAAAGAAATTGCAGGCATCGGGGATGAGAATGTGTGGAGTGAAGAGAATTGATAAAATAAGGTACGAGTATATCTATAAAAGAAAGTATGAAAGTAGCACCAGTGTTATAAGAGCTGAAAAGAAAACATTTGGCTTGGTAATTGGTACATAGGAACATTATTAAGAGCAATGATGAAAGTCATATTTACCAAGAAAGTAATAAATATGAATGTTTATGATTGCAAGGGAAGAGGCAGAACAAAAATAGATGGATGGATTGTGTAATTTCCGGGCCGATATGAGTGAAAGGGGAAATGAAGTGATGACGAGAGGGTGGAAGAATAATACGTACTGTGACGAAGCCAAATAGATGCGACCAGAGCAAAAAAGAAGACAAGGCATATCATTTTTTAAAATGGTTTTTAGAAAATTAGTAAAAATGTTTAATAAACTACCGGTTGAACTAAGAAATGAAAAAAAAGAAAAAATATTTCAGATAAAACTTAAAAATTTATTAATTCATAAATGTTATTATACAATTCAAGAATTCATTGATGATAAAAGCGTTACAATCTCACCAACTCTAAAATAATATTGTGTGTACCTACCTACTAAGTATATAATTTCTTTATGTATGTGTTGTCCGTAACTAGAATTTTATGTCATTATGTTTCTATATGCTATACCCTAACAGGGTCATGTTGTTATGACAATATGCATAAATAAATAAATAAATAATAAATAAATATTATCTATCCTATCCTACTAATAATTATTATAAATGCAAAAGTTTGTGTATGTGTGTGTGTGTGAATGTTTGTAACCACGTATCACTCTAACTACTAAACCGATTTTGATGAACTTTGGAATGGAGATAGCTTATACCCTGGATTAACACATTGGCTACTTTTTATCCCGGAAAATGGTTCCTGCGGGATGACGGAAAAAGGCGGGTGAAACCGTGGGGTGCAACTAGTTTTAAATACTTTTGCCTACCCGTGCGAAGCCGGAATGAGTAGCTAGTAATATATAGATGGTATTTTACTTTTCCTTGGTGTTCGGCAGATTCTCTATTTTTGTAATGGTCACCCTGGGTCAGAATTAGCAAACAATCGACAAACAAGAACAAGTCAAACATGAAACAACGGTTATTGGCGGCAATCGAATTGACTACGTGAAAATTTGTTTTTATTTCCAAAACTTGTGTTTCTTCAAGTGATAATGTGTAATATTGGTGGAACCATTATGTGTTCGTTAATGTGTACGAGTGTGGGAAAAGAAAGGAATTGAAATAAAGTTGTGAAAGTGACTTTTCAGTCTACAACGCAATCTCCAAAAAGGTTTATGAAACTACCTCGAAACGGACACTGGCAGAATTGTGACAATAAGTCACAGAAGCCATAAATCAAGAAGTCAAGTCAAAGTTTCAGTACAGCGCCACTACTTTACTTTTACACTATCCTCATCCCTTCATCTCATTATCATCATCATCAACTCGTCGAAAAGGTAAACATACAATAAAACTGCAATCAAACAAAAGGATGTCAATTCTAAAAAATATAACAAGTTAGTGGGAAGAAGGATGAACATCACTTCCGCAGAGATACTCTATAGAAAGTGTACAGCGAAAGGCCATAGAGACTATAGATCTAATGGGGCTTCCATAACCTCCCAAACACTACTCTTATAATATAATATGGAAGTGATGGTATACCAACGGTAACTCGTGCGTTATACAACACGCCGACGAGTTCGAATCCTCTCAGCCTATGACCGCACGGCACCTTTGACTTAATAAGTGTACGGATTTGCAACGTGAGGAAATGTTCCAAGAACCACAACATTCAAGGGCATGCGACATTTACCAACCCGCACTGGGTCAGCGTGATAGATTACGGCCCACACTCTCTGTGAGTATGTCAGAGTCCCAGCAGTGGGAACGTGAAAGGCAAATGATGATGATGACAATGCATTATTCGGAGGACAACCTTTACCTGATATTCTAAAAATTCTCTGAAAGCCATTAAATTTACTTGAGTGCAATCACAATAGACCCCTACTTTAATATCACTGAAGTTGGTCTTTTATTATTTATTGCAGGGGGGCTGATTAGCTTGTTCAGGGTAACAAATACACTGATTGTCTTAAAGTGTTTACATTATGATGAAAATGTAAATTTGAGTTTGACTCCGGTCCAGTATACACAGCATGCATACCTTGAGTAATATGGTGTGATTACAATACATCAGCTCAAGTTCTGCATCACATAAAATATTATTTATATCTACATCTTCATAAAACTTGCTTACTCAATATTTATTTCTTTATACAGATGTTCCTGAATCATCACTTCCTCAGTCGAATAAGTATAAGAGGTTTACTACAACATTCATTTCTACGAGAACAGCAGACTGACATCTCAAAAGATGGGAGACAATATCAAAGTTACAGCTAGCTGCCAAAAGGCACACTAATCAAAAACATTCTATTGTGTTGCATAAATTATAATTACCATATAATATTGCACCTTAATGGCATGTTGAGCAATACCTAGTGTGACATGACACCATGCAGCATTGAATATTATTTATTCATTTTTGTCATTTTTGTTTTGTAAATCCCATGTTGTAAGTAAATGTGTATTTTCTTTCTTTGTTTTTAATATTTCAGGATAAATGTGCAATAAAATATATAAACTATGTTGTTTCTTCTTTTGTGACTAGCATTTTGGGCATGTTGCCAGACATCAAGGATCATAAATTTGAACTATCTTTAGACCTTCTTTATTTAGTTCAAACAATCCAATATATGTGCCTATAAATGTAAATAAACATATAAATAATTTAAACTTGTTTTATTTTCTAGTTTAGTTTATGAATGAATGAATGTTTATTTATTTGCTGGAACATAGGTTACATTGGTTGGTCACTTAGCTAAAGTTTCTCTACGATTTTTTCACAGCAGAAACCGTAGGGATGAGTATTTGATTAAACCTGATAGTTACCTCAACGCGTTCTTGAGAAAGAGTCCTGACAGACAGACAACAAAGTGATCATAAATTTATTATAAGTTCAATTTTTTCCTATGAGGTGCCTCTTATTTCTCCACAATGTCTGCCACGGAGCTATCGACAGAGCTGAGCTCACCGAACAGTTCCTGCAACTGCGGGCCCCTACGGTCCGCACTAGACACACGCCTTTATTCTATCTCCCTTGCACACATACCTTTTATGAGAACTCTATTATCTGTCGAAGGTTTTAAATCTCTTGTTACAGCATGATAAATTGTAAATAGTGTAAACTAACATCCACGCACACCACACTAACATACACACACTGACACACATAACAAAACGCACCTTAAATTTGAATATAATTACCTACATAGAACACTTAATATATCTATACTAATATTATAAAGCTGCAGAGTTTGTTTGTTTGTTTGTTTGTTTGTTTGAACGCGCTAATCTCAGGAACTACTGGTCCGATTTGAAAAATTCTTTCAGTGTTGGATAGTCCATTTATCGAGGAAGGCTATAGGCTATATTTTATTTCCAAAAAAATTAGGGATCCGTAAGAAAATTGCTATTTTGCAACCCATGGTGTGAAATCGAAAACCTATTTTTGCGTGCGCTGCAAAAACTATTGACACTAGAACAAAATAATGTATTACGGGTTTGTAGGTCTCATTTAGATCTACAAAAAAGTCCGCGAGAGCATATGTCTAACTATTATAGTTATGCCACAATAAGTGATCTTTTATTTTAAAAAAATATTTTTTAATGCCGCCGCTAGAAAAGGCTCTTTATTTGTATCTTGGTATTAATCCTTATCAAAATAAATTACTTTTTATTCAAAACTGCTTCAATTCCTTCATATAACTTTTTGAATCATTCAATTCGGACATTCCATTCGAAAGATATCACGAGTTTAAAAATGTAAGTAGTAGTAGAAAAATAAAACCGCCGCACCGCAGCGCAGCGGGAAACGCGGCGAGGTGAGGGAGAATCTATACTTATATACTTATAATATTATAAAGCTGCAGAGTTTGTTTGTTTGTTTGTTTGTTTGAACGCGCTAATCTCAGGAACTACTGATCCAATTT
Source organism: Opisthograptis luteolata (assembly GCA_931315375.2). NCBI lineage: Eukaryota > Metazoa > Arthropoda > Insecta > Lepidoptera > Geometridae > Opisthograptis > Opisthograptis luteolata. The sequence continues at coordinate 11,852,038 of OV928042.1, forward strand.
GAAAAAAATTTTCAGTGTTGGATAGTCCATTTATCGAGGAAGGCTATAAGCTATATTTTATTTCCAAAAAAATTAGGGATCTGTAAGAAAATTGCTATTTTGCAACCTAAGGTGTGAAATCGAAAACCTATTTTTGCGTGCGCTACAAAAACTATTGATACTAGAACAAAATAATGTATTACGGGTTTGTGGGTCTCATTTAGATCTACAAAAAAGTCCGCGAGAGCATATGTCTAACTATTATAGTTATGCCACAATAACTGATCTTTTATTTTAAAAATTTAATTTTTAATGCCGCTGCTAGAAAAGGCTCTTTATTTGTATCTTGGTATTAATCCTTATCAAAATAAATTACTTCTTATTCAAAACTGCTTCAATGCCTTTATATAACTTTTTGAATCATTCAATTCGGACATTCCATTCGTAAGATATCACGAGTTTAAAAATGTAAGTAGTAGAAAAATAAACTCGCCGCACCGCAGCGCAGCGGGAAACGCGGTGAGGTGAGGGGGGCACCGGGAGAATCTATGAAATAGGTAAAGTGCGGTCGCGGACCAGGCGCGATTCAAACGTGCGGTCCAAGAAAAATTAAAATGAAGTGCGGGAATAATTTTGGAGTACATATACGGAATATATACGCTTTCGCGCCTAAACTACTGAACCGATTTAAATGAAATTTGGTATAGAGATAATTTGAGCCCCGGGGAAGGGACATAGGATACTTTTTATCGCGATAAACTGTAGCCCACGCGGGTGAAACCGCGGGGAACAGCTAGTTTAATAATAATACATACATGTAACTTATTTTGTTGTTATTTAACAAACGAGCGCTAAAAATGACTCGGTAAAGCAGTCAAGCGAGCGAAGTGATAGATGATTAGTGGCAAATTCCGGGACTGATAGACCAATAACTATTGTTCATTAACTAGCTGTTCCCCGCGGTTTCACCCACGTGGGCTACAGTTTATCGCGAAATCCTTTCTTAGCGGATGCCTACGTCATAACATCTACCTGCATGCCAATTGCCAAATTTCAGCCCGATCCATCCAGTGGTTTGGGCTGTGCGTTGATAGATCACTATGTCAGTCAGTCACCTTGAGTTATATTTATATATTTAGATTCGGGCCTTCCGCCGCTGAACCGTGATGGGTTGTTTCAGTTGTATGGGCTGCGTGGCTGCGTGCGATGCATTTGCATTTTAGGGTTCCGTACCGAAAGGGTAAAACGAGACCTTAGTATAGGTAGCGGCACGGAAGTTTGGCGCTGAGTGAAACGTGGAAGGGGTATCTGCGCATGTGTACAGTCGCGAACATGATACAATTATGACTTTAATTAATAAAACCAAATAATTTAAAGAACTTAATTAAATAAATAGTTAGTCTATCACTGAGCGTAACGTGGAGGATATTAGGTACTGTCGCGCTTGCAAACATGAATTTAATAGTTAATATTAAAGTTTTGAATAGCTCGTAACAGGTTGTTTTACTATTCAAAATTAACCTCTTTCCTATATAAATGAGTGCATGAAAAAAACGACTTCTATAGAAAGTTGATCATGTGAAAGAGAAATAAAACGAAATTGTCAATTTTTATTTAAGACAAAAGAACCAATAACAAACGACCTCAAAATTAAATTAAATTAAATTAAATTAAATTAAATTAAATTTATTTTTTAATGTGATAAAAACGACATACACCAATTACATTTACCACACAGAAAGGTTAATTATAAATAATATTATACAATAAAATTAGCAAAGTAATAATAACAATAATAATGAAAAAAGAAATAAATGAAGAGATAATAATGAAAACCAAATGAAATAATAATAAAATAAGATAAATATGTCAAAATAATCGAAGACAATGTCATGATAATTATTACAGCATGTCATTACTCGCTATTTTCACTGTCGGAATTATGTGAATTGCTCCATTGGTCTCTGAGTCTTTCACAATAATTCAACAGTGCGGGCACAATGGTTGACCACTTGTCAAATGAAATATCAAAATCAGTGTTGGCGTCACGGAGTGCATTGAGGTGTTGCAGAGGCCGCACTAAAGGTGACATCGCGCGCGCCACCGTATGACCACTATCAATATGAAAGATATCATGTTGCCGACTGTAACCGCGCCTGTTTGGCGGGACCTCAAGTTCGTCTGGGACGGAAAGCACACACAACAGATTGTGCAGAAATAGGCAGTCAACTGATCCTTTTAGAACCTTGAGGCAGGTGGTGAGCTGGTCGACCATTCTTCTCACTTCAAGGGAATTAAAGCCAAGGTGGCCAAGCAAAAATTTGGTTGGGTACCGAAACGGGTAGTAGCCGTATGTTTTTTTGTAAAACGACCTTAAGAAAGCTTTTTGTACCTTTTCGAGCTTCCTTATGTAGGTGACATGGTGCGGGTTCCAGACACATGCACTTGATTCAAGTTTACTTCTGACTAAGGAGCTAAACAAAATTGAAAGTACTTGCGGGTTTTGGAAATCCTTGGCATTTCTTAACACAAAGCCCAAGCGCCGGTACGACTCTTTAGCGAGACTATCTATGTGATCGTGAAAATTCAAGTTACGATCAAAAGTAACTCCCAGATCCTTTATAAAATTTACTCGTTTGATAAATAAGCTGTTCAAATAATAATTAAAATTGATTGGATTTCTTTTACGGTCAAAGGTCATAACATTGCATTTATTAATATTAAATAGCATTTTATTTGTCAAGCTCCATTCATAAATCAGGTCAATATCGTTTTGTAAGCTAATGCAGTCATTATGCGATTTTACTTCAAGAAAGAGCTTGAGATCGTCTGCGTATAACAGACATTTGGCGGTAGTCAACACTTTAGGTAAGTCGTGGATCATAATCAGAAAAAGAAGTGGGCCCAGGACCGAGCCTTGGCTCACACCAGATCCGGTATGATATGGCTCAGATACATATGTGCCATGCCTTACATATTGACGCCGGTCCCTCATGTAGTCTGCGAAAAAATCTAAGAGGTTCGGAGTGAAACCGATGGCAGACAGTTTCAGTAACAATATGTCGTTGTCAATTTTATCAAAAGCCTTTTGAAAATCAAAATAGATGACATCAACCTGCAGCCCGCGATCCATGGCATTAGATATATAGTCGACCAAGCATAAAAGGTTTGTATTCACAGAGCGCCCCGGCCTAAAACCATGTTGTTCATCACCTATCAGTTGTTTCACCTGTCTATATATCTCTTTGTGCAGAATGTACTCAAAGACCTTGGCGGGTGCACATAAAATTGCTATGGGGCGATATTCCTCAACTTTAGTTTTATTATTACTCTTAGGAATAGGTGTTACCCTAGACAGTTTCCACTGGGTTGGGTATCTGCCACTCCTAAGAGAAAGATTTAAAATATGGTAAAGTGGAAGGATCACATGTTTCTTACAGGTTTTCAGAACGAAGCTCGGCACATTATCGGGCCCTGAAGAGCTACCTAACTTAAGTTTGTTAAGACCTCGATCGATATCTTGGGGTAACAGAGACGGTACACTCACATAACCACCTTGCAACCCCTCATGACAACATGCGTTACTATCGAGCAGTGGCAATCCATCCAAGAACACACTGGAGAAATAATTTGCAAAAGCTGCGGCAGCCTCGACGCCTGTGCAAGAATTCCCCTTGTACGAGACACAGGGCTCGAAACCACCCTTGGACCTAAGGCTATGCACATGACTCCAAAAATGCTGGGGCCGCAGCTGCAGGTTTTCTTCAATGCGAGTCAGATGAGCCTTATACGCTTGCGATATACGCAGCTTTAAGCTGGTTCGTAGATCCGAGAACACGCTGTATGTTGCTACACACTTAGATGACAACCAAGCACTATGCAATCGAGTCTTTCGCTTAATATCTTTTATAATATCAGCGTTAAACCACACGGGATATCTACTCCTAGATGCAGCATTTCTTTTCTTTTTAGGAACTGACACATCGAACAATCGGTACAAAATATCGTAGAAGGCATCAGTAGCAACACAGACGTCACCAGACTCAAGGACGGCCTCCCAAGAAATTTCAGCGATCAGTGACTGAAAAAGAGTCATGTCAATTTTGTTAAAATTCCAATCAAGTGTCGCGTCTATATTGCTAGGCTGAAGTCGATCACAGTTGTTATAATGCAATCGGAGTCCAACCGTTATCTCTAAAGGCGGGTGGTAAAGGCTATCCGGGGGGACGAATCCAGCGCTGGCCTCACTCACGCATACCTGCTGCCACCGTGACTCATTACACTCCCGCACCAACACTACGTCAAGAATGCTACCATGAGGATTAACTATGTCATTATGTTCAATTAAATTACAGTAAGTCAAAAAGTAAGAATAATAGTTCTTAATATTATCAGATGCACTATTCATATTTAAATCTCCAAATATAAAAAATCTGCTGTTTGAATCAGTTAGAAAAGATTCGATATTACAAAAAACATTCATATAAACAGCGTCCGTTGCCTTCGGCTTAATATATACAACACATACAATAAAAGAGGTACTATGGTGTGTGAGAGTGGCCCACAAATCTTCTCCAAGTTCTGACTCCAGTTCTCGTCGACGACGCGCGGCAACGCCCGGTCTTACAGCAAGAAGGACTCCCCCACAGGGAGTGGCACGATCACGTCGCAGCAGCGTCCAGCCATCCGGGGCCACCTCGGCGTCCTCCACAGAACAGTCAAGGAACGTCTCCGTTGCGGCGACAAGCAGGTGGTCAGAGGTTATCAAGCTGGTATACCAGGTCATCAACTTCGTCTTCAAGCCTCTAACATTTTGGTAAAAAACGCTAAGCTGCGTTGGTACTACCACTTCATTGAGTCGGTGATGCCCTCTCGGAGGGCCGCTCATGAAAGGGCCGAGGGCTAGTGGAAGTTCCGACTTTTGCACTAGTACTCGATTGTTTGGTTATTCTGTGGTTCATCCAAATTTTGATTCTGGCATTAATAGGCCACACTTCAATCGAAAAACACGTATCGAAGTAAGCAGCTGGCACACCTAGTTTGTATGATTTGTAGTCTCCTTTTGCAGTTAGCTCCTCCACCGTGCAGGTTCCATTTGGACAGAGTAAGCGTAGATATTCACGCACTTCAGCCACGCCTGACGCCATATTCCACAGGTGTAAGTATTTTCGTACTTCCACAGCTTTCAAAGACGTCACTGTTGGACCTGCAGCACCGCACAGGGAAGTGGGGCGCCAGCTTTTCTTCTTCTTCACCTCAACCCAGTCATCGGTCTTTGATGTTGCAGCTGGAATAGATTCCGAAATATATTGGCTGGAGCTTCCTGGGTAAGGTTGCGCTGACAGCGGCTTAACCAGAGAAGAAGCATAGGTATCGGTCTTCTTATTTTCCTGTTTGTGCACCTGCGCACCTTTGGCTTTAACTTGCTTAGTAGTGGGAGTACGAACCGCTACCGTAGGTTTCCATTGTTGCTGGGGTGCACCGGGTGACGCATGAGATGGCGAGGAGGTCACCGACACAGGCTTCGTCTGAGGGGTCACGGTTTGAAGTTGATTTCTGGAACCATCATCATTATGGGCAAGCTTACACCCACAATCACATTTCTTCTGCCCATCTAGGAGTTTTTCCATCAGTGACGTAAATGCTTCAATTTTTGCTTCATAACTCGCAATGGTAGAGACAGACTGGGTAAGTTTATGATCATATTCAGCTATTAATGTGATTGACCGATTTAGTTTGCGTTCGTAACTCGCTATAAGGGTGTTAGAGTTAGTAAGCTGTTCTCTCACTTGCACCATTTCAGTACGTAGCTGATGAACGTCAGATAGGCTCTTTGACTTGTCAGGTGTATCATATATTGCCTCGTCTTCCGCACGAACTCGCGATCCTTTCTGCCGTATAGTTACATTAGCGTCTTGACGTTTTTTGGAAAGCCCTACAGGGGTTAAACTGTTGTCCCCGCCTTTCTTGGCAGCACAGCGACACTCAGGGCAGATCCAGGTTTTAATAATACTATGGGCGGATTTCTCCCCAGTACATAGGACGTGATAATTTTTGCTACAGCCTAGCACTGTACAGCGCAAGTACTCCTCCTTGTTCGCAATGTTACCACAACAAGCCGCGCAATCCATGCTTTTGAAAAAGGCAGCGGCAGTACTATTGCAGTAAGAAGCGCAGATAGCGAGTTTGCATAAAAATAATAAGTAAATAAACTCAGCTGATAGCGGCAAAAAGTAAGCGTTGCAGTGTAGCGGCGGTCAAAGCGATGAGTCACCCCTTACAGCTGTTGGAAGCGAGCAGCATGCAGCGGTGAGACGGGACGGCGCGATGACTCAGTGCCGAAGATGTCCGAGCGTTGGCGAATACTGGCGATTGACCGGCGTGGGCGGCAACGGGGGTGCGTGGGATGAGACGCGAGCCGTTGACGAAAAAATTTGAACAATTCCTTGCTTGTAATTTCCGAATTACTCGTCCGATTTTATCAGAACAACGACCACTGATAGCGTCTTGTCCCTAGCCACACAAGGGTACAAGTTGCAACACTACCGTTACACTTTTTGCCACTTTAAAATAAGATAGGTTTCGGAGCAAACGAACGTGAAGTCACTCTTACGAGCGCGAGCGCTGAACTGTAACACAAAAAACTTTACTAACTTTAACACAAAAAAAACAATAACAATGAACGGCAATGTCAATTCACTTTAGAACGCGCCTGTAGAGTCAGATGTCCGCGGGTCGACGTATCGGTGCGGGGGACGGAACACGACGGCTAGCCAACCGGCGCTACGCACGCGCACTCTTCGTCCCTCTAGCCCCATGTGAAACCTGTTTTTCGACTTCTGCGCAATGACGTCGAGCGCTAGAGTTTCGTGCCGCTAGTTATACTAAGACTCCGCTGACCGACCGTCCGTCCGTCTGTCACCAAGCTGTATCTTAAGCACTGTGATAGTTACACACTATACAATAGTTGTCATTTTCACAGATTAAGTATTTCTATTGCCGCTATAACAACAAATATCTACAAAAAAAACAGAATAAAATAAAATATAAAGGGGCTCCCATACAACAACATAATTTTTTTTTCCATTTTGTTGATAATGGTACAAAACCCTTCGTGCACGAGTCCGACTCGCACTTGACAGGTTTTTTCATGGAACATAATTGCCTAACATTATGAATAACATATTTTGTAGATTTAAAATTGAATAAACCGTCAACATCTTGGACCAATTTTCATCAAACATAGCTAAAAATTAAAAATGCATTACGTCATATCGGAAAAGAGCTGATACTCTTACACTGCTGGATCGTTATTAACCAAACATAGCTAAGAAACACCGCAAGGAAACTGGCTTTCAAATGAAAAAACCGCATCAAAATCAGTCCATCCGTTTGGGAGCTACGATGCCAAAGACAGACACACACACACACACAGACATCGACGTCAAACTTATAACACCCCTCTTTTTGCGTCAGGGGTAAAAATTTCTTCATGGCTCGCTAGCGTGGTTAAGGAACTACAGGAAACTGCCCATTCAAATATTGTGTTCGGTGTGTTCCTGCAGCCTTACTTGATGAGAGCCAGCTCCTAATCCAGGTGCAGCGTGGCGCGCCGTCTTCGACCACATCGTCACTTATCACTAGGTGAATTGTGATCAAACGCTACTCTGTAATGTATGTATATTACTGTCGGCCGGTTTCAATACTTAACCGATCTATCCACGGTATAAATAAATTTGACATTACTTCTATTCTATGGAGCTTATGTCAAACCATCTCCAGTAGAGCAAATCGTGGATGGATCGGTTATTGAAACCGGCCGTATGTAGAAAAAAAATTTGACTACTAGCTGTTTCCCGCGGTTTCACCCGCGTAGGCTTCAGTTTATCGCGATAAAAAGTCCTATGTCCTTCCCCAGGGTTCAAACTATCTCCGTACCAAATTTCATTAAATCGGTTCAGTAGTGTAGGCGTGAAAGCGTAACAGACAGACAGAGTTACTTTCGCATTTTATATAAATATCTTATAACAGATGTATGATAATATATCACAGGATTAACGTGTGAATGTCTACAGCTTCCTCAATGCGAAAAAGTGAAATCTACATATGACAACTTTCAGTGTCGATTTGACTGCCTCACTGTTTCAACTCCTAATTTAGGTGCCAAAAAGCCTTCGATTTTATGATCCATAAACAGTGTGTCAGCCGACGACACGGGTCATCAGCTCGCACATCTGTATCTTCGGAACGAATGAGGCTACGGTGAAGTATTATAGCTCAAAATTTGAGGAAAAAATGATTGCCAAATAAAATAAAAAAATTAAGGTTCTAGCTAGAATACTTTTTGAGCTATGAGCTATAACAACTGTGTAAGCCGGCGACCCGTGTCACCAGCTCGCACATCTGTATCTCTAAAACGCGTGAAGATAGAGTTTCGCTGAATAGCTCAAACAAGGTTGTATAAATAAATACCTTGGCTGGGAAAGTTTCAAGTCTCTACATAGGATACTTATTGAGATATGAGCTAAAACAAGTGTGCGAGCCGGCGACACGGGTCCCCAGCTCGCACACCTGTATCTCTGAAACGCGTAAAGGTAGAGTTTCGTTTAATAGCTCAAAATGTAGGTCATAACTTTTCACTTTGACAACAAAATTTTGAATACCATAGACCCAGTAGTTTCAGTGCAAAAAGCAAAAAACTGATTCGCCGCCAAAAATTTCAAAATTATTTCCAAAACTTGTTCGAGCGTCGTGTTGCCGTTTCGTGCGCTACACCATTACAAGCGAATCTGGCCGTAAGGTATGAAGCAATAAAAAGCAATAAAGGTCATTTTAGCGTGGGCTCTGAAAGTCGCAGAGAGAGTAGGTAATAACCGGTTAGATCCTGTACTGAGAGCCAAGACCAAGGGCTTGCTAACAATTTGCAAAGAACTGTTTTCGTTCGTTCTCCAAATATAATTTTAGAAACAAAAACAACCGGTAGGTACGGTTATGGTAGGTAGCGATAACAAATTCATCTAATTTCAATTAGTAGTTTTACGGGAAGAAACAAAACTATCTTTCTGTTCCTATTTAACCCCATTCAGGGTTATTGTTCATAATTAGATTAGCCCATGTGTTAATCCAATACCTAAATTATCTAGATTTTGAATTTCATCAAAATCGGTGTAGAAGTTATGGTGATACGTGGTATTATAATAACAAACATTCACACACACACACACAAACTTTCGCATTTATAATACTAGTTGTGCCCCGCGGTTTCACCCGTAGGTATCTTCCCGTCATGCCACAGGAACCTTTTTCCGTCATAAAAAGTAGCCTATGTGTTAATCTAGGGTAGGTATATAATTAGGTATGCTATCTCCATCCCAAAAAATCTGCACTGCAATTTGCAAAAAAATTATTGGCATACCCACCTATTTAATTTGATATGGAATACTTTTCACCATTAACCAGCTCGGTGAAGGTCGCTCTTCAAGGAATCCTGTTCTATTTTGTCGTAGGTAAAAAAGCATTCGGTATCCTTTGTATATGCGTCGACTAGTGGATAATTAGAAGAAAAATAGACCTTATTATAACTGGGTTAGAGTAGATATGTTGTTAAATGCTATCGCCGTTGTATAATATGTTCGGCTTTTCCTTTGAAATAAGCCGCCTTCGCCGCGGTCGGTGTTTTTGGGAATGTAAACAAACAGAATTTTTCAGTAAAGCAGTCTTATTACTTAAGCAATAAAGGTCATTTTAGCGTGGGTTCCGAAAGTCGCAGAGAGTGGGTAGCTCTTTACGGACGCATAGGTAGTTAGGTACACGAGAACGAATTGCCGCGCATCTATTTTAGGTATTGAGTCCTACTACTACATTCGGATTCGCTAGGCGTCGAAATTATGAGTAAACTGACGCAGCTTAATTGTTACGGATAGATAAGTCGATTTTGTCAATTGTTATTAGGTCGATTTTTGTTAATTATTATAAGTAGCAGATTATACTACATAGCCTTTATGTATACCTGTATAAATGTATAGCATCATTAGTAAATTCTAAGTTAGAAAATGTCACGATGTGCTGACCTGTGATTAGAAAGAGACGCACCTCCCGCAAGAGCGGGACAGCGATATAGATCGCGCGCGCGCCATGCGACGCTCTGATTGGACGAGAGGCGCGTCATACCCACTGGTGCCTGGCACTAGTTGCCGACACAAAAATTGTACTTAAGCTAAGAGAAATCCTGTTTTAATGGTATTGCTTCAAAGTGTTGTATCTGAACCTAAATATACAGTCCACAAGTTTATGGAAAGGAGTCACTCAAGAGTTTCATTTCATCGAGCACCCTGACCCCAATATTAATACTTGAGCCTACTTTTATTTAATTTTTCTAGCCATGTATTTTTTTTATGCTTACGTTTGATTTGTTTTCAAAAAGATTGAGAGAAAGTAGATACCATTTATTTAATTAACCGATTTCCAAAAAGGAGGAAGAGCGACCCACTCTCTGCGACTTTCGGAACCCACGCTAAAATGACCTTGATTGCTTTCTATTGCTTCATACTTTACGGCCAAATAAGCTTGCAATGGTGTAGTGAACGTGACGGCAACACGACGCTTGCACACATTCAACCGGCATCGGCAAAGCAGTCTTATTACTCAATGCATAAACTATATTGTTAAATGCAAGAAAAAAATACAAAATTCTTTAAACTATTGGCTAAAATATATCGTTTTTTATGACTACCTATATAACAAAATACTGTCTCCTATGAACTTCTGTTTTCGTGGTACCCAAGTAAGGAAGTAGGTACTTTCCTTCTAATAATTATGTATAATAAATGCAAAAGTAACTCTGTCTGTCTGTTACGCTTTCGCGCTTATACCACTGAACCTATTTATATGAAGCCTCATTTACAAATTGAATGTGATTATTTAGTTAAGTACGAGTGACATCAATCAAAAGCAATAATATATGAAAGTAGGAAATATTTTTATGGCGATGATGGCTCAGTGGTAGTGACGTCGGCTTGCGATCCGTAGGACGTGGGTTCCAATCCTGCAATGAGCTTGAGCTTTCGGTGAAGGAAAACATCGTGATGAAACCATAGCTTGGTGGTAGGGTATTTTCTAGTACTCGCCTGGCTAGCTACCACCCTCTCGTTAAGAATTTGTCGCCAAACACCTATCGGTGTGTTCCGGCAGCCTCACTTGAGAGCCAGTTCCCAGTCCAGGTGTAGCTTGACGCCATCTTCGACCGCATCGTCCTTAAACATCAAGCGACTTGTGGTCAAACGCTACCCTGTAATTAGTAAAAAAATAATATAATATTATGATATGTTGTTAAATTTATCGTCGGGTAAGTTAGCATTTTCTGATTTGAGTTCTATAATTATTTGTATACTGTAGTGTACTTTTATTTATTTTTACATAATTACGATACGATATTTTGAGATCGAATATAATCGATTCACTAGGTTCTGATTTACGATCCAGAAGATCGATTCGACGCAAAAAGCGGGCATCCATAACAATGGTCTATGACTCTATGTCCCGCTCCTGTCAATGTCACTGACAGTGACAATCAATTTGCTAGTTTTTTTTATATTTGGCAATTGTCTACTTTAGACATTTCTGCCAGTGTCACGTCATTATAATTTTCCAAAAATAGCGGCAACGGTACAAATTTAGAAAAAGGGCTGTCCAAGAAACCAGTAAAGCTGAAATAAAATTAGTATGTATTATTGAATTAGTAACGTAGGCAGAACACAACTACATATTAATCAATTTGCTAGTACATAGAATAAAAAGATTCGTTTTTGTTTATGTTTGGTAAATTAATAACTTATTTAAGTAGGACCGACCTCCAAAGCGTGAAAAGGAATGGCAATGGCATAATGGCAAAGAAAATGCGAAGTGCGTTCAAACCATCCAAGCATCATCTAAGTTAAAAAATTACATTAGACACTACGAACTTAAATAATCAATATCTTTTTTTTCTGCAGTTTTCATAAAAGTTTCTTAAATAACCAGGGCCGGATTTAAATTTGTGCCGCACTGGGGCACTGAAGAAAATGCCGCCCTATGACTTAAATTTTATTTTAATAGTTTTGATATCGTTTTTAGTTAAATTTCCTATATTATAATATACAAAATTTAAATGTGATACATAATACTTGAATTATATTTCTTGAAAGATAAAATGTTTATTTAAAAGAATTAGTTAATTATATATTGTATAGAAAATTTTATCTCACTTTCCAAATTTTGCCGCCCTAGAAAATTTGCCGCCCTGGGCACTAGCCCCGACTGCCCTAGTATAAATCCATCACTGTAAATAGCTAACAAAGCGAGTCCAAACCAAACTCGCTTAGACTTAGTGCTTGCTACTCGTCGAGGAGTTCCAGTAGCAGTCTCTGAAGTTCACCTTCAGGTCACACCATCATTGAAGTCCGAGACGACCAGACGTGAAACCCTTCTTACTTTTAGCGAAATAAACTATGTTATAAAATATGTGAAGTATCAAATTTGGTTTATCGAATCCTGTACTATTCCGTCGTGGTTAAAAAAGCACTCTGTATCCTTTGTAAATGCGTCGGCTAATGGATAAAGAAGAAAAATAGACCTTATTACAACTTCTTTAAAGTATGTTGTTAAATGCTATCGCCGTTGTATAATTGGTTCGGCTTTTCCTTTGACAAAAGCCGCTTCCGCCGCGGTCGGTGTTTTTGGGAACGACTAGGGCCGGCCGGGAACTCAATAGGGCTGCGCCACGCGGTTGATCGCATCCATTCGACATTCGAGAAGGTACTACACTGCTCGCTCTCTCGGATCTGCTGCTCTCACTGACCCTTTATTTGTATAGTTTATAATAAAATATATTTATAATTAATAAAATATGTCTTTTATATTTCAAATGTATTTTATTTAAAACCTATTTATGAATTGGTAAAACATCACTATCACTACTTATTATAAAACAAAGTCCTCCGCGTCAAAGTCGTCCGTCTGTCTGTCTGTTCGCGATAAACTCAAAAACTACTGCATTGATTTTAATGCTGTTTTCACCAATAGATAGAGTGGTTCTCGAGGAAGGTTTTAAGATATAATTTGTCAAGTTTTTGTATACATTGGCAAAAAGAACAAAGCCAAAAAAAAAACCAGACGGCTTATTTTTTTGGTAAAAAAAAGCCGTGTGGGAGTTTTCAATGAAAACGCTGCCTAAACCCTTTGAGATATAACAAAATGATGTATGGCGAAATTGTGTATCTTATACAGGTCTACAAAAAAGTCCACGATGGCATATGTCTATCTCTTAAGGATAACATACTAAAACTACTTTTTTACTTTTTAAAAGTTGATAAAAATGCCGACTAAAATCAGACCGTGTTATCCATACTTTTATATATATATATATATATCTCCTTATCAAAATAAATCATTTCGTATTCAAGATCGTTTCAATACCTGTAGATTACTTTTTGAATTGTTGAAATCGGGCATTTCATTCAAAAGATATTACGAAATTAAAATGTCAATCTAATGGAAAATAAAACCACCGCGCCGCCCGCGCCCCGCACCGCCATCCATGGCCATGCAGTGGCCGCAGCGCAGCGGGTAGGTTACGCGGCGGGCACTGAAGTGCGGGAATAATTTTGGAGTATACAGAATATTTATGCTCTCAAGCCTAAACTACTGAACTGATTGAAATTAAATTTGGTACATAGATAGTTTGAACCCTGGGGAAGGACATATGATACTTTTTATCGCGATAAACTGTAGCCCACGCGGGAGAAACCACGGGGAACAGCTAGTACTTTATATAATAAAATAAAATCGTGTTACAACACTTATAACACGTGAACGGCTGGACCGATTTTTATAATCGTTGATTTGTTGAATTTGTCTGTAGGCTACCTACTACATATCTATAAACTTACACTACTTAGATAAATACACACATAGTACATATACATACATAAATTCATAAACATTATTATAATATATATTTAATACTTATTTCACATATACAGTTATTTTCTAACAGATACCCATACATAATATTATATATTTAAATATAGGAAATATCTAAACGCTTTGTTTACATTGAGTTGTGCATTGGAAACGAATCCCTAGCCGCGCGCTCTATTGTTCGTACCGCGAGCTGCGGCGCGTCACCGCTGCGCGTGTAGTAGTGAGTCCACGTGGACTAGGTACCTGCGCGCGCGCAGCCCGCGGCGCGGCGGCCGCCGGCCGGCCGCCTCGCCAGTCTGCTGTACTGCCCGCGACGCGAAGCCCGTGTCGCTCGCTCTTCCACCCGCGCACTCGATCGCTAATTATTATTTATTACTGTTACCTAAACTCACCTTCATTTTAAGTAATTTGGAATAAACGGAATTGGATCCACACACTCGTTTTGCCAAATGTCGTCGTTCGGAATAGGATAATAAGTACATATTAAAATATGATAATATTTTTTGAATTAAAAAAAATTAGCCGTTCATTTGTATACATGGTAGGTTACCAGAACGCAACTGATATGGTGTTATATAACAAAACCAACAGCTAAACGTATTGTTGTCTCTGGATGAAATTTAAATTGACCGGTTGATGTGTTTGTTTCATGCGAGTTTATGCGATCCTACTAATATTATAAACGTGAAAGTTTGTGAGTATGGATGGATGGATGTTTGTTACTTCTGAACGGATCTGAATGAAATTTAGAATGGAGATAGCTTATACTCTGGATTAACACATAGGCTACCCGGCTTTTTATCCCGGAAAAAGGTTCCTGCGGGATAACGGGAAGACGCGGGTGAAACCGCGGGGCGCAACTAATTATTGACATACATTAATTTTATAATCTGCTCATTTATTGCCTCTTACGCGGAACGAAGTTCGCCGGGTCATTCAGCTATTATTTAATTTAACTTTTTTTTACTTTTTACAGGGTAGCGTTTGACCACAAGTTACCTGATGTTAAGTGACGATGTGGTCGAAGATGGCGCCACGCTACACCTGGACTGGGAACTGGCTCTCAAGTGAGGCTGCCGGAACACACCGATAGGTGCTTGGCGACAGATTCTTAACAAGAGGGTGGTAGCTAGCCAGGCGAGTACTAGAAAATACCCTACCACCAAGCTATGGTTTCATCACGATTTTTTCCTTCACCGAAAGCTCAAGCTCATTGCAGGATTCGAACCCACGTCCTACGGATCGCAAGCTGACGTCTCTATCACTGAGCCATCATCGCTATAAACTAAAAACAAAAGTGACAACCCTATGCATCACCGCAAGAGTAGGCAATTAACTCGTCGAGCGGCCATAGCATTAGTTTAGTTTTTACCTCTGCGACTTTTGGAACCCACACTAAAATGACCTTTATTGCTTCCTATTGCTTCATACCTTACGGCCAGATTCGCTTGTAATGGTGTAGCGCACGAAACGGCAACACGACGCTCGAACAAGTTTTGGAAATAATTTTGAAATTTTTGGCGGCGAATCAGTTTTTTGCTTTTTGCACTGAAACTACTGGGTCTATGGTGTTCAAAATTTTGTTGTCAAAGTGAAAAGTTATGACCTACATTTTGAGCTATTAAACGAAACTCTACCTTTACGCGTTTCAGAGATACAGGTGTGCGAGCTGGGGACCCGTGTCGCCGGCTCGCACACTTGTTTTAGCTCATATCTCAATAAGTATCCTATGTAGAGACTTGAAACTTTCCCAGCCAAGGTATTTATTTATACAACCTTGTTTGAGCTATTCAGCGAAACTCTATCTTCACGCGTTTTAGAGATACAGATGTGCGAGCTGGTGACACGGGTCGCCGGCTTACACAGTTGTTATAGCTCATAGCTCAAAAAGTATTCTAGCTAGAACCTTAATTTTTTTATTTTATTTGGCAATCATTTTTTCCTCAAATTTTGAGCTATAATACTTCACCGTAGCCTCATTCGTTCCGAAGATACAGATGTGCGAGCTGATGACCCGTGTCGTCGGCTGACACACTGTTTATGGATCATAAAATCGAAGGCTTTTTGGCACCTAAATTAGGAGTTGAAACAGTGAGGCAGTCAAATCGACACTGAAAGTTGTCATATGTAGATTTCACTTTTTCGCATTGAGGAAGCTGTAGACATTCACACGGATTAGTGTGAATGTCTACAGCTTCCTCAATGCGAAAAAGTGAAATCTACATATGACAACTTTCAGTGTCGATTTGACTGCCTCACTGTTTCAACTCCTAATTTAGGTGCCAAAAAGCCTTCGATTTTATGATCCATAAACAGTGTGTCAGCCGACGACACGGGTCATCAGCTCGCACATCTGTATCTTCGGAACGAATGAGGCTACGGTGAAGTATTATAGCTCAAAATTTGAGGAAAAAATGATTGCCAAATAAAATAAAAAAATTAAGGTTCTAGCTAGAATACTTTTTGAGCTATGAGCTATAACAACTGTGTAAGCCGGCGACCCGTGTCACCAGCTCGCACATCTGTATCTCTAAAACGCGTGAAGATAGAGTTTCGCTGAATAGCTCAAACAAGGTTGTATAAATAAATACCTTGGCTGGGAAAGTTTCAAGTCTCTACATAGGATACTTATTGAGATATGAGCTAAAACAAGTGTGCGAGCCGGCGACACGGGTCCCCAGCTCGCACACCTGTATCTCTGAAACGCGTAAAGGTAGAGTTTCGTTTAATAGCTCAAAATGTAGGTCATAACTTTTCACTTTGACAACAAAATTTTGAATACCATAGACCCAGTAGTTTCAGTGCAAAAAGCAAAAAACTGATTCGCCGCCAAAAATTTCAAAATTATTTCCAAAACTTGTTCGAGCGTCGTGTTGCCGTTTCGTGCGCTACACCATTACAAGCGAATCTGGCCGTAAGGTATGAAGCAATAAAAAGCAATAAAGGTCATTTTAGCGTGGGCTCTGAAAGTCGCAGAGAGAGTAGGTAATAACCGGTTAGATCCTGTACTGAGAGCCAAGACCAAGGGCTTGCTAACAATTTGCAAAGAACTGTTTTCGTTCGTTCTCCAAATATAATTTTAGAAACAAAAACAACCGGTAGGTACGGTTATGGTAGGTAGCGATAACAAATTCATCTAATTTCAATTAGTAGTTTTACGGGAAGAAACAAAACTATCTTTCTGTTCCTATTTAACCCCATTCAGGGTTATTGTTCATAATTAGATTAGCCCATGTGTTAATCCAATACCTAAATTATCTAGATTTTGAATTTCATCAAAATCGGTGTAGAAGTTATGGTGATACGTGGTATTATAATAACAAACATTCACACACACACACACAAACTTTCGCATTTATAATACTAGTTGTGCCCCGCGGTTTCACCCGTAGGTATCTTCCCGTCATGCCACAGGAACCTTTTTCCGTCATAAAAAGTAGCCTATGTGTTAATCTAGGGTAGGTATATAATTAGGTATGCTATCTCCATCCCAAAAAATCTGCACTGCAATTTGCAAAAAAATTATTGGCATACCCACCTATTTAATTTGATATGGAATACTTTTCACCATTAACCAGCTCGGTGAAGGTCGCTCTTCAAGGAATCCTGTTCTATTTTGTCGTAGGTAAAAAAGCATTCGGTATCCTTTGTATATGCGTCGACTAGTGGATAATTAGAAGAAAAATAGACCTTATTATAACTGGGTTAGAGTAGATATGTTGTTAAATGCTATCGCCGTTGTATAAGATGTTCGGCTTTTCCTTTGAAATAAGCCGCCTTCGCCGCGGTCGGTGTTTTTGGGAATGTAAACAAACAGAATTTTTCAGTAAAGCAGTCTTATTACTTAAGCAATAAAGGTCATTTTAGCGTGGGTTCCGAAAGTCGCAGAGAGTGGGTAGCTCTTTACGGACGCATAGGTAGTTAGGTACACGAGAACGAATTGCCGCGCATCTATTTTAGGTATTGAGTCCTACTACTACATTCGGATTCGCTAGGCGTCGAAATTATGAGTAAACTGACGCAGCTTAATTGTTACGGATAGATAAGTCGATTTTGTCAATTGTTATTAGGTCGATTTTTGTTAATTATTATAAGTAGCAGATTATACTACATAGCCTTTATGTATACCTGTATAAATGTATAGCATCATTAGTAAATTCTAAGTTAGAAAATGTCACGATGTGCTGACCTGTGATTAGAAAGAGACGCACCTCCCGCAAGAGCGGGACAGCGATATAGATCGCGCGCGCGCCATGCGACGCTCTGATTGGACGAGAGGCGCGTCATACCCACTGGTGCCTGGCACTAGTTGCCGACACAAAAATTGTACTTAAGCTAAGAGAAATCCTGTTTTAATGGTATTGCTTCAAAGTGTTGTATCTGAACCTAAATATACAGTCCACAAGTTTATGGAAAGGAGTCACTCAAGAGTTTCATTTCATCGAGCACCCTGACCCCAATATTAATACTTGAGCCTACTTTTATTTAATTTTTCTAGCCATGTATTTTTTTTATGCTTACGTTTGATTTGTTTTCAAAAAGATTGAGAGAAAGTAGATACCATTTATTTAATTAACCGATTTCCAAAAAGGAGGAAGAGCGACCCACTCTCTGCGACTTTCGGAACCCACGCTAAAATGACCTTGATTGCTTTCTATTGCTTCATACTTTACGGCCAAATAAGCTTGCAATGGTGTAGTGAACGTGACGGCAACACGACGCTTGCACACATTCAACCGGCATCGGCAAAGCAGTCTTATTACTCAATGCATAAACTATATTGTTAAATGCAAGAAAAAAATACAAAATTCTTTAAACTATTGGCTAAAATATATCGTTTTTTATGACTACCTATATAACAAAATACTGTCTCCTATGAACTTCTGTTTTCGTGGTACCCAAGTAAGGAAGTAGGTACTTTCCTTCTAATAATTATGTATAATAAATGCAAAAGTAACTCTGTCTGTCTGTTACGCTTTCGCGCTTATACCACTGAACCTATTTATATGAAGCCTCATTTACAAATTGAATGTGATTATTTAGTTAAGTACGAGTGACATCAATCAAAAGCAATAATATATGAAAGTAGGAAATATTTTTATGGCGATGATGGCTCAGTGGTAGTGACGTCGGCTTGCGATCCGTAGGACGTGGGTTCCAATCCTGCAATGAGCTTGAGCTTTCGGTGAAGGAAAACATCGTGATGAAACCATAGCTTGGTGGTAGGGTATTTTCTAGTACTCGCCTGGCTAGCTACCACCCTCTCGTTAAGAATTTGTCGCCAAACACCTATCGGTGTGTTCCGGCAGCCTCACTTGAGAGCCAGTTCCCAGTCCAGGTGTAGCTTGACGCCATCTTCGACCGCATCGTCCTTAAACATCAAGCGACTTGTGGTCAAACGCTACCCTGTAATTAGTAAAAAAATAATATAATATTATGATATGTTGTTAAATTTATCGTCGGGTAAGTTAGCATTTTCTGATTTGAGTTCTATAATTATTTGTATACTGTAGTGTACTTTTATTTATTTTTACATAATTACGATACGATATTTTGAGATCGAATATAATCGATTCACTAGGTTCTGATTTACGATCCAGAAGATCGATTCGACGCAAAAAGCGGGCATCCATAACAATGGTCTATGACTCTATGTCCCGCTCCTGTCAATGTCACTGACAGTGACAATCAATTTGCTAGTTTTTTTTATATTTGGCAATTGTCTACTTTAGACATTTCTGCCAGTGTCACGTCATTATAATTTTCCAAAAATAGCGGCAACGGTACAAATTTAGAAAAAGGGCTGTCCAAGAAACCAGTAAAGCTGAAATAAAATTAGTATGTATTATTGAATTAGTAACGTAGGCAGAACACAACTACATATTAATCAATTTGCTAGTACATAGAATAAAAAGATTCGTTTTTGTTTATGTTTGGTAAATTAATAACTTATTTAAGTAGGACCGACCTCCAAAGCGTGAAAAGGAATGGCAATGGCATAATGGCAAAGAAAATGCGAAGTGCGTTCAAACCATCCAAGCATCATCTAAGTTAAAAAATTACATTAGACACTACGAACTTAAATAATCAATATCTTTTTTTTCTGCAGTTTTCATAAAAGTTTCTTAAATAACCAGGGCCGGATTTAAATTTGTGCCGCACTGGGGCACTGAAGAAAATGCCGCCCTATGACTTAAATTTTATTTTAATAGTTTTGATATCGTTTTTAGTTAAATTTCCTATATTATAATATACAAAATTTAAATGTGATACATAATACTTGAATTATATTTCTTGAAAGATAAAATGTTTATTTAAAAGAATTAGTTAATTATATATTGTATAGAAAATTTTATCTCACTTTCCAAATTTTGCCGCCCTAGAAAATTTGCCGCCCTGGGCACTAGCCCCGACTGCCCTAGTATAAATCCATCACTGTAAATAGCTAACAAAGCGAGTCCAAACCAAACTCGCTTAGACTTAGTGCTTGCTACTCGTCGAGGAGTTCCAGTAGCAGTCTCTGAAGTTCACCTTCAGGTCACACCATCATTGAAGTCCGAGACGACCAGACGTGAAACCCTTCTTACTTTTAGCGAAATAAACTATGTTATAAAATATGTGAAGTATCAAATTTGGTTTATCGAATCCTGTACTATTCCGTCGTGGTTAAAAAAGCACTCTGTATCCTTTGTAAATGCGTCGGCTAATGGATAAAGAAGAAAAATAGACCTTATTACAACTTCTTTAAAGTATGTTGTTAAATGCTATCGCCGTTGTATAATTGGTTCGGCTTTTCCTTTGACAAAAGCCGCTTCCGCCGCGGTCGGTGTTTTTGGGAACGACTAGGGCCGGCCGGGAACTCAATAGGGCTGCGCCACGCGGTTGATCGCATCCATTCGACATTCGAGAAGGTACTACACTGCTCGCTCTCTCGGATCTGCTGCTCTCACTGACCCTTTATTTGTATAGTTTATAATAAAATATATTTATAATTAATAAAATATGTCTTTTATATTTCAAATGTATTTTATTTAAAACCTATTTATGAATTGGTAAAACATCACTATCACTACTTATTATAAAACAAAGTCCTCCGCGTCAAAGTCGTCCGTCTGTCTGTCTGTTCGCGATAAACTCAAAAACTACTGCATTGATTTTAATGCTGTTTTCACCAATAGATAGAGTGGTTCTCGAGGAAGGTTTTAAGATATAATTTGTCAAGTTTTTGTATACATTGGCAAAAAGAACAAAGCCAAAAAAAAAACCAGACGGCTTATTTTTTTGGTAAAAAAAAGCCGTGTGGGAGTTTTCAATGAAAACGCTGCCTAAACCCTTTGAGATATAACAAAATGATGTATGGCGAAATTGTGTATCTTATACAGGTCTACAAAAAAGTCCACGATGGCATATGTCTATCTCTTAAGGATAACATACTAAAACTACTTTTTTACTTTTTAAAAGTTGATAAAAATGCCGACTAAAATCAGACCGTGTTATCCATACTTTTATATATATATATATATATCTCCTTATCAAAATAAATCATTTCGTATTCAAGATCGTTTCAATACCTGTAGATTACTTTTTGAATTGTTGAAATCGGGCATTTCATTCAAAAGATATTACGAAATTAAAATGTCAATCTAATGGAAAATAAAACCACCGCGCCGCCCGCGCCCCGCACCGCCATCCATGGCCATGCAGTGGCCGCAGCGCAGCGGGTAGGTTACGCGGCGGGCACTGAAGTGCGGGAATAATTTTGGAGTATACAGAATATTTATGCTCTCAAGCCTAAACTACTGAACTGATTGAAATTAAATTTGGTACATAGATAGTTTGAACCCTGGGGAAGGACATATGATACTTTTTATCGCGATAAACTGTAGCCCACGCGGGAGAAACCACGGGGAACAGCTAGTACTTTATATAATAAAATAAAATCGTGTTACAACACTTATAACACGTGAACGGCTGGACCGATTTTTATAATCGTTGATTTGTTGAATTTGTCTGTAGGCTACCTACTACATATCTATAAACTTACACTACTTAGATAAATACACACATAGTACATATACATACATAAATTCATAAACATTATTATAATATATATTTAATACTTATTTCACATATACAGTTATTTTCTAACAGATACCCATACATAATATTATATATTTAAATATAGGAAATATCTAAACGCTTTGTTTACATTGAGTTGTGCATTGGAAACGAATCCCTAGCCGCGCGCTCTATTGTTCGTACCGCGAGCTGCGGCGCGTCACCGCTGCGCGTGTAGTAGTGAGTCCACGTGGACTAGGTACCTGCGCGCGCGCAGCCCGCGGCGCGGCGGCCGCCGGCCGGCCGCCTCGCCAGTCTGCTGTACTGCCCGCGACGCGAAGCCCGTGTCGCTCGCTCTTCCACCCGCGCACTCGATCGCTAATTATTATTTATTACTGTTACCTAAACTCACCTTCATTTTAAGTAATTTGGAATAAACGGAATTGGATCCACACACTCGTTTTGCCAAATGTCGTCGTTCGGAATAGGATAATAAGTACATATTAAAATATGATAATATTTTTTGAATTAAAAAAAATTAGCCGTTCATTTGTATACATGGTAGGTTACCAGAACGCAACTGATATGGTGTTATATAACAAAACCAACAGCTAAACGTATTGTTGTCTCTGGATGAAATTTAAATTGACCGGTTGATGTGTTTGTTTCATGCGAGTTTATGCGATCCTACTAATATTATAAACGTGAAAGTTTGTGAGTATGGATGGATGGATGTTTGTTACTTCTGAACGGATCTGAATGAAATTTAGAATGGAGATAGCTTATACTCTGGATTAACACATAGGCTACCCGGCTTTTTATCCCGGAAAAAGGTTCCTGCGGGATAACGGGAAGACGCGGGTGAAACCGCGGGGCGCAACTAATTATTGACATACATTAATTTTATAATCTGCTCATTTATTGCCTCTTACGCGGAACGAAGTTCGCCGGGTCATTCAGCTATTATTTAATTTAACTTTTTTTTACTTTTTACAGGGTAGCGTTTGACCACAAGTTACCTGATGTTAAGTGACGATGTGGTCGAAGATGGCGCCACGCTACACCTGGACTGGGAACTGGCTCTCAAGTGAGGCTGCCGGAACACACCGATAGGTGCTTGGCGACAGATTCTTAACAAGAGGGTGGTAGCTAGCCAGGCGAGTACTAGAAAATACCCTACCACCAAGCTATGGTTTCATCACGATTTTTTCCTTCACCGAAAGCTCAAGCTCATTGCAGGATTCGAACCCACGTCCTACGGATCGCAAGCTGACGTCTCTATCACTGAGCCATCATCGCTATAAACTAAAAACAAAAGTGACAACCCTATGCATCACCGCAAGAGTAGGCAATTAACTCGTCGAGCGGCCATAGCATTAGTTTAGTTTTTACCTCTGCGACTTTTGGAACCCACACTAAAATGACCTTTATTGCTTCCTATTGCTTCATACCTTACGGCCAGATTCGCTTGTAATGGTGTAGCGCACGAAACGGCAACACGACGCTCGAACAAGTTTTGGAAATAATTTTGAAATTTTTGGCGGCGAATCAGTTTTTTGCTTTTTGCACTGAAACTACTGGGTCTATGGTGTTCAAAATTTTGTTGTCAAAGTGAAAAGTTATGACCTACATTTTGAGCTATTAAACGAAACTCTACCTTTACGCGTTTCAGAGATACAGGTGTGCGAGCTGGGGACCCGTGTCGCCGGCTCGCACACTTGTTTTAGCTCATATCTCAATAAGTATCCTATGTAGAGACTTGAAACTTTCCCAGCCAAGGTATTTATTTATACAACCTTGTTTGAGCTATTCAGCGAAACTCTATCTTCACGCGTTTTAGAGATACAGATGTGCGAGCTGGTGACACGGGTCGCCGGCTTACACAGTTGTTATAGCTCATAGCTCAAAAAGTATTCTAGCTAGAACCTTAATTTTTTTATTTTATTTGGCAATCATTTTTTCCTCAAATTTTGAGCTATAATACTTCACCGTAGCCTCATTCGTTCCGAAGATACAGATGTGCGAGCTGATGACCCGTGTCGTCGGCTGACACACTGTTTATGGATCATAAAATCGAAGGCTTTTTGGCACCTAAATTAGGAGTTGAAACAGTGAGGCAGTCAAATCGACACTGAAAGTTGTCATATGTAGATTTCACTTTTTCGCATTGAGGAAGCTGTAGACATTCACACGGATTAACTGTTATCTAGTATCTATGAATACTTGTGATTTGTATCTGTTACAAACACCTCACCCCTTTAGGAAATCCACCAAAGATAATGATGTAACTAGGTAAGGTTTAGAAATATAGAAGAAATCCACCATTCCACCCCGTCTACTTTTCAATTATGGAATGCTATATTGCTTGAATTACTTGTGCTATAATACTACAAAAATAAGGGTAGGTATTAATCTATTCCGTAAAGATACATACTACATGCAGAAAACCATTTGGAATCGGCTTTACAGATCAAAGACTTGCTCATTTCAGTGATTATATTGAAAAAAGGAGATATCCATGTAAGAAGAGGTACCTTAGTTTTTAGCATGTACCTACCTACAAATTCAATATAAATTTAGGGCAGTGCTTATAAAAACAACAACAGTTTGAGCCTTGAAATATTTACTTCTATGTACCTACCTACCTACATTATTGCAGTTCCTCAGAGCTGTACCTACCGTTGAGGAAACTATTTCAAACAGAACCACACCCTTCAACCAGTAAAGATATAAGCTGACAACAATATTATGAATTTTAGGGAAGGAATTAGGAAGAAATAAAGTTTTATACACATTGTGTTCTTTTTATTACCTACTTGTCTGTTAGTAAATAATAATAAGTAAATAGTCTTTACAAACATATTTTTCCACATAAGCAGACTCCATAAAATGATCTTTTGATTTGGTCATAAGCTAGTATTTGACCCGTCCCACCTGATGACAAGGTTGATCATGCTTGCCTAGAAGATACCTATTCGCTCTTGACTTGAAGGCTCCCAAATTATACATATCAAGAAACAAAGATGCTGGCAGGGTGTTCCACTGCTGGTGCGCTGTTAGCATTTTATAAGTGGAAGCTAAGTTTTTTTAGTTGATGGGGAAAATTATTTCAACCAAGTATGGATGCCATTTCGGTACGTCTTGTTGTCTGATGATGGAATGAGGCTATATAGATTCATTGCACACTCCCAAAAGTAACCTATAAAAGACCAATAATTAATTACATTAGTTACACAAATAATAAGTTGTATATTAACATAACACATATATATGAATCAACTTTGTTAAAGCTTCATATCTTAAAAAGTCTAAACAATTAAATTGCAATATTGTCTCTCCGTACAAAGCTGCTGTTCCTGAACACAGTAGGGATGCATGGTACAAAAAATATATAGTTTAAAAAACTAAAAAAAACACTTTAAAAACGCACTCAAAAATATAAAATAATTAAATTAACTTGTATTAGTTACGATATAATGGTTAATTCAAAAAGTGTGGAGCGCTTTTTGGTTGTGTGTACTTTTATTTACCCAGTAAAAGAAGCGCTCCACACTTTTTGAATTAACCATTATATCGTAACTAATACAAGTTAATTTAATTATTTTATATTTTTGAGTGCGTTTTTAAAGTGTTTTTTTTAGTTTTTTAAACTATATATTTTTATTTTTAACTTTTTAGTCTTTTGTTACCAAGTCCAATCTATCGGACTCATCAAAAGGAATCATATGAGCCCAAACTCGCGGGGTTTACTAGTAGCCACTGCAGAGATCCCCTACCCACCTTCTAGCTGCATCATCAGACCCTCGTCACCAAGTTCAATCTATTGGACTCATCAAGACGAATCATATGAGCCCAAACACGAGGGGATTACTAGTAGCCACTGCAGAGATCCTCTACCCACCTTCCGGTTGCATCATCAGACCCTCGTCACCAAGTTCAATCTATTGGACTCATCAAGACGATTCATATGAGCCCAAACACGAGGGGTTTACTAGTAACCACTGCAGAGATCCCCTACCCACCTTCCGGTTGCATCATCAGACCCTCGTCACCAAGTCCAATCTATTGTACTCATCAAGACGATTCATATGAGCCCAAACACGAGGGGTTTACTAGTAGCCAGCGAAGAGATGCCCTACCCACCTTCCGGCTGCATCATCAGATCAGGTCGATGATACCAAATTATTGCATTGTCACCGAGATTACATACACATACAAAGTTTCAAGTCGATACGACAATTAGAAGTAGGTGAAAATTGACTTCTAAGATTTGAT
Organism: Opisthograptis luteolata; assembly: GCA_931315375.2. Lineage (NCBI taxonomy): Eukaryota > Metazoa > Arthropoda > Insecta > Lepidoptera > Geometridae > Opisthograptis > Opisthograptis luteolata. The sequence continues at coordinate 11,878,309 of OV928042.1, forward strand.
TACATTGTTAGTTAGTTAGTTAGTTAGTTAGTTAGTTACAAGTCAAGCTAATAAAAGTGTTTTAAAAACGAGCAGTTACGAGATTGCAACATTCATGCAAAAAATCCCCCATTGGCTTGGCAAGTTGGCATTTGAATGTATCTGTAAAACCAAACTCAAGCATCACATGAGATCATAAAACAATATATTCTGTTAGGTACTTTGTAAGTTATAACTGAATAGGATCAATACAAATAAAAAATTATATAAACATAAGGTTGGAAGTGATGAATCCGCATTTACGTTGCGGAATTTATCATGTATGAAATTATTTTGACCTGTAGACTGTTTTTACCAATAAATTATTCTGATTATTATTATTATTCTGTACCAAAGTTTTGGTTCTAATCATACGCCTTTAAACCGTAAAGAAATCACAGATAAATCTATCTTTCGTATTATTTATGCTTGAAGATGGAAAATAATCACAAATATTTTAAAACTTTTCAATAGAATCAAACCCCTTTTCCAGCTATTCACGCATTCCTTGCTCGAAGTTCAATAATTTTAAGTTTAAATACAGTTATCAACAACAACATTCATTTTACATAGCATCACCATCAACGAGAATATTTTAGCATTTTATATATTGTGCACTGCAATTACTGGCCAAAGAGAATGTATGTTACTGGCATTACTGCACTGCTATAGCCTGACAGAACGTCGTACAGTAGTGTTGCCATTGAGAATTTTGAGCCGGCCGCGGCCGACGGCCGTGTTCATAAGGCAAAAAAGCCGTGCTGGTATAGGAAGGGCCGCCAAAATAAGAGAAAAAGTGCGCCATTTGGCCAATGTTTGTAAATTTTCTTTATTTGTTTGAAAAAATAAGTAACAATATGTAATATTTAATAGCCCTAAATTTTATTTAAACTTATTATTCCCGGTAAAAATCTCGAATTTTAGGAACATTGAGCATACAAACCGATAAATTAATTAATTACCGGAGAATTTTTGAAAAGCCCTAATATCTAATACGGCCACAGGCCGTGTATGTTGTGATTTTTTGGCCTGAAAGCCGTAGAACACGCTAATTGCCGTAGCATTGGCAACACTGTCATACGGTGCTAAAAAAACGTTTATGTTTGATTCTGTGGTTACGACTGAACGTAAGATGTAAATCGATCCTTCGCTTAGTGCAAACGAGGCATCGAGCTGGAACAGAGAGAAATCTATCTTGTCTATGGCTGGCTTCGTAATATCTGGTTGCGTATTATCGGGTGTGTAATATCGGGTGTGTAAAATCGGGTCGTGTATTATTGGCTGCGTAAAATCGGCACAGGCAATATTACGAGACCACATGTACACGTATTATTGGCCGTGTATTATTGGCTGTGTAATATCGGCCCGGTAAAATTTAGCACACCCGATAATACGCGACCAGATAATACACGGCCTGATATTACGAAGCCATGTACACGTATTATTGGCTGTGTATTATCGGTCGTGTATTATTGGGTGCGTAATATCTGGTCGGGTATTATTGCCTCCCAACCAGGGCCAGGGAGTCCAGGGACTAGGGTAGGGTTGCCACATCGAGGCTGGTCGAGTACCCATTCCCAAATTACCCAAAATGTTTTGCAATATTTATCTTGAGTAAAAAAAACGATTTATTCTAAGAATATTAGGGATAATATTTCAATCTCTTGTATATATCGGCGCAAAGCCGTTATTGTGATTTTAATAATAATAATAATAACCGATTGTCAATGAGTTAACTAATTTTATAATGATTGTTAGAGGTTAAAACCTCAGCTGGAACGATCACAGGCAATTTTTACGAAGTTTGTAAACATTGCTTGTGCGAGGCCAGTTTTGGTATAAATACGACCGCTCGGCAGAGCTCTAGTCAGTCTGGCTTGAGCCGTCGTAGCGATCGGACCTCCCGAACTCTGTTGTGCCAAGTACCTAGACTACTTATTGCTGAATAAATAGTTCGAAAACTATCTACTTCGTTTTTCTGTAACCACCTATCATGCACCGACCTGATGATGACGATGATGGTGACGTCATCATTGCTGACGTCAGTCTTGCTAAAACAGCACTGGGCCCGGCCACCCGTCATCAGAAGTGGGATTGGAACGGAATCCAATCCAGGACACCTCCTCATCAGCTCGTTCATCACGTGATCTACTGGAACAAACCAGTGCTGTATGCTCCCAGCCGATAACGTCACTGGCTGTGCCGGACCCTTCGTTGGATACTGTACCACGACAAGCCAACGATCCAGAACAGCAGCGTATGCTGTTAATACATGCCCATCTACGGCAGGGGTACCACCACAATTCCTCATGGAAATGATGCAGAAGATGTCAGAACGCTTGTGTGCTCAACCCAAAGAGTCACGAGTGTAATCAAGGATGTTTACCTGCCATCATGTGATCCGAATACCAATGTTGGTGTTCGTGAGGCCATCGAAACATGGAAGCTCGATGACTTTGATATCCGGATGAAGGCATGTAGCCTTTGAAGGGACGTGATATATGTGTGTCCACCGATGCGTCATCATCACATTGTGGCACTTCACAAAGTGCGCGTTATTCTACTACGTTACTAATAGGGGCCCGCGCGGTGTATTGACTGCGTTGAAACGAACCGTGCATCTACTTGAAACACCAACTTAAATCTTCGTTGATGGAAGAAGAGTTTCTGTGTGAATTAATGAATGAAATACCGTGACCACCTCAAAAACAATATTCACGCTATGGCACCAGGAATCGGCCGAGCAAGCGGAAATACTGCAACGTTTGGTTTTGATCAAAAATTATGAAACCAAACAGTAGCGCTCCACACTTGAAGAACTGCAACTTAGGATGTACTACACAACTCACCGTGTTGCTGGAGTTGCCCCGTTCACACTTATTGCTGGACGACAGTACTGTCTTCCACCGGAATTGCCGAATCTAGTGGACATTGACAACTATGCTATTGAGATGGAAGCGCTTACCCTACACATGCAACTAAAAATGGCACAAGGTCCTGCTGTCTTGGATAGACAGTGTTTCAATCTACATCCATCCCTGCCAAAGAGATTACATACTCATCAAAAACACGCCGCGTAATCAGACATCTAATTCTAATTGCAGGTATCTTGTTAAGAGAGTTCGGCGTTCAGCTTCCTCGTGCCGCTCACCCAGGTGACCATGGGACCGTATCGGCAGAATGTGACTTATCTACACCGGCTCCCAAATACCCCGCTGCTACACCAGTCAAACTCGTGCTTTTTACACCACGAGCAGTCCAACTTGTGTAACCAAAACGGGTGAGATCCTTTCATTACCTTAAAACCCCATTAAGTTATCCCGTTTCCTATAATAACACTTATCTACGAGAATCTACGATAACCCACGAGAATCCACGAGAATCCACGAGAATCCACGAGAATCCACGAGAATCCACGAGAATCCACGAGAATCCACGAGAACCTACGATTTAACATTCCTATCCCAACGCACTATGCTAAACTAACATTCTACGAGATTTAACATTCCTATCCTAACGCACTATGCTAAAACTAACATTCCACGAGGTTTCCACGAGGTATCCACGAGGTTTCCACGAGGTATCCACGAGGTATCCACGAGGTTTCCACGAGGTTTCCACGAGGTATCCACGAGGTTTCCACGAGGTATCCACGTGTTCCCATATTTCCATTCAAAGCGCACTATGCGTGCATTAACATGCAATGCGTTATGCTTCTGACCTTACCTAAAAGCAACACCGGTTGCTTACAGATACCAAACTCAGAAGAACCATATTTCGTTGTTTCAGTATCCACGAGGTTTTCCACGAGGTTTTCCACGAGGTTTTCCACGAGGTTTTCCACGAGGTTTTCCACGAGGTTTTCCACGAGGTTTTCCACGAGGTTTTCCACGAGGTTTTTCACGAGGTTTTCCACGAGGTTTTCCACGAGGTTTTCCACGAGGTTTTCCACCAGGTTTTCCACGAGGTTTTTCCACGAGGTTTCCACGAGAACACTACAAGGCTGGTGCAGAGCGCGCACCCACGAGGTATCCAAGAGGTTTTTCCACGAGGTTTTTCCACGAGGTTTTTCCACGAGGTTTTTCCACGAGGTTTTCCACGAGGTTTTCCACGAGAACACTACCAGGCTGGTGCAGAGCGCGCACCGCCTGTCAGAATGGCCGTATCGGCGCAAAGCCGTTATTGTGATTTTAATAATAATAATAATAACCGATTGTCAATGAGTTAACTAATTTTATAATGATTGTTAGAGGTTAAAACCTCAGCTGGAACGATCACAGGCAATTTTTACGAAGTTTGTAAACATTGCTTGTGCGAGGCCAGTTTTGGTATAAATACGACCGCTCGGCAGAGCTCTAGTCAGTCTGGCTTGAGCCGTCGTAGCGATCGGACCTCCCGAACTCTGTTGTGCCAAGTACCTAGACTACTTATTGCTGAATAAATAGTTCGAAAACTATCTACTTCGTTTTTCTGTAACCACCTATCATGCACCGACCTGATGATGACGATGATGGTGACGTCATCATTGCTGACGTCAGTCTTGCTAAAACAGCACTGGGCCCGGCCACCCGTCATATATAATCGCAATCAATTTTTGAATTAATATTTTAATATGCGTAAATGTTTAGGACCCACTTGCACGACCATGTTCGCTGTATGTTTTCAGAAGAAAATAAAACAAAAATAGATGATTCTATGTCAACTTCAACTTTACGGTGAAAGGCTGTCACTGGCTGTCAAATTTTTATTTTTAGTCTGTGGAATAACATAGCAGCACATTGACACAGCTTCGTTCTACGCATGAATTGTTCTATATAGTTTTATTGTGTGTTATCAAATGTACAGAAACTATAGTCAGAAAATCGTTATCGACGTGTGTATTGGAACACAAAAGTATTGTGTGTGAACGTGAACGAGACGTCTGCAATATGTCTGACTATTTGGAAATATTTTTAGAAGTAGAATAGTTGTAAATTTAATAATAATTATCTGTCCACCATTCTGATTATGCCATGGACTATACATAACAAACATCAGAATCGGTAAGTTCCGTTAATAAAACACCGTGGTTATTGTGTTTAGTCGTCCCATTCTTCATCGTACATAATGTTCGACTTTTTTATGTCTCAATGGCCTTTATCTGAGGGTTTTGTTTTCTTTTGTCCTCTGGTAGCACGTTGAAAAAGTTTACAGAATTTGATGTCGCCGTCTACTACTGTATATTTATACGTAGTGTTTTGTTCGACAGATCGATAAGAAGTCGACTTGCAACGAAGATTATGTGTTGTTGTGGGTCAAACGAGAGGCTTTCGTGTGAATAGTAAATATGCGCGTCACGGACATTGTTTGGGAAGGCACTTCTGACTGAGTGCAAGCTCCGTGACGAGCCATTTTGTTGATATAATCGGAGAGGAAGGTTGCGCAGCCAGTTTTCCTGCTCTCGTATGTTGTTACGTCAAAATGGATCAGCTGATGCAGTGCCCCGTGTGCACGCTCTTCCTTCACAATGGAATGTCCCTGGAGTCCCATCTGGATACGCATCCCAAAGACCAGGTTATAAAAGCCCTATGCAGCATAGCAAACAAAAACACTAGCTGTGCTAGTAGTAGAACGTCCACACCAGCCAACTCGGAGAGATCTTACAGGAGTAGGTCACAGACTCCTGCCGCTGAGGACAATGGACGTTGGAATGGTGCTAATAGAAACTTGGAACATGACCACTACTGGGCCCGGACCCCCAGTGGTACATCAAGTCGACCCCCCAGTGGCACGTCCAGTAGAGCCCCCAGCCGGACACCAAGTAGAACACCTAGCAGGACACCGAGCAGGACTCCAAGGTCTATTTCGTCAGTGAGTGTTTCTCGAAATTGTACTCCTGACATCAGAATGGTAGATAATCTCACATATGAAACCACTACTGTTAGCAGTTCATCACAACATTCAAACCATTCTAACTCAAATCTTTCGAACCCTCATCTTTCATTGAAAGCTGACAAAATGCAGCAGACCTATCCCCCACCGCCAACTGTAGACTTTGAACAGAAGTACTTGTTTTACCCGGAACAACAAGAAGACCGAGAGATAAAGTATTCCCGCAGTGCAGAGTACAATGCAATGGATGTTAATAGTGTGTATCCTTACAATGTTCCAACAATTGGGTCTGCTACTGTCAAATTGCAGCCTAATTTGATACCTAACGTGACGAGGAAGAGAAGCGATCCTGTCAAAATGATGCCAAAATCAAATAATCTGCTGAATTTAGTTAAAAACAACATGGGTGGGTTGTCTTATCTAGCACCAGGAGTGAAGCCTATGCATGTGATGGTAGGACCATCAGCCCCTACGTTTGTCCAGAAAAATGTGCAAAATAGCATGATTATGACTGGTGCTCTGCCCAATTCTCAAGGGCATATAGATGCTAAGACAGTTCCTCCGTTAGTCCAAAACCATTTCAACCAGCTGAGCTCTAGCACATTCACTCCAGGCACTACGGTGGTCACTCAGAACTCGCAGTACTTCTATCAGGAGATGGTGCAGAACATTGATCCTAAGACTTTCATTCCCAGTATGCCTACCGTTTTTACAGGTCATGAGAATGTGACAAATGTCGCTCAAACTAGCTCAATGTACCAAAATGTAATGCTTGTTGACCAATTTGGTAACACATCGTGTATGTATGCCACGCCACAGCAAATGATACCTAAACAATGTGGAAACCCTCCAATATTTCCTGATTCAAATGCACTTGTACATCATGTACAAAAACCTGGGACCAACTTGAATGATCAGAAAACTCTAGTTATTGAAGTTAGTCCTATTATGCCTACAGTGCCAGTAAGTTCCTGTAATAATTCTGCAAGTAAGGTACTGTCCCGATCTCCCCGAAAGACCAACAGCGTTTGTAACTTCACACTACCAAAAGCTGAGGCTCCAAATATTACAATTACAGAAAAGATTGATACCCAATGTGAAGTCCCGGGTACAACTAGAGGGCTTAAAATCCTTAGCAATATAAAGGTTGAAGTACCAGTACAACACAATAAAAATATGATAAACACTGTGATGGACCTGACTGGTTCTGGTGAACCAGACTATCCAATCAGGTGTGCATCTCCAGAAAAAATCTTGCCTGACATAGAAGAACAGCTGAAATCTACCCATGATTTTACGCAACCATCTACCAGCAGAGGTGACATCTCTCACTCCTTTGCTGAACTGAAAAAGATAGCAAGTCCTACCTCAAGCAAAGACTCCTCTAGCAAAAGTAGTTGCATAGATAATAAATTAGATATGGAGTTTGGAGATAGCTGTCCGGTGCCAGATTTAATATGTAACGAGAAACCCTCTATATCGCCAATCAGCGAGCTGTCTGAGAACGGGGACAGTTCCACCGATCGCACCTCGATATCTCCCAAGCCCCAAAGTAAGAGAAATTGTAAAGAAGTAGATAGTGTAAAGAAAATTCAATTGCCAATAAAACCATTTAGGAGTACTCAACTAAGACTGAATAACATATTCGTGAAGAAGAGTAAGAAAGTTTTGCAGATAAAAAATATGAAAGTGATCGCCGAGGGCGGGTCCAGTAGGGAGGATAGTGAGCCGGTGCCGTGCTCGTCGTCGAGCCTAGCGCCTGTCAGCTTTAGCAACCAAGTTCAAAAGACTGAAAACAAACAGAAGTCTATATTGAAAACGATTTCGATAGAAGAGATCAAAGAGAAGGACGATTTAGCGGGGTTTGGTGCGGGTCAGTCCGAGGCTGCAGGCTCTCAATCGACCAAAAAGGCCAGTCTCGCGCCGGAAGTTGTGCAGGTGAAGGAAGAGATCAGCTCGAGTAACGAGGGCGCGTTCAGCAACGAGGGTCGGCCCGACGAGATGACGTCACTGGACCCGTTGCGGCCGATCAACGTGGTCAGCTACGGTAACATGTCACCGACGGACTTCGACGAGGAATCCAGCCACAGAGAGCTCTTAGACTTGGAGGGGGCGGGCAAGACCAAGCAGTTTGTCAGTATGATGAACGAGAACTACTTCGGGGATAACATCTACGCGGACTACTTCACAGCGGATCGAGTAGAGGCTTTCGACGATAAAGGGCCGACGGTATTCAAAGACAACACGAAGGAGGCCTTCTCATGCAACATCTGGGGCGAATCATCCACCAGGGAGAACGAGTTTGTCTTACCGAACTTTATCCACGAGAGTTATAAGATCGCGGAGAACGGTATGGATTACTCGGAGGGCGAGAGGGATGAGGCGCAAGGGGAGGGAGATGGTGGCGAGAAGGACAGCAAAGCGGATGTGCTGAGCGAAGGTGAGCCGCCGCTGAACATCTGCTCAGATGAGCGGATGCCGCCGCGAGGGGAGCTCAGCGGGCAGGAGAGCAACGGCGATATGGACTCCTCTTGGAACGGGGTAAGTTTTCATCCATTTTAAGGTTTGTACATCGAAAGCACAGTAAAGTAAGAACAGTAGGTTAGCTAAGGCCGCTCGACGAGCCTACTCTTGCGGTGATGCACAGGCGGCGCGTTCCGTACTGAGTGCATGACCGCGGCCCCGTTCGTTTGGATTGTGTGCGTGAAAAGTGCGTGCGTACTACACGGTGCCGCTACTCTCGCACACATTCAAACCGGCGGCAGCCGATTTGTATGAAGCTGAACTACTACTCTTTACTATGTCGAAAGGTACACTTAGGCTGGTATTCGAGAATGACGCTCAAGTGGTTATCTATGCTTGAGTAGCGATTGAGTGAGATATATGTATGCAATGACAAACACAAATCTGTGCTTAAGTAGTGATTGTCACTTGAGCGTCATTCCAGAATATAGCCATATAGGACTACTTTTTCTCACAACATTATGACACCTATTTGCAATCTGCCACATTGAAGATCATAACCAGTTAGTTGTTCATGTAGGTTGATATCTATACTAATATTATAAAAAGAAATGATTTGATTGTGTGATTGTTCAGGATTAACTTAAAAACTATTGATCCGATCTTGATGGGTGTGGAGATAGTTTGAACCCTATGGAAGGAGATAGGATACTTTTTATCGCGATAAACTGTAGTTCACGCGGGCGAAATCGCGGGAACGGCTTGTAAGGAGTTAAAACAAAAAAATTAGATGCATGCCAAGAAGATACGTATTCAATCTTGACATGAAGTTTCCCAAATTATGCATATCAGGAATGAAAGACGCAAGGTGTTCCACTCCTTCGCCATTCGCGTTATAAATATAGAAGAGAACCGTACGGATAATTTTTAGAACGTAAGAAGTATGTACCGTATTCATTTTTTTATTAATTAAACGACGTAAGTACTTGTACACAATTGATTAGTCCTTGGACAACGTCATTGTCCAAACAAACACAAGTCGACGAACTTTGCTTGTTACCTTATTACCTACCTCACGGCAAAATCCCACTGCTGAGGTGAAGGAGTAAAGTTTATTCCAGTTTTTTATATCGCTCTTTTATACGCGATTATTTGCGTAGAGAATGTAAGCAATAAGTTAAAAACAACTTCGTTTTGGTTCTGAAAGCCTATTTCCATTTCATTTTTTTAATATTTTGTCGAGTTTATTACATGTAAGTACACCTTACGATCATAATCATCATCATAGCCTATTACGTCTCAACTGCTCGGACACAGGCCTGTATGGGCCATAGTACACCACGCGGGCCTAGTGCAGGTCGGCGGAAATAAAGGGAAACCGCGGGTAGAACCGCTGGGAGTTGCTAGCACACAATCTTTAAAATCTGTGTTATCAGCATCTTGAAAGAAAGATGTTTTTTGCACTAAAGTCAGGTTATCCTTGCTCCAGCCCTTAAGGCTCCTTTGTCCAAAACACTTAGTGAGCAACAAATGGATTATCTTTTTATAGTCTCTCCTCGTGATCCGCAGGTGTACTCGGAGGTGACGCCGGCGGAGCCCTACGACCTGATGGCGCGCGAGAGCTGGGTCTCGGACGGGTCCGAGCTCGATGTCACAGAGAAACGGGATAACCTGTGAGTTTATAACAATTTTTTTTACTACTTACAGGTTAGCGTTTGAGCACAAGTCACCTGATGTTAAGTGACGATGCGGTCGAAGATAGCGTCACGCTACACCTGCATTTGTTTTATTTATACCAGCGATTCCTAAATAGGGTTCCACGAAACCTGAGGGTTCCGAAGAAAAGTCGCCGGGGTGCCAGGGGGAAATAGTACAACAGTACACCAGATGCTACCCCAGTAATACGCGTACAACTGTCGGATATAAAACTTAACTCATCATCATCAGCCTTTCACGTTCCCACTGCTCGGATTCTGGCCTTCTCTCAGAGAGAGAGTATGGGCTGTAATCTACCACGCTGGCCCAGTGCGGGTTGGTAGATGTCGCATGCCCTTGAATGTTGCAGTTCTTGGGCATGCCGCCGGTTTCCTCACGATGTTTTCCTTCACCGTTTTGAGCGATGGCAAATCCGCACATAACTGATTTAGTCATAGGTGCGGGGCTGAGAGGATTCGAACTCGGTGTCGGCGTCTTGTAAGTCGCACGCCTAACCGTTCGGCCACCATCGCTCCCGTTCGGCCACCATCGCTCCCGTTAAAACTTAACTATGAAGCATTTATTGACATCAAAAGTTACAGTAAAATAAAATGTTGCTAAAATTTTCTTTTAAATTCCTCTTTGAATAATATAACAGTGTCTTCGATTTGTAATAATTTAATATGGGGTTACGTAAAATAAAAGGTACTTGGCGGGGGTTCCGTTATCTCAAAAGTTTAGGAACCCATGCCATATAGAGCCAAGCGCGGATTCTCTGTTGTGGGCACGGTGGGCATGCCCACGCCCACAATCCTAATGCGAAGTTTTCTGACAGCTCTAGAAACGTAATTCTAAACCTTGGATAGATGGCGCTGACGAGACATGTCTATTATTTTGCATTTGTTTTTTAGCAAACGGATAATCTGTCCTAGTCTGTTTGTTACTCTTTCACGCAAAAACCACTGAACGGATCTGAATGAAATTTGGAATGAAGATAGCTTATACGCTGGATTAACACATGTTCATACGGGATAACGGGAAGACGCGGGTGAAACCGCGGGGCGCAACTAGTAAATAATAAATAAATATCGGGGGACCATTGCACACAAATTGACCTAGCCCCAATTTAAGCTCGAAACTTGTGTTAGAAGTACTAGACAACGATGTTTATGCAAAAATAGAGAAATAAATAGAAATAAGGAACTTTACTATCAGCTTTCTATTTTTTAAAAGAGTCCTTCAAATGTGTTCCAGCGAGGAGATCCCTCACTTCCCGAAGGCCCGCATGTACACGTGCTCCCAGTGCGGGGCGAAGCTCCCCTCGCTGAAGGAGCTGCGCGCGCACAAGGCGGCGGCGCACGCGCTGCCGACCTGCTCGTCCTACAGCCGGATGGTCACCGCCGCGGCGATCAAGAAGGAAGAGAAGACCGATGATAGCTTGTCCTGTTCGGGTGAGTTGTGGATACATCAGCACTTTACCACGCTACGACCAGAATATAGCCGGCCGTATCTTACCTGTTCTTTTGAAGGTGGTTGGAACAGGCGTAGCTAGTTTTAAGTCTGTCTGGATTGAACAAAATAATAATAATAATATATACCCGCACAATCTCACACATAGATCTGACCCCTAACTAGGATTGCCTGTATCTAGGGTATCAGAAACTACGAGGATCGAGGATTCACAACACCCAGACACAGAAAAAATACTTGAAAAACTTTAAACTAAAAACTAACTAAAAACACCTAACACTAAAAATACTTTTATCCCGGAAAAAGATTTCTACGGGCTAGCGGCCCGTCAGCGCAACAAGAGAGCCAGTTCCCTATCTGTACCCAGGTCACGGTAAACCGGTACACTGTAAGATCTAAAAATAAAAACGTCATATTCCAGCCAACCTGCTGACCCTGGACTCCAAAGAGGCGATAACGTCGACAATCCTGCAGGTGTACGACACCATCGACGAGAGCAAGCCCAAGCTGGACCTGCGGCTGCTGCTCAAGCAGGAGACGAAGCGCAGGCGGAGGAACTTCGTCTGTCCCACGTGTAAAGTTGACCAGGTGAGATGCGGCTAACAATCACATATTAACGACTTCTTGTACGACTCATAAATATTCATTTAGTAGGATACAACGGAACGCGACAATTGTATCGCTGGAAAGACGAAGCCACGAAGGATTTGCGCTCACTCCAGGTGGAGGACTGGCAGGAGGTGGCGCAGGACAGACCGCAGTGGCGTCCTTTGTTATCGGAGGCCAAGACTCACTTTGGGTCGTTGCACCATCTTAGTTAGTTAGTTTTAAGATATCTTATATATATAAAAGAAAGTCGTGTTAGTTACACTATTTATAACTCAAGAACGGCTGAATCGATTTGGCTGAAAATTGTGGGGAGGTAGCTTAGAACCAGGAGACAGACATAGGATACTTTTTATCTCGGAAAAGGTTCCTATGGGATAACGGGAAGACGCGGGAGAAACCGCGGGGCGCAACTAGTCACGGATAAGAAGAGGAAAGATGTTTGGTACGTCATGACAAATGTACAAAATGTGATCACATTGAAATAGTTAATAGCTTCAAACGGAGTGTCGATTCGGTTTTGAATGCTCTAAAACTAAACTAAATTTGACAGGTCTAATAGTATTGCTGTCCTTGTCTGGCTACGAAAGTAAAAAAAGGACAGCATTACTATTAGACCTGTCGAACTTAGTTTAGTTTTAGAGAATTCAAAACCGAATCGACACCATTATCACAGTTTTAATAACTAGAAACAAAGATCCACTACTAGGCTCCATAAAGTAACTACCACTGAACTGACATCGCTTAAAATAGCTTGTCGTCAATTTCCAACTCGCTAGTCTTCATTTGCTTATTATAAGGTAGTTTTTTTAAAGGAAAAGGCACGTTACAAGTATGACAGTAAGGTTGCGTGTTGCAGGTGACGGACGCGGCGTTCAACTTGCACCTGCGCTTGCACCCCCTGGAGTGCCTCAAGTGCGGCAAGTGCTTCTTCCGGCGCGCTAACCTCAAGCTGCATCTCAGGACACATTTAGGGATCAAGAACTACAAGTAAGTTTTCTGCCATTTTCGGTGACTAGGTCGGTTGAATATTGTGTTTTTCTACATACTTAGAAACTTAAATAGGTTTTGTTGTGTATACGTGTATAGCGGATTTAAACCTTCCTTGAAAAAATGTCTAACTGATGGTGAAATCAGCATCGAAATCCGTTACGTGGTGAGGTGTAGTAGTAAGTAAGTATGTATATTGTAATGTTACGGAGCAGAATAAATTAGATTTCACTAGAGTGCAGTCGTATCAATTCAAGCCTGTCCCCGCAGTGGTTTTAGGTTAGGAGGAGTTAGTATTTATAAATTATAATTTTACGCTGCGATTTCACAGAGCGGCCGTATAAAAAGTTGGGATATGGCTCGCATTTTTCGACGTCGTTTCTGATGATGAAACAGTAGCAGTCGAAAAATGATGAATGATAATTATGACTGTTTTCATCATCATCATCATCATCAACCCACTGATCAGGAAATGAAATCGCTTTTCATTTATATCCCCACTTAATATATGCGAAAGTAACACTGTCTGTTTGTCTCGCTTTCACGCCTGAACTATTGAACCGATTAAAGTTAAATGTAGTACCGAGATAGTCTAGAGACTAAGAAAGGACATAGGCTACTTCTTATCGCTATAAACCGCGGGGAACAGCTATTTTTGATGTGTGTATGTAAACTTCCAGATGCGACATCTGCGAGAAGCGGTTCGTGACGCGCCAGAAGCTGGCGGAGCACCACAACGTGCACACGGGACGAGCTCCCGTCAAGTGCACGTTATGTGACGACACCTTCCGCCGCTACTCCAATATGGTGCAGCACAGGTAGCCGTACTGTACCGTCCGAGCTACGGGCATTTGAGGGGTGCAGTGACGTCACAGACCTCAGGTCACCGACCTCTCAGAATTTGCAATTTGAAGAGGCAATGGGCAGGCTACATTACTCGACGAACCGATAACCGATGGGGATGAAGGTTCTCGAGTGGCGACCACGAACTGGAAGAGGCTCTGTGGGTAGGACCGACGACATTGTAAGAGTCGCAGGGAGCCGATGGATGCAAATGCCTAGTAGCTGTACACGGTAGCGTTCAAAGGGGGAGGCCTATGTTTAGCAGTGGTCTACTTCCAGCTGATGATGATGTGATACAGGGATAACTAATATATCGGGACTCGGGAAGCACAGTTAAACACATAGGTTGGCAATATATAGTGATTTATTCTTATAGTCGGTGCAAATACACCATAAATATACATACATACATATTGGGGGATCATTGCGCACAAATTGTCCTAGCCCCAAATTAAGCTCGAATTAAATAAAATAAATATCGGGGACAATTGCACACAAATTGACCTAGCCCCAAATTAAGTTCGAAACTTGTGTTATGGGTACTAGACAACGATATACATACTTATATAGAGAAATAAATACTTATATAGATAGAAATATCCAAGACTCAGGTACAAATATTCGTGCTCATCACACATATATTTGCCCTTACCGGGATTCGAACCCAGGACCGCTAGCTTCGCAGGCAGGGATACTACCAACTCTGCTACCGCGTCGTCAATATCAATCAATTATCATAATATTACAATTTTTTTTCTAGTATGTACATTGAATTGAGTGTCCGTTGTCCCAAGGAACCGGCACCACTTGCACAAGCGCGCGAAGGTGCGCGACTTCGTGTGCCACTGCGGGCTCGTGCTGCACTCGCGCGCCAAGTTCGCGTGGCACCAGGAGACGCACGACGAGCGGCCCAAGGCCTGCCTCCACTGCGGCGACAAGTTCGTGCACGCCGCCTCGCTCACCCGGCACATGCGCCGCAAGCACAACCATCTGTACGTGGCGCCCGCGCCCGCCGCGCACAAGGACAACGTGCCCTGCCCGGTTTGTAAACAGGTGGGCCTTCTTTAATTTTACTTCTTACAGTGTAGTTTTTGATGCAGCAGCAAAATTCGTGGCACCAAAAAGAAATACGTCAGTAATTTTACGTACTAAACACATAAATGTCACCGTCAACCCCAACTCAGCATAATGCTGGGTAATTTTAGATGCAACAGCAAAGTCGTAGCACCAAAAAGAAATATGTCAATAATTTTATATACTAAACACATAAATCTCACCGCTGACCCCAACGCAGCATAATGCTGGGTAATTTTAGATGCAACAGCAAAATTCGTGGCACCAAAAAGAAATATGTCAGTAATTTTATGTACTAAACACATAAATGTCATCGTCGACCCCAACTCGGCATAATGCTGGGTAATCTAACAGTGCTGGTCTTCCGTTGGCCACAAGTCACCTGATGTTAAGTGACAATGCCGTCAAAGGTGGTGACACGCTACACCTGGATCGGGAACTGGCTCGTACTGCCTCCACCTCAAGCTCGCGTGGCACCAACAGAGAACATGTGAGCTTTACTATATGACAGCGCCACGGTGCACCTAGTTCGGGAAAATCTGCCTCCACCTTTAGTTCGTGTTGCACCAGGAGCCACCTATTTCGGGAATGTGCCATGCCCTGTTTGTAAACAGGTCAGGTTTGCGTTATGTAAGCGTAGGTGCAACTGACTCTCACTAACATTATAAATGTGAAAGTTTGTCAGTGAGTGTGTATGTAACTGTCAGTTTATTGAAACATAATTGTCAGAGTATAACATGCAACACCGCTCCACAAACGACATCGTCACCTCACCTAAAGTCCCAGAAACATTCCAGTTGAATAAAAACACTAGTAACTCTCATCTATGATTCCAGATATACCTCCGCGCGAACCTGCGCGCCCACCTCCTCACGCACAGCGGCAAGCGGCCCTACGCGTGCGTCATCTGCAACAAGGCCTTCACCACCAAGTGGAACCTCAAGCTGCACCGCTGGACCCACGTCTCGCGCTCCGCCAAACCGTACAAGTGCTCCCTCTGCAAGGGCGCCTTCGTCCGCAGAACGGAATACGTGTCTCACATGAACTCGCACAAATCAGTCCGCCCATACACCTGCAACTACTGCGGCTGCAAGTTCATACGCAAGTACAACTGCCAGAGACATGTGAGAGAACACGAGACGGCCAAGCGGTACGTTTGTAAGGTGCCCGAGTGCGGAAAATCCTTCCATCGCAGCTACTACTTGTCAGAACACATGAAGGTTCACAGCGGGGCGCGCCCGTTCACCTGCAACATCTGCGGGAAGACATCAAGTAACAAGTCCAACCACAACAAGCATGTGAAGATCCACCACGCGCGGGAACCGGTCGCCACCGAAGCGTAGGCTCCGTGGATGTCACATCGCTCGCGAAGTACGACGTGCCCGAATTTCCCTCGGCGATGTGATCGCGTTGAACAGTTAAACCTTTTTGTGATCGACTCGAAGTGAAAGTGTGCGGCGTTGGCTTGTGGTAACGAAAGTGCAACTTAATTAGACTAAACATATCCCCGGAGGCGTTTTACTTCGACTCGGGAACGGATCGTCGTTGCGCATGTAAATATCTAGTTAAATTTCAAATTCTAACTAATTTGTAAATACGGACCCGTGTGTCCAGATATGGGGTTGTTGTAGGTAGATAGAGTCTCTCAGTTGTGATCAATATTTAATACAGGCTGCGTGCTTATTTGTGAGTAGTGTTGCGCGCACAAATAAGTAGGTGGTCGTTTACGATCGAGTTGCATTGGTGAAGTGTAGTAATGAATACAGAATGTTGTACGTTAATTCACGCTTGATGGTAAGTGCCACTTTTCCTATCATTTTTACATAGGTACGGTACCCGGCAAACAAGTTGAGCCAAAAGTGATGTGGAAGGGGTAAGTTCGCGCATGCGCAGTTCGTAGTTGGATGCTAACGTGACGTGAACACAGCGCGGGAAGCCGATTAACCAATTAGACGCACGCGTTTCGGCGAACTCCCCCCGCGCACCCTTCGATTCTTTTCTACCTAAGACAGTAACGTACCGGTTTGTGTTCGCTGTGTATAGAAAGAGATATGTAACGATGGAACCAATGCATCGTTAGCTAGCAAACAAAAATGATTTTCCACCTCACTTTTGTTATAGCTAAACACGTCACCAGTGCGACTTGGGTAACGCGCTACAGGTAGATACGTAAACACTACCTAAAATTAGTCAAATTCAATGAAGGGCATTTCTGATAGGTACCCCGCTTATGTACGGTTATTGAATAATTTTCCACTTTAGGCTTCCAGTAAGAGGCTCGTGCATTATGAAAAAGTATGCTGAAGTAATAAATACATTTAAATTTACATACTCTTACGAAAACATTATAAACATTAATGTGAAAAATGTTTTCTCTACTTTATAAGAATTGTTTTACGCATTCAATGTGTCCATATCCATAAAAAAGTTAGCCCGGTGGGCTTGTTATCTTTCTGAACATTAATTGCAATCGCTTTTAAATATATTTTATTGTTTGTGAAGAATAGAGTAAAAAGTCCGTCAGTTTTGCATATACCCTTCCAGAGTTACTTTTTGTAGATTTTGCAGGGTAGCGTTTTAATAAATAAATATCGGGGGACAATTGCACACAATTTGACTTAGCCCCAAATTAAGCTCGAAACTTGTGTTATGGGTACTAGACAACGATATACATACTTATATAGAGAAATAAATACTTAATAGAAATATCCAAGACTCAGGTACAAATATTCGTGCTCATCACACATATATTCGCCCTTACCGGGATCGCAAGTTCGTTTGATCGCAAGTCTCGTAATGTTTAAGGCCCTGCCATACGCCGTTGACCTTGCTTGATAAGGTGAAAGAATCCCGCACTGACTCTAAGAGAGACTGACGTGGCGATTTGCGAGTATGAAATACGTAAAAAATTCGCAAAAAATAATTAAAGCAGTAATTTCAAAAAATGGGCTGAAGATGTTTTGGGTATTATATTTCTTAATACGCTGATGGTATTAACAAGTCTATATTGCATATATAGTTTAGGAGTAAAGTAGTATTAAACTTTCAGAAAAAGGGGCACTTTGCACTTTTTTTACAATATATAAATATATTATTTGTTCCGATACGATATCCGGAATCCATCTTGAGTCAAGCACCTGTCTTTTTACGGTTTTTTAGTCCCAGCAACTTCCTCCCTTCGACTTCCGGCGCCACTTTCGCTTATTTTTGGCGGGCAAGATGGCGGCGCTCGGGGCCGAGCGCGGCTTTATTAATTCATTATAGCGTCGTTTTTTGAAGCGGTAACAAGTCTTAGCAAAAATACGTTTAAATATTCTAAAAAATTCAAATTCTAACGAATTTTGATATTTTAGTGCGAAGTGCAAATTAAACAAATAGTTCCTCCCTTCATTATGGAGAATGAGGACGGTGATAACGTGCATCGAAGTGATAATGTGCATCGAAGTGATAATTCTAACGAACACGTGCCACGGAAGAGAAATCGTTCTCATAGTTCGAGTAGTAGTAGTGAGGTGTCATCGAGGGATTCCAGTGCCGAGAAGAAGTCAAAACGATCCAGAAGCGAAAGCGTAAGCGATTTAAAATTTGAATTTCTATCACAACAAGTGGCCTTTTTGACTAATCTAATTTCTCAAAAGCACTATGAGCCGCAAGCGTGTGCATTACCGGTAATCCCGGTGGTAGGCGAACCCATTCAGTGCACTAATGACGATGATTTGGGATTGCGCCCGCCGCAGGTTGCGAATAGTTCAGATAAACAATTACTGCAATTATCTGATTTATCAACTACGCTGAAGGATCCGCCATTCCCCAAGTCGAACGAAGAGCATTTAGCCAAGCTATCCCAACTACAACGATTTAAATGTAATGACTGGTATGCTATTCGTTTTGCGGAGGCTCAGAAAAAATGTGTTGCTACCCCCGGTTTTATAGAACTTAATGTAAATGATGAGTTAAGGCGTTTTAGTTTATCTGGAAGTAATGATGACCGAATACACTTGTTGGAAAGAACTTATGCTGCTTTATCGAATGCTATCTTGACACAGAAAGATGAATTGCGTACAACTTTGCAAAGTCTAGTAGATTGGTCAAGTGATAAAACCACGACACTTTCACCGAAGTCTCTTTTTGATAAAATTGAACAGGTGTTTGGTAGGGACTCTAACTTTTCGAAGGTAACTGATGACATTTTACAAATATCATGCGGTAGGCGGGCGGATTGCATTCACCAGCGTCGAGAGTCCCTGTTAAAACTGATTCCTGACGAATTCCATCATGGTGCTCTGCAAAAAATTCCGCCCAGCGCAGAAAATCTGTTTGATAGTGACCAACTGGCAGCCTACCTTCAGAAAATTGGGGGGGCAGAAAAACTAACAGTTTGCTTACAGACATCACACCAAGCTGCGGCAGTCACTAGCCATAAAAATTTCTACGACAAACCAAAGCCATCTACGAGCAAGCAGGCGAGCAATAACCATTTTCGGAAGAACGCTCCAGCCTCTAAGGACAAATACAAAGGTCAAGGTGCAAAGTCGTCAGGCAACAGAACATTCAATGCCAAGAACAAGCGCCATTCAAAAGGTAAGAAACCAAATTCTAATTCACCGACTAGAAACAATCGTGCATGACTCGAGACACTTTCGGGGTGGCTGTCTAAGGCAATACATACATGTATGGGAGAATCTGGGAGCTCCCGATCATATATGCAAACTACTAAGAGGAATACGTATCCCGTTCGTGATAAAGCCACCTTTGATATACCCACATCAATTTATTATGAAAAATTTCGAAACAAAAAAGAGTTATCACATGGCTCAGCAAATAAAACAGATGTTAGACACGCGTGTACTAGAAAGAGCCGACATCAGTCCCAGCTACCTGTCGACATTTTTTCTAGTTCCGAAAGCGGACGGATCGTTTCGCCCCATTTTCAATTTGAAACAGTTAAACAAATTTGTCAAACTGAAGGATTTTCAACTGTTCAGTCACTTTCGAGTGCCAGGGTTTTTGCAGAGCAGAGATTGGATGGTGAAAGTAGATCTGAGCCAGGCCTACTTTCATCTACCGATTGCCAAGGAGCACCGAAGGTTTCTGAGGCTCAGCTACAACGGCGAGCTACTCCAGATGACGTGCCTGCCTTTTGGCCTTTCGTCAGCGCCACGAACATTCACCTCTGTGACGAACTGGATAGCAGAATACCTGAGGAGCAACAATATCAGGTGTGTAGTTTACCTAGACGATTTTTTACTGGTCAATCAGTCTTACCAGGTTCTACGCGAACACATTGCCTTCATGGTGGATCTGATGAGACGACTCGGCTGGTCTATCAACATGGACAAGTCTGTACTGGTTCCGACACAACGTCTAGAATTTCTGGGTGTTACATGGGACACCAAACTCAACACGAAGTCCCTGTCGGAACCGAAGTGCCTAACGCTACGCAGGGCACTTCACAGTCAGATGTCCAAAGGCAGTTGGTCCCTCAGACAGGCCCAGTCCCTTCTGGGGCGACTCAACTTTGCCTCATTCGTGGTACGCAGAGGAAGATTACACTGTCGGACCCTGCAGTACTACAGCCGACAGCTCCCCAAAGCGCACCCATACAAGCAAGTAAGTTTACCCGAATCTGTACTTTCCGAGATGACGTGGTGGATAGAAGCAGCAGAAGGCTCACTTCCAATACATACAGGCCAGATCTCACATCTGCTTACCACAGATGCGTCGGACTTTGGATGGGGCGCACAGCTGGGAGACATGAAGATGTCAGGTCAGTGGACAAAACGGCAACTGTCATGGCATGTGAACCTCAAAGAGCTATTTGCTGTCTATGCTGCGATTCAACAAGAGAGCGAACACCTGTACAAAGCTCACATTTTATTGCAAACAGACAACCGTACGGTTGTAGCCTATATCAACAAGGAAGGTGGAACCAGATCAAAGAAACTTCTGAACTTGACCCGAGAGCTGTTGACGGTAATGGATCAGTACAATATATATCTGACGGCACAGTACTTCCCGGGCAGATTCAATTGCGAGGTCGACGCCTTATCACGAGGCAAGGCCTGCCCGGAATGGCACCTGACAGCGATGGCAACAGAGAAAATTTTCGAAATGTGGGGCACCCCACAAGTCGACTTATTTGCATCGAGAACAGCTCACGTTGTACCGAGGTATGTGTCGGCGGATACACAGGACCAGAAAGCTCTGTTTCACAACGCGTTCCTTCGTCTATGGCGTTACGAGCTAGCGTGGCTGTTTCCACCACCGAACTTAATTCCTCAAGTCCTGTCCCATCTAAACACAGCGAAAGGTCGGTACATCCTCATTGCTCCGAATTGGAAGATGGTATTCTGGAAAGCAGATTTACAAGCCCGCGCCATCAGAACACCCTACCAGATCCCGAACCTTCCACAAGTTCTGATCGACACGAGAACAGGGATACACCCACCAGAGATTTACGACATTCATTTGGAGGCATGGCTGATTTTGGGTGGCTAGAAGAAATTAAGGATTGGTCAAATGAAGAAAGATCCTTGCTAATGTCAAGCTGGCGGAAATCCACGTTGAAGACCTATGGATCTGCCTGGAAGAAATGGAAAGCGTGGTGCAACACTAATAAGGTATCATTTAAAAATCCGATCCCTGGGCAAGTAGCTCGTTACCTGGCATATCTACATAACAGTGAAGGTTTGTCCTATCGAACAATATTAGTACACAAATCTGTGATTAGTACTTTTACAAATCTCACTGGAAATGTTAACTTGTCATCTAATTTTTTCATCAAACATATTATTAAGGCTATTTCAGTTGCGAAAGAGACAAAGGACAAACCTCCTATCTGGGACGCAAGATTATTATTACAACATTTAGAGCGTTGTGCACCAGATGAGGACAGCCTATACCATGTATCCTGTCGTTCTGCCATTTTACTATTACTTGCATCTGGACGAAGAGTACATGATCTCACTCTGTTAAGGATCGATTCGGAGAAATACATTGACGAAGGTAATGCGATTGTTTTTTGGCCTTGCTTCGGATCGAAGACGGATGACGTCAATTACAGACAATCAGGTTGGAGGCTCAAGGCTCATTCAATTAAAAACCTTGACTGTGTACATTGGATTCGTCGGCTAATTAAATCATCACAGGATCGTCGAAGATCAGGTAACTTATCAGAACTTTTTATAACTGCCAGAGGAGAACCGAGGCCAGCATCCAGAACTGTGATTGGTGGTTGGATCAAGTCCGTGCTCAGAGACTCGGGCGTCGGAGCCCCTCCAGGTTCGGTACGCTCCGCAGTAGCATCTTTAAATTGGCTGGAGAATTTTCATATTGATAAAATTTTAGCGACAGGTAATTGGAGACAAGAGCACACATTTAGAGCTTATTACCAGAAGGAAATAGTTAATCAATCTACTGATCATGATTCTTCTAAAGCTGTTTCACTATCAAATTTCTTTGACCCAGTGCGGTAATAGTTGTTATGTTAATGATCAATGTTTCTTATACTTATTAATAATAAATAATTACTATTTACAATTAATTCTTGATTTTAACTTAACACATTATAGCATCATCATTATTTTGGCTACCAGGAGATATCAAACACATCACTCAAGATGGATTCCGGATATCGTATCGGAACAAATAATAGAGAGTTTTAACTAACAATAAAACTTACCTATTATTTTTCCAACGATATCCGGAATCCAGGTAATGCCTACCTGGTATATCATGAGTAAGTATAATGAATTAATAAAGCCGCGCTCGGCCCCGAGCGCCGCCATCTTGCCCGCCAAAAATAAGCGAAAGTGGCGCCGGAAGTCGAAGGGAGGAAGTTGCTGGGACTAAAAAACCGTAAAAAGACAGGTGCTTGACTCAAGATGGATTCCGGATATCGTTGGAAAAATAATAGGTAAGTTTTATTGTTAGTTAAAACTCTCTATTTTTTGCATTTTTCGGCCTGAAGGTGTTCTGCTATATATCAAGCAGATTAACATATATTTTTATTAGATTTTTTTAGACCAAAATTACATACAGACATAGTTTTAATTAACCCCGTTTTTCAGCTTAGTTTGGGAACCAGCGCCTTAAGCGACAATTTATTCAAAGTTGGCAACGTAAAGGATGTTGTTCAAGTGAGGGCTGATACAAAGTGATTGCGATTAGTGTTGGAGGTAATAAGCTCTCAGGTTATCAATAAAGTAACTAAGCTTTACTAAAATATTATGTCGTCATCACCATCATTTGCATGAGCCTGACTATAATAATTTAGTTAGACTATATCCTCGTACGAGGTCTTTATTCTTAACCATTTTTTTACAAACTCACTGTAAAAGTATTTTTATTTACTTAATTAAGACACATTTGTTTTTCTATTTGTAAATACTATAATTTAGATTAGATTTTATTTATTACCCATTTTTATATTATTTACTAATTAGTTTTTTCAAAGTACTATAGATTCTTTAGAAGATAACAATTAAAAAAAACTGTTTTTATATCACATATAAAGTATATAATTTAACAAAAATTCGCGTATATTGTGTTTTGACTAAAATTGGTTGATGAATTGAAATTTTTAACCACATTACCTTTGGCAATATAAATTAAGTGCCTATATTTATAAATGTCAACAAATTAGCTAAATATTATACACTAAACTACTATTACTTATGTATGTATGTATCTTTGTTTTATATTTTATGTGTAATTAGTGGAAAACTGCAATAGCGTATTTTAGCCTGGCCAAAGTCGTTTGAAGGTTCACCATTACCGTTGTAAAGCTGGCTTCGCACTTGGTGTGTTTTAGTGCCTTTGCCAAGCTAAAAAGGACTCTACTATATCACGGTATAAAAGCAATATAACTTTTGATCGTTTTCGTTCATTTTGTTTAGTTTTTCGTTCGTCACAAAGATTTGCCAAGTGATAAGCTTGCTTTATGAATGTACTTCCATTATTGGTTGGTACTAAATATGTACAATTTAAAAAGAAAGTTAACTGCAGATGTAGTCAATTTGAAAGAATTAAAAACTTGCTTTATAAATCCCAAGCTTTATGTCCTCTAAATAGTCCGATGTTATGCAATAAGATTTCCTAATATAAGAGTTCATTTTATGTATATGGACTTAACATTTTGCTATCGACAAGTCTTGAATTTCACTTGGGATTTTGTTATAAAAAAATGTACACATCGGACCTTTCAAGAAGCTGTTGACTTTATTTTAATCTGTTGGGCCTTCAAATCACTTGGCGAGGATTCTGTTATATTCTGTTGGTTCTCATTTACTATCGTACGTTGTTACTCGAGCCCAGTGTCACAAAACTATGTAGTGTTAATAGGTAATAATAAAAAAAAAATACTAGTCTGAAATTGTAATTGTACTTAACTGTGATAAGTACTTGCTTGACGCTATTGTCAAGTAAAGCCGTAGATAAAGCGTAGTCGAAATTTCATTATAATCTTTTGGGGCTACTGGCCTCTAAAATTTTGTCGACCTGAGTATGTGGGGATGTATTTTTTTCTGAATCACTTTTTCTCAACCTCACAACTTTTCTGTTGATCGCGATGTTTGCTTTTGTAGCGTTATAAGGTCCCCGGAGCGAAGGAAATTTACGCAATTCCATATTGTTTCTGTTTCTGGCCTCGAATGGGTACAATTTTTGATACCTTGGGTTATAATACAACTTGGTTTTTACAATTAGTTTAGTTTATCCATTACAAACAAATATTTCAAGAAAAATAGAAATTATAAATGTGTAGATTATCCTGTAATCTGTGCTAAAATATGCTAGTATTGTACTTTAGAGAAGAATGACCCCTATCGGCTGTGATGTGACGAGGAAAAAAGAGGTCTCGTAGTCATGAGTATGTAAAGGAAGGTTCTGTTAAAGAGAAGGTTTTGCCGTCGCAAAATTGAATTTGATAACCTACCAGCATCACCTATTGTGATTCAGTTTAAAACTTGAAATGTACCGTTGCTTAATTTATGAAACTTCATCATCAGCCGGAAGAAGTCCACTGATGAACATAGGCCTCCCCCTTTCTCTTTGTATGTGGTTTAGTTTAAATCAGCCTTTCCCAAAGTGGGCGATGACGCCTCCTTGTGGGCGCTGCAGGCCTAAAGAGAGACCCAGGAAAAAATGGAGGCGTTGTGTAGAGGCTTAATGGGGACGCGGGCAGTAGTTAAAATAAGTTTGGGAACCCCTGGTTTAAATTGACGCTATGTTATAATAAATATCTATATCTATAAAAGGAAGTCGTGTTAGTTACACCACTTATAACTCAAGAACGGCTGAACCGATTTGGCTGAAAATTGGTGGGGAGGTAGCTCAGGACCAGGAAACGGACACAGGATACTTTTATCCCGGAAAAGGTTCCTACGGGATAACAGGAAGACGCGGGTGAAACCGCGGGGCGCAGCTAGTGCTAAATAAAAGAGTTTAAACTGATTTACTGACAGAGTACTGCGCGTACTTATCAACCCACGGCCTAAACCGCTGTTACTGGAAACTTTTTTTTTTTTTTTTTTAATCTAAATTTTTTTCGGAGCATTGAATCGCACAGCGATTATGTCAGCTCCATTGTATACTGGAAACATGAAAATGGCGAGTTTATTTTTGTAACGAAGGTGCGTGGTAATGGGGTTATTGGAAATTTCAACCTGAGGGTGAAATGCGGTGCTAAAATGTGAATGGAAATGTTCCTTATCTACAACAAGTCGCAATTTTGTGATTGTGCGAATTTGCGTCGCTCCGGGAGACCCTTATTACTTTGGCACTGGGTTAAAACACCAAAGTGAGCGTCAGAAATATTTGGTTAAAACTTTCGGATGTTATGTTGTATATATTATATTAATTTGTAATTCACAATATTGAATCACACCAGCTGTGTTCATACGAATTATATGTATTTTGTGTACACGTATGAAACAATGATCTCGTATAATTTATAACGCGGAACGTTTTGTTTTTTATTATGCCTGTGTGGCGCAAGAGTGGAGTCTGAAACAGAGCGAAGACAATACACAAGAAAGTAGTTGTACAGTCAGCGACAAAAGTAGCTGGTCATACTCGATTTTACACATGTGTTTTGAGCACTAATGTTTGGGTTTTGTTTTACAACTAACAAGGTACCGTTCGTACAACACAGCACACCTCATGGTAAGTGTTGATGCGGTCAAAGGTCAGCGCTTAAGATCGTGATGGTAATCGGAAAATTTGTAAATGTTCAGCGACTTTTGTCGTTGACCGTACCAAACATAGAAATAATCCGTTTTCGATATTTTTTAAACGCGTAGATTCTACTCAACTTTTTGTATTATGTACATAAGACAATTGATTAAACATAATTTGTACAATTAACGATATACGCCCGAAATTAATAATCGATCCTGATCCATTATCCGCGGTTTTGGATCGTTGTGTCGTCATAATATGTCATTTTGGTACTAGTGTGTCAAGCTTTACTACTAAAATTACATATTATGACATGACATATCGATCCAAATCCGCGGAAAACGGATCAGGATCGATTATTAATTTCGAGCGTTAATGTCACGCCAGTTTTAGCATTCATACTTGCGCTAGGTTCGCGTGACTTGGTGTTAGTTCTAGAAATCCTGGGAGAATTGCTCTGCAAATATCAACTCTACGGAGTGGACACTTGGTGCTCTTTTAATTAAACGCATGGTTGTGGAGTAAGTAAGGTTAATTTAAAGAAGTAGGGTATGTCTAGTAAACCTATGCTCTGGAAAACAAGTTGTTGGATTTTCAGTTGACAGTGAAACAAATAGATTTTTTTCTATGCAAAGTTTGGTCTATGCTTCGGACTCCTGATGTTGGTTTATTGTTTATTCCTTTAGTCATTTTCTTAGTCCTCTATGCTGCCCTTCAAGATGGGTGTCCAAGAGTTCTTTAAAGCAGGCAACGCATTGGCATTAATTCCACTAGAATCTGTATGTGAGCCAATTTTATTAGGTCACTCCTTCAAACCCATGGGAGGTGAGCTTTGGATGTCCGAACGAATCACGTGATCGGAGTTTGCAATAAACTGATCATGCCTTCGCGTCCCATGGATCCCATCTAATCACGCGATCCGATCGGATATATTTTTGATATCCCATCCGATCACGCACGTATAGGATACCCATTTAAGGGAGCTGTGAATAACCAACACCAGTATCCACGTATTATAACCAGGATGTTTCAATAGAACCAAGAGTATTTGTGGTTTGAAATAGTGCAATTAACGGCCTGTTTCAATAACCTATCTATCTACGGTTTGCTCTACTGTACTGGAGATATAAAGAACAATGGCCAAAACGGACCCGAGGTCGTATGAAAACGATTTATATACGATAAAATTTCTATTTTTTTGCCTATTAAGATTATACAAACGATATTTAAAAGAAAGTGTAGAAAAAAAAGATATCGATTTTTTAACTTCGGAGTGTAGAAAAAAAAGATATCGATTTTTTAACTTCGGATTTTAACTTACACAATGCTTGAATGTTTTGAACGCACTCCGCATTTTCATTTTCATTCCGTTTCACGCTTTGGAAGTCGGCCCTACTTAAAATAAGTCATTAAAATCAACATCATTTACCAAATATGAACAAAAACTAAGTGACATTGACAGAAACGAAAATTTTCAAACAAAATATATTGCGTTCAGGTCCAGGGCAGTATGAAAAGTGGCCAATGTTATTTGGCATTAGCTCCATAGAAGTAATGTCAAATTTATTTCTCTAGTAAGGCAAACTGGATAGATCGGTTATTGGGAACGGCCGTATGTGGTCCACCAAGTTACGCAGGCTGCCGCCGCCACGCAGCGTTAGCCGCATTTCGCTCTGTACTCTGTTATTAGACGAAATTTGGTTATTTATTTTATGGATAAGTTCTTAGCCTATGTGTAAATAATCTAGGTATATTTTGTAACGATTGTAAGTTGGGTCCTCACTCTGTTCGGGCGGGGTAACTGGAGGGGACAGTGTGTCTGCAATAAATTACACTTGTAAGATTGTTATTGGCATTGTTTTATTTTAAAAAATAGTTCAGCAGTATCCCACATTCACTAACATTGTATTGAAATTAACTTACAATCCTTTTCCACGTGAGTAATGATGAAAGTAGGATGTTGACTTAACTGCGACCTGTATAGGTCGTGCATGGGTTCGAAGCCTGCAATATGCTTGAGCTTTGGTCATCGCGATGGAACCATATATCTACCGTCCTCAGGTTTTTATTGACTAGATACTAACTACAGAATTGTGTATTAGTAAATGATTAGTAAGGCATTCTAATTAAGGGTATATGTGGTCTTAGGGTGTGGCACGCTTGCCTTTGCCTTGAAGATTCTTCTTTTAGTTTCACCTTTCTCAAGATTCTCAAATCTCTGAAGCTTACAAAATATAACTTCTACGCCACTCATTTCCATTTGTTATTTATGTTACCTACATCAGTCTAAAAACCTACGTACATACCTATGTTTACGGAAACTTGCAACGCGATCCATTGACGCAAGCTGTACGAATGTTGCAAGAGCAGCTAAAAAATAAACTATTATCGGAAAATCACTACAAACTGTTGATACACAAAGGCGGTGAACCGTTACCTACAGAAGCTCTAGCGACCCGTGATAGCGATAAGACAAGGAAACTTAAGGCATAAATTGAATTCTTCGATTAAGTACTAGAAGGTTCTGTTAGCATCTGTACTTATTATCTGCTGACGTACAATCAAGGCAATTAGCGGAAACAAATCAAAAAGAGTTAATTATTGTAGAACACTAGGTATAGTAGCTTTACCTACTAACCACGTACGCAGACAGAATACTATATTATAAAAAGGGTGACTCTTATGTCGTTTACCCAAATATGTTTCTCTGGCACTTTACCGTTAGTTCAAGAACTCGTAGGTAACACTATGCATAAATCTGTAAATGCTATATTAATCTGTACCTAATTGTAACAGTAAAGCTGCAGTCATAAAGCTGACCTACTCGTGGTGCAAGATTAAAGGTAGAGCTTTTTATTTTTATCCCGGAAAAAGGTTCCTGAGGGATAACGGGAAGACGCGGGTGACACCGCGGGGCGCAATCAGTTTACAAATAAATCAAATACTCATATTATAAACGTGAAAGTTTGTGAGTATGGATGGATGTTTGTTACTCTTTCACGCAAAAACTAAACGTATCTGAATGAAATTTGGAATGGAGATAGCTTATACCCTGGATTAACACATAGGCTACTTTTTATTCCGATAAAAGGTTCCGAAACCGCGGGGCGCACTAGTAATACATACGTAAGTTCGGACTTATCTTTGGTATCGGGTGAGTGCCCTCAGTAAAAATGATTTATGAATGAGAGCGAGATTATTAGCAATCAGTCATCTATTAAACCTAACCTACGTTACCAAGAGATAACCTTTTATATCCAGCTCTTCTTTACATTATCTCGCTGCCAATTTGGAGATAAAAAAATTGAGGCGTAAATGTGTACGAGTCCTAATTGGGGACGAATGATCCAATTAGATTAAATGTTGGCTCATAAGAAAACTTTTATAAAAAACTAGCGCGTTACATACCTACTGGGATATGTTAACTACTAGGTAGTTAAATGTTGTTTGGTGTGTCACGATTTTAAAAGAAAGCCGTACTGAGGGGATTTGGGAATTTAGTGAACTTGCTCCAATTCAATCAATTACGAGTAGTAATAAGAATAAAACTGTCAAAGTGATCACGCCAAAAAAATTACCTGCCAGGCGTTTCTAGCCTGTTCTTTTGCCGGCATTCGAAAAATGTGTTAGGTAATTCGTCTCTGAATATTAATTTCCATAAATTAGGCTTTGTAACGGGATATTTGCCAAGTACAGTCAGCGACAAAAGTAGCTGATCGTTTTCGATTTTCCAAACGTGTTTCAAATCAGTAATTATTATTGTTTTTTTTACATGTTATCATTTTGACCACAACATAACACACCTGATTTTAGGTGATGATGAGGTCAAAAATTGGTGTCTCAGATGATGAGGATAAATAATAGAAAAAAGTGTGATTGTTCAGCGACTTTTGTCGTTGACTTACCTATGCATTTGTTTTTGATCTTATTTCCCTAACTAGAAATTTGTCTTGGAGGGAAATAGGTACAGCCCGTTGAAATGACCGCTAAACAACCGCTAAAACCTACCTACTTATATTTTATGAATAACGACGCAGTTCGTTTTAATTGTATTCTCCATCATAATATAACACGCCTGCAATAAATATTGTTCGGCCATTGTTTTTATAACAATGGCCGAACCGCAGAACAAGAGGTCACCACGTGACCAGCCATCTTTATCGCAAGATATATATGTATTAACTTTCTACCCGAAATGATTTTGGTAGTCTGATGCAAGATGCTCGTATAAAATCTTCATATTATTATTTTCGTCTGATTATTTTATCAGCGTCTATAATTTTTTTGGGTTGTCAAAGTATGGAGGGCAAACTTGAGCGATCATTAACAATATACACTTGGACTAGAGAGTCTGAAACTGCGAGCAGATTTTAAAGTCTGACTCAACAATTATTGACTCCTCAATACTCCGCATATCCGCATATAAACTCATAGCTTATCCTGAAAAATTTACTCCTAACACCTATCACGATCTCTTTTAATTTGTAATACCTCTAAAACGGCATAAGATGACATGACATGTCAATCCAAAACCGCGAAAAACGGATCAGGATCGATTATTATTAATTTCGGGCGTTAGAGATTAGTAACCATAAAACTTATTAATTAATAATATCATCTGAAAATGTCGATCATGATCCAATTCCCCATATATTTGAAAAAGATCTCTATACACTGAGAAAAATAATCTGACTTTCCTTCTAAGTCTTACCTTCCAAGACCAATTCCTTCCTTATTTTACCTTAGTTTTCCTTCTAAATCACAATTCCTTCCCTCTTGACTCAGAAAGAAAACAGTATTTCGGAAGGTCTTTTCTCCGTGTAGATAGACGTTCTAATAAACCAAACACTTCGTATAGAAAATCATCTTACTAAAAGGCATCCGAATGATAAGTCATTTTGGTACATAAATATATTGTGAAAGAGTTACAAAGTTACAGACACATAATCTGCATCAGAGATAAATGCAGCTGTGGGGTAATAGCCTAACCTCTTGATAATGAGGTTTATTACTAAGATAAGCCTTATCTATTTATTTAAAGTATCGCCTGATTGTCAGGGTCATGATTTAGTCAACATAAGTACGATTAGACCACCACTCAACTTTCTAGATAGATCAAAATAAAGACCAACTCCACTAGCCATTGCTAGTGCGACGCTATATGAAGCTAGTGCGACGCTATATAAGCATTTGCAATAATGTGAAGTAGTTCATAAGGCCGAAACAAGCCTCAATGACTTTTGCGAATTGACCTCTAACTTCAGAACGGATGCGTCTACATATAGCTCTACTCATCTCATAATAAAACGGTTTTTTGCGTTTTGACCGTCCATGAATATGCCTCCTATAAAGGTTGGCAACGCCTCTGGTGTTGCAAACGTCCATAGACGAGGGTGACCGCTTAAATTGAGCTTTATAATTTAAAAAAATTGAAGTGCATCTTTATACACCTTTGCTACCATTTTTCCTGCCAAAGTCACGATGATCCAAGCTTTATAGACGGGGATTGTTCTTACCTGTAGGTATTGGAGAGATACACAGAGAAACCAAGCACCTATCGGTGTATTCCGGCAGCCTCACTTGAGACTTGAGAGCTAGTTCCCAATCCAGGTGTAGCGTAATATCACCTTCGACCACATCGCCACTTAACACCAGGCTTACCTGTAAGTTGTAAAAAAAATTAGAAAAATCATATTTTATAAGGAAGTTCTGATCGTCACGGGTTCTTAATCTTAATTAAGAACCCGTGACGATCAGAACTTCCTTAGAGTAAGCTCTATAGTCTATTTGCATGGCCCGTCGCCTATGCGAATGGACCGGTCCTGTTTTACTATGTGACAGCTTCGCCTCGCTTCACCGCTGGAGACTCAACCTAAGCGTCCAATCCACGTGTATCGTTAGATGCAGATTACAGGAATATTTAAATAATAAAACCATTATTGTTATCAATGTTGCAGAAGAACAGCGCTTCTTTCGCAATATTTATGAAACAAACAACTTTAATTGGTACTAAGGCTAAAATGTCCCCCCACTACGTGATGGACCGACGACATTGTAGGAGTCGCAGGAAGCCGATGGATGTACTTGAATGGCTATATAGAAGCCGTTCATGGTGGCATTTAAAGGGAGAGCCTATGTTTAGCATTGGAATTCTTAAAACATTAATATAAAACTATATACTAGACTTTTTGTGATTACTGTCCAGTTGCCTAGGTTTGATAAACGCCCGCAAAATAAATGTCATACCAAATTTCGGTAAATTTGATCTTATTGACAAGTTTTACGGAAAATTTGGTAACAAGATCAAATTTAGCGAAATTTGGTATGAAATTTTACTTTCGGACGTTTATAAAATCGGCCCATAAACGTCACTTTAAGCATACAATAATATACCTAGTTGACGCATTTTTTGCTGAACTATAGATTAAACTGCAGATTTGACCACAAGATAGAAGATAAAGTTTCTCGTAACTATAAATGGTGCAACTCAGTTTTAGTGCCACAAAAATAACTAAATAGGTAATTGAGGTGTCATAGTTAGTGTAAATAGGAGTTTTTATCAGCGAGTCAAGGCGAACGTGGACAATAACACGACGTATGCGCTAGTATTGTAAACACGAGCGCGCACGAGGCGGGGTGGGTGTGTCTCGGTGACCCGTGAATCCCGAGATACACTCACTAGCGCTGGCGTATACCTATGAAGTTATGAACATTTCACAATTTTTTATTTATTTATTATGTAACAGATATTTAACTATCATTACTTTTTGGCGACAATTTAACTGTCAACATGAAAATTTTGTTTTTTATTTCCAAAGAACAAAACAAATATTGGTGGATTTTTAACGATTATGTGTTTTTTTTAAATAAATAAAAAGGTCTTTATTTCATGCATTCTCGCGCACGCGGCGGGGTGGGTGTCTCGATGACCCGTGAATCCCGAGATGCACTCACTAGCGCTGGCGTATACCTATGAAGTTATGAACATTTCACAATTTTTTTTTTCATTATGTAACAGATTTTTTTTTGTTTTGTTATGGCGTCACACGGTTAGTGTATTTGCCAGTGTCAAGTATAAAATATTTCAAACTCAGAGAGTTGAATCAAGTTTAAATGATGATGGTGATGATGATGATGAGATGATGGGATGATGGGATGAGAATAGTGTTTAGGTAAATTAGTGGCGCTTTACTTAAACTTTACACGGACTTTTTTGGAGCAATTAGCAAAGTCACTTTCACAACTTAATTTCAATTTCCCACACTCGTACACATTAACGAACACATAATGGTCAATAATCCACCAATACTACACATTATCACTCGAAGAAACACAAGTTACTAGAAATAAAAACAAAATTTTCATTTTGACAATACGATTACCGCCATAAAAGTCTAGTTTTATTTTTTCAGTTAATTTTATTTTAATTACCTTTAGCTCATAGTCTGCCCGTAGTATATATTCTACTTAATCTATGGTCTGCCCAAGTGGCCCCAATGCGAGTGGCCCTAGTGCATCTCTGTTAAAAGGCCATACCTACGCATGGAATGGAAATCTTTTGTCCGTGAAATGTTCATTTGTTTTGGTTAGGTATACTTAGGCCGAGTTATTGTGACAAAATAATCATTTACTAAGATTCTTGTTTTTAGTTTTGTGGAATAATACCTATTTCAATGTTACTCTTAACAACAATAACATATAGACGTACAATAACATGCAATTTAAAAATAAAGAATTTTCCACTCTGGTGTACCTACCATAAATTTGTTTTATTATTCTTGGTATTTAGATTACAAATAGTTTTATATCCACATATATTTCCTCATAAGCCTGAGTTAGTCCATTGCTGGACATAGGCCTCTCCCAAGGTACGCCACTGAGCCCGGTCTTCGGCTCTTCTCGTCCAACTACTGCCAGCCACTCGGCGCAAGTCGTCGGTCCTCCTTACAATAATATTTCAGGAAAAAAAATTTACACAGCATTTTCCGTCGTCGATTGTCCCAGATGATGACGTTACGTTACACCTACCTAATGTATCATGCCACAGATTTTTTAATCTTTAAACTAAACAAACATAAGTATTAAGAGTAAGACCACTGGTTGCGTTTTCCAAAATGACGAACATGATGTAATATTTGACAAAAGTTATTAAGGTGGAGACTGACTTGAGCATTCATTCGCTGTGAGCACGTTACAAGCGTCGAATATTCACCATGTCAGTACAGGGGGGCGAGCAGCTCGATGACGAGCGCCGAGCACCCGAGCTGTCGGTTTTTTGGCGAATCCCTTTGCATGTGACATTACAAGTCAGTCGCTAGCACGAGCGTGCGCCCGCCATATTAACTACAACTGCTGGGGATGGAGCACAGTCGAGCATATATTATATTCGTCGCGAAGATTCAGGTGTTATGAGCATTTATTGACAACGAACACATTCTCCATGCGAATGTTCACATCGAGCGAATGCTCATGTCAGTCACCACCTTAACAGTTTATCAATTAATTCAAATTGTGTAAAAATATCGCATCTTTTTATAACTACCAATTAAAATTATCGTTCTCACGGCTCATTAGTGGCTCATTCATTAGAGTTCGAGTGGCCTCATGTTAAATTTCGTGTGGCTGACAGAAGCGTGCCGTGTTACGTAATTTGATAAATCCGTTTACTTACCTACCAGAACAATAGTTTTATATGTATGTAGTAAGTAAACTTGTCTACTTCCTCTATTATTGTTTGTTTGGATTTGGAAGAAATGAATTATCAGGTACCGATAAATTAGATTACAGCTGTGCGAGGAGTGGAAAAAGCTTTTTTTATGTACCTAATAGATTGGCAAACAATAGCGTTAATTGTTTTTCACATATTATGTAAGTAATAAGTAATAACTGTTCTCTGCGGTTTATCGCGATAAAAAGCATCCTATGTCCTTCCTCAGGGATCAAACTATCTCGTACCAAATTTCACTTAAATCGGCTCAGTAGTTTAGGCGTGAAAGCGAGACAGACAGACAGACAGACAGAGTTACTTTCCCATTTATATAGTACTAGCTGCACCCCGCGGTTTCACGCGCGTCTTCCCGTTATCCCGTAGGAACTTTTTCCGGGATAAAAAGTATCCTATGTCCGTTTCCTGGTCCTAAGCTACCTCCCCACCAATTTTCAGCCAAATCGGTTCTGCCGTTCTTGAGTTATAAGTAGTGTAACTAACACGACTTTCTTTTATAAATATAGATAAGATGTATTATTAAGCAGGGATGTGAGCGCAGCACTATTTTCCAAACTAAACTTCGAAGCTGAGCTGAAATGTTTAAGAAGGTTAGTGACACCAAGTTCTCAGCCAATATTTGCTACAAATTTATCAATTTTTTAGTATCTGATATTGACATAAACTTTGATCCCAATATTGGATGATAATCTCCTTAATAACTTGAAAGAAGTACTTACTTATATAAGATTTACAATGTATTTTGAGACAGAGGCATCGGCATCCCAGTCGATATAACCTGTGATAAACCCAGAGTACCTACCTACCTTCTGCGGCACGTTATTTTTACCATTTTGAATGTCAAATACTACGAGTATATATAGTTTTAACATTTCTCACGAAATATTTATTTAAAAGTTGCATGTGGAAGATGTTTAATTATTTATTTATTTAATCCAATTACAGCTATTATTACTGGCATATCCTAATACCATAGTGTAGAAAACTTGATAATATTTCAAAATTAATCAGTACCGTCATTATTAATAAATAATTATTTTTTATTAATAAATATTATTTTATTTTATTTAATTATAGGTACCTATTTACAAATTGACCGTGTTTAATTTTGTACCAACTTTGTATTCTAATATTCTTTGGTCTCTACTCTCTATTTGTCCATGGTCAATAACAGTAGAATAAGGTTTTGTTCCTACTCGCAGAAACTTTTAGTATTCTCGTGGTCATAGCGCTTGCAATAGTGCCGAAATATTAAGAGCTCAATCAAATACCTACATGATAATTATTCCACTTCAAAACCTAATTCATAGCTCTCGTCAAGCTTGGTTCTTATATACTTCATCCACAACAGGGTTGTGTTTCTAGGTCTTTAAACCATCCTTAAAATAAGTAGGAACATATACAGTAAACTACCCCTGTAATATCGGCAGCCAGGTCATTGACTGACTTGTGATCAAATTCTAACGTTAAGAAGTAAAAAAAAAATATACCTAATCTATATTCTATAATATAAAAATGAATCGCAAAATGTGTTGGTGAGCGCATAACTCAACAACGCCTGGACCAATTTAGCCAATTCTTTTTTTAAATGTTCGTTGAAGTCCAAGAATGGTTTTTACCGCGAGAAAAAATTGAATAATTGCCGAGAAAACTCTAAAAACAGCCCTTTTCTTTTCCCATACAAACGTTTTCTAACTAAAATGTAGAGTCAATTTGAACTTTAATACCATACTATAAAGTTCAAGTGTTAGTGGAGAGGTTCCGGGAAGGCAAAACAATTGAGTGACGTTAGTATCGTAAAAATTTTGATGTCTATTTTCAATAAAATTAGGGATCCTTACTAAAACTCCAATAATGTGTGTATTATAATTTTTAATGTTTTTTTTGTTAAATACCCGTGCGAAGCCGGGGCGGGCGGCTAGTCTATAATATAAAAATGAATCGCAAAATGTGTTGGTGAGCGCATAACTCAACAACGCCTGGACCAATTTAGCCAATTCTTTTTTAAAATGTTCGTTGAAGTCCAAGAATGGTTTTTACCGCGAGAAAAAATTGAATAATTGCCGAGAAAACTCTAAAAACAGCCCTTTTCTTTTCCCATACAAACGTTTTCTAACTAAAATGTAGAGTCAATTTGAACTTTAATACCATACTATAAAGTTCAAGTGTTAGTGGAGAGGTTCCGGGAAGGCAAAACAATTGAGCGACGTTAGTATCGTATAAATACTGATGTCTATTTTCAATACCAATAAAATTGGGGATCCCTACTAAAACTCCAATAATGTGTGTATTATAATTTTTAATGGAATTTTTTGTCAAATACCCCGCCAGGTTTTAGGCGATTTGAAAACTTGAATATAAATTGCTATAGGTCTACCAGAATCTGATGGCAAAAAGGGAAAAAAGAAATTCTGTGAAAGAATTGATTCTGTGTGTGATACATGCATAGGTATATAAAAAATTATCCAATGATCAAGGATAATTTTTGAAAATCTTACTGTGGCGAATGTGGGGTTCGAAATTTAGATGAAAACTCCAATTACTCTGTCCATGAGTTTATTTATTAATTAAAGGCTATCAGAACTTGAAAATGGTTCCAAATAATGCACATCCATAAAAAAGTCTTCAATGGTAGAGGAAGACGAGGAAGACGCAGTAAATTCAATTCAAAATTCAAAAACATTTTTATTTAATAGGATACATTGTGATCACTTTAAAACGTCAACTTAAAACTAGCTAAGTATTTATGATAAACCTTTCCTCCTGCATCTCAATCGATCTTGTTCTATGAACTGATTTTCAATTTTTATTACATGTTCATAGGATTTTCGCCATTCATCGATCCCTATTCGAGAGAAAGCTTCTTCAGTTCACACGAAAGATGCAATAAACCAAAGTATCAAGACTTGTCATTCCTACTAATTTGAAGCCAAACCATAAACAATTCCTCGAAATTTTTCGTTGCCATATGAAAATCGCTATTTATTAAACTTTTTTTTTGCCATCAGATCCTGGTAGACCTATAGTGTCGTTATACAGGCTCGTTTTAGACCGAGAGGTGCCGGGATCCCCAAGAGTATTATGGTAAATTGTGTAGTTCAATAAAATGTACTGTACTGTAGTGAGTCTGGTGTCTACCACGTAGCGTTAGAGCAGTAGGTACCAAACATGCTTGGCTAGGCTGAAAATAATAATTCAGTAATATTATTATTGAAAACGACCTTACATACTGAATTGCACTGTCCACATGATGAATAGTCATGTACAGTAGGTAGTCACGAATGTTACAGTGGTAATTTTTTGAGCCTGAAGCCAAAATCTTAATCTCCCAACATTGTTTAATGTTGCATCATTTAAGTAGATAAAAATCCCTTATCTACTTTTTAATGGCAATTAAAATTGCGTCTTAAATTTCGTTCTCATCAAGGTCGTCTTTTGACGTCTTTTAGAGGTTGGTGAGTTCAACGGGTGGAAGATTTACCCACTTGACATGTTTGGAATTCCCTTGCCAACTTACGTTTGTGATTCACGGTACGATCTGGGACGACGGTCGACAATACCCCTACCAAGTCCAGCACGGAAGGAGTAGGTATATATTTATTTATTTTATTTTATTATTTTTCGGAAAACTTACAGTTAGGAACTTAATTAACAAAGTTAAAATAATTGCTGAAGTCTAATTACAAGTTTTCACAACTAGTCATAATCAACCTAAACTATAATAATAAGAATATAAAAAGAAAGAAAATAAAAGGAGGTAGGTTGAAATTAAAGTGACAATAGACACAACCCGGCACGCCACTCACACTCTTGCGCATTACGCACTCATAAAGAATGCGTCATTGAGTAGTCTCTTAATGATAATGATCTTCTTCTCCTTTTATTTAAGAGCAAAGCTCTTGTCGGTGGAGTACTTTCCATCCCGTTCTGTTCTCAGCCATCCTTTTCATCTCTTGGTACGACATGACGTCAATCCTTTTTTAACTTGGTCTATGTATGTTCTTCTCGGTCTACCTCTCCCCCTACTTTTCCTTCTAAGATGGTTTTCATGTATTCGTCATGACGTACCAAGTGGCCAAACGTCTATGATCGATTACTCATAGTAAATTATCCTATCCAACTAATATTATAAACGTGAAAGTTTGTGAGTATGGATGTATAGCGATGATGGCTCAGTGGTAGTGACGTCGGCTTGCAATCCGTAGGACGTGGGTTCGAATCCTACAATGAGCTTGAGCTTTCGGTGAAGGAAAACATCGTGATGAAACCATAGCTTGGTGGTAGGGTATTTTCTAGTACTCGCCTGGCTAGCTACCACCCTCTTGTTAAGAATCTGTCGCCAAGCACCTATCGGTGTGTTCCGGCAGCCTCACTTGAGAGCCAGTTCCCAGTCCAGGTGTAGCGTGGCGCCATCTTCGACCGCATCGTCACTTAACATCAGGTGACTTGTGGTCAAACGCTACCCTGTAAATAGTAAAAAAAAAAAAAAAGTGTGGATGGATGGATGTTTGTTACTCTTTCACGCAAAAACTACTGAACGGATCTGAATGAAACTTGGAATGGAGACAGCGTATACCCTGGATTAACACAGGCTAATTTTATCTCGGAAAAAGGTTCTTGCGGGATAACGGGAAGACGCGGGTGAAACCGCGGGGAGCAACTAGTTGTAGATATAACGAGGCAGTTGTCCCCGGAAAAGTATTTCGACCTCGAATTAAGGCCCGGGTCTTAGTAGCTTCATCTCGCAAGCAACTGTCGACATGCTGATATGAGAGTAATGAAAAAGTTAAAAACACTTGAAATACTTAATCAAACTAACTAACAAGATGGCGCAACGACTAAAAGTGAGTCCTGGCCTCCGATAATAAAAGTCGCCCCTTCGGTCTGTCCTGCACCACTTCCTGCCAGTCACCTGGAGTTCGCGAAATAATCAAAGGAGTTACATAGTTATCTATAAAACGGCATAAAAGTCACGTTTGTTGTATGGCCCCATACAAAAAAACCTTATTTTATACTGTTTTTTTAGTCTTTTTTGCTTTAGCGGCAACAGAAATAAATCATCTGTGAAAAATTCAACTGTCTAACTATGACGGTTCATGAAATACAGCCTGGTGACAGACGGACAGCGGAGTTTTAGTAATAGGGTCCCGTTTTACCCTTTGGTTACGGAATCCTATAAAGCTCAGTTTTCAACTTGATCTTGTAACAACCGCCTTAAAGAATTACCGAACTAAAAATAACAAGATCTACGCGAGAGACGTTATTTAAGTACCTTAACCTAGATAGATAATTAATAATTAAGATACTGCTGTCTGTCTCGACGATCACGTTATTTGTAAATGTTTCACCCATTGCAAGGTTCCATAGTATCGCCGACCTCAATAGTAACGAAGGATTTACGAGGTGATATTTACTTATAAATACATATATATTTTACTAGCTGCACCCCATGGTTTCACCCGCGTCTTCCCGTTATCCCGCATATCTTCCCGTTTTTCCGGGATTAAAAGTAGCCTATGTGCTAATCCAGGGTATAAGCTATCTTCATTTCAAATTTCATTCAGATCCGTTCGGTAGTTTTTGCGTGAAAGAGTAACAAACATTCATCCATCCATCCATACTCACAAACTTTCACGTTTATAATATTAACTAGCTGTTCCCCGCGGTTTCACCCGCGTGGGCTACAGTTTATCGCTATAAAAAGTATCCTATGTCCTTCCTCAGGATTTAAACTATCTCCGTACCAAGTTTCATTTAAATTGGTTCAGTAGTTTAGGCGTGAAAGAGTAACAGACAGACAGAGTTACTTTCGCATTTATAATAAGTATAAGGGATAGGATACCCAAACCTACAGAAATACTAAGACAAAAATCGAATGAGTATTTCCCTTTATCTCCGAATCTACAGCGAATAAATTTTGTATTAAGTCATCGAGGAACCAAATATTGATAAGGCACACTCACTTGAGGTAGGTTGGCAAGTAGAATAAACAAGACACGAAATAAGTCGTAGGTACCTAATGTAAATCATTTGGATGTAACACTATGTACTATGTAGGTACCTAAACTAGATTTGAATGTGATATTTATTGTTTTCGCGAAATACCTATGGACCTACTGCAAGCCTACCAGATAAAGCATCTATCTCTAAACAAGATCTTAACTTTGCAACACTTACCTATTAGGTATTTAAGTTTTCCAGAGTGAAAGTGAGTGAGTGAGTGTGAGTGAGTGTAAGTAGGAACTTTTAAGTTGTAACTTTTACTTATCTGCGCAATAAATTCGGGTAAATTTTTGCTCTAAATACTTATCTACTTTTTCTCTTATCATTAAAGACTCTATTATATTTTTTACAAGGCCACTGATGTGTTTTTCAAAATCTATTTTCCGGAGGCAGTTGTCGTGTTGGAACAAATAAAGCTTCAAGAGTTTTTAAAGTTGAATGATTGAAATTAAAATCTTTGATGCCTGTTGAGGACGATTATTGAGCAACTAAGTATCAAAACAATATTTGGAATATAGAAAAACAAAATAAAATTCAAAATATAAAAGTATGAAAAAGGTTGAACATAAATTGCGGTGCTGGCCGCCAACAATGCCTATACAATCTCATCATCATCATCACCTACTTATATGAAAATTTACGAAAGTAAGTATCTATCTCTTTCTAACAGTGAAAGAATTTTCAGAAACAGATAAATACCTAGTTTCAGAAAGTAACCCTAACATACCTACCACAAACTTTCTTAAAATAAAACAAGTTACCGAAACCCGATAAAATCGAATCACCTACCGCCTCCACACACAACGTGATAATTTTACACTACTCTCTAACATCCGTTTGTGACATTGAGCCGCAGTCATCGAACCTCGGTATCTGAATTGGGCGCCCTTATCGGCGGCCACGCGCTAGATAACCCCGGCACTATATAAAACAGGCATCTTAGAGTAATCTCCAGTACAATCCCAGACGTCGATCAAAAACGAATCTATTCATTAGCTCAATAAGCTGTAATCAAGATTCAAGATTCGTCTTGTGTACAAATAACGCATCAGTTCCATATAATCTGCTAAACCGTCTTTCAAAGACTCGACCTGTTCTAGCAAAGTAAAAATTCTAGTCTATTGCAAACCAGTCATTTTTCACAATCAAGATGCGTCTACTCCAAGTCCTGCTGTCCATCCTGGTGGCGGTGCTCCTTCTGTCTCCGGTGAGCGAGGCTCGGCCCCATCACCACAAGGTGCAGAAGCGAAGCTTCTTCTGCTTGCTCAAAATCTGCAGCTACCCGATGTCGCTGGACCCGACTCAGAAAATACGGTAGACAGGAAACTTGAGACTCCCGGAGAGTCAACGATGAACGAAGGAAAGGAAGGTTTAGAACAGTGCTCGTGCCCGACAAGAAGAAGGATCGAGAAAGCCGTGCAATTTAGAAAACCAGTCGAGAAGTTCTGTTGTAGATTCTAGTGAAGATTGTCGGATGTTTTAGATTAATCGAGAACTTAGTTTGAGTGTCTAGAGATGCTCCTCTTGGTCTATATTAGGCCGCCGATCAACAGAAGTAACTCTGTACTTAATTTTTCACTTTCTAGTATTGTAAAATGACTTGGGCGTGTCTAGTCTAGCTGTTGTTTAGAATAATCGACTAGAAAAGATGTAAAGAAACGTTTTAGAGGCTAGTCCTTTACGTATTTTGTTTTAGAATAAGCTAATTGTACTAGCGAAAACCGATTTGTTTTTTTCATTGTTGTATGTATTTTTTTGAGCGATGGTGGCCGAACGTTAAAGCGTGCGCTTTAAAAGGTGCCGGTACCGAGTTTTAAATCCCATCTCGGCGAACCTGTGTGGATTTTCCATCGCTCAGAACGGTGAAGGAAAACATCGTGTTGGAAACCTGCATGTCCAAGAACCACAACATTCAAGGGCATGCGACATCTACCAATCCGCACTGGGCCAGCGTGGTAGATGATGATTATATTTTTATAAATTTGTATTTTAAAATGTTTATTTATCGTTAAAATTAATTACTTATTTAGTACGTATGTAAAGTAGTATTGTTTTAATAATTTTGTTTAGCTTATGACAACAGTTGTGTAGTGTAAGTGATAAAACGGATTTAATAAAGAAACTTCTACCCTATCACTCTTCTTATCATTTTACCCAATTAATTAGGTAGTTAAATAAAGAGATAAAATTTAATATTAAATAGTTAATCAAAATTAAGTAATCCAAATTAGGTAACTACTTAGCTGTTTATATAAGTAGGTAGGAATAGGATAGTAGCGAGCCGTTCAGGATTTGAAAATGAAAAATTGAAAATTTTATTATTATGACGATGATTATATTATAAGTAGCTACTTATATGACTTTTTAGCGGCAGTTGAACAGCCAACATGAAAATTTTGTTTTTATTTCCAAAACTTGTGTTCTTCGAATGATAATGTGTGATATTGGTGGATTAATAACCATTATGTGTAAACGAGTGTGGGAAACTGAAATAAAGTTGTGAAAGTGACTTTTCTATTTGCTCCAAAAAAGTCCGTGTACTTTTTTAGTTCAAGTACCTGCACTACTTTACTTAAACACTATCCTCATTCCATCATCTCATCATCATCATCATCATTTATATACTTGATTCAACCCTCTGAGTTTGAAATATTTTATACTTGACATTGGCAAATACACTAATTGTGTGACTTCATTACAAAAAAAAGTACTTATATTTACGAGATAGATTATAACTACTTAGAACATAATAATATTATTATATTACGTAACAGTATTGTCATGTTTACCTAATCTAAAAAAATATATAGTTTAAAAAACTAAAAAAAACACTAAAACGCACTCAAAAATATAAAATAATGAAATTGACTTGTATTAGTAACGATATAATGGTTAATTCAAAAAGTGTGCAGCGCTTTTTGGTTGTGTGTACTTTTATTTACCCAGTAAGAGAAGCGCTCCACACTTTTTGAATTAACCATTATATCGTTACTAATACAAGTCAATTTCATTATTTTATATTTTTGAGTGCGTTTTAGTGTTTTTTTTAGTTTTTTAAACTATATATTTTTATTTTTTTACTTTTTAGTCTTTTGTTACCAAGTCCAATCTATCGGACTCATCAAAAGGAATCATATGAGCCCAAACTCGAGGGGTTTACTAGTAGCCACTGCAGAGATCTCCTACCCACCTTCTGGCTGCATCATCAGACCCTCGTCACCAAGTTCAATCTATTGGACTCATCAAGACGAATCATATGAGCCCAAACACGAGGGGTTTACTAGTAGCCACTGCAGAGTTCCTCTACCCACCTTCCGGTTGCATCATCAGACCCTCGTCACCAAGTTCAATATATTGGACTCATCAAGACGATTCATATGAGCCCAAACACGAGGGGTTTACTAGTAGCCACTGCAGAGTTCCTCTACCCACCTTCCGGTTGCATCATCAGACCCTCGTCACCAAGTTCAATATATTGGACTCATCAAGACGATTCATATGAGCCCAAACACGAGGGG
The DNA here is from genome assembly GCA_931315375.2 of Opisthograptis luteolata. Lineage (NCBI taxonomy): Eukaryota > Metazoa > Arthropoda > Insecta > Lepidoptera > Geometridae > Opisthograptis > Opisthograptis luteolata. The sequence continues at coordinate 11,922,763 of OV928042.1, forward strand.
TTTACTAGTAGCCACTGCAGAGATGCCCTACCCACCTTCCGGTTGCATCATCAGACCCTCGTCACCAAGTCCAATCTATTGTACTCATCAAGACGATTCATATGAGCCCAAACACGAGGGGTTTACTAGTAGCCAGCGAAGAGATGCCCTACCCACCTTCCGATTGCATCATCAGATCAGGTCGATGATACCAAATTATTGCATTGTCACCGAGATTACATACACATACAAAGTTTCAAGTCGATACGACAATTAGAAGTGGGTGAAAATTGACTTCTAAGATTTGATTACATTGTTAGTTAGTTAGTTAGTTAGTTAGTTAGTTAGTTAGTTACAAGTCAAGCTAATAAAAGTGTTTTAAAATAGATCGTGTTAAAGATGATAGGGGGTCCGATATTCAAATATAACATTTGACTTTTCGGCATAAATATTATTTATAAGCTAAGAAAACGATGATGGCTCAGTGGTAGTGACGGCGACTTGTAACCCGTAGGCGGAAAGTTCGTGCTACCCACGTTTGATAGTAGTTACGTAGTAAAGATATCTGTAGAAACAAATAGTTCAAACACTTTAACGCCCGAAATTAATAATCGATCCGATCCGTTAACCGCGGTTTTGGATCGATATGTCATGTCATAATACGTCTCTTTAATACTAGGGCTTAACATATACTACTTAAATGACATATTAAGACATGACAAATCGATTTTCGTTTTGGGGCGGTAAACTCTACAGGCCTGGGCGCTGAATCTTAACATACGCCAACCAACGAAGGAGAAGAAAAACGCGGAGGCGCCGACGGCGGCGATTAAGATGTAGAAGCCATAGTCACAAAGTTAGAATAACAAAAGCTTGACGCCACATTCGCTATCGTCACTCGTCACAGAATCAATTCCATTAGTTATCAAAACAACTGTGACATTAGATAAGTTAACCCTATAACGCATAATATCTTCTTGTAAAAATAACCACATCGTACGATATTTGTTTACTACACGCTCGTGAAATATCAACCTTAAACAGTTCCACATAGAGATCAATCAGTGCTTTCTTCACATTAATCTTATAATAAATATAACCCTTAGCAGAAACTTGAAATGTTAAATATATCTAGTACGTTCAGCGGCTCTTTCTTTCAGCAGATAGTACGCTGTGGGTGGCTCGTAGATGCCGACATTAGAGGCTATCGAGGCCATATAGAAACATGTCATTCTCGTAATAAGCGACACAGATTCACAATCTTGTCGTAAAATGTCATTTTTTGGTATACAATATGACTCTCTGGCCCTAGTGTGAGTTTCTGCGAGACGTTAACTGCTCTACAGCAATCGCGTGAACTCTTTTTTTAAAACACTTTTTTGTATGAAGGAAAATTGGTTCATAAACTCTCCGCTAAGGGGGCTGTATACCTACATTTCTTCATATACAAAAAAAGAGTGCGACGCGCTTGGGTCTCTCAAAAACTTACACTAGTACAGTCAGCGACAAAAGTAGCTAATCGTTCTCGATTTTCCAAATGTGTTTCAAATCAGTAATTATTTTTGTTTTTTTTTACATTTTACATGGTATCATTTTGACCACAACATAACACACCTGATTTTAGGTGATGATGAGGTCAAAAATTGGTGTCTAAGATGATGAGGAAAATAGAAAAAAATAGAAAAAAGTGTGATTGTTCAGTGACTTTTGTCGTTGACTGTACCACTAGTCTTTTTATTCGTGATACGGCGATAATTAGGTATGACTCTACATACATAGAATTTAAAAATTAATAATAAGTTGTACATTTAATTTCATTTTTACAGGTTAGCGTTTGATTTCAAGTCACCTGTTGTTAAGTGACGAAGTGGTCGAAAATAGCCCCACGCTACGCCTGAATTGGGAATTGGCTCTCAACTCAAGTCTAAAGTGAGACTGCTGAAATATTCCCATCCCAGTGTTTCGCGACAGGTTCTTCTATACATAGCTAAATTGAGAAATAGATAATGCGTTATTGTTTCACCACAACAACAGAAAATAGAGCAACATTAAAGAAAAGATCTTAGAGCTAGTACTACAATGGGTGGTTCTTATTCGTCAGACTATATAATCACCTTATTTATGGAAAAATAAAAACACTAAACAAAACCTTAAAATATAAAATAAAACTACCTACCTACCTAAACAATTGAATAGAATTGTAATTCAAAATCCGCCCAACTATTTACGTCAATGAACTGGTTCACGTAATAGAGTGCAGTTGGTTCATGAACAAACGCATACTTTCCACCGATGTTGCTTTGACGACAATCAGTTTTCCTCACACGTCAGCACCTCTCACTACAACAACACACGACGGCACGCACATCTCGTGAGATAACGCGGGTACACCTTATCTCTCGAGAGTGCTTATGAACTGCCCCAGTGCGCTGGCACTCTTAATCTGAGGTGATATGCACTGACCACCTAGGGTCGTGTTACCTTAAAGACGCAGCTTTGCGCAGTGTTGCTAAACTATCGATAATTTTCATCTGAAAAAGCCATACTATCGAGAGCACAAAATGAGGAAATACTATCGATTGAGTGCAATACTGTCGATAGTTTTGTTGTTTGCGAAGAATAAACTATCGACAGTATCGATACTATCGTTAGTGTAGCGATTGGTTGGCTGTCGATAGACTATCGATATGCAACACTAGCTTTGCGTACACAACGTGCAGGCCGCACCGCAAAAGATATTGCATCTCTATCGTTCATTTAGTGTTTGAAAGAGATGTAGTAATATGTTACGGTGCGGCCCGCCCTAAAACGCGCGCGATTTTAGTGTTCTACAATGCTGCATCAGACTCCTTTTTGTATAACTTACAGGCTAACGTTGTACCACGAGACACCTGATGTCAAGTAAAGATGCGGTCGACGGTGGCGTCACGCTACACCTGGATTGGGAAACAATATAGATGCTGTGCGACAGAGTGGTGGCTAGCCAGGCGAGCACTCTACCACCAAGCTATGGTTTCTTCACGGTGTTTTCCTTCACAGAAAGCTCAAGCTCATTGCTCCTGCGATCCTGATCTGAAACCTCGATCTACGGATTGCAAGGCGACGTCACAACCACTGAGCCATCATCGTTTCTTCATGCCATGTCGGTGCCTATTCCAATCCAAATCCTACCTAAAATCAACTATTATATTTATTTAAAGGCAAACTAAACATAAGTTTTGATAAAAAAACTGCCATCCCTATCTATCTATAGCTATTGTGTTTATAAATAGATAATGGGAGGCATAAGTATTAAATCAAGCCAGTATTTATGTACAAAATAAAGATATCGCAGAGTACTACAATTGATAAGGAGTATTCGAGGGTGAATGGGTGTGACTGTACACTTTTAGCTCTAAAACTTAATCGCCTTGGGTCGTGAACTCAAATCCTGCAATGAGCTTGAGCTTTTGGTGAAGGAAAACATCGTGATGAAGCCATTGCTTGGCGGTATTTTTCTGGTCATTTTCTAGTGCTCGCTTGGCTAGCTACTATCGAGTCGAAAAATCTGTCAGCAAACACCTGTGTTCCGGCAGCCCCACTTGAGAGCCAGTTCCCAGCCCAGGCGTAGCATGGCGTTATGTTTGACCCAACGAAAATTATTTGAAATTCAATCAATACATTTTTTTGCTGCTGGATTAAAATATAGGGTTCTCCATTAGTTTCTTACGAGAAATTTGAGCAAGATCAAATAAAAAAACAGGAATAGTTTAATAAAGATTTTATTCATTTATAAGGTTCGGTTTCGTGTTTACAGTTAGATCACATTTATAAGTCAGAAAAGCACTCAAAGATTCAAAATACATTCTGTAAGCAGCAGCCCCATAAAGACTTAAACATAATTATAGTGAATTAAATTTGCCCACACATAACTTACCCAATAATATTATTTTAATGAAGGTAAACAAGATGTTACGATTTATCAACCAGGTATTTCATACCTAGTAGGTACCTACCTGCTCCGAGTCACCTCTCGTCATTGGTGCCGGAGACCAGGATGCGGTCGTATTTCTTCATCTGCTGCGTCGCCAGTTCCACTTCCACGTCTGTGAGGTAGTATGCTTCGAAGTTCGGTAGGGGGCGTAGCATCGCGTACAGCCGTTCTGCGTATTTTCTGGACAAAGATAAAACTTTGTGGGTGTGATCCTTAGACGTAACTAAACTAACTGAAATGGCGCAACGACCCAATGTGAGTCTTGGTCTCCGGTAGTAAAAGACGCCACTTCGGTCTGTCCTGCGCCACCTCCTGCCAGCCCTCCACCTGGAATTCGCGCAAATCCTTCGCTGGAAAGACGAAGTCACGAAGATCCATAGACGTAATATAACAAAATCTTTTTACGCGCGAAATTAACGATCGATCCCGATCCGTTATCCGCGGTTTTGGATCGAAATGTCGTGTCATAATATGTCATTTTAGTAGTGATATGTGAAGCTAGCACTAAAATGACTTGACATATCGATCCAAAACCGCGGATAACGGATCAGGATCGATTATTAATTTCAGGCATTAGCTTTAGCTGGCGTTTACAATACTCCAAGTAAGAAGAGGCGCGCCGCTTGTGCACCCGCGCCTCGACTTCAGCTCGTGTGGGCAATTCCGCTTACCTGGCATCTGTGTTCTTATCGTCGAGCAGAGCGGCGAGCGCCCGCAGCGTGTGTCGGCGCGCGCCGGCCGCGGAGGGGGGCCGCGCGCGCAGCAGCCCCCGGCCTCCGCCCCCCACGGCGCACGACACCACCAGCAGCCGCGCCGCCGCGCACCGCACCAGGGGGCTCTTGTGGCTGCAGGGGGGTGTGGTGCAATGGGCGAAGAGACTAAACTTATGAACCGCGAGGGTTTGATTTCCACAAAGGTATCCTGATCGCGCCATAAAAATTACTTGCCGGGCGTTTCTTGCCTGTTCTTTTGCCGGCGTAAGGAGGTTGGAACAGGCGTAGCTAGTTTTAAGTTTGACGTTTTAAAGTGATCACAATGTATCCTATTGAATAAAGTACTATTGACTTTGACTTTGTATAAAATAAAGAGGAGCCACAAGCAAAACTGTGGTTGTCAAACAATAGTTTGTGAGCTGTTATGGCAAATCAAGGTGCTGAAATAGTTTAGGTAAAACGAACGATTTTGTGCCACCTAGCGTAAAAAAAGATAGTTTTACTTCGCATTGTTCTGTGTCCAGGTGTTGTGGAACCTCGAACCGCGTAATTTCTAATATAATTGTGGAACGAGCTCCCTCCACAAATCTTTCCGCAGTGCTAAGAGATGCAGTCCCCCAAGATGGGTGTGTAAAGAGTTCTGAAGGATCGGCAACGGCCCTAGTGTTGCAAATGTCAATATGTGACGGTGGCTTACAGAACTCATCAGGCGGGCCGTCTGCTGTTTGCCAATTATCACTTCAAATCAAGATGTCTGCCTCTCGCCTTGTCCCTAACTCCGTATAGTCTACCGGCTGTGTCCGTGAGAGGCAGGACATCACTTACTGTACGCCGTGCACGCAGAGTGCGGTGGCTGCGTGGCTGAGTCCGACGGCGCACACGACGGCGTCCAGCGCCAAGTTGGCGGCGCGCCGCACCGGCCGGCTGAAGCTGCCAGTCTTCGTCAGCAGCAGGGTCACAGCCTCGTAGAAGTCCTGCACGACACATATACAGGGTTATTTGAAATTAGCGCATCACCTCTCGCAGGAAGCCTCTCTACATCAGTATCAACAACATTTGTTCTACGACTTTTTGTAAATCACGATAAATAACACTGTTCGCTTGAAATACCGTTCCCGATACCCTAAGTTCTAGATTTTCACTGGTTAGTTGTTCTGGGTTGCTATTCTTCCAAATACAAGGCAAGCCACTCACCTTGAAACCGTTGAGCCGCCAAGTGGACTGTATAGCCGGCCGGAACCGTCCCTTCGATGATCCTGGACACCCGGGTGCAGGTGAAAGTCTAATTTTGCACAACAGCACAGTTAATAGTCCTAAGGAACCAAAAATACACCGCTATGAACCGTTCGCTCTTGAAGTCCGAGGTGCACTGAAGGTCGTCAACAACTACCCCTCGGTTTCTCCGGTAAATCGCCGACCGTGTTCGTTGGAATCTCGGCTTGTGACCTACCCGACATTTAAAAGAATAACAACGCCTGAACAAACACAAAAACAAAAAAACAAAAAAATTGGCCAGCTCTTATAATTAAATATACTCACTGGCTTCTTAGTATAATTAGTGTTCTTCACTATACTGGCTAGAGTGCTGCAAGCGGCGCGGGCCACTTGTGACCGAGGAGATTCCACCTGCGCGCTGACCTGAAGAGAAAATATTCTCGGTTTCACTCTTTTAAAACAAAAAGTTCGTTTGGCACCTTCATATATATACATTATGTAAACTAACTTAAACCATCTCTTTAAACTTTAAACCAGTTGATGGCCAAGTCGAGTATTGTTTTACCACATAAAAATAATATCTTGCTTTTTTAAAGTCTGTTTACCCTAAAAGTATTATTCATTGATTCCGTAATGAACCACATTGAGCTACGTCGCATTTAATCGTAAGTGTGCACATAGCCTTACTCATCTAATCACTACTTATTATAAAACAAAGTCCTCCGCGCCGCGTCTGTCTGATTCAAAGATTCAAAGAATTTATTGCATTCCATAATGTACAATAGTTAGTCATAATATAATTAAGATCAATTATGGACCCTGTTGGGCACAACAACAACATTACTTAAAAAACTAGAGGAGAGGAGGACTGCCATCAATCAACAAAAAACCTATATGCCTACTGCAACCTATGTAAATCTATATATCTAGTAAACATTTCTTGCAGTTAGATTTTGTCGTTAAGGAATTCCTGTATAGAGTAATATGATTTTTCCTTTAATAAGTCATTTAAACATCTAATGAATTTTTTTGTCAACTTTATTTATCGCCTAGACCGCAAATAAATGGTTTTAGTAAGTTTACATAGTGTATGACTTACTTTTAATGTGTGTCTGACTTACTTGTCTTATTAGATCAGCGATCCGATGCTCAGCGATGATGGCCCAAAATTTATCCAAAACCTTAGGGAGTTCTATTAAAGTGTCCAAAACTTCGAACCTGAAATATATAGGATTAAAAAATGTATGCACTTAGACCACCTGTACAAAAATATCCCTGTAAGGCCGAAGTAAGCGTATTCCTTCAAGGCGAACAATATTAAATTTACAAAAGAAGAATTTCAAATTATTATTATTATAACTCTGTCTGTCTGTCTTTCACGCCTAAACTATTGAACAAATTTAGAAGAAATTTGGTAATGAGCCTGAGAAGTTCTCAGGCTCATTACCTATGCCTATGTCCCTTCTCAGTGAGAAGGGACATAGGCTACTTTTTATTGCGATAAACTGTAGCCTGGAAGGAACAGCTGGTTCCTAATAAGTGGAAAAAATAGACTAACCAAGAAGAAGAACGCAGTCTCTTCAGTAGCTCGAGGCAGAGTGCTTCGCAGCCGCGCTCGGCCGCGTCGCAGAGCTTGCTCTCGTGAGACTCTCCGCTACTGGGTGAACAGCTTCTGCTCTCTGGTCTGAACGTGGAATGGGACATTGAAGCAAAATAATAACAATATAACGCAAAAGCATTTGTAAGCTTGTGAACAAAGGCACCAATCATAACTTTTGTTTTTGAGAAAGCCATTTCCGGCTTAAGCACCAAGCGCGGATCTACCGTTGTGGGCACGGTGGACAACTGGACATGCGCTAATGGAAAGTGTTCCGACTGTTTTTGTTAAATGAAAAAGCAAAGGTCTTCGGCGTCTTGGCCGAGGCGTCATTACGAATCGATCGTGAGAGAGTTTGCGATCCGACTCGCACTTGTCGATTTTCAGGTGACCGTTACCTCTACCCTTTTTAAGGTCTGGACCATTGGCGATTATGAATGCTGCATCTCACTCTGGCGACGCTTCGTGTGCTCATAATTGGTTGATTTCTTTATTAATACTAGGATACTCTTCGCAGAAAACGCCAGGGAATACCTACCTAGCTATTCAACCTGCAAGCATTACCTACTGTTTTCAATATCTCAAGGTGACGAGCACAATGCGTTGCCACGCAGGATTCTGAACTATTCAAGTTCAAAACTGTAAGTTGCATCGAACTGCAACAAGCAAGCATGACGCTAACATTTAGGCAAACGACTTTCTCTTCACGTCATAGTGGCAAAGAATTCAGTATGTTAATGTACATCAACATCATCAGCTTATTATGTTCCTACTTCTGGGACTAAGGCTATCTCTCAGGGTAAGAGAAGGAGACAGAACATACTAACTGCATCTTATGTTTAAACTGCAACTTCGACTTCCCACTCTTGGGAGTCATTTTCAGCTCTTTTATCTTTTCCATGATACTAATGGAGTCTTGCGGCACCACAGAGTCTGTGCGGTTGTTCGTGATGGCTAGCGCTGGTTTAGTCTTGTTTATCACACTGTTCACCACGTAACCTTCCATGTGGATTGGGGGTAAGTGGATGCTACCGTTGTTTCTAATGGGATCTGTAATGTGTTTTATAACAGTTCGTAGTTCAAACTATCAATTTGTATAAAATTTTGTAGAGTTGTTTGCTGATGACATTAGATTTTTACGTTTCCGCTACTACCTTCTCAAAGATAAAGTCTTAAAGCTACGAGGCCGGCCCAGTACGGGATTAGTTTCGAAGAAGAATAGAGAACTCAGCCTCGACTTCAAGCAGAGCTCCCACCTACCTCGGGATTACAAGTTTAAGTGACATTGGCGTACCGAGAGATAGAACCATAAAACTAACCACTCCTTCCAATAATAAGCGGACTTTCACCAGAGGCCAGCTCTTTTGTTTCAATTTCCCACCTATCAAGGCCTCCAGAAGCTTCGTACAAGCACGGCAAGGTACTAGCTTTGTTTAGTTTGTTCGACGGGTGCACAGAGAAAATGAAGTTCAGATGAGAACTGCTGGGGCATGAACGATCTGGGATCGGGGGCAATTTCAATTCTTCTCCATCTTCTTTAGGTAACATTTTGACCCTCCCTCCAGCAAAGTTGGTGAATAAAACGTCTCTATCTGAATCTTCCATTGCGTCCCCATTATGTTTGTTTTTAGCAGGTACGTCTATCAAACTGCCTCTCTTGTTGCTAGACTCTTCGGTTAGAGGAGTCAAAGCTCTACAGTATTGTTTTTCTATTTCAGCTTTTTCCACCGAATGCAATTCTCTTGTTTTAGTTAGTTTGTTATAAAGATCTTGTATTTCGTTATCGATAGATTTCGGCACGTCACTAGTATCACTGCAGATGTCTGTTTCACGGCGATCTTTTACTTCTATCAAAGAGTCTTGTTCAATATCAGAATCGATTGAATCTTCAAAATCACTCGTGTTTTCATATTGTGTCTCATGATTCTCGTCACTCAAAACATTTTCTTTAGATTCTGCATCGAATATGTTTATAAATCTATCTTCTGAACTGACATCAGTACTATTCCCGTCGGATTTAATAGTATCAGTATCGGATAGTGGGAATTTTGATGATTCCTGCTCGAGAGTGTTTGATAGGACAGCAGCTTGAAACTTCTTTCCTATGTGTCTATTGCCATTTGACATCTCTATTCTGTACTCATAAGTTCTGTTTTCCGTAATCGATAAGAACGAAGTTTGCGTTTCTAGCGTTTCTTTATTGTTACCATCGCCTTGAGCAAGTTCGAATATAGTTTTACTGGTTTGTGTGAAGATCTCTTCGGCTATTACGGAACAATTCTTCAGACTAGTAGAAGCTGCTCTGGTGATTTTACTGAAGACTTCGCATTGTACATTGGCATCTTTCGTGTCATCTTTTAGATCGATGACAGTTCTGTCTTCGTGTATAGGATAGGAGTCACTGTCCTCGCTATCGTCCTGTTCTATGACGTATGTATGTTTGCCGGAAAGGTTGTTACTGTCTGAGCTGCTGCAGTCCGTGAAGTCTATTGAATACACGTTAGATGTGGCTACACTTTTTTGTGAGTCTGTGAGCTTGACATCACCGACTACGTCTTCGATTTCATCTAACTGTAAGAAGTTAAAGGCAAACAACAGTAACGTTGTAATTATTCACATAACAACAATGAAGGAAAGAGACAAGGAAGAACTTTTTCAAGGGAGCCAAGCCCGAATTCTTGGCCCAAAATGACGAACATATTCTCCCGTCCGCGGAATTACTCGGGACTCTGTCACTGATAACGTCTTACAATTAAAAGTCGCCCTTATTCTTTAATCGATTTGGTTTAATTTGCCGTGTAAGGTATTGGTCGTATTTGAGCCACAAACATTAAGCTCCTCCCAGCGAGCCACAAACGGACTTTGGGTAATTTTCATGTCTTTTTCCTTCACTGCTTATCAAGCTGTCTTAAACACAGACGTGACGTAATGTTTTACTCACCATAATTGAATAATTTAGAACAAAAACAATACAAAATTGAATTCACTAGATCCGTGTAACCACCTAAACGCGTATTCTTATGTATTTACAAATATTTCAGTGCAATTCTGATGGGCCATGACAAGTTTGAAATGAAATAAGAAATTGACAGTTTATTCTTTTTAATTTCTTTTTGACATTGTTAAGTAGATCGTGTATTGTCTGATTAACAAAAAGTTTAACTGATATAACTCAAGTTCACTTGTTAAAATTCTAATACGTGCAAGATCATTTCTCTATCTCTTTTTAGCACAGTAAACCAGAACGAGACGGAAGATTTCGTAGGATTTCATTCAAGGAACCTTGATGGTCAATAATAAGGGTCCAGTATACAGAATTCAGAAAGTTAGTGATATTCAAATAAAACAAGTTCTACATTAAAATATGACAAACCATTTAATCCACATCTAATAAAGTCCCCTCTATACAGCTACAGAGTCAATAGATATACAAATATCACAACGATAGATACCCACATGTTACATTACAAACACGTTACAGTACAACTCGGTAGAAACAGGCACAATAGTAACGTTACATGGAAGAGTTCTGGATAAAAAACCTATTATAGCTTGACCGTAGCCGCTGTTCCGTGCCTGCCAAAGGCGAGGCGGTGGACGGGAAGGAAAGAGCATAGGTACGACGTATTTCTAGATCATAATTAGCCAAATCGGTCGGGTACTAACGAACAGCAATTGATTTTTATATATAAGAAGAAGAAGAAGAAGAAGATAAGATTACTTTGAAATATTACACTACTAAAATAATGATAAGTAAAATAAGTAACTATGAACGTTTTTATCAAAATTTTGATTTAAATTTCAATACTTTGTGATGGTCTTGGCGTCACGAGATAACATAACGCAACGCACGACCTATCTCTAGATATCTATCTCATATGCGTCAGATGTAGACAGTCCGGTACCAAAGACACTAGCTCTCGCCGTGAGGACTGATGAGCGGAGCGGCCTGCCGTGCCCGCACATACCTAAGGCACGATACAGCGGTTTCGGTCAAACTATACCTTACTTAACTCTATAGGGAAAATGTTATATAATGACTTTGAATACGATTTTTATTACATGAACTATATTATTCGAACTCTGATCCTATGCTAATAAAGCCTTGACACAATCAAAGCCTGGTCGGATCAAGATTTGACGGCTACTTGGATCGGTTGCTGATCAAAGCGCACTTGGATCACGGCGTCCAATCTAAAATGACTTGGATCAAGACTTTTCATAGTCTACTTGCCTACAAAAACAGTGGCAGTCCAACATCTTTTCATCTTGGCTACATGATCCAAGTGAAGTAAGTTACCGGTATTAAAGTGAACTTATATCACATCTATTTTATCCAAGCAGACTTTGATTGTATCAACGTGGCATATGGCTGTATACAGGCGGACTACAATATGGACTGCCAACAAGCTGCAAGTGCAGTAGGTCATATAATAGGCATGACTGCATTGGGACTGAATCATGAGTGCCAATGCCTCTCAGCGCGCATAATTATGTTTCAGACTTCAGGAAACATGTAGGCAGTTTTCTGGCAATCCAACTGCTGGACTGCCGAATTGCAGTTGCCATGGAGTCCATAAGCAATCAGGCTGTATACACTATGATGTTGAGATACAATTCTGTTACGCCGGCAAAATGTACCATTGTACCAGTCGCCAGATTGAGATTAACGACATCTACCGGAAAATGGCGTACCATCACACAAACAATACGATAACGAGTATTTTTATATTCATTTATCAATATTTTTTTCGCTACACATATATTTTAAAACACCTAAACGATGAATAAGTTATAAGTATGTTCTAATAAAATTCGGTATCCAATCCTCAAAATTACATTCATATATGTAATAAATTTCATTTTTTTAATATGCATAAAGTACTATAACACGACATATAGACATTCATAAATTAACAGTCTAATTTACATATTTGTGTGCAAAATGCTCAGTGGATCAGTCTTTTTTAGTCAGTTTTACGATGATTTGTAGAAAGATTTCTTTACGCACACGTGACATAGTTTCAAAAAAAATTACATTTTCAGTGAAAGGTTTTGTGCAAAGCGAAATTTGCAACACTTTTTTGTATGTTTTCATAATGTGCAAGATGCACGAAGATATCAAGACGCGTTTTGATTTATTATGGCTGCGGAAATAATTGCACACAAATATGCAATTTACAATTCTTTACCTAACATTTAATGATACAATAGATAGTATAAAACCCTTCCTAGATTCAGTACACATAACATTTTAGATCAATTTAGAGTTTTCATTTAAATTAATGGCGTCTAAATACGATTTAATGTTTTGGTGATACAACTGCCTTTGACTGGAATGACTAATTGGACTGTCGATTAACTTTACTATTCGCAATACGCCTGGTATGTAAGCCAGGCGAGGCGGGGAAGTCATCAGAAATGCCGCTTCTGCATACAGTAAATAAGATTTCTCTCTTATTTCCGTGATCTTATGAGCTGCTCCATGCTCGCGCAGTTCTCTCCGCAAAGACCCAATCTCGACTCATTTCTAAGTACTTTTGTATGACTTAAGTTTTTTTTTTAAATGTCCGCACAATCAGATACATAGGCTCTGACCCCTAACTAGGTTTCCCTGTGTCTGGGTATCAGAAAATACGAGGATCGGGGATCCACAACACCCAGACACAGAACAAATACTTGCGGTTTTTTTTTTAATGCACAAATATTTGCTCTGTAGCGGGAATCGAAGCCGCGACCTCACGCTTCACAGTCGGCTATCCGCGCCATATCGGTCGTCAAAGTACTTAAGTACTTATGATTTTCCCACCTTGCACAAAAAAATGAGACAGTTGTATCACTTGCATTTCTTACGAAATCGTGTAACCTTATTGCATGATTTTGATACTCATCATTTCAAAATCTAAGTTTTACAATATACAATATTGGCCGAAGCATATCAGATAAAATACTCGTAATGCTTACTGGAACAGTAGGGTATATTCACTGTCCGTTTATTAATAACTTGTCTATGGATAGAGTGACCACAACACTGAAACGAGTTCGAAGTTCGAAGACTTGTATACTGTACAGATAATAAAACGACGGTATTCACAAAATTAATAACAATTGCGCACTATATACATAATATACTATGTATAATGCAGTTATATGCATAAACATGCTTTAATATAATTATTATCTCTTCATTTATTTTTTTTCTTAGGCAAAAGTTTTTTACATTAATTTTATAAAATAATATTAAACAAAATTACTATAAAAAACTTAAACCTAGAGTGCCGCCGGTAGCGGGGCAGGACTCAAGCTACCGGTGGTTAGGGCTGCAGAGTGAGGAACCTCCTGACGATACGCGCCGTGTCAAGGAGTACTGCCTTCTGCATGCGACCCTTGATCCAACCGTCCAGCGAGAGCCTCTTAAGATGTTGGTCGAGACTCTTCGCTATCAGGCCGTTCGCTGAAACGACTATCGGGACGATGATCGTTGAGTCAACATCCCACATAGCGGTCACCTCGTGAGCCAAGTCAAGATATTTACTTAACTTGTCTTTTTCTGCTTTCACGAGGTTCTCATCATGTGGGATGGTGATGTCAACGAGCACTGCCCGGCGCTGAGACCGGTCTATCACCACGATATCAGGCTTATTGGCAACAATAGTCCTATCCGTGATGATAGAACGGTCCCAGTAGAGCGTCGCACAACCATTTTCGAGAACTGGTGCAGGTGCGTACTTATAGTACGGCACCTCAGACTCAACAAGGCTGTACTGAAGGGCAAGTTGCTGGTGGATGATTCTGGCTACAAGGTTGTGTCTGTGCAAATACTCGCTGTTAGCAAGATGAGAACAACCGGAAATAATATGGCGGAGAGATTCTCCAGGACGGCGGCATGCCCGACAAATGTCGACCGTGCCGTCCTTCATTATATATTTCCGATAGTTATTCGTCTTGATAACTTCATCTGCAATTGCACAGACAAAACCCTCGGTTTCCCCAAAGAGGTCACCAAAACGTAGCCAGTTCACCGATGCGAGCAGATCCACATCGGGCCCTGTTAAGGCCCGATGGAAGCGTCCATGTAACTCCTTACCCTTCCATACAGCCATGCGATCATCGGTGCTTAATGTTATTGGCTTGCGCCAGTTCTCGTTTGCCAAGGAGAGCGGCGTAAGGCCTTTATCAACTGCTGCAACATCGCGATGCATCCCACACTCGTTTCTAAGGAAATATTCCCTAAGACTGCACACTTCGCGGTTGTGGAGGTTTTTAACGTTTAAAAAGCCACGACCTCCCCATTTCCGCGGAATGTACAGTCTCATAACAGACGAGCGTGGGTGTAGCATGCGATGTGACGTGAGCAGTTGACGGACCTTTCTATCCAGGGCATCCAGCTCAGTCTGAGTCCATTTTAGTATGCCAAAGGAGTATGTGAGTAGAGGCATTACCCAGCCGTTGAAGGCACGCGACTTGTTGCCACCTGACAAAAGACTATTTAATACTTTTGTCAAGCGACAGAAGAAACGCTCCTTCAAGGACTGCTTTATGTCTTCTACCGCGATACCCAATGACTCTGACATACCAAGGTACTTGTAGGTTTCGGCTTCGGTGAGAGATCTGAGAATCATAGTCTCAGAAAGTTGCAAATTCATAGAATTGACAACTTTCCCCTGCTGCACATGGATAACCGCACATTTATCTACACCGAATTCCATCCCGATGCCACTGCTGAAAACTTCAGTGATTTTCAGCAGCTCCATCAAGTCTGGACGTGTCGGTGCAAATAACTTGAGATCATCCATGTACAGCAGATGAGAAATGACTTCACCCCCTCTACGAAGCCGACAGCCGAGCCCTGAATCCTTCAGCAAAGTACTGAGAGGATTCAGCGCTAGGCAAAACCACAAAGGACTGAGACTGTCACCCTGAAAGATGCCTCGCTCTATCCTTATGGAGTCAAGCGGACCAGAAAGGCTCTGTCCACCACCTGGTTGACGAAGAACTGTGGTCCACTGTCTCATACACGTGCCCAAAAAGGATCTCAGAGTTGCATCAATCTTATACAACTCCAAAATCCTCTCCAGCCATGAATGAGGCACCGAATCATAGGCCTTCTTATAATCAATCCAGGCAGCCGAGAGAGCCCCTCTGTTCCGCCTGACCCGTTGGCATATGGTCATGTCAATAAGGAGGAGCTCCTTAGTACCACGGGACCCAACCCTACATCCACTCTGAGCGGGGGCCAAAATATTATTTGCAACAATGTGTGCATAAATTTTTGCTCTAAGAATGGATGTAAGGAGCTTGTACATTGTGGGCAAGCATGTAATGGGTCTATAGTTTTTTGGTTCCGTGGTACTACCTGATTTATGGAGCAGGGAGGTGACACCGGTTGTCATAAAACTCGGGAGGGAACCAAGCTCGAGGGCTTTTTGGAATTGTATCGCCAAACACGCGTGCGAGCACCGAATCCATTTGATCCAAAAGTTATGCAATCCATCCGGTCCAGGACTTTTCCAGTTCTGGGCCGTATGAATTGCACAACTAACTATGAATTGCACAACTAACGAATTAATTATTATTATTAATAAATGGGGCAGTATTTGTTTTTGCTCACAGTGCTATTTAAACGCGTATATAATCTGTGGGCCGTTGCTACGACATATATTTACTAAGGAACATGAAAAAATATATCACTAGGATATCTATAAATGATTACGATATGTACATTGTTTATGATAAAATTACATGTTTTATGATGTCTTTAATCGAAATGGTCATTTTTTTATAATATCAACCAATTATTATATATAATATCTATTTAAGTATGCAGTATTTTCGCATTAATACTTTTATAATATCGATAATGAAGTTAAATATTGTCACAAAAATACAGTAACAATATTTTTTTTTGTGATATTACATAATAATAATGATAAACTATATAATAATAAAATAATTTATATTCGAGATTTATTCAAATACCTCAAAATAACATAACAAAATAGAACAATGTTCATTGCGCGGAACTTGTGTAATTCTATAATATCTATCTACATATTATTATAAAAATAAGTCGGGTTTTCCTTCCTGACGCTATAACTCCAGAACGCACGAACCGATTTCCACGGTTTTGCATTCGTTGGGAAGGTCTCGGGCTCCGTGAGGTTTATAGCACAGAAAATTCAGGAAAAATTTCAACAGAAAAGCGGTAAAATCTTTTTTCACATACGGCGCCATCTCTGATACATGTACTACTAGTTTGCAATTACAGATACAAGGACAAATTTATCATTTGCATGGTTCAAAAAAAAAAAAAATATTTTTCGTCTGCTTTTGATCACCAAACGAAATGTTACATAAAACGAAGCCATCTGGTGGCGAAACGGAGTTCGCCGGGTTTGCTAGTCTACATATAATAATAATATGTGGTTTCGATATAAATATCAATTAGGTATAAGGAATATAAACTCAATAACTATAGTCGCCGTGAGTGTGAAAGAAAGCATAAATTTATGTTAACATCACTGATATTAATGTACCACGTACCTACCTCTAGTACGAAATCTATTTCACGAACAGTACCCCTAGTACAAGTTTTGAAAACGATAAAAGTTTTCGACCGCCGACTTGTCAAAGTGGCAATTCGATCTGCTTAAATTCAAAAAGTAACTCAATAACATTGTTGGAATACGATTATAACGATTTAAAATAACCCGTATTAACGCTTTCAGTTCCTCCAAGTCTCGGTAAGATTCGCTGAAAAAATATGTATGGATGGAAACGAAAACTTTTATAGTTTTTGTAAACTATCAAAACCTGTACTAGGGTACTGAACACTCACACTGTTCATCTGAACTGTACCGCAATCCGTACAGCGTACACTTTGTTTAGTGAGGTTTTGACGTTGGAGGCGCGGTTATTCTTACGGTCAAAAGCACTGCAAGGATTTAGAAACTTGTCACCTCGCGGATAACTTATTTTCTCACATTTTTCTGTCAAATCGGAATTCTTACAGCGACTATACTATGTAATAATATTATATTATAATAATCACGATTAAGTATTATTAGTAAACGTTTAGTAAACTTTATGATGGAAAATATAGCAGGTAAGAGATAATGCGGTTTATATGTATCAGATTTCAGAATTATCGCTTTTATCATCCGAAGGTGTATTTTGAAACCCCGTAATAGCACATTACGTTACAAGTGACATAAGTAGTCCATTACTGCACGTCGTGAAGTTTACTAAACGCTGTGCAATAATGGACCACTAAGTCACGAGTATCGTATACCTATTTTATTGCTCGAGTGACCGAAACAAATGGACAGTTTAAGTCACGGAAAAAAAAACTGAACTGCGATATTTTCCATCGAATATACAATAAGATATAGTTATAACAATAACATAGTTTTATATATGTATTGGAAGATTGGTTAAATATAATACTTTCAATACATTTACACATATTAAATTCTAACTGTATTTAATAATAAAAATTCTGGAGCTGGATTAACCATATATATACTCCAAGTATATTATATATTTAGCATGTAATATATGAGAACTTGTATCTTGTTTAAATATAAATGCAATCTAGACAAAGATTATCTACTGGGGCATAATGATGATAAAAATAGGGCATGTATTCTAAAATGATGCCCGAGTGTTGATCGATGCTTAATAGCGATTGAGTGACATATTTGTACTGACAGCGTCAAATCTGTCAAATCTCAAGTACTGACCATCGCTTGAGCGTCATACTAGAATACCAACCCAAGTCTAACGCCCGAAATTAATAATCGAATCGATCCGATCTGTTATCCGCAGTTTTGGGTCGATATGTCATGTATGTCATAATGTCATAATATGTCATTTTAGTACTAGGGCTTGACAGATTACTACTATAATGACATATTATGACATGGCATATCGATCCAAAACCGTGGATAACGGATCAGGATCGACTTTTAATTTCGGGCGTAAAATGATTTACTATGTATTCAAAACTCTACACACTTTACATACACCTTTAATAAAAAAAGAATTTGTTTTGCTTTAAAATTATTTCAAGCAGCTTTCGATCGAGTCCTTGTCTTGGATGTTATTATTCATAATAATTTCATTATACTCTCGCTTACATTCTAGCTAAGTGCCTCATCGTTCCGTTGTTAATAATTAAAATCTTTATACTATCGTTCAATCTATTCACGAACAATGCGACAAATATTTCCTACAACACATACTTCCTTCTATCACCGTCCCCGCTGCAAAAACGAACCCAACACCACATTGTGCGCTGCGTCTCTTCAACTGTACTAAAAAGCAACCGCGAAATAGCTACTGCACCTTCAATATTACACATCACCCGATATACAAACAGATTCACAAGTCACTTACACATACACACACGCAGGTGCGTGCGAGGAGTCCGTTAGGTTGGCCAGACAGCTTGAAGCAGTTAGGATCGACTGCTTCAATTTGCAACTGCAACTACTGCATTTTTTTTTAATTATTATTTACAGGGTAGCGTTTGACCACAAGTCACCTGATGTTAAGTGACGATGTGGTCGAAGATGGCGCCACGCTACACCTGGACTGGGAACTGGCTCTCAAGTGAGGCTGCCGGAACACACCGATAGGTGCTTGGCGACAGATTCTTAACAAGAGGGTGGTAACTAGCCAGGCGAGTACTAGAAGATACCCTACCACCAAGCTATGGTTTCATCACGATGTTTTCCTTCACCGAAAGCTCAAGCTCATTGTAGGATTCGAACCCACGTCTACGGATCGCAAGCCGACGTCACTACCACTGAGCCATCATCGCTATAAAACTTTTGAAGCGCTGATGGTAGCAGTGACGTCGGCTTCCGATCCGTAGGTCGTCAGTTCGAATCCTACAATGAGCTCGAGCTTTCGGTGAAGGAAAACGTTGTGATGAAACCGTAGCTTGGTGCATTTCCAAGCGTCCGCCTGGCTAGCTACCAACCTCAAGTTAAGAATCTGTCGCCAAGCACCTATCGGTGTGTTCCGGCAGTCTCACTTGAGAGCCAGTTTCCATTCCAGGTGTAGCGTGGCGCCATCTCGACCACAACGTCACTTAACATCAGGTACCCTAGTACAAGTTTTCAAAACGATAAAAGTTTTGGTAAACGTCGACGTTTACCACCGCCGACTTGTCAAAGTGGCAACTCGATGTGCTTAAATTGAAAAAATAACTCAACAACATTGTTGGAATATGATTATAACGATTTAAAATAACCCGTATTAACGATTTCAGTTCCTCCAAGTCTCGGTAAGATTCGCTGAAAGAAATATGTATGAATGGAAACGAAAACTTTTATAGTTTTCGTAAACTATCAAAACCTGTACTAGGGGTACAGGTGCCTTGTGGTCAAACGCTACCCTGTAAAATGGTAAAAGAAAACCGCACATACACGAACGAGTATGTACGTTTCTTTTTACTCTTTACTTTACTTCTTTACTTTCGTCGTAGAAGTCTGTAGTTCACTATGAAGTCGCAGCTTGAAGCAGTGATCCCTGCGTGGTTCAAGCGGCCAGGCGAAGGGTCGCGGTAAGGGCGTGGCCCCGCTGCGTCCGCCGGCGCTACTCGGCGGTGAGGTAGAGGCGGCGGCGGACGCGCGAGGATCAGCGGGGGGAGCGGGGCCACGCGCCCGCCCCCACCCCCGCCCCCGCGCCCGCGCAGTGCTGCCGGTGCAGGGCGACGATCTCGCACACTATGTACGATTCTATGTCCACGCCTGGAAACGGAAAACGTTCAATAGTTAATTAGTTATTGCAGTCACATGTCGTCGGCTAGCTAACAACACCGCGCAAGTCAAATTTTGCAACTTTTGCAACTTTTCAGAAGAGACATAAAACTGTTTCACTTGTATGTTTTTTATGTAAATTATTGACTTGTATATGTTACAATTTTTAATTAACGGCTTCTATTTAGTAAAAATGCTTGGAACTAACAGGTTCATGGAAGCGCACGTTAAAACTGTATCTAATTGCATTAAAATGTAATACCACAAAATTGGACTTGTGCGGTGTTGTTTGCTAGCCGACGATATGTTAGTATGACAATATCTTTATTTACAAAAAGTAAGCAAATATTCAATCAAAATGTAAATTTATCGATATCGATTATTGCGTTCTTTAGGACATCACAAACTGTCGTGGCGCTGTCAAAAAACCATTAATAAAATGGACAGAGTATAGTTGTTAAAATTAGCAAACATAAATGGACCGGAAACGCAATGTAGGAGTGAACCGATCCATTCTAGTAATTTCGTGAACTTGTCATTGAGGAAGTCATTTATGCCGTAGTAGCATTTTGTCGATTTAAAACGTTCTCAAGTGATTTAGAAATATGTACAATATGATATTTTTCTTCAGATTTCAATTTGTCGGGTAGTTTCGTTATATATTTTTGCTGACATTATGTTTGGTTCTAAAGACAGATGAGAACAGAACATACCTGCATGCACCTCTTCCCTGGACAGCGTTATCTCCTGGCTAGAGTCCGGGGAGACCAGTATCACGCGGTGGTGGCGGGTCTGCATCAAGTTCGCTACCACCATCTGTGGACAAATTAGGTTATGAGGTTGTGAGAGAATAGACTTTTAAACAAACTTGTTTAAGACCTATCTTAAATTCTGTATTGTATGCTGACGCCACACACAGGGTGACGAGGGGCGCGAGCATCTTGGGCGGTTGGATAACTTACCTTATGCTTATACTTCTCAATCACGACCTCGCTTTAGTCACCAGTATGCTCTCATCGGTCTCCTGTTTGATTGACCTCGATAATATGCTCACGGCACTCGCCGGATCACGAGGGGCGCGAGCATCCTGGGCGGTTGGACGACTTACTTTATGCTTATACTTCTCAAGCGCAGACCTCGCCTTGGTCACCAGTATGCTCTCATCGGTCTCCAGCTTGAAGGACACCACGTATGCTGACGGCACCCACAGGTTGACGAGGGGCGCCAGCATCTTCGGCACGAGGTGCAGTTGTATGATGGGTGCGCCACTTTCTGATTGTATTTTGTGGGTCGGCTGGAAAGAAAGATTATTCTGGATTTAAGAATAGATATTATTACAGTGGAAGGGTTTTCTAGCATTTCATACAGATAATAAACACGCTTTTGGCTTGTATTGCGTCCCTCTTATACCATACTTCAGACTCTATTTGAGATAACACACCCTATGTTGAATCTGCCAATTTAAAAAGTAATTTTTCTAAATAATACATGGCGCTATTTCAACATAGCAATTAATAATAATAATAAATAATCATTCATAATCAACCTGAAGTGGCAATGAGCTCAACATATTTGGCGAAGAAACTATAACTGTTGAGTGGAGAAAGCGACTCGGCATACGACGTCTTCTAGGTAGGTGGAGCGACAACACACGCGAAGTGGCTCGCAGCAGTTTGATGAGAGGAACCGAAGGTCGGGCTCAGTAGCATACTTTGGAAGAGACCTATGTCCAGCAAGTTGATTACGATGACGATTTCCACTTACTATCCTCTCCTTAGGCACGTAGAAGTCAGATACTGCCGCGGCGAGGTACAGCAGGGCCCTCGGGCCGAGGTTAGCGAGGCACTCGCAGGCTGCACGTAACAGCCAGAAGTACTCAGACACTGTGGTGAAAGAGACGTGCAGTATGGCGCCGGCGGCATGCGCTGCCTTGTAGCGGAGCAAGATCGGCGCTAGCACGTCCACGCTGTCCGGCTTTACTGTAACAGAGAAGTTATGGTTTTTGTGTTGCATTTCGTTTTATTTTCTGGAAGAGAAGGCACCCTATGAATAATGATCACAAATGTTTTGTGCAATCAAAATCTATGCAATTAATCAAATGCATTGCATTTTTTTTTTTTGCATTTTACTTCGAAATGATTTGATCATTGGAGGTTTTGCTACCTAGTCTTATTGCTGATTGGATGTTTTGCTAAAACTAGACCTATTGCTCATTGGAGGTATTACTACCTAGACTTATTGCTGATTGGATGTAATGTTAACTGGACTTATTGCCCATTGGATGTTTTGCTAACTAGACTTATTGCTGATAGGATGTTTTGCTACCTAGGCTTATTGCTGATTGGATGTTTTGCTAACTACAAGTGTTGCTGGTTAGGCTATATCGTAAAGTGTCAATTCCATTTTCAAGATCCGTCAAGTAAAGAGTGCAAGAACTGTTCCGTAAAAGATCATCATCATCAGCCTGTTACGTTCCCACTGCTGGGATTCTGGCCTTCTCTCAGAAAGAGAGTGTGGCCGTAAACTACCACGCTAACCCATTGCGGATTGGTAGATTTCGCATGCCCTTGGGGTTCTTGGACATCCCGGTTTCCTCACAATATTTTCCTTCACCGCTTCGAGCGATGGCAAATTCACACATAACTTATAGTCATAAGAAGGAATCCTAGACTCACCGGAGATGGTAGTGTTAGGTCCCCGCTCTTGTATATCCAGCATGTCCAACAGCTTCTGCCCGTTGAAGTGCCTCGTGAAAGGCTCGAGCGACTTCTGCCGGTGCATGAAGATCACCGCGTAGTCCTGCTCCAGGAAGTACTCAGTGGAGGCTGCGCCTCGGTTGCCGGCGGAGAAGTTATCTACGAAGCGGACCGTGTTGTGTTCTAGCGGAACCGTCGTGCCGCCGGACTGGGGACAAATAAGGGGGTTTTAAAGGGTTACAAGAGTCTCTTCATATAACTATCAGGCTATCGACTTGCTTGAGAGCGTAGGAGGTCTAACGGTAACGCGCTTCGCCTTACAAGGCACCAAAACCTAGATCGATTGATATGACTTTAATACTATATGAGTGGATTTGCCATCGCCCAAAACGGTGAAGGAAAACATCGTGAGGAAACCGTCATGTCAAAGAACCTCAATATTAAAGACCTTGCGACATCTACCACGCTCCACGCTGCAATGGGCCAGTGCGATAGATCACGGCCCTTACTCTCTTCTTGAGAGACGGTTTGTGTCCCAGCAGTGGAAACGTAATAAGCTGATGGTGATGATGAAGCCTCACGCTTGCCCATTGCAGTGTTACTTAAAGTTCAACTGTTCTAAATCCTGAGCGGCAATGAACTGCACCCTGATATATCAGATGATGAATCTCTTGTTTGATGTTGTGGATCCCCGAAATACAAAGTTTCTGATACCCTAAGTAGATACCGTGATAGTTAGGGATCAGATAGCTATGCACCTGATTGCGTGGACGACATAAGTCTTATTCCAGGACCTACAGATTTCATGGACGTTACGAAGCTAACACACACATACATAAACAAGCGTAAGTTTTTGTCTTGCGTGTGTGTGTGCAGGATCTGTCCAAAGTTATAAGCAGCTTGTAAGTTCACAAATTTTCCTGAGTCACTTTCTCGTTTCCTTGAATGGCCCTCAACATCGAGGTTATTGATTTTTTAAGTCTATTAATAACGGCGACTGCTCACGGCGTTTATGAGGTTGTTTGCTCGCTAAACAGGTATACAATATTAATCAGGTGTCGGATAGGTATGCTTCTATAGGTAACCACAGAATGTTTGCTGGAGGTTTGAGTTGTAATTATAACAATTTTTCTGTTATTGTAATAAAAAAAATGCATATCAATACACAAGACTAGCTGCGCTTCGCAGTTTCATCCGGGGTTTTCTCGTCACCCTATAGCAGTGGTTCCCAATTAGTTTTTGCTGCGTACCACTTCAAAAAAACCTCATACCTGCATACCCCTTATTGTAGCAATCACACTAATATTATAAATGCGAAAGTTTGGGAGTCTGTGTGTATGTTGGTTACTTCTTCACGCTCAAACGCCTGGACCAATTTTGATGGAATTTGGTATACAGGTAGTTGACACCCTGGATTAACAGATAGGCTACTTAAACTGTGGGTAACACCGCGGGGCACAGCTAGTAAAATGATATTTTGGACATTGTTCTTGTTTTTACTGATAGCCGCACATACCCCTTGATGCAACTTCACATGGTACGCATACCACATTGGGAAACAGTGCCCTATAGGAAACTTTTCTGGGATCAACCTTGTGTTATTCCAGACTCTAAACTGTATTTTTGCCTCCGTTCTGGCGTGATTGAGTAACAAACATCCATCCATCTTCACAAACTTCTCATTTATAATATGTCGTATTATAGTGAAGAATCTGTCACCAAGGTCCATTATCCGTGTGTCTGGCAGCCTCACTAGAAAGACAGTCTTCCGACCAGGGGTAGCAAAGCACCACCTTCGACCACATTGTCAAACACTACTGTGTAACCACTAAAAGAAAATCATTTACTTTACTATAGTTTTGTCAATACCGTGTTGCACTTACCGTGACCAACACAATCCTGTTCCCATAACTGTCGTGCCTCTCGCAGAACTCCTTCAGCAGAGACCGGTTGTCTTCAAAGTCCGGTGGTGGGAGGTGGACAGCAAAGAACTCCTCCCAGGAACTGCTTGCCATGGTGCCGGCTGGTTATGTCAGCTTGGAAGTTGGTTCTGCAAAGGTTGACGGTAAATGTATCATTGGGCTGAGAAATGTCTGATGATTCACTGCACATTTTTAGGGTTCCATATCTTAAACGGAAAACAGAACCTTTATATGATCACTTTGATAACTATAACTTGGCCGGTTTTTTTTATTTAAACTTTAATGAAATCAGGCAAATCCTAACAAGGGTTTATTTCACATCATACAGGGTAGGGTTTTAACCAAAAATCATCTTAAAATTTTAAAGCAAGGTGTTATTATTATGTGCAGGTATTGTAGAATTTGTGTTGACGGCTGTTGAAATGTAGTACGCAAACGCGCCTGCCAAAATACTGTCAGCATTGTCTCTCAGCTGTCACTTTTCCCCCGCCTCTCTCTCTTGCTACCGATACTGCTAAAGCCACATTCCCGATCTATGTTTAAATACTTTATTAATAAATCCAGTTTCTATTTATCAAAAGTGTCTCTCATTTCATTAACGGCCAGCACCGCAATCTTGTTACAACCTTTTTATACTGTTTTATCAACTTATTTTGAATTATTTTTGCATTTTTTTTTATATATTATTACTTTATAATAGACGGCCAAAGCCTATATAATTCCAAACATACATACAAGAAATAATAAATTTGAAAGAAAAAGAAAATAAAATTAGAATCACTACATACTTATTATATAAATTATATTGTTTCTTAATCAAAAGTTGCTTATTAAATGTCCTCAACAATTTGAATTCATTATTTGAGATGATAATATTACACATAATATTTAGGGAGATAGTTAAGTTAAAGTTCCAAGACATTTTTGTTGTAAGACAGCCTTCGTAATTCAATACTTTTTCAGTAATAGGATTATTGTGAGGATCATCAGTTATTTGATACTTTACAATGGAGATTTGCTGTTGTAGGTCTTGTGTAAGTTTACAAACATGTACTCTTCTTGGTATTGTCTATGGAAGTTACCTAATAAGGAAGCAAATTCTACAAATTAATAGGTAGGTACAGTCAGCAACATAATTCATCAAAGTCAGCTGATTACTCACACAACTACACTACACTTACACAACCATCTGAGTTGAACGTTTCATATTTCGTTATGTTGTTTTATTTGTTTCTTTTTTCTATATAAATATATATTTTTTTATCAGTATTCTGCACTGTACATTCAATTGTCACTGGGTTCGAATCCTGGTAAGGGCAAATGTATGTGTGATGAGCACTAATGTTTGTACCTGAGTCTTGGATATTTCTATCTATATAAGTATTTATTGCTCTATATAAGTATGTATATCGTTGTCTAGTACCCATAACACAATTTTCGAGCTTAATTTGGGGCTAGGTCAATTTGTGTGAAATTGTCCCAGATATTATTTATTTATTTATTTAATTAATGTTATTATCATCTTTTGTAAGCATTTTGATTTCTACCTGCGGGGGGTGACCTGGTGACCTGTGGGACAGGTTTTCCAAAACCAATTTCAGGCACCAGCTCCTCATACAGTTAGATATCAGCTTGTCAATCTTGCTTGTACCTACCTTGTGTAATTTTCTAATTGTGACTAGAAATAATTATATTTTGATTTGATTTGATTTTGATCACACTTGATTTTTTCAAATATATTTTAGAGCAGTAAAAATATTTTGTCTGTCGTAAAAAAAATTTACAAAATAGTTTTGACCAAAACACAATAAACCTGCTATTAAGTGATGATGTGGTCAAAGGCTGCTGTTTAAGATGATGAAGGTAATTGGAAAATTTGTTATAAATAATACTGCGACTTTTCTTGTTGACTGTACTAGGCTACTAGATTTTTCTCTATGAATCAGGCCATTATGGTTTGATTTTGAGAGTAGTAAGATCCACCATGTCTTGAATGGCTATGGAGTTTGCCATGCTTGTTCCATGAAGGTTGGTTGGCTCTAAGCAGGTACCATTTTTATATTTTATGGTTCTTGGACACACCTGTTTCCTTCACTTTACAGGCATGGTTATCTCTAGTATATAAAAATAAAAATATTTTTCTCATTGGGGTTTTGAGGCTCATTTAATGTGTGTACTAAGAAACTATAACAGCAGCTGATACTAAATTTAAATTAGGTCTATTTTGTACACTATTCAAATGCCTATTTACAATAAAAAAGAAAAACTAGAATTCATTTGAATTAAAAAAAATTGAATTATTAGATAGCAATTTGATTTGGGTGTGAACGTATTGCAGTAATGGTAACTAAACGAATATAGCATGAGGATGAGGAAAACTAGATAATTACCATGTAAATACAGTACAAATACACCGTGTATATCTTCGGGTAGAGATGGAGACACACCTGTTACACAGTATTATAATATTCGCTACTTACAATGAGTGTTATCCACAAAACACTTTCTCCACAGTTTTCCTCGATTCCTCCTTAGCACTGCCGTGAAACAACAACATTTAGAAAGCTATTTAGCGTCAGTCAGTTTTAACTCATTCGGTAGAAAAATCAATGCGAAAACGAGAGGGGCACGGCGCGCCGTACCGACGAGACGATGTAGGTCGAAACGAATCGAAAATTGAGAAAACGCGCTACCTTGGTGCAGGCAGACTGGCAGGGGCGTCCTTGGACGTTGGTCAGGTCGAGCGGAACCTCGCCTTGTGATCGATGATTTTAATTTTGAACTCCCTCGGAAAATTATCAACTCAACTTCAAGTCGTTTTGACTTCTGTGAATCTGTGGTGGGTGTGGTGGGTGGAGAGGGGAAGGGAAATTTCGCCAATGTCATGCCACTCATGTCAACATTTTTAGATTTGTCAGTTGTCAGCTGTCAACTTCATGTGGGATGGCTTCTGCAATTTGTCATTGGTCAGTTTTTGTCACTTGACACTAATTGACTGACATTGACGTTGAAGTACATAAATAATTAAAGTTGTCAAAGTGACATTACGCGAACGTTTACGAAGTTTATTGAATAACACACATGAATGAAGGATTATGAAAGGAAGTTTTTGTTCGGAGTTGGTTCGGATTTCGTATTCATCTACTCCAAATCTGTGGTATTCATTCTCTTTACACTTCTTTATCAGTGCATCCACTATTTACAGCCGTTGTAAAATCAAGGGCGGATCCAGGGGGGGCGGGTCACGGGGGTCATGACCTCCCCTGGGCTGAGACTAGGTTGACTAGCATTGCTGCCAAGTGCAAATCAGCGGGGAATTCCCCGCATAGCAGGTAATAGAAGCAAAGGCCAGGTTTATTTTTGAACGCATCCATTTGTATAGCAAAATGTTGTTATACAATTTGTATGTTTATTTGTTTGAATGGTGGGGTTATCTCTGCTTGAAATAGACCGGAACGCTTCTATTACCTGCTATGCGGGGAATTCCCCGCTGATTTGCACTTGGCAGCAATGCTAGTCAACCTAGTGACCCCCGTGACCCCCCCCTGGATCCGCCCTTGCCGGTCCCAGGTGTCGCTGGAAAGTGCGAAGGTTTTGCGCCAAGGATTTGCGCGAAAGATTTGCGCGAAGGATTTGCGCGAAGGATTTGCGCGAAGGATTTGAGCGAAGGATTTGCGCGAAGGATTTGCGCGAAGGATTTGCGCGAAGGATTTGCGCGAAGGATTTGCGCGAAGGTTTTGCGCGAAGGATTTGCGCGAAGGATTTGCGCGAAGGATTTGCGCGAAGGTTTTGCGCGAAGGATTTGCGCGAAAGATTTGCGCGAAGGATTTGCGCGAAGGTTTTGCGCGAAGGATTTGCGCGAAGGATTTGCGCGAAGGTTTTGCGCGAAGGATTTGCGCGAAGGATTTGCGCGAAGGATTTGCGCGAAGGATTTGCGCGAAGGATTTGCGCGAAGGATTTGCGCGAAGGATTTGCGCGAAGGATTTGCGCGAAAGATTTGCGCGAAGGATTTGCGCGAAGGTTTTGCGCGAAGGATTTGCGCGAAGGATTTGCGCGAAGGTTTTGCGCGAAGGATTTGCGCGAAGGATTTGCGCGAAGGATTTGCGCGAAGGATTTGCGCGAAGGATTTGCGCGAAGGATTTGCGCGAAGGATTTGCGCGAAGGATTTGCGTGAAGGATTTGCGCGAAGGATTTGCGCGAAGGATTTGCGCGAAGGTTTTGCGCGAAGGATTTGCGCGAAGGATTTGCGCGAAGGATTTGCGCGAAGGTTTTGCGCGAAAGATTTGCGCGAAGGATTTGCGCGAAGGTTTTGCGCGAAGGATTTGCGCGAAGGATTTGCGCGAAGGATTTGCGCGAAGGATTTGCGCGAAGGATTTGCGCGAAGGATTTGCGCGAAGGATTTGCGCGAAAGATTTGCGCGAAGGATTTGCGCGAAGGTTTTGCGCGAAGGATTTGCGCGAAGGCTTTGCGCGAAGGTTTTGCGCGAAGGATTTGCGCGAAGGATTTGCGCGAAAGATTTGCGCGAAGGATTTGCGCGAAGGATTTGCGCGAAGGTTTTGCGCGAAGGATTTGCGCGAAGGATTTGCGCGAAGGTTTTGCGCGAAGGATTTGCGCGAAGGATTTGCGCGAAGGATTTGCGCGAAGGATTTGCGCGAAGGATTTGCGCGAAAGATTTGCGCGAAGGATTTGCGCGAAGGTTTTGCGCGAAGGATTTGCGCGAAGGATTTGCGCGAAGGATTTGCGCGAAGGATTTGCGCGAAGGATTAGCGCGAAGGATTTGCGCGAAGGATTTGCGCGAAAGATTTGCGCGAAGGATTTGCGCGAAGGTTTTGCGCGAAGGATTTGCGCGAAGGATTTGCGCGAAGGTTTTGCGCGAAGGATTTGCGCGAAGGATTTGCGCGAAGGATTTGCGCGAAGGATTTGCGCGAAGGATTTGCGCGAAGGATTTGCGCGAAGGATTTGCGCGAAGGATTTGCGCGAAGGATTTGCGCGAAGGATTTGCGCGAAGGATTTGCGCGAAGGATTTGCGCGAAGGATTTGCGCGAAGGTTTTGCGCGAAGGGTTTGCGCGAAAGATTTGCGCGAAGGATTTGCGCGAAGGATTTGCGCGAAGGATTTGCGCGAAGGATTTGCGCGAAGGATTTGCGCGAAGGATTTGCGCGAAAGATTTGCGCGAAGGATTTGCGCGAAGGTTTTGCGCGAAGGATTTGCGCGAAGGATTTGCGCGAAGGTTTTGCGCGAAGGATTTGCGCGAAGGATTTGCGCGAAGGATTTGCGCGAAGGATTTGCGCGAAGGATTTGCGCGAAGGATTTGCGCGAAGGATTTGCGCGAAGGATTTGCGCGAAGGATTTGCGCGAAGGTTTTGCGCGAAGGATTTGCGCGAAAGATTTGCGCGAAGGATTTGCGCGAAGGTTTTGCGCGAAAGATTTGCGCGAAGGATTTGCGCGAAGGTTTTGCGCGAAGGATTTGCGCGAAGGATTTGCGCGAAGGATTTGCGCGAAGGATTTACGCGAAAGATTTGCGCGAAGGATTTGCGCGAAGGTTTTGCGCGAAGGATTTGCGCGAAGGATTTGCGCGAAGGTTTTGCGCGAAGGATTTGCGCGAAGGATTTGCGCGAAGGATTTGCGCGAAGGATTTGCGCGAAGGATTTGCGCGAAGGATTTGCGCGAAGGATTTGCGCGAAGGATTTGCGCGAAGGATTTGCGCGAAAGATTTGCGCGAAGGATTTGCGCGAAGGATTTGCGCGAAGGATTTGCGCGAAGGATTTGCGCGAAGGTTTTGCGCGAAGGATTTGCGCGAAGGATTTGCGCGAAGGTTTTGCGCGAAGGATTTGCGCGAAGGATTTGCGCGAAGGATTTGCGCGAAGGTTTTGCGCGAAGGATTTGCGCGAAGGTTTTGCGCGAAGGATTTGCGCGAAGGTTTTGCGCGAAGGATTTGCGCGAAGGATTTGCGCGAAGGATTTGCGCGAAGGATTTGCGCGAAGGATTTGCGCGAAGGATTTGCGCGAAGGATTTGCGCGAAGGATTTGCGCGAAGGATTTGCGCGAAGGATTTGCGCGAAGGATTTGCGCGAAGGTTTTGCGCGAAGGATTTGCGCGAAAGATTTGCGCGAAGGATTTGCGCGAAGGATTTGCGCGAAGGATTTGCGCGAAGGATTTGCGCGAAGGATTTGCGCGAAGGATTTGCGCGAAGGATTTGCGCGAAGGATTTGCGCGAAGGATTTGCGCGAAGGATTTGTGCGACTGCTGCGTGCACCTGTGGAACAGTGAGTGTTGCCGCTCCCTCACTACTGGCGCGTGTGGAACGTGACGCACGCTGCTTGCGTCCTCCGGGGACGACTGTTGCTAACTTATAGAGTAGAAATACTCCAAAATTTTCGCGCTCGCTTCGCTCGCGCTTTTATAATTTTTTTATTTCTGTCTACCATCTACTATATGACCCCCCTGACTTGAAGGCTGGATCCGCCCTTGTGTAAAATACAGTGTGGATGTGGACAGCTCTTATGATAAGTAGCAATAAAACAAAGATAAAATTTAAAAGTTATTTACTTAAATAAAATTACAGCTGTGTTTGTGACACATTTCGATATGACTCTTTGGGTTTCTCTTCATTGAAATCTGGCGCTGGTTTGGCATCGAGCGAGGGTGCGGTGCTGGGCGGCGCCGGTGGCGGCTGCAGGCGGCGGTCGTCCGGTAAGAACGATGCGATGATCGCTGACGCTGAAAACCATTGTTTCGTTGTAGCACCTTTTTTTACTATTGACAGGGTAGCGTTTGTCCACAAGTCCCCTGATGTTAAGTGACGATGTGGTCGAAGATGGCGCCACGCTAAACCCGGATTGGGAACTGGCTCTCAAGTGAGGCTGCCGGAACACACCGATAGGAACTTGGCGACAGATTCATAACATGAGGGTGGTAGCTACCCAGTCAATCATTAGAAAATGCCCTACCTTAGTGGTAGGTTCCATTACGATGTTTTCCTTGACCGAAAGCTCAAGCTTAGCGTAGGATTCGAACCCACGTCCTACGGATCGCAAGTCGACCTCACTACCACTGAGCCATCATTGCTAAAAAATTAAATACATTGATCGGAAAATGCATCTAACAAACGTTCAACTGACAACTCCTCTCAGAGTATTGTATCAGAATTGTTTTAAAAAACGGCCATATACTTACAGGTGAATATGGAAGCGAAGATATAGAAGCCGGCTTCGCAGTTGCTGTTGAGCAGCAAATTGAGCACCTGGATCGATGCGAACGTCACTATTCGGCCGCCCATCATTGGGAACGCGATGGCTAGCGCTCTGTAAATACACAAGCGAGTTTTTACTTATAAAACCACTCATAATAGTGCATCGTCAAATATTCTATGGCATCGTCGTTTTACCCGAGTGCGTAGAATAGAATAGAAAACTTTATTTGCAAAAAAATGCGAAAACAACACATCTACCAATTAAATGGCATGCTAAATTTACTACTATCGTTTATCTTCTCCAGGGTTCAAACATAAAATGATACGTTAGGACATTTAACACAGCGAGCGCCACCTGTTACTTAGATACCTACCTTATTACCTATGTTATGTACCTAATCCGACCACTAAAACATTATGTTGATCTGCCGATAAACTCACCATCAGTGATACTTTAATGGAACTTGTAGATAATTATTGTCCTTTGTCTCTTTGTCATCCAGAAAATCGACAAAATGCGAGTTGGATTAGGTACAGACTCGCTCACGATCAATACATTGTATCACTATAAAGGAGACGTTTTTAAAATGACGCTAGGGCCAAAGCGCCCAAGACCTGTACAGCCGACCCCTTTGCTTTTTCATTGAACAACAGTCAGAAACCCGTCCACTAGGGTTATGGGAATGCCCATCGTGCCCACAACCGTAGATCCGCGATTGCACTCTAACATGCAGGGCTTCGGACACATTGGTATAACCACATTCCACATTAATAATAAAATAATAATAATAATGCCCGCACAATCACATACATAGGCTCTGACCCCTAACTAGGTTTCCCTGTATCTAGGGTATCAGAAACTAGGACGATCGGGGATCCACAACACCCAGACACAGAACAAATACTTGCGCTCTTTTTTTCATGTATGTTGGCTTAGGGGTGGCCCAAGGACCACCCCCGCCGCACCCTAAGCTACTATTACTATACTATGGTTAAGTTATATTTGATGTACCTTGAAGTAGCATGTTTTGAATTTATATTTTGAACATATAGCGAAATAGACTCATAAAAAATTGTACAAACTTGTACTGCTAATGCATTTGTACAAATGTGGAATTGTACCAATGTGTCCTAAGGTGGATGCAGTAGGTAGATAAGGTACTCACCGCAGCTGCGTAGGGAACAGCGCCACAATGATGGCGGTGTACATGCCCACGACTATGATGCCCTGCATCATGATGCCGTAAGCCACCGCGCTGCCGATGGCGTTGGGGATAAGGTTCACGATGATACCCGCCACGCCGCATAACGATGTCAACACAATGACTATGTTTCGGCGGCCGACGATGTTCACGATCTGTAAAATAAAAAAATGCACCGGTACAAAGAACAAGTACCACGGTAAAACACCTCGTTTGACATCCAGCACGCGAGGGTAAGGCAAACTATAGGTACTTTTTGGGACACAACCTTTTGGATTTACCTCAAAAAACCATGTCTAATGAGAACCTTCGCTGGGTTCGCGTGGATTTCATATCTTTGGGAAATCTCATTGTCTTTTACTTACGAGACTGAGCATGAAGTTGATAAGAGATTGCATCGCTCCTACTCCGAGCACCATCAACATGGCGGTGACGTTCAGGGCGCAGGGTACTGCATCTGGCTGAAAACAAAACAATAAGTTATCATTTTTTCATTCCCTGTAGGTACTTGGATTTCCTTCGTCTTTTCTTTATGGAAGTGATTGACGATACGAGCAAGTCGCTCATCTGATGGTGCCCATAACAGTTCAGTGCCACCCAGAATTATGAACTCCAAAAAGCTTATCCTGAGATATTAGATATCTTTATGGCCTATAATTTCACTGAAAACATTGCCTGCAATCCGGAACACAGTGTTAGCATTAGCACCAAGCATGGTGGTTGAATAACTGGCAAAAAGGTGTGGTATTTCTCCAGGCGGACTCTGCAAAAGAGTTCTACCACTACAAGTGGTTGTGTCGCAGGTGACGTGGACAATTAGAGGCACCCATGAACAGTTCCAAGTTCGAGAGAGAATCGCAAAAGTTAAGTCCATTATTTGAATTTGGGACACCAGCTCAGCAGGTACGAGGGGAGGCCCACTGTTGAGAACTCACATCAGGTGGTGCGTCCATACTGGCCTGGATGATGTCGCAAAGAGAGAGATCCTTGCCCTCTCCTGTCTGTAAGATCTGCATGAACTGGTTCGCCACGGTCGGAAGCCACACGGCGAAAGCTCCTATCCTGGAAGGAAGATGATATGTAGAAGCTTATACATCTTGCTGTGGTGCATTTGGCTACAAGTCCGATGTGAAACTTTAGTAGTCACCAATGCAACTTCTGAGATGTGTGCAACCTGAAGGTACTTACTGTTGGAAACAGAGCAGGGCAGTCATAATGATGGTGTATTTGAGCAGGGGCGCCCGGAACAGCGCTACGACTAGGTTCTGCTTCTCCACCGTACCTTGCTCGGTCATCTTCACTTCTTCTATGAGGATGCTGTTCACCTAGAAATAAAGCAATCATTTAACTTGCTTATTGTTAGAGCATATACGGTAAAGTTTAGAATCTGTCCCAAGCACCTATATTGTAGTTCTTGGATATGCCGGTTTCCTCGCGACGTTTTCGTTCACCGTTTTGAGCGATACCAAATTAGCGTATAACGCCGCCACTGAGCGCGGTCTTCTGCGACTCTTTTCCAACTACTGCCAACCACCTTGGGTATGTTGTCACTCCAACAAGCCTCAGAGTCTTCTACTCTACGTTTGCCGAGTCGTGGTCTCCACTTAAGAACACGTTCTCCCCTTATTCCCTCGAATCCATGAATGGAACCACAAAAAACAAAACTTACTTCCAGTACTTTTCCTGATCCCAAATTGTTGATCCTGTGTATAGTTTTCAAGATTTCCAGCGCCTGCTTGTCATCTCCCTTCGAGAAGACGAACTTGGGGCTTTCCTTCATGAAGAACAGCCAAGTGGCTGTGACGAGGCACGGCAGCGAGTAGACGACTACCAGCGTGCGCCAGGAGTTCCAGTAGATGCCCAGCGCAGGGAGGTAGTAGGAGTAGCTGAGGGGGATGATTGGTATCGCCAGCACTAGGAACGGAATACAGAAGATATATTATATCTCTCTCTGAGAGAAGGCTAGAGTCCCAGTAGTGAGAACGTAATAGGCTGATAATGATGACATTTCTCCAACACTCGCAATTGGAGCATAATTCCTACTGTTATTGAAATCCGATGCTTGGTTTTCAAAGTATAAAACTATCATAGCATTCCGTTCTGTCGGTCCATTTTTGCACCATTTTAAAACGCCCTCGACTCCATAACACGCTTGGTCAAGTGCAAGACAAACTCGCGTGGAGAGTGTTCCGTACCAATCCATTTTCCGCTAAAATTGTAAGACTAACGACCTGCATTGCTAGTCCACCATTGATGATTGTATTATCAATGAAAACATATTTGACAACAACAATGTACATGTGTGCATGTACGAGTATGTTTATTACTCATGTTTTGTGCAAATAAAAACACGGTATCTTATCTTAACTGAAAGGAAGCTTATATCGAGATTGATTACCTGCCATTAAACCCTGCGATAACATGAAGATGCTGGTAACTAGCAATACCACCGAGTTCCTCTTCATCATCGGCACGCTCTCACTCAGGATTGCCATCGACATGGAGTATAGACCTGACACGCTGGAACAAAGTATACCTTCTAGTATATGGCATAGAGCCACTATCAACATTGATTAGCCCTAACTCAGTTTTTGTTTAATATTTACAGGCTACCCTTTGACCACAAGTCACCTGATGTTAAGTGACGATGTGGCCAAAGATGAAGCCACGCTATATACTCTGGACTAGGAACTGGCTCTCAAGTGACACTGCCGGAACACACCACACATATTTCGTAACATTGACACTTGCTAGTATTTTTTTGTAATTCCTGTGTATATTTTGCAGCAATGATAGCCTTGTGGTAGTGAAATCAGCTTGCGACGAAGGTCGTGGGCTCGATCCTAAAATGAGTTTGAACTTTCGGCAAAGGAAAACATTGTGATAAAACCATAGCTTAAAGGCAGAGCATTTTCTAGTGCTCATCTGGCTTGCTACCACGCTCAAGTCAAGATTCTGTCGCCAAGCACCTGTCGGTGCGTTCCGACAGCCTCACTTGAGAGCCAGTTCCCAGTCCAGGTGTAGCGTGGTGCCATACTCGACCACATCGTCACTTAACATCAGGTACCCTGTAAATAATAATGAAAAATATAATGTTTGCCCCGGTTTTGGACCCGGGAGTTCCTGTACATTAAATTCTTCAGTAGGCCGAAACAGGAGGTACTGTCCTACGTCACGACGTCGTCAATTACCTACGTCATAGCCTTAACAGGAAATGAAGTGCTATCAAGATATTAAAACATTCATTTATTATTCAGATAGCCGCGCTCTTTTATCTTGTACTGTTTTATTATAATTATCTACAAATGAGTTTTGGGCTACCAACTTTGCAACAACATTCTTTTAGGTGGGAGTAAAGTTCAAAAACGTAGCTACCTATCAGCAGTCTGTAAAAATAGTATTTATTACCGAAACTAGCTGCGCCCCGCGGCTTCACCCGCGTAGACTGCAGTTTATCGCAATACACTGAGAAAAAAATTCTGACTTTCCTTCTGAGTCTTTACCTTCCAAGACCGTTTCCTTCCTCATTTTGTATTAGTTTTCCTTCTGAATCACAATTCCTTCCCTTTTGACTCCGAAGGAAAACGGTATTTCGGAAGATCTTCTTTCTCCGTGTAAAACGTAACCTATAAAAAGCCTATAGACCTGGCAACTTTTTTAATTTTTCTCTTCATAAGAACCTGCCTTGGGCTTCAACGAACACGTCAACTGAATGGGTACAAAATGCCTCTTGAAAAAATGCAATGCAAACTCACAAAATAGCAGCGATGAACTGTATGATCATCAGCATTATCCAGTTAACAGATATGCTGGCAACAGTGTTGAACAGTGCACCCCCCAGTAACGATGCCAGCAGCATGGTGCGCCGGCCGCGGGTATCCGCCAGGTAGCCCCATATCAACGTCCCAAGGATAGACCCTGGGAAGTAACATGATCTTTTCCATTAAATGTCAATATTAGGCACCTGCTTACATATTAGGTAGGGTACTTGCCTGGCTAGCTACCACCCTCAAGTTAATAATCTGTCGCCAAGCACCTATCGGTGTGTTCCGGCAGCCTCACTTGAAAGCCAGTTTCTGAATCCAGGTGTAGCGTGACGCCACCTTCGACCACATCGTCACTTAACATCAGGTGACTTGTGGTCAAACGCTACCCTATACCTAAGCAGTAAAATATTATACATTGTAAAACAATTATCTAAGTAAATTAATTCCTTCAAGCATGCCAAAGGCGAAGAAAAATTACGCAAGACTTCCGATTTTCAACTAATTTACTTGTGATTGCATGCCTGTAGAACGTTTTCTTTACCGTTTGGGTCGGTTTCACGTGTTGTGCGGGTGAGGACGTAAGCGTGTTGTGTTTTTGTATTGATATATCTATCAAAACCCGCATACGAAACGACCCACCCTCGACGCTTTGCATAAAACTATAGGCTTGGCCCTAAGGGGTCCCCCCACAAAACTGCAATGCCATGCGGAGCGATGCGAACCAGATCGGAAGTTCTTGTGGTGCATTCGTGCAAGCTCGCAGATATTTGCGATGCGATACGAATTCGTAGATTTGTGTGGGAACCCTAAGCTATATAATTATGTCATTGGCCTTCTGCATCGTCGTTTCACCGCCACTACTTAACGCCTCATAAAGGTGCCACATAAATGCGCTTTCAAGTTCATATTGCCCTTTCGTCTGACGTATGCGTGAGGCGCCATAGCGTATCCAAAAACGCATGCGCTAAAACTAGTCCTACAACAGAGCATGGCCATAGCGTGCGCTAATCTACGATTAGCTATGTTCACACTGTGCCCTTTTTGTTCATCAAGGGCATGCGTCACAGTGCAGTCAACAGCGCACGAGAGGCATGCTCTTAACGCATGAAACTTCTTAGGACCAATTAAGCCGCACATATTGCACCAAGTAAAATATTCTCGTCGCACATGTTTCCACAAGCTGACAGAGACTACGACTGAACTAAATGACTATATTGGCGTTCGTTCGTTAACGCATTCAATTATTGAAAGCGCCAAACGAAAGTTGAATAGAAAGATGAAGACGAAAATTGAAAATGAAAATGCATAGTGTTGACATAGCTAATCTATACTGACTGAAGCGCACAGGAGTAGACAATAAGCTCGTCTTGATGCACAAGCAGTTGAAAGGTGAACATAAAATCGCACAGGCGTAGATTAGATGTACTAACTAGGTTTACAAAAAACTCTTGTTAATGCATGCGCCTTACAAGGCGCCGTTACCGAATTCGAATCCTCTCGGCCCCGCACCCATGACTTAATAAGTTATGTGTGGATTTGCCATCGCTCAAAACGGTAAAGCAAAACATCAAGAAGAAACCGGTACGTCCAAGAGCCTCAACATTCAAGGGCATGCGACATCTACCAATCCGCACTGGGTTAGCGTGGTAAATTACGGTCCATACTTTAGGTGACATATTTGTATAATTTCTTCTTCTACCGTCCCATGTAGGTACCATTATTTGGGGTCTCCTCACTCGTTTGCGTCAGGTTGTTCTATCCTGGGTTGTCGGTTCTGGCAATCGGGCTTTCTCTATTTATGTTCGATACCTATATTTGTATGAACCTATGAACTGACACCGTCAAATTCTTGCTCAAGTAGATACTGATTAATCGCACGAGTGTCAGATGCAGATGTCATTCCAGAATACCAACCTGAGAGAAGGCCAGAGTTCCAGCAGTGGGAACGTAATTTGCTGATGATGATGATTGACTATTTCTTACCAACAACAGGTGCTGATGCCAGCAGTCCTTGCTGCGCTGGCGTGGTCTCCAGCTCGCACGCACTGGCCGGGACCAGGATGGTGCTTCCGTAGCCGACGCAGACGAAAGAGATGATGGAGACGCCAGCCAGGCCCAGCATCAGGTAGCTGTACAAGCCGAACCCTGTGGTCAGAAGTCACTATTAATGTAAGTTTGA
The DNA here is from genome assembly GCA_931315375.2 of Opisthograptis luteolata. Taxonomy (NCBI): domain Eukaryota; kingdom Metazoa; phylum Arthropoda; class Insecta; order Lepidoptera; family Geometridae; genus Opisthograptis; species Opisthograptis luteolata. The sequence continues at coordinate 11,961,963 of OV928042.1, forward strand.
AGCGATGATGTCTCGGGGAGTGACGTCGATTTGCGACGTAGGTCGTGGGTTCGAATTCTACAATGAGCTTGAGCTTTCATCTATTTTGTGATCGTCGCTCCACCTCAGATTCTAATTGAGATTTATATAATGCAAACCATACAAAGGTGGTGGGTATAGAACAATGTTTCAAAAACATTTCTAAACAACTGCATCTGAATTCTGAATATACACAGCATAACAAAACATCGTAAAACGTGTCCTAATTAGACATAGCCCCGGATTATAGAATCACATTATTATGTATTTAATTACCCTTAATAAATCAAATACAAACATTTGCGTACATCTTGGGTTTACTCATAAGTGATAATTTATACAATAGCTTAGTTTATTGTAGGTATTTATTTACCTGTAACAAACCTAACATAAAACGATGTAAAATATTGATTGTCTTTTATGCACTAATTTAAGTTTTAAGCCTTTTTTTGTTCTTTACATAGCTTGTTATTTACACTGTGTTTCGATGAAAGAAAATATTACATATTATACAGCATTTATAATGAAGAAAAAAAAAATTATTACCTATGCCAAAACAAAATTACCCTCGAAAAGAAAACAGAACAGAAAATATATGTACAGTATGTGCTTTTCTACATATTTTTTTGCGTATTATCATTATCATTACACATTTTAACATACATTTAGGTAAGTAGGTCAGGAGTCTCTTTTGCAAGAGTACTAAAGATGGATGGTATACTAAGCTATACCACCGTGCTAGAATTAATTGTAGGCATTAATTACCGACCCACTCATTACGAAACGAAACGGAAAAGAAGTGCTGGTTTACAACTCATAGGTCGCGGGCTGGAGCTTTCGGTGAAAGAAAACATGAAACCATGAAACCATAGACCATAGTTTGGTGGTAGGGAATTGTCTAGTGCTCGCCTAGCTACCTACCACCCTATGATCCGACAGCCACACTTGAGAGCCAGTTCCCAATCCGTAGCTTGCCACATCGTCAATTACGCCCGAAATTCATAATCGATCCTGATCCTTTTTTCGCCGTTTTGGTTCGATATGTCAATCTATTTTAGCAAGCTTTACCCCTAAAATGAATATGATGACATGATATATGATGTATATCTATATAAGTATTTATTTCTCTATATTAGTATGTATATCGTTGTCTAGTACCCATAACACAAGTTTCGAGCTTAATTTGGGGCTAGGTCAATTTGTGTGCAATTGTCCCCGATATTTATTATTATTATATATCAATCCAAAACCGCGAAAAACGGATCAGGATCGGTTATTAATTTCGGGCGTTAAAAGATATAAGAGATCCAAAAAAATAATCACTCTCAAGCTCTTTCAATGAAAATTGTGAACCAACCTGCTCTGTTGATCGCCTCTTCTATAGGCACCCGGTCTCGATCCATTTTGCACTTATTAACGATACTTTAAAACGAATTACTAATACGTAAAAACCTCTTCTATGGCTCATTAACCGCGCTACTAAATGTTCGATTTCGTATTGAGCAAGGTTCTACGTAAAATACATCTTTTTTTTAAATACGTTCACTCCGATCAAGCGCATATCTTGATGTACGTAAGTAGGTAATTAATTTATGAAGACACAGAATAGCAATTCGTGCGTTACATAATATTCGCAGTTTGCGTGTTTGTTTGTTTGTTTACTAAATAATGAATATTAATTAAATAACCCTCCAAGGTTCCTTACGTCCAATTTTTTACTAAGTAACTGAAGTATTCAAAGAAATATTTTCTCTTTTTATAGCGATGATGGCTCAGTGGTAGTGACGTCCACTTAACGTAAGACGTGGGTTCGAAATTTACAATGAGCTTGAGCTTTCGGTGAAAGAAAACATCGCGATGAAACCATAGCTTGGTGGTAAGGCATTTTCTAGTGATCGCCTGTCTAGCTACCACCCTCAAATTAAGAATCTGTCGCCAAGCACCTATTGGTGTGTTCCGGCAGCCTCATTTGAGAGCCAGTTCCCAAACCAGGTAGCGTGTCTGAAACAATAGGTAAGAGAACGAGAAGTGTTCGAGAGAACCACGACGCCTATTTTAGAGTTACAAAACTACACCAGCCAGCAGCAGTTACAGCAGTATTTACTAGTAGTACCTACGTAGCCTAGTATTTACCTACGTATTTACACCAATTTAATAATAAATACGAGACTTTGGAAGCAACTCTCTCTCTGTCCTTCTGTATGTTTACCTTTTCTTTTCATGTTACCTTTTAAAATTAGGTATGGAGATAGTACATCCTGAAGAAGTTCATTGATAATTTTATTTAGCGAAGAACTGTAACCAACGTAGGTGAAACCGCGGGGCACATGCACAGTAATATTACAAAGATGTACTTAAGTAGAGCTTGTTTGCGATTTTGGATGCAAAATTTTTGGAGCCGGGGGAGGTAATCTTCAAAACTACAAAAAATATTTAAAAAAGTGATTTTACTGTTACAAGTCTATAGGTGCTATACCTGAATGTCATCTATGTTTCATTATGATACAAAATGATCTGTGAGAATCTCCAAGCGCGCGAAATCGCGAGATAATCCTAGTCGGGAATAATAACAGAAGTTCGTACAATCAAAGTCGCGTGAAACAAGTATTTATCCATACCCCTAGGAAACGATAATTTGGCGATAAAATGATAAAAAAAAGTGGCATACCTAATTCGATTCGTGTTGATTACTAGTTCTACGTAGAGACTGAATGCAAAGTGCCGAATGATTGCGATTGAAATTTTTAACTTTTATGTTACGGCCGGGGCCTTGCTTTTTCACAGACCAGACAGCACGGCAAACGTTGAATGCCTGTGGCCTTCTGACGTTGTGCGTACGCGTTTAATCGTTCCTAAGGTTCATTTTCCAACAAATCAAGCCGCTCCAGACCAGACGACCTACCGTAGGACCGGGGTGTTATATAATTATAACGGAATAGAGCTAACTGATAGAAAATTTTGACTCTGACCGACCTCTCTTTCCCCTCGATTTCTCTGGGATACCATCATCAGATCCTGGTTTTCTTATCATGGGCTTTCGGTTAAAAATAAATACCCTACGTTTTGATGGGTGACCTTATTAGTCAGTTTTAATCTAACAAAATAGTTACGTGAAAATAAACCGTCTTACATTTTTTTTTGTTAGTTAGATAAAGTTAAGTCAGTAAAAGTGCTTAAAAAACTGGAGAAATGATTGAAAATGTTGTTCTTGTTGATTCTAGATTTGTTCAGAACTTTCACTGCATCATTATTACATGCACATTTTATGTAATTACCTATGGAATCTATACTTCCATAGATGGATAATAATTACTTATCACATTTTTATCACATTATATTATTGTAATTTATATCTTATCGAAAACGTTTCGAATAGATACCTACTCTATATGATTATATCTGTGAATTCTGGCACAAGCCCACGTAGGTATTAATTTATTATTAGGTACAATAAAAACATTGCTAGGATTGCTACTACGACTAATAAACTTACTAACATGTTATATTTATTTATATGATAATGCTAAATCATTATAAAGGGGAAAGTTTATGAGTTTGAATGCAGGAAGCACCTATGGGTGTGTTGCGGCTGCCTCACTTGAGAGCCAGTTCCCAATCCAGGTGTAGCGTGGCGCCACCATCGACATCGTAAGCGTTAATCATCTGCGCCCCTAGCCAAGATGCATTCTGCAATCGTTGACGCTAATAGAAAACAAGGAAAAAGTATTGGTTTGACATATTTCAACGCTAAGTCACGTGGTCAGAAATATGTCAAACAAATACTTTTTTCTTGTTTTCTATTAGCGTCAACGATTGCAGAATGCATCTTGGCTACGGACCCAGGGCCTATTATTTCTAATATTTCTGACCACGTAACTTAGCGTTGAAATATGTCAAACCAATACATTTTTCTTGTTTTCTAATAGCGTCAACGATTGCAGAATGCATCTTGGCTAGGGGCGCAGATGATTTACGCTTACACTGTCCCTGTAACTGATCCGATTTTGAAATTCTATCACATTATATTATAAAACTACGCTATTTTTTACTTTCGTCGTAATGAAAATCTTGTAGGATTCAATATTCAGGCAGGTGAAACTGCAGGGAAAAGCTAGTGAGCCTTAAGGCCATAAGCATACCACCACGGTGGCCAGGGTCATAGGCAAAACTGTAACACTCACATGGGAAAACTAGTTTTTGCTACTGACTTCACGCCTTTAAAAGACAGAGCCTAAAGTGAATGCCAATAAAATCAATTTGGTAGTTGAAAATTGCATAAACTTTGCATAAATAAGATGATGGGGAGCCCAAGAGGGGATTTTGGGATTTACTCGAGCGCGTCAGATTAATATTAGGGAGGATACCTGACATTGATAAGTATCTCCAGCCATTATGAGCCCTTAACATTGGTGGGTACGCTCAGGGGAACCCTTTAGTGGCGTCTTTTGTTATCGGAGACCAAGACTCACTTTCTCACTTTTTTTTTTTGGGTCGTTGCGCCATCTCAGTTAGTTTTATAAAAGTTTTTGACATCATCATTTTTTAGCCCATACTCTCTCTCTGAGAGAAGGCCAGAGTCCCAGCAGTGGGAACGTTGAAGGCTGATAATGATTTTTAGTTTTTGTTTCCTTCCAAACATTATTTTTTCAGCGCGCCTTATTGCAACTTGAAGGGTCTAAAATCGGTAATACGGGTTATTTTAAATCGCTCTATTCGTATTCCAACAAAGTTTCCGAGTTACTTTTTGAATTTAAGCAGTACGATTTGCCACTTTGACAAGTTGGTAGTAAACATTGACGTTTACGAAAACTTTTATAGTTTTCAAATCTTGTACAGTCAGCGACACAAGTAGCTGATCATTCTCGATTTTCCAAATGTGTTTCAAACCAGTAATTATTTTTTTTTTACATTTTACCCGTTATGATTTTGACCACAACATAACACACCTGATTTTAGGTGATGTTGAGGTCAAAAATTGGTGTCTAAGATGATGAGGATAATAGAAAAAAGTGTGATTGTTCAGCGACTTTTGTCGTTGACTGTACTAGGGCTACGAGTTTTCGAGCGCAGTGCATTGTCTCACAATAACAGTTCAGTCTGCGTGACACTGAATTGTTATTGGCAATCGTAACGCTTACCATCAGGCGAGTGACTAACTCGATCGCTTTAAGTTACTTTAAAAAAATTAAAGAAATGTTTTAAAATAAAAGGTAGTTACAAATTTTAAAATAACGTTCATTTATTTTAATATCTACGTATATGTAAGACTAGCACAAGAATTAAATCTAAAATTACAACATCTTACAATCTTATTATGAACCTTTTCATACATCAATTATTAATGGTGGTTCCATATTTGTGTGAAACTGTCCCCGATATTATATTATATTATTATTATATTATATGAATACTTAAGTAGATAGGTATACGCTCACATATTATTTTGTAGTGATTTATATTTTACAAAATGGCGGCGGTGGCGGCACGGGCGGAACAACAAATGATAACTACCTTCATTCTTGAATTTGTAAAGTTCGTCACAGCCATCGCAAGATTTGTACAAAGTTTTAGTAAGTGCATTCATATAGCAAGTACAACAGTGTCAGTTTTTAAAGAAATTGAATACGCAGGTGCTATACGAAGCAATGAGAAAAAGTTGCAATTTGACTTACGTTTACAAAATTATTACAACAAAGGTATCTAAGTATTGTATAAATAGTGTGATTTCATCAGTCTTCAAATAGTTTTAGCTTATAATTAGTTTAAATTAAACAATGGTATCAATTCTGTTGTCAATTATCTAAAACTAAGCTAAATTTGACAGGTCTAAAAATATTAATGCGGGATAACGGGGAGACGCGGGTGAAATCTCGGGGCGCCACAAGTTTAATTTATTTATAGAAAATGCACAAAATAATTGATACCAATTAATCAGGTAATACGAGTATATAATTAGCCTAATAATTAATATCTATTGTTACTCTGTGGTTTTCCTTTTATTCTATAGAAGCATTTTAGGATCCATAGGAAGTGTCCTATATCCTTTTCTTGCATCTACATATATATTTCAAATATGTTATCTATAAAATCTGATTCTGATCTTCATAACGGCTGAACGGAAATCCATAGTTTATTGATAACAAACACTTATTTATTGGTAAAGTATAAGATTACGTATACCATAGGAAATTTCCGTTCCTGCCTTCCTGTTTATTTTTGTTACCCAATCACGCCAAATAGCTGAACAGATTTGAATTAAACTTAGTAAAATTAGACGTCAGAGAGTTTGGAGGACACTATTCAAATCGAGAAAATGTCAGAGTTATTACAGGAAAAAATGGAAAACTGCAGAGGTAAACCTTGAGACCTTGTGGGCGAGCCCAACGTGGTCGGTGAAATTAAATCACACCGACTGCGTTGGCTTGGCCACGTAGCATAGTAAAGGAGTAGTAGTTCAGCTTCATATAAATTGGCCGTCAACGGTTTGAATGTGTGCGTGAGTAGCGGCACCGTGTACGCACGCACTTTTCACGCATACAATCACATAAACGAAAGGAGGCGGCCGGGGCCGCGGCCATGCACTCAGTACGGAACGCGCCGCCCATGCGTCACCGCAAGAGTAGGCAATTAACTCGTCGAGCGGCCTTAGCTAACCTACTGTTCTTTATGCGGACTACGTGCACGGTATGCACGTAGTCCGCATGGGGGAGGATCGGGCGGCAAAGCGTTCTTATTTGGGACGACCGAATGGCCGTAGACCGGTCAGACGCCTTAGATACCGCTGGAGGGACGCGGTGGATGCGGACCTGCGAGAACTCCACATTCTGAACTAGCCATGGATAACTCCGAACACAACTATATCTTCGGATATATTATTATATCCGAACGCAGATATGTGTCCTCCATTCCCTTTCAAAAAAATTAACATATCCCATATCCGAGACCGAGATCCCATATCCAACTCCGGAATGGAACGCACGAAGAGTTTGCCTGTAATGAGCGAGTGAAAGGTGAATTTGTTAGTTTCTTTTAAACCAATTAGTATTTTTTCGTATCACATTATCGTTCCGCGGATATATGTTCACAGATACTCCGTGGATTTGTTTGGAAGCCGGAGTTATTATCTATCTCGGATACATTCTTGCAATATATATCCTTCATTCCCGGATATGTTAAGCGGATCTGGATATGCTAAGCGGATACATATCTTTGCTCGGAGTGGGATATATACATATCCAATCCGGGACCGGAGTTCGCACAAGATCGAGAAGATTGGCGCTCTCTCGTTTCGGAGGCCAAGACACGCTTTGGGTCGCTGAGCCATCGGAGTTATTTAGAGGTAAACCGTATAGGGTACAGCTAGTTATTAATACTCAGTATGAATATTTTTTCAAATAGTCTTCTATCGCGTTTCTTTCTTCTCTGGAGAAGAAAATCCATGGTCACGTGGCAGAAGCCAAGCGAACACAATTCCACCTGTGAAAAGAAAAATTCATGTCAAAGTCAAATATTAGGTACGCTTTCACGTCTAAACTACTGAACCGATTTAATTAAAATTTGGAACAGAGATGGTCTAGAACCTGAGAAATTACATAGGCTACTTTTTATTGCGATAAAGTGTAGCCCAACCGGGTGAAAAAGCGGGGAAGAGCTAAAAAAAAAAAAATAAAATAATAATGATAAATAAATATAGATACCTAGATTAGTGAAAAGAGATGTTAGGGCATGATCATCATGACATATTTGGTTTAAGTATAAGGCTTATATATATCCTACTAATATTATAAATGCGAAAGTTCGTATGTGTGTGTGAATATTTGTTACCAGGTATGACCGTAGTTACTAAACCGATTCTGATGAAATTTGGAAGGGAGATAGCTTATACCCTGGATTGACACATAGACTTTTATCCCGGAAAAGGTTCGGATAACGGGAAGACGCAGGTGAAACCGCGGGGCGCACATACACATGTTCCACTTAAATTTATCTACTTACTAAGTAACAGCAGAGACCAGACGTAGAAAGTGGCTTCACAGTTCGCCGTGATGAGAGCACCAATGGCATTCACTCCGAAGAACGCGCTGAGTCTGCCCAGCATCACTGACAGGCAGGACGCCATGCCTCTGCGGAAAATTGGAATTGGAGAAATTGAACTGCAAATTGCTCCCTGCTGCTTTGTTTCCAACAATCTGGGACTGTGCGTTATGGGACAGCGTGAATAATACATCGTCGTTCGAATACATCGTCATTTTCCGTCAGGCGTGATGAGGGCATAGTAAACCCGGAATGGGAGGTATTTATTTAACAAAAACAAAACTGACTTTACAGGTTTTCTCATGGATGCCATTCCATGAGAAAACCTGTAAAGTCAGAACTGGACCAAATTGAAATGGGACCACTACCATACCAAATTACTGGATATTTACGCTGTAAGGAAAGGAGCAAGAACACAGGCATTTAAAATTTTTATACACTTTTCTTTTTTTTTAGGGTTTGTGTCACCAAGACAAATTTGGTCAAAGTTAGTGCCACGCTACACCAGGTTTGGGAATCGTCCACTAAAAATCACTTACCTCAAAGACGTCGGGTACAGTTCCACAAAATACACGCTCAATATCCCCATGCTGAGCGCACATAGAAGAAAAAAGAAGAAGAAAATCCCCCCAGCGATTGGAACTGCCACCACATTCAGTAGCACGGCTGCTGCAGCTGACACGCTGAGGATGCACATCATCGCGAGCCTCTTGTGGGTGCCGCAGGTCAAGGAGAGCACCAGGTTTGAGAAGCTGGCGAGAGCACCGTAAGTCATGGCGGAGAAGAGAGTGGTGTCTTGGATGGTGTCGTCGCAGACTTCTTCGATGCCCTGGAAATTGAGGTAAACTGGCTGGTAAAGTTGGACAATATCTACACCGCCAGTTCCTAAGCAAAGTATAGCGCCACTTTCAACCACATTGTCACTTAGGTGTGGTCAAACGCTACCCTCTAAGAAGCAGATAGATAAAACCTAGGTAAAAGTTGTGTCCCGCTTCTGGCTTTCGAGTAGGACTTAAATCCAAAAGAAGAAGAACAGAAAGAAGGAAGAATAAAATCAGGTTTATAGAAAGGTAAAGGGTAGGTACTTACCGTGCCATTGGAGATGAAGTTATCCTGATTGGAGTACCTAATGACGGTGCAGAGATTCATGCCGTCTCCTCCATTAGCTTCAAGTACGGAGAACAGGTTGTTCATGATGTACGGGAGCCACATGATGAACCCACTGCCACTGGAGTTTAATAAAAAATCATTAATAATGGTACATTTTTCCTATTTTATTCAGGTTGAACCAAATTGAAGCGTTTGAAACGGGAAAATACGTTTCAATGCACTTCCCGTTGACCTAGAATCATGAAATTTGGCATGAAGCAAGCTCTTACAGCACATGTAAAGGAAAAAGTGTGATAACCGCAAATATGTAGTTTAATAATAAAATAAAGCTAATTTAGTATAACAAATTTATTAATTGCAATTGGTGCAACAACCGTGTCTAGGGATCCAACGGCAAAGTTAAGTTTGTACTTTAGAGCGGAAAAAGTCTTCGATGGGCGTTTGTTCGGGACCCTCGGTGCGTCCCACTTTGCTGTTTTTTTTTTATTAATCTGTTCTGGTCTACACACTTTGTTCCTGTGCCAAACCCATTTAGCTGCTTTTTCCCCTTTTCCCCTTTTTAAAGGATATATGTTCTCTTTCCTTATCTAAAATGTATACTTACGTCATATAAATAATGGTGACCAGGTAAAACAGCTTGAGGGTATCTTTCAGCAGTGGCGGCCTGAACAGCGGAGCGGTTTGTTGCCATAAGGATCTGAAGAACGATCCATCAGATAAAGACTGGTTGTCTTCCTCTTCTATCAGTTTCTTCACCTGCAAAACAATACATATCTTCATCATCATCGTCATCAAAATATTACGTTCCCACTGCTGGTAATCACGCCTTATCTCAGAGGTATGAGCCATTATCTACCACGTTGCCACAGTTCAGGTTGGAAACAGTCACAGGCTTGCTGCCAATGACTGCATTAACAACGCTGATAGTAAATTTTCAAGGCTCTGAAGCTTTGCCTTATTTTTCCGTACTGACTGCACACACTTTCGCTGTAACACGTTACATTACGCCCCGTAACACCGGTCAGTGCCCACCTTAATACATATTTATGTTGACGAATGCAACTGAATGCGATACTCACCGGAAATGACTCAGCATAGCCTCCCGTATTCCACTTGTAAATGTTCTTCAGTACATCAAGCGCGTCTTCGTACCGTCCCCTGGAGGCCAGGAATTTGGGGCTCTCGTAGAACATCTGCAGTAGACCGGCTGTCACCGCGCAGGGTACCGCCATGACGAGGGCGAGGAGGCGCCAGGGGCGGTAGGTGATGCCCAGGAATGGGATGGGGAACGCGAATTGTAGGGGCAGTATTGGGTACGCGAATACTGAAAGGTGATTAAGGTGGTAAGTTAGTTTCATTGTAAGTAACTTTTTAAACAAAAAAAGAGAAATATATGTCGACTTGAAAAGTTCCTCTTTTTTAAGGTCAGTTAAAAATACGTTTTTTTACGTCTTGTTGGGTAGGGTTTGACCACAGGTCACCTGATGTTAAGGGACGATGAGGTCAAAGGTTGTGCGGAACATACCGTAGCAAGTGCTACGCAAACAAGTCGTGTGAAAATGGATTTGCATCTGGTCTGAGGGATCAAGCAGTCAAAGCCTTGAGAACACAAAAGAGAGATTTAGTAAATAATTGTAAAACTTAGGTGAGGTTGACAAAAAATTCGTTATACGTCAAAAAGGGGGAGGCCTATGTTCAGCAGTGGACTTCTTCCGGCTGATGATGATGGTCAAAAAACTTGATCCCTCAGAGGGTGCCAGGACGTTAACACGATCTAGGAGTACGATGTTTACCGGTCTACAAATAAGCTCTTACAAATCCTACTAAAATATTATAAATGTGAAAGTTTGTGAAGATGCATGGATGGATGGATGTTTTCATTCACGCGAAAACTACTGAACGGATCTGGATGAAATTTGGTGAGGAGATAGTTCAAAACCTATTAAATATTTATAGGATATGTGCTCACCTGCGACGGCAGCCTGCGAGCACATAAGGGCGCATGTACACAGGAGCATTGCGCGTCCGCGAGCGCGCGCAGAGCAGCTCTCCCCCAGCAGTGTGTACGCGCCGGAATTGCTCGCTGAAGTACTGCGATACAAAAGTTGAATATACTGTTATTATTTTTATTATATAACAACAAAACAACAAAATATATACAGTTGGATAGAAAATTAAACTAAACTACCGATACAAAACTAAACATCTACAAATAAATTACAAGTCAAGCTAATAAAAGTGTTTTAAAAACTGATTTAAATCGCTGCCTGCAGGTAGAGTGCCCAAGAGACTGGCGACATTACCTCTTTGAATGTCCAGGCTGATTCGTTGACCGAGGTAAGCGCCAGCCCTTTGGTCACCCGTGGCGTCAACGAGGCGCCTGGCGAGCTCTTTAAAAAGTTATTTGTGTAGGTTTCTAGGAAAGCAGGTTGCTATTGATATAATGAAGGCGAAAACCGCCTTTAACATTTTCGTAAGGCGCTTGTATGGCCAATATTTCAGTCAGCGACAAAAGCTGAACATACTTGATTTTTCAAATCGTTGGCTGCCAAACAACACTGCACAAGTCAAAATTTTGCAGTTTTAGCATTGTTTTGTATGTTTTTTTTAATTTATAAGTTTGTATGTTTGTTATATAAATAAATGTGATTTGTACAGAACAGAGCGGTAAATTCGCATGTGCGAAAAAGCTATTTAAATAATTTAGATAAAAAACATACAAATAAACAGTTTTATGTCTCGCCTGAAAAGTTACAGAATTTGACTTGCGCGGTGTTGTTAGCTAGCCGACAAAATGTGTTTTGGACCAGTAATGTTTGTTTTTTACAACTTACAAAATACTAAATATTTTGCGTATGGAAGTAGAGATCCGCAACGTTACATCGACAGAGACGCAGGCTGCCGACCCTTGCTCTAATGTGAATGAATTATAGATTAATGACTCAGAAGCAACCTATATCTGTCTGTCCCAAGCATTGACGTACAAAGATATCTACGGCACAGAATAGATATAGTACAGTCAGCCACAATAGTAAATGAACAATAAGACATTTTCCGATTACCTTCTTCATCTTAAACACTAACTGTTGACCGCATCATACTTAACATCAGCAGTGCGATTCTAATTCACTCGGAAACTTTTCCGAACACGCATTCGGAAAAGTTTCCTTGAGAATTTTTTAGACGCGATTCATTCATCTGAATTCGGAAACTGATATTTAATTTGCCAAACCAGCTGTTCAAAGTTTCCGGCACCTATTTGCTCTCGGAAAACGTTTCCGTGAAGCGAAGCGAAAGTGACGTCGAATCTGACACGGATTCTTTCCGAGCGAATTAGAATCTCTCTCTCTCTCTCTCTCTCTCTCTCTCTCTCTCTGGTATTTATATTGAGTAGCCTTCCATTTATCTCACAGCATGTCAAATAACTATAAATAACGTTTTATCATATTTACAAACTCTCGAGATATCTGCCTTGCTTGGGGGTAAGTAATGAAGTGGTAAAACCATTACGTAGTCGGAAAGGTTTGTTTTACGATCGAAACGACTGATAAAGGTGGCGTCTAGTCTGTCCGTGACGCCAAAATTATTTACAATTTAATGAAAGTGAGTGAATAGAATGTTGTAAAGATATCGGATCCACGGTAATAGGTATTATTGTACCTATACTTGTACCTAATATCTTTGACTTATTTCAATTTCAATTTATTTATTTATTCAATAGGATACATTGTGATCACTTTAAAACGTCAAACTTAAAACTAGCTACGCCTGTTCCAACCTCCTTACGCCGGCAAAAGAACAGGCAAGAAACGCCCGGCAGGTAATTTTTTTGGCGCAATCACATTGACAATTTTATTCTTATTACTAATTGATTGAATTGGAGCAAGTTCACTAAAATCCCAAGCTTTTTTTTGTTATCTAATGGTCCGATATTTTTTAATTAGCTTTACTAATAAGATTTCTCTTTTTTGGTTGTACACATTGGGATATGGGAACATGAATATTAATGAGTTGCGGGATCACAACCAAAGCAGACCAGACCCCACAAGCAGCACCCGTTCACGAGTTGACGCATGTGCCAGCCATCGCTCTCCTCGACCATATGAGAGGGAAGAGGGCGACCCGACACACGACGCCGCCGCAAGCAAAGTCACTTTCGTGAATATGACTGTTTTGGCTGTTTACCGAAAATGGTTAGAATAGGGGAAATAAGGAGAATAGGTAGATAGAAAGAAAGATAGATAGATTAACTACAATCCCAAGCTTGTTTGTCATCTAAGTATATGCTTGCCACTGTCTACTAGGTATATGCTTGCCATTATATGTGTACCTACTTACTTGCGGCATCGCACACGTACCTACTTTATTTTTCTATTTTACTCTTAAACAGCGTAGAAGTTTGACCTAAAGTCACCTATACCTACTCCTAGTACAGGTATTGATAGTTTCCATAAAATATTAAAAGTTTTCGTTTCTTTCAAAACATTTTTTTACCGATATTTGTAAGGTCTAAAATCTGTAATACGGGTTTTCTTTTTCATGTAGGTATATTAGATAGGTATGCCTATCTAAATAAATAATCGGTATAAGAGGAATTATTGTCTTGCAAAAGATATTAACCCTGTTTATGGCCCACGAAGATATGAGACCAGCAATTAAATGTACGGAAGTCACAATAAACAAGTCAATGAGTACACGCATATCAGTACAGTCAGCTATAAAAGAAGTTGATCATATTAAATTTGCGTAGGTACTAGATCAGTAACGTTTGTTTTTTTCTTCCAACTTACAAAGTAGCGTTTGGCCATAACATAACATAGATAATGTTAAGTGATGATTCCGATAGGTTGGGATTTATGATGGTAAATACCTCTTCATCATTACAATTAACTCATGCCTCATGCCCCAAAAATACTAAACATGAATAAGTTATTTTTCAATTAAATTCTGCCCTAGCAACACTGATTTAACAGTCACGGCCACTAGGTACGAGTGTATAATATCTGATAGAACGCCCTAACTCGGATAGGTTAGGTTATAAGGCCAAGGCTTACCAGCGGTGGACAACCCACAACCCGCAGCCCTCATGCGGCCCGCGACTGTTAACCATAATATGTACGTACATCCACGTTTTTCTCGCCTTTCTGATGAAAATTCAGTAGTTAGTGTTAACGAGACTTTACCGCTATCTACGGCGAGCCAGAAAACTATTTTTTTCTATGAAGAAATAAGTGTACAGCACCCGGCGAGTTTAAGAACCAATTTTCATTCATACAAAAAGCGCGTCTCACAAATAAACTTTTTAACACAAAAATTAAACCGCCGAAAAAACTGAAAAGCAAAAATTAATAAACCTTTTTTTGTTTAACCTTAATAACTAACTTTTGAGTCGGCGCCATGCCTAATGATTATTAATCTGAATAATAATTAATTAATTTGTTCTGTACGTTGAATTGCTCCGACAATTGTAACAACAAATTGGCAGTGAGATTGCATCGTATGTAAGCCCTTTAGCTGCGGCCCGCCTTTTAGCACTCTGTGGCCCTTGCCTGCTAAAAGGTTAGTGACCGCTGCTATAGAACGATTGGCATTGCCACTTTGGGCAATGCCACTTATCTTACAGCTGTTATCGGTTCAAGTAGGTAGAAATTTGTGATAAATTTACATGTTCAAACAACAGCTTAATAAATTTGTTGTTGTTCCTTGTTACAACTCAGATTATTATGTAAGTCCGTCTCCTATCATTTACGTAGGCCTATAAGTCATTTATTATGATATGAATAGGTCTCTCCACTACTCGGTACCTACTCTTCTTCGACGACGTCGTGATGAAACCATAGTTTGGTGGTTAACCCTTATGTCAAGAATCTACCTTCGACCACACCGTCACTTAACATTAGGCGACTTGTGATCAAACGCAACACCGTAAGAAGTACAAAAAAACTACACAATTCCACTTTTTAAACTTCTTTTTTCATTTTACAGGTAAGCGTTTCATCGCATTTGTTCAGTGATGGTATGGTCGAAGGTGGCCCAACACTACGCCTGTATTGGGAACTAGCATTCACGTGAGGCTGCCGGAAAATATGATAGGTGTTTGGCAAAATATTCAGCGCACTAGCAAATGGTCTACCACCAAGCTAAAGTTTCATCTAGCTGTTTTCCTTCACCAAAAGCTCAAGCTCATTTCAGAAATCGAGCCACGAGACCCTACCTAATAGAGTTGTGTAAGCTATCACAAACTAAAATTGAACGTAGAACTCACAAGGTGGAAGAGATGAGCTTCAGCACCGCCATAGTCCTCCAGTCAGGAGCCAGACTGCTGACCGCCGCGAACAGGAAGCCGATGGCCATGGACAGCACCAGCGTCAGCCGCCGACCACGGGTGTCGGCCACGTAGCCCCACACTTGGGCTCCCACCACTACACCTGGGCAGGACATTTTATAAATCTCGTAAGTAGTCAAGAAAGGAGAAGACCTGGAAGTAGACGTTCCTCATGGCTCAAAATCCCCGGACATGCATGGTTCAAAATGAGCAAAAGATCCCTTATCCGAGCACCAGCAGCATACAAAATAAAGATTTCCCTAATGTTAGGTTGGTTTGGAGAGAGCCATGCTTGGAGTGTCTTTGCGTGATAAAATCCGAAATGAGGAAATTTGCCGAAGAACTCAGGTCACCGACGTAGCTTTCTGAATTTGCAAGTTGAATGGGCAGGCGACACGAACCGATAACCAATGGGGAAGAAAGGTTCTCGAGTAGCGACCACGAACCGGAAGACGTGTTCATCGTGGCGTTTGAAGGGGGAGGCCTAAGTTCAGCAGTGGACTTCTTCCAGCTGGTTTTGAAAGGGATAGGGAAGTACGGTTGGGATATTTTAATTCTTACCACACAAAGGCATGGCAGTGAGAAGTGCTCGCTGCTGCATCGTCAGCTCCAGGTCACAGACAGCTGCGGCCACCACGAAGCTCGTCCCGAACAGGTCCATGCCCATCGCCTGGAGCGTCCAGCTGCACACCAGCAGTAGACCAAAGTTGTACTTGCCAAAACCTAAAGTTATTTTATTTGTTACTAGCTGTTCTCCGCGGTTTCACTGCGTGGGTAACAGTTTATCGTGACAAAAGTACCCTATGTCCTTCCTCAGGGTCCAAACTATCTCCGTACCAAATTTCATTGATATCGGCTCAGTAGTTTAGACGTGAAAGCGAGACAGACAGACAGAGTTACTTTCGCATTTATAATATTAGTAGGGAAGTAGGCATTATTATGGTTTCACAAGACTAGTGTAGCCAGTGTGAATATTTATCAGATGTATCAAACATTAATGATGATGATGATGATGTGATCTTGGCTGGGTCACATCATCACATCACATCACAAGCCAGGCCAAAGAGGATCGCTTCTGTGTTTAATTTAAGTAAAGTTTTTTTATACATTGGTGTCACACGATTTGTGTATTGGCCAGTGTCAAGTAAGTATTCAATATTTCAAACACAGAGAGTAGAACCAAGTATTTATGAATTAATGATGATGATGATGATACGAGGATGGGACCCAGCAACAAACCGGGTCAAAGAGGATAGTGTTTAAGTAAAGTAGTGGAACTTTACACTAACTTTTTCGAGCAACTACACTCGTAACGAACACATAATGGTTAATTGTTTACCAGTATCACACATAAAGAAACACAAGTTTTGGAAATAAAAATAAAATTTTCATGTTGACAATTCAATTGCCGCCAAAAAGCCCCCAGGAAGTTTTTTTTTTGTTTTTGTTTTTAGCTATACTGGAATTGGCCACTAGCTCAAACGAAACAAGCGTGGTAGATTATAGCCCATATACTCTCTCTGAGAGAAAGCCTGTGTTTCAACAGTGAGAGCTAATAAATGGTATGTGATGATGTGGGTGTTATGAAGAAGTCATTATTGATGAAATTCAGGATAACTTTGATACTAACCAGTGATAGAGAGCGCATCTTCCACTGTGGCGGCGAGTTCCGCTTTCTTTTTGTCCCTCATAATAATGCTAATGTCCTCAATTTCCTTTACTTCCTTGCACATCTTGCAGAGTATCTGTTTTGACATGAGAAATTTATTTTATATTGGTACATGTATTAAAGCAATCCCAATCACTCACTACGGCGTAGGAAAACATCTTGTTCAATAACTATATAATAATAATATATAATATAGGGGACATCTGCACACGAATTGACCTAGCCCCAAATTAAGCTCGAAACTTGTGTTATGGGTACTAGACAACGATATACATACTTATATAGAGAAATAAATACTTATATCGATAGAAATATCCAAGACTCAGGTACAAATATTCGTGCTCATCACACATATATTGCCCTTACCGGGATTCGAACCCGGGACCGTCAGCTTCGCAGGCAGGGACACTACCAACTCGGCTACCGCGTCATCAAAAATAAATTTAAAATTTAAAAAACCTTAGATATCTTAAACCGATTTTCATCAAACATAGCTAAGAACCACCGCAAAGAAACTGGTTTTCAAATAAAAAAAACCGCATCGAGATCGGTCCCTCCGTTTGAGAGCTACCATGCCACAGACGGACATCGACGTCAAACTTATTACACTCCTTTGTTTGCGTCGGGATTTTAAAACCACAACATTCAAGGGCGTGCGACATCTACCACGCCAGCGTCAAATCGTAACCGTGTTACTACAATAGGGATATTAACCATTTTTCGGAATTGCTTTTATTTTAAAGATTGACTCTTGTTTACCATAAAAAAAATATTTTATTTAAAATTATTAGTATTTTCGATGAGAAAATATACAAAATTAGAGTAATTATGAATTTTTCCGCCAAAACACTAACAACTGTCACGTGACTGACATGACGTCACTGACCGAAAAACACGATGGTCGCGATTCGTAACCATACCACCGCGCCGACCCCCGACGCCGACCCGCGGCTACCGACGCGCGGGCAACCATCGAAGCACAAATCGCCTGAGTTGTTAGTGACGTAAGAAGCTCTTTTTGGTGTTTGAAGTCACGTGACAAAAGATTATAAATATAGCATTTAAAATCATTTTTATTTAAATTATTAAGTTATATTTAAATACAAAAATATGTTTTTCGATATCCTAATAATACAAACTAACATAAAAGTAAGATTAAACATTATTTTGTAATTAGTGTTAACATCCCTATTATTGTGGTTCATTCATAGTATCATAAAAACCACATGTGTGTACATCAAGCGCTTCTAGCCTGTAAATTGCACCTTTGCAAAGCAGGACCCTGATTATCTACATTGTTTTAATTTGCATTGACTGCATCATTGATTACACTGAAACTTTATTAATGTACTCTTTAATAAGTTGTTCACCTTACCTATAAATTTATTTCAAACAAGAACAGTCTGTCAACCATACAAGTAATGTATCGGTAAGCCTATAAGCTGAACTCCTCACTCCACCTGGATGTCCTCACTTCCAGCTGTATTAGATTGTATCAGCCTCGGCTGGAAACCGTCTCAGTTTATATATCTTCTGTACATGACGTCACAAGTCGTCTCAGTCGCAGATAGTCGGAATACCATCGTCACCGTTACTAGTGGAGTTCTCGCGTCTAGAGCCAGGCATGCGGCTCCTACACTCCTACATCTTTGTTTAAGGCCCTGCAGTGCGATTTTAATTCACTCGGAAAGATTCCGTGTCGGATTCGACGTCACTTTCGCTTCATGGAAACGTTTTCCGAGAGGAAATTGGTGTCGGAAACTTTTCCGGGATTGAACAGCTGGTTTGTCAAATGAAATTTCATTTTCCGAATTCAGATTTGTGAATTGCGGCTGAAAAATTCTAGCTGAGACTTTTCCAAATCCATGCTCGGAAGAGTTTCCGAGTGAATTAGAATCGCATTCCTGGTCTCAATAGCCTCACCACCGTTCTGGAAGTAACGAAAATGTTAAAAACAATCGCTGTATTAGTAACGGCCATATTATTGGGGAAAATAGCTGAAACTTACTGTAGTGATTTTTTTTCGTTCGATGGTGGTGGCTGAATCGTAACAAGTGTACCTTACAAAGCTTCGATACCTAGTTCGAATCCCATCTCAGCCTCATCTATGGCTTTAATAAGTTATGTGCGGATTTGCATTTCTCGAAACGGTGAAAAGAAACATCGTGAGAAAAACAGTGTGCCAAAGAACCGCAACGTTAAGGGCATCTGCCATCACCAATTCATACTGGGCCAGCCCATACTCTCTTTTTGAGAAGTGTCCCAGCAGTGGGAACGTAATAGGCAGATGATTGTGATTTTAATTTACAAATCTAACAAGTTTTTTTTACAGAGTAGGTATAGGAGAAAAGAGGTTGAAAAAGACGGAGCACTTAAAATTGTAGGAAAAATGGCGCTAATTAATATTCAACTTGATCTCTGCCTTAAATACGTGTGTTTGTTCTGGAGTTTTCTATATATAGACGAAGATGTTTTCCCCATTCTTTGTTTGCGATAGGCGATGATTGTGTTTGCCTTTCGTAGTCGCATCTGTTTGTCTAAAACATATAAATGCATCTGGTTACTACTGCTTTATTGTAACCAGTAGCTGTAGCATAAACTGATCTAAAGTTCTTTACTCAAGAGACTTGCTTGGTGGTAGCCACAAGAATCTGTCGCCAAGCACCTATCGATGTGTTGTAGCCACTCGAGAGCCAAAATAAAAAAAAACAAAATCGTTTTTTTATTCAAATGGATACATTGTGATCACTTTAAAACGTTAAACTTAAAACTGGCTATACCTTTTTTTTTTTAAAAAAAACCTCCTTGCGCCTTGTGCCGGGGCTACGGGCACGCTTTGGAACTCTTCCACGGCCCCTACGGCGATGGCCCTCTAATGGGTCCGACCTCAGTAGGGTGTTTACCACCCCGGACTTCACGAGGGCGCGCTGATGTGCGCGCTCCACCTCGGGACCTATGACGTCATCGGCGACGAACCTCCCCAGGCAAACTAGCTATACCTGTTTCAACCTCCTAACGCCGTAAAAGAAAAGTTAGTTCCAAATCCAGGTGTGGCGTGGCACCATCTTCGACTACTTACATCGTTACTTAACATCAGGTGACTTGTGGTCAAACTCTACCCTGTGAGTGGTAAAAAAAGACTAAACTTTGGAATGTTTTCAAGTATATAAGTACCGACTAGTCACCAAAAAAATTCTAAAGAAAATTCCTAATCGATCATTTCTTGACGGCGCTGGCGCGGCGAGCGACCGCTGTGGAGCCGACATCGTACGCATACCTAAATAGACATACTGATGGAAAAGTTAGTTTTGCATGTCTTGCTTGACAGACAGTAATGTGTGCACACTACTGCGTGTGAATAAATGGCAAAGGTGCTATACTTCCCGAGGACTTAGCAATTGTGTTATATTACCACAACAAAAGCATAATATGCTTTTGTAAAATAGAACTTATGAAAAGACGTGGTCTAAAGTTATAAACATTTCGGTTACGTTTCAGCTATGCCATGATAACGAGATAAATGTTTTTGTCTAATATTGTCAGAATTAATTTACTATTTACGCAATTGAAGCGCAAAACAACGGAAAAATTGGAGACAGTCCGCCGTTCGTTCTTCATCAGTAACCTTTAGTACAAGTTTTGAAAACTATACGAGTTTTCGTAAACGTCAAAGTTTACCACCGCCAACTTGTCAGGAGTGGAAAATCGTACTGCCTAAATTCAAAAAGTAACTCGTAAACTTTGTCGGAATTCGTATACAACGATTTGAAATAACCCGTATTGGGGTCAGGGTGCTCGACGAAATGAAACTCTTGAGTGACTCCTTTCCATAAACTTGTGGACTGTATATTTTAGGTTCAGATACAACACTTTGAAGCAATACCTTGAGGCAATACAATTAAAACAGGATTTCTCTTAGCTTAAGTACAATTTTTGTGTCGGCAACTAGTGCCAGGCACCAGTGGGTATGACGCGCCTCTCGTCCAATCAGAGCGTCGCATGGCGCGCGCGCGATCTATATCGCTGTCCCGCTCTTGCGGGAGGTGCGTCTCTCTCTGATCACAGGTCAGCACATCGTGACATTTTCTAACTTAGAATTTACTAATGATTCTATACATTTATATAGGTATACATAAAGGCTATGTAGTATAATCTGCTACTTACTTATAACAATTAACAAAATCGACTTATCTAATAACAATTTGACAAAATCGACTTATCTATCCGCAACAATTCTCCCCTCGGCGAAGAACTTCGTAGCCTATGATTTTCTAGGTAGGATGATGAGTCTTTTTACAGGTCTCCTAAAAATACCTCCTCTTGTCCGCACCTCAACGCTCCGCACCACGCCGTCCGGACCCGTGAAAACACGTTCGACTTGCCCGCGAGGCCATATGTTTCGCGGCAGAAGGCCATCCGCTATTACGACGATATCGCCTATTAAACCGTGTTCTACTGTCGTCAGCGCCACCACCTCTTCCTGATCTGGTTGTAGCACGTCTTCGACCGGCCAGTGTTCCTCTGAATCGTACAGGAACGCCGGGCCCTTGAACCAACGATCGTGGCTGGTTAATTGCGTGTTACCGGCGCGTGTCGCATCGTCCGCAACATTGTGCGCGGTAGGCACCCATCGCCATTGACTTGTCTCTGTAAGCTCGGCTATTTCGCTCAATCGGTGTGCTACATAAGGCGTATATTTAACGGCGTCATTCCTTATCCAGTGGAGGACCGTCTTGGAGTCGCTCCACAGTATAACTTCCGGTTTCGCTTTGTTATGTTCGGCGATAATTTCAGCCGCGAGCCGCGCGCCTATCAGTCCGGCCTGTAATTCCATTCGCGGTATGCTCTGTGACCTCATGGGCGCGACTTTGGCCTTTCCGGCGACCAGAGCTACTCCTACGCTACCGTCCGTGTGAGTGAAACGCCAGTAAGCGACCGTCGCGTACGCTTGCTCGCTAGCATCGCAAAAGATGTGTAATTGCGTATGCGTGATGTTCCTACTCGTGTCGTAGCAACGCGGTAAACGTAAGTCACGTACGTACTCTAAGTCGGCCTGCCATTCGTTGAATATGGTCGCTTCTTCGATAGGGAGCGGGTCGTCCCAGCCTATTTTCTGCTTCCACAGTCCTTGCAGCATGATTTTAGCCGTTATAGTGTACGGACTGAGTAAGCCTAGCGGATCGAACAGAGACATAACGGCGCTCAACGCTTCGCGCTTCGTAGGCGTTCGTAGCCTTGACTTTACCTCCTCGGGTACGCGATGCATTGCAGTGTTAAACGATAACTCGTCCGTAGTCGGTGTCCATAATACGCCTAACGTTTTACCACAGGCATTTACGTTCGCGCCTAGCTCTTTCGGTGCGCTCGCTTTGTTTTCGTCGGGAATGTGATTTAAAAGCTGCGGTTGATTAGAGCTCCATCCCGCTAGCTCGAATCCAGCTTTTGAATGCACTTCCTGTACCTCGGCTATCGTGCGTGCTGCCGTTTCTACTGAGTCGAAGCTGTCGACCCAGTCGTCCATATAGTGGTTTTCCGTTATGGCGCGGTACGCGAGCGGATGTGTGTCCTCGTAATCTGACGCGTTCCTATTCCGTACGCTGTGTGCCAAGAACGGAGAGCTCCGAGCTCCAAATATCATTGATGACATGACGTATTTCCGCGGCGGGCTAGAGCGATCATCGCCACGCCACAAGAAATGCTGAGCTACGCGATCTTCCGGTCTAATTTGTACTCTTAGAAACATTTCTCGGATATCTGCGGTCACAGCTACTGCTTGTTCTCTGAATCTGAACAAGACACCGTACAGCGCGCGCAACATATCAGGTCCGTCTAACAGTGCGTCGTTTAAGCACGTGTTGTTGACTCGCGCGGCGGCATCGAAAACTAGTCTCGTTTTCCCGGGTTTGTTCGGATTCGTGACCGCGAAATGTGGTAAGTACCAGACGCGCGGGTTCTCGTCATCTACAAATTTACTTTCGGATGCGTATCCTTTTTCTAGCAATTTCTCTACCTGTTCCGTGTACGCGAGCTTAAAGGACCGCGATCTATCCATCTTTTTCTCGATCCCTCGTAGACGATGTAGAGCCATATCGTAGCTAGGTGGCATAGTGACGTCATCCGAATTCCATGGTAAGCCTACTTCGAAACGATTGCCGACGCGTTTCGCGGTGGCGTCGAATATCGCTTTCGCTCTTTCATCGGCTGCTATCGGTTTGCGCTTTGATGAAATACCTAGAGCATCGATATCAAAGTGTGCTTTTACTAGCTCGCTTAGATCGTCGTTCTGATCGCAGCGGGTTTCCCTAGCTTTCACGTGTAGTACGGTCGCGTTATCCGAGGTGATCTGTCTTGTCACGGACCCGTGGAGTACCCATCCTAGTCGAGTGAGTGACGCGGCTGGCTGTTTATTCGTGCCAGTGAGTAATCTACGCGTGACGATAAGATGCCAATTATCAGCGCCTACAAGAATTCGCGGTTTCGCGTTCGCGTAACAAACGTCATCTGAATTCAGTTCGCGTAGATGCTCGTATTGTAACGTCTCAGGTCTCACAGACTGATGCCCTAGAACGAG
Organism: Opisthograptis luteolata; assembly: GCA_931315375.2. Lineage (NCBI taxonomy): Eukaryota > Metazoa > Arthropoda > Insecta > Lepidoptera > Geometridae > Opisthograptis > Opisthograptis luteolata. Next base: position 11,985,690 of record OV928042.1, read on the forward strand.
ATTTCTAACCGTGCGTGCTCTAATCGGTTGGTAACGTGACTGACCTCTGCCCCTTATCTCGATTTCGACCGCTTGACTGTCCGGTTCTTTTTGGCTCGACGTGACTCCGTGGATATGCAACGTTCGCGTCGGTCCGTTCGCTCCGACTATCCCGGCTATCTCTTCGTCGACCAATGTTACTGTCGATCCTTCATCTAGCAACGCGTAAGTATCGACTTCTTTACCGTTTGGTCCCGTAATCGTAATCGGACATACTTTTAAGAGTATCTGGTTGCTTTCCGCGTGGTGTGCGGACGCTGCGACCACGGACTCTTCCTTTTCGTTGGCGACTATCTCACGCTTTAAGTGAAGGAGCGCGTGATGCGATTGGCGACATTCCTCTACACCGCATCGCTTCGCCTTACACTTAAAACGTCTGTGCTTGCTATTCAAGCAGAGAAAACATATGCGAGTTTCCTTTGCCCATTCCCATCTTTTTGATATGGGCATAGCCGCGAGCTTTTTACATTGGGGAGTGGCATGCTCCGCCCCGCAACAATAACACGTATCCTTTTTCGACGGTGTATCATCGGTTGTTGCGTAAACATTTGCTCCGCGGTTTCGTTCGTTCGCTTTCGGTTCTCTTTTAAAGTTACTCGCGCCTCGTGCCGTTCCTGTCTGACCGGGGTTAGAACCGGGGTTAGAGAACGCGTGTCGCAGTGTGCGATCAGCTTCGCGCATTAGGAATTCAGATAAGGTTATTATCTCGGGCTCTGTCCTATTACCGTAATCTTCAGCGTAGTCGCACCATCTCGATTTAAGGTGTGGACTAAGCTTCTCTATTACTTGACGCGACAACATCTGGTTTCGTAGGTAGTCTCGGTCGTCTATACCCGCAATTACCGTCACGATACTTTGTAAATTTATGGCGAAAGAATTTAGTTCTACGGCAGAATTCCCTACTCGCGGTAGTTTCTTTAAGTCTTCTAACGCTTGATCGATAATGATTTCCGGCCGGCCATAACATTGTTCTAGTGTCCGCATGATAATTTTAGGATCCCTAGCCGTACCTAACAACGCGGATACGGTCTTTTGTGCGTTTCCTCTCAGGCAAGTTCGAAGACGCGATAAGTTCTCCATGGATGAGAAACCATGTAACTGCGTTGTTACTTCAAAGGCGACCTTGAAAGGCAACCATTCTCCCGCGGCGCCGGAAAACAAAGGCAAGTCGTACGTTTGTCTAGACGGTGCGTTACTTCGCGTCATTCGTTCTAGCGTGTCTGCGAGCCGCTCGAGCCCGCGCTCTTTAGACCTATGAGGCGTGGGTGACCTGGGTCGATGCGGTGTTTCGAACGTAACTTGATTCGGGTTCCCTACAGGAGGACTTCTTTCAGTCCTTCTTTCGCGAACCGGTGGTGGTGGGGGTGACGGTCCCCTTTCTAAATTTGATTCGACACACTCCCCTCGTTTTTGAGTGTTTTGAATCCAATCGCTGACTCTACGATTGGTATCCGTTGTCTCCTCCGCGCAAACGCTTTCTCGATCCGTCTCTTCGCGAATGGTGGCGACGTCCGCGGCTAACCGTTTCCTAACCAAGGTGGCTTGCAACAGCAGTTCTTGCTGTCGAATAGCAGCGAGTTGCTCCTCAGCTTCGAGCTCGGCCTGTCTTATTCTCGCGATCGCGCTAGCAGTAGAACGTCGTGACTGAACCGACGGGGCTCGCGTTCTACGTTCGTTATCGCGTGAAGTTAATCGCGGCGGTTGGTCGGTCGCGGGCAAGTCGGCAACGGTCTCTGTGTTTCGCGGTTGTACAGACGTTGGTGCGGACGGTGACGAGGGATAATCATCATATATACGATGATTCTTTTCTTCGGCCGCTTGGCTTCTGGTGGTCGGCATCTTCTTGGCTCTTGTCGCCCCTACGCTGCCTACCTCCCTAGCGGTCCCTACCTCCCTAACTGTCCCTAGCAGTCCGTCGGAAGGGCCCGGGTTTAATCGGGATATGCTTCCTCAGGGATGGATGGTTTTGGGAAAGGTAAGGTGGGTTCCACCCAGCAGAGGAGCGGAGTCAGATACGGGGTGCTCGGTAGTCGGCTGGAATGTCCGACCCCTTTGGCGAGTGCCTACAGTCTGGCCCCCGCACTGATTTCCACTCTTACCGGCGAGGAAGTGCTATTTCAGTCCGCGTTCCCGTTGAACGGTCTTGATGGACTGGTGGTGTTGCACAAAACACCACACCGCCTTGCGGCGTTAACTCTGAGACCCTGGCCGTTGGCACCGTTAGGTGGCCGGGGTAACCGAGCCGTGGATAAACCACGTAATTACGTTTTTCCACGGTGACTCGAAGTGCAGTGCAGACGGCACTCGTCGTAGTTGCACCGTTGGGTGATCTTCCCAGAACTCGTCGTGGTCGCACCGTTGGGTGATCTTCACAGACTCGACGTAGTTGCACCGTTGGGTGATCTTCCCAGACTCGACGTAGTTGCACCGTTGGTAGCTTCTTTGTACACGCCGTATACAACAACGTTCAAGTTGTATACGACTGTAACCGACGATTTTCACGTCGCATACAACGGCGTTCAGGTTGTATACGACTGCAGCGGTGATACCGCTTACAAAAGCGTTCAATTTGTAAGCGGCAGGTTTTCCTCGGCGATCTTCACGTCGCATACAACAACGTTCAGGTTGTATACGACTGCAGCCGATGATCTTCACGTCGCATACAACAGCGTTCAGGTTGTATACGACTGCAGCGGTGGCACCGCTTACAAAAACGTTCAATTTGTAAGCGGCGGGTTTCCTCGGCGACCTTCACTTCGCATACAACAACGTTCAAGTTGTATACGACTGCAGCCGATGATCTTCACGTCGCATACAACAGCGTTCAGGTTGTATACGACTGGAAGTGCTTCTTGAAGTATCCGGCACTCGATGGACCAAACAACTATTGGGGTCAGGGTGCTCGACGAAATGAAACTCTTGAGTGACTCCTTTCCATAAACTTGTGGACTGTATATTTTAGGTTCAGATACAACACTTTGAAGCAATACCTTGAGGCAATACAATTAAAACAGGATTTCTCTTAGCTTAAGTACAATTTTTGTGTCGGCAACTAGTGCCAGGCACCAGTGGGTATGACGCGCCTCTCGTCCAATCAGAGCGTCGCATGGCGCGCGCGCGATCTATATCGCTGTCCCGCTCTTGCGGGAGGTGCGTCTCTCTCTGATCACAGGTCAGCACATCGTGACATTTTCTAACTTAGAATTTACTAATGATTCTATACATTTATATAGGTATACATAAAGGCTATGTAGTATAATCTGCTACTTACTTATAACAATTAACAAAATCGACTTATCTAATAACAATTTGACAAAATCGACTTATCTATCCGCAACAACCCGTTTTCCTTCCTCCAAGCATCGGTAAGACGCGCTGAAAAAAATGTTTTTTTTTTTTATCAAATTTAGCCGGCTAAGATCTGTCCATAGGGTAGTTTGAAAAACAGCGCTCCGCTCACATAATTATTATTTTGTGAATGCAGCACATGCTGAAGCTTAAGCTTTAGCTTGTCCTATTGCCCTATAATTAATTAATAATTAAGTAAAGGGGGAACGCTGCCAGTATCTTAAGAACCTTGCCTAAAGGGACTAATATATTGTAGTTATTAGTTTAGGTTTTTTTTATGATTTTTTTTTAGTTCTTTGATAAAGTATATATTTTTGTTTTAATTTAATAAATTAAGTAAATAACTGAAACAATATGATGTCTGTGTTATAGTGGCAATAAATGGACTTTTTATTTTTTATTCTTTTTATTTTATTTTATGGAAGAAAAGGAAAACTTTTATTGTAAACTATCAAACCAGGAGTACTGATAACGGTACTTAGTAGTATGGTCACCGAGAAAAGTCACTGAGCAGTAACAAATCCGATTTTCCCGCTGACTGTACAAGTAGGCTCTATTTGCAGTGGGAATTCACAACAGTTTAAACGTTGGTTACATAGAGATCAACACGTCCGGGGGGTCTGTAGTCAACATGGCAATCTGTAGATAACAAGCTGTTATGTCACTGAACTTGTTATGTTACAAAATGTATAAAAACGTCGTACGAACGGTGAACGGAGATAAGACAAAGGCGCTTCGGCTTTCAGATACATAAAAACTAAATATTAGATATTAATGAGAAATAAAGTTTAACTCAAAAAACATTAAAAACCTGTGAAAACATTAAAAAACCTTTTAGGAGAATAAATTGCTTGAAGGATTTTTGTATTATTTACTAGTTGCGCCCCGCGTCTTCCCGTTATCCCGCAGGAACCTTTTTCCGAGATAAAAAGTAGCATATGCGTTTAATCCAGGGTATAAACTATCTCCATTCCAAATTTCATTCAGATCCGTTTAGTAGTTTTTGCGTAAAGGGTAACAAACATCCATCCAATGCTACTACAGCATAAATGACTTCCTCAATGATGACTTCTCGAAATGACTAAAATGGATCGGTCCGCTCCTAGATTGCTATACCCTATTCGGGTCCATATATGTTCGCTAACCTTAACCTCTAAGATCTCATGTACCTACCTATACTAACATATGAATGTAATAAATAATTGAAATTGAAATTGAAATCCATCCATCCATCCATCCATACCTACATACAAACTTTCGCGTTTATAATATTAAGTAGGATTTAATAATCGTTTCAAGTCAAGTTCAAGTCAACGACTAAATAATACATATTTCGATATTTACATACATACTGCTTTTTATATCGTGTAGATTGATTGACACATATTTTATATTAAATATTTTTCAGATTGATCTTACAACTGCGTTGTATGACTCATGTCCTGATCGACAAATATAATAAATACATCCTAGTAAACTAATAAATTAAACAGTAAAATAATAAAAAAAAATTGTCACCACTTTTACTTTCAATCTCTAATACAATATATCTATCTGTATGTGTACAGTCTATTTTTATCCGAAGACAAAAGATTGTTGTGTGCAAAACAAATACAACTATCATTATTCCTTCTAAAACAGTAATTACTGATGAACTTTAGTCTGACAATAGTGGACGGCAATATACCCAGCCCTCTGGACAATCTTACATTAATAATAATAATAAGTAATTAATGTAATTATTGTCTTGTTCTGCCTAATGACATCCTATGAGATAGCGAGTTGGAGAGCTACCGGTCAATCTTGCAAGGAAGCATTTTATTTTGCCATTTTTTTACTAGCCACATGAACAAAGTGTTTCTGATACCCTTATGCTTGAGGTTTCTGTAGGTGACAGAATCTGGAACGAGGAAATCTGCAGAAAAACTTAAACGTCAAAGTGTAGACAATTAGATATGGCGCCATTGACGTCATAGGACACGTTTGATGTAACTTTCCACGAGTAGGGGATAAAGAGAGAGAGAGAGAGAGATTATAATTTTTTTTATAGGTTTTAAATTGGTGGCAAATGTAAAGGTTTCTAAAACATTTGTGTTTTTGGCCACCAGTGATGCCAAATGAAAATAATTAAAAAGTTTGTGCTACTGTTCTTCAATGCAGGACGATGAGAATTATTTGAAAAAATTGTGTCCCTGTTACAGTAGGGAGACAAACTGGCGGGGTAGGTACATTACATTGGAAACATACCCACCTGGCTACTATTAAAAAAGTGTCACCAAGCACCGTGTGTTCCGACAGAGTCTTGAGAGCCAGTTCCACGAGAAGTGACTTGTGGTGAAACGCTACACTGTAAAATGGACAAAATGATATAGTAATTTATCTGCTAGACTGTAGTAGCAATAACTTGTTTATTATTTTGTTTCTACGTTGTAATAAAATACTATACCTTTGTGAAAACAGGAGCTTGCTCTCCAACTATGATAAGCGATCGAAAGCGGAGAAATGCAAATGTAAGTTATTTATTTATCGCAATAAATAAAGTTGTCGCCTGTAGTAAACATTCGATATACTTACTTATTAGTTGTTTACCTTTGTTAGTGGACGGTTCCAATACAACGCGTTTAAATAATATGTAGGTTACAATACAACACATTTATATATGTGTATTGATTTCTAAATCAAATCAGTGTGTAGTGTTGAATGTCCATAGACATCTGAGAGTTATTAAAATGAATAGTACACAAAAACGGTTCAGTTTTTTTCAAAGGAATATAACAAGAACGGTTACAGAGTAAGTGAATCCCACTAATATTAAGTAAAGTAGTATAAACGTGAAGGTTTGTGAGTATGTTTGTTACTCATTCAAAACTGAACGGATTTGAGTGAAATTTGGGATGGAGATAGCTTACACTCTGGATTAACACATAGGCTAGGGAAGATGCGGATGAAACCGCGAGGCGCAGCTAGTTTAAGATATTTCTGAACGCGTTTCTGTCAATCCAACATTAAGTTATGTTCATTTTTGTCATCGCTTGAAAGAAAACATCGTTAGGAAACTGGCATGTGCAAATAACACAATATCCAAGGGCACCCGTCATCTAATCTACCAACCCGTACTGCACGGGCCAGCGTGATAGATTACGGCCTATACTCTCTAACGCTGGAAATTCATAACCTATCTATCCACATTAGAATTAGGTTTTATAACGGGATAATTACCATGTATTTGTTTTTGTTTGAGTTCTCGATATTTCGGCACTGTTGCAAGGGCCATGACCACGAGAATACTAAAAGTTTCTGCGGGTGGGATTGTTGATGTTATAACGGGCAGACGTATCTATCTACCCGCTTCCTCACACGTTTTTTGCTTACGATGACATTACCATTTTTACACAAGAACAAAAACAAATACCTACATGGTAATTATCCCGTTATAAAACCTAATTCTAATGTTTTTGACCATGGTAGTTTAAAACAGTATATCTATCCACAGATTGAGAGAGATTTTTAACATTACTTCTATGGAGCTTGTGGCAAATTTCTATCTCAACCCGTGGATTGATTTTAAGAGAAAACTTGGACGTGGTCATGGCAATGGGAACGTAATAGCCAAAAGATATGTTTCTTTAACTTAGCTAGTGGTAAAGTAGAAGGAAGTAGGTATCTATATGTAACATATCGTATAGATACATAGGTACGTTACCAATGACAACATCTCAATTCGTAACTCTAAATAAATAATTCACGAGATATATAACACTAGCTGTTCCCCGCGGTTTCACCCGCGTGGGCTACAGTTTATCGCAATAGAAAGGCTACTTTCTATTGCGATAAACAGTAGCCTTTCTCAGGCTTTAGACTATCTCTGTACCCAATTTCATTTAAATCGGTTCAGTAGTTTAGGCGAGAAAGACAGACAGACAGAGTTACTTTCGAATTTATAATATTAGAAGGGTAATTCTGTTTCCTTTACTGCCACTAGCCGCGGATATTTCGCATCTTTGTTTCAGTACTGTGACTCGCTCACACCGGTCAGTATGTCCGGCAAATCGTATAAACTTATACTAATTAATGTCACTCAATTATGCCGAACCTAAGTTGCACAGAACTGCAATCCCGTCGCGAAGGACAATTCTTCGGTAGTGTAAGTTTAAAAGATTAGTGGTAGCAGTGTCATACTAAAAAGTGATTTTATATGCAATTGTAACATTATTTAAATCAAATTAACTGGCAAACTCTAAGTTTTTTGGACAACAAAGACCTTAAAATAATGCCTGTACGTATTACTAACTTTTATATTGACCGCTTTAGAATTGATACGATATCTCGTGACAATTAAAATTGTTGATGCTAATGGCGATGATCTTCAAGATATATGACACAGAATCGGGTTAGTTACACCATTTATAACTCAAGAAACTGAACCGATTTTCATGTAATAATTTCTTTAATTTGTTGGACTTGTCTCCGCTCCGAATAGCAGAATAAGTATAGAATATTCGGAAATAATACGACAAAACAAGCAGTTGTATGTGAAAGTAAGTCAGTCTGTATAGAATCTAGCCATCGCGCGTAAAACCATGGGGAACAGTTAGTTTTGTATATACGAAGTGTTTATATAAAAAGCATTACATAAATAATCTGTGACTGTTCGTTAGATGATTGTCGACCATTCGTAGTATTTTTAGGGCCGGTTTTATAAACGTCAGTAAGTTATGTCATACCAAATTTCGGTAAATTGGATACTATCGTCAAATTGTCCGTGCTAACATTTTACAATTTAAATTTGCTAACTGACTTCAAATAACGAGAAGGTTTCTTATTGTATTGACGGAGAAGTCGGAAATGACATATTATAACATAAAACAAAACCAAAGCCTTTCGAAACTAGTCATTTTTTATTTACTTTGCAGTTTTGAAGTAGATTGTTATTTTTACTATGTTATACGAATTGTTGATTGATAATTGTCAGTCAAAGTGTTTATAATGGAACGGGGAGTATGATTTAGTTTGACTACAAGTATTCATAAGTGTGTTAGATCTAATCTAACCTTCCACTTAATCTAACTAACTGTATTGATAGTGCATTATCTATTTTGAAATATTAAGTGACCATTGCTGAAACTGAGGACTTGCTTCTAAAATAGAATATAATTCTATTTTAATGTGTGATTTTGAGGCGAACAAAGTACTCTACTACACCGTAGGCATTTATTTTTTATTTAATTTTAGTGACAAAATGGCCATTTGAGACAAGCGTCCCCCTCCGCCATTTTTTATCACAGGTGCTTCCACTGTACACCAAAACAAAAGAAAAATATTCCGAGAAGAATTTCTAGAACTATTATAATAATAAATAATTAATGATATTAAATAAATGCCTACTCTCACTTACGCCGCCTTGTGCGGCAAAATGTATCTGGTACTATTCTGTACTAATTCCATCTTTACTAACCGACATTTTACGTAAATAAATAATTCTATTCTAAAGCAATGTGAAATATGGTGAAATTACGATAAACGGTGACTTTATTGTTCTAAATAAACGACTTAACTACATAAAATCTTAGATTCAATTTTAGATCAGGATCCGATATATATATCTTTCTAAGATAATACCTATGTCAATTTTGCCTTTGCTTTGTAGTCTATCGGCCGGTATTAATTTAATAACCTAACTATATAATTGAGATATAAATTCAACACAAGCTCCATAGAAGTAATGTCAAAAATCTATCTCTAGTAGAGCAAACTGTGGATAGATAAGTTGTTAAATTCCAGCGTTTATAAGCTAGCCTAAAGCCACCATCCGTCAATGACAAAATTGTTTTCTTTCCTTACGAAGGAAACAAAGGAAAATATAGATAATCATATTTTGTGTCATCCATATCAGATGTTTTGTTCGGACTGAAAAGAAAATATTTACGTAGACCAGCCTGAAAATAGCGATGATAGAGCAACTTCGACTTACAACCTGTAGGTTGCGGTTTCGAATCCTGCAATATACCTATTTCTGACTTTGCGCAATGTCGTACCTGTTTTATGTGTGATTGTTACTTTTTGTTCTTGTCCTTATTTTTTGTGCGATATTGTGAGTGTCAGAAATAAATGTATTTTCATTTCATTTTCACTTTCATTTTCATTTCATTTCAATAAGCTAATGCTTCGGTGGAGAAAAACATCATGAGGAAACCACAACTTGGTGGTATGGTATTTTTTAGTGCTGGGTCTAACCTCAAGTTAAGAATCTATTGCACTTATCGGTGTGTTCCGCCCTCACTAAACTTGAGAGCCTAATACAAGTGCAGCGTGACGCCACCTTCGATGCCTTCGACCAGATCGTCACTTACCATTGTATGACTTGTGGGAAAATGGTGCATAGGTACATGAAATGTATAAGAAATATTGATCCATGTATGTGTAATATGTTTATATTAGTTGCACCCCGCGTCTTCCCGCTATCCCGCAGGAACCTCTTTCCGTGATAAAAAGTAGCCTATCTGTTAATCCAGGGTCTAAGGTATCTCCATTCCAAATTTCATTTAGATCCGCTAGTAGTTTTTGCGTGAAAGAGTAACTTTCACGTTTATAAATATTAGTAGGATATTACTTTTTATGGTTTATGCTCGCCATTCTAACTTTGTTTCACGCCACAGCAAGTAAGTTATAAGGGCAATTACACAATTGTCACGGTTTTTTCAAGTGTATAATTTTTCATTTCTGTTTTATATATAATAGTGCACTGGGCTATTCTGAATATAACTTTTACGAACTAAATTCAGTAATTACAAAACTGTATTTAAAAGACGTCCATTACGTACCGTTGCTCAAAACAGTGAAGGAAAACATCGTGAGGAAACCGGCATGTCCAAAAACCCCAACATTCAAGGGCATGCGACATCTACCAACCCGCAGTGGGCCCGCGTAGGAGATCACGGCCCATACTCTGTCTCAGAGAGAAGGCTCTGGCCTTCTCTCAGAATCAGCAGTGGGAACGTAATAGGATTACCTCTTAATAGGGAGGGTTCGACAAAATAAAAAACGACACAACACAAAGTTACTTTTGGAGATCTAATCCAAAACCCAAAACGACAGCAACTTGTTGCAAATTACCAACAAAAAACTATCCATCAACTTTGTATAACTATGATACCCGTCTTTTTAACCGACAAAAAATGGAGAGGTTCTCAAGTCAACGTGTATACAGGGTAATCCGATTCTTTTGTATAGATGTATAGATAAATGCAATTCAATAAATAAATGAGTATTGAGTATCACCCAGTGAAGTCGTAAAATGTTTAATTGTTTAGAAAGAGCGTAAGTCCACACAATCAGTGTGCTCTAATTAGCGATGTTTTGTAGCGAGCCGGGGAAGAAAGAGAGAGTCATACAGATGGAGGAGCCCAAAGCCGCCGGTAAGGACGTCGCAGTGGAGAAGAAGATGGAGGTTGACCTGGAAGACGCACTGGACATGGCTGGTGAGACTTCACTCTTTAAAAATTAAATTAATTACATGTACGTAACGAAAACAAAAAAGGACTTCAGGTTCCCTTCTATTTCTCTGGGATGCCATCATCAGATCCTGGTTTTTTTATCATGGTACTGCCCTTGGGGTATCTCCTTTCCAACAAAAAAAGAGTCATTAAAATCGGTTCCCAAACGACGAAGTTATCCGCGTCGTTTTGTGATCCGCGGTAAGCCCGCAGATATAATAAATGTCACAGACTTTATTACAGAATAGACGTAATAAAGAGTAAAGGCCAAAATTTTCGCTCGCGGTTATATTATAATCAAAGCGTTTGGTCAGCGTAAGCCTACAAAGCAAAGAGCATTTCCAATTTCTACAACTTGATTTAAATATTACGTGATTACGTACAAAAAATCATTTTTTTATCACAGTTAAACGGGTCACTAGTTATAAGTAAATTGATTCTTTAATTGAACAACATTAAAATTTGCTAATTCACAATGGAAATTCCATTGGTTTTTCACTAGATAACACCTTTGTCGGATTTCACAAACCACACGTTTGACGTGGGTAGTCAATATTTTATTTGCGTTACAATTCACAAGCGGGTGCGAATTACAAGAATTACATACCTGCCCTACTAATAAATAAATATACTTATGAGCTGTTGAGAAAACAAATATGGTAAGTCCGCAATATGAGTAATGCGGGCTTAGGGCTCACACACAAAACTGCGATGCGATGCGAATCAGATCGGAAGTTCTTAGCAGATATTTGCGATGCGATCGCAGATTTCTGTGGGAGCTCTTGTGATTTCGTCAACACGTGCTCTATGCCCAGGCACAAAAGTCACTGAACACGCCCAGTTTACCATTTTTCCTTATTACAGTCATCGGTAAAAGTTGAAACCCAATTTTCAAGTGTATCAGATTTAGATTAGATTAATGACCGGTGCACATTATTCCAGTCCAGTGCTGGACTGGATCTGTAATGTCTACATTATTCCAGTTATTTAGAAGCCATTGAAGTGTGAACACTAAAAAAAAACATTTTTTTTTTATTTTTCAAAAATATTTCAAATGGCACTGGATTGGCCGTCTACATTATTTTAGTTGCACTGGATTGGTCGCACTGGATTCAAAAGAAGACTGCAAATCCAGTTCCTGTACTGGAATGCTAACTGAATTCAGTGTATTCCAGTGCTGGTTTATATTTTTCCAGTAAGTAATCCAGCGCTGGATTCGGTCGCTGGACTGGAATTATGTAAACCGGGCATAAGATTCGTTCATTTATTGCACAATGTACTTACAAAGTTAGCTGTTTAGTGTTCAAGTGCTTCGGAAAACAGGACATGAGAGATTCCTAAAGGATTTTTATTTAATGACACACAGGCATAGTGTAGTTTTCTAAAGAGTGAAAGTTTTATTAATAAAATCAGTAGTTTCGGAGATCACTTCTTTCATTCAAACATAATATTAACCTATTTATAATATTAGTGTAGATTGGTTGGTAAATCGGTTGGTAATCTATGAATTAGCTAAGCAAGAGGAATTCGAGGAATTCTATGACTCAAAAGTAGCCATATTTCACGGCTTCTTACAAAGTTGGTTTCACTGCTCCTGATGTTTTCCTCTGCCGTAGCATTTTCTTAGACGCGCCTGTGACTTGCTATTGTAATTTTCTCAGGCGTCGGCCGCTACCAGTATTGTCACTGCGCGCTTATGTTGGCGGTACTTCTAGCTGCTATGCTGGAGATGATCGGCATTGCCTTCGTGTTGCCAGCTGCTGCCTGTGACCTGGATCTACCAGACAGCATGCGGGGTATTATCACATCCATACCAAACATCGGTAAGTTTGCTGTTTAGACTTGGGTGAGGACATGGCTAAATTAATCGTTCGTAGAATCCGGGTGGCGTGGTCAAGTTGGTCAACTACTTATGATGATGATAGAATCATAGTAGGAACCCTTTGTCAGTAAAATGTATTGTTTGTATTATCATCTTCTGCCTATCTATCTCCTGATTGAGTAACACCAACACAGAAAAACTCTAAGCCTGATATTTTGATGACGTAGGTATGCGTACCACAAAAGATTTTCCGAAATTTCACCTTTAGAGGAACGAACGGGGAATGAACACTACAGGGTTTTAGATTAGATAGAAAAAATACACCTTTCATGCGGTCAACACCGCGGAGCGCAGCTTATTCTGAGTAAAATAGTATAGGGCGATTCCGAGATTGTGCTGAAAATTGGGGCTAATTATGCTTGTTAAAAATCTAAAACAATAAAGTGCTAGAAAAATTAAAAATTGTACCTTGATTAATTAGGCATTTTATAAAGTTTTCGTTACTCCTAGATTGACATGAGGTAGTATACCCCCGCTATCGACTGCGGGGTGTGGCTGTTGAGAGCAAGGCCATAAGAGTAATGAAACTTGTCACCCAATTCCAGGTGTGATCCTGACGGCGCCGTTCTGGGGCCGCGCCGCGGACCACCTGGGCCGGAAGCCGGTGCTGCTGGTGTCTTCAGCGACGGCCGGCGTCCTGGGGCTCACGGCGGCTATGATGCCCAACTTACTCAGCTTCGCGCTCTGCAAGCTGGCTACATCTATGTTGTAAGTTTTACTCATATCTAGTTACTAGCTGCGAAGCAAGGCTGCAAAGTTCTTTTTGTTTATATTTATTTACAACTAGCTGTTCCCTGCGGTTTCATCCGCGTGGGCTAAAGTTGATTGCGATAAAGGTAACCTGTGATCTTCCCCAGGGTTCAAATTTTTAAAATAAAAGTAGCATACGGTAAGGTAAGGTACTCCTTATAATATTACCTATCTGCGAGTGAAAGTCGCGGCAAAATCAGTCTAGCAGTTTCAGAGTTTAGCCAGAACAAACAGACAGACAATCAGTCAAAATTTAAAAAAATATGTTTTTTGGTGTCAGTACCGTATAATATACTTTCATATGCATTTAGTGAAAAGCTGTTAATTTGGAATTACAAACAGACAGGCCAATTTTATTTTTTTGTATAGATATAGATTGGAAAAACGATGGTTTCAGTCTCTCCTGCCCATCGTCCCTGACCTTCGCGTACCAATGCGAGCTGATGCCGCGGCGGCAGCGCGACCGCGCCGTGCTCCTCTGCAATGGTCTACTGATGGTCTTCTCCACTGTCAACCCTGGTAATTATATCTTTAACTACCTACTTAATAAGACGGATTGATGATTGGGTTTTGTGAGGACAGATACAAATAAAGAGGAATTGAATGAACCGATGACGGTAGACAGGGAAGAGTGGAAGAAAAGGCGTACTCCGCTGTCCCACGGCAATACGATACCGGGCGCTTCTTGCCTGTTCTTTTGCCGGTGTTGGGAGGTTGGAGCAAGTGTACTCCTGCTCAACAAATAATTTTCGATTTGATTTGAAAAACTGTTCTTTTTTAATTTTAACACCGTAGCGTTTGACCACTAGTCATCTGTGACCTGTGTGTGTGTGTATGTGTGTGATGGCTCTTAATGCTGGGGCCACACTAACGGGAAATGCCGTTCAATAGCGCGATGATTGACGTTGACCGTTCAAGTGTAGCCACTCACACAATAGCGTTAATGATATAATTAACGCAATATTTATCGCGAAGATAGGCATGACATTTCCCTTGACGTTGACCTTAGTGAGGCCCGGGCATAAGTGGGATTATTCAATTATTATTCCGTTTTTTTTATTATCTGAAGTCACCGATAGGTGCTTCGCAACAGATTCTTAACTTGACGGCGGTAGGTAGTCAGGCGAGCACTAGAAAATACCCTACCACCAAGCTATGATTTCATCACGACATTTTCCTTCACCGAAAGCTTAAGCTCATCGCTACCGTTGAGCCATCATTGCTTGGCGACAGGTTCTTTACTTTAGTTTGGTAATCTACCTTACCTTTAACCGAAGATATAGTTACTTACCTTCATGTTTTCAGTATTCGGATGGGCAGTCCTCTCTACCGACTGGCGGCTCACACTCGGCACACTAGTGCTCCGCCCCTGGCGGCTCCTGACAGCTGTCTACGCAGCGCCCCTACTCCTCACAGCCTTGTGGCTCACGACAGCTGAAGAAAGCCCCAAGTTCCTCATGACCAAGGGCAAAGACCAGGAAGCGTTGGACGTTTTGAAGCGCGTGTATGAAGTGAATACTGGAATGCCAGCAGACTCTTTTGGTGTGAGTTTATTTTTACCTTGTGGCTTCGCCCGCCTTGAATTCGATTAATTTGAACACCCTATCTGACCCTCTTGAGATGATTTCCAAAAAATCCAAATGTTTGTTCCCACTTATCACTGTAACTACTGAACCGATTTTGATGAAATTTGGAATGAAGATAGCTTAAACCCTGGATTAATACATATGATTATTATCCTGGAAAAGTGTTCCTGCGGGTGAAACCGCGGGGCTCAACTAGTTAATTATAAAGCTTCGTCTATGATCAATTCTAAGTTTTTTCTTTCTAGAATTTACCTGTGATCAGTCAGTCATAAGTAGTTCTTGTTTGACCACTTTTTTGACCAGCAAAATTATACTAAACAGTTTAGACAAAAGAAGGAAAAAGTTACGCTCAACTCACCGCAGTGATGGCGCCGCTGCCGGTGCCAATATTGGCAAACCATACAAAGAGGAAAAAATGACAGCTAGGTACAAGAACCTGGATCCGGTTGTCAATATTGTCTGATTCAAACCTAGCTTTATAAACTCATATTTTCAGGTAAAATCCCTAAGGACCATGTCAGAAAAAGCGTCAGTGCCAGAGGATGGGTCAGGCTGTGAGCTAGCACCTGAAGAAGTGAATGAGTCCGTGTGGGCGATGCTGCGTCCACCGCATCTCAAATGGCTGGCTCTCACCGGGTTCCTCATGTTTGGATTGTTCTCCTTGTAGGTATCCCATGTCTCTTACATGAACCTTCACTGTCAGAGATGAATTAGGATGAGGTAGGACCAGAAGAGGTTAACAAGTCTGTGTGGACGAATGGCCGGTATAGTAGGTAGGTAGGACGCCTAGCTAGGCACTTATGGTGCCAGCCACTCGTTGCAAGTCGTCGCTCCAACACGTCGCAGATGTTTGGCTGAGATAAAGACTATTTTTTAACCGCGCTCTCATAAGATTTCTGAACGCAAAATTGGCAGCGGTTGGATGAGAAGAACACGCACAAATTGGCACGATTTGTAAGAGGGTCCGTCTGTGGACTCTGTCCTTTGATGATACTCGTAGTTTGATAATATGCGTTGTTTCCAGTAGTTTGGGTTCTTTGTATCTTAAAGGCAATTTCATACATCTGATGTATCAGTCATGTTCAGAGGATTGCATGTCTCGTGTCATTATTATCATGAGCTCGGGCTAATGCAACTCAAACAAACGTTTTAAACGATAAGGTAAACAAGAAAAAAACGAGCACGAGGTAAAAAAAACATAATTAATATCCAGTCCACCAATAATTGTTGAAGTCATTATAGGAGCCGAATTCAGTCCAATGTTCTTTGTTTGTTTCAGAGTTTTTTGTTTATTTAGATTGCTCTACTGGATCCCCAGCCTGTACTTCGAATTCAAGAGCTACCTTCTAGTCTAGTCATTTGCACATGTTAGATACTGCAATCCATTACCTTATACCTACTAAGCGATCATAGCTCAGAAGTAGTGACATCAGCCTTCAACGTGTCACTTGTGATCAAACGCTATACTCAGCTGTTGTATGAGTGCCCTCAATATCAATCATTTATTGCATTCATATATTATTAGCATAGGTACTATGAGATCTTAGTGGTTAAGATTAGCGAACATATGGATGGACCCGAATAGGGTATAGCAATGTAGGATCCCTCATGGATATGATATAGATGTCTAATCGTGCCCTTCGTTCCAGATTAAACGGCCTCTTTCTTCTTGCCCCTGACACAATAAATAAGGTGATGAACGGTGCTGATGCTGAAGATGGAACCATTTGCGCTCTAATCAATCTGCCTGAAGATAAAAATGCGGTTAGTTGACATTCTCCATCAGGTCAGGTTTTATTAAAACTAGGTACTATCTAGGTAAAAGCGCACAAACTTCGCTGGCTCGGCCACCTTGAAAGGATCGTGCGGTCAAACGAGCATACATGGGACGGCGGAGTGGCCGCCGGTCGGCCGTCCCAGGTAACGCTGGAAAAACGAATTCACGAAGGATTTTCGCGAGCTCCAGGTGGAGGACTGGCAGGAGGTGGCGCAGGACAGACCGAAGTGGCATCTTTTATTTTATCGGAGGCCAAGACTCACTTTGGGTCGTCTCATCTATGTACCAATGTTTTATTTCTTAAATTTCCAGACCAGCACGGACACATGCGTGGACACCATCTCCCACTCCACCTTCTACATCATGATTGTGACGACGCTGGTGTACGGCGCGGTGGTCACCGGCGGCAGCATCAGCCCTCTCTCCAAGAAGACGCTGCTGGTCACCATGTTCACCCTCGTCGGAGTGGCTTGTCTCATCACAGGCCTTACTACGAACAGGTGCGTTTGCTGCAGTGGCCTAAAGTCTACATACACCACTTTAGAAGTCTCTGACTATACATTAGATATTGGATATACACACATATTTTTTTTTCTATTTTTTTACTCCTAAAAGGGTAGCGTTAGACCACAAGTCACGTGATGCTAAGTGGTCATGTGGTATGTTGTGCTTAGTTGGCGCCATTATGTTACACCTAGATTGGAAACTGGCTCTCAAGTGGGGATGTCGAAACACATCGATAAGTGCTTCTTAACTTCTTAACTTAAGTGCAGATTCTTAACTTGAGGTTGGTAGCTAAGCTAGCCAGGCTAGCGCTTGAAAATGCCACGATGTTTTCGTTCACCGAAAGCGCAAGCTCATTGTAGGATTTGAACTATGACCTGCGGATCGCCAGCCAACGTCACTACCTCTGTGCCATCATTGCTTCAAAGCGCGTTTCTTTACACTAGCACTTTTTTTTTTTAAGTGCATTTATTTCTTCTGTGTCTAGGTGTAGAGGATGTGGGTTCCCAATCCACGTACTGATACTGATACTACTATATCTGATACTCTAGATACAGAAAATCATAGTTAGGGGTCTGATATACGAGGATGTATGTGATTGCGTGCGTTATTATTTATTTTATTATCTAGATTGATTTGTTCCTCAAGGATTCTGGCGGGAGTTGCAATGTCGGCATTGCAAATCACAGCGTTGGGCATAGGACCGCTCACGGCGTACGCGGTGCATCTATTCCCAACCAGCTTGAGGTAAGTGAAAATCGACAAAAAACTTACTTCAGCTAAGAACAAATTATATGACCAGTATGGCAATTCTTCTTCAAAAAGATTGATTTTTTATTAATTTCGAATCGAAGTGTAAAGAATCGTTTAAGAATCGAAGCCAAGTACCTATATAGATCGATTACTCATTAATCGTTTATTTTTGATTATTTGAGACCGTCATCCCTACGATCGTCTACGACATATCGTCCTGAAGCCCTCACCAACAGTAGTTCACCTGTTTACCAAAAGTGGACAACTAATCAGCAATTTGTGTTACTTGGGAGAGCTATCAAGGACTTATCTTTTGGAAATACTTGCACTTGAATAGACGCCTCCACCTCAGAATAAATAAGTACCTACTTATGTAAGTATATTTATATCTATAGATAGTTAGGTTCTTTACATACGCTAATTGCTGCGAACTTATACATTTCAGTCAACAAGCTAATAATTATAATTATTATGCTAAGAATCTATTTCACAATATTCCAATAAGTGTCGAGTAACTTATCAGATAGATAGGTGTATGCGCAACCGAAGACCGGCGGGTTCAGGGGCGGCCTTGTCGGTTGGCTTGATGGAGTAACCGACTGGTTGCGCTACGGGTGGCTTTTGATGATGAGATGGCCTGATCTGGTCCGCAGCTTTCGCCTAGATGATGATGATGAGGATTGATGATGCTCGATTGATACACCACTGATTAGCTTATACACACCGATTTATTGACCTTTTGATTACACTGACTTAATATATGATTTGATATAATAACTTGGTGGTTTTCTTAACCCTAGTTCCGCCATCGCGCTTGATCGACGCTGAGAGACTTGAAGTGACTGACTTAATGAATGAGTGATGATTTTGAACAACCGATCTGACTGATGAATGAGTTGACAAAAAGGGATGAAGAAAATTATAGCTTGGAATGATAAGAAATAAACATGTTAATTTTCAATTAACAATAAGGAGATTGGGTAGCAGTGTGCAAACATTACTGGGTTTCGGAATGAAGGGCAATGTTTTTAGTGGAATTACAGGGTTTATGAAAATTTAACTACAAACTAATATCTCAAGGTGACGAGCGAAGTGCATTGCTGCGCAGGATTTTGTATTTCAAACGTTTGGTTCAAAATCATAGGGTGGCATAAATGTAGGTACTGAAATGTAATGGGAAAGAGCGACGCTTAGCATGTTATGACGAGGAACTTGTTAGTCGTATTTGCATAAAACATTTTAAAAACCGTCTTTTTCCAGATAAAATAAAAGCCTCAATAGATATCTATCAGATATAAGTTATCTGAACACCAGCGGTGTATTGTGAAACATGGCCTTGGTCTACACGTCGTAATAATATTTTCGCAGGAGGTAACTTGTATTAAGTAGCTGTATAGATAAGGTTTATTAGCTTCGTAGGAGACAGTAAGATATCATGCAAAATAATACCGCGTTTCAACGAATGTATTTATTTACTCAGCACTCAATGCTTTTTCCTCTAGGGCAAAACGTAATTATCTAAGTGGAATTTTCTTTGCCTATCTTTGCGGAAAGTAATATTAATACTACCTAGGTACTACCTACAAATTTTTTTAGCTGACAATTAACAATTACGTTTTTTTTCTGTAACTGTGCTAGTTAAAAAACATAAAATATGAATCTATCTACAACTACATGATACATAACAAAGGGCCTTTATAAAAAAAATGCAGAGAACACAATACTTTTTTTTTTTAATAATATTTTACAAATCGCTCTCTTTTTTGAAGTTGTAATCATTTTTCACCTGATCTATATTTTCATTTTTATTTTCTTGTTATACCATCAGCGTATTTGGATAAAAAATTCCCAAGGGGCCTTTAGGCTTTAGGCTATTTCTCTCCAGTGCACCCTGAATACACTGATAGTTTGGCAACAGTAGCAATGGGAGCACGTTACAGTGAAGAATTGAAATTGTACTAAAAAAATTATTTGACCTTTTTTTTCCTAACATGGCGTTTGACAAAGAGTCACCTGATGTTAAGTGACGATGTGGTCGAGCGTCACGCTACACCTGTATTGGGGACTGGCTCTGAATAAGTGCGGCTGCCGGAACATACCGATAGGTGCTTGGCGACAGATTCTTAACTTGACTTCTATAGTCTTGCGATTGACGACTATCTCACTTTAAAGGAAGTCGTGATGATGATGTGGTCGATGAGTTCTTAAATGATAAAATCATGTAATAAATTAACTTAATAACTATGGAATTATAATTATTTTTGCTAACGATATTTAAATTGAATTTTATATAACTATTAATTTTATGTATAATGCTGACATATTTTGTCCAGGGGTACGGCGCTGGGGGCAGTGATGATGTTCGGGCGGCTAGGGTCAGCGACGGGGGCCAACGCAGCTGGATACTTCCTGGCAGAAGCCTGCACACCTACCTTCTACGGGTTCACCTTGCTTACCATAAGTGAGTAAAACTTCACTCAACCTCATGTTTTAACCTCCGACGCAAAAAGAGGGGGTGTTATACGTTTGATGTCTCTGTCTGTGTGTGTGTGTGTGTCCGTAGCTCTCAAACGGATGGATCGATTTCGATGCGATTTTTTTTAAGCCTTTTTTCTTGTGGTGCGGTGGTTCTTAGCTATGTTTAATGAAAATCGATCCAAAAGTCCGGGGATTTTTAAAGTTTGATAACATCTTTAAAATAAAATAAAAAAAACATCATCATCATATTCAGCCTTTTACGGTCCTGCTTCTGGGACTGTGTTCTCCTCTCAGAGAGAGAGAGAGTATGGGCCATAATCTACCACGCTGGCCCAGTGCGGGTTGGTAGATCTCGCATGCCTTTGAATGTTGTGGTTTTGGACAAGCCGGTTTCCTCACGATGTTTTCTTCGCCGAAAGCATTGTAAAATTCGAACCCAAGAAGGATCAACGGGTTTCTTTCTTTATCTAAGTACTTTATAATAAAGACTACGTAAACAAAGCAGTCATTGATATCAATATCAATGTTCAATTGAACATTTTGGCGTATCTACGGTCAATAATGGCCTTGTAATATTTTTACGTTTGTTTTTCATAAACCAATAGGGATGTTAACCATTTTTCGGCATTGCTTTTATTTTAAAGATTGACTCTTGTTTACCATAAATAAAATATTTTATTTAAAATTATTAGTATTTTCGATAAGAAAATATACAAAATTAGAGTAATTATGATTTTTTCCACCAAAACACTAACAACTGTCACGTGACTGACATGACGTCACTGACCGAAAAACACGATGGTCGCGATTCGTAACCATACCACCGCGCCGACCCCCGACGCCGACCCGCGGCTACCGACGCGCGGCCAACCATCGAAGCACAAATCGCCTGAGTGGTTAGTGACGTAAGAAGGTCTTTTTGGTGTTTGCAGTCACGTGACAAAAGATTATAAATATAGCATTTAAAATAATTTTTATTTAATTTATTAAGTTATATTGGGGGTTGAAACTCTTGGTCCGTGGGGTCCTGCCGCTCTTATGCTTTTTAAAGAGCTCTCCAAGCGCCTCGTTGACGCCACGGGTGACCAAAGGGCTGGCGCTTACCTCGGTCAACGAATCAGCCTAGCCATTCAAAGAGGTAATGTCGCCAGCCTCTTGGGCACTCTACCTGTAGGCAGCGACCTAAATCAGGTTTTTTATTTGTAGATGTTTAGTTTTATATAGATAGTTTAGCTTTAGTATTTAGTTTAATTTTTTATCCAATTGTATATATTTGATTTGTTGTATATTTAAGTACTTTAATAAAGTTTTATCCAAGTTATATTTAAATACAAAAATATGTTTTTCGATATCCTAATAATACAAACTAACATAAAAGTAAGATTAAACATTATTTTGTAATTAGTGTTAACATCCCTATTCAGTAGGTAAGATTTTCAGATACAATTTAAACGGATTAGTATTTAGTTGCTTTAGTGCTTGTTATCATATAAGAGACGTCGGTTATCTCTACTGAATGTCACTGACATCTGTTATTTTTGAATGGTATACGAAATAGTGATTACAATAATTACCTACATTTATTTTTACAATGTTATCCGCAACAACGACGTTCGCTACTTATATGTGATTAGCAAAGTATTTTTAAGCGTTGTCAACAACGTTTATTTAGCGATAAATAAGATAATCAATATTTACATCCTTTAGCCTCATTTCATAATTACATTGTCATCTAGTTTTTGTTTTCTATACAACACTAGGAACTCGTCCTGAGGTAGGCGAACATTTTTACTATACTTAGCTGAAGTTTTCTCACAGCTAGAACTGCCCCATTTAAGAGCCAAGTTATGAATCTGTCTCCGAGCACCTATCGGTGTGTTCCGGTAGCTCCACTTGAGAGCTAGATCCCAATCCAGGTGTAACGTGGCGCCACTTTCGACCACATCGTTACTTAACATCAGGTGACTTGCGATCAAACGCTACACTGTAAATAGTAAAGATAAAAAAAATAAGTGTCACACTCCAGTAAAGGTCCCAAACGGCATGATTTTCCCGATTAATATTCCTTTAACTATCATTGTTATATTTCAGCGGATATACCACAAAACCTCAACTTAAACCTCCCCTGTGATTAACTCCGTTCATTAGTAAAAACCGTTATGAATATCCGTTCGGTAGCTTTATAAGACTGACAGACAGAAAAAAAAAAGCAGAGAGCGGTCATAGCACTCATAATATCTTTTTTTTGTTAGACTAGTTGCGCCCCGCGGTTTCACCCGCATCTTCCCGTTATCCCGCAGGAACATTTTTCCAGGATAAAAAGTAGCCTATGTGTTAATCCAGGGTATAAGGTATTTCCATTCGTAATTTCATTCAGATCCGTTCAGCAGTTTTTGCGTGAAAGAGTAATAAACATCCATCCATCGATCCATCCATACACACAAACTTTCACGTTTATTACATTAGTAGGAAGTAGGATTAAGGAATGCAATAATGTAATGTAATAATAATGTTTTCTTAATTGTCTTTTAACATTTTAGAAAGTTGACAACCCTGCTGTAAGGAAGTAGGCATGCGGTACCTAGATATTATAAAATGTGATCATGATCTGCACACATTGAAGATTGATGGCGGAATGTAGATTGTAGAGTGTCAGTGTATCCTTTATCATGCTTTCTGAAATTTATAGCGCAAATCGTTGTCTGGCCGAGTGGATTGTGTAGGCGGATGACTAAAATCTCGCCAAGTGCAAGGCGAGTTTTGCTCTCTCAGGGGTCCATAATTCAAATACAGCACCCCTAGCTAAGATGCATACCTACTACAATCGTTAACACTATACACTACTATTAGAAAAAAAATGTCAAAAAAAACTTAAAAAACACTTTTATTATCTACGCACAAAAAATATAATATAAATAAATTGACTTGTATTAGAATTACGATAATATTATGATGGTTAATTTAAAAAGCGCGTTTTATATAAAGGCCGGTTTCAATAATCGATCTATCCACGGTTTGTCATACCAGGGATAGACATTTGACATAAGCCTCATAGAAGTAATGTCACATTTACTGCTGGTTTCTATCTACGGATAAACCGTAGATAGAAACCAGCCTTCAAATTATTTATATATTTTTAAGTTTACTATTTCGTTTTTTGTTGCCAAGTCCAATTTATTGGACTCGTCAAAACGAATCATAATAATGTAAGCCTAAACTCGAGCTTTAGTTACTAGTAGCGACTGAAGAGATCCGCTATCCACCTCCTGACTCT
Source organism: Opisthograptis luteolata (assembly GCA_931315375.2). Taxonomy (NCBI): domain Eukaryota; kingdom Metazoa; phylum Arthropoda; class Insecta; order Lepidoptera; family Geometridae; genus Opisthograptis; species Opisthograptis luteolata. The sequence continues at coordinate 12,009,574 of OV928042.1, forward strand.
ATCATCAGATCAGGTCGATGATACCAAATTATTGCATTGTCATCAGGATAAGAAGTTTCATTTCGATACGACAGTTAGAAGTAGGTTAAAAATGACTTTTTTGAAGATTTTATTACATTCTATGTTAGTTAGTTACAAGTAAAGCTAAAAATGTAATAGTTATTTGTTATACAAGGCTACAAAGTTGTATTTTGGCGCGAGTACTTGCATTGAAACCTGAGCAAGCGTAGGATTCTATGATTGAACTATGAGCGAAGCGAGTGGTTCAAATATAGAAAGAATCCTGAGCATAGCGAGGGTTTCAAAGGTACGAGACGCAGAATAACTTTGCAGCCGAGCGAAACACGCAACTTTCCACCTCACTACAGCGAGGAAAATGCTAGGTGCAAGAAAATCAGATAAAATAAGTTTGATAATTTTTTTCATGCAATCGTCATGCTGTGCGATTATTCCAAAAAGAGGTTGGCACACTGACATGAAATAAGTATTGTTGCATTTTAAATGGACTGGCGGTATGGAAAATTATTGAATAGAAAGGTTCTAAATTAAAAAATACTTTCCACGCTAGCGCGCAAAATGCGCTTTTGCACTCAACTCAAATTTTGAATGATAAACAGACTCTTTCCGAGCTTGTGAGATGAAAAAGTCTTTTAAAAAATGCATTCATTCTCTTTGTTCCAGTATGCGCTGGCTTGAGCTACTTACTGCCGAGTGACAAGCCTTCAACCACAGCTTCAAGCAGCGCCACTTTGGAGGCAGACAGCAGATGAGAGTCACTACTGTGCTCAATTACTGATTATGATTACAAAACTTGACTGATGATGACTGAAATCGCGACACAGGGTCTTGCAGTCCACAGATTACGCAAAAACTTTTTTTTTTTCTTAATTAGAATTTTACACTACAAGCTCGAAGCCCGTACTGTTGTCAACACATTTTCATTTTAGATAATTAGATAATTCCGCTTTTGGATATAATTATATTATATACAATAAACTAATTAGAAACTAAAAGGTTGGGCCCATGAACATTATTATACATACAATTAAAACATACAGAAATCATTTTAACAATTGTTAGTTACGGGATTACAACTAAAACAGACCCGCAGTGCGATTTTAATTCACACGGAAACTCTTCCGGCCACGGATTCGGAAAAGTTACCTTCAAATTTATTTAGACGCGATTCATTCATCTCAATTTGGAAACTGATATTTAATTTTCCAAACCAGCTGCTCAGTCACGGAATAATTCCCGCCACCTATTTGCTCTCGGAAAACGTTTCCGTGAAGCAAAAGTGATGTCGAATCCGACACGGAAACTTTCCGAGTGAATTAGAATAGAATCGCACTACAGACCCCACAAGCAGCACCCGTTCACGAGTTGACGCATGTGCCAGCCATCGCTCTCCTTCACACTAGTACCTATTCGCTGAATAGCTATCTAATTGTATCATGTTTGTGTTATAAACTGTCTATATGCAAAAAAACCTTCTGTTGTTCCATTGCTGCGTGACAGAAGAACAAACAATCAAACTTTCGCATTTATATAGAAAACTAGTCATCTACAACTAGTTGGCCCCTAAGTACACTACCACAGTAGTCATAGGCTTTAGGGTGCGCTTATACGCAACAAGAAGGTCTTTCTCACTATATAAATCAAAAGTCAAAAGACAAAATGTCAGACTTTTTTTTTGTTCTGTTATGGCGTCACACGATTAGTGTATTTGCCAGTGTCATGTATAAAATATTTCAAACTCAGAGAGTTGAATCAAGTTTAAATGATGATGATGAGATGATGGGATGAGGATAGTGTTTAAGTAAAGTAGTGGCGCTTTACTTAAACTTTACATGGACTTTTTTGGAGCAACTCGAAAAGTCACTTTCACAACTTTATTTCAATTTCCCACACTCGTACACATTAACGAACACATAAAGGTTAATAATTCACCAATATTACACATTATCACTCGAAGAAACACAAGTTTTGAAAATAAAAACAAAATTTTCACATTGACAATTCGATTGCCGCCAAAAAAGTCAATGTCAAACTTAAAACTAGCTACGTCTATTCCAACCTCCTTACGCCGGCAAAAACAATCCGGCATTCCCGCTGCCTCCCACGCGCTCCACTCGCTGTCACCGGATGGCACTGCTGCAGTGTCGTGTCATTGACCGTTTGGAAGTTGATATTTTATAGAAATTACTTTGCAGAGTGTAATGACATTTTAGGGCATGTTTTTGTCTGATATGAATTATTTTTTAAGAAGGCAGTGTGACATTGTGGTCGAATATTGCCTCAGTTCACGTCGAAAGAGCTCGTTCACATTGTTCAAACTGCCGCTATTGCAAATTCAATTCAATTCAATAGTACTTTATTCAATAGGATACATTGTGATCACTTTGAAACATCAAACTTAAAACTAGCTACGCCTGTTCCAACCTCCTTGCCGGCAAAAGAGCAGGCAAGAAACGCCCGGCAGGTAATTTTTTTGGCGCGATCACATTGACAATTTTATTCTTATCACTAATTGAATTGGAGCAAGTTCACCACAATCCCAAGCTTTTTTTGTCATAATATAAATAAGTCCGATATTTTATAATAAGCTATACTTCTAGAATTTCTCCTAATTAGTTGTCCACATTGGGATATGGAAACATGAATATTAACGGGTTACGGGATACGATTGCGTCCTGAGTGTCGTGACAATATTTACGCGCGTATTAAAATTAGCTGTCCATTTTTATTTCGTTAGTCTACGACTTAGGTTGTTGACCATACTATATTTTCGAAATGACCTCTAGATGTGTTTGGGTGGATAAAAATATCGGAAAATTGTTCAAGTTCACCAACCTTTATCGTTGACCGTGGAAAATTGCTCATATTCATAAATTTTTATCTTCGACTGTACGTACCTCTACCTACGCTATGATTTTTTTAAATTATTATTATTTCATCAAAACACACTGCGTAGTACGTATAAATGTGCATAATTCCTTTTTTTAGAGTTCGTCATCTTTAGATTACAAGCAAAAAATATGCCAGCTTGTTGTTTTTTTCTCTATAACCATGAACCACATTTTACTCATGATCAAGATAATCTTCATTAGACTTCAGACTTGTAGGGCAACCGCGCGACATCGCGCCATTAGGGCTCACACACAAAACTGCGAATTCACATCGCATCGCATATATCTGCGAGCTCGCTCGAATGCACCACAAGAACTTCCGCACGGAGAAAAAAGACCTTCCGAAATACAGTTTTCCTTCTGAGTCAAAAGGGTGATTTAGAAGGAAAACTAAGGTAAAATAAGGAAGAAATCGGTCTTGGAAGGTAAGACTCAGAAGGAAAGTCAGATTATTTTTCTCAGTGTGATCTGATTCGCATCGCACCGCATCGCATCGCAGTTTTGTATGGGAGCCCTATTATATCTTTAGAACTGGGTCAATGTAAACGAGACTTTAGAATCATTGCCTTTTTATCGAAGACTAGCTGACCCGGCGAACTTCGTATCGGTAATAAAAGTCACCTTTTAAACCTTCCCTGAACTTCCACAAATATTTCAAGATCAACATTATCCAAATCGGTCCAGCCATTCTCGAGTTTTAGCGAGACTAACGAACAGCAATTGATTTTTATAGTAGGGGAGCCCAAGAGGGGATTTTGGGATTTACTCGAGCGCGTCAGATTAATATAAGGGAGGATACCTAATATATTGAAGAGCACCTCCAGCAATCATGAGCTCTTAACATTGGTGGGTACGCTTAGGGGAACCTTTCAGATTCGCTGAGAGCTGGTGTCACTTTCAAATCGTCAGTCTAAGAAATGGGAGCATCTGTGGAGTTCACTGAACATTGCCCACTCTGAAAATTTGTCGCGGCACAGAAATTTTTTTTTTTTATCCCCTTGTGGTTAACCACCCACACCACGCAAACCGGTTGTTTATTATATTCTATTTCATATCAGAGACATGCTGGAGCATGAAATATATTGTTAGCTGACACACTTGAATCCTTATCATGTCAATGTTTGTTTTTTATAACCTTAAAAGTCTGTGGAAGCTTCCCCCACCACTGAAAGTAGAAACATTATAGGACATTTATTCTTCTTAATATATTATCTACCAAATCTAATAGGTGTCCGCGACGCTCGAGTAAATTCACATTTAGCATCATGGGCTCCCCTACTATTAGATGTAAGAATATACGTCACACGTGGTTAAGGTTGTATGTTTTACTAAACAAACATGTGTATCTGTTTTATTGTTTTTCTATCGTATCTAGAGTATTTTTTAACTTTTTGTAACTGTATAGGTTATTTTAATTTACATAATGAAGGCTGGTTTATATGGTAAGTTATTTACCTTAATGGTTAAGTTATTTTTTATGCGTGTAAGCGAAGGTCATTGCGCACTACATCGTTCAAGACCTAAATCACTGCCTAAGACCAGAAATTCCATAATAACTTCTACAAATCCCTCTGGTCGTGCGCATTGCGTAGTCTATCCGTTGTGCGGTCATTGGTCATGGACCATGAACTTTATAACTGCGCGAGGTCCCTATGGCAAGTTTATGAATGAAGTTACTTTGATGTAATGTTTAAGAAAGTTAAAATCATTGTCTACTAATGAACTCAAGTTGCTGAAATGGTTGTCATTAAATGAAATTGTAAATATTGTTCTAGTTTATAGACGAAAACATTGACATATTTTGTAAGAAAGTAAAGTAACCGATTAAAACTTTATTTCATAGATATTTTGTTTTAATTTTGATTACGACATCGGACCTCAAAATATAACTAATTAGATTAGTATGCACATATTAATATAGAATTTATAGGTCCTGCCTTTTCTAAAGAAAAAAGGGAAAAGGGCATACTTTGAAAAAAAATATTTCTGTTTTTTATTTTTCTGGCTTGTGATCAAACGCTACCATGCAACATATAAAAAGTCGTAGCGTAGTGGTGACGTAAATCATTTTCGTAATGTACTTGAGATCATCGAAATTGAGTGTTCTAATGCTTAACAATATTGGAAACATGTGGGATATGTTCATCCACTTTCGGCGCTTACTGTAGCTAAGGCCAAAGGAATAAGGACTCAGAAATCCTGAAAATAAGATAGATAGTGTACCTATAGGTATTTGTTGTTTGTATTTGTGTGGGTTGGAATTGAGCTGACTATAGCGTGATCTTTGTAAATGTATGTTAAATTGTTTATTATGTTGGTGTGCATTATAAATAAATAAATAAATAAAACTAACTGCGACTGCTCAGCGACCCCAAGTGTGTCTTGACCTCCGAAACGAGATTGCGCCACTCCTCCCTAACCCGAGCGATTTCAGCCCAGTTCAGAGTCCATAGGTAGGTATACATACCAGTAGCTATAAACATAAAATAAATTCGTAATGCGTAAAAAAGCTGTCATTAAACCCGAGATTGAGCCGTAGATCTCCTGCGGCGTGTTATCAGCAATAAAAGGCGATAACGATTCATTATAATTAGTAAAGAGATCGCTCAACCAACTACCAACTCTATCAGTTATAGAATAAGTTTAGGGACCGGCAAACGCGCACGTACATACTGGCATTTGTGGATCGCATATAATATAACAAGATGTAAGTACAAAAATAAGAGCAAAATTAACTAAGAAATGATAATGAACAAGTTGGTTTATGAATTTAAAGTATTCACAAAAATTCACTTATGTATATACTCGTACTTAGAGAAAGTACATAACAGCTTAAATTATGAAAAAAATACTTCTAAGATTTGATTACATTGTTAGTTAGTTAGTTAGAAGAGAAGCTAATAAAATTGTTTTAATTAGTTAGGCATTATGTTTGAAAAGTTTTGAAACATAACTACATAATGGATGATTAATTTAATTCGTCCAGAGTTTGCTTTTGGCAATATGTTTTTTTTTATAAAACAGTTTACAAGCATGTGAATTTTTTTTTACTCTTTTTCAAGTCCAGCGGGCTTGGAAAGCGTAATATTTTGTCATTGACAATAGACATAGATAGGTTTTTTTATGTTTTTATGTGCCACAGTTATCAGGGTGCATTATAATTTTATAACGCTTAATTTAGATTTAATTGATTAATTATGTAATGCACATGACAAGGAAACTATTTGCAGATTCATAATGAATTTAAATTAATATAACGTATAGAGCTGATGACAAGCAAAATAAAATTGTTGAAGTATAAAAAACGATAAATAAAAATTTAAATCTATTAAGAGCATATTTAGAGGATTAAAGTTACAGTATTTTTAATCAAAACTACATTATTTATTTAAACAAGTGGATAATAAAAAAAATGTGAGTAATTCAAACAAAAGAGACAAAATTATTTTGTAATTTAATAAAGTAATCAGTTAGTAAATACAGATTATCATTTCTTTGTTTTTCAAGTATTTAATATTTTATCTATGACCTTATAGCACCCTAACTAGTAGGTACTCGTATGCATACGATTTTTATGTTATAGATTACGACGTAAAATCGCGCGATTTTAATGTAATTATAATTACATATTAGACAGTAGGTACTTAGTAGGTACATAAAAACAAAAAAATGTAAGTCAGATAAAACACAAAATGGTTTATTTTATTACATGTAGGTTTAAAAAATTACAGCATAAAAGTATTAATTATGTAATGCTAAATTATATTAAAGAGATTTTTTTATTCATCATCATCATCATTATCAGCCTTTCACGTTCCCACTGCTGGGACTCTGGCCTTCTCTCAGAGAGAGAGTATGGGCTGTTATCTACCACGCTGGCCCAGTGCTGGTTGTTAGATGTCGCATGCCCTTGAATGTTGCAGTTCTTGGGCATGCCGGTTTCCTCACGATGTTTTCCTTCACCGGTTTGAGCGATGGCAATTTTTTTTTATTAATTACACAAAATTAAATTAAATAATTCAATTTGGCAGTGCCGTCATACAAAACACGTTCACGAGTCGCGTAATAAAATAATGATAAAAGACTGAACGCGTGTTGCAGTGAGGCTGATAATTCTTCAATCAGAGGTTAAAAAACAAGGTCCATCGTCAGTATTATGAAATTGAATGATAATAATAAACTTTACGACGACGCGGTAGCCGAGTTGGTAGTGCCCCTGCATGTGAAGCTAGCGGTCCCGGGTTCGAATCCCGGTAAGGGCAAATATATGTGTGATTAGCACGAATATTTGTTCCTGAGTCTTGGATATTTCTATCTACATATGTATTTATTTCTCTATATAAGTGTATGTATATCGTTGTCTAGTACCCATAACACAAGTTTCGAGCTTAATTTGGGGCTAAGTCAATTTGTGTGCAATGGTCTCCGATATTTATTTATTTACGATCAATATTCAATACGCATACGTAGCAAAATGTCCAATAACGTGAGTAGCCTAACTAGAAAAACGTCAACGCCCGAAGTTAATAAAATCGATCCTGATCCGTTATCCGCATTTTTGGTTCGATATGTCATGTCATCATAGTATGAAAATTTAGTACTACGGCTTGACACATTACCTACTACTAAAATGACCTTATTACGACGTGACATATCGATCTAAAACCGCGGATAACGGATCTGGATCGATTATTAACTTCGGGCGTTAGTCCATACTCTTCTATAGATCTATGGCTTAAGCAACGATTGTCGCTTGAGCGCCATTTTAGAATATCAAGCCTTATTGTAGGATCTACTATCGCTATTCCAGAATTCCGAAACGATATTATTGCTACAAAATGTAGTTCTAGATAACATTTAATAAACATCAGATAGTTACATCAAAGCGGAGCATGTATTTGGTGCAACATCACGTACAACTTAATATAGTATCTAGTTCTTACTAGCTGTGCCCCGCAGCTTTGCCTGCATTTACGGAATAAAAAGGAGCCAATGTGTGATGTTACATTCTATGTCATAACTTTCGTTAAAATCTGCGTAGTCATTTTACCGTGTTTTTTGGTATTCACGGAGAAAAAATACCTTCCGAAATACCGTTTTCCTTCTGAGTCAAAAGGGAAGGACTTGTGATGCAGAAGGAAAACTAAGGTAAAATAAGGAAGGAATCGGTCATGGAAGGTACTTATATAAAGACTCAGAAGGAAAGTCAGAATTTTTTTCTCAGTGTAGATTTTGACCAAAAGTGAGCTGGGGCCCGATTCTCGCGGCGTGATATATATTATCACATTCCATGAATATCGCAATAACTGTCAAAATATGTATTGAATTTTGAAAATTGGGCCCCTGAGGTTAAGTGATGACGTGGTTTATGGTACTGGCTCTCAAGTGGGGCTGCCGGAACACAGCGATAGGTGCTTGGCGACAGATTCTTAACTTGAGGTACTAAGCTACCACTGGCACTTGAATATGCCTTATAACACTACCACCAAGCTATGGTTTCACCACGATTTTTTCCCTCGCCGAACGCTCAAACTCATTGTAGAATTCAAACCCTACGAGATTGTGCTATCATCGTTTCAGAACAGACCAGTTCACCCCGCGGTTTCAACCGCATCTTCCCGTTAGCCCGCAGGAATCTTTTTCGGGGATCAAAAGTAGCCTATGTGTTAAGCTATCTCCATTCCAAATCTCATCAAAACCGGTTGAGCAGTTATATGATACGTGATAACAAACATTCACACACCACAAACTTTCACATTTATGATATTTGTATGATGACAGTTTGATCACAAGTCAAAGTGACGATGTGGTCAAAGCTGGTACCACAGAATATATAAGTAGAGTGCGCCACGTTTCAACTGGTCACAGAATAGATACTAGTTTAAAAACTGGCACTTGACGACAGTTTCTTAACTTTTTCAGGATTATCATTCAAAGGACTCCCGCCAACAGCTAGCTTAGTGTTATTATTACCTATAATCTTATCTCGGCTAATTTTCATCCTCATCGACTCATCGACCAAGACGTTGTTAGATAAATTATTTATGGCACGGCAACCGATAATTTTTAGCACGAATCATTACTACGACTTTGTTTACTAAGTTATTATTAGTAACTAGCTGATATTCATACTTCGATGAAGTATTTATTTTAAATTTACAAGGTAACATTTGATAACAATCAGTACAATCACCTGATGTTGTATGACGATGTGGTAGAAGGTGGCACCACGTCAAATCTCTACTGGAATCTGGATATCAAGTGGGACTGCCAGCACATACTGATAACTTGGTGACAGATTCTAGCCAGGCGAGCACTAGAAAATCCCTACCTAGTATGTACAGTCAACGACAAAAGTCACTGAACAAAAACAAATTTTCCGATTCACTTTATGATCTTTAACACCAACCTTCGACCGAATCATCACTAAACATCATATGTGCTATGCTATGGTCAAACGAAACCTTGTGAATTGTAAGGAAAAAAACAAACATTACAGATCTAATACGCATTTGAAAAATCGATTTTGATCAGCTAATTTTGTCACTGACTGTACCTTCCAAGCTGTGGTTGCATCGTGATTTATGTTTCACTTATAAAACAGACTTCTAGAACTTTTTGTGAGTCGATTTTGATGAAAATTAAATAAAACCTCAAGTAACATACACACACACATTACACGTTACATTTTCCCACTAATATTATAAACCCGAAAGTAATTCTGTCGGTCTGTCTGTCTTTCACGCTTTCACGCCTAAACTACTGAACCAATTTAAATGTTTGGTACAGAGATAGTCAAGAGCCTGAGAAAGGACGTAGGCTACTTTTTATCGCGATAAACTGTAGCCTACGCGGGTGAAACCGCGGGCAACAGCTAATACTTAAATACATCCAATAGGTAACCTTTCAATCTTGTTTTTCATAACTTTCAGCCTGTTATGTTCCCACTGCTGGAACTAACGCCTTCTCTCAGAGTGAGATGGCCATACTCTACCACTTTCCATAGCACTGCTTTGTACATAAAGTAATGACCTTTAATATTTGTTTCAGTAGCTCATAATGACGTTCAGCAAAGGAGAAGAGAAAAAATGTGAGATGACGACAGCCACATTGGATGAAGCCATGCTGCTAGCTGGTAATTATTTCGCTTACTTCTTTTATAACGCTATTACTCGAAGATCTTTGACAACTTGAACTAATTTTGTCTTTGGACTTAAACTGTCAACATGAAAATAATTCCCACAGTACCTAGGTTATAAATGGGGTCGTTCGCACAGAGGACAGTACATTCAGCGACAATTTTTCAAATGTGTTTTAGATCAGTAATGTTTGGGTTTTCAAAACTTACATGGTAGTGTTTGGCCACAGCATAACACACCTGATGTTAAGTGATGATGCGGTCATTTGTTAATGCTTAAGATGATGAAGGTAATCGGAAATCTGTTATTGTTCAGCAATTTTTGTCGCTGACTGTACCTTTTTTATTTGGTGACACTATTTGATACTTGTTGTTGATACATAACAACAAGAATTTAACAAGAACCTTTTAGGAATTAAAGTCGAACGTCATCTCTTGTCTTTAACAATAATGACCTCGGTTGTTCCAATTGAAGTTTGTTTTGATAAAATTTAATTGGTTTAAATTGAATCGCATTTGGCAGAAAGAGTCCTGTCCTATCGACTGGTTAAATAAAAGTTGTGGTCAATATTGTATGGATTGATGCCTTTCCTGGAACGCACCGATTATGTTCGGGGAACGTTACGTAAAACAAACTTTAGATAGGTGCTTGCTGGACCTTTTCTTTCACCAAGACATTATGCATAATCAGGTTCCCACTGCTGGGTATCTGGCCTTCTCTCAGAGAGAGAGAGAGTACAGGCCGTAATCTACTATCGACGTCGCATGCCCTTGAATGTTGTGGTTCCTGGACATGCCGATTTTCTCACGATGTTTTCGTTCGCCGCTTTAAGCGATGACGGCCCCCAAACTTAGGGTACCTTCGTGATCATGACACTTGCAACAGTGCCGAAATATCGAGAACTTACAGAAAAACAAATACATATAGGTAAATATACGGTATCTAAACAAAATTCTAATAATATGTTTTCATAAAGATACCAAATTAGATTACGATTTGATTGCACAACATCTTAAAGCTCAGCTGTGTGCTACAAAACAAAGATTTGTTTCAAAACAAGTTACTCATACCCACCGAGTAATCAGTAGGTATCGTGTACTTACACAGAAACATAATCGTTTAGATAAGAGGGCCAAGAATCACGATGGGTATCAAAGTTCATCGTGGATAGAAAATATCTATTTCATCACCAATGCTTCAAACACACTACGACAAAAATTACGTGGTACAATACAATGGGTTACCTAGTCTAGGGTAACGATGAGGTGGATGGTAGCGCCACGCTACATTTGGTTTGGGAACTGGCTCTCAAGTGAGGCTGCCGGAACACACCGCGCTTGGCGACAGATTCTTAACTTGAGGATGATAGCTAGCCGCGCGAGTACTAGAAAATGCCATACCACCATGCCAGTTTTAAGTTTGACGTTTTAAAGTGATATACTCGTATAACTATTGACTATTGACTATAAGTTTTATCACGCTGATTTTCCCTCACCAAAACCTCAAGCTTATTTATTAGTACTTGTCTTGTTAGCCTCAAATTGCAAAATTTGTCACCTATCCTATCAATGTGTTCCAGCAGCCTTACTTGAGAGTTAATTCCCAATCCAGGTCTAGCGTGGCACCATCTTCGACCACAACATCAGATGACTTGTGGTCCAACGCTAACCTTTAAAAAAATTGCTAACATATTACGTAATAACCAACGTACACTAAAAACACGTCACCTATCTAAAGCCGAAGGAATAATGACGCCAATCTGGTAGAGCCAGCTACTTTGGGCAACTCCAGTTTGCTCGGTGAAGCTACGCAGTAGTGCTTTGGGAAATAAACGCTTTAAAAGAAAATTCCCCAAATCCTCTTTGTTCAGTCATCAAGCCGTCACGCTAAAACCAAAGTAAATATTGTTTTAACAAACACCGTAAATCAGCTGTTTGGGAAACCCCACCAGTGTAGTGCTTACGTCTTATGTCATCATTACGATAAAACAAGATAAGAGAAGCTTACGTTTGTTTTGTAAAGGTTAATTTAACACTCTCATTGTTCAAGGATTATAGGAGCTGAAAAATGAAGCCCCGCGCTAACACAATAACAGCAAAACAAAGCAATAATTCTTAATCATGCGTTTAGTCATAATTACAACATTATTACAGGTTTATACGCAACACTCCAGCACTAGCAACACAGGGTGTTTTCGCACGAATCTTCTTCTCAAAAACGGAATGACCAATTAGTTCGTTGTTTTTTTGTTTTGCGTTATTTACTTTAACAAATGGGTGTGGTTTAAAAAACAAAAGGGAAACCCCGAAAGAATTGTTTATAAACATAGCAGTAACTCGGGAATAGTGTAGCTTCCTATCGCAGGGAAAGAAGAGTGAAGAAAGTTCTAGATATTTCATCTACCTCTTTTACAAACAACCATAGACATCAACTTAGGTATTATGTTGCATACAAACTTTTTACCTTAATGCCCGGTTTACAATATTCCAGTCCAGCGATCGAATCAAGCGCTGGATGGCTTACTGGGAAAATGTAAACCGGCACTGGAATGCACTGAATCCAATTAGCATTCCAGTCCAGTAGTGGTTAGTAGTACTCAGTAGTCCAGTGGTGCCATTGACGGTTTACATTTATCCAGTAAGCAATCCAGCGCTGGATTCGATCGCTGGACTGGAATAATGTAAAAATGGGCATTATAAATAGTATACGTATATTAGTTACATAGTAGATGAATGACGAATTAAATTGCTAAAAAGGCAAGGCAATTAACTTAGTTCATAAAAATAGCACGTGCACTGATAAAAAAAATATGCTCAAATAAAGTAACGTTGGTCTTGAGCGAAGGCTAATAACATAGACGTGTATTTGGTAAGGTTAGCTACCTCTACACTTAAATACCTACATTTAGGATTCAATACCTTAAAAATCTGATGATGAGCCAAGTCCAAGTCTTTCGCCTTCAGATCTTAGTGGATAGCCCATTTTATAGAATAGAGTAGCAAAACAAGCATACTACAGCCCGTTTGACGGGAAACGGTCACCGTCACATGGACATTTGCAACTCTAGGAGCGTTGCCAATGCGCTGACGACCCTGAAGAACTCTTACCCATCTTGAAGGACTGCATTCTGTAGCACTACGGAAAGACTTGTAGAAATTTCTCGTTCAAAATGTTGCAAGTCTTTGTTTGAACGCAAGTCGCCTGATAGGTGGTTGAAGGTGGCGTCACGCTGCGCCTGAATTGGGAACTGGCTCTCAAGTGAGGTTCCTGAAACACACAGATAGGTGCTTGGCGACAGATTCTAATCTTGAAGACAGGTCTTCACTAGAAAGTGCCGAAGCTATAGTGCCTTATTTTCCTTTTCCATCTGGTTTACCTGCCGGTTTCTCTCCAGGTTTCGGTCCGTACAACATTCTGCACATGCTGATGAGTGGTATGATCCTGATGGGTATGATCATGCAGAGCTTGGCGCTAGGATACGTCCTGCCGGCGGCCCAGTGTGATCTAGACTTGACTCTGCAGCAAAGAGGCTGGTTATCTGCTATACCGTTTGCTGGTAAGTCGGTAGAGGCTAAGTATTTAGGGCTGATGCCATCTACCCGGGTTTCCCCAAATTCCCTAGTTTGGAAAGGCGTCCAGGGACGTCCGGGAGAGTTTTGAAAGAGCGTCCGGTTTTAAGCTGAAACACCTCCCGCCCATCGCGTCGCCAATATCGTTGGGTAGTCCACTTTGTCCCAACACAGACCCACTTGTTTGCTAAGCATTGCTAAGTAAGTTATGATGGCTATTTTAATAAACATGATTTTAAGAAGTCCGGGGAAAAATATCGATTTAGAATGACATGACTATCTTATAAATCAAATCTAACGACTTCAATGCATTATAAACTCACCTTTACTCCGATCGATGGCTCGGCGACCCAAAGTGTGTCTGGGCTTCCTATCCTGAGCGATTTCAGCTCAGTTCAGAGTCAGAATGTATTATATCATCTTTTAATTCCAGCTATAATCCTGACGTCGTACTTCTGGGGGTGGCTGGCCGACACACAGGGCCGGCGACCCATCATGCTGATATCAATGGCACTGTCTGCCATCCTATCGGTGTTCGCGAGTTTTGCACCCGACCTCATCTCTTTCGCCGTACTGCAGTTCTTAGCTGCTGTGTTGTAAGTTTATTTTACTACCACAATTAGAAAACTCAATACCATCTACTTATCTGTTCTGTTTTAATTTTTGTTATCTGAGCTAAGTACATAAGCATACCTATGCCAGTAGACCAGGTAAGTGCTGACTTGCATGTTTTGCGGTTTTGGTCTTTAAATATTAACCATGCCCATTTGTTGCTGAATATGTCAAGCTCGCCCTCACCTATCATTTCTTGGAAGTCTTTAAATTATTGTTTGCATGATTTTTGACCTGACTGTGTATATATGTAGTTACATCCAACGCATTGAAATGTTACAAATGAAGTTTGTAGCCGTACTTTTGTTACACAGAACAATAATAAATATGCGAGCCATCATTTAGCATAACTCGATAGTACATACCTGCTGCCCTATTAAGAACTGAATTGTTCACAATTTCTCACTGAAAAATTACGATAACTACGAATTAACAATATTGACGTGCCAACATAATAACGATGAAAATTATTTTAGTATTTTTTTTATTCTTAGCTGCCTGTTTTTTGAAATTTTATGTTTAATATTTAAAAACAAAAGTACGTCAAGCAAACTGGCATCACAAAAGAGGTTTTAGCCTAGATATATACCTATAGAATCTATAGATTAATTAAAGTTAAAATAAAACCTCTTTGGTCGGCTCTGCTCTGACTGAATAGATCAACAAACATAAAACACTCTAAACTTTCCTTAGTAAAATAACGCCTAGTCAATACAATAAAAAAAATCATCTGTGTGGTTACAGTACATCTGGATCGTCAGCTGCCGTTTACACCTATCTGGGAGAGTTCAACAGCCTCCGCCACAGGGACAAGATGGTGGCTTTCGGATCCTCTTTCGTCGGGATAGGGACAGTCGTTTTACCATGTAAGTACCTACTTAGCATACTCGTAGGTACTTTAGTCAAGACTACATTTTAAGGTTCTCGAGTGGCGACCACGAATCAGAAGACGTTCTCTAGGTAGACAACTAGGTGGACCGAAGATATTGTAAGAAGCGTGGGATGCAAATAGCTGATAGCCTTTCATGGTAGTGTTCAAAAAGGGATGCTTATGTAGTTTGACTGGAACCGCAGCAGTTCTTAATCAATGTTTGGATTGAAAATTGGCACAACAGGGCATTTTAGATTTTATAAGTGTTATAACACTTAATCTAAACCTCTTTTCCTTATCTTGTAGTAAATTACACATAAATTTTTTTATCTGTGTTAATATATCGATTCTTATTAAAAAATGAACTCTTATCCCCATGAGTCATACCAATCTAATCTCATTCCGACATCTCAATTTAATTTCCCTTCATCCATTGTCATTTCATCAGCAATGGCAAAACAATTAGACAATTGAGATTATATGGTGTAGCAGGTAACATTATCTTTGAATAATTACAGTTTTCCTGGGATTGAATTAACCAGTGCTCTGTTATTAGAAATAAGTAACGCAGAGCCACGATTTCGTCATCTTGGTACAGAACATAAGAAAAAGTACATGCAGGTATATCGTACCTTTTGTTTGAAACGAGCCTTGGCCACGAACAATACCTACTAGCGGCCTTTAGTCGTATATTGATTAGCGAAATTACTGCAATAATAATTTTATTCGCGATTAGAGAAATAACTAGTGCTAAGTAGGTATTATTAGTCGAAACTTAATCACCAACGTACTCATTATACCATATCGAAGAGAGCTGAAAAGATTTGAAATATATATTGCAAGAACCTTGCAAAAACAAATAAAATAACAGCAACATACATAGGTGACTAACCATAGGTGTTCAAAACGAGAGAGCGCCAGTCCTCTTTATTCTGAGCGGTTTCAGCCCAATTCATAATCTGGAGTTTGCGTAGATAGCATACGTATGCTTAGCGAATTCTTTATTTTACTAACTATACCTTTAGCTAGACGCTTATAACTGAAAACTAACTGAGATGGCAACGATCCAAAGTGAGTCCTGGCCTCCGATAACAAAAGACGCCACTTCGGTCTGTCCTGCGCCACCTCCTGCCAGTCCTTCACCTGGAGCTCACGCAAATCCTTCGTGACCTCGTCTTTCCAGTGGTATCTGGGACGGCCGATAGGGTGACGACCACTCGGCCCTTATAATCACCCAGTATAGTTAACACTTGTTCCTCCTAATTACAGGTATATCCTGGCTGATCCTGCCTTTGGACTTCGCGTTTCCTATCGGCTTCCTCGGCATCGATTACCGTCCCTGGCGGCTGCTCATCGTGACCTTCGCATTGCCTTATGTCATCGGAAGCGTTCTGTTATTTTTCGCACCCGAAAGTCCCAAGTTCCTGAATGCAATGGGACACCCTGAAAAAGCCCTGGACGTGGTGAAGAAGATCTACGCTGTGAACAATAGAACATCGAAAGATAACTTCGAGGTAAATTCAGCTAATCAAATAGGAAGGTGCAAATTTTTTGTCAGTGAAGATTAGGGACATGTGCGAAACAGTTTTGCTGTAACAAAACACTAAGGAAATACAAAACATAAGTTCTGTGGCATTGATAGTGGACATTTGCCGTCTCATAAACTATCTGTCATCGCAGATCTCTTCACGAAGTTTTAATAAAAACATCTTTAAATTCCAGGTGAAATCCTTAGTAGTCGAAAGCCAAACCACAAAATCTACAAGCACAGGGCTCAAAGCTATCCTCGCATCGATGAAGGAGCAAACACTGCCGCTGTTCAAAATGCCTTTCCTACCTTGGGTTTGCCTAGTTTGCTTCGTTCAATTCGGAATATTTGCTGCGTAAGTATACCTACTGCAAAGTCAATTAACTCCCCCCGAATAGGTTGAGCGATGACTTGCGTCAAGTGGCTGGCAGTAGTTGGAAGAGAAGAGCTGAAGACCGACTGGCGTCAGCGGCGTACCTTGGAAGAGGCCTATGGACCACTGGAATGGCACGTAGTGATGCTGATGGTCATCAATTTCTTTATGCAATTTACAACTATTCAAAGTTATCCAAACTTGCACTTATTCTTTCAGGACCAACGGATTCTACGTGTGGTTTCCAACCATCCTTAACTCCTTGGCAAACCACGAAGGTGATGAGACCAAAATCTGTGACGTTCTAGATGCGAGCAGAGTACCAGTTGGCAATAGCACTGATGTAAGTATACCATAAACGTAAGGTTCTTTAAAGATGTAACCTACACCTTCGCAAATTGGAGTAAATAGATTTCTCCTGAAATACTTAGAATCTTAATTTGAATCAGTTAATATTTTTTCTCTTGCTGCATTAGTTTGTAATTCTGAAGATCACGAATCCCTCTGTGCAGCAACTGCAATAAATAACAGGCACAGGCACTGGATTAGCTAAGTATACTGCCAGGCCTAAGTCATGTATGTCGTTTTTGAAACCTAAAAACATCAGTTCTACATACTCACCCAAGTATATTTTTGTATTTCCAGGTAATTTGCGACGACTCAATGAACACTGAAACCTTCGAGCGCTCCATCTACATCGGGCTAGTGTTCTCATCCATGTACATCATAGTGGGCTTCCTCGTAGACATCGTGGGCAAGAAGCTCATCCTGATCACAGTGCTGGCAGCTACAGGCCTCTGCGGAATCGGGGCTCACTTGGCGTACAACCAGCAGCTGGCGGTCGTGCTCTTTGCAGTGTTCCAGATGTCTGGAGCATGTATTGGCCTGATGAATGCTGTCGCTGTCGAGATCTTCCCTACTAAGTTCAGGTAGCATCATCAGCCTATTACGTTCCTTCTGTTGGGGCTCTGGCCTTCTCTCAGAAAGAAAGTATGAGCCGTAATCTACCACGTTGCATACAATTCTGGCTACCAAGCCTGATAAGTTTGTGGCATTCTATTGTCTACTACTTATACTCTTTCATGACGAAATCCTTTCCTGTACAGGGCTATGGCAATTTGCCTCGGCATGATGATGGGGCGAGTGGGCTCTATGTTTGGCTCGAATATAATCGGAGCGTTCCTGGAGATCAACTGCGGCGCTGGCTTTTATCTGTTTGGGAGCCTTCTTGTTGGTGAGAGACATTAAACTGAAATATTATAACTGTAAACATAAGGACTGAGCTTGTCATAAGTAAAACCGAGGACCCAAAAAAAAAACATTATAGAGTAAAGCGATGAATGACAAAAGTCGCTGAGCATGACCAATTTTCATTAGCATCTTAAGACCAAAAATTAATGAAGTTGGATACATTTCGAAAATCGAGTAAGTATGCTTAGTTACTTTTATCGCTACATATACATTCCTAAAATAAACTGAAAAAAACCAGCTAAGTGCGAGTCGGACTCACGCACGAAGGGTTCCGTTCCATTATCAATAAAAACGGCAAAAAAACATGTTTGATGTTGTACGGGAGCCCCACTTAAATATTTTTTTATTCTGTTTTTTAGTATTTGTTGTTATAGCGGCAACTGTCTAACTATCACGGTTCATGAGATACAGCCTGGTGACAGACGGACAGCGGAGTCTCAGTAATAAGATCCCATTTTACCTTTTGGGTAAGGAACCCCAAAAATAAAGATAAATTCATCTCTCTTTGACTCGTCATCAGTTCAAAATGAAGCATCTGGTATTACCGATTGCCGCTTCTAAAAGTAGCGTGCTACAGAGGTACTCACGACACTTTTCAAACCCATATTCCTTCTATTTCCAGCGAACGCAGCCTTCTGCATAACCCTACCCAGCAAGAAGAAGAAGCCCAAGAGTTCAAAGAATATGACTGTGGAACCGACGCAGAACCAAACACACGAACCGGTATGAACCGGCTCGGAACAGAAACAACGGAAACTAGTCATATCGATTTGTTAGTAAGGGCTTCCACACAAAACTGCGATGCGATGTGGCGCGATGCGAATCAGAACGGAGGTTCTTGTGGTACAGTCAGCGACAAAAGTAGCTGATCATACTGGATTTTCGAAATGTGTTTTAGATAAGTCAAATATGCTTTTTTTGTACCACTTACATGGTAGTGTTTGACCCTAACACAACACACCTGATGTTAAGTGATGATGCGGTCAAAGATTAGTGTTTAAGATGATAAAGATGATTGAAAAGTTGGTTATTGTTCAGCGACTTTTGTCGTTGACTGTACATTCGTACGAGCTCGCAGATATTTGCGATGCGATGCGAATTCGTTGTTTTGTGTGGGAACCCTAAAAAGCCACGTTCTTTATAAATCTTGGCTGGGCGTCTGACTGCGTAGCTTCCTGTATTCATTACCAGCGGATTACCCTAATCCTAGTTCAGACTTGACGATCACGTAACGTAATTGTTCTTAGGCAAGCAAGACGTAAGTACAATCACTATGTAAGTAATAACCAATGGAGGAAGTAAGGAGGAACGTTTGTAATAGGGATGGCGATTCTTCCTAAAAGATCCGTTTTTAATCGAATCGAAGACTAAGGAATAGATGATCGATTTTTCTTTCAAATCGAACAACAGTGCCTAGTTACATTTACCTATAATTATAATAGCACATAAAAAATTACTTTAATATTATTTTAACATTATTGAAACTAGCGCTAAAACTGGTATTGCCATCAATTGAGATTATGGTAATTAATTGAGTAAGAAAACGTATTTTTTGATATAATTAATGTGCTAATTGTAAATATTGTGTACTTATAATATGGTTGCATAGGTATTATTATCGAAACCGAAAATGTTAAAACTCGATTTTGAAGTGTCGTTTCACGGGATCGATCCATTGTTTAAAAAGACCGATTTTTTTCAAATAAAATTATTTCCATCCTTGGCCAATCAAATCGATTCATTGATTAATCGAACTCAGATCGCAATCCCTAGTAAAAGTTGATGACAAATTAAAAATGTGCACAAAATTGTACATTGCTTTTTACTCACTAGCATAGGCCAACAAAGATTAAAAATTTGTGATGTTCTTAAATATATAAAAGCGAGTTGCAAGTTATTAGAAAATAATAGAAGCATAATAGGGATGTTAACACTAATTACAAAATAATGTTTAATCTTACTTTTATGTTAGTTTGTATTATTAGGATATCGAAAAACATATTTTTGTATTTACATATAACTTAATAATTTAAATATTTAAATGCGATATTTATAATCTTTTGTCACGTGACTGCAAACACCAAAAAGAGCTTCTTACGTCACTAACCACTCAGGCGATTTGTGCTTCGATGGTTGCCCGCGCGTCGGTAGCCGCGGGTCGGCGTCGGGGGTCGGCGCGGTGGTATGGTTACGAATCGCGACCATCGTGTTTTTCGGTCAGTGACGTCATGCCAGTCACGTGATAGTTGTTAGTGTTTTGGCGGAAAAATTCATAATTACTCTAATTTTGTATATTTTGTCATCGAAAATACTAATAATTTTAAATAAAATATTTTTTTTATGGTAAACAAGAGTCAATCTTTAAAATAAAAGCAATTCCGAAAAATGGTTAACATCCCTATTATATTATGTTATGTTCCTTATATTAAGTTACTACTTAGAGCGGATTTTGTTCCCAAAACTGTATACTAACTAGGTATAATTATGTACATAATAAGATTAAAAAATATAAATAATATGTTTAATGTATTGATGCATTTTTTTTTAATTGAACGTTTTAATCCTACTAATTTAATGCTTGAAGATAAGAGACTAGAGAGACCGCACTTTTATTGTTCACTAATTTATTATAGTAGGTATAATTAATTAGTGATCAATTTATCTTTTGACTAATTTTTTACAGCGGTTTCTAAAAATTAACCTTAAGAAAAAACAGCGCCAGGTAGCGCTGCGTTTCCAACATACATTTTTAAACAAAAGAGATCAAAATAAACAAAATACTAGCCAAAAACACCAAAAAGTAATCGATAAATTTCAATATGAATTATTTTTTTCTGATACACTAGGATTTTTTACTCGGTAACGACTTTTTGTTTATTATTGATGTCTTTCGATTTATCCACTTTTGGCCGCAAAATGAGACATAATTTAAATGGCGGACCAGAAGAGATACTAAAATCGATAGCTAACCCCTTTGAATGAATGGAGCAACCAGTGATTCAGCTTGGCTCCATAAATGTAGGTGCCTTTTAAGTTTATTATTTGGACGTAAGTATAGACGTGTCGTATGGACATTGCACTCAACACAAAAACATTCAAGCAACGTGAATATTTATCAATGCGGCTGTTCTATGAATGAAAGTCAATAGAAACAGATTGAATAGAAGAAAAGCAGAAACAACTGAATCGTGATCAAAACAACTCGTTCCAGTGCGCGAAGAGGATGCGCAGTAAACATAACCTCACATCAGCTCCTCACAAAGGCGAATTAGTACCCGTGAATTTCATGATTTTCATGAACGGTAGAGTGCAGCGGGACATTCAGATCGCCCTAAACAACGGATGTGGAAGGTATTCACTTCCGGAAAACCTGGTGGAGGGCAGAAAATTTCAGGTTTGTGGGCGGTGGTACTAGGAGATCAGAACAAGGTACCAGTATACTGACAGTTGATTTGGCGCCAAATTGTCGGGAGCGTTTACGTATACAGCTCCTTTAGTGCGCATGCGTGACACGCGGCGTCACTCCACCCATTTATTGATTTTCGCGGGTAGTCTCCACAAACGTGAGATACGAGAATGTTTGATTTTGGATACGGCATTTGTTTGCTGTAGGCTTTATATTATTACGTATTCGATTTTTTGTGTATTATGTAAACATATTTGTTTGATTGAAACAGTGATAACTAAGCAAATATACGCACCGTGACGATTGCTTAAAATATGAAGCCCTGATATGATTTTATTATGATAATATTAATTATTTAACTAGGAACTTTTTCTTGACAGATTAACAGCTAATGTGTATTCTTCTTTCTCAAAAAAAAAACTCTTTACTGCATTTAGTGTCATAATACTCGTAGTGGGAAAGCTCCGATAAGACACCTCCAAGAGGTGTTGCAGAATCAGGTTCGCAACTTGGTGTAAAGGAATTTATTTACGCCTCGCGTTTCATGCTATCCTGGTGTTTCGGATGTCAGGAAAACGTGCCTGAAAAGGCTTCAAACAGTCTCTCAGGTGGAAAATGGGGAAATATAACCACTTGAGTTGGAGTGTTATGTGAAGTATTGGAGTGTCAGAGCAACATCACAAGCGAATGATAAGAATGTAGAAGTTACATATTGGGAAGACACAATCACTATCGTTCATTACATAAGCATTAATTAATATGAATTTATAGCTGTTTCATATTTTGTTACCTACATGAAATAAGAAGGTAAATATTAAAAGTAAATAATAACTGTGATATAGAAATAGAAGTAACAATGAATCCTGTTTCTATATGCATAAGATTTCCATTCAAAACATACAAGACGTCAAACCCTGTAAAAAAAGACACCTTTCAACCTTTCCTCACGCTCCCTGCGCCTCCTCAAGATAAAGAATATGGCGAGGCGGGGATTTGACTAGTGGATGCAATGTAACCCTCACGAGCTATAACAATAAGGTTCAAAATAAACAATGTCCAATATCCCCAGTATAACAAAATCTCAATACCCGTCTCAAGATCCGCCATTTTATCAAAAAATACTAGGAGCGCATGGAATAGCAAGAGGCCATCGATTTTCCGAAGGTGCTAGCGAAAGAGACAGAAATAGTTCTGTTCTCGCTCTACGTCATCCCTCAAAGGTCAACAGTACGCGAGGGTGAGGGTGGACGGACACCTTTGTTTTAAGGAGGAGCTTATTAACTCGA
Organism: Opisthograptis luteolata; assembly: GCA_931315375.2. NCBI lineage: Eukaryota > Metazoa > Arthropoda > Insecta > Lepidoptera > Geometridae > Opisthograptis > Opisthograptis luteolata. Next base: position 12,032,518 of record OV928042.1, read on the forward strand.
TCAAGAGTATTCAGAGCGTAATATCCACAGATATAAATTGAACTAGATACCGCGAGCGCCATCATTTGTAGCGGTGATTAGGAAGTATATTAATAGAATCATTCGATTATGAAGAGGTCTCGAGATATCTCAAATTTACCCATTACTAATCTGATTCATCGATTTGATCGTAAAATCTATATAAATAAAAATTGAACGCTGTTCGTTGGTAAGCGCATCACTTCAGTAGGTACTATAGCTGGAGAAATTCCCATACTATCCTAATAATATTATAAATGCGAAAGTTTGTGTGTCTAACTACTAAACAGACAAAATAACTATACTACTAAACTACTAAACAGCTTATACCCTGGATTACCACATAGTCTGCTTTTTATCCCGAAAATAAGGTTCCTCTGGGATAACGAAAAACCATAATGTGAAGCATGCCAATGGCGCGCGGGACAAAATATCTATCCTACTGCGATAAGAAAGTTCTAATAGACCGACGACGCGCGGGCAAAGCTGCAGGCGAAATCCAATACTTATTGTTCCCATGCGTGACTTGATTGCTAGAAGGTATATAATATATGTACCTACAGATATGTAACACAATGTTCACACATGTTTTCAAGATACATAGTTAATTCAAATTTACAAGTGTCGAGCATATATTATATTATTATTGTAGTGAAATTCAAAGGACCCAGTCCCTTAGAGGTAGTCTTTCATGTTTGTTGTCTGTTAATTCAAAACACAAAAATTAAAGTTTGTGTAAAACAAGTTGAAGAAAGGAAAAAGTGAAATTGAATAGGTATTCTTAATTTTAACAAGTTGAAAAAAAAATTGTGATAATGACAGTGGCGGTATTACCGGAAACAAATAACAAAATCAGTTTCGAAGATGCGTTGGAAATCACTGGTAAATAATATTTTGGCTCGTCTTTATGGCCAGAATTATTTTTAGTTGCTTTAAATCTCGATATAAATAAATTTCTAGTTAATTTTATGGTAGGTACCTACGTATGTTTTTATATGAACACTTTCTGTGATTTCATTTAACTCTATGAGTATTGTACTTATCTAATTTTGTAAGTAAAAAAAAATCCAAATGACGCACGATAAACAATACAAGTCAATTTTACTTCAACTAATATTACGATGCTTCTTTGAAGAGCACAAAAAGTACACTTATAGGTATGCTATTAATTTTCAGTATGAGTTTTGATATATTTTTTAATTATTTAATGACAAAACAACAGAATATATATAATTGTACAAAGCAAAGAACAAAGCTCATCCACACATTATCGAGTCCTGGAAATCCCACACCTCGTGATTTATGCGCTCCTTTCTCCCGCATACTTGCAAAATGTGGAATGAGCTTCCCCCACAAGTGTTTCCGCTGTGCTACAGATTGCAATCCTTCAAGATGGGTGTAAAAAGAGTTCTTAAAGGTCGGCAACGCATCGGCAACTCCCCTGGTGTTGCAGATGTCCATTGTCCATAGGCGACGGTGACCGCTTTCCATCAGGCGGGCCGTCAGCTTGTTTGCTAATCTATTACATAAAAAAAAAATTGTATAGAAAATGAAACTAAATACTAAGAACTAAACTAAAAAAAACTATCAAAAACTAAACATCTACAAATAAAAAAAACATGATTTAGGTCGCTGCCTGCAGGTAGAGTGCCCAAGAGACTGGCGACATTCCCTCTTTGAATGGCTAGGCCTGATTCGTTGACCGAGGTAAGCGCCAGCCCTTTGGTCACCCGTGGCGTCAACGAAGCGCTTGGCAAGCTCTTTAAAAAATGTTATATGCTTCTAATAGATTCATTTTGAAGTATTAGATAGGACACGACACGATGCAGTTAAGTAGATAAGTATGTCGAGAAAATAGAGTTATATTTAGAGCATCGATCCTTTCTATAACTTACTTGCAAAATGTAGAACGAGCTCCCTCCACACATATTTCCACATGCTGGGGGGGGGGGGGGGGGTGACACCAGGAAAGAACGACAATTGCAGTCCTTCAAGATTTGTGTCAAAAGAGTTCTTCGGCAACGCCTCTGCGCAGTTACGCATCAACAAATGATGATATGACCGCTTACCATCAGACTGGCCTTCTAATTGTGCGATATGCACCGTCGTATCATAAAAAAGTGTTATGGTGGTGTAAATCTACTGTGGCCCTAGGTGAGACGTCATCGCCCTCAACAGCTAGCGCGTAAAAGAAAACCAGCGCGCAATTTTCCATGGCCTCCTAGTTTTTAAATATTTTGACGTTTCACTGGTATCAAGCGTACATTCAGAATTTGAGGTATGAAACACTTAATGAGTCTGTTTTATTTCCTCGCAAGTGTATTGAAAAACGTCGCTTTTTCATTACACATTTAAATATCATAATGTACTAAATATTTTTGAATAAAGAAACATTGACTCATCGCTATTAAAAGCGCTGTACATATCTCCATACAAAAATAGAGTTGACCACTAGGTCCTCAGGGGCCGTAGCCAAGAAGCATTCTACAATCGTTGACGCTAATAGAAAACAAAAAAAAGTATAGAACTGACATATTTCTGACCACGTGACTTAGCGTTGAAATATGTCAAACCTATACCTTTTTCTTGTTTTCTATTAGCGTCAACGTTTGTAGAATGCATCTTGGCTACGGCCCCTGGTCAGAAAGCAATTTTGTCCAACAAGATCTAGGTGGACACACAAAACTTTAAAGATAACGAGAACCTGGAAAAACAACTTTCCCCATATCCTGTTTCATATCAGCAGAATAGATAATAAACCCATGTTCCGTGACTGACTATATTATTACTAAATTATTCTATGTATCTAGGTAATTGTCATCAAATGTATTCTGAAACTAGTTATTAAGCAGGTAGGTACTCCCGTTGTCAGTGCAACCGCGAAAGTGCGTAAAGCGAAAGATTAGAACGACATGACCAGTTTTGCTGGTTTTTTTTTGTAAATTGAGATTTTCGGAATAATGAAATTACTTGTTCCTATGGAAATTTCGTATAACCGGGGCATTCGGGCGGCATTTTCAGGGGCCGCCCAAATCATAATAACGTGTGATTAAACACAAAAAAATTCTCCAGAAAGCGCCTAGCATGCGGAAGTCTGGTTAGTTCGCAGTCGTCATTTTTTAAGTCTCAAACGCTGGAGAGGGGTGCCACTATCAAGTTACTGCTCCAACCGGCTCGAAAAAATCGTAGATCCGGGGCTAACAAGATAGTAACTAAGTATATATGTGTGGTTTGCTATCCTACAATGAGCTTGAGCTCTCGGCGAAGGAAAACATCGTGATGAAATCATACCTTGGTGGTAGGGTATTTTCTAGTGCTCGTCTGGCTAGCTACCAACCTCAAGTTATGAATCTGTCGCCAAGCACTTATCGGTGTGATCCGGTAGCCCCACTTGAAAGCTAGTTCCCATTCCCAATCCAGGTGTAGCGTGGCGCTATCGTCGACCAAATCGTCACTTAACAGCAGGTGACTACGGGGAACGGCTAGCGTTCCTCGTAGTTGCACCCACGTGAACTATAGATTTATAGAGATAACATGTATCTTTTTTTACACTTTCAGAGTAGCTTTGGACGACAAGTCACCTGCTGTTAGGTGACGATGTGGTCGAAGATGTCGCATGAGCATCCCGAATTGGCCTTACATCTAGACATTGGCCTTACGACTAGACTTAAGATCAATTCTGTAGGCTCATCTCTATATACTCACCTCCCCTATCCCAAGGTTTCGGCAAGTACAGCTACGCCATGCTGGTCTCGTGCTGCCTGCCAATCCTGGCGATGTACGTGGACATCTTCGGCTTCTCCGTGATGATGCCGGCCGTGGCCTGTGACATGGAGCTCACGACCGCTCAGCAGGGCTTGCTCTCGGCGGTCCCGCTCGTTGGTAAACACTGCCACGCCACCTTAGGGGCTCTTACACAAAACTACGAATTCGCATCGCATCGCATATTTCTGCGAGCCACACGAATGCACCATAAGAACTTTGGATCTGATTCGCTTCGCACCGCAGCGCATCGCAGTTTTGTGTATGAGCCCTAACTACAAAGAGACTTCCTCAAAAAGAGGTCGAAAATTCAAACTATAGATGGATTGGCTAGATAGATAGATATAGATAACGCTTTATTGTCCGTACAAGTAATTTAAAAGCCTTGTTTCAAATTACTTGTACGGACAATAAAGCGCCGGCCGAAGGGGTTTCGCCACAACAACAAAAACAAGAACAATATAAAAGGAGTTAGTGTTAGCGTGTGTGTGTGTGTTGGTGGGTGTTTGTGTGAGTATATTGATTTAGTAAGATGCAACATGTGATCACTTTAAAAAGTCAATCTTAAACTAGCTACACCTGTTCCAATCTTCTTACGACGGCAAAAGAACAGGCCAGAAACCAGAAACGCTATTGGCAGTTATTTTTGCTTCTGCGTCTGCGTGAGCGAGTGTGAGAGTGTGAGCGAGTGTGTGAGTCTGCGAGTCGGCGAGTGTGCGAGTCTGCGAATCTGCGAGTCTGCGAGTCTGCAAGTGTGCGAGTGTGTATATGTGTAATAATAAAAAGTTTTAATGTATGTGTATATCCTTTCCCAGGAGTAATGATGTCGTCGTACGCCTGGGGGCTCAGCGCCGACACCCTGGGGCGGCGCGCCACGCTGCTGCTGGCCATGCCTCTTGGCATGATCTTCAACTTCTCAGCCAGTCTCGCTCCTAACTACTGGTCGCTAGCACTGCTCAAGTTCTTATCCGGTTCATTGTAAGTCTAGGCTGGTATTCTAGTACGATATTAAAGTGTTGATCAATACTTGAGTTATCTGTACGAAATGACAGGCTCAAAGATTATCGCATGACTGTTATTCTAAAATTCATAATTTAAAAAACACTACACGTCATACCAAAAATGAATAATAATTAAATTTCAACAAATAAATAACCACTTAGGTATGCAGCAATCTAAATATATATAACTCAAAGGTGACTGACTGGCATAGTGATCTTTCAACGCACAGCCCAAACCACTGGACGGATCGGGCTGAAATTTGGCAAGCAGGTAGATGTTATGACGCAGGCATCTACTCCCAAGGGGATAAAATAGGGGATGAAATTTGTATGAAACTTTGTCAATTTTAAACCGATCGGGCTGAGACTTGCATGCATGAAGCTGTAGCCCACGCGAGTGAAACCGCGGGGAGCAGCTAGTAAAAAAATTAATCTTAATTTCTTGTAAACATGTCACACAGATAAATAAATAATACTCGTACATTAAATTCGAATCAATTATCACATTTCTAGTTTACGTACAGTCAGCGACAAAAGTAGCTGGTCATACTAGATTTTCCAAACGTGGTAGATGAGTTATAACTGTTTTTTCTTACATTTTAATAGTTAGCGCTGTGACCACAACACAACACACCTGATTTTAAGTGGTGATGTGGTCAAAGGTTGGTGTTGAAGATTATGAAGTTAATCGGAAAATGTGTTATTGTTAAGTGACTTTTGTCGTTGACTGTACATAATATAAGCATATCTGAAGAAAGTAGGCAACATTCTGGTGCTGAACGAGCATATTACCGAGCTTAATGCGCGAATACCAACCTCAGACAAATGAATCTTTTCACCAACAATTCCTAAGCCGGTCTCTAAAACACTTTGAAACAAGATAAATGGAACATTGAAGGGCCTCTCACATCATACCTCTCCATACTCTCTAGCTGCGATAAGGCTTGTGTTCCAGCAGTAGGAGCGTCATAGGCTGCTGATGATAATGACTACAGGCAAAATTCGTATATTTACAGAGCGAGCAAAAACTTTAATAAACTTGATAAGTGCCTCGACATAGACTTATTCTGTACAAATGTGGCATCGGCCAGACGACTGCTGAGCAGAGAATTTTTTGATTAACATTGTTATTCTACTTATTTGTGGAATATTTTATTTATATGTTTGTTTTTTCTGAGTTTATGTTCATAGATAGATAGATAGATTAACTCATTATTTGTGTATAAGGTTTACCACTATGTTGTTCACTGTTATTTTTATATGTATATCTTGTTATTATCCGTGAGGACCTATAATTGGCTCTCTGTTTCCTAATAGTTATTTTTCAAATATGTATAAGCTGTTGGTCTTCCTAAAAGTAAATAAATAAATAAATAAATAAATAAATGTTTCCAGCACATCATCAGCAAACGCGGCCGCGTTCGTGCTGCTCGGAGAGAACGTGCCCCAGCGCTACCGGAGCAGGATGATGTTCCTGATGGCTACTACGACCATGCTGGCGCAGTTGGTCATATGCCGTAAGTCTTGCTAGGCTAGCTTGGTAGTGAAGTGACACACATAAACACATAGGTACATGCACACACACACGTAACAAAACACACCTTACAATTTTAGAATATAATTAGCTTTAGTACATGTCTAAAAATTGTACTTACCTTCTGTTCTATTCTCTCAATTATTTTTATACAAAGAAAATTCGTCATTAGACGTAAGTTTTAATTTTTTTTTAAATTTCGGATTTTGGAAAATTAAAAAAGCTAAATAAAATGTAACAGTTTTGACGAAATCCATCTATGCGCATTTTTGAACTTATAGTTTTTTATTTTTGCTTATTTACAGGGCTGCGTTAGACCACAAGACACCTGAAGTTAAGTGATAATGTGGTCGAAAGGTGGCGCCACAATATGTTTTTTCTCTCTTATATATAAAAAACCTTATTTGCCAGTATTTGCGCTACCAATCTTCAGTCTCTCCTTCCGCATCGACGTGACGTGGCTGGCCCTGGAGTACCGACCCTGGCGAATGCTGATGCAGATCATCTGCCTGCCCGGAGTGCTGGGCTGCCTTTGCATATCATTTATGAACGAAAGCCCCAAGTTTTTGCTCTGCAAGGACAGGGAAGAAGAAACTATGCGGGTGCTGAAGACGATGTACCGTCTGAACAGAGGGTCGAAGGACTCTTTTCCTGTGAGTTCTTACTCAAAATGTAAATTAATGAAGAAGAGGCGAGCTGGTAGTAGTGACCAGTTGTTAGGCCGTCCACACTAAACTGCGATGCGATGCGGCGCGATGCAAATCAGTAGTGCGATTCTAATTAACTCGGAAAGTTTCTAAAATATTAGTATAGATTAAGTAAGGATGGATTCTATATGGATTGCAGCTTAACACAAAGTCCTATCTTCATTTTTATTGGGGTTTCAGGTGTGCCAAGTATACCTTGATGACGTTATGGTGAGCTCAAGCTCTGACACCTCGATCCTCCGCAAGATGTGGAATCAGACCGCGCCGCTCTTCCAACCTCCGCTCCGTGCCAACTCTTTAAAACTCTACTACCTACTGCTATGCGCTTACATGACGTAAGTAGTAACTTTAAAAGAATACAAAACTTTCAAAAATACGCGTGTTCATAAAAATTTTCGTAAACGTCAAAGTTTACTATCGCCAACTTATTACGTCAAAGGACTTTAATACATTTTCAGATCTACTGGATACACCATGTGGGTGCCGACGATAGCAAACGCTTACTTCAACGGTAACGACGCATCAGAGCAGACCTTTTGTCAAGTGGCCAGCACATCGGCGGGTACTAAAAATTCGGTGAGTATCAACGATAAGAACTGGGTTAGTACTAGAAAAAAAATCCGGACATTTTAATAGTAAACGACTTTTATCATGACTAGATGAGCTGACTAATGCCGTAAGGTCGTATGCGTCAAAAAAAAGGTTTTTTTCGTTTAAAATGAAAACTATCGTTAATTTTATAGAACTAAATCTGTAGTTATTGGAAGAATGTATATATACCATAAAAAAGAAATAAATCTACTCTTAAATCGGTTTTGTATGCCTGTAAAATGAAAATCTTTTTTTTTTGAAGGGCATCAGTTTTCGATCATTGTTTGTCTGCTATGAAAGTTAACCAATGGTGTTATCCTTCTGACAATTTGATGTCAAAAACATGATCTTTAATGTACATAAATATTAGCTCTGTATGTTTTGTAATTGCTGAGAAAAAAGGAGATCCCTGCAGCCCATATTGCCAATTCCTCGTCCCGTTAGTGTGGCCCCAACATGAGAGTAGGCCTGTGTTCCAGCAATGGGAACGAATGGGCTTATGATGAATGAATGATAAGTAAAAACTCCTTTCTACCACCAGACAGTCACCGACTGCGACAACACCATAGAGCCTATGGCGATATACGCTACCATGATCTACTCTGCCGTGCCTGGCGTGCTGACTATCATCCTCTCGTTCATCGTCGGCCCTCTTGGCAAGAAGAAGACCACGCACCTGGTGTTCATGATCTCGCTGACCTGCGGGGTCCTCTTGCTCTTTATCAAGGTCCCTGTGCTGAGCATCGGGCTGTTCTTTATGTTTCTATACGTGTCTCTCATCTTGGGGAATGTCAACACGTATCTGGTGGATCTGAACCCGACTCATTTGAGGTAAGTTATCATAACCTACTAATATTATAAACGTGAAAGTTTGTATGTATGGATGGATGGATGGATGGATGTTTGTAACTCTTTCACGCAAAAACTACAGAACGGATCTAAATGAAATTTGGAATGGAGATAGCTTATACCCTGGATTAACGCATAGGCTACTTTTCATCCCGGACGAAGGTTCCTGCGGGATGTCGGGAAGACGCGGGTGAAATCACGGGGCGCAAGTAAATAATAATGATTAAAAATAACGCCTGCACAATCACACTAGTACATAGGTCTGACTCCTAATTAGGATGCCCTGTATCCAATTCATCACCATCATTAGCCTGTATCCTGTATCAGTCCACTGCTGGACATTTATTATTTATTATTATTTATTTACTCTTTACAGGGTAGCGTTTGACCACAAGTCACCTGATGTTAAGTGACGATGTGGTCGAAGATGGCGCCACGCTACACCTGGACTGGGAACTAGGATAGCCCGGTCTTCGCCTTTTCTCGTTCAACTACTGCAAGTCGAGAATTGTAAAAGTGAACGCACCCAAAAAAAACCTTTTTTTTAGCTGGCGCGGTGTATGAACGCAGGAGGTTGGAACAGACGTAACAAGTTTTGAGTTTGGCGTTTTAAAGAGATCAGATGTTGTGGCCTACAAAAAAATACTTTTATGAGTTTGAGCTTAGGTATTAGACACTGAGCTGACCGAGGATCCACAGCACCCAGACACGGAACCATTTGCCCTTTAGCGTGATTCGAACCCTCTCACGCTTCGCAGTCGCCAGTTCGCCCATTTAGTCAATCGATCTGTGTACTTGATTTTATATTTCGTGAGATAAGTCGTTTGACATTGTTACTTCACCAGGAGTGAATAGGTTTTTTCTAGGCAAGCATGCTCCATCATCGGCCACGTCTTCACTTACCATCAGGTGAAACTGTGGTCAAATGCTTGTCTATTTTGAATTCTTTTCAAAGTTTTTTTTTTCAGAGGAATGGCAACTTGCCTGTCAGTAGTAGTGGCGCGAGGCTCCGGCTTCGTCAGCGTCCAACTCATCGCCAGCCTGGTGACTGACTACTGCACACCCATGCTCAGTAGCTACGTGGTTCTAGTTGCGTGTAAGTACTTGAAGCAGTGCCGGATTTACCATAGAAGCTGAAAAAGCTGAAGCTAAGGCCGGCAAAATTAAGAGGGCGGAAAAATTGGCCCCAAAAAAGATTTGGTACAGAAAAGGGAAAGCTTTGCTTTTCTTAGCTTAGAAATATACCCAAAAACTTGTAAAAATAATCTAGAAACTAGAAAAAAACAATTAACTTTATTGTGAACAGTGTATCTAATTTTAGAAGTCATAAGGAGCGGTAAAATTTTAAAGCTTTGGGGCGGCCAACTCTGTAAATCCAACACTGAGTCGAAGCCACATAAAAATCAGGCTGATCTTTGGTCTAACGGGGTGCCAATATACCTGTGGTGACTGAAACATCCAGTTGTTGCTTGGACGTCCATCATCATCAGCTTAGGACGTTCCCACTGCTGGAACACAGGCATCCTTTTTTTACTTCATACAGGGTAGTGTTTGACCGCAAGTCACCTGATGTTAAGCGAAGTCGAAGGTGCGTCACGCTAATCCTAGACTCTCAAGTAGGGCTGCTCGAACACACCGATAGGTGCTTGGCGACAGATTCTTAACTCGAAGCTGATAGCTAGCCAGGCGGGCCCGGTGCGTGCGGGTTGGCGGATAAGCTAGTGGCCGACAATCCTTAGAATATCTAGGGCTGACAACTAGCCTATCCTGGCGGTCAGAAACTGAGTCCGCCTGAAGTAGTATGATCTACAGCTCTATACACTATCTCTCTCAGAGACAAGGCTTGTGTCTCAGCAGGAAAAGACTCTCATAGACTGATGATGATGATGTACCTATATCAGGTTTTATTTTATTTTTTCAGCTGGTTTGGCGGTCTCGTTTTTCTTACCAGCTGATAACAAGAAGACAATTGACTCCAATCCCGTTGCCAATACTCAAGTCCAACATCATACACCTAGGGATATGACGAAAGAAACCAAAAATATTATTATTTAGCAGATATTTTTAATAAGTAAGAATAGGTTTTCTTTAATGTGACGGTACTGAGTACAAGTAATTTATTAAAATTAGGTTTACATAAATGTATCTGTTATTGATCTTTACCCCTACCTATTCCTTTACCAACTTAATTGTTTGGTTGTCCTTATGGTATTTCAAGATGAAACTGTCAGCAATACTAAGTTACTCACCATTCTTCGTCCTAGTATTAGGTAGGGGTAGGCACAATCTCTTTCAAACATCAAAGTGTGTGTGAACAACAGATAACTGAATGATCCAAGACTATTTGATCTAGTAAATTTAGGTAAATATAGTTTCTTTTTATTTATCAGAAGTAGTCCGCCCCAGCTGCACATGGATAGGTAAATAAAATAAAGAAAAAAAAATAAAGTAACATATTATAACCGCAGAAGGAGCACTTCAAGTGAGTTAGTTATCTGCGTGAAATGGAATGGTTTTGGTTTTTGCATGACATGGAATGGAATGTGATGTAGTGATACCAGTTCTAAATCTAAATTACCGGAAATCAGTAAGTGTGTTAAATTATTATGAGTGACAATAAATTAATTATTACTTTTGGTTGTTCGATTGGGCTCGGGCGTGGTTTTATTACATTTCATTATCTATGCGATAAGTTGGTTCAAAAACAAAACTATGGTGCCTGGGGAAATCATGAATATTCCACATTCCTCAATATGACTTCATCTTATGTACCTGATAATATTTATCCCAATTAAAATCCCACGTCACCCGATTGCTTTGTTTAACCGCTTCTTTAGACGAGATATGGACTTATAAACTTTGCTATTGTTACCCAAGCCTCATTGTTTGTTGTTTAAAACAGAGTCCAATCAATATTACTTAGCACGAAAAAACGAGACTCTCTGAAATTATGCTCATCTATTCTTAGCTCAGTCACTGCAGACAGAATAAATTAATGGTAAAGTCGATGAAGAATGGCTTAAAATGTAGCACATTCTAAATATTTCCTTACGAGGGAGCAATATTGAATATCCTAGCAACACCAAAAATGACTGGTATCGGGCTGTCAGACGTCAATGTCATCTTACCGAGATAAAATTTCCTGTCATTCGCATTTTGTAAAACGGTCAGCGAAATGTCTGATTCTGCCGGCGATAATTCAAAACCGCGAGTCTTGGTTTTAGGAGGTAATACAGTGCTTTACCAGCAATAACTCACGCCACTAAATACCCTAAATATTATACTTGTATTACTAGTACTTTTTGTTACATGTTAGATATATATTTTCATAACGGTCTACCGAACGAAAGTGTTAGTCATCATTCGATTATAGGTTCTCGTTTGTTCTGATTGTGTTGTGATTTACCCCAGGGTGTGGTTTCATCGGGCGCAACTTTGTGGACTACCTGATAACGAATGATTTGGTGAGCGGCCTCCGGGTGGTTGATAAAACTCCGCCTCAGCTGGCTTTCTTGAACCCGGCGCACACTAAGGTTTTTGAAGACCCCCGCGTAGAGTACAAGAGCGCTAACCTCATTAATCAGAGTAAGTGACATATGGTATACAGTTAATTAAGTTACCTACAATCTAAGAGAAACCTTTGACATGCTACAATCTGTACAAAGTAGGGACGTAATACTATTATTGCAACAATCTTTGATGCTTGATAATATGCTGACAAGTAGGGGTTTTTTTTTGTACAAAAGGTACTTGCAACCATTAATTCTAGAATATTGCATTTAGACTTAGCAAATCTCTAAACAGTGGCACAAATTTATTGATAGGTAGATAAATCTTTACTGCATTTGTTAGATAATACTAGTCGAAAGAATTTGTACTAATATATAAAGTTATCTGGAAGAAAATACTAACTAGCAATAAGCATAAATTTTATGTTTAACAAATGCAGTAAAGATGAACTAGAAGAGAAAACTACCTATCAATAAAGTTGTGTTACAGTTTAGACCTTTGTTAGGGCTAAATGAGTTATATTAGCACTATTCTAGAATTAACGGCTGCAAGTACCTATTCTACAAAAAAAACCTGCCTTTTCTCGGAGAGAGAGGTATGGGCCGTAATCTATCACACTGGCCCCGTGCGAGTTGGTAGATGTTGCATATCCTTGTATGTTGTGGTTCTTGGACATGCCGGTTTCCTCACAATTTTGTCCTTCACCATGTTGAGCGATCAAGAAATCAATCAAGGAGAGACTTTCGTCGACTGTGCAGATACGAATCTTGAAGTTCTTTGGGCACATTTCGAGAAAAGAGCTATCTATGGAGAGACTTGTCGTGCAGGGTCCGGTTGAAGGGAAGAGAGCCCGAGGCCGTTCTCCAACTCGCTGGACTGATTTAATCAAAAAGGCCACTGACGCATCCATGACCCAATGCTCTCGTGATGCCATTAATAGGCAAAAATGGCGTCACATTGCCATCAGAGGTGTCCAAGCCGAAGACAACGCATCACAGCAACCACGACCACTCTGACAAGAGTGTACGACTTAGATATGTTGAGCGATGGTAAATCCACACAACTTATTATGTCATAGGTTCTGGGCTGAGAGGATTCAAACTCTGTATTGGCACCTTGTAAGAACATGCATTATTTTTTTAAGTGCGACCCGCATATCTCCCCAGCTTATAAATGCATCATGTTATAGTCATTAAACTGCAAGAAATATGAAACTGGGAGATAAAAATATTCATTACTCTGCCGTTGCCTTCTCTAATAGTGTTGATAGTGTTATCAGGATGATTCACTTCCATGTTATTTCTACGTATATAGTATATGTATATGCCTACATTACAGCATACGGCACAACTGTTTACATGCTTCTCTTGTTAGATAAGAAGTTTGTTCTCTTGGGTCATAATTCACCTGTCACTTAACTATGTGATAGCCTAATCCTGCGATGGCGAACCATTGGCACGCGTACCATTTTGCACAAAATATATCAAATTGATCAGAAAACGTTCAACGTACCTGGCCTACTCTATTATTCCTCCTCTATTCATCATGGTTAACTGGAAGAGGTCCACCACTGAACCTATGCCTCCCTCTTTAAACGCCACCATAAATGGTGAACGGCTATCAGCCCTCTGCATTGAAGCGATGATGGCTCTGTGATAGTGCCATCGGCTTGCAATACGTAGGTCGTTCCAATCTTACAATGAGCTTTATGTGAGAGAAAGCATTATGAAACCATAGCTTAGTGGTAGGCCATCTCCAATGCTTGTCTAGCTAGGTACCATTCCCTCAAAATAACTGTCGCCAAGCACATATCGGTGTGTTCCGGCAGCCTCACTTGAGAGCCAGTTCCCAATCGGGGCGTAGCGGAGCGTAACATCACGTGACCTGTGGCCAGACGCTACGCTGTAAATGGTAAAAAAGATATTAACATGCAATTACTCACCACTTTCTACAGTAAGATGCGGTTTCGTAAGTGTGTACTTCCAATTAATTTTGCATACATAATACAGACACATTACATACATAGCGCATTGCGTGATTTTTTTATGTGTATATAAAATCTGTTATGCAACTGTACGGTCAACGACAAAAGTCGCTGAACAAAAACTAACTTTCTTATTCTCTTTATCATCTTAAACACTAACGTTGGACCGCATCATCACTTAACACCATGTGTGTTGTGTTATGGTGAAACGAAACGTTCTCAGTTGTAAGGAAAAAACAAACATTACTGATCCAATACGCGTTTAGAAAATCGAGTACGATCAGCTAATTTTGTCGCTGACTGTACCACTAGCCAGGCTAAATCGGCATTTTTACTGCATGTTTTTTTTTTAAGAATTGCAATTTTTGTATCTTTTAACTCTCTAGTTACTAACTAGAGCATCTATCATTCATGTAATTTTTTTCGTATAACTTTGTATATTTAATATACTAGATGCGCCCCGCGGTTACACCCGCGTGGACTAAATACTTTTATAGCAATGAACTATGTCCACGCGAGTAAAACTGCGGGGAACAGCTAGTATTCTACATAGAACTATACTAGATGCGCCCCGCGGTTACACCCGCGTGGACTAAATACTTTTATAGCAATGAACTATGTCCACGCGAGTAAAACTGCGGGGAACAGCTAGTATTCTACATAGAACTATACTAGATGCGCCCCGCGGTTACACCCGCGTGGACTAAATACTTTTATAGCAATGAACTATGTCCACGCGAGTAAAACTGCGGGGAACAGCTAGTATTCTACATAGAACGATACTAGATGCGCCCCGCGGTTACACCCGCGTGGACTAAATACTTTTATAGCAATGAACTATGTCCACGCGAGTAAAACTGCGGGGAACAGCTAGTATTCTATATAGAAATATGTAATAATATATAAGTATGTATTTTATTAACTGTAAAAGAAAAATGTATGCGGATATTTTAATTTTACTACTTAGGGGGTGTCCATTAATTACGTGAGGTGTTCTAGGGGGGGGGGGATCAAGCTAAATATTTCCAAATCTCACTTAGGTGGGAGGGGGGGGGGGGGTCTTGGAAAATATCACGTAATAATTTTTCTCGCAGAAAACGGTGCAATATTGCGGGAATTTCTTTTTTTTTGTTGTTTTTTTTCTTATTAATCCAACACGTTTAGAAGAATAGAAGTTTGGAAGATTAGGGGAGGGGGGAGGGAGTTGAGAAAAATCTTACGATATCTCACCAAGGGGGAGGAGGGGTCGAAAAATTCTCAAAAATGCCTCACGTAATTAATGGACGCCCCCTTACAGGGTAGCGTTGACCACAAGTCACCCGATGTTAAGTGACGATGTGGTCGAAGATGGCGCCACGCTACACCTGGATCGGGAACTGGCTCTCAAGTGAGGCTGCCGGAACACACCGATAGGTGCTTGGCGACAGATTCTTAACATGAGGGTAGCTAGCCAGGCGAGAACTAGAAAATGCCCTATCACCAAGCTATGGTTTCATCACGATGTCTTCCTTCACCGACAGCTCATTGTAGGATTCGAACCCACGTCCTACGGATCGCAAGTCGACGTCACTACCACTGAGCCATCATCGCTATAAATGTGGTATTATTTATGTGGTATGCGGTATTTTATAGCGTCGAAGCTTCAAGCAACATCTATACCAAACTTTACTCCAATCAAGGTATTAGGTCCCTATTGAATACACGTTTAAATCAAAATAATTCTGCATACAATAAATAAGCAGGGCATCCAGACCATTGTTTCGATACGTTATCGCGCGCGGAATACTAAACAAACAACGATTTACCGTGAATGTTTCCTTAACTGTCACAAGATATAAATACATACATACATTACACATACATACAAATCATGAACACATTATTACATTTATGAATGCCACGCTTCGCACTGGTATATATAAATAAAACATAGCCTACAATACTTAGGGAAAAAGTAGCTAGCTATAAGAAGTGTAAGATTTTTCAGAATCGCATCATTATTTTTCTATCGCCAAACATTTATCGGTGTGTTCTACCAGTCCCACTCGGAAGCCTGCTCTCAATCCATATGTAGCGCGAGCCGTGTTGCCATCTTCGACCACATCGTCACTTGGCATTCGTCGACTGACTTGTAGTCAAACACAAGCGCGTAAAAATGCAAAAACAATTTCAGCATATGTTTATTGTAAAGACCCCAGCTGACAAATATTATAAATATGAAAGATTGTGAGCAAAATGGATGTCTGTCACGCAAAAACTACTCAACTATTCTCTAAGGCTACTTTTTACCCCGGAAAGGGTTTCTGCGGGATCACGGGAAGACGCGGGTGAAATAGCACGGACGCAGTTAGAGTAATACGACAAAAATAACTTATAAAAAGTACTAATACAATACACACTATATATTATGCATTAATTTAAAAACTAAAAAAAACACTTTAAAAACGCACTGAAAAATATAAAATAATAAAATAGACTTGTATTAGTTACGATATAATGGTTAATTCAAAAAGTGTGGAGCGCTTTTTGGTTGTGTGTACTTTTATTTACCCAGTAAGAGAAGCGCTCCACACTTTTTGAATTAACCATTATATCGTAACTAATACAAGTCTATTTTATTATTTTATATTTTTCAGTGCGTTTTTAAAGTGTTTTTTTTAGTTTTTAAAACTATATATTTTTATTTTTTTACTTTTTAGTCTTTTGTTACCAAGTTCAATCTATTAGACTCATCAAGACGAATCATATGAGCCCAAACACGAGGGGTTTACTAGTAGCCACTGCAGAGATGCCCTACCCACCTTCCGGCTGCATCATCAGACCCTCGTCACCAAGTTCAATCTATTGAACTCATCAAGACGAATCATATGAGCCCAAACACGAGCGGTTCACTAGCAGCCACTGCAGAGATCCCCTACCCACCTTTCGGTTGCATCATCAGACCCTCGTCACCAAGTTCAATGTATTGGGCTCATGAAGACGAATTATATGAGCCCAAACACGAGGGGTTTACTAGTAGCCACTGCAGAGATGCCGTACCCACCTTCCGGCTGCATCATCAGATCAGGTCGATGATACCAAATTATTGCATTGTCACCGAGATTACATACACATACAAAGTTTCAAGTCGATACGACAATTGGAAGTGGGTGAAAATTGACTTCTAAGATTTGATTACATTGTTAGTTAGTTAGTTAGTTACAAGTCAAGCTAATAAAAGTGTTTTAAAAAACTTCGTAAACCAATAATTATTCTATCATCTCCAACTTCCAAAACATGACTAAAACACAATCCACTAAAGACTCCACCATCCTCTTCCAGCATCATGCGCGTCAGCCCTGGACCCTGGGGACGGCGCCCCCTGGGGGCTGGTGGCCAACTGCGCGGGCGAGACTCGCGTCGGGCAGACCGAGGCGGTGTACGCGGAGGGCATCCTCACGCTGAGCACCAACGTGGCCCAGCAGTGCGCGAAGCTGCGAGTCGCGAGGCTCGTTGAGATATCCAGCGGACAGATGTACAGCACTGATAAGGTACGGTTCCCACGCCATGTTTGACCACATCGTCACTTAACATCAGGTGACTTGTGGTCAAACGCTACCTTGAAGTACAAAAGTACAAGTTCGGGGACAAAATTGCAGTGTCAGCCATAGGTAGTGCGTTCGTATCCTACAATAAGCCTGAGGTTTTCGTGGTAACATCGTGGTGAAACCATAGCTTCATCATCATCATCAGCCTGTATCAGTCCACTGCTGGACATAGGCCTCTCTCATGATACGCCACTGAGCTCGGTCTTCGGCTTTTCTCATCCAACCACTGCCAGCCACTCGGCGCAAGTCGTCGTTCCACCTTGTCGCAGGGCGTCCTACACTACGTTTGCCAAGTCGCGGTCTCCACTCAAGAACACGTCTACCCCAACGGTTGTCGATTCTGCGGCTTATATGACCAGCCCACTGCCACTTCAGCTTGCTAATTCTGTATGGTATGTCGGTGACTCTAGTTCTCTGACGGATCACCTCATTTCTGATTCGATCCCTCAGAGAAACCCCAAGCATAGCCCTTTCCATAGCTCGCTGAGCAACCTTAAATCAGTGGACTAGTCGTGCCGTGAGTGTCCATGACTTGGCTCCGTATGTCATAACAGGTAGGACGCACTGGTTGAAGACCTTCGTCTTCAGACATTGTGGTATGCGCGACGAGAAGACCATAGCTTGGTGATGGGGTATTTTCTAGTACTCGCCTGTCTATCTACCACCACCACCCTCAAGTCAAGAATCTGCCGCCAAGCACCAATCGGTGTGTTCTGGCATCCTAACTTGAGAGCCAGTCCATGTGTAGCGTAACGTCACTTTCGACCACATCGTCATTTAACATCAGGTGACTTGTGGTCAAACGCTACCCTGTAAGCAGTAAAATAAAGCAATTCTTTTCAGCCTCACAAAGAAGACGGGCCCGTGGAGCCGTGGACGGTGGAGGGGCGCATGAAGAGCAAGGTGGAACAGGTGCTCAAGGAGCTGAAGCCGGAGCTCAACTACACCATCATCAGGCCGGCCATCGTGTACGGGATCGGGGATAGGAGGAGTCTGAGTGAGTACAATCAGTATTGCGTTATGATGTTAGTATTAGCTGTAATCCTAAGCATCGCCCGCGTGATCAACTACTTTTGTTGCTGACTGTACCGTGCAAGTCTTTAGTTCTTCATTAAAACAAACACTACATTCTCTCCCCCAGCACCACGCCTCCTCTACGGCGGCATCTACAAACACCTTGGTGAGACCATGAAGCTCCTCTGGACGGCAGACCTCAAGATGAATACGGTCCACGTAAGCGACCTCTGCAGAGCCATCTGGATCCTGGGCACCAGTCCCCAGACCAACCATCAGACGTACAATCTGGTGGACACTGCAAACTCCACGCAGGGCTCCCTGGCCGAGATGGTCGCTCAGATATTTAACATCAACCATGATTATTATGGCACTGCGATCTCGACACTTGCTAAGGTTAGTTTTAAATGTTTTTTGGTATGTTAAAGATGGTCATAGCTCTCAGAATTTGCAAGTTGACGTGGCAATGGATAGGCCACATTGCACGAAGAACCAATAACCGATGGGGAAGAAAGGTTCTCGAGTGGCAACCACGAACCGGAAGACGTTCTGTAGGTAGGCCCCCCACTAGGTGGACCGACGACATTGTAAGAGTCGCAGGGAGCCAATGGATGCAAATGACTAATAGACGTTCATGGCGGCGTTCAAGGGTAACCACTGACTTTAAAAAGATGGGGAGGTTTGTCAATTTAGCCGGATATATAATACATATTCGTCGTTTCTGAAACGATTTTGATGATTCTTTTGTGTTGGAAAGGAGATTTCCCATGGGTGGTACCATGATAAGGAAACCAGGATCTGATGATGGCATCCCCAACAAATCAAGAGAAAGTCGGTTTTTTTTTGTTAAAAAATATTATTGCATATCGTGTATGTCTTTATTTATTTATGTATTAACTAGCTGCGCCCACCGGATTTACCCGCGTGGTCTACACTTTATCGGGATAAAAAGTGTCCCATGACCTTCTCCAGAGTTCGAACTACCTCCCCTCCAAATTTCATCAAAATCGATTCAGCTGTTTCGTTTTCTTATCAATTTAAGGGTTGGCTATAAAAAAAATGCTTCGGTAAAAATTTAAAAACTGCAAAAAGTGTTTTGGCCCATGAGGGGATCGAACCCGCGACCTTCGCGTTATTAGCACGACGCTCTAACCAACTGAGCTAATGGGCCGATGTAGGTAGGGTCGAAATTTCTTTGCTTTATCTACTACTCACGTACTGCTGATAAAAATATACTTTGACAGGACTTGTAAAATGTAATACAAAATCTAGTCTAGATAAAAAAATTATAAGATAGTTTATCTTATTCAAATCTATAATATAGCATGTAATATTTGAGACAAGCGATTCGCTCGCTAAAACGAGTCTGAGAAAATTGAGACGACTGGCTGCTTTGTCAGCTTACTCTGGCTTAGCGGTTTGATGAAAATGTATGAAAGAAGTGTAGGCTTCGACATCAGAGTCCGCGACATTTAATATGTAGCTTTTATATTTAGCATGTATGTTTTTTTTACATCCAAAAGAGACTGTAGAATCGAGTATTTGATGTAAATTTAAACTTGATCATCGCGTTCTTTAGTAAAATGGTCTTGACAGACAGACAGACGGACAACAGTATTCATTATTTTATTTTTATATTTGCTTATTTCCTTTTGACATTGCATGAAAGGTAATATTATATTTGTACACCGGAAACGGTAAAATATTCGAATTTCTGTACTCACTACGCACAATATTCTGACAAATAAATCATTTTAATTTTAATTCATGTTTTTTGAATTCAGTTTTTCTTAAAACCCTAAACAAAAAAATAATTATAGCTTTACTTTGTGTGTGCGTTAACGCCACGTGTTCCCCCCTCGCAGCAAGACATAACGTCCGTGGCGGAGGAGGCGAACGACAAGCACCTGACCGCGTGGGCGGACATCTGCCGCGTGTACGGGCTCGCGCACACGCCGCTGGAGCCCTCCGCCGCCGGCGACCTGCTGCGCAACAAGCAGCTGTGCCTGCACGGGGGCCGCGCCGCCGCGCTGGCGCCGCCGCACGTGCCGCGCCCCACCGTGGGGACACTGAGAGAGGTCAGTGTTGCTGCTTGCTGCTCCCACGGTAGCGTGGCACAGCTGCTCCCACGGTAGCGTGACGCAGCTGCTCCCACGGTAGCGTGGCACAGCTGCTCCCACGGTAGCGTGGCACAGCTGCTCCCACGGTAGCGTGGCACAGCTACTCCCACGGTAGCGTGGCACAGCTGCACACGCCGCCGGAGCCCTCGGCCGCCGAGTAATGCTGTCCTTTTTTTACTTCAGTGGTTAGAAAAAGACAGCAACACTATTAGACCTGTCAAACTTAGTTTAGTTTTAGAGAATGCAAAACCTAACCGACACCAGTATTCACCATATCGTCGCTTAACATCAGGTGACTAGTGGTCAAACGCTACACTGTATAAAAAAATATATTTGTAAGCATTTTGGGTAAATAACATTTTCTTACTTTCCAGGTACTGGAGGACTACGCTTCTATGAATCTCTTCCCGAAGGAACTGCTCCTATGACTGCCTTTGTAAGCGTTACCACTTCACGAGTAATTTTCATATTTTATTGTAAACCAATGTAACCCTAATAGCGTCGGGAGCAAATCACGTATTTTGAACGATATTGTTCCGTATCGTTTCTCAGTCCATAGGGTCCATGTTCCAGTGTACAGAATTTAATAAACGTTTAGATGGTGCAGTATATAATGTAATAATATATATAAATATATTTGTATGTATCGCTTTATGCTTACAAGTTTTTGTACCTACGGTATTTTAATAAAAATCGTGTTTTCAATGATGTACTTATACACTCTCTTACTAATTTTGAATAAGTACCCCTAGTACAAGTTTTGAAAACGATAAAAGTTTTCGTAAACGTCGACGTTTACCACCGCCGACTTGTCAAAGTGGCAACTCGATCTGCTTAAATTCAAAATGTAACTCAATAACATTGTTGGAATATGATTATAACTATTTAAAATAACCCGTATTAACGATTTCAGTTCCTCCAAGTCTCGGTAAGATTCGCTGAAAAAAATATGTATGGATGGAAACGGAAACTTTTATAGTTTTTGTAAACTTTCAAAATCTGTACTAGGGGTAAAGATATTCAAAACTTGGCATTATGTAGAAACAACAAAAAAATTGTTGCAATCCGACCTCAACTCAGCGTTGTGCTGGTCATTTGACGCTCTCAATAAATAAAATCTTGCGAGACAAAAAAAGGGTTTAATATATTAATTTACACATGTACCAGATATATATGGGAAATCTAGGAATTGAACCCACAGTAGTAACTCAGTAAGGATGATTCGCGGGACAACTATAGCTTAACACTTAGCTAGCTACTGGTAATCAGAGGTGGGCGTTTTAACGAAAAGCGGTTTAAAAAATATGCGCATATGCGGGCTTATAAAAATAAGCAGACTCCGACGTTGATCGCTTTTTTCCAAAGTCCAAACAAATGCAAACCTTATTCAATTAAACAACTCAAAATGGTAGCTTTCAAAAATAAGCGCATAAGCGTCCGTTTAAACGTTGACGGCTTTTTCCAAAGTCCAAACAAATGCAAACATTATTCCAATACAGATACAACTCAAAATCGTCTCTCTTCAAAATATGCGTTCAAGCCGCTTTTTAAGGTCTAAATAAGCAAAAGCGTTTATCACATCTTTACTGGTATAATACATGCTTAGTTGCGATAGCGATAGCGTGTAAGAAAAGAAACCTTTTGATATTTATTAAGTGATAGAAAAGGAGAAAAAAAAGACGTACACCGAAAGTATTTTTGGAATCAATGTATCGTGGACAATAAAAACTCTTTCTAAATAACAACTTGTAAACGTTAATGTGTAAGTGATGTAAGACTGTGAATGCCAAAAGCAATGTAACGTTTTGCTTTGAATTGTACCCAGTGGCGGATTTACACATTTGCAGCCAGTAGGCTAAGTATTCAAATTTTGCCGCCCCTACCAACCTCTATAACCTCTACGGCCTCTGCCTTTCCTTTTTAAATGTGTCATTTTTTTATGAACAAAAATTGAAGAAAATTCAAGTGGTGAACAATGTTTAATTGTTTGTGTGCACATAATAATATTTAAATACATATATAGGTACGACTCTTTTAATATCATTAAAACATTTTTTTAAATTGACACTAAATTTGCCGCCCCTAAAATCTGCCGCCCTAGGCTCCAGCCTACTCAGCCTGCTGCTAAATCCACCACTGATTGCACCAGATATAATTGGATTTTTTAGCAACTTTTCTCGCTGACCGTACAATTTCTGTCGAGACTCCTCCATCTAACCATCCATTGAAGTTGATAACTAAGATTTTTATTAATAAAAGTGACGTCATATTTTAGCATTTCTATGTGTACTTAATATAAGTACTTAAGTTTTTTTTTATCTATTGTATGGTGCAAGTGACGTTCTTTCTTTCCCTCGGCGGAGAGGGTCCTCGTTAAGTTAAGAAACAAGTTCGCCACGAAATCTGCGTTTAAAATTAAACTATATTCAGTTTATAAAAATCAATACTACGGGGCCTAAGTTATGTACATCAAATAAAAATATTAGTTTATCATTGACTACCTATATAGCATGGGTGGCCAACCGGTCGATCGCGATCGACTAGTCGATATTGGCTATTAGTTAAGTCGATCGAGGCAAGGCAAAAAACATGTCCAGCAGTGTACTCAAACAGGTTGATTACGATGATGATATATACATTGAAATTTCATGAAGTCTGAAGTTGGTAGATCGCATGGGGTTTCTTCAGTAAATACTAGATCTTGGGTAAAATCCAGTTGGCCACCCCTGCTATATAGAGTGCCTAAGTGAATGTGATCACGCAGCGCTGTGCAAGCTGAATTGCACTTCACTTCGTGGTAGCTAGAGTCGCTATTTCTTTAAATAACTGCGGAGTGACCCTTCTGTATCTATATTATTAAGTATTCTTTGGTAGTATTGGGAACAATCTGACCAATAAATTGATTACCATTATCGTAAAATGTTCGTGGCGTTCCGTATAATTGTAAATCATAGTCTTGTACCCAGTCAATTTTGTATCTAGTAGGCATTTGTGTGTAGCCCCTACGTGATGCTTTCCCGAAACTTAGTTTCGTTTATGTATATTGTGCTGAATGTATTAGATTATTGTCAGAAAGTGACTATTATATTTAATAAGGCTGCGTATTTGGGAGCGCGTGCGGTTTGCGCGACATACAATTATGAACGCTGATTCCTAGTTGGAATCTTACTGAACTATTTTCCATTGTAATGCCGCGGCCACGCGTGAAATTTTGCTTAGGTTCTAAGCTTAACTATTAAGCCATCAATGTGTGGATAGGGGAACGAAGTTGGATACAAAGTTCCCGCGCGCACTCCCCTTTCCTTCCCCTCACCTTTGAAAGTGTCACAAAAACTGCCACGGTGCGGGTAAGTTGTTGGCATAGTTATAGCAATGATTAAAATCTGCCCAACAATGAATTATACATGAGCGAATTGGCTCCAACATTATAGTGATAATAAAAACCTTTATTACTGTTTTCTTATTTAACAAAAAAAAGTTTAATATAAATATTGTGTAAAACAATAAATTAAAACTAAATCCTATGCTCAGCATTCATTTGTTTTACCCTCATAGCAGCTTGTCTTTTGACAAAGGCTAAGTTCCACTTGCTTCTGTTTTTAGCAAAAGACAGAAGCTCCCAACATTATCTAAGTGCAAATATAGCAAACATGTTTCGCGGCATAACATAGACCCAATCTCTCAAATAAACCATCTTGATACCATTATTTTCCCTTGCCTCACTCCGCCTATGACACTCCTCGGAAAGATAGGGCGCGAAACGGTCGTTTCGGAGATGACAAAAAAGTTTACGAGCAACAAATTTTAATGCCCATCCGCGCTCTAACTTTAGTCGGGCGGATTCCCTAGGCTTAATCGCGAAGTTGACTTTATTAGCCTCCTTTTTAGCAGGATTAGTAAAGTCCGCAAATTTGTGCCTCCCAAAACGCAGCCTTTATAATGCTCAAGGAATGAAGATGGTTACCGTCTAGCATTGCTTCTAATTCCTTATATTAAGTTGATGTATTACGTAAGTTGATTTCTTCCAAATTTTGCTTTGGCAAGTAAATGTTTTTAATGTTGGTAAGTAATTATTGTGCTTCAAATAGATTCATATTTTATGTAATTATCTATGTTGTCAGTGTATCGAACATTTTATCGAATAAATTTTATTTGCGTACATTTGTTGTTTTGTTGGAACTCCCGTATTCTTGATAAGAATTTCTTGTACATTCACATTTGTTTTTTAAAACTTACTGGGTTAAACTATTCTCAAAAAAAGAGTATCTATTATCTATGTATTAGTTTTTTAACTGTTCTCAGACTATACTATCTGAGTGTCCTATTCTGTTTTATTGTAATAAAAATACTGTGCGAGCACAGGAGGTTCTAAAATAAAAGGCAAACTAAGGGTAACTTATTTATTTCTTCCAAATACAAGATACACCAGTCAAGAGTCAATGTACTGGATTACAGTACACAGTTATACATCTCCGCTTCTCAGCTACGAAAAAACATTTCGAAAATAACTTCTAGCATACTTAACAAAAACAAAACTGTAACATCATTATTGCACTTGATATAAACAATACACGACTAACGTGCGATTTTACAATGATCAGATAAAAGTTATCTGACTGAGAATATAATAATAGAAACCATGATATTGGTGTCGTTTCTGTTGTGCGCTTTCTAAAACTAAACTATGCCTGACAGGTCTGTAAGTATTGCTGTATCTGTCTGACCACGGAAGTAAGAAAAGGACGGTAATATTTTTAGAACTGTCAAACTTTTTAATTTTAGAAAATGCACATTTTGATCGACACCATTACATAAAGTGTGTATATACTTAACGATTCTATCTTCACAAATGGCACACTAATCGGGAGTTAGAAAGAAACAACAATATTACGTTTTTTTCACACCGCTGGCCACAAGACTACTTCTAAAACGTGTGCCAATGAGCCGCTTTTGTGCTTTTGCATTCGTTGAAAAGGTAAACATACCATAAAACTGGAATCAAAAGGATATAATTTTTAGAAAATATAACAAGTCAGTGGGAAGAACATCACTTCCGCAAAGATATCATAAAGAAAGTGTACAGCGAAAGGCGAAGACTTTAAGTAAAGGTAAGCTAATTATCAAAGTTTTAATGTGCCACTTGCGAAACGCTTGCGGCCAAAGTAAATGAATTTCAGTTTACCATCTCCTAATTTTGATAACTCTCTAAATAATTGTTAAGACTCGTGTTTTAGCGCAGGCCGCATCGGCAACGTAGATAGATTTATCTCTTTATTGGCACACTACAATACAATGCATTCCTTCATCACAATCAAATATAATTTTGAACGAAAGAGATACATAAACATTTTTCGAAGCTTTGCGGTGCGGCCCGCCCGACGCGAGGCTTTACACAACGGAATTTTGTCACCGGCGAACTTTACCGAGAGGTGGTGAAATATTTAGAAACACAAAACCTTAAGTTAACAATTTATGAACATTAAACCCTTAACAAAAACTAAATATTTATTAACTTTTAAAATAATCACAACAGCAATGTACCTCTATCATATTTATATTCTTGTAATCCATTGTTGACTATTTACCATTAGATAAGACAAACTGTGGATATTGATAGCCTATCGCTATTAATTCCCAGCGTTAGTTCGCAGTGCGTTTGTCACGTCGCGTGAGAAACGCCGCGCGGGTTCATGTGTACGCCGAGTCGGTGCCCACGTGACAGTAGTCGGTCAGCGGTAAGATCACCACTTGTATCTAAAATTAGGAATTACTAATTAATATCTATCGTTTACTATTCAGAGGAAATTCGCCGGACAACCAAAATCACCGACACAGCTCTCAGAATTTGCAAGTTGAAGTGGTAATGGACAGGTCACATCGCTCGACGAAGCGATAACCGATGGGGACGAAAGGTTCTCGAGTCTCGAGTGACCCATTAGATGGACCGACGACATTGTAAGAGTCGCAGGGAGCCGATGGATGCAAAAATGGCTAATAGCCGTTCATGGTGGCGTTCAAAGGGGAGGCCTATGTTCAGGTTTCCTAGGAGCTAGTCGCGGAGACTGCGACTCGGAAAAACGTAGTGTAGGACGTCCTGGATTGGGCACTGGCTCTCAAGTGAGGCTGCCGGAATACACCGATAGGTGCTTGGCGACAGATTCTTAACTTAAGGGTGGTAGGGTGGCCAGGCGAGCACTAGAAAATGCCCTACCATCAAGCTATGGTTTCATCACGATGTTTTTCTTAGCCGAAAGCTCAAGCTCATTGTAGGATCCGAACCCACGTCCTACGGATGGCAGTCACTACCACTGAGACGCCATCGCTAGCTTATACCCTGGATTAACAACACATATGTTACTTTTTATGGGGAAAACCGTGGTGACTTAAGTTTCATTACATGCTTAGCGCTTACCCTCAGCTGGTCGCGGTTGGGTCCCAACAGGAAGCACGACTCGGGAGGTTCGCCGTTCTCCGTGCACTTGGGGCACCGACTGAAATACAAGACGCGAACATCATTTATCGCTTCCAATGGGGAGCCACGCGCAAAGCTATTTGAAAAGACGGCGCTCTGAGCGACTGTACCCACCCTTGTTTGTATATTACAAAAGGTTTTAATTATTATCTGTGAGTTCCATTATGTTATGTTCTTATGTTATGTTGTTCGTATGTTTCTAATGCTGGGGCCACACTAAGGTCAACGTCAAGGGAAATGTCAATGCCTTTCTTCGCGACAAATATTGCGTTAATTATTAACGCTATTACGTGAGTGGCTACACTTGAACGGTCGACGTGAATGTACTTGAATTATCAGCTAACGTCAAACGCCAATATGTGTGTGTGTGTGTATCTCTGTGTATGTGTATGTATGTGTATGTGTATATGTGTGTGTGCATGTGTACCCGTACATTTGGTGCGCGGCGGGGGAGGGCGAGGGGGAGCGCGCGCGGTTGGCGGGCGGCGTGTAGAGCGGCGTGTTCAGCTCGTCGAAGTCCAGCGCGCTGTCTATGTTCAGCACTCTGCGAACACGACACGATGGTTCAAACTTCAACATGTTTTATTCAATAAGATACGACAAATACTTTTTTGGCTGCAATTGAACTGTCAACATGAAGATTTCGTTTTTATTTCCAAAACTTGTGTCTCTCCGAGTGATAATGTGTAATATTGGTGGATTATTAACCATTATGTGTTCGTTAACGTTCACGAGTGTGGGAAATTGAAATAAAGTTGTGAAAGTGACTTTTCTAATTGCTCCAAAAAAGTCCGTGTAAAGTTTATGTAAAGCGCCACTACTTTACTTAAACACTATCCTCATCCCATCATCTCATCATCATCATCATCATTTATACTTGATTCAACTCACTAAATTTGAAATATTTTATACTTGACACTGGCAAATACACTAACCGTGTGACGCCATATCAAAAGAAAAAAAAAGATACGACATGTGATCACTATAAAACGTCAAATTTTGTCACTGTTGATATACTGAGCCGTGACGTAATAACAGACGCCATGACAAGGGCGAGCGTTTTGGCGTGAATTTAAAACTTAAAATTTAAATGTACTTTTATTGCACAAAAACCTTAATTTTATACAGAAATATGATGTTTCAGACATAATAGATACTTCTGAATATCATAGAAGAGATTTTGAAAATTAGTCATCATGAATATTGTGTTAATGTTGAGCTACTTTTTTCGTTGACTGTACCTGTTCTGCGACGAGAACCGATGCACTCTCTCGACGACCGACGCCACATGCTCCACGTTTCTCTGCACGCCCCACACCAAGATACCAATCTAGGGAACACGAACACATTCATTTTACTGTATCTTTTCTTCACATCTGACAGGGTAGCGTTTGACCAAGCGCTTTATAACTTCCTAGCCGTTCCC
The DNA here is from genome assembly GCA_931315375.2 of Opisthograptis luteolata. Lineage (NCBI taxonomy): Eukaryota > Metazoa > Arthropoda > Insecta > Lepidoptera > Geometridae > Opisthograptis > Opisthograptis luteolata. Next base: position 12,061,093 of record OV928042.1, read on the forward strand.
CGCGGTTTCTCCCGCGTGGGCTACAGTTTACACTAAAAAACACCACATAAAAAGTATCCTATGTCCTTCCTCAGGGTTCAAACTAACTCGGTACCAAATTCCATTTAAATCGGTTTAGTAGTTTAGGCGTGAAAGCAAGACAGCGATGATGGCTCAGTGGTAGTGACGTCGGCTTGCGATCCGTAGGACGTGGGTTCGAATCCTACAATGAGCTTGAGCTTTCGGTGAAGGAAAACATCGTGATGAAACCATAGCTTGGTGGTAGGGTATTTTCTAGTACTCGCCTGGCTAGCTACCACCCTCTAGTTAAGAATGTGTCGCCAAGCACCTATCGGTGTGTTCCGGCAGCCTCACTTGAGAGCCAGTTCCCAGTCCAGGTGTAGCGTGGTGCCATCTTCGACCACATCGTCACTTAACATCAGGTGACTTGTGGTCAAACGCTACCCTGTAAATAGTAAAAAAAAAAAAAAAAAGACAGACAGAGTTACTTTTGCGTTTACAGTAGACTAGCTGTTCCCCGCGGTTTCACCCGCGTGGCTACAGTTTACCGCGAAATCCTTTCTTGGCGGATGCCTACGTCATAACTTCTATCTGCATGCCAAATTTCAGCCCGATCCGTCCAGTGGTTTGGGCTGTGCGTTGATAGATCACTACGCCAGTCAGTCACCTTTGAATTGTATATATAATATCTCTTGGAGACATCAGACAATGTACTTAAAGCTAAAAGTGACAAAAATGAAAAATGCAACTTCAAGTAGGTTTTCAAAAAGTACTATCCAATTCTTTTGTTATCAATTTTAAAACATACCCTTTCACTATAATTCAAACAGCAACTCACATTCACGTTCATTCATTCACTGGGCTTCAAGAATGGTGGTAATGGATATCTACTCTGTGGTAATGGTACTCCAGTCCATAGACAGTGGACACAATTTATCAACGCCTCCAGACTGGACTGAACTGTCAAAATACAGCGCAAGCCTATACCCAGCAAAGTTAGATAATAAGCCCGCTGGTTATATGCAAGCTATGTAACTGAATGACTATGCGAAAAACTGGTAATCTCAAAAAAAAAAACCACCAGACGGGCCGCCTGATCGAAAGCGGTCACCGTCGCCATTGGACAATACCAGGGGAGTAGCCGATAAGTTGCTGATCCTAAGGAATCTTTTCACAGCCATCTTGAAGGATTGCAATTTGCTCAAACTTTGTATGCAAATGTTAGTTACGCGCAGGTACCGCCAGGGTCACTTGGTTTACTACGAGTAAATACTGACCTTGACCCTGACATCTCCCTCGAAGCTGTCGCCCTCCCCGTACTCATTGCACGAGTACTCGGGGCAGTTCTGGCACGTGATGGCGATGCGCACCGTGCGGTGCACCACCTCCGGCACCTGGGGGGAGGGGGGTGGAAAGGGGGGCATTATCTTACTGCAGCAATTAACTTGGGAAACAATAATGCTTAGGATTGTAGTGAACTTGATCCAATTCAATCAATCCCTACTACTCTACTACGTCCGTTCCCAATAACCGATCTATCCACGGTTTGCCCTGCTGGAGATAGAATGCGTGTGTGCTTACGTCATAGTTTCCCATCCAGTCGATGAGCAGGCTCTTCTTGAACCACACGCCCTTGGGGTAGAGGTCCACCGTCCACTCCGTCAGCTTGTCCTGCGACCCCACGTCCGCTATAGACGACCTGAAAGACAATAAACGTTAAGCAGCAGTCCTTCAAGGTGGATGTGAAAACTTGAAAAGAGTTATTGAGTTAAAGAGTGCTAGATTGCATAAAAAAAAACAGAGATCACATACTCATATCTGAGCATACTTATATTCTTTAGATAGTTCAGCTGTTCCTTTGGGCGGGGGTTGGTAGATGTCGCATGCCCTTCAATGTTGTGGTTCTTGGACATACCGATTTCCTCACGATGTTTTCCTTCACCGTTTTGAGCGATAATAAGTCCACGCATAACTTACTGAGTCATATGTGCGGGGACGAGAGGATTCGCACCGACTAATGTTAGCGTTTTGTTTTTACTCCTTTACAGGATAGTGTTAAGTGACGATATGGTCGAAGGTTCCGTAGATTGATGGCTCGCCCTGGTCTGCCCCCCCCACCCCCCCCGGCGGCGAGCACGGAGCCCCACGTGTCCTCGGTGTAGAGGCGCGGCGTGAACAGTAAGTACCTGGAGGAGAAGATGAAGGTGCTGGTGTGGTAGCAGGGCAGCGAGTGGAAGTTGTCGACGGCGAGCACGGAGCCCCACGTGTCCTCGGTGTAGAGGCGCGGCGTGAACAGTAAGTACCTGGAGGAGAAGATGAAGGTGCTGGTGTGGTAGCAGGGCAGCGAGTGGAAGTTGTCGACGGCGAGCACGGAGCCCCACGTGTCCTCGGTGTAGAGGCGCGGCGTGAACAGTAAGTACCTGGAGGAGAAGATGAAGGTGCTGGTGTGGTAGCAGGGCAGCGAGTGGAAGTTGTCGACGGCGAGCACGGAGCCCCACGTGTCCTCGGTGTAGAGGCGCGGCGTGAACAGTAAGTACCTGGAGGAGAAGATGAAGGTGCTGGTGTGGTAGCAGGGCAGCGAGTGGAAGTTGTCGACGGCGAGCACGGAGCCCCACGTGTCCTCGGTGTAGAGGCGCGGCGTGAACAGTAAGTACCTGGAGGAGAAGATGAAGGTGCTGGTGTGGTAGCAGGGCAGCGAGTGGAAGTTGTCGACGGCGAGCACGGAGCCCCACGTGTCCTCGGTGTAGAGGCGCGGCGTGAACAGTAAGTACCTGGAGGAGAAGATGAAGGTGCTGGTGTGGTAGCAGGGCAGCGAGTGGAAGTTGTCGACGGCGAGCACGGAGCCCCACGTGTCCTCGGTGTAGAGGCGCGGCGTGAACAGTAAGTACCTGGAGGAGAAGATGAAGGTGCTGGTGTGGTAGCAGGGCAGCGAGTGGAAGTTGTCGACGGCGAGCACGGAGCCCCACGTGTCCTCGGTGTAGAGGCGCGGCGTGAACAGTAAGTACCTGGAGGAGAAGATGAAGGTGCTGGTGTGGTAGCAGGGCAGCGAGTGGAAGTTGTCGACGGCGAGCACGGAGCCCCACGTGTCCTCGGTGTAGAGGCGCGGCGTGAACAGTAAGTACCTGGAGGAGAAGATGAAGGTGCTGGTGTGGTAGCAGGGCAGCGAGTGGAAGTTGTCGACGGCGAGCACGGAGCCCCACGTGTCCTCGGTGTAGAGGCGCGGCGTGAACAGTAAGTACCTGGAGGAGAAGATGAAGGTGCTGGTGTGGTAGCAGGGCAGCGAGTGGAAGTTGTCGACGGCGAGCACGGAGCCCCACGTGTCCTCGGTGTAGAGGCGCGGCGTGAACAGTAAGTACCTGGAGGAGAAGATGAAGGTGCTGGTGTGGTAGCAGGGCAGCGAGTGGAAGTTGTCGACGGCGAGCACGGAGCCCCACGTGTCCTCGGTGTAGAGGCGCGGCGTGAACAGTAAGTACCTGGAGGAGAAGATGAAGGTGCTGGTGTGGTAGCAGGGCAGCGAGTGGAAGTTGTCGACGGCGAGCACGGAGCCCCACGTGTCCTCGGTGTAGAGGCGCGGCGTGAACAGTAAGTACCTGGAGGAGAAGATGAAGGTGCTGGTGTGGTAGCAGGGCAGCGAGTGGAAGTTGTCGACGGCGAGCACGGAGCCCCACGTGTCCTCGGTGTAGAGGCGCGGCGTGAACAGTAAGTACCTGGAGGAGAAGATGAAGGTGCTGGTGTGGTAGCAGGGCAGCGAGTGGAAGTTGTCGACGGCGAGCACGGAGCCCCACGTGTCCTCGGTGTAGAGGCGCGGCGTGAACAGTAAGTACCTGGAGGAGAAGATGAAGGTGCTGGTGTGGTAGCAGGGCAGCGAGTGGAAGTTGTCGACGGCGAGCACGGAGCCCCACGTGTCCTCGGTGTAGAGGCGCGGCGTGAACAGTAAGTACCTGGAGGAGAAGATGAAGGTGCTGGTGTGGTAGCAGGGCAGCGAGTGGAAGTTGTCGACGGCGAGCACGGAGCCCCACGTGTCCTCGGTGTAGAGGCGCGGCGTGAACAGTAAGTACCTGGAGGAGAAGATGAAGGTGCTGGTGTGGTAGCAGGGCAGCGAGTGGAAGTTGTCGACGGCGAGCACGGAGCCCCACGTGTCCTCGGTGTAGAGGCGCGGCGTGAACAGTAAGTACCTGGAGGAGAAGATGAAGGTGCTGGTGTGGTAGCAGGGCAGCGAGTGGAAGTTGTCGACGGCGAGCACGGAGCCCCACGTGTCCTCGGTGTAGAGGCGCGGCGTGAACAGTAAGTACCTGGAGGAGAAGATGAAGGTGCTGGTGTGGTAGCAGGGCAGCGAGTGGAAGTTGTCGACGGCGAGCACGGAGCCCCACGTGTCCTCGGTGTAGAGGCGCGGCGTGAACAGTAAGTACCTGGAGGAGAAGATGAAGGTGCTGGTGTGGTAGCAGGGCAGCGAGTGGAAGTTGTCGACGGCGAGCACGGAGCCCCACGTGTCCTCGGTGTAGAGGCGCGGCGTGAACAGTAAGTACCTGGAGGAGAAGATGAAGGTGCTGGTGTGGTAGCAGGGCAGCGAGTGGAAGTTGTCGACGGCGAGCACGGAGCCCCACGTGTCCTCGGTGTAGAGGCGCGGCGTGAACAGTAAGTACCTGGAGGAGAAGATGAAGGTGCTGGTGTGGTAGCAGGGCAGCGAGTGGAAGTTGTCGACGGCGAGCACGGAGCCCCACGTGTCCTCGGTGTAGAGGCGCGGCGTGAACAGCGCCCGCCCCGCCTCGGAGGCCTGCACCTCCGCCACGCGCTCGTACTGGCCTGGAGGTAGTCACCAACGATTTACACGGTTGCCCACTAAATCCGATCCAGTGAAACCATTAGAAAACCGCTGAGCTAATTTATTAATTGTCACAAATCTCAAGAAATCACACCGGAAACACCAAAATTTGACATTTTACTTCCAAAACTTGTGTTTCTTCGAGTGCTAATGAGTGGTGGATTAATCTATTAACCATTTATGTGTTCGAAATGGATATAAAGTTGTTAAAAGTGACTTTTCTAACTACTCCAAAAAAGTCCGCGTACCAAAAGTTTAAAGTGCCACTAGATAAACACAAAGGGGACTATCCTGTTTGGCCCAACTTTTAGCTGGATCATCATTAATAAATACTTTGGCTAAAAACCACTTTAAAAAAATGTTTTTTTTTAATTTTAGCAAAAAAATTTATTATTATAAATTTATTATATTTAATTAAAACAATATACAACAAATCAAATATATTGTTTTTGTTTATTGTAATTTATTGTAATATATTATTATTGTTTTTTATATTATTTTGTTTATTTTTTTTTTGTGACGCCACGCTACGCCCGGATTGGGAACGTACCTGATTGATAGCTCATGGCAATCGCCATGCGTTCCATGAAGAAGTCTTTGTGCTCTTGCGTTAGCGGGTAGAGGAGCAATTTGGCCAGCTGGTTCGGACACATCATTGGGAACCTGCAGCGAAAACATACGACAATATTATTAACTAGTAGCGCCCCGCGATTCACCCGCGTCTTCCCTATGTGTTAGGAATAAACTATCTCCATTCCAAATTTCATCAAAATCGATTTAGGGGCTGTCCATTAATCACGTGGTGTTTTTTTTAACATTTTTTAACCCCTCCCTCCCCCTTGGTGATACGTGGTGAGGTTTAAGACTACCCCCCACCCCCCCCCACCAAAAACGTGTATTTTTAGTACCTACACAGAATCTTAAAATTTTTGTAAAAGTATAATCTAATTTTATTCCAGAAAATTAAGGACCATGGTAAATATATATGTCTAGACAGAAAGGAAGAAAAAATAAATACACGGGACATCTTACTATACCCCCCTCCCCCCTTGTGAAATTTCGCAATTTTGCCCCCCCCCCCCCCTCGTTTTATTTTAAAAAGCGAGAAGCTTTTTTTGGTTACTTTAAACTAACCCAAGTTTAGTTAACTTAGATGTTGTAAATGTTTAGTGAAAGTTTGTGAGTATGGATGTGTGAGTATGGTGGAACTAGATCTTATATTACACATATAGATAGTGGTGGAATGTCTGGCGCGTACCTGACGTGCGAGAACACGGCGGGGACTAGAGACTCCCAGTGAGCCTTCTTCTCGGCGTAGTTCAGCTCTTCGCTGTTGGCGAGCCTTTCCCTTTGGCTTTTCAGCCATCGCACCACAAATCTGAATAACAATACACAATAGGTAAATCAGTAGTTAGGTTAATCATCATCATCATTAGCCGGAAGAAGTCCACTGCTTAACATAGGCCTCTCCCCTTGAACGCCACCACAAACGGCCATTAGCCATTTTGACCCATAGGCTCCCTGCGACTCTTACAATGTATTCGATCCAACTAGTGGGGGGCCTACCTACAGAACGTCTTCCGGTTCGTGGTCGCCACTCGAGTCAATAGTCATTTATTCAATAGGATACATAAAACGTCAAACTTAAAACTAGCCACGCCTGTTCCAGCCTCCTTACGCCGGCAAAAGAACAGGCAAGAAACGGCCGGCAGGTAATTTTTTTGGCGCGATCACATTGTCAATTTTATTCTTATTACTAATTGATTGAATTGAAGCAAGTTTACTAAAATCCCAAGCTTTTTTGATGAGAACCTTTCTTCCGCATCGGTTATCGGTTCGTTGAGCGATGTGGCCTGCCCATAGGTTAATAATGTTTAGTTCTTAGCAATTTAATCTAGTTTTTTTTTTATCTCACTGTATATTTTGCTGTCAAATATTAAATTAAACGCAATATATAGCAGAGGACTTTTTTGGCGGCAATCGAATTGTCAACGTGAAAATTTTGTTTTTATTTCCAAAACTTGTGTTTCTTCGAGTGATAATGTGTAATATTGGTGGATTATTAACCATTTTGTTAATGTGTACGAGTGTGGGAAATTGAAATAAAGTTGTGAAAGTGACTTTTCTAGTTGCTTCAAAAAAGTCCGTGTAAAGTTTAAGTAAAGCGCCACTACTTTACTTAAACACTATCCTCATCCCATCATCTCATCATCATCAACACCATCATCATTTAAACTTGATCCAACTCTCTGAGTTTGAAACATTTTATACTTGACACTGGCAAATACACTAATCGTGTGACGCCATAACAAAAAAAAAAAAAAAATATATATATATATAGCAATGGTTTACATAAAATAGATACATCAATAACTAGTTGCGACGCATGGTTACACACGAGCGGACCATTATCACGAAAAAAAAATATCCTACGCCCTTTTTCAGGATTCGAGCTATCCACCACATCGAATTTCATCAAGATCGGTTTAGCGATTTGATGGTCAAAAGGGACAAACAAACAGCATTACTTCGCTTCGCTCGTGTAGGCGAGCCTTGAGTTCACATACAAAAAAAACCTACTCTAAATTTTGCCCGAATTTCCCAATTACCAGATATATTTATCAAAACATATTGGCGATGATGGCGCTGTGCGTGCCAGACGGGTACGTGGCGCGGCGGCGCCGGCCGCGACTGTTCCAGGTGCCTCGCGCGAGGACTCAGCTGCTGGCTAGGGCGCCTTTGATACGGACGTTGCAAGCACTGAATCGAGTTGCCGAGAAAACCGATCTATTTGTTTGCTCGGTTGTAGAATTTAAGAAAGTAATGTTATATGACTTATGCTACGATTTAGAAAATTTGACTATTTATTAAAAATGACTGTATTGATTAGTTTTAAAATATTATTAAGTTTTCTACACTATTGAATTAGGATATACCTGTAATAATAGCTGTAATTGAATTAAATAAATAAAAAAAAAATCTTTTTTAATTTTCTGACAAAAATAAATACAACATTTTTTTTATCCAATTTTGTGCAGTCGTTCTGAAGCTTTGCCGGAGAGTAAAGTGTAAATATCAGACTTGGCCTGGGTTGTTCCATCCAGGTAGACTTACTGGTAGAGGCTCATCTCGTTGTGCAGCACGAGGTCGCTCTGCTGCAGCAGCTGCACCAGCGTCTCGCCCTCCAGCTCGCCGAGCTCGCAGTCCGACCACACCCACTCCAGGTTCCACTTCACGAAGTTTTGACACGCCTGTACAACACAGAACATTTTTTTTTTACTACTTACAGAGTAGCGTTTGACCACAAGTCACATCTACCAACCCGTTGGGTAGGTAGATGTTCCAAGCCCGAATACTTCGCATGCGTGGTATATTACGGCCCATACTCTCTCTCTGAGAGAAGGCCAGAGTCCCAGCAGTGGGAACGCAATAGGCTGATGAAATGTTCCCATATCCCAATGTGTACAACCAAACAAGAGAAATCTTATTAGTATAGCTAATTAAAAAATATCGGACTATTATATTAGATGACAAAAAAAAAGCTTGGGATTTTAGTGAACTTGCTCCAATTTAATCAATTAGTAATAAGAATAAAATTGTGTATGTGATCGCGCCAAAAAATTACCTGCCGGGCGTTTCTTGCCTGTTCTTTTGCCGGCGTAAGAAGGTTGGAACAGGCGTAGCTAGTTTTAAGTTGACGTTTTAAAGTGATCACAATGTATCCTATTAAATAAAAATGATTTGAATTTTGAAAATAAATGATAAACAAATTAAAAGTGAAAAAATGCAACAGCACGGCTGAAGGTTCCTGAGTTTGGATTAGTAAGTAAAAAATATGTAGCATTTACAGTTTTCGAAATACATAAAAAAAAATATTTTCGAACGAAGAATGCTCTATTGGCTAATGTAGCGGTATAGTTTACTGCTGATGCAATGAGCTATTGAGGAAAAAATAAGCAATTGTGAGTTTAAAACTAAAAAAATATTTTTTCTTTTACTAAATTTTTTTTTTCTAGATAATTATTACAACGTAACTATAGGTCTACCAGAATCTGATGGCAAAAAGGGAAAATAGAAATTGACGCTAGCAATACTAGGGGAAATTGGAGTAAAACGTTTTGATACTTTTTTTCCCTATAGTGGCTGATTCTGTGTGTGATACATGCAAATATAAAAATTAATCCAATGATCAAGGATAATTTTTGAAAATCTTACTGTGGCGAATGTGTGAATCGAAATTTAGATAAAAACTCCAATGTCCATGAGTTTATTAATTAATTAAAGGCTATCAGAACTTGAAAATGGTCCCAAATACTGCACATCCATAAAAAAGACGAGGAAGACGCAGTATTAATGAGAAACCTTTCCTCCTGCATCTCAATCGATCTTGTTCTATGAACTGATTTTCTATTTTTATTACATGTTCACAAGATTTTCGCCATTCATCGATCCCTATTCGAGAGAAAGGTTCTTCAGTTCACACGAAAGATGCAATAAACCAAAGTATCAAGACTTGTCATTCCTACTAATTTGAAGCCAAACCATAAACAATTCCTCGAAATTTCATTTGACAGATGACATTTTTCTCGTTGCCATATGAAAATCGCTATTTATTAAATTTTTTTTTTGCCATCAGATCCTGGTAGACCTATATTAACTGTTGTAAATTTTTTTTTAAATTTGCGTTTTTTTCTTGTATTCTGTATTATGTACTTTCCGTTTTGGGAACCAACAATAATCTCCCTTCATCGTAGGGTCAAAGCGGCCTTGATATTTCTGTTCCATTGTTAAAATATCTTGATGGTATACCTGTCTCTCTGCTCGTCACTGATAGAACCTAAATTTGAGTAGTGTAATGATCATACATTGGCAACAACGTTGTGTCCGCAGGCCATGGTGTACTGCATCCAAGAGATCAGCATCCCGCGCTTGGCCGCGTGCGCTATGTGCCCAATCATGTACTCCTGGCATAGTGCCACAAGATCCTGGAAAAGATGAAATCTAAATATATATAACTCAAACGTGACTGACGGACTGACATAGTGATCTATCAACGCACAGCCCAAACCACTGGACAGATCGGGCTGAAATTTGGCATGTTCAGCGACTTTTGTCGTTGACTGTACGCTCGAAGTTACCTGTACCCCTAGCACAGGTTTTTATAGTTTACAAAAACTATGCAAGTTTCATTTCCTCGCATAATTTTTTTCTTATTTTTTAAATCATAATTATAATATTTAAAAAACAATACATTAACAGAAAAATATTTACGTAAGCTCAGGGGGAGGGGGTAAGTAAGAGCTTTGCTTACTTTTGCTGACAAGGGGGATGGGGGGGGGGGGGGGGGGGGGTAATAACTGTAATAAATCTGCTTACGTAATACTTGAACAGCCCGATACGATACATATTTTTTACCCTCTGACTAAATAAAAACAAATTTGCGTGAGCGTTTAAATAAAACACATAATGGTGTGTTTGCATGCTGAAAACAGTATTTTGTTTACTTTAACTTACTTTAATTTAGTAAAAAACAGTATAGTTGGCAACCCTAAGTACGAGACACTTTGACAAGTTGGCGGTAGTAAACTGTAACGTTTACGTAGTACTGGATGAAAACAGTATTTTTTGTCCCATCAAAACAATTTTACCTGTTGTCAAAAAATTTAAAAACTATGCAAGCTATGTACATACCTTAACATTATATTTATCAGCTAGCGACAGCACTGGGAGCACTGTCTGATGCGATATCCGAATTTGACCCGTATAAAAATACCTGCAATTGCAATTTATTAATTACTGAAGGAGAATTCTCTCACTAAAGAAGTGTAAGCCTTCAACAGTTTTAGAAATATCATTCCTAAATTAGTAAAAATACAAAGGGTTCTGATTAACCCATTGTAGCTAGAATCTATTTTGACTGGAGAAGAGAAATCATATTTTAACCGGAAAAAAGAAAAAAAAACTGAAAGTAACTAAACTAAACTTAAACTAAAACTAAACAAACACAAAACTAAACTAACCAAACTTAACTAAACTCCTGGAAGCTGGAGCTTCACGACAGCGTACCGCATGCGGTAGTAGCAGTGTCGCGACACACTGTCAGCTGTGTTTACTATACAGATGACAGTGACGACGCGATAGGCAGGTTCGTGAAGCGAGCAGCGGCAGCAACAACGCAAAGGATCGTGGACTACAACCTCGAGAATGCTATTAAACACCGAAACGAAAAAGTTGTTCAGGCACTCGCGAGATTGGAGACCGCGAGAACCACGGCTGGCAGTCCCCCTTAAACCTTCCTTTGACTTTCCCTCTTTTGCATGTCTTAATTGTAAAATAAATAATTGTAAAATGTATATAAGTCGTTATAAGTTGTATATTTTAGCTCTCCCTTTCCTTCTCTATTCCAACCATCTACTGTAAACAACTAAAGCAGTCATGCTCACGAAAGTGACTTTGCTTGCAGCGGCGTCGTGTGTCGGGTCGCCCTCTTCCCTCTAATATGGTCGAGGAGAGCGATGCCTGGCACATGCGTCAACTCGTGAACGGGTGCTGCGCGTGGGGTCTGGTCTGTTTTAGTTGTAATCCCGTAACTAATAATTGTTAAAATGTTTTTCCTGCATGTTTTAATTGTAAAATGTTCATGTTTCCATATCCCAATGTGCACAACCTCTTAGTTTTAAATTAGCTCATAGTATAATTTAATTAAATTTAAACGCGGAATAACCGAATTATTTTATAAGAAAATATATTGACAAAACAGTACGGGCCTCGAGCCTGTAGTGGAAAACTTAATCAATAAAAAAAAAAAAAAAAAAAACTTAACTAAACTTTGCAATGAATTCTTTTTTAGAATATACTATTATTATATGATCCTAGCTGCACCCAGCGGTTTTTTTATCATCCCGCAATGTGCTAATCAAGACTTATAATCTATCTAGCAAGTAACAAACATCCATGCTCACAAACATTCAAATCTTACCAATATTATAAATGCAAAAGTTTGTATGTGTGAATATTTGTAACCACATATCACCCTAGAATCTAGGCTAGCTATCACCATTCCAAATTCCATCAAAATCGGTAAAGTAGCCCTTGTGTTAATCTAGGGCCGCATGTTTGTTACCAAGTATCAGTCTAGAATCGGATATAAACTATCTCCATTCCAAATTTCATCAAAATCGGTAAAGGAGCTGTACCGTAATCAAGTAAACTCAATCAATATGCTTCTTAAAATCCTAGCGGTTTCTATCATAGCACTTGTTTGTTGCGTGATGGAAAAAGACAAGCGCAAAGAGACTTGCGCCAGCAGGCTTCCTGGGGTAAGACTATGGGAAGATCAGCACAAGAAGCATCATACATATCGATGAACCTTCACATCATCGATACCGCGCCCACCACTAGCGCGTTCGACACTCCCGCGCCGAGCGCGCACATCCCTACGAGTGTGCGAATTTAAAATATATATGGCGGTCATCGCTCCTCAACAAAATATAGAAATAAATAGCAAATACTGTGTGTGTCGTGCAAAAAACGTGTGCTTCTAGTGTAGCTACCACTGCTACAGCTGCGGGGACCATTTATTTAGGTAAGTCTGCTTGTATTGTCTAATTTTAACATACAACAAACAAGTGCTCTGCAACCGTTTTGGAATAATAAAAGTTCCATCCCTTATGTTATCCGGGAATTCATCGTTCCCGTAACATTGTTTGGTGCCGAAACCCACGGGAAATACGCTTTGAGTGTAATCGTAAACAAATTAGCGAGAAACTTTCATTTACTTTCGTAATTTGCACAAATGGCCGACCTCATGGGTGTCATAATAATCGTTTCAAATCTCGATAAGCATTGAATATTTCTCCAAACTATATCAACGACACGTTAGAATTAATTGTCTACATTGTATTTGCGTATTTATTTTCATTCTAATTCGAAATTTAGTGAAGAAATTAACGAACATTCCAATCAGATAATTTTAAAGTAAAAATTTATGCCTACGTTTCACCGGTCGGTCTTCCCGTCAGGTGCATTATCTATTCGGTGTTAATTTCTTATTTCTTTATCTGGCAGGCTCGCGTTCTATATTTGAATCAAATAGTTCCCACTCGTAAATTCAGTGTTTTGTACCATTTCTATTCAGAATTGTTGTTAAGTGCGTTGTTAGTACATGTAAATTATCGTTTCGTTTATTCAGTACATGTATTATCGCGTACAGTTGCGTATATTAAAACTTTAAAACGTAATAATTACAACAGTTAAGTTTAGGTAAACAAGCTGTTATCTAGATATTCGTACTCGTAGGTACAAAGCAATTCAAATCGTTTTTAGCATTATTAATAAGTTACTCGTATTGTTTTATTAATTTAACTTATTGGTAAATCGAACTTTTAGGGTACCGTAAACAAATATTAAGGGTTCCGTCGGTAAAATATTTTTGTATATCGATTATTTTGGTTTTAGATACCAATTCTAAACATGTCTTACGTACCTAAACGTAGTCATCTTTTGAAGAAGACTAAGTCGAAATCTATGGAGTCTAGTAGTCTATCGTACAGCGACTTGCCCGTTTTGCGACGTAAACGAACTTTAGCACTTAATCGATTGCGTAAAACGTTAGAAGTTGCTCAAATAGCTAAAACGGATGCTTCTTGTTTAGATGAGTTTATCGTATATTATTCCGCGGTGAAGAAACAGGTAGATAACTTCGAGGAAGCGCATATGGACATTTTAAGCATTGTTGACGATTCGAATGCAGACGAAGAGGACAGTATTCGTTGTGACTTTGATAATATATATTTTCAAATACTTGCCATTCATCGTAATCTCGTACCACCTTTGTCAACCACTGCGCAATCGACCACGGTTCAATCTTCACCAGCTTCAGCGATAAAATTGCCGAAAATCGATTTAATAAAATTTTCGGGAAACATAAAGGATTGGCCTATGTTTTTTGACGCGTTCAATTCGCTTATTCATTTGAATGAATCACTTTCGGACTCTGATCGAATGCAGTATCTTCGAGCGAGTTTAGTAGGAGACGCGTTAGGACTTATTCGTACCTTTCCTATTCAGGGCTCATACTATGAAGATGCGTACAAGACACTAGTAGCTCGTTACCGTGACAAACGTGAACTCGCCTTTACTTGTTGGCGGGAAATGCAGAACATTAGCTTAAAGGTGAACTCACCTACTGAGTTTAGACGTGTTTTGGACCTTTTTAACGAGAATCTTATTATTCTAAAAGGCCTTAACTTACCGACAGAACATTGGGACTTTGTCCTTTGTTATCATTTGTTATCAAAGTTAGATTCGAAGACGCGCTGTGCATTCGAACAGGCACATCCTTCTACGGAACTACCATGCTATAGAACCCTAAAAGACTTTCTTGAATCGCAGTGTGATGCGCTCGTGCGAGATACCCATTTTTCGGGTAATCGTGATAGCCAACCGTCTACTAACAATAGTAACAAAAATCAGTACGTCAAGTCATCTATCAACAACAACAACAATAGCAAGAAAATTGCGTCATCGTTGTTAACGAATTCAGAGAAGACAACAAATCAACCGGAAGTAAAGAAATCGTTCTCCAACTCAACCACTGTGCCAGAGGTGACTTCTAAGTGCGCCTTTTGTTCAGAACTTCATTCGATTATGCATTGTAAGTCATTCGCAGCCAAGTCTATTCAAGAACGACATGATTTCGCGAAAAGAAACCGCTGGTGTTTTAATTGTTTAAAACCATCACACACTATTCGCGACTGCAAATCGTTGTTTACATGTAAGAAATGCCATCAGAGGCATCATACGCTCCTTCATCAGGACAATGATTCGAACCTTTTTGAACAAAAACCTCCGGTCAGTGAACCCATTCGTGTTTTAACAAACAGTGTTAGTGACAACTCGGTTGTTCTTCTTTCTACTGCCGTTATAAATATTCGTGATTCGTCGGGCAACTATCAGTCATTCCGTGCTGTAATCGACACTGGTAGTCAAGCTCATTTCATTTCAGAACGTGCAGTAAATCGACTAGGACTTGACAAACAGGTGACTTCGCGCCAGGTTCGTGGTGTAGGTCAATCGTCAGCTTCAATCTCTGGAGCTGTTCAATTTCAAATAGGTATCGACGGTCGTGTGGCTTTTAATGTTAAAGCACTGACTATACCTAACATATGTGGCAACATGCCTAGCGTTAAGCTCAACAAATCGTCTTGGCTTCATATTCGTGGTCTCAATCTAGCTGATCCAGATTGTGACAAACCGGGTCCGATCGATATTCTTTTAGGTGCTGAGATCTTCCCCTCTCTTATTCTCCCCGGAAGTGTGAGTGGAGGACCGAAGCAACCATCTGCGTTGAATTCTGTGTTCGGCTGGCTTCTTCTAGGAAGTGTTGCTGACGACCAGACAGATGACGACATCAATTCGTTTTTCGTTTCGGATGATCAGCTTTTTCAGGAAGTCAAGAAGTTTTGGGAACTAGACGATCTTCCGTGCGTTACCAAGCTGACTGCGGCAGATCAGCTATGTGAACAAATCTATAATCAAACAACGACTCGTGATTCTACCGGACGTTACAGCGTCGCCTTGCCTTTCAGAGAAGATAAGGAACCATCATTTCCTGGATCACGAGAATCAGCCCTACGTCGTTTCCATTCGTTGGAGCGTAAACTTTCCACTGATTCGGTTCTTCAGGAACAATACTCGAGTTTTATGGCTGAGTATCTTCAGTGTGGTCACATGAGTCCTGTGCCCGCAAAAGAGTTACAAAAAGGAAAGTATTACATTCCACATCATTGTGTTCTTCGACCCGACAGCGTGAGTACCAAGCTGCGCGTGGTTTTCGACGCTTCAAATAAAGACATTCAAACAGGCGTCTCGTTAAACGAAACTTTATTTATAGGTCCAAAGTTACAGGCTAACATTTTGGAAATTCTTCTGAGGTTTCGTTTTCATACGGTAGTCTTTTCAGCAGATGTCTGCAAAATGTATCGTCAAATCTTAGTCAACGAAGAACATCGTGATTTTCAGAGAATCTTCTGGAGATTTCATCCGTCCCAACCGATCTTAGAATATCGATTGAACACTGTTACCTACGGTGTCTCATCTGCGCCCTTTCTTGCTTGCCGTACCGTCAAACAACTCGCTGACGATGAAGGTGGTGACCTACCTCTCGCCAAGTCCGTTCTAACGACTGACGTGTACATCGACGATGTAGTGACAGGCTGTGCTACATTGAGTCAGGCTACTCAAA
This sequence comes from Opisthograptis luteolata, assembly GCA_931315375.2. Lineage (NCBI taxonomy): Eukaryota > Metazoa > Arthropoda > Insecta > Lepidoptera > Geometridae > Opisthograptis > Opisthograptis luteolata. The sequence goes on from OV928042.1 coordinate 12,077,160, forward strand.
CCAAATCAGAAGTGGTTGAGCTTCTGAATCGAGGTCATATGGAGCTGCGTAAATGGGCCAGCAACGTGCCGGAGCTGCTTTTGGATCTCCCACCGGAACACTGCCTCACGGATAGCGTTCCCATGGACGTTGAACAGTCCAATGTCCTCAAAATATTAGGTTTGAAGTGGGAACCTAGTCTAGACCATTTCGTTTTCGAAGTTAAGCCTCAAGATCGTGCCTGTAGCAAACGTAATATTCTAAGCGAACTAGCGCGCATATATGATCCACTCGGTTTTTTATCGCCTCTGACCTTTTTCGCGAAGTACCTAGTTCAAAAGTTGTGGGTCCTTGGAGTGTCCTGGGATGAAGATCCTCCTGAAGATATCAAACGACAGTGGAGTCTCTACACCAAAGAATTGCCCCTCGTTCAAAATCTGCGAATTCCACGTCATCTATCCGTCCCCCAGATCAAATCGTGTGAAATCCATGGGTTCGCCGATAGTTCGATGCGCGGCTTCGGTGGAGTAGTCTACTTACGCGTTCTTGACGTTCACGGCAACGTCAAGGTTTTCTTTGTGATGTCAAAAGCAAGGGTGGCCCCTATCAAAGTTGTCTCCCTACCTAGGCTTGAGCTTTGTGCTGCCGTTCTTCTGGCAGACTTACTCAAGTTCGTCAATGAGGTATATCAGCCTCTGCTTCCAATTTCAGCTATGACTGCGTGGTCAGATTCGACTGTCACGCTTTCCTGGATTCGATCGCCTTCCTCTCGCTGGAAGACGTTTGTAGCAAACCGAGTCAGTCATATTCAAGATGCGGTTCCCAGTGCTGGTTGGCGTCACGTGCCAACAGCTGATAATCCTGGAGACATTGCTTCGCGTGGTCAAACACCAGCGGAACTTGTCAACAATTCGTTATGGTGGGCGGGGCCTATTTGGCTTTCGCAAGACGTTCACTCTTGGCCTTGCTCAATTTCAGATCCTTCGGAGGAGGAACTTCGTACGGAAGAAAAGGTACAGGTTCTCCTTTCAAGTGATAATCCGCCGCATCCACTTGATCATCTACTCACTCGTTACTCGTCAATTCGTAAAATTCAACGTATTATCGGCTTATGCCTGCGGTATATCAATAATCTGCGTTCAAAATCAAATCGCCGTTCTGATCTTCCTTTAAATCGTGCAGAACTTCATAACGCGTTATTGTTAATCGTTAGACGTACTCAATTTCTTCATTTCCATGAGGAAATCAAACGTTTGAATGAGGGTAAACTCGTTCATAAACAATTGCAAAAGCTTAACCCTTTTATCGACAGCCTGGGGATTCTTAGAGTAGGAGGTCGTTTATCGAGATCCGGATTAGAATACAATCACAAACATCCCGCTCTGCTCCCTCGACAGGCTCAGCTAACCTACATGATCATAGACGCGATCCATCGTGAAAACTGTCACCCTGGAATCAATACGTTGCATTATTTACTAAGTCAACAATTTTGGATTTTATCTGCTAAACGTGCCATTCGACATCGTGTTTCGAAGTGTTTAAAATGCTTTAAAACAAATCCTCATTCACTTGCACCGTTTATGAGCGATTTGCCAGCAGCTCGTGTCAATCAAGTTAAACCGTTTAGTATCGTCGGCGTGGACTACGCAGGTCCGTTTCGTATCAAATCGGGTAAGCATCGCGGTGCTAAGATTAGCAAAGCTTATCTTTGCCTTTTCGTTTGCTTCACTACCAAAGCACTTCACTTGGAAGTAGCTTCCGATTTGACTTCAGACGCCTTCATTGCTGCACTACGTCGTTTCGTCGGTCGTCGTGGCCGGATTTCAGTCATTCACTGCGACCGAGGAACTAACTTCATCGGTGGACAACGACAGCTGTCCGAATTCATGAAAGATGCTTCACATACCGAACAAATAGAATTCAAATTCAATCCCCCCTCAAGCCCACATTTCGGTGGTGTTTGGGAGATTCAGGTGCGGGCAGTCAAATCCATTCTATATCGCGTCGTCAATAACCAATCGTTAACGTTAGATGAACTCTTTACGTTATTCGTTCAAATCGAATCATTGCTAAACTCTCGACCACTTTACCCGTTGAGCTCAGATCCGAATGACTTCTCAGTCCTCACACCAGGTCATTTCCTTACATTAGAGCCGTTAACGTCCGTGCCAGATGAGGATCTTACCTCAATAAACATAACTCGTTTAGGACGATGGCAACTCATCCAACGTTTTCAACAAGATTTCTGGAAGCGCTGGAAGAATGAGTACCTCCAATCGCTTACTCAACGTGCAAAGTGGACTAAACAATCTAAACCATTAGCCGTCGGTTCCGTAGTTCTTATCAAATCGGAAACTCCTCCCCTGCATTGGCCTATAGCTCGTGTAGAACGGTTACATAGCAGTCCAGATGGAGTAATACGCATCGTGACCTTACGTTTACCGACCGGTTCTTTTCTAACGCGACCGTTGACAAAGGTCTGTCCTTTGCCAAATCAAACCGATTAACTCAATCGTTACTTTCTTCACTAGTTAAGTTAGTTTACATTCGTTAAGTTTATATTTATCGATATTCATAGTATAGTTAGCATATTATCTTTCAAGCCTTATCAGCATATCGTTTACAATTAGCATGTCTTAGACATTTTCAATCAAGCGTATTTTGTGAAAATACACTCAACGTGTATTTTGGTGGGCGGTAATGTACCGTAATCAAGTAAACTCAATCAATATGCTTCTTAAAATCCTAGCGGTTTCTATCATAGCACTTGTTTGTTGCGTGATGGAAAAAGACAAGCGCAAAGAGACTTGCGCCAGCAGGCTTCCTGGGGTAAGACTATGGGAAGATCAGCACAAGAAGCATCATACATATCGATGAACCTTCACATCATCGATACCGCGCCCACCACTAGCGCGTTCGACACTCCCGCGCCGAGCGCGCACATCCCTACGAGTGTGCGAATTTAAAATATATATGGCGGTCATCGCTCCTCAACAAAATATAGAAATAAATAGCAAATACTGTGTGTGTCGTGCAAAAAACGTGTGCTTCTAGTGTAGCTACCACTGCTACAGCTGCGGGGACCATTTATTTAGGTAAGTCTGCTTGTATTGTCTAATTTTAACATACAACAAACAAGTGCTCTGCAACCGTTTTGGAATAATAAAAGTTCCATCCCTTATGTTATCCGGGAATTCATCGTTCCCGTAACAGGAGCCCTAGGCCGCGAATTAACACATAGGCTACTTTTAATCCCGGGAAAAGGTTCCTGCGGGATAACGAGAAGACGCGGGTGAAACCGCAGGGCGCAACTGGTTTATAATATCAGTAGGACAGGATGTAAACACTTGCTTAATAAACAGCGGGAAGACAGCAGCAGCGGAGGGTGTTTCTTGCAGCACAACGCGGCTCTCACGCCATTCGCTCCATTCTCTGTTCATTAGCATTACCTGGAAATGTAATTCATTCTTCATGTTATTAAATTTATCTGCTAAAAGTGAACAACCAGCTACACCTTACTGCCCATGTCTCTGTTCTTGTGATGGATAAGCCAGGACATATACTGGTGTCGATTCGGTTTTGCATTCTCTAAAACTAAACTAAGTTTGACAGGTTTAATAGTAGTCTTATTTTTACTTCAGTGGATAGAAAAAGGCAGCAATACTATTAGACTTGTCAAACTTAGTTTTGTTTAAGAAAATGCAAAACCGAATCAACACCAATATCTAATTACTAGCTGTTCCCTGCGGTTTCACCCGCGTGGGCTACAGTTTATCGCGATAAAAAGTATCCTATGTCCTTCCCCGGAGCTCAAATTATCTCTATACCAAATTTCATTTAAATCGGTTCAGTAGGCATTTCGGTGCCCCCTCACCGCGTTACCTGCTGTAGGTATCCATTATCCTATTTTAATTCTAGGTTAATTTTTTTTCGGACCACGCGTTTGAATCGTGTTGTTAAAGGTCTTCCTGGTCCGCGACCGCACTTTACCTATTTCATAGATTCTCCCTCACCTCGCCGCGTTTCCCGCTGCGCTGGGGTGCGGCGGGTTTATTTTTCTACTACTACTTACATTTTTAAACTCGTGATATCTTTTGAATGAAATGTCCGAATTGAATGATTCAAAAAGTTTTATAAAGATATTGAAGCAGTTTTGAATAAGAAGTCATTTATTTTGATAAGGATTAATACCAAGATACAAATAAAGAGCCTTTTCTAGAGGCAGCATTAAATTTTTTTTTTTTATATAAAATATCACTTATTGCGGCATAACTATAATAGTTAGACATATGCTCTTGCGGACTTTTTTGTAGAACTTAATGAGACCTACAAATCCGTAATACATTATTTTGTTCTAGTGTCGATAGTTTATGCAGCGCACGCAAAAATAGGTTTTCGATTTCACACCTTGGGTTGCAAAATAGCAATTTTCTTGCGGAACCCTAATTTTTTTGGAAATAAAATATAGCCTATAGCCTTCCTCGATAAATGGGTTATCTAACACTGAAAGAATTTTTCAAATCGGATCAGTAGTGCCTGAGATTAGCGCGTTCAAACAAACAAACAAACAAACTCTGCAGCCTTATAATATTAGTATAGATTTATTTATATACATGGACAAACCCAAACTTATTATTAACACAACTTATAACAACTTATTTAATATTTACTATTTATATAATGATACTGTCATCATCATCACCCTATTATTTTGCCACTGCTGGGCACAAGCCTCAAAGAGTTTTTTTTTTACTCTTTATATATAGTGTAGCGTTCGACCACAAGTTACATGAAGGTAAGTGATGATGTGGTCAAAAGTGGTATCACACTACACCTGAAGTGAAATATGGGTACAGCAAAAGTTTTGTGCAGTTCTATCGCTCAAAATGGTGAAGAAAACCTGCATGCCAAAGAACCACTACATTCTAGGGCATACTAATACATAGTAATCATATTTTCATATTTATTTAATGCAAACCATACTGTACAAAGGTGGTTGATATCATCATCATCATCATCATCATCAGCCTTTACATTCTCACTCCTGGGACTCTGGCCTTCTCTCAGAGAGAGAGTATAGGCTAGGGATGTGAAAAAATAATCAATTTTTAAATTAATCGATTATTTTTTTATTTTAATCAATGTTTAATAATCGATTTTATCTATGTATGAAAAAATGATCATTGATAAATCGATTTTTTTACCTATTCTTTTTTTTTAAAGTTATGAAGATAAGATTATGTTTGTATTGTTGGAGATCAATGTGTAGCCAAACTACACCTTTCAATCGAATTTTGCAGTTATAAGTTACAATAAGTAATTTTATTACAATGTACAAAAAATTCAACTTTTCGAATAGTTAGAAAAAAATTATAAAACGTTTTTTTTTTAAATAATCGTTTTTTTACAAATCTATTCATTTTAAAGAGATAAAAATCGATTATTTATTAATCAATATTTTTATTCTTTGATTATTTATTAATCGATTTTTTCCCTCCAAGTCACATCCCTAGTATAGGCCGTTATCGTGGTAGGTATAAAACTAATAAATTTAAGTAGGTACATAAATATTCCGTATGGGCCCCGTCGGGCACAGCCTAGTATTAAACAATAATAACAGATAATACAATAATGCAAGGATCATCACGCAGTGGGTGCCTGAGGACGGGCGACGACGCCGAGGCAGGCCCCGAAAAAGATGGCGTGATGACCTTGACTCGTTTGAGGAGCGGTGGCCTGAGGTTGTGGGGGATAGAGATGTCTGGAAGGAAGTGGGGGAGACCTTTGCCCAGCAGTGGGACAGTATAGGTGAAAAAAACAAAAAAAAAAAATTCAATAATCTTACCTGGAAGACTTCACTACTCGCGCATAGAATGAGTCTGTGAGCTGGATAGTCAACTCCATCCACTTCCAACACCAGGTCGCTCATCAGCTGTTCCGCATACAGCGTTGCAATCTTGAGCAAGACGCTCTTCGAGTTGTCCACCTGGATAATGATAATGAAGCCGATTGATTTAGTGATGCCGATTCTGATGTGCATTTTTACTTATTCTTTTACTACAGGGTAGTGTTTGGCCACAAGTCACCTGATGTTAAGTGACGATGTGGTCGAAGGTGGCATCATAGTATGTCATTTTAGTAGTAACATGTCAAGCCCTAGTACTAAAATGACATATTATGACATGACATATTGATCCAAAACCGCGGATAATGGATCGGATTGATTATTTATTAATTTCGGGCATTAATTTAGTGAGAATGCATATCAGAATCAACACCATTGGCTGTCTATGTGCAAATAGAATAGTTAAGTTAGGTAAAAGTTTATTTTAGAGAGAACTGTGATGAATTGAGTTGAGGTAATGAAGTCAAAAACTTAGTGGGACTTAAATACAAATGATTGCTTAGAATGTAGTAGTTGTCTCACAGTATTCAATGAATCTGTCAATTTATTACACCAAGATATTTTCTGTATTTGGTATTTTCTAGTACTCTCCTGGCTAGCGATCACCCTCTTGTTAAGAATCTGTCGCCAAGCACCTATCGGTGTGTTCCAGCAGCCTCACTTGAGAGCCAGTTCCCAGTCCAGGTGTAGCGTGGCGCCATCTTCGACCATATCGTCACCTAACATCAGGTGACTTGTGGTCAAACGCTACCCTGTAAATAGTAAAAAAAAAAAAAAAAACAAGATACCAGCGCCCCTTAGCTCGACACTGCGCATTTCATATCTTGTATCTCAAAGTTATGAACAAATGAAAACACTATAGAGGAGATGTCGTTAACTTGGCTTACGTACCTCAAGATCATCATTGTTTTCCTTGCCTTCTTCCTTTTCCTCTGAGGAAGATGCCTGGTATTCAAAAGAAGGATAACTCATGGTTGCGCACTTATTTTAATCTCTGATAGAAAGCACAATAAAGTTTAGAAAACTAAAACTTGACATTTTGGTGTCGTAGCGCAGGAAATGAATGTAATGAATGAAGTCAATTTATAACATAGCCCTTTCTTTGCCTTTCAACTGCTGTGCTGTACTGGCTGAACCCGAGTGTACCCAACGGAAGAGCGATATTTATTAATATAGTTATAGGGGAGGAGAGGAAGAATCAAGAATAATATAACCAAGGCCCACAAGAATTCCTAGAAATTCCTAGTTTTCTAGCCTCCTAGCAATGAGATTTGACAGATCATCTGACGCACGCGACTGACGCAAAACTGACTTACTGACGAGAACTCAATGTCAACTTCAACTTTTTATTCGAATGGCTTCTGCGGCGTAAGAACTCACTGTCACGTTTTGTCAGTCTCTTATGAGTTGTCTCTGTCAATTTACTGACTGTTGTCAATTTCCATGTGACAAACTGTTCTGTCTTGTTGACAATTTATTTGTCAACATTTCATTTCAAATGTTTCAAATATTATGGCTTTTGAAAATCCTCTAGCATTTTCAATTTTTACAAATTCACGAATTTAGAGTGCCTCTTTAAATTCGCTAGAACTACGTGAAAATCTAAAATACATATTGGGTGTTTATTCAAAATAGAAGCAAACATGTGTCCGAATATAAAGAAGAAAAACATCATCATTCTTACAGTGTGCATGGTTGTGTGTTTTATATTTTATCAGCTGTATTTCTTCTCGGCCATTACCTCCGAAGCTAATAATCGAAACATAATCATACCAGTGTTCGACCACGAAAAAATGAATGAGGTTGTGCATGTACGTTCAGAGGACGACAAGTTCATCAATATTGAAGGCATAATAAAGGGTGTATTCTATTCCCACATGCCGAGTTACCGGCCGGATTCCAAAAACGAGTTTAAATGTTTGAAATCGGAACAGAAGATTCCATTTGAACACGTGAATGATGACTTTTGTGATTGTGAAGATGGAACGGATGAGCCTAGTACCAATGCATGTGTAGACGGAACGTTCTACTGTGATACACAGCATCATAGGAAGGTAACAGTGAACCAGGTGCCATCTAGTAGAGTTAATGATGGCATCTGTGACTGTTGTGATGGATCTGATGAATGGCTCCATCAACTTAATAAAAAACTGTTAACCCAAAGTGATAAGAGTCATTATAGATACTATGTTGATACATGTCCTAATGATTGTAAGTTATAATGAAATAATTAGTGCTCATACTAAAGATATAAGATGTGTACATAGTATCTTATTTGTTTATATACATTTATTCTGTTGTACATAATAATATATACATTTTAAGGTAGAGACTTTAGTAATGTTTATAAGGTATGTTTAATTTATGTCATAAATCCTATTGTAACATGTATTACTGTACTTATGATAATGTTTAAATTGTAAAAAATCATTTGTCCTTACCTAGATAACTCTTGTGAATTAAATATAGGTATTTTTTATTCAATTTCTTTTATTGTTGTATAACATGTTGTTCTGTAAAGTCCAGATTGAAAACATATGTTAAAATGAATAGTTAAATTATTGTCAAAATTTCTTATTGCTAAAGTTATTAATTACTTAACTTGCATAAATTAAATTAAATTTGTATCACTCTGCGGAATGTTTAGTACTAATTCAATTTTCTAAGACTGAATGAAAGTGTAATATTAAAACCTAACATGTAAATATTAAAATGTCATTTTATTTACGTTTAAATTGTTGGTCCTTCCTCACCATAAATAAAGTAAGGAAAGTAAGGATATTTGAAACTAATCTTCCAATTTTATATTCGATGCAAACAAACAAACAATCAAATCTTTCCACTTTATAATTTTAGTATAGATAGATAGCAACAGTAGAGATAAGAAGAGGAAAGATGTTTGGCCATTTGATACGGCATGACGAATACATAAAAATAAAAACCATACTATGGAAAAGTAGAAGGGAAGGGATAGGTAGAAGAAAATACATAGATCAAGCTAAATAAAGGATTGACGTCATGTCGTCGTACCAAGAGGTCAAAAGCATGGCCAAGAACAGCAGCAGGGCTATTGCGTATCTCGGTGGATAACATAAAGTGAAGAGCACTTGGTAAAGTGTCGAACTAAGAACTGTCAAACAGCTAGTTTCGTATTGGCTATACCTTAGTGATCAACTGCAGCAGACCTATTGGCTAACTTTGCAGCAGACCTATTGGCTAACTTTGACATTTTCAGTTACCAACCGGGTTCGGTTGTACACCGAACTTTGATGTCAACTGAGTAGCGGTGGCCGTTTTCTAAAAAACGATGCCGGCATCCGATGCCAGTACCCGATGCCGGCATCCGATGCCTTAGATATCGAAAAACGGATGCGCATCGTAACGTCTCGCGCCAGTGTGCGTTGCTCGGCATCGGCACACATCGGCATCGGCATCGGCATCGGCATCGCCGCGCGGCATCGACAACGAAACGGCGCGTCGTTTCGATGCCGATGCCGATGCCGCATCCGCATCGGGCATTCGGGCCTCATCGATATCGTGATCTCGGTCGTATTCGGTCATAACCGCATAGTATCTTTCAACGCCATCTATTGTATTTATATGTAACTACTAAGTATAGCGGAATTTATTTTTTCTTACTTTCGATTAAAAGTTTTGAAACCTAAAAATCTATATAGATGGCGGTACTTGTCACAAGGCCTTATGTAGTAATTATTTCCCGTTTTATACATTTTTACCATAATATTTATTGTGGGATGATAAAAACTTTTTTAACAATCTGAAATTATTATTCTATATTCTATCACACAATCTTATCGCTCACGCTCGCACCAGTTTCTATTATCATAATAATTATCTAGATCTACGCAACTCTAGGGATGTGAAAAATAATCGATTCTTATATCGAGTATTTTTTTCTTTTCTTCGATTTTTAATAATCGATTATCTAAATTTAAAAAATTGATTACTGATAAATCGATTTTTTACTTTCTAAAAATAATTCAATTTTTTTTATCTACTCTCTTTTTTTAAGTAATAAGAGATAATGTTTGTATTATTGAAGATTAAACCAATGTGTAGCCAAACTACAAATTTCAATCGAATTTTGCAGTTATAAGTTACTTTAGGTAATTTTATTACAATGTCCAAAAAAATGCAACTTTTCGAATAGTTACAAAAAAATTATTGAATAAATATCGATAATATAAAAAGTCGATTATTTTTTATTTAAATAATCGATTTTTTCGATTATTTATTAATCGATTTTTTTATCTCCTAGTCACATCCCTACAACTCAACACTTCGTTACGATGCCAATTAACGATGCCCGCATCGGATGCCGGATCTCCGATGCCGGTGCGCATCGATGTCGAAAATGTCCGAAAACGCCCATCGCTACAACTGAGATAACTATAACATTGGTATTGCGTATCAAACTCAGTGGATATCAGTCTTAGCGGTGGCCGTTTTCTAAAAAACGATGCCGAATAACGATGCCAGTACCCGATGCCGGCATCCGATTCCTTAGGCATCGAAAAACGGATGCGCATCGAAACGTCTCGTGCGTTGCTCGGCATCGGCATCGGCATCGCGGCACGGCATCGGCAACGAAGCGGCGCGTCGTTTCGATGCCGATGCCGATGCCGCATCGGCATCGGGAATTCGGGCCTCATCGATATCGTGGTCTCGGTCGTATTCGGTCATAACCGCATAGTATCTTTCAACGCCATCTATTGTATTTATATGTAACTACTATGTATAGCGGAATTTATATTTTTCTTACTCTCGATTAAAAGTTTTGAAACCTAAAAATCTATATAGATGGCGTGACGTTACTTATCACAAGGCCGAATGTAGTAATTATTTCCCGTTTTATACATTTTTACCATAATATTTATTGTGGGATGATAAAAACTTTTTTAACAATCTGAAATTATTATTCTTGATTCTATCACACAATCTTATCGCTCACGCTCGCACCAGTTTCTATTATCATAATATCTTGATCTACGCAACTCTAGGGATGTGAAAAATAATCGATTTTTATATTAATCGATTATTTTTTTCTTTTAATCGATTTTTAATAATCGATTATCTAAATTTGAAAAATCGATTTTTTACTTACTCTAAAATTAAATCGATTTTTTTTACTTTAGGTAATTTTATTACAATGTACAAAAAAATGTAACTTTTCGAATAGTTGGGAAAAAAATATTGAATAAAATCGATTATTTTTTATTTAAATAATCGATTTTTTACAAATCGATTTTGTTTAAAGAGATATAAATCGATTATTTATTAATTGATTTTTTTATCTCCTAGTCACATCCCTACGCAACTCAACACTTTGTTACGATGCCAAATAACGATGCGGGCATCGGATGCCGGATCTCCGATGCCGGTGCGCATCGATGTCGTAAATATCCGAAAACGCCCATCGCTAATCAGTCTACACTCTACAGTGCCTAACGGTGCCTTTCAGCAAGCCACTTCACTATGACTATCTTAGTGTTCGGTGTACAACCGAACCCGGTTGGTTACTGGAAATGTCAAAGTTAGCCAATAGGCCCGCTGGGATGGAAAGTACTCCACCGACAAGAGCTTCGCTCCTATGTCCTAAATTTGTAAATCTTCTTCTCTTTTCCTCTTTTTCATACAAGAAAGAGGAAATTAGAGTTAAAATTTAGTATTAGTAATTTAAATATTTACTATTTTACTCCTGCTTCAGTTATTCTGAGCGAGAGTATTAAAAATACTGATGTTAAGTGACGATGTACTACTATAGAGTAGCGTTTGATAACAAGAAAATGTGCATTTTGAACTTTCCCTCTCGCAACGAATAAAACGCTTGCGTGTTTTAAGGCAGTACAACGCCATCTAGTTTCATTTTGGTGCAACTTTTGAATGTCACATGCTCGCATGTGGCCGAAGCGATTTTTTTTTGTTTTGTTTTGGCTTCACACGATTAATGTATTTGCCAGTGTCAAGTATAAAAGATTTCAAGAGTTGAATCAAGATTAAATGATGATGATGATGATGAGATGAAGGGATGAGGACAGTGTTCAAGTAAAGTAGTGGGGCTTCACTCAAACTTTACACGGACTTTCTTGGAGGACTCGAAAAGTCACGTTCACAACTTTATTTCAATTTCCCACACTCGAACACATAATGGTTAATAATCCACTAATACAAATTATCACTCGAAGAAACACAAATTTTGGAAATATAATCAAAATTTTCACGTTGACAATTCGATTGCCACCAAAAAAGTCCGAAGCGGTTTTAGATTGAAAAAAGAAATTTCTCTTGATATAATAAAAATTATGGTTTTATTGTATTCTAACAAAAAAAAACTCAATTTTTGTGCGTATTATAAAGACTACTAAACCTATGGTCGGGTGCGTCGGGGAATTAAAAATAATAAATTGGCAACATTATCAAAAATTGTTGTCTATGGCTGTGGTTTCATTAGTCTACTTATCTAATTTATCTATGGTTTTATTTAAAAAAAAAACTTGTCCGGCGTGAGTTTTGGGTTTGGGTTTTCGTAAAACAGAATTATTTGAATCACGATTTTTGCACAAAGTTGCAACGTTATTGGCCACTGTCCTTTTGATAATCTTTAAATCAAAACAATGACTGTTAACGAGGGTATAGATATCACGAAGGCGGGCGATCGCGGCGTGCTGAAGAAGATCATCAAAGAGGGTGAAGGCACTGACGTGCCTAATCCAGGATGCCAGGTTACGGTGCACTACACGGGCACGCTGCTCGACGGCACCAAGTTCGATTCGAGCAAGGATAGGAATGAGCCTTTTGAATTCAGTCTTGGAAAAGGTAAAAAATTCAAGGTTTTCTTTCTTTTTTTCCTTTTTACTATTCAAGACTATGTTGGAGGAATTCAAGTCGTCTGGAAACTCCGACTCTAGGGCTGGGCACTAGCCTAACCGCCAAACCGCACTGGGCTCGCGTGGTGGATTATTTTCCATACTCTCTGAGAAAAGGCCTGTTTCCCAGCAGTGGGAATTTAATAGGCTGATGATGATTTAATCTATCAAGCAGAAATCTGACGAAATTTGCTGCTTGCATTGATTTTTTTAATATAAATAGGTTAAATTTAATCTCAAATTATGTAGGTAGACTGATACTATTCTGTCATATTATTCATGTTTCAAGCATCTGTAAAGCTGCAGTGCTATTAACTTATTTATTTAGTAGCATCTTGAGGTTGATGTGTCTGTATCATGCTATGTTGAACTTCAGCAAGGTATAAAATTTCATTATACACTGTCTCTGAAGGTTTGCATGAGGTGACCGTTTTTTTCCACTGTCTAACTGGTGTTTGAAAAAGTTAACAGATCTAGCAACAGAAAGTCTGAGGCAACTTTGAAATCTCTATATCGATCATAAATAAAGAGTTAGCCAAAATGTGCGCTTAAAAATCGAACCACTTTTGTGTCAGGATCGGTGATCAAGGCATGGGACATTGGTGTGGCCACAATGAAGAAGGGTGAGGTGTGCGTGCTCACTTGTGCCCCGGAGTACGCCTATGGGGCTACTGGCAGCCCTCCTAAAATCCCTCCAGATTCTACTCTGCAGTTCGAGGTATGTTTAAGACAACATTGTGATAAAATTAAAACTTCAAAGTAATAGTACATTACTGCAAAGGCCACAAAAGTAGGCATTGAGGGACGAAGGTTTAAATGTGGGCCGAGGCGAAGCCGAGGCACACATACCTGAGTCCATCAATGCCTAGTTGTGGCCAAGGCTTGTATAGTACTTTTCTCAAATAATGCGCGGAAATTAAAACTAAGTAGTACCTGGGCAGTGATTTTTTCTTTCGATTTTGGCAGTAACATGTTTTCTATTACGGCTCTTGCTCTTGTCTCTTGAGGTTCAGGTGGTGTTAATGTAACTTTATCACACTTCACTCATTGTCTTCACTTGAACAAATTTTATGAAATAACAATTATGTACTTTTCAAAACCTATGACGAACAACAAAAAAAACCCGCGTTAAAGTGTTCATTTGTTTTTTTTTTCAATAAACAGTTTTCTATGTGCAAGCCAGTTCGGATTTTAAATAAAACCTTTGATAAGTTACCTCCTTGGTTGGCATGTTTCGGAGCAAAAAACATTCCATTTTTAAATAATACTACAGTTAAGAGTTTAATATGTAATTTATTTGGCCACTAAACACGACAGATATGAGTTTACTATGTAATTTATTTGGTCGCTAAACACGACAGATATGGATTTTCATACAACTTTTGCCGGCCACTGCTCGCATATATTTGGGCAGTGCAGCAAGTTCAATTTATCTCGAAGAAGGTTGTCAAAATAATGCTCATATTTCACTTCAACGGCCAAGTTTCAATAACTCATCTATCCACTGTTTGCCATACTGGAGAAAGAATTTGACACAAGCATACAATTAATGTTAAATTTCTATCTCTGGTAGGGATAGATAGGTTATTGAAACTGGCCATAAATCGTGAAACGCCGGCAAGAGAACAGGCAAGAAACACCCAGCCGGGATTTTTTTGTGGTCAATTCCGTTTACAATTTTATTTTCATTATTAATTAATTAAATTGGAGCAAGTTCACTACAATCCCAAACTCTTTTTGCCATCTAAATAGTTTGATATTTTATGAACTCAACACAATACTACATATTCGCATCGCATCGCAAATATCTGCAAGCTCGCACTAATGCACCACAAGAACTTCCAATCTGATTCGCATTGCATCGTAGCTTTGTGTGGGGTTAATAAGATTTCATTTCATATAGGCTGAAGTCTGTATTACCTCATAGCTGGACAGGTCTAACCCAATTGCAAGCTAAAAGGAACCTAATTAATTTCAGATTGAAATGATCAAATGGGAAGTTGAAGACTTGAGCCCCAACAAGAACAAGTCCATCCTGCGCTACATCATCGAGCCGGGAACAGGCTTGGACACACCTAATGATGGAGCCCTTGTCACTAGTATGTCAATACTTCTATACTAATACTTATAGAGAAAAGATTTATATGTTTGTTTGTCCGGATTAACTTCAAAACTATGGAACCAGTCTTGATGAATAATTTAAAATCAAAATCAATAGTTTGTGATCATTTTAAAACGTCAAACATAAAACTAGCTACGCCTGTTCCAACCTCCTTACGCCGGCAAAAGAACAGAAACGCCCGAAAGTTGGTATGGCGATAGGTTGATTCCTGGGAAAGGACATAGGAGACTTTTTCGCGATAAACTGTAGTCGGCTGGACCGATTTTCATGATCTTTAATTTGTTGGATTTGTTTGTGCCCCCAATAGCAGAATAAGTATTAAAACATTGGGAAATGTCTCGGAAAAAATTACAGTTAAATTTGAAAATAAATAAATATCAGGGACCATTGCACACAAATTGACCTAGTCCCATATTAAACTCGAAAGTTGTGTTATAAACAATGAATATAATTTAAAAAATATTCTGTCTGTATGATTCTTTGTTACCCTTTCACCAAATATTTACAAACCTCACCATGAATAAGAATATTTCTTGTGCTAACTGTGTAATAATACACAGTGTGTATACAACAAGGTGAACCAACAGTTTGGTATACAATTAATGTTCCTAGCAAAAGTAAATTACCTATTACAATATGCATAGGTATCAATAAAACAACTATTATACTATTAAATACTATAGAACAAATGCAACACCTGCATAGTTAGATATAACAATAATAGTCATTATAGGAGATCAATATAAGTTTAATATCACATTAAATCAAGATATTCATTGACAATGTATCTTATTGACAATTTGGTACTTGACTACTACTTTGTGTTTTAAATTAACTAGTTTAAAATATTAATCTAAGAGTAAAAAATACAACAAATTGTTACATTTCCTGAGTGAAATGTGATATGATTACCAGAACGTACTGTAAACAATGGTCAACCACTATCTCATGTGGTTAGGTGTCACATTTCTGTGCATTGGTTGAAATATTAGTGTGTTAGTGTACTTTGTATAGAATAAGTTCTGTTTTGAGAAATTATTCTATTGTTTGCCTTTTCTATAGAACATTATAATGTTCGCATGACATTCATACTAATATTATAAACGTGAAAGTTTGTATGTATGTATGTTTACGCTAAAGCTACTGAACGGATGTGAATGGAATTTGGAAGCTTATACTCTGCGTCAACACATAGGCTACTTTTCATCCCGGAAAAAGGTTCCTACGCGAAGGCGCGGGTGAAACCGCGGGGTGTCTCTATATATAAAAGAAAGTCGTGTTAGTTACACTATTTATCACTCAAGAACGGCTGAACCGATTTGGCTGAAAATTAGTGATTTTTATCCTAGAAAAGATTCCTACGGGATAACGGGAAGACACTGGTGAAACTGCGGAGCGTAGCTAGTAAATATATATAAAACTAAATGTCTCCATTACAGTTGATCTCGAAGGCAAAATAGTAGCAGACGGCAAAGTGTTCGACAAAAGAACCGTCACATTCTCTCTGGGCGAGGGCAGCGACCACAACATCTGCGAGGGCCTCGAGAGGGCTCTAGAGAAGTTCCTTAAAGGAGAGAAGTCGCGCATCACCGTCCAGCCCAAATTCGCCTTCAAATCCGAAGGGAACAAGGAACTCGGAGTACCACCTAACTCGGCTCTGGAGTTCACGGTGAAACTAGTGAACTTTGAGAGGGCGAAAGAGTCGTGGTCCATGGATGGGAATGAGAAGATAGAGCAGGCCAAGATATTCAAGGAGAAAGGGACAGACTACTTTAAGACTGGCAAGTTCCTGTTGGCGATTAAGATGTACAAGAGAGTCAGCTCGCTGCTGGATGGTAAGATTTAGCTATGGAATTTTTTTTATAACTTTTAATGTCTAAATCATCTTTGAAAGAATGGGAGAGTTTCGTGCGGTCAAACGAGCATATAGTGGACGGCCGAGTGGCCGTCGGCCGTCCCAGGTATCGCTGGAAAGACGAAGTCACGAAGGATTTGCGCGAGCTCCAGGTGGAGGACTGGAGGTGGCGCAAGACAGACCGAAGTGGCGTCTTTTGTTATCGGAGACCAAAACTCACTTTGGGTCGTTGCGCCATCTCAGTTAGTTTAAATCATCTTTGTTTTCTGTATTGATCTAAATTTATGCCTCTAAGAAATCATATCCTCAGGCGTGAATAATTTTTGTTAAAAAAATTGACTGAAAACAAGTAAAAGTAAAACTCACTTGAAGCGCTTCGAGTGGCTCAGGCCCAGTAAGCAGTTTTGAGATAACGAGGAACTTTTCCATTGAGTGCTTCACATAATTTGTCTCTTGCAGACTTGCCAGCTGATACAATGGAGACTGAGGAGAACAAGACCCAAGCAACAGAACTTCTCCTCTCCGCCCACTTGAACCTCGCTCTGGTGTACCTCAAGGTCACACCGGCTCACCATTTCGAAGCGAAGGACCACGCTGACAAAGCCCTGAAGTTTGACCCGGACAATGTGAAAGGCCTGTTCAGGAGAGGGCAGGCTTTGCTTGCCCTTGGAGAGGCAGATCACGCTATTAAGGACTTCCAGAAAGTGGCAGACGCTGAGCCACAGAATAAGGTATGTTGTGGTGAAATCTGGGAGCATATTGTACCTTTTTTCCTTTTTACGGGGAAGTGCTTGACTAGAAGTCACCAGGTAGTCTTAAGTTTGATGTTTTAAAGTGATCATGTTAGGTCTCCTATTGAATAAAAATAATTGACTTTTGACTATTGTCTTCAATTGGCTAATTAGCTAAGCTAATTACCTGGCGGCTTGGCTAGCTTGGCTAGAGGCCATAAGCCTCATGGAAGTAATGTCTATCCCTATTATGACAAACCGAGGATAGACTGGTTATTGAAACCGACCTTAAATGGCTAATTTCATTGTAGCTAAGCTATTAAATTCTTATTCAAGGAGAAGGTCAAACAATAACAATTTCCTTATTATTATATTTCATTTCTTTTTTGTGTTTTGTGACCCTTAGGCCGCCGCGAACCAGATAATAATGTGCAAGGCGGCGCTGCAGAAGCAGAAGCAGAAGGAGAAGCAGATGTACGCGAACATGTTCGACAAGTTCGCGAAGCACGACACGGAGGTAACAGGTGTGCGCGATTACTTACTACGCGCATTCATCCCTTGCGTCACACTCGCACCTCGGGTGGGGTTTCGTCTCTTCAAAGGAAAAACAGAATCCTTATAGCAGGGGTTCCCAAACTTATTTTGTCTACTGCCCACTTTGACAATAAATTATTTTTAACGCCCCCCATTAAGCCTCTACACCACGACCCCATTAAGCCTCTACACAACGCCCCCACTAAGCCTCTACACAACGCCCCCACTAAGCCTCTACACAACGCCCCTACTAAGCCTCTAAACAACGCCCCCACTAAGCCTCTACACAACGCCCCCATTAAGCCTCTACACAATACCGTCACACAAAACTCTTCCTAACACACACCAAACTGTTTCCAGTTGGAGAAAATTAGAGCCAAGGACGTGGTGGACGTGATAGGGGACAAGGTCGGCGAGTGGGGCGCGGCGGAGGGAGAGTGGACGGACCAGCAGCGCGACAGGAAGCCCACAGAGTTCGAGAAGGAAAACCCCAACATCCTCTTGCTGGATAAAGACGGACAGTTCCAGAACATGTGAAAGCTGTCCGAGCTGTTCCATCAAGGCTGTGACAGCCTTTAAAGGCATCCAGGACCTTCAGATGTTTCAGACTGTTATTTAGCCGCAAGATATAGTGTTTTGTGTTAATTCTTTTTGGTGTTAGGATTTTGTCTAGTGACGGGATGTTTACCATGTATCTGTTTGGGTGTGTCTACACTATGGCGCTAATTGCCAGTTTCAATAACATATCCATCCACGGTTTATCTAGAGAGAGAGTTTACTAGAGATAGAAAAAAGACATTACTATATCGCTCGAAATTATTAATCGATCCCGAACCGTTATCCGCAATTTTTTTTTTTAATAATAATAATAATAAGGCTTTATTGTTTCATCACAAAACACAAAACAGAACAACATATAAGGAAAGATCTTAGAGCTAATTTTATAAAGGTCGGTCTTATTGCTATAGATACAAGATGGTAAGTAAAGTAGGTACTACATTTTTAGACCAAAGATGATGTTGAAGAAGAACAATATTATTATTTGGATTTGATTTTGGATCGATATGTCAAGTTTCACTACTAAAATGACATATGATGACATGAGATATCGTTCCGAAACCGCGGATAACGGATCAGGATTGATTATTAATTTCGGGCGTATTAGGCTTATGTCAAATTTTTATCCCTAGTATAACGAACCGTGGGTATAGGCTATTGAAACCGGCCTTATGTACTGCTATTT
This sequence comes from Opisthograptis luteolata, assembly GCA_931315375.2. Lineage (NCBI taxonomy): Eukaryota > Metazoa > Arthropoda > Insecta > Lepidoptera > Geometridae > Opisthograptis > Opisthograptis luteolata. The sequence goes on from OV928042.1 coordinate 12,096,416, forward strand.
ATACTTTCATGTTCGGTCTAGATGCATGCTGAGTCGATGCTATTGAGATGACGCTAAAGTTTGGTAGTCTGCTATGTTAATATGTATCTACCGATATTTCATGTCGAGGCTACGGAAACATCATTATCAGCCTTTCAAGTTCCCACTGCTGGGACTCCGGCGTTCTCTCAGAGAGAGAGTATGGGCTGTAATCTACCACGCTGGCCCAGTGCGAGTTGGTAGATGTCGCATGCCCTTGAATGTTGCTGTTCTTGGACATGCCGGTTTCCTCACGATGTTTTCCTGCACCGTTTTGAGCGATGGCGAATCCGCACATAACTTTTAAGTCATAGGTGCGGGGCCGAGAGGATTCAAACTCGGTGTCGGCGTCTTGTAAGTCGCACGCCTAACCGTTCGGCCACCATCGCTACAGAAACGGTACCGACTATTACTTAATCTGTGACGGTACCCGAGACTTTCAATATGGACGATTAAGAATTTTGTAGACTAGTAAAAGCGTCAAAATCGGCCATTACGGGACGAGCTTAGATCCGTAAGCAGACTTGAGGCCCCGGTGCGCTTTCATGTTCATTTTGCGTTTTCGTCCGACTCTGATTCATGTTATAACGCATGCGCTAAAACTAATTCAACAACGGCGCAAGCCTGTAGCGTGCGCTCATACATCACCGGTGGGTTCAAGTGCTATTGTTATATATACATCTTGACGACTGACCAAGGCGCACAGTACCCCTAGTACAGGTTTTGATAGTTAACAAAAACTACAAAAGTTTTCGTTTCCTTACAAACCTTTTTTTTTTCAGCGCGCCTTACCGACACTTGGAAGGTCGAAAATCGGGTTATTGAAAATCATTTTATTCATATTCCAATAAAGTTTTAGTCGAGTTACTTTTTGAATTTAGGCAGTACTACATACTAGTGGCGACTTTGACAGTTGGTGGTAGTAAACTTTAACGTTTACGAAAACTTTTATAGTTTTCAAAACTTGTACTAGGCCTACTGGTGTAGACGATAAGCTACATGCGTCTCAAGGCAATCAATATTACATACGCTTGACGCGAGACAAGGTTAAAGTTGCAAGACGCAAGATGAATATAAAAGCGCACTGGTGTGGACATACCTTTAAAGTTCTCGATATTTCGGCACTGTTATAAGCGCCGTGATTGCGAAGATGCTAAAACTGGGGTAGGAATGATGATATTGTAACGGACAGACGTGTATGTATCTACTGGCTTCCTCTCACGTTAATCATTTTGGTGTTTATAATAATAATTATGCTTGATTTTCCATTTGAAACTGAGATATTCATAGTCCGCCTACATTGTCTCCAGTGACATTGGCGAAATTGTAGTATAGAAACTCCTCAAATACCATCTAATCAAGATTAAGAAGTTGAGATAACTTCAGACGATTCAGTCGCTCTTTGATTAATATACATTTACGATGATATGAGACTCGATGACTTTAAAACTGTCGCGATGCTGTGCTCTCGACTACCATGGCATAGGTTAGGTTTATCTTACTTTATATTCACCAGTGTGTTTTTTTTTATTATAGTTTTGTTTGTGAAATCATTCCCAAAATTGGTTAAAGGTGCAAGCATACCAAGCGTAACGTCGCGTTTTGAACACTGCAATAAAGATTGTCGTACCATACAAAATATGCAAGGTGTAAAATTATTATTATTGAATACCTACACGTTCTGCCTAGCTAGCAAAGCGTGGAAATGCGAGACTATGGTATGGTATTTACAAAAAAAAAGCAATAAAATAGAAAGGGATTTATTAGTAACGCTACCTTGTAAGTAGTATAAAAGGGATATCTTACTATAAAAAAAAATAAGTGCAGGTTCCAGCACTGGAGACTTGTGTGAATTTACAAATCCTCTGGGAACTACTGAGATCTTACATCTGCATCTAGGCAACTTGTACAGGAGGAACAACATTTGATTTATTTTCCTCCACCAAAAGTAATCAAAGTATCGAATTTGGAATAGCAACAAAAAATTGGCAATATAATTTAGATGGATAATACTTTCGAACCGATGTGTCAGTAAGCAGATATCAGGGGGCCTAGCCAAGATGCAAACGTTTCTTTTTCTACAATCGTTAACGCCTTGTGACGTTTCGTTTGAGCTTGCCATAATGTATCTTTGCTACCATTTTGTATGGGATGTAGCGAATTAGCGATCGTCATTGTAGACGTTTGTTCTGACCACGTGACTTAGCGTTGAAATATGTCAATCCCATACTTTTTTTTTGTTTTCTATTAGCGTCAACGATTGCAGAATGCATCTTGGCTAGAGGCGCAGAAGTTCACATCACAGACAAAAGCTAAAAAGAATAGTATTAAAAAACCGATGACACGTCAAGTGTGTGTTGCCCCATAAGACAGAAAGAAGGCTGTGTTTTACTCGGTAGCATGTGTATTCTCAGTTTTAGCATAATATCTCCTTAGATTACGAGCGGGTTTAATTTTCATTGTAAAAGTGATGAAATTCATTGAAATATATTACACAGTTAATCAACTTGGTTTGGTTTTATTTCGACCGCATACCATTTCTTTATTTTTAACCTCTAACGTTTATTATTATTATGCTTCTTTTTTTTTTTAACACTATCACCATAAGTAGATAAATTATGTATCTATTAATTTTTTTTATATACATTTTTATTAATATGCATTTATTAATATGTAAGTATATTTTATGTATAGCAATTATTTTATTTCATTTTTTGTATCTGTGTATGTCTATAATATTAAATATATATTTATAAAAATATTTTATTTTTTTATTTTTACTATTGTTCATGTTTATTCTATACTTTTTTGTTTTCTTTCACTTTGCTGCACCGCAACTGTTTTTCTTGCACGTCTAGGATGACTGGTAGAAAATGCTATCTAGCATTAAGTCCTTCCTTGTACAATTTTGTGCTAAAGTATAAATAAATAAATAAATAAGAAAAGCAAGTTGTTAAGTTTGTAGTGCGTGTGTCTGTGGCATCATAGGTCCTAAAGTTTCGGAGCTAAACAACGGATGAACCGATTTTGATTTAGTTTCTTTTATTCGACAGGTGACTTGATCTAGACTAACTCTTGTTTTTTGGTCCTTTTGCCGCCTGTCTCAAGCCTGAGGCTCGTTACTGAAGCAGATAAAAAAAAGCCAATTCTCTTCAAAATATAGGTACATTTATTTTCTACTTCATTTACTTGAGATCAGCTGTACATTATAAACCAGTAATTAAATCATTATTGTAGTCTGTATTTTCAGAGTAATTATTTTTATCGATTATTTAGTACATTTGAAACTACTGGAACTGGTTTTTAACTTTACAGTACTGTATGACATAGATTAAACATTGCATTTTTTGACAGAGAAGCATAACATAAACATAGCCCTAGATATTATATATGTACATTCATCTTATTAATATAATTGTACTAAAACATTAAAAATTAAATAATTTAACAAAATTACACTTTTCAAGTGTTATAATAAAATAAAATGATAATTAATTTATAGTTACAATAAATTATAACAATGCTAATTTTGTGTGTATCTAAAGTTTTAAACAGCTTCAAAAGCTTCAAAAATAAATCGTCGTTTAGTTGAAGCTCGTAATTTTGTACCCACTTAAAATGATACATAATATAATTAGAATATGTAAATAAAATGTCTATGTACAATTTCAAACGTATCGAAATATAATAAAGATACCAGACAAAAATAAATACACTTTCGGAAACATTGTAAAATGTACAATTGTAGACCATAGAACCTACTTTTCATATTCCAAACATTCCTGAGACTAAAAGCACGAAATACACTTTCGGAAACATTGTAATGCTGACACCATAGAACAGACATTTCGTATTTCGAGCACGAAATACACTTCGGAGACATTGTAACAGTAAACCATAGAACGGACATTTCATACGAAATACACTTTCGTATACATTGTAACGCTTACACAATAGAACCAAAATTTCATATTTCAAACATAATACCAGAGACTAAAAGCACGAAATACACTTTTGGAAACATTGTAATGCTGACACCATAGAACAGACATTTCGTATTTCGAGCACGAAATACACTTCGGGAGACATTGTAACAGCACAGCATAGAACGGACATTTCATACGAAATCCACTTTCGTAAAAATTGTAACGCTTACACCATAGAACAGAAATTTCATATTTCAAACCTAATACCAGAGACTAAAAGCACGAAATACACTTTCTGAAACATTGTAACGCTGACACCGTAGAACCGTCATTTCATAACTAGGTATCTGATATCCTATGCTGATATCACATCATTTCCTTCGCTGTCAATTGACAATACTCAGTCCATTCCTGCCTTCTACAACACTGACCACAGCCTAGTATCTCCAATATCATAAAGTATATGAAATGGACAAGCCACAGAAGCTATAAGCCAAGAAGTCACATCCTTTCTTTCAACTTTAGATTTTACTAACTCGCTTCCTTCGTCTGTTCAGTACAAATTTTGCAATCGATTTTAAACTAACTTTCCAACAAGCTACAGACTTAATTCTTTAAACATGGCTCAGAACTAGACGACAATATATTTATATTACACTAAAGAGCGGAAAATAATAATATAAATAAAAAGTAATTAATATAAGCAACCACATTCATAAATTGCACTAAAAACGAAATAATTTCACTTAGTCCCGTACATATTCCTAACCCGCTCGTTAAAACGACGCCATATTATTTTTTTATTTAAATAATAAAATTATTGACTAACACTTGACTACGAGTCACGAAAGAATGCACAATTTACACGCTTTTGTTCCAATAAAATCTCATGATACATTTTGAGTTACAATTCAGTATGTTGGTCCGCATAATGGCAAAAGAAATAATAATTTCCGAGATATAACTATAATAAAAACGCACACAATCACATGCATAGCTTTTGACCGATCCCCTGAATCGAAGGTATCAGAAACTGTACCCCTAGTACAGGTTTTGATAATTTACGAAAACTATAAAATTTTTCGTTTCCATCCATACATATTTTTTTCAGCGAATGTTATCGAGACTTAGAGGAACTGAAATCGTTACTAAGGGTTATTTTAAAATGTTTTAATCATATTCCAACAATGTTATTGAGTTACTTTTTGAATTTAAGCAGATCGAGTTGCCACTTTGACAAGTCGGCGGTGGTAAACGTCGACGTTTACCAAAACTTTTATCGTTTTCAAAACTTGTACTAGGGGTACTGCTCAGATTGAGGATCCACGACACGTACATGCATTTTTGTTATTTTAGCACAAATATTTGCTCCATAGCGGGTATCCAACACGTGACCAGCAGTGCGATTCTAATTCACTCGGAAAGAATCCGTGTCGGATTCGACGTCACTTTCACTTCACGGATACGTTTACCGAGAGCAAATAGATGTCGGAAACTTTTCCGTGACTGAACAGCTGCGGTTTGTCAAATTAAATATCAGTTTCCGAATTCAGATTTGCGAAACGCGTCTAAAAAATTCTCTCGGAAGTTTTTCCGAATCCGTGGTCAGAAAAGTTTCCGAGTGAATTAGAATCGCACTGATGCACTATGCACTGCCATTAGGCAGACTAGACAACTGCCTAAGACCCGCATCGATTATATTATGTATGCCAAGAAAAAAATATAAAAATTGCATTGTGATTTGCAATAGAAAAAAATGTATATTAAAAAGTAAGAAAAGGGTTAATCCGGCCAGGCACGTGATCTTATGCTTAGCAGTCGGCCGTTCACCTATTGCGTCAAATCGGTCGTCAAATATACTACTTATAATTATCATGCTTAGTTCACGTTGTTTCGAATCCGCTACTTTCGTAGTCACCCCGAATCCTATTATGTTATTTTCGTTCATAGTCGAATTCTTTTCCAAAATGTTTACAAAGTCCTTATTTTACATAACATCAAACATCAACGTTTATAGAAGAAACTTGCCTTAGCCGAATACGGCTAGAAATCTTCGTAACGTAGCCAAATGTAAAAATCTATTTAAAAGTTGTAACGCAAAGTAGACTCGTATTTTAACTAAATGGATTCGGTAGCGTCAAGTAATACCACGTCGAGTCTACAAACCCGTGATTTAGCGTCATTGCCTATTACGACAGCTCAACGTCACCAAGAAATTTGAACTTCAATAGTTCAAACTCCTGTGCGTAAATGCACTGCGCTCCTTACCCTGAGATATCAGATGATAAACCACTTTATGCCCTTGGAAAATTGCAATAATTAGTTCTTTTTATACAGTTAGTCATCACTTTAGGGCTAACACTTCAACTAGCAGTTACCAGAAACTATATAAATCGAAGACCCCAGACGCGTTCCAGTTCCCAGTTTTGTATCAAAGGAAGCTTCGAAAACAATATAGTACGCGCTACTAGACCTTGCGCAGTGATCGATTTTTAGGTCCGAATGGAGAGTTGAGGAAAGGACGGTTGACAGCGCCGCACGGACCAATGGTAACACGGCACAGCGCCGCGAGGACCAATGGCAATACGGCACAGCGCCGCGCGGACCAATGGCAACACGGGCGACGCATGCCTATGATTATAGATGCTACATCAATTCGACTATACATGCGAAGACGGAGCCATTTTGGTTCTAGCTATTTGGCGTCTATAGACACTTGTCGTTTCTTGCTCTTGAGGTCTCAGACACTAGGTGTCCTCGTCGGAAGTGTCGAGGGCGGAGGCCGCGATGGGGGCGGTGTCCTGCACGCGTTTGAAGTTCGCGAGCACTTCAAAGTGTGTGTGAAGTGAGAAGGGGCCGACACCCTCGTGCAAGTAACGGTACACCTGGAAACGACATAAATATTTTTATACACAAAAGGAACAAAAAAACCCGATTGCGCCAAAATAAAGTACCCTATGTCACTCACACAATAAAGACGAATCTAATGTAATCCCGTAACTCGTTAATATTCATGTGGAAATTTTCCAATGTGCACAACCAACGAAGAGAAATCTTATTAGAAAAGCTTATCATAAAATATCGGACTATTTAGATGACAAAAAAAGCTTGGGATTGTAGCGAACCTGCTCCAATTCAATTAGTAATAATAATAAAATTGTCAATACGATCGCGCCATAAAAATTACCTGCCGGACGTTTCTTGCCTGTTTTTTTTGTCGGCGTAAGGAGGTTGGAACAGACGTAGCGAATTTTAAGATTGACGTTTAATGCCCGAAATTAAATCTTTAAAATCGATCAGATCAGTTATCCGCGATTTTGAATCGATATGTCATGTCATAATATGTCATTTTAGTACTAGGGCTTGACATATTACTACTAAAATGACATATTATGACATGACATATCGATCCAAAACCGCGGATAACGGATCAGGATCGATTATTAATTTCGCGCGTTAGATTGGTCATTTTATGTCTAATAAATAAATAATAATAATTAAATAAATAATAAAATGTAATAATTTAATACAAAGTAGTAAAGCAAGTAAGCAAGCAAGTAGTTTTTAGTTTTTTTTTTATTTGATGTTTTTTTTTTTGTGTTTTTGAGTTTTATTTTTTTGTAATAATTTTTTGTGCCTAATACATAATTTTGATCCTTGAACCTACCTTAGCGCCCAGTTTCTTGAGCAGGCCGGTGAATATTTTCTCCTCGCGCCCGATCCACGGGCGCGCCTCGTCCTGCACCTGGTACGGGCTCACGTGGATGTAGATGTTGACGTCTGTCACAACAAACGCAATGTTAGACCGCGTTTTGTAATATAGCCGAGTTTATTAGTTCATTCAATTAACAGAACTGCAAAATAAGTTTACAATGTAGGACTTTTTTGGCCGCAATTGAACTGTCAACATGTAAATTTTGTTTTTATTTCAAAAACTCGTGTTTCTTCGAGCGATAATAAATGTGTGATATTTGTGGATTATCAATACGGAATGTGACTTTTAGCGGTATCGGTAGCAAGAGACAGGCGGAATAAAAAACCAAAATTAAAAATTATGAAAAACTCACGACTCCGACGGTTAAAAAGTAATTGAAAAAGGATAAAATAATTTAAGAACCCTCGACTTAAAAGGAATATTCGTCGGGGCCTGGCATTAAACGAACTATTTTACATTTTTATAGTAACGTGAATAGTTATTTTTTAGGCCATGCCCTTACAAGAACAAGGACCTTTAGAAGTTTGTGATAATATTTATCTCTAGTTACGATGTTATTTAAAATAGGTATAGCAGCCCCCCACGAATATTCTTTTTATGTCGGGGGTTCTTAAATTATTTTATGCTTTTTCAATTACGTTTTAACGTCGTGAGTTTTTGAATATTTTTAATTTTGTTTTTTTTTTAATTACTTTTTATAGAGCATAGAATATTATGTACATAATGCGCCCGGGTGTTCGCCCGAAGTTTTGGTTTTGCACAAACAAATGTTTACTGCAGCGAACCCTAAGAACATGCACCAATCAAACCCAAACTCATCAGTGAAAACTGCATCAAAATCGGACTAGTAGTTTTGGAGAAAAATGGCAACATGAAGTTGCACAAACAAACAAACTCTTACCCAGCTGCCAGCCAAATGACAACTGAGTGACAATATTTTGACAGGAGCTTTTGCGTCGTACATTTCAAGATTGTTGATGAGCTACCTTGTCGCGCGAGAGTCTCGAGCAGGCTGCGCGCCGTGAGCCAGGTGTTCTTGCCGCCCGCGTGGCCGCCGTCCAGCCAGTACATCCCGCACACACGCTCCATGAACCTATGTACATATTACTCTCATATCACCACCACCATTATCAGCCTTCCACGTTCCCACTGCTGGGACTCTGGCCTTCCCTCAGAGAGAGTATGGGCTGTAATCTACCACGCTGGCCCAGTGCGGGTTGGTAGATGTCACATGCCTTTGAAAATGTTGCAGTTCTTGGGCATGCCGGTTTCCTCACGATGTTTTCCTTCACCGTTTTGAGCGATGGCAAATCCGCACATAACTTATTAAGTCATAGGTGCGAGGCCGAGACGATTCGAACTCGGTTTATGTTCTGAACTTTGTTATTTCCTAGGTCGGTGACCTATTAATGCCTATTCATTTTGAGTGCCTCAGTGAGTAAAATCTGTGGTTTATAAAATATCCAATTTTTTTTTTAAATGTAACCGCGCGCGTTTAACCGTCGTGCCGCCTTGCACTTAGGTGGTAGCTAGCCAGGCGAGTACTAGAAAATACCCTACCACCAAGCTATGGTTTCATCACGATGTTTTCCTTCACCGGAAGCTCAAGCTCATTGTAGGCTTCGAACCCACGTCCTACGGATCGCAAGCCGACGTCACTGCCACTGAGCCATTATCGCTCGTTGGTCGGAATAAACACCGAAATCGGTCCATCCGTTTGAGAGCTGCAGGCTGACAAACACAGACAGACAGACATCGACGTCAAACTAATAACACCCCTCTTGCGTCTGCGGTTAAAAAGGCCAAGTGGTCACCTCATAGTGTGCATGTCTCCCGGAGTCAGGGTCTTCGTGTAATGGAACTCGTAGATGAACTGGTTCAGCACCACGCAGCCCTTGCTGAACCCCACGAGCGTCAGCTGCGACTGCTCGAGGGACAACCTCTCTCGCCACCAGAGGGGGTCCGCCTCGCTGTGGACAAACATTTCAGGTTTCAAAATAGTCCTACTAATATTACCAACCCGCACTGGGCCAGCGTGGTAGATTACAGCCCATACTCTCTCTCTGAGAGAAGGCAGGAGTCCCAGCAGTGGGAACGTGAAAGGCCGATAATGATGATGAATATTATAAACGTGAAAGTTTGTGAGTATGGATGGATGGATGGATGTTTGTTACTCTTTCACGCAAAAACCACCGAACGGATCTGAATTAATTTTGGAATGGAGATAGCTTATACCCTGGATTAACACATAGGCTACTTTTTATCCCGGAAAAGGTTCCTGCGGGATAACGGGAAGATGCGGGTGAAACCGTGAGGCGCAACTAGTACAGAATATACAGAGCGTAATGTGTATTTCGTTCTCTTTCTGCCAAGCTGACGATGGTATTTTTTTTAACTCTATTTGTTGTGAAGATGAAGCATAATGTCGAAATGAAAAGATTATAAAAACTCCTGTAAGTATAATTATTATCTATATAATAATAATATATTATTATAATAATAATTATTATTGTTTTTGTTGGCTTTATGCACCAGATTATACATTGCGGCGGAAGTATTACAAAAAAAAACTCTAAGTCATCCGATGTTAGTGTCATAAGGTCGATCGTGCGTTTAGTCTAGAGTCGAGTTATAAGGGTTCCATTGTTTCACGGAACCCCAAAAAGCACACAAAAACACACCAGACTTCAAAGGTTTTCTCATGGATGAACTGGACCAAATTGAAATGGGCCCACACGGGAAGCACCAGCTTTCAATTAAAAAACGAATCATCAAAATCGGTTCACCCGCAGTCAAAAGTTCTGTAAACAACAAACATTATTAACATTATTATTATCATTTATTATTATTAATTTGTTTGTCTGTGTAATATTGTGACTTAAAATTAAGATTTTATTTGATATTATTATTAATTACTAGCAAACCCGGCGAACTCCGTTTCGCCACCAGATGGCTTCGTCTTATGTAACAATTCGTTTTGGTGATTAAAAGAAGACGAAATTTTTTTTTTGTTTTATATTTGAAAAGGAAAAATTTTATTTCATTTCACAACAGTAATGAATTCATTTCTACTTAAAATATTGGTTTGTAGTACATGCTATGTATCAGAGATGGCGCTGTATGTGAAAAAAGATTTTCCCGCTTTTCTGTTGAAATTTTTCCTGAATTTTCTTTCTTATAAATTACCTCACGGAGCCCGAGACCTTTCCAACGAATGCCTAACCGTGGAAATCGGTTCGTGCGTTCTGGAGTTATAGCGTCAGGAAGGAAAACCCGACTTATTTTTATATAATAGATTATTCCCTATGTATTATTATTTGATTGAATTTTTATTATTTATTTAATTTTTGTTTGACGTATTGTGTTTTGGCGTAATGCTGCTAGCAATATTGAATTTTTTTATGAATAAATGAACATTAGAAAAAAAAATACAATCGAATTGAGAACCTCCTCTTTTTTGAAGTCGGTTAAGAAGTTAAAGCAAAGGAAGGTATACCACAACATCCATTGGAACTAAACCTACTCACGGCTTGTGTGCCTCCGCGGCCGCGGGGCCTGCGCTCGCGGCCTGTCCCTTAGTGCCGTTGGAAGTCGCCGCGGTCGGCGGCGGCGGCTGGTGGATCGCCGCGTTCTGCAAATGGAGTAGAAAGATTATTTGCCAGTCGCGCCCCGCGGTTTCACCCGCGTCTCCCGTTATCCCGCAGGAACCTTTTTTCGGAATAAAGAGTGGCCTATGTGTTAATCCAGGTCTGCGAAAAGGTCCAGGTCCGGGAAAGTTGACTGCAATCGCTACCCGAAACCGGGACGGTCCCACATCTGCAGCGGCCTAGAATGCTCATCGTGGTGGTTTTAGTTAGGGTGCAAGTCCAACTTAACCATTCGGCTGACCCCATCGGCCGAATGGTGTCCATTAGGATTTCCCCACGTATAAAAAAAGGGTATAAGCTATCTCCATTCCAAATTTCATTTAGATCCGTTCAGTAGTTTTTGCGTGAAAGAGTAACAAACATCCATGCATCCATCCATCCATCCATCCATACTCACAAACTTTCACGTTTATAATATTAGTAGGATATAGAACAGGGGTACCCGAACTTATTTTGTCTACTGCCCACTTTGAGAATATTTTTTTTTGGTGCTCCATTAACCCTCTACACGACGCCCTCGTTTTTTCTGGGTCTCTTATCGCCCCTCTTTATGCCTGCAGCGCCTACAAGGGGGCGTTATAGCTCACTTTGGGAATAGCTGACATAGAGACTAGCTGCACACCCGCGGTCTTTCCGTTACCCGTTGGAACCCTTTTTCAAGATAAAAAAGTAGACTAGGACGTGTTAATCCAGGGTATAAACTATATCTATTTCAAATTTCACTCCATTCTGTTAAACCGTTTCAGCGTGACATTCATTTTGTTTTTGTGTGATAAATACGATTTTCCACCAATTACATCTATCACAGAGTTATTAAAAAATATAATTTATCATGCCAAATAATATAGGATTAAAATTCAAAAAAAAGATATAAATATCAAGAGAAACAAAGTAATAAAGAATGTCACACACTCACTCACTTACAAACTTTCGCATTTATAACATTAGTATGATAATATGATATCATCATCGTCATCATCATCTGCCTTAGATCCCCCTTCTGAGACGCAGGCTTTTTCTCAGAGAGAGTATGAACCATAACCCACCCCGCGGGCTCAGTGCGGGTTGGCTGAAAGGCTAATGGACAGCCAAGGAAACAAAAAAGAAATAGGTCCTTACATGCAGCTCTTCGATATCGATCTCCTCAGGTAAAGCGACGGAGGTGACCGCCTCCAAGAGTTCCGCCGTCGGCATCTGCTTCAGCCTGGTGCTCACGCCCTGAAGTAACCTGGAAACAGATACTATATCAACAACTTGACAGATAACTTGGGCGGACTAACAGCTAAGTTTTTCGGACTAACAGATAACTTTGTCATAACAACAAATAAGACAGCTGAGTTTTTTGGACTAACAGATAACTTTGAAGCACTAACAGCTAAGTTGTTTGGACTAACAGATAACTTTGACGTACTAACAGCTAAGTTTTTGGACTAACAGATAACTGACGGACTAACAGCTAAGTTGTTTGGACTAACACATAACTTTGACGGACTAACAGGTAACTTTGACTTTGGTATATCTTTGTATCTTACCTCTCCAAGTGGTTCAATGCGCTGTGCGTGGGAGTGTGGTCCGGCACACCCGCGTTGTTACTAGGTACGAAGTTGTCGTAACAGCTGAAACTCTTGAACTCTATCCTGTGAAGCGTTTTCCTGACATAAATTATGTTTATGTTTTAAAGCTGCATTGTAATATAACTATTTATAAAATTTACTAAGCAATTTAAAACTATTATGACGTATCATCATCATCAGCCTGTAACGTTCCCACTGCCAGGAATCTCATTTTCTCTCATAGTAAGAGTATGAGCCGCAATCTACCATGCTGGCTTAGTGCGGGTTGGTAGATCTCGCATGCCTTGAATGTTATGGTTCTTGGACATGCCGGTTTCTTCACGATGTTTTCCTTCGCCGTTTTGAGCGAAGGCAAATCCGCACATAGCTTCTTAAGTCACAGGTGCGGGGCCGAGAGGATTCGATCTCAGTATAGGCGCCTTGTTGCGCGCAATGATTAATAAAGGGTTTGAAAATGATGGCATACCTTCGTGAAGAAAAACATCGTGAGGAAACCGACATCTCCAAAAACCACAATATTCAAGGGCATGTGACATTTAATTCTACTCTTTTTGAGAGAAACCCTGTGTCCAACCATCGGGAACAGAAAGTGCTGATGATGACGATAAACTGTTTCATTAGCAGCAGATGAAGTTAGCTTTTTAAATTTGTATTGGATCTAAAAATATGTGTGTATAGCAATACCTAGTCTCCCACGTGTTAATATGGTAGTACCTAGAAGGTCTGACGATTAGTATGTGCTGATTGGGGAAGCTCTGCCCGAGGAGGCGCGCCGTCCTCTCGAGGTTCCAGTGCTGGTAGTTACGGTTGTCGCGGTGCATTTGCATCACTTCCGGATAGTCCTGGGAAACGAGCTTCCTTTGGATTCAATGTTCAAGGGGTTTGACGCAGGACATCATTGTCATCTACCATGAGTAATTAGTAGGGTGATGTAGGTAGGTAGGTATACTGCTGATTGTTTTACAGATCCTATATACAGCCTTTACGCATTGTCTATTCAGACTGTATCCTCCCTGTTGGATATAGCTGTCATATCTCGGCCCAACTCTGCTATTTACACTTTCATATTCAATCTAGTCTAGATGCATGCTGCATCGATGTTATTGAGATGACGATAAAGTTTAGTAGTCTGCTATGGAGGTATCAGAATCTAGTGATCGGTTAGAAGACAACGAAAACGGCACTTACTGTTACTTAATCTGTGTGTGTGATAGAACCCGATATTGTTTCAATAAAGACGATTAAGAATTCAGACTACCAAAGTGACAGAGTCGGCCATTACGGGCCGAGCATAGATTCATATTAATTGGCAGACATGGGCCCCAGTTTATCCCGTCTATCCACTTAGACCCAGCATGCTTGAAGATCCTGCAGCGGATTCGTACCTGGACATCCCCTCCGAAAAACACCAGCGTCTGCTGCTCACGAGGCGCGAGGTTGGCGGGGCGGACCGTGGCTGGTTGGAAGAGCGTGTCATTCAGCCGCCCCTCGTGTCCCGCCACGCGCCGCAAACGTAGCGGCAGCATGGCGGCGCGCTTCACTGTGCCGGTCGACTCACTGATGTGGCAATCAATGTTGATGAGTGCTAAATATAACCATTTGAGATGTGGTATTAGGGACGTATGGAGAGAATCGGCTGGATGGAAAAGAAAACCAATCAAAAAGGTTTTAAGCTTAGTTGGAGAAAAGAGAATGTTTCCGACAACAGTAGAGATAAGAAACGGAAAGATGTATGGCCAATTGGTACGTCTGACGAATAAAACCCATCTTAGAAGGAGAAGTAGAAGGGAAGAGGGAGAAGTAGAAGGCGAAAGGGTTATGTAGGCCAAAAAGAACGTACATTGACCAAGTCAAAGAAAGGATTGACGCCATGTCGTACCAAGATGTTAAAAAGAGTTCAGAGCAAGGTGGAAAATGCTCACCCACAAGAGCTTTGCTCTTCAATAAGAGAAGAACACAAAAATAGATCCTATCTTAAAGAATGTAGGTAAATGATTAGGCAAAGTGGTGCTAGTTGAGATAAGAGGTTCTAGATTTTAGAAAACCCCATGGGTGCTTGTTACCAGGATTTTTGTCAGATTCGTTGATGAAAACTAAATAACTCCTGGCATAATCAGCCTGTTTCAGTCCACTGCTGGACGTAAGCCCGATCCAACTGCTTCCATCTACTTCACCCAATCCAAGTGTAGCGTGGCGCCATCTTCGACCACATCGCCCCTTAACATCAGGTGACTTATGGTCAAACGCTACCCTGTAAGTAGTAAAACAAGTATTGCGAATCACAAAAATATATTTCCAGATTTTGATCCTTCATCAAAGAGTTGGCTAACTCAATTAAATTTTTAACAAAACAAAAACCGACTTCACATTCTTATTTATTTACTAAGAAACACCAACAGTATACATATTAAAAAACATCAAAGGTACACAACACTTTCTTATATTTAATCCACTTCTGATATGTGTACAACATTCACCATTAAAAGAGTGGTTTATGACACTTTTTAAATATAAATTTAAATATAATTAAATGCATTTATTTCTAAGCATTACACTATTAAGTGGACCACACACATACTGTCTTCTCATACACAGACTAGCGTAAGATAAATTATAGTCCAAGTGTTAAGTCAATTTCAAAATTTGTTTATTTTTCATTTTTTTATTGGATACAAACTTATTGTTTACTACTCTCGTCTGTGTATGTCTCCGACAGTTACAAACAAACACAAAGCTTAGATAACATAACAAACATTTTCGATTCCCAACTAATATCATTTTATGTGCCTGTTCTGTTTCTGATGATAATACTTGGTATCGTTCAAACACACGGTGATCTTCAGAGTTATATCATCCAGGCAGTTCTTAAGATCTTGCCGTAACTCTCCGACCTTTACTCTTACATCTTCACACATCAGGTTATAACACATAGCAACCAATCCCATGCCGAGGAGTACATATATGAAGTTTATGACAAGCTTCAAATGCGACCCGCCAGCTGAATCTGAGATATTGGCTCCCGGAACAAAATCTCCAAATCCAATTTTGCACAAACTTATCACACAGAAGTATGTTGAGTCCAGGTAGTTCCACTTCTCCCATGCTCCAAACATGATGGTTCCAGTCAGAATGTAGAATGAAATGACCCAAAGGCAGGCTGTTGACGGCACCGTAATCTTCTTCTTCACCGGGGGCGCTTCTCCATCTATATTATTCTCTAACGCATCATCTCGTCGGCTACATTCATGAGCTGTTATGTACAGCCATTTAAACGTCTGGGCTAACACTTTGCCCATGTTACAAAAGTAAAGGATGTAGATAGGAATGCCAAAGCAGGCATAAGCTATTGTAACAAGTTTACCCCATACCGTTTTAGGGACTATATTTCCGTAACCAATCATAGTGAACACAGATAGGGAATACATCAATGCAGCTGGAAACGACCAGATATCTTCTGCGCTTCGCCCACTGTAACCGGTGTGTACTGCAGCTGTTATGTTGTTCTGGAAAACTTTTAACACTTTGTCAACGCTTAGCACCCAAGCTGTTTCGTTCAAGATATTTATTTTGTCAGTTATTTTCCAAAGTTTCTCGGCACAATTCTGTCTCCATTGTCTCACGTCATGTAGCTGCTCGTCAGGGCTGTCTTTTTCAATATGCATGAAGCTTGCTGCCCCAAGGATAGCGTAGCAGACCACTAGAGCACCCACACCCACTTGAGTGAACATGAATGCTATGAATTTCCTGCAGCAATCTTTTATTTTCTCTCTCGCGTCGCTGCCAGCCGTCGATGAGGATTCACGGCTCCGCATCGAGCCGTGAAAACTCGCGCTTAGCGGATGCAAACGGTCCATGGTGGAGCACTTTAGCTGCTTTAGATTTATTAAAATTGGAAAACGGCGTGGAAATGGAAATAAACGTTAATAACGCGCGTCAATCGTATCAACTAGTGCAAACTATTTCAGGAGATCTTCTGGCGCTGTGCCAAGTCGATGTTTGACATTGATTTCAAATTTCCGAATAGTCTTCAAAGGTAGTCTAGACCGATCGAGTGGTGGAGATGAGTAGTAAATGTCGAGTTTATGTTATTGACGTTAAAATAGTGTTTTAATTTGTTATGTATGTGTACTTAAATTCATACTTACATTCTACATCTGGAATAAACTGTACACAATATTCTCCAACAGTTTCAGGTGCAAGTATTTTTTGCAGATTGTAGACTAAATTTATAAACCACTTCAATTAAAAATGCTGCAATAAAATTATCACTGTTCACTTTCTTACTACTTTTGTGAAAAAACTTTGAAACATTTTCTTTTTGCGTAAAATCACTAAAATATTTTCATTATTTTTCTTTGAGACTTTATTTTAGGGATGCGTGACACGAATCACAATACATCGAATATCGATATTTTGAATCGAAATAATCGAACATACAATACACAGCACATATATGGAACAATACAATACAATACATGGAACCAACATCAGAGCTGGTGCGGCGTGTGAAGCGGCTGAAAAAGCGAAGGCATGCAAATACAGGGGTCTAGGCTCCGAATATGATTTTGTCCCATTCGGTGTCGAGACCCTTGGTCTGTGGGGTCCTAGCGCTTTAAGCCTTTTTAAGGAAATAACAAAAAGGTTAGTCGACATCACCGGAGACCGAAGAGCTGGCAGCTACCTCGGACAAAGAATTAGTCTAGCCATCCAAAGGGGGAACGCTGCCAGTATCTTCGGTACCTTGCCTATAGGGACTTCTTTTAATAATGTATTTTAGTTATTAGTTTAGGTTTATTTGTTTTTATTTTATTGTTAAAATAATATATAACTAAATATACACAGCAATATTGTATTTGTCTAGAATTATATTTAAAATTCATATAAAGTATGTATGTATTTCATTATTTACATTAAAAAGTAGATTTTCGATTTACCTACCTGCCTTACTCCACCGTTAGTAAAGTTAAATGTTGGTCGATGTGTAGGTCTGCGCCTGCGGTTAAAAACATCGATACAAGAGAAAAATTGGATATCTCTTTCTACACATAGTATGTTCACAAACTCCGGTAGATGGCGTTAGCGATACATGGAACAAGTAAGTTTTATAGAAAAAAAAGCCTTTCGTTCATAAATCTATTTTAGCATGCTTGTTTTTGTCGATAGTTATTTTATGAACGTGTATGACTCACTAAAGCAGTGAAGTGAAATGACAGAGGAATGGCTTTTCGGAATTTATCTATTTTAAGAAAATTACTGTAGAGAAGATTATTGATTTTTCAGAACATTTTCTCAATTTGCCGGTTTGTTGCCCTCTAGCAAATTTGTTCCAAACCACAGATCAAAAGTAAAGCATTTGTAACACTGACGCTCTCTTTCTAACTCCTTGATTTAAAGCACATATTTTTGATGTCTGTGCTCATTAAGCTAAGCAAGTTCATATTTATGGAACGAAACTCATTTCAGATTTCGGCAAAATCGGCACAATTATCAATAAATCACTCCTTGCAAACCACACGCACGTTTTCTTGGCGTTGTTTGGCATTAGTTTTTATTAAAAATTTATGGTTTTACTTGCTGTTGTGTTGTAAAATGTAGTGTGCGTTTTTCGGCAGATCATTTTTTATTATTTAGTAAAAGAATTTGTGAGTATACATTGCTTTTAGCTTGAAATCTTGAAATCAATTATTGTGTCCGACAATGGCTGA